>CM046308.1:30927266-35927266 GCA_025267735.1 Mactra quadrangularis | reverse complement strand
TCTTTGTTGGGATCTGCAAGTTTGTATGGAGTCTGTAATTAGTTGCTTAGTTCTCGTGTTTCCATAGACAATACATATCACATGTAATAATTCCATTGATTTTTAATACTTTTCATATGAAAAATCGCAAAGTGTGTTAAACACAAACGATAAATGATCAAAATCTAAAAATGGCGTTTATGGCAGTAGCAAATGAATTTCCAGAACTTATCCGAGATGGCAAAAATCTCTCCACCGAACGCTTTCTATTTTGAAAACAAATGATTGTCATGAATTCCAAAATACAAAAAGACACTGCAAGGATAGAAAGCAAATTGTTCTGTATAATTGTACATACAAAAAAGTAAAATTATAGTCTACACTTACACGGTAATTGCTATCAAGTAACATATTCTAGATAATTGATCTTCTCCATACTGAACTAAAACAAAATACTTTTCCCATAACATCAATGAAATTTATTTGTTACTGCCTTATTTGCATATATATGAGTGCATTTGTTTTGATACTGATATTTGATATTGATCAACGTAGTTAATGATGATTATCTACGAAAGAATCTGCAAGATAATATATTTCATAACTATGTAAGCTTACGCATAAATCAGTATTTAGAAATATTTTGATACTCCGTCTTTATTCATTCTTATAACAATATCCATGTACATTCAAATTATCATACCATATACAAAACATTTTAAATTTCACACTTTTCTATTTTCATAATTATTTTATTACATTGTATATAATTAGCTATTTAGTGTAATAAATGTAGAAGTATATTTTTAATATTGTTATACTATGTTCTTTGTTACCTCAGACTGTCTTGTCTATACTTGTTCATTTTTTTAGAAGCAAAGACTTTTCTTTAGCTTTTTTGGTTGTTTTAATGGTATTGTAGTATATGTCAATAATAAAACAATACATGAACATTTATGTACATATCTTGATGCATGAACATGCACAAGAAATTGACATGGCTATGCTGTTTTAAATTGTCTTGCTTATCAATGGATAGTCGTACGTTGCCTTGGTTTGACTTCTACAACAAAAATATTTGTTTTAATAAGCAATACATTTTATTGTAATTGTTTTGTAGCAATGAATTAAGAAACAAACTTAAGTATAAATTCTACATTTATGAAATGTAAAACCTGTTCCACAAGCGATTTAAAAACAAATTTAAAAAGATAATAAAATCTAAACAAAACTTTACTATGCTCTTCAGTAATTGGAGGAAATAAAAGTATATACTTCCGTGGAGCTTGGTAATGAAATTAATTCTACAGCCATTATCCCTTTACCAATGACTTTTAATTATGTAGGGCAGTTTTCAGTCACCGACGAAAGTATGCGCTTAGTAGTTTGTGAACAGCTAAATCCAGAGATTTAGCATTTCCAGGAGGAGTGAGTAGGTTGACTGACCGCCGTTATATGACCTATAAAATGTGTTTTACGGCGTTAAACCCAACAAAAACAAACAAACCATATGGTTAGTCTTCTAAGGTGTATTGTTGTACCCGCAATGTAATTTGTGTTGCCTTAGAGACTGGCGAAGTCAAGGAGGTAAATAACTATCATTTCACAATGATATAGAAAAAAATGTCAAGTTATGATATTCTCAAGCAAATACTCCAAACAAGAAAGTTATCGCTGTTATAAGAAACACTGCAACAATATTTAGGACCACAGAGGTCAATTTTCCTTCTTTTATAGATGTCATTTTACGACGAATTAATTCTTTTTCTTGTTTTGTGATATGTTTTCTTTCTGTCTCGACTATACCACAGACCCATTCTTTGAATATACGTTGACAGCGTTGACCAACTGAAACAATGTAAAATACCCGTGAGCAAATATAGATGATGTATTATATGTATGGAACATTATTGAATAATCCTGTCAAACAGCTAGATCAGTCGGATTAGCGCAAATCTACTGACCAAGTGTACGAGTTTCAGACGGAGCATGCTTTCTTGAGGTTAGGTTATGAACTTAACTTTATGCCGATTCTTTCTTCTACAACTGATTATTATTTATAAGGTTGTTGTCAGTCACTGACGGGTGTATGAGCTTAGTAACCGGTAAACAGCTAAAACAGAAATAAACTTTTCCAGAAATGGAATTATCATTCCTTTTTTACATTTGGAACCAGGAAGCAGATTTAAGAGAGACAATCGTTTTGCGTCCTACCCCAGCAAAAAGTAATTGATAACCTGAACTCATATTTATTAGATAATTCTTTATTAAATTTCGTATTGATTCATCAAATACTATACTAGAAATGCTACTAGCAATGCCTTTTTACAATGGGTCAGTTATGGGCTGGAAACTTCAAGTTGCATCTAAAACCTTACATTTTTAAGGACTAAAGCTAAAGTTCGCCGTTTAAAGGGACTAAGGGAAAAAACGTCTTACCTGAAGGCGAACGCTTTATTATTACTTCAGGATGTTTTTCACTGTGTTCCTCTATTTGAATATCATCACTTCCACCGTTATTATCATCATCATCTTCGTCGTCAGTTAGTTCCGGGTCGCTTACATCATGACGAGTCCACCATGTTACCCTTCGTAACTTAAAACAAAGAGACATGATAACAGGCTAAAACTTGAAAACATATCCCGTACTTCAATTGACATAAATTGTAAGACATGTTTTTTAATATGCTGTTTTGAAAGCAGTATATCAACGAATTCTTCTATCATGACATAAATCATAGTTAATTCTTCTGGCTAAAATAGGCATTTTTAAACCAAAAAGGGTATTTATCATGATAAATATATTTGGTCCACCACACAACCATGTTCAATAATTTGTGTAGGAGGGGCTATGACGTTTTTAGCATGAAATCCTTGCTCAAATCCTCAGACTCTAATCAATTTCCAGGTTTTTGAGTTTCTATTTAAATTATTTTACTTATACTTAATTTGCTTTTGATAAAAAAAGTTTGCTTTTTAACTGTTTACATACCTGATTGCCTGTTCTAGGCTTGGTAAAGAAACTTATAACAAGCATAATGCTACCACTGAGGAGAGCGTTGATGATGGCAAAATGTAGAAAATCTACTTTTGATGTTATAACATATCTTTTGTCAGGTTCGCCACTTCCACAAGTTGGTGGTGGCGCAACTAGGTCTAATATTAACCTAGTAGTACCAACTAACAGTCCAATCACTAAACCATAGAAAGTTCCCTGCAACAATTCATAAATAACGATTAACAAAAACATCCGTTTGTTTACAAATAAAGCCATTTTTTAAATTAGGATAATAACAAGTTTGACCATGACAGTTCTTCAGAAATGCATTGAGCAAAGGAATGAGGGATCAAGACGTTTTTATAAAATGCTAGTGGTGGTCAGCATACCAACATGCTGTAATAAAATTGACCATACATGTATACTAATTATATGTGTTAAGACTCACCGCTTCAGTAGTGCGTTTATAGAACATTCCAAGCATGTACGCGACCCACCATGGAACCGCAAAGTAAGCAGTTACTGCAGCAATATAAAACCATAAAAGACCACCTTGTTGTTGTTGTAGAATAGGTATCCAGAGAACACTTATAACAACTAGCACAATAACGGTAACTCTTCCTACAACCATTAACTCCCTTTGTGAAGCTTGTTTTCTAAACAGTGCCCACAAATCTAAGGTGACTATAGAACTTGCACTGTTAAATACTGATGTCAATGTACTCATAAGACCAGCCAATACTGCAGCTAACATCAATCCACGAAGACCTGAATAACAAAATATATAAACATATTATATAATGAATATTCAAAGTTTTGATAATAACTTAATAATATTATAAATGTAGTGTTTATTTAGCAAATACAATTGCATGTACCTCATTTTGAACCATGTGCAGTCTGATTTAAACTTGATCCAAATTACCTACTCGCCTTCTTTGCTTTAGTTGCGGTCAATAACATATATGTGTATGAAGATTAAACTATATGTTGCTTAAAATGTATAAATTGGTATCTGATGATAATTATATCATTTGTTAAAATAAGTAATCAAATATTGAAAAGAAATATCTAAAAAGCCGACATTGAGATAAACATAATAATATCTTTCAAGTACGTTCAAGTGCGTTCATGACACATGAAAGGCCCTGCACATTATTGGGGAGACGGAGGTGTACTTAGTAAAACAAGTCTGACTTACCAATTGGAAGAAGACGTAACAATTTAAACTTACCCATTGAAACAAGACGTAACGATTTAGACTTACAAATTGGAAGAGGACGTAACAATTTAGACTTACAAATCGGAAGAGGACGTAACAATTAAAAGTTACCAATTGGAAGAAGACGTAAAAATTAAAACTTACCAATTGGAAGAAGACGTAATACAAGTAATGGATAAGCTATATTTGTGCAGCCAGCAGGATTACCACATATATTCATACAATCTGTAGGGTTACTACATGCTACTTCATCTAAAATGTTTTAAAACGTACTATAGTTAACAGCACTTATGAATAAATATGAATACATTGTGTATATACTTGCAAAATTTGAAGTTTTTATAAATGTTTATGATTTTACTTCACGTACTGTAGACATTTTGATTCTCAAATTAAGCATTTAGGACCAAGGTGTGATAGTGCAATTATCAATGCGGTTTTTCAAGAGGAGTTATTGATTATAATAAATCATAATAAGCACTCCTTGTGCGTCTAAGATGTCTCAATATCATGGTTTTGTCCTTTAATTGTTTAGACTTTGGTCAGCAGTTGCCATGACAACATTGGTTCTTAGACGACATTAAATTCCTCTCCATTTTGTTCAACCAGGAACTGGCCAAATTTAACAAATTGGTTTAGATTCTAGGTAATGAAACACCGGCATACAGCTCGTGTTTGCAAATTACAAATGTATATAGCACAAAGGATATTACCTGTGTATAAAATTCTGCTAATCATTCCTGGTAATACAAATATAGGAAAACTAAGAAACTTTAGAGATGCTGCAAGAAGTGTTCCACCTTTAGCATGTGTGAGATTCTTGGCAGATAAACATCTCTGTACAATCAACTGAAATAATGTCGCATATACAGAGCACGTAATGTTAAAAGAATTAACACGACTTTATGGTTTATAGCGAACTAAGACAAGTTGTTATGGCGGGGGATTGGTAATAACTAGATAGCCACCTCGTTGTTTCTTAATGGAAGATATATTAATCTTTCAGCTCAGAGCTGGGAGTGGCAAACCTAAATTGTAAGATCTCGTTCCACTATCAAGCTAAAAACAATATCGTAGTAACGGTGACATTAAGTATTTTATTTCATTAAAACACGAATACAGGCATAAAACAATGAAAGCGTGTTACCAATAATTCTGCAAAGCTTTGGCATTAGTTACTAATATAGAATCTTCTACTAAACCATGAGAAAGGCATGGTATAATCCTGGAATATTTTTACAACATTTTTACAACATTCGACCAACACGTGACATGATCGGTAATGATGCTAATGAAAAATAAAACCCACAGAAATAAAGGAAATCCAAAGCGATGGATCTGCGCAAAAAAGTATAAAAAACAACATGAAAATAAGGAACTATGTAGCCTCGTTTTGCGTTGACCCATCAATATAATAAGTACCTGATCTTGGCACCATACAAACATGGCCAATATTGTCAATCCAAATGTAGATCCAGTCCAGGGTATATCACCATCGATAGGATCTCTAAAGATGTGAAAAGCATCTTCCCGTGGTAGTCCACATCCGGGTTCGGACATATTGGTATGATTATAGATTTTAACCGAAGTCATATATTTCACTTGCATCCTCTCCCAACCGCCAACTTCTATAAAGGCTTGCAATAAAGAAAGAAGGGAAACATGTATCAAACTAAAGCAACTTCTTGAAGCAACACGGCTAAAGGGATTTTGGTGTATTTTATAAATCATAGGTTATGTGTTATTGGACGAACCTCTAGCCGATTTTAAATTTTGTAGACATATGTTTAAGACTAGATTATATTTACGATATGAAGAGTATTTTGTTGCTGGATCGTGTATGTATTGCTTTTACATCAGTTTTTCATATTTCATTTGAAACGTCTAGATAATATGATCCAAATCAATGGTGCTCAAGCATGTACAACAGTCTGGTTATATAATCAAATATCGGATGTGTAAGTTGAAAGTAAAAAAAAGGATAAATGGTATACTATTTGAAAATACAAAGTACTTACAAAGAATAGACACTATGACACATCCTATCACTAAGACTACGGTTTGTAGCGTGTCTGTGAATATAACAGCTCTTAAACCACCTGCAATTAACGATTTGTATGTCAGTAGTGAATTTAAATGTCAAAACTTGGTTACAAAACTACAGAGAATCAAGTTTAGTTGAACCAAACCTATTTACTTTGCTGATGGTGGAAATATTTCAGTCCTTACGTATTGTGCATTTGATGTGCCTAACATCTTATCAGTAATAACGGTTCTAGTTACAGAGTCATTTTGTCAAATGCCAGAATAATAAAGTTGATCTTTTTTCAAAACAATAGTTCAATCATTATATTCTGAAAGATAATATTTACTTCCCCTTGCTGGCAGAAATTTGATATATGTATGAATGGCCTTTTAGTAGGCCAAATTGCGACTTTACATCTGCGTAAAAGTAATTTAACATTGGAACTAGTTCAAATTTGAATAAAAAAGAGTTGTCACGTAACAGATGTCGGTAACTTTAGTACACAATATGGTCCGATAGCCTTGCCACCTGAACAATTAAACATTCACTAAATGTTCCACCTATGGTCAGTTTGTGACCAGAGACTTTTGGAAGTCTGTAGGAGTTAGAGGCTCGGGTCCGCACCAAACACACGGCTTGTGCCAGTAACCAAAGTGGTCTTCGTAGCAGAACTTTATTGTAATAGACAATTAAATCACAGACAGGAAAAACCAAATTGACTAAATGCACCGCAATAAATAAACGTATCGCATATTTTCTAGAGACTTACCAATCACTGTATATATAGCAACTATCACCAGTATAACACATACACTAAGATATGTATTCCAACCTAATAACTGTTGCATAAATATTGCACCACAATATATTTCACCCTGAAATATAGTTTACCATTTATAATGGAGCTGGTGTGGCCGAGGGGTTACGATGTTGGAATAGTAATGGCTTCGCGTTGGTTTTAATCACACCCAAGACTTACCAATGTACATTGTCTATTGAGCAAGAAACTTTATCTTACTAGCTCAAACCTGGTTGACCATGATGTGGACTCGAGAGGGAATGATTTGAGTTGTAAGAACATCCACAATCAAGCTAAAATAAATTAGTATATTAAACTAAAACCATTTACTTCGAATAATACAATTGGTAGGTGAAAATTAACATGGACACATGTATTTGCTTGATTTTATTTAATTGTGGCATAAAAAGCTTCGGTAAGCGGTAAAATACAATGTATTACAATATAAGACTTGAGTAATCAGGAATAGTTATGATACAAAGCAGCGAGTTTCAGTAAATTTAGGGTACTTATGATAGTTAAATGATATCATAAACATACAGCATGAATTTATGGATGTTATAGAAGTATTTGACTCTATATTATTAGTAACAAGTACTGAATAACACATATTGAGATAATTAAACATATACTCACACTAATATTACGTAGTATATATGACAGTAACATCATGATAGATGTACATATACGTATACGTTTTCCTCCAAACCTCATACGTAGATATTCTGGACTTGTGTATGCCTATACAATGATATACATGAATACAGTTTACATATTTTAGCTCGATCATACAAACACACACCTTTTTACAAAGGTTTTCTTGATATCTAGTAATTACTCTCCAATACATCGGTTCGAAAGATTCACTCGTTCACTTTCTACTCACTGAGCTGCGAAGGGAGCATATCTAGTAATGAACAGTAGGAAATTTCAATCCGCCAAGGACGATACATTAGACCGCGCATGCCCAATTAAGGGGATATGGGGATAATTACAACTACTGATAAAGTAGTTCGTTTTACACGTAAAAAACAGATGGATCAGAATTTCTATATGAAGAAGATCTAATCCAACTTTGTATTCTTATAAATGGTACTTTTAAAGAAAATTTCCTATGAATCCTTCGTTGTATACTTCCATGCTTTCATTTCTATTAAATCCCTGTGTCCGACAGCGCTATTAGCGTTTTGATTCAGTATCTACTCGATGGAAAATTGGTAAAATTAAGACAAATGGTATTAAACTTCTTGTCCTCATTATATTGGGTCAATATGTAGATGCTGCGTTTAAAAATGTATAAATTTAAAAACTGAACGTTATTTAAAACGTTCACGAAACTTTTCGTGTCAGAAAAAAAATCATTTTAAAAACAATTAAAATAAGAGTTCATTAGTATGCGTCAGACAGCTGTTGTCAAATGTAAACTTAATTAACTAAGCCAATATTCCAACTTCAATTTAAAAACATGCAATGGCTATTTCAAAATTAATGAATGTACACGTACAGTTGTACTTCCCAAACTGTAAAACATATGATGTGTATTACTTTCTCTCTTTTTCACGATTTAAAAGAGCGACGATGTACAAAAACAAAATAAGCAAGACTTATTTTAAAACATGTAACAAAATGTAAACAAACTTACTCCACTAGCGATGTAAACAGGAACAAATAACCATCCTAGCGACAAAATAATGTACACAGCCTAAAATGACAGTAAACGGATTTTCAAAAATATTTCTAAATCAACTGTTTACATGGTAACAGTCAAAATATTCTTATAGTATTCATGTCCTTTTATAAGTTGAGTAAGTAATTTCTATTTTTAGACCAATGTTTGCGAGCTAATTTAACAATGTCTCTAATTTTTATCATTATTTAAATAGTTTTAAGACATTTTTCATGTCCTATGTAAATGAATATATATCTGTATAATGGCTAATAAATTAAGTCTTAACCAGTTTTTAAGTATTATAAATGAAATTCAATTAAACTAGAAAATTCAAATCAAATACATGTTGATGAAATTGAAGTAATATTAAAATCTCTTACATGCCATTCATATATAGTTACAGCGATACCACTAGCGGCTGCTGTCCCTGCTAGACCAACAAACATGGGTGCACCTACATTGCTAGCATATACTGAAGCTCCTACCTGTAATCAAATACATCAATATACTCATATATCTTTATTCTACGATTACTTGTAGTTCAGCACATCTATGTGTCAAAGTAACTTTTCTCAGAAATTCCTACGACAACAATTATCGTAAGTTAGTGTCATAAATTTGCAGTTTCAAGTCCGAAAGATCGTAAAAATAATCATGACATGATGTTAGGAAGATAAACAATATTACTAAAAACATAATTCAAGAATGTTTGGAGCTAAAGAGCTAAAGAAATGATGTCATGAAAGTTTCCATTTTTTAATGTACGATGATTTTTATCGTAAGTATTTTTGTGAAATCCTCCACAGATGTAGATCTATGGACATAACACCATTAGATTTTCATTTAGATATATCTTAACTATAAATATGTTGCAATATGTTGTATCAAATGTGTCACAAGACATACATTGGAACCATCGAGGCGGATCACGTGAAATTACGAAACCGGAACATTAAAGTGCTGATTACATTATTTTTTAAAATTGAGGGCATACTTTCGTTGAAACTAGACCAAGTGTTTCAAATTATTAACTTTTTACATTAGTGAACAAGACACATAGGCGTACAGTTATATAGTTTTTTGTAATTTAATTAATTACTTCATAAAAGAGACATATGCATGTATGTTTGATTGTCATAATGAATTAAACACTGTGCAATATTACATTCCAATGTTTTTCTTAACTTTTTCTAAGCTACCCGGCAACAGAAGTGGATACATACTATGAAATATGAAAATATCTATACTTGCCCCAAACCATAGCATGTTCTTTCCTGCCAGAAAGTATCCTTTAGTGTTGCCATGACTTTTGTTTAGGGTTGACTGTAAGGATAGAAGAAAAACAACAACATTTTTCCTCAATATATAGAACATATAATCAGAGTATAAAGGCACGTGATCTTCATTATCAAAGCAAACAATATTTTTTCATCATATTATTCCAGTAAACAGAAAAAACAAAAGATAAATCACATAATATGGACCTTTCCATGACCTTACCTTTTAGCATATTTAACAAATGTTTACAGTTACTTTTTGTCCCACAAACAATGTGTTAACAAAAGAGCACATGCTTATATTTGCGGGTAAATGTATTGTTATTCAAATAAAAAGGTCGCTCTCGGAATGGTCCATTATAAGATGATTGTCAGATTTTCATGTCCTAATATATCCATGTAAGCATGTGAATTGCAGTTGTAATAACCATAAGTTCGTTTCTCATACTGCATTTATGTTTTGTACATAATATTATTTCTACAACTCGTCATATCAAACCCACCTGTTGCATAAGTCAGATTTACATTTTTAATTGTTCAAGTATATCATGTCCAACTTTTAGGCCCATACATAATCCCAAGTCGATTTTCGATTTTCAATAGAAAAGTATAGGGGACAATTCTTTGAACGGTTATAACTCTTTTATTTGTTAAGATATCAATTTTGTGCAAATGATGTAAAAAAGTTTAAACTGTCTTCTTTCATTTGATCGTTTTTAATGTTTTGTAAAATTGCAAAGTTTTGGTCCCTTTTAAGGTTTTATTTGATAACTCACGTTACTATAAACAAAGAAGGAAAATAAATACCCATGCTGATATAAGTTGAAAAATAATGCCTTTCCGGTTCTTTGATCAAATTTGTGCAAATGACATGAAAAAGCCATATGTTTCTAGTCTTCGGAGCACTTTTTAAATTTAAAATATCTTAATGAAGTTTTGGTCCCATTTGCACTTTTTTCCAAAAGTTTTTCATTTTTAACATATTTTTTTCTTAAATTTATAGTGTGCGCTAACGGATTTATGGACCCCTGGTGTGATTGTATAATACACTGTGCATAGCAAGGCACAGTGGGTACACTTTTATGACAGGATTATCTTCCTGTCTCTGTTTTATTGACTATTTGTATATATACATGTAGTTGTATCTGTCAAAAGATGTTGTAATAAAGATTCTGAAAGAATTATAATGAAACTGTTAAGATTCTAGGCAGGTTAGAAAATACATACATGCCATTTATCTATTTATTCAAAGAATTATTGTTCGGGAAGATTTACTCGACTATACGAATTACTGGAAACAGTATTATTAACATATTGTTTTATTTTGGCGGCATAAGGATAAATGAAAGACATCAATTGTTTTTAGTTTACACTTCAATAATACATGTATTAATTAAAACGTTAATACATTGAAAACTTTTTATTTACTAGTTTACAGATCATTGTAGAACGATTGCATTAAAAATGGGAATTATTAAAATTAATAAAACAGTTATACAAAATAATACATGGGCATTTTAGTCCAAGTAAAATAAAGCGGCAGACAAAACAAAAGAATAGTTATTGGCAGCTTAACGATAACGATGAGGTTTGAATATTGTTTCAAAACTATTCATTTTTAAAAATTTAAAGCTTTTATAACAATAAATATAAGGCATATCCAAATTAAAGGATGGGTAATTAATAAATTCAAATGGTAGATGAGTACATAATTCACATTTCGAACATAATTTGACGATCAAAAAATTATTTCTATCATCATTTTTGTTTCAACTGACTGTATTGTATACAAAATGTCGCCTTAAAAGTTGTGAAACATTTATCTGTTAATTTACACTTGTTGCACAATGGACTATATAAAACATTTGTCTACAACGGATTTAATTAATCCCCTGATATGACTTGAAATCGTGACCTATGATCCTTATCTTATCTTATCGATCACAACATGGGGTCACGGCTTGTAGATTATATCATCGCAAAACTGATGTATCTACAATCAGAGCTATATGGCTGTATCATGAAGCGAAAATCTTGATGGGTCTAAAAGTTGGGTATGTTCACATTTCGCAATAAAATTGGAGCAAACGACAGCAGGAAGTTTATTATCTAACTTAGTTATACTTAAGTAGAACATAATGCGAAAAGCAAAAACGTCCAAAGGATATCTTAAAGCTGTGCGTTTACAGATTTTAATTTGAATATCATCTTTTCTAAAACCCTCAAACTTGAAAGGACGCATGATGAAAACAGGTGGGGTCGGATAATGACAATTTTACTGCAAATGGACAAACTACTATCAAAGCCTAAAACTTTACGCTAACTGCAACGGTTAAGACGGCTTTATGGTGCTTAGTGACATTATTATCACATTTATAATAATCTATAGGACAGTTTGCCTTAAAATTATGAATTCATGATTTTATTAAAAATTTAGACGCTGACAGGTATTTTTAAAATTAAAAAAAAACGATGTGCATGCGTGTATCATCAATAAAATATTGTCTGCTCTTGTGAAGCATAACTAGACAAGATCTATCTTTCATATTTAAATTATAAAAACTAAAAGAAATACAGAAAAATATGTACGTACCCATAATCCGACACCTAAAACTAGAGCAAAATAGATACCGAGTGTTAAATAGTCCTCCCAAGCTAGCGCGTCTGTCATTTTAATGAGTTGAAAATGTCTACTTAACACGTTCAAATTTCATGAAGTACATTGACACACTTTTTATTGTTAAGTGTACACGATAACATAAAGCACTGTCCTTTCTTTTTAAAGTATGGTCATATACAATCTACGGTCTTCAGTAGGACATACATATTGTTTAAATGAACAAGTAGTATACTGTTTAATTCAGAAAAAAACGTATTTGGAGTAAACAAAAACATATTTTATAGTGTTTACTCAGGTAGATAAATTTGATCGACATGCATAATTGAATAGCTACGTATGCATTTTGAAGGCCTACTTATATATAGCCCCATTCAGAACACCTCGACTTGTCACGAATGAATAATCTCGGAAGGATTCGTGGGGGGTCTTCCCTGGATTTTTGTGATTTTACTACCTACGCGAGGCGAAGCACGTAACGGTTACACAAAATAGTTCTTGTAGTATACTCACAGATCTTTGTCTAAGCATATTTATTTGTTTTAAATTGAACCAAATATCGTTCATCGGTATCATTGAAATGTGTAATTTCAAATTTACGGACTAAAAACGAAACTTCAGTCATCGCCTTAATAAGTAACGATCGTGTATTTGTTTACTTCAACACCGATTTTTCTAAAATGGCGTCTAAATATGTCCGAGGTTATTCGTAGCGAATGGCCGAGGAGTTAGTAATGGTAGGAATCATATAGCCCAAGTGACGTTACTTTTGATTTAATCGGTATGAATCAAGCAATATTGACACTTAAGCATATAACAATGTGTTCGAATGGTTTACGACGCAAAAAAATAAGATACCTAATTAAAAACATTTAAGGCTTTAAGGGAGACAATACGAATGTATAGACAATGCAGAGTTAATCTGGCATTAAATACAGTTAAAAAAGAAATAAAGCTAATTCCCTCAGAAAAATAACTTATAAACTTTAAATAGCAAAATCCACCATATTTATGAAACATTGCCCGAACGAATCAACGAACGACGACTCCTGTTTGAAAAACAATTAAAAGTTAGAATTGCATGTTGTTGTTTTGTTTTATTGTCCTGCTAGTTGATAATATGAGATGTGCCATTTGGTGATATATGTAGCACGTTCAGGTACAAATAGGGGGCTTTTAAATCGTCTATTTTTATCATTATGGTACTTATATCACGCGACATTTTGTGATTGGTGCGGGTCAAATATCACAATCAACGAACGTAAAGGTGGGGTTTCACTATATCACACGTTTTGAGGAAAACGAGGAGGTTCTTAGCGGGAATTTATATCTTTTTTTAAATAATACGACATTTTGAAATAGTAAAGCTGTCGTTTCAATACTTATGTAATATCACTCATCTACACTTAATATACTGGTACGGTATCGTACAATACTTAAATTCACCAAACCAGTTTGAACGTACTTAGATTCTTAATCGTTGTTTGTATACATTTGTTCCCAAGTCTAACTATAAGATAAAATTATTCAAAAGCATGATCTAAATGATTAGACCTACATGAATAGTTTACGATACAAATATAAATTAAAAGTACAAGGTCGTATAAGTTCAATATTGTATGTCAATGCCATGATTAAAACTAAATTTGGAATAGCAGTTTTTATCATTATGCAAAAACTTTATCTATAATTAAATTAGAATAGTTAGTGTTTCAGATTTTTACTGTCTGATAGTCCGCCGAGAGAAAAAGCCATTCTCATATTCTTTTAAAGTGGTTAGCGTTTCCATAGCAATGAAGATTTATATTTCCCTTTGTTTGTTGGGTATTTTGGGTAAGTTGCTACTAAAACATTAACTGTTTTTTTCAAAATTTTCAAAATCTTCGAAAATTTCTCAAATTCAGCGAGGTTAATGTATGCGTCACTGACAGTTGAATAAAATTTTACAAAATATACATGTATTCTACTTTAACATCAGTGCCATGTTCATGACCAACTGCCATACATTACACATAACACATTGGATGTACACCGGTTTTGTAAAAACTGTTTCTAGATAAAAAAAAATGTTCCGACAAACCAAATTCAGTGGATGTGAATTTAATTAAAATTGTGTTGTGAAAACATTGATGATTGATTTCAAACCTCGTGGGCTAAAGCTAGCCTACTGCTTGTCACCAGTTACATTCTACTAATAAAAGATAGATGATTCGAGTTATACTTCTGTACATAGCTTTCATAGGAGAAAGTAAACAGTTACTTACGTTTTATTGAAAGGTCCTTAAGTTTCTTATATGACTCGAACTGTCGATAAACGGAATTAAACAAACAAATCCTCGTACGGAAGCTTTAATTTCAAAAATACAAAAATATACATGACCTTATAAAAGACCTATACAAAAACTTTAACTACTTATATGTTGCTGATGTTTACAGTTTGTGTGAACAGTGAATCCTGTCATAACGTAGGTGACTGTCAGCATACAATATGTGATCAGAGTCATGGATGGTGGTTACATTGTGATAACAACAACTGTGGCTGTAGACATGATACCTTTACAGGTAAAAAAACACCGACCAAAATTCAACACGATGTTTACTTTTAAATCATGAATACATAAGTCGATGTCATGCTTAAAGCTGCAAGCCATCGGCATAAGCTGTTTTATGAATAGTAAGCCTTTTTTAAATTGGTTTTAACGTCATATATACGACGGCCAGTTCTTCCTACTATAGGTTTCCTGAACACTTTTCTATCACCAGTACTAACTTACCTTACCACGAGGCCGACCACTCATGTATAGGGTATGACCTACCGCGACCGGGCTCGAACCCGCGATATCCGGATTCGAAGTCAGACATGCTAACCACTAAATCGATTGAGACTCTTTTCGTAAATGGCATTTGCATTTGGAAGATGGTAGGCTGTTGTATTTGTCTTCTATGATGCGATGCTTCGACGATCTTTTCAACTCGTACAATTGAATTCAACATAATCAAGTAAAGAAAACATGTAACAATCCGTAATTCTTTCTTTCAATTATTAGTTACTGTTTGCATTCTTAGAATAATGTTATTCAATTTCAAGTTTTCTTTGAAAGTCATTCATGACTGCTCTCAGTACGAAGAAATAAACGCCTGTATTGTGGAAAATGTGACCTGCCGCAGTCAGTAATCGAACTTAAGATAGCTGTATTTGAGGACAAATGCTCATACCACTAGAGTACGGCCGGTATTGTGTAAAAACAGCGATAAATGCAAGTGGTGCTCGTAATTAAGAACGATGTATTGCTTTCATGTAGAAGTTTTTGTTACTTTCTGGTACTGTTCGCTTAAAAGCGGCAACCCCTTAGCTTCTTGTTTGTGATGTCCCTTTTTAAACACAAGTTTATAAATCTAAAACAATCTCCCTCTTTACTTTTTGGTTATATATACAAGTTTACAAATTAATTCAACGAAGAATGTATATAGTAGGTATGTTTGACTGTCGCTGTTCCTGATTTGTTTGTTTACACCTTCCTATTATGTTTGCTTACACCTTTCTATTATGTTTGCTTACACTTTTCTATTATGTTTGCTTACACCTTTTTATTATGTTTGCTTACACCTTTCTATTATGTTTGCTTACACCTTTCTATTATGTTTGCTTACACTTTTCTATTATGTTTGCTTACACCTTTTTATTATGTTTGCTTACACCTTTCTATTATGTTTGCTTACACCTTTCTATTATGTTTGCTTACACTTTTCTATTATGTTTGCTTACACCTTTTTATTATGTTTGCTTACACCTTTCTATTATGTTTGCTTACACTTTTCTATTATGTTTGCTTACACCTTTCTATTATGTTTGCTTACACTTTTCTATTATGTTTGCTTACACCTTTCTATTATGTTTGCTTACACCTTTCTATTATGTTTGCTTACACCTTTTCTTCTTCTTCAGGCGTTGCTTGTCCAACTGGTTTAAGTAATGAATGCAATGCTGCACATGGAGACAGGTGTAAGAATGTTGGTGGAGAATTCCATTGTTTAGACAATGTTTGTCATTGTATCAGGAAAAATATTGACATTGGAAAATAATCTAACTATCTCTGTGTATACACATAATGTTGTAGCGGATATGAAATAAAGTTCTAAGACTATTATTTGTATTGCAATTTAATAAGTACCATTTCTATAGCACAAAAGGAAATCTGGTCATTGTATGTGATATATATCTAAAGTTAACATATTGTCCTGCATAAGGATGTCTAGTAAAGCCATATTTGGGCTGCTCCTTTAAATCAGGCTTCCAATCAAAGTTATAAGCGCATTGAAATAAATGAAACAATTTGTTCAAAAAGTTTTGAAATACACTAAATGTTAGTGACTCAGATTGTTGAAATAGTTGTGTAAATATGGCCAAAATGCAGATAAATTCAGAAACATTATACGTAATACTGTTTCTATATTAAAATATTCATTATGGCACTGATATTAAAATATATCATGTGGTAGCAAACAAAATTATTTTCTAAAATATTAATGTAAAACCGCAGCGTATCTCTATTCTGTAAGACAAATTCAATAAATGTGCAAGAACTTGCTTAAAACTAGACTAAATATATTAGAAAATTGCATAGCGATTACATGTATATGATATAATTGCAAAACAGACCACAACATGTCTCAATTATTTTCCTATCATAATACATGACATACTAGGCAATGCATATTTCATGAATATTACTACTTACTACAAACATAAATTTCTTTTATATATTATTCATGTCAATATGATATAACGTTCCCCAGTATTGCACTTGGTACATAATGCGCTGTAAGTGAGAAGGCTTTATGATTGTTTAAACTGGTATAAATTACAAAATGATTAGGTTATTGCTTTTGTTACAAAATGTGCAGTTAGTACAATTGAAATGTGCTGTTAGTTTCCAGAGCTTATGCTTGTTAAAAATTGTGTTTTTGGTAACGTATACAGTCTGAAATAGATACACGCATGAGGTCACTTTATTACATCACAAAAAGTAAGGTCTTCTCTTCTATAATTATTTAGGTCTCCTACACAAGTTGATGTTTTCTTCACTGTTGGTTTACGTGACTGTACATATCTAACCAGAACGAACATGGAATGCAGTGTTAAATACTAAATTCTCTGAGATGCGCTCACTCGTCAACATGTATTTTATCCCTCCTATTTCGGTTAACTCACTTTAGATAGTACTAGTCATGTGAACCAAAGTTGAAACAGATGTTTTTATTTCAACAAGGCTAAAGCCAAATTTGACGTTCTTTCAATTGCCTTACCGAGAGCTCTAGTGGTGACTTCTTGCCGTTGATGTCATATTGTCGTCCTATTTTTAACAAAAGGTTAAAAACATCTCCCTCTTTGCGCTCTTTTACTGTTACTGTTTCTTTTCCCAACCATTCTTCTTAATATGTAGATTATTCTACACACAATGGGAAGGCATCATCAACATTCAACTACTATAAGAGGAGCAAGGCGATGAACATCATGTTGGTAAATGTAATAAGTTTGCTTTAGTGATGTGTACAAGACTTAGTAAACAGATGGTAGCTCACAGATTTACTAATCCTAGGTTTACATCTAGCCACGATAACCACGATGTCCCCGATTCCAGAGCATCGTGGCGAACGTAACAGAGCGTGGAGTCGAATCGGGGTGATCGTGGGGGAGCGTAAAGGAACGTGGTTGAATCGGGGACATCGTGGGCATCGGGACAGATTTTAAATCAAACTTAAATTTCACCACGATTGCCCCTATTCATTTTCTAATCGTGACAGAGCAAGGCCTTCGTAACAAAACGTAACGGAACTTACCGAAGCGTAACAGAACGTAACAGAACATGGAGTACAATCGCAACAGATCGGGACCAGCGTGGACACATTTTTTCACCCCGCGTCCCTGGGAAAGAATTATTTCTTGTTTAAATATCAAATCGTGACGTAAAACGTGGTCATTTGTCTCAAATCGTAGGTCAAATCGCAGGAGATCGCAACAAAGCGGCTTTGTCGTGGGAGATCTTAACAGGACGTAACGGAACGTGGTGGAGCGTGGAAGCCAATCGTGTTGATCGCAACAAAGCGTAACAGAACGTGATGCAAATCGTGGGCTCGATCGTAGCACAGCGCAGTAGAGCGCAACAAAACGTGCTGATTTCGTAAGGAAGCGTAACAGAACGTGGAGTATACCATTTAATCGTAGAGCTCCCCGATTTTTTAGCCTCTGGCTAATCGGGGAGATCGTGGCCAGATGTAAACCTAGCATAATCGAGGGGTCGTTGGTTCGATTCCCGGGCAGGGCATGCTTTCGTGAAGCTTGGTCATGAAATTATTTCTACGGTCATTCTACCTCCTACTAAGGATTCTTAATTATGTAGGGCTGTTGTCAGTCACTGACGTAAGTATGCGCTTAATAGTTGGCTAACAGCTAAATCCAGAGATTTAGCCTTTCCAGGAGGAGTTAGAAGGTTGACTGACCGCCGTTATATGACCTATACAATGTGTTACTACGCCGTTAAACCCACCAACAAACAAACAAACAGTAAACAGACGATAAGTCAGTGAACGCTGTCCATTTTAAAAAGGGAATTTCCACTGACTCCCAATTCCAGTACGAAAAACAGTGTTTTTCTACCCATATTTTTCAATATTTTTGATGAATTTTGTACTTTTTTGTTAAGCCGGCATAACAAATACACATCATTTGCACATGAATTTTGTACTTTTTTGTTAAGCTGGCATAACAAATACACACCATTTGCACTAAAATTCATCCAAAATATAACCATTTTTCAGGATTATTTGCGTGAAAATGGCATTGTTATGCCAGCATAACAAATAAACAAGAAAATTCAAACGTAACTTTTTTACATTTTATTAACATCATCAACATAACCTTAACTTTGTTAAGCCACCATAACATTTTATATACAAATAAAACAATGTTAAGCCTGGCATAACAAATCATTATATAAACTATTACAGTCATAACTCAGAGAAAAGTATTTTGTTAAGCCAACATAACATTTTATTTTACATTTAAACAAATGTTAGGCCTGGCATAACAAATCAACAATAAACTTTTTCAGTCATAACTCAAAGCAAAATAATTTGTTAAGCCAGCATAACATTTTGTTATACGAATAAAAACAATGTTAAGCCTGGCATAAAAAATCATAGAAAATTTTAAAGTCATTACTCAAATAAAAATATTTTGTTAAGCCAGCATAACATTTTGTTATACGAATAGAAAGAATGTTAAGCCAGCCATAACAAATCATAGAAAACTTTTACAGTCATAACTCAAAGCAAAATATTTTGTTAAGCCAACATAACATTTTGTTATACAAATAAAAAGAATGTTAAGCCAGCCATAACAAATCACGATAAAAACTTACAATCATAACTCAGAGAAAAATTTTTTGTTAAGCCGGCATAACATTTAAGATACGAATTAAAACAATGTTAAGCCTGCCATAACAACTGATGGAAATTTTTTATAGTCCTAACTCTGCGAAAAATATTTTGTTAAGCCGACATAACATTTTGTTATACGAATAAAAAGAATGTTAAGCCAGCCATAACAAATCATGATAAAAACTGTTACAATCAAAAATCAGATAAAAAATACTTTGTTAAGCCGGTATAACATTTAAGAAACGAATTAAAACGATGTTAGGCCTGCCATAACAACTCATGGAAAATTTTTACAGTCATACCTCAGAACAAAATATTTTGTTAAGCCACCATAACATTTGTAGACATGAATAAAAAAAATGTTAAGTCTGGCATTACAAATCATTGTATAAACTATTACAGACATAACTTAGAGAAATGTATTTTGTTAAGCCAACATAACATTTTATTATACATTTAAACAAATGTTAGGCCTGGCATAACAAAGCATGATATAAACTTTTACAGTCATAATTTAGAGAAAAATATTTTGTTAAGCCAGCATAACATTTTGTTATACCAATAAAAATAATGTTAGGTCTAGCAAACTCAAACTCAAACAAAATATTTTGTTAAGCCAACATAACATTTTCTTATATGAATAATAAGAATAAAAGAATGTTAAGCCAGCCATAACAAAGCATGATAAAAACTTATACAATTACAATTCAGAGGAAATATTTTGTTAAGCCGACATAACATTTTTAGATACGAATTAAATCAATGTTAGGCCTGCCATAACAAATCATGAATAAAATTTTAAGTCATCACTCAGAGAAAAACATTTTGTTAAGACGGCATAACATTTTAGATACGAGTTAAAACAATGTTAGGCCTGTCATAACAAATCATGGAAAAATTTTAAAGTCATAAATGTGAGAAAAAATATTTTGTTAAGCCGGCATAACATTTTTAGAAACGAATTAAAACGATGTTAGGCATGTCATAATAAATCATGGAAAACTTTCCAGTCATAACTTAAAGCATTTTTTTTCTCAAAACATTTTGTTATACGAATTAAACCAATGTTGGGCCTGGCATAACGAGTCATGAAATGAGCTTTTACAATCATAACTCAGAAAAAAATATTTTTTAAGCCGGCATAACATTGTTAGATACGAATTAAAACAATTTCGGGCATAGCATAACAAATCATAAGATAAACTTAATCAGTCATATAACTCAGAGCGAAATATTTGTTGAGCCGGCATAACATGGGGAGATTACCTTATTTTAAAATTTTCATGGAAAGGTACAACCCGGGTAAGCATCGAACCAGTACCCCCACCGGGACACGAGATTCCAAATCCCGGCGCGCTACTATTTTCGGTATCGGCCCGAGTTCTAACGTTAATCAACACTAACGCTAAAGGTCGTACTTAGTAGGAAGATATAGTATTAAGCAAAATCCACACACAAGTATTTCATAGAACAAATATTACTTCCAAGCTAACACTCTTAGTCTCGTATAGCTCGTTTAGGATAAGTTGAGACAAAATACAACGATACTATTTTTAGAAACATGTGGATTTAAGTTTACATGTAGTACAGGTCGTATTCTAGATCATGCGTGTTTTTGTACTTTTAACAATGGACTTGCCCACTAAATAGGTGAATAAACTAATGCATGGACAGCATTTTACTGATTTAAACAGACTATTTTTATGTGTAACATTTATTTCAAATTGTGTGTATGCACATAGTAAAATTTATACAATGATATGTTTAAAAAAAAATGTAAACTAATTAAACTATAAAATTGTAAAAAATATATTCACCCTAACAATTGGTGTGTAATGAAACTGGCTATGTTTATTTACGCAATGTTTACGTGGACGACCTGTACACGTTATTATCGACTATTATCAGTGTGTTTTTGATGAGTTAAAATTAGTACGAGAAAACACGTAAGACATGTTTAATACTATCATTACACAAAATCAGCTGATCTCCCTGTCGTTTGTCTCAAGTTATCCTAAACGAGCTATAGCAACTATCAATATATCCTTAACAACCACCCGTTTGTCTATGACAATCACTTTTACACTCTTGTGTCCATAGCAACCGATTTTAGTTTCATAGCAACCGCTATTCCACTTTTACCAACCATCCACGCTTAAAGTCGCAACACCGCTAATGCAAGAATAAGGCTTTTATATTGCTTGTCTATATCTAATCTAACTTGACCAAGTGTGAACTTTGATCTTAAGGTGATTCAAATGGACACTGAGATGATGTTTATAGCGCGAGAGTTATTGCTTTGAACAATTAAGTGAATTTTCATGATTTTGTGGAAAAATGAACAACACAAAACACAATTATGCGTCGCCAACCTAGATTTCTGCACTATCTGTAATTTGAATGCCATCTTGTGTTGATATGAACTATTACAATCGTCGTCTTATATCGTTTGATTCGCCATCTTGTCCTCATTACAATGACTTTGTCATATTTACATTCACAATAATTATGATAATGTATTTACTTAAGTTCTGGATGATGATGGTGTATTTTCTAGCTAGATATGTACAGATGATATTTCGGGAAAGAATTCGACGCAACTAACAGTTCCTGAAAAAAAGAAAATATGGCGTTCAGATAAAATAATGACAGGCAAGCCAGTGCGATGGTCCAAAATTCCGATCTAAGATTCTCGCTTGCCTACTCGCTAATTTAGATCGGTAGCGTGTTCAGTTACCGCAAACGTTACAGAACGTTACATAACGATACATTCGGAACTCCTCGGCCATTCGCTGCGAATCATCTAATCTAATACACAAATATGCAAACGTTAAGGCAATGAGTGATGTTTCAAAATTTACGGACTAAAAACCGCAGCGTATCTCTATTCTGTAAGACAAATTCAATAAATGTGCAAGAACTTGCTTAAAACTAGACTAAATATATTAGAAAATTGCATAGCGATTACATGTATATGATATAATTGCAAAACAGACCACAACATGTCTCAATTATTTTCCTATCATAATACATGACATACTAGGCAATGCATATTTCATGAATATTACTACTTACTACAAACATAAATTTCTTTTATATATTATTCATGTCAATATGATATAACGTTCCCCAGTATTGCACTTGGTACATAATGCGCTGTAAGTGAGAAGGCTTTATGATTGTTTAAACTGGTATAAATTACAAAATGATTAGGTTATTGCTTTTGTTACAAAATGTGCAGTTAGTACAATTGAAATGTGCTGTTAGTTTCCAGAGCTTATGCTTGTTAAAAATTGTGTTTTTGGTAACGTATACAGTCTGAAATAGATACACGCATGAGGTCACTTTATTACATCACAAAAAGTAAGGTCTTCTCTTCTATAATTATTTAGGTCTCCTACACAAGTTGATGTTTTCTTCACTGTTGGTTTACGTGACTGTACATATCTAACCAGAACGAACATGGAATGCAGTGTTAAATACTAAATTCTCTGAGATGCGCTCACTCGTCAACATGTATTTTATCCCTCCTATTTCGGTTAACTCACTTTAGATAGTACTAGTCATGTGAACCAAAGTTGAAACAGATGTTTTTATTTCAACAAGGCTAAAGCCAAATTTGACGTTCTTTCAATTGCCTTACCGAGAGCTCTAGTGGTGACTTCTTGCCGTTGATGTCATATTGTCGTCCTATTTTTAACAAAAGGTTAAAAACATCTCCCTCTTTGCGCTCTTTTACTGTTACTGTTTCTTTTCCCAACCATTCTTCTTAATATGTAGATTATTCTACACACAATGGGAAGGCATCATCAACATTCAACTACTATAAGAGGAGCAAGGCGATGAACATCATGTTGGTAAATGTAATAAGTTTGCTTTAGTGATGTGTACAAGACTTAGTAAACAGATGGTAGCTCACAGATTTACTAATCCTAGGTTTACATCTAGCCACGATAACCACGATGTCCCCGATTCCAGAGCATCGTGGCGAACGTAACAGAGCGTGGAGTCGAATCGGGGTGATCGTGGGGGAGCGTAAAGGAACGTGGTTGAATCGGGGACATCGTGGGCATCGGGACAGATTTTAAATCAAACTTAAATTTCACCACGATTGCCCCTATTCATTTTCTAATCGTGACAGAGCAAGGCCTTCGTAACAAAACGTAACGGAACTTACCGAAGCGTAACAGAACGTAACAGAACATGGAGTACAATCGCAACAGATCGGGACCAGCGTGGACACATTTTTTCACCCCGCGTCCCTGGGAAAGAATTATTTCTTGTTTAAATATCAAATCGTGACGTAAAACGTGGTCATTTGTCTCAAATCGTAGGTCAAATCGCAGGAGATCGCAACAAAGCGGCTTTGTCGTGGGAGATCTTAACAGGACGTAACGGAACGTGGTGGAGCGTGGAAGCCAATCGTGTTGATCGCAACAAAGCGTAACAGAACGTGATGCAAATCGTGGGCTCGATCGTAGCACAGCGCAGTAGAGCGCAACAAAACGTGCTGATTTCGTAAGGAAGCGTAACAGAACGTGGAGTATACCATTTAATCGTAGAGCTCCCCGATTTTTTAGCCTCTGGCTAATCGGGGAGATCGTGGCCAGATGTAAACCTAGCATAATCGAGGGGTCGTTGGTTCGATTCCCGGGCAGGGCATGCTTTCGTGAAGCTTGGTCATGAAATTATTTCTACGGTCATTCTACCTCCTACTAAGGATTCTTAATTATGTAGGGCTGTTGTCAGTCACTGACGTAAGTATGCGCTTAATAGTTGGCTAACAGCTAAATCCAGAGATTTAGCCTTTCCAGGAGGAGTTAGAAGGTTGACTGACCGCCGTTATATGACCTATACAATGTGTTACTACGCCGTTAAACCCACCAACAAACAAACAAACAGTAAACAGACGATAAGTCAGTGAACGCTGTCCATTTTAAAAAGGGAATTTCCACTGACTCCCAATTCCAGTACGAAAAACAGTGTTTTTCTACCCATATTTTTCAATATTTTTGATGAATTTTGTACTTTTTTGTTAAGCCGGCATAACAAATACACATCATTTGCACATGAATTTTGTACTTTTTTGTTAAGCTGGCATAACAAATACACACCATTTGCACTAAAATTCATCCAAAATATAACCATTTTTCAGGATTATTTGCGTGAAAATGGCATTGTTATGCCAGCATAACAAATAAACAAGAAAATTCAAACGTAACTTTTTTACATTTTATTAACATCATCAACATAACCTTAACTTTGTTAAGCCACCATAACATTTTATATACAAATAAAACAATGTTAAGCCTGGCATAACAAATCATTATATAAACTATTACAGTCATAACTCAGAGAAAAGTATTTTGTTAAGCCAACATAACATTTTATTTTACATTTAAACAAATGTTAGGCCTGGCATAACAAATCAACAATAAACTTTTTCAGTCATAACTCAAAGCAAAATAATTTGTTAAGCCAGCATAACATTTTGTTATACGAATAAAAACAATGTTAAGCCTGGCATAAAAAATCATAGAAAATTTTAAAGTCATTACTCAAATAAAAATATTTTGTTAAGCCAGCATAACATTTTGTTATACGAATAGAAAGAATGTTAAGCCAGCCATAACAAATCATAGAAAACTTTTACAGTCATAACTCAAAGCAAAATATTTTGTTAAGCCAACATAACATTTTGTTATACAAATAAAAAGAATGTTAAGCCAGCCATAACAAATCACGATAAAAACTTACAATCATAACTCAGAGAAAAATTTTTTGTTAAGCCGGCATAACATTTAAGATACGAATTAAAACAATGTTAAGCCTGCCATAACAACTGATGGAAATTTTTTATAGTCCTAACTCTGCGAAAAATATTTTGTTAAGCCGACATAACATTTTGTTATACGAATAAAAAGAATGTTAAGCCAGCCATAACAAATCATGATAAAAACTGTTACAATCAAAAATCAGATAAAAAATACTTTGTTAAGCCGGTATAACATTTAAGAAACGAATTAAAACGATGTTAGGCCTGCCATAACAACTCATGGAAAATTTTTACAGTCATACCTCAGAACAAAATATTTTGTTAAGCCACCATAACATTTGTAGACATGAATAAAAAAAATGTTAAGTCTGGCATTACAAATCATTGTATAAACTATTACAGACATAACTTAGAGAAATGTATTTTGTTAAGCCAACATAACATTTTATTATACATTTAAACAAATGTTAGGCCTGGCATAACAAAGCATGATATAAACTTTTACAGTCATAATTTAGAGAAAAATATTTTGTTAAGCCAGCATAACATTTTGTTATACCAATAAAAATAATGTTAGGTCTAGCAAACTCAAACTCAAACAAAATATTTTGTTAAGCCAACATAACATTTTCTTATATGAATAATAAGAATAAAAGAATGTTAAGCCAGCCATAACAAAGCATGATAAAAACTTATACAATTACAATTCAGAGGAAATATTTTGTTAAGCCGACATAACATTTTTAGATACGAATTAAATCAATGTTAGGCCTGCCATAACAAATCATGAATAAAATTTTAAGTCATCACTCAGAGAAAAACATTTTGTTAAGACGGCATAACATTTTAGATACGAGTTAAAACAATGTTAGGCCTGTCATAACAAATCATGGAAAAATTTTAAAGTCATAAATGTGAGAAAAAATATTTTGTTAAGCCGGCATAACATTTTTAGAAACGAATTAAAACGATGTTAGGCATGTCATAATAAATCATGGAAAACTTTCCAGTCATAACTTAAAGCATTTTTTTTCTCAAAACATTTTGTTATACGAATTAAACCAATGTTGGGCCTGGCATAACGAGTCATGAAATGAGCTTTTACAATCATAACTCAGAAAAAAATATTTTTTAAGCCGGCATAACATTGTTAGATACGAATTAAAACAATTTCGGGCATAGCATAACAAATCATAAGATAAACTTAATCAGTCATATAACTCAGAGCGAAATATTTGTTGAGCCGGCATAACATGGGGAGATTACCTTATTTTAAAATTTTCATGGAAAGGTACAACCCGGGTAAGCATCGAACCAGTACCCCCACCGGGACACGAGATTCCAAATCCCGGCGCGCTACTATTTTCGGTATCGGCCCGAGTTCTAACGTTAATCAACACTAACGCTAAAGGTCGTACTTAGTAGGAAGATATAGTATTAAGCAAAATCCACACACAAGTATTTCATAGAACAAATATTACTTCCAAGCTAACACTCTTAGTCTCGTATAGCTCGTTTAGGATAAGTTGAGACAAAATACAACGATACTATTTTTAGAAACATGTGGATTTAAGTTTACATGTAGTACAGGTCGTATTCTAGATCATGCGTGTTTTTGTACTTTTAACAATGGACTTGCCCACTAAATAGGTGAATAAACTAATGCATGGACAGCATTTTACTGATTTAAACAGACTATTTTTATGTGTAACATTTATTTCAAATTGTGTGTATGCACATAGTAAAATTTATACAATGATATGTTTAAAAAAAAATGTAAACTAATTAAACTATAAAATTGTAAAAAATATATTCACCCTAACAATTGGTGTGTAATGAAACTGGCTATGTTTATTTACGCAATGTTTACGTGGACGACCTGTACACGTTATTATCGACTATTATCAGTGTGTTTTTGATGAGTTAAAATTAGTACGAGAAAACACGTAAGACATGTTTAATACTATCATTACACAAAATCAGCTGATCTCCCTGTCGTTTGTCTCAAGTTATCCTAAACGAGCTATAGCAACTATCAATATATCCTTAACAACCACCCGTTTGTCTATGACAATCACTTTTACACTCTTGTGTCCATAGCAACCGATTTTAGTTTCATAGCAACCGCTATTCCACTTTTACCAACCATCCACGCTTAAAGTCGCAACACCGCTAATGCAAGAATAAGGCTTTTATATTGCTTGTCTATATCTAATCTAACTTGACCAAGTGTGAACTTTGATCTTAAGGTGATTCAAATGGACACTGAGATGATGTTTATAGCGCGAGAGTTATTGCTTTGAACAATTAAGTGAATTTTCATGATTTTGTGGAAAAATGAACAACACAAAACACAATTATGCGTCGCCAACCTAGATTTCTGCACTATCTGTAATTTGAATGCCATCTTGTGTTGATATGAACTATTACAATCGTCGTCTTATATCGTTTGATTCGCCATCTTGTCCTCATTACAATGACTTTGTCATATTTACATTCACAATAATTATGATAATGTATTTACTTAAGTTCTGGATGATGATGGTGTATTTTCTAGCTAGATATGTACAGATGATATTTCGGGAAAGAATTCGACGCAACTAACAGTTCCTGAAAAAAAGAAAATATGGCGTTCAGATAAAATAATGACAGGCAAGCCAGTGCGATGGTCCAAAATTCCGATCTAAGATTCTCGCTTGCCTACTCGCTAATTTAGATCGGTAGCGTGTTCAGTTACCGCAAACGTTACAGAACGTTACATAACGATACATTCGGAACTCCTCGGCCATTCGCTGCGAATCATCTAATCTAATACACAAATATGCAAACGTTAAGGCAATGAGTGATGTTTCAAAATTTACGGACTAAAAACGAAACATCACTCAATGCCTACACGATCATATATTTGTTTACTTCAACACCGGTAGTTTCAAAATAGCGTCTAAATATGTCCGAGATTATTCGCAGCGAATGGCCGAGGAGTTCCGAATGTATCGTTATGTAACGTTCTGTAACGTTCGCGGTAACTGAACACGCTACAGTGGCCTATATCAAACGGGGGTCACGTTCAGATGATCTTTTCTCATCACAATATTAATGACGAAATTTTTTTTTGTATAAAACATTTGAGAAATATATACACGTTTAATCACTGAGCCCCACTTACTGAATAATTAATTTTGTTTTCATGAATAAATACTTTGAAACTGCTACGCGTGGTCTCATGAGTTAGCCCCATAAACGGACAATTCCATAATTTAAAATAAAGACACGCACGATGTTTTGACTTTTTTGGACATATAAGGGATTTTGCAGACCATTTTGACATTCAACGTTTATTCTAAACAATGTGTGTATAATATCAAGTTAGATTGTTAGATAAATGGGCGTGGTCTAGCAATCTGATAAATCTATTTCAAGTATGAACTATTATACGCATGGCTTCACTTCTAATTATTTGCCTACAATGGGCGTGGTTTAATACCCTGGACAATCCTTTATCTCTGATTTTATCTATGCATAATTTATAGTTATGTTATATCAACCTGTCACAACTTGAATAATTACACGGTCAACGAATGTGTTAGTATTTATCTTCTTTAAAATATTGAGCCACCAAACCATATAAATCATTAATGTATTGAACTGTATATGTAGCAATTTTGGATATCGTTGAAATAACAAATTCGAAAAAAAGTTAAAAATAACCATTTCAGGACCGTGTGATTATATAAGATGTGACAGGTTAATATAATAGAACTATACTTACCTATGAATTGAACTGACACAAAGTGAACAAATCGATATTATCTGCAATAATGTATTAGCTGGACACATAGTACATATAAGAATCTGTCTCATGACATTTATAACAAATTT
The DNA here is from genome assembly GCA_025267735.1 of Mactra quadrangularis. Classification (NCBI taxonomy): domain Eukaryota; kingdom Metazoa; phylum Mollusca; class Bivalvia; order Venerida; family Mactridae; genus Mactra; species Mactra quadrangularis. Next base: position 35,897,584 of record CM046308.1, on the reverse strand, counting down.
ATCTTAGAAATTTACCTATCTCCTTCATATTTTTAATTAGTACAAACTAAACACACGAACTAAAATAAAATAAAAACTTGCCATTGAATGATGATTCCTTTCATAACGGGTGTTGATTCCAATCCTGACAATAAACAACTCATTAAGCCTGAAAAAGAAACAAATTATATCATGATTGTAATATTTTTTTGGATACATATTAATTACTTACAACATGTCGAACAAAAACGGTATGAATAATATATATGGCGCTATGAACAATTAATCTATACCCTAGTTTCTCGCATAAAACAGTTAACTTCATAACATTATGATTCCATTTTCGGTCCTCAGTTCTTAACACAAGCGGACGGCAGGGTCAAATACATAGTGTTTTTATTCGGGGTCATGACCATTGTCGTACACCAAGGTTATCAAGATTCTCGCTAGTATCGAGAATCCTACTAGACTCTGGTTACGAGAATGGGCCATGCCGGGCGCCTGTGGATCTAAACAAGCAGGATAATGGCACAACGACGTGGAGCTAGCTTTTGATTCTGCCAGATAAATCCTGTCAACATAACTCAGCTTACATCGAAATTCCAATTTTTTTTCAATACACAGCAATATATATTGCGTCATGAGTAATGAGTTTTACAATAGTTTAAGTAATAGCTTCTAACGTCCGCGGATAATTCAGGCCCGGATTTACCGGGGGGGGGCACAGGGGGCACGTGCCCCCCCCCCTGGCCCCACAGATATTGACCTCATACAAAAAAAAGGGCACAAAATCGGCACAATCAAGGCAATATCAACTTGACATTTAGATTAATTTTAATATGAAATCATTCATCCGAAAAATGATTAAAGATAATGATCTAAATTGATACATTCAAGCATCTCAGGGTACCCAGATCGGGCCTTATCAAGCGTTCAAATCATTGATCGTGCAAGTGTATGGTCCCTCTATACAGACACATAGATACCAATTGCTTTGTTTATTGTCTATATTACACATACCTCAACCGTATATTTAAGACCGTCACCAGTGAAATTACCATGGTAACTAGCTTACGAGGCCTAAATTTGGTTATTGTGCACTATCTAATCTTATTTACTAGTGGAAATCATCGGCGTTTTCATAGCAAGTTAGACAGAGACAAGACGAAGACAGCTAGTCAAGTGCATTTTATACGTCACTACTATGACACTCGAACTTAGTTAATTTCGAAAACATGCACGATCGTCTGATGATTTTTTATGGTATTAAAATTCCGAATAACTTTTAAAAAGTGACTGAGCCTAAACATAAATTTAATATTTATGGAGGCATCGGCGTTTTTCATATCAAGTAATAGACTGAGAATAGCCGAGTATAGTCGAATAAATGTTTGTCATTAAAACGAGTTAATTAAAAGTTAATTAAAATCGGAAAAAAGCGAGCGTTTTATGTTGTTGTTGTTTTTTAGAAAATGTAGGTAAATGAATTATACTTTCAAGTAACTTTTCAAGAGTGACCTACCCTACTCTCACGAAAAACAAGACAAAAATTAATCAGTGGTTAAACATATTTTTCATCCTATTATAAATTAATAGGCTTGTGTTTCGTTAATTTTTAAATCGTTGCTTTTATTTTATATCATTTTACGTGTTTAAAATATTTGTATTCCTAATGATTTTTTCCAAAGGACTCGAAAAGTGTGATTCTTCGGCGGATTTCCACGTTTTGGATCGTCCCAACAACCATTCTTGTAAATCCACTGAAACGTCCGAAAAACTCACAACAACGCTGAATTTCAACACAATAAACTAAGCCTCTTATTAAAAAAACAACGTATTATAAACCGGCTTTTTTGGATGTTAAATCGGAGAATTTTGTCATTGCATTCGGTGATTTTATACAAGTTACCAAGTGTATTTTTTATAAATTCTCGGCATTTACTTGATGAAATTGCTGATTTTTTTGTAAATCAGGATTTAATCCATTCTCGTTCCTTGAAAACCTCGGGGCTTTACGAGAATGGGATTTAATAAGCCAACAAATTGAATCTAAACGAACAAAACGGGCACATGCATTAAGGATACCACAATTATAGCGCTCAATATTTCCTTGGTAGTGCCCAAAAGTGCTTAAAATGTAATGATAATTTACCGAATTTTAGCTTCATTTTATCCATTTAAAGTGTGTTCAAAAGTGCTCAGATTTACACCTTTGGCATGCAAAAATTCTAAATTTTTCCACATCTTCGGGAGGGGATACCCCTCCCGTACCCACCCCAACCATACTCCCCACTAACGACCCCTCTGTATCAGGCCCTGTGATCTAACTCACATGAATGCTATTCTTGATTTATGAATATTTATTAAAAGCTAATCAATCACATGAATCTGAATTCATACGCATTGCATCACTTTTCAACAGAAAAAAAGATACAATGTAATTAACCTAGTTTTAGCTTCATTCAATTTGTTTAAAAGAGCATTTTAAAGTGCTCAGATTTGCACCTTTGACATGTGAAAAACTCAAAAATTTCTATACCGTCGGGAGGGGGTACCACTCCCGAACCGACCCCCTGTGCCCCCCCCCACACTTACGACCCATCTGTATCCGGCATTCCCGTGATTTCATATCAAATTCATGCTTCACTTAAAACAATACTATACACACATGTATATTGATGGTAAGGTTATAAAATGATTGTATATTTTAATTACACAATGTATATCATCATTATGCAGTGATACATATTATACCCCTAATGTTGATAGTGTTAATGATAAAGGGGTCATTATACAGCGGTCACTAACCATAAAACTTTAATTATACAGGATGACACTAATAGGATTACTGTCTGCCCCCGGCTATACTACATTGAATAAATACATGTATATTATTACCACGATTATTGATTAAAATTTACATGTCCGTTTTATAACCAAAGACTTAACAACCTGAAAAGTATGCTATATTCATGAATGTACTTTTTTGTCGCTCTTTAAGAACGAACATCATCAATTTTTACTTATCAATAAAACTCTAGGTAATAAAGGTACTAGTAAGAGATTTTTACTGGATCATCTAGCCAGTCAATTTCTTTCAATTAACTTATAGATATTTTATGTTTGGTGAAGCCAGAGATTTACATAGCATCAACCAAAATCCCTGGTACAATTTACTGCAGAAATATACATGTTTTATTATTAGAGCACAAACTTCAATGCATGGATGAAATTTTTCAGTATTAATAATGATATCAGTATTTTGAGTTTGATCTAGCTATGTAATTGAAATACGAAATCTGAATATTTCAGTATTTTGAAAGTATGTTTTAAGTATTATTATAACGTCCAACTTTCCCCCGTGTCAACGACACTAATACATGTATCATAGTATAACATTGGCTTCTAGTTTTTTTTCAAAAATTATCATGAAAATATTTTGCTCAATCACATATACTAATCTTTTTTGTCCGATCTTATCAGTTAGTGTGACACCATGGGTGTCCTATTCATTTTAGACATCATCTTTATATTATATCGATTTTCTATCGGATTATGACACTGCACACTATCGATTTATCTATTGATTTTAAACTCTAAAATCTGGTGTAAAGGGAACAAACCCAATCACAATTTTTTACTCCTAACGAGGGGGAGTGAACTCCTATTTTGTACGTAATATTCTCCACATGCCATCCGATATAAAGACAGCCTCCAGATGAAAATCGACGGAATTCTTCGCAAATCGCGTAAAAAGGATACTTAAGTTTTCTAGACAAGAAAACATCAGTCTGTAAAAACGTAATAACTTTATATTGTGTCATTCTCGTTCCCAAAGGTTATCAATTTCTATCGAAGCTAGTATCGAGAATCCTACTAGATTCTGGGTACAAGAATATATTGTGTATAGGCTGTTGGTTAAACCTTTAATTGTTAATTCAGTTTACATTTATTTTGCATTCAATCAACGAAGGGAAGGTTTATGTACGGTACATAATGCATTTCACATTTTGCAATTACAGTAAAGTTCCGCTATTAAGACCACTTTCGTTGTTTCAAATTCATGCGGTTTTTTACCATTATTAAGACCCAAATGCCTTATTCATGAACAAAAGTGCCTCTTTAATAAGACCGTTTTGCTATTAAGACCATCAAGTTTGCTGGTCTTAAGACAAAGGAATAAAATAGTGAACATAAAATACATTTAATATTTTCATCCAACAGTGTACAACGTCACACTTATAGGGCCACGTAAAACTGGGTTTGAAATAGATATAACAATTAAAAATATGGATTATTCACAAATTATATACAAGTTAAAAGGGGTTGATTGGTCGAACAGGGATTCCCTGATTTTACTTTATATTACACTACATAACTTTATGGGAATAAATAGCCCTGAAAAAGGCCGCGCATGTATATTTCAAGAGATCGTTGAAAGCCCTCAAAAGGGCTTGTACTTATTTAACCCCATGCTTTTTTAGGGTAGCATAATTTGTTTTTTAAATTTACCGGCATGGTTGACTATGTTGGTTTCAGGTTTGACTACAACCTGATTTTATTTGGTCTAACTAGGTCTATACATATTAGGGGTGGGGCTCAGCAGTGCTTGAGAGGAGGATGGATTTCTGGGAAGCCTCTGTTTTTGATATTATTATACTAATAATATTTCTGGGTGTTTGTCTGTAATGCCCGATGGTCCTGGGAAGACACGACCCCCACAGGTACCACCGAACGAGACACACAATTATGTATGTGAGATTACAGGCGCGTATCTAGGTCGTTTTTTGAGGTTACGCACAAAAATAGTGGGTCGAGGGCATGTCCCCAGATGTTTATTCGCTACCTTTGCTAAGGTGTATTTTGATAATACTTAAGCCACCCGTTGTATGCTAACAGTAATACCCTTCGTTCAATCCTATTTTAAGGCAATCTGCAATTTCATACGGGCAAATACGAGTAAAAGGTGAACATTTTGAATTGAATAGAACACTGCGTAAACATGATCACATTTACAAACAATAGAAACTGTAGCAAACATGATAACTTAATCATGCTACTCAACATTCAAACAAAAAATAGCGCAAGACGACGCTGTTTTGGTGAGCAAAGGGATCAATCACTTTATCTATGTCAATAGAAAATTATCTGTGAATAGCCATAAGATCCGGTTCTGTTGTCATTGTAGACCTCAGGTATTTCTTGCAAAGTAATATACAACAACTTTAAATGTTGTCTGAACAATATGTAAGTAAGACATTAAACTGAGATGGTGTTTATGATAAAATCTTAAATTTAAAGTTTGTTTACATATCAGAAGCGAAAGTAAGCAACAGAGGACAAAGGTCGCTCACCATCAAAGCCTTATTAAAGACTGGTTTTTTCCCTACATTAGATAAAAAGTTATGAATGCAGTAATTAGAAGACATATGTGCACAAAACATTATCTTATTTATACTGTTTAAATGTCAATGAAATATAAATACCCAATGTGTGAGAAAACAGAGGCTGATGGTGTACGGCCACAGTCTTGTAATATCTACTTATGGGTTTGAAATGTTAACAAACTTTTGAAACAAAATATTTTCACATACAGGCACTATATATACTACTTTTCAGATAGTAAACACGCGTGGTGAGTCCTAAGATTTATATTTTTCTTTACAAAATTAGTTTTTAAATCACTCTTTGTAAATAACGAGGATTTGCACGCCAAAATGATCATTTGCATTGATTATAAGCAAGATTTCTAATCATATAATTACGTAAATAATTGTTATTGGTCATGACTCAATAGTCTTTTTGAAAGAAGTTTCAATGTGCACTAGCAGACAAAGAAATTAATCTGTGTATTTTAATGAGTCATTTCATATGACATTTCATGGAGTAAAGATATGACAAAACACAGTCTTTGGGCACTTTAAGAATTCCGATTTCTGGAATCGAGGTTACGCACGTTCGTAAAATGCGTAATGTCAGATACGCGCCTGAGTGAGATTTATTGCTGAGTGGTAGACCGGTTAATTCAGACTGGTCTAACTAGCAAATAATCTTAACCAGACAGCCCTTGGCCCCTGGTATTGTAACACATGTCACCAATGGATACTAAGACTGTTCGATTAAGTTTGCTATATGATGTTTCATATGTGATATCACTTTTGACTGCCCCTGTCCTGCATTGAACCAACCGGCCCTTAGATGTTAACAGGGTGCAGAAAAGTGATCTAATAATGTTCAAAGTGAACAACATAAAAATTTAAAAAGCATCAAGGGGGCCTTTTGTTGGGGGGGGGGCTGGCCACAGGGCTAACACCTCACAGTGTGGAGTCATCATCACCTCTGAGAGTATGTCGTGACAGCCCCCAAAATTAGGTCGATGGAGCTACATAATTTTGATAAAACGAGACGTTAAATAAGGGTATCTATTTAAGTATGATGGCAGACATACATTGAAGGTCCAGGGCAAATAAGGCGGATATCGCTGCATAAGGATTGCAGACGGCTCCGCCCCAGGTGACCTACCCCTATGACATGGTATACACTTGTTTTGTGTTTCAGAGGCAACCAAGTCAAAACGACCCCCCGGTACAGGTGGGCCAGGGTTACTCTCCCGTCAGATGGTATTTCTCAGTCTATATCATTTGGACAAGCAGACAGCTAATGTGATTTGAGCGAAAATTCGCATTTAAAACTGTAAGTATTTAATATATATAGGTATGAGAATTATAATAGTGTGCGAGAGAATTTTCGATTTTAACGCGAGTGTGCGAAGTATGCGGTAAGTATTTGGAGTACGCGGTAAATCGTGCGGCCGCAGGTATATAGTTATGAAATAGAGGAGACAATTGTTATGTATGATTATTTGATATGATAACAGAAAAAATGATATTTATATACTTAGCATAGAGAGCTTATTACATTGAATTAAATTTGTAAATTAAATTTAAGGGATTGTCGTTGGCTCGGTGCACGTTTCTTATATCTTTGACTGGCAAAATATTCGGTACACTTCGGCTATTCCCGTGCTAACACTGATCGTCATTTTACGGGATCATCCGAGAGGTAGCCACGAATGATTTTCTAATCCATGTGCGTTTGTCCCGCAGTCAAATTTATGAAACCGCAAGATCACTAGCGGTAAGCTTTCTGATTGGTTGAGAACCGTGAACGAAATTAATTCACGTGCGCTCTATTGATACCTAATACAATGGTGTACACAATAGGTAAAATGTGTGAAATGTTTTTTGTATGAAATTTGAAAGCTCGCACCTGTTAAATCAGTTGTTTGGATACTTTTATAGAGGTAAGACATTTTGATTTTTTAAAAATTTATTTGGAATTGATTTTGTTCAAAATGATTATTTATTGAATATGTGTCGGTATGATGTAATATACACTGTACGTGTATCTCTATAACCAAATCTTTATTTATTTATGAAATAATACAAATACAATTTTATTTATTTATTTATGAAATGAAGCTTGATCAATGTTGATCAACTTGCTGCAATTAAGAATCTAGTATCCAATTACGAGTCTGCCAATTAGCATAACATGTTGTTAAGATATAATACTGATATTCATGTATTTTTTATGATGATGGTGCATAAATTTGTTCAGAAAAGTTTCTCGTCTGACTTGATCGGCATAAGACATTGTTTTCTAGTGATCATCTTCACGTATTTAGATTTAGATCCACACGGGTTAGCTGAAGATCTTGTTAAATAACATTGTGGTTTGTTCCCATAATGCAGAGAAAACTGAATGTTTAATAAATTCAAAATATGTTATATTGTATGCTTGTTGTTGTACCCACATGTGTCTTTAATGTACGTTCATATATATTTCAACTCAATGTTTTGTCTTTTTCATGCATCACAGACTTCACTTTTCATCACCATATCACCTGATGTCTTATCAAACAACACAGATCTGTTGGCTTTATTATTGATACATACATGTACATGGTCTTATCAAACATTGAACTGAACATTGCATCTATCCTGCATTCTTTGGTAAGTAGAACTGTTTTTCAGTTTTTATTGTGTGGAATTTTGTTGTTTGTTGGGTTTAACGCTGTAGCAACACCTTGTATAGGTCATATTACTGTGGCCAGTCAACCCACCTACTGTTTCTGGATAGGCTAAATCTCTGGATTAAGCTGTTAACCAACTACTAGGCACATTCTATCGTCAGTGACTGACAACTGCCTTAAATGATTAAGAATCATTGTTAGGAGGGAAAATGACAAATGTATGCCCTGACCGAGAATCGAACCACTGACCCCTCAATCTATAGACTTGTAAAAATGTGATTTGTCTATGATTTTTACCTGTACTTGAGAAATTTAAGAAAAAAATTGTTTGTACATGTACATGTTCAACACCTACTACTGTATAAATATCATAATTCATCTTTCACTTGTTGAAATCTAATGCATATGTCACAGGGATAGAAAAATATGCAGCCTGACCAGGACTCGAACCCAGGACCTCTCGCTTACTGGGTGAGTGCTCTCCCAACTGAGCTATCCGGCCGCTTACATATTCTTCTTCCCATAATGTGAACAGGTAAGCGCTGTGACACATAAATACAGCTGAAATTTGTTTTAACTGTTTTAATATAAAAAACTTGTTTACTAGTGTAATGATAATTTTTGATGGCACTGTGTTTAGGTGTAGCATAAGGGAAGAATTTGTCTAGTTCAGATTTATGTTGTATTTTTTATAATACAAATAAATAATACATTTAATTTAACTTTTTATTCAACTGCCTGTAACAAAGTTTTGTTGTTTTTTTATTCAAAAAAGTAACATTATTTTCTTTTTCCTTGTGGCCTATCAATCTAAAAAAATAATGATAATAGTCCAATTCATAATTCATTACATTTTGACTTAGTACATTTTGGGTGGAATCAGTCAACAGTTTACTTATTCTCGGACGTCATGTGGGAAAAGGTAAATTTGCCACATACATGAGTTCAAATTAATTTTGGTTTTGAAACTTAAGTCTTTGAACATCAACCAATCAGGTTAAGAAACAGGGCTAAAAACAACACAATGGATGATATTCAAATTTCTTATAACCTATTTATAATTATTTGTTTTATTTTCCATCTATATAGGTACCGATGAAGTTGTGTGTATTAAAGTACTCTGAGATGATGTCTTGTCAAGTCTTTGAAGACTTCTATTGTATGTAAGTCTTTATGTTTTTCAGTGAATTCATTGTTATAGCAATTGCATTCCATCATTTTTTAACTGTTTTACCAAATCCAAGCTTATTGTTTTCTTGAGCAAGAACCATCAAAATTCGACCTTGTTGATACTTAACCCTGCGGAAATGATAACGTCCAAATCAATGCTGACCATGTTTGGACTATGGTTATCAATGATATGACCTTGATATACCATCACAGAAATTGGGGGCTATGAAATGGTTGTGGTATGACTATGTAATGACCATGTCCATATCATTGATCAAAATTGTCAAAGCAGCAATATGTTTTGAACATGATAATAATCAAAGACATAACAATAGCTTATCATGGTTATCCAATTTAAATGAAGACCATAACATGTGGAATATTTTGGCTATGTTTTGAATTCAGATTCTGTTCAATTCATTTTTTCTGTTGATGCTTTAGATCTATGGCATGATTTACCTGTTTTGACCATGACAGTTATGATAACTACAATAATGCCAGCATTTTGGTATGTTCATGAACAAGCAAAAAAAAAACTGTAAAAAATGTCTTTAAAATTTTAACTTAAGATTTTAAACCTATGTGTTAAAAAAGTTCTGCTAGTTGTACTGCTAACAATACTGTCAATGTCCATGAACTGTTCATGATCTGTTTATGAACAAGTATGGACATTTTAATTGAATATTCATATACTTATGGATGATAGCGTATCATTAAATTGTTGAAATAAATCTTTATATTTTTATAATCTTTACGTAAGATAGTGATCCATATAAATATTACTTAGAAGCCTAAAATCATTTTTCCTAAATTCAGGGGAGACTACTGAGTATTATCTTACTGGTTTTTACACAACCTTACAAAAGCCATTTGGAACACCCTCGACCTGATCCTAGCGAATGGCCGAGGATGTTCCGAATGTACACAAGCATGACTAAGTGTTTTACCGCAATTTTCTTAAGGTTATTCCGTGAAAGAGGATTTTACAAAAAGTTATTATGACATTAAGCATCTATTGTCATCAACAACTTATAAAACATGCACTTATAATATGGAAATCATCTATTTACTTTTAAATATCTGCCAAATGACAACAATGATAAAAGATAAGTAATTTTTTAGTGTACATAATTTCGGATAACACTTTCGGATAACAAAATTTAATTAATTTCATTTTTCAAATGTTATATTCTGTTCCAATGATGGGATGTATGGCTGTGCTTTAAAAAAATTAAAGAAAAATTGATAGCTTTTTTTATTTTCATTTTCCATTACTTGTTATCAGTAGCAGAAATTAATGATGAACATTGTCTTTCAAAACTTTAGGATAGAATCTAGTTTAGCGGACCCCGCTATTGTGCATGCTCGGACGTTGCGCTGTTCACAAATTTTGGACGCCATTTTGTTTTTTACAGTTGCAGTTTTTATTCATTTATTATATGAATTATTATAAATTACCATTTTACAATGCTTTTTGTCATCCAATTTTAATATCAGCGGAGGCGTTGGGGCGGCAGCCCCCATAATAACAGAAAATAAGCGGCATTTACCTTCGCGCATCTGCTCATAGAAACAGCATGCTGTGCACGCATATTTATGTTTACTTAGATGTGTTCCAAAACTTTATAAGCTGCTTTTTTAACATATTGATTTTCCTCAGATGCGGCATTAAAGTTTTTGATCAGACCCATTATGAAACCTCACCAGAATAACAACCATTTGTTTAAGCTCGTTTTTCTAATGAAATACCCATTTGGTATAAGATTGTGTGCATTATTCAATAAAACATTCATTTAAACATCATTTTGCCTAAAACGGTCATTGAAATATCAAAGAATTAAAAAAAAGCCTTTTCGCTAGGAAACATATTCAATGTCTCTGTCCAACAGACATTTGAAACTGTGGGAGATCTTGTTTCAACTGGAATTCTCGGTTATTTCATAACTTATGAGTGTTAACGAACATACAGTGAACTCGACAGTTCCGGGTCAGTAACGAAACAAACGTTGCTTGTCTCTTCAAAACAAAAGATGTGGGAATTAAACCTGCATAAAACGATAAACAAAGACTTCCACCTTATCATGCTATAATAAATTTATAGTGTTAATTTGCTTGTAATTGTCTACAATTTTTGAAATTGCATGCTGCAAACTTGATAGTTACGGGTCGCACTTGCCAATTCCGGGTCACGTGACCTATTCTTGTCTCCTTAATCCGGAGTGGTCTCAACAGGGTTAAAATCAATAAAACAGCCGACTTTTTGTCAATAAAGACTTTATCTCATATTTTCTTCCAAGTTAAACAAAAATAAAACTCGTAAATGAAAGATCTAATCAGGTCACTTGCAATTACCTATTGCAAATAAAAACAAGTACCATAAATACAATTAGTTGCGTGTAAAAAGTAAAACTCAAAATATCAAACAACAATTGTATTAAATTGACAGATATCTTACATATGGGATAAAATTATGTATAAAATAAATTTTAAATGTTAAAAAAATACTTTTTAATTAAAATAAATGATTGCATATAATACGGGTTGAGTTTTGACCCGAAATTGTCACATGCTTACCAGGTCAAATTGTCTGCATAATTGTCAAACAGTAATTAGAAGAAATAAATCTATGAGTTAAATCGTGTTCACCGATAAATTTCCTGCAAAATGATGTACAATAAGTACTTAATTTTATCTAAATTGTGTATATAAATCACTGTTTTTTCAAATGCATAGACGAAACGTTCACATATGTGGCATTGGTTGGAAAAGGTGCTGTTTTGTGTTTCATGACTATGACTTCCGGTAGAGAAATGTTCACATGGAAAGTTTGTGTAACAGTAGCTAAGTGGTTAGTGTTCATGACTTAACTTTCATATAATCAAAATATTGCATTGTTTAAGGATTCATCTGTACTATTATAAAAAAGTGACCCGGAATTGTCGATGACCCGGAACTGTCGAGTTCACTGTAGCAGAGTAATTCTGATTGATGCCAGGAATTCCAAATAAAAATCTATTTTTAGAATTTATTCGTTAACATAGACATTTTGTTTTCTAGCAATTTAAGATTTTATATCTTATTCATTTTTTTATAACTAACAGTACATAAATAAAATTTTATTAACTCTGTAAAACTAAAGAAAAAATATAACAAATTTTTGTTTATTTTCAACAAACATACTTAGTAGATAAATGTCGGGTGGTTGAAGCACATGGTATTGTTATCATGACAGTCAAAGTTGATCTCGACGTTTTTTGGCGTATTTTATGTTCAGAATAGGCACTTGTTAGGTAGTAAGTTATCAAATTAAAACATTATACATTATTTTAACAGGACATTCTTTAATTTTCTCCAATGCACACTCGATGTATGTATACGAGCAAGGCAGATTTCTGGCACTATTATTGGTGGACTTTTATCATACACTTGTCTTCAGCGTACCCGTTCATTGACAGTATAAATATTGGTATCGATTTTTTATGATTAGATTCATTTAAAAATACAATGTACTACATTACAAATGTGCATTTATATAAATATTTCAATCTGATTAAAACCCGATCTAAAATTTTACCGCTCCACATACTCACTAATTTAGATCTGGCCTTTTCCAAACGAAGGTCACGTTTGTGTGACCTTTTCTCATCATAATATTCATGACGAAATTGTTATGATGCGTAACTTTTTTACATCATCTATGTCACGCAATTTGAAATGAGCCATCCAATCGCAGACTGTGAATAATACTGCTGTTAAATTGGCATGAAAAACTTGTTCTAAAAATAGAAATTACAAAATCAAAATGTGATTAATAGTGTTTTCGTCTAGATTAAAGCTACGCATTGATTGGTCGACAGAAAGTTCATCTCAACGTGACCTTCGATGACTAAGTAGAGATCTAGTACGACAACGCGAGTAGAACAGGATCTCTGTTTACGGAGATAGCATATATTTGAGCTTCAAACTAAATAATATTAATTACATAAAATTGTTACTAAAATTGGATATCACAAAATTCGAAAATCTGATAATTAATATTTGCTTTATTCAAGTACAAAATGGATTTGGTACGAATGTAAAGGTCGCGAAAATGTATTATTAATGTAATATCGACTTAAAATATGAAGACAGCATGGATCATAAATTGTAGAAAGATACAGTTCTTGATATACTATTTTACATATTAGTTAAACATACACTGTACATGCAAAACTATTTAAATTTGAATAAACTAACAACAAAACTTGGCTTGATCATGCGGAGCCCAAAATCTGCCAGTTTGTCTGAACAGGTAAAATTCAATCACACCGACCTAATTGGCGGAGGATCAGGGCATATTCTGTAGAATGTATTTTTTAACAGAGTTTCCAATCATCCTAATCATAAAATCGTAATGGACTGTCAACGTATACTTTGACTTTTAGGCGTGCCTTCGCTTTTATTGTTATTATATTATTATGTAGACACTAATTAAAGTTAGTATCGAATCGAAACTTGCAGGTCCTGAATTGAAATTGAATCGGCACCCTTGCAATCAAGTTTCCATGTATCAAATCGAATTGTTGCAAACCCTAAAAAATAGTGTATGCGCATTTACATGGAATTATCTTCCGTCATACTTATCCGATTGTTATAATTTTTTGTACACATTTTAATTTTGTCTTATTGAATATCACTCGAACACTATTTTCTTTTGGAAAGCATATAAAATGTGTAAAATCAAAATCACGGGTACTACTCGTTCACAGCTACTGCTTGCAATGCATACCAGTAATGGTATTAAACAATACCATAAAGTTTCCAGAATATAGCTGCAACGCAGTCATTTCATAACTTTTACTTGTTTAAAATATGCTAATTATGTTTACAAAACAAAGTTGAATTATGGTCATTTCATAAATTGAACATGGTCTACATGTTATGGAACTGGGGGCCAATTTACAAACGTGATCGACCATGTTCAAAACATGTCCATAACGTTTTGATAACAACGCCGGAACATCTTATTTGGACATGTTTGAAACATGAACGACCATGTTTTGAAACATGTTTGAAACACAGTTTGACCATGATCATTTCCGCAGGGTATGAAAAAGAACTCATTTGCATTAAGTGTTTTTGTTGATAATTTAGCAACAGATTGAATTTTTTATGTTATTTTTGCTATTTAAGGAGTGACTAGGTACAAACATCTGTCAGAGACTGTTTTCTTTATATAGAATAAGTTGTAGGAGGGAGATCGTCCATAGAAATTATTTCATGATCAAGCTCTGACAAAGAATACCCCACCTGATAATTGAATATTTGACTCTTGGATCAGTAGACTTGTGTGCTACCAATTTATCTATCCGGACAGCTATCCAACTAGTTTCCACAGTGCAGTAATACATATAAATTGTTATTATATTATCTATAATGTAATATTTCTTATGTTTGCAGGACATTAACCATGTGGCTGGAAGTAGTTGTTGTTTACTGTGCTGTTATATACACATGTTTATGAGCTCATATTGCATAACTAGACATGGTGAAACACTACACAAGGAACATGGGAAAGTTGAAAGAATAAAGCGAAGACAAAAGCTAAGTTTATTTTATTTTATGTATTTCATACCATTATGTGTTTGGCAGTATTGTCCATTTTCCTAATCTGATGGTTCCATATTCCTGTTTTGTATAATGATCTTGTCCAGAAAGTCTTTATGCTTTGTTAATTATCATTAATTCGTAATACAAAGATGATCTTCATGATCCCGAACCATCAAAGATTCTATATATACATTGTGTCTTGTATGGTTTTGGACCATGCTGGTCACCTTTGATTCTGCTGTATTGTTGTGTCAATGATACCTTACATGATAATATAGTGTATTTACTCAAATTCGTCTATATTTATAATATTTTTTTACAGGGAAGGTTATGTGTAAAATTGATATTTTTTCTTGGTAAACTTTTATTCAGATGGTACACTTTCTTATATTGTATGGATATCATTGGCTTTTTTTCTTAACTGTCAAGTATGAATAATTTCACCATGACTTCTTGTGTTTAATGTTTATTGTCTTTAATTGTGGGATTCATATTTGGCGTTTTCAGATGGGGTAGAATACACTTAAAGCTTTTTATGTTTTAATACCTGCTTGCTGTGCCAATGTTTACCTTCATATTTATATAAGAGAACGTATTCTGTCGTGGTGAAATTATTCAAATTTTACAGTTTAGAAAAACAAACTATACATGTACAAGTATGTATCCCCTGGTATTATTTTTGGAAATGTAACTTCTATCTTTCATTTGTGGCTACATTTATTACTTAGTGGGTGGTGTATGTTTGTTGCATCACAACAGGAACATTATTCTAGAATACACTGAAACAAAGGCTATCGGCATGGTTCCTAAGCAAGAACACTTTGTATATAATAGTGTTTTTGATTTGGAACCATGAAGGTCGCCCGAGTTATGAAATATCTCTAATATTGTTATCCATGTTTATTGGTGTTCATGAAAGGGAGATAATACAGTATTGATTTTTTCTGAATAGGAAAGATACATACTGTAGTTAGTTCCCTTTGATCTATATCAATAAACATATAGTAAGTGATATTTATTTGTTTCGATGCATATAAAAGATACATGTTAATAGTGTCCAGATTGAATAATATATGCAGGTTAGTAATTATATGAAGATTATTATTTTCAAGAGCTACAATATTAATGATTGTTTAGTTGAATTTTTGTTTGAATTTTCTTTTTTTTGGTTAAGTTTTGATTTGATTGAATTTAAATTGACCTGTTCATTTTCCCCCTGTTCCCCGCCATCTTATACAGCCTATTTAACAATTTTAATAAGCAACTTGACTCTTTAAAACTTTTTTTTAACTTTTATTGTTATTCAGATTATGGTCAATATTTATCTTTGTTAGCATTCTTTATTCTACAGTTTGATAATGAATTGTCATTTTCATTTTTGTCATGTGGATTCATTTTTGTTGTTTCGTGAAGCGTTTAACACATTCTAAGAAAAATTAATATACATTAGTACATACTTTTGTCTTTTAAATTTTTATTTGTATTTTTAACAATCAATACTTTCTATTATACCTTCATATAAATAAGTGAATATGCTTTTATTTTTCAATTCAAGAAATTGTTCATTATACCCCCACTTTGAAGAAGAGGGGGTTATACTGTTTTACCCTTGTCCATCCGTGTGTCCGTTACAAAATTTCTGTCACAGTTTTCCCAGCAACTATAGCATGCAGCAGCCTAATACTTTGCATATTGCTTCATCCCATAGTCCCAGTTGATGTAAAGTGATTTCATGCTCCTTGCTCATCTACTTCCTGTTTGTCACGTATTTTTAGATTTTTGCGGGGGTATCACCTGTGAGCATTAGCTCACAGATTTACTTGTTGTTTTTTTTTATTTAAGAAGTGCAATATTTTTTTACTTCTCTATTAGTGCTGAATTATTTATGTGTCAGTGCAAAATTAGTTTAACTTCATGTAAATAAACGAGAAAGTAGACTTGTTTTTGCGCTGATCCATCAATATTTCTTGCATTTTATGCTGTTATCATTTCCTATTCATTATAGACTTTCTCCAGGTCTCAGGTGCTGCGTTTTTCCATATTTTTTAAAATCCTTTTTTTTGTTACACACTTTTTAAGTGGAATTTTGTAAACAGAAAACTTTTTTTGTATTTTTGGCAAAAAACTGTGAATGGTCTTCATAATAATACTTACATGGGAAAACCTGGACATTTGAGTTCTGGATATTGTCTATTGAACATTTGTTCTAGAATAATGTTCTTGTTGAGTTGTACAAGCATCAATCCTTAGTCTTGGATTTTGGGATAGATTATGAGACTGCAAGGTTTGTGGAACCTGGATTTACTGGAAGTTGGTTGTGAGCCCAAGCCCCGGACGTACCGTTGATGTCACTAAGCAAGGTTGGGTGGAGTGTCGTCTGCTTAGAGGGGTCATACGTAATGTTCCTGTTATCTTGTATTGGCTGGTAATTTTAGAACCTTAGATCTGGGCAGTGTTGGTGGGGTTTGTAGGGATGGTAGGGAGTTGTGTGTATGGGGGGATGGAAGGGTAGGTGTGTATGGGATGGTCGGGCTGATTCATGTTGTGGGTGGGGTGAGAAATGGTGTTATCTGAAAGTATCTGAGAAAGGCTGGTGGGTATTCCATGATTTTGTGCTAACAGGAGTTTGTAATTTTGTACAGTGAGTTGTATACAAAGAGTGACTGCACAGGGGATGATCCAAAATTAGTACAAGTTTATAGTCAATGTGTTTATTTGAATGCACAACTCAGTTCAGTACTTAGTTTGTGCAGAAACAAACACTTGTTTATTGAAAATTACAATTTTTTCACGAGTGGTGTAGCCACGAGTGAAAATGTCATTTTCTGAGCTCACAAGGTGAAATATAAATCGATCTTACACCGAAATCGGCAAATTTTCCGTTTCTTTCATGCTTAGTTTTGTGTTTAATTTGATGTATTTTACACATATTTTAACGGGACGTCATTTCTACTCCTAGTTGACGTCATTTATCTCCTAATATGACGTCATGAACGATGAAAATATAAGGTTATATTTTCACTACGATGAAAATATAAAATTAATATTTTCAATGTTTATTTTTTCATCGAATAACGGGACGCTTCACCATTAAGCATAAAAAAATGATAGGTTATTTATCTGAGTTCACAATGTGGTTGTTTATGAGACAGTCTGTATTTATTAATCTGTTCCTATGAAATTATTACTCATACAGTAAGAATAACTTTCAAATTATCAAATATTAAGGCATTTTGTTTATTTTTACATTGAGTTATTTTGGTGTTTCATTGAAATTCTACAAAATATTCTTGATTCCATACAGAAAGTTTATTTCATTTTACTAATTGGTCATTTATATTGTGATTTAATTGGCCTTTTCGTCAGTAATATGGTATTGCAATACATCAATTTGACAATGCAGCCCAAGTATTTATAGCAGTACTCTTCATTTGTTACTGAATTGAACTTGTAAGCTAGATGAAATCATTGTATTGATTATATAAACATGTTTTTCTTGAGACTTTATCTTCCTTCTGTCGGCATAAATAATTGGAATATTAATTAATTATAGATATTGGTATGTATATTTGTAAGCTTGCAGCATGCTACAATTACTTGAATAATTGGCTCTTAAATGCTATTAAAGTTTAGAAATTGAAGTATTTGTGAAGAAAATGCAAAAATCTAAGATTTTCTATGGTTGACCTAAGCCACGCTGTCGGATACATTAAGGATGAGCCATACAGTTTTTGTCTAGTCTGTTGCTTCGAATATTTGAAGAGACAACACTTAGACCACCCCTTACCAAATCATTTCTGTCTAACGTTACTGCTATTCTCATATTGTCACTGTTGAGTCGAACGTCTTAACTTTACCTTTCCTAATTGAAGTTACAAGGTTTTGACTCAAGAATGACAATATGACTGTGTTCATGGTAAACTTATATGATATTGGTGTACATGCTATCACAAATGTTTGCATGAAAAGATTGTACTCATGTATTATCTTTAATGCATTTTCTTCTTAGAGTCACATAGTTCTGATAATTTTGGATCATCCCTTGGACAGTATATCTATGAGGTGTGTTATGGTTTCATGACAAGTGTTTTTTGTCATTCAATGACAATTTGTTCTGATCCCTTGGTCAGTTACAATTGTAACTGTGTATAATTGCATAGGTGAAAGATCCAGATATTCCTTACTACAGTATACAGAGATAATTCTCTATATACACCACAGGGAATTGTCAAGTTACCTCCCTTTGATTTTTCAAACATACCTTTTATAGTATATAAAATTTATATACTATAAGAGGTATGTTTAAAAAATCAAAGAGAGATAACTTGACAATTCCCTGTGGTATATACTATAATTAGGAAAATGTGGGTTTGTCACTCACCTGTGATAAACTGACCTGTATACTTTAAGTATCGAAGAGTATAAAGCTGTATGTGTATGTTGCATGTGTACATATGTAAAAACTTATTTTTAGCAGTATGTTCATATGCTGCAATGTCATACATTTTGTGCTTTTTTGAAATTTATTTTGCATATTATACCATGCTCAGCAACAGCTTGACTTAGCGCAGAATATCATACGATATTTATGCATCTGAATTAAGTACATGATATGTATGGATGTTTCCATGACTTTATCTGTGTTCCTTTTCATAGGCTTAATTAACTAAAGTTTATTTTGGAATTTTTTGGGTAATTAAAATTTCAAATTAATGATATATGGTAAACTTTCATTAATTATTGAAAATTCAAAATCTATGAAATATAAATTTGAAAGCATTAAATTGAATTTGAATTGCATTTGAATTTAAATTTAATCAGGTAAAATTAAATTGAATTAAACTAAATTGAATTGAATCAAATGGAATTGATTTGAATTGATTTTAATTGAATTTTAATTGAATTCAATTGAATTTGAATTCAATTTGTATTTTGGTTTAAGTTTGTATTTGAGTATTTTCAATACACTCAGTTACTTTCAAGGTTTTATTGGTCATGTGGTCTAAGATGTTGTATCATGATCTTTTTATTCTTTTCTGCTGTGTGTTTGATATTGCTTGAATCATTAATTGTTTATCTGTTAGGACTTCCTTTAGGTTTCATTTAAAAAATGCTTGACTTGCCAAAATATATTTTACCAGCCTCCTTTTTTTGCATACTAAACAAGGTCAATTTACCTCATTTGATATGTTGGAGTGGTAACGTGGGCATTGATTGCCCAAAGACATTGGATTGTCTATGGTTTTGCCTCTTACTTTCTGATAGCTACCTGTATATCTTTTGGGAAGTGCTAAGTTTTTTTTTGCCAAGCAGCAGCATTTAGTTAGGATATTTCATTTTGTATTTATTAGGTAGAAGTCTTTTAGATTTCACATAATTTTCCTTTATATTTTTTTCTTCATATCATTCAGTTTTAAGTTTCATGGCTGGTATGTTAGAAGCATCAAACTCACAGTTGAAAAGAACCATAAGATCATGATTCAGCAGTTTCATCCACTTGATCAATGAAATCTTGTTAGTTATTGAGTGTATTAATACTATAGGAATTTCAAATTAATAAGATATTATAAAATTTTCATATTCTGTAGGAATTCCAAAAAAGCAATCATTATAAAACTCTAATTAATGTAAAATAATTGATAAAGCATAATAAAATTTTCATGACTTACAGCATTTTTTAATAAATAAAATGTTATAATAACTAAAGGAACCAGCCTATGATGTTAGTTTAGGACATGCTATAATTTACTGTTGGCAGTTTTTAGACTTTTGGCGATTATGTTTTAGTTTCTACAAGTCGAAAACTGTCAACAATTCAAATGCCTGACCAGTTTAACCTGAGGAGTGATACACATGTCTCTGATTTACTACTCAGTTTATTTTTAGGCAATAAAAGTACATGTAGTTCTGTCAACCAACTCACACGTCTTTGTTTCAGTTTTACTGACAAGTATAAGTGCTAGGTATCTAAGAAACTCTTCAATTGGGTTAGAATGAGGAGCGATGAGTTAGGTGCTAGGTATCTTAGAAACTCTTCAATTGGGTTGTGGATGGGGAAAGATGGGCAGGGTGCTAAGTATTTCAGAAACACTTCAATTGGGTAAGAACGAGGAGGGATGAGTCAGGTGCTAGGTATCTTAGAAACTGCAATTGGGCCTGGACTAGGAAAGATTGGTTGGGTACTGTCTAGGAAACACTTCAATCGGGATTGAACGTGTAGAATGAGAAGCGATGGGTTAGGTGCCAGGTATCTATTGGGCTTGGATGAGGGGAGATGGGTGGCATGTTAGGTATCTTAGAATCTCTTCAATTAGGTTTGGAGAAGGAAAGGTGGATGGGGTGTTTTGATATCTACGAAACTGTTTAAAACTGCATCTTGACATAACTGTCTGTTTTGCTTGTTTGTATAAATTTAGCTCATATTATACATGTATGTTGAAGTCTCAATCAATGATCTTACGGAATTTACAGAATTAAATTCTTGGAAGAAAAACCCATAAAATTTATCAAAATAAATTAAAAACTTACACTACTTGCTGTAAACATTTTGGGTGCATAGTAACTGTTGTCTAATGGTATAGCATATTTCATTGGCTTCATTTAGAAATACTCAAATAAATGAACTTAATCTAAGTTTACTTGTGTGGTACTGAATGCTTTTAGTTGGTTTAATGGTCTGACTTGACCAGGTCTCATACTCTGTGCCAAGTTACAGTATTTTCAATACACTCAGTTACTTTCAAGATTTCATTGGTCAAGTGGTCTAAAATATTGGATCATAATCTTTAGATTCTTCTCTGCTGTGTGTTTGATATGGACAGAATCATTTAGTTTTTTTGTGGTAGGATTGTGTGCTTAGGTTTCAGTTTTTTTTCCAAAATATATTTTATCAGCCTCCTTTTTTGCATACTAAACAAGGTCAGTTTACCTCATTTGATATGTTGGAGTGGTAATGTGGGCATTGATTGCCCATAGACATTGGATTGTCTATGGTTTTGCCTCTTACTTTCTGATAGCTACCAGCATATCTTTTGAGGGGTGCACAGTTGTTTTTTTTGGTGTGATAAATAGCATTTACTTTAGGTTTTTTGCATTGGAATTTTTGCGTATTTTGTGGAATCAAATTTAAGGTCAAAATACCCCATTTGATATGTTGGAGTGGTAACGTGGGCATTGATTGCCCATAGACATTGGATTGTTTATGGTTTTGCCTCTTACTTTCTGATAGCTACCTGTATATCTTTTGGGAAGTGCAAAGTTTTTTTTGCCAGGAAGCTGCATTTAGTTAGGATATTTTCATTTTGTATTATCAGGTAGAAGTCAAACTATTAGATTCCACATATTTTCCTTTTTTCTTTTTTTGGATATCATTTAGTTTTAAGTTTCATGGCTGGTATGTTAGAAGCATCAAACTCACAGCAGAGAAGGACCAAAAGATCATGATTCAGCAGATTCGACCACTTGATCAATGAAATCTTGTTAGTTATCTAGTGTATTAAAAATACTCAAACATGGCACAGAGTTTGAGACCTGGTCAAGAGTTCATGTGATAGTTTATAGTTGACATTTTATGCTTTAGACAACTTGGTCAGATTTGTTAAAGTTCATATTGCATATTGAATTTCTAAAATTTGTTCTAAACAATACTATATTTGCTAAATTTATCTGGAATCTTTAAACAGTCTCAAAGAGACAATTATTCTTCCACATGTGGGGAAGCATTGTGCTGGAAAGTTCTAGCTTGTATTGAAATAGGTTGATGTAGCTTACTAAGTAAATTACTGTATCTTCTGTCAAATATATATCCTTTTATACTCTTTCTATAGAAAGTGGTATAGGAAATTATAGTGCAGAAACTGAAATCTCCACAATTTTATTCAGACTTTTAAAGTTGAATGTGTTTCCTCTGTTAGGTTTCAAAATCCAACCACTTGTTTAATATTGATAAAATTTAGTAAGACTTTTTGTTTCAATTATTTAATACCTTACAGTTAGTATACTGTTGATTGTTAAAATTAGGCATCAGGATTTAATATTCATTTTAGTGAAATATTGCTTTAGATGAATAAATTTACTCCTGTCTTTATTGTTATTTTCAAAATAGACTATTCATCAACTTTTAAAAATATGAGGTTAAGAGTTTTGATAGATAAATGTAGTTTATTTTTTGGGTTTTTTTATAACATTTACAAGGAACATGTATAATTCTATAGTCTTGATATACTGTTGGGTTTAAGTTATCATTAACAACATCCATAGTAAGCATGGTTAATTGAATTCAGGTTATCTCCCTTGTATCAGGTAAAAAGAATATTATTATTTTCTGTTGATTATTCTCCCAGTAAGAAACAATAGTTTTGACTGTTAGAAATTATTTCAAAGTACTATATCAATTTTGATACATACAAAACATGCAGGTTAAGTTGTACTCGCTGTAAAAGTCAGACATTTATACATTATGAATGTGAGCACTCATTCTGAACTCTTCTGTTATAGTTAAAGTTCATTTACTATGGTGATTACTATGATAATGTTGGTAATTGACTTCTTCCATTGTTCTGTACACTTGGAAATTGTAGATGTTGGTGTAATATTTCGGCCCAGTTCTCTAGCTCCATGAAACTCTAATTTATAAATAATGTATGAATTAGAGTGTCATCAAGTTAGCTGCCTGTCCGTGTAAGTACAAGCACTGGTATAGGGTGCAAATTATATAACTTACAAGAGCACCTCATAGATTTAAATAGTGCACAGTAGGTCTTATGCTTCCTAAGGAGGTATATTTCTGGTCAACAATGGCTTGGAGTTCACAAATTACGGCGCAACATATTGTTGTATGTAAGAGCGGGACTCTGTTTTGTCGTTTACTTACAAAGTCATGGTATGATACTGTATTTACTCTAGTTATAAATAAACCTGATACATTGTAGCCTAATAATGCAACGACCACTGTTTTTATGGGTATATTTGATCTTAAACCGGTTCCTTTTTGTAAATTTTAAAATCAAAGCGCTGGCTAAATTATTATTTTAACTGCTTAAGTAGGAAAGTTTTTGTATCAAGCTATTAACTTATTTTCTTTTTGTCTTTACAATTTACTTGATTTTTTTAATAAATTGAATACTCTGTACCACATGAAAAAAAATAGAGAACATATTTATGTACTGAATGACCAGTCTTGTAAAGAAAACATTGAATAACTTGTTAGTAAAAACAAAGTGTGAGTCTAGGACTAAACCCATGAAAATCATGATTTACATTAAAAACAGATTAATAAATTACTACTGATTCAATGTTTTTATTAAAGAGTATTGTGATATTCTTAAGATACAGTAAACACTCTATAGTATGACCCATCCTTTTGTTGTAATTTTTGTAATTAATTTTCAATTAATATATAACTAAGAAGTCATGCAATCAATGTCATCACTTGAGTTCCAATATTGTTTAATCTGTATTTACAATACAAAATAGTAGACTGCGTGTGAATAATGGCGTAGGTTTCTATAATTTTCTTTTGGTCACTTCACTGAGTACACTTGTAAGTTGTACAGTGTACCAAATTTGTCATTTCTTTACTCTGAGTGCACTAAATGTGCATCCCCCCGTGTACCAAATTTGTCATTTTCGTAACTCTGAGTGCACTAAATGTGCATCCCCCCAAACTTTGATGGCGATTGAAGTTTTATTGGCTATCAGATGGTTATGCCTTCTTTGTTTGATTGAAAATTTATACTTTATATACCAAGTGATAGAAGTTACAGAAACAGGTAAATGATGGTCATCTACATACATTTGAATGTATCAAACAAGGTAAATTTCGTATTATTGTCAGCTTAGTTTTTCCATCTTTGGTTTATGATATTTGGGAAATTAGAAACTAAATTGTTTTTAAAATATATTTATACATTATACATGTGAATAGCTCTAATCAGGCTTGATAATAATGCTCCAAAATAGATCATATGAAATAAAAATAAAATATATAGATAAACAAAAATAATATATAGAAAAAATACAAATGATCCAAGCAAGTATTATTAAAAAAAAGGTGGATCATTGATAATATATAATTGAAACTATAGAATAATATACCAGACAACATGGTAAAAGATCTAAAATCCAAGTAATCTAGTGAAGGACCCAGTTTATTCTGGGGGGATAGCTAGATCGGAAGAAAATTGTAAAAGATCTGCTATCCGAGTAATCTAGTGAAGGACCCAGTGAATTCTGGGGGGATAATTAGATCGGAAGAAGATCGTAAAAGATCTACAATCCGAGTAATCTAGTGAAGGACCCAGTGAATTCTGGGGGGATAACTAGATCGGAAGAAGATCATAAAAGATCTACAATCCGAGTAATCTAGTGAAGGACCCAGTGAATTCTGGGGGGATAACTAGATCGGAAGATGTTATTATATCGAGTATTGTTTAGATGTTAGTTACATTTATAGTGTTCATTTATAAATTCAAATGAAATCAACTTGCTAGTAATATGTTAGCTTATGTACATTGTATTTGTAAATCAGAGTTGACTGAAATGTTTACAATGTATTATCGTTGTAACAAATACTTAATTATGTTGCTTTATACATTAAAGTGTATGTATTGATAGATATATCATTTAAAAAGTTTCTTATTATTTGCAAGTTTTCATGTGTTACTGCAAGACACATCCTTCTATGAAATTAGTATATTAAGAATATTATTAGGTAGAGTTGTTGGTCTCTTGTTGAAGGTTAATCTATGTTAGTTGGTTAGGTGAACCACACCCCATGGTCTTATTTATAATAACAAGTATTCCCATGTAACTAAACTTAACCATAGTCACATGTATGATTTGGTTTGTACTGTAGATAGAGGTTATTAAAATAAGATTTATTTGATCAGACTAAGTTAGGGAAATTTGTTGGGTCAATCTAATTATGTTGAAGGGTGATTCTTAGAGAGCTGGTTAGGTAAACCACCCTCCATAGTCCTGTATATGATAACAAGCATTTCCATGTGGCTAAACTTAACCATAAGCACAATGTTTACTAAATTTTGTATTGTAGATAGAGGTTTATTTCAAATGAACAGACATGTGTATGGCTTTGATAATGATGACTTTGATGTATGCACAGATTATTGTTTTGATTAATAATGATACTACTCTATGGACACAATTATTTGAATAGATTTGAATGAGAAGTTTTGTTGTTCATATGTTTGTACATTAAAACATGGGTTTGATTATGGTAACTTTTTCTAGCCCTTATTTTCAATGATACGGTTATATAATATTAAGAGAATGGATTTCATTTTAGAGTTTTCAGTGTTTTTGTGAATTTTATGAAGACATATTAAATATTGCAATGCTATTTTGTGCGATAAATTTAATTAGATATGTTCAATGTTTTCTCTACAGTTTTGGTCAGCTGTATATAGAATTTCTCATTTTAGCCAGATGGTGCACGGGTGATGATTACTTCCCTTTGTAATTTTTGCGTTAAAGTTTTTAGATCTGGCTTTAATGTGGTTTTCACATTACATCTCTTGTTTAATTATTAAGTCAGTGTATTTTCAGTTCTAAGAAATGTGAGTTACTCTATTATAATACCGAGTTATATTTTTTTTGAAATCAGTATACATGACTATATTATGAGTTTATATGACTCATTGTAATTTAAATTTTAAATAGTTGCATTGCAGTTGTTAAATATTATTATATTGGTTGATGCAAGTTTGTAGCAACTAGCCTAGTTCTTATAACATGATGATTTTATATTGATATGATTATTACTCTAAGAGACATTGTCGAAGAGGCAATACCTTTATTGTCTCAATAAACTTTTTGAAGATCGAGAAAATATGAATATCAACTATTCAGTTATCCCAAAGAACTAAATTATCTTAAGCTGGTTACTTTACTTTATTGTTTGTCTACATCAACCATGTCTGATACAAGCTAGAACAATCTCTGTAAACAGAGATTCTGTTTTACTCTCGTTGTCGTACTAGATCTCTACTTAGTAAATGCAAGGTCACGCTGAAAACACTATTAATCACATTTTGATTTCGTAATTTTTATTTTAAACCAAGGTTTGCACGCAAATCTAACAGCGATATTATTCATAGTCTGCAATTGGGTGTCTCATTTCAAATTGCATGATGTAGACGATGTGAACAAGTTACGTATCATAACAATTTTGTCATAAATAGCTTGATTGACTTAATTGAATAATTTTACTGCCAGATACTCTTATACTGCTTTAAATTAATTAATATATTTGATTTATTTCTGTCTCTCGGCTGATCTGTATTCATCAATAAATTAAAATGATAAATATTGAAATAATAATTCAATATTTGGCCTCATTATTTTAGAATTCATTACGTTTAGACTTTGTAACTTTATAGCTAGAAATAATACTAAAACATTGCTCAGTATTCTCCAGTTTCATACTTACTTTTGGAATTTGTCAAGATCATTGCTTGAGATTTCAGTATATATAAGAATATATAGCCTTTTTCATCAAGGTATGGGTTTGAGAAGGGTTTCAAACAAATGCCAAGTCTGACTGCCTCAAATTGGAATGTCTATCATTAGATCTTGTGCAGTACAACTGAACTTCCATGATTGTTTCATGAGCAATGGGGCTCATTAGCTTTTTTATATTTATACAGCATTGGAATAATTGAGACTTAAAATTGCTTTCCATCTAACATAGCAATTTAATTGATAATAAGGGTGATTTTGGCCAAGTAAATACATGTATGTTTGCATGATATTATGAGATATGTTAATATTTCATAATTCTCTGCTTAAAATAAACTTTAAACTTTGAGTGTTGATAGAACTACATTAAAGAGGTTTAGAGGGCTGTTACATGCAAGTTTATTGATAATACGTAAAATCTAATTTCTATGATTCTTTAGGCAGATAAAATTTAGTACAATAAAATGGTGAAATGTGATGTTGAAATCTTGTTTAATATAGTAAACAAATAGACAGGATCTTTACTTATGATGTGTATAATAGAGTATAGTGTGTAGAGTATATTTACGCACATTTTACTTTCAAATTTAAAAATGGAATCGAAATTGATGATGTCTAATGCTAATTGAGTAATGCTGTAAGTCTCATTTTGTGACACTTTGAATTAGGTCTCATTTATAAGTGCTTGGTTTGGGGAATGCTTTTATAAAGCATGATTTTAGTGTATAATCTACATTTCACATCAATAGATTTTGCTTAAACTATGTGTTTTAACACTGAGTAGGTATATTGTATCTAGACAATGGTCTCAGTTCATGGGTCTAGTACATTGAATAACAAATTCTGTTGTTTAATGTACTAAGATTCAGGGACTGAAACCATTGACCCCCCCCTCCCCTGTCTATTGATGGTTGGTTTGGATTTAACTCTTTGTTATAACACACTGTACAACATTACAAACCTCTGGTAGTATAAAATCATGGAAATGCCACCACCTTTCTCAGAGAACTCAGAGAAGCATCATTTTAAACCCTTCCCCCTCATGAACACCCACCTCTCATGCATGCTCCCTTTCGCCTCTCGGACCACCCTCTCCTTATCAAACCCCTATGAATTTCGCTGGCGCTGTTTGGGTCACCCAGTCTGCAAGGTACTTGAACATTATGTATGCCAAAAACCCTCCAGGATTTTTCCAGGCAGGCTTTGGCACGTTCTCAGCCCATGTGATATCAGCACCACTGGAAGGGCCTTGCACACGGGTTCATGTATCTCAATGTAAGGTATTGAAGGGGAAAGCAAACTTTGTTGGTATCATGGTCTCTTTCAGGGTCAATGGCTAAGGAGTTAAGGGTTTTCTCTCAGGGTACATGGCAGAGGAGTTGAGGGTTTTCTTTTATAATTTTTTCAATTATCATTGTTTTTGTATTAGTTGTAAGATATGTTGTATTTAAATGTTTTTTTACTTATTTTACATGTAATTATTACCAAGAACTGTTGTTAGGAACTCAAAATGTTTCAAATTTTTTTGTTCTATTTTCTTTTTACAGAAAAGCATCATTTGGTATCAACACAAGAACAACGCATGAATTGATGGTAGATTATGGTATGAAGAAAGAAGACGCGGACTGTATTTTGATGTGAGTTTTTTAATTTTATTTATATAATTTGATATTGTGTTTTGTATTATGCTCCTTATATCGAACTTTTATTATTTTTATATTTATTATTTTATATATTATAACTTTGATATTTTTATTGATTTTCATATTAACAACATGTAGATTGATGGTAGTGTTTAGGATGAAGAAAGTTTTTACATCAAGGTGGTTTCTTTAATCTTTTAAATATATTTTTATATCTTGTTTTATTGTATGCTTCTTATGTTTCTTATTTTTATAACTCAGATTTATTTATGACTCTTTATTTGTTTCATTTATTTGTTCATTTATGTTATTTCATGTTTTTTGTGTGTAAATAATATGTCTTTTTATTTGTTATTTTAGTGTTTGGTGTTTTTTTTCTATTTTCTACTTTAATTTATTTACTGGGTATTCTTATGTATTTTAATTGTAATGTAAACAAAATAAACTTCTTCTTATTTTTATCACTTATTAAAGACATGCACTTTTGTTATGATTTCCAAATCTTTTTTATATTAACAATTAATACCTTTGTTATGAGTTTCTTGTTTTCTTACATATACTATGAGTTTTTTTATTTAAGTTTAAATGTACTTTCTTATATTAACAACTTGTATTTATTATTAAGGTTTTAAGTGTTTTTTATTTTATTAGCAACATGTACTTCTACTTAAGGTTTTAGGGTATTTTCTTATATTAGCAACATGTACTTCTATTTCAGGTTTTAGGGTATTTTCTTATATTTGCAGATTGTACTTCTACTTAAGGTTTTAGGGTATTTTCTTATATTAGCAACATGTACTTCTACTTAAGGTTTTAAGGTATTTTCTTTTATAAGCAACATGTACATCTAATTCAGGTTTTAGGGTATTTTCTTATATTTGCAACATGTACTTCTACTTAAGGTTTTAGGGTATTTTCTTATATTAGCAACATTTACTTCTACTTAAGGTTTTAAGGTATTTTCTTTTATTAGCAACATGTACTTCATTTCATGTTTTAGGGTATTTTCTTATATTAGCAACATTTATTTCTATTTCAGGCTTTAGGGTATTTTCTTATATTAGCAACATTTACTTCTACTTAAGGTTTTAAGGTATATTCTTTTATTAGCAACGTGTACTTCTATTTCAGGTTTTAGGGTATTTTCTTATATTAGCAACATGTACTTCTACTTAAGGTTTAAGGGTATTTTCTTATATTAGCAACATGTACTTCTACTTAAGGTTTTAGGGTTTTTTCTTTTTTAGCAACATGTACTTCTATTTCAGGTTTTAGGGTATTTTCTTATATAAGGAACATGTACTTCTACTTAAGGTTTTAGGGTTTTTTCTTTTATTAGCAACATGTACTTCTATTTCAGGTTTTAGGGTATTTTCTTATATTTGCAACATGTACTTATACTTAAGGTTTTAAGGTATTTTCTTATATTAGCAACATGTACTTCTACTTAAGGTTTTAAGGTATTTTCTTTTATTAGCAACATGTACTTCTATTTCAGGTTTTAGGGTATTTTCTTATATTAGCAACATGTACTTCTACTTAAGGTTTTAGGGTATTTTCTATTATAAGCAACATGTACTTCTACTTAAGGTTTTAGGGTATTTTCTTACATTAGCAACATGTACTTCTACTTAAGGATTTAAGGTGTTTTCTTTAATTAGCAACAGGTACTTCTATTTCAGGTTTTAGGGTATTTTCTTATATTAGCAACATGTACTTCTACTTAAGGTTTTAAGGTATTTTCTTTTATTAGCAACATGTACTTCTATTTCAGGTTTTAGGGTATTTTCTTATATTTGCAACATGTACTTCTTATTATGGTTTTCAGTTTTTTCTTACATAAGCAACATGTACTTCTACTAAAGGTTTTAGGGTATTTTCCTACGTAAGCAACATGTACTTTTATATAAGGGTTTAAAGTATTTTCTTATGGTAGTAACATGTACTTTTACTAAAGGTTTTAAGGTATTGTCTTATTATATTAGCAACATGTACTTCTACTTAAGGTTTTAAGTGTATTTTCTTATATTAGCAACATGTAATTCTATTTCAGGTTTTAGGGTATTTTCTTATATTTGCAGATTGTACTTCTACTTAAGGTTTTAGGGTATTTTCTTATATAAGCTACATATTTTCTACTTAAGCTTTTAGGGTATTTTCTTATATTAGCAACATGTACTTCTACTTAAGGTTTTAAGTATTTTCTTATATTTGCAACATGCACTTTTATATAAGAGTTTAAAGTATTTTCTTATGGTAGCAACATGTACTTCTACTTAAGGTTTTAGGGTATTTTCTAATATTAGGGACATGTACTTCTACTTAAGGTTTTAGGGTATTTTCTTATATTAGCTACATGTACTTCTACTTAAGGTTTTAGTGTATTTTCTTAAATTAGTAACATGTACTTCTACTAAAGGTTAAGGGTATTTTCTTATATAAGCAATGTGTACTTTTACTAAAGGTTTTAGGGTATTTTCTTATATTAGCAACATGTACTTTTACTAGAGGTTTTAGGGTATTTTCTTTTATCAGCAACATGTTTTCTACTTAAGGTTCTAGGGTATTTTCTTATGTTAACAACATGTACTTTTATAAAAGGTTTTAGGGTATTTTCTCAGGGCTTTTTTCAATGCTTGGGGCAGGGGCCTGGGGCCTTTTCTTATATAGAACATTTGGGGAAATGTTATCGCAATTTCATAGAAAGGGGAACAAAAAGTCTAAGTTAAACTCCATATTTGGGAAAAACTGCTTGATTTTAAAGAAATTTCAAGAGGGGAAGGCGCCTGTAAACGGCCCCTGTTATATAAGAAAAAAAGGCCTGTTTTTTTTATATCAGAAACATGTACTTCCACTAAACGTTTTAGGATATTTTCTTATATAAGCAACATGTACTTCTTCTAAAGGTTTTAGGGTAATTTCTTTTATTAGCAACATGTACTTGTCCTTAAGGTTTGAGCATATTTTCTTATTCTAGCAACATGTACTTCTACTTAAGGTTTCAGCATTTTTCTTATTTTAGCAACATATACTTCTACTGAAGGTTTCCGGTTATTTTATTATGTTAGCAATATGTTCTTAATTTCAGGATTGCGGTTGTTTTCTTATATCTGAAACTTGTCTATTTAAGGTTTTAGGGTATTTTCCTATAATAGAAACATGTACTTAATATTTTTACAATTTTTTATAATCACATTGTCACTGAATGCTTTATGTTTTACCTCTTTGGAATGACCGACCATCTGTCCTATATTGGTCATTTACGAACTTACTTTATTTGAGGCGACTTGGAATATCCGGAAAATAATTAGTTGAAAGAAGTAAGAAGATAAAAAATTCAGTGAATAGGTTTTGAACATCTTTGGGTCCAGGGTATGACAGAAAACTGCTTCCAGCTGTGGCATCCCTTAAATGGATGTGGGAAAGTGAGGCTGCCCTTCACCACAGTTGCCTCTAGGTACATGTTGTTTATATATGAAAAAGCTGCTTTAACCGGCCTTAAGTCATGAACAGAGTGTATGTTTTAATGAAAAAAGTTTGAATTTTGATAGTTCTTTTAAGTTTTATTTATGTATATTATATAATGTATCAGAAGTTTATGTAGCAACTGAATTTTATCCTTGCATTAAAGTTCCTGACCTTTACAGCTTAGGTTAAGGTTTTTCATGTCTTATGCCTTATTATCGAATTGGTTATCTTTTTTATTAAAACCTATGATAGGATACTATAGTTTAAGAGGATAATGATATAAATAACTTTAACTTTTTCTTGCTGAATGTTGAATTACTGTCTTGTTTTAACCATTCAGTTATAATAATGAAAATAAACATGCTTAGATTTATTTGAAATTAAAAATTTGATTTTTTGTGAGAATATAATTTTTCTCTCTACACCATCAGGGTTAAAAATGTGACTTAAATGTAGTTTCTAAATAACTTTCTTGTCTTTGACTTAATCTGTAATAGTTCACTTACAGCTGTCAGGAAAAGTTTTAAGTATTTAATATTTTTCACTTTCAATGCATGAGTTGATCTAAGATAATGCCTATGGTACTTAAATTAAATTACTGAACATAGTTTTAGAGACAAATACCTGCATTGAATAAGGTTTATAGAGATTGCTTGTAAAGACTTTGATTAATTAGTTTAACTTAATTGAAAATGTGGGTAATATATTTATACTAGACATTTAACGGGGTGAACAGGAAACAGATATATGGTAAAATGTAATTCTCTTTTCCGACGTGACATCAGAAGGAAGAAAATATTTAAACACGATTATGATTAACAGATTTTATACATTGAACATAGTTTGGAAGATAGCTACAAATGACCTCTCCTTCTAAGTGGAAGAGTCCGCGGGCCTCAGAGCTGGATGAACGCCGAGCTGAGGGGGTTGTAAGAGTTGCCTGGTCTTACAAAAATGGGTTCAATAGCATGTCAACTAAACTCAGATTGTGAGCTCTATGACTCATAGTACAGTGTGTAGAGTTTGTAAACATAGTGGTTGTGAAAATTATATCATCATTTTGTTGTTACTCGCATATAGAAAACCTAGTTTTACTGTAACTGAACAATGTTTAACCATTTTTCTTGATTTATAGGTTAATAAAAAAATGTGCTGGATTTAGGAACACCTTCTGCCTTTGTTGAATAATAAATGTTTTCAATTCTTACCATAAATCTATAAAGAGATAAATACTTGATGGAATATTTTTAACTACATTTTTGAACTACATTTTTGAACTACATTTTTTTAAACTTAATATTCAAATTTTAAAAATGTTTATGTAATGAAACTTTGTATGTAAGATCTTTGATATCAATTAATGATTTAAGGTTAAAATTTTAACTACTTGAAAATTATTTGTTTATTTTATTAGGTTTTTATATTATTAAGGATTTGAGCATTTATATATGATCAACATTAATATGGCTAGTAATTATAATGTTAGGGTACTAAATATCTACAGCTTGAGCATTTGTCTATGAATTCAAGTGTACTGTAATGAATAGTTGCATTTTATCAAATTCATTTAGATAGACTTTCAGGACTTTGATTAATATTATTAAAATTTGATAGTGAGAATTTATTAAAGTAAGTAGATCCATTTGGGCTGTATAATATTACATAAAAGTTTACAAATTAGGAAGGAAAAGTTACCAGTATTCGCTAAAATGTAATTTCTTTATTTCGACTTTACTACAGATAGAAGAAATAATACAAAAGCTACCATTTTGATTAACAGATTTTATACATTGAACATAGTTTGGAAGATAGCTACAAATGACCTCTCCTTCTAAGTGGAAGAGTCCGCGGGCCTCAGAGCTGGATGAACGCCGAGCTGAGGGGGTTGTAAGAGTTGCCTAGTCTTACGAAAATGGGTTCAATAGCATGACAACTAAACTCAGATTGTGAGCTCTATGACTCATAGTACAGTGTGTAGAGTTTGTAAACATAGTGGTTGTGAAAATTATATCATCATTTTGTTGTTACTTGCATATAGAAAACCTAGTTTTACTGTAACTGAACAATGTTTAACCATTTTTCTTGATTGATAGGTTAATAAAAAAATGAGCTGGATTTAGGAACACTTTCCGCCTTTGTTGAATAATAAATGTTTTCAATTCTTACCATAAATCTATAAAGAGATAAATACTTGATGGAATATTTTTAACTACATTTTTGAACTACATTTTTTGAAACTTATAATATTCAAATTTTAAAAATGTTTATGTAATGAAACTTTGTATGTAAGATCTTTGATATCAATTAATGATTTAAGGTTAAAATTTTAACTACTTGAAAATTATTTGTTTATTTTATTAGGTTTTTATATTTTTAAGGATTTGAGCATTTATATATGATCAACATTAATATGGCTAGTAATTATAATGTTAGGGTACTAAATATCTACAGCTTGAGCATTTGTCTATGAATTCAAGTGTACTGTAATGAATAGTTGCATTTTATCAAATTTATTTAGATGGACTTTCAGGACTTTGATTAATATTAGTAAAATTTGATAGTGAGAATTAATTAAAGTAAGTAGATCCATTTGGGCTGTATAATATTACATAAAAGTTTACAAATTAGGAAGGAAAAGTTACCAGTATTCGCTAAAATGTAATTTCTTTATTTCGACTTTACTACAGATAGAAGAAATAATACAAAAGCTACCATTTTGATTAACAAATTTTATACATTGAACATAGTTTGGAAGATAGCTACAAATGACCTCTCCTTCTAAGTGGAAGAGTCTGCGGGCCTCAGAGCTGGATGAACGCCGAGCTGAGGGGGTTGTAAGAGTTGCCTGGTCTTACAAATATGGGTTCAATAGCATGTCAACTAAACTCAGATTGTGAGCTCTATGACTCATAGTACAGTGTGTGGAGTTTATAAACATAGTGGTTGTTCAAATTATATCATCATTCTGTCATTGTTCAGAACTAGGAAATTCATTTACAGTAGATTTAACTTTTCTTAATTATTGTTTTGGATTAATGAACACAGTCATGTAGATTTAAGAATATTTTCCTCAGTAAATAGATAATTAATATACTTCAAATTACTTCCTGTAAAGCACATTAAACTCAGTAAACAGATAAATACTTAAAGTTGTGAACATACTTTTAAAAGTACTTATTTTTTTATCTTTCTGTTTCTTATTTCAACATCATTTTTTGTAAAGATTTAAGTGTTTCTTATATTAAACTTATCTTCAAGCTGTAAATTTATAGTGCTCAGTGTTCAATATTAGGTGGATTCGGATATAGCTGTTTTGGAGGCCATACTTTAATTAGTTATTTCACTATATCTAAAGTTAGCATAATTTATTGTTCTTAGTGTTAAGGTGGTAAGGGTATGGCTGTAAGGGGGGGGGGGTTTGAGGCCATATTTACTAATAACTGTTACATTAGTTTCTTTATTTTTGAGTTTTGTTTTATTAACAATTCTTTAGTTTGTTTTTTTACTATATCTTAAGGAAGCATAATTATGTTCTTAGTGTTAAGGTGGTATGGGTATGGCTATAAGGGGAGGTTTCGGAGGCCATACTTACTAAAAACATTAACATTAGTTTCTTGACTTTTGAGTTTTATTTTATGAACAATTCTTTAGTTTGTTTTTATACTATAACTTAAGGAAATATATTTTATAGTTCTTAGTGTTAAGGTGGTAAGGGTATGGCTATAAGGGGAGGTTTTGGAGGCCATACTTACTAACAATACTAATATAAATTTACTTATTTTGAAGTGGTTTTTTTGGGGTATTTTTTCATCATTCACCTACATTTATCAATTTAATAAGTAAAAATGCAGTACATGTTGCTAATATGATAAATTTAATTATCTGTATACATGTAGCTTAATTGTTCCATGTTCTGTTCTACTAACATTAACATTTATGTATCATTTTGTTGTTTCCCAAAATATATGTTATGAAAATCTTTATATTTAAATGTCAATGAAGTAATAATGAAGTACAATGATGCTAATATAAAACATTTTTTATCATGCATGTAGCTATAATTGTTCTGTTCTGGTCTTCTAACAGTTATATTTATGTATTATTTTGTTGGTCAATATTGTTTGTTATATTGTAAGGTCAATTAAGTAAAAAGTAAAGTACATTTTGCTAATATTAGAGATTTAATTATTTTTTATACATGTTACTATAATTTTTCTGTTCTGTTCTGTTCTGTTCTACTAACATTAACATTAATGTATCATTTTGTAGGTGTCCAAAATATATGTTATAAGGATCTTTATATTAAAAATGTACATGTTGCTAATATAGGAGACCTAATTATTTTTTATACATGTAGCTATAATTGTTCTGTTCTGTTCTTTTCTGTTCCTTTCTGTTCTGTTCTACTAACATTAACATTAAATTAATGTATCATTTTGTCGGTGTCCCAAATATATGTTATGAATATTTAAAAAACTACATGTTGCTAATACAAGAGACCTAATAATTTTTTATACATTTAGCTATAATTGTTCTGTTTTGTTCTGTTCTGTTCTATTCTGTTCTGTTCTGTTCTGTTCTACTAACAGTAGCATTAATGTATCATATTGTCGGTGTCCCAAATATATGTTATGAAGATTTTAATATTCACTTAATATTCAAAAAAGTATATGATGCTAATATAAGAGACCTAATTATTTTTATACATGTAGCTTTAACTGTTCTGTTCTGTTCTACTAACATTAGCAAGATGTATCATATTGTCGGTGTCCCAAATATATGTTATGAAGATCTTTGTATTCAAAAGAGTATATGTTGCTGATATAAGACACTAATATACTCACATTAATATTTATGTATAGATTTTTTGGTTATGTGTTAAGGTCAATTAAGTAATAAATAAAGTACATGTTGTTGAATATTTTTACTTATGTAGCTTTAATTGCTCTGTTATGTACTGTTATACTAATATTAGATTTAATTTATCATTTTTTGGTCAATATTGTGTGTTATATTTTATGGTCAATAAGGTAAAAAATTACAGTACATGTTAATATGAGAAACCCAATTATTGTTTATACATGAAGTCAGAAGTGTTCTGTTCTGTTCTACTAATTTAATAATCTAATCAGTGAATCATTTTGTTGGTGCCCAAAATGTATGTAATGAAAATCTGTTAGTATGAATGTGAATTTAGTAAAAAAAAAGTTGCTCATTAAATTATAAAAAAATATCAAATGCCCATGAATTTTATCCATAAATACAAAACACACATAAAATTATGTAAAAATATTAAAAGTACATGAAATTATCTTTTGTTTCTTAATGCTTATGGCATTATCCAAGAATACCAAACACACATGCAGTTACCAATCATTTCAATAGGCACATGCAATTATCCATAAATACAAAATTCACATTAAATAATATAAAACCCTTATAAAATTATTCAATAGTGCCATACCCGCATGAAATTAATCATAAATGCAAAACCCATATGAAATTATACATGAATACCTAATCCACATGAAATTATACATGAATACTAAACCCACATGAAATTATACATGAATACCTAATCCACATGAAATTATACATGAATACCTAACCCATATGAAATTATACATGAATACCAAACCCACATGAAATTATACATGAATACCTAATCTACATGAAATTATCCATAAGTACCATATGCTTATGTCATTAATCATAAATGCCAAACTCATATGAAATTATACATGAATACCAAACCCACATGAAATAATTGATAAGTACTAAGGGCACGTAAAATAATCCATCAATACCTAATGCCTGTGAAATTATCGATTAGTACAAAACATGCATGAACTCATCAAAAAGTCCCAAGTGCCCAACAACACATGAATTATTCCATATAAACCAGACTAGCTGATCCATGTGCATCAAACCCAGATAAGATAATCCATAAACATCCAACCCCGATGGCATTATCCTTTTACATCCAACCCAGATAAGATTGTCCATATACATCCAACCCAGATGAGATGATCCATATAAAATTACCCATAAATACCAAACGCATATGAAATTATCAATGATTAATAAACCACTTAGAAATAACAATAAATACCAATCCAACATGAAATTATCCATAAATACCAAACGCACAGGAATGTATGTCCATAAATACCAACCCAGACTATCAGATCCATATACATCCAACCCAGATGAGATGATCCATATAAATTATGCATAAATACCAAGCTCACAAGATAATATCCATGAATACCAACCAGACTAGCTGATCCATGTACATCCAACCCAGAAACTATCAATTAATACTAATCCCGCATGAAACTATCCATAAATACCAAACATACATGCAGGCATATCCATAAATACCAACTTACACTATCTGATCCATATACATCCAAACCAGATAAGATCATCCATATACATCCAAACCAGATAAGATCATCCATATACATCCAACACAGATTATATCATCCATATACATCCTAACCAGATAAGATCACCAATATACATCCAACACAGATGAGATCGATATACTTCCAAACCAGATAAATTCAGCCATATACATACAAACCAGATAAGATCAGCCATATACATCCAAACCAGATAAGATCATCCATATACGTACAAACCAGATAAGATAATCCATAAACATCCAAACCAGATAAGATCATCCATATATATCCAAACTAGATACGATCATCCATATACATCTAACACTGATGAGATCATCCATATACATCCAAACCAGATAACATCATCCATTTACATCCAAACCAGATAAGATCATCCATATACATCCAACTCAGATGAGATCATAAATATGCATCAAACCAGATTAGATCATCCAAATACATCCAAACCAGATGAGATCATTCAAATACATACAACTCAGATGAGACCATCCATAGACATTCCAAACCAGATAAGATCATCCATATACATCTAAACTAGATTAGATCATCCATATACATCCATTTCAGATGAGATCATCCATATACATACAATCCAGATTAGATCATCCATTTACATCAAAACCAGATAAGATCATCCATATTCATCCAACACAGATGAGATCATCCATATACATCCTAAACAGTTACGATCATCCATATACTTCCAACACAGATGAGATCATCCATATACATCCAAACCAGATCAGATAATTCATATACATCCAAACTAGATAAGATCATTCATATATGTCCAACACAGATGAGATCATCTGTATACATCCAAACCAGATACGATCATCCATATACATCTAACACCGATGAGATCATCCATATACATCTAACATCGATGAGATCATCCATATACCTCCAAACCAGATAAGATCATCCATACACATCCAAACTAGATAAGATCATCCATATACATCCAACTCAGATGAGATCATCCATATACATCCAAACCAGATTAGATCATCCATATACATTCATACCAGATGAGATCATCCATATACATCCAACTCAGATGAGATCATCCATATACATCCAAACCAGATTAGATCATCCATATACATCCAAACCAGATAAGATCATCCATATACATCCAACTCAGATGAGATCATCCATATACATCCAAACTAGATAAGATCATCCATATACATCCAACTCAGATGAGATCATCCATATACATCCAAACCAGATTATATCATCCATATACATTCATACCAGATGAGATCATCCATATACATCCAACTCAGATGAGATCATCCATATACATCCAAACCAGATTA
Source organism: Mactra quadrangularis (assembly GCA_025267735.1). Taxonomy (NCBI): domain Eukaryota; kingdom Metazoa; phylum Mollusca; class Bivalvia; order Venerida; family Mactridae; genus Mactra; species Mactra quadrangularis. Next base: position 35,857,467 of record CM046308.1, on the reverse strand, counting down.
GATCATCCATATACATCAAAACCAGATAAGATCATCCATATACATCCAACTCAGATGAGATCATCCATATACATCTAACACCGATGAGATCATCCATATACCTCCAAACCAGATAAGATCATCCATACACATCCAAACCAGATAAGATCATCCATATACATCCAACTCAGATGAGATCATCCATATACATCCAAACCAGATTAGATCATCCATATACATCCATACCAGATTAGATCATCCATATATACCCAACCATGATGAGACGATCCATACATACCAAAACCAGATGAGATGAGATGAGATGAACCATAATATTCCATGTCTCTTAGTTTTAGTTTGCATATGAAAAATGCATACGACTCCGTCCTGAGATAAGTCCACAGGTTACGGCAATGGGCGCAGCGCTCTTGATGGAGGTCCTATCCCTAACGGGGTCCGTACCCAATGCATCCGTCGGGGTCAGTTGTGATTTGCCTTGGTTGCAAAGGATATGTATGCACACTTATACATTATCTATAGTGTTTCGTCACTATGTTTAGTGTATACGTCGTATGTCAAAACGGTGCGACTTAAGAGTTAGAGTTAAGACAAGCCCCACCTCTACTCACCCACCCAGAGTTGCACTGACTATTGCTTTATGTGGGTAACTTGACCTTATATTGATGGGTTAGTTCTTAACTGATCTAACTGTATCATGTAAGCCAGTCACAAGTCTGGATAAACAAGGAGTGACCACGATAGTAATCAAGCATAATAATCCATGAATATAATCGATTCTTTGATAATAATTGAACAAATCACTCACACCACCCATCAACATACATAAATAAGTATCAGTCAAGCTCTGTTGGATGGAGTTTATGATCAAAATTCACTTGTCAACTAATAACTCTTTCGAAGTAAAAGTTTATCAATGTGTGGCATGCTGCTGCATATCACTTGGGACCAGCGACATGACACTCTTTTAGTTTAATGCAAAACACCTTGTGCTAGTGATCAGTCTCTATGTCATGAGGAGTTCTGAGTTCAAGTCTCAGTGGGAGTTAATCGGCTGGGTCTCAAGTGATTTGTTTAAGTTGTGTTTAATTTATATTTTAAAAATTGTATAATGAAGAATGTTTAAGCATAAAAGTCAGTATACATCTGGAAAATGTATGCTCTTCATGCTAAGAAAGACAAAAACATATGTTAATATAGTACCCTCCAAATGTTTTAGTATATCTAAGGGAGATAATCCAATCTAGATTTTCCATTCATATGTATTATTGAATTATAAAATGTTGATATTTAAAGAAAATAAGCACCTAATTTTTTATTACCTTCCCCTCTTTATTACTGGAGATTACAACATTTGGAACTCCTTGGCCATGTGCTATTAATTCATGAATTAAAAGGTCAAGGTGTTCCAAATTGATATTACAGAACAGCTAATGTATTAACTATTAAACTTGTATTTGGTAAAACCTGTGTAAGCAAATAATTACCGATGTATATTAAGCTTGTACTTGTTAACTTTTCAATTCAGTAAAGATTTCAGGGGTGCATTATAGTCTAATTAACCTTTTTTATTTCGATATTTATAGATTTGATGAGCAGATCCATACTGTAGACTATTATGGCTACATTCTGTAGCAAAAATGACTAGGCATCTTCTAATATTAACCTTAAAATGCAATTAATAACAAGAACCACTTGTTCACTTATTTGCACATAATTATATGCCCATACTTCTCATCATAATGAAACTGTTATACTTCAAATCATGACACAGCATATTACATAAATTTTGAGATACAAACATCCACAACATGATTACGTCTGCTTAGTAGATGCATGATCAACTACTACACTTATGACGTCACACATATGACACATTTCTTTGTTTTGGTGTGTTCTGTATGACATATAGTATGTAAGCATGGCATTGCTTCAGAGCATTCTTATTTTTATCGTCTTAATAAACATTGAACATATTGTTGCTGTATATTATTGTATAAATATAGAAATATGTGAGTGACAGACAAAAGAAGTATGAATATAAGGATGATGGACAACATTTAGTATAAATATAGGAATGATGAACATTTATAGAATGAATATTGAAATGAACAAAATGTAGTATGAATATAGAAATATAGGAATGATGAACAAAATATAGTATGAATATAGTAACATAAAATAATGAACAACATATAGCATGAATATAGGAATGATGAACTAAATATAGCATGAATATAGAAATGTTAACAAACGAAAGCATGAATATTGAAATGATGAACAAAATATAGCATGAAAATATCAAATATAGAAATGATGAACAAAATAAAGCATAAATATAGAAATATAGGAATGATGAACAAATATAGCATGAATATAAAAAAATGCACAAAATATAGCATGAATATAGAAATGATGAACAAAATATAGCATGAATAAAGGAATGATGAACAAAATATAGCATGAAATAAGAAAAAAAGAAATGAACAAAATATAGCATGAATATAGAAATATAGAAATGATGAACAAAATATAGCATGAATATTGAATTGATGAACAAAATATAGCATGAATATAGAAATGATGAACTAAATATAGCATGAATATAGGAACAATGAACAAGGTAATGCATGAAATTAGAAATAAAGAAAATATGAACAAAATATAGCATGAATATAGAAATATAGAAATGATGAACAAAATATAGCATGAATATTGAATTGATGAACAAAATATAGCATGAATATAGAAATGATGAACTAAATATAGCATGAATATAGGAACGATGAACAAGGTAATGCATGAAATTAGAAATAAAGAAAATATGAACAAAATGTATCATGAATATCGAAATCATGAACAAAATTAAATATGAATACAGAAATATAAAAATGATAAACAAAATATAGCTTGAATATAGAAATGTTAAACAAAATATAGCATGAATATAGAAATGACGAACAAAATGTTCATGAATATCGAAATGATGAGCAAAATACAGTATGAATAAAGAAATATAGGAATAAAAACAAAATATAGCATGAATATAGAAATATCAGAATGAATAACAAAATATAGTATGAATCGAGACATATAGGAATGCTAAACAAAGTATAGCTCGAATATACAAATATAAGAATAATAAACAAAATATAGCATTAATATAGAAATCATGAACAAAATATAGCATGAATTACAAAATAATGTATGAGTACAGAAGTATAGAAATAATGAACGATATATAGCACTAATATAAAAAGAAAAGAATGGTGACCAAAATATAGCATGAATGTAGAAATGATAAACAAAATATAGCATGAATATAGAAAATATGAAGAAAATATAGCACAAATATGGAAATATAGGAATGATGGCGAAATATAATTTAAATTTAGAAAAATTTGAATGATGGACAAAATATAGCATGAATATAACAATATAGGAATGATGAAAAAAATAGTATGTATATAGGAATAATGAACAAAATATAGTATGAATATAGATATATAGAAATGATGAACAAAATATAGTATGAATATAGGAATGATGAACAAAATTTAGTATGAATATAGGAATGATGTACAAAATGTAGTATGAATATAGTAATGATAAACAAAATTTAGTATAATTATAGGAATGATGAACAAACTATAGTATTATTATAGAAATATAGGAATGATGAACAAAATATAGTATGAATACAGAAATATAGAAATGATGAACAAAATATAGTATGAATATAGAAATATAGAAATGATTAACAAAATATAGCATGAATATAAGAATGATGAACAAAATATAGCATGAATATAGAAATTTCTTTCATGCTTTACGGTGAAATGCTGTGTTATCCGATAAAAATAAACCGTGAAAATATCGGTTTATATTTTCACTACGGTGAAATATAAAAAATGACGGACTACTTTTTTTCAAATGAGACAGATAAGCTAGAGCTATTTCAAACATCATATAAGCGAGTTCAATGGTGACAAAATGCATTAGTTGATGCTAAAGCAGGAGATGACATAAACAAATCCAACATATCCTGTTGTTAACTAACTTTTAAAACGAAAATCTACAAATTTAGTCGACACGGCTTCAGTCCAGATTACACGGCAATCACGCGACTGCATAATGGAGATTTTTTCTACATAATTGGGGTCAAATGCGAAAGTTTCATGCTTTTAATGAATAGTCTAATACAGGTTTTCATGAGAAAATTCATTACAAATCTTAGAATAACTTACGTCACCATTCTTGATTCAAATCCAGCGATGAAAAACTCAAACATGTCTGAACGTTGACTGTATCAAAGCTGCATCGTGTGCATTGCCATTGGATTCCATTCGTTGATTCATTTGACGAATATCCAGTCATTATACGGTAAATACAAAGGTTGGCTAGTATTAATCCAAGCCAATCTGTGCATAAATTAGATATAATGAACTGGCTTAAAAATCGTAGGCTTTCTTGAGTCTTCGCCATTTTGACAAATCAATGACACATCCCTTCAGCGCGTAGATCTATGTGTTTCCTTATATTATCCTCAGGCCCGGATTTACCGGGGGGCACAGGGGGCACGTGCCCCCCCCCCCCAACCTGGCCCCACAGATATTGACTCTCATACAAAGAAAAGGGCACAAAAATCGGCACCATCAAAGCAATATCAACTCGACTTTTAGATTAAATTTAATATGAAATCATTCATCCGAGCTATTAAAAAAGATAATGATCTAAATTGATACATTCAAACATCTCAGGGTACCCAGATCGGGCCTTATCAAGCGTTCAAATCATTGATCGTGCAAGTGTATGGTCCCTCTTTACAGACACATAGATACCAATTGCTATGTTCATTGTCTATATTACACATACCTCAACAGTATATTTAAGACCGTCACCAGTGAAATTACCATGGTAACTAGCTTACGAGGCCTAAATTTTGTTATTGTGCACTCTCTAATCTTATTTAGTAGTGGAAATCATCGGCGTTTTCATAGCAAGTTAGACAGAGAAAAGACGAGGACAGCTAGTCAAGTGCATTTTATACGTCTCTACTATAACACTCGAACTTAGTTAATTTTGAAAACATGCACGATCGTCTGATGAATTTTATGGTATTAAAATTCCGAATAACTTTTAAAAAGTGACCGAGCCTAAACATAAATTAAGTATTTATGGAGGACATCGGCTTTTTTCATATCAAATAATAGACTGAGAAAAGCCGAGTATAGTCGAATGAATGCTTGTCATTAAAATGAGTTATTAAAAGTTAGTTAAAATCGGAAAAAGCGAGCGTTTTATGTTGTTGTTGTTTTCTTAGAAAATGTAGGTAAATGAATTAAACTTTCAAGTAACTTTCAACAAGTTTTCTTACGAAACACAAGACAAAAATTAATCATTGGTTAAACATTTTTTTTCATCCAATCATAATTTAATAGGCTTGTGTTTCGTTAATTTATAAATCGTTGCTTTTATTTTATATCATATTACGTGTTTAAAATACTTGTATACCTAATACTTTTTTCGAAAGGAATCGAAGAATGTGATTCTTCGGCGGATTTCCACGTTTTGGATCGTCCCAACAACCATTCTTGTAAATCCACTGAAACGTCCGAAAAACTCACAACAACGCTGAATTTCAACAGAATAAACTAAGCCTCTTATTTAAAAAAAAAACGTATCATAAACCGGTTTTTTGGTTGTTAAATCGGAGAATTTTCTCATTGCATTCGGTGATTTTATACAAGTTAGCAAGTGTATTTTTTTAAAAATTCTCGGCATTTACATGATGAAATTGCTGATTTTTTTGTAAATCAGGATTTTATCCATTCTCGTTCCATGAAGGATACCTCAATTATAGCGCTTAATATTTCCTTGGTAGTGCCCAAATGTGCTTAAAATGTAATGATACTTTACCAAATTTTAGCTTCATTTTATCCTTTTAAAGTGTGTTCAAAAGTGCTCAGATTTACACCTTTGACATGCAAAAATTCAAAAATTTTCCACATCATCGGGAGGGGATACCCCTCCCGTACCCACCCCAACCGTACTCCCCACTAACGACCCCTCTGTATCAGGTCCTGTGATCTAACTCACATGAATGCATTTTCTTTATTTTTGAATATTTATTAAAAGCTAATCAATCACATGAATCTGAATTGTTACGCATTGCATCACTTTTCTACAAAAAAAAAACCCGATAATTAACCTATTTGTAGCTTCATTCAATTTGTTTAAAAAGCATTTTAAAGTGCTCAGATTTGCACCTTTGACATGTGAAAAACTCAAAAAATTCTATTCCGTACCCCCTCCCGAACCCACCCCGTGTAAATAAATCGGACATACGATCCTGTTTCTCAAACATAAAAAAACAAAACAACAATATATCTGTATGGAACCACAGTCTGAATTATTCGCCCTTCTTTACTTAGTTGCTTTAAACACGTACATGAACTGATTCAAACCAAGTAAGAAAGTAAAAATAGAAATCACTATTATTTTGTGAGAAAAAAGTTCTAACTTTAAGCGTCATAGATCTAAAAAAAATTAATGTAAAGTCTTAAAAATTACTATCATATAACTTAATTAAAAAAAATACTTACCTAGTTTCAACGCTCCAAATCATCAAAATTACAAAATTATGACTGTCTTATATAAACATTTGTAGCAACTTAAGATCAAATGTTTATTAAAAAAATCCGAGTGAACACTACGTGATCAATTAACTAATGCTAGATTAATTATTGACCAATCGGATGATCGTATTCTTATGCGGCATCCTTTGATGTACAAAAGTTTTGGAAGTAACAGACTGCACGCTGTGCACCCCGCTAAATTGATGATTTCTTTGATTGGTCATTTACCTATTATCAGATTTGCGCATGCGCACAGTCTTAGGCGGGAATCGATTGAATATTTTCGTTTAGAAATTTTCGTGATTACTACAACTTCAAAACATCATCAATATTTTGAATGGCTACCGACGTATGCAGAAGCCATTAAACATGAAAATGTATAAGGTGAGTCCATTTTTATTGATTTGTTAAGAAAATTCGACTAATTTATTCATCTGAAACAATAAATTTATTGATTTGTTTTGATACAACGAACAACGCACACATATTTATAAAAATATTAGTTCAGATTTTGTCTTAAATATGGAATTGTTGGTTAGATCTATCTCTCAGATATGACTGTTTCATATGTTTCAGAGATGCTATAAAACATCCCTGATATAATTTTATGTTTCTGTTTGATATTTACATCGAATTCTAAATGTAGGTGTACAAAATTATTTTATTATTTGTCTATTGGATGTTTACGGTGCGTTCAATTATTTGAGAAAATACAAATCTGCCCGTAATCATGATTTTGTTCGTGAATCAATCGCCTAAATACAAGTTATATGTTGTCCATAGATACATGAAAAAAACACTTCATATTTCATTAACTATATTAAGAAATAACATGGTACTATGTTATCAAATCATAGTTAACTACCAGTAAATAACTTAAAAAATAGATTTTTCAGTTCTACATTTTGTTACACCTTAATATGTATAAATATTTATTGTCTGTTTCAGAATAATATTGCCAGAACAATATACTACTTCTGACTATTAACAGTGACAATGTCATACATGATGTTCACATAAGAACTTTGGATACTCAATTTGTAGATTTCCTGCATTTAAACTGTAAGTGAAATTATTCCTTCTTTTAAATAATAATATAATATGATAGCTAATTGTTCGTCATTTAAGAACTAATAGGCCTGATGTAAAAGCATTTTTGAAAAATATATTAGCAACATGCTTTATTTACCATGTTTTCTGTTATCTTGTATTATTTTTATTATTCGATTGGATATTGTCAACCACGCCCCTTAATGCATATCCCAAGACCTCGGCATCTGAGCCAAGGTCGTGTGACCCCATACAGTCATGTAATTTAAGCATTGATGAATAATGTATACATCGTAACATCCAAATAAGGCTAGATTAAGCACCGAGATAAATCGATTCGTCCTCTTGATCATGCAAGCGTGAAAACATCATTTGATTCTCTTTAAACAGTCGCCTTCATCAGAGACATGTTATATATGTCTCTGCCTTTATCTATTCGACCATCTTTAATTAAGTAGGCACTGTTAAGTGTTAACGAGGCATAGTTTTATTCACAGGCTTGGACTACCCAAGAATACTCAGACTCGTGCCCTCCCCCCCCCCCCACCAAGCAGACATTCAGACACCCTTTTAAAGAGAAAGGGCACAAAAGCGACACTATTAAAAAAACAACTGACGCGACATTTAGCATTATTTCACTATAAAAAGTCATTTATCGATATTTAAGCTTCTCCAGGTCACTTTATCAAGTGCTCTAACATTAATTAAGCAAGTGCTTGTATTTTATTACACATACCTCAGTATCAGCCGAAATATGGCGATTCGATATATTGTTGAAGACCAAAATATAGGCGTGCGTGAGATGAAGAAAACTAAGAAGAATCGAATGCGTTTTTGTAAAATTTCAATAAAAGAAATATTTATTAATCTTTAAACTAATATGCAGAACGAAATTTTGTTAAGTAGACTTATTTCATCGCTCGATAGTACGGTAAACTGTCACCGACTATACTCTATTTCGTTGTGAAAACGTGATTAACAATAATTAACGTGCACAGATCGCCGGGAGTAAAACGTTTCAATATATGTCAATGTTGTGTACTAATTTTAAAATCCTTTACAATATGGTTCATTCCTCACAAAAGATGGGAATGAGAGACCACATTTTCCACACACAATTATTTTTTATTCCTGTCTGGCGAAGGAGGATATTTTAGATTAGTAAATATAGTAAATTAGTATTATCGTCGTTTGAAAACATGTTACCTGCTGTCAGTCTTCGTATATCTATATGAAGTTAAAACGAGCAAAAGAAAGTGTATTTCCATGGCCTTTTACCGCAAAACCGGAATTCTGTTGCTCTTTTTTATATTAAACAATATTTCTGTAAAGTTAGCTTGCGTAAAAACATGTCTGGTATATTTTCCATATTGTTCCGACGACTTATAGCTTAATTTCTTAAACGTGTTTCTATTTCAGGTGAAAGTATGATTAATCAAGAATGGTATATCGTAATCATAAACTATGAAGCCTCTTCATGTGTATGTGACGAATACGAACTGATGTGAGATCGGCGTCTTTTTTTCGTCATTTTGATTAGATTAAGATCGCATCTTAAATGTGATTTGAAGATGCGATCGGACATTATTGTGAAAATTATTGAAAACGAAAGTTTCAATAAATAGATAAAGCTTTAATAAAAATTTCCATTTATTTTTAAGCGTAAAATAAATGGTTTGATCAATTGTTATCGTCGACCTGTCGACGATAATAACAATTATCAAGATTTGAGCATTTTTGTGTCGACACCGGCTGTCTTTAGCCAATCAGAACGTTGCATTAGAGGTCACGTGACCAAAATGATGACGTCGAGTAGCAAAAATAGGGGTGCGTGTATGGAATCGTCCACGGCGTTTATTATACGGTTACCTGTTTGTAATACACGCAAATATCATTATCGATATATGAACGGGTATCAATTTCAATGAGTAACAATATAAAACAAAAACAAACATTCATGCCTATTCGTAACATGTACATTTATTGAAGAAAGCTCGCTTTTGTTGAAAAACAACAACCTATCTTCCCTATTTCCGAGCGAGTTTATTAGAAAATATGAACGTTCGATTAGCTGGCGGAATGTAGGGTAGAATATGTTCTTGAAACGAGCGCGGTCAGAATATGTCTGGACAGCACATGGTAATTCGATGGTTTTTATCTGGCCTTACAGTGTGTAAAATTACTGTAAAGACATGCACTGTTTGATCTGCTTATTGCTTGAATCTTTTTTCTCTATGCAGAATACACGGCTAAACGACGATTTCAAGCATTTTTGGAAATGCTAATACTTGTATTATTAAAAGTTCACAATGAAATAAGAAAGGTATACATTCTATGCTTTATAATATTCGTTATCATAGTGATTAATTCATTATATTTGACATAGTGTTAAAGAACGGATAGCTAGCTTAGTCGGTAGCGAATAAGTCTACTGATCGAGGAGTTGTAGTTTCGATATCCGGACGAAGAATACTTTTGTGGAGTCTGGTCATGGCAAAATGACAGATGGTTTGTAAACTTAGAATTTATGTGACTGCTTTGCTGAAGAACTCCTGAAGCGTTTCAATAAATGTGTGAAATAGTTAATAAGATCGCAAATTGTTTAACTGCTATATACTTAAGTTGTGAATCAACGTTTCCGACGATTTAAATAACACGTGTCAAATTGTTTAATGTTCATTGAAACTGTTTATCCTAAATCAGTCACATGTGTTATAAACACAACAGGCTTTACTTATCAACCCCGGATTAACTTGATAACGTATGTCAGTGTTTGTAAAGGGTACGGTACAACTCAACCCGTGGACAACTCAACCCGAAGTATGGACAATTCAACCCGTAAGTTGGGACAACTCAACCCGTGGACAACTCAACCCGTATAATATATTATGATATGATATATAATCTAATTAGTTATTTATCATAAAAATATGTATTTACAATAAAAAGTGAAATTAAATATATTTCTATCAAGAATTGAAAGTATTTGTGAATAAAGTATAGGTAATGTATGGTATATAATTGACACAGTATTTATGCAATCTCTAAATACCAATTGTGTTGTATGTAATTGTATATTAAATGTGTAGTATTCATATACTTTTAATATTGAGTGTCTGTTTTTTTACCGATATTTGAACATTATTTGTAATTAATCCTCATATTGACTGTAATAATTATAAACAAGAATGATATTTTTTTAATCACAGATTTTCAAGGTATCATAATAATCACAGATCAATAAGCAGTAATTTAAGATTATTTTACTTACTCATAGAATGAGCCATTCTTAAAGAATTTAATTTGCATTGATTGTCAAACTACACGGCGAAATGGGATAATTCACAATAACTTTTGATTAAACAAGCTCGTAGTTTTGTATATAATGTTGTAGATTTTGTTTGTCAATATATTTAATGAAATATTTCCAATTTAATTAGCAAACATTAGGTTAAAATTGTCATCATTATTTTCATACTTGAATATCTTTCATTAGCGATAAATTTTATCTCAAAATCAAATTTAACAGCTTAAACATATCATTTTTTGATGAATAACTATTTTTATATCATACGGGTTGAGTTGTCCACGGGTTGAGTTGTACCTACTTACGGGTTGAGTTGTCCCAGCTTATGGGTTGAGTTGTCCCGGTTTGAGTTGTCCCGGTCCCTTTGCAAACAGGTTATAAAACAATTATCAGTCAAATCAATCTCTGATCACTTTCAAACTTTCACTTTGCCGCTAACGAAATCAAAACCTTTACCGAAGAAAAATTAAGCTTGTCAAATGTTTTGTAGCCAAAATAATCGCCAAATTTTAAAGTTAAACCAGAAACTTGTCGCATATGGCGACAATAGAGATCGACTTGTTTTGTCTTAACTAGTGACCTAAAGACTTTATGGTCATAAAATTAAAAACGTTTGAGTTATGACTGTAAAAGCTTTTTTCATGATTTGTTATGTCAGGCCTAACATTTTTATTCGTATCTAAAATGTTATGCTGGCTTAACAGAATATTTGCTCTGAGTTATGACTGTAAATCTTTATATTATGATTTGTTATGCCAGGCTTAACTTTTTTTTATTCGTGTAACAAAATGTTATGCTGGCTTAACAAAATATTTTGCTTTGGGTTATTACTTTAAAATTTTTTCCATGATTTGTTATGGCTGGCTTAACATTTTATATATTCGTATAACAAAATGTTATGCCGTCTTAACAAAATATCTTGCTTTGAGTTATGACTTTTAATTTTTTTGTTATACCTGGCTTAACTTTGTTTTTATTCGTTCCTAAAAATGTTATGCTTGCTTAACAAAATACTTTTCTGTAAGTTTGACTGTAAACGTTTATATACCGATTTGTCATGCCAGACTTAACATTGTTTATATTTGTATCTAAAAAGCTATGCTGGCTTAACAAAATATTTTGTTTGAGTTTGAGTTTGCTAGACCTAACATTATTTTTATTGGTATAACAAAATGTTATGCTGGCTTAACAAAATATTTTTCTCTAAATTATGACTGTAAAAGTTTATATCATGCTTTGTTATGCCAGGCCTAACATTTGTTTAAATGTATAATAAAATGTTATGTTGGCTTAACAAAATACTTTTCTCTAAGTTATGTCTGTAATAGTTTATACAATGATTTGTTATGCCAGACTTAACATTTTTTTATTCATGTCTACAAATGTTATGGTGGCTTAACAAAATATTTTGTTCTGAGGTATGACTGTAAAAATTTTCCATGAGTTGTTATGGCAGGCCTAACATCGTTTTAATTCGTTTCTTAAATGTTATACCGGCTTAACAAAGTATTTTTATCTGACTTTTGATTGTAACAGTTTTTATCATGATTTGTTATGGCTGGCTTAACATTCTTTTTATTCGTATAACAAAATGTTATGTTGGCTTAACAAAATATTTTTCGCAGAGTTAGGACTGTAAAAATTTTCCATCAGTTGTTATGGCAGGCTTAACATTGTTTTAATTCGTATCTAAAATGTTATGCCGGCTTAACAAAAAATTTTTTCTCTGAGTTATGATTGTAAGTTTTTATCGTGATTTGTTATGGCTGGCTTAACATTCTTTTTATTTGTATAACAAAATGTTATGTTGGCTTAACAAAATATTTTGCTTTGAGTTATGACTGTAAAAGTTTTCTATGATTTGTTATGGCTGGCTTAACATTCTTTCTATTCGTATAACAAAATGTTATGCTGGCTTAACAAAATATTTTTATTTGAGTAATGACTTTAAATTTTCTATGATTTTTTTATGCCAGACTTAACATTGTTTTTATTCGTATAACAAAATGTTATGCTGGCTTAACAAATTATTTTGCTTTGAGTTATGACTGAAAAAGTTTATTGTTGATTTGTTATGCCAGGCCTAACATTTGTTTAAATGTAAAATAAAATGTTATGTTGGCTTAACAAAATACTTTTCTCTGAGTTATGACTGTAATAGTTTATATAATGATTTGTTATGCCAGGCTTAACAGTGTTTTATTTGTATATAAAATGTTATGGTGGCTTAACAAAGTTAAGGTTATGTTGATGATGTTAAAAAAATGTAAAAAGTTACGTTTGAATTTTCTTGTTTATTTGTTATGCTGGCATAACAATGCCATTTTCACGCAAATAATCCTGAAAAATGGTTATATTTTGGATGAATTTTAGTGCAAATGGTGTGTATTTGTTATGCCAGCTTAACAAAAAAGTTCAAAATTCATGTGCAAATGATGTGTATTTGTTATGCCGGCTTAACAAAAAAGTACAAAATTCATCAAAAATATTGAAAAATATGGGTAGAAAAACACTGTTTTTCGTACTGGAATTGGGAATCAGTGGAAATTCCCTTTTTAAAATGGACAGCGTTAGTAGCAAAACACACTGATAATTGCGTGTTAAAGTGTCGTCTAAAGTCATTTATAAATAATTGAAAAAGCTAATAATAAAAGCTTTGTAGACAAAATATAATAGATTCTGTCTGTAAATAATGCACCTTTATTTAAAGATAATATTGGTTAATGACATTTCTGTGTAGTATCGTTATCACTGTAACCGACACAATTTAAAGGTACCTTGTGCGAAAATGCTTACGGTTTGTGTAATTAAAATACAACGCTTTTCTTTGGTGTGTGCCTTTTCAAGTTGTTTTGGTACACCCTGCTGCTACAATACAGTTGTATAGTCCTATCACTTCTCACGTAATTGCTGGTCGCGACAAGTTATATTGCCTAAGTAGTTTTTCGTGTAGATTTGTATTGGTAATAACACAATCTCCGTAAACAGAGATCCTGTTCTACTCGCGTTGTCGTACTGGATCTCTACTTAGTCAATGCAAGGTCACGTCGAGATGAACTTTGTGTCGACCAATCAATGCGTAGCTTTCATCTAGACGAAAACACTATTAATCACATTTTGATTTCGTAATTTCTATTTTTAGACCAAGGTTTGCATGCAAATTTAGCAGCGGTATTATTCACAGTCTGCGATTGGGTGGCTCATTTCAAATTGCGTGACGTAGACGATGTAAACAAGTTACGTATCATAACAATTTCGTCATGAATATTATGATGAAAAAAGGTCACCTGAACGTGACCTTCGTTTGGAAAAGGCCATATCTAAATAAGCGAGTATGCGAGCGGTAAAATGTTAGATCGGGTTTAATCAGATTGGTAATAACATGGAGTGAATTGGTTTTTGTGCTTAGAATTCGTTTAAAATGTGGAAAACTGGTTCAGTATGAATATGGGTACATTTTAGGAAATTTATTGGGTCATATTACTTTATGTAGTTTGTAATATCACAAGTCAAAGAAATTAGGTAGCATTATAGTCAATACATAGTTTCATAATTATACGTACATGTATGTTCCCAGCAGCCTATAAATATCATGTTTGGAAGCTCTGTATAAATGGAAAGATTAGGAATGAAATTATTTTCAAAATCCTCATTCACTAAACCATTGTTTATTCAGGTCACATCTTGTATAAACAAACATTTATTTTGTAAGCTTATGAAGGAACACACCGTTATTGGCATGTTGTATTAATATTAGCCATTACTGAATGACATATTTTATCTAGCATTAAGAAGTCCAAGCATGTCCAGAGATTCAACGGCCTGACAATTGCTAATATAAGATTGCGATCACGTGACAATCACAATGCTAATTCATCAGGGAACCATGTAATAAAATCTTCACAATGGATATAGAACTGTTAATTAATCAAGAAGTTGTCAATGGCATATGTAACGTGGATAGAATAAATAACACAAATGTATAAAAAAGAAAATAGCAATGTTCATTAGTACTCATTGTAAGTTAATAAGTCTTTTTCAGACAATGGGTATTCTTGTTCGTCTAATCGCCTTTTCTTCAGTAATGCGTCTTTGTAACATTTAGCTTTTAACCTACCCAACTGGATAAGGAATTATATTGCACTAAGGTACACGATGCTAGTACGAAATAAACAGATCGTATGCGGTACCTCAAAGATGTTTAAAAGTCACCGAGCAATCTAAGGTCCAAACATTGCTGTATAACATTTGGTTGTTACCCGTTCAAACATAGAAGGGGGTCAGTCCCAAAACTTTTTAAGTAAAACTATGGTGGACATTAATTCAAAACATAATACAGAAAACAAAAATAGAAATTACATGTTGATATTTATTATATTTGTACTTAAATGTTTTGTAAGATCATGTGCCTTTGTTGTACAAATCTTCAATAAAAACATCTGTTCTGTTCTGTTCTGATATTTGTCAAAATTTTGTAAATACTAAGAGTTTTCTATTGTTCTATGTAATTTACTTTGGCAGTCGTTGTGAAATATTGTGCAATAATATTTGCAGTCATCATTTTACTGGCTTATTTCTGAATTATATGTAGCTCACCATATAAAACTCATCGCTTAAAACTTTCATAACGTTCGTTCTAGCATTGGGAAATTACAGTATTATTCACAACGTTGCACTACCACTTGCAGTATTAATAATCACAAATATATGAAAGACCGGTAGGGCTATTTCAACTTTACGAATTCCCGATTACATCTGCATGAATTCACATTTTCAACATACGGAATTTACGAATTCACGATTTCAACTTCACGAATTCACGATTTCAACTTCACGATTTCACGATTTCAACTTCATGAAGTAAACTTCAGGAATTCAACTTTATGAATTCATGATTTCAACTTCATGAATTCACGATTTCAACTTCACGAAGCCAACTTTAAGAATTTCAAGTTGAACTCGTGAATTCATGAAGTTGAAATCGTGAATTTATGAAGATGAAATCGTGAATTCATGAAGTTGAAATCGTAAATTCACGAAGCTTAAATCGTGAATTCATGAAGCAGAAATCGAGAACTCGGGAATCCCGTATGTTGAAAACGTGAATTCACGAAGTTCAAAATGTGAATACTTGAAGATGAAGTCAAGAATCATGAAGTTGGAATAGCACTACCGGTCTTTCGTACAAATCGCATTAACATGTGTTGTGTTATTGTCATAAACAATAAATTCTAACGTTGTATTGTTTGAATTGTGTATGTTCAGTTTTCGGCTTTCATTTCACGACAATGAAATACATAGAAAACAACTAATAAGCATTACGTTAAGTTTATTCATTTCATTACTTTCAAACAATATTCACATATAACCCTAACCCTAACCCTAAACACATATTCGATCTAGAGCTACAAAGGCTTCAAAGCAACGGAATTACTTCCACAGCACTAAGTACTTATGTATAAAGAAGTGATTGGTCTGCTATGGTCTTCCAATTTCGCTTTAACATTGAGAGGAAGTAGTTAAAGATTGTTGCTTGGAACGGCAGAACTGACGTTTAATCCCATCTCGAAATTGTCGATTCATAAAGCAATACGTGATTGGATGAATGAACGATGACGTGTACGCCAGCAATAAAACAAGGGATTTAACTGTTGGCGAAATATATCTTAAAACAGCTCGAAAATCAAATGCTTGCCATGTATTCAAAAAATAAATTGGTGTCCAGCATATGAAATATTGCAGGACAACAACAACTAACATTCTTATGACGCGCTTCCGGTTTGCCAGATCACGTGCTGCGTGGTGTGCACCTTTTGACAAAAGAGATGCACTCACACCATTACTGTGCATCATTTGTCCGCTTGTGTGTGATATACCATTAGCTGAATTAGAAAAAAAACATTATAAAATACAAAGCATCTCACTCTGCTACTCTAAGATTCATTAAAACTACTGAACTAAATCTTGACGATAAGCATCTGTTACATAAGTCCGTCAAGATTGAATTTAAAATAATCTTTCAAATGGCCTGATGTGATCAAAATACACAACAATTTGTTTGACAACACTCATATAAAGAACAACTTTTATCTCTTAAAAGTTTCTTTAACATGAAAAAACACGAAACTATAAATTTCAATAAAACATTTCCGATAATAGAATTATGAAATTCCTGACAGCTACTTCTGAGTGGTTCACAATTGATCTAGAACAGATGCATTCGAAAATGTGTATAATGATTAGCAGAATTGAATAACCCACAGGACTCTGACTGTTGAAATAGGATACGAACAAACAAAACAACAATAAGCAAACTTACCTGCAAAGTCTGAGGTATTACTGTGTCGGGATGATATCCACAATGTATGACCCATTAAACCGTAGTAGCAACTCATTAACAACAATGGTACAAGAAGAAGAATCACTGATAATGTAACACTGTATACTAAATCTAGTTTATATTCTACCAGTATTTCTGGCCAGATTTCCCGACATGCATGAACTCCAGTCTTTATAGATATAAGACGATGAAAGGCAGCTATTGGGATCATAAGGACAAGCACAAACACCCATATGCCAAGTATCATTTTACGTGCATGTGACAATGTTTGCCATCTTCTTGACTTCAATGGTTGACATATAGCATAGTATCTTTCTAAGGATATAGCCACCAGAGTATAACAGCTCACACCAACAGATACGGCTGAAATATACAATAAAAATAACAGCTTTATTGCCGACACCATCGAAAAGCATAAGTTCATAAAATGGAGATCAGAACTTTTCAATTTGTGCTATGAGTATTAATTGTCATAAACGAGTATTTTAGAAAAACTAAAAAAACTAGAAATAATTGCCAAGAAATGGTGGCTCTTGAACTTTATTTGTCACTTCTCAATAACAACTGAATACATTTAAATATAGATGTATCATTATATGTATCTCAAAAGACTGTTTTGATGGGTGTGTTTTTGCATTTGGCGTCCGTATGTTTTACAAAAAATACAAAAGCCACTACAATGTTCGAAGCGATGCCACTCATTTCCAGGTACTTTCAGTTTACGTTTCGCATTTGTGTTTCGAATTGACATCAGTTTTTGGTATTTTTCCACAGCTATTGTCGTCAAAACAGATAAGTATATACTTAAGTCTAAAAGTGGATCAGAAGCACTAGATGTAAAATAGATAGGTATAATACAAGAAAATTTTAAAACACAACCTATGGCACAATTTCTAGTGACAAATGTTTGCCACTGTCAGTTCCAAGACGGAAACTCCTTAGGCTCTTGTTTGCCATTACAGATTGTGGCGTCCTTTGATAACAAAACCGTTTTAGTTAGTGTCTGAATAGGAGGTCTGTTTTTTATAATGCTGTTCCTGATATGTTTTTAAATTTCTTTAAATACAGTATTTTGAATGTTCTGTCATTCTTCTGTCAGACCAGCTTTGAGATAATTATGCTGTTCATGTTATACAAGTACACGCAACACAGGAAATAACTTATTATCTCTTAGATTTTCAATTACAAACGTGTTCAATTTCCTTCAATTCTAAAATGATAGTATTGTCAGATCTAGTTTTTGAAAATGAGATTAATTACATCCTATGCATAATCATAGCTCATTTCCAATACTTAACCAAACAACCATTGATCATTTTAAAAAGACAACTTAAGAAATTTAGACCGTATTATTACACATCAATTTGAAATGACTGTCTCTGATTTTGTCTTCGGTTTAAGAGAAAACAAACGTACTGTAATTAAAGAAGCTTAACTTATAGTAGCCAATCAAACTTAACGATCAGTTCTTGATTTTATATGTCGAGTCGTATCTGCCTAGGAAAGCTAATCTATAATAACATGTTTCGTCTTGATGTGGATATCTGCATCTTTCTTTTAAAAACTAAACATGATTACTTTTAAATGTGTGGATAAAAATTCGGGCCAATTCATTATCATAAAAACCTTTGTCTACCAGACAGGAATACAAAATTACTGTATTGACATTTTGTTTTAAAAGGCTAAGTACCAAAGGTTAATTACAGTGTCAATTCTAACAGTTAAAACGTTCTGTTGTACCATCAAAACGAGATGCTATTTTAAACAGAAAACATTCATAGAGCTAACCAATAATAAGTTAATATCTGAATACATAGTATTTTACAGGCTCATAATAGCGGCCGTGGCGTAGTGGTTAGCATGTCTGACTTCGAATCCGGAGATCGCGGGTTCGAGCCCGGTCGCGGTAGGTCATACCCTATACGTGAGTTGTCGGCCTCGTGGTAGGGTAAGTTAGTACTGGTGATAAAAAAGTGTCCAGGAAACCTATAGTAGAGAGAGCTGACCGTCGTGTATATAACCTTAATATGTGTTGAATACGACGTTGAAAAAAAACAAACAAAAAACCAGGCTCATAGTTCATATTTCACATAGATAATGATCCACGAAATAGACAATGGTCCATATAATTCTCGAGAAAAAGGAAATGAACAGGAAATTAAAAGTCCTGATAAATCCTTCACATTATTTATTTCACCTAAAAAATGAGATAATCCGACCATAAAATTGGTAGTCTCAATTGTTCAAAATTATATCATTCAAACCAAATTGCTCGCATTTGCCAATATTGATGACATTGTAAAAGACAGGTCCAAGATAGTAGTTAATGCTGACGCCAATAATAAATTATCAAATGATATATAAACAACACATTGGTTGCTAAATGACGGTTCATAAATGATTTCCGAAGTGGTTGACTTATTGAATGATTATCACGTTTAATTCATCACTTGCGATATGTGGTTGGACAATTTTATCTAATGAAATGAAGCTTAACAATGCTTTCATCTTTCGGTATACTTAATGTTTTCCCTCAATACAACTAAATTCTCATAATAACTGCTTTGTATCAAGAAGTCGTTATTTGTCGGGAAAAGCTTTCAGCTTATGTTGCATTATATCTGACTTTAAATAAATTGCTCCCATCTTGTTTCTAACTTAACACCATACACTGTACGTAAGGGAAACGTAAATCAGCTTTGGATTCTTATGTATGTTTATGAATATGTTCAAAATCTATATTTTCCTTTAACTATGAGGTTTTCGAAACGATGTTTGCAAATGCAAGCAAAAGTCTGTCGATTTACTGTTATTTTTTGGACGAGGTTATACATTCTTCCAATAGTATATATCATGTTTTACCACCCATTGTATAGAAACATTGTCTTTGGATTTCACTCAAGATAAATTTTCAACTGAAAAAACAGAGATGATATCACTATGTCTTAAATGATAAGCATTTCTTTCTTTACATCAAATCCACTGACTAAAATCAATCAAAAGATATCTTTATGGAAATCGATAGTATTGACAAAAAATCAAACCGAATGCAAAAAGACAAAAGACATTCGCAAGGAATTCAAAACATCAAATCTAAAGTATGTCAACTGTTGTCAACTTCACTATCTTACTTTGTTTAGTTGAACAATATTCGTTAAAATATTTTCCCACTATATTGCTTAAACTAAACTCATCCTTAGGAGAGCATGGTAGGATTGTACTACGTCCATTCATCAATTGAATAGAGCTAACACTATACATTATTGACCCAACCGAGGACCCTCAGATCTGACATACATAGTGATAAACTCTGAAATAATTCAGACAATATTACCGAAAATTACAATAATATTCATCTAAGAATTGTCATTTACATAACCAAAATATTTTATGCGTGTATGATGAAACGCTGTTCTGATACTAATAAAGCAACAAGAATGAGATATGTCATGTAAATCACTATCCTAATTTTACGCCTCTCAGACATTCACGTGTAGACTTCTCATATTTCTCACAATTAGGTACCATCAGTTTGGCATCTAACGGAAGTTTATAGCGGAAAAAGTCTCGACTTCAATTATCCGGTATTCAAACGAAGAAAGCATGTATTGAAGGAAAAATACAGAGTATTACTTAAGAATAAATCTATCAACTTCCAGGAAAGTGTCAAGTTCTAATGTATTACACTTAAGAGATGTTTTGAAATACCAATACTTGTCAATACTTGAAACAATAGTTTTGATCATAATGTGTTATAGATGAAGTCATATAACAGAAAAACAACTTACTCTGAATTACATAATTCAGCTAAAAACTATTTTTGATCTGATATATTTAACATTAGCGTATAAATGAATGTAGAGTGCTTTTATAAAAGTACCCATTTGTTTTAAACAAATGGACACTTAGTCAAAATCAAATTTAGAATGCAGAATGGTTTAAATTGTTTATTGTGCCTCTCATCATATCAAAAAACCATATTTCATCATTGTTTCTGCATTTTGATGGTATTTCCTCATCAAGCTGCAGAAATATTTATGCTTGATAATGTAAATTATTGAGACAGAAATTCCTGTATATTTCCTATATCAACATATAGACTTACATAAACATAATAAAAATCTAATTACTTGTGGTATAATAGTGGATTATTTTTCCAATGTCTGACTGCACCAGTTAAGTAATTGGACGTAACTCTATCAAGATTTAGCTTGCTTTAAGCTTGCAGGCTATGATTGACGAGGAGAGGAATGCTGCTTCTGACAGAAGAAAATGATGAATAAGCATAAAATGATACATGAAATATTACAAAATAAGTATAAGTAATCTTGGAAAACAAATGTTCAGACAGTGATTTTGTTTAAATAAGTGCAAACTGTCTGTAGCATCTTTTTCTTAGGTTTTTATCATTACTGGAGTAGACGATCACAAACGGAAAGAAAGACTGATCATTAAAACATTATGAACTGATCATTTTCTAACAGTTTTATAAAATACACATAAAGCTAACAGTCACATTGAAATGTTGATCAAAGATTACTAAAAACCTCAAAATTGAAAAAAACAACTAAAATGTGTTGTTTTAATACCACGACTGTTTCTAGTAGCGATCTTATATTTCATTCAGACTCCACGTTTTAAAAAGTTCAAATTTAAGGAACACGTAGTCCTTTTATTAATTTTTTAACTAAACTGATCACGGATACATCGTAAAATATGTTTTGATTATTTTGATAAGGGAAGAAAAATATTACGTTAAGCGGTTTATCATATTGAATGGTATGAGCACGACATTGATGGACTATATATAATTTAATGAATAGTTGAAATACTCAAAGATTTATTTGATTGGAGATTTAACTGCTGTCATGCAGTAAAAATGGATTAGCACGCCGTTTTTAGGTTTAGAGATTGATTATTGAGTGCACACAAAGGACTCATTTATGTTGATTTAACATAAAAATACATAGTCACATTTATTACAAAGGCATAGTGATATGAATTAGTCAGTAAAGGTATAAAATGACTAATGCACCCTTTTAAGTATAGATTTATATGGTAATATAACATTGTTGTATACCTTTAGGGTAATTGTACCTCATGGAAAAAGTGTATAAAATTGAAAGAGCTCACGTAAAGTAAATAAAAAAGGTAAATAAAAGGCACAAGTAATAAAGCGCTATACTAGGAAAATTGGAACTGTAAAACATGCCCACTAATCCCTTGAAGTCAAAGAAATTGACCAGAAAATGTAAGTAGTACAACAGACCGTCGTGATATATCTAGAGAGTTATTGAAATGTGGATTAAAATACTATATATACAAATGTACGTACAAACGGGAAGTCAACGAAATAATTATTAGAAAAAAGGTTTATCGAAAGAGGAAGTGTAACTGCCAAAACAACAACACAGAGCAATAAATTTCATGAAAGAAACGTCTGTTATGGGACCACTAGAGTATTGTCTTAAATTAAATTTATTACTACAGTAATAAAACACAATTCCTCCAAACAGACGCGGTAATATTGAATAATGACTTTGGGAACGATTTAAATTAAATTTTGTGTTATAAGAGGTTTAATTCACAAACTAGCAATTGTTGTAATCATAGGCAAGATAAAATAATACCATAATATATCACTATATTAATCAGTTTAATAATCAAAGAAAAAAGGGAAATTTTATTAGCGTTTGATTTTGTAAGGCAAAAGTGTCGAACTGTACAACGATTGTAACGACTCTCGTTAATTGATCGCAGTTGTTTTTACCTTCGAGGACAGATTTAGGCACATTTACAATATGCAAAACGGGTAACATTGTTGAATTTGAATTAACAATACATTAAATTGATTTTGAACCACCATGGCGTTTTACTGAAAAATTCCCTAATAGTTTTGAGTATGTTTTTGACATGTTTGATGAATAAGTTGCTTTAGATAATTAGATGTCATTCCCGGATGATCAGCAATTGAAGAGGCAGACACAATTTTTCTAAATTGACAAAACTGTCGTTCTAAAAGCCGAAACTGATGATATAATCAACGTTATCAAACTATCAGAAATGTTTGTTCTCCATTTAGCGAGTGACATTATTCATGCTTCCGTTTGTACGGAGTAACATCGTTATAAATATCCCTTACTTTGTCAGTAATACGTGTAGTAATTTTATTTCAAGACACGAATCAGCTATTTATAAGAAGTGCAATAAATATATGCACCCTCACAAAAAGTAATTAACTAGGGTTTATTAGAATCGCATGATATAATGACGGTAATAGTAATAATCTTTGCCATTCATATAAACCTCGTGTAGTTGAGCATTTGAAACTTTAAATTCAATTTTAAAGTTATGGTGTTGGACATGTCTAAAATCCCTTTATTAGTATAATATACCTTCACAAACAATCGATTCGTTTAAGAATTTATATCAAATTTCATAACATACCATACACATTGATTTTCTATGACTTAAAAATTATGGAGAGGATGTGTATAGGCATTATATGCCTGTTATCCAATCCAATTTATGCAATAAAATATGTATTAAATTAAATTAAATTGATATTATAACTACTATCAGAAACCTTTGGTATAAAAGTATGTACTATTTAAACGTGTCAAGTATTAATCCAAAATGTACTAGTATCACTTCCCGACATATATATTGCATTTGTACATTACATTAAATTGTGCTTTATATAGCGTTTACAAACCTTAATCCATGGTACTTGCAAACATTTATTTCCACTGCATAATGTAGAAATTAATTTGCATTATGCGTTGATGAATATCATTGTTTTCAAATCATTTTAGCCATAATGAAATTATTTCCAGATCAGTTTTATCATTTGGTCACTTACCAATGACAATTGCCCCTCTGAGAACAAGTTCCAAGTCCAAAGGGAAATTTAACGATGATTTAAAGCTCCTAATTTTATAACTCGCTACACGGAATTTGATATTCCGACTTTGATAGATATTAATGTTGCCAATGAATTATTTACCCAATCTTCAGGCAACTGCATGTAAAAATATCTTCTGAGATATAAGATACGATATTATTATCCAATAAAATACAGACAGTTATGTCATACACAATACTTTAAAATGATTATGTCTGGTAAAGATTAGAGAAATAAATGGAAACAATGCTGACAAGATATCGATGGTTGATACCTTGTAGAATACGACTGATGATAATAAAATCACTCGTAGGTATTTTTATTCTAACAAAAAAGACCATGAAAATAACATAGTATATAGAATAAACCAGTAATTTATCACTGTATCGCATACAGATTACATTCTTCTTCACAAAACGCTTCTAGACATAATAACTGAAATCACACATTTGTGATACTGCTTTGGGATACACTAAATGTCTAAAATAACTTCGATTAGAGTGATTTAAAGACTAAGATTACCTGTATCAAGTTGAGAAAACATAACTTCAACGTTGTCGTTTTTCGTTTAGTGTTTTAGCATGTCGTATAATTACATAAAAAAGTGACACCTTCCATCGAAAAGCTAAGGTTATTATACTACAAATATCTCGACATAATATCTACATTTCCATATCCTAGAGGAACATACAGCTATTTTTTACCAAAGTATAATAGTGGTATTATGCAAACATATACCAATCAAAATAACATGAAATAAGAAAAAAAAACATTCATAACATAGAAAAGACGTATCAAAACGTCCATATGTCCCCACAATTGTAGACAAATCAGGTTCTGAATAACAATATAAGGATAGCGTATCTTACGTTTCATTCTTACAGTGTCTGTTTCTTCTTATGGAATATTTTTGTAAGTAAATATTTTAATTACATCTATTAAAACAACATGAAATTGTCAAGCATGTTAATATCATTCATTACAAATGAAATGGTTTACGAGTCTTGCATCTTCAAATTCTTACATAACATAAATTCAATATTGTAATACCATCATTCATAAAGATTGTAAGGAAAGTAGCTATAAAACATTTCTTAGAATTTTGATTTACGATATCATTCTCCATCAGAACAATGATAATGTAAATATATTGCAATTGCATTTTAATGATTGTTTATTTCTAAAGCTTATCTCAAATGCATGCAAGATACTAAATATTGAGTATGAAATCATGTTCATGTTTTTGTTTTTACGTTCCCTAGTCTTCTTATTCAGTATTCTTGATATTGTCTTTTTGGCAATAAATTTTGCATAAAGAAAATTTATTCCGTGAAACGTTGTGTCATCTGTTTTGTACGAAAATGATATAAAGTAGCACATTTTTCTACATCCATGTAAGCAACAGTGTTTGTTTCAGATTGCTTCAAATACCATTTGAGAATTTTATATTTGTTACTTGAGTTGTTTTATTCTTAATAAAAGGTAGAAATGACAGACAAACATAAGTTATATTGATGACTCATTAAAAAATAAGCCTAAAACGACTAAAGGCTTTTTAATAAAGATGTCAGAAATATAATATTATAACCCTATATTTTGCTATATATAATCGTGTTGGATCTAAATTGGTTTATTGATAACTGTGGTGTTTTAATATAAATAAGTTTATTGAAAAAATACTTACACTTCAAACATAAAATGATAATCCTAGATTCATTAAATGATCAGGTTTTATTGATGAACAAGTAATCATTCATGTCATGAGACAAATTGCATGTTTACCAAAGAAAAATGATACAAAACAATCGTGTTAAGTATACTATCAATACAAAACTGACCATCGCAATGTTATTTTATATCTTAAATAAGGTAGGCTTTTTCAATTTACAAATGTATTTTGAATATATCACTTTAAATTACATTAGACTAAAGCTAAGATTGATAAAGGCTTGATAATTGCATGCCATTGTGACACAAAATGTGCTTAAATATCATAAAAATATTTTTTTATGTAGATGCACTATTTATAAATATTCTAAATCATTATGCTGAAAAGCTCATTTCCCCAAAATGTATAATCTATAAAAATCATATTAATCAGATGCTGGGGCTGGTAAGTATTGAAACAGCAGTCGTTATGGCACTATAAACTCAAATTACTACAAATCGTAAAAAAACATTTTTATAAACGTTACGAATCAATTTCTAATAAATATGTCTATTTTTCATATTCTACTGGACAAATGTATAATAAAATATTAAATATGACGTAATATATATATCGTTTCCTATAGAATTTTAACCTATTCGACCTAACTGTGTTAACATATAGTAAATGATATAGTAAAGAAAAATATTCGTAAGCAACTAGAGCCATTAGATTATAACAATAAAACAAATATTTCTACATGTATTAAACAAAGTGATGAACATATGAACAATAAACAAATTACAAAATAGACTATTCAGTTTGTAACTAGATCCAGTTATCAAACACTTTTAACGTACTAATTTCAATTATGAAGCCTTTTACAGCGTCCTACGATGGCTTCAACCTCTCTTCTCTTTGTGTAACTGTTAAGGCTCTAATCAAGATGAAAAATAGAAAGGAATGTTGTAATTGAATTTTACAATAAAAAACACAGACAGGAAAAATGTGAATTAAAATAATTTATGAGAAAATTTAATAAAATGTGTGAAACACCGAATTAAATCATACTATTGGGACGCTTGAAACATCAATTATTTGTTGAAAGAGATGCTCTTCGATGTTTAAACAGCAAAGAAAAAAGACAGTTCTTCATTAGGAAAAAAAGGAAGGCAGCAATCATGTTTAGTGCTTTTTGCAATGCATTTGACGGAACGATTTTAAAATATCAATATTGGTTTCTATGTTATGATACTAACCAGTATGAGAAGTTCATCAACGAATCACAGACTAAAATATTCATAAAATAATAATGGTTGACCCTGCTTGGTAATTACAGATTGTTACATTATTACATGATTAAATTATGATACATACACTTGCATCGTACTCAAGCCTTTAAGTACAATTTACCTGTTTAATATGGTTGAAATTTTAAATAAATCGAAACATGCATGTTGGAATTGAATTTGAAATTTACAGTTGAAATTGATCAAACTATCAGATATCAATGGATAAATATTACAAAATCATCAATGAAATCAAGATAAAGAATCATAATGTTTTCCATTGAGAATGAAATATTGGTTCCGAGTTTCCTTCCTATTTGCACTTTCCATTATTTATCATTTGCAATAGCATACGTCGTCGCTGCAAAATGAACAAGAGCTCCGCTGGGCGGGGCATTATACGCCCGTGTGCAGTCCATGCTGTGTTCTATCTCATATAAAGTCCCTATGACCTTGACCAATGACCCCGGGATCTCAGAATAGGTCCCATTCTTAACAGGAGGGCTATCCAAAGCAAAGATTTTGAGAACCTAGGTACAGCCATGGTTGATTTATCACCGACACAAAGTTTTCCCATACAAACTTCCAGTGACCTTGACCCTGGGGCCTCAGAACCAAAAGTTCTTGCCCTTGACCCAAAGAGTATTTATACATAAAATTTGGTGATATTAGGTCAAGTTGGTTGTTGGACAAGGTTTTTCCTCATGATTTTTCTTTCGACTTTAACCTTTAACACAGGGGCATGTGCTAGACATTAAGGCTACCCTTAAATAAGATTTGGAAAACCTACAATGTAGGTACAATTATTATTGAGTTACTGTCCGGAAAATGTTTCAATATGAATTAAGTCCCTGTGACCTTGACTTTTGTCCCTGGGGTTTCCAAATCAAAAGAGAACATCAAATACCAAAGAGCTATCAACACATTACATCTTGACAAATGGGCTGATCCACATAAAATTTGGTTAACCTAGGTACAATCATTGTTTAGTTATTGTCCGGACAAGGATTGTCCATATGATGCCCCTGTGACCTAGATCTTTGACCCAGTTTTGACCCAAAACCAATTGGGAACATCCTTAACACATGGGCTACCCTCACATAAAATTTGGTGAACTAAATTCATTTTACTTATTAAATATAGCATTATTTCCATGGTTTGCCATTTTGACTTTATAAACATATTGATTGAACATTGGAAGTCTCTGCTTGGTAATTTGATATCTTCTGGATGATGGTTTAAACTTGACCCAGGGGCCCCAAAATCAATAGGGAACATCCTTGACACATGGGTTACTCTCACATGAAATTTGGTGAACTTAAGTGCAGTCATTGTTGATTTACTACACAGACAATGTTTTTCAATATGATGCCCCTGTGACCTTGACCTTTGACCCAGGGGCCCTAAAACCAATAGGACATAACCATGACACATGGGCTACTCTCACAAAAAATTTAGTGAACGTAGGTACATTGGTTGTTCAGTTATTGTCTGGACAAGGTTTTTCCATATGATGCCTCTGTGACCTTGACCTTTGGGTCTGGGGCCCCAAAACCTATTGGGAACATCCTTCACACAAGGGCTACATTCACATGAAATTTTATGAACCTAGGTACAGTCCTTGTTGAGTTATTGTCCAAACAAGGATTTTCAATATGATGCCCCTGTGACCTTGACCTAGGAGCCCTGATACCAATAGGGCATAACCTTTACCGAAGGGCTACCCTCATATAAAATTTGGAGAACCTAGGTACATTGGTGGTTCAGTTATTGTCTGGACAAGTGTTTCATTGTTTGCCGTTTTGACTTTATAAACATTTTGATAGAACATTTGAAGTCACAGCTTGGTAATTTGATATCTTCTGGTTTAAGATTTAAACTTAACCCTGTTTTCCCAAAACTGATAAGGTACATCCTTGACACATGGGCTACTCTCACATGAAATTTGGTGAACTTTGGTACAATCATTGTTGAGTAATTATCCGGACAATGTTTTTAATATGATGCCCCTGTGACCTTGACCTTTGACCAAGGCGCCCCAAAACCAATAGGGCATAACCTTGACACATGGGCTACTTTCACATAAAATTTAGTGAACCTAGGTACATTGGTTGTTCAGTTATTGTCTGGACAAGGTTTTTCCATATGATGCCTCTGTGACCTTGACCTTTGGGTCTGGGGCCCAGAAACCTATTGGGAACATCCTTGACAAAAGGGCTACCTTCACATAAAATTTTGTGAACCTAGGTACAGTAGTTGATGAGTTATTGTCCAAACAAGGATTTTCAATATGATGCCCCTGTGACCTTGACCTTTGACCCAGGAGCCCCAAAACCAATAGGGCATAACCTTTACCCAAGGGCTACCCTCACATAAAATTTGGAGAACCTAGGTACATTGGTGATTCAGTTATTGTCTGGACAAGTGTTTCATTGTTTGCCGTTTTGACTTTATAAACATATTGATAGAACATTTGAAGTCACAGCTTGGTTATTTGATATCTTCTGGTTTAAGATTTAAACTTAACCCTGTTTTCCCAAAACTGATAAGGTACATCCTTGACACATGGGCTACTCTCACATGAAATTTGGTGAACTTTGGTACAATCATTGTTGAGTAATTATCCGGACAATGTTTCTCAATATGATGCCCCTGTGACCTTGACCTTTGACCAAGGTGCCCCAAAACCAATAGGGCATAACCTTGACACATGGGCTACTTTCACATAAAATTTAGTGAACCTAGGTACATTGGTTGTTCAGTTATTGTCTGGACAAGGTTTTTCCATATGATGCCTCTGTGACCTTGACCTTTGGGTCTGGGGCCCAAAAACCTATTGGGAACATCCTTGACAAAAGGGCTACCTTCACATAAAATTTTGTGAACCTAGGTACAGTAGTTGATGAGTTATTGTCCAAACAAGGATTTTCAATATGATGCCCCTGTGACCTTGACCTGTGACCCAGGAGCCCCAAAACCAATAGGGCATAACCTTTACCCAAGGGCTACCCTCACATAAAATTTGGAGAACCTAGGTACATTGGTGGTTCAGTTATTGTCTGGACAAGTGTTTCATTGTTTG
Organism: Mactra quadrangularis; assembly: GCA_025267735.1. Lineage (NCBI taxonomy): Eukaryota > Metazoa > Mollusca > Bivalvia > Venerida > Mactridae > Mactra > Mactra quadrangularis. The sequence goes on along the minus strand of CM046308.1, from coordinate 35,827,212 downwards.
CCGTTTTGACTTTATAAACATATTGATAGAACATTTGAAGTCACAGCTTGGTAATTCGATATCTTCTGGTTTAAGATTTAAACTTAACCCTGTTTTCCCAAAACTGATAAGGTACATCCTTGACACATGGGCTACTCTCACATGAAATTTGGTTAACCTAGGTACAGTCATTGTTGAGTTATTACCCGGACAATGTTTTTCAATATCATGCCACTGTGACCTTGAACTTTGACCCAGGGGCCCCAAAATCAATAGGGCATATTCTTGACACATGGGGTACTCTTACATAAAATTTGGTGAACCTAGGTACATTGGTCTTTCAGTTATTGTCTGGACAAAGTTTTTCCATATAATGCCCCTGTGACCTTGACCTTTGAACCTGGGGCCCCATAAACCTATAGGGCACATCTTTGACACATGGGCTACTCTTACATAAAATTTGGTGAACCTAGGTACAGGCGTTGTTGAGTTATGGTCCGGACAAGGTTTTTCAATTTGATGTCCCAGTGACCTTGACCTTTGACCCAGGGGCCCCAAAACCCATTGGGAACATCCTTGACACATGGGCTTCTCTCACATAAAATTTGGTGAACCTAGGTAGATTGGTTGTTAAGTTATTGTCAGGACAAGTTTTTTCCCCATATGATGCCACTGTGACCTTGACCTTTCATGCAGGGGCCCCAAAACCAATAGGGAACATCTTTGACACATGGGCTACCCTTACATAAAATTTGGTGAACTTAGGTACATTGGTGGTTCAGTTATTGTCCGGACAAGTTTTACCTATTTTAAGTCCCAGTGACCTTGACCTTTAACCCTGGGGTCTCAAAATCAATAGGGAACCTCCTTTACCCAAGGGCTATCCACACATAAAATTTTAGGAACCTAGGTATATCCTTTCTTGAGTTATCATCCGGACAATCAATTGTCCACGGACGGACAGACGGACAGACGGACAGACGGACAGACGGCCAGACGGACAGACGGACAGACGGACAGACGGACAGACGGACAGACGGACAACATCATAACATAATACGACCGTTTTTTCAAAACGGGCGTATAAAAATATGATATTTGAAGAACAAATAGTTATCATAGCTCAGTTGAATCTAGCTTGTGCTAAAAATATCATGGACTCACAAGTTGAGACAATATGCCATACATTTCAATGCAAATGAACAAGTACAAACCAAGTTAGTACCATACTATTAGAAGAAACACTGTGTCTTACATGAAACAATAAATTTTAGTTTAAAGGATTTGATATGCCATGATAGACAATAGCTGCCAAATGATATTGTGTCTTCGATTTATTTAGAAAAAAAATCATTTATAAGTTGAAAACGAGAAGTTTATATTAATTTCTCGCATTTGGTCGAGAAGAAACTCGTATGTAAAATAGTTGTTTTGAACAACTGTTAATTGATTGCTAATCTGTTTGACGAAGCAGATTATATAAACACACTTGTGTATTGCTGTCATTGCATAAATCTTATTTTAAGTTGATGAGCAGACATCGATCATGATTGTCATTGTATAAGATAGACGGACATTATCTTCATTTAAATAACAAACAGCATTTTTGCCATTTGCAGAATGCTTATGGAGGCACTTAAGTGTTGTTGTCACGCAATAACAAAACAAAGGTCTGCATTTCTGCAGAAAACGACAAATTCTACTTTCGTCGATTGAGGCAATACTGATAGATTGATCTTTTATTTCATCAATTCCATTCAATAACCATATCTAAGACAAAACATTATTATTTCAATTATTATCATTTATCATTATTCAAATTGAACAACCATTCAATTATAGATGTATCGTTTCTTCAAAAAGAATACGATAGATAGTTTAAGGTTTGTCCTCGCAATAGCCACAATCATTTATGACGACATAAACATCAGAGATAACATAAAATGTTCAAAGAATACCGTTTCATCTTCCAGACGGATTCATTTTAGATAAGAGAGACTTTTCAATTCTAGTAATCTAGACAAACCCAGTACATAGTTCATCAGAATGATACTAGACATTGCTATCTTACTTTTTCTAATGTTGAATATTTCATGGGTGTTTATTATTTTATATGTACTGATAAAATGTCTTATTAAATGCACCATATACATACATATTAATAATTTACATATAAAAGAAGTTAGCATGATACTTTTGCATGACATAATGGCATAAGAATATTCCATTTGAAGTTAATAGTTGACGTTATCATTAGATGAAACCTAAGCTCTACATGCGCATCGGTATCATACCTATATCGAAACTGTATTGTCTTGCTGAATTTAAATTAAATTCATTTCGTTCTGTCTTTTGCTACAGTCCCATAAACATAAAACTAGCCGAGAGGGCACCGTACGGGCGCCGTGCGATCAAGCTCCACAAGGACCTGTACGAACTCTTGGGTACCCGTACAGACTGTTACGTTTTTACCAGGGTCCGTGAGATGAGCCATGGTTACACGTATCAGTCTCAAAGTCAAATCGTGAACAAAATCGTGGCCGAGTATGGATTAAACTTGCATATCTTCCAGCTACGGCTCCGTGCGGGTGTGTTGTTTTGTGCCATGTGCGTACCGTCACCTTATTACGCAAGGATTCCCACGGCCTACGGCTGTCTGCACGTACTGGTCCGCAAAAGCCACGATTTTATGTGACTGAGACATAAGTTTAGTTAGGGCAGATTACACATCAGCTTTATGTAAACTCAGAAACTGTTGTTTTAAAACAAAAACCAAATACCTGAACAAGCGTTAAAACATTTTAGCAGCGTTAACGATTTAAACCAAGCTGCAAAATTGGTCTAATGTATACGAGGATTTTTGGTCAGACTAAATCTTCAAGCAACAAAAAAAAAACATTTTAAAAATAAAACATTTTGTTTCCCATATCTTTCGTATCTAATTCAAATTATATTGGGTATTGTAAATTATATTTAAACGCCTAAATCCGTCGTTTACCGAATTCCAAAGGAAATAAATGTGTATCAAAGAGTATATCGAATTTTGTAGGATACATATCACAACGCATTATTCTCAAGGCCTATTGTCAGCAACTAAGTTGTTTATCATGAAGATGAAATATATGAGACATGATAATAGATGTATTAGTTGTTTTATAGACCTTGGCTTGAAATGGTAAACGGTTGCCGCTGCTTAAATACAACAGAGACGAAGCAAATTGTTTTCTTGTAATTTAGTGGCCTGTAATTTGTCTGACCATAATTGACATGATGTAAAGCACAAGCGCAGACAAAGGAATCAAAAACACAGAATTGGGAAAGAGAAGCGAAACAAATGTTAAAATTAACACAGTACTTTATTTAATAGTCAATTTCAAAAAGTAAGACATGATAGGGTTACCCAATTAAGAAAAATCTGACCTTATGAAAAGCTGACTCTCCATAATGCATTATAAAACAATATACTAGTAATATTAATATTACACCTATTAATTATATTCTTTCTATTCATACTCTTACATACATGTCACGTATATACATAAAATTATGCTTTACAATGCTTTGTATACTCAAATATTGTAACACACACAATTAAAATTAATTGAAAGAACGTTTATGTTGTCATCGTAGTTATTTTAAGAGATGGTATCTTTCTGAAAACAAACCAGTTTCCTGAATGTTCATCAAAGTATACACATTAAAGACTCTCGAAATTTGTCATATGGTAAAGTCCATATAATCTACCTTATTCCACTGTTGAAAATGATTATAATGATACTGCATGTAACAGTGTGTGTTAATTTTTTTCCAGAAAATTGTGTCTTTGCAACAAAAGTTTTGTGTGATTTCTTATAGTTTATTTGATAGAAATGATGTATCATAAGGCGTTAAAACACCTACGTTACCAGAAAATAACACCATCTAGCTATGTTAATAAATTGCTTCATTGCTCCTTTTAAATCGATATCCTCAGGGACAACTTTGTTTAATGCCACAGAATAATGATCGAAATGATGATATTGTTTCGATAAAGTCAATCATTTATCAACAGATAGAGTTGTTGTCATTAGTTTTGTCTAGTGGGTTTTAAATTGACCTGAGAAAATTGTAAGTGGAGTTAATAGTTGTATTTCTTGGTTTCTTCCTAAAAGTGACTGCGAAAATAGTTCCAGAAATAGTATAGGATTAAATGACATGAACATAGATACTACTAACAGAAATAGATATGACTTAGTTAGTAAATACTAACATGAAGAAGGTAAAGACGGTGAATTTAAAAACTGATACAAGGAAAATATATTATGGTATTGTTTTTTATAAATAAGATCGTATTGGTTAAACTATCACTGGAACCGATCATGTGGTATACACATCAATTAATTATACAGAATTGGTAACTCTAAAGGCAGAATGAATACATTAGCTCACTGCCTGTTTATGAACAATATATTATGTGTAATAGGTTTCTGTACATTGCAACAATGTTTCATGTAGACATTGATGATAGTGATTATATAAATCTAAATCACGAAGTGTTATCCGTTGTATCATCTAGCATAGTTTTATCAAATCGTCCAGAAACCCTAGCGCACGATTGATACCCCGAACGTGATGATCTATTTATTATTAAATGATATACGTCAATAAAAATATTTTGACTTTTTATGGTCTGTATTGATATGCTAATTTCATACAAATATATACGATTTTATTGTGTCTGCAAAAGTAATGATCTGAAAAGCAGTACTCGGTAACATAGAACCAATGCCAGAAATCTCAGACGGCTTACCACATTGAAAGAAAAATATTATAGTTGGGTGTATCATATTCGTAAAAAATGTTTTCATTATTAAGTTTCGGTGTTGATAAAAGTACAGGAATGCTAATATTGAGACACTCAATAAGGCGAAACTTAGACAATTTGGACATTTATTTGATATGAAATGTATATCACAAAGAGTAACTCTCGGGGGTAAAAAAGGTTTCCAACATTGCTAGACAAATCAAATACATCGCTACACCACTATCGATTGACTTTTATATAAATGGACACTTTGATAAAAGAAAAGATCAATAAATAAGCCTAGGATATTCACCACAAGGGTGTCTAACTTTTTACTTCAGAGTGGTGAACATATTTTAGTATTCCTAATACTAACCAAATTTACAACTATAATAGTAACTCCTGACGCTTTTATTAAATATATTTTATTAATCGGAGACAGTGTTATTTATAACATATGACGTGTTTATCAAAGAAAGCGATTATCTATTTATACTTTCGTAATTAAGGATTGCATATATATAAAAAGTGATTAGTTCAATTAAAGGAAATACTACTACATGTATGTCAACAACTGCAAGAAATATTTCCAGTTTCAAATAAACAATATTGGTCTTTGATTATATGATATTTTCATCTAATTGTGATCTTAATGAAACATTCACATCGAAATAAAAGTAGTAATAATACGACGAGCTAATCGGGAAGTTTTTTTTTTCGATTAACTTTTTATACCAAAATGAATCAAACTTGAAGTAATTTTTATTGTTGTTTCTAAATAGGATTAGTTAAAAGTTGCTTTTATGAAATTTATTATACAGGATGATCCAAGCACAATTTGGTGATTTAATTCAGATTGTATTCTTATGTTTGATCATTTACTTAAACTTACTTATAGCTATACAAAAAGTATATAAAAAAACTGGTCATTATGTTTCTTTATGAATAAAAAAGTAGCATCTTAACGGCAATTATGTTTATCATATAACTAAAACATTCTTTGTAAATATCAATAGTGTGAGCCGAAAAGTATAAATAACAGCTTTTAGATAACAATGATGTAAAGATTATTACATTTAGGACTATTGTCTAATTCAAATTTAATCTATGGACATTTAATATAAACTCAGGATACAAAGATCTAAAACCTCTGCCGCTGCTTGTAACAAAAAAATATATTTGAGTTATTGGAATTGCAATCAGATTAATGTACAATGCGTAATGTTTTTCTCAAAGTATGGAAGAGGAATTATTAGCTTTATCTATCGTAAGAGAAGAATAAAACCTAATTACCGAGGAAGCGCATAATCAAATCATTTCAAAATATCTGAATTGGCAATATTTCTAAACTAATGTCACAATGAATAATCATGTTCAACCACAAGAAATGTTGTTTATGAAGTAAAAGTAATGAAGAATTATGTGTCACGCGAGTTAAAGCTCTTAACCAATTTAAAGGTATATATGATAATTTTAAATCTATTGTAAATTGCGATATGCCATGCTCTGAACATAGGTAATGTCTAATTGTTTGTCGTTTTGAACACGAAAATTGACAATTTGCATGAAAGCTTTGCATTAGAACTAGACGTTTAAGTATCCATAGATGCAATTAGATTCATTAATGATACATAATGGGATTTTATTCTAAATAAAATGTCAATTTTAACAAACCTGCGTAAGACTTTTAATTATGTCTATGGTAAAACAAAGGTTTGGTGTTTTCTCCTTCAAGGCTAACAATATAAACCAAACAATCAACAAGACGTTTCATGGGCAGCTACACTATCTAAGAATATATTTTAAGTAGTTTTCATGTAAATTAAGTCACTTTTCACAAAAAAAAGTGATTGTTTCACAGTCATTTGAGAATTTACCTCCCTCAAGAGAAATTTTCAAGATCCCTGATGAATTTAAACAGTGTAGGCGATGCATATAGTATTAGACATTTTAATGTTAGATTGTTACACTAATATCAGTTAGGGCGTTGTCAAGTGAAACTTGACCTTGGCGCTGTTTCTGTCCTGATATGCTGGTTTGAACCATTTCATTGTATGTTAATATGACCAATTTAATTTTTCACTGGGTTGTATGTTATGGCTTTATAAATAAAAGCCTATATTTTAATTCAATAACTGTGACTGTCTTTTCTTATCCAACATAATAGCTTTGTCAGTCTCCATCACCATGTTAAAAACTAATTTAACCATGATAACAAACAGGAAAATGTAATATAAGTAAATAACGATAACATTTTTGTTCTGGTAACATTAGAAAATATTCAAAGGATGGTTTAGCTTGCTTGTTTTTACACTTTTACGTTTGTCAAGATGCTTTTATGACAATCAACTGGACATTTAGTCATTAAAGTTTGTACAGATAATCTTTGGCATGAATGAAAAGGAAATGACGATACCTAAATCAGTGATATAAATTGTAAGGTCCTTAGTTTCATCTGGAGTATGTTTTCTTAACATTGTTCGATTAATATCTGATATATACGTGTCTTTAAACATAATGAAAAATATCCTAGTGATAGTGAAATGAAAAACATTTGCGATCAAAGAGCAATGAAACTCTTCAATTTCTGTTTGTTTAGCAATGCTAAACTATATATATTTTTATGGAACACTTTATGTATGTATTTCGTAAGTCTTTATTTGATTCATATTCATGTTGCTAGAATAAGTCAACATATCATAAAGAAAAATGAACAAAAAGGCATAATGTTAAAATACAAATTCTTGTACATACATACGTATATGTTTTAGCTTCGATATAATACTATTACGACAAAGCTGTACATACAATTACATAAAGCTCGTTTAGCTTGTGCTAATAACTTGAAAATGTCTCATGCATTCAAAGCACCAAGAAATGAAACTATTTTTACTGTCATATAGCATTAAAGATGAGCATTAACAAGGCCATGTTAAAGTGAAAATAGCTTAAATTTCAAAATTCATTGCATGATAGCAAGTGTAATAAATCTCTATCAATTTTCCATTTAAAAAACCTTTCAATTTTCCATATTGTCCCTTTTAAAACACATTTTATCATGCTGTGTGGGATCATGGCCATCGTTTTTGTTATCATGTTTCACACCGACCATAGCAATCTCATTCATCTGTTTAAGGCTTCGTCGTTTTAATAAAGAAAAAATGTACTTCAACATAAGGTTGGAGATATAGTTAGAAATGTTTCGTGATCCAAAGCAGGGGATCTTTAAAGTGTTGCAGACTCGTCAATAAACGTGTCACTGTCTTGCACGTTTATAAGTAGAGGACAATGTTTTGTCAATAGCTGATTTTCGAATTAAATAAAGTTCATGATCAAGTTAATGAAACACTATAATAACACCTAACAAATTCATACTAATGATTACTCCTTACACATTAGATTCAAGTACGGATCAAATAGGGCACAAAATGCGGGCGAAGTGTTTATTCTACCCTGTATTACTGCCAAATACAATACAGATTTTATTTTCCTCTTCTTGCCATACTTAAATTTTAAAGTACAGTTTCTCCCAGTATACTTTGCGAACAAAATCTGTAGGTTCATTAATGTAATTAAATATGATAAATATGGTATAAAATTACAAAACAACTTATACTTCAAGTAATACAATGAATGTCCACAGTATCATTACATTAAACACCTACAGGCCCTATCAATATATAAATCATTTTATTGCTCCTACTTCATGAACTTTTCAATATGGAATGTAAACCTTTGATTTGCTGTGGTTATTCTAAAAAGCATATCACTAGATTCATCACGTGTATACTGCATAGTGTAATATCGAGATTTGACAACGTCCTTTCCACACGCTTATGAATATAAGTAAACACCTGTCACTGACGGAACTACTTTAATCGCATAGAAATTGACTGCGTAGTAAATCAAATAAATCATGTATCCCTCCGCAGGTTAAACTGGTCAGGCATTTTCGTCGATAGTTTTCGATTTGTGGTATAACTTAAGCCTTTCGGCGAAATCGCCGAAAGTCTAAAAAGTGTCGATTGTTTACCAGATTTACATGTTAATTTGCCGCCTGTTTTGTGAACCATTTTTTCAAAGGGGAATATCATTAGCACAGTCGATCGCCGTTAAGAACAAAATAAAATTGTTGATAAATAACATAGACCCAAAATAGTGAATTATATGCCTATCTATAAATAGAATATACTAAATTACAGCACTATAGAATGGGCATAACATTAGTGCCTCCAAAATAAGCATTATATGTCCATCTATTTATAAAACTATTCTAAATTACAGCACTTATAAATTAAGCATAACATTAGTGTCTCCAAAATAAGAATTATGTGTCCATCTATTTATAAAAAATATTCTAAATTACAGCACTATAAAATAGGCACAACATTAGTGCTCCAAAATAAGAATTATATGTCCATCTATTTATAAAAAAAATATTCTAAAGTACAGCACTATAAAATGGGCATAACATTAGTGCCTCCAAAATAAGAATTATATGTCCATCTATTTATAAAAAATATTCTAAATTACAGCACTATAAAATGGGCATAACATTAGTGCCTTCAAAATAAGAATTATATGTCCATCTACATGTATTTATAAAAAAAATATTCTAAAGTACAGCACTATAAAATGGGCATAACATTAGTGCCTCCAAAATAAGAATTATATGTCCATCTATTTATAAAAAATATTCTAAATTACAGCACTATAAAATGGGCATAACATTAGTGCCTTCAAAATAAGAATTATATGTCCATCTACATGTATTTATAAAAAAAATATTCTAAAGTACAGCACTATAAAATGGGCATAACATTAGTGCCTCCAAATTAAGAATTATAATTTTATGTCCATCTATTTATAAAAAAATGTTCTAATTTACAGCACTATAAAATGGGCATAACATTAGTGCCTCCAAAATAAGAATTATATGTCCATCTATTTATAAAAAATATTCTAAATTACAGCACTATAAAATGGGCATAACATTAGTGCCTCCAAAATAAGAATTATATGTCCATCTATTTATAAAAAATATTCTAAATTACAGCACTATAAAATGGGCATAACATTAGTGCCTCCAAAATAAGAATTATATGTCCATCTATTTATAAAAAATATTCTAAATTACAGCACTATAAAATGGGCATAACATTAGTGCCTTCAAAATAAGAATTATATGTCCATCTATTTATAAAAAATATTCTAAATTACAGCACTATAAAATGGGCATAACATTAGTGCCTCCAAATTAAGAATTATAATTTTATGTCCATCTATTTATAAAAAATATTCTAAATTACAGCACTATAAAATGGGCATAACATTAGTGCCTCCAAATTAAGAATTATAATTTTATGTCCATCTATTTATAAAAAAATGTTCTAATTTACAGCACTATAAAATGGGCATAACATTAGTGCCTCCAAAATAAGAATTATATGTCCATCTATTTATAAAAAATATTCTAAATTACAGCACTATAAAATGGGCATAACATTAGTGCCTTCAAAATAAGAATTATACGCCCATCTATAAATAAAAATATTCTCAGTTATAGCACAATAAAAAGGGCATGACATTAAAGCCTCCTTAGCATGTTAGTGTGTCATAAGAGATATGTGCGTTGCACAAATAATAAAGACATATTCATTCATCTTGTCAATAAAACTAATGATTAAATTAGCTGAATGCACATAAATGTCAGCTACAAATGTACCATGTCAGCAAACTTCCACTTATCTAATTCACATAGAGCCATAACTGTCTCTTTCAAATCGATGCTTTCTTTCATACCATTAACCTAATCAAGACTGGTCTATGGACATTAATTATCATTTAAATCGTATTGGTGATAAAGAAGTAACATACTGGTAATGCTTGAATTTGAACATTTAAGTTAGATTGAAGTACATGCAGATGGTGATAGAACACATATTAACTAATCATCCAACTGCACTGTTGTGATGCAAATTTACTCTTTTAATAACTTTATGTTTTAATTGCACATATTAGAGAAACTTTTTTATGTTGCTTTTACAGATTTTTGCATTAGGTACAGTGTTGAGACCATTTTATTTCGAAAAGTGCTTGTCTGTCACAATTTCATAAATGTTTAGAATTTAATTGAATATGCAATGCCTCAGGTGACAATTCAATCATATTACTTATTTTTGTTTAGCATCAGGTCAACAAAGTCTTCTGTAAAGAAACTTAAGCAGTTTCAACATAAATATATTTGTTCCAGTTTTTGAAACAACTCCAAATGAAAGTAGATGTTTTTGTAACAAACATCAAATACAAGTATATAGATTTATATTATATATCAGGTTTAGTTTTTTGTAATTTTGACGCAACATCAACAAATTTATATTTAGCGTCATAATAATCGTTGGAAACCTTCCATTAGAAGGACAAAGATCAAACACCGATATAAGGACTAGGAAAATTATTACACGCTATCGATATCGTGGCATATATTTTCCAAAATTACAAAAGCAAGAAATGTCAACACACAAGGGTTTCTTCTTACCGATTTAAACAATTGGTGATATATTTTGTACTAAGCGTAAAATGATATCATTTGTATGAGGATATAGTAATATCATACGAATAAATCCTGTTTTCAGTATGTGTGCCAAGTTGTAAATGACAAGCAATTTACATCCATAGCACCATGAAACCCATTATATAAAAAGTTGGCTTACAACAAAAATAAGACATAAATTGTTGTTCCTTATATCCAAAATGTACGAAATAGCAGATTTATTCGAAACAGTCCTATAATGTAAATATTCAGGAATTTGATGAGAAAAATGACACTTTTACGATATCAAATGATTCACAGGTAACATTATTCACGTCATGTTCCAACTATTTCTGACATTTCCAGAAAAAGAAAACAAATTGTCGCCTATTATATCGTTTTTATGAACTGACAAAATAATTAGGAAATAAGAAATTTAACAAAAAACGCTGTTTGTTACAACAATGTCAGTTTTAATGCAGAATATTCTATGTGGAAATATGTTATGCCCCAGTCCCTGTTACGGATCCGTACGTGCAGACAGTCGTGGGCCGTGAGAAGCCTTACGTATCAAGGTGACGGTACGCACATAGTACAAAACAACACACCCGTACCGAGCCGTAGCTGGAAGATATGCATGTTTAATCGATACTCGGCCACGATTTTGTTCAAGATTTGACTCTGAAACTGATACGTGTATCTTGGGCTCATCTCACGGACCCTGATAAAAACGTAACAGTCCGTACGGGTACGCAATACTTCGAACGTTGGGTCCTTGCGGAGCTTGATCGCACGGCGCCCGTACGGTGCCCTCACGGCTATTTTTATGTTTATGGTTACATTCTAAATGTAATCGTATGATAAATCAGTAAAATATTTTAATTTGTTTTATCTTTATACATAAATATTGAAAACTTAGACATTTCCAAAATTACAAAAACCTGAAATATCAATATATAAGTTTTCTCTTCACTGATTTATACAATTGGTGACAAATTTAGTACTAAGCGTAAAATGATATCATTTGTATGAGAATATGGTAATATCATACGAATAAATCCTGATTTTAGTATATGTGCCAAGTTGGAAATGACAAGCAATTTACATCTATAGCACCACAAAACCCATTGTACAAGAAAACGTTGACTTACAGCCAAACTAAGATATATATTGTTGTCCCCTACATCCAAAATGTACGTTAAACAGATTTATTGGTTGGAAACAGTCTTAGAATGTAGACATTCAGGAATTTGATAGAGAAAATGACACTTGTACGATATCAAATGGTTCGTATGTAACATCATTCTCGTCATGTTCCAACTGTTTCTGATAATTCCAGGCAAATAAGACAAAATCGTCGCCTATATTATCGTTTTTATACCGAACTGACAAATTGATGAATGAAAATTGCACAGAGAAACGATGTTTGTAACAATAAAGTTAGTTTTGATTAAAGTAGTCAATGTGAAAATGTTTAACATTCTAAATGTAACAACACGAATATCTTCCCGCCTTTATAATTCATACGAATATTCTAATTTGGGAGTTTTTATTACAGTCTGCTTAAAATGTTGGATTTCAATTTTAAAAGACGTGTTTCTTGTCAATTTGATTAAATTTGCATAACCATGGTATTTAAATGAAATCGTATCCATGATAGAATAAAATATTGCTTTTCTTAAATATTTTCATAGCAAAGTGATAAAATACTTTTTCAGATTTTGACGAAATGCATACATAGCTTCCCTTATAAGGCGCGCTGATAACTTCAGTTTTGTAGCAAGATGGCGTTTATAAACCGTAGTCTCATTTTCGACGTCAATGTCTACTTGTATATTGATATCAACGACTGGTTTGAACAAACATTATCCATTTATCAATATGTCTAGATGCTTTATTAGGAATACACCATAACTAATTAGAAGCGGTGATGTATCAATGCCATACAAATGCTGTAATACGATGTTTTATAGACACATTTTTATAACATACCAATCATAAGAGATATTTTAAAGTTCAGGCATACTTAGCAGTGTGATTAAATCAACATTAAGTGGTTTCAATATTATCTGTCCCTACACTGTTTAATTGTTATCGAAAAATAAACAATTTGTTAGATAGAATGTATTATTTGAAAACTTTCATACGCGTACAAGTTACATATTATTTCACAAAGTCTAGTAGTTTGTATGACTAATCGGCTAAGCCAAGATAAATGGGACCTTTTGATTTTGCCAATGTTACATTGAAATATTCTGAAAAGTTAAGTTTAAATTTAATGAAGAGTATTTTTTTCCAACACGTTATATTGAGAGCTTTCTGATGTATAGTTTTATATATGTTCTATTATCATTTTTTGAATTATTTAGGATTACATTCCCTAAAAACCCTGTTTTTACACTATTTTTGAGTCTCACTGAGGTTTTGTTCTTTTTTCATTAGTTGTTTTGAAAAGTTCTTGTTGGTTACAGTTACTTTGATGTGTTTTCTATCTCTGACTGACATACAGGTATACGGTATTTTTTATGAAAGTTATATATAATCAATATTTAAGAAAATATTCATGAAAGAGTAAACATGTACCCTTGTAACGCAAGTAAGAATTTTACGTTACCATCTTTGACAGACTTTAAAACTATGTTACTGCTTTATTTCACTTGTATCACCTTTTTACTATTACAGTTTATAGTTATTTTTACTTAACGCAAGTGAAAGTTTTTAGAGCATAGCATTTTCTATTTGGAAAATAACTACTGAACATTGTAAATTTTATGTAGAGTCCGTAGCCCCTGTTTTAAACTGTGTGCTGACTTAATATAAAGAAACATAGCTGCTGTTTTATTACGTTTTCTGTTTTTGGTTGTGCCATATAGGTAATGCAGGAAATCAATTAAATCAGAAGAAGAACAAAAAAAATCTAAAGACAAATAATTGCTGTCCGTAGCCCTGTAGAGTCCGTAGCCCCTGCTATATTTATATCTTTTTTTTCATACGGGACAATAATAAAACTTTTCTAATTGTCTTAGTTTCGTACTTTTGCTGACTAGCTATGCATCTAAATACTGTATGTCTTGACAATCTTCATTCTGTTGAAAATAATGTTTAATTTGACGTAATTTATGAATTTTCTGATAGATTTCTTCAATGGTCAAACTGATACATTAGACATTTCAGAAGATACTTAAATATATATTTGTAGTGTTTGTAAGTTGAAGTTAATTGTTTTTTAAAGGATAATTACACTTAAAACCAAACAAACCTCTTTAAATATGTGATAGAAAAAGATACTTGTGTGGTGTAGAGTCCGTAGCCCCATGTTAATTTTCACATAATTCATTCTTTTGTAATTTTAATCCCAAACTTATATATGTATAGAGATAACTTATTTGATAGATTTTTGTGTTGAAATATACATAGAAACAGGTTGAAAATTCAGGACTTTGTTTTGTTTTGAGATTATATGTTACTAGGAGACACACATTTTTCATGTTTTCTCACGTAAAGTAATGGAATTGTTTCTTCCTATTACAGCTCATTTTTTCAAAAGTCAGAAAATTAATACTGTATCAAAAGAATATCATTCCACAGGTCAATTTACAGTTAACTACTTTGTTCAATATACTAAATACCGAATGAACGAATGTTTATAGTTTTATAAGGGTCCGTCCGCTCCATAAGGATGCATTATGTGCAGACCCCGGGGTGTGACCTGTCACCCCTTAAAGATTGTTTTTGAGACTGAAATTATAGGTCAAATTTTGTAAGAGACCCAATATAATTCATATTGGGTTAAGTGATTACTTTGCCAAAGATGTTATAATTTAGTGTGCCAAAGAAAGGTAATCCCCTATTTTGCTAATTCAGCACCTAAAGTATGGGGATTTTAGAATATTTAGCTTACTCAAGGCTTTGTTAACTTGATGAATTGTTTCATATGCCTGAGTATGTTTGAGTGCTGTTAGTTTTTTGTGGGATGTGTGTTGAGTGTGCTCGTGTGTGCTTGTTCAGGGTGTTATATGTGTGCGTGAATTGGGTCATGACCTACTTTTATCTATTTTTAGCTGTTGACCTACTGACCTACTTTACTTATACCGGGGTAATGCTGTGTTGCTTGTTTTGTGATTGTTGCCCAATAGCCAATCTGGGCTTTTGTTTTTTTTCAATCATGCCTGTAAAAGCAGCGCCACCAGGAAGAAACAAAGAAAGACAGCCTCCCACGACCTTGGGCGCCCGAATCTGACAGACCGTCCAAAACGAAAGAGAAGCCCCCCTCTTGGTTTCTGAGGCTATCTTGAATTCATAGCCTGTTCTAAATTGAAAGAGTGTAACTGTTTAGTTACTATTTTATAGTTTTAAAGTCGTTCATTTTGTAAAGTTAAAGGTTTTTGTTAAGTATATATGTAATTTCGTAAACCATGAGAGGGTACCCGCCCCTGTCCCAGAGTGTATACTAAATACCATCAAAACAGTATGTAGAGTCCGTAGCCCCTGATGTCCATTTTATGATTTTCTTTATTGGGTCAAGAAACATATGATTATTCATATCAAACTTGTTCTAAATGTGTTGTCTTCATCTTCGAATACTTTCAAATATAAAAAATCAGTTTTGTTTCTTTTTTCTCATCTATATGTAAATTGAAACTTAACATTCCCTGTGTATTTTGGGGTATTTGCACTTTTTACCTTGGTTAATGTTGCAGACAATGAGAGAGTGGGCGTAGATTTTCTTCCAAATATTCAAGTACATGTTTATCAAACTAAATAACAAATTACTTACAAGAAATATACATCTTTCTAATTTTTTGTGTGGTGATATGAATTACCATGTAGAGTCCGTAGGCCCCTTGGGTACATATATTCAACCGTACTTAACTTTTTTGTTTTACATGTTCCATCCAAGATCTTTTGGAAATTAGTGCCTAATAGACATGTCTTTATATTACTATAAAAGATTCTGCACTCTGATAGGGTCTGAAAATTGCCATATGTGAGACTGAAGAGGTACCCTTTATCTTGGCTTTGCCGTTATGTGTATATGTTAGTGACATTAACATACGCGTATCAACAAATGTTTCAATGGTTCAATTACAAACATTTAAGCTCAGTTGGAGAGGTGCTTATGGTCATGCCAAATAATGTTGAACATTCATAGAAAACAATTGAATTAAAACAATTGTTTGGCAATTAACTAAAATCTACATGCTTGAAGTTAAATCTTCTGTATAAGCAATCAGTTATTTTATCATATATACTAATAATACGTATACATACCTTGAAAATAGCGTATTATAATACACATTGCTTCCCCGAACACAAAATTCCTTAGTATAATAGTAGCCACAAGGGAGAAAGGCATACACAACATCGACAACATCATATCACTGGCAGCCAAATTTAACAAAAATAGGTTAGTTATAGTTCTCATTTTCTTCTCCCTAAAAAGGGTCAGAATCACTAATACGTTTCCTATTACTGATAACACGAATATTATACTGTACAATGTAATGTTCAATTCTAAAGTTATCGCGTTGCCTTGATTTCTTTTAATACTTCTAAAAGTTTTATTAGTTTCATTAAGGAAACTAGTATTTTCTAGCAGTGAAATGTTACTTAATTCTGTTGCCATTTTCCTGAATTAAAATTCAAAATGTTTGACGCCAAAGCAGGAATAACTGCTATTTCGTTAATAACATTTAAGCCTCAACTTGAGCACTTGAATAATCACGATTTTCTAAAGACCCCAGTTGTGTAATCAGAAAATGAACAAAAACTGTTTCAATTATTATTGTTGACAACGGTTTTAAAATCTAATCCATTAAAAGTTGAAATCATTTTTCTGAACAATAACTAAACGTAATCATGCAAAATATCAACTGGCTTAAGAATTGCATCGCTCAATTCGCTTTAGAATATCATAACTTCACTATAGTCATTGTATGTAATAAAGCAATAGTCCTGAGAGATGCCTGACGTCCAGCGACAATCAGAATATTGTAGTGTATTGCTTTTCTCGGTGAATGAAAGCGCAGTGACTGTTTCTCTCAATGACAGAGGCAGAAAAAACACTTGCGAATCTAGCTTGTTTTATATCAGATATCAGAAATACAACTTCATGAAATGCTAACGTTTCAAATAAAAAATCAAATTAAATCAGAGGCGCTTTTCACAAACATCTTACGATGAAAATCATCGTATCCCAAAAGGTCATTTTTTGGCCAATCAATTCCAATATTATTGAATTTATGTAGAATATAGTATACATTAAGGATATCATAATTACCATGTTTACGTTCATTATTATACTTACTTTGAAATTCAAATTCATGAAATTGACTTTTATTTAAAAAATTGTGAAAAGGTGCACAGATGTCCAGTAACGTTTATCCATACAAAATAATGTGAACAACACGATAATAGTAAGTTAACATTTGATGGTCATAATCATATGGTAATACAATGCACTTTTAATATTACGAGGGGTTATCCAAAAATTCGTGGACTTTTTTTGTGGCGAAAAATGTAATTGAGATATTGATGTGAACTTCATGCACTGCCTGGAAGAAATATTAACAAATAGACACAGAACAATCAAGTAAGTAGCTTGTTTTATTGCAATATCATAACATTTTACTTAAAAACATGTCGGCGACAGCGGCAAGCAGTTCACATATTATGGTTTCTACACGTAGGTTCAGTTAAATTTCAGTGATATATAAACATATAAGTGCGTATAAAAAAAAAAAAAAAACGTGTTTTGGTAAACATAAAAAATGAGACAATTCATTTCAGGGGTAGGCAGTATTGAAAATAAAATTTGTGTAATTCATTTTAACAAAATTAACATGGTTGATAAACCACCACCACTGTAAATCATGCTTGTTATGGTAGAACGCTTTCCATTACACCAACAACTAAGACACAAGTAAAACATATCACAATTGTTTATTTTAAAGTCATCCTGAGCATCCCTCGTCGTGGGTTAGTCCATTGTATTGTTATTATAAACAGTGTTTTGTTTTTTGTACGCACTATAATAAGTTTTACATCATAGATGTCTCGTTTGATTAGGTTCTTCATTACACACAACTACAAGCACAGGTTGTCACGAAATTGTGCATTGTGTTTAACTGCGCTTATATCCACAAACTGACAGACTATGCACTTATACACTATAAAATATGTCTGTTTTAATTATCTGAAAGATTTGTTGATAACGGCGTAATAGACTAAATCACTGCTGCTGGCAGGAAAACTTGACGGCGTATATAATTATTGACGCTAATGGTGCATGTTTTTGTCTTAAATTGTCGTGCCGTTTGGTACTTAAACATGCTGAGAATTAATGGTGCCCTTCTTATCAAATACTTTTCTACTTTACTCGATATTCTTCCCTCTTCTCTACAGAAACAATTACTATAAAATTTAATTCTATAGATCAAAGCGTTTTATATGTATGTAAATTGGTTATTGCAACTGCATTTGTTCCGCCATCAGCAGAAAACTGCCTCATACAATTCAGAGCCACTAATTTGATAACGTGTATTGTTGTTTTTTTTAACTAAATGTTTTTGAGCTTATCTTACTGTATATTTACAATACGCACTTTCAAATTAAGTCTTAATAGTTAGAACAGCTCCCCAAAAAGCTGATCATTTAACGGGAGAATGACCAAGGAAAAATAAAACATGACCAAACTCTACGAGGTATGAAGATCCAGCTCCAGATTTTAACCTATAATCTCTGGATTCGAAGAAAGACGTGCTGCTGACAATTCTTTTTCAGGATCTACCCATAAACACAAGTAAAACAGTACTTGCAGTCTCGCACGGATTCGAGTCAAAACAAATTACATTTACATACATATTTATATATATGTGTGGGTTGCCGTGTCAATTCTTTAGGTAATTTTACGGCGTCAAGCCCACATAACCTAGCCTTCTTCGACCCTTGTTTATAACCAATACTCATCTTCCCTTCCACAAGGCTGAAAACTTCTCCATACACCTTATTAATAAATGGAGGAAAATTGACATTATTGTCAAATTTTCATGGAAGGGTATAACCTCCCCGGGTTGGATTCGAACCCATCCCCCTTCGGGACACTAGATTGGAAATCCAGACGCGCTACCAATTATACTACCAACCCGGGTTGCCTATGGTAAAACTTACATAATCAAAACTAATGAACAACGCTATAAAATGAAATTCAATGATACAGAAAACGTAGAACGCGATATAAATGAAGCATGAAAGAACAATATCACATTAAAATAACATAAAAGTGTCCTGCAATTTATATGCATTACATAATTATACAGCAAAAAACATTAGAAAGATTGATATAAATGAAGAGGAGAAATGTTTAAAAGCAATAATGAAGAATACTCAGGCAATAGAAGAAAATAATACCAAACGTCCCAGGTGAAAAGTAATAAACAAAAAGGTATAATATAGTACATTTCACAAGTCTAGTCTTTTGTTAGACTGGTTTAACATCATTTACATACGCCTCTAGTCAGCCATTATCATAGTTCCTTATTGTTTCCCTATGGAACCATTTAACTCAACTTATATGACAGGCAACAAATGGAACTAAGGAAATATATTTGCCTTAAAGGCGCCGTTTTATGCAGTGAAAGCAGTACCCTTTAGGATTTATGCATTTGTTTTTTGCAGACACTTTTTAGACATTTTTAATGTTTTATCAGATGTCTTTGTTTTAATTTAAAAGCCGGTTTGTCCCAGTGTTTCATTATTTTTTGTTGCCATCTACCAAGACGATTCGCAGACAGCAAAATAATTAGAATGACTTTTAATACTATTTAAGTGTAATTTCAATTATATATGTTACACTTTGAATGTGAATATTTTCATTTCGTATAATTTTATTTATTTTTCCACAGGGAACTATTCTAATTTTTTGACAATTACAATTCTATCACTTTATTGTGCTTTAACAACTTTAATCAAATATGTTTTATCATAAAAACAAGAATAAATAATCATCCATAGAAAAATGAGCGATAGACAGATTTGCAATAAAAGGTGGTATGAATAATTTACCACTTTGTGCAGTAAACATGAGGGAATATTTGTTTTTTATGCATTTCTGTTTATCATCAAATAAAGTAACAGCTCTTTTCTATCATTATTAATATGCTCTTAAAGGTTTATCTAAATTACGCAAAGACCAGTAACTGTCTAACTACTAAGGCTGGGTACCATCAGTAAAAACTTATACTGCTGCGTACTTAGATTTTTACAAGGTCCAACACAGCTTTACACATAGTGCTGATAGTAAAAATGATGATATATACTGTTACACCAAATGTTTTAAGACCATCTCAACAATACCATAATTTTATTAGAATCGTGAGGGTGATATTACATTACACTAGGTTCAGTATTATCAGTGATCATAAAGGTTAATGTTAACAAAACAACTATCAAGGGTGATATGGTAGTCAGTTATAGTTTGTCAGCCAGACTGGACAATTGGACAAGAATATGATACAAATATGACATCAAGCCATTATAGTTTATCCAATGCAGATAAAGTAAAGATTCACAGACTATGATACTTATGCACTTCCTTGTCTAAACAACCCTGATAAACAAAGACAAACACACAGTACAAGTATAGACAGTTTTAATTTAAAAAATTAGATCAATAACACAGAGCACAAAATATAGTGGTAGTATATGGTAATGTATAGATCAAGGTCTTTAGAGTTACTATCGTAATTTATAGACAGAAAGTAATAGATGTCATTATGAAGCAATTCACATTTATATGGAAAATAAAGAAAATCAAAGTAACTTAATATGGATAGAATCTAGTTTAGCAGACCCGCTATTGCGCATGCGCGGACGTTGCGTTGTTTACAAATTTTGGACGCCATTTTTTTTACAGATGCAGTTTGTATTCATTTCTTAAATGAATTCTTTTAAATAACCGTTTTAAAATGCTTTTTGTTATCCATTTTTAATATCAGCGGGGGTGTGGGGGCGGCAGTCCCCATAATAACAGAAAATTAGCGGCATTTACCTGCTCATAGAAACAGCACGCTGCGCACGCATATTTATATTTACTTCCAGGGCCCGCTAAACTAGATGTGTTCCACTTAATACAATTACAGCGTCATAATATGATAAGAGACAACTAAATAATATGATTGTCCAATATGTATATCCATTCATTATAATGTTGTTTAGAGAGAACATGTTTTGTTTTCCATGTTCCCAGCATTTTTGTTATTTGCTCACTACATGACCAATAAGTGTTGATGCACCTTAAAACAACATAAATAAATAAATTGTTGTTTTTTCCCAATCAAATTCCATTAAATGGCTAGTGATTTACTTTCAATGTCAGCAAGTCATCAAAATAATGGTTGATGAAGATGAGAAGACATCCTCCCAATCAAAACAATAATTTCCAAAAAAACTAAATTAAGCATTTCGTACTCATGAAATGATTTAAGTAAAATATATCAAGATTAGGTTTAAAATAATGACTACAAAATACATAAATTAGATAAATCACCAATCATATCAAACAATGAAAAATGTACTTTTAGGAAAAGATAACAAATGACAAATAAATCATAACTCTAAATGTCATAATTTTGTACATATCTTTCAATACTTTAGAACCTGATGTAAATTAGCGCAAAACAGTAAAACTCTACAAGGATATTACATACAACACCCATACTACTCAATCATTAAGACCCTTGAAAACAACAATTTCACTAGGCAGTCCTTGGTCAACAGTCCAATGGCATTCCATGCATAAAAGTCGGTAACTCTAGTTAAAAGAGATGATGAGGTATCATATGACAAGCATTTGATTAAGGAGATTACTTGTCTATGGAGAAAAGAAAGAGACAGACTGACAACAGCATAGAATAATTCTTTGTTTTAAGAGGAAGGAGTGAAAACTCTCCAATGCAGATAATGGCTTAAATGTCAGCAAAAGTAGATTTTTTAATCTTTTTTTCTAACATGTGATGAAGTTTCATGTAGCATGTCAATTTATATCACATAATCTTTCAATTTTAACTAGTTCTATTCATAATATTATTAGTACAAAGAACTGTAGAAACATGGCAACTAACAGTCCTCTCAAAGTAAGTTTGTCAAAGTATGTCCTAATGAAGTCTTATTCAAAGTGATTCCCTCTTCAATGGAATTGCATCTCATACATTCATTTAACTATGGTTTCTGGGTTGACAGTTGACTGTAATCTAGTATAAAAACTGATAATTATCAGAAAGGAAGATCGTCTTCAGTAAGGGCAAAGAACAGCTATTATCAATGATCTATCAAATGAATATGTGATAGAGAAAAACTAGGATTCAACACATACTCATAAATATAAGCCCCAGTTTCAATAATGGTTAGAAAGATTACTATCATAATTTCTTTTGTTTAAAGTGATACAAATAGTGTTGTGCTTATCAATCAACTATTTTCAGTAAAACATAATGAAGAAAACTAAATTGAAAATGATAAAAGAAATAAGACAATAAACTTTGATAATTTTGATCATGTTTATATAGAATCATATTACTACACCTGCTGTTATAATAATAATTTTACATTTGTGTTTTCATTCCAATGATATTATATTTCCTATAGCACACTATCATTACAATTATCATGCTGAAGCAATACTCTAGGATGGTATCTATAATCTACATGTATAAATGACATGAACTTCAGTCAATTATATAAAAACTGCTCTCATTCAGCTTTCTTGTTCATTAAGTTTTCACTTCCATTTTTTTTTTGCTAATTAGTTTTTCACTCAAAATATTTTTATCAATATTTTTTGTGGAAACGCAAATAGTTTTTTTACATAATTGATCTTCATTAAATCAGTTACACATTTAATTATTAAGATAAAACATACATTTAAGAAAACCCACTCTTGTTTTTTTTCTAACCGGCATGAATGTTTTATTTTTCAATTATGGACATTGGCATCATACATGATTATACCTCAGTGCTTATGGACTTTAAATGCATGAAAATTTGTTTGGGACAAAATATTGTTTATGAGTTTAAATAAACAATAAAACAAGGTGTGCCCTAGAGTTTTATTTTATTCTATGTTATCTGATTTTTTAATTTCATATACAGTATAACTTGAAAAATATTTGAATTTAAAGATAAATTAAATGTGTAAAATATTAATTGTGGGCCAATAATTTAAAAAAAACTAACAGTAAGTTTTTACTACTGTAACACATGATTGCATATATGATAATGATTAAAAATAAAATATCACATTACTTGAGCAACGACTCTCTAAATAACTAACACTTGTATAATTATGTAGATGCAAGTTTGATATAATATGATAGATTTAATGATGACTTCATACTTCAACTTGTTTTCAACTGGCTTACAAATAGGTTGTCATTATATAACTGATCAATATAATGACACATCATGTTTATTGCTTTCAATAGCTACTTACACAAGAATTGTGCTTTGAAGAGATTGACATCAATGGAAGAACTGCACAACAAAATTGTCTCACACAAACTATGTGCTTCGGACAAGCACAATGCAAAGCGCAAAAATAAAACATTACCAACCCCTGACCTAAACCATTAGACATGTACATAAAGTAAAGTCTAAAATCAAATTCTTGACTACTGCTTCAACAAAAAAGTCTGCAACATGTCATGTACAATAGCACATATTAGGACACTACAATGTCAGTTGTTTAAGTCTGCCATGATTGGATCAAAATGCACAGCATGCCATTGTGACATTCAAAATATTCTACCCTCACTGCAAGTTCATGACTCCATTCACTTTGAGAACAAACTAAGCTGTATCAATGGTATTACTTGTAAAGTTGTTAAATCTGCCAGTACAGCCTGAAATTCAAGAAAGATAACTATGACAGACACTTACAATGTTGAGATATTCATTGATTAAAGAGTTACGTCTCTTAGTTAAAGATTGCTATCGATCAGACAATATAATTACTATCAGTGATTACCAGGGGGAAACAATATGTGATGAATACATCCAATAAAGGTAGGAAATTTGAAGAATTATCAACAAAATGCAAAGTAAACAAAGTGATGATAACTTCAAAACAAATTGCATTTTGAATTCTAGAGATAAAACAATAATCTTCTATTTGAATGTATCTTTATTATCAAAAAAATTCATTATTACTATTGTGTTATTTCTGACGTTTGACAAAAATTGATTTTAAATTTAAGAAAATACAGTCGTCAGTGACGAAAAAGGATTTGTTGGGGAACCAGTAATATATCTATTTTTGAGACCAAGCATATATTTGTATACATTACCTCAGCAGCGTTATAAGATTGTACTTTAACTAGATTTGTCTTCCTAAATGAGAATATAGCCACAGCTAATACTGTAAATAAAAAACAAAATATAATCAATACAGTATGTTAAAAGAACAATTCGACACCTTATTAGGCAGCATTATTGAAGTATAACATACTAACTACATGTATATTATGGCTATAACTTGTATGCTAACTTAAAATTTCTGCATGGAAGATACAAGTAGTACTAGTATTACAGTAAACATATACTTTTCATAATATTAAGTCCCGAAATGAAGGCAACCAACACTTCAGTATGTTCAGTAAATTAGGAATTTAATAGTACAATGTAATTATAATTTCATTTTTATTCCATTTTTTTCCTATAGTATTTTTTTCCTATTTTTTCGTTTTCTGTTGTTTTTTTTATTGTATTTTTTGTGTGTTTCATGCATTGTCATGTTCTTCGTTCATGTTCATGTTCGCCTAGTTTAAGGTAATAATCTGTATATAGATTACGCTAAATAAAGAAATATTGTATTGTATTGTATTGTTTAACAAATCTAGACTGAATTTAAAGTATTTGATAATAGCATCTTGATACATTATAATCATTTTAGCTAACTTTAGCTTCAGATGAATAATAATGATATAACATACAATAATTATAAAAAAATAAGTTATTATAGAATTACCTGGAAGAATTTCAAGTGAATTATATGCCAAGATTCTATCCCAGAGAAGTAATACTTGATCACTGGATAAATAACCAGAAAATGCTCGTACTAACCATTTAAATGCTATCTTTAATCTGTAAGAGAGAACGTACACGTCTGTAAAGTGAACATTCTAAACAAATCAAGGGTCACCTGACAAATTTCTAAACAAATCAAGGGTCACCTGACCAATTTCTAAACAAATCAAGGGTAAACTGACCAGTTTCTAAACAAATCTAAGGGTAAACTGACCAGTTTCAAAACAAATCTAAGGGTAAACTGACCAATTTCTAAACAAATCTAAGGGTAAACTGACCAATTTCTAAACAAATCAAGGGTAAACTGACCAGTTTCTAAACAAATCAAGGGTCAACTGACCAATTTCTAAACAAATCAAGGGTCAACTGAGCAATTTCAAAACAAATCAAGGGTCAAATTACCAATTTCTAAACAAATCAAGGGTCAACTGACCAATTTCTAAACTAATCTAAGGGTCATATACACAGACATATATCAAATTGCCAAACAACCCCGTATTGATAAGATTAAAATCACTGACAACAAGTACATAGAAATAAAAAAGAAAAAATACTTTTCATGTATACTATTAGATAAGTTTTATTATGAATCATAATTATGTAGAATTTAATTAACTATTGGAAGGTCTTTAAAAGTAAAAAGGTTATGACCGACAATAAATTTGATAATGAATATACATACGGTTGACATCCTACAGATTTAAGATGGAAGAACAATGCTGGTTCATGAGTCTGTAGAAGTGTTTCAAATAATAAACTTAGACATACAATACCCTGAAATAGTTTAAATAGTTGATAAAATAGCATATAGCATGATGTACATACATAAACAACAATGTATTAGTATAATGATGCAAGCATAACAAATATTCAATATCAAGTACTTAACCATTTCAAGATTAGTGTAGAATACATATTACAGTCTAGACAAACTGAATATCGAGACATACTGAAAAACAAATTATACTGAATAGCAAATATACTAAATAACAGATATTTTTTGGCTGGGTTTTAAGCCATAGCATCACATTGTATAGGTCATATAATGCTGTCAGTCAACGTACTCACTGTACCTGAAAAGGCTAAATCTCTGGATTTAGCTGTTAACCAACTACAAGGCGCATACCCTTGTCAGTGACTGAAAACTGTCCTACATGATTAAGAATCATTGGTAGGAGGGAGAATGGCCATAGTAATAATTTCCTGAAATGCTCCATGAAAGTAATGCGCTGCCGGAGAATCAAACCCATGACCCCTTGATCGGTAGACATGCATCCTACCAACTGAGCTAACCAGGGGGGCTTTGAACAACAAATATACTGAATAACAATAACAATACTAGTATATTACTACTATTAGTATAATATTTTCAGACAGATAATTTTAGATCATAAGATGAAACATTACCTGAGGATGTGATGATATACTATGTAATCTAAAGAAATATCTAGAATAAATTTCTCTAAATACATAATATAACTTTACTGGCTCTTTATACAGATAACATAATGGAGCAACTGAAAGTAGAAGTAAGAAAAACAAATAATAATAACATACATGTGCATTCAGTAGTCTGTAAACTTTGTAAGTCTATCAACGATATTGCTCATTTCTACTCATTCTGTGTCTTTGATAAGAAACAAGTAAATCTGTGAGCTAATGCTCACTAGTGATACCCCCGCCAAAATCTAAATATGCGACAAACAGGAAGTAGATGAGCAAGGAGCATGAAATCGCTTTACACCACATGGGACTATAGGATGAAGCAATATGCAAAGTTTTAGGCTGCTGCATGTTATAGTTGCTGAGAAAACTGCGACGGAAATTTTGTAACGGACGGACGCACGCACGGACAAGGGTAAAACAGTATACCCCCCTCTTCTTCGAAGCGGGGGTATAATTAACAAAATATTACAGAGCTTTTCACATATAACAATTGCTTGCATAATAGTAATTTTAAGCAGATAAAACACAAGGTTCAGAATAAAGTGATTTATAAACAGCAATAGTATACATCAGCCTTCAGTTATATATCCAACAGTCAATATTGAGTGCTGACAAAATGGTTGAGGTTCCTGGTACAAGATCAAGAAACTCTGTCTTGAAACTTAAAAAAATCTTAAGCAAACAATTTACCCTGCAGTAATTAATATTAGGATCTACACAGAAATGGGAACTGATCTTGAAAGGACAGTTTAGGACAAAATTGTAAAGAATATTTTGGCAAACACAAAAGAAATTTATGCATTAGTTGAATTTACATTTGTTAAGCATATAACAAATGTATAAGTCATAAACCACAAGCCTTAGGTTTAATAAACTTTCAAATTTGAAAAGACTTAAAGACTTACCATACATAGCAAATCCATGGAAGGGTATAACACCATTAGGTGGATATATAACAGCAAATTCTTCCACACCAAGTTTACCACGTATATATGATTTAGGTGGTGTAGCACTATTACGACTAAAATGTTTTAATAATTCTGTATCTCTTGTAAATGGCAGTAATATCTATAATTAAAAAAAACAAGGAGCATGAAATCGCTTTACACCACATGGGACTATGGGATGAAGCAATATGCAAAGTATTAGGCTGCTGCATGTTATAGTTGCTGAGAAAACTGCGACGGAAATTTTGTAACGGACGGACGCACAGATACAAGGGTAAAACAGTATACCCCCCTCTTCTTCGAAGCGGGGGTATAATAAGACATTGTTAAGTACATGGACGACTGAAAAACCAAGGAACAGTTGAATGTAAAAAATTACCAAGAGAAATTCACAAAGAAGAGGAATAAATCTGAACACACTGTCTTGTTTTGTTGGAAATCAGAACAACAGCATAAACCCTTTCAAAGAGTGAAAGTTCAGATTCTTCGAAATCCCTAATTCCTTAATTCTATGGTTTCAACAGTATTTACATCTAGGTAAAGATTCAATTTTTTAATTTTGGAAATTCTCAAAATAAAGGATCAGTCCACTAAGCTTTTATTCATGCTTTTTTTAGGTCCAAAAGAATGTGGAACTTCAGAACCGTATTCGAAAAAAAAGTTTGCCCATGCTTTAACATTAAATTGGTAACTTCCAAGACTGAATATTTATCATTAGCATATATAATTCATACACAGACAATCAACATCAACAATTAAATTACCTGGTACAGAAAATCCTCAAATACAAAATATTGATCATCATTTGTTGCTGTCAATTTTACATCCTGTAAACATTAAGTAACACTGGATTTAACTAAAGGCAATGAAGAACTTCAAGCTCATTTAACACAACACAAATCAGTTCACTAAACATTTAAAAAATTGACATAAAAACTGCATTTCAATACCATTAAGTATTTTGTACCAGTCAATCAGTCTTAGGCCACAACAAGTTGATCATTTGTTCTACGGATTTTTCTAGAAAAAAAATGGGGCGAGCGAGCGAAGAAAAAAAAATTTAAAAAGTGTTTATTCACTTGTTTTATATAGCGGTTTGACCAAATTTTTATGGGCGAGCGAGGAAATAAAAATATTTTTTTGTAAAAACCACCAAAATTAGGGTGCGAGCGAATCCATAGAACATATGATCAATTTGTTGTGGCCTTAATTCATGAACATCATTATCATAAAGTAAATCATACAAATAAAGTTTTTAAGAAGATGTAAGGCATGTAACTTTTCAGTGCAGAAAAAGTAAGAAAAAGGTACATGTAATGTAATGAACGGTGCTTAACATATAATTCTCAGTCACATCATCATGGTCTAATGTACTATTCACTGTCCTAGAAAAGATTAAGATCTTTAGATTTAGCTTTTAACTGGTACTAAGCAATTACATTCACCGGTGACTGACAACTAGTAGGAGCAGTGGTCCAGTGGTAGGATGGGCGCTTAGGGATCAAGAGGTCCTGGGTTTGATCCCTACTAGGGTTACTGCTAATTTCTTTGAGCAAGATGTTTTCCTACTAATGTTCCACCCCACCCAGGTGGGTACAGTGCAGGATCCCTTGCCAGAGGGTGATTTCATTTATCAGGAAATATCGTACAAGATAGTAAAGTAGACTACCATACTTAAGACAGTGGTAAGCAGGAAAATAGATTTAGAGATCATTTCGTAACTAAACATTACAAAGGTATGTAAGACTTGTCGCAGAATTGAACCAAAACCACAGTTATCAAATTCAGGCAGATCCAGTACAACACATGAGCAAGCTGCTAAGAAAATGAGAAAAAACAAACAATAGAATACCTTATATAATAAACTGTCTACCAGTAAATCATGGGCTATCACATTAGATTTTAATTGTTCATAATACAAGGTATCCTGCAATAAAGAATTCTCATTGATCATACATAGAATTACTGCACTGTGTTCAGGAGTTATAATCCCTTGATCTACAATAACTACATTTAATAAGGTGAACAATATTTTGTTTTTTGCCCATTTCTTTTCCAAGATTCAGGTAGAATGACGCGTAAAATAACTTCTAATTTTTTCCCTATAACATCCAATTAATGCTGTAAGGTTTGATCTTTTACTAATCTAGTTGCTTGAAGTCACAAATGTAGAACCACATGCCGATTAAAATCACTGTAATATCATAATTAATTATTAATTAACATTACAATATTGGACTGCAAATTCAGGGGTGATATGGCGTTTACAACAGCATTATAACCAAATACTCAGACAGTCATATTAACGTTCAGACTGTAGCCTTTAGCCAATAACAAGGCCATTAAGAAAACACTCAATTATTAACATTATACATTTGAAATAGACATATATACTTACAAACTCATCTAATTCAATGCCCAATATCTGTGACCATATACTTGCTCTAAGACTCATTGGACATCCTTTCTTTGCATATTCTTGAGATATAGGTCCATGATCAGCTGCTATCACTAGAATGGAGAATAATTATTATGATGATTTAGATAAAAACTTAAAGTTTGGCTAAAAGTCCGCTTCCATATACATGTTCAGTCATGTATGGAATTATAATTATGTAGTATAGTTTCTGATAATTAAAATCACCTTCAGACAGGTGATGCCCAGTAGTACCCATAGCCAACTGGGTAGAGTGGAACAACTTCTAACAGGCAAAATTCTAGCTCAGGGAAATAAGCAGTGCCTCTTGTAGGGTTCGAACCCAGGATCTCTTAATTCATAAGCATGTGAATTACTACTAGACCACTGAAAATGAGGAGACTTCAAGCAAAACACTATCTCCGTAAACAGATATCCTGTAGAGCGTTGTCGTACAGGATCTCTACTTTCTCTGGGGAAGGTCACGTCGAGATGAACTTTGTTTCGACCAATCAATGCGTAGCTTTCATTTAGACGAAAACACTATTCATCACATTTTGATTTCGTAATTTCTATTTTTAGACCAAGTTTTGCATGCATGCATAATTTAACAGCGTTATTTTTCACAGGCAGTGAGTCTGCGATTGGGCGGCTCATTTCCAATTACGTGACGTAGACGATGTAAACAAGTTAGGTATCATAACAATTTCGTCATGAATATTATGATGAGAAAAAGTCGCCTGAACGTGACCTTCGTTAGAAAAAGACCAGATCTAAATTAGCGAGTATGCAAGCGGAAATTGTAGATCGGGTTTTAATCAGATTGGGCAAAACAGAGCTACTTAGATTTTCAGCATGATGACCTATGAAGTACTATAAGATAAAACGAACCTTTCTTGCCAAGTTTAACTCTATCACTATCAAACATTTCAGGAGGTATTTCACTACTGTCATCTACACCAGTCTGACATTGATTGATTGCCATATCACTATATAATATACGCTGTAAATATAATATATCATGTCTGTATCATATATGCTGAAAATTAAATATACATCAATACTATATCTCATAGTGCATAACTCACTGTATTTTCAATAATAAAGACTTAAAAATGCAGATTCACCTTAACCTTAAACCAATTGCGGACATGATATGAAAAATCAAACTGAGACAAGACAAAAAAAGAACAAATATACAACATATACTTTGTGCTCTAGTGCCCTAGTACCCTTACACCAAAAGAAATAAGTATGTTATATCAAGTTAAGGCTACCAGGGGACAAAAAGCTAGCAAGTGATATGCTTAGACAACTTGGCCCTGATCACAACTAATTCATCCTAGACTGATCTCCCTTACTTTGTTGACAACAGACACTATATTAAGGGGAGATAAGTCAGGTTGATTATCTTTAAAATCAGGGTTTTATCGAAGAAACCAACTTAAAAGCTCTATGGTATATTTTTTATATTATTATTTCAAATAAGCAAAAGAAACAATGAAATTCATACTCTTGTTAAGTTGTACTTTAAGTATTTATAACTAAGACAATCGGAAATCACTTACTAGTCTATTGATGTCATTCAATTTCAAGGGTAGTTGAACAAGTCCCCATAATGTAAAAGTTCTGAAACATAAAAAAGAAAACAATAAAACATGAAACATTACTTTAGCATGCACAGACAAAATTACATTTTTTCCCTTTCATTATACATGTACTGTTAATGTCAAACCAACTGACAGCCAAAAAAAAAATGTAGACATACCACACAATTCTACTAATTGAGGTGTTGATTCCCTGACAGGGCATACTTTCTTGAAAATAATTGCTATGGCTATTCTCTCATCTACCACTGATTCTAAAAGCATGCGGAGCAGTAGTCATTCACTATCGAAAGTATGTGCAACATAAATTTTTAGCCTTTTTCAGAGATAATGAGTAGGTTGACTGATCACCGCGATATGACCTATGCAATGTGTTGCCACAAGTCACAACCAACCAAAAAAAACAAGTAAATCTGTGAGCTAATGTTCACTAGTGATACCCCCGCCATAATCTAAAAATATGCGACAAACAGGAAGTAGATGAGCAAGGAGCATGAAATCGCTTTACACCACATGGGACTATGGGATGAAGCAATATGCAAAGTATTAGACTGCTGCATTATATAGTTGCTGAGAAAACTGTGACGGAAATTTCGTAACGGACGGACACACGCACACACACACGCATGGACAAGGGTAAAACAGTATACCCCCCCCTTCTTCGAAGCGGGGGTATAAAAATAATAATAATAATCACTCACCCACTAGAATCTCCAACATTATAATTTGGATTTTGTAGGCACATAATAACTTCAAGAAAATCTTTAGGTGCATAAACAGGTCTGATTTGACTTAAATCTGTAATAGAAAATATAAGAAATGTCAAGTTAGTATCAATCTATGGTTTAATGTATAAACAGGTTTGTTAATTCATGTACTGGAATCAAGCAGGTTCTAATAAAGTGCAAATGGAACTTCATCTGTAAATGACAGGTAAATCAATTGGTCAGTGTAAAACTAGTCTAACTACATGTAAATAAAGAAGATAGTAGACTAGTTTTATGCTGATCCATCAAACATGAAAAACTAAAGATATATATTATGAAATCAAAATAATGAAACAGTAATAAATAGTGTGATTTTAATAAAATAAAATTACAAGTAATGGCTTTTTCATCAAACTAGTTAAATACCTGGTCCATCTGTTCCTAATTCTGTCCATCTTGATAATAAATCTTTTTGTTCTTTCTCAGGTCTCTGTGTAAAATAAAAATAATTTCTTTACCTTATTCATATTAAATGTTAAGAGCTTTACTTTTTATTATGGTGATAGTCATTAAATGAATCAAACATAACTCCATAAAAATCTAAAGGGAATGAACTTATGAGTCATAAGGGGAAACTCTGCTATGTTGTCATAAAAAGCTAGCTTGAAGGCAATGGAGTACAAGATCAATATTATTATCTCTACTTCATACACCCTTACCAGAATTCTTTCACAAATTCTAGGAGCTTAAATGTCTGCGGGACAATCTAACATACAATTCCTAGTTGGTTATTCACTTTGAGCATCAAATGTAACCCTATCAAAATCCATGGTCCAAGCCACAAAAACTAGCTTGAAGGCAAACAATTCCAATGCTGTATTAGATCTCCACTACACAATCACATTTTTATCTTTATAAATGAAATTAACAACTCTCCAAACTAAACAAGTTTTATCTAAAAATAATATTTTACCTTTCTTGCTAAGGGTATGTTGAGTTCTGTACACATACTGTTCAAACTTTTAAGAATCCTTTTCTCCCATGCTTGCTGCAAACAATCATAAAATAAGATACATAAAACCAAATCTCTGTCATTGAGACAATAATGTATTTGTATGTATCATTCAGTTAGTAAGTTAGGGGAGTTATAAGATCAGTGAATGACAATATGATGAGGAAATCAAAGAAACTGATTGTACAGGTTGCTTACAAACTTCATATTTACCATGTTTAAAATAAAGTTCATTGGACAAGAAATACTTAGTATTTGGTGTCTATCAAACATGAAGAATGCGACCAATAGAAACATTGCAACAACCTGCATAGAAGTCATAGATAGGTTGCAAAAATTATCTCATTATTTTTTTACATCACAACAGTTTCTTTTAGTCAGTGTTAGTCTGGAATTGTTAAATTTTATTCAACTGTCAGTGGTGAATGAATTAACTGACTATACTTCTTGTGATTATAGAATGTTTGCAGTCAGTATTTAAATCTGTTGGGTTTATGTATGCGCCATTTAGAGTTCAATCAAATTTAACAATATGCCACAGGCAGAATAGATAACAATAGAGCCACTGTGATGGAACCAGACTTGACACTTAAATATAATAATATATTGGCTTTTGCTGTTTTGTAAATGAAGGACTACTATAGTGAACAAACTTAATTAACGCCTTAGGTAATGTCAACTAAGCAAATTATAAAGAGAGGTGATTAAATCATGAATAATTATTATAAAGAACAAACTGACAGAAGATAATCAAACATTATTATTTTGTAACTCACCTGTGCTTTTCTAAGATAAGCTAATGGTTCCTTGATATGATCTGTAGGTGTTGATACAGGGTATGATGATAATGGATGTGTTTGTAAATATTGAAATATTACATTTCTTAACTTTTTCTCCCATCCTATGAAAATAGAAAAATCATTAAAAAATCTTATAAATGTAAAACCTGTGTAGCCAATTTATTAACAATAAATTTCAGCCACGTTTTATGGTGTTATAAAAATATTCAGCAAATTCATTTTTTATAACAACAACATAGGTTTTGATTTATAAAAATAAAAGTTCATAATGAAAGTTCACATAATAAACCCTGTCTTTTCAAAAGTAGCAAAGGCAAAAGTAAATTTTTACATGTATCTTAAACTGTTCAATACAACTCATCATTTATTTTGTAATTTCATTATCTTATAGAATCTTATCATTATAGAATAATCAACTTGAAAATATAGCATTTAAACATCTTAGTTCTAAAATAATTGACATATTTTCTATGTCCATGGTGCATATCCCAGACTTAAGTAAGTTTTCCAAATTATTGCCTACAAACATTTGCACAGTATAAGTACATTAGTACTTCTATTAAGTGCCAGGATTTTACACTATTTTTAACACTTTAATTTCATGAGGGCTATGTTACCTGAATGTTTCTCAAAAAATTTCCTCTACCAGATCTCATCTGTCGACCAGAGCTGACAATTTACCCTAAAATGCAGGGAATTTTTATACCAGGGTACAACCTGGGAGGATAAAATTCAAATTGATTTTGATTATAGTATAAAACATTTTGTTACCTGAAGATACAAGACCAGTCTGCACTCCTTTCTTTAACTCCGAAACACGGACATTTGTTTTACCAACTTCACTCTACAATGTAAATCATCAATAATTAAAATAATTTATGACTTACATATAGACCTAGAATTCATTTAATGAATCAGTCACTCAGTGGTGACCAAAAAGATTTGTGTACTATGAAAGTGATTTATAAATAAAACTGGATAGTTTGGGGAATATGTAATATATACAACTGCCCTACATAAATTTAGAACCAGTGGTAAGAGGGAGAATTGCGGTAGAAATTATTTCATTATCAAACTTCACTCAAACGTAAGCCCAACTTGAAATCAAGCTAATAAAAGTTAAAACCTACATCACCACTCTTAACTGTGTAAAATGCAATAGGTAAACCATAATCAAATAGTAATCCAACTCCAGTGGGACGTAGTACAATCCAGATTGGATTCCTGTCCCTTACCATGTAGATGACATATTCATTTACTATTGAATTAAACGTTTTATTAAGAAAGCAGATTCTGGTATTTAATTTTACTGTAACCTGTACTTATAATAAGTACATGTAGTTAATTGATGGTAAATATCCGAAATACGACGTATCCGAATATTATTCAAGTTCTTACCTGTGCAGCATTCTGCAAATCTGTGTAGATTTTTGAAGACTTTAAACTTTGAAGTAACTTTTGAGTATAAGCAGGGGCAAAATGTGAGTCCATCTTCAACTGAATTCAACTATTAGTAGCGAAAAATATCGCTACAAAAAAGTCCAAAATAAATTTGTATGCATAGCAACAACTTAAGAAAACGATTCCTCGCCTTAAAACTACATTGGGGACAAAATAACACTTGCAGTCTAGCAGGTAATTGTTTCAGATAAAAGTAAGTTCTTACACAATCAAAGAAAATGAGTAAAAATAGTGTTTAAGCAGACTTCTAAATGTTTACATTCAAAGATAAACAACCATGCCTTGTAATGAGGTCAATAGGGGAGTTAACTCTAACTTTTGTATAATCAAAGTACTGACTTCGCCTATTGAAGGATTATCGCTCACGATTGTAAATCATCTGAATCCAAATATGGTAGCAGATTTTCAAACTGTAATATTACAATTTAATTTTTGGTATTATAAATAAAGTGTATATTTAACTCTAATGAGATATAACAAACACATGAATGGTATAAGATTATTATATTAATAATGATTCTAAGATTTAACAAGAAGTAATTTTGCGTATGTCACATGATTTAATCTACAAGCCGTGACCTCATGTTGTGATCGATGAGATAAGATAAGGATCATAGGTCACGATTTCAAGTCATATCAGGGGATTAATTTAAGCCGTTGTAGACAAATGTTATATATTGTAAATTGTGCAACAAGTGTTAATTAACAGATAAATGTTTCACAACTTTTAAGGTGACATTTTGTATACAATGCAGTCAGATGAAACAAGAATGATGATTGAAATAATTTTTGATGGTCAAATTATGTTAGAAATGAGAATTGTGTACTCATCTACCATTTGAATTTATTAATTGCCCAGTCGTTAATTTGGATATGCCTTATACTTATTGTTATAAAAGCTTTAAATTTAAATGAATAGTTTTGAAACAATATTCAAACCTCATCGTTATCGTTATTCTTTTGTTTCGTCTGTCGCTTTATTTGGACTAAAAAGCCCATGCATTTATTTGCATAACTGTTTTATTCATTTTAATATTTCACCTTTTTTGTGCAATCGTTCTACAATGATTTGTAAACTAGTAAACAAAAAGTAAGGTATTAACGTTTTAATTATTATAATTGTAGAGGTAAACTAAAACAATTGATGTCTTTCATTTATCCTTATGCCGCCAAAATAAAGTAATATGTTTATGATACTGTTTTCAGTAATACGTATAGTCGAGTAAATCTTCCCGAACAATAATTCTTTGAATAAATAGATAAATTACATGTATATATTTTCTAACCTGCCTAATATCTTAACACTGTAATTATAATTTTTTCAGAACATATATTACAACATCATTTGACAGATACAACTACATGTATATATACAAATAGTTATCAATAAAACAGAGACAGGAAGGTAATCCTGTCATAAAAGTGTACCCGCTGTGCCTTGCTATGCGCAGTGTATTATACAATCACACCAGGGGTCCATTAATCCGATAGCGCACACTATAAATTTAAGAAAAAAAAAATACTTAAAATGCAAAACTTTTGGAAAAAGGTGCAAATGGGACCAAAACTTCATAAAGATATTTTAAATTTAAAAAGTGTTCCAAAAACTAGAAACATGCGGCTTTTCCATGTCATTTGCACAAATTTGATCAAAGAACTGGAAAGGCTTTATTTTTCAACTTATATCAGCATGGGTATTTATTTCCCTTCTTTGTTTATAGTAACGTGAGTAATCAAATAAAACCTTAAATGGGACCAAAACTTTACAATTTTACAAAAAATTAAAAACAATCAAATGAAAGAAGACAGTTTAAACTTTTTTGCATCATTTGCACAAAATTGATATCTTAAAAAATAAAAGAGTTATGGCCGTTCAAAGAAAATTTCCCTATACTTTTCTATTGAAAATCGAATATCGACTTGGGATTATGTATGGGCCTAAAAGTTGGACATGTACATGTATGTCACGGTACTCAGGGCAAATATTTCAAATTAAATTACAAACTTTTTTAACCTACCACTTGATTTGTGAAAAAAAATACGCCAATGTTTAAATTTGGAATACCGATGGGAAGTAATTCTTTCAAGAATAACGCTAGTAACACAGTAAGAATTGTCTATCTTTGTCTATGATGTAGCAGCTAGCTATTGTAAGGTTGCCACTGTGGAAATACGAAATATTCCTTCCATTATACTCTAAACTGATATCTTGAATTAAATTAAACGGGTAATAGTTATGTAAAAAAGTACTAATTTATGTTTATATATCGATATAAAAAGTAATATTGAGACTGCGTGCAAATTATTTGAAAAGTAGGCCTACACTGGGCGGTTAGCTTATTGTTGCATACACTACCAAAAGGTATAGGGCATACTAAAACTAACTATAAATAAAAGTGATGTATTTCATCTGAATTTATAAATACAAACATATACACGTCATGTAAATATTTGACAGCACAACATTAGCGCATGCCCACGGCCGTAGCTATTCGCACAAAGAATAGATTATAATTTTATGTCTCTGACTCGCCTAACATTTATGTTCTATTTCTCATCCAAATTAGAATTATTATATAATTCCTGATGGTATAATTTTCAGCAAGTTTATTTCAAAATTACAAATATTTTGCTACGATGGTGACTAAAATGTAATAACATTGTACACGAAAGCTTGTTTTCGACGCCATTTATAATGATATAATGGCTTTATCTACATACGAAATCAATTTTTGTTGCAAAATTTGCTTAATATGCGGAATTTGAAATAATTAGTTTCACGTTTTTGTGAATTTCACCATGGTCGAACTTAATTAGCTTTGAAATTGAAATATTTTATTTGTACTTGGAGTTTTCTATTTGAAATTTGAATCAGCAATCGTCGACATTTGCCGCGTAATAACTCATAAAGATAGCGTGCATTATTCCCATGATAAAGATTACAATTACCAATTTATTGTACTTCAATTATTATACACAATGCATCAAAATAATATTCTCTAGTTTTTGCATATGCGTCAGAATTGTAGATAGTAGCGTCTTATGCATGATATAAACATGTCAGAAACGTGCTCATCCGCATTTAAAACTACTTTAAAAGAAAATAATATAACGGTTATAATTCTGTTCATTGACCAGTATATTCAAAGAAAATAATGAAAAACACTGTTCGCTCGATTCATGAGTATATGAGAGAAACATAAGACCAATTCATGCGTTTTCTTAAATTAAATGTTGCACATAAATTATATTGCAGATGAAAAGCAATAATGCGCATCAACAATGCCTTCTTAGCTTATCAACAAATGTAATTTATAATACTGTATATATTCTCAACATTCCATTCACGCAATAAGGCAATTGGAAGAATATTGCGTAAAAGACGTAGTCCAAATAATTACTTTACATACATTTTTATTCAATTGAAGTCATTCATTGCTCAGACACAATAATATGCCAATATTTTAAAACTGATATTGCTTGAGCATTGAAATATTTATAAAGCAAACTATAGTTACCCATAAACATGTCTTAAAGAATAAAATGCCAATGTATTTTGCTCCAATCGTTGCCAAAATTCATCTACTTGCACAATCAATTGAATTGTACAATGCTGTGCAATGTTATTTCCATGAATGGTTTCGCCAAATTTTCTTTTGTGAAATTCTTTTAAAATGCAAATGTTTTGGCAAAATATCTTTGGCCATTATTTGAATTATCTTTTTTATTAAGAAAAACGATCATCACCTATGTGATAAAATATATTAAAGACTATGAAAACCGCGGTATTTATTAGAATCCCCAGTTTCCATTTAAAAAGTATTTATATATTACACATATACATTGGTCAGAGCAAAACTAGTCTATGTTTTTTTTATTTTCAACTAGTTAGACACCGACTCATCGATATTCAATGGCGTTGTGAATACGTTTAAGATAATACGAGAACATAAGCATAATTAGTTGAACTCCGAAAGCAATATCGTTTATAAACAAACTATAATGCGGAACCAAAGCAATCTTTTTATGGTCGAACATACGACACTTTGAAATTGAAATATTTTGTTTTTCGATTAATCGATTTGTTCATAAATTCATTGATCAGGCACTATTTACAAAATATATTCAAATTAGTAGTCAATCTCTTAACTGTAAATAGGAAACTCGAACAAAGTATTTCATTTTTTGTTGTTAGTAATCAAATATTATGATACGTAAACGTAACACAATGTTGAAGATACTTCTGTTTAAAGCTGAGATTATCAGCGTACGGCCTCATTTTGAACACTTAGAAAAAATCCTATAAAAAGATATCCTGTAAGAGACTCACTTGGGAATTCGTTCCATTTAAGTCAGACCGTGTAACTGCATGATTTCACAATAGAAAAAAATTGAATTTTACGTCAATAACTCATTTCCGGATTGGTATTTATAACGCATTAGTTTCAATACTACATGAAAAAACCAGAGCGTTAATTATAAGCATGGTTTTGTCTGTCATGCTTTAAAAAAATCATGATTAGTTTTTTTATAAAAGATTTTTTAATCATGATGCAAGAGACGTACTGGAAATAGAAATTATACGTTTGGGATTTGTTTACGAAGGAAAAATATGAGCATGTGAACTGTCTTGATCTTTTCTTTTTTTTACATTTTTTGTAACACTACTTAAATCTTTAGCAACAATTATCTTTCATTTAGTCCGATTTACAGGAAAAATGAACAGGATATTAAACTTTATTAAATTGACTTCGACTTTTATTGAAGTTTTATTAATTATTTTTAATAGCCTGTTCATGCTGATCTATGCCTAAGAAACCGAGTTCATTATCCTGCACAAACATTTAATCAGTTCTCAATTAGGTAGTTTAAGAGTGAATGTATCGGTCATAATTTGAAATACGCAGTAATTAAAATCTACATCACATTAAGGAAATCAAGAAATGGTTTAAAGGATTTATTAGAAATGCATTGTGTACCGAAAAAAGACAATATGTTTTCACTAAATTTGATGATGTCATTTTAGAAAATTGCGCAACAGCATTGAACAAGAAGTGGTGCTATAAACGATCTCGTTGGATATAAATTAGAATACCAACGAGAATTTAAACTGTGTATCAGATAAGAATTATGTAATGATTGCTGCATAATGGCCGGTTATTATTGTATAATTGTTTCATAAAACGTTATTATTGCTTATTACATCAAATTTATGCAATACATGTAAAACTATTCGTTTTGATATCACGTTTTATTGACTCTCGATGAATTATTTAGAACACTTAAATGTAATCTTTATCATATCGTTATTCGTACAAATATATGAGTTTTTTTCGGAACAGCATGTTACAAATTGATATCATAACATAGCTTTAAAAATGCCATCTGGACCACGATATGTATTAATGTCTAATATAAGTAGCTAAAACGTTGAAATCTATAAGAGAACTATGGCATAATCTAAATGTACATTTCTCCCTCTATCTTATTAAACCAGTCGACCTAGAGCTTCCAATATGGCATGCAGCATGACAATGTTATACATGTATTCGCTCCAACTTAATACATGTATGTGAAACAAATCATATAACAGCAATAGTAAAAATGGACCTTTCAATAGCAAAAAGGGAGACGTTCCCCCATAACCCATATTTGTAAATTGGAACGTCTTTTTCATCGTCTATCCGATTAACAATTTACGACATCTCTAGTAGGTGCAGAAAATATGCATGACCGAAACATCGAACAGTCATGTGATTAGTTAAAGAAATACAATATATCAAGCCCAAAATGATATCATTTACCCTCGCCGAATAACATCATTCACCCTCGCCAAAATAATATTGTTCAACCTCGCCTTATTTGACAAGTCTAGAAAATACAGATTACAAAAATCTCAATAAAGTGTCTGAACAATGGTTCATTATAACCTTTCTAATCTTTTAATTACATTAATACAAGAAAACGTGGTATCTAATTAGTCTGCTATTCAGTCATTCATACAACACAACAAGTGCTCTAAAACATATCAGTATTCAAACAAACAATGTTCATCGAATCAGACTTATTCATTGAGACATATTTATGATTGGCGTAGTGCTTTCAGTTTGAATACTGCATACACTTTGCACACCTAATGTACAGATATGTCTAGTACTAACTGGATTAAAGTACAAATAATTCATACTTGGATGATTAGTCTAGACGTTTAATATAGTAACTATTTGATACTATTATAGCAAAGACAAATATTTTGTCGAGACAATGAACTTAATGAATGACTGAGCTGTACAAGGCAACAAGCTACGTATAGTGTTGAACAAACTTCTTTACACTGGTGTACTATCACTAATATTATCATTAATATTATTTTTACACTTTCATTATTCAAACAAACTAAATTAATTTCAAATTTGTTTATAAAAGCAGTAGCTGCAATTCCTAACATCAATAATGATATTCATATAGTTCAATCAATTCATTTTTTAATTGCCAACCTCAATATAAAATTATATAACATAAATGTTATATGATATATTTATAGGGAATACCA
The DNA here is from genome assembly GCA_025267735.1 of Mactra quadrangularis. Lineage (NCBI taxonomy): Eukaryota > Metazoa > Mollusca > Bivalvia > Venerida > Mactridae > Mactra > Mactra quadrangularis. Next base: position 35,784,890 of record CM046308.1, on the reverse strand, counting down.
ATAAAGATTGCTCTAAGCAAATCAATCATCAACTTAATGATTAATACGTCCAACTAAATAACTAGGTTACCAAAGTTTGAGTGATAAGGTGATCAGCTTACAAAATATTAAATCAATCTCATTGTAAATTAAACTTAATTGTTAAATTGCGTCTATGAATATCTAAACTGCAAAAGTTAAACAAATTAGCTCCGGCAAAATGATGCTTTTAAACAATTAGCCTGAATTATTTTCATGCAAGCAAACATTATCTGGCTGAAACTCATCACATTTATTATAGCAAGAATGATTTCTAAACATGTTTGCTAATCATTAAATCGTAATAAAATGCATTTTCATTAAGAATTACATGCCAATAGGCACAAACATAATATTTTGTGATGATCATTTTTTCAAATTGATTGGTTGATAAATTAAAGTTTACAACAGAGTGAAAGAGCAAATTACTAAATTTTCCGAAGTCAACAAACTCCTTCTACCCCCGTTTACCCTAATGCAATATTGATTAAAAAATACTATTTTTCAATAGAGCAATATCCAAGAAATTAAGGTATGATGATTTTATGTAATGTGCTAGATTGATAGAATTAACTTAATCATAATCCTCTAATACCAAATATCGTCTTACAAAATATATCTTTTTAGTTTGTAGTAAATATTTTTATTCTATCAAATATATGCACCTCACTAAACAATCTGAAAAAATGTCCTATGGGATCTTTCAAATTCATGGTACGACCAGGTAATTATCCAATGATACGTGTATCTACCCACCAACAGCACATTTTTAAATCAGGACAGAATATTATCAAAATTCTTACGATGGTATAACAATAGATTATACAATGTAATGTGTGAGACCTTTGATAACATTGCCCCAAGTTTACAGAAATTGACCAAGGGTTTCACCGCATTCACCATCACCATCCAATTGGAAATAGAATTGGCGGCTAAAATGTTTCATGTCACCCACAACAACATAATGCTAAGGTGGTCCATAAAAAGGTCATTTTGCTTGAAATAATGCTTGAGAGAACGAAGTGCATATTGAAAATTATCACACAAATGTTTTGAAAGTATAAACGATTTTACAAAGGTTATTTATTATGACTGAGAATTATGATGATCTTTGCATTAAGAATCAATCAATATTCAATTAAACGAGAAATCTGACAAAGAAAATTTTTATATCAAATAATCATACTCGTATAATATCAGAGCATCACGTTTAGATAGATGATCAAAAGAGGAGTCAATAAAAATAGCCACTTCAATGTTAAACATTATTGAAATTTTAAAACCAATTAAACCTGAAGACTAAACAGTTTGATAAGTGGCAACCTAGGAGGCATGACAATTTTATTTTGAAGATTTTTGTCAGAAAATTATCTTTACCTGACATTATCAGATTAAAATTGAATGTTTTAATAATTAGAATGCTACAAAACAGTCTAGTCTACAAGCAAGCACTTAACGAAATATAGTGAAATGGAATCAATTTAATACTGGTGAACCTGAATCTTCATTTGCAAAATTTGTTGATCATTGTATGAGAGTATAGGGAGCACGAAGATAAAAGAACATTTATAAAAATCATGTTTCAAAAAATACTTTTTGTCTGTACAAGCATAATGCAGTATTGTTAGAGTGAGCTAGAAATTGATGCTAAAGTCATTTAATTGTATATCAAAATATAAATCATGATCACCTTCAACTTTTTCAGTTTCCGGCAAGAACAATAAATGGTTTATTTTAAGTACATCGTCACTTGAAAATGATATAATTTCGTTTCAGTTACTAAAACTGAACTCTACAACTTTAAATTAGTTATCATGTATATCATATATTGTAGAACTGGTAATTTCAGCGTGTAAATGTTAATCACCTGGTATCAATCAATCAACTGGTTAATCAATTGGTATCATGTTGTGTTGCAATAAACCACTTTGTATAAAGTGAATAACCACTCCCTAGGGAATTTAATTTGTATCAAACATCGAGTTCTGAATTTCTAATGCCATGATATTTGGTAATATCCATATTTGATTGTTTCGTAAAACAATATATACGATGTTTGTTATTTCCTAATAATTTCCTAATTATTGTCATGCATGTTAAATAAAAGATCATAGTATTTATATCACTTTTTTAAGAAACACGCTATACAGTTTTACAGGCACTAACAAATTGCCTTAGTCATAAATATGTTGTACAAGTTACGCTTGGTTAAATGAAACTATCTCTTGCCGTTTTTTTTATATTTTACAGTAAATGAAATTATGTTTGTAAGTATCGATATTTACAGTGCAATTAAGCAGGCAACGATTACCTTTTCTGTGGATTTTCTACTATGTTAGTTCATATCAAACGCATTCAATCTCCCAATTCGACTTACGCAGGCTCACGTCAATCATATACATACAAGGTTGTCGGAAAGACGAACCATGCATTGGTAATTCATAAATTATAAACGAAATTAGTCTGCCAGTCATTCTTCCGCGTGCTGATCTCTAATTCGTGATTTACCGAGCATTCTTAAACACAGCACAGACAAAATTTAACTTGGCGGACCAGACTAATTGATTAAGACATATCAATGATTTGACTTGGCTCTTTCAAAACCAATGCTTTATTATGTTCCAATGCACAAATGTGTCTAGCCCAAAACTAAATTATCAATGATAGAAATTTTGCATACATCACTTGATATTCGGGGACTTGGAATATACTATATTGTTTACGATGTTTCGTCAATATATTTTGGCGTAGTTTAAGTCCAGGAATTAAGTTTCGTTTGAGACATCTATTATTTCGTCTCTGGTACATGCCAATATTTTGATTGGTGACATAAAACGATAACGACAAATGTCTGATTTGTAGCAGCTCTTAGACTCTTGAATTCAATATAGATTTGTCATTAAAATCTATATTGACGAGTTATTGGTATTATTGTTCAACAAAGCTATGATACACAACAACAACCAGCGTCAAAGGTTCATTTCATAAGTGTTTAATGGAAAAGCATTTACTAGCAGAGACACATATGCAAATTGTAACCTACGATAACCATGTTCCGATTTTTTTTCACTATTGATATTACTTCAAAAACAAAATTGATATCGGCGACGTATGACATCAGCTAAGTGTAATGTTTCAGAGACACGATCGGTTGCAACTGATAAACGAATTTAATACAGTTTCTTCACAGAGACGGAATACTTAATGGAATACATCATGTCGGTCCAAGATGATTATGCATAGTCTTTGGTGCATTTTGTAAAGCAGCGCGTCAAAAGTGTAGACTGTACTGTCATTTTTACATCAATTTGTGGTTACCCTTAGGTTTGTCGTCTCAATTGAAAACAATTTTTAGACTAATTAAATTTTGTATATTCTTGAGTCTGTATCTAAATTATGCTTGTCATAGTATGGTGTAACTGGAATCCACAAATTAGTGATTTATTAAATTATTATCAATAGCGTTTAGATTTTTGACATTTCTCTTTATAATAAGCCACGACAGTATAGGGTAATAAACTAACTAAATACATTGCTACTTGTTTAATATTGGTTAGATGATTATTACATTGATTTTCTTTTACATATACTTACCAAAATAAAGAACAACATGTAAGAGTTCAGTCAAATCAGAATAATAATAATACTATATTTATTTGGCATAACGTCCCAACAGCAAACTTACAAAGAACACATATATCACAGACAGCATGTGGTAATTTACTATGACAAGACCACTAATACCTGGGATAGCACAAAAAGGGCAACCCCTTATTTCAATTGCGGTCATTAACACCACTGACGCAGTTAAAATGCAAGTTTTAAAATTGTTATATTCTTTCTATGAAGCGGCACAGTTTCTAATACATAAGACAAACAGACAAGCAATATTTCTATATGATTTGATCATTATGCATTTCTTTCCAGCTTAAATTTCAAGGGTCATAATTTGTTGGTCTAATATTTGCATTCTCTACTATTAGCGCTTAGCTAATTTGAATAACTCATATATCATAATCAATTATTAATCATATCGCTTAACTTATTTGCACAATATTCAATTTAATTTACATGAACTATTATGAAAAATTCTGGTATGCTAATAACTAGTTTTTGTTTAATACTTCATTTCACTTTTTTATGGTTCATTTCATATTCAAACGTTGATTTTCAATGCATCAAATGCAGCAAAAATGATTGCAACTAATCAAACATCTGCAAAAAGTTTTGACACATCACATATTCTTAGCCAAGTCTTTGCATTTGTAATTAGCATTGATTCTACTTGATTGCATTCAAATTGACGATAAATCTGCTAGAACAGCTGAATTGATATTAACCCATTGAATATCTTTAGGAATTATACACTTCATCAAAATCATCTTTACTTATATATTTAAGATATGATTGAGAGTTTGCATTAACTTGTGCCGTCGACGCGGCTGAAAAATCTTGTCACATAATAAAAAACCATTTCCTCAATCGTTTCTCCTTTAGCTATAGTTTCTGTTCACGGTTTCCTTGAGTGGAATATTACATTTGTTTGCAATGTCCATACATTCTTTAACAATAGTCTCGACATATTATTGAGTGTTGTTACTTCACTTTTTGAATTTAAAAGAAATATATTTCACAGTTTTGAATGCAATGACATTTTACCGCACCATTTGTTGTACGAGTATATTAATTTTGATTTGGTTGAAACTTGTAATCTGCACGATTGCATGCAACTCGCGCCCATTGCAGATTTAAGTACTTGTTATTTGTTCATTGACACGATCACCATTTGGTATCTAGAATTCTATGTAGAATGTAAAGTCCTTGTGCCGTGCCCTTCGATATAAATTGAAACGTTAGACTGAAATACATTTTCAGTCGTTTGTGCAATGAACAATGAATGAAATTATTCTGCCAGTCATAATTTCATATGTTGATTACCCATACACTAATTCCAAATATTCGTAGACTTTCTCTAATAAACTTGGTAAGCAATACAATTTGATTGGACATATCTTTGACGTTGCTCTTTCAATTCGATTACTATATTATGCTCCAAAGCATTAAAGTGTCTCGCCAAAAGCGAATTACTGTTTTAAAAGGTTGTTCATGATTTGATTGACCATCTAGGACTTGCAATGAATACTTTTCTCTTGTTTGAATGCATGTGTCATCATTACAAAGTCATTTGCTCGTATCAAATCAGAATTCGAGACTCTTTGAGAAAAACTTCGACATACTTGTTTCATATAAGTTATAACCAATTAAGCTGCAATATCAAAACCATATTAACATTTTTATCAATAGTAACGTCTAAAATAAAATATATTATAACACAACTTAGCTCAAAGCAAAATTGTTGTTTTTATAACACGAGTCTTTGTAGTTGTATTTGCCACACAAATTGCATAAACAAACTGATTAATGTTCATTGCATTATTCTCTCTAACAAATACAACGACCTTTTATCAAAGATATTTGTTATTCATTAATGAGCAATAAAATGCCATTTCATTACAAGTTAATTGCTTATAGGTATACAAACATGCTTTAGTTTTGATATCTTATATTCTATAATTGATGAATGAAATAGACTCTAGCATTCTTCACAGCTTAGGTGCAAAATCATTTATAAAAGTATAAAGTCTATGAACGGTTTCTCTTCCATTTCCGCAAGACGTTTCTAATTAAAGACGTACGCTGTATTAATACAGCTCTATCAAATATGTTTATCAAATAAAATTAATGCACCGTTTTGATATGCTTTTTACTTTTATTTGTTTTGCGAGTATAATGCAATCTTATAGTATTTATGCATCTCTCATTACATGAAGTTAGTTTGTGACTTTTATACAAAACGAAGTATCAATGAAGTCTGCTTAAATTCGGTTTTGGTAATCTTAAAACAAAACGAATATGTTTGTACTATTTAACTAAAACACTAGGTTTCTTGATAATTTTTAGAGATGAAAATAATATAAAGGCTACCATAACATCAATTTGGCAAGACATGTGGCTTTGAAAACAAAATTTCATGTCAGAGACGTATGCAATCACCCAATAATCTTGTTACAGATAGGCGATACGAAATTCAGAAACTGGATGTAGCCACTTAAACGTTAAACATTATCAAAGATTACAATCGATTTAAATTGAAGACTAAACAGTTTGAAAATTGGCTACCTATGCATGTTACTGTTATTTTGAAAACACTTGACTGTCAGAGGGTTAATGGTTAGTGTAACTATTTTATCTCACAGAAAGCTAAATTACCGACAATGATCAAGTAGCTTAGACATTTAGTCAAAATAGTTTTAACCCGTGAATAATAGCGTTTCATTGAGTTTTTTAATTTTAATATCATTCACTCTTGCCAAAATAGTATTGTTCACTCTCGCCTTATTTGACAAGTCTAGAAAATGCAGACTACAAAAATCTCAATAAAGTGTCTGAACCATGGTTCATTATAACCTTACCAATCTTTTAATTACAATTAATAAAAGAAAACGTGGTATCTAATTAGTCTGCTATTCAGTCATTCATACAACACAACAAGTGCTCTAAAACATACCAGTATTCAAACAAACAATGTTCATCGAATTAGACTTATTCATTGAGACATATTTATGATTGGCGTAGTGCTTTCAATTTGAATACTGCATACACTTTGCACACCTAATGTACAGATATGTCTAGTACTAACTGGATTAAAGTACAAATAATTCATACTTGGATGATTAGTCTAGACGTTTAATATAGTAACTATTTGATACTATTATAGCAACGACAAATATTTTGTCGAGACAATGAACTTAATGAATGACTGAGTTGTACAAGGCAACAAGCTACGTATAGTGTTGAACAATCTTCTTTACACTGGTGTACTATCACTAATATTATCATTAATATTATTTTTACACTTTCATTATTCAAACAAACTAAATTAATTTCAAATTTGTTTATAAAAGCAGTAGCTGCAATTCCTAACATCAATAATGATATTCATATAGTTCAATCAATTCATTTTTTAATTGCCAACCTCAATATAAAATTATATAACATAAATGTTATATGATATATTTATAGGGAATACCAATAAAGATTGCTCTAAGCAAATCAATCATCAACTTAATGATTAATACGTCCAACTAAATAACTAGGTTACCAAAGTTTGAGTGATAAGGTGATCATCTTACAATATATTAAATCAATCTAATTGTAAATTAAACTTAATCTTTATATTGCGTCTATGAATATCTAAATTGCAAAAAGTTAAACAAATTAGCTCCGGCAAAATGATGCTCTTAAACATAAGCCTGAATTATTTTCATGCAAGCAAACATCAACTGGCTGAAGCTCACCACATTCATTTTAGCAAGAACGATTTCTAAACATGTTTGCTTATCATTAAATCGTAAAAAAATGCAATTTTATTAAGAATTACATGCCAATAGGCACAAACATAATATTTTGTGATGATCCTTTTTTCAAATTGATTGGTTGATAAATCAAAGTTTACAACAGAGTGAAAGAGCAAATTACTAAATTTTCCAAAGTCAACAAACTCCTTCTATCCCCGTTTACCTTAAGGCAATATTAATTTAAAAAATACTATTTTTCAATAGAGCAATATCCAAGAAATTAAGGTATGATGATTTTATGTAATGTGCTAGATTGATAGAATTAACTTTTGTTATTCGTCTAGTGCTACCCTATCATCATTCTCTAATACCAAATATCGTCTTACAAAATATATATTTTTAGTTTGTAGTAAATATTTTTATTCTATCAAATATATGCATCTCACTAAACAATCTGAAAGAATGTCCTATGGGATCTTTTAAATTCATGGTACGACCAGGCAATTATCCAATGATACGTGTATCTACCCACCAACAGCACATTTCTAAATCAGGACAGAATATTATTAAAATTCTTACGATGGTATTACAATACATAATAATGTAATGTGTGAGACCTTTGATAACATTACCCCAAGTTTACAGAAATTGACCAAGGGTTTCACCGGATTCACCATCACCATCCAATTGGCAATAGGATTGGCGGCTAAAATACTCGTATAATATCAGAGCATATCGTTTAGATAGATGATCAGAAGAGGATTCAATAAAAATAGCCACTTCAATGTTAAACATTATTGAAATATTAAAACCGATTAAACTTGAAGACTAAACAGTTTGATAAGTGGCAATCAAGGAGGCATAACAATTTTATTTTTAATACATTTGTCAGAAAATTATCTTTAACTGACATTATCAGCTTTAAATTGAATGTTTTAATAATTAGAATGCAACGAAACAGTCTAGCCTACGAGCAAGCACTTTAAGAAATACAGTGAAAGTGAATCAGTTTAGTACTGGTGAACCTAAATCTTCATTTGCAAGAATTGTTGATCATTGTATGAGAGTATAAGGATCAAGGATAATAGTGACTTCCCTTAAAAGATAAAGAATATTTATAAAAATCATGTTTCAAAAAATACTTTTTGTCTGTACAAGCATAATGCAGTATTATTAGAGTGAGCTAGAAATTGATGCTAAAGTCATTTAATTGTATATCCAAATATAAATCATGATCGCCTTCAACTTTTTCAGTTTCCGGCAAGAACAATAAATGGTTTATTTTAAGTACGTCGTCACTTGAAAATGATATCATTTTGTTTCAGTTACTAAAACTGAACTCTACAACTTTAAATTAGTTATCATGTATATCATATATTGTAGAACTGGTATTTTCAGCGTGTTAATGTTAATCACCTGGTATCAATCAATCAACTGGTTAATCAATTGGTATCATGTTGTGTTGCAATAAACCATTTGTATAAAGTGAATAACCACTCCCTAGGGAATTTAATTTGTATCAAACATTGAGTTCTGAATTTCTAATGCCATGATATTTGGTAATATCCATATTTGATTGTTTCGTAAAACAATATATACCATGTTTGTTATTTCCTAATAATTTCCTAATTATTGTCATGCATGTTAAATAAAAGATCATAGTATTTATATCACTTTTTTAAGAAACACGCTATACAGTTTTACAGGCACTAACAAATTGCCTTAGTCATAAATATGTTGTACAAGTTACGCTTGGTTAAATGAAACTATCTCTTGCCGTTTTTTTATGTTTTACAGTAAATGAAATTATGTTTGTAAGTATCGATATTTACAGTGCAATTAAGCAGGCAACGATTACCTTTTCTGTGGATTTTCTACTATGTTAGTTCATATCAAACGCATTCAATCTCCCAATTCGACTTACGCAGGCTCACGTCAATCATATACATAAAAGGTTGTCGGAAAGACGAACCATGCATTGGTAATTCATAAATTATAAACGAAATTAGTCTGCCAGTCATTCTTCCGCGTGCTGATCTCTAATTCGTGATTTACCGAGCATTCTTAAACACAGCACAGACAAAATTTAACTTGGCGGACCAGACTAATTGATTAAGACATATCAATGATTTGACTTGGCTCTTTCAAAACCAATGCTTTATTATGTTCCAATGCACAAATGTGTCTAGCCCAAAACTAAATTATCAATGATAGACATTTTGCATACATCACTTGATATTCGGGGACTTGGAATATACTATATTGTTTACGATGTTTCGTCAATATATTTTGGCGTAGTTTAAGTCCAGAAATTAAGTTTCGTTTGAGACATCTATTATTTCGTCTCTGGTACATGCCAATATTTTGATAGGTGACATAAAACGATTACGACAAATGTCTGATTTGTAGCAGCTCTTAGACTCTTGAATTAAATATAGATTTGTTATTGAAATCTATATTGACGAATTATTGGTATTATTGTTCAACAAAGCTATGATACACAACAACAACCAGCGTCAAAGGTTCATTTCATAAGTGTTTAATGGAGAAGCATTTACTAGCAAAGACATATTACGCAAATTGTAGCCGGCGATAACCATGTTCCTTATATTTCTCACTATTGATATTACTTCAAAAACAAAATTGATATCGGCGACGTATGACATCAGCTAAGTGTAATGTTTCAGAGACACGATCGGTTGCAATTTATAAACGAATTTAATACAGTTTCTTCACAGAGACGGAATACTTAATGGAATACATATATCGGTCCAATGATGATTATGCATAGTCTTTGGTGCATTTTGTAAAGCAGCGCGTCAAAAGTGTAGACTATACTGTCATTTTAACATCAATTTGTGGTTACCCTTAGGTTTGTCGTCTCAATTGAAAACAATTTTTAGACTAATTGTATTTTGTATTTTCTTGAGTCTGTATCTAAATTATGCTTGTCATAGTATGGTGTAACTTATTATTAACAATAGCGTTTAGATTGTTGACATTTCTCGTTGTGATAAGTCACGGCAGTATGTGGTAATAAACGAATTAAATACATTGCTACTTTTTAATATTGGTTAGATTATTATTACATTGATTTTCTTTTACATTTACTTATCAAAATAAAGAACAACATGTAAGGGTTCAGTCAAATCAGAATAATAATAATAAATTTATTTGGCATAACGTACACACAGCAAAATTACAAAGAAAACATATATCACAGACAGCATGTGGTAATTTACTATGACAAGAACACCAACACCAGGGATAGTACAAAAAAGGCGACCCCCACATTTCCATTGTGGTCATTAACATCACTGACGCAGTTAAAATGCTAGTTTTAAAATTGAAATATTCTTTCTATGAAGCGGTACAGTTTCTAATACATAAGACAAACAGACAAGCAATGTTCCAGTATGATTTGATCATTATGCATTTTCCAGCTTAAATTTCAAGGGTCACAATTTGTTGGTCTAATATTTGCATTCTCTACTATTGGCGCTTAGCTAATTTGAATAACTCATATATCATAATGAAATATTAATCATATCGCTTCACTTGTAATATTTGCACAATACTCCATTTATTTACATAAACTATTATGAAAAATATTCTGGTATGCTAATAACTAGTATTTGTTAAAATACTTCATTTCAATTCTACATCTTTATGGTTCATTTCATATTCAAACGTTGACTTTTCAATGCATCAAGCGCAGCATTATTGCAACCAATCAAACATCTGCAATTATAATTGACACATCACATATCCTTAGCCATGTCTTTGCATTTGTAATTAGCATTGATTTTACTTGATTGCATTTAAATTGACGCCAAAACTGCAAAACAGCTGAATAAAATATTAACCAATAGGGTATATTTAAGAATGATGCACGGGAAGAGCATCACTTCATCAAAATCACTTCTACTTATATATTAACGAAATTATTTTAGAGAATGCATTAAATTGTGCAGTAAAATCTTGTCACGCGATAGAAAATCATTTCCTAAATCGTTTATTCTTAACAATTGAAATACTAAGTAATAATTTCTGTTCACAAATAAACGGTTTCCCTGTGTGAAATATCAAATTTGTTTGCAATGTTAATACATTCTTTAACATTCGTCTTGACAGTTCATTAAGTGTATTCACTTCACGTTTTATAAATTATAATAAGACATTTTACACTTTTGTATGCAATGTTATCTTTACATACCAATTCTTGTACGATTATGATAACTTTAAATTGATTAAAACTTGTAATATGCACAAATTGCATGTAACTCTAGCCAACTGCAGATTTGTAATCATAATATTTGTTCATTGAAACAGTCACATGTTGGTATCGGAAAGCGTGAGTTGAATGTTAAGTGCTTGTGCCCTGCCCTTCAATAACAACTGTCACGTTAGACGAAAAGACAATTTCAGTCGTAAGTGCTTTGAATAACGATTAAAATTACTCTGCTAGTCATAATTTTATATGTTGATAACACAAACACTAATTCCAAATTTTCTAATAAACTTGGCAAGCAAGACCATTCGATTGGACATATCTTTGACGTGGTTCTTTCATTCGGTTACCACATTGTGCCCCCAAAAGCATTAATATGTCTCGTCTCGCCAAAAGTGAATAACCGCTTAAAAGGTTGTTTATGATTTGATTGTCCATCTAGGACTTGCATTGAATACTTTTCTCTTGTTTGAATGCATGTGTCATCATTACAAAGTAATTTGCTCGTATCAAATCAGAATTCGAGATTTTTCGACATACTTGTTCCATATAAGTTATAACCAATTAAGCTGCAATATCAAAACTATATTAACATTTTTATCAATATTAATGTCTAAAATAAAATATATTATAACACAACTTAGCTCAAAGCAAAATTGTTGTTTTTATAACACGAGTCTTTGTAGTTGTATTTGCCACACAAATTGCATAAACAAACTGATTAATGTTCATTGCATTATTCTCTCTAACAAATACAACGACCTTTTATCAAAGATATTTGTTATTTATTAATGAGCAATAAAATGCCATTTCATTACAAGTTAATTGCTTATAGGTATACAATCATGCTTTAGTTTTGATATCTTATTTTCTATAATTGATTAATGAAATAGACTCAAGCATTCTTCACAGCTTAGGTGCAAAATCATTTATAAAAGTATGAAGTCTATGAACTGTTTCTCTTTCATTTCCACAATACGTTTCTAATTAAAGACGTACGCTTTATTAATAAAGCTCTATCAAATATGTTTATCAAATAAAATTAATGCACCGTTTTAATATGCTTTCACTAACGTTTGTTCGTGAATATAATGCAATTTTTTAGATAAGATGCTTTTCTCATTACATGAAGTTAGTTTGTGGCTTTGAAACAAAACGAGTAATCTTAGCAGTCTGCTTAAATTCAGTTAGGTTAACTGAAAACAGAACGAATATGATTGTACTATTTTACAAAAACACTAGGTTTCTTGATAATTTTTAGATTTGTAAATAATATAAAGGCTACCATAACATAAATTTGGCAAGACCTGTGGCTTTGAAAACAAAATTTCATGTCAGAGACGTATGCAATCACCCAATAATCTTGTTACAGATAGGCGATACGAAATTCAGAAAATGAATGTAGCCACTTAAACGTTAAACATTATTAAAGATTACAATCGATTTAAATTGAAGACTAAACAGTTTGATAATTGGCTACCTATGCATGTAACTGTTATTTTGAAAACACTTGACTGTCAGAGGATTAATGGTTAGTGTAACCATCTAAACTCACAGAAAGCTAAATTACCGACAATGATCAAGTAGCTTAGACATTTAGTCAAAATATTTTGAACCCGTGAATAATAGCGTTTCATTGAGTTTTTGATTTTAACATCATTCACACTTGCCAAAATAATATTATTCACCCTCGCCTTATTTGACAAGTCTAGAAAATGCAGATTACAAAAATCTCAATAAAGTGTCTGAACCATGGTTCATTATAACCTTCCTAATCTTTTAATTACATATATAAAAGAAAAGGTGGTTTCTAATTAGTCTGTTATTCAGTCATTCATACAACACAACAAGTGCTCTTAGACATATCAGTATTCAAACAAACAATGTTCATCGAATCAAACTTTTTCATTGAGACATATCTATGATTGGCGTAGTGCTTTCAATTTGAATACTGCATACACTTTGCACACCTAATGTACAGATATGTCTAGTACTAACCGGATTACAGTAGAAATTATTCCTACTTGGATGATTAGTCTAGACGTTTAAGATAGTAACTGTTTGATACTATCATAGCAAGGACGAATATTTTGTAAAAAAATGAACCTAGTGAATGACTGAGAAGTGTAATGCAACAAGCTACTCTTAGTGTTGAACAAACTTCTTTACACTGGTGTACTATCATAATTATTATCATTAATATTATTTTTACACTTTAGTGATTCAAACAAACTTAATCAATTTCAATTTTTTTTATAAAAGCAGTAGCTGTAATTCCTAACATCAATAATGCTATTCAAATTGTTCAATCAATTCATTTTTTAATTGCCAACCTCAATATAAAATTATATAACATAAATTTTATATGATATATTTATAGGGAATACCAATAAAGATTGCTCTAAGCAAATCAATCACCAACTTAATGATTAATACGTCCAACTAAATAACTAGGTTACCAAAGTTTAAGTGATAAGGTGATCATCTTACAAAATATTAAATCAATCTAATTGTAAATTAAACTTAATTGTTAAATTGCGTCTATGAATATCTAAATTGCAAAAGTTAAACAAATTAGCTCCGACAAAATGATGCTTTTAAACAATTAGCCTGAATTACTTTCATGCAAGCAAACATTATCTGGCTGAAGTTCATCACATTTATTATAGCAAGAATGATTTCTAAACATGTTTGCTAATCATTAAATCGTAATAAAATGCATTTTCATTAAGAATTACATGCCAATAGGCACAAACATAATATTTTGTGATGATCCTTTTATCAAATTGATTGGTTGATAAATTAAAGTTTACAACAGAGTGAAAGAGCAAATTACTAAATTTTCCGAAGTCAACAAACTCCTTCTATCCCCGTTTACCTTAAGGCAATATTAATTAAAAAATACTATTTTTCAATAGAGCAATATCCAAGAAATTAAGGTATGATGATTTTATGTAATGTGCTAGATTGATAGAATTAACTTTTATTATTCATCTAGTGCTACCCTATCATCATTCTCTAATATCAAATACCGTCTTACAAAATATCTAACCGCTCAACTACTTGTTACACTTCTTTATACGGTAGGTTGATCATTAATATATCTTTTTTACTTCGTAGTAAATATTTTTATTCTATCAAATATATGTATCTCACGAAACAATCTGAAAGAATGTCCTATGAGCTCTTTCAAATACATGGTACGGCCAAGTAGTTAATTAATGACACGTGTATCTACCCACAAACAGCACATTTTTAAATCGAGACAGAACATTATCAAAATTCTTACGATGGTATTACAATAGATTATATAATGTAATGTGTGAGACCTTTGATAACATTGCCCCAAGTTTACAGAAATTGACCACGGGTTTCACCGGATTCACCATTACCATCCAATTGGCAATAGAATTGGCGGCTAAAATGTTTCATGCCACCCACAACAACATGATGCTAAAGTGGTCCATAAACAGTTCTCTTTGCTTAGAATAATGCTTGATAGAACGAAGTGCATACAATGTATTGAAAATCATCACACAAATGTTTTGAAAGTTTAAACGATTTTACAAAGGTTATTTAGTATGACTGAAAATTATGATGATCTTTGCATTAAGAATCAATCAATATTCAATTAAACGAGAAATCTGACTAAGAAAATATTTTTATATCAGATAATCATACTCGTATTATATCGGAACATCACGCTTAGATAGATGATCAAAAGACGATTAAATAAAAATAACCACTTCAATGTTAAACATTATTGAAATTTTAAAACCAATTAAACTTGAAGACTAAACAGTTTGATAAGTGGCAACCTAGGAGGCATAACAATTTTATTTTAAATACATTTGTCAGAAAATTATCTTTACCTGACATTATCAGCTTTAAATTGAATGTTTTAAAAATTAGAATGCTACGAAACAGTCTAGTCTACAAGCAAGCACTTTACGAAATATAGTGAAAGTGAATCAGTTTAGTACTAGTGAACCTGAATCTTCGTTTGCAAGATTTGTTGATCATTGTATGACAGTTAAATGAAGAAGGAGCGTAGTGACTTCCCTAAAAAGATAAAGAGCATTTATAAAAATCATGTTTCAAAAATATTTTTTGTCTGTACAAGCATAATGCAGTATTAATTGAGTGAGCTTGAAATTGATGCAAAGGTCATTTTATTGTATACCTAAATATAAATCATGATCGCCTTCAACTTTTTCAGTTACCGACAAGAACAATGAGTGGTTTACTTTAAGTACATTGTCACTTAAAAAATGATATCATTTTGTTTCAGTTACCAAAACTGAACTCTACAACTTTAAATTAATTACCATGTATGTGATATATTGTAGAACTGGTATTTGCAGCGTGTAAATGTAAGTCACCTCATTTGATACCATATTCTACAAATTGGTATCATGTTGTGTTGCAATAAACTACTTTGTATAAAGTGAATAACCACTCCATAGGGAATTTAATTTTGTATCAAACATTGAGTTCTGAATTTCTAATGCCATGATATTTAGTAATTTCCATAGTTGATTGTTTCGTAAAACAATATATACCATGTTTGTTATTTCCTAATTATTGTCATGCATGTTAAATAAAAATCAATGTATTTATATCACTTTTTTTAAGAAACACGCTATACAGTTTTGCAGGCACTAACAAATTGCCTTAGTCATAAATCTGTTGTACAAGTTACGCTTGATTAAATGAAACCATCTCTTGCCGTTTTTTATGTTTTACAGTAAACGAAATTATGTTTGTAAGTATCGATATTTACAGTGCAATTAAGCAGGCAACGATTACCTTATCTGTGGATTTTCTGCTATGTTAGTTCATATTAAATGCATTCAATCTCCCAATTTGACTTACGCAGGCACGCGTCAATTATATACATACAAGGTTGTCGGAAAGACGAACCATGCATTGGTAATTCATAAATTATAAACGAAATTAGTCTGCCAGTCATTCTTCCGCGTGCTGATCTCTAATTCGTGATTTACCAAGCATTCTTAAACACAGCACAGCCAAAATTTAACTTGGCGGACCAGACTAATTGATTAAGACATATCAATGATTTGACTTGGCTCTTTCAAAACCAATGCTTTATTATGTTCCAATGCACAAATGTGTCTAGCCCAAAACTAAGTTATGATAGAAATTTTGCATACATCATTTGATATTCGGGGACTTGGAATATACTATATTGTTTACGATGTTTCGTCAATATTTTTGGCGTACTTTAAGCTGTTGGTTTTTTTAATAATTTCCAGGAATTAAGCCTTGTTTTAGACATCTATTATTTCGTCTCTGGTACATGCTAATATTTTGATAGGTGACATAAAACGATTACGACAAATCTCTGATTTGAAGAAATTCTTAGACTCCTGAATTAAATATAGATTTGTCATTGAAATCCATATTGACAAGTTATTGGTATTATTGTTCAACAACGCAATGAAACACAACGATAGCCAGCGTCAAAGGTTCATTTCATAAGTGTTTAATGGAGAAGCATTTACTAGCAAAGACATATACGCAAATTGTAGCCGGCGATAACCATGTTCCTAATATTTCTCACAATTGATATTACTTCAAAAACAAATTTGATATCGGCGACGTATGACATCAGCCAGTGTAATGTTTCAGAGACACGATCGGTTGCAACTGATAAACGAATTTAATGCAGTTTCTTCACAGAGACGAGATACTAATGGAATACATATATCGGTCCAATGATGATTATGCATAGTCTTTGGTGCATCTTAAAAAGGCAGCGCCGTAACTTCGCGTCAAAAGTGTAGACTGTACTGTTATTTTAACATTAATTTGTGGTTACCCTTAGGTTTGTCGTCTCAACTGAAAACAATTTTTAGACTAATTGTATTTTGTATTTCCTTAAGTCTGTATCTAAATTATGCTTGTCATAGTATGATGTAACTGGAATCCACATTTTAGTGATTTATTAAATTATTATCAATAGCGTTTAGATTGTTGACATTTCTCGTTGTGATAAGCCACGACAGTATGTGGTAATAAAAGAATTAAATACATTGCTACTTTTTAATATTGGTTAGATGATTATTACATTGATTTTCTTATACATATACATTGTACTTACCAAAATAAAGAACAACATGTAAGAGTTCAGTCAAATTAGAATAATAATAATAATATATTTATTTGGCATAACGTACACACAGCAAAATTACAAAGAACACATATATCACAGACAGCATGTCGTAGTTTACTATGACAAGAACACCAATACCAGGGATAGCACAAAAAGGGCAACCCCTTATTTCCATTGTAGTCATTAACACCAGTGACGCAGTTAGAATGCTAGTTTTAAAAGTGAAATATTCTTTCTATGAAGCGGTACAGTTTCTAATACATAAGACAAACAGACAGGCAATGTTCTTGTATGTTTTGATCATTATGCATTTCTTTTCAGCTTAAATTTCAAGGGTCATAATTTGTTGGTCTAGTATTTGCATTCTCTGCTATTAACGCTTAGCTAATTTGAATAACTCATATATCATAATGAAATAATAATCATATCGCTTAACTTGTAATATTTGCACAATATTCCATTAAATTTACATGAACTACTATGAAAAAGTATGGTATGCTAATAACTAGTATTTGTTTAAATACTTCATTTCACTTCTCCTTTTTTATGGTTCATTTCATATTCAAACGTTGATTTTTCAATGCATCAAATGCAGCAAAAAATGATTGCTACTAATCAAACATCTGCAAAAATATTTGACACATCACATATTCTTAGCCAAGTCTTTGCATTTGTAATTAGCATTGATTCTACTTGACTGCAATCAAATTGACGCTAAATCTGCTAGAACAGCTGAATTGATATTAACCCATTCGATATCTTTAAGAATTATACACGGGAAAACACTTCATCAAAATCATCTTTACTTATATATTTAAGATATGATTGAGAGTTTGCATTAGCTTGTGCCATTTTTTGTAAGAGTAAATTATTTTTGATTTGGTTGAAACTTGTAATCTGCACGAATTGCATACAACTCTCGCGCCAATTGCAGATTTAAGTACTTGTTATTTGTTTATTGACACGATCACCAGTTAATATCTAGAATTCTATGTAAAATGTAAAGTCCTTGTGTCGTGCCCTTCGATATAAATTGAAACGTTAGACTGAAATACAATTTCAGTCGTTAGTGCAATGAACAATGAATGAAATTATTCCGCCAGTCATAATTTTATATGTTGATTACCCATACACTAATTCCAAATATTCGTAGACTTTCTCTAATAAACTTGGTAAGCAATACAATTTGATTGGACATATCTTTGACGTTGCTCTTTCAATTCGATTACTATATTATGCTCCAAAGCATTAAAGTGTCTCACCAAAAGCGAATTACTGCTTTAAAAGGTTGTTCATGATTTGATTGACCATCTAGGACTTGCAATGAATACTTTTCTCTTGTTTGAATGCACGTGTCGTCATTACAAAGTCATTTGCTCGTATCAAATCAGAATTCGAGACTCTTCGAGAAAAAAATTCGACATACTTGTTTCATATAAGTTATACCAATTAAGCTGCAATATCAAAACCATATTAACATTTTTATCAACAGTAACGTCTAAAATAAAATATATTATAACACAACTTAGCTCAAAGCAAAATTGTGGTTTTTATAACACGAGTCTTTGTAGTTGTATTTGCCACACAAAATGCATAAACAAACTGATTAATGTTCATTGCATTATTCTCTCTAACAAATACAACGACCTTTTATCAAAGATATTTGTTATTCATTAATGAGCAATAAAATGTCATTTCATTACAAGTTAATTGCTTATAGGTATACAAACATGCTTTAGTTTTGATATCTTATATTCTATAATTGATGAATGAAATAGACTCTAGCATTCTTCACAGCTTAGGTGCAAAATCATTTATAAAAGTATAAAGTCTATGAACTGTTTCTCTTCCATTTCCACAAGACGTTTCTAATTAACGACGTACGCTTTATTAATAAAGCTCTATCAAATATGTTTATCAAATAAACTTAATGCACCATTTTGATATGCTTTTTACTTTCATTTGTTTTGTGAATATAATGCAATTTTATAGATGCTTTTCTCTTTACATGAAGTCAGTTTGTGACTTTTAAACAGAAATAATTATCATAGCAGTCTGCTTAAATTCAGTTTGGTAAACTGAAACCAGAACAAATATGTTTGTACTATTTCACTAAAACACTAGGTTTCTTGATAAATTTTAGATTTGTAAATAATATAAAGGCTACCATAACATCAATTTGGCAAGACCTGTGGCTTTGAAAACAAAATTTTATGTCAGAGACGTATGCAATCACCCAATAATCTTGTTACAGATAGGCGATAAAAAATTCAGAAACTGAATGTAGCCACTTAAACGTTAAACATTATTAAAATATTACAATCTATTCAAGATGAAGACTAAACAGTTAGAAAATTGGCTACCTATGCATGTGACTGTAATTTTGAAGACACTTGACTGTCAGAGGATTAATGGTTAGTGTAACCATCTTAACTCACAGAAACCTAAATTACCGTCAATGATCAAGTAGCTTAGACATTTAGTCAAAATAATTTGAATCCGTGATTAATAGCGTTTCATTGAATTTTTTAATTTTTAATCGGATTTTTTTTCAGCGAAATTCGGCTAATAGTTTAGCGAAACACGGGCGAGTGGACGGGCGGTGAGTCAGATCTCTACGAAACTTCATACAAGGAAAGCATACCATGTGATAAACAGAATTAGAAAGTAACCATAACTCTTCCTGGCTTAATTATATATTATTTCCCTTTGTAATATTTGCGTTAAAATTCCTATTTGGTGTATATCTTTGCCATTTATAATCACGTCCTAGAGAAATTTCATTCAATGAAAGCATACCATGTATTTTACAGAATTAGAAAGTAACCGCATCTCTTCCTGGCTTAATTATGGATGATTTTCATTTGCAATTTTTGCGTAAAAGTTTTCAATTTGTTGTATATCTCTGCCATTTAAAGTCACATCCTAAAGAAATTTCATTTAATGAAAGCATGCCATTTGTTTAACAGAATAAGAAAGTAACCACAACTCTTCCTGGCTTAATCATGGAATATTTCTCTTTGCAATTTTTGCATTAAAGTTTTCAATTTGTAGTACATCTCTGCCAATTATGGTCACATCTAAATAAAATTTCATTATATGAAAACATACATTAGTACCACGTCATAAACAGAATAAGAAAGTAACTGCAACTCTCTCTGGCTTAATTATGGGATATTTCCCTTTGTAATTTTTGCGTTTAAGTTTTCACTTTGTTGTATATCTCTTCTATTTATAGTCACATCCTAATGAAATTTCATTCAATGAAATCCATGTTTTAACAGATTGAGAAAGCAACTTCAACTCTACCTTGGCTTAATTATGGTTTATTTCCCTTAGTAATTTTTGCATTAAAATGTTCAATTTGATTGGTATCTCTACCATTTAGGGTCAGATTCTTGATGAAAGTTCATACAATGATTACATATCATGTGTTGAACAGAATAAGAAAGTAACCACAACTCTACCTGACTAAATTATGGATTATTTTCCTTCGTATTTTTTGTATTAATAGTTAAGCTTGTCTTATGCCATTTTAGTTGAATATTTTGTGGATTAAAAACACTCTTTCTTCCTTCTTGATGAATTATTGCCCTTGGTATACCATTCATAAGCAATGTATTAAATATGGCTTTCTTTTGTTACAACATTAACTTGATCTAACTTTTCCCCATCTGCTGAAAAATCCGGCTTTAATGTGGTTTCCACATTACATTTCTTGTTATTATATAAGAGACTACAAAAACAATGTTTTTTAATGCTATATGTAACATAAACGCATGTATTATAATGCTTGTCCTGGTTTCCAGACAGAAGTGTTTGACAAGTATCAGACAAACGTGTCTGCTGACAACTGCCCTCTTTAATACAGTTGTCGACGGGAGACAAAATGTATAGAATTTAAAAAAAAAAACAAAGTTCAATCCTTTCCGAGAATGGTATCAAAGACTCCTTGGTCATCGGCCAGACGGGCTTCAGAATTAGCTAATCAAGCAAGCTAAAATACTGAACCAAATATTCAATATTATCAATGCATTTGAGAAATGCCTGAAATATGAGAATATGTCCAATAATGAGGCCATGTGCAACCAATCTCACGTAAATTTTAATCAAGCATACATAATACATACATTAAAACTGTTCCTTCAGAGAGACAAAATACTGGGTGGCATACATGAAATTGACTTAATGATTAATATGAATATACTTGGATGCGTTTACAAAGAAGCACCGTAACTTCGAGTCGAATTGAAGTTCAAACTGTTCTACTAAATTAATTTGTTCATACCCTCAGGACATTTCGTCTGATAAATAAGAGAATATTTGTAGACTAAACTATTGTGTGTGTTTGCTGATGTATGTTTGTCAATGACGCTTAATTAAGTCTGGTGAAATTGGAATCCACACACTTTTATTAACTCATTGATTGCTAGGTAATCTACTGAGATTTTGCATTTAAAATATGTTCCAAACATGAACTTGCCATATTTGTATATATCGATTACCGATCTGCCATTTTGTTTGCAATAGCTATCAAAGATGTCAATGTAATTTGAATTTGGATATCGATAAAAGAGACAATTAATAAAGTGTTTCTGCATTTTGGTTTAAAGAATATGACAGTATGGTGCATTCAATTAGAACGAAATGTAATGTTAAAGACAAACACTGCAAGATCAAATGCAAAGTTGTGATAATTTAATTAGGCAAGCAATGTTGCATAACAAGAGTGATACGAATATTATGCATTTTCCTTCTTGCAAAATCGAAAGTGAATATCATGTTTAAAGGAAGGAGCAAGTTGTTTCATACATAAATGTTTGTAGTTGGCACATCTGCAAATGATTTGAATAACTCAAATAATATTCATAGAATCAAAATATTAATAACATCTTTAGTACGTGATATTTGAACAACATTCTCCTAAATAAGCAAGTATTTTTCTGTTTTTCAAATTGCTTAACTAATTTGACATGTTGGTTGCTCATCTTTTTCTATGACTTTTGATGCAGTATTTTGTTAGGAATACACCAATGGCATTCAAATATCAAAGTTGGATAAAACTGGTCCACCGTAAGTCAATCCAAAATGATTGCAACTTATCGAACATCTGCAAAACTATTTGACATAACACGGTTTCTAAACCAAATAACAGTATTTGTAATCAACATTAATTCTGTTTGATAATATTCAACATGACGCAAGAACAGCTGAATTCCATATTAACCTACAGGGTGTTGTTAAGCATTTTGTGCGAGAAAAAACTTCATCTTAATCATTTAAAAGTAAAAACCAAATGATGTTAAATAATGCACGAAGTTTTGCTGTTGAATCAATGAAAAAAACTTTATATAATTAGTAAGAGTTTTTGTCAAATTATTTTTTATTTGTTTTCTCAGTCGTTTTTGTCAATATTTGCTTTGCCTTCCGACTAATTAGGATTGCGTAAAACATGATAAAAAACATACTTACATGCAACACTTTAATTTGTTTTTGATCAAACGTATTTTTTAAAATATGATATTTGCATGCAATAGTCTTACATTTAATATTGGGTGTCTTGATAGCTTTTGAGAAGGCAATAACTGCATGATGGTTTGCACAACCACCATCAGGGTAATTTATCAAAAGTTTAAGTGTAGGAATTTTATTCGTCAATATGTCGTACATGTTTCGTAAATAATTACATTACACTGATTGAACTACCCGCTTGCTTCGGGGGTCTTACAAAGACATGCTGTAACCGAAACGATCCGTACACATACATATTCAAACAAATGTATTATAACTTTCAATAGCTCTTTTACAAAACCAGCTGGAATCAACACGTAGAGCTTGTGCATGGACGACTGTTAGATTGATTTGTCATTTTTATGAATAATTTTTGGAATCAGTTAAAATTGTTTTATAAAAAGAAAATAAATAAAAATAAAGATTACATGTTGAATTATTAAATTTCGATGTCCAATTTATTAAATGTCTGGAAAAGTATAAAATATCTTTGAATTAAATTTGATTTATACGCTTTTTAACAAAGTTTTGATATTAAATTAAGAATTAAAAATGTGATAAATTATTTAATAAAAGCGTGTTAATTAGTAATAAGTAAAAATTACAATTGTCTAGATGAAAGAGAAAATCAAATTTCTAGTAAATCAATGGGCTTATGAAAGGGTAATTAGGTACAAACATATGCGCAGATGAAAAAAGTGGCAAGTAACTTTTTTACGTTATATTCATAGTTGTATATACATTCATATAGAATCTAATAGATTCGTATGATACTCTGTATATTCTGTGTGAATGTATCAGCGTTCATAAACACTGTTCATATATCTCCTTACATACTGTTATGCCAATAGTTTGAAAATATATTGGAAATTTTCTGTAATTCGCGAAGACGCACTGGCTATAGGAAAAATAGGATACTGTGAGAGGTTGTACTAAGGCTTGTTTCCTTGCCCAAAATTGAAAATATTTCGCTGGATTTTAAAATGAGAATATGCTACATGTAATTAAATAAGAGAACCGTGTATGTAAGAGGGGGAAATCTATTGATAATTGGAATTCTGTGATAGAAACTGACTGTGAAAAAAGGCAATAATCTGACAGTGTCAAACATGAAACAGTTAAACTTTTTGTTATTTCATGTGTGGTAACTATGCTGGTTTAATAAGCCGTTGCCATTATGAAAGGGCACTGGACATGAGTTTTACAAAGTTGCCTTAAACTCTTGAGTGTGTATATATAACTCTGTTTTTGAGATTCTTGAGGGTGTTCATATTGTATATTAAGCTGTTAAATATTTAAAACAAATTTCAAAATGAGATCTTACGGAGTCTTTCTCTTGACCATTTGTTTACCCATCGCTCTGTGCCAAGGGAATTCAAGACCGGACACTCGCAGCAATCCGATGAAGACATTTTCGAACAGGTAAGAATTTTATTACGTACATCGACAAATTTAATTGCAATCTTAATTGATGTTTAATTGGCTCATGCTCAAACTATCCCATTATCAAATCAATCATGCGATAATTTACTACTTTAATGATGTTTATTAGTGAATTTGTACATTTATTATCTATTTTTTGTCAGTCAAGCTAGTAAATGCTATACTTTTAAACAGTTCCTGTTGTAGATAGCACGTGTTCCGGTCGCTCCATGTGACTGTCCACTTAGACGTCAATACTTTAAGACAATAATGCGCTTAAAACGTTTAAGTTAATTTGGCTTTGTTACAATGATTGTTTCGTTCTTTGTTATGCAAACTAACTTGAGTAATAATAAAAAGATGTAGAATGTGGTGAAGCCGAATTTCATTTTGTTAAAAAATAATATAGATTGTAAACTATTACACTTAGATTTATACTAAATACACAAACGTCATATTTAATACTCTGATAACTCATAGATCAATCAGTCGTGTCCTTAATGCATATTGTAAATTTAGCAACTCCTTTCTAGAGAGGGTGTTACAGTATCATCATAAACTCAACTATCATAATGCTATAATCGACAGACAAAAACCCATTGCAGCACATGCTTAAATCAGTCTTACTCAAAGAATGATAACTTATGTTGGTGTATGTTTATAATGTCTCTTATCATGTATACAAGTACGTTGTATATTGCAACATAATGCATACTATGCTACTCCTATGGGAGTATTTATAAGAAGTATTACCTCGTGTCTCCTCGAGGCCATTTATTTCTTTTTTTGTCTTTATGAGTTATACATAAACATTATTTTTAGTACCTTACGTATGTCAACATCTATGATTAAACAAGCTATGCTTAACATTTTTTGTGATATCAGAAAGAAAAACAACAATTTGTTTGACACCCATGGCGTTTTTATGTGCGCATTCATGTAGCATTATACATGTTCATAAATCGCACAATAGCGTTGTTGTCAGAATATGATTTTTTGCTCTACTTGGCACATGTAATATCATTGACTGACAGAGCACTTATTTTTCATAATATCAATATTGTGAAAAACAATGAACTATTAAAAATAAATGTAGTTGCTAATCCTGGCATCAATATTTTAAATTTGAAGTAACTTTGATAAAGCAAGTCTATTAAGGTAATGGAATGATATAACTCAGGACAGGCAGGTCTCATTTGTTACGGAATTAAAATAGCTTTGGAAAAAGCAAGTCTAGTAAAGGTCGTAGTATAATACTCGGGCAGCGAAGTATGGTATAAAACAATTACACGTATTGAATAAAAATTAGTAATCAGTACAAATGTGGTTAAGGGAAATAGAATGTATATTCATTGAAATCAATGGCGGAACTGTCAAACATAATACATGTAATATGAATATAAATAGCTCACTGGAGAGTTGACGAGATATCATCTGGTAATATGAAACTTCATTCTTAGAGTTCACTCATTATGTCCATCCTTCATTGTCATAACAACAAGAATAGTTCAATCGTCTTGCTGTCTCTGTGGTCATGTAGAAAAAGTTGCTGACACTGCAGATAACTATTTGTATTAGACGGTCGTAGATTCCAATCAAGATATCATAAAAACTTGAGGAAGTAGGCAGTTCAATGCGAAGGATGATACAGTTGCACTGAAGAATTCCAGAAAACACTATTCTAACGTTTTATTACGATTACTATTAAAAAGAAATAAAAAAAATAAAACCAGGTAAATGTTCCATAATTTTAGCTACGTTAAGTTTATACGAATACATTATGGTCGAATCTGTATCAAAATTTAATAACTTAAATAGTATACTAACGAATTCGTTTTCTGTTTTCTCAGATCAATTAACTAAATTTAGGATTTCCCTAATTATGATATTTATCCGCATTGTCGGTTTTTATTCAATGTACTTTCGATTCAATCTTAATTTTCTGTATTTAATAAATACAATGAATTTTTTTGGTTCTATTCATAGTGAATGATGATCTAGAAATATTTTTAAAGCGTAGTAAATAAAAACAACGTCGCGAATTTTAAACATTTACATTAGAGTGACATGACTAAAAGTGATAGGAATGACACTTCCAGAAGAAAACGCGCATTATTATGTGTTGCGCTGTAGTGTTGAGTTTATTTACAGATATGTTGTCATCTTTTACTGTTTCTCTTATATCATTAATATGTGCATATACCATGAATTGCGAACTTACAAAAACAATAGTAGTTACTTCATCTAAGGAAAGTGCAATCATCAGGGGCCCGTATTATCAAGCATCTTACGACCGATTTAGTCGTAAATCCTTCTATATTGTTATGTTAAATTGTCGTAAGAATTTTGATAATATGCTGCCCAGGTACTTAGTTTTTATAATTACTATCAGACGTAATTGATTGATATGTTTTAATTAATGACACAATACATTAACATTGCAGCGGACAACATTATCCAAAAAACAAAATACGGGAACGGATTCCGAAATACTTTCAGTCGATGTTTTCCAAACAACTGTATTCTCGCCCATGAATAGAACAGAACATATACTTTATTACAGGGCGTGAGCAATACTCATCACCAAAATAATAAATGATATTTATATACAATTTCATGCGACATGAAAACATCACTTGATATAAACACACAAAAAGAGGACAAAATACATAGAAATGGTCTTGGACTCAAACCCAACAATCGATCATGGCCCTCGGTGTATGAACGTAAACAGTTGTTCACGGGGACGGGACTCTAGTACTATGGCAACCGATATATGACTGAATAGCGTTGCTTGATCAAAAATACAGCGTGTATATACACCCAATAACTAAATAAAGAAACTTAAAACATATATTTCGTCTTACAGCAAAGTTCCTAAATTAGGACCGTCAAATCGATGGTCTTTGTAGCGCAATTATCTTCAATACAGAAATATTTTTCTTCTCAAGTTACGTATTTGGGACTTCAAAATCGTCCAAAATCACATGATATTGCAATAATCAAGATGGAGTTTATATCAGAACCTTCCTGTACCTGCCATTGTTGTACAAAACTCATGTACGGTTCACACTTAACGATTCACAGGTATATGTGATAATCTAATGTATTCAGAAAGTGTTAAAACGTAGACAAAAATCCATATATCATTCTTATCTTATTTTGAATTCTAAAAGAAACAGTGTTTATACATAATCTCACACAGTTTCATCGTAATGATGGAAACAATGTCTAGTTTTGACATATGTTTATATGGCTGTATGATCAGACGTAAGGATCAGCACGTTTTCTACAATAGATATATCTTTAAGATGTAACGTTTGTTGAACTTTCTTCTTACAATTTATTTGTTCACGCCCAGTCGAACTATGTCAAACCCACTTCCTTTCTGATGATGCTGATAGTTGTTACGAGCATTTTTTGCTGTATTGCTTGAATTCATTGTTTCATGTTAATTAACAAACGTCTTAAAATAGAAGAAACATCACGTAGTTTGTATCTTTCGATAACAATTACATCATGCTACAGACCAGTCGGCTAGTTCTGTTGGTACTGTTGCAGCCTATTAATCCACGAAGAATGGGTGCGACTTTTTTCCTGAGAAAGCATTTTTCGAAGAGAATAGCCCCAAATATTATTACAGACGAAGCTATACATTACAGATAACATAAACTCATATGTGTGTTGCGTAAAAATATTGTTGGAGCTATCAAAACAAATACTTCTGAGTTTTGCATTGATGCATGTTTTAACAAAATTATTTTTCTGAAGCAACAATTGCACAACGTTTAAACACTTGCTCATTGTACACAAAGATGTCGGTTGAGTGCGTATGTTTTGATTTTGTTTATGATGCAGTCAGATAAACTATTCAATAATACTGACGTAAAAATAGAATTTCATTTTAGGATAAGCTTGCGGTGAATGACATTAATGTAGAAATATAGCCTACTTAATTTTATAGCATTTTAATGTTAACCACTATAGAATGCTATTCTTAGATCACTTAATGCTACATTGCCAATCTAATGTTATGCCCTTCGGCATTGCGATTATTTATCTATATGATAACCTTAAATTAATATCAAAGTATGATAATTAAACGTTTAATTGCTTCGTCTAATCTGATGAAAAAAATGTTGATTAAATAAAATATTTTAACATTAGTTCTAATATTATTCACAGACAAGGCAAAGAATCGAGTACTTTTTACAGCCTATGTTGGTGTCTGCCTATAGCTCGTACCAAATGTTCTAGAAAGATGATTAACACAATTCTAGTGTGTTCGTTGTGTAAAATATATTTTGCCAAATATATAACATAATGTAATAAAACAACAATATATAAATGTATAAAAAATGTAGGTTTATGAACATAACATGTATACCATTATTAAGAATCAAACGGAAAGTTTACGGTTTTATTTCATTTATTAGTATGTACATTTTACTAACATCGCACTCATCATTTTGCGTATTGGCAGTATCCATTTTGCTTTCGTAATTTAGTTTTTTAATAAAACTTTGAAGTAGAAAGAGCTTCAAGCTACATATACCAGCTTCCGATTTGTAGCAAGTATACATTTCGAGATGAAAAACTGATTTGTAAAGCTGGTTACAACTTGCCAATCTTCGATAAAAGCTAAACATGGGACGGTATTGTAGTTAATAAAATAAAAGACATGCTGTGATCGCATTTATAAAAGTAGTTGTGCATTATAAAAGCCAATTTCAAAGATTGATGTCTGTTTATGTCCTCGATATTAGAAGTTGGTACCATTTTCGTTTGCTTTCGTCATTTGTCCAACTTAATTTACAAGGTAACTTATTCGGTCGGCTGTCTGCAATTCGTTCAAAACTTCAAAACTTTTTTTTAATTGCATCATAAAAAAACAGAGAGTATATGGGTCACTTTCATCACAAGCTAGAATAAGTATCAATGCATTTCTTTCCGTGTTTAAAAAAGATGTTGAATTTTCATAGAATTTTTGCTAATATATATAAGGTGCCAAGTTCCTGACTGCGAGCTGTTTGATCAAACACGTGTTTGTCTATTGCTCTCAATGATATTGCCTTTCTGCTTACATACGATAATTATGTTAAAAACCTGGTCAAACTGTTTTCGAACGAGAATACATGAGAATTCACGTAAATACTTAGTCGGAGTAAAGAAAAAAGCAAGTTTCCATTTAAACTCTCTAAGATCTTAAATTTAGAAACAATATTTCATTCAAAAAAGCTTCCAAATGTAAACATCGATGTTCTGGAAGTATTTAACAGGTAGCCTAGAAGATTTCAACGTTTTTATTATTCAAGAACTGTTTATATTTCTGTAAAGCTTAACGTCTCCAATAACTTGCTTATCAAACAAGAACAGCTTTTATCCCCGTATGTTTTAAGATGACATTACACTGTTGTTTATACTAAATAAAAACGACTGTGATATTAAATAAATCAGAATAATACTAAAATACGTTTGATATATGTCTGAATTCAGGAGTTGACGCCAAACTGTTCTATCAATTCAAATGTTTGAAACAATGATATGATACTATAGCGCCAACCGTTTGATATGTATTAATTACGTTGTTTAGCAGACTGATAATACTTTATTGAAATATCTTCTTAATCATAAGCTAATGAAAACAGACTGAGTAGTAAAGCTTCGAACTTTGTCTGCGATTATGCACTTACCTGAAGAATATGATCCGTATCATTGAAAAGCTTGCAAAAGTCTTTCTAGTCTTTTTGATAATGTCAAACCTGACGAATATAAAAACAGACATATGTTTTTGATAGGAGATCTGCTTATCAATGTTTCAACTTTTATACAACTTTTTTACATCGACATAAAAACTGAAACTATGCATCTGACAGGTAAAACAACATCAGGAACACGTTGCCTTATGTTTTGTCAGTCATATTTTGAAACCTGACATTGCTTACATTGTGGAAACCGGAAATCACTCTGATCTGACTCAAACAATCGCTTAAAACGTCACAATAAAGCGTTTATAAATCACAAACAGTCTTCCATATTGGTAAATAGGACCGACCTTTAAATCGATGTGAATAAAATACTTAATTGCATATGAAACTGTTCTAAAAATGTTAATGCCACTGAGATTATTGAGAAGAAAAATGATAGATATTTTAATGTAATAAACTATTTAGCTTTCCGACCCAGCAACACGACTGTTACCGCAAACTAATAAGTAGGATTCCACTAATTTCGACTGGCTTAGATTCTGCCTTCAGTTGGCTATAATCGCGTTGGTGCGAGAGATAAAGGTAGCAAGAATGCACTTGAAAAAAACAACGAATTCCGTTGTCACACATTACGGATAATCAATCTGGACCCCTACGGAATCAATTCGATACCATTCGTACCAACCGTATTAATCCATAGTTAATCCAAACTCATGCTTGACTATGTCTTCATTTAAAGTTCAATTGGAACAGGCGTAAACGACCGGTACATGTTTAGATAACTCGAAAATGCACATTCGGCATGATCCAAACTTATTTTCCGTTCATTTACAATTATCCACGAGTGTGTCATATTTGCATTTATTTACAAGAATTTATATTTTTATTGCTGTCATCTATTTTATCTGCATCTATGTCAATGATCATTCGAACTAAAATAGTTTAGTTCATATAATAGAGGAAAGATGAGCGATTCTCGAGATTTAGTGCTTGATCTTACAAACTGAATATTCCTCAATATTACATAATTACCCTGCAACATATGTACATCATTAAGAATATAATAAGGTAAGAATATGATACACTCCTAACATTCATGAAACAATTTACCATGCTAGTGTTGGCAATAAGCATACTATTGCATTAATAAAAGTAATAAAAAGATAATTATATTTTTACTGGCGATATTTTAATAGAAATAATTATTAGACGTATTACTTATACTTATTTGATTTTTGTTCTTCATACTTTATACACCATTGTTATACTAAGTATATGTATTTTGGTTAAGTCATGCATGTTTGTTCTTATCTTTGTATGTTGTGTTTTTACTTTGTTTTGAGCACAAAGGGTAATCAATTGCTTTTAACCATTGATCATTCCCACTGGCTGAGATACACTAGATCGTGCACTTGTGAGTTGTATTCTAAAGTGTTTTATTGTCAAAACCTTGAGTGTAGGAAATAAGAGTTGATAAATAAAAAAAGTAAAAGCACTTTTTTAAAATGTTAACGATAATTTAAAAGTTTACAATAAGCAGCAGATCTGTCCACGTTAACGATTATTTAGATTAGCAAGGAACCCGGGTCGATAGCGCAGTTCTTAGCGCGCCGGGATTTGGAATATCGTGCCCGACGGGGTGCGGGTTCGAATCCCACCCGGGGAGGTTATACCCTTTCATGAAAATTTGACAATAATGTCAATTTTCCTCTATTGATTAGATAATATGGAGAAGTTTCCGGCCTTGTGGAAGGGTAGGTGAGTACTGGTTATATACAAGGGTCCAGGAAAGCTAGGTTAGGTGCGCTGGACGCCGTAAAATGACCTAAATTGTGTTAACACGGCGTTAACTCTAGTAAAATAAGATTAGCAAGGAATGTCAATATTGATTTTGTCGATGGCTTCCGCGCTCACAAACTTGCGGCTATTTCATGAAATCGTAACTACTTGTCAATTCGTAACACGATCGTATTCAACACACTACTTTATGGTGTCAGTTGGATTCAAAGCATCTGCTGGAGATAATATATAACCTCTTGAAATGGCAAATGAAAAGTCAAATCATGTAAGACATGTCCAATTCTGTAGTTTTAAATGTTTTAACTTTATAATAAGAATTTTTCACGATTACATTTAGTATAGAAGATAGTATATATGATAACATAAGTACAATCCTTATTTCCACCGTAATCAGATCAAGAACATTGCTGAGTTGACTAAAACATAAAATGGCGAACCATTTCGGATAACAAAATTCGAAATAGATATAGTTTCTGGAAATAAACTAATTTTGGCGTCACACGTATACTATCAATAGTGCAACTCACCACGATACCCGTCTAGATTATTAAACGCATTGCATGAACAAATGATAATTTCTCTTACGCCAACATCAATTACATAAACAGAACAGGGTATGAAATGTATGTCAACGTTCGACGTTCTGCTGCTCATGATAAAATATACATTTATGCTCATTATAACAAAAATTCTTGCAGAAAGTCACGATGGCGCTTTTACATATCACATCAAAACGTCGAATGTTTTTATCAATCGGATACGTTCTGATTATATCGTTACTCGCCACCATGCATTTTGATGGGAATTATTTTTTTGCACGACAAAAAACTAAACTGTAAGCATTACTCTTCTAGTCTATCAACACATATTGTGTGTAGTACCAAACAGTTTCTATTGTTTTAGTGTTACATTGAAACCTTGCAAATCTTGGAATGGAAAAATACGGTTCCCAACGGATATTAAATGACTTTCTTAGACCTATTTTAGACATCGGAACTCAATACAAAGTTAAAAATTTCGGAAACTCGCATATTTAATCTGAACTTATTTCGGTTCCAAAGGTGTTTGGATGTCTAAGGTAACACTGTAAACAGAGATGATGGGTTACTGATAAAAGGGATACATTTCAGATATGAACCTATTCGCGAAACTATTGATAAATGATTAGAAAATAATGATATTCACAGCATTAAACGCTTTATTGTGTTGTTTTGTACCGATGTTCAACTTTCAAATATATTTACCAACCAACTTCCGCGTATACTGATTTCATTGTTTTTCAAGCGTTTGTAACAACAGCCCATGTGCCTAATTGTTCAAACAAAAACAAGTTTCAAGACGATTCTGTTTATACATTTTACCTGTAAAATCTGTAAACTTGTAAAATCTATGAACTCTAAAATTAGCTATAAATTATTAATATTTGTAGAAATTTAGCATCAACACATCAACACACACGAACGTTTATATTCTGAGAGGAGGAAACCACAACAGACTTTTTATAGAACACACCGGGTGAAATTGTGGGAGATTTGCTTATCTGAGGTTAATTATTAAGTTCTTTAAAGTAACTGACCGTTCAAAGTTCTGGGGCGGAGTTAAGATATTTTGGTCTTTTAATTTTGGTTTTCTATGTATTTTCTTGCACTTCGTTGGCTTGAAATTGTGCATCGGGTAACTATGACCTCTTCACAGCTCCAGAGATGTTATGGTGTAGCCACAAAACATCAGTTTCAAATCTTAATATACATGTACGTCAAAAAATATTCTTTTGATATTTACAAAAGTCATAAATAATGGAATTAGTCTATTTGGAGGTCCTATATGCTTTACAGGAATGGAATCTCAGTTTTAGCGACAAGGTTCTTCTAGAACGTATTCCCAATGTTTTATACCAAAGTAAGTTTATCATTTAAACACTCTATATGATAAGAGCGAAACTTGCAAAGCGGTTGCAACATTGGTCTTGTTATTGAATGACCATTTTGTGATGGTTACAAGCCTGTTTCAAAACACACCTGTTTCATTTCCTGAAATATGATTGCTTAGTATGCAATGGCTAACAATAGCGTTCTTTTGAGCGGTTAATATAACGTCAAAATGTTTCGTAATTTATACCAAAATAATTTTATAAAATAACTTTAAAATGAGTATCACCTCCACATTAAATCAGACAATTGACTATGGACTATCTTCCTGAGCATAATCTAAGACTTATCATGGACGAACTAGGCTTTCAATCATCATAGACAATACCTGACCTAGTTTTATAAGTCTTTATAGATCTAGGATTGAAGTAGAACAGAACTGCCATAGTTATATTGTTTATTGTATCTATTTAATGGCTATTGGCAGCTTAAACAATAAGTGACTGTTTTAATAAAAGATAATAAATCTTAAGAGAAATTGTAGAACAAAGTTTTCGTTGATCACCAAATTCTATCTATAGAAAGACTTAGTTCTTGATGTACACAGTTATTGTAAATCGTTTTTGGAATAATTATATTGACGGTACTGATAAAATTTTCACCTATCATAACACAAAAAAGATGAGCCCTTTTTATCATAATGGTTATTTAACAAAACTGTCGAAGGCATTGTTTTAAGGCTTTTGATCTAAAAGAAAGGTTGGTGATACATTTTATAATGGCAATAATTGACAGATGATAAAACACTGACTGGTTGAACTCCTTCTAATCATGTAGTCCTTGTACAATGGAAATAAAAGTCATTTCGTTTAAACAAGCTAACGTAACCTTCCCCCAATTTCGAAGCCTGTATAATTGTTTGGTACGAATTCTTGACGATCGTGGCCATGGCGTTGAACAAGTAACCATTGGATAGCCAGCTTTTTTCTTTGATACGTACACCATCGATAAATATATTTTCATTGTTTGCTTAACTATGGTACTTTATCCAAGACCCTGGCAGACAAGAACGTAGACCAACGATAATCTTATGTAATTAATTTAATTAGGAAGAAGTTGTTCCTCAATGGAGAGATTATAAAACTTACATAACGCAATATTACTTTTTCTAAGAGATTCAAGCGTAAGAGTTTTCTTTATCAGTGGCAAACACGATAACATCAGAATTTTCTCTCCCTCTCTAGTATGTTCCTGCTTTGCCTCAGATCATCCCTGAGTAATCGGTGTAGACAAATATTATCCCATATGAATCGTTATAATGTTCAGAAACACATCTATCAAAAACTTCGACATTAGGTCAGTTGTATTGATTGGATGACGGTATTACTATTTTATATCCACTGAGGGTAGTGGGGGAACATCTCTTGGTAGCCATCTAAAACTTGTAGTTTTGGTACTGTTTAATATCACGCGAACAATATTGATGATTTAGTTTATGCCGATAATACGTCTATGTTGAAATCATTAAGAAAATGTTGAAATATCTAGAAGGGTACTCATTGATCGGGAAAGTTTCGTAAGTACATTTCTCAGTGATGAAAGTGTCTCTTCGTTCTGTACTTCCGTATGTTCAGGCGACTGTTAAATAAAAAACTGGTGCATTATTATCACAGTACTAGTTTTTTGCGTTGGCAAGAACTCTAGATTCATTTGGTAAATATTTCTGAACAACTGTTCGTACTGTATAACCTACTCTGTTTCAGTTGGTATCAATTTAATAAATGCAATCAGTTGTTATGTTAAAGTACATCTATTTACTGGCAATACATAACGTTCATTGATCGTAGGACCCAACTTTCAATGAAGAATATCAAGTTGAGTGGAGTTATTATGTAAGAAATCTTACAACACTTTGCGGAAAATAAGAGTTGGCAATTGTTGTGGGCAAGAAACAAAACTGAGTTATGACTATGACTTTAAGCATGAATACTCTATGTCGAATCGTATCGAACTATTTTAAGTGTATGCAAATAAATTGACAGTTATTGCCATATTCATTAAACCCCATCTTCGATAATTCCACATTCAAATTACATCCCCATAGAATAAATTGATATCAACTGTGCCTCTGCAATTTGATACACACAGTTGATAATTAAATTAGAATTTACAGAGAAGATTAATACTGCTTAATGCATTAGGAATTGGTATTTAGACATAAAGATAAGACACATAAAGATTGTACACTGTAAAAAGTTAAGTCAGTAAACAAAAGCATATAAAAATCACGTTTCGATCATCACATGAATATTTTTTTTTATAATTTATATTAAACATTTAATAGATAAAACACGGGCGAATATAGATTTGTGCACTTTTAAAAGGACACTCTACACGGAGTTTGATACAAGTACTGCTTTTCTAGGCTTGTTTATTTTATTTATTTATTTTTCTTTTTTAACGTCGTATTCAACACATATTTAGGTTATATATACGACGGCCAGCTCTTCCTACTATAGGTTTCCTGGACACTTTTTTATCACCAGTACTAACTTATCCTATCACGAGGCCGACAACTCATGTATAGGGTATGACCTTACGCGACCGGGCTCGAACCCGCGATCTTCGGATTCTAAGTCAGACATGCTAACCACTACGCCACGGATTGGCTCTAGGCTTGTTTAAATCACATGTTATATATATATATATATATATATATGTTTACAATTGTAACAAAGCACATGTCTGAATGGAATTCTAAACTAAACGTATAACCATAAAAATAACGTGATTACAACTTGGAATTAATGGAAGATAAAATAAAGATAATAACTGCAACAGCTGTCTTCAAACCGATTGTACTTGATTGAATTAGCCATTGAGAATTCATGAGAGGATTAATATTATGGATTATGGATATGATATTCTTACATAATTTTTCAAATTCTTGAAACTTCTGTATTAATCAAAAACATGGCCACAAACTAAGCCAACAAAGAAATATACACTAGGTTAGGTGCGCTGGACGCCGTTAATGACCTAAATTGTATTTACACGGCGTTAAAGCCACTTAAAAAACTCAAATTTTAAGCAGCAAGCAAGATTCTGAAATACCTACGGCAATGTGTATGCATAATGGAGTGCCTTTGTCAATGGGGACCTTATCGATCCGATTTCGGAATAATTTAAGCATTGTAATGAATCACTTGATGAATCAAATGTCAGTTTGTCAGTTTGATCAATTGATTGGTCACGTTCAATACAATTCTTCAAAATAACGATGCTGCTGAGTATTGGTTGCTTACATAGTCTTTATATTACTTAAGAAAAAAAACATACTACTTTTTACTAGTGATAATAAGGATATAAGAATGCATTTGATTATAGACATAAACTAGTCATTCGGTAATAATAAATATACAATATAGCCACTTGTGTATGGTATTTCCATATGTTAGTATATTGACCTTTTCTTGGATATGGGACAGACTGAAAGTACTGTACTTATGCAAGAATTCCTACATGTGCTTGTAGGTAGTTAATGCGCAATTTCTCATATTTGATTGGTGCATTTTAGATATGTATAATTTCAGAACAAGTCTCAAATGAATTACGTATATTACACAGACTTTCTGTTACATCGTACATACGCATGTAATCGTCTTTAGTGTCTTGTTTAAACTTAGAAACTACGAGCTTTATTCGTGCACAATACAGGACGTTGGCATCCAGTTATTTTTCTTGTCCACAGACAATTTTTTCTTTTATTTGCAGTTTATTTCAATTCAAATATCGATTAGAAAATCATATAACTCACCCTAATTGTATATACAGTATATGTATATCACTGATTACTAAGGGTTCTTCGTAAAACTAGTCTATGTCATTTTATTTCAAGAAATCATACAATTAAGAGCTGAACTTATGCCGTAGCAGTGAAGAGTAACCTTAATAACATCTTTAAATATTTAAATTTTCATTTAAATGGCAACAATTGTCCATGGAATAATAAGATAGAAATGGTCACTTGTCCCCAGCAAAAAATAACAATTTTACACGCAGGGTATAGGAAATCAACATAAATGCGCACAAGCAATATATTGGCAGATATAATAACATCAGGCTAAGAAATTAGGATATGAAAGTGGTTGTCCGAACAGATCATTTTAAGAGCAAGCATTACATCTTATTTTTAGAATTTTGGTTGCCAAAAAATGTTGTTTTTTCCGAACTATTAAGTGGTTGTCCTCGGTAACCAAACACCTACTCATTTTTTAGACTGTACCATGATTAAGAATCATCCAATAACTTAATTTAAACGTAATTAACAAACCTTATAGATAAAACATCAACTGATAATAGAAATGTTTTTGATTTTTGTTTTTATCATGGCATAAATCCAAACATATGGCGTGGTGTTGATTTGAGGAGCAGGTACCACAGGAATGAAATGGACGCCTCAAAATTATGAGCAAACAAAACATGCACCATCGATGCAACTTGAAGTGCACTATTTATTTGTTTTGTTATTATTACATCATACAAGCGGAACATTAAGAAATGACTCATAGTAATAAATAACAATGAATTCATTGTTTTTTAGATAGTGTTGCATGATAATATTGGTGCCAAGTTTTGGATATTTCACAGCAATTTTGAAAATCTTTTGTGCAATTTGTATTTCAATTTTGAAATAAATATGCAATAAAAGTGTTGAAATGGTGATTGCATAATTGAAAACAAGTCTGCAGGAAAGTGCATTCAAATTATTATTTTAGATCATGTTAATTCCTGTAGGGTTGGTACTTTTGGCTAAATAGGAAGTGTATGCAAGTCATCGTTTCAAATATTGACGCCTTGCTCGAAACCAGCGCATATTTACATCGTTTATGACTTTAGTCTTTGTGCGTTCATAAAACTTTATAGATGATTTTGAAAAACAGTTTATCATGTAAGTAAAACTGTTAAAACAATGCTGAAAGATTTGGGTATATCAAATCATCGACAAATGAAAATATATTTTTGTTCAGCTGTGTTGATTATACTGTTGGGCGTCATGTCTCATGTTTATTGAATAAAGTATCAATCTTTATTTTAGATTAAGAATTTGTTAACCAGTTTCGAATGATTGACTGCAGGCTACCACGGTTCTTGGTACGGAGACGGCATGTAATTAACGGCGATATTGTATTTGACTGTTCAAATCGTCCAAGAGACGTTCCATTAATGATGGGTTTTTTTGTTTATACAGTTTTAATAGTGTATAAGGTTTGACCGATGGCCACTAAGTTGCTCGCCAGTCCCAATCAGCCATGCTGTAAAATAGCTGATATCATAAATGAATAATTAAACCAATAATTCGGCAGTTTATTGGATTTCATTGAGGCAAGTTCTATCCATAATCATTTCAAAAGCTTGCTTTGTATATACTTTGTATCGTACTGGGAGATCTGAATGCAGACTTAATATTCATAGGTGCAAATTGAATTAACTTATTATGTAGTGGAGCTTAAATGAATTTTAATAAGATAAAAGCATACAGGTGTGATGCTAAGCCCAAACACAATAAAAACATCATTATTAAAATACTTCTCTAAACTGGTTTCCTCAAGATGCAAATAATTTTTTCTATAGTAAGTTAGTTACATGAATCATTGAAAATGTTGAGGGAACCTGTTAACACTCTGCAATTAATCACATGACTGATTTTCAAACCACTTGTTCTTGATTTAATGATCTATACTAGTAATCAACGTCATACTTAGACATTGTTTCTTAGATACATACATTCAACAGGTATGAAGTATAGACAATATTAACAGCTCTGATGTTCATTTGTAACAAATTCTAGACAAAACTCTCTCCTCCTCGCTCATCTCCGCGTTCATTGAAACAAAACGTTGAGTATCTGTTTAATCAATGTCTAGTTTTAAGTGCTCAATGTATGTTATAGCGGTTTATTTATGGATTCCGTATAAAACATAATAACATATTCCACATATGCGTTCTGTCATGCATTGTTTTAATTTGATTTTAAGATATATTAACCAGTTATATTAATCAACTTGAGTTTCATGAAAACGTCTTATTCCATAAACTAGTACATGGCTAACTCTGCAGCATTGTTATACATGGACCAAGATGAGTGCAGTTTGGTGTTTTAATAAACTATAAAAAATTACAGAGTTATTTTCCTTTAATGCCCACAATTCCCCCAAGAGCTTGGTGTTATGAAATTGGTGTCTATGTTTTCGTGAATAATTATTATTTTACTAAGCTGATATCCCCCCCCCCCATTGTTTGCTCTCATTGTACGCACTGCTTCCTACGACAATGGCTTAGTCTACGATTGTCTGAACTCGTTTCTTAGTCGACAAAATGGTTTTAAAATGTTTCAATGTTAATGCCTTAATACAATAGGAGTACAGATGGCTATTCATTTACTTTACTTGAAAAGAAACTACAAATTTCTCTCTATAAATCTATTTTTAGAATTAACATTATGGTAATAAAAGTACATAAAACTCACCTTACGTCACTTTTCACAGACTTCATTGTAAATATTGTTTATGCAGAGACTATTTATAGACGTAATTATGTATCTGGTTTATGTAACATGATTGGCGTCTGTAACTTCCCATCGTCTTCTGATCTTTCGATCTTTTATCTGAAAAAAAATGAGTTTTATAATTTAAAATAGGCTAATCTCACAGCTTCTTAAATAAGCTTATGACGTCATCAAAACAGTACATGCTAAAGTCGGTTATCCGTCTGAGTCCCGTATTTTAGTAGTCTAAGATAATCCGTTGAAAGTGGTTTTATAATCAGAACTTCAACAGGTGAAGAAATGCTCTTTTGTGAAAAAGTTAATTACCAAAACAACATGAGCTACTTATACTTAAGTTTTTTCTAAATTAGCTATTTAAAGAACTTATGTAAACCTTTTATTATTTTTAAACTACTGGATAATACTCATTGTTTATATAAAATAGGGAGTTTGTTTGGTACAAAACCAAAACATGCTCAAATGCATCAAGTTTATACATGCAGTAACTTAAATATAGCTTATGTTATGCGATTTGAACACGCTTGTTAACTTTTATTTGTTTTGTAAACTTTTTAAAATGGTATTTATCAGAACTAGAACAAT
Source organism: Mactra quadrangularis (assembly GCA_025267735.1). NCBI lineage: Eukaryota > Metazoa > Mollusca > Bivalvia > Venerida > Mactridae > Mactra > Mactra quadrangularis. The sequence goes on along the minus strand of CM046308.1, from coordinate 35,743,688 downwards.
TGTTTTGCTACAAATGAAGCATCAAATACAAATTGAAAGGCATGAATATGCATGAGTCAGACGTGCAATTAGAAAAAAACGGAACAAACTCTGTGAAGTTTAACGACTCTCATAACAACATTTCAAAAGGACAACTAAATTAATTGTTATGTCAAATAAACAAATTAACATCAAAATTATATAATTACAAATCGTATAGGCATCAGTTGCATTACCCATGTGGTTTGACGTAAAATGTCAACTTAGTCAAATAATACATCAATATGACACAGTTTGATATGAACCTTGTTGAATTAGTAATTAATAGATATCAGTAAGCAATTTGCATCAGCACTCTAAATATGATAGAGATACCACGAAAGGACATACATATTTTCATAAATACGATCTTCAATCTGATATTTGAAAACATCCTTTATCATGACTTACGAGCTATTTGATACTGTTACACTGAAATATTATACCACGACAGACTTTTTCTTTGAGATAATGCGAATTATTTTGCAATTGTACATGCATTTAATCTGCAGATCATTTGTAACTGATATAAGAAATGGGTTCAATATGCTTTTCAGCATACATTTTGAGTAGAACATAATGATAAATTGAAAAAGAGGGGGGGGGGGGGGGGGGTAAACGATAACTAAGTTCATGATATATGGATGTAAAATGTTTTGACTTTTGATACACGTGGCTATATGAACCAGACATATGCCTTCATATTATTGATATAGTGTTGATAGAAGCACTTATAGTCTAATACTGATGGTACGTACAGATCATGTATTAAGATAACGTATCACTATATTTAACAAATGAGGTTTTACGAGATACAACGAGATTTTAATGTAGATTTGTTGATCTTGTATCTCATGTGAATATTTTGATAATAGTAAATGATGTGTTATGTGTTAATGATGACCTACACCTGTAAACTTGGCTCCTTATAAATGTATTTATGTCGGTTAAAGCAGTTGGTCCAGATTTAATTGTCGAGATGAGATTTTGATGGGCAATACTTGTGAGTCTGATTCCCTTAAACGCAATGGTTTGTTCATTTTTGAATACAAATATGTTTAAATCTGTGACTATGTATTACAACAAGGCTGCATAAGATTATAAGCATTGAGAATATATTACCAGTACTTTTTAGCCATCGACTAGTTATGACTTTTAACCAATGCGCAAACGTGACATATTCGACAAATGCGCGGACGTAACACATTCGACCAATGCGCGATCATGACACACTCGACTAATGTGTGGTCGTGACATATTCGACCAATGTTGAGATAATTCGAATAACGCACTAAACATTGAGACACATTCCATCAAAATGAATGCGCTAGAAATAGTGTGCATGACAAATATGCTCCTGGTATAAGTTTGCATGTCAAGGATATTTTTCACAATTGGTACATACTTTGCGTTGCATGTTTTACGAGCACAGATATGTTGAATGTAGCACAGTATTAGCCAAATCTAATTTGATGACATGACACTGTCTTCATCATCTCTGACTGGAACGATTTGCTCATTAATTATATTGAGAATCAACTCAAAATCAAGAAGTCATATTGCGCTATATATGAATTCATTGAAAGAATAAAAATTCAGAAAACTGTGTCATTCATATTCATAGTGTTTTATGGAACACTTATTTAGACTAACATTATTGGGTCTGATGCCTCTCATGTAATATTCTGTGAATAAATGTATAGTCTCCCGTCGTGTTTAGTCTAGTTACAGATAATCGGCGAGCTTCAGTTTTTTTTCGACACGAACATAGGTGCTTGTTACCTTAAACTTAATTGCCATGTAATATTTATAGTGTAAACATTAAAGTTGTTACTCATGAAGGTTAATTGATCATTTTAGAATAGATTTCTGACATTCCATTGTTTTATGTATGTAAGGTTTATTGTTTTCACCACCGGCGTCATTATGTTATGTTTTATCGTTTAAAGGTATACTCGTGCAATCCTAACAGCCATAGAATAAGTCTTACATTAAATGGTAGTACAGGAATTGAGGGCATTGCTAGTTATAATATAAAAGTAGGCTTTTTGATCTATAACATCTTATGATTCACCTTTTGGTATGGAAGCCAACTTTTTTGGGTCAAGTTTCCGGGGTGTTAATGGAAGGCAATAATTCTTCTATCTAATTGCAGAACTATTTAATTTCAGTGGCATTTGTTACTTAATTACTCGGTGGATGATTTTTGACCAAAGTTCTCTAATATGATCACATTATAATCGCAGACAATGGTATTACCAGATGTCAGCTGTAATTAGGTTTCTTGGTGTTTGAAATCTGTTATTTTCTGGCCGTTCACTTTCATATAATGTTAAGATTTATCATGGGTATATTGAGATCCACTGCCAGACACTTGATTTAATTTGTTCAAACCGTTGAATGCTTTGATGGACGCCCTCAGAACTAAACTTTCTAGTGTTTAAAGCTAACATTTATCATGGTATGTTTTTCTCATCAAATATTTCTGGGTGCTATTTCTGAATACTATGTTTACACTATTGTATGCTATAAAAAACTTCAGACATTTTGTAAGTTTAAAGGTTATATTAGTTTCAGATCAGTGGAAGGAATTTACAACCCAAGAGATAATTTGGTCTGTGGGTTATTGGCAAAAGTCGAAAGCATTAGAAACGCCAGTCTCAGTTCTAGTTAAAGGTGGAACTGTCCTCTTTAAGCCCTCCTTTAATATTTTACAAAATGATTGCATTTGTGTACAAGTGAACCTATAGTGCTAAGGCCACAACAAGTTGATGATTTGTTCTACGGATTTTTCTAGAAAAAAATGGGGCGAGCGAAGAAAAAGAAATAAAAAAAAAATCTTAATTCAGTTGCTTTATATAGCGGTTTGACCAAATTTTTATGAGCGAGCGTGGAAATAAAAATATTTTAGTAAAAACCGTCAAAACTAAGGTGCGAGCGAATCCATAGAACATATGATCAATTTGTTGTGGCCTAACCTCTATGCAAAACGCAGATTTATTCTTCCAGTAAAAATTATATATAACACCATGATAGTATTCTTCTATTCTAAAACCAAATTGTGTTCTGAAAAAAATGTGATACTTAACACTACGTTTAAATATTCTGTGGTTTCATGTTAAAACGCCTTCTACATATGGTAGCTAATTGCAATGTCTCATAAAATGACTTCTAATGGCAAGCAAGTACTAGCACGTGTAATTTGATTAATAAAAGTATTGTTTCGTTCTGTTTTGTTATGTTAATGTGAAAAAGTCAAGCGAGTACTACATGCAGTTTTCTAAAATGCACGTACTTCTAAGCAATACAAAATGTACATGTATAGAGTCGTTTACCCGAGTTCAACCTGATTCATAAAAAGAATAGAAAGTCAAAAGGGATGGAATCATAGAAAGTGTTTGAAGCCCTTGACTAGCCTTATAGTGCAATTGAATGCATCAATATGATCTTAAGTTTAAAAGCAATTTGCAATAAACAGATAATTGCTTGCTACCACCTATTGTTCGCTTCAAATTCAACGTGGGTATAGCTTTTAGGTAGACAACCATTGAATGAGCTAGAGAATAGACAAAGCTTTGTTGTGCGATACCTCTGTTAAAAGGTAGGCGTTGCTTTTTAACATATCAGGGCTATATAAATTGAAGCTAAAGTCAATTATAGAAAAGAAAGAGCCTGATTTAGTGTTACCACCTGCTTATGTTTTCTGGTTTTACGAGGAATCCCTCACTGTATCTTTTGTAATCAATCACTTTTTATAATCAAGAAAATCTCTCCTTCCGGAGTTTTATTTTTATAAAAACAGTATCTGTGATTAAACTTAAGGGAAAAGAAGAAAGCGTTTGCTGAAAATTGTTTTTCGTTTTTTTTCTCGCGCGTTTTTACAAAGGCTACATAACCTTAATTAATAATCAATTTTGTTATAAAATGAAAATTGTATACGTAGGTGAATAGGTGCAAAATTAGACAAAAAATGCTATATCAGCTTTTCATATTAAACAATTTTTTAAGCTAATCATCTTAACACACCTGTAGTTACAACATGTAACAATTTCTGAGACCTAATCCTAATGAACTAGGCTAACAAACAGTCAGTCAGTAAATACATGTTTAACGTGAATGTTTACATGCAATACCCATGCTTTAATTTTCAAAGTGTCACCGGTTGAGACAAATAAACAGCCTGATCGGCACTCGAACCACAGATACCCCGCCTACAAGGCAAGTGCTCTCCTGACTGAACTATCCGGTTGCTTGTATATACTTTTTTCCATAATTTGTACAGGTCAGTACCGTGACAATCCCATAATTTGAACAGGTCAGTACCGTGACAATCCCATAATTTGAACAGGTCAGTACCGTGACAATCCCATGATTTGAACAGGTCAGTACCGTGACAATCCCATAATTTGAACAGGTCAGTACCGTGACAATCCCATAATTTGAACAGGTCAGTACCGTGACAATCCCATAATTTGAACAGGTCAGTACCGTGACAATCCCATAATTGAACAGGTCAGTACCGTGACAATCCAATAATTTGTACAGGTCAGTACCGTGACAATCCAATAATTTGAACAGGTCAGTACCGTGACAATCCAATAATTTGAACAGGTCAGTACCGTGTCAATAGAACTGGGAGTCGATTGTTTCAAGGGATCCGCAATGTCTATCGAGTATTCGATATAGCAGATACAAATAACCAAATATCTTAATTAGTTATCAAATGGTTAAAAGTATAACGCACTTTGAAGGTCATGTAGCTTAATAAATCAATTGTAGATTTACACTTCATAAATACAAATTAAAATTAATCAAACTTAAAGTCATTATATTGCAGTCAATGGACAGTGTCAATCATGTTATAGGGGCTTTAAGGGATTTTTCCTGAGCATCTAGTCCGTCATAAGGGTGTCAGTAGCTATACAGTTTCACAAACAAACATAAGTACGAACTCAATAACAGATTCAATTATTTTTGGTCTCCAAATAGCATGAACATGTAGTTGGAATGACTGTTATTAGATGATCATAATAATGAAATATATATAAAATGTTTCAACATAAAATATTAGGGGTTTGATTTTTAAACTTAATGCCACGAACTCATTTTTCACTTGAGACTAAACTCAATAGTTTATTACCAGACTCAAATCAACACAATTAAATTTAACCTTATCCAAAAATCTTAGTCAGTTTTATTTTATATAATATAGCTTTTAAATCAATATTTGGGTTTTCTAATCATACTACATTTGTTGCAACATTGATAACATAAGTAAAATTAATGATCAAAAAGATTGAGTTTGAGTACAAAGTTGAGCTTTTTTCGTAAAACTGGGACCATTGAATCTAAATAACACTGAGGTACTTGACCTAGTACTTAATTCTAGAAGTCAAAATGACTTTCATTAAATGAGTTTTTACAGATGCTCTGATAAGCCTTTTTATATAGATATAGGAATGAATAAATCTTTGAGATCACATCAATCTGATTACGAAATCCCATTTGTGTTGTGTATTACATAAATATATCGCAACCCACTCAGCGGATTCTCGGTGGTTTTTATATAGAAAACATTGTATTTTTATTAGAAAAAAAATCTGTATATTATTTCTAATCAGTTCATTTTTTAAGATTTATTCCAGTGTTTCGGTGATAATCAAAGAATGTTTTAGTAAGTTTTATATGATAAATCAATTGATTATGTTATCTTTTTTTACATCATAAGTTCAACAGGTCTAGAAAAATATATAAAAGTTAATGAACCTCGTTTTGATTGTGTTGTATCAGTTTTTTTTGTACAAACGCAGTTCAGCACACCATCAGTTTCGTAGTTTTAAAACGGTAATAACACGGTTTTAGCTAGGGATCAAAGTTACTTGAATCAACGGCTGTACAAATTATTTTCCTCGAAAATAAATATATTCAAGCATACACACACTTTCGAGAAGGCTATCAAAAAAGTTTTTTTCTTATAGTTTTATTTGTAAATGAAGGGATTGTATAGGAAAGTTTCACAAAAATAAAATGAGCACAGTGTCAAAAAGGATCCACATTCAATGTCTCTCTTATGGTCAATTCTGTGGTCTGGTAAAAGAGCATCAATTAAAATCACCTTATTCCATTAAACAGGGCAGCATATTATCAAAAATTTACATTAACTTATCAATACAACATAGAAGGATTTACGACTAAAATTGGCCGTTAGACGCTGGAACATACAGACCCCAGTTTATTTAAATTCTGTCACAACAATGTATTACTTAGTTCATTCTTTAAATAAAATCCTTTTTAACCTCAATAGTCTTAATGGGGGTACATCAAAATAAACTTCGATAAACATGCAATTGAGTGAGCTAGTTTGATTTCACAGACATAATTTTCAGCTTTTTCTAAGGCTTTAAATTGTATTATTGTCTCGGTTGTATTTTTGGGATAATACTACGATAGTTTGATTGGTAGGTCGTCTAAAAACATTAAAGGAAGGACATACGTCGTGATTTAAAGATAAAACGTGGTGATCTATGGAGGAAAAACCTACAAAAACCGACATTTTTATGAGGTTTTATCAGGAAATTGCACAAATCAAATTTGGTGCAATTACTTACGCAAAAACTAATATAGGAATATTACGCTATAAATAATACCAATGTTTGTATCATTGGCGTCTCTCACGTACCGTACAATACCATAAATATAGCCATTTCTATACCGTTGTCGTGACGAATGGTTGTATTAGACTGTTCATTTGTATTGCTTTTGTATTACTTTGTCGAGGCTAGACGTTCCTGTTATTTATGTAGAGTATTATATCCTCATTCGACGATTTTGCACTTTTTTGTAATGGAATATGGCTTAATTGTGTTTGATTTTTATATTATTACTGAATGAGCATATAGAAGTGTCCTTGGTTTATTTGAAATGCAATCATGATACTGGTAGTTCATGGGGGTTCCTTATTAATGCATAATGTAAAAGTGCAAATTAATATTTTAATTCAGTCGCAAAATTACAGTGGCATAGAGGTGACATGGAGAAATATTTAAAATACCGCTACTATTACGTGGCCACGCAGTAGCTTTTACGTGCGCACGCAATAACGTTAACGTGGCCACGCAAAAGCTTTACGTGCGCACGTTATAATTGACCAATGAGAGTTGTCGAAATTGGCGGCCATTTTTCATTGGACAATTATTACGTGCGCACATAAAACTATTGCGAGGCCACGTAAATGTTATTGCGTGCGCACGTAAAGCTAATGTGTGGCCACGTAAAGCTATTACGTGGCCACGTAAAAGCTATTGCGTGCGCACGTAAAACTATTACGTGGCCATGTAAAAGCTATTGCGTGCGCACGTAAAAGCTACTGCGTGGCCACGTAGTAGCAGCGGTATTTTAAATATTTCTTCATGTCACCTCTATGTCACCGTACCAAATAGTGTGTGATACACAATGTATATGATTGTTTGTTTTATTGAAATGAACTAAGCGGTGATACTCTCCAAGAAAGTAGACGACCAGTACGGTTCCAATCCAACTAAGACAGTATCACTCGCCTTTACTCCTCGAGCAATTTCCCAGTGAACAGGTTAACCGATGGGCCTTTATGTCAAATGAAAATTGATATCAAATATTACATAAATCCTATTGAGGTCAAATAACTATAAACCCAAGGCAATTCTTATGCAATTTGACATTAGAAAAGACGTAGGATGCTCTGACAAACAGCATCATTATACTGCTTAATGCTCAAGATAAAAAGTCAATTTTCTCGATATATTATATAAAAAACATTTATCTCTAATATAAAATGTCTATCGTGTTCATTAATCTAGTATCACGATAATCAGCAACACTTATATGTAAATAATATGTAACTTAATGAGGTAATGGTCCCGATAAGCCAGGGTGTTATAACATTGTTATTACATTCCTTTAAGTGTTCTGATTTCTATCATTTAATTAACACTCTACTGTAATGTGGCATGCGCTTATGATTGAAACGCTAAACATACAGTGAAACTTATTTAAACGGTTTACATAAGTCATAATGTGCGCGATATGACCTTTCTGTGTTTGCGCCGTAAAACCAAAACAAACAAACAATAAGTCATAATGAGGTCCTTGCTAAAATGGCCGTTAGAAATAAAATCAGAAGTGGTCTTCATCATTGAGCATTGAAAGCTTATTTTAATACATTTATTAGTATGCTTGATTGTAAACCCTATTATACGTTGAAAAAAAAACGATAACACATTACAAAAATAAGCTCTTTTTGGTATAATACCTGGTACCTGCCGTCTGAATAAAGTTTTACCAGAAAAGCTAACAATATCAACGTTACTTTACCACCTAATAATTTACAAATTTACATACAACTTAAGAGTGGGGACAGGTGTGAGCAAAGTAGTTCTTGTCGTATGTTTATATGAAGGATGAACCGGATGACCCTGTTGTTGGAAATAGGCTGTTAATGCTGAATGTTTGAACTGGTCTGACTGTAGAAGTCAAAATACATGTACATAAAATACAAGTGTTCGATGGATATGAGAGTAAATCTAGGATACGCATCTAAATGTGAAACCTGCTTGCGCTCGGAGGGTTTTCCAGTTTTAAATGATTGTAAAACATATTAAAAATGCATTAGTCAGAAACTATTAGGGTGTTATACTTAAAATGCCATTAACACCTTTTCGAGTACTCTGTACGCTCTTCACACCTTGAACCTGTATTCATAGCGTCATTGGCCACCCAAAGAAGTTAAGATACATGCTCCTTCATTGCACGCTTTGTTTTGTCTTCATCGTGCTCAAAGACACCGAATATTTACGAAACAATAGCATGTATAACAAGCTTTCAGTACAAATGAAGTCCTATGGAAATGGCAAAATTGATGAGGTACAAAACATTTAATGTACAGTTACAAGCAATTGATCCTTACGAAGAACTAGTTGTTAATACCAAAATATTTATTATTTGATGCTATAGCAAGTTGAGTTGTATGATATGATGTTGTGATTGTTACTTTAGTGGTAGGTTCTGGTGATATTTCTGTCGTTGCTACGTATGGTGATTTGGAAGACTGAGAATTGTAAAGAATATATTAGAATATCTTATAAGGTTAAAATATCTAATATATCAATAACCAAATACATTACAGTGACAGTTCCTACAACATGCATTACAGTGGCCGTTACATCAACAGTAACAACAGTTGTTGTTTTTTAATAAAATGTTCTTGTCTTTGCATCTCCGTGAAAAGATGGATACATAATAAATCTAACACAGGAAGTATAACACATTTGTTCTGAAGTTAAGAAATGTTTTACATTATTCATCTGATAAAACCAGTAGGCTGAAAGTTATTGTAGAATTTAGGATTTCCAGACGGATTATCATAGATGAAGAATTGAGATAAGACGTCAGGATTTTTGTATTACCTTATAATCCGCTTCTATCATAGCAACAAGCCTGAAAACATTCCGGTCTAAATCTGTAGCAATTTTACAAACAATTTATTAGGAACCTATATTCCAAATTACCTCGATATTTTAGACATAAATGATAAAAATGTTTATATTTTGCTCCGAAAAAAAACCTGTTACAGATAAGAGTTTACTGCCAAAAAAATCGTTAAATATGGAAGTTTGAATAAACGCAATGTTTCTTATCGGTGATCTTTCCTAAAAATTCTAAATATCAGAACATTAATTACCTTGCCTAATCATAATATAAAAATACATTTTGAAAATATATCGGATACTCTGACGTCATAGTTTGATTTAAAATGTCAGCTCCATAAATTTTAATCTGTACGCCGCGCCCATGATAGTGCACTGGTGTTAACTGCTGACGATGCTAAAGTACGTGTGAATCTATACGAGTGCAGATATTTGGTTTTTGTTCTGTTTCTTCTGCTTTCAGTGTAAGATAAAGAAATTTTTATTGTTATTTATACAACCTATAAGAATTTCAAACTTTTGAATAATAGATAGAAAGGTTCGTTTATTGAAAGCTTTCAAACTGAGGCATATAAAACAGTCACAGTGGTAGTATCAAGCTGCTTATCCATTAGTGCAAACAGTTGTTTGTCGAGTTCAATTCTTTCTGAGAAATATTGGTAACTTTTTACAATGATACAATAAAAGACCTATGCATTATTTCTGTTAGTTAGTCCACTGTATGTGTCCATTGACTTTCATGGAAATCAACTGCACACATTCTAATACTAAGAAAACACTACGGTCAGGATTTATAAGTAAAACAGTTCATGATTTTTGTCCATGCTTTTTGGTCAATGCATTCTGGTTAAATTGCCAACTAAGCACATTCAAGAATAGTTTGGGATTGTGGGTGAAAGGTATATCCCGACATTGTCATTTTTTTAAAAACGTGGCTTTAGAAAGCTACTTTACTGAGAAATCTGTGTACACTTCTGAAATATCTAAACGATTTAAACATATTATTATCCATGTTTTCTGTTTTAGGGGAGAGAGGAGGCTAACAATTGTTTTGACACTTACGGAACTTCAGAAACTTTTTTAATAGAATGGTTCAAGAATTAATTCGATATTGCCATTTTGTTTATAAACTTGGCTTTAGAAAGCTACGATGGTAGAGTTGATATGTGAATGGAGACCATTAAATTCAGATGAAATCGAATGCATTAAAAGAGATGGACCAAGTTATTACATTATCAATTTCACATAATATTGTAACATGCTTTCATTATAGACATTAAATATCATTAACAAGTAAATACTAAAGGAGATATTTAAGATTGCTCCCATAATCTAGATCTTTAATCTTGTATGATTGATTGTATGAATCATTAGTATAAACATTTTAAAATACTTGGCATTGTGGTTAAACGACAAATTAAATTTGCAATGCTTTTTCGTCGGTTTTTGCTTTTAACAGTTATCTGTTTTACCAATCGAAAATTAAGCAAAATGAATATTAAAAGGCTCTTGAGGTGATTTTCTTTCCAGATAACTCACATAATGTGAAACTAATACAATAAAAAACTAGTATAATGTTTAAATAATATAACGATGCACTGACGCTATGTAAAAATGTAAAAACAAGAAATGCTAGTAAGCGAAACCACAAAAGTCATTCGGGACATATCACCATTTGCCTGTAACTTTTTCTCTAGAGCATATGATGAATAAAAGATTAAATTTATCACAGAAAAAAGATTTGTTCCTATTTTCCCATTACATCAAGCCTGTTTTTCTGTTTCTAGGATGCATTTTAATTGAGTTATAATATAGTTCTGGCCTGCATCCATGTTTATCTTTCCAATATGGCTTCCGACTAACAAGTACTAGTATAATACAGGTTGTTGTGTGAATGTTTTCTTTCATTCGATGGTATGGCTTCATGGGTCAATAATTTCTATGACATTTAACTTGTTATTCCAACTAACAAATTATAGCTTAAGAATTCATCAACTAATTGTTATGTTGTTTTGGTATGTTGTTGTTGTTGTTCCGCACCATTGTGTCCATGATGGACATTTAGTTTATCGTATTGCTAAGCCTAAGACACTGACAAAATTGTGTTTTCAGTTTTACATTGGAGTTATTTAGATGGGTGGACTAAGAATATTTTGTTTCATTTCAGTAATGGTGTATGCTGATCAGGGTTCGATTCCCAATCACGGCAGGTCGTACTTTTTAATAAGAGTTCGGCAATAAAGTCAATAACTCTCAGAATAGCGAGAAGCTGTATTGTGCAAAGTTAAACGATTACTAGTAAAATACGAACTTTTAAGAACTGTTTAGATCAAAAGTACAAATAGAATAAATGATTCAATCGTAATTTATCATTTCCAAATAGATTTTTCTGATCTGCTTATTAGCATAAAATTGACTAAGACGAAACAGTCGGCGCCAAAGTATTAAAGTATTAATTATTAAAATGCACTATTAGAAACCCTTCCTTCTTGGCATAAAGAATAATAAATTCCTTCAAATTTGCATTATGTCTCGTCTGAAAAAAGTATATGATCTTAGCAACTGCAATAACGTTTGTATAATAGTGACTTCGTCTGTACTCGCCTGTCTATAAAATTCCAAATGTAATCAACTCGAACATTTTACGTCAAAACAATAATAACATAATAATAAAGAATAACCGAACATTTGCATTTTGCCTACTATTGGCAACGGTCTTTAGATTCGGAATGATTTTGTTTTTATCAATAGTTCCTATAGATTTCTATTAAGAGGTAGCAGACATTTTGCAGCATTCTTCACATCATTTGTCATGACTGTCAGTACTCTGTTTGTCAAATATCTAAAATTCTGACAATATTTGCAAATTCTTTTTCCGAACATGGCTTATTATCCGTCCGGCAGTGATTTCGGTCAATACTGATTACGGCGCTGCGTTTTTAGAGGAGATTTTTTGTTCATAATTGATAGTGGTTTTTGATATGATATTCGGAGTCCCTCTGAGAATATGGTTACCATTTTTTTGGTTAGGAAAGTTAATGAGATTAATTGATTCTGAGAAGATATCTCAATACACAGTGTCAGATCCATTGTTGCCATAGTGAAGACGTCACATTAGAATTGCCAAGTATGAACGTCCCAGTGAAACTTGTAATTTATATTTCTTTAGTTTGTCGAGGCAATGCGATAGTAAATGCGTTCTGAAAATATAATAGCTTAAAAATAGCATCAGTTTACTGGTATTTTCTACTTTTGCTTGCACTTTGGTTCTCTTCGTCTATTCTTTAATTGTGGTTATGCGCTATGTGTCTCTTACCAAAAATAAAAGGTATAATAAACACTAATAAGACCCAGGGTGGAGAATGAAAAAAATTCACACAAAACGAATATAGTGCTTTCAACGATTTGATTTAATCTTCTTCAATAACAGAATCATTTGTTAATAGGTTCAGTCGTGTAATGTAAAAATAATTGTGCTGTAATTGTATTGCATATCAAAGTATAAGGACATGCATTATTTATAATTATGATTACATCATAAATAATGTAATAACTACTTATTACACCATTTATGATAATTTATGATATTTATTAAAAAATGTTTATGATTGTCAAACATCGTAGTTATGCATAGACAGATAATCATCTAACTGATTTTTTTTATCATTCTTAGTATGATTTATAAAACATAATTATGCATGTATAATGTATTAGTGCTCATTTATTCAACTTATACAGACTTTATATAGCGAAAGGTTTTCTAACGCGATACATTATTCATTATGCAATGAGAACTCGTTTGAAAATGAACAAATACATGTAACTCGATTTTCAAATGTTTCCTTTTAAACATGTATTGCTTTTTGTATTGGTCTGACCGTTCACACTAAGTCCAAACATAAAGAAAATCGCTTTGAATTAATGAGGGTTTTTTTCTGAAAATCACAGACTTCGAATGTATCTGTTTACCTAGTAATTTTTATTTCAAACCTTATGCTAGAATGTTATGTTGTTGTTTTTTAGAATTATACTGTAAAATATGAGGTCATACATCTCACGGGTTTCAAGTATGCTTTATTTTAATGACAAATACGTTTGCTCCAATGTCTGCTTTTTAGTATTTTAAAGTTAACCTTAATATAATTTCAATGTGAGAAGTATTTCTTTTTTGCAATAATTTAAACGAATCTTGTTCTAGTTTGTTTATGCAGCAAGGACAGCTGTGTTGCCATGGGAACACACTTATGACTAATTGACTATTGACAATCCCAATCTCTTCAAGAACCAGTCGGACTATGGCACCAAACATAAAAATACAAAATATTATTAATACACAATCTAACATCACCAAACATTATATGTCTGCAGTTCAAAGAAACAAAATATTGCATAATAATACGTATGATCGGCCAAGAGGACAGGGAATCAGTGACTGTGTACCAGTGATATATAACAGCAGGTCTCCATAAATATTGCCAACCGAATTTGTTAGAAAATTATCCAATACTTAGACGTTCCATGAGTTATTATCCGATATGCCCTGTTGATAACCTTATGGGATACAATTTGCGTTTTCTGTTTACATAGACTGGTCTGTAAATATACACATGGCTACAAATGTGACCATCTTCACTCAAGATGGATTGTATATAAATATTACCTTCTTATTGGGTTATTAATAACCCTAGATGTGCTTTGAAGTAAATGTCGGCCATTTTGTATCCTATAAAACTTGGCAATATTTTAATATTTGATATTTAAGTCTATGCTTAAGGATAAGCTTAACTATGGTTATGCTTCAAACTTGCAAACTGTTCGCATGTGCAGGTAACAACTCTTTATTACCTCTTGTTTGTTCACCATTTGTGCGGACATAAGCTGTACCTTTAATATAAACTATAAATGTTATTGGATTGAGCCTCTTTAACAATTCTTATACTGCTTCCTGTTTAAAACAAATATCTATGTAACCTAATGAATAAAATAGTTATAGAAATTGACATGTTTTTGCATTAATACAGCTTGCAATTTCCTATTTTATCACAGAATACATTTCCATATCTGAAATTAGCAATGCCACTGCGGTTGTACATATATTCACAATGTTTCCATGTCAAACAATTCATGGTTTTCGTATAAATTTTGTACTACTGATTGTCGTCTGAATTAATAACGAATAATTCGTTTTACAAAAGGGCAAAAATACAAATGGCAAATTAGTAAAAGACAAAGTGTCTGTCACCAAATAACTTACATAGGATATGGTAAATACATAAAGACATAAAACAAAAGCAGACAGTTTCGACAAAATGCAATCATTTTGCAAAACTTAGAAATGCCTAAGGAAATAAAATGTTAATATGAAATGTTTCATTAACGCTATCTACATTTCAATTAAGATGATTTTTGCCGTCAGAATTTGTTATACGGGGATCGTCGAACAAATATAGAGGTTTTTATCAGTGTGATAATACATGTATTTGCGTCACTGACGGTTGAATAAAATGTTCTAGCATTATTTTGGTAAGGTGAAATAATACTGAAAAATATGTCTTAGTATCATGATGTGTAGCTAGGATTTAGATGTGCTTTTAACACCAAATTATAAGTTTGATGATGTCACAAAGTGCTCAAAGCACAATACGCATCACCATTTTTACTTGGCTACTTTATGCATACACCAAATAGTTGTACCCTATCAACATGTGATGTAAATCAGCTATTCTGTATTGATGGAGACTTTACTTACAGTTACATTTAAAAATCTTAAGGTTATTGACATTGTTAGTAATCCGTTCTCATATCAACCTCCCTAGACATATATTGACACTGTCCGAAAACTGTTCTTTTAGTAACGACTATGGATATATCTCCAAAACAAACTGTGGTTGTCATATTGAATGCTTAACAAACTGATTGATGTGCTAGTCCAAATAAACCATGACGTCATACTAGAAAAATCATTGATCATAAGGCCTATATAAATCATTAACTCCGCACTAAGATGTCGTGTCCGCAGCTAATTGATATATTGTATAATATATACGGGTATAATATACAATAGCGCAAAGTCATTTTGCGTCTTATAAGAGAACCAAATTTGAATTTGTAAAAAGTTCATTCTAAATAAATTATATTTTTTTCGACAGATTTTTTTAGTCGATATCATTTGAACGTTTATATTAGACTTTTAATTGATAAAAACAAGAGAGAAGCACTTCTAAAACAATGTTTACTTGAGCAAGAACCTTTATCCTACTAACTCACTATTTGGGAGCCAGGAAGCGTACTCGAAAATGATTATCTAAGTTGTGAGAGCTAGTTTCACAATCGAGCTAAAATAAATTAGTCTAATCTAATCTCAAACAAAACATGGTAGATTCCATTTTACGTCCAGACTATATTTACCCAAGTCTACAAATGATATAGAAGAAATTAAATTTGATAAAGATAGCCATTCTGTCTAAGGTATGGCAACTTACGTTGACGTTTTGAAAGCTTATTCTGACTTATTTTCAACGCTATCTACATATTGACCAACTAACCTACTTTGGTCGCCACAAAATGAGAACCGTGGACACACAACCGAAATTTTGGTACAATATTCAAAGTTTGGTGTTTTTTGGCAATTTACGGAGAAAACTGTTTTAGTATGTCGGGCAGATTGGTAACGGTGATATGAAATGAAATCAGTTGAAGTCAGCTGTGCTCTGCTTTTTACAATGGATATTATTAGCTTTCTATATAAGAACAATCAAGGAGTGGCACTTCAGTTTTAAAGTCGGTCATGAAAACCACCATGCTGCAAATCATTGAACTTTATGTAAGACGTATATTAAATTCAATACAAATATCTTGCTGTTAATATACAATATACTAACAGTCTGAGTGAGCCTTCCAATCACTTGAAAATCAATTAAGCAACATTATGTAAATACCGTTTTCAAGTAGTAAAATTCAAGAAGTTTTATTATTGTAAAGATACATGTGTGGTATGTGTATTATTGTGTATTCAATTAAGAACAAATTGAATATAATTTCATATACTTTAAAGTAATCATTTCAAGTATAACCAAATGGCATTAATGAAATAAAACATAAAGACATACTTGATAATAGAACGCTACCTAAAGTTGGCATATTCTTTATGCTAATTAATATTGAGAGCATGAGCTGTATACAAGGTGTGCGTTCCTAAGTTCTGAACACAGCGTTTGTACTCTGTTATACAGAAAATACTACATGTAAATAGCTTACCTGATCACTTCGATCAGTTAGCTTCGCTTTGTGCATTATAAGACGGGTAATACTCGGAATTACTCGGAAATACCCGGAATTACTCGGAAATACCCGAAATTTTACAACTGACATTATAATCATATCAGATGTTAGTTTTGAATACTTTGAGAACACACACGTGTGAAATGTAATGTAATCAATGAAAATGCTATGAAATGCAATGAAAAGCTACTTATTGTTAAAGCTCATCGTTCATAAATTTTACCTTAAAACTCAACTTTTCTAAAACTAAAAAAAATTGTACGAAAAATTTTGGAATCATTATATATAAAGCAGATTTCTACAAATGATAAATTTGGTGCAAACTGATAAAACAAACTGTAAAAGATGGTTATTGTATGTATACAAATTAACCCCGGTAATAACAATAAAGATAATTTAAGACTTATTTCTCAATATATAAAACCTTTTGCACGAGTTCTTCACAAAGTTGAAATTCATTTTGTTACAACATTATTTAGATATGTTTCTAAATAAAAACTTCCAGTACAAAAAGACTATATTATAAAACAATGTATAATCAATAACAATTCTATTTCAATAGACATCATATTATATAAGCTTTGATAAAACTTGTCAGAATTAGATACAGTAGAACGGAAATAGAAAACAAATAGATGTGTTTTATTCTGACGAATGAGAAATCTAGTGTACATGCATCCAAGTGTATCATTTGGGACGTTTTTATCCTCTCACGTTAAGCCAACAAATTGACGCAACAGTAATATACTTTCTTCGCAGATACATGTACCCTTTTGTACCTTGACATCATTCTATAAACAGCAGGTGATAATCTCACCTCTATACTAAGACGCACAACCATTCCCAGTATTCGGCGATTTGGTACGCAACAGAATATAGTGCGGCGCATGAAGACAAAATCGTTTGATATTTTTGTTTTTTGATACAATCATTATTAAATTGTAAACTAAATGATTACTAAAAACTACAGGAATATCAATCCATAAATACAAAGAACTTTTAAACCTCAAAAGGTACAGCTGCAGAGTTAAACCGTGTATTCTACTTTCGATTTCAAATGTTTGTCTACAGAATGACAGATGTAAACACGTTAGGATGGAGATTTAACAACCGGTTAAAAGTTAATTTTAAATTGGCATAGATGGTTGGATAGTTAATTTTTATCTAGTAGACACATAAAACATTCTCTATTTGTTCAGTACAGTTGAATGGAGAAATTATTAGAACGTAAACATTGCCACGCGTTTTCGGTAAATAAACAGTTTACCCATGATGCTGAGCGTCTCCGTACAAAGGTCAGTTAGACCATTTGTGTACAGAATGACCTTGACATAGTTAAGCAATCACAGGTAAAATCATTGCTTCAAGGAAATTAGCAATGTTCCCGTGGGGTTTATTCCTTGACCTCTCTATCCCAAAGCGCACGTGTCCTTCCGCTGAATGACTGCTTGTGGATATGTTTAATCCAAATGTTATCATGAGAAAGAAGTCTCAATGCATACTGCTCTAAAACGAATTTATTTATTGAGATTTCGGTAACCAATTCCTATTGGCATCAAACCCCTCTCACCAAGACACTATTACATCATTCAAAGAAGCAATTATATTTGACAATGTAGGATAATAACATTTTTTATATTGTTGATTTGACAGGAACGATGTTTTTGTAACCTAAAGAGTTGTGTATATAAGACAAAAGTATCATAAAAAAACGAAAATAGATAGTTATATCTTTGTGTTTATGGTAGACATAAACTGAACTGAAAAACAGCACGTGAAGGTTATAGTAATCTTTTTGCACCATTGAAGAGTTGTAAATTACTCATCTAATGACATAATGTACCAATATATACAATCAGTTTTGAGTTATACGAAACCATTATGGCGCGAATAAAATATCTTACAAGTTTCCTGTTTCCCCAGGGCTTCCGGATTTTGGAGTTCCAATGTACAGCCCAGAAAAACTTTACTTATTTAAAAAACTTAAACATTTACAATTTGAAGAGGAATGCCCGTATTCAGAAAACTGAAAAATAACAAATTGAAATAAGGAAGCTGAAAAATTGTCAAACAGAAGCAAATTGTCCGAACGTAGCAAATTGAAAATTAACAAATGAAGTGGAGTGTCCAATTCAGATACCTTAACATAAGCAAATTATAGTAAAATTGTCATAAAATTAAGAACTCTAAAAAGACACCTAAGTCTAGCCTAATGTCGGAAAATCACATTCGGAGGTTGAGACTCTCAGGTCACACCGTTCTAGCTATCATACCATAATTACTCATTAAGAAACAGATTGTTGTCATTCGTTTCTGTCATTGTTGTCATAGCAACATAGTTTTCTTAATTGTTTCCTAAGTTCGTTGACTTCTTTTGATGCATTTATTCTACTTTCCCGCTTCCCAAAATTAACAACCACAATCCGCATCATACCGATGTCGCTCAGGAAAAGTATAGTATGTGTTTCTTTAAACAGTTCATTGGTAGAATGTGCCATAGAAATGTATACATACATGGTTGGGGTTTGCTCAAGACGAAAATGATTAGATGAAAAAATAAACATATAACATAAATAAAAGCTGCAGTGTAGTTTATTACATTGTAGCTGTTTTTTGGACAAAGCAACACCATTTAGCATGGCCGAGCCATTCATCAAATGTGCAATCCGTGAATTATGTTTTCTTTTATTCCTAAGTCTCGTTAGTAATGAGATCTCACGAGAATAATCATAACATGGACGACTTCAATAATGAAGCAATCTGAATATGACACGTAAAGTGAATACATGCAATAAATCATGCTGGTTACAAAAAGTTATTTTAGTTGTAACAACCGTACAAATAATGTCTAGCTGTTTTAGAGTAGAAGATAGAAAAGTGAAAATGTTTGCGGTAAAAAAATGGAGTTCAATTATATGAACAAACTCTCGACGCCGTTTCTGGCGATTCTGAGAATAATATTATGTTTGACTACTTAATTCTCATAAAATTTCTGATATTTGTAGACATTAAATGGAACGGTTAAATAAAAACGCCGACAATGTCTAACAGTGAAAGAGCCTAAAATATTTGTTTGACCATCCGTATTGTTTACATTTGGCGGCCATTGTGATGCCCTCTTGTATGTTTTGTTTGGTATATATAATAGCAAAACAGACAAATATTGAGAATTTGTTACTCCATAGTGGACATATTTACGTACAGTTACTTTTAGAGACCTGTAGTTTATGTTGTTTTCGGATGATTTTATTAACGTAATGTAAGAACCTTCGAAGTCAATAACCTAAATAATTTTTTGAGGGGGTCAAGCTTTCAAAGACAGGAATTCATCTTGCGGGACTTTAATAGGAGATGCATTGCAGTGATTATGTAAATGTTAGTTTGGATGGCTATAACCAAGCCTTAAATAGCCCCTAAACTTTTCGAAACCTTTTTCAAAGAATAAGAAAATGGTAACCCCCATTTTTTAAATAAAGAAAAGAAGAAAAGAAATTAAAATTTTAATCAATATAACTGAAACGGTATCCTTTGAAAGTTCTACAAAGGGTTTATTTAAAATTATAAAATATTAAACATAAGTACATTGAGCAAGAACAAAATTAAAACGTAGGTCGATG
This sequence comes from Mactra quadrangularis, assembly GCA_025267735.1. Taxonomy (NCBI): domain Eukaryota; kingdom Metazoa; phylum Mollusca; class Bivalvia; order Venerida; family Mactridae; genus Mactra; species Mactra quadrangularis. The sequence continues at coordinate 35,723,311 of CM046308.1, read as the reverse complement.
GCCTCGTTTTCAATCGTCAAATATGGGGCGACATGGTTTTCAGCTTCGGTGAATAACCATTTTCTTACAGTTCTAAATACTTGATTTATATCTAGGCTTGATTAGATAGTTTCATTTACAAATATTATGATCTAATATGATTTATGAGATTTCTGATAAAAATACTCCTTAGTATATGACAGCCTATCAATAATGGCTGAGAAGTATAGAATTTGTACCGAAATCGCGTAATTTCTCGTGATATGCGAGAACTATTACGTTGTCATTACACATCACTTGTCAAAAATTCGTGGTATTGCTTTGAATTGTGGACTGGAACAAATCTGATTAAATGCATTGATGAACTGGCTACGTTATGTCACTTACTAGACATAAAAATCTTATCAAATGTCATAAGCTGAGTTCATTTAACATTTAATATTTGATTGCAGATTTCGTGTATCGAACGCACTGTTGTTTCCGCTCGAATATTTTGTACTAACTGAACGTTCTAACAGCTGTCTACCCCTGGTTGATGTTATAACGATTAAATTCTAGGTATATCCAACATCACATAACCTTTATAATTTAGGTCTACGGTAAGATGTGGGTAACAAAGAAATGAAGCAACAGCCTGATATATTATACATTGATGAGTCACCCTGACAAAAAGCAGCTGATGGATTTCCTATCACAACCTGTAGCCTGAACGAGGACGTTGTATAATCCATAAAATGTTATATTTACGAATATTTTTTTCTGGGTTATAAGTTTTTCTTATCGATCTGTCAGTATTTGATGTATGTTATGTATGTTATGTAACTTGGAGACTTGGAACATTCTGATCTTACGATTAAAGTAACAACCTTTGTGATCTGTAAGCATTTCCAACATAGCAAATATTAAGATTGTGAGATATCTGACGATATTTGTATAACGTAATCTTCGTAACAATGTTTCCATTGTCAATAACATCTTCTGCGTTGTTACGTGGTGATGGTGATTTATTTAATCTAACTTACGATGAAACTCGTCGAAAGTCAAAAGACGAAACACTCTTACAAAAATTATGTCGTTATTCTAAATTCGGTTGATTTCAAAACAGATTTTGCATATTTTTCAAATTATTTTGAAACTATTGACATATTATATAAACATTTGCGTTGCTACGGTAACAGTGGTCTTGAATAACTCACACATTTCAATACGTTCAATGTAAGTTTGTGTTTCAATAAGACAACAGTACACAACCTAATTTCATCTATTTATATATGTCATTACAAACTTGATTAGAAATGTTATATATAAAACAAATTATATTGGCTTAAGAGTTTATCACTAGGGATTTGATGATCGAATTTTAGTGGGTAGGAGTACGACTATGTCATCCTCAATTACAGACTAACAGTATCAAACGTACAAACAGGAATTCTGAAGTTTTCCGAGTTTTCAGAAGTTATTTTGTCTCGGAGTTGAATGGTGATTGTCCGAATGACAGTTCCAATTAGAAAAATATCTTGCCACTCAAACGTTGGTATGTCAAACTGGTTTTATATAACATAGCTAAAATTGTTACCATGGGAATAGTGTGACGTCATAAGTGTTGATGATGACGTGTCTATCGAGGGATATGGTACATGTATGTATTTTGTTGTGTTTCCAAATATAGATCAGAATCATTTCTCTAGAGTTCATCAAATTATACCAAAACATTGGTCAAATGTCTAGTTTGTTTACTTTGGAACTAAAACAAAACAGGCCAGTTTCGTTAGGCTATGCTTACTGTTATATCTTATTATGTTATTGTATTGAGGGTCAAAATGATGGTCAGCGCTCTTATCAGAATAGTCACGGGACATTGTTTTCTTACTCCTCTGTTTTCGTTCTCCATATCAGTTTTACTTTGTTTGGGACTTGATAATGTTTTTATGTGATCGGTAAGTAGGTCATGCAGTCGACTTTAATAACAGCGGAAATTAAGTAACCAATATATCTACAACGTACTTTTGGCATTATTCATCATAAATGAATATTCAATTATGACAAATAGAGACAATCGAAGATGAAATACAATTTCTTTGCCAAAATAAGAAATAGCTTGTCTCGATGCATCGTCATGAATCTTGATGGAAACAAGAGAAATAAGCATTACACGCAATGCACGATGGGATTTGATGAAAAGTTTGTTTGAAAAAAGTATTATTCAAATATGACGAGTATGTAAAATAATGTTATTTAAGAGAATCTTGCGTTCTTTATAAATCTGTTGTACTTATATACACTAGGAGATGGTTTGAAAGAAGTACGTATATTTGACTAACTTGTTGCCTTTTTCTATGATTGCTTTTTGTGAAAAAATTTGCAAATAATGAAAGCTAAACTATATAGCTTGTAATGTTTTGCACGAAAGGTTTTGCTTCATAAATGCATTCACACCACAGCTAATTTCCATTTTACAAGCAATAAATCAGTTGCTTTGACAAAGAGTTGAAAAAGCAAACATCTGATGTTTGTCTTGCAATTGCTCCTATTGACATGTCTGTATTTCACGGTTTTCCATTCACTCCATTCGGACTGTATTTGTCTCCATAAAACTTGATGCACTATGATACGATGATGAAATAAAATTGTTTCATCATACATGACATCTCATGGAGACAAAAATGTTGCATTTGTTCTGGAGGAACACCGTAGTGTCGGGCTGGACAATTTTATTTGCGATGGTATTATGTGATAATTAAGATATTTAAACTTCACATTAACTAAATGCAATGTTTTTCTATTTTCAGGAAAGCTTTCCTTGATATTATAACACAAGAAAAGAACAATGTTCCGCCTAACTATGACAATGGTAAGTTTTTGTTTGTTTTATTATTTATAAAAACAAAACATAATTTACCAAAACTAAATACACATTTTCCCGCTTCTAACGATGTACATATCATACAGATTCATTTTGAATTTCAATATGCTAACTCTGACATCAAATCGAACGGAGAAAAATTGGGATGCATCTGAAAGATTGCTCAGTTCAATCTCAATATCCGGGATAAGAGGTCTACTTCATTCCTTTTGCCTTAGTTTTTGTTTTGCTTAGCTCTGAATATAGTAATTAGGGTATGGTCTACACAAATAATAAAACCTGGAAGTTCTTTGGACACAATTTCATTGGAAATAAATGCTGAACATTTCTATTTCATTCCCCTTATATTTTCACAGTATCTGAAATAACAGAGATATTAAGTTAACTTTTCAAATGAACATATGCTGCGATAATAAACATTTATCTCAATTATTTAATGTTGTGTTTTATTTCACAATAATCTTTATTTATTTGATTTCTAAATTATCTGTGATTCACAGGAGCAGATCATTGCGTAGCACTCTAAGATGTACAGACAGCTAGTTGTCTCTTTTTAAAACAGACACTGTAATTAGAGCAGAAATTATGCCCTTAGATAAATATGTAAATATGGATCAATATTAATTTAATTTTAACTGTTAAAAGAACACACACACATAAACACCTTGATTTGTATATTTTGTTGTAGTAATTATTTCAATGCTTACCATTTCAAAGCTGGTCGACATCTCCATCAATTTAAGGGGACTATATTTACATAAAATATATATTACTCACACATTGTAGTTATTTCCCCAAATCCAATTAGTGATCAACGTGTTTGCAATAAATTATTTACAAAGTTACCTCCACAACCTTGTATCTAAGAGTTTGCTCCTTTACATGATACCAACATACCAATCTGATTAAAACCCGATCTAAAATTTTACCGCTCGCATACTCGCTAATTTAGATCTGGCCTTTTCCAAACGAAGGTCACGTTCAGGTGACCTTTTCTCATCATAATATTTATGACGAAGTTGTTATGATACGTAACTTGTTTACATCGTCTACGTCACGCAATTTGAAATGAGCCACCCAATCGCAGACTGTGAATAATACCGCTGTTAAATTTGCATGCAAACCTTGGTCTAAAAATAGAAATTACGAAATCAAAATGTGATTAATAGTGTTTTCGTCTGGATGAAAGATACGCATTGATTGGTCGACACAAAGTTCATCTCGACGTGACCTTGCATTGACTAAGTAGAGATCCAGTATGACAACGCGAGTAGAACAGGATCTCTGTTTACGGAGATTGCCAACATACATAACATGCGCAATTCAAAATATAATTGTTCTGTTTACAGATGAACCAACCATGATACAATGTGAAATGCACGTGGAGAACTTTGATTCAATTAATGAAGCTAACATGGTAAGTAATGTACACACTTGCTGATAACAAACAAACTTATAAAATGTTGGTGAAAAGTGCATTTTATGTACAGGTCTAATCTTTCAGGTTTATGGATAGCCCATCCCATTCACGATCAAACATTTCCAATTGCTCTTGGAAAAAACATTTTGTGTCTAAATTGCAGGATTTTTAAGCAGGTGTTGACTTTGATTTCCCGATGCTGATATGCGTTGTTTGCTTTTACTGTCAAACATTAAGCACGTGAAAAGTTCATATCAGTAATTGTTTGACTAATTAAGCAAATCTAAACAAAGCACGTGTTCACGTTGATTAAAGTCAGCGAGATTGTATTGAAAGATCTATTCTAGGAATTATTTTGTAGATAACAGTACCAATATAAAATGCCAACTTTTAACACATGTCGGTTGCTTACGGGGTTAGCAAACTACCTTGACTGCCATAAGGTGTCGAACATACATGTGCAAAAACCTAATAAAAAGTAACTTAGATTGGGTCCAGGAAAAGAAAAAAAACGCAACAGATGATTCATTCCATTCGAGATGGTTTTTTGTATAGAGGCGGATGGGAAATGACTGTTAAAGGTTGTGCAGGTTGTAATCTATTGTAACACTTCAATATGATCAAATCTGGGATATCAACCACAATTGTCCGAATCCTAAGTAGACACTTACGTCGCCACAAAAGCGAGCTTGGTGGGAGATAAGTAGAAATGCCTCTTCCACACTATATTCTTTGTTCACTGTTTTCACTAATTGTTTATCATTTATGTCTTTTACAGGATTATACATTGACCATTTTATTACATCTCAGTTGGCATGATCACAGATTTAGTAAATATGATATAAAAGGTATAGATGAAGGCTATGTTGAGATAGATGCAAAAAATTTAGAGAAGCTATGGGTACCAGATTTATACTTTCCTAATGAGAAGAATGCATACTATCATAATGTATTAATGCCTAATAAGATGTTAAGAATATATAAAGGTGGCGATGTGACTTACTCTACCAGGTAAGCTTTCAGATGATTTACTTGAAAAAAATATTACTAGATTTTACATTTTCATAATAAAAAATCAAGATAGGGAAAGCTCATTTGAAATATATTATGTGTTATAAGAACACAATGTATTTGAAAACTGAAGTGCCACAAGTTTGTCGGCACTAAAATGTAGTGTTTTGTATTATTTGTATATATTCAATTAATTGTCCTTACGCGTGCTGTGAACCCGGGTCGATAGCGCAGTTGGTAGCGCCGGGATTTGGAATCTCGTGCCCGAGGTGGTGTGGGTTCGAATCCCATCCGGGGAGGTTATACCCTTCCATTAAAATTTGACAATAATGTCGATTTTCCTCCATTGATTAGATAATATGCCTTGTGGAAGGGTAGTGATTACTGGTTATAGACAAAGGTCCAGGAAAGCTAGGTTAGGTGCGCTGGACGCCGTAAAATGACCTAACTTGTGTTGACACGGCGTTAAATCCAATAAATAAATAAAATATTATGCGTGCTGTACCGTATAAATTGGAAACCTATTTCCAATATCTCTTACTTAAACTGTAACGGTTTCCTTTTTATATTAAAATCTTTGCAAATCTGAAAATGATTGTTTATTTATTCATTTAAAGTAACAACGAACAGTGCACGTTGCGTGCTTCTGTATAGTTGTATACACACACAATAATAAACTTCAGTGTCTATGTATATATGAGCTACCCACTCTTGCTATAAAAGAATACAAAACTTGGACAACTTATACATTGTTCCAATATACCAGGAAAAACAGTCACAATAAATGTGTAATTAAAGTAATGCAATGTGCCAATGATAATAATGCAAACACGGAAGATACACATTAAAATGTAATACTTAAGATGATATCTCTCATTATTTGTTGGCATACGTCTTGGTATGTCATAAACTTCTTTACACTTTTAGTAATTCCATGATACACTATATTTTTGCTGTAAAGTCATAGATTGCTGTAGTTTTGTTTGTTTCTTTATTTTCAGGCTTTCTCTAACGCTGAGTTGTCCAATGGACTTCAGAGCCTATCCATTTGACAAACAAACGTGCAAATTTATTATCGAAAGTTGTAAGTATATTGTTTTAGTAGTGTTTTTCTGTTTAGCAAACACTTTTACATTTGGACGGGTTTGGTTTTTTAACGTTTTTTATTTATATCGAATGTCATATAAGGCAGAGGTTTTACTTAATTATCATCCATTATAGCCAAACTCACACTCAATGCAACTTACGAAAACTTTCTGCTATACATATACGTATATAAAGATTAATAGTTAATACTTGGTCCTTACCCACCACACTTCCTCAATGATATACTGTAGTGATCTTAAGTCAGTGACCTTAACCACTCAATCGCAATTAATAGTCCCGAAAATGTTAGCGAATCCGGAAATTTTGCAATCTTACTTAAGTTTGAACTTTCTACCATAATAGCGTTCTCCCATTTTTATAACTTAATTGATAGTGTACATGGCAAGAAATAAATGCATATTTTGTATCACAGTGATAGTCCAAGCAAAAGTGTGGAAAAATTTATAAAAAGTCCATTAATAAAAATCTCTATATTTTAGAATGGGAGATGGATTTTCCAAATTTAACATGTTTCTAGTTAAGATATTGTGATGAATATGTATTGGTGTTATTTCCATATGTAGATTTGTAATTAAAGAGTGGCAAATTCTATTCCTTTCTTTCAAAAAATGAAATATAATTATTGAACTGTTTGAAGTTTATTGAATAATCTTCAGGAATTTGAAATTGTTTCAGTAGTGCTTTATGATGTAAGTGGATAATGCTAAAGGCTTATTGTACTTTTATTAAGATGCAAAAGACTGGAATTAACTGCACCATTATATATGCAAATGATAATAAAACCACAAATCCTAGAGAGCAATAGAATTGAAGACCAATTAGTAGAAACAATTATAATTACAGCTTCTACAGGAATATTTAATGTGATGCAGAAGCTCATTAAATTAAATTACATTGCAGTTTTATGCATTAAATAATTTTTTTACAAATATTTAAAACATGATGATGTCAAAAATTACTATAATTCTTTAAATAATTACACAAGTAAATGAAAACCTAAATTTTTAACTGTTCAGTATATTTGCACGTTTAACATATTTGCACGTTTAACTAAAATCTCTATAACGGTATTGAAGCCATGGTAGGAAGTTTGTTTGATCCACTGTTCCTTTTACAATTATATTTGTGCCCTCTAGAAGTTCTTTTAGATGCATAAAAAGACATCCGCCAAACAGTTAATTGAGAGCAAACTTATGTCCATAAGCTATTATATATATCATGTGCAAACTAAGTAAGCTACTATGTATATTATGATGTTTTAATTTCGATTGTTTGTTTTTTCCTGAATCTTTTGCGGCAAGATCGGAACGTCCTAGAACCTGGTTTAATCTCCCAATGGCTGTCATTTTGACACTGACCGTTCAATTGCAAATATTCCTTTAGTCGTTGTTCTCGTTATATGTATTTTATATCCATTTTACAACAAAGATTTAAAAATCAAGGGGTATCTCCCTCTTTGCTACTTGGCTGTGTGGAATGTCTGGTTTTTTGGCTTTTGCTGTTGCTAGTACGTCATCAGACTCCTTTGTTAAGATAATGGATTTATAAGCAAAGATAAACAGTTTGTTTTGTCAAGGTTTTAAATGATAAATAACTGACTTATATGTATTTGCAGTCTCTTACAACGATGGTAACATTTTGTTGAACTGGACAAATTCTACATTAGGACCTATACATCTAGATAAAAGTACAGAACAAATGCCACAGTTTGAAGTGATCTCACATAGAACACATACCCTATCACATCAGAGGAGGGAACTTGGTAAGTCATTACATAATTAAATTGAAATGCATAATGACATGAGAAGCGAAGTAAAAAAGTGAAAACTAATAACCAATATGTATCGGCTTGAATTGAGGTTGGAATCCCTTTAACTACACATACCCTTCATTTCGACACATTGAACTGCTGGATAGTTCTTTTGACCGATTATCCATCTATGAAACATCAAAATTTTAATTGAAATATGGGTAATATATGGTTTAAAACTGGATCCAACATAAATACTCTTTTGCGCATTGCGTACAAAATTGTATATTTACCAAAACCTCCAGTTACATCTATTATGAGTAGTTTGCCAATTTAATATCTAAAAGTGTTAATAAAGTAACTAAAAATGCACCCCCAGCGTTCTTTCTATATCTACGTATGTTAAGGCATATTTTATTTCTCGTATTACATATGCCAGACAGTTTAGCAAGTGGTTTCAGACAACAATAATCGCAGTTAGGGAAAAGACTACCAGGGGACGTTATATCAGATTTTTTCACATCAATTTTTCCACATGGTATTGGATTAAAAGGAAAATGTGATAATAGAAGAATATAAATATATTTGGCTCCTTAAAGTCGGACTAGAATCCATAGAATACAGTTTATATAACCATTCCAAATCTAATACTTCCAGACGTATGGTAGATAAGATATTAAATATGTTATTCATGGTAATAGTATATAATTGTATCATTCGGGCAATTCAGGCTAACGAACATATTATAGCTGCAATGATCCTCGTCAGGAAAGTGCTTGTTACGACTGTCGGTAGACCTTTTTACTGATATCGTCAGGCAAAAGTCATGGCAAGTCAAAATCATATTTTTTTCATTAAAAAGCCTTCACATCTCCAGGTCAAATTCAAATAGTCAAGAAAACATTACGCAAACAAAAATGGTACAACTCGTGAAATCAGATATATACCTTGTAAAGCATGCCTTTTTTAAGGATTATGATGACCTTAAATGACAACTACTAAAGTATTTTTTTTCTAACTTTAATTTATCAAGACATGTATTAAAGTTACATGTATATGAAACTATGCAGAGTAATCATGATTGTAATGAAAATGGTATTTACCGTCTTGTTCATTACAGATCTTGCAATACTGCTTATCAACTGTATCTATATTCTGACTCGGCAATTTTACATTAAGTTAAAATAGCCAATTGTGATATATTGTATTAAAGTATATAAATTTATGCGATACAATTTACATATCCCAGTAGTTGCTTAACTTAAAAACATTGGTATTGTAACAACGTACTGAATATAGCAACATAATTTATAAGGACAGGCTAAATACAATCGATTTGTTCTCTTCAATAACATCAGAAAAGTTAATATAATCTTCTCCAACTCATTGGATGATCGCCATGACAATCCATGTATCTAATGAAACATCATTTATTTCTAGAATCATATCCATTACCATAGATCAATGATGATTATCTCTATACAATAAAAAAAAAGAATTCACAATGAGTATTTGTATACAATAAATTGTTGGCTGTTTTTAAGAAATGATTGGCTGGCTGACTTTTTGACCTTGGCGTTTGACTTCTTTTTGGTCTTATTTAAAATGTAAATCAAATTTGATTCGTTATCTTTTGGTTATAAACAATGCTCATCAAAAGTTCTTAGACGAATTTGAGAAAAACTTAACATAAATCTGCAAGTAATTTTACAATAATCAAATACTATACATGTAACATTGTTTGAATCATATTTTTCTCGAATAAACAGTTTCATATTTATTTTATAAATTTGTTCAGACTAAATGTATATATATTTGTTGTATTATTCATAGGTAAATGCGATAGCACTTAAAACAGGAGTTTGTGTAAGAAATTTTGTAGGGAGCTGTACATAATCATTTTATAAAAACTTCTCAACCAGTGGAAATAGTCAATTGCAAAAGTAAACATCCTAAAGAAGTCAAAGGTTAAAAAACAAGGGTGGTCTTCTCAGAATCAATCTGACGCAAGAATAACATATTTTGCTTAAAAGCAGGGGAGTTAGCTTAATTATATGAGACTAATTATACGCATCTTTAGCAAGGTGTTATCTAATTTTAGGTAATTCAACTAATTTGCACATCATATTTTTCAGGTAATCACAGTCGACTTGAAGCAGAGTTCACACTTGCAAGGAATATTGGATATTACCTCGTCCAGATGTACATTCCCAGTGTTCTTGTTGTCATGTTGTCATGGATATCATTCTGGTTGAATGTAAATGCCGTACCAGGACGTATTTCCTTAGGTGTATTGACTGTGCTCACCATGACAACCCAGAGTTCCGGTGTAAATGCGTCACTTCCGCATGTGTCGTACACTAAAGCTATAGACATTTGGATGTCCACGTGCTTGATGTTTGTATTCTTCGCTTTAATTGAATTTGCAGTGGCAAATGTTCTTATGAGAAAAGATACTAATAAGGGCTTTAAATTCAAAAATATGTTCAGCATTCCAAGACGTAAATCAGAGAGTCAGAAGGCAGAGGTATGTATAAAAACTCTAGTTTTCACCTTCGTTTAAAATAAGATTAGATAAGGACTTAATAGAACAAGTAGTAAAGGTGACAAAGAATTAGATATGCCAAGTCATATCCACATCTTTCGAAAACATTTTGCTTGCTTATATTTCAAGACCAATGCTTTTAACGTAACTATAATTTTCTCGATCAGAACAACATAATATGACTTCCTAATTCCCAGATTGGTACAAACACCCACTTATCTTTAAATCACAAGGTTATTTCAACTGTAATTTATTTTCAACTTATCAATATTTTTATTGAGCACGCGTAAATGATGTCTTTATATTTTGTTGATAAATAGCTTGTCATGTCAAAACGTTCTTTCTAATGGTTTAGAATCAAGTTGCCACATTCCATATAAAATTTACATTTTTCGGCGCTTGCATTACGTACGTCTGCTAATCTACTTCCAAACCTGACGTTGAGTTCTAAGTCACGTGGTATTCGGAAGATGAGTCATGTGACCTATGATGCGGAATAAAATGACCTTAGCGATTATCTGATCGCCATAAATTCTAAGTATCTAGATAAAATGAATTCCTTATGTTTTTATGACGATCTGAAATCTTTGTTTATCAAAATACGTACGTCATCGGGACATAATGTTGATATTCATGATGGCATATTGTTTATGTATCTTATAATTATTTTTAGATAGTTTATTTTTGCTATTAAATGAAAGATAAAAAAGAACTTTCTTCCTCCAGTATTTAGTTCAGAATTTTCTGAATGTTTGTTTCCTCTTGTGGTTTTTATTCCAACATTTTATGATTCATCCTACGGTTTGGATACATTTATGTTACTCTGACTCTACTCTTTCAAATCACTATACCTGGCAACCAAACAAGTGTCCCGATAATCTGGTCTGTTTTTATATTCATCTAGATGTCTAAATTGGACTGAAATAATTTGAAATGAGAATATGTCCTGTATGTGTGAGGATATTACCTCTATGGTCTAAATATTTCCCTTAACAACAAGATCATTTAAAACCCTGTACTATCACGGACAGGGCAAAACTTCAAATAGTTTGGTTATGAAACAATTGCTACGGCCATTTTCACCTTTACCACCGATTCTAAATCATGTAGGACAGTTATCAGTCATTGACAGAAGTATGCGCCTAGTAACTGGTTAACAGCTAAATTCAATGATTAAGCCTTTCCAGAAACGGCGAGTATATTGACTGAGCAGCGTAACATGACCTATTCACTGCGATGCGATATCTTAAAACCCAACTAAAAACATAATGCACAATCTTACTACACTTTACATGTTTCAGAAGTCTCCGGATGACAATAGAGACGCAGAAAATGGTTGGGAAGGTGGAAGTGCAAAGTCAAAAAAGAAGAAAGTGGGTAATGGTGTAAAATATGCCATGTATTGTGATGTTGGGTCAAGAATTATGTTCCCTGTTTTATTTATACTGTTCAATCTTGTCTACTGGAGCTATTTCCTCGTCCAGTTAAACAGTGAAGTATAAGCAAAAATGAAGGTTTATAGTCCATGGATGATACATTGGCTGATTAACATAATGAAAATATTGCTATAGTATCAATCATTCGATAATTTTGAATAAAATATAGATTTTTGATATAGATACGGATACAAATAGTTTTTTTTAGAAGATTGTATACCGTATAGCGGTTTCAACTATCACTATTCTCCATATGAGAGTTTACGGTTATTTCGAGTGGTGTAGTTGTTAAAGCACAGATATGTATCACAATCAAAATTTCTGGAAGGATTTTGTCAAATTATCGTCCATTGACTATAATATAAAGGGACACTTATATTTGTGAAATAAACAGTGCTTTTAATACTCTTTTGTAATTGATTGTAATACACGGTCTTATAGATGTTTCGATATGTTATATACGATGTCTTAGAACGAAATTATTCCCTTGTTATCATTTTTTGTACTTACATGTAGTTGAATGTGAGTGTAAGTTATTGTTTGGTAAGAGAGAATGTGGAGGTCGCCAACTATCAGTTGTTTTAACGAACGAGTTACAAGCTTGGTTATGCTGACAGTTTAGAGAGTGAAAGTATAGTGTCTGACCATTGTGGATAAAGCATGTATGCTATATTACGAGTGTGGAGTACTTCGTATTGTGTGCTTAAATGCGTTTTTGTATTTGTAGTTGTAAATATAAGTGCGCTTTGTGAATGTATTATGTTAATCATTTGTTAATAAAGAAACTCAGATTTATATAAAAAAAGAATGATACCATTCTTAAAGGTTAATTGAATGTTGAAATTAAATTACATATTGTATTTATTGTTGAAGAAAATTAGAAACTCCTACTGTCTAATCAGAAATGGAAAGACGTGCTTATGAAAACTTATTATGGGTAATGCGACATCGCAATGACAAAGTAAATGTAATCACATACTTGAAATAGATAATGATTTAAAACAAACATTCTAATTTTGCAGTTTTTGTTGACTATGACTGAGAAAAACGCAATCCACATCGCAGGAAACTTCTTTTGCCTGCATTGTTGTGATGCCATTTCTTATACACATTCTCTTATACAAATGAAAAACAAATTCAAAAATAATTCTTGATTGGCGCCAGGTATTATCTAAGTTTCGGTTGTTTCTGTCATTCAAACTACATTGTAAGCATTGGTAAAAACGGTAATAATGTTAAATATTTTGTAAGCAGGCTATACTAAGAAAAAAATAGTAATTTACCAGTATAAATGCACTGATATTTATTAAAATGGTATTGGTAGATTTATCAAGTTCACTATGCAAATCATCAAAGTATAAATGCTATTACATGTGTCTGTATTGTTCTATAGCTTTATTCCAAGGTTATTTAGGGTAGTAATGCTTTGTAAAACTGTAATAAGTATAACATAACTATATAGTGAGCACTATCTAGATCATATGCAACTATGATGAAGTGACACTATCAGAGCTGAAGTGATCAAGTCTTTTTCAGCAGCTCGATGTATAGTGTACATTTTTGATAGCTTTCTTCATGTACATGCTGCCAGTCGTCGACTAGAATAATGAAGTGTGTAAAGGTTTTCTTATTGGAATTTACTGTTAAAAACTAAATTAAAATGGAATAATAATAAACCCCCTTGTTTCACAAACCAAAACCTTCGGCGCTAAGGTCATCTATTCCTCTTACTGTCTTGGTGTAAAAAGTTTTCGAAAATTAATATTCCCATATTTATTAGCTGGTGGTTTAAGATAACATATTCTTGTCTATCCATGTATGCATGTATAATGTCTGCATGCGATGACTTCAACACAATTCGATAGTTCCTATATTTTTCATAGTTGAATCGAGACACTTTGATTCACCATGCGATAATAAAGAAGTATTTGGTTATTGCATTTGTTGTCTTAAATCGTACATTCTATCAAGTCGCTGGTTTCCATTTAGCATATCATTTATTTCGCAGAAATGTTTCGTCAATTAAATGTGGGACTTGCATAAACCATCAAATTACGTAATGAAAGTTCACAATGTAAGTCATAATATTTCTATCAAAAATCTCATATTTATTTGGAAACTTGGCAATGATCTTGAGTTTTGATATGATTAACAACTAGTTTATGGTAATTCTAGCGAAGTTCCGGAAGTTAAAACAATGATTCTAAGCAAATGAACCTAAAAAAATGAATGATGAGTTAATTTATCCCTTAACAAAATTCAAAGCATTGTTTCATCGTAATCAAACATCATTACCTACGCATATTTCTACAACAAAGGTACCAAGATGATCAAGATCTAGTCCATAGCGACTTGAATTATTCATAGAAAATTTTTAATTGAAGTTTTACCTTAGAGGTCTTTGAACTCCGTTGGTTGACTGTTTTACCGCTTATTTCGGATTCGTCTGCTGCAATTTCGATCAATGCATGTTACATTAATAACCTGTTGCAGATAATTACATCGTATGATTTTAGACGATTGACTTTACTTGTTTATACGATTTAATTTAATAGTTTTTTCTTAGACGATAAACCAATTTGACTTTCATCAAGTTGTATAAAACAAAAGATGTGCCCTTCGCAAGACAAATTAATGATAGGAGTCGGAAGTATTTGTAAAACGCCCTCTGTAAATTATGGCGATGGGATGAAACGGATGTAACTATGAGGCGTCTTATGCAGAAGATAGTGATGCGATTGAAGCGATGTTTGTGGTGTGCCATCTGTTGCTGTGTGGTGGGAGTTTATTAAGCACACTTAAATAAAAATTAGAAGAGCTTAGTATATTTACATTAAATCTAATGAATTGCTTAATTTTAATCCAAACCATTTGGGTTACAGCTCCTTATAGAAAACGTTTAACTCTTTGTAGCTGGGTAAAAGAATAGTCATTACTTATCATTGGTAAACATTAATACCGCTTAGTCTTTACAACAATATATCTGTCGTACTGTTTATTGTATTTGAAGCAATTGTGTAACGCTGTTGGTGTTGTTGAGAGAATGTGTTTGTGAAATGAAATGAGAGATTAAGTATCTAGATAAACTTATTGTTTTTGCTCATAAAATGAATGAAACTGATATTATTATCATGTCGAATATTTTGTTATTATGTAAATTGGTTTATTTGATAATATCTGTTTTGTTTTTGTTATTTTATCTCATGAATGTATGGTTGGATTTACTTGTTACATTTTACTGTTTGATTTATTTCCTACAGTTCTTTCAATTGTTATTGATAATGATTTTTTACCAGCTCCCTTGTTGAATGAAGAAAACTGAAAACAAACGAAACGGTCTGAAAATGCCTAATACATCATTTCTTATTCTTGAGATGCCAAATCCAAAATCTAAGCCAGAGTATTAGTTTCTTGTGGACCCATATTTTCACACCATTTTGAAAAAAGATTCTAAGCTTCATCTTCTTATATTGACGCCATTACCGTTATAAATTAGATTAGATGAATTGAAAAGCTCGAAATATATAGTGTACCATGAGTTCTAATTTACTGACTGATTTTTGAAAAGTCACTTCAGTAAAAGCATGGTTACCATTTCACATAATGGTTATATATCTCAATGAATTATCAATTGATTTTAATGTACATTATTGAGTGAAAGATCTCTGCTTTGCAAATGTTGATATGATTTTACACAATTAGAATATTAGTACGGTTGCATGTTAAATGAGAGATTACTAGCGCCCAAAAACTGAAAGTTTCATAGGAAAGAATGTTAAAGAACCATTATAAATTAGTCATATTGTAGTTATGTATATAAATCATGTAGTTGACTGATCTTTAATTAATTTGTGATAGGTAGTTCATAGACCATACATGTACATGATTACTATATATGTAATAATAAAACTTTTGATGATAACTCTTGAAACACTGTATCATAAACCAATTTCCAGAAATCATTACATAAAACAAAGTTATTTTGGAGGGTTTAAGTATAAAAGTGATTGATAATACTTCATAAATTTCAAATCGTATTAATCTTTACTTATGGTCCCAGATTTTGTCAACTTGAAGGTTTACTAGATATATTAGTGTGTTGCAAACTAGGTTGTTTGAATCAAAATTAGATTTTTTTTAAGATTTTGCGACTCAAGTTTCAAATCGCCGACGACGTCTGTTGTTAGTATATCATATACCTACGACAAAGATAACATTGTGACAAGGTCATTAGACACCCACTGTTCCTAATCATAATCCTGGTCATGGCACCAAAATGTGTTTAATACGTTTCTTGTGACCTTTTAAGAATGAATACAAATATACATATGATTTTGTCTTGGTGATAAGTTAATGACACGGTGAATGCTTTTGTTAAAATTATTGTCGTAATAAACCCATGAGTTTCCAAAAGTGTGTATTATGATTGAGTAAAGCTTCTTATGCCGTATGATATGTTTTAGTCAAGATATTTTTAATAACAATTAGGTCGCCAGTCAAAAACAATGAATTCAGTCACCGTGAAATTATTCAAGCTTTGACAGTTGAGAAAAAAACGGACTTTACACGTAGTCTATTTCATACATACTATAACAATACTTAATTTACTAATTAGGATAATGTATATACTTATAATATATTTAGAAATTGTTTAAGTTTACTTTTCTTGTTAATGTCATTAGAAATATAATGATTTGAAATGTAGAATCCATTATGAAATTTTAAAATAAAATTCACCGTATATGTATTTGTTTGTTTTGATTTTATCAATTCCTATTGCCCTAACTAATAAAGTGGTTCTAGTATGAAATTGTGGCATATATCAAACTCGGACTACCTAGCAATTATGACTCCATAACGATTCAATAAAAAGAAGATTTTATAGCAACCATTTTGTATTCATGTCACAAAGACAGAAAGAAACAACAATATACACCGATGTCTTTTATTAATTATTTTATGTACAAAGGTGGTTAAATAACTCAACCTTTAAATTGGACATTGCATTGAACCATAAAGAATAAAACATATTAATATATGTATTCAAATACATATCTAAATCTACTATCGACATCAATGCTACATATAGCCAATCAGATGGCAAGTCTAAAAGTTTCAGAGAGGGAACTACAGTAATGGACTTCAGGAAAGTCTATTCATGAGCTAAAACTTCATACTTATGCAGAGTTTGGTTATGGAATGATTCATGCGACAATTTTCCCTCCTACTGTATTATGTAGGGTATTGTTGACTATTTTCAAAGGTAGGAGATTATGTTCAGTTAAAAGGAGAAAAATCACTCCGCTCTCTCAGCCTTACCAAAACCATATAACCAAAAACGTGACTCAAAGCAGAATAAAACAAAAAAATCAAACTTAAGTAGTATAGTAACAACTGTATGTACAAATATCATCATATCGAAACTCGCCACTTACTATTTCATGCAGATGGTATTCTTAAGTTATTTAGATATTATGCCGTTCAACACGGCATCCGGTTGGATAAGCCCTTCGGTCAATCTAGCCAGTTCCCCTATACATGTTAGTTTACCAGGGCTCACTTGTAATTTCAAATCTAACTTCAAACTAAACTTCACTCTACACAGGGAAAAATCAACATAATTTTCATACTGTCGATCGAGGTTCTGACATGCCAATAGCTTGCATGCTTTTCATGCAAGTAGGTAAATGACATGTCTATGACACAATTTTTCGTAACACTGATGCTTGTGGAAGGGTAGGTGAGTACTGGTTATAGACAATAATCCAGGAAAGTTAGATTAGGTGCGCTGGACGCCGTAAAATGGCCTAAATTGTGTTGACACGGCGTTAACTCCAATAAATAAATAAAAGTAACACTGATTAAGATAGTGACACACATACATGTTTTAAAGTACACACTCAATAAGCGTATCGTTTGCTATTATGTGGCTCACCGATTTCAGAACAATCTACAACATGCTGAATACATTGTGCATGCAAGTCACTGAAAATGATCATAAAGCAGCTGATTTTTCTATCAATGCTCATTAAGCTAAATTTAATGGTTTGCAGACTTACAGAAAAAAACAATATTTCAACGAATGAAATGAGGCATTCAGATAAATTGTGTTAATTTGTAGTTTTTATCATAAAGTTTTATCATTTTTTCATGTTATCGTAAAGTTTTTATAAGATTCGATTCATAGATAGGTGACGGTTGCTTCATTTATTCTTTTTTTACCTCTTCCAAAGTCTGATTTGAAGAGTTCAGCCCACCTGATGTCGACAACAGTTAGTATTTTTATGATCTCGCATACGTTTTTATGACGGGACTTGGTGATTGTACTTTCATTCAACCCATCCTTTGTCAGCTATGATAGTAGATCTAAAATACTCAGGTGTGTAAGTGAAATAATTGTGCAAAATGTGATAAAAGCACCAAATTTGGCATGGAGGTACTTTGAGTCATACTTATCAATATTAGCCCAGGAGACAATCATGAGGGGCCTTGTATCTTGCCTAAATGGGGCCCCAAAAGGGGCACATAAATAGGCACATAGTTTTAAATTATCATCTCTAAAAAAATTGAAGATGGTTATTAAAATATATGTATTATGATTTTATATGCCTAAGAAAGTATATTGTACACTCAAAAATAGCTTTTTGTCAGTTTATTTGCAGTTGAGGCCCGGCATCTGCTTTGAACTTGTCATAAGGCCCTAAATTATGCATAATGTAATAATATAATTGAATAAATGGTAAATATTTTATTTGAAATCATACAAATACATCATACTTTCTCAAAATAAGCCTTTAATAATTAATTTATGTTGATACATCAGAATCAGCATGCGGTACCATTGTATGAAACACATGAGGCCCCAAATGGGTTTATGTTTGAACTCGAAATAAATTAACACCAAGTAAGCCAATATACACTTTATTCAATTTAAACTGATAAATAAACATACTATTTAAGATACGTACATTCAAAATGACGATTTTAAATAATAATACTTATTTCTAAAAGTTGAGGCCCTTACTGGGGTAATTTCATAACGTGAAGCTTAGATAATTGTAAAAAAGGTCTAACCATTTATTTTATTATTGAAACTTATGCTGTCATTACAAGTGTGTTACATTTCAACAGTTCATATAACAATTTGGTAAGGTTAAACGGTACCCAATTAATCATAATTGAACATGGATGATTATTATATTCATTACCGTTTTAGGCCTGTATTACGAGAGACTATACGACCTGTTTTCGTCCTAAATTTAACAAAATCATATTTCTGTTATTTATTGAGAGTTTTGATAATATAACATCCTATAAGCACCCACGCCTTAGATACATTTCAAGTTCTAAAACAGTATGTGATCATGTTTTAATACAAGTCTAATATCACCATTTTACAAAATAAAATAGTCCTGTAAGAGACTATGCATTACACCGACATCATACCCTTGAAGCTCGGAGTAATAATAAAACAAATATGTACATTTGTATACTGTGTTTGATGTACAAACTACATGTAATTTTAAACAGACTTTATCATTGATAAATATCTTACAATAAAACAATTAGTGTATTAGATATTATAGAGAGAACAATTTAAGAGGCCCTTCTTATATACATGTATCAAATATAACCATCCCCAAAAGCACGACATTTCTTCATAAAGATTGGTAAAATTGATTTGACTAGTCAACTAAACATGGTAAAAATTATAGCATTTTGTAGTCTAGATTCCATCTTTTCAAATGCTCACTCACTGGCTATTATCCCTAATTATAGGTACTAGTACACTTTTCTGTATTTATCAATCTACTTGACGAAACTTTCACTTCATTTGGTTGGAAGTCAATGTGGCAAAGGGAATGACATAACCAGGAAAGGTGCCGTTTTACAGCTGAGTAGATTGAAGAAAAGCAGACACATGGCTTGCATAAAGAAATAAACATTGGCCCTGAATGGGTTACAATCTTAGACCTTTCTATCTCTAAGCGAGTGTAAGAGATTAAGAGCATTTTGTGAAATCATGTTAAGCGAACTTACCGTACATAATTATTTTTGTAAACATTATAAAATAAAAGAAATATTCAAAAGTTTTATCATTGCTCAAAAATATCTTAGTAGAAGAATTACATCTAGGATTACATCTCCCGGCATAAAAACGGGAGTATAACTTCATTTGAAGACGAGTTTTAAAATATTTTAATTTTATTTATTGTAATACTGCTGTGGAAATGTCTGTCATAGCCAAATTTCATGATCACTGCCACAGCTAAATCGTCAGTCGACTTTTATACATTCATACATAACATATGTCTACAATAAATGGTTCTATTAAAAGTATGATAATGTGGAGTACGTCCATACACTGGTCACCTTGTCTATCAAGCGGGTTGTACATTATATAGCTTTCATAGACCGTCAAGCTTGTCAAGAATCCATAACATGAATAACCCCAGTGAAATCAACAATATGAATTGCAAGAATAGTGAACATGTGTTCAAGATCCGTCAGAAACTTTTTTATGCTTACTCTTCCCTACTGAGTACCATGATATCAAATCTAAAGGAAGTTACTTAGTAACACTGGTGGTTTATCCAGTCTATATGTTTCTTAAATCTCAGTCATTAGCATTTGTCACATGGTATATATTATCAAATTATGGTTGTTTGTTATTGCCTTTGCAACATATATTATTACATTATAAAACATGCATGACTTGGTTGGATAGATGCTAAAATTAGTTTTTGGAAACTGTGGTTGCATTCATAATAAAAGAGCAAAAGATGAAAAATCAAACGAAACTGATTAACATCAAAATAAGGGCCTTTTAGTAGATTTTCCTTTAACCCTATACAAGGAAAGATAAGTGCAAAAAGTGGCAAATTTTCACCTCAGCGATAGGGCTATTTCAATATACGATTTTCATGATTAATTGACAGACAGCAATGCAACTTGGCCAATTTATTTCTTACTTGGTTGTCTGAAAGTAGAAGCCAAAATTCGATCCAGGAGTAACTGGGTTGGTCAGTAAACGGTTAAAGGCTTTATTATTTTTACCCAAATCAAGTTGATGAATTACATTACATGTGTATATATTTCAAATATAACTAAAACTCAAGTTAAACTCCATTAATTCCATAGCAGAACAATATACATGTATCTTATGTATCATACATGTTTCACTGTTGTAAGTACGTTAGCTCAAGTGGGACCACTTCTATTTTCTCCGTGCAGGGTCTCTTTGTTCATCGTTGCAAGTAATTGATGCTTTTGCTTAGTAATTAGATTTAAAATGTGAGTGGATTTTGGTTTTTATTTTTGGACATGGTTTTTTCATTTTTCATATTCAAATTTTCCAAGAGGGGCCTCTCAATAGATTAATACAAACATGCTTGATAGATCTCATTAATTTTTTAAAGAAGCAAAATAAAATAAACAAATAAAAACTTAATTATCGTATTGTAATTTGTGATTTATTTGATGAATGTTACTGATGTTTAGATAAATCTTTGTCTCCAGTCCTATTAACACTAGAATCCTATATAACCAATACAGAAAATTATATACACGTATTCAAAATTTATATAAATTCCCCCTTGTTTTGGCCTCATGAGATCATACTTTGTTTTGTGAATTATTTCTAAAAAAGAACATGATAGCTAACCACACAAAATTACCCATTCAAAATACTTTAAGTAATAAATTAAAACAAAACGAGAACAGTAATTTCACTGGCCATTTATAGTTTTTTTGTGTTTTGTTTTCTTAAAACCCTTACCTGGACCTCAATTACAATTCATTGTATCATGTTAAATTTGAAAAAAAGTTTCTGACATGATTGTACTCATCATGAGTGAAGAAAATTTATTTTATTTATTTGATAGATAAATATTTACACTAAACTATGCACTGCTTATACTTGTAATAGGTGACCCCTTTCATGGCCCCACAATTTTGTTAGTAGGGCCTCTCATGGTTGTCTCCTTGGGGTTTTCTGAGGTGCATCACTCAAAATGATATGAAGAATAAAAAAAGTTTCATCATTATGTTATTTGAACTGTACATAATAGATTAAATGTTACTGGTACAATTTCTGAATTCTATGTAATCAGTACAGCAAATTAGATATTCAATATTTTTTCATAAGTTTCCCCTTGTTTTGGCCTCTTTTGATCATACTAGGTTTTGCAATTTATTTAAATGAAAAGACACCACATCTAGCCACACAAAATTACCCATTCAAAATGCTTTAAAAATGTGAAAAAATAAAAATAAAAACTGTACTGGTTGTTAGTGGTCTTTTACTATTTGTTGACCATAAAATCCCTTTATGGGGCCTCAATAACGATTATAATTATCATGTTAAATATTCAAAAACATCAACTGACATATTTGTTCTCATCTTGAGCAAAAGAAATTTAATACATTTAGTTGATGTATAAATTAAGGATTTTTACACAGTACTATGCAATAATATCAATTGTTACGGGTAACCCCCTTTAGGGCCCCATATTTTTCTTCACAGGGCCTCTCATGGTTGTCTCCTGACTTTTTTCTGAAGTTCACACCTTAAAGTTGATTTCCTGAAAGTTTGGTGCTTTTATCACAATTTGCACAATTCGACCATATTTTGTCCCTTACACACCTGAGTAAAAAGGTTTATAAATTATATAAAAATGACAATTAGTTCGTCAAGTTTCTACTTTCTTGCTTGATTTACTTTATCATACATTAATTATTATTATTATCCTTTGCTGTTTTATTGACGCTAGATCAACGGTTAAGAGTATGAGTATACGAGTATATAATGAAACATTTTTCTTAACGTTTGCCATTTTATAGGCACATTACTTAACGCAGATTTTGTATCAGAGCTTTGTGGCTTTATTTGGCATAAAAGAAGCGCGCACAACGTTTGAGGGCCGGGGCAACGCTTTAAATAGGACATTGATCAATTTTTCAGTTCAATAATAAAGTAAGAGCGCAAATATAAGAGTAGTGCATTTGACTCGGAGCCGTGTCGATCGCCTACGATTAAAATGCCTTCTTTATCATTATGTAGTGCTGACAGGAAACTTGACTTCTTTGTGACCAATTATAAATCCCTTTTCATGTAGCATAGCAACGAAGGAACTATTATAAAAATATTATCAACATTTTTGCTACATATATGAAAATCATCTTCTAAATTTCTATTTGCATTTCTTTATTAAAGCAACGTTATTACACCAACCTCGAAAATACTAATCATGCCAAAGAAGTTGTGCAAGATATTGGTAATATTACAGCTGCACTTGCGTTGGCATTCTTCTCTCAAATTTCAAATCTCTTTGTATCGTTTATAAAACTCACTAGGCATAAAATTAATTAAATTTGAATATACAACCAAAACTTGCGAATATTCAAAATACCACAGTAATCGATTTTACACTAGATAACACCAAGAATTTAGCGAAGAAGATAATTTAATCAGTTATGAGAAGTTTGTTGTGTATTAGCGAATGAACATGTCCTGATATGTTTTTATAAGGCCCTTTCGTACAAAATGAATTCATGCCAAGTTTCTTTATTAGTGCTATCAAATATTTCAACTTAAACATGCCAAAACTGTATTTGAAGACATTGATTTTTACAAATATAATTAATTTTGTCTCGAATAAAATTGCCTTTTAAATCTAATCTCTGTATCGATTGCATATTGTGTTGGTTGTTCATTTAGTTGAACAATACACTATAGAGACATGTTTGTTAAATACAAATTATTGAAGTGGTCACAGTTTCTGAATTTCTATTTACTGCTATGAAAGAATAAGTTTAGTATGGTATTGACTACTCCAATCGAGCGCACATATTTACAATAAGAAGAATAACTCATGTTTGACTAAAATTGAATGTTTGTACGAGCTATTGGACATGGCTTCTTTCATCCACGCGCGATAGTTATATATAGATTTATTCGGTTAACAATTTTGTTAAATGCATGTAGTTGTAATGTTTTGTATGTTTAAAAATAAAGCACATCTTCTACCATCTTGAAGTTTATTGTTTATGCTGTTAATTATATTTGCACTTTACTTTGACAGTGTCATAAAATATGAAATGTTTTTTTTTTAATTTCAGCAACTAATTGTTGCCCATTTATTTTTATTTTTTCCAATATATACATATGAAACAAAAGGAACATGTCCTTCAAAATAATACATTTACATAGTATGTGTAACAAATGAAAAAAAAAATATATATATGTATACTCTGACATCAACTTAATCAAATTACATTCATTAATAATTTTAAACACAATAATACATGAGATTATTACAACATGAAGAAGAGTGTTTATGTATACTAATTATTTCCCATTTTTTTTAGTTATAATGGCTGTTCTGTTTTTTCCATTGTCACATAACACTTGGAAGTATTATCAACACAGTCTGATGTTAAAGAAGATAAAAGCTTAAAATTTATATTTTCCAAATTAAACATTGTGTGCATTACATAAAAAGAGTAATAAAAACAAAGCAGAAAGTTATTACAATAAAGCTTGCATTCAAAAGATATATCTCAATATACACATATCTAAAAGTTCGCATATGATTAAAATAATGCTAACTTCAGTATATTGCATATCTTGTATAAAGCATATCAGTATGGATTTATTATAAGTATACAACATTTAAATGAGTATAGCCACACAAGAAACGAAACAGAGACAGCAAAATATACAAGTACAATATATTGAAACTTAAGTATTTAGTCAAGTTGTAATTACTGTTCAAGGAATGTTTATAAAATGTAAAATATGAAATGTATTATAATTATAAGAAAATATCAATACTAACATTCCAAAGAAATTAATAAAAGCAATATTTCATGTTGTATTTTTATGGAAAAAAAATACATGTACGCACACAAGAAATATATGTATGAGACAATTTATCTCTAACAGACTATACCCATGTTTGTTTATGGAAAAACAAACGCACATTTATCAAGCAAAGCATTTCAGACTGAACATACATGTATTTAAAGGCATGGTAGTTGAAGAGATTAATGGAACAGAATCTAAAAGCTGACAAGACAAACAGATGTGTGTTCATACCAAGCTAAAACATTGAACTAGACTTAAAACTAACTTCAGTTTGAAAAAAATGGATTGGTTTGGTTTTGGTTTGCCTAAAAGTTGTTTTTACGCACATTTTTAACCATTATATCAGAGTTATAACGTTCATTTAATCAATCGTCCGTGATGGTACAAAATACTAGACCCTAGTCCGTGGCAATAGTCTGGTCCATATTCTCATATAAAGCGTTATGATTGGTAGCTGCCCATGCCCCCTTATCATGCAGAAGAGGTCACAGAGATTCCTAATCGGTGACATTTACTTCTTGAACACGGAGACGAGTTGGAAATCAAATCAAAATGTGTGATTTAAATACAAAATATTAATTTATTTAACCGTATACACAAACATAGTTGAAGGAAATTATGCTAGGGCGTTGTACAATAATTTGATACATCAATATATTTTTCTAAGACTTTCAGCCAAAAAAGTCTACTAGATCGATAAAAAGTTACTTTACATCAGAACTATTTCCTGTTCAATAATATATGATATCATACATGAATTGATTAGTAGATCAAGTTTAGAGTGATTTCTGTGGAATTAATCATCTGCCCTTACAAACATTGTATCCAGCGTAGCGCGAACTCGACTAGAAATGTTGTTTACATCTTTGAGAAGGTTTTCGCTGCCTATGGACTGACTGAATGTCAGAATATTATTGGGTAAACATTTCCATCACTGAGTGGAGCGTTCTCTGTGTTAACGATCCTATACGCTTCTTTTCATTCTGAGAGATTTCAGATTTTCTGCCAAAAACAAGTTTTGTTAAACCTTTAACATGAAGAAACGTAGAATGAATATAATGGATACTGGACTATTTTTTCTTGCTTTATGTGTACATGTTGTGACTGCCCAAGGCAAAAGCAGGTATTTATATTTTCATTGACTATATATATTACAGATTTGTCATCGTCATTTTTGTAAGTACACAATGTAACCACGTATTATTTAAAGTGCCTCTCTGATTAAACGTTATGTATGCCTCGGACAACTTTTTCTTTTTTCACCTATTTGTTTTGAAAATAATTCAAGTTGCGACTATTCGCATTCAATATGGAGCGCATCAGGTTATAGCTTGATTCATTTAAATCGCAGTTGATTTTCACAACAAAGAGATGATCTTTATGTTCTATGCATTTCCCTGAAATGTTGTTATGATAAATACAAAATTTCACACGTTCTCCCAAAATGATCAGGGTTTTTTTCTGCAAGTTCATGGATTTGACATTGTTAGGTCAGGGTTTAATTTTTTGAAAATAAAATGCAGTTATCGAATAATGTTTTGAAAGAACCATAAATTTATCATTTTTAAAGCAGTTTTTACGCATTTTAGCAAGTTCTTGCGTTAGGAAACAACTTTCTACTCATATCGCACGCAACATTTAGTTAATACTTTGACCAGAGTTAGAGAATCATTTAAGGGACTAAGTATATAAAACGGACTGGTCAACATTACTATTGTTACAATATTCGTAACGTTTTAATTACTCAAACTTTATATCAACATGTAGAAAATACCCACTCCCTATAATAAGATAGATAAGGACGGCTATTTTGTATTTTGATTTATAAGCTTCTGAACAATATATGCATTACCTGAAACATATTCACGACGTACTCTTGTTAGTGTTAAACAAAATGAAGAGCTCTCAGCACAAAACGTATGCAGCACATGTTTTGATTGGTGCGTACTCATACATAATAGCGTTAGATTTTATTGTAATAGAATGCATTGCTCGTAATGTGAATGACTTTATGATAAAATGCAGCTGGTGGCCATCATTGTTATTGATAGTTAATAGTCTCAGATTGAATATAGATCTATCAAAAATGTCTACACGATTGCATGCTTAATGAATTGCTGAAAACCCCAAGAATCCAAACACAGATTGGCCCCTAAAACCATACAATTGTCCGATGGTCCGTATCCATCTCTGTATAAACTATATGAAGATTACGTAGGTCCCATATTTCTCAAGTAATATATTACACTTTAGGACAATAGGTTACATGGAAAAGGCGTTCAAATACACTTAATATATATATATTGTTTGCATTTTTGTCAAAGCTTACAAATAATAATGCGATTTTAATGCAAGTCCATGTATAGTATTTATCGTCTTGTACAAAATTTGCATGTTTTGAACTTTCCCATTTTTTTCGATTTGGTTGCCAAAAAATGGACAAAAGCCGTTCGGAGTTCAAAGAATTGCAGATTTTCATATTTCGTATTACCATTGTTTCACTGTACCTGTCACAACGGTGTTGTCATATTTGTTTCCATTGTTTACAGGACTCATTTTCTGACACTATTAAAGGACATTCCTTTAGACAGGACACCTCCAAATTATGACTCAGGTAAGTAATTTATTTCTATATCTATAAAATACTTTACATCTGGTTTGTGTTATATCTTACTCGTATATTTGTTTTTTGTCCAACTGACTTATAAAATTACACTCAAACCGTTAGTAGGGATTACTTGGGAACAAAGCTACCTCAGTCGATAGCATACAGGTCAAGCCTTTCAAGGAACGGTGAGTAGGTTGACTTCAACCTCTCGTATAACATGTGTAATATGTTGCTACGGCTTTAAACTAAACCCAAAAATAATTGGATAAACATAATCCTGACTTAAGCAGCCACGAGCAATATCTTCAAACTTAGATTTTGTTCTACTTTCACATTGGTTGTAAGCAGCCACTTGTATCAAGTGGTCAGAATTTGTGATTTCTTATATATACATGTATTTTAGTGTTCCTGCGTAACACGCCTCTTCCATGAAAAATAGACAATATTGTTGATTTTCTTTTTTTTTTCTTTTTTTCAACGTCGTATTCAACACATATATAGGTCATATCTAAGACGGCCAGCTCTTCCTACTATAGGTTTCCTGGACACTTTTTTATCACCAGTACTAACTTACCCTACCACAAGGCCGACAACTCATGTATAGGGTATGACCTGTCGCGATCTCCGGATTCGAAGTCAGACATGCTTACCGCTACGCTACGGCCGCGGCTTTTGTTGTTGATTTTCAACCAATTATAATGTATATGGAAAATTCATCGGCCTTGTTGAAGAGTGAGTACTTGTTATAGAAATGGGTCCTGGAAAGCTAGTTTAGGCGAGTTAGCTGTTATAAAATGAGCATAATTTGTGATAACACGGCGTTAAATCGTAAAATACTACTTCTTTTGATTAAATAATCAAATACGTCTAGTTCGAATACAGCAAAGAGCATTGGCATGGTGAACATTTCTTTGGTAACGCCCACTTTCTTTGTGAGCTATTATAATTTACATATTAGGGTATTCAAACAAGTTGACATTGAAACTGCGCTTGGTGTATGGTAAAACATATCTAATATTTATTTTAACGACTTATAAAGTTTCCAAATTTTCTGGAAATAGATCATGCTGCATGAGAGATATTTTTTGCCCACGTGTTAATTTGAACTTTAGTTTACCTGATATCATATGTACCTGTTTCCATAGTGATAAAGATAAATTTGTAAGATCATAAATAAATAGTTAAAAAAGTCTTTTTATAAACGCTGTATTTATGAAATACAGTATAAATCATCTAGTATGTATTGGAAACAAGAAGGTATTCATCTTGATGGCCATTTTCAATACTAATAATAAAGAATGGGCGAACTGTCTTAGACCTGTCAGATCACTGAAAGTGACATAGTTCATGGAGTTATCTTGGAAAATCTTTAATTTTCATATAATTGATTACAAAATTGGCATCGTAGATTTATTCAAAGCCTGAGGGACCAATATATAAACAAACTGTGCCAAAATACATCCATTTTCTCAAGTAATCACCATCTAATCGAAAATAGTCAAAATACTATCATGGATCATATACTCTTGATATAAGATGTCGTTAAATTTTACATAATTTTTAAACATACATATCGAAATAATGTCTGGGTCAATACGCTTTGGAGTAAGACTTTTCAATCTTAAGTGAGTTTGAATCTACCTGGCTGACAAACGTGTTTATACCAAACCAATTTCGTCATGGGACATCTTATAATCGATTTTCCACTTTGCTTTTTCAATTGGCGTAACAGCCGGAATGCTTGCTTCTATTCATATTGAAGCAAATGCCCGATTTTTTTTAATTTGTAGAATCCCCTAAGTCTTCATTAAGTGCAAATAATTAATTTGTTCATGGATTAGGAATTCTAAGATATTGAGGTAAATGAACGACCCAAATTTATATTAATATTACTCATTTCCAGTAGAGCAAATATTAATCTATCAAGTTGGTTCTCTTTATGTACGACTATTGATAAATATTCAGATCTGAAAAGACTTGCCAATGTCCATTCAAATGATAAACATGATATCAAATAGAAGGGCTATATAGATTGGATATCAAATTGAAAATGACAAATGATGGCTTGTGTTTGTTTTATAGAACACCCTAGAGGATTACACCGATCGTGCTTTTCATCAGCAGTTTCTGTATCAGATAGTTTACTGAATTATTTTAATATTGGTTAGTCTTTAGCAACCTTTACAGTTGTATTTTAAAGTATGTTTAAACGTTATGACAATAAAGGTAGGGTTCCCGGCTTTCAATCTAGATAAATAGACGTGCATACATTAGAAGCAGCAATTATCAAAGCGTCTGTTAAAAGACATTAGCGTTCCTAGACATGTTTTCTAAGATGGTAAAACCATTTATTTTCTGGACCTCCAGTCAATAAACTGATAGCTTTGAATACAATTTTCAGTTTTGAACTTGGCTCATTTATTCCATCATAATAATGCATGCGATTTGAATAAATACAGCAATTTCACGTGAAAACATTGAAACCTACTTTCCATCCTATAAAAATGCTTCTCTCTTTAGTTGAATAAACATTAAATTTATTATTTCTGTAAAATGTATTTTCATCGAAACAAGATACATTCTAATCAATGAAATCAAAGGAAAAAATGCCAAGATTCATTTCAGTGTCGGTCTGATAAAATCAACATTCCCAATATTGCTAAACAATTCGACGAGGTATAAATAAAAAAATCTAGTATCTAATCAGTTAAGCGTTCTGCGTCTAAAAAGCGCTGCTGTCTTTATAAAAGATATATGTAAAGCATAGGGGATTACTTGAAAATATGTTTTGGTAATTTTCCAGTTTTCACATTTTGAAAATCGATTGAGATCAATTTTAATTTATTTAGATATTTAAATTTTGTTGGAACTCTCTCAGAAAATCATAAACATTACGTATAATGATAGTACCAGTAATTGATCAACAGTTTTATGAGAAATTTAAAGCTTATTTAATTTATTCTAATTGGTTTAACATAATTGGTGCATCTAAATTTAGAATATAAACTGATTAATTCAGGTAATACGTCGGTATATAATATCTGCTTTTATTCCTCCACATTCGGAGAGCAAAAAAAAATGTAAATGTTCTTACACAATACATACAAGTACATGTAGCTATATACATTGAAGCATAATAAAGTCATAGCAAGACATGTGAATATTGCAGAAACATGAACACATGTATATACGAGTATATGTAGATACATACATACTCATAATTTGCAGCTCATGATTATTCAAGTACTTTCTTTTAAATTTGAATTGATGCACAAACTTTTTTTCTTGCCTGGCTTTTGTTTAATAGAAATCATGCCTTTTTAGTACTCGCCCAAAAAGTCCAACATAATGTCCAAAAATGCATTCTGACCGCCTCGACTGTTTTGCTTTGCAATAAATCCCTGACATAATTAAAGCGCCATTTTAGATATTTTTAATCTCAGCCTATAACTTTAAAACAGTTCGTCCCCTCAACCATAATAATTCGTAATTCAAGTATTTAACGGACTTAGTACGGGATGATTCATGTATGTCGTTATTCCTGACATTCAGAATTCTAAGAAATACATTTGAAAATATTGGTTTTTATGAAACAACAAAGCAGTCCCAAATTTGTCCATGTCTTGTAGTCCGATTTTTATCTCCTAATTTGTTTATCTGAGTACAATGTAAGTTTCAATATAGTAATTTCACTGAACGTTTCTGTTTTTGTTTTTTCAGATGACCCTACGATAATCTCATGTTATTTAAATGTTAATCAAGTAGACACAATACGAGAATCGGATATGGTAAGTTGGAAATTATTCAAACATAATTATAAACTGGTACATTAAGCTATTGTCTGTTCTATTCGTAGTTTTAAGATCGGACCACTATACGCTCAACAATTTTGTATTTATGTTTATGGCTCCACATTTTTTGACGTTCCTGTTAGAATAATTGCAGAAAAATTAAAATTAAAACTTTGCACGTCAGAAAAAAAGTTGATTGATTCCTAATAGTCGAGTTAAAGACAATATTATGAATATAAATTCAGCTTGAAAAGAAATTATTACTTCGCATTGATGTTGCATCCAATAAAATCGACATCAGAGTGGCAGCAATTTAAATTCAAATTTTATAACGTTAGAAAATCAGCTTAATGGCTTATTAATGCATAAAATAAAACCAAATAGGCATCTAACATGAAGATAAAATTTGATATTTATATTGTTCATGAAAAAATGAATATAACAAGCAAATCTCTTTTGACTTATATCAGACACTCTGTCAAAATATGATATAAGCTACAACATTTCTATCAAATGTAATTTCTGTATTAGGCATATTAATATACTCTCACAGGATTTCACAGTTGATGTTGGACTACATTTATCATGGAAGAATGACGAATTGATGACTCAAATACGTACAGGAAAATACGAGTTCGATTACCTAGATTTTGATGCTCAGAATATGGAGAAAGTATGGGTTCCTGATATATACTTCCCTAATGAGAAGAAAGCAGCCTTACATAACATCATGATGGCTAACAAGATGTTGAGACTTAATAAGGATAGTACAATCAGTTATACTATAAGGTATTTCACTTATTTTGGTTATACGAAGATCGTTTGAGTAATTAGGCAAATGTTAATGTTATTTAGAGTTTATTAAACAGGGTTAGCGTGCCTTAAGGAAGATATCGGCGCACTTGCTAAGGTATTGGCCCTCGGTCCATATAAATACTGCCGACATTGAGGCTATATTGGAACACTTTAACCACATTTTTGTTACTATTTATAGTAACATATGCAATAATGATTATACATTTTATCAATCACTTGTAAAATATAAATGGTTGAATTTTTCAAGTTATACAGTCCATTTTGACAGTACCGGCTTTTCTTACGCATTGTTAAATCAGCAATACCCTTCACCTGGCTTTTCAAACTTGACGAATAAAGGAAGTATTAATTAGTCAATTTCAACAATAATGGAATGGCGACTTAAACATTTTTCTAAGGGAAAAATGTACAAATTATTTGAAAAATGTAAAATATGAAGCCTATCTTGACATTCTGATTCCACCACACCGTATTCAACTCTTTCAATTTAGAACAGGTTACAACAGGCTCCCAATAAAAATAGGTCGCTGGAACAATATTCCACACAATGAAAGCAAATACACTCTTTGTACTGATAACTTTAGAGACGAAATGCACATCTTATTTGGTTATTTTTCCGTAAACTAAGAATGAAATATATTCTATATAAATATCATAAAATACAAAACTTAATTAAATTTAATGGAATAATGAATACAAACAATGAAATAGTCATAAAAAGCTCACTATGGTTAAATGAGATCATGGAACATTTCAACAGACATATAAAAACACAAATCGCACACACTAAGATACCTTCAAGTTTAGACGAGGTCGATTTACCAAGTATGACAATTAAATTATACATTGTATTTACACGATTACATGAACGTGATTCTTTGTATCATATAATATCTCCATGTATAATTTTGAAGATGAAAGGGAATAATTAATGAATAAATTGTTATTTAAATAATTAAGCTTACCTCGCTATTCAGATGAAATCCATAGCTGCTACTATAGTTAAGGTCACCGAACTAGTAGGCACGAAACAACCGTGATCCACGATCGGTGTCATTATCACAGCGACATCATCAAAAGTAATGTTCAAACACTGTTTGGAATGCAAAGAAAAAAGACATTTATCTATTTCAAACACCTCTAATGAACAAGATTTTTAAATAAATGCAAATATTGCCAAAATATGTTAATGCACTTCAAAGTGAAAGTAGATCGAAACTGGAAGTAAAATTTGATTGTCAATACTTGAAACAATAGTTTTGATCATAGTATCTTTAATAAGAAGCCATATTATAGTAACAAAATACTCCGTATTACACAATTAAGCTCTAAAACTATTGTGGATCAGTAGCGTGTTCAGTTACCGCGAACGTTCTGTACCGTTCTGTAACGTTACATTTGGAGCTCCTCGGCCATTCGTTGCGAAAAATCTTGGACATATTTAGACGCTATTTTGAAACTACCGGTGTTAAAGTAAACAAATGATATATGATCGTTTAGGCATTGAGTGATGTTTCGTTTTTAGTCCGTAAAGTTTGAAACATCAGTCATTGCCTTAACGATCGCATGCTTGTTTATTAGATGAGATTATTTGCAGTGAATGGCCGAGGAGTTCCGAATGTATCGTTATGTAACGTTCAGTAACGTTTTGTGTAATTGAACACGCTACAGGTATATTGATCATTAGCGTAAACAGACAACAGATTGGTTTGAACTGTTTTATTGTGTCTCTAAAACATGTTATATTATGATTATTTTGCGGTTGGAAAAGACTTTTCAAGTCTACTGTTAATGAACATATCTTCATTTAGTGGTTTTAATGATTTCAGAGTGTTGCTGACTTTAAGCTGTAACATGGATCTAAGAAAATATCCATTTGACAAACAAGTATGTTCAATACTGATGGAAAGTTGTAAGTATATATTTGATAAGGTGTTACAGTGTAAAAATTTACTGTTTATATGAAAATATTACTCCGTAATAATGACTTATGTCATTAATACATTTACTCTTTTTTTTAATGTGCGCCTTATTTTAAAATTTAAATTGTAAATTTCTCCTGCGCTTAATTCAAACGTTGTATTTTTTTCACTTCCTTTGCTCCAGTATTGCCATATTAACTGGAAACGGGTTTTAAATGACGTTTTCCCAATGACAATAGTTCTGGGAATGCTTTGGCCAAGTTGCATTTCTTCTGTCGATCTATAGGTTATGAAATAAGAGCATCTTGACTTTTGAGATAGCCCTTGCGTGTAAAGGTGAAAATGACCAATTTTTGCCTAAACCCTTACTAAGATTGTTAAAAATATGGAAACGATTAATTTTGTTTTAGTCGGATACACGGCAAACAAGCTTGTATTACAATGGGACGAAAGTGAAGTTATACCTGTTATAACAGAAAACATTAGAGAGCTGAGACAGTTCCGTATGGTAAACGTGGATTATCATAACTTTACCAGAACTCATGATATCACAGGTAAGACAATAGAGAAACAATATGCCGTAACAAATATCTGTTCTTAGGTTCTTAACATAGAACAATAACAGCGTTAAACACTTAAGTACTAAACATTTTAATATTGTTTTTGCAGATGAAAACCTCCAGGCAATAGTTATAGGATATGCTTTTAGTCTGATATTTGAAAGATATATAACTCGTGTAATTATATAGGTTTAGGATATTCAAAGGCATATACTTATGATTTTGAAATCTCTAAAAATGTTTACTGGTATGTTTTGTTGGGTTAAAATAGTAAGCGTTGCGGCTTTTAGCGTCAAGACAACTGTGACGTTTAATAGCGTCAAGACAATTACGACTCTTAGCGTCAAATGCGACTTTAAGTGGCGTTGCAATTTTAAGCGACGCTGCATTTGTATAAAGATGTCATACTATGATTAGTTGTTTGAATTCTTCATCCTTTGTGCAAAACCATCTTATTCTATCACTTGATTTTCAGGAAATCACAGCTGTCTTAAAGCAGATTTTCATTTGGTTAGAAATATAGGATACTATGTAATACAGATGTATATTCCAAGTTTATTGATTGTAATGTTGTCATGGTTATCATTTTGGTTAAATGTAAATTCTATACCCGGTAGAGTCACACTTGGAGTGCTCTCGGTGTTAACTATATCCACACAAAGTTCCGCTGTTAATGCTTCATTGCCACGAGTTAGTTACACTAAGGCTATTGGTAAGTTTTTCTTATTTTTTTTGGGGGGGGGGGTTAACGCCATAGCAACACATTGTATAGGTCATATCACGTTTAACCAGTCACTAGGCAGATACCTCCGTCAGTGACTAACCACTGACCTACTTGATTAAGAATCAGTAGTAGAGGGGAGAATGGCCGTAGAAATAATTTCATGACAAACTCCACGAAAGTATGGCCCGTCCGGGAATCGAACCCACAATCAGAAGACTTGCGTGCTACCAAACTAAAGGTAAATAAAATTAATATATTTTGTATTAACTATATCAACACAAAGTTCGAGCTTCTCAATAGTCTTCCTTAATGGAGTAAGCACATATGATTAACTATTCAACTTTATAATGTTTCGATTTTATCTACAATACTAAAGTCATGACTTACAACGTACGTTTATGACATTTTGATAATGATGTGCTCTAATATAGTCTGCTATAACCGGAAATTAAACCCGGATTGCGTACAAAATTCTTTGTTTTGTGTGCTACAAGTCAAAACTGCATCACAACCGGTTCGCCTCGATGATGGTACTTGTAAAAATTGTAAGTCGCACGGGAAAAATCGACAGAGAGATTTTTGTTCAATTTTAGCAATGCTGGAACGAAATGCATTTATTAAGCACAAAAACTATACTGTAATTTAACCGCTGAAGAAACCACCCTAGCTGTATAGCAAATCATGCGATTTTGGTGTGATTCGTCAGTTAACGAAGAAAAATGTCTCTACATTAAGACATTCCCGCTTTTTCGTCCATGAATTTTTATTGTCATAGTAGTGAACATTTACTGTATATCTGTTACATATTTTGTTCACAGATGTTTGGATGGCGACATGTTTAGTGTTTGCATTTGCTGCTCTCATAGAGTTTGCTGTAGTGAATGTTCTCAGTCAGAAGGTACCAGGTAGACGTTTCTCCCTGGCAACATTGTTTACCGTTCCAAACGAGAAAGAAGTAAGTACAATCATTTATATACATTTCGTACACTTTCAAATGCGTTCATTTTGTACACGGTAAAGCCATCTTAACACTGTTTATGTTATTTTACGGTGACCGGCGCACGAAACATAGCTTTCCCGGACACTTGTATTTAGCCAGTACTCATCTACCCTTCCACAAGGCTGGAAACTTCTGCATACACCTTATTTATGGGGAAAAACTGACATTATTGTTACATTTTCTTTCAAATGCGTAAACAGAACAATGCTATTAACTGTTATACTTAAAATTAACATGTATGGGCGTACCACAAAGACCTTTAAGGTCTAATTTTTTGTAATGTAACTTATTTATATATGTTAATTAAAAATTTGATTACATTGTAACTAGAACGACGGTGTTAGTTTCTGTGTTATCCTGTCACTTATCAGTACAACGACAAGATAAAGTTACATTAAGCTTAAAAATGTTTTAAACACAATGATTTCACAAGCTATTGTTTGAGTTATCTCCCTTCCTCTGTTCCAGACGTCTGTTGACCAAGATGGCAGAGTATCTATTGAAAGTAAAACAATGTCAAGAAGTAAAGTATTACTATGTTCAGAATATCTTGATGTAGCTTCTAGATTTATGTTTCCTATGGCTTTTGGTATATTCAACATGATTTACTGGATCTATTATCTAAATGTTACTGAATATTAGAACTACATGTATAACTTTACCATACATTTATAATTATAAATGGACTGTATAGTGTAAATGCTGACGTCCTGGGTAGAAAAAAATTGACCTATTGGAAGGTCAAAAGCCAGAACAAATATAAAAACCTTTAGAGTTAAGCAAAACCAGGCAATTTGTTGGGGATTTCACATTAAATGCAAGTAGATAATTCCAAAGCAGACCATGTGGTCGTGTTCGTTAGTTCCGGATGCCTTTGAGAAATACCATCTCGTAAAACTTGAGGTAGATTTAATTCATAACGTTATGATAAACAAACGAACTGATAGTTGTAGGTCTCAGTTCTAAAGTTGTAATGTACAAATATCCATTCCAATAACGACATAAGATTGATAGGCCACAAACCTACGTAGATGTGAATCTATTTGTAGCGACAATAGGTCTCAAGTTTTCACTAATATACATCCAATGCCAGCTAATAATATGATATGATATTGCATAATCAATTGTTAATAAGTTTGTTCACGTATGTAAATAATTTGTAATGGTATAAATGGGATATGTTGTTGTTTTTGTTGATGATGATGTAAATATTTGTATTTTAGTGTTTTATTTTTACTTGTTATGTAAAGTAGTTGTATTATAACTAAATGTTCATTTGTTATTTTATTTAATATTTATAAGTTATATATTTCATCAATAAGTTATGCAATAAAAGACTAGAAGAAACTACTTTTTTGTTACTTTGTTCGTGGTTGATTCAAACTCAGTTAGATCTTTATTATTATCAATAAATGTATTATATATTTAGCTCAATCTTGAAGCAAGTTCTTACATCTTACATTAGTCACTCTCAAGTTCGCTTCATGTCCCCTTTCTGCTTATATACTGAACATTAAAATCAAGTAATTGCTCATGGAAACAACAAGGTTGAGCTTGGATGTGAATCAACGCGGCCGCCGTTTTAAAGTGTATCTTACAATTAAATGTCATGTAATTTATGTGCAGTGTTCAACGCCGTGTCAACACAGCCCCGTGTTCAGTTAACCTTTCACGTTCCATAACGTACCGTAACAGAAGTGTCGGAACAACTAAACCCATAGACAACTCAACCCGAGACAACTCAATCTCCTACGAACGGATTGAGTTGTCCCAACTTTGAGTTGAGTATTGCACGGGTTGAATTGTCTTCGGGTTGAGTTCTCCCGCACACCCGTAACGTTAGCTGACAGTAGTTACTGAACACGGGGCTGATAGATGTTATTTTACGACAGTCAGCGCACCTAAGCTAGCTTTCTTGGACCCTTGTCCATAACAAGCACTTACATTCTCTTTCACTCTTCTCCGTGTATCTTACAAATGGAGGAAAATTGACAGTATTAGCAAATTCTTATGAAAGGGTATAGCCGTCTAGTAGGGATTTTAACCCTTACCCACTTCCGAAAACTAGATTCGAAATCCTGGCTCGCTACAAATTGCGTTACGGTACCGGGTATCACGTGATATCCGACTGTGCAAGCGGCCACTACAATGCCTATTAAATAGATTGATGTTTTCTATATCAATGAAAAGACAAGTAAACTGCAGCAGATGCTAAAACGAAACACAATATTTTGGCATTATATATAATCATAATTATGTTTGTATGCGTGCAACATTCCATTTCAGAAAATTTATTCCTTGATAAAATGCATACATAGATTTCCTTTCTCGTAAACAATTGACATAAATGTCATTATTTTATAACGTTGTCTAATATTGTTATTTATCAAAAACCATATTCGGTCTAGACATGCTGTTTTGAGTAGTTTATGACAAACTATCATCATAAATTAGCAGATATTATATAAATCGGATGGACATCTGCCAGTAACAACAACAACAACAAACCTGAAGAATCTACTAAATACATTTCGACAAATTGGAATGACAAAAAATACGGAATCTAACAGTCTTATTTAAGATAATGAACAGATGAGTCATATGTTATGGCACTCAGAGGATAGACAAGTTCAACATTCCTTTCTTTCAAAACAAAACAAAAATGTGAATGTTTTTGTTAATAAGATATAAAAGTACAGAAGAAATATAATGTGAAAAAGTACATATAAAACAAACACAAAATAATGTTTTAAAACAAAATGCAAATTTATTACAAAAATAATTAATATCAACAGTTATAGTACAGTATATTACATTTATTATACAATAATGTATCAACTATAAGCTTATAAACTATCATACATTTATTATACAATAATGTAGCAACTATAAGCTTGTAAACTATCATACATTTATTATACAATAATGTAGCAACTATAAGCTTGTAAACTATCATACAGTTATTATACAATAATGTAGCAACTATAAGCTTGTAAACTATCATACAATTATTATACAATAATGTAGCAACTATAAGCTTGTAAACAATCATACAATTATCATACAATAATGTAGCGACTATAAGGTTACATACCACTAAATAAAATCCTTCTTTGTTGTATATAAAAAGTCTCATTTTCAATGACAAATTACACTATGACCAAGGTACGTAGATACCCCAAACCATATATAGGCTGAAAGATCTATTTATTCCTCACAAAATGATCAGTATTAGAAAAAAAATTACGTTACTTTTAAGAAAATAAATTTCGATTGAAAGTTCCTACCCTGAAAATGTACTGGTTTTTAACTCTTCACCAGCCGTACAGAGTCATCTCCCATTTTAACCAGTTTTCGCGACTAAACAAACCAGATCCATTGAATTTTTGCATACTTTCATAGGAAAAGCATTGTCAAAGACATGCATACTCTTCAATATTAAAAAGCACCACAAATGAGGTATCCATGCACTCTCAAAAAATAAATAAGGACATAATGTCACACTTTCTATTTCCGGTAAATGCTCACTTCCGGTTACCATTTAGTGGTATGTAACCTATAAGCCACTTTCATACAATTATTATACAATAATTTGGCTACTATAAGCTTGTAAACTATCATACAATTATTACACAATATTTAGCATCTATCACAAGAGATCAAAGAGAGTGTTGCCCTATATAGCAGTAATTATGAGATTCAATTCGAGTTTATGCATACAAGTATTAAGTGACATCGGACAAGGAATACAATTTAAATATAATTCACATAAACTAAATCAGTTAGTGGCAGTGTAATGGACCTTTCCATGATCTTACCTATTAGCATATTTAACAAAGGTTTACAACTATATTTTGTTTCACAAACAAAAGAGCACATGGTTATATTTGTGGGTAAATGCATTGTTATTCAAATAAAAAGGTCGCACTTGGAATGGTCAATTATCGAAGCGTGTAATGTAATTATCTGTCTAATTCGAAGGACAATTTTTACCAACTATAGTTAGTGTGCATAAAGTTTGACCCCGATCTGACCTTTATGCAAGAATATTCATTACATTGAAAACGAATGTTGTATTAATGCCCGATACCGATATTGGAGTATACCGTCAACGTTCGAATGTAATTATTAGACAGGGATAACTTTTAAAATATATTAAAGTGTACAATGAGTGTCTATTACACTGTGGACGAAGTGTAGAATCGGCGTGGTACTGATTTTCGTTTGGATGTGTGTAGATAATTATATGCAAATGTGAAAGGTCAGATCGGGGTTAAACTTTAGGCACAATACATACCTTTAAACACCAATACAATACAAAAAATAATACAATTAGAAATACGAAACAATTAACAAAGTTGCGCTTACTTAATTGAGACGTACATATAATATTATGCACTTTGTGCTATATATCACATTTAGTCTCAAACTCAGATATTGTGACACATGTGTCGAAACAATCAACATATATTCAATCAAAACTCGAAAGGGTTTGCAAAATAAATACATATTTTCAACTTACGAAAATTACCGAGTAAGAACGACTAACCTTCGGTACATATCGGCCATTTTCGCCTACTTGATGAACGGTCCATCGATATGTTCGAACTTTCAACGACGGATACCCCTCTCTCTATGAGATTGAAGTGATCTGAGTTTTCCAAAGGGAAGTTACTCTATGTGTAAGGTTTTATTCGTACTAACATATTCGTACTTAAACGCATTCGCACCAGGGCATAAGTTGCCACATTTAATATAGCAATAACCTTATACACTGTACAGTATAGCTCAATTGTGAAACAAGTTCTTACAATATAGCCGGATTAATCACTCACGAATTCACTTCCTGGTCCACCAGTACTTGTTTGTAGAATACAGTTTCTTCCTCAAGGAAACAGCGGAGTAGATTTTAGGTTGGCTTCATGTATAAAATAATATGTTCATTTTAAACGATTCATAGTTAAACCAACTGGTCCAATATTCATGTTAATTCCACTGTCAATCTCAAAGCTGTCTTCATTCATCATGCTAGCGTTAGATCTCACTGAAATGATAGATGGAAGAAAATGAAGCAATACTTCAAACTGTTACTTTTATAATGTTACCACCATCAACAGTCTCGTCTGTGTTCAAGACGCTAGGGAGCGTTTTCAGACTAGAGGCTATTTTTAGGGCAGATCGTTTTGTTTGGTGGGTAAGATAACCTGCCAAAGTTTAAATGCCATCACTTTCAAAGATCGGCGGATCCATTCATTTCTTAAGCCCCTAGCACAACTCCCTACCCCTGTTTTGGACTGGCCTGGTGAAAATGAAGGATTTTGGTATAATTATAAATATAAATGGATATCATTTATCAACTATCAACATATGAGATTATTAGAAAGTTTGGATCAGCATAATGGTTGTTATGGATTTCTGTTATAATCATGTGTTCTGCTTTTTTGATTTGCGATGAATTTTGTCGTAAAAATCTTCAGTAATTTGACCATTAAGTACTTCCTTATTCTCTCTTAACTTACTGTAAAAATGTAAGCCTAATATAAAATCAGTCATAAACGACAGTATTTAATATAAGATTGAAATGTCATACAATACCAAAATTATAGACCTGAATTGCAGTTATAATGTAGTGTCGTGTTTAAGTTGTATTTTTTGTGTGTGAAAAACAGATACTAGAAAAAAACAATGTATAAATAATTTCCTGTTTTAACATCGGCACTGTTAAATATGTTAATATTATGCAATATGACCCGGGCCAGGGTATACGATCATTTACTTCCTTAATTTTGCAAAAACGATAGTTTTTTATATTAACATAAAAAAATTAGGTTAATATGTCATTCAATACCCGTCGAGCTTAAATACTCTAATATATTTATCATGAAATAACAAAAAATAGGAATTAATTTCCTTATCGTATATCATTGCCTACTATTTGACGAAATGTCTTAAATGAAATACAATGTGAAACAAAATTATATTCACTGGTTGTATTTTAACAGGTAAACTTCCTGGATAAATTAACCAATCAAATACAGCGGTATATCAGACAAAGGCTTACAAAGTATCATAAATAAATCGTCAATTGTGATCTTATCGTCTTATTAATATCTTGGAACATATTATTCATAATGGAACCCACTTCCGGGTTCGCAACAGTACTGAGCAATTACAAATGCGTGAAGTAAATCCTACGCACGGTGGCAATACCACTAGACTATGACATCATAATTAATGCTACGGTTTGAAGAAGAAATCTAAAAACTCAGCCTCTACTCAGCCAAAGTTTAAAAGAGCTGTAAGGCTTTTAATTCTAGTTAGATTTCAATGATACCTATACGCGAGGCTAAAACAGAAAGGTGTATACTATTTGCTGTGCATCACATATCCAACGCTAGCTTTA
This sequence comes from Mactra quadrangularis, assembly GCA_025267735.1. Classification (NCBI taxonomy): domain Eukaryota; kingdom Metazoa; phylum Mollusca; class Bivalvia; order Venerida; family Mactridae; genus Mactra; species Mactra quadrangularis. Next base: position 35,680,508 of record CM046308.1, on the reverse strand, counting down.
TACTTATTGCTAAAGTTCTTTTTTTTGTTAGGAAAAAATCGTTCGTAGGTCTTCCTGGGTGTTTTCATGACAAAGACTAGTTTTAGAAATAGGATATTGTAAATATGTAATGGAGCAAATAACCTAGCTAGATCATGATCGCCTCTCATATGATATGCATGCAAACGTAGAATACAATCAGGCCAATCCAAATTGGAATTCTGTTAAGCATCAACTCAAATTTGACAAACCTAGGTACCTATACACAAAAACACACAAACCGAAAACGAAAACACAAGTATTTTTTCGGCAAAAAACAATGCATTATATATATCTTTTCAATGGAATAAAATCCTCATAATATGAAACAATGGTCTGAATTTAATGTAAAATGACTAGTGTATTTTTACGTAAAATATATATTGTATTAATGACGCGGATATGATAAATTGCTTACGATGAATAACGTCGTTGCTGAACACAATTTTCCCTGAATTAAATTGTCGTATCGAATTCCGGAATATCGGAAATTATTTAAGAAAATTTTACCTACAATTTTTTTTTTTATTTTGATTGAGGACTCTTAAACCTACGTGCACGCGGAAGCTTAACAAAATTCCGATATGGCATGGCCTAACTTCTTGAGTATAAACATATCACAATTCAATACATTAATGAAAGAACCAGGAAGACGGAAGTTTAAGTTCTGTTATCAATGATGACAAAGTATAACTAATAACTTTTTTTTAATGACAAATTAATTTATGTATTGATAAATAACATATTTAAATACTTAAGTCTAGTGTTTTAAAGGGTGAACTAACCGTACACTTGCCCCAAAAAGGTTCAAGGTGAAAAAAAACCAAATTGTCTTGCTAAAAAATCATCTTAACCATCACTAGAAGAAATGTAAGTACAAAAATACATTGTAATGTAATAATGTAATGGCTATTTTACTTTACAGCTATTACCCAGGCTATTGGGCTACTGGTATTTATCTATCAATCTCCCTGTGGAGTATTTTACGCCGCTTATTAGCGCAGCCGACAAATGGCGCAATGGAATTACACCACCTTCACAGGTGCCCATTTACACCGGGATGGATTGAAGCAATCGCAGGTAAATTTCTTGCTCAAGGAAATTAGCAGTTTCCATAGTGGGATTCATACCCGGGACCTCTCGATTCCTAAGCGCGCGTCCTACCACTGGACTACTGCTCCTATTCTTCCATTCTTACCTAGAGATAGAAGTCTTTTAGGTTCTGTGTTCTGACTGTTTTCTTCCAAGTTGTCTTCATATCTTGGTTGACACATTTTACCAATAGGATCTTCTCGAACACTAACAATGTTCGGTGTAAATTCTTCATTCCGATCTTGTCCATCAGTCCTTGCAGTATCTTGACTTTTTGTTGTCTCCCTTTCCCTTTCTTCTAGTCTATTTGCATTAACCACATTGGGCGTTTGGTTTGATTCTATGTTATTTGTATTGGCCCTCTCACCTGCTACAGGGCAACTGTTAAACTTGGAAAGATTATTCTCAGTACTCTCTTGAATGGGTATAGAAATAGCAGGGTTTGGTAAAACAATATTTCTAGAGACATTGCTATTTGTATCGTCGATGAAGGTGCAAGTGGCTGATCCCTCTTCTTGACCAATAGGTTGTTGGCGACGATTTGCACCTGAAAACAAGACTGTAATATATTAGACAGTTTATAAAAAGTCAAAATATATGTTCCAAATGTTGGGTCAAAAGGTATCAACTCTCGACTTTAACAGTCTATCTTCGACAAAAATAACTGAAATGCTTACGTAAGGGACTATTCAAACCCTGAACATGAGTTGGCATTACGAATTCTTAAACATATCCGAATTTCAACTCTTATTTTTATTGTAAATTCGAAAAAATAAATCTAGTATTTTAGAATGTACCTTGATATGATGTCATATCTTCTGTGACCTCATCAATGCCTGCATCGCCAAGTTCTTCATCAGTTTGACAAGATCCATCACTAATAAAACTATTTGCTGTAGTATTTATCAATGAAGCACTTTCACCGTCGTTTCTGCTACATTCCCTCGATTCTGTAATTACAGCAAGACCTTTTAGTGAACAAGACCCCAAATTGCGAGTGGGTGTTGAAAATTGCGAGTAACTTTTATTTTAACTCGCAAATTTTCACGAGTTGAATTTGACGCAAAAATATATGTCTATACTTATGAGGCTCAAATCAGCTTAGAAACGGCCAGAAAGATCAATAGTATCAATTAAAGATTCACCAAAAAGACATGTTTGATACCCATAGTCTATCCCACAGTAACGACCTTCTTCCATCCATATTTTGTAACTTTTACAGTAAATATAGTATTATGTTGTTTTTGTATTGCATATATGAATTGTAACTGTGTATTTTGTTAAGATTTTGAGAACAAATGCGAGTCACATTTTTACAAAAATGCAAGTTGAAATAAAAACAACTCGCAAAAATTTGCAAGTCCAATGTTTTGTTAAATTTGGGCCCTGGTGGTACTATATATTGATATAGATCTAGTTCATTTCACAACTACTACATTTTTGTCCGAAAATGCCCATGTTAACCTGTGAATTATAGACTAGTTAACTTAGAATCCTCTGCTCCATTTAATTTAACTTGTATATTTTAATGGATTGTCATTGAAATGACAAATAGAGCAATAAACAAACCTATGAGTTGTTGTGCTTGAGGTGATGGTGATGATGGCGATGATGATGAAGAGTGTGGGTGACTTGAGATAAAACCTGGAAAAAATAAAGTGAAGGAATAGGGTTAAGTATAAAACAATATTTGCGTTGTTTCAAACATGTTAGAACCACTTTAAGGAGAGTGTTTTCAAATTAGGCCAAATATATGATTAATATATTAGTCCCATCTCATTTAAAAAAAAGTATAATCAAATTCTACAATTTAGATACGAGTCCAAGTTTGTGGGCCTAGTATAAGGCTAGTATTCACTATCTATTTCACAAAATCATAAATACGAGCGTAGGCGGACCCAAATATCATCAATTTCTGCAACAACATGACGGTTCAGTATCACTGCTCGATTATTGACTTGTAGATACAATGCACATGCCATCTTCTTGCAGTGTGTTGGTTAAGGTTCCTCAATTTCTCGCAAGTCTCTGACTCTAACCTAAAGAACCTCCTGTTATAACCTACGACATTTTCATTATCACAGATGTGACCGTTAAACCAAGGTTTTAATGTAGGACTAAAATTACCTCTTCCAGTTGACTTTGTGTGTCTCTTCCATAAATGCCTTACAAGAAGAGTACCTATGGCAATTGTTAGCAATGTCAATACGACAGCTAAAACTACCACGACAATCTGCATGTTACCTATAAATACAACAGTAAAATACATTTTAGTGCCGCTCAACAGCGCGACCCCGTTATACGTTGCAACCGACGATAAACGTCACATATGACGCTAAACGTTGCAATGTTGTTCAATGAATTAAATGTTATCCGAATAGTGTCTCTAAATTGCCATCTTAGAAACAATTTGCTTCTAGAGTCAACTGAAAACCTAGTATCAATTATTTAATATTCGCAAGACCAAGAGATATAAAATCCTAAACATGTCGTTGTATACTCTTTAGTGTGGAGTCATGTCTATTTATGTGACTTAATTTTCCAGCTCTTATCATTCATTTTGACCACCATCTTGAATTCTTGAAGTTATCCAAGAATACCAGTATGGCATCAATCGGTTGCATTAATTAAAGCGGATAAACGACAAAATAAAATGCATTGAACTTATTTGGTATACCCCATTCTATGACTTAACTCATTGAGGTTGATATATACTCAACAGCTAGTTATTTACGCCATTCTAGCCGCCATATTGGATTTTGGGAATTGCCCAATAATGCCAGTGTGGCATCAACCAGTTATATAAACTCAGGTATAACTGCAAAAATGCATTATTTCTTATGATATGCCTCTGTGTACGATTTGGCACATTATGGTTGACAAACATGACAAATGTGGCCCTTATACGCCATTTTGTCCGCCATCTTGGATTCGAGAATAAACGAAGGGTACCAAACTTGCATGAAATAACATTGCAGATAATGGTAAACTAATTTTAGCTCTTTAAATGATCAGACTGTGATAAAGATGGATTTATAATAGATTCATTAGTTCTCATCCGCCATTTTGTCCGCCATCTTGAATTTTGGGAGTTGCCCAAGAGTGCCGAAGTGGCATCATCCAGTTTCGGAAACTACAGTGTCTTATCTTCAAGAAAATGCAAAAACATTTTCTACATCCTTTCATGCACGGTTCGGTCGATTTTTTGCTAGACTATGTTTTGCTTTGGAATAAAACAACTCAAAATTAACAACAGTCTACGAAATTAGGATATGAATGATGTTGTCCGAACAGATCATTTAAGAGCAGGCACTCATAGGCAAAATTTGGTAGCGCAAACGAAATTGTTGGTTGCTTGAACTAAAAAGTGGTCGTCCAGGGCAACCAGACACCCATTAATTTTGTAATTTTGTAACAAAACATTCAAATTTAAAGCAATCAAAGTTTTTATTCAATTTCAAGTATTAATAATGTTACATAATCTCACCATTTACGGAAAGTGGACTTTCTTCCTCTTCATTACTTGTACTAGAAACTTGTTTTAGATTCCTTCCGTCTATAAAAATTTTAAACATATCAAATAATGTAAGTTAAGATAATGTGTCCCATGTCACGTGATCACAACAACAACAACAACCGATGAGGTAAGCAAAACATGTTTTCCTCTTATTTATTCATATTTGTTTTAACACAGTGTCAACACATTTTAGGTCATTTTACGTCGTCCAGCGCACCTAAGCTAGCTTTTCTGGACCCTTGTCTATAACCAGTACTCACATACCCTTCCACAAGGCCGGAAACTTCTCCATATATCTTATCTATGGAGGAAATTTGACATTTTTGTCAAACTTTCATAGAAGGGTATAACCTCCCTGGGTGGGATTTAAACCAATACCTCCTTCTGTTTCAAAAAACAATCTTTGTACACAATATCCAGTATAAGTAGACAAGTCGCAGACTGAAGTAGGCAGGTTCGGTACTAGAATTTTAAGGTCCAAATAAGTAAACTAAATAGTTAATATAGAATAGAAGAGAAGGATTTATAATACTTGAAGTAGAGACTGGGAGATTCTCAAATGTACCATATGAACAACGTATATGTAGACTCTGTCACTTAAATGTTGAAGATATTTATCACTTTATACTTAGATGTGAAATTTACAAAAAAATGAGACTAACATACATGTATTTACCATCAAGGTACTATACTAATCCAAATATGCATAAACTTATTTTATTATTATCAAGCAAATGTGAACAAACTATAAAAAATCTTGCTTGTTTCATTCTTTATGCTTGGAAGCTGAGAAACCAAATGTTAATAGATATATAAGCATAAAAGATATATGTACATGTATATATCAAAACATTATAATTATGTATGTAATATTGTCAAATGATAATTCTATATTGTCTTTCAACATTATAATATGCATATTTCCATGTATATGTTATTACAAATGTATCATGTTAAGGGCCGGTGGCCTCTATCATTATTAAATAAACTGTACTGTACATCTGTGCTTTCCCAACGTATAGTATAACAATATTCTTACCCAATTCTGATGTAGTTACAACTTGGGAAGCGGCTGTAGGCATGACATTAGAAAATGTTGTTCTCTTTATTTCCTCAGTTGTGGATGTATTTGGTATTTCGATGTGTACAGGTTTAGCTGTTAAAATAGAGACGACAGAGAACATTAAGATTGATACAAAAATACATGTACCGCGGGCTTAGCGCAAACTGGTCGTAACTCACTCTTTTTTACCTGAGTTTCGACAAAACTCACGGTATGTAAATTATCAAACGCATTACATGTAGCTTCATAGGTGGACATACAAGAGTATAAGGAATCCGCCATGTAATTGTAGTTTTAAGGTGTGTGTAAATCAGTTCATCATTTCAATGTTTGAATATCCAAAGTTATTTCTATCTTAGAATCAGAGAGTTGATTATGAAGTTGTCATAGCTTGTAAAATTTGACCTGAGACAAAAAGTGCTCATCATTTGTATACAATAAATTCGCTAAAAGTAGTGTAGTTGCTAAAGCTTGTAGTGTAATAATCTGCATCAGGTTAGAATGCACAAGCTATTTCAGGTCTTTGATTAAATAATTGCAGCATAGGGCAAACTTTTTTTAACAAGAAATTTATAGTACGGGGTAAAATCAAGTACTTTCCAGACTTGAAAGATTTACGTAGGGTTTAGGTCAAATATTGAGCTGTCTTGGAAATAGGAATGGACTGGATAGTTTCCCCAGCACGGGGTATTACTAAAAACTTTGCCACCAAGATGTCCTCACAAGTTTTGACAAAGGAAGTGTAGAGTACAAATACTCCGAATTCTTTAACTTCAATTAACTTACTATACATGCATACATAAATTATTGAAACAAAAAAGCACAAAGCACGTGTACATAATGAAGTGTAAGTAAAACACCTTCACAACTTACGTTCTGTTATTTTCTCCCATTCCAGAAGTTCATTACAATATAACATAGACATTGACTGCCCAGTGTTGTCATTAGCAACCAGACATGAGAAATATACAGAATAACGTACATTACTATATCCTAAATCACAGCGCTCAATGTACTCTTCATTCGGAGGAGGGCCACAGCCTGTAAGAATAAATAGTTCATTTTGTTAAATAGTGTGATTACATTTAAAAATAATGTTCTAAAAAGAATGCACACGCATTGTTTTTTGTACCACGTGTACGTCATAACTTAATTTATTTTTACCCATTGAAATTCTATCCTATGCCATGTATACAAAATCGATTTATAACTGTAATTAGTTTTTTTCTTAACGAAAAACAATATGATCCAATCCAAATATTTTATTCATGATTATTCCTAACAAGGAAGAACTGTATTTTAGACAAATGATTACGTAATGCCATAACATGTACAAAAAAACCTAGTTTATGTAAACAGTACAATGAACTAATCCACGACAGAGGGTGCTCAGGATGACGATAAAATGTTATACAGTAATATTTTTTATATGTTTTATGACATTCGAAACATCCTCGGCCATTCGCTACGGTTATTCATTCATGAAAAGTCGAGGGTGTTCCGAAGAGTGTCTTGTTAAGCCGCGGCTGTGGCGTAGTGGTTAGCATGTCTGACTTCGAATCCGGAGATCGCGGGTTCGAAACCCGGTCGCGGCCTAGGTCATACCCTATACATGAGTTGTCGGCCTCGTGGTAGGGTAAGTTAGTACTGGTGATAGAAAAGTGTCCAGGAAACCTATAGTAGGAAAAGCTGGCCGTCGATTACATAACCTAAATATGTTTTGAATACGACGTTAAAAAAAAGAGTGTCTAGTTGGTGTAATGGTAAAATTCAATATTGTCCGTTTTTTTCTCAACTGTCAAAGCTTGAATAATTAAACGGTGACTGAATGCATTGTTTTTGTACTGGCAGTCTAATTGTTATTAAAAAATCTTGACTAAAACATATCATACGGCATTAGCAGCTTTACTCGACCATTATACACACTTTAGAAAAGTCATGGATGTTTTACGCGATAATTTTACAAACGCATTCACCGTGAAATTATTCATGTTGTGACAGTTGAGAAAAAATGAACAATACCATTACAAGCATGATTGACTATAGAGAATGGTGGTTTATCCACCTTACCAGGGGGATTTTATATAACGTATCTATATATCATATAGAATCCCTGACCTTACTTATAAACTATATTACAACGTTTATTATCAATATTGTGCTGCTACCTTTAGAATGGATAGGTTTATTTTAAACTTTACACAAACACGTAATGTTACTTTGTACGAACTAGACGTAATAATAACTATTTTATTCTATTTAACTAATTGTTATTGTTCTATTTTTATTCAATTGTCAGTAGTGCATGCATTAACTCCGCTGATTTAAATCATAAATCTTATCTTATTGATCTGAAGTATAGTGCGTAAATATTGACCCCGACTTGACCTTTCACATTTGCATCTAATAATTATCTACACATGTCCCGAAAAAAGTCAGAACTACGCCTATTCTACACTTAGGCAGCGATCGTAAAATTATAGAAGTATGTTTATGTGTTAAGTTTTAACTCATAATCCTCACGGTCACGGTGTAATCGAGCATTAATACTACATTCGTATTCAATGTAATGAATATTCTTGCATAAATGTCAGGTCGGGGTCAATATTTACGCACAAAACAGAAATACAATAGTTAATATTAAAATCAGCGAGGTTAATGTATGCGTCGCTGACAGTAGAATAAAATCTAGACAATTGACAAATGTAACATGAAACTACCCTAGGCTATTTTTATCATCGTAAGATACAAGAAATCTGTCGAGTTTTAAATAAACAATTTCTCTTTAGTGTTTCATAACACTTATTGCTTCCTGGTGCAGTTTCGTTCCTTTTACAAAGTTGTCGAATGAGTTGTATCGAAATCTATGGTTATACTGCCCTCTTAGACATTGTAATGCGGTCAGGCGTCACGAATATTGTTATATTGAGTAGTATATGTAACAAAATTCCATAGATATAAATTTTTTGTTATGCACATTTTATTTTTACAGTCTCAAGTACATTACATGAAAAATTCATAACAATATATACGTACATACAATAATAACTATAACTTGAAAAACTGTGTTTTTGTATATAACAACTTTATACATTCATACACACACACATCCGCATGCACTCACATACACATACCAACACCTACATGTATATCTTGATATAATACTAGTCCATTTTGTAATTGTAATCATTTGTGTTTTATTGGAAAAAATATCATCCAATCAAAATCTTTTACATGTATTTATGATTATTCCAAACAAGGAAAATTTGTATTCTAAGACGAATGATTATGTAGGCCTAATGCTAGAGATAAATTGACAAGGACTATTTATAGATACCACGGTATATAGTCATGTGACATTTTTGAATGTAAAACAATTTGTGACCTTAATAATGTAAACAGAAACTTATTGCAGCAGCCAAATAAGAGAAAATTCAAATAGTGCATAAAATAACAGTACAACCTCTCTTGAACAACACCCACTGGGAGGGACTAACATGTGTTGCTGTTTGCTGAGACGTTGTTGCCATGTAGATATTACATTCAATTAAATTTGCACCTTAAGAGAACTATCAAAAGCTGATGTTGTGCAGACAAATTGTTATAGAGAGTCCCACTCTACAGAAGCTATACTGTAACACATCTCTGTCCAAAACTGCCCACGTTGGGCTAACGTATGTAATCTGAATCCTCAGCACCAATATTTTATGTGCATGACTCAGTTTACCGCTCGATTAAATTTTCGTGCGGAAGAATAGGAACAACTTAAGAGTACCGAATGCATTATGACTTTCAATTAAACTTACCTGGAACTTCTCCTAGTTTACATATTGGAATCAACTTATTCTTGTTTTCATATTCTGAAATATATTTCATGATATCGCTGGGGTATTTCTTTACACATTTCGGTTCTTGGTGTAGAAGATTCATTGTCGTATTGGAGAAAGCCACATTACTGTCACAGTACAAACAATGTTTAACGACTTCAGAGTCTGGCTTTATATGACCATCAGGTCTAACATCACTTTTGTATATACTGTTAAAAAGAATATAAAAAAAAACAATGAAAAGGATCTGAGACTAACACTTTCGGGACTATAATGCTTTCAACAACATAATAAAATCAAGTACTAGGGCTTCTCCTAATCCTAGCGGCCATATTGGTAGGCAGATTTTAGGTATATCTTTATGAATGACATAAAGAGTTTTCATTTTCATGTGTAAGAAAATATTATCATTATAAATAAGAGATAATTCATGCTTTTTAATAAAATATAAGAGTCAGTAATATTGCTCGAAAGAATGAAATTCTACTGGTAATTTGAAAATTGTAGTCATCCAATAATTTGTCTAGCACTAGCCATTGTCTACCACGATGGTTGCCAAAAGTATACTATCAGTGCCTATGACACCATATTTTTTTATTTATTGGAGTTAACGCCGTGTCAACACAATTTTAGGTCATTTTACGGCGTCCAGCGCACCTAACCTAGCTTTCTTGGACCATTGTCTATAACCAGTACTCACCTACCCTTCTACAAGGCCGGAAACTTGATTCGATATTATCTAATCAATGGAGGAAAATCGACATTATTGTCAAATTTTTATGGAAGGGTATAACCTCCCCGGGTGGGATTCGAACCCGCACCCCCCCCCCCCCCTAGGGCAGGAGATTCCAAATCCCGGCGCGCATGACACCATACGGGCAGTATGTTTAATTACATAGAAATTGACGTGAGACAGATTAATTTATTTTATGGCTTCCTAACTGCTCAACCTCTCACCGGTTTAATGTGACTAGTTCCCACTAACCAGTAACTAAAATCATACCGTCAGTGACAGACAACTGTCTCACATGATTTAGCATCAGTGGTAGGAGATCAGTATTTGTCAATATGTACGTAAATATGGGCAATAAAATGCTTTGACTAGACGAAATGCAAACTTTATTAACTAAAAGTATTCTTGATTATAATTTATATAGTTAAACCACATAAATAAATGGGAAAAAAATACTTACTATTTCCCAGTCTCGCCTCCTCGAGGGCCAGTTACGAGTCTATCTTTCATGCCCCATACATTACTAAGCAAAAAGACAAAGACCAAAAAAATCGTGTTTTTCATTGTTAAGCCTGAAACGAAAACATACATACATGTACACACTGTTGAAGTTTTTACATTTTCACGTAATGTTATTTAAAAATGATGTGATTCCACAGTTCATTTATCTTATTACACGGTATATTCAACTTATTTAAGGTTTTACATACATGTATCAGAAATATAGTTCAACAAAAAAAAACTTGCAATAAAAAATTACAATGAATACAGTCAAGAAACAACGAGGTGGGTTTGCCTAACTCATTCAATCACAGTCGTTTCTTTGAACAGATAATTTTTCAAACCTCATTCACATCCCCATTGTGTTGTTTCCTCAATCATTCAAACCCTACCTAGATCGTTGTTTATAATAGGAAAAACGAATTTTCTACGCATTTAAAACACACCTGGTTTATTTGAGAAGAGACATTGTTTCCTAGTATGTTAACTACAGAGCGCAGGGAACTAAAGCCTAGATTCGAATACTGCCACAATAAAGTAGATGTTTTAAATCATAAAACAGGCATGACACAAATACACAACATATCCTAACTAAAGGACAAATTGGTTTCAAAGTACAATTAAATACAATATCTTTTAAACAAAGAGTCATACCTATTTCATTTCAAAATCCAATGTCCAACTAGAAACAGAAATAAAAACAAACACTTGTCAACAATGCTATCGACAGCAAATGAGATAGACGACACTCAAGCCCTTCACATTACTAATAATCTGATAACGGGGGTTTCACTGTTAATTTTATTTTCATTATTATCTTACTCAGAAATAATACTAACCAGTTTCGTTAAATTACAGTTAACACTCTCTATCATGAGCAGTCATAGAACTTGCCAATTGTACGGCTTAAAACGGTGAAACGTTCTATTTTATGATGGTTTCACTGCAGTGAGAATACAAATAGTTATGCCTTTGTGCTGAATAAATAAAGAAAATCACTGCAGTGTGAATTCAAATAGTAATGTTCTTATGTTGAAAATATAGTTAAAACATATTTTCACTGCAGTAAAAATTCAAGTAATTAGCTATTTGTGCTTAATATATTATCAAATATTTTCACTGCAGTGAAAATACAGATACGTACTCATATTAAATGCGAAAATAAAGTATATATCCACGGCAGAGAGACTTCGCAGATATTAAACGGCGAATAAACACTAACAACCTTACACTTTAAAAAAAATGTTTGTTACTCGATGGGAAACCCATTGTTTTAAACAATGGGGACCGGCATAATACCATATTCACTTAACACATATTATATTTATAAGTATAATACAATGTCATTGGACAGGAACAGTGCTGTCGTCTGTGGTTTAAATTGTATACAGAAAGTTGTACTCAACTGTGGCAAGAATGGCTGTATAAGATTGCTAAATGTATCCTATTTAACTTCCGCCTTTATACATTTCTTCCGTACGAATATTAACAAGTGAAAGTAAGTCAACTTGTATATATATATTAACATAAATACGGACAACTTTATCAAGTATACGTGATAAACGTCACTCCGATATAAGTCATGCACAGATTTCACATTATGAGGGCTAATCAAATTCAATTATTATATTGTAAACAATAACTGCGCATGCGCTCTCTGAAAATGCGTGTTTTTCGTGTAGGTGCTGAAGAAATTGTAATCTAAGAGCACTTATAAGGTTGTAAGAAGTTATTGTAACTGATCAGTTTCATATATTCTTGATGACTCGTACAATTATACCACTAAAGTGGTGCAAAGCGACTATTGACACCTCCGGACACTCCGGTCAATTTCCTTTAAATTTTCCATTTTCTTGTAATTAGTCATAACTCTCCGAAGCAGATTACCAACATTAGTAGCAAATTAATGTATTGGTTGATTTCTATGTTTATAAGACAATGCTGGAAACCAAATGGATTTGACTGACGTGTTTCCAAACTCACCGCATCGGTTATTTCCCTTTATTGAAAGGATAACTCAATGAATACGAAGATTCGTGTTGGTTCGAGTCGCATCTTAAACCTATCACATTGTTAACAGTTTTCAATTCTAGCTCAGCACAGAAAACCGAGGAATCAGATTCGAAAGAGTGAATTCAGAGAAAGAGAAATTAAAACGTATAATACAATTATCAATATGATGTTGGTGAAATAACTTAGAATAATTAACAATTTATAATGTCTAGCCATAATGCAACGCTGCCTATTTTAGACGTTTTAATGTCAATGTTGTTGACTATTTTTTCTGTTTGGATTATATAACTTATAACTAAGTAATGCATAAACATGTGCAGTTCAAATCGGCAAAAGATAAGATGACAAAGGAAAAGGGAAACAAAAACTAAAACAAATAAAATATGCAATTAAAATATTGCCAAACATGATAACTAGCATAAAGACTTGAGGACACCTTAATTTACAATGATATTTGGTAAAATAACTTATAGGTATGTATCTGAGAAAATGGGAAAATGACACATCAGGTTTTTATGTATTAAAATTAATAAGTAATAAGATTCACGAAACAATAAAAAATCAGTTTGTATCACTGTAGTCAATTTATTAAAGGTATTACTACGATATTAAAGGCTGACTATGGCGTATTGAATACAAAATATTTTTATGAAACGTTACTTTTGACGTTACGCAAATTGACGTCAGTATTGGACGCAACGTCATTTTGACTCAAGCGTTGTTAAACAAATAAATGCTGATTTCTTAACATTTCTCGAATAGCTCGTTGTTTCTTTTTTCATGAATGACGAAGATAGTAAATAGACAATATAGACCAGTGTTTTTTTTAAGTCAAAAGTCGCCTTACATAACAGTTCTGTGTTATTTTACATGACTAAACCGGAACACAGCCATTATACACAAATTCATTACAAAGAGCGAAACAACTTGTTTCAATGTATTACAGAGTATATCGAGGGTTGCCTGCAAGACTGTAGTAATTCGCTCTTTAACGTAATGCATTTACTACAACCTTGCGGGCAACCCTCGATATGAACTATAAGTTACAAGTGCGTAATTGACCCTACAGAGAACATAATGCTTATTACATTTAATTACAAAAAAATGATGAGTGTATATCTTAAGTGACTGTCATTAAAACTGAATGGGGAGACATCGGGTATTTAGCACGTAAGTCAAGGCTTTTGTAAGTCTTGTTAACTAGTTTTCTTTTAAGTATCAACTGATGAAGTATCACCGGAATTAAATATTAGTTTTATGAATGTACATCTTCAATAATATGTTATGAACAATCTAATTCGAACTTAAGAGTTGAGACTAAAAGTGGAAAAAGTAACGCCTTTTGCGTTAGGAAAAGACATAAAACTGTAGTTAGTGTTTGGTTCGTCATATGCCCTTAGAGTCAAACAAGACTGACATTTCACCCACCCACCATTCATGGCAAGCACTTGTGCTAAAGTAGCCTACCGTCGTTCGATGGCAACTTATTACCAACCTGCATGTTCCTAACAGCAATGGTCGATATTTTCCCCTGTAGATTGTCTAACTTGTTTCGTTTCGAAGTTAGGCAATCAACCACGGGGGATTGCAAGTAAATCTTTTGTTCACTGTAATTTATTTATGTATATTATATTTCTGACATGTACATGTATGTTCTTTGTAAATCTTCAAATATTGGAGGAAATAAAGTTTATAAATGGCCATACTACAAAATGTATACATGTGCGGCCCCAATGAATACAAACTTTTATATTTGCGTCACGATGTCTACTTTAAGAAGAATTTATATCGTAAGTGGCTACATGTATTCAATTGTACGTATTTATGAAGGATGAAATAATTTCCCCTTATTCAATACTTAGTAAATCGTGTTTTCTACGAAAGTCTATATTTGATTCATTAGGGTATATGAAAGTGCTTATGGTAACCATGCATAACGCGCAGTACAAGATATTTATCTAAGTTTAAAGTTCGTGATTGGTGCATTACATAGCGCGTGTCTAGAAATAGACCAATGAGAAAACTGCTATTTAATTACAAAGTAAAAGTTTGAGTAAGCTTCGATAATCTAACATATACGGTGGCTAAAATACCCATGAAGACAAAACAGTGTATATGATACTAATTATAAAGCCCACATAAAAGTATAATTATATCTTTATGTATACCATGTTCGAAAGCTAGGTGTTAATGGCCGGCGGATAAACTTGGACTATTTCGGAAACTAGAAATAATGTTACATCCTAGTCTTCATGAAAGTTGTAATACAATGTATATACATTTTATATATGTATTTTCTGAGGGATTTTTGTAAACGGATGTCAAACATAAGACAGAAAAAAACCATTTTGAATTCAGAGGGTTTCAGATTTATGAGGTAGCGCATTTCAAAGATTTAATTGGGCATATCCGTATAGGTTCAGATTAATTTCCGGGGCTAAATTTGGGATAGTTTTGTGTTAATCCTACGTCTACTCAATCGAAAACTTAAGTTAAATGTTTCAAAATTTCATTTGATAAACTTCAAGAGGGCATGGTAATTCATAATTCAACTAGATAACCATACCAAATAAAACAAAATGGCACCCAAAGCAATTTCACCGAGTGGGTGCCCTGTCCTAGCTCAATAGGGGTGTAACAATACGGTAAAAAACGTATTGCAATATATTGCAATATGCAAATCGGTTTTTGGGGTAGACATGCAAAGCACGAATTGATACATGTGCATCGTCCAAATTGGATCAGCATAACCGTTACACCCATACAGCTCAATGATATTCAATACAGCTCAAGAATAAAACATTATGGAATTTATACAGCTGTAATGTGAAATTTGAACGTATCAAAGGGTTCCTTCCCATTGGACTTATTTATGTTTACATTAACAAAAACGTAAATATTTTTTCTAGGTCATGCGTGTTATTGTACTTTGAACAATGGACTTCTCCACTAAATAGGTGAAAAAGCTAATACATGAACAGCATTCTAAAGATTTAAACATACCAATTTGATATCTAATCTTTATTTCAAATAGTATTTATGCAGATTATAAATTTTATATAATGATGTGTTTGTAAATAAGTGTAAACTAACTAAACCATAAAATTGTAAAAATAACTCACCCTAAATATTGGTGTGTAATGAAACTGGCTATGTTTATATACGCAATGTTTATGTGGACGACCTTTATTTCTCAAATCAAGTCTTTATATCATGTTTATATTATAAATAAACAAATGACTCATAGTTAATCAGATCAGACCTCTTTAATTTACTTGACCTAATTTTAAAGATTACACAATTATACAATGAGTATACAAAATGTGAGGCAGTGGTTCTGCTCTATAGATATCAAATTACTACATGGCAATGAAACTTGGGCCACAACTGATGCTAACTTACTGAGGCTCCGCAGAAATGACAGAGTCATGAGCCGCTGGATATATGTGGAACCAAGCCACTTGAGAGGAGACTCCTCCTACTCTGTGTCAAGTTAGGAGGTGACTGATGAGCGACGCCCCAGGCGTCTTATAACATGTATAAGGTACATCCATGTGATGCGTTCTTTAGTCTGCATCAACACAACAACAAGCATGAGTAACCCATGCCCCGGAAATCATGGGAGTCCAAGAAAGAAAAAAGTCAGGATGTGTAAATGCTGATCTAAAAGCATGCGACCTCATTGACACTTACCCTCTAAACAAGGTTCCACTGAGATCAAACGACGATCTAACTGCCTGCTGACTATTTCACTTTGAGGATCCCCGCAGCGGATAAAAATAAAATCGGGATTTGATAGAGAATGGCAATATACACTGTTTATCATTTAAACATACGTTTATGTTACACTTTAGATCTGGATCTTCCTCAATACAGTTCCCTCATTAGGTCATGCATATTTATGTACTTGATATGACTCTAAGAAAATGCATAATTATGAAAAATTGATAAAGATTACGCCATCGTGAAACCATAGACCTTGGAAGCACATTGAATGCATGTTAAGTTTCATGAGAATAAGCGGTAAAAGATCCAAACCCCTTGAAACCTACATCCTAAATTAAAATATATGTCAGTTAAGAAAAAAAGTGATTAAAATACTACCCTCCACTACACACTTACATGTATATTATATGCATACCCATATAAAAGATTTGTATTCATGCTCATTTACCAACTGTATTTTCAACTTGGGTAATCAACTGTATCTATCATAAACGACACATATTGAAATAGTGCAATATTAGAGTACTGCTAAACCATTCAATCATGCAATTTATAAAACTTAAGCAAGTTAAGATGATTTCATGAAGTCTTTACATTGCAATAGGTTCAATTATCCCACCCAAATATAACACCCTTCCATGAAATTTGACCAAAATGTCAATGTTTCTCCATTAGCAAGGTGTATGAAAAAGTTTCCGGCCTTGTGAAAGGGTATACATGTAAGTACTAGTTATAGACAAGGGTCCAGAAAAGCTAGGTTAGGTGCACTGGACGCCGTAAAGTAACCTAACAATTGTGTTGACACAGTGTTAAACCAAGTATAAAACCAGTTGTAATAGATATAAAAGTATATAGTTAAGAATGAAACTTAAAATATCAATATAAACTTACCAATTTTAGTTGATTTTATAGTCCTATTCTTCATGCACAAAACTACATTTGTAAGGTACAGTAAACCAGCTATGGTAATCTATTTTAAGAATATTGTGTTTACTATGCGATTGAATGTCCTATTCAAATAGAGATAATAGGCCTACATATCCTCATTTATACAATATGGAGGAAGTTTAAGGCAACTAACCAATAACAATCCTATTCCTATGTTAAAATAAGTCCCTAAAAAGGATTCATAATATTGATACACGGTACTTTTAAAGTTATAATTTATTACACTATTACGTCATACAATGTAATTTATTACTGTTCACTGTAATATCATGGGTGCAAGATGAAAATTTTGAAAAACATGAAAACTGTAATTTGAAACCATTTTTCTTCATAATAGTCCAGTCAATACAGCTTTTGACCTAGACAAAATTGCAACAGAATATATAATTATACTATGCGAAAGACCATCAATACAATAACACACACCAAAAAGTTGCTCTCCAAATAAAGAGGGGAAAGTGATGAAAAATAAATTTTAAATAATGCATTTTCTACTTATATTACAAGGCGCTGCAACGCTTCCGTACTTCTGTCCCGCAGTGAATATAGCTTTTGGGTCACAAAAAGTAATGGATGCCGATAGTATTTTGCTTCTGAGTTGACTTTCCGATGTGAACATATACAACTATATTTAATATATTTTATATATGACAGTAAATTAATTAAAAATACCGTTTTTGGTGACGACCTTGACAAATAGAAATATTTTACTACGGTAGCGCATTAGGACCAAAATTGATCATGTTTAGTGTTAAATTTGTGTCACGATATTTTTGTTGTCTGAGTGCTGAGTACGAAACTTTAAACTCCACAAATTAATGTTATCTCATAAAATTGTTTTAAAAAACGAGATGATAACCAAGTTAAGCTTAATTCACTTGATATATTATTTGTTTCATTTACTCATGAAAATAGCATCACACTATATATTGAGCTTAAACGATTTTTTACTTTTTTGTGTATGAGTTACGTATAGCTTTTCCTCCGTCATTATTTAAAATTTTAAACTGTTGTTGGTTTTGTTGTGCCACCGTACTAACCTGTTTGACCAAAACATTGTCTTCAGGTCTGACAAAGTAAGGAAAGTCGAGAACGGGACTTGGCTAAATTAAAAATAGTCCCATGCTGTGTTTACTTCTCTATCTTTCATGCATACCTTAATTGGATGCCTGACAGCTTTAACATCATTTACATTGTAAAATCAGTAATTTTAAAACTTCCCAGAACTTACACCGAGTTCAAAGAAGCCGTTCAAATATATATAGACATCACAAAGGATGTAGACATCAAAACTGGCGAGAGATCATAATGCTCTATTGTTCATTATGAATTGGCCACACGAACAACCTCCATTTGCAATAGTTTGCTACTAAAGTAGTCAATGCAACATCGTGCGTGCAAAATTAAAAGCTTGTTTTAAACATTTGACGCAATATGAAAGGACAACACAGTATTAAATCCATGTGAGTAGGGATGTGAGTCTGTTAATGGAAATTTTCAGCCTGTAAAGACTAAGTTATAGTCTGTCCCTGAAGATATCTTAAAGTTATTCGATGACGGACTTGTGTGTTCAATCATTTGCACAGTGTTAAGATCTAGTTAAGCCTCTGATAGCGAAAATACCGACAGTGACAATGATCAAAAGCTAAACCTCAGGTTATAAAAAACAGAACGTAACTAAGTACATTCCGTAACAAATGTATACTGTTACAACATTTCATGTGTAAAAACAGTTACAAAAGTAACAAACGATATTTTAAATATTTATTTATGTAATACCTATTATTCATCTGTATTACATACGTGTAGTAGCATGAACTACAACACTTGTTTGGAAGCATTTGTTGACTATTAAATCTGCTTTTGTAATCGATACACGAGAAGCTGATTCCAAAAATTCATAGTTTCAGGTATTGTGTTGGTACTTAAATCACATTAGTTCATTAAATGATAATTACATTCATATCAATGACATTTAAACCCTTTTTAGACACATTTGTAGTAAACTAAAAGTTATTATCAATTATGATTTTTGAAAATTGTATACGATTTGATTCCAAAAATTCGCACTTTTAGATATTATTTTAGTACTTTTATCCCAAATCTGAACAATTATGTCTCTTATTTATTATTGTTATACTAATTATAGTACAAGCACTAGTTATAGTACAAACGCATGAAAGATACATGTAAAGCAGATTCCAGATAAATGACTCGTTTTAAAATCTTTTTTGACACATTTATAAAAAAAATCAAAAATGACCTTTTTGAATTTTGTATTTAAAAATAATTTGAATAATAAGTTGTATTTTTACAATTGTTTCCATTCGTAAATGATAATCGATAGTTATAAAGGGAGCTAATACAAAATGATTTTTCATTTGTATATGATAAAAGATAGTTGTAAAGGGAGCTAATCCACTTTTTTGTTCATGTTTAACGTTTTTGTCCAAAAAAGGACTTTCCCCTCGAATTTTTGAGTGCAACTTTTTTTGGATATTACTATGAATACGAACTTTCACATGGTACAAAAATAAATTCTGTTGCAATTTTGTCTAGGTTAGCCTATTTTTTTAGCTGTATTAACTGGACTATAATTTAATAGCAAAACGTTGTCTAATTTGTTGTGAAAAACCTGAACTTCAGGCATATGCCTGAAAACTTGCACCCATGTAATATTGATACAGTAGTTTACAAGTAAATGTAGTGTATGATAGCAATTTATGTAAATTTAACGAATTTTAGAACTGTTTTCAAGCCTTTACATGTATGAACTAAAACATTGAACCAAACAAATGGCTTGTGGACTTTCCTATTTTCTTGTGTTAATATTTCAATTGCGGAAAATGCTGCAAAGTCAATATCTATGATGATTATAAAATATAAAACAATGCTTGTTGTGGGGTTTGACCACAGGTGACTGACTCAAATTTTCCTTATTATAGTATACTATAAGGAAAATTTGAGTGAATCACCTGTGGCTTCGACTAGCAGGTAAAATCTTAAAGACAAAGATATAAGTCTATGCATAAATACAATAAATATTGTTTGCTCCTTGGGTGCACATACTGCGTGACTTGATGCTACCATTAAAATCGGCCATCAAATTGTCTGGATTGAAAACTAAAGGTTGTTAGCTAGACTTTACTACTTGTTTTAATTTTCGAGACAATACAATCTGCAAGTAAAAGAAATCAGCTCTCAATCATTGAAAGTCAATCCATTTTTCACAAACTGTTGACAGATACATGTATTAGTATAATAACTATTAACTGATAACAATATAATAGAATATTTTTTTTAAATTATAGGATTTCTTTACATATGAATAGTTCCAAACAATGTACTACGAAATTCATTGTATTAAAATGGGAGATAACTCTTACTGTGTTAGGAAATTGAAGTATTCAATATCAAGTTATTTCCCTTACATTCTGAACCACCAAAAATTGAAACATTGATAGTATACAGTATATACCATTGGAACTCAACAAAAATCAATATTAACCCGGCCGATTGAAAACCAAAAGAAAGTTTCAGCGATCTCTATCCAACTGATTATTCTAGTATTCTGAACAATGTAGAAAGACATTAGATGGTTGATGTTTTAATGTAACCATTTCTGCATATGAATGAGCTAAAAAGGGCAGGGAGGAACTAAAAAGGGCAGTGTGTAGCACCCTGCTATTCTGCTTCAGTTTAATTGCTATCACCCATGATATGACAAATATTTTTAACAAGTCGATAGGTAAGCAAAAGACTTTAGTCTACTTACATATAATAAGGGACGTTTGTCAGTTATTTGCCCTTGTTACGTTGTATACTCTTTAAATAGGTAGGTCCAATAAGTTGGATTACTCGGATTTTACCCTTACCTTTCAATGTCAATTTGCCAAAATTAATCTTAAATAACTTTTTTGTAAAATATTTAATTTGTTTCAATTTCAAACTAAGTAATTTTAGGGTAAAGAACTATCTAAATTTCATCACTTCTGTAAATATCTTCATTAACAAGAAAGATATTAGATGAAATATTTTGTTACCCTTATATAGGAATTCAAAGATAAAATCCGAGGAGACTAACTGTAAGGACCTACTTACAAATTGGATTGCTTCAGATTTTATCAAGGAAAGATAACTGACTAAAGTCCCTAATTAAAGATGGATGTAAACAAGTTCTTCATTGACTCATTTAAGTATTTATTATAATAAATCAACAAAAATATGCTATTTTTCAGTTTATTTTTAATTAATAATAAAATATAGATATACTATTAATATATATATTGTCCATTTTTTCACAACTGTCAAAGTTTAAATAATGTCACTGTGAATGATTACACACTATCTCAATATCACATGTGTAAGACAAAGAGTGTTTAGTCACCGTGAAATTATTCGTGCTTTGACAGTTGAGAAAAAACGAACAATAATAATAACTATAACAAATAAATTAAAATTTAAGTTATTTCTCTTGGTAACAGATATAATGTCATTTACTAATGCAGGTAGAATCCCTTATAATCACCTGATTAAGAAGTGTAACATTAATAGACTCATTTGCAAGGTCTTTTAAATTTTAGAAAACCAAGTAAATGCAAACCTTTCAGAATTTAATACAAATTATGACAACACATATGGCACAGATAAGATAATGTTACACAAAAAGGTAACTCAGCTTTGAGTAATTGAGAGTAATACATAATCATTCCAATTGAATACCTTACATTTGTCTTTCAAAAGAAACTAAGATCATTCTCATTGACCACAGGTTTTCAAAGGCGACCGGCACAAGACTGTTCTCAAGTACTAGTCTGATTAATTATCTTGTATACAGTATACACTTATTTCATGGGTGTTTGGGGAACAGTCAAAACTATTTTCCCGAGGTATCAGGGACAACTTAAGAACTGTTGCCCGAGGCCGTTAGTAGCTGGTATCTTATATCTTTCATAGATATATATTATATATATACATGTATATATTATACAAATAATTTAACAAGATTCACACTCTACTACATGTATGATAAGCGTTATTTACTACTTATATAAAGGTGGTGTATACAAGACTTAGTATACAAGCATTATCTATAGTATTTAAGATCAAGGGAGGTAACTCATATAACTAACTGATTAGCAAAATCTAATAAAATGACATGTCCCTCCTTTAATAGATATCATCACACTAGCCCAGATTTAATTTCTCTAGTCTCAAGTTTAGGCTAGTGAGTTAATTTAATTAATGGCTAATGATATCATTTATGATTAATGATAAAAAAAAAACATGATCCAAAGTTTGCACTCCTCTACATCTACATGTATTTACAATAACAATTCAAATTATCAAACAGATTTCATGACTAGACATAAAACGATATTATAACCCTTTGAATATCACATCAAAAAACAATCAAAATTTCAAATATATAATTAGAAGTTGGGACAAAAAGCCACATAGAGTAACAATGCCATTTTGACAGACTTATGTTGTTGACTAGGTGGACAAAAAATCAGTGTAGATTCTAGTTTTGAAAATGCAAACAAAATCCAATGAATTATCATAATCAATTTATAAACCAAGAAATCATCTATACAATATAATGAAGAAAGTTTTTCATCAATAGATGATATTGTCTGTTTTTTCTCAACTGTCAAAGCTTGAATAATTTCACGGTGACTGAATACATTGTTTTTGTAAATGGCGGCCTCATTTTTCAAAAAAAATATCTTGGCTAAAACTTATCATATGGCATAAGCAGCTTTAATCAATCATAATACATACTTTGGAAACTCATGGCTGTATTACGACAATAGTTTTAACAAACGCATTCACCGTAAAATTATTCATGTTTTGACAGTTGTATACGATTTGATTCCAAAAACGAGAAAAAACGTTAATTTTGATTGTATTTAGTGACTTAGAGTTTCCAGATACAACTCTTAAAAAACAAATAAATTATTAGTTTGAATATACATCATTAAGGAATAACATACAGTTGTCTATGTTTTATTGTGTTATAAAATATAGGCACAAGCTTTTATGAATTACAAACAGGCCTTTTTCAGGGGGTTTTGGGAAAAAGGCCCCTGCCCAAATTGGGATTTTTTTTATTGCTGTAAATAGTCTAATTTGGGAAAAAGATATCGACAAATCAAGTTTAATCAACACAATAAGGAAATTTCGTCATAAATTTTTCTGCATCAAATCTTTCTGTTCTGACAGTTCAATGAAGAATTCAATGCAAATTCTCATGTATTTATAATTTTTACATGAAATCTCGTGGTTTCTTTTGTAAAGGCAAAAGACATCCAGTTCAAAGGGAATTTTTTTTTACAAGATTGGGATTTTTTTTCTTGAAATTGGGAAAAATGGACATTATTTGGCATTGGGAATGGGGCCCATATTCGGGCCCGTGAGATAAGGTGAAAAAGCCGTGACAAAACAATAAAATGTCTATGGAATGTTTTCTCGTGGTGATCTTTTAGAACTTCTAGACATATAAAACCAATAGATATCACTTGAAACCTGCCAATAAGTAAACTTAGAAAACAAAGTAAGCAACATATTTCAGTCAGTATACAGACGCATGTCACATACTGTCTATAACCTACTTTATCCATTATAAAAGAAACATAACAATATGGATGCATACAGACAAGATGTGCCATGTATATGTGTGTTAGTGCTAATCAATGTTAGATTAAAGATGTAAAATGCCATTCATAATTATTGTCGGTCAGGGCCGACGATATATACAGTTATCAAGATTTGAGCATTTTTGTGTCGACACCGGTTGCCTTTAGCCAATCAGAACGATGCATTTGAGGTCACAATGAAAAAAAAGACGTCAAGTAGTCAAAATAGGGGTGCGTGTATAGACTCGTCGACTACGTGTATTATCCGGTTCCTGTTTTTTATTACCAGAAAATTCATTGTCGATATATGAAAGAGCACTAGTTTTAAGGAAGTTGCAATATAAAACTAAAAAACATGCATAACTAATTGTAACATGTTCATTTCTTGAAAAAAAATCGCATTTGTTGAAAAAAGCAAACCTATCTTCCCTACTTCCGAGCGAGTTTATTACTTAATATGAACATTCGATTAGCTGGCGGAATATGGGACAGAACATGTTCTTGAAACCAATAATCTGGTTTGCTAATCAATAAAATATAGTTTCTTAATGTAAAATGGACAGGTGAATTGTGAAGCCTACCATAATAATACTTTTGTACGTGCGCGGTTGGAATATGTCTGGACAGCACACGGTAATTCGATGGTTTTATCTGGCCTTACAGTGTGTAGAATTAATCAAACGCTCTGTAGTCTATAAATAGACTTGGGACAGTTTAAAGCACTTACGAATATCTGAATCTGTGGTAATACGTCAGAGGACCACTGCTAGTATTTATATCTGACGGGGATGGAGGCGCTCTAGTCGAGCTTCTGAAGGGCTGATTTAAAGCCCACTACTGTATAGGCATGCTCTGTTTGATCTGCATATTGCTTCAATCTTTATACTCTAAGGAGAATACACGGCTAAACGACAATTTCAAGCTTTTTTGGAAATGCTAATATTTGTTACTTTTACACTTTTGTCAAATTTAATGAGTGATTTGTTTTTTTTTACCAATACATGAGAACTTTAAATCTAATCTTTAGATACGTGTACATATGTAACAATTAAAATCTAATTAAGGATCATTACCCCACTTTAAATATTACAATCTGTTATAAATAGCCTAATGCATAAATACATCTGAAATAAAATTTAACTGCAGCAATAAAAAACTAGTTTTTTTAAGAGAAAAGGTAATTTTGGATGACAAAACAAATAACATTACCATGTGTCCATTCTTGTAGGCTTTGTAGACTTATATATGTCACAACACAAGATATAGTTTTAAATAAAAATATACTTTAGGAATAAAGACAGTAAAATGAAAGAGAATAACAACAATAAAAATAATAATATTTAGCATAAATAGTTTATCTTTAAATAAGATAAATAATTATATACATTTGAGCAAGGCAAGAAAAACTACTTTTTTGTCTAAAATTACATATTCAGACGTTTTGCCTAGAATTACATATTAAGACTTTTTTGGATGCAAGCCGTATGCCTACTGCCTATATACTACATGGACATGTATAACAAACTCCTGGTTAATATACTTAATGGTAGTACAGTCAGATCTCAATACAACTACATTCACTACAATGACATTCTCGTTATACTGACATATTTTATGGGAACCGATACCAATATGTACATTGTCGGAAGTATTCATTACACTGACATATGCGTTATAACGACACTTTTCCTAGAAAAAACGATGTCGTTGTATCGAGATCTGACTGTAATAATAAACAATTTCATTATAACTATGTCTCCATGTCAAGGAGACCTAATTTTCTTGGCTATATAAAATTCACTTAAAGACTATCTCCTATGAGTCCTATCTATCTTATACAAAATAAAGCTGGGAAAAACTTTAATATTCAAGGTAGTGCATAAAATGAAAAACTAGAATACTTCCATAAACATAACTAAAAATGAAGATAACAAGTCATTATTTAGTAACACTACTATGGCCATCAGTGATCCTATTATACAATAAGTCTCTGTTTCTAAGCATTGTGTTGACATCTTTAATTTTCAATATGGTTGCCATGGAAACCAGTTGGTATGATGCCAGAGATACGGTCTTAGAATTATCTGTTTTGACGGCATTTATACACTTCAGAGTCAATGAGATGGATTCTGAAGCAGCGTTAGTTACTGGAAACAGATTCAAGAACCATAGATTTGGCTTTGATTTAGTGTTGTCTGTGGCAGGAGAAATTGAGGTCAAATCTACATTAAGTAGTGTTGCATAGTCTTCTACAACTCTTCCAAGAAATGGCAGTTTAGGCACAGTCTGATCAGGTAATACTTTCTTCAAATTGTCTTTGATATCAAAGAAGACAGTGACATATTTGACTTTATCTTCATACCTCACGGGTATTGTATGCATGAACAAATTGTTAGGAATTTCTAGAGTGTTAACTTTTAAGTTATTTTCTATGGAGTCATGTGTATCTCCTTGACTCTTTTCCACGGACAAATCAAACTCACAGTTATTAAGAATACAGTTCTGACCAACAGTAACTGGTACTGAAAAGTTACAGAATTCAACAACAGCTGTTGGTGCCACTGCAGATTCTGAGGGGAGACAACTATGCATTATACAGCCTTGAGCAGTATCGGATAGTTTTCTATATTTAGCCAATGGTTCACCATTGTTATCATTGCCATCTGGACTAGTTATATGGT
This sequence comes from Mactra quadrangularis, assembly GCA_025267735.1. Classification (NCBI taxonomy): domain Eukaryota; kingdom Metazoa; phylum Mollusca; class Bivalvia; order Venerida; family Mactridae; genus Mactra; species Mactra quadrangularis. The sequence continues at coordinate 35,653,751 of CM046308.1, read as the reverse complement.
TAGTTGTGACCTTTGTCCACAGATTGAAAACGTCTTTTTCCAGACCAAGTTCTGACTGAAAATTTATATCACAGCAAAAATGACTTATATATTCCTGAGTAGTACCAATATGTACAAACTTTGATGAATTCATTACAAGAAGAGTTAAATCAGAGTCATGGAGGAGCTCAAATACTTTTTTTCTTGTTTTAATCAAACTTGGAGTAACACAGCTCACATTGGCTACATTATTAACATAGTCACTAGTTGCTCTAGGTCCGAGAGCTTGTAGAAAATCACCATATGCGTCAATCTCACAGTCCAGAGGCTTGTTATCACTCATAAACCTAAGTAACTTTTTAGTCACATCATGAGCAAAGTAGAAAGAACTATCAGTGTATACAACAGATCCTTGTATGTTCATTTCATCAGGAAATTTCAGATCTTTAGACTTTATCACAGCACCTTTGGAATACATCACATCAATAGTTGGTTTCTGAAGAACTTCTAAGCATTCTAAGTTCTGTAGAGGACAAGTTGAATCAATGTCTCCTGATATTACATAAACGCCATGTCCTGTGCCAACAGATATAGAAGAAGGATGAGCCAAAGCGGTGAATCCTGTCTTACCAAACTGAACTTCATTATGATCCTTGCCTAGATCATACACCAGAAAGTCATCAGCACAAGTAACAAACACCCCAGATTCCATTTTGTCAATTAATGGTAAAAACATGGCAAGTTTAAGATCTAACATTTGGTACACAGGGTTTCCTTTAGGTATAGATGAGAATATTTTGCCAAGTACGCTAGCACTTGGCATTCTCTGACTTTGACCTCCAGCATGTATGAGTAATATTTTATACTTGAATATATCATCTCCAAACTTCTCATACAATGATTCCATAGCAACCATTGTTGACCCTCCGTTTCCTGAAATAGACAAATTGTATAAATAAGTAAATAATACATGCAGAGGTAATTTAACAGTAATTTAGAACTTTGAACCATTAGGATCATTAAGGTCCAATGTAGCATTACTTTCATGACATGAGGGAAAAAACTTCAAAACTATTATTTTATGCAATTTGCAATGGTTTTGCAAGTACATTATCTTAAAATTTCAAGAGATGACAGACCCCTGCCCCATTAACCATATGGAACTTAGCCATGCCGACTCCTAACTCTGTAGACATTGATAGCAGCTTGAAAAAACAAGTGTTGATGTGTAGGTTATATCAATAAAACCTTGTTAATTTTATCAAGCCATTAAACTTGATAATGAAAGTCTTATGTAGTTATCAACTTTTACAAGTAATTATAACTAAATGTTTTGTTTTATTGGGTTCAACGCCGTAGCAACACATTTATTGGTCATATAACAGCGGTCAGTCAACCTACTCACTCCTCCTGGAAAGGCTAAATCTCTGGATTTAGCTTTTAACCAACTACTAAGTGCATACTTTCGTCAGTGACTGACAACTGCCCTACATAACTAAAAATCATTGGTAGGAGGGAGAATGGTCGTAGAAATAATTTCATGACCAAGCTCCACGAAAGTATGCCCCACCCAGGAATCGAACCCACGACCCCTCAATCAGTAGACTTGCGTGCTACCAACTGAGCTAGCCGGGCGGCTATTTATTACTTAATGTTAGATACTGATATTAACCAATTACCTAATTTTGCACCAGGTGGGTCAGCTACAACTAAAGTTGGTATATCTTTAGGTAATTCATTTCTTCTTTGTTTATACTCCAGTTGTTTCTCATACACAGTTTTCTGATCTTCATCTGCTGCAGTAATAATAATGACATCCCAGAATGGAAAATTTAATGTACTCCTATTACGACCTGGAAAGTGGAAAATATGTCAAAAGCATATTTAATTGCATTGGCCTTAATATATATCACCTGTCTACATCCACAGTATAGGAAGATAGATATATAATGTAGATTATTAGATAAAAATTCAGTTACCAGTTTTATAACATATCCCCATCCCTAGCTAGCACTTTGTACCCTGATACCCATAGTTTGATATCAAATACTTATTACTTTTACTGTAAGAAAGATGCCAAAAGACAAAGCGCTAAAAAGTGATTTTCGTAGTAGTAGGTAAAAGGCCACATGAGCCAAGAGTGAAGCAACAGATCATCTGTTAGACCATGCTTCACTCTTGGCTCATGTGGCTTGAGATGTATAATTTTACTAGTATGTTATTAGGGCTGTCATGATATACCGGTATATTGCAATACCCAGCTGCGGCAATACGTACCACGGGACAAATTTAATGCACCAGTATTTGGCGATTTTTTTATTTCATTGGAAAATTCTTCCCTTCGTGAAACAAAAGTGGCAAAACGTCAGTTTTTCTATTTTTCATTCAATCTTAGCTTCAGTTACAAGAATTCAACTGACCCGGTCAAGTTTGACTGGTTGTTTGGAACTTCAACAAAACATGTTGTTGAGTTGAATTCTTCGGGACAGGAAGATGTGAAACAAACATGTCTTTCAGGAACTTCATTTCTAGGGTGTTCTGCAGCTAAGGGGGTGATTGTTTCCTCCAACCTAAGCATCTTTTTTATAAGCAAAACATATACCACAGTCCTTAATGACCATATAGACAAGAGACTAGATTCAAATAGTTGCATATAAACCCGCAATATGTTGTGGTACATATTGCAATACTGTGCTAGTGTATTGCAATATCTCCCGATATGCTTCTGGCATATGGTTAAACAGCCCTATATGTTATACAAGATGATATAATTTGAATGTAAGCATGACAAACAACTATAATCACTGTCAATGACATTTGGATAGATCTACATGTAGGTTCTTCCAGTAACATTGAAAAAAGTTGTACCGTAGCACTTCACCACGCCCTCCCAGACTCTGCATTACTATGACATTTTAAAAAAACAATAGTCTAACAGATGAACTTCTGAAAACAAGACCTTAGTACAAATACTAAAGAATACTATTTAATTATAAATTAAAAATGTTCCATTGAGTCGATTGACTTGAAGTTGAATAAGTCAACGCCACACTCACTATCACTTGTATATCTATCCGAAATGTCATATCCGAAAATATAAACACCTATCAAAGCATGACCACTCGGTACTTACCACGAATTGTTTCATAATTGGCCAACACTTCAGAAAAATAAGCTTGCATGATGACAATATCAATAAAATATGTTCATTAAAATATAAAATGTGACGTTTACGTGGGAATTAGCATCTGTCAAATCTGTGAACAATCAAGTAGGATAATAGCCGAGATATCCCGAATGATATGGTAGCAGACCATCATGGAAATGGCCACACACTGCTAAATTAGTAACCGTTGACAACCGAAACCAATTTTTGAGATTCATGTGGGTCTCTACCGTCATAAGACTACATACATAAATTATTTGAAGATTAACATGTCTTTTCTTCTTTTATGACTTAGACAAATCCTTAAAAGACCTTCGAAAATATATGCGCATTTCTCATTAGGTTCTATCAAAGGGGTATGTTCTGAAAACTAAAGATGAGATCTTAAACTGCTATACAGTACACTCATTGCATGTTTAGCATTGTTCTACGATTATTTTGTCACCTTGTCTTTTTCCAAAATTATAAACACATGATACATTCGGAACTCCTCGGCCATTCGCTATGAATAATATTCACGAAAGATCCCGGTGTTCCAAATTAGACATGATATAGTGTACATAGCTAGTGTTGGGATGGATCGAGCTAGAAGAGTCCATAGATCCAGGTATTATATTACAAAAATATAATTATTTGTAATATAAAATCCCTAATAGAACCTGGCTTACTTAGTTTAAGTTCCATAAAGGCTTTAAAATCCACCGATAAAAACATCTTTAGCGTTTAAATCGGTTTACTTAAGAAACTTTATTCCTATATGTTTTTCTGACATTAATAACAAAGGCTCAGAAACACAATCATATCTTTATTCATACGGGTCATGGAATATTTTACCAATAATTTTGCATGGTACGATGAGTATGGGAGCGAATCACCAGTTTATAGTTTAATTCGTACCAAGAAAATTTCATACCTATCTATTGCCGTGTACGAAAAGTTTTGTTACGAATTCTTGTTTTTATTTCAATTCATAGAAGGAAATATTGTCATTCTGTACACAAACGGTCTGACTGACCTTTGTACGGATACGCCGCGCATCATGGGTAAACTGTTTGTTTACCTGAAAACACGTGGCAATGTTTACATTCTAACAATTTCCCCCTTCAAGTATACTGAACAAATAGAGTATGAATTTTGTGTTTACTCAATAAAATTTGACTATCCAACCAATTATCCTCATTAAATAAAACTTTTTAACCGGTAGTTAAACCTTCATGATAACGTGTTTACATCTGTCATTCTCTACACAGTAATTTGAAATTGAAAGTAGAATACACGGTTTAACTATGCACTTATACCTATAGAGGTTTAAAAGTACTTTGTATATAAAGATTTATATTCCTGAAGCTATGAGCGATCATTTATATTACATTCCAACAACGATTTTGTCAAAAAACGAAAAAATCCAACGATTTTGTCTTCATGCGCCGCATTATATTCTGTTGCGTACCAACGCCGAATTTTGGGACGGTCACACAAGTGCGTCTTGGTATAGAGGTGATATCTTCACCTTCTATTTATAGAATGAAATATTGTACGAATTTTTTATAGTCTTAGAAATTAACCCTTTGCTCACATTTTGATTCGTACCCAGGAAATGTTGTACATTTTTTCCGTGTACGAAAAGTTTAGGGACAAATTCTTGTTACATTTTGGTTTGTACCAAAGAAGTTTGGTTCCTCACTTTTGCCGTTTACGAAAATCTTGTGGACGAATCCAATGTTTTCATTTCTATCCAAGAAAATTCATATCCAACGTTTTTCGTTTTCATAAAGTCTGGGCAAATCCACTCATTTAATTTGGAACGAATTAATTAAACATTTTGATTGGTTCCTGGGGAATTCCGTACCCAATTTTTTCGTTTACGATAAGTTTGAGAACGAATTTCTTTGTTATAGATTTATTTGTACCCAAGAAATTTCGTACCTTACTTAATTGTATACAAAAATCAAGGGGGACCATTTGTTTTTATTTTGTTTCTTACCCTGAAATTTTCGTACTCTAATTTGCCGAGTATGAAAGTTTGGGGACGAATCATTTCTTTTCAAATTGACTAGTATCCAAGAAAATTCGTATTTAATTTTTTATTGTGTACGAAAACATACGGAACGAATTATTGGTTTTTATTTTGATTTGTACCCTTAAATTTTCGGACTAAAATTTGCCAAGTACAAAAAGTTTGCGGACTTATCCTTTGTTTCCAAAATGATTCGTTCCAAATACAATTCGTACCATACTTTTTGCGGGTGATAAAGCATTTGTTTTTTCCTCGTAAATATCATATTCGAATTTTATGGGTGGCAAAAAGTTTACAGATTAAACATTTTATTAAATTTTGATTCGTACCCAGGAAACTTCGTACCAAACTATTTTTGGGTCCGAAAAGTCTGGGACGAATCATTTGCTGATTTTTTTTACATTACATTATTAGGTTATCTTTACGCCTCTGTCAATGTCTAGAGCAACTTTGTTATTTAATAAAATTCAAATAATCTCATTAAATCAAATCTTTATGAACACTATCAGCTTTGTATTTTGAGACAGCATAAAGTTACCTATTTGACTTAACCTTTATGTGGAGTAAGCGTTTTGATGACATATTAAGAAGCGGTTTAATGATTATGAAACAATGTTATATAAGAATAACAACCCTGTAGCCTGTTCAATTACACAAAACGTTACAGAACGTTCCGTAACGATACATTCGGAACTCATATTGTCTTCACATACATCACATGACGCTAGAAGTACCATGTGACAAGTGTTAACATTTAAATTAGTTATGCTCTTCAGGTCATTCCCTTTCTTGTTATGTAAGAACGACAACACAACATAAGATTTCACTCAAAATCCTCACAACAGTTACTGCCCTTTAATGTGTTTTAAGAACGACAACCCTGTAGGAAGTTCCATGAAAGCCCCGAGTGGTTACCATGGTTACTCCTCATTATTGTGACAAAAGGACGACAATTCTTGTTTCACAAAATTCCTAACAATAGATACGTCCTTTTATTGAAATGTAAGAATGACAACCCTGTTGACCACGCAGAATTGTATTATGGCGGTCTATTTACCTAACCAGCTTTTCTCGAAATTCATTACAAGTACTTGTCTCCTCTTACTAAAGCAGCCGACAACATCTCCATCTATTGACACAAACTGATGTTCAATGTCGAATTTTTACAGAGCTGAACATATTTCTACACTATACGCCTTTTTGACTAGACGTGCAACTTAACAGACCATTTAATATTCTTTAATTATCATTATTATACGCACTAAATGTATGACATTTACACCGGTTACCTCAAGTATGTACAAGAGAGTGAACAGCGTAATGTTGCGCAAAGTAATTAATGGAACTATATGTTTATTTAAGTCACTAAATGGATTAAATGTTACTATTTTGTATTTATACTATTTTATTATTGTCAATAAATATTATTTATCACCAATGGCCTAAGATGAACGACGCGGCACGTTCCCAACCATCTGCACTTTCTAGGATAACTGTTTATGGCTTTAACAAGTTTGATGCGCATTGATACTTTTATTCAATATACGTTCTTATTTAAAAGATCAGTAAATAACAACGTATTAGATCAACCAATATTAATTGCGCTACATTACGCTTAACGTACTTTAGGATACCGGTGTTGCATTAGGAACACTTGGAGGTATTCTACACAGATGCAAAAGATCTCCGAGGTGTTCCGAATGACGAGGTGCGTTTAAATATCAACATTGGTCACATGTTTCTACTAGAGTCACGTGATGGTAGTCGTAAGGTAGCAACATGACTGTGACGTAACTGCTGTGTGGAGTTTAAGTCTGATACAGCCCTGTGTTCAGTAACTACTGTTAGCTAACGTAACGGGTACTGGAGAACTTAACCCGTGCAATGCTCAACTCTAAGTTGGGACAACTCAATCCGTTAGTAGGAGACGAGTTATCTCGGGTTGAGTTGTCTATGGGTTGAGTTGTTCCGACACTTCCGTTACGGGACGTTTTGGAACGCTCAAGGTAACTGAACACGCTTATGGTGATGAACCAGCCTACTCCCCATGACGGCATTCGGAACATCTCGACCATTCATTGAACGAATAATCTTTCCTGATGAATGGCCGAGAAGTTCCGAATGTCATGACGAGGGTATTTTACCATCTGAATGTATGCATAGGTGGACATTTCACCATGGTTTTCTGGACTCAAAGCCAAGGTTCAGGCTATTCCCGATGAAGGGATGAGGTTTAAATAACTGATGCTTTAGTCACATGGGACAACTAGCGTCACGTGGTTTTTTGTGATGGATGTGGATAAAGTAGCAACTTGTGGCGTTTTGATGTTAGGACCTGGCACTCAATTAAAACATACTCGTATCGTTTAGACTCTGTCTCGACATGATAACATGGTACAATGTTTAAAACTTAAGAGGGTACTCCAAACTCAAGTTTCAATTAAGTTCTCGGTTAATTTTAAAATTGTAAATAAGAAAGTTCTTAAAAAACCACACTTTACATGTAAGAAGTCTCTAATGACATTTCTGTTTTATAGTTAATTTGTTCAAACTTTGTGTTATGCAACTATATACGCCGACTTTACTTTTGAGCATGGAGTCCCTTCTCAAGTTTTTTATAACGTTTGTCCACGATCCATGGAGTCAGAATCTAGGGAAGGCCATATTGTCTTAGATTATTTCTTATCTACCATTGTATTAATGTTAATATTAACCTGATGCAGCTCTGAACGGATACAACTCTTTTCAGGTAACTCTGCTGCGAATTCGAGTGGTTAGCTCCAATACTGTCGAGATAATCTCCAGATAGTCAGTTTTGGACTATATTTTAAACCAATGCAATGCATTAACCCCTTGCATAACAAAGGTATAAACATTGCATTGATTTATGTATAGTCCAAAACTTACAAAGTAACTTATAATTGCTTAAGGAACTAGCATATACATGCCAGGCAGTGATTTGATCCGAGCTACCAAGTTAACATTAACATACTGGCGATAGGGAGACACTTTACTGTAACAACTTCGCTTCTAAAATAATTGTACAAAGCGAGAGTAGGAGTTCGGTTTCGTTCATTACTTCCAATGATCTTTGACAATACATGTACTTCATATGCCTTTCCATGCAGACTAGCTAAAATATCCATGGAGGATTTTACATGAACACTTTTTTAATTTATGATTTGTAAAATTAAGCACACAAAAAACACTAGTTTGTACTAGAAAAAAAGAATAATTCGGAAACATACTCTCGCTTTGTACAAAAACAAGCTCAACAAGTTACAGCCAATTGTCGCAAAATTAGAAACAAAATGAACAACCAAAAAGCACACCTAGTCGTAGAGCATAATTATGCCCAGGTGTGCTAAAGACCATGCAGTTGTAGTTTAATAAATATAAAATACATATAAATAATTCTGATCTTGCTGTCTTATGAACACTACATAAATAATGTCTGCATTAGTTGTTCTTGGCTTCTAGTGGAATAATACACTGATATTTGTATCAAACATGGTTCGGCGATTCAATTGTATATGAACCTGCAAAAAGCAACTACAGAAACAGCAGCACCAGCAATAACAACGACACAAACAACACCAACAACTACTACAGAAACAGCTGCACCAGCAATAACAACCACACAAACAACAACTACTACAGAAAAACAGCAGCACAAGCAATAACAACCGCACAAACAACAACATCTACAGAAAAACAGCAGCACCAGCAATAGCAACCACAGAAACAACAACTACTACAGAAAAACAGCAGCACAAGCAATAACAACCACACAAACAACAACTACTACAGAAAAACAGCAGCACAAGCAATAACAACGACACAAACAACAACATCTACAGAAAAACAGCAGCACCAGCAATAGCAACCACAGAAACAACAACTACTACAGAAGCAGCAATATCAACAGCACAAACAACAACTACTCTTACAGAAGCAGCAACACCAGCAATAACAATCACACAAACGACAACTTCTACAGAAACATCAGCTTTAGCAATAACAATCGCATGAACAACAGCAACAACTACAACCACTACAGAAGCAGCAACACCAGCAATAACAACCACACAAACAACAACTACTACTACAAAAGCAGCAGAACAAGAAATAACAACTACACATGCAACAACTACTACTACAGAAACAGCAGCACCAGCAATAACAACGACACAAACAACAACTACTACAAAAGCAGCAGCACCAGCAATAACAACCGCACAAACAACAACTATTACAGAAACAGCAGCACCAGCAATAACAACGACACAAACAACAACTACTACAGAAACAGCAGCACCAACAATAACAACCACACAAACAACAACTACTACAGAAACAACAGCACCAGCAATAACAACGACACAAACAACGACTACTACAAAACAACAGCACCAGCAATAACAACGACACAAACAACGACTACCACAGAAACAGCAGCACCAGCAATAACAACGACACAAACAACAACTACTACAGAAGCAGCAGCACCAGGCAGTGACGTAGGAAGCATTTTCAGAATGGGGGGCTAATTTGTTCAGATTTATTTTAAGAAAAAGAAAACGTTACCTAATGTTACAGTACTTATGTTTAAATTTAGTTTTACACTGCATTTGAGCATCTTGTTCCATAAAAAGTGTGTGCAATATTGATTTTGAAGAAAAAACACACATGTATCAATCAATTTAGTGTGACAGATTAAATTAAGAATCTCAATCACTATAACTGCTGAAAATATTGGGGGGGGGGGGCTAACCCCCTGTTCCTACGGGCCTGCCAGCAATATCATCCACACAAACTACAACTACTACAGAAACAGCAGCACAAGCAATAACAACCGCACAAACAACACCAACAACTACTATAGAAACAGCTGCACCAGCAATAAAGATTACACAAACATCAACTACTACTACAACAGCGGCAATACATGCAATTTCAACGACACATACAACAACTACTACTACAGAAACAACAGCACCAGTAATAACCACACAAACACTTATACTACTAAAGCAGCAGAACAAGAAATAACAACGACACATACAACAACTACTACTACAGAAACAACAGCACCAGTAAAAACAACCACACAAACACTTATACTACTAAAGCAGCAGAACAAGAAATAACAACGACACATGCAACAATTACTACTACAGAAACAGCAGCACAAGCAACAACAACCACACAAACAACAACTTCTAATACAAAAGCAGCAGAACAAGAAATAACAACGACACATGCAACAACTACTACTACAAAAGCAGCAGCACCAATAATAACAACCACACAAACAACAACTTCAACTACAAAAGCAGCAGAACAAGAAATAACAACTACACATGCAACAACTACTACTACAGAAACAGCAGCACCAGTAATAACAACCAAACAAACAACAACAACTACCATAGAAACAGCAACACCAGCAATAACAACGACACAAACACTACAATAACTACTACAGAAACAGCAGCACCAGCAACAACAACCGCACAAAAAAACTACTACTACAAAAGCAGCAACTCCAGCAATAACAACAACACAAACATCAACAACAACTACTACAGAAACAGCAACTTCAGCAATAGCAACAACACAAACAACAACAACAACTACTACAGAAACAGCAACACCAGCAACAATAACTATAAAAACAACAACAACAACTACTTAAGACACAGGAACATCAGCAATAACAGCCGCACAGACAACAACAACAACTACTACAGAAACAGCAACACCAGCAACAATAACTATAAAAACAACAACAACAACTACTTAAGACACAGGAACATCAGCAATAACAGCCGCACAGACAACAACAACAACTACTACAGAAACAGCAACAACAGCAACAACTACCATAGAGACAGTAGCAACAACAACAGCAGTAACACTCACAAAAACACAACCACAGACAACCACAGCAGAAGCAACAACAACAGTAGTATCAGCAATAACAATCACAGAAACAGCAGAAACAACACCAGCATCTGAAGCAACAAAAACAACTACAACAAAAGCAGTAGCAAAATACAACTACAGAAACTACAGCAACAGCAACAACAGTAGCAGCAGCAACAACAGCAGCTGAAGCAACAAAAACAACTGCAGCGGTAACAATAACCACCACCAACAACAGCAACAGAAACTTCAACAGCAGTAACAACAATAGATAAATTGCAGTTTACTGGTGCGAGTTTGTTTACCCTTTCTGCACATGCCTAACAGGTCAAAGCAGGTGCGCTTTTGTTGATATGATAGTATAACAGTAAAAGCAAATGGAGGCCATTTATTTCACACATAACATAAAATCGGGGGTTTCGGGAGCGGTAACCCCCTATGTAACATACAATTGGAACACAAAACGAAAGAAAAAAACAAGATTTTAAGTCCACGCTAGTGTCGTGCAAGGAAGGGACAGCAACTTCATTTTAAAGGCGAACTCGTCTTGCACGAGTACACTCGCTTGATAAGTTCGAGGAAGAATTTGCGCTCCATGCTTAGTAACGCAAAAACACTACAAATTCGCGGATTTTTTACGCACCGGTAAACTGCAAAGGTCCCACAGCAACAACAACAGCAGCAGCAACAAAAAGCAGCAACGGTAACAACAAAAAAAGCAACAGAATCAGCAGTAACAATAACAGCAGTAACAGTAATAAGAAAAGCAACAAAGGCAGGGCAACAACAACAGTGACAGCAGCAATAACAACAACAGTTACAGTAACAACAAGAAAAGCAACAAAGTCAGCAACAACAACAACAACCGCAGAATCAACAACAGTGACAGCAGCAGTAACAACAACAATAGCAACAAAAATAACAATAATAAAAGCAACAAAGTCAGCGGCAACAAAAGCAATCGCAGCAATAACAGCTGTGACAGTAACAAGAACAGCTCATCAAAAGCAACAGCAACAACAAAACAAGCGCACCTAAGCTAGCTTTCCTGGACCATTGTCTATAACCAGTACTCACCTACCCTTCAAGGCCGGATAATTCTCCATATTATCTAATCAATGGAAGAAAAACATTATTGTCAAATTTTCATGCAAGGGTATAACCTCCCCGGGTGGGATTCTTGCCCGCACCACATCGGGCACGAGATTCCAAATCCCGGCGCACTAACTGCGCTATCGATCTGGGTATCAGCAATAAAACAACAGCAGCAACAACAACGGCGACAACAAATAACTGTAGCAACAAAACAACTGCAGCAACAAAACAAGAACCGCAAATATAACAGCAACAACAACAACAACACAACAACAAAAACAAAACAACAACACAAAACAACAGCAACAACAAAACAACAGCAACAATAAAACAACAGCAACAAACACACAACAACAGAAACAAAACAACATTAACTAAACAACAGCAACAAAACAACAGCAGAAACAAAACAAAAGCAACAAAACAACAGCAGCAACAAAACAGCAGCAACAATAAAACAACAGCAACAAAACAACAGCAGCAACAAAACAACAGCAGCAACAAAACAACAGCAAAGCAATAGCAACAAACGACAGGAACAACAACGCAACAGAAGCAACAAAACTACAGCAGCAAAAACAGCAACAAAACAACATGAGAAGCAACAAAACCAAAAGCAGAAACAACAACAGCAGAAACAATAACAACAACAGCACCAGCAATAGAAATACATATAAAGTCACCTCGTCTGTCAACATCATTATAAAAACAGCAACACCAATAACTCAAATCGTTATCATTTAGAAACTAAACAAAATCACCACTTCTGTCAACAACACTATAAACAACACCAAACTAAACAATCATTATCATCAACTCAAGAGACAACATAAGTAATCAGGTCAAATTGCTTTAAAATCTCAATTACAATATTAATATCAATTTAAAAGATAAAATTGGACAACAAACCTCTTAAGGACGGAAATCCAAGATGACTTGTTAAATATCAGCAGACCAAATTTTAAAATCCACGCGTAATTGGACAACAAACATCTCAAGGACGAAAGTCCGAGATGACTTGTTAAATATCAGCAGGCCTAATTTTAAAATCCACGCGTAATTGGACAACAAACATCTCAAGGACGAAAGTCCGAGATGACTTGTTAAATATGAGCAGGCCAAATTTTAAAATCCACGCGTAGTTGGACAACAAACATCTCAAGGACAAAATGTCCGAGATGACTTGTTATTTACAGTGCCACCCAGAATTACCTTTACACTTGTAAAAAGCTAGTTTTAATATTATTTTAGAAGTATTTACGCGTTATGTGTTATAATATATTCTTAAATTTGAAATGGTTGCAATGATACTTAATAAAATTGGTATTGATTGATATATTTTTACAAATATGTTTCTAAATTCTATGATATAGGTAAATTTTAGAAACAAATCACACATTTACAAAACTGTTAAGGTAATTACGTATGGCAATGTATAAGCAGGTCAAAGGTTAAAATCCACGCGATATTGGACAACAAACATCTCAAGGACTAAAAAGTCCGAGATGACTTGTTAAATATGGGCAGGGTCAGGTCATAACTTTTCCATGTAGTTTCATATTCTGTTAATTCATCCAATGCTTGTAGAAGTAACCATACTGTCAAATAGATCCCTTTGTAAAGCAGCATGTCTGATGAGTCTGTAGGTCCAAAACATTCTGAAATGGTACAAATGTAAGTGTATAAAAAGTTAGCAGAAACAGCAGTTACATCAGTAACAGCAGAACAATCAATCAACGTAAAGTTAGCAGGAACAGCAGTAGGGTCAAATAAATAGAAAATGGTGGTACGTTATGTTACAATTTACATTGTACTAAAAAAGATATTGTTAATTGATTTTCAAATTTGTTTTTTTTAACTCTTTAACTGTTTTTTTTTAAATTATCAAAATATTACTTTGTTCAAAATGACTTCTTTAGCATGTGTTTTGTAATTGTTTCTCTCAATCTACAGCAAAAGATTTTTTTACATATGCCCCAGTTTACTGCTCGATTCAATTTTTGTGCCAAGGCTGTCACACTTCCTGTGTGAAGGCTTTCGCACTTACGATCAAATCTTACATGATAAATGCGGTTTGGGGGGGGGGGGGGAAAGAAAAGTAGAAGTTATTTTATGCGCTATTTGAATTCATACAATTTTTTGTCCAAATAAGAAGTTGGCAGAAACATGTTTGTTTACCTTATTACATGTAGTTTATCATGTGACCACAGACCCTGTATAAGACCACAAATCAAAATCTAACGTTCTCGTCAAATCTTTTATAAGTTTTCCTAATGATAGACTGTCGTTAATATCATGATATTGGCATACTTGCCCTCCTACTTATGAAATATTTGACAAGACCTGGTGAATACAGTCCCTTCTGATTTAATAATATCGTCATAACGAAACCCAAGTAGCACAGTTGTAGCACAGTTAGTAGTTAGTCGGGATTCCAGTGTCATAAATGTTGGTACGGGTTAGAATCACAACCGAAGCGGTTATACCATTCAATGAAAATTAATCAATTATGGTAGCCTTGTGGAATGGTATGTGAGTACTGGTTATAGAAGAGGGTCCAAGAAAGCTAGTAAGGCGCAAACCTAAATTGTGTTAACATGGCGTTAAACCCAGTAAAGAAATAGGCATACCTATTATCTTCTTTAATAAACTACACGTGAGATGATTGCTTGTTCATTTTTTATAAGTCTGATGATTTGGTTCAAATTGATCTCCGTACATAATTTTATCTGGAAAACAAAAAAACGATGCGCAAAGTTATACAAATATAAAAAGCAAAGAGTAAATTTCTTTAAGGCAAGAACTAAGTTCAATTCTAGTATATGAAAGTGTGAAAAAAACTTAGTCTAGTCTTAAGCCAATTCCAGATATTTTATTGCACGGCTCTCGGCAAATGTTCTGAGGTATATAACAAACTGATCCCTACAAGTTTGCTGCTTTTTAAAACCTCCAAAAGATGCTCTGCTCAAAGATCTAGATGGTAATAGGTAATTAATGGTGCTTTACCCTGTTTTAGACAAAAAGTTTCGGTCATAACACGGTGATCAGACAACACACTGTCCCTGAAGTGAAACACGCTCGCTGAACCTTTTTTGTTGTTTTTGTTGGGTTTTTATCGCCGTAGCAACACGTTGTATAGGTCATATAACAGCGGTCAGTCAACCTACTCACCGTTCCTGGAAAGGCTAAATCTCTGGATTTAGGTGTTAACCAACTACTAAGCGCATACTTTCGTCAGTGACTACAACTGCCCTACATAATTAAAACTCATGGGTAGGAGGGAGAATGGCCGAAATAATTACATGACCAAGCTCCACGAAAGTTTGCCCCGCCCGGGAATCGAACCCACGACCCCTCGATCAGTAGACTTGTGTGATACCAACTGAGCTAGCCGGCTGGCTTCTCGCTGAACCTCGTTTTATTAAAAAAAATTGCATTGAATATGCCCCCCCCTCCCCCTTTAAACACGAAAACTCTCATAACTAGCTTCTTTCTTCTCAAATCCAAAATATCAGAGTTTTTCTACATTAACAGATCATTCTTTTTACAGCAATGCGATGCTAATTTTAAGCCAAGAAGCAGGATCATGCCGTAATCAGGACGGCTATGTAGGCTTAACTTCAGATACAAAATATTTGCTAAATATAAGGTTCTAAACTTTTCACAGCGGTGATTCATCAACGGGAAATTAAATTTGATAAGACCCGTTTAAAAGTGATAATCAAATGAACTTAAAACTGTAGTTAAGAACTACGTACAGACACGAACACAAGTATAATTAAAGAGGCGGGTCTCCGTTTAACAATGACTGAATGGTAATGGAAGCGATTAAATTTCAGTAAGGTCTCGCGTTTTGTAATAAACTGCATTGTAATAGTCCGGCAAAATTTAGGGCAAAATTAGCTGAACCTAAATTTGAATATCATAGAAAATGTTTTTGGTGTTCTTGAATGCTGGGATTTAGTAGATATGAAAACTGATGGGTGCCACCCTGTTACCTTTGAGCATTTCCGCGAATTCAAGATGGCTTCCAAGATGGCGGATAATCATACGAAATTTGAAATACATGTCTAGAAATTATTGTTTATGTACCAAAATGTCCTTAACATGATCATTAATGTTATGTAGATATGATATTAAAATAAAAATGAAGTTCACATCACTCGGCCAGGGTAATTTTCGAAATTGGTTTAAATAAATTTCAAAATATGTACTACATCCTAGCAATCAAAAACACCAATAACATTTTCTGTGCTATTCAACTATAGGTTCAGTCATGATTTTGCCCGATTATAAGTATAACATGGATATTAACAGAATTAGCTTATTATTCCGCTTGTCGGATTTCTGTTGAAAATACAGTCAAATACTTTGCAGTACACTTTATGCAAGTTATATAGGCCCTGCTATTTTCCAAGGGCAGTCATATTGGCTCGAGGCCGAAGGCTAATTTGATTATCCTTAGAAAAATAACAGGGTCTATATTAAATCACTTATTTAATGATAATTTTATCAAATAACTTCTTACAGACCAGTTTTGGATATTATACCTGTTTATCAACCAATTAGAGCGCAGACATTTGTAATTGGACCAGTGCAAACAAGTGTTATTGTCCTATAATAGATTTCGGTCCTGTTCTAACAGGTTGGTTTTGCGGTATTGTGCAGTGAGTTTGGCAATTTACAGGGCAAATGACACATAGAAATATAATAACACATAGTAATTTAATAACATAATCAATGTAGTTATTAAACTATATTGCATAACTGATAAAAATATATACCAGTTATATAGCTAGATGATGACTTACTGAAGATTGTTGCATCAGTGTTGCATAGCTTGATAAATCATTTATTTAAGTCCATCAAGACTACCACTGTCCATAGACTGCAAAGAAAAGAGACATTAAAATTAAACAAGTCAAATTGTAATGTGCTCGTGATTCAGGACGAGTTTGGTAGTTCTTTTTCTTAAAAGAAAAGCTTAATGTTGTTGACTACTTTTATTCGGGTGAGATTTCTGCGCATCATTCTGCGCATGCCTAATATAATGACATCAACGTAAAATCACTATTTATTTGGTTCTAATGACATTTCATTGGAAAATGTAAAATCAACATATTCGCGAAATTTAAGTTTTGTTGATGACTTGGTCAAATGTAATTAATGCTGATTTCATTTGAAAGGATATTGTAACAGATACAAATCAAAGTATAATTTCTTTTACTTATATCGAATATTATTGTTATACAGTACGCACCAAAAGTTTGGGGACAGTTACACTATGAAGGCCTACCGAATAGCTTCTATCTAAAATTTGATAAATGTTTATTTTAAAATGCCTGTTTTGCCCTATTTTTGTTTATCATTATAATTATAACGGATAAAACAAAAATTGCATAGAAGCTATGATATGAAATATGATTACTATAAATATTGTTTTGGAGGCTTTTGGATGTCAGATGCCGATGTTATAAATGTGATGCATTTATGAAATTTTTCATTTTATCACAAACCATGCATAAATATATCATAAATAATTATTCTACAAAAATAATCATCAAATTCAAGAAGTGTAATAAAATTCTTTTGTCTCCAAACTTCTGGTTGGTACTGTACATACATAATTACAAATATGGTACAGGATTCATGTCATAAATGTATTATTCCCCGCCCAGAAATCAAAGAATGGTTCTTTGGTAACCAGAGACATTATCTGAACGTAATAAGTACCGCTTATGTCCTTTTTGCACTACATCATCGAGCTGCATGGAAGTATGTTGTTTGGGGACCTTGCAGAATGTTCCTGTCTGCCACAAACTGGAGTATAGTTGTCTTGATCCATAGACATCAGTCACTACCTGAAATAGACAACAACACGAGAAGAGAAACCCAACAAAAATAGTTTTGTAGCATATGACATGTTTAAACATTATTACAAACTATAAAATATATAACTAAGCTGAAAAAAATTAGCAGAAAGAAATTAGAAAGGACATGGTACAAGGACAAGCATGCATAAAGGACAGGGAGGGCGACGGGCAGTGGTTTTACACCAAGGGGGGTTGTTTGGTCTGTTTAGGGCGGTCATTTCCGCTACCATTCCCACCTATTCACCAGGGCTATAGGAAGTCTCTGATCACCATTATTCTAAGATGGCTGACTTGCATAAACATTTTGTTTTACCTAGAGAAGACAAATATATACCAATACCCATAAATATAAGCCCCTCCCCCCATCCTGACCCCCATTTCATTCTGTTCCTTTCAAAAACCTCAATCTTTAACAATTTATCAAACATTAAAGTAAAGAAAAACACATATTCACATCCGCCAAGTTAAGGAAAATTAAGAGGATAATAAAATTACTACGAGCAACCTTTTCATAGTAGTTTTAGTTGGGTTTGCTTTACTACAAGAATAAAAAAATGTGTGAGTTTGTGTATGTCATATGAATGTATTCTTTTTTATTTGATAAGATAAGTATTATTAGGTTGCATATGTATGACTGTTTATTTATGTTTGTAATATGTAATGTTTTGTATTCGTACCATTTCACTGCAATAAAATAGTAAATTCATATCGTGATAAGCCTGGTTAAGAAGAAATAACACATTTTCAAATAAAAATCATCACAGTAATGCAAAGAGGTATAGTGTGTGTTTACTGACTGATGTGGGCCTGCAATAATGAGGACAAATGATAACAAACATAGCATACATTTATCAATCTTGTTCCCAGAGTATAGTAGGATTCTCAATACAGAGAATCTTGATAACCTCGGTGTACGAGAATGACATTTATAAATGATATTAGGTTTATTTTATTGAGCGCACACCGAAGTGTGCCCTCTTATATGGAATGCGTTTTGAATATGCCTGTGCATGCGGAACTTTTCGGCTGTTACTGCCTAATTACTGTCCAACTCACTCATGGAGGCCGCCATTGAAGTCAGCAAAGGTTATACTAAAAACCGTACGTACTTTATGTGGCAAGACAGCTAGACGAGAAATTTTAAGTTAATGCATTTATTTATCTGACGTGTTTTGTAAACATTTCATTTGTACTGTTCATTGTATTACAGGGAAAGGGTAAGTTGGTAAATTTGAGAGAAAGCATCCGTACTCATAATTGATGTGTACAATTCATGACCACATTAAGTCAAGATAAAAGACCATAGATTATTGCGATATAAATCATTGTTAATACAGATGTAGATTTGATGAAAGTTAACATTGTCAGAAATCTTTTCACAACGGGGACATAACTCAAGTTGTTCTACACGACATCAAACGACACAATATATTGCCAGCTGTATAACAACCACTTTTCATGGCGGGATATTTACGAAGAAACATCCATAAGCTACATGATTAGTTCTCAATTCTCGCAATTACATCAAGAATTTGTACCATATTTGTGTTCTTGATAAAGCAAAATGGCAGTACACAGGAATAGGAACAGGGTCCATCTGTGGGCTAATAAATCAAAATAACTAGTTCTGTATAAGAAGGATAAAAAGGGCATAAATAAGAGAAAAGAAACAGGGCCCATCAGTGGACTAATGTATTAAAAGAACTAGTTCTGCATAAGATAAAGCATGAGGGCAGAACAAAGAGAAAGGAAACAGGGCCCATCAGTGAACTAATGTATCAAAATAACTAGTTCTGCATAAGATAAAGCATGAGGACAGAACAAAGAGAAAAGAAACAGGGCCCATCAGTGGACTTATGTATCAAAATAACTAGTTCTGCATAAGATAAAGCATGAGGACAGAACAAAGAGAAAAGAAACAGGGCCCATCAGTGGACTAGTGTATCAAAATAACTAGTTCTGCTTAAGATAAAGCATGAGGGCAGAACAAAGAGAAAAGAAACAGGGCCGATCAGTGGACTTATGTATCAAAATAACTAGTTCTGCATAAGATAAAGCATGAGGACAGAACAAAGAGAAAAGAAACAGGGCCGATCAGTGGACTTATGTATCAAAATAACTAGTTCTGCATAAGATAAAGCATGAGGGCAGAACAAAGAGAAAGGAAACAGGGCCCATCAGTGGACTAGTGTATCAAAATAACTAGTTCTGCTTAAGATAAAGCATGAGGACAGAACTAAGTAGTCCAAATCCAAATCAATCAAGGTTGTTATTAAAACTTCTATAAAAATAGATCAGAAAACATTGGAACATTCTGAAATATAATGGTATTAATTGACTTTTCAGATAAAGACATTAGAAATCCAGAAATTTTAAAGTGCATACACTATTTTAAAAGTTCTACGAATGATTTCATAGCAAAGATATATCAACAATAAATCAAATGTATCAAAAATGTTGTATTAATAGAAATACGTTGAAACTCGTTTATGTAAATAATAGGAAATAACGACGAAATATGATCATTTACAATCATTGTATATGCAAGTTAGTTTTCTCTTTCAAAAATATTAATTGTGTGTAGACAATATATAGTTAACTCTTTCAAAAATAAAAACATATAATAACCACATTGAAAACAACCTTAATGCATTAAATAATAACAGTACCATACCAGTAAAAATAAAGTTATGTTTTCTTAAATCATGAACCAAATAGCATATTACTTTGTACCAAGTGACAAACGTTATCTACAGTACAAATCAAAACGAAATGATGATGTTCATGAAAAAATTAAATGTACAGTATTAGAACTGCAGAATATGTAATTAATATGCAAGGTTTAACGCCGTGTCAACACAATTTAAGTCATTTCACGGCGGCCAGCACACCTAACTTTAACTTTCATGGACCCTTGCCTACAACTAGTATACACCTACCCTTCCACAAGGCCGGCAACTTCTCCAAACACCTTATTAATGGAGGAAAATTGACATTATTGTCAAATTTTCATGGAAGGGTATAACCTCCCCGGTATGGATTCGAAACTGTACCGTACCAGATTCGAAATCCCAGTGCGCTAACAACTGCGCTACACACCCGGGTTCAGAATACGTAAATAACAGATTATCTATCAATGATTTAGACTAAATACCGTGACTTTCTATATAAACAACGACAAGAATCACTGTACGTGCATTGTTACAACAACAACAAAAAAACGGTGGTTTTTAACATTAGAAGAATTTCAACATATACATGTAATTAGCACCCTAGCCAGACTTAGTACCATGATTGTCACGTTTATAGATTTCGTGCATCATAAATAGCACGTTTTGATACTCAGACGTATGATTTCGTGCATCATAAATAGCACGTTTTGTTACTCAGACGTATGTGTTTTTTCATTTTTACTTCTGAAAATAATTCCGATCTAGCTATCCTCCCATAAATGGGCCCTTCACTAGATTGCTCAGAATTATGGGCTAAGCCTCTACACATAAATCCGATCTAGTTATCCTCCCATAAAATGGGCCCTTCACTAGATTGCTCAGAAGTATGTGTTTAACTCTATGTATAATTCCGATCTAGCTATCCTCCCATAAATGGGCCCTTCACTAGATTGCTCAGAATTATGGGCTAAGCCTCTACACATAAATCCGATCTAGTTATCCTCCCATAAAATGGGCCCTTCACTAGATTGCTCAGAAGTATGTGTGTTTAACTCTATGTATAATTCCGATCTAGCTATCCTCCCATAAAATGGGCCCTTCACTAGATTGCTCAGAATTATGGGCTAAGCCTCTACACATAAATCCGATCTAGTTATCCTCCCATAAAATGGGCCCTTCACTAGATTGCTCAGAAGTATGTGTTTAACTCTATGTATAATTCTGATCTAGCTATCCTCCCATAAAATGGGCCCTTCACTAGATTGCTCAGAATTATGGGCTTAGCCTCTACACATAAATCCGATCTAGTTATCCTCCCATAAAATGGGCCCTTCACTAGATTGCTCAGAATTATGTGTTTTTGTCAAAAATAATTCCGATCCAGCTATCCCCCCATGAAATGGGTCCTTCACTAGATTGCTCAGAATTATTGACATTTACAATTATTGGTGATTAAATGAATAATTATATCTCCTCATTCACTCACTAACCGTACATTTACAATTATATATATAGTACATCATTATCAAGCATCATTAGTACTAATTACATGTATTTAAAAAAAAAATTAAAAAAAAACAAATTTAAATAAAACAATAGTTTTTATATCCTAAAATCAAAACGTTTTAAATTAGAGACAACGCACAATGACCATGTTGTTAGATATGTAGAAGTGTAGGTATGAGTATAAAGCATTGAGATACGAATTAGTTGAAAAATTATTCTACCATTTATTCATTTTACACAGATATCCCCTATTGGCATTGTTTCAGTTGGTACAAAGTTGGCAGCTTTAATGGCTACATGATTATTATCAATATTGTACTCCTATGGATGTTCTAAGCGTTAGATTTCATTTAAATAAAAAAAATAAAACAACCTTGTTAACAATAGATCCCAACAGTATCATACTAAAAAAATTATGCTGACCTTCTATGAAAAATATTTATACATTTCACGGGTATACCTAGTACAGATAAACAAAGTTTTAAAGCGTATACGTCTATCACTCATATATTAAGTCACAAAATAAAAATTAAAAAATCTTATAAGTCATACATCAAAATGATCAAGACTGATTGAAATTTGTAAACAAAATACATGTACATGTGAATAGTCAATATATATTAAGTGCAGATAAACAATGTTTTTTAAAGAGTTCCAATGTTTTCTTGATTTGTTGACCAATTCTAAGTCATATTAAATATAACAATCTCAACTCTTGTCACTACTTGTATTATGAACATTTTGTAATATAACTTCTAAATGAAACGAACCAAACATAACTAATAGGATATTTTTTAACGTCGTATTCAACACATAATATAGACCATATATACGACGGCCAGCTCTTCCTACGATAGGTTTCCTGGACACTTTTCTATCACCAGGACTAACTTACCCTACCGCGAGGCCGACAACTCATGTATAGGGTATGACCTACCGCGACCGGGTTTCGAACCCGCGATCTCCGGATTCGAAGACAAACATGCTAACCACTACGCCACGGCCGCAGCTAACTTATAGGATAAAATAACATTTCCTTCTGAATGACTACAGAAACCAACATGGTTTATTGATTTGAATTTGTTCACCGTTTCAAAAAGGGCCACAGTAAGGTACATGTATCCCTAAACACTAGATGGTCGCAGGGTTATGGTTAGTTGCAGATATTTTGTGAAATTTGATAACCTGTCTATATGTTGATGGTGCTAGAGGTACACCACGACCAATGCTAGAATGTCCATAAGATATGGAACAAACTAACTACATTTTATTACGTTAGGCTGATAAACAAATTAATGATATTTCAGTACAAACTCTCTTAAACAACACCCTCTGGGAGGGACTAAAGTGTGGAGCTGCTCAGAGGCTGTTGCTGTGCAGAGGTTAAATACAATTAAATTTCACCTAAGGGAAACGTCAAAAGCTGTTGCTAAGCAGAGGATTTGCTCTGTAGATGGCAGCTCTGCAGAGGTACCCACATAATATCACAATAATAAAGAACCGGTTAACAATTCATAATGCACGGCAGTAATCTTAATGAAGAGTGATACCAACATGAGAATGAGGTCCTGAGGACTACAAGACATGCAATATTGTCTATCCATTATTCTAGGTAAAAGACAAATCAACATAAGAATAAGGGTCGAGTGATATGCCATATTATGAGTGCGTTTTTCTGATTGATTACAGATGCCAACATAAGAATAAGGCACAAGTGATATGCCATATTATGAGTGCGTTCTCCTGATTGATTACATATGCCAACATAAGAATAAGGCACGAGTGATATGCCATATTATGAGTGCGTTTTTCTGATTGATTACAGATGCAAACATAAGAATAAGGCACGAGTGATATGCCATATTATGAGTGCGTTCTCCTGATTGATTACATATGCCAACATAAGAATAAGGCACGAGTGATATGCCATATTATGAGTGCGTTCTCCTGATTGATTACAGATGCCAACATGAGAATATGCATCAAAAGCCATATTGTGTTAATGTTATTCTAAATGAAGACAGGAACTAACATGAAGATAAACTATATACACTTATGGCTGCATGTTATTTTAACAACTGAAAGCAGATACCTGATGACATGAGTAGAAAATAAGGACTGAAAGTCAAACAATATCACATGTAAGTTATTCTTAATGAATCTAAATGAACACGAAGAACTACATGAGAATGAAAATCGAATGACATGAGATATTTGTGTAAATTGTTCTTAATGAATATACAGAACTTCATGAGAATGAGGTTTGAACGACGTACAATATTTTTTGTATATTATATCAATTGAAGATAGAAACCTGCATAAGAATATGGAGCATAAGACATGAGATATTTTGTGTAAGTTATCATTATTGAAGACAGTTAACTATAAATATGGTCCAAAAGATACGGGATATTGTGTGTAAGTTATCACAATTGAAGACAGAAAACTACATGAGAGTAGCATCGAATGACTAGAAATGTAGTATATGAGTTATTCTTAATGAATACATTGAACTATGTGAATGAGACACGAATGGCGTGCAATATTTTGCGTAGAATATCTCAAATAAAATCAGAAACCTACATAAGATGAAGGACCAAACGACATGCGATATTGTGTGCCTGTCGCAATATACATGTAAATGGACTGAAGAGTCATAAACCTGCAACACAACTCATCGTGGAAGCTTCCGCACAAAAATACTTTAAAAATCACGAAAGTCTAAAAACTTAAATTCTATAACTCTTTTACAGAATTTTTGGTTCATACAGTTTACGATTTTAAATGAACAAATGAAAATGATAATTTTGTTTTTATAATCCAACCATTCCTCAATATTAAACTTCAATGGCCTTCTCATTACCCTAACCCTGCCCACTAGCTATCCCACAATTTCCCAAACATTTTACTCTAGATAAAACTTATACAAAAGTCCACAAGCCAGCAAGGATACAACTAATAGTGACCAGAGCGTTCCGAACCCTGATGCTGGGAGATATGAAGCCAATGACTCTTAAAACCCCAACAGACCGAACCCTCCTTATGGCGGGGATGGGACAGTTAGGATGGGATATGCATGCGGAACCCGAGATATCGGTGCATATCTCAGGTCAGAGACGGACAACCCAAGGAAAAATATAAAACATGACATTCAATAAATTACAACAACAACACAATGTAAGAATTAAATGAACTAGAAATGTCATTTGTTAGTAAACAAAGTATGTACACGCCATACAAGTACATCAATTGGATAATGAATACGTCAATAATTTAACACAAATATATATCGCGGGTTAAGCACATAACAGTCGTAACTCAATTGCAGAAAAGAGTGAGTTACGACTATTTTGCGCTAAATCCGCGATATACTGATCTATTTAAGCTCGATTGAGAAACACGTTCTTACAACTTCGACTTATCACTTTCGAATTCGCTTCCTGGTCTCCCAGTACTGAGCTAGTAGGATAAAGTTTCTTACTCAAGACAACAACGGAGTAGGTTTTTGATGGGATTTAATGAGGAGCTAGCTGAATCCCTGTCCAAGGTAGTAACCACTCGGTAAGATGCAGAAACGAACGAATGCACGGACTACGAGAAAGTGACGTATTCCATAGCCAAATGAATGAGCTATGTACAGCTTACTAAGTTTATAAACAAATGACATTTCTAGAAAACACTAAATAAATAAACAAAACTTACCAAATCTTAACTGGTACTGTCATAAAGTCTTCCAGCAAGTTGAAGCAAGGCTTACGTTACTTACGTTTCTAATCTGAAGAAATATTTTGCACCAGGGTCAAGCTATACCAGCTTAACATAAAACAGCAGCGTCTAAAACCTTCATTAGCTGAAAAGAAAAAGAATTATCAAGTAGCTAGAAAAAACAACTTGATTATCCTGTCATTAGATTAAAACAGACTTGAAAATGAAATATTAACCGCATTTAAACATTTTTTTAAGTTATATTGACAGCGGACAGTCGTCCTACTCGGAGTCAATGGATAACCCTAGATCTGTATATCCAAACTTCTAACCAGTACTTAGCACACCCTTGCCAGTTGTTGATAACTGTCTTAATTGATACAGACGTACTAAACCATTGGTTAAATCAGTAAGCTTGTTAACAAACTAAATAGTCACGCAGTATTAAAGACGTGTATTCTTCACTTCACTTAAATGAGGAAAAATGTAAAAGTATTAAATATCCACTGAAGGTTTGTACCTACCAGGTCCAGGAATCGAATTAAGAATTTCCTGATTCGAATTCCTGTGCTTGCCTATTGCACCACGACCGAAGGTATGATAAAGACAAATATATTAAGAAATACATATAGCACAGACATAATGCAACGCCCAAGTCTTGTGTTTGATACTATCGCTAAAACAATGATGTAACAATTTGACCAAAATACATGTACTGCGATATACTCTATAAGAGAATAACATCGAGTTTTTACTGAGTAAAAGACAAATCAATATTACAACGTTGGTATGGGGGCTTTGGATTGAGAGGTCCCGGGTTCGAATCAACTTATATTCCTCTACGAGCGCTACACTCTACCGCGGTACAGACTGTTACTTTGAGACTCGCCCATACATGATGAGATATTCGATCCTCAAAGGCTATCATGCAAGATTGTACAGTCGACCGAATGTGTATAATGTAAGCAGATTTTTTAACCGAAAAAATACGTTTTAAATGTTTGAAAAAATATACTCCCCTTGTCATATTAGTAATGATATTGATCATTGTCATCGAGGCCTATCTATACACAACCAGTTATTTACATCACAGCAGTAATTCCTTTACGTTGATCTTCGTCCCTAACTCATACAATCTGAAAGTTAAAAATATGTCAATACATTTAGTTTACGAAATTAGGATTTGAAAGTGGTTGCCCTAACAGGTCATTTTAGTAGCAAGCACTGTATCTTGTTTGTAGATTTTTGGTTGCACATAAGAAGTTTTTGGTTGCCCGAACTAAACAAGAGCTGTCAGTAGAGACAGCATGCTCGACTAAGTAAGTATTTGTCACATGAGATGTGGTTGATGATAAGGAACATATATATTTGAAAATGATAAATAAAAAGTTAACGTAAGAAAATTATTGGGTTTTTTTTAAGAAAATTTCAATTCACAGGAGACAATTTTGAATTAAAATATTTGGAGTTATGAACCTTGTCACATGAGATGTGGTTGCTAATAAGTAACATAATTATAGTTTGAAATTGATATCTACAGAAATAAAACAGTTGCAGTATTAAACAAATATTTTTTAACGAAAATTCTAAGTTCAAGGGGAGATAATTCTGGAAAAAAAACTGTATTTGGAATTAAGAACCTTGTCACATGAGATGTGGTTAATAATTAGGAACTTATATTTAAAGTTTGAAGTTGATACCTTAAGTATAAAACAGTTGCAGTAAAAACAAATATTTTTTAAGAAAATTCTAAATTCAAAGGGGGGGGGAGAGGTTCCTGAAAAAAATGTGTTGGAGTTAAGAACCTTGTCACAGGAGATGTGGTTGATAATAAGGAACATATATTTAAAGTTTGAAGTTGATACCTAAAGAAATAAAAGAGTTATAGTAAAATATATTTTACTGCACAAAAACTTTAATCAGAAATATGGACGCGGACGCCGACGATAGGGCGAGTAGGAGAGCTCTCCATTTCTTCAAGCTAAAAATAGTTGTCCCAGGCAACGGACACCCACTAATTTTGTACACTGAATGCGTATAAACAGGGCTAGTGTTACAATGGTATAACGCACGCTCAGGGATCAACACGTTCTAGGTTTGAACCCTAATCACGGATAATGCTTATTTTCTATGCCAAGAAAATTGTCTGTAGTTGCCTTCTTCAACCCAGTGATAAAAGGCATGCAATCTGGGTATTATTGTCACGAGATTTTCGCACTAGCTTTAGGTCGACTTTCAAATAGTACATAAGATAACAATTACATTTCTAAGTTCGAACATGCCCACTTTATCCTGCTAGTTGTATTAATTAAGTCTGAATCTCCAGCGTGAATTATTTTGCACATAGTAAGATAATCGACCGCTCGACTCAATTTTTATGCGGAGGATTACGAGTCCCATAAACTTATTCATGTGCGATAAAATTACATTTACTGTTTACTAACAAATATTACATGTACAGGTCGTCCACGTAAACAGTGCGTATATAAACACAGCCAGTTTAATTACTCACCAATATTTAGGGATGGATTATTTTTACAACCTAATGGTTAAGATCGTTTTCACTTATATTACAAAAATACAATTACAAAAATTATAATTTGAATTTACACTATTTTAAATAAATGTTAAATGTCAATTTGGTGTATTTAAATCAGAAAAAAATGCAATTCATGCATTATCTTATTCACCTATTTAGTGGACAAGTCCATTGTTTAAAGTACAAAAAACACGCATGACCTAGAATACGACCTGTAATTAAACTACAGGTCGTCCACGTAAACATAACATTGCGTTTGTAAACAATAGACAGTTTCATTTCTCACCAATATTTAGGGGTGAATTATTTTTACAATTTCATAGTTTAATTAGTTTACAATTATTTTATAAACACATCATTATATAAAATTTACAATGTGCATATACACTATCTAAAATAAATGTTACATATAAAGGTATGTTAAAATCAGTAAAAGGCTATTCATGCATTAGCTTATACACCTATTTAGTGGGCAAGTCCATTATTTAAAGTACAAAACACGCATGACCTAGAATACGACCTGTACGCTAGATATCGGTTGACTAATAGTGTCATACCCTATCATCGCAGAGAAAACAATGCATTAGAATCGTTCGTAAAATTGCAGTGACAGTCCATGTCAAATAAATGTACATGTGTAACTAAACATGTGCTTGTGTCGTTTTGAAAGTTGGATTTTGCGTTTTCAGTTTTTACGAGAAGTCCATGGCCAGGTTGTTTCGACATAGAAAACAATTGAACTCGGCCAAAACAAATCATGGAAACACGCATTCGGAACTCGGCTTTTCATCCAATGAATTGTTGAGCATTCGGAACACCTCGACCTTTCATGAATGAATAAGTTATTCGTAGCGAATGGCCGAGGAGTTCCGAATGATTGTTGAGGTGTTCCGAATGGGAAAGTCGGTCATTTACAAACAAGTTTTCAAAACATATGTTCACGAAGGTCACGTAAAACGTGTATACATGAAATAGCTTTCAATGGTATGTCGGTCATCTACTGGGTCAAGTTGACCATTTATAAATACGCATGCATATAAACACAGCATATTATGTGTAAAAATATAAATTTAATTCCTTGTCTTCAGTTATTTTCAAGCAAAAATTATGATAGAAAACTTACATCGAGTCCAGATAGTAAATTAACCAATGAACTTAGTCATTATGCGGGCAGAAATGATCATTTGGTTTCATATTTGTATAAAAACTACAGGTTCCATGATAATGGTCCACCAGTTCTAACTTCAAGGTATTCAATTGTCGAGAGAAATCTAAAATGGACAATTAAAACACATTATATAAAAGTAAACACATTTAGTTCCATAGTGATGGTATGTATATTATAAAGGTAAGATATCACAGGTTTAGTGCAAAACAGTCGTAACTCAATACATGTATAAGAAAAAAGTGAGTTACGACCGTTTTGCGCTTAATCGCGATATACCGTTCTAGAGTGATAGCCTGTCCATAATACAATGGGTCGGAATTTGGGGCGTGGGAATTTTTAAGAAGGTAGTACGCAAGTAAAGTAAATTCGGAGGATAAAACTGTTTGTCCTGGTTGTGAATCGAACCAGGTCCTCCCGGATGGTAGGCGAGACACCAAACCGCGTCGCTAAGGGATAACTCAAAAGCAAGAGTCTTGAAAATGACTATTTAGCCACCAACGATCACCACACGAGTGTAGAAATTAACAAACACCAAAAAGGCCCTCCGTTATATAATGGGCAGATTAACATGATAAGACATAGATGATTTTCATTCAACATAATTTGATCTCAAAGGTCGTAAGTCCAATAAAAGTTTGGACCATGGATTCAACATTTAAACTCTTCAGAGCCCAAGGACAAGTTTAGTTAAGGAGGGATGTATGAAACATACTGGGAAAATCGTGGTTTAAAACATCATCGGGTAGATAGGTGGCCAGGTTACAGGCCTACATAATCAGATCGTTTCTTGAACATAAAAATCGACTGCATAACTTTATAAGCAAAATAAAATTATACAACATCAAGTTACAAAACTTTTTTTTTTAAATGTATAATAAGGTATGTGGATAAAAAATACATATATAAATTACCTAAAACAATATAGTCCAAAAATATATTTATACATCAAATTCACACAATACACACTTTCAGTTTTTATAAATTTCAAATTCAAAATGACGGTTTTGTTATGGTCGTATTTGATTGGATGGCAAGGTTGGTGTTGATTTGAATAATAATAGCCAGAGGTTAACGTTTAAAGGTGACAAATGTATAGAGGTTAAAGTTCATAACCTTGGATAATACTATAGCTGTATATTTACCAGACTACTGATCGTCGGGTGAATGAGACATTTCTCTTACTTTATTTTAGAAAATCATTTAGGAGGGTTAAAAATCATATCCACTCTTTTTATTTCTTAAACTTGAAGCGAAAAATGCTCATTATACCATATCGCATTCAAACCTTTTTTAAATTTCGACCATGGAATTTAAAAAAACAACTGAAAAATCCTCAATTTAGGGCATTGATGCATTCATCTAAAGATATTATAATTTTAACCCGAAAACTTCCCGTAGTGTTCAATGTAACCCGAAAAAAATCAATTTTCCGTGCAAATATCGTACCCACGACATTTCGAGTCGTAAGCCGACACTCCTTTTACGTCCTCGCAAAAATTGCTTGAAGGCAAGGAACCACAAGTGCCATATTATACCACAGCTACAATATGTAACATTGTAACACTGACGGGTACATTTGGGACCGGGCCCCCTGGACCCCCCCCCGCCCCGCTAGATCCGCATGTGGACTTAGAAACCCACTCTTGTAAATCCATTTAAAATAACACAGCAACAGCAATAAAAGTGTTCGCACTTCACTCATCATCACGCAGAATTTAATTGTATAATTTCAAACATATTCATTATATTCCAATTATATCAAACTGTCCGCATGAATACATTCCACGTTGACTAGTTCTAAATAAAAATTCACAAATTGGAATACTTGCTCGTACATATTATCTAAACATATCTGAGAATGTCTTCCAATGATATTATTTTTTATCACTTTGCAATGAATAATGTTTAATACCAATAACAATTTTTAATAAATTCAACGCAATGTGTCAAATAGATTAAGTAAGACAAAACACTTACAAAGAATCACTTAAAACCGATAGAAAATAGTCTAAACTCACTGAATTCACCTTATAAAAACACAGGCGTGGTTATAAATAATCCGTAGCATTGGAACCACGTGTTTTGAAATCAATATAAACAACTAAACTCTTGGTTGAGTAATTTCAACACAGTGACTATTTAAAGTGTAATTTTGTGGATACTCATGCCTTTTTTTCCAGCAACACGGCATGGTTACCTTTCCTTGGCTTGGGGGCGCTGTGCTTGCCATTTGCTTTAGCAGTTATTACTTACGAGGATATAGAAGCCGGAGAGCATATCATCAAACAAAATACAAAGCAAATTTACAGAGAGAAACAATAAATATATAAATTGCAGGAAATAAATCAGATGTGTAGAAAAACATGAAGATAAAAAGAAAACATTATAAGATACTGTTTAAAAAGAACAAAATTTTTACAGTATGTTTAGGCTTAAAACGTTATGACTAACATCAAGCCAAGGACCAAATTGACCCCAGGACGAACATTTATTTTTAGCATTAAATATATTTACATTCTATTCTATACTAATTTATTTTAGCTCAATTGTGAAACCAGTTCATACAACTTAGATTTATCACTTTCGAGTCCGCTTCCTGGACCCTCAGAACTAAGCTAGAAGGATAAATTTCTTGCTCAAGGAAACAACCGGGTAGGTTTTGGATAGGATTCGAACCTACGCAAAGCTGGCTATCCAATACTAGTCCAACGTCGTAACCGCTCGGTCTTGACCGTCATTATTACGATTAACAATTCATACCATTCGAATTACTCGAATATATGGTGAATGTATATCATCATCGCGTCGCGTAACTTATCTTGACTCCGTAAATAAAGATACCCAGCCCTAATGGATAAATGGAATCAAGTTTCAGCACAATTTCGCGACATACATTGTCAAGGGTTGGTGGAATTCCTAGGCCCGACTTGTCCGACTCGTACATTTATGTCTGCGGACAAGTAATTTCCAGTAATTGGAGGAAATAAAAGTATAATACTAAGAAAGTTTTTTTGTTTTGTTTTTGTTTTTTATTGGATTTAACGTCGTATTCAACACATATTTAGGTCATATATGCGGCGGCCAGCTCTTCCTACTATAGGTTTCCTAGACACTTTTCAATCCCCAGTACTAACTTACCCTACCACGAGGCCGACAACTCATGTACTATGATCTACCGCGACCGGGTTTCGAACCCGCGATTTCTGGATTCGAAGTCAAACATGCTAACCATTACGCCACGGTCGCGGCTCACTAAGATAGTATTACATTATAATGTAAACGTTTCAATCATATTAAGCATTGAACTAATTCCGTAATTAGTTTATCATAGGCGGATTCAGCGGGGGGTCAGGGGGTCCGGACTTCCCCCCCCTTGAATTTGAAAATGTACCTGTTCATTAGTGTATTTCTTGCCTGTAAGTCATTTTTAAGCAGTATGAAGCAATTTTTCTCGGTGCTTAACATGTAGTTTTTATTATCAATATGTTGCATTTTTTTCTACAAAATGTGTATAATGTGGTAGTGGTTCCAGGTTCGGACCCCTATAAAAGTTCGGACCCCCCCCTAGAAAAGTTCGGACCCCACCTCTAGAAAAAAACCTGGATCCGCCCCTGATTTGTATACTTATAATATGCATTTTATGTCACAGTTCACTATTTTTTTGAGTAATTTTGATCCCAGACGAGTTGATTTTTTAATTCACTTGTCCGTGGACAAGCGGAAAATAATTGGAATTCCGCATCCCTGCATTGTCTAAATACTTCTATATTTTATGTTTTTACAAGTATCATATTTATAAGCATCGTGAGTCATCTATTTGAACTTATACATCTTGAAAGTAAGAAATAACTACTAATGAGCTAAAATAGAAGGACGCCAGGTTCCAATATGTCGTATATACATAAAAAATATATATACATGTATTATTAATACACAACCCGGGTCGGTAGCGATGTTGGTAGCGCGCCTGGATTTCGAATCTAGTGTCCCGAAGTGGGAACGGGTTCGAATCCCACCCGAGAAGGTAATACCCTTCCATGAAAATTTGACAATAATGTCAATTTTTCTCCATTATTAAGGTATATGGAAAAGTTTTATGGCCTTGTGGAAGAGTACTGATTATAGCCAAGGGTTCAGAAAGGCTAGGTTAGGTGCGCTGGACGTCGTAAAATAATCTGAAAAATTGTGTTGACACGGCGTTAAACACAATATAGGCTTTAAAAGAACAAATGTAATCAAATTCAATGCATTAATGAATACAGACGATGTCATAGTATTACAAAACTCAGTATATTTGTGAATAAAATCATGTAACATTTCGCCAGACATTAAAACACAAACAGTACACATTCAGACACCTTCAACTTTACACGCCTCGTGGTCGACTTACATTGTCAAACAAACCTGACTATTACTAATAGTATTAAAATCATTTTATGATTCTTTGTATCATATAATATGTCTATGTACATTTTTTATGAATTAAATGAATGAATTATTAATTAAAACATGTTTTATAAGCAATTAAGTTTACTCACGCTATTCCGATAAGTTCAACAGCTACAACTATAATTTAGGTCACTTAAATACTAATAGGCATGAAAAACCCGTGATCCACGCTTGGAAGACAAATATTCATTGGTTCGATTAGATACGTAGCGATTCGTTATTTTCCGTGTCAGACTGTTCGCGTTCGTACTGACTCATGCTTATGCTGTAGCAAACCGTTAGTGTATCCGTTGTGTGTCCGTCCATGATTTGTTTTTTGTTTATTTGATTTTTTTATTTATTTATTTATATTGAGTTTAACGCCGTGTGGGACACACGTGTGTACAATGTTTATCTATTTAAGACGATGTATGCGCATTAAATTATGGTTCCCGTGTCTATGGAAAAAACATTACGCATTGCAAAATATTGCAATACGGGTTGTGCGTATTGCTATACCGTATTGCAATACGGTTTTTTACCGTATTGTTACACCCCTAGAAGTTAGAACCTACATTTTAAGGATGAATGTAAAACAATAAAAACAGTGTTGTAATGTAAAAGTTTATTAAATGGTTTTTTTATGAATATTATGAATACATGTATACATGTATGTGTATGTTATGCCGATGGTATTGTTCGTTTTTTCTCAACTGTCTAAACACGAATAATTTCACGGTGAAAGCTTTTGTTAAAATTATTGTTGTGATACATTCATGAGTTTCCAAAAGTGTGTATTATGATCGAGTAAAGCTGCTTACGCCGTATGATATGTTTTAGTCAAGATAAATTTAATAACAAAGGGCTGCCAGTACAAAAACAATGCATTCAGTCACTGTGAAATTATTCAATCTTTGACAGTTGAGAAAAAATGATGCACGAGGACCAGCTTATTCGCCTATTGAGTGAAATAGTCCATTGTTTAAAGTACAAAAACAGGCATGACTTATAATACGACTTGTACATGTCGGATCAAACCCAGGGATGTCCAACCAATTATCATTGTAAATGGTAAATATACTGGCATGCAATGCATACGCATAGACCTATAGTACAGAAAATATCATTCTCATACCTAGAGGCTATCAGGAGAATCTTGATAACCTCTGGATACGAGAATGTGTAAATAACTACATTATGAGTATTGTATAAAATTGATAACGTGTCTATAGAAATTTATATATAGAACTTTTGAAGCCAGTTAATGTTGTTAAATAGAAATGCTCGAGTTTCTCACGAAGGACAATTGTTGGACTGTTTTAAAACTCTTCTATTATATATCTTCTCTTCGTATGTTCGTAATTGTATTGATTTGACTCTATTTTTCTTTTCCTGTTCTTTGTTTTCTTGTATGCTCTATACCTATTGTAAAAAGCTTTAGTAACTCTGAAATAAAATAAATACATATCTTGGTGATTATATTAATAATTATTATTTACTTATTGTATATAAGTTCGTATGAAACCGAAGGACATGTTTATTTCAAAAGTGCGCCAATTTCTGAATTTATATTCTGACAGATATACATATATAGACGATAGCGATATGATATGTTCGAATGTGACCTAATCTATAGATTGACACTCGCCCAATCACCCATGACGACCAAAATACCCAAGAAGCGATTAAAGATTTAGAAACGATGACCCAGCTTGGCTTGTGATCGAAAAAGTGACTTTCAGTTTATTTTTCCAATGGACTTTAATCAGAGAAACGTCAAGCGTGGGAATGCAGTACAGTGATGAAAACAAAGTTGTGTTAGTCCCAATATAACATTGCGCTTAATTCCAACCTTTCCGGAATATGTTTGCATCCACATTGGTTTCAATAATATCAGGGCTTTTCCCTTACATAACATGGGATTTTTACAAGCGCCTTTGCCGTTTGATTTTTTTGAAATTATGCGATTTTACTAAATTAGGAGTTAACCTTTGTTTTTTTTTCATTTCACTATCAATAAAATAGCGTTACATTTCCCCCAAATGTTCTGTATAAACTAGAAAGTTCCCATCCCCACAAACTGATAAATCCTTGTATATAAACATACAAGTGTAAAACAAGAAACAATAAATTATATTACTATTCGTGATTATATTTACCATCTTTTGAAAGGGTATTAACATCACCGTCCATGTCTAGATCACGAAACAGTTGATCAAGGTGGCTATCTGGTATAGTCTTCCCAGTTTTTTTCATGAAGTTTCTGCAGATAAATTGAAACGACATGAAAAAATATCATTCCGTCGTCATAATTCCAAACGGACGCATGAACGTTACAAATAATTATATTATAGTTTTTGAAGATTCAGACTGTAAATGACGTACGTCTACGTGGCATTGAATTTTTGTCACAGAGAAAAATCACCGGAAGATATCTCTTACAATCATGTAGAGCTTGAAAAACGATCACATTGGAACCAGGCACCAATATAATTGCCTAAAACTGACGTACGACCCCCAAAAAGTAGAACGACGATTTTCCAATCAGAAATATGACAACTTTGTTATTATCGCGAGTTGTTTTTCTTTTTCTTTGTGGCCGTAAACGCATGATTTGGATATTCCAAATGCTTGTATAATTTGTGAAATAACGTTAAGTATTATAAGTATGGCATTTTATAGTCTAAGTTTTATGCTAATGCACATTCACCGCCTATACAGCTATTACCCCTGGTCACCGGGTTCCTGGTATCTGTCTATCTATCTCCCTGGGGAGTCGTTTACTCTGCTTAGTGCAGCCGACAAATTGGCGCAACGGAATTATACCACCATACCAGGTACCCATTTACACCTTGATGGAGTGAAGCAATCGCAAAAGACATGCTCAAGGAAATTAGCAGTGCCCAAACTAGGTTCGAACCCGGGACCTCTCGATCAGTAAGCGCGTGTGACTGTACATGCACATAACAATATTAGCGATCATGTAGGCAAAAGTACCTAAATTCGTCTTTACTTAAAAGTCCATCCTTATCCAAATCACAGGCTTTAAACATTACACCAAGGGCATGCTCCATTAATAGTTTAGGATCTTTTAGAATTACAAACATTTCTTGTACAAAGGTTTTAAACTCTTCTCTTGTCACTTGACCATCACCTGATAATTATAAAAATTATGCATGTGTTATCTTCAATGCCCCTGACAGTATATATTTTATTTCGACGGGACATCTTAACAGTGTCTATACATACTATATGTAATTAGTTTTTGGCATGTTTCTTCCTAACATAAATGTAATTTCGAATGATTACTAAGTAAAGTACATGTACGTGCAAATTATAAGGAGTGGGTGTGACCGAGTTTTTACGAGATTTGTATCATTTTATCCATTGGATTAGCTCCACTTTGGTTCGAATCCCATCAAAATAGATACCCCGTTATATCCTCGAGGACGATATTTCATTCTACTAGCTAAGTACTGGGGGACTAAGAGCGGACTAAAAGTGATTAGTCTAAGTTTTAAGACCTTGTATTACAATCGAGCTAAAATGTATTAGTATAACAATTTTAAATTATATTAGGCCACAACAAGTTGATGATATGTTCTATGGATTTTTCTAGAAAAAATGCGGCGAGCGAGTGAAGAAATTTTTTTTTTAAATCTTAATTTAGTTGCTTTATACGTGTTATATAGCGGTTTGACCAATTTTTTATGAGCGAGCGAGGAAATAAAATTTTTATTTTAGTAAAAACCGTCAAAATTAAGGTGCGAGCGAATCCATAGAACACATGATCAATTTGTTGTGGCCTTATGAGCAATAATTATATAATTAACATATACCACTTAAATCACCTAGTTAGTCCAGTTTTAAACGGACTCAGTTCAAATCACTTTAGACGCTACTGACAGAGAATCGGGGGTTTCAGGATTAATTCATGCGCCAATGATGACCCTGATGTAAAATTCAATTGTTGCTTAGGAAACAACCACGATGGAATAATGATACTCCATGAATTGACGATTAGTTTATATCATCGACGATACTGAATCTTAAGACTACTTAAGGTCTAAATTGAACAGGGACGTAAAACAAAGACTAAACAAAATATATGCTTTATTATAATAAGTATAATCTAAAAGTTAGAAATATCCTACCATTTTTGTCCATTTTATCCATGTACTCTTGGACTTCACCGTCTATAGGATTATGTCCTAACAGTCGGAGACATCGAATCATTTCTTTACTTTTTACTTCATCAAATGTTAGGACACCATTATGATCTTTATCTATCATATCAAATACCTTATCAAAGTCTAGAAAATATTTTTTAATTTTATTCACCTGTCAGGGGTACATACATTAACCCCGCTGATTTAAATATTTATATATTATCTATCAGATCAAATACCGTATCAAATCCTAATTATTAAATTATTCAACCCCATTGATTTAAATATTCTTTACAGTAGTTATGTACTAAAAAATAAGCGGAGTTAATATATGCGCCACTGACAGTTGAATAAAACTTAACAACTAAATTGTTAATATGTATGGTCAACTACGGCCAACCCAAGTAAAGCTATTCGCTTACAGATTTTTGTTGTTTTTATTGTTCTAAAGTACCTTACAGTGTCTGTGAGTGTTTAAAAAATGAAATCTCAGTAATTTTAACCAAACGGACTAACAGATTCTTTATGTTATACCACATTGGAAACATTACCAACTTGTCCTTATAAAAGTATGTATAGCGTCATAATCTCATTTTCGATTCATACAGTGTATTAAAACTACCTTGATACACCAAAAAATAAGTAATTTATATGAACCAAAAAAACACTTAATGAAAAAGGGTAAATGTAATTTGGAATGGCGCTGTATTGCACTGATTCAGTTGCAAAAGGTGAGTTAAGTAAGTAAGTAAACTTCAGATGCTAGCTAGTGTAATATTGCTTGCACTTACGTTTTTCCATCTCCTCGTCCCATTCAACATCAACCTAAAATAAACATTGCCACTTTAATGAGCCGCAAAATGCAATATTTGTTCTTAAAATCATATCATTATTGATGTATGAAAAATCAATATTTTACATCCAATTGTCTTTCAATCAATTGAAAATCCTGTCACTCTTTGAGAAATTGGACACATCCCTGTATTTATGTATTGTTATTTTAGAAAACGTAATTCTAAACTAAATTAAAACTACACAAGTTATATGGGTAATATTATATATAATAAACACATAGGTGCGCTTACCGGAGGGAATGGAGTTGCCATGGTGATTTCAATTTCTCAATTAATCCAAAATATCGAAAAACTTAATAGATTAAAAAATCTACAAATAAATATATAATGTATTTGTTAAATGTATAGTTTAAAGTAAGAATATGGACGTATATTGGTTATACACCTCCTTTGGTTATTTAAATCATTAAACCAAATATAAACTTACAATAGCATACTTCTAGATTTTAGTTTGACCACGTGATCGATATTTGTAAAGTGAAAATCCAATACATTGTACTTTAAATTTCAAATACTGTATGATAACCTCGGCTATTATGGTTCATGATAGATATAGACGGAAATCTCCAATTTATCAATACATGTACGATTTTGTTCAAATAACAAGAGTAAAATGTAAGTCAACTTTTCTACCGTGCACAACTGACCCTCTGAATTTAGAGTTTTTATCCTGAAGAGACATTGAATTTACATTTACTTTAAATTTTAATATCAATATTTTGAACTTGAATTTAAAGTGTCACATATTGCCTTTAATTTTTAAACACTTTATATGATAACTCATCCGTTTTATCTTTGGATATATACAAGACAGTAAGCACTATACAATTATCCAACGCTTTATATAAGTCGTGTTTAAGAAATACTTATCAAAGTAGGATTAAGCATTATTTTCACACAGTTTCTCCAATTACTCATTCAAATTCTAAAACATTAATATCATTTAAGATTTCGTAAATATGTATGTTGCTAGTCACCTTGGCATCGTTTCAATTAAATAAAAATAATAATGTTATTTTATTCCATAGAATAGTATTGATTTATGTAGAGCCGTACTTGTACCGATACAAATTAGCTAATTTGATTGCAACATAGGAAATAACTACTGTAGTTTTCAATAAAAATTTTATATCAGTTAACTCCCTTTAACTGTTCATCCAGCACCGTTTGGAAACATTGTATTGGACAAGTTTACTTCCAAACATTAGCCAAAACATTGTACGCAACATCTTAGCAGTTTTAATTGAATTAATACATATTTTCTTGCTCATACAAATACAGAAACGCAATAAATGATGTTATGTGCAAATATTGCCTTTATATGTATTTAAATCTGCAGATTTTTACTGTGTTAAATCTAGTCTGTTTTCTTCAACCGATGAAATATTCTGTAGATTACACAGTTACATGAAACCATTTGGGGTTTTTTGCAAATGAAACACTGCATTAGACTTTCTTTCTGTGCAATTAAACGAAACAGTATGATCCCCTGAGAGGGTAACAATTAATAACACTCACTTCACTATGGCGTAAGTCCAAAACACGATCACCACAAAACTCAAATAATTCAAAACCTTGTATTATTTTTGTTACTTCATTCTCGTTCCCAGAATCTAGAAGGATTCTCAATACTAGTATTGATAATCCTACTAGACTCTGGGAACGAGAATGGGTTACTTCGTCTACTTGGCAAATTCGAACAATTTAGATTTCGATTTAGTTTCAATACATTTTAATTACAATACAATATATAAGATAAATTACATGCTTGAAGAAGAGATGACAGTAAAGAAGATAACTAACTGTATACTAGTGGGACATGTATATTTTATTGTGCAATTCATATAGAGGGTACATACATAGCTATATTCATAATAAAGTACAATTTTATGAAACAATTTGTGAGGATGAAAACATCGTGAAAGCATGAATCTTTGTCTCTAATGCACCCAAAGTTAATTTCAGCTCTCAATGTCTCGTAACATTGTCCTCAGAGTATGATGCGAATTTGATTACCTTGATGATAGCCAAGTAACCACTCTATATAGTCAACTTACGGAAATATTCGAGCTTTTTTCGGAGTACAATCCTTACAGTTTTCTGAACTTTGTGTACCGGAAGTAGTTTACATCACGTGATAGTGTAGAAATATGAATGAGTATTAACGTAATACAATTATCGTCTGCACATGAATAGCATCAATTAAATTAATTGATAAGAACAAAGTGCAATGGGTTATAATTATTAAATAATGTATGTTTAAAATAAGCTTGACGACGCTGTCGTTGCTGCTGAAGAAGATGATGGTGACGATGATGTTGATATTGATAAAACTGATGATGAAAATGGTCCAGTCTCTATTCGAGTGTAAGGGTAATGTCAAGACATGCCGCTTGTTTGTTTTGATAGGTAACATTGCCAACTACGTGGTAATCGCCTGCTGGTATGACGCTAGCATCAATGTCAAATTCTGTTTTTGGTAATGTGTATGAGTTCTGAAAACAGATAAGGTCAACTCAAACATTTTAATAAAATGGCGGAGAATGAAAATCATTTTGAGTTTGCATCAAAATATTAACCAAACGACGCCATTTTTGAAGATTTTATGTTTTGCGCATATTCATTCTTATCTAACATCTAATGAAGAACAAACTTAACTATATACTGTTTCGAAATTTCTTTATCTAGTTCAGATCTTGACCTTGGTCCAGTATTAAGTACGCCTTAATCTGAATTCGGCGATTCTAGTTGCGATTTCTGATCGCCAAATGTCATATCCTTGCATGAATATTCAACAAAATAATGTAAAATTTCCGTGTAATATGTTTATAGTGAATTGGTGACTTCAGTTGGAAGCGTAGGCGAGTACCGGTATAATTAGAGTAAAAAGCAGGTCATGTGAGTCGATCGCTGTAATCATCTGAACGCAATTATGATATGAACAGTGTATCAAATAGTGCAAACAAACTGTAAAAAGTGCACTTATATGACAATACATACATATGTATAAAGATAATTTGATAAACTAGAAATTTGAACCTCATTGCCGACTTCAAGTACAGCTAAGATTAGATAGTCAATTATTTTCTCATACACATTTAAATAAAACTTCGCTTGACCCAAAAGTAAAGTATTTCTTCACATGGTATTCAGATAGTGCACTTAAAAGAACAATTTATCAACGTTTTTGTTGATATTAGTGTTAATTCAAAGCATTTAGACACATTTTCATGAAATATAGCACACCAAAGCCCCGCTTTCAAAACCACCTTATTAATGACGAAATAGTGCGGATTTTCTCCGATTTTTTAAGTTTGAGAAGAAAAATGTTCTCTTATTAAGACTAGCTATTAACTTATTAAGACCATCGATTTTAACAGACTAAATACAAATACATTTCGTGGAACTTTACTGTTGCAAAAATGTTGAAAATGGGCCTTTTACAGAATCTAAATCATGTTTTATAGAATGTTTTTTAAATACTCACTGTTTTAAGGGGACACATACAATCAATACCAATTTTGACAATGGGATCTGGACATTGTACTTGTTCTAGAAGTTCACAGAGATCAGGATATTTGCAGGAACCAAAGTTATCAATGCATGGTATTTTTACATATTTGCCTAATATCTTCTTAGCAATGTAAAGGTCGCCCTGAAAATGAAAAAAAAATGCATCTAAAATTTATAGTTCAAACATTTTGTACAAAACAATGATTATAAAGTGAAAATTGTAGTAATCTTTCAAACAACGTCGACCTCGGGTATATTGATATCACTATGATGGATAGGTGTCCAAGTTCAACAATCAAATTTATGCAGCATATCGACTGATAATAGCTGATAAAGAATTTCCCAGGATAACAAGTACATGCGTACCTAACTGACCATTTTGATATCACGTGATCAACGCTAACTAAAAGTACATTATTTGATAAATATTGATAATCTAAATATTACATTGTGTCTTAAAAACTCACAAGGTTCATCAGGGCATAAATACATTGTAGTTTATGTCCAATGCCGAATTCCAAGAAAGAATTTAGAGTAGTTGAAAAAATCAATGACTGATGCAAAGATGCTTGTCATAGTGGTCAGTAACAGTAGAAATCAAAGCGCCGATAGCGCTGTCAGACATGGGGTTTTGGTAGAGTATATGGCTGTATACAACTCATGGAAGCCATACAAGGGACGTTTGCCTTACATAAACTAGATAAGATATACACGTGCTTCTTGTCGTCTGCTTGTTAACGCGTAATGCGGACTATATTAATTGCAATGGTAATTATCCCTTTATTTGCGCGCACAACCGAATGTAATCGTCCGCGACAAATTTTGATGTGGATTTGCCACAGTCCACTACTAAACATGGGGCAACCCCATTTAAAAACTTTGCTATTGTAGATAATATATATCTTATGTGTGTGTACAGAGACCTTGGCGGATAGGGAGAGTGTCGTCGCCTTTGCCTGATCATTGTTCTTGAAAAGATGAGAACAAAATGCAATATATTATTATCATACAACCTTGTGTTATTTTCATGTTTAATATTTGATAATACATAGATTATCTTTATATTGTACAAAGAATCGAGTATTCTAGTTCCTATACTGACAATGATGTATTCCATGGACAGTGATTAGGTGACGTGTCCTTCTGACTGTGAGTCCGTCTAGAGAAAAGGGGGTAAAAACAAATTAAATCAAAATTAAGGAAATCAACTTACAACCATGGGGGATCCAACGTCGCTGTTGATCTTGAAAGATGTAGCAACATTCAATGGTCCAGGGAAAGCCAGTGGATCGGGTGTTACACTTAGTGAGTTGATATTTATCAAAGCATTAGCTCCACCACAGTCAGTGTAATGGAATGATTTTAGTTTGATTGGCTGTGACTTGAATTTATACTGGAAAAAAAATATAATTTTACTTATTATTTACTAAATTTTCAGTGACACCTACCAATCACCATCTCTTATCAAATGTTTATAAAATTCATCAATCACTGGTATTGTTCAATGTTTATTGTCGATCAACAAACAACAGTTACAATGAATGCAAAATAAGCATACACGTATCACGGTTCTTAACTGTTCACATTATGGGGAGAAGGATGTGTAAGCGGCCGGATAGCTCAGTCGGGAGAGCACTCGCCCTGTAAGCGAGGGGTTCTGGCTTC
Source organism: Mactra quadrangularis (assembly GCA_025267735.1). Lineage (NCBI taxonomy): Eukaryota > Metazoa > Mollusca > Bivalvia > Venerida > Mactridae > Mactra > Mactra quadrangularis. The sequence goes on along the minus strand of CM046308.1, from coordinate 35,609,474 downwards.
GAGCCCCGGTCAGGCTGCATATTTTTCTTATCCTGTGACACACGCTTCACTATTTAAGAGATTTAAATTGCAAATATTTTAGAAAAATATTATAGTTCGTTTTATCTCAACTGTCCAAGCTTGAATAATTTCACGGTTAATTCACGGTTAATTTAATTGTTATTAAAAATATCTTGACTAAAACATATCACACGGCATAAGCAGCTTTACTCGATCATAATACACACTTTCAAAAACTCATGGCTGTATTACAATAATTTTAACAAATGCATTCACCGTGAAATTATTCAGGTTTTGACAGTTGAGAAAAAACGAACTATACTGACTGACCAGAACAGAGCAGAATAGAATTGATTCTTGACTTTGAGAACTTACAAATTCTATACTATTAATATAATAATTAAGTAACATACATGTATAACGCAATCGTTAAATAGAACACGCTACTCACAAACATTTTGATTATATAATTTAGATATATATACCCTGAATGAGAATATTTGAAAATACGTGGTGCGTATTAAAAAAGAAAACGAAATGACAAATTGCTGTCTAAAGCTTATGAAAGCATGTAAATATAATATACATGAATATAACATTCTGTTTTTTATATTTTAATATTCACAACAGTATTTCTTTACTTACGATCGATAAAATAAGATTAAATCAGCCGAGGTAATGAATGCACCTATAACAGTTGAATGAAATTGGACTATGTACGCATTGAAATTATCATAAAAAGAATTGAATGCTACCAGCAAATTATTAAATGAATTATTTACTTTCCTTCGAACGATAAGTGCACATTTAAATGAGATAAAATATCTTTATATGTACATGATGTACAGTTTACCTTTCATTTCAGTACATAAGTTTTTTCACCTATCGCCATGAAAACACTGAGGTTTGCACCGCATTGATCCTTAAATACCTATAATTCAAGATCGTTGTTACTCTATGCAATTTTTTCAGCCAGCCCCAGTTGTTTTCTTTAGTCAAAAGTTTTAACAATTAAAGACGCCTGCGCATAAGTCTCGTCCATAATTTTCATCACATATGACAATGTTTTAAAATGTTGATAAATCAATTTTTCAAAAACAACTTACCCCTTCTGTAATAAAACTGATCAGCTGTTCCTTAGTCTCGATGAAGTTAACAATATCTTCAATTTCTCTCATGTCATACTCCACAACATTTGGCATCGCTGCCACTAAACCCACAGCCAAAGCAATTGCAACCCAGAGAAGACGCATCTTGGACGTTTGTTGAAGAAGTGACAAATGTATCACTACAGTTGTTTACTAGTAGGGATGTATAAGAAAATATGAACCGTGTCTTTATCGTATCTATATAAATATCGTATGACTTGTGTTATCTCTAAGATTATGTTCAGATATATCTTAATTGATAAAATATTATCAATTGACCAGGGTCATTAATGCAATACAGACACAGATATTACATATTGTTAGAACCATGTTAATACTTGTCGTCTGAAAATGAAAGATATGACATGTACCTATGTTTTAACAGGGGCGGGTTTATAATTCCATTTTTAGAAGGAAGAATCAAAAGCACATTCTGTCAATTTGGTTTACGCTCAAATATATTATTATAAAGTTACAACTGTTGTAGAAAAATGACCATTCAATATGCAAGGACACCCTTTTTCCAAATCCGGACTCAACCAAGTTTAAAACTTAATCAGGCCATTTATGAATATCAATGTTGGGATGTAGAACACAAATGTTACTTGTATGCAATCAAGAAATGTGCGCCCTTCTATGCACTGAATGCTTTTGACAACATGTGCCAAGTTCGTTCTTTGCTATATAGATGCTATGTGGATAATATTCATGTGTAAAAATCATTTCATCTTAAAATTGAGAATGACTACAATAACTAGACCATCCAGAACCTTGATTCAGTCAAGCTAAGTTCGTGTACTTTCAGCTATTGGAGGAAACTCGACAATAATGTCAACGTTCCTTACCAAGATGCATATTGTCGGAAGAATAATATTATTTAAGGTCGCTGAAAACATTGACAGCGTGTAAGGTTATGTGACTGCAGACAAAAAGCTTAACAAGGGTGTAGATAAATGTAACAAATCAAGATGCAATTGGCGGTACGATAAAGGCGAATTCTGGTAGGAAAATATATAGATTGTTATATCTTCTGACCGTAGTTAAAGTCTATAACAAATATGTTGATAAATGAAACAAATCCTCTGTTAGATTACTAGCGCAGGACTTTACATCCGAAGCTCCCAGGTTTGGTTCCTGGCCACAATAAGTTATGCTCTTCCATTAACATTGTATTTCCTTCAAATGTGAAGATGTCATTGACTAGAGGAAGGATAAACAAGAACTGGTATAGAAAAGTCGGCAGAAAAATTGCTCAGGTGAGCGGCCACAAGACAGAACAGTACGTCAAGTTACAAACAAATGTAACGCGTGTACTGCTGCATAACAAAAAAGATACATGCTAACTCTAACAAAGTTGTACCCAACACACATTAATATAACATGCATACACTGATTCACTTAGGGAATCAGGTCAAATCTCTCCGACACCCCTATTTCATACAAAAGCACTTCATTTTTTCTTTATGTTAGCAACTACTACGTAGTACAAACATAACTTTAACATATATATATATATACAGTATAACCTGCATTAAGCAGCCAATGAAGGAAAGTGACAATATTGGCTGCTTACAGCAGGTGACCACTTAATCCAGGTTAATATAAAAATGCTTTGATTAGTACAGCAGCAGTGAGCTTTAGCCATAAAAATTATGTAAATACTAATTCAAAATAATCTTAAATAAGAAAACAACAATTTAATTAAATCAAAATTTGTAAAAAAATTTAAACAAACATTTAGATATAAGCTATATATAATAATATATATGTGATTTGTCCAATTTTATTTAAGATAATTAATTATGCAGTTTCTTATTAAATGATCTTCAAAAAGGGCACAATTGACAATATCAGTAGTATATTGGAAGTCTTAATTTATGTGATGACACTTAGTTGATAAATTTTGACTGTTTAAAGACTTAACTAGGTGGGGTTTCACACATCTGAACCATTATATAATGATGGTGACACTTTGTTAATTCTAAATTTTAATTGACCGTGACCGCTTAATGCAGGTAAATTGATAAATTTTTAAGGAAATGGGTGACCACTGGCCACAGGCAGCAGGTGACTGCTTATAACAGGTGCAAAATATAGTGATTTTCATTGGGAGGAAGACATATTGGCTGCTTACAGCAGGTGACTGCTTATTACAGGTGGCTGTTATTGCAGGTTATACTGTAAATGTTGACATGCACTGATGTCTTATCATGTGACTTTTTGCCTTGACATAGAGTATAAGAATATCCTAATTATGTAGATAAGCACAAATCACCATTCAGTCATGGGGTTACTAAGGTGTTTCTTTCTCGTGTTTATGTTATTGTATACGTTCAAGGGTGTTAACCCTCTGTCTGTGAACAATAACTCTAAGGACACTATTGATAAGTTGCTGGAGAGAATAGACAGGCTTGAATTTAGACTTGAAACTAGCGATGCAGCCAATAAAGCTTTGATTTCTGAAATGAAAGCCGAACATGAGCGAGAGGTGACTGACATTAAATCAAAGATGAAAGAAATGGAAGCAAGTTTCAACGAGAAAGTAGCTGTGTTAGAAAACGAGATTAAAGGTTTGAAGAATGGACCACTTCAACAAGACATTGACCAAACGGAACAGTTAGAGCATCGCAATGACGACACTGAAGTATTAGTGGAAGGACCTATGAGGATAATACGACAAGAAAATATCGTCAGAAAATGTAAGTATTTTCATTATTATCAATGCCGACACTACTGTTCGTATTTTTTGCCAGTGTTAGTTTTAGTATGGAAATAAAATTACTAGAAATTAAACTATATACAATTATATTATCAATAGTTCAAATGGTTCGGACAAGGTGCCAAACGTTACATTCTATTGCTATTAGACAAAACCTACCATGATTGTCATACATATCATTTGGATCCATGTTTGAGTTGAAGAGTTTACTTACAACGATATGCCAATTCATTTGAAATTCCAAAACACATGATGCATTATATAGTTTATTAAATGACATTTGTATACAATTACGTATTTTTAAGGAAACAATCATACCGTATAACAGCATCATAATCAGAGTCAGGTTAGACTTAGTGTTTACATTATAAAGGTATCGATAATTACATATGGGAAAAATATTTTATGAATCAAGCTATGCATATTGTAGAGGGTATATTTTACCAATTCATAATTATACAACTGACCTGTGGTAGTAAGGTTTTGTCATATTTTGTATTTCCAGATCGTGAGTTTCCAGAGCAAGGAGTTGCTTTCTATGCTACACATACCGATCACGATATTCATAATTTGGGCGCACAGCAGATTCTTCTGTTTCAACAAACTCACGCAAACGTTGGAAATGCTTACAACAATAATACAGGCTCGTTCGTAGCACCAGTTGATGGGACATATGTCTTTCATGCGACAATTATGGGTATTGATACGGCTAACTTATATTCCAATCATTTCCATGCTCACTTTGACGTAAATGGCGTAGTTTATTCAAAATTTGTTGTTTCTGCTTACGAACAAAGTTCTCAAATGTTAGTAATTAATTTAAAAGCCGGACAAACTGTCAATGTAAAAAACGACAGAGCTACTTCTGGGTTTGTTGGTCAGCATTATTCTACATTTTCTGGCTTTTTACTGTATCAAAACGTTCCTACTGGAACTATTGTTGGTAAATAAACGATAAATGTTAAACTGACCAGTATGTTATTTATGGTAAATGCAATTTATTTTACACATTATTTACCAATTGTGTTTGTTGTTGTTGCTGTTGTTGTTGATGGGTTTAACGCCAAAGCAACACATTGCATAGATCATATAACGGCGGTCAGTTAACCTACTCACTCTCCTGGAAAGGCTTAATCTCTGGATTTAACTGTTAACCAACGACTAAGCGCATACTTTCGTCAGTGACTGACAACTGCCCAACATAATTAAAATCATTGGTAGGAGGGAGAATGTCCGTAAAAAAAATTTCATGACCAAGCTCCACGAAAGTATGCCCCGCCGGTAATCGAACCCACGACCCCTCGATCAGTAAACTTGCGTGCTACGAACTTAGCTACCCAGGCGGCTCCAAATGTGTTCTCTGGGTGCACTGATAAAGTGCTTTGACAACAATCTCCTAGACTTTGTCCGTTTCGTGCATCGAGTCTTGCTTTAGAAACATGTTTGTTTATGTGCTACTGAAACCCTTTCTAAGGGTTATCTATACAACAAATTATACATTTCATGACTTCGACCGTTTTTGTTATTTTCACTTGTTTAGATAAAATCAAGGCTACAAGCCACGACGTTCCGCTTAAATGTCAACCAGCATGACATCGAAGAAGACTGAGGAAAGGATATGTTACTACAACTTGTGTTATTATACCTTTCTCATTTTCCAGAGTATTTAATATGGATACCATACAGCAGTACGTGTATATGTATAAAATTGCTACCATAGACTTTTATAACACAATGATTATTTACTGTAATCAAATGGTCATCGTGAAATTGTAAAAGTATTGTTTGCGTCTCAATATTCATTTTGTCATTTAACGCCATAAATATTGTATATTGTATACCTGTCTTTTCATCCGGTTAAGATGTACATAACAAGCAGTACATTAACCCGATTTATGTACTCTAAGTTAAATCAATAGGGCATAAAATATCAGGCTATCAGGCATAAGTGCCACATGCACAAATCTGGAAAATGGTGGTGTTCCAGGAATTCAGTGCTTGTGACACAATAAACTAACATACAAATATGCTTTAGACTGATGCAGTCAATAAGTTGTTGAATAGAATCTGTACGAAATACTTGCACAAATGGATTCATTCTATTGGCGTCGTACTCCAAAAGCTCTTTTAGAAGCAATAAATACAACGTTCCTCAATACAAAAGAAATATAAGTATTACAAGGTGATTTTTAAACACAAAGGTTTGAACCGCATATTTTGGTGTATTTGTAATATAATTACAATACTTTGTGCCCTGATGTCCTATATATGGCATAAAACCAAAGAGATAAGATCATTACACATTTTAATAATGGCGTTACGAAGGTGTTACTTTCTCGTGTTTATATTCCTGTATACATTTGAGGATGTATATCCTCTTGACGTGAAAAATGACTCTGAGGACACTATTGATAAGTTGCTGGAGAGAATAGAAAGGCTTGAATTTAGACTTGAAACTAGCGATGCAGTCAATAAAGTTTTGATTTCTGAAATGAAAGCCGAACATGAGCGAGAGGTGACTGGCCTTAAATTAAAGGTGAAAGAAATGGAAGCAAGTTTCAACGAGAAAGTAGCTGTGTTAGAAAACGAGATTAAAGGTTTGAAGAATGGACCACTTCAACAAGACAAAGACCAAACGGAACAGTTAGAGCATCGCAAAGACGACACTGAAGTGTTAGTAGAAGGACATATGAGGATAAGACGACAAGAAAATATCGTCAGACAATGTAAGTATTTTCATTATTATCAATGCCGACACTTCTATTCGTAATTTTTGCCAGTGTTAATTTTAGTATGGAAGTAAAATTACTAGTAATTAAACTATATACAGTTATATTATAAATAGTTCAAATAGTTCGGACAAGGTGCCAAAAGTTACATTCTATTGCTTTTAGAAAAAAACAGTTTACTTACAACGATACGCCAATTCATTTGAAATTCCAAAACATATGATGCATTATATAGTTTATTAAATGACATTTGTATACAATAAAGTATTTTTAAGAAAATACTCATACCAAATAACAGCATCATGATCAGAAACTTATACACACTTATTCTTTGCCAACAAAGAACTCTTAACATTGTTTTAGATAGTTTCAAACTCAAGCTTTAGTAAGGTAAGACTTTGTGTTTACATTATTAAGGTATCGATAATTACATATGGGAAGAAAAACATTTTATGAATCAAGCTATGTATATTGTAGAGAGTATATTTTACCAATTCATAATTATACAACTGACCTGTGGTAGTAAGGTTTTGTCATATTTTGTATTTCCAGATCGTGATTTTCCAGAGCAAAGAGTTGCTTTCTATGCTACACATACAGATGGCGAGATTCATAATTTGGGCGCACAGCAGATTCTTGTGTTTCAACAAACTCACACAAACGTTGGAAAAGCTTACAACAATAATACAGGCTCGTTCGTAGCACCAGTTGATGGGACATACGTGTTTCATGCGACAATTATGGGTATTGATACGGCTAACCTCACTCACAATCATTTCCATGCTCACTTTGACGTAGATGGCGTAGTTTATTCAAAATTTGTTGTTACCGCTTACGAACAATGTTCTCAAATGTTAGTTATTAATTTAAAATCTGAACAAACTGTCAATGTAAAAAATGACAGAGCTACATCTGGGTTTTATGGTCAGCATTATTCTACGTTTTCTGGCTTTTTACTGTATCAAAACGTTCCTTCTGGAACAATTGTTGGTAAATAAACGATAAATGTAAACTAACATCTATGTTATTTATGGTAATTGCAATTTATTTTACATTACATCGAAGTAGAATGAGACAAGGATATGTTTCTTCAACTTGTTCTATTATACCTTTCTCATTTTCCAGAATATCTTATATTGATACCATACAGCAATTTATGCAAAAAACTGGTTTCACTGACATTTATGAATTGTGACAGAATGTCAATTTAAAGGGATGTTATCCCTGTAATTAATGTTTCTCGTGATATTGTAAAGTATGGTATACGTTTCAGCATACCTTTTGTCATTTAACATCATTAATATTCAATACTGTTGATCTGTATTTTATTCTGTGAAAACGTAGAGAACAACCAATCGATCGACCTGATAAATATATACAAAGTTGAATAAATAGGACATTATTAAACCTCAGGCAAAAAATGTCACATGCACTTACTGTCTAGTTCTTATCGATTCAGTGTAGGCATTTATTTAACAATGAAATCAGAGACACTTTGTTGTGTGTTTTCTGACAAATGGTGATGTGTCAGGAATTTAGTACTTTTAACACAACAAACTAACGGACAGATATGCTTAAGACTAATGCAGTCGATAATTTGTTGAATTGTATTTGTATTAAATATTCATTAAAAAATGGATCATACCAAGCAGAACCACGCTTTTAGACCACACGGACAAAAAGGGAGATACTACTAAAAACTCTTTTAGAAACAATAAATAAAACATTCCTCGAAGCATATAACACGGAGATATTAAAACACAATGGTTTGAAACAGATTTATTTAGTGAACTTTAATATAATAACTAGACTTATGCCTTAATGACCCATATATTACATCAGTCAACAGAGATAAGATCATTAAAAATATCAAATATGGCGAGACTAAGGTGTAACTTTCTTGTGTTTATATTCTTGTTTACGTTGAAGGGTGTATACCCTCTTGCTATAGAAAATGATTCTATAGACACTATTGATAAGTTGCTGGAGAGAATTGACAGGCTTGAATTAAGACTTGAAACAAGCGATGCAGTGAATAAAGCTTTGATTTCTGACATGAGGACCGAGCATGAGCAGGAAGTATACGACCTTAAATTGAAGATGAAAGAAATGGAGGCAAGTTTCAACGATAAAGTTGCTGTGCTGGAAGGCGAGATTGAGCGTTTAAAGAATGGACCTCATCAAGAACTCGTAGATCAAACGGAACAGACAGAGCATGGCAATGACGACACTAAAGTATTGGTAGAAGGACCAAAGAGGATAAGACGACAGGAAAGTATCGCCAGACAATGTAAGTTTTCTAGTGTTTTATGAGTACAATCATTTTAATAGCAAAATTAATGCATTAAGTATAAGATTATTTAGATCTATTGTAACTCTGTGCTTTGTGTTTGTGTGAATCAGATATATGAAATCTGTGGAGTTGAAAGCTAGTTAAGATGAGTACAACGCCTTCCCGACATTGAATACTATGCTCGGGATAGAACCTACAAATTTTGTATCCAATATAAGCCTACCTAGCCGACAAAATGACTTTCTAATGCATATCTGGCCGCTGATATTATAGGCGATGATTGAAAGTCATATATTGACCATCTGCGTTTTGTGCTTGTTGGCTACAGAGTGGAAAAAACAGTGTTTAATACAGTGATCCTATTGTATTTTATTCTTGTAGCATTCATACGCGTAAGAGTTCTGGTTCTTTACCTTTCAGTGTCTGTATCTGAAAATGAATTCTCAATTTTGTGATGCAAATTGACCTGTAGATTGTTAGAAATATAAATCTTCAGGCCTCTAACATTTGTCATGTGTTTCTATTTCCAGATCGTGAATTCCCAGAGCAAGAAGTTGCTTTCTATGCAACACATACAGATCATGATGTTCATAATTTGGGTACAGGGCAAATTCTTCTGTTTCAACAAGCTCACACGAACGTCGGTAATGCCTACAACAGTAACACAGGAGTGTTCACAGCACCTGTTGATGGTCTATACGTATTTCATGCAACAATTATGGCTCGTGATGCGAATGATGTCCCATCACATCACATTCATGCTCATATCAATATTGACGGTGCTCCTTACTCAAAATTCTTCGCTACCGATTACGACCAATCGTCCCAAATGTTGGTCATCAATGTTAAAGCCGGACAATCTGTTAGCGTAAAGAATGATACACCTGGCGATGGTTTCGTTGGTCAACATTATTCTACATTTTCTGGTTTTCTATTGTATCAACATTATCAAACCGTAGGCGTTGTTGGCAAATAAATAGTGATCAACCATTGTACACTTAAATTTTACGTTTGTTAGTACTTGTTCCATACTTTTTATGTTGTTGACTAACAAGTAGGAACTGTTTTAGCAAAATACTTTGCTGATCATTTCAAAATATTTGACGTACATGTATTTGTAAAAATCGAAATTAATATAAACGTGTTTATTTAAGTGATTATTTTTAAAGCAGATAATGCTCATCTCAAACTTGTTTGGGTAAATGTTGTTGTATGTATAAATATTAGACAGGTTTGACACACGAACAAGCTTTACTAAAACAGACCCAATTTACTTTATTTCAATTCTTTTGGCAAGTGATTTATATATATATGCAAAATGATATCCTCTTATAGCATCGTTATTTTGAGACCATAATCAGAAGGATCAGAAGTTCTGCTGTTCCTCACATGCATCTCCTTAAAATTCAGAAGAAGAAAAACGAAAACAGGAGGCGTGTATTATTCAAAGTTACAAACACATATGTATACATGTATAGCAATCACATTCGAACATGCCATATACACTAATTAGAATATTCAGCAAGAAAACTTGGAACAATTAATTATTTTTGTTATTTATTCGTCGAATATTTAGAATACAGAAAGTAAATAAATCATAAAAAGCGTTGATAAGCGTCCATCAAGAACTCTTAGTATAGTATATTAATTCACGTTTCCTCAACATGCATTTACACATCCTTTTACCAATAGGTTGCCGTTTTTACTATCATATAGAGCTGGCCATACAAAATACTTGATCATTTTAGCTTTTGATTTGTCACATGACCACCAAAGTTTGTGTACTTCGTCATCAAAATATTCGTCATTCGTAGAAAGATACATAGGCGTTTGTTGTACGACCATCTGCCAGGTTAGACGAGCACATTGGTCAGAATATCTGATGATAGACTTATGGTTTAATATACCTTCAAATTGGTCCCACGTTGAGTCTTGTCGTATTTGCTCTTGACATTTCTACAAAAGATATTTGTTATATTAAACGACATTTATGGCGCAAAAAAGTTCTAATGCGACACAGCGCAGGATGTAACGGAATGGGTAGCTTTAAACCCTTCGATTTATAATCAGCGAGAAGCTAATGAAGTGTTCAAAACTAATATTACGGTTTACTGTTATTCTAAATAACTCAAAATCTGAATCATTAAGATGAACTACTCTGGTATTAGCAAAGTTTCTTTTTAACTAGCTTTATCTCCCTTGGATACTTTATTAAATGTATTGAAATACTAATGTTCTAATGAAAATCCAATCTCACATCGGGAAAACATTAGGAGAATTTAAATCGATTTTAGATAAATCGTTCAAAAAGTCTTGACTCTTTCGAATGCTAAAGTGTGCAACTTAATATCGTAAAGTTCATCAAGATAATTCTACAGTCTTTGTGTAGATAGAATCGCATTTCTATAATATCAACTTTACAACGTCCTCTTTGCCAATAGGTCGTGTAAAATTTCCGTTCTTTGATAAGACAATGTAATTTGGCAACAGGGGTACAATAAGTATACCACTAAATAAACTTAAACAAATAGTGTTTAATGTTGCAAATTCTGTGAGCCTCAATGAAAAATTACAGAACATATCATTATCGATTTTACTTCAGTGGTAATACTATTTCATATTTATCCAATGTGAAACAAAGTTTCTAACTTATACATGAGACTATACACAATATATATTACACACAGGTCCGCTTCCTGGTCCCACAGTTCTAATAATCAGGTTTCAGATGAAATGTTTTGCACAAATAAACAACGAGGTGGTTTTGAATAGGATTTGCACCTACACGGACCATACATTACCATACAAAAGTCGCAATAGAAAGTTCAATCTTACGTTGACCAAAGGTTCAGTATCAATCCCTTCTGCATTTTGACGTAATATATCTTTCATACCCTGGACAAATTCTTCCGGTAAAATTGACTTTTCTTTAGAACAATTTAAGTAAGAACTTTCAAGCTGAAATATAAAAAGTAAAGGCGTATAAGCGATGTTATAATGTTCCAATACAACTAATGTCGCTGAAATGTTTTATCAAAGTAAGCCCTCATAGATGGGTTGATACATATATAAAGACTTTAATATTGGATCTCAGATTCGTAATTCGAATACGCAGGTACAAAATATTACATTCGTTTGATGGAGAACATTTTTATGTGCTTTGCAATATGTTGAGACAAAAAAGGTTATATTTCTATAATTTCGTTTAGGGTCAGATTACTTCACGTTCTTTCGCTTCTTTCGTCGGTCATTGGGCTTCTGATATCTGTATCTACCAAGTTTCCGAGTGGTCTTTTACTCAGCTTGTTGGCAGCAAACAAAACCGCTACGGAATTATGTGAGCTGGATTCATGGGAGCCTAGTAACACTTGGTTAAAGTGAAACCAAGTGAAGAAAAGAAAACCATGTGCATTTTTGCTCAAGAAAATTCGCTTCAGGTTAGTTCCGAGTCAAGGATTTCTCGATACTGAAGCGTGCGTCTTACAACTGGACTGTACATTTACTGCTCCTATTGACTACAATACTGCATTAACATGATACTTACCAATTTACATGGATCTTTTAGTAAACCAGACAAACCATTCTCTATATCAGTTAGTAGTTCCGAACTAATAGTGTACGTTACCTGAAGAATATGAAACAGAAATGTTGATAACAAAACAACTTGTATTACTCAGACTAAAAACGGATTGTACCATTATGGTATGATTGATAGATCGACATCGTGCTGATCATCTGTGTCGCCTAGATGGTACTGGCCACTTCTTCTGTTGTATGTAGAACAGAATAGAACAGAACAAACCTTTATTCCTCAAATTATGGTACATGAGTATGAAGGTTTTCTTTTAATGTCATGTTTAGTAGATCATTAAGCCAGGGCGTCACATTGAATATTTTGATGTGGAGCATCATTTGTAATGACAGCGGAAAAAGTAGGATTATGGCGTCACATACAGCCTAGGGAAAGTAACTCAATAGATTGATAAAATTAACACGGCCTCATGGTATGACAATGACGACCATTAGATTGTAAAGCGGAAGCGTACATACATGTATTTGTATAGAGTTCATCTACAGGCTTACATGTATTAATGATTTTAAGTTCGTGAAATTATAAATTCGTGTAAATTTAATAAAAATCGCTATAGTTTTATCAGAATTCCCTACTGTAAATATTCTGTCACTTTGATCTAGTAAAAACGTACCATTAACATTTCACATAGGAATTGTGTGACTGCTTCTTCGTCTTCAAAACCAGCGTCTTCTAATGCTTCCTTAGCGTCCATCCATTCTTGAGATTCTAAATTATTATATAAAACTGCTATGTTACTTGGTCGACATTTCTCATTGATGTTCTCGACGTAACGATTGTCAGCTCTCTTCATTGGTTTAACACTATGTGTCAGTCTTAAAATAGAAATTAAACAAAGATTATTTGATAAAGTTATGATAGCATCTAGCAAAGTTACTGAATGGTTATATGTTTTGCAAGTGATAGTGTTGGTATCTTGTGTGGATTTTATTTGATAGTTTTCGTATTTTTGCAAGTGTTGAAACAAAAAAACATTCATGGTGACTTTGAGGTTAAAATGTTTGTCGTGTAACAATCGTTTAAGAATGTGTCAGTGAAGTAAGTGTGCTCTTGTTGGTGAATTTAGTGACAATGACTATGAAAGCAATGATTTGTAATACATGTATGAGAAAATATTCATAGATAAGACAACTATAAGCGTAAAAAAGAAACCAGATACATGTTTTGTTTGTTTGTTTTGTTTATTTTGTTGAATACATTTTTATTATTTCATGACCAAGCTCCACGAAAGATTGCCCCGCCCGGGAATCGAACCCACGACCCCTCGATCAGTAGACTTGTGCGCTACCGACTGAGCTAGCCGGGCGGAAAACACAAATACATGTAGTTGTACGTGTAGGAAACAATCATTATATCAACTACTTTGATTATCAATCAAATGAGACTGGTTAGTAGAACAAGTGACGTAGAATGGTCAGATGCGATGTAGTGAAATTGCCGTCCATGCTTTTTGTAAATAGTGATGGTCTTTATGTCAATGCTGATTATGCTGTTTATAACATCAATGACATGTACGAGGTTGATATACACTGAACAAAAGTTCTAACCGATCACTTTTCAAATTTTGACTATTTCATAACGGGCCAATTTATTCTTATTCTTATGTTTTATGTTTTTTTAACTTATAAAGTTAACAAGGATTCATGCAAAGTGAAATTTAATACTCACTACTCTCTACACGAGCATTTCGTGTCAAAATGTGTAAACCACACCCTGTGTGCCAATTGAGTGCATCGGACCGTATCAAATTATTTTTTACCTACAAATCGGTAGAAAATGACACAAAATTCACCTCTGCAAAATTTAATAAGGATCCATTGGCCCGTTATAAAATAATCAAAATTTAAAAAGTGATCGGTTAGAACTTTTGTTCAGTATATACATCATCGCGGTTATTATGATGACGATGATGACGACAATGATGGTAATAATGTTGATATGGTGATTATGAGTTTGATGATTGTTAATGATGATGCCAATCAAAGTCAAGCAAATGAGATGGAGACTTCATAGTTTAGATATTTGACACCAAACGTAGTTTACAGACTTTGTCGAGTGCGTATCACATTCAAATTTTTAGTATTGAAATGACAGCTCTACGTTGGTTCGTATCCGAGTCATAACCTATTATTTATCAAAAATGTTAAGAACATATCCTGAGAAGGGCTAAAATTGGGCTCGATATAGGGATTAAATAGTGATTAAAGCTGAAATGAACCATAATGAATTTCCATTAAACTATATAACACCGTAAATTTACGTTCAGTAAGATGTCTTACCTCATTTTCAATGTATCATTTTCTGACTGTACCGACGTTAGGGAAGACTCTAATGATCTATGATCCTGTTTTACTTTCTCCAAAGATTTCTGTGTCACGTCATGAGCTATCTTTGTTCTTTTAAACTCGTCTTGTAGTGTAGCATTTACCTTTTCAAGTTCTTTCACACTTGTCAATGCTTTCTCTAGTTGTGTTTTTAAACAATTATTTTCATTTTTAGATTTATGTAATTCAGACACTATAACATCGCCTGGTCCTGGTGATTTTCCAGGGCTCGTCTTATCATCGTGGTTTTTAGATTGTAACTGTTTCTTCAGCTCATCATTCTCCCGCTTCATCTCGTCCAGCTTGACCCACAACTGTCCCATACTGCCACCGCCGCGCGAGGGTTTTGGCGGAATGGATGGTCGCTCATTTTTGGTTCTTTTGTCTTGTAAGAGTGCTTCTATTAAAGTTTTAGATTTCTGGAGCAGATGCTGCGTTTGTGGATCTCGCTTTTTCATCATGAACACATTTGCTAAAGACTCACAAAAGTTCTTGGCATCAGACTGCAGATCTTTCTCAGACGCCGTCGCCATATTTAATCCTTGTGATTATCGTCTGCTGCAAGACAAGACATACAGTGTGTGCATTGTGTGTTACTAGCATTATGAAAGATAGACATTTAAAGCAACCATGATGATCTAAATGCTTAAATAAATTATGATAGATGCAGTTGGTGGGGCATTGCGACTGTGGTTTAATAGGCTCACGAAATATTACGAATTATACATTTAATGGAGACTAGCAAGATCTATAATTATTGTGATTGTTTTAAGCAAAAAGAACAGTGTCTACTAAATAAACAATTTTAGCATTAAAATGAATAATATCAAAATATAAGTGTGTAATCCAAAAACATTCACGTTTGCATATTACACCTAGACAAAAAAGAAAAGCATTTACAAGACAAAGTATGGTCGTATAACAATGTCATAAAGTTCATATCTTAAAAACCCTAGTTTAAAATTCAAAGTAGTAGATACATACACTATGACAAAATATAAAATTCAACTTACCAGACCAAAAAGCTGTGATATTATTGATAAAACCTACAAATATCCAGTTTCTAAATCACTGTAAAATTGCTACAAAATGTCGAGACGACAATGGTACATGCTGTATTGAATAGAACAAAATCGATTGCCATGGTAATAACTGGCATCCATTCCGAATAGAGCTGGAATTATTGATTAAATTAAAGAGAGAGAGAGAGTCTCTGTCTGACTCAGATAATGTGTATTAGTCATACACTATTGATAGGACATATGGTCATGTACAATTATAGATCGATCTATATCAAGAGGGGTTAGTGGAATATCGTCACTGACTAGTGCTAGGATCAATAAGGGATCTCTAGTACATGATTGTGGAACAAGGATGTGATGGTTATATCGAGTTACTAGCACTGAATGTATTATATCGTACAGCTTTGTTAGTGATAGTTTTAATGGTGTATTGGTTTAGTAATGCGCCGAACTTGATGGGAAATTTACATAGTGCTCAAACTGTTTCAATTGTACAGCATTTTATCAGCAATTTCAAGATTAAAGTCTAGATATGTAACTTGAAATACTATATGGTACAAACACTGTAATATTATACACGTATCCATGGCTATTTGTATTTATGAAATTTTCTGTGCGAGATTCTTTTGTGTTTTAATATTGACAAAATGTCCAAACAGAGATATGAATGCATTCAAACCTATTGTATGAATGTGCAGCATATGAATAGAATATTTGCATTATTCATACAGAGCCGTTTTTCTTCTTATAATAAAACTGATACCATTTATCAATAGTGCTGTGAGTCTCTGGTGAACACACAGATCGATACCACCGTTTTCATCAACCAGTATTTAGCCATTCCCAATATTCAGTATTGCCATAGTTATGTGTGTAAAAACATGGACGCGTTTTAATAGACAAAGAAATCTGTGGTGACTTTCGAATATATCATATTTTTATGGCGGAACAAGAAAGTGGGGAGGTTCCTACGCCTGCCCCGCGGCACATTGACTCACCTGAAGACGAAGATGACAATTATGAGGACGATGATATTTCTTTAGCAGAAAATGACCACGATGCAGACGACATTGCAATTTCGTCGCCACAAGATGCAGACGGCTTCAAGATTGTTGCAGCCATTGACTTCGGAACAACATTTAGTGGTTACGCTTACTCTTTTACCGATGAAAGTGACAAAATTTACACCAACAAAAATTGGGGACAGACGCAAGGGTTTCTGCTGCATAAGACACCCACCTGTCTTCTGCTCAGACCGGATGGAGAATTCGAAGCGTTTGGATTTGAAGCTGTGTCTAAGTACAATGATCTTACGGAAGAAGAGGCGGACGAATACTATTATTTTGACAGATTTAAGATGAAACTGTTTGATAACAAGGTATGTCACTTTATTGTTACTATCGTACGCATGGCTCTATCTAAAAGTGACGTGTGTTCAGTTTTCATACGTTTCGAATAGAATGTCGCGAGTTCAAATGTCAAGTTCAGTAAATGATTTGATATAAATAAGTAAAACGAACCAATGAATCTTTATAAACGACATTCTTTGCTCAAATTAAGAGTGTTCATTCTTACGCTTTACGTCTCATTTCGACAATTATTTAGTTTAATCGCGATGCACAGCTGACCTACCCACTGTCCATATACAGGAAAGATAGTATGTACCTAAACTTATAACCAAACTATTCACCCCCTTTTTGCAAAGGGAAAACTGTCCTTGAAACTTTTTTCCATTAAATAGCGGAGAAAATACGACAATCTGTACAAATCTGGTTTAAATGATAGCTGGACATGCAGGTCCTGACACTTTTCTTGCAATTGATATCAGCTTGAAATTTAAGCAATGACATAGGGGGGGGGGGGGGGGGCATGGACTCACTCATAATTTAATGACTTGAACCACTTATTATCGAAGCATTTTCAGTGGACGACATATTGACAAGTACATTGATCAGGGCAATTGATTCGATCAAGTATTAACCATTCAGTTTTAACTCGTGATAAATCGAGCGTGTTTTATTTGGTCAATGCCCTTTCTTTATTTCAAATTTGTAATAAAATACATTCTTCTATTTCGTTCCCCATGTATAATTTATAGGATCATTGACCGAGGATTTTCGTCGATTACATGTTATTTGGCGATCATAATGTTGAGAAGTTCATGGAACAGTGTTGCAAGGACTGAGCGTCAGGACGTCGTCCAGTTCTTATTATACAAGATTAAGTAATCGATCTCGATCCAGACGTTTTTGTTGGCCTTATTACCCCTGGCAACGGTTTAAGTTATGAACTCATTCCGCATGATGTGTGCATATCAATCATTATAAAGAACGACAAAACG
Organism: Mactra quadrangularis; assembly: GCA_025267735.1. Lineage (NCBI taxonomy): Eukaryota > Metazoa > Mollusca > Bivalvia > Venerida > Mactridae > Mactra > Mactra quadrangularis. Next base: position 35,591,306 of record CM046308.1, on the reverse strand, counting down.
AGACGGAATTCAATCAATATTATACAACTTCTGATCGTCTTCAAATATGAAATATTATCATGTTCTTTCATTGACGATGAAATAATGCCACAAATACAATATAATATTATATTCTTCACAGACTGTTATTACTTGTAAATCCATAGGTTTTGATGTTGGCGATAGTAATACTTTAATGGGCTCAATCTACCGTCCCAGGGTCAAAAGCAGCACAAGTACTCTATTTATCTCAATATATATACAGATAATTGCCTTAGACTTGATAGATATGTGTAAAGACTGTGATTGGGATTAATTAGATTACTGTTTTGTGAATAATAATGCATCTTCTGTTCTATTATGTTCTGCCATACCCTGGTTTGCTATCTTCTGTTCTGTTCTGTTCTGTCCTGTCATACCCTGGTCTGCTATCTTCTGTTCTGTTCTGTTCTGTCCTGTCATACCCTGGTCTGCTATCTTCTGTTCTGTTCTGTTCTGTCCTGTCATACCCTGGTCTGCTATCTTCTGTTCTGTTCTGTTCTGTCCTGTCATACCCTGGTCTGCTATTTTCTGTTCTGTTCTGTTCTGTCCTGTCATACCCTGGTCTGCTATCTTCTGTTCTGTTCTGTTCTGTCCTGTCATACCCTGGTCTGCTATCTTCAGTTCTCTCCTGTTCTATTCACTTTTGTCTTTTTAATAAACATACGTCAAAGCATAATAACAAGTAATAACGTCAACATTACGGCTTATTCAAATGTATATCATCCTTCCAGCTCCGCCCTTGTAAATTTATCCTGGTTTTACTATACTACTTGACCCGCGAAGTAATATATAGGTAACGTAGACGAGATAGGTATAGCAAACTATATAGAGATAATTTGGCCCTATACTGCTCTATATAATAGTTTCTATATTAAACTAAATTGGTAAAACATTTACTCATGATTATATGAACATAAGACGTATAAATAACACAGATCAAACTACATGTATACAAACGTGTATTAAGTGAGGCCAGAAGGTTTCATTCGATTCCTTCCCACTCTCATAATAATCAGATTCTATGTACGCTACCACAATGCTCGCTTCAGTAGCTAAAATAGTGGAGTATTAAGTTGTCTGAACTTGATCCATTCCGAGTAATCATTTTGAAATTCAACCCAATCCTAGAATATGATTCATTTTGATATGGATGGACCTTCAACATTTCTGTATTTGAGCTCTCATGGAAGAACTGTTTGACATGTAAATTCTTATGTGCCATTTTATAGCAATATTTAAGAAGAACTAATAACCATGTGACCCGGGAGTCGAATTTCCTGAGAGTTACCGGACACTAAATTATAAACTTTGGCAGAACGTAACTGTGTGTGCTGTACTTTTCTATACTGAAATATGTGTCCTCAAAATTTTTATTCATAACATTATTTTGTATAAGGACTCGTTCCCTGTTCTGATATTTTCCATTTTCTCCATATATAATTCAGTACATATACGTTTACAACAATAATTGGTTTATAATTTATTAATCGTACGCGTATAAAAATTCATAATAACTGCGTATAATTTTCCAATTGCCTATATGATCGCCGATTGCATTTAACAGAATGTATTAAAATTTATATCATATTGTACGTACAAATCATATTACATATAAATGTTTAACGGGTTTGGATTTCTATGCATGACATCAATAAACAAAACTGATATCATACAGAATATTATTAGGATTGTCTCCCATGGTTGAATATAATCATTAATATCAATCAAAGTACTGAAAGTGTTGAAATATATTTTACAAGTAGGAAGTTTTATATGAAACAGGTTCACATCTAAAAACTTACACGTGTATTTAAATAGGGCCATTTATCGACAGTCATGATTATTTTCGTCGACATGGACTTTGACAATTATTTAGGACTCTTCCCTAGTTACTCTCTCTCTTACCCTTTCTTGAGAAGAAAAACAATATCTACCCATACTGAAAAAAGACGTTTTTGGTAAATTTTCTTAGAAGGGTATTGCATGTTTGGTATTGGAATTAAAACTAAATTTTTCAACATTTGGAATAGTGTACAAACCAGTAGAACATACTCCCGTCTTGTCCCCCAGAGTTGAACTAGTCGGATAATGTTTCTTGCTCAATGGAACATCGATGTGTTGTTAAAATGATTCGATCTAACGTGGAGCCGGCTATCCAATGATAACAAGTCAAACGTCGTAATTTAACAACGTTGGTTACGCTCGAAAAATTGATAGTAAATGGCTACCGCATTTACATTTTCAATGTAATTTGATTCTATGATATATATTTCAGGATTTACATACTGATATTCTTCTAGAAGATGCTAAAGGAAAACAAAGAGCTGCTGTAGAAATATTTGCTAAATCTTTATTTTTCATGAAAGAACATTTATTGAGGTAAGACTGATAATATAACTCACTCATATAGTTTTTGTGACCTTGTGTTACACTTGTACCATTTTTCCATACATTTGTGGACCAGTATAGCTTTTTCCTAAATCGTTCTGAAAGAATGGTACATGTATGCTTCAAAGTAAAAAGGAAACGCTATAAAATGTAGATAAACTTCACATTTCAAATAATTTTTAAATGCTATTACAGTAAAGTTCCACTGTTTAGACTATCAAAAGCAATTATCTTTATAGCGGAATGTTATTAATGTAGGGGGAGTTTTTCTTCTCAAATTGAGCATTTGAGGCTTAAAGGTACTCATTCACAGATTTCAACTTAAATATCAACTTTTTCTAAACCTATCAAAATTGTATGGAAATATTTTTGGAAGCATGGAAAAGTTTTCTGATAATGACAATTTTAGTGCAAATTGACATACAACAACAAATGATGATGTTTCATGTAGTAAATATATACCCCGTATGTCACGGTATAGACACTTTTAGTGCATTTTTGTGACTTTTATTGTATATTTCTTGCAACATCTAGGTCAGCTTTTCTTGAAATAATAAGAATTATTTTTTGACACAATAACAAACATTGAATGGTGTTTTGAAATTATAGAAAAAATAAACCATATCTATGAACTAGTACCTTTAAGAATCGTCAAAACATAACTTGATACATGTATTGCGGTATTTGTGGTGGAACTTTATTGGACAGTATTTTATCTTTGAGTCAAAAGAATAAAGTCCAGTGGTACTAAGCCAAAGAAGTTTACCATCTAATGCCTCAGTCCCATAAAATCGTGGCTTGTTGCGTATCCGTACGTGCAGACAACCGTAGGCCGTGGGAAGCCTTGCGTATTAAGGTGACGGTACGCACATGGAACAAAACAACACACCAGTACGGACTCGTAGCTGGAAGATATGCAAGTTTAATCTATACTCGGCCACGACTGTGTTCACGATTTGACTTTGAAACTGATACGTGTATCCATTGCTCATCTCACGGACCCTGGTAAAAACGTAACAGTCCATACGGGTACGCAAGAGTTCGTACGAGTCCTTGCGGAGCTTGATCGCACGGCGCCCGTACGGTGCCCTCACGGCTATTTATATGTTTATGGGACTTAGCATAACCTTAAAGGCAATGAGCGTTCTAAACCACTAAGGAGATAGTGGATAAATCATAATTTAACTTCTATATGTAGCAGAGGTATTAATATGGCTTTTGTAATCCCTTGTTTATAAGTCAGCTTTTATGGTGGCGTTTTTGAGTACCCTCTTACGACTCGATAGATAGTAGATTCAAATCCCAGACGGACCATGGATTTTTATCGGGTTATATTTATGTTTCAGAGCAATGAAGATGAATCTAGGACTAGATCCAGATCCTTTATCTATACGATGGGTTCTCACAGTACCTGCTATCTGGGATGAAAATGCTAAACAATTTATGAGAGAGGCTGCACATCGGGTAAATATAAATATCATTATCTTAGAAGAAGCTGTATTTTTGAAAACAAAAAATTTCTCATTAAATATTTTGGGTATTATATTCATGTATATGTACATCGACCGCTTTGGCAAGCGTATTCATAGGATTATCTTGCATTAAATATTTTCTCATAATTTGCAAGTTAGATCTAAAAAAAATATTTGTTATATATTGACATTTGTACTTCGGTTGCTTTAATAATACGTTGCGTACTCTTTCAATATGTTTATCCCAATGGCCTGTCAACCTTAGAGAGGCACCAGAACTAAGCACATGGATTTGCAAGTAGCTGACAAGTAATCTTAATTATTTGATACAGCGGTAGGAATAAGAGCATTGGTAGAAAGTACTTTCTGACAAACTTACACAATCTTAAGTAAACCATACTCGGCAATCTAACCTACAGCTTCTTAAATCAAAGCACAGAAAGCACTGAATATACGAGTTATTAAAAAAAAGGAAAGAGCCGAAGGCAAACTAATGTAAAAGAATGATAATGAAGTGAATTTGCCGAATACATAATAACATTGAACTCTTTGAATCGTTCAAAAGTTATATTGCCATTAGAATTGATTCTTCATATTACATAGATCGATTTATTTTATTTTGCAGGGTGCTTTGATTGACTCCCTATATAGTAACCAACTAGTTATAGCCCTAGAACCGGAAGCAGCCTCCCTATACTGTAGAACACTTCCTGTTAGCACATTCATGTCAACTGGTGGAGAAGACGTCAACAAACCATCGTTTGAAGCTGGAACTAAGTATCTTGTGGTAGACGCTGGAGGTAAGACACTTAGATGTACATGTACTACTCGTACATTGTATAATGCCTAGTAGTTATCAATTGTTATATTCATGAATGGGTCATTCCCAATGGTCAACACTTACAAGACCATGCATCTGCAGCGTTCATTTTGGTAGTGTTTGAATAACCCAATTTGTAGGAATTACATTTGTAAATTCGCACCGATATACATGTATATGAATATACATCCATATGTCCAGAGGTTGAAAGATTCTCAATCTAACCTCTGGCGCCACTCGGCCAATTTCGGAAATGAATAACCTCTGGATACGAAAATGATGAATATATAAAACAGTTATATAAACGAATGGTATACCAAATGTATCGAAAATGTTATTTCTGCATTGTGAATTGAGTGAAACAGTATTAAATGTAAATCAATCAGTTATATTTTACACGTGATCACAACTTTCTCTTGATATATATAGATATGTACATATGATTAATGTCATCCAATTATACTAATAAAAGTTTATTGAATTTCCTTGCCAATGCTGCCATGAGTCTAGAAAAAGGAAAAGGTCACGGTTACTGACAGGTTTTTCATTGATTGAGAGCATCGACTTTCTTTGTCTTTCATTTCATGCGTTGAAAATTCCCAATCGGCATTGTTTTAACCTTTAGGTCAGTGAAGAGTTTCTTCTTAAACTGACACAAGAATAGCATTCTGAACACCTCGATCATTCATTGAATGAATAATTACTACTAGTGAATGGCCGAGGAGTTCTGAATGACAAAAATAGGTTACATGACGATTCTTTTTTGTTTCAGGTGGCACAATTGATATAGTTGCACACAAGATACGAAAAGATGGACGCATTAGAGAGCTGTTCAGAGCTACCGGTGGTGCTTGGGGTGGGACGATGATTGATACACAGTTCCTTAACTTGCTCAACAAAATATTTGGTGAAGATTTTATGGGAGCATTCCAGAATGAATATCCAAAAGACTTTGTTGAACTTTTACAAGATTTTGAAATCAAGAAAAGAGGAGAATGTGAAAGTATTCGCGTCTCTCTTCCGTATAATTTCTGCAACTACAAGCATTTCGGACGATCTGTGCAGGAGTGTATAAAATCGTTCGCCGCGCAGGCGGAAGCGGAAATCAAATTTTCTTCCGGTAAGCTAGTAATGTCTGCTGACGTTGTAAATGAACTTTTTCAGCATGCTCTGATTCAAATAAATGAGCATATTCAGTCATTAATGAAGAAAACTAGACTTAAAGATATAAGGTATATATTTTTGGTAGGTGGTTTCGCTGAATCATCTAGGTTACAAAGGTCAATAAAGGAAGAATTTAGCAATGAATTTGTAAGTGTCCTTGTACCTGAAGAAGCCAGCCTGGCCGTTGTAAGAGGTGCAGTCGCCTTCGGCAGGGACCCAAGCTCCATTTGCCTTAGAATATGCAGGTATACTTACGGGGTCGGTTCATATCTTCCTTTCGAAGATGGGGTTCACAGGGATGATCTGAAAGTTGAATCAGATGGTATGACTCTATGTAGAAACATTCTACAAATATGGGCAGAAGCTGGCGAAAATATAGGACACAATGAAATTTGGAGAGAGACATATACGCCAATAATAAAAAACCAAAAGGGCATAATCTTTGAATTCTATAAGTCGTCTAAAAGAAAGGTGCAATATACAGATGAAGAAGGTGTAACAAAGTGTGGATGCTTGGTCATTGAAATGCCTGATATGACAGGAGACAAGGAACGGTCAGTTGATTTAGAGGTCATCTTCGGGGGAACGGAGATCCGAGTAGTTGGGTATGACCATACTAGCAATACAACCAGAGAAACGTACATAGATTTCCTAACCACCTAATGCTTTATCTTATTAAATCATAACTTTTGAGAATTTCTTGAGACTGTTAACCTTTTGATACAATGCTTATGAGACAGCCTGACTTACGGTGTATGCTTTAACATTTTAACATTATCATATGCTGCGAATTGTGTCGTGCTCAGCCTCGCGTCTGTGTGGGTTTGTTCTAACTTTTCAAAAATTAAAATGTTTTGATACTAATACACTTGTATCTATTTGATATTTGATTTAACTTCACACGTGCAAAGTATGGCATTGTGTTTCTTTTGGTAACAGTGTGTATTTACATCAAAAGAACTAGAGTTTACTCTGATTGAACAGTAGGGAATACTTCCCGTTCGGGAAACAAGGGGATTCCCCTTCAGTGCTTCCCGATCGGGCAGCAAATGTCAAAATGCTTCCCGATCGGGAAGGTTTTTGGCCTTTTTTGACGTACCTTACTAAAAGTGACCGCTGCATAAAAGTATTTAACCTACAAAAATATGAAAAACACCATCTGATACAGGAAAGATGAATCTAAAATCCTACCGAGTCGTTTTCTTTTAAAATGCCTACAATAAAAATAATCCGAAAATGAAATTCAGAAAAAAATATGACTTCAAAGAAGAAAGTTGTTTCCCGTTCTGGAAACATTGCTCCCCGATCAGGAAGCAAGTTATTCTATTTTTAATGTAATAGTTTGTATGTAATGCAAAACTTATTTAAGCAAGAGACCTGTCCATTTATTTGTAAAGAATTTAAGGCTATATAACCCAGTCAGAATAGTAACAAATAGTCTAACACCTACACATTAAATAAACATTCTGATTTTCTATGAGAATAATCTGATCAAAACAAAATTAACTGTCCAATTAAACTTTCATTTATGTTCATAGTTGTAAATATATTTAGTAATATGGTCTCTCAAATTCAAATATCATAATATCTGATTCATTTCCTAAATCTGTAATTTTATGATAATTTTATCAGAAAATTAAAATGAGCCAAGGCTGGAAAGTCGGGTATTCTTGGTTGTCGAATGTTGGTACTTAAGTCAATTGTAGATGGCTGGACTTACTATGTGTTTTTTTTCATTACTCTAGACTACAAATGTACATAATTCTAACCAGAAGAGCTATCAAAACAAAAAGCAATACAATAATTTTAAAATAAAGCTTACACAATATGAGCCATTCCCTGTCAGGTACATGCTTTATATGCTAATTTGGGAGATTTTTAAGATTGAAGAATAAAATTTCTGCAAAATGTTGAAAGAAGAAAATAATCCTTTACTCTTCGGTATGAGATGGTTACCGACGAATACATGATTTCTTTAGCACCATTAAACAACATTTCTATTATCTAAATTTGACCAAACTCAAAAACAATGCATGATAATTATATAGCATGAATTGAAATTTAATTTTACAAACTATCGAGATTCTCATTAATGTTTAAGCATAAAAAAATAATGAATACTGTGTTCAATATTATTTGCTAGTTTTGAAAAATACATAGTTAACAATTGGAAAAACAAGTGTTTGCATGATGAGGCTTTTTAAAAGAATATGAAAATAAAATCAATGAGCATTTATTTATTGAAAACAAAAAATGCTTTAAATGGGATTACATACTGTAAAAAGTTATTGGACACACCTCTTGAATTCTATTTCGTGTGAAATAATGATAGAAATGATGATGTGACTGTGCTTTAAACATTCACATGATTTTCCTTGAACATTGAAAACATTACACATATCCTTAGATGTGTTGTATTTATATTAGTCATTTGGCCTATGTCCATTTTAACATAGCAAGCAGGGTGAAAATATGATATCTCTTTGGGCACTAAGTAAACTTGTAAAAATAGTTAAACGATACTGCTCAAACTTATTTTTATAGCAAAAATATACTTATGGCCGCCAGGTGTCATTGCTTACTATCTAATAGTCTATTTTTACTGGAAATGCATTAATACAAGTTAATGTATAATAATAGGAAACTATAACAAATGAATTGAACCACATTTAGATTTTATATTAGTGTTTATTGATAGGGTTTGATCATTTTGTATTATTTTGTATAAATCGTTAAGTATACGCTGGCCTAGATTAGTTGTTAGGATGGTAGCATACTAATCTACTGATTTAGGGTTCCAGGTCATGCTTGGTCATGAAATACTTTCTATGACTATTCTCCCTCTCACTACTGATTTAAAATATGTTGAGCAGTTTTCAGTAGCTGACCAAGTATGCCCATAGTAATCAGCGATCTGCTAAATTCAGAGATTAGCCTTTCCTAAAACAGTGAGTATGCTGACTAACAGCTGTAATATGAAACATGACATAAACAATGTGCTGCTACAGTGTTTATCCCAGTCAATGATACTTTACATTTATACACATGTCAAACATCTGAATTTATAATAAGTAGACTTATCGGAATATCTTTTTGGATGTTATAATTATTAATATAAAAATTGAAAAACGTGATTAAATGTCTATACAATTCCCTTTGATGGGACAGCTAAATTACTATAAATTAATATGAATGGTACTTGTGAAAGGTGTTTCTAACATATGCATTGGAATCAATGCAATATTTCCATTAATATAAAAAGATGTCTATAGCTTAAGTTTAATTTGGATTACATACAAATTATATTAAAACTAGTATAACGGGCTTCCTGATCGGGAAGCAATGTTTCCAGAACGGGAAACAACCGATGTCATATCATTTTCTGAATTTCATTTTCAGATTATTTTAATTGTAGGCATTTTAAAAGAAAACGACTCGGTAGGATTTTAGATACATCATTCCTGTATCAAATGGTGTTTTTCACATTTTGATAGGTCTAATACTTTTATGCAGCGGTCACTTTTAGTAAGGTACGTCAAAAAAGGCCAAAAACCTTCCCGATCGGGAAGCATTTTGACATTTGCTGCCCGATCGGGAAGCACTGAAGGGGAATCCCCTTGTTTCCCGAACGGGAAGTATTCCCTACTGTTGAATAGTGAGAATTTTTATATTCTACACTTGCACATTTGAATTGCTCAAAATCATAAAAATATTGGCATACTGGTAAAATACAACTTACTGCGTTCATTATCAAGAGGCAATAGGCCTACAAATGTTTATGAGCTTTGCGAAAATATTTAAATGATGTTTTTACTAAATGTACTGCCGCTCTGAAAAGTCTATATTCATTTGATTTATACGCCAGTAGTTTCGAGATTGACGTTTCCCGTCCCGTTTGCAGAAGACGTAAAACATTGCGCAATTATGACTCTATTTTATGGTGCTAAAAGCTAATACCAACATTTTGTGTTTAATACGCTATTACATTTATTAGAGTAGTTACAGTAATAACTTAAAAGTAGTTGTTCGTTATCCGCGGACGATAAAACATCGCCTTACACTGAAATGTGATCTACGCAATATGTAAATAAGCCTGCGTGCATTTTCACGCAAACCTTTCTGGGTAGTTGGTGCATGCATATATTGTCACAATCTGTACGTGTTTTTAAATGTAACGTTTTCAATATTGAGCTATATAGCGTTGTGAAGTATGTTTGCGAATACCAATTACAAGTGGCTCCTTTTTTGGACACCTGTCCATTATCTAGAGATGTTTGCTATTAAGGTATGGCCATCCTAATTCAGCTCCGAGATCTCGGGATTTACCGTCATATCTCGTCTATGTATATAACGAAGAAAAATGCCGACATTTTAAATGATACTCCGTTTTCTGGAGACTTAAGATCGCGTTCCTGTCAATGTGAGCGTCTTGGTATGAAAGATATATAATTACATTCGGATGTTGCAAGAATTCGGATATGCGTGTTATTTATTGATGTACAAATGTATTAGATATTCTATGGTTTTTTTTCGTTCTCTGATTCTATTCTATATAGTGTTATAACTGTTGTTAACTTATGTTTTTCTCAGCGTTGTCCGCATATACCTCTCTGTAAAACCACTTTGTGATGCTTCATGACTAAGGTACGATTTTGTTGTGTTTAATGTATAGCTCATTTTTCCTGATTTTGTTTCGACACATTTTATAGATTATGTGAATAAAACAACTTTATGATATACCCTTTGTTGTTTTAAATGCTTGTCATCCAATATCTTAACCTATGAAAGAAGCTATTCCAAGAACATGCCTAGTGTTAGTCGAGGCCGAGTCTGATCGGGTAGAAAACTGAAAATTGCAACCGCTGATCTTTGTGCGCTAGCAGGTCGCCACTTGTCATAGCATATATTAAAACTCCAGGATAGTGTCGATTACCTACCAGAAAGGCAAAAGTTGTCTTTCCACATTCAAAAAGCAGCTGGCAGTACCTTATTGAATGGTAAGCATATACTTGTATATAATAACAAGTATAGCTTTCCTAGTGAGAGAGTTACCGCAACTAATTGAAACAAATGATGATTAACAGTGTAAAATCAAAAGCATTATTCTAGAGCTGTGTGACTTGATTTCATAGATGCCCTCTTAATATTCATCTGAAGGCAATTATTATCGTTGATTTTGATCATTTTGGATATCTTATGGTTTAATATATCAGACATCGTCCGGACCCTACCAGCAGCAAACTCATATGTAGCGTGGCTTACTGGCCGAATACTTATGACACAGGAGCGGCCGTGGCCAAGTAGTTATGACGGTCGACTTGTCAACTTTAGAAAGTCATATTCACAGTCACTCGAAAGTCCAACCAAAACTCTCCCGTTGTAGTATTTAGTAAGAGCCATCAATACATTTCAGAAAACGCATGATTAAAACTATCAATTTTAACAGTTCTCACAAGTGAGCTGTATTTTATCAATGCACATTTTCAAAGTTCGACCCCAGAATCAATGAATGTAGTGAAAACAGTTAACAATGCATTGTACATTTACTGATCTCGTGTGTTAGTAAATTTTATGGAAATAAATAAGCTATATCAATCTCTCATCAAGGTTATCATTCTGGAATCCTTGTTTAATATTGTATACATGTATTTTATATCTAATGAAATATTGGTCAGGGTTTCACCACAAGTATACTAGTAGGCTTTCTGTTTTTAAGATGTGGACCATTTTCTAGCTTCGAACAGAAATATTCGATGCTCTGATATACAAGTATGCCAATGTTTGATTAATGGGCGACAACTACGTGGGTGCCGATATTTATTCCGATTCCCTGCGTACGAAACTCAACACTAGACTATGCTACAGTATCAATTGTATAGCTTGCAAATTTGACCTGAGGACAATTTAATTTTTTAGAATCTTCATATAGTGAATCAGTTAACAAAATGTGATTATATACATTTTAATGCAATAATCTGCTTCATGTCAATTTGTACAAACAGTACTAGACTTTCGTGTTTAGCTTGTACAATTTGACCTGAGACTGATCATTAAACCACCAGCTTAACTTAGTATGATGTCACTGATTGATATAAAATGCATATAATTGTAAACCATATCTCGAGTTAAAGTTAACAAGCTACATATGTCCACAAGAATTTTTATGCAGTAAAATGCAGTTGGATAGTATTATGGTGCAACGTACAGGTCTTGGCTTGAGAAATATATGTATTGTCATGATTTTTCTGCAAAAAAAATCACAATATACATATCAAAATATCACAATTCAACTGTCAACATGAAATGTAACTGTAGTCAAAAGGATTTCATTTTCAAATATTCGTTTTATGAGCACATAGTTATTCATGATCTACACAAACATGTTAATGAATTTCTATGTTTTATCATTACATTATATAACGTAGTGCTGCAACATTCACTTGGATACATTACATATCGCGTGAGCCTTAAAATCTCGATCTTAGTCAAACTGCATGTTATCAAACTGAAGTCAAAGACAATCGTGAAGACCAAAATTAAAATTCACTTTAACTGGTAACTTCATTCAGTCATTACTGTCAGCTATGGAAACAGATGTTAGGCTGGGACATACAGGCACTGTCTCGTTATATGTGTTTAGGTCGTTAAGAGAGTATAGAATTCTTCAAATAACTCTGTTATGCTAGTACTTTTTTCGACACATCAAAGCATGGCTTGTTAGAATCGATAATTACTAGTGATGGCCAATCTGATTACTTCGGCTGTTATGTTTTGCAATTGTTGAATAAGATATACGGAATGAGTTTTACTAATCCATGCATTTGCGAGTTAGTCGCAGGTATAGAGCGTTGGTAAAACATTCACGAACTGGTTTTGCGCAGACGCAGGCTGTATTGTTATATGTAAGCTATTATATAATAGTCTATTCCAGTCCTGAACAGCACGAGCGGATCAAGTGAGGAGGTCGCCTGGCATATAACGCAATCCTGAACTAATATATATATAAGCTATCAGGAGCAGTAATCCAATGGTAGGGCAAACGCATAATGGCCTAAGGATTCAGGGATGGAACCCATGGACAAGGACACTGCTTAGGTCCTTCAGAGAGAGTTTCACTCAACTCATGTGTAATAAGGTACTGTAAGGGTCACCTAATGAGATTAATGCCTTATGAACATGAACATGGAAGGTTCCAAGTACGGATGTGAAAATGAAGAATATGTGATCAAACAAATATATAGTATAGAAACCATGTACCTTTTTCTCGGTCGTTCGTCTAAAAAGAGACTTCGACCAAAGCGCTGGTGTAAATCTAGTGAAGTACATTCTCGTACCCCGAGGTTATCAAGATTCTCGATCGTATCGAGAATGCTACTAGACTCTGGGTACGAGAATGAGCGAAGTAGAGTTGATCAAGAATATATATATTGGATGAAAATCTCCGATGTTATAGGCCTACAATTGACACCAAATTATATTTCAATTTCATTAATCAAAGCTGAGAATAGATTTAGACCATCCGCCTGGTACATGTATTATTTTAGGCTATTTAAAGGCATTTATTGACTTTCATTCATTAAATATGTACATGCTGGGTCTTGCACTGGAAACATCACAGAAAATACATGAAATTAGACAATTACGTAGTCTTTAAGCCAACGTTACTCGTATGTAGAGTTTTATGACATCTATAAAGTTTGTTCCAGACTTGTGTAGGCCTTCAAAGACATTTAACAAGTGGTAGTTTTATGTTTCTGATAAATTTATTACTTTTCACAGAACAGAACATAATCGAAACATAGTGTTGCATACCTGTAACATTTATATATGTCCAAAAATGTATGTAAAAATATTCGTACATCATTTACATCATTCAATATCTGTAGATCTATTTATGCTCTATGCCTACTCTTGGTCTTACTTTAGGTCATCGTAAAACTGCCGTGCATCTGGCCTCTCCTCACGAATCTAGATTTACCGTTATTCAACAATTTTTCTTACAAAGATTCGTTTCACCAGTCAATTTGTGATCATTTCCATACTCAGTTACTTGAACGAGGCACAAGCACCCAATCGGCTCAGACCTCGCTAGCTCGAAACCAATCTTGAATGTAGGCATTGATCTTATAGGCCTATTGGCCGCCATGACATTTATGAGTATGCCTAATAGGTCTACTCATTGATTTAAAGACAACGTAGAATCTATTTTACTTACACATGTTAGTTAGTTTTTTAAACCTTTTAGATAACTTATTTTTTAAAGTTAACTAGTCTAGATTCTTTATAAAAAATATATATTTATGAATACAGATCTAGTTGTTCTATAGTGACAAGCAATAATTAAGAACTACATTAGAATAAATAAGAGCAGTTGATCGAAAAAATGTAAGAATTAGACACAATCAAAATGTGAGCCCCTCACGGTCCTAACTGCTACGCGACTGTACGTAACGCTTATAGCTACCTGTTAGCAGACGACGCAATAAGACCTGTACATCGATTTCTTGAAATCCGTACATAAACGCCGCATATTATGAACAATCCCATTATAATAGATGATTTATTCTTAATTACGGTAAAATATTGCCGATTATGTTTTAAATGGTAAAAATATTCGAAAAAATAAAATTTGACTTTTCTATTTATAGATTTTTGATCATGTGATACTCCACGTGTTCATGGAGAACATTTTACTACCCATAGTCCTCGGCGCAAATATTCATTTTACACAAAATGGCGGATTCTTTGTAAGTCAGAAATAGGTGAATTTTGATAGCTTATTTATACGTACCTGACCGTTCCCTCTTATTGTAGTTTAAGAAAATCGTTTCTTAAACTATTTCCTTTCTTTTTGAAAGTGTTATATTTGTGTGAATAGCTTTAAGTAAAGAAGTGTATGGCTACGTATGAGCGGTAGGTTACGTCTACGATTCAGTAGATTGCGGATTTGGTCACGTTGTTGATTATTGCTTATTTCTTCACCCGATGATGTCAATTATTTCATTGGTTTTACAAACTTGTTAAATATGCTTTTTACTTTGTATATGTAAAATATTTAAGAACTTGCATCTCAAATATGATCAAATCTTAAGTTTAAAGTTATAATAACATAGTATAACAGCACTGTTTTATCTTCCCGATTACGGAAGACAAAATTCGCGCTTGTATGTATGGTGTGTTTTTATTTACGGCTTGTTGTCGTGGGCACCTCGTATCTGCCTGATGTCTTTATTGTAAACTGAAGCTGTTTTTGTATTCTTAGAAGTAACATTGATATAAGGAATCATTCTTTATGACATAATCTTTTGATAAGTATAGAATAATGTTTGGTAACTGTATAGCTAGTTTCCACACCAGCTTTTTCGTCCAGATTTCAATGTTTAGATGACCTTGATTTGTCATTTTCTGTAACATGTTAGATTCACTGAATCAGTCATTATTTAGAAAACATCACTATATTTACAAATGATTTACATCTTTCAAATTAAGTTGAACTTCAGAAGTTAGATCTACATAATATTTCTTGACTCAAATTTTATTTTATTTGTTATTCTTTGCATCATATTTGAAGTTCTTATTAATGAGAGTCGTGCATCTTCATGAAAAGTTTGATTGTTGTTTTCATTGCGTTATTGAGTAATAAAATGGTTTGATAATTCTTTCTGTGTCTGTAAAAGCTCCAAACAGTTAATACAAGGTTTCTCATATGTATTCATTAAGATCTATATGTACATGAGTGCATGTTTAGATTCAACAGAACTTGTATTTTTTAAATTAAGATTTTTTGTAAAATATAATCTCGGCACAGATTTAAAAAAAAAATTCTTACTCAAAATGTTTGTTCTGTTACTCTTACATGGCATTGTTGATTAAGTTTGTCTTCCCAAATATCTTTTTATTGAAAAGATATTCTAGTATTTGGCAAATAGTATGTGTCGACTATTTTTAGATCTTCAAGTACCAGTTATTTTCAATATTTGACGGTCTGGTCAGTTTGCTATCTGTTGTTTTTCATTATAATTAGATCTCAAAGAATTTTAATAGTTAAAGTATTGATGTAAATTGTAATGTATTTGATTTATAAAAAATACAAAAATTAAAATTATGGTTATTCTCTCAGGGCATTCCTAAACATACAGAGTCAGATTCTGGAGAATATGTGGGGGGAGTGGGTTCAAAGACCTAAAATTTATAACATAATCTAGAATTCTATTTTCTATATATGTAAACATTTTGGATACATACTACCTTGCTGGATCCATGACTGACATTGACAAACTCTAGTCTCAGTCACCTTGTAATATAGAAAAAGATCTACTCCATCATCTTTCATAAAAATATAATTAACCAAATTTGTTACTAGCGCGGACCATCCAAATTTGGTGAACATATTAGTAATTTTTTGCTGCTGTACTGTGAAATCATTTAATCTTTAAATAACATGTATTTTGAAATCAGAATAATGTAATTGAAGGTCTGAAACATCTGTTTGTATGACATCGTAAGTTTGTCATGAAATTTAGGAGATAACTGATTTAACAGTGAACTTTGTTGATAATAGTTAAGTTTTAATTTGTTGGGTAGATCTGCGTACCTCTAAAACTTGAGTTTAATGACATCAGTTAATACTTTTGGAGAAAAAAGTTTTAATTTGTTGGTTAGGTCTGCGTACCTCTAAAACTCGAGTTTAATGACATCAGTTAATACTTTTGGAGAAAATAATATTTACAACTCAAGAAATAATACTTCAGACTGAATTTGAATATTATAGAGACAATTTTATGTCATTTTTCTCTAGAAATTCAAATTAAAGTCAAATTCACTATTTAGCTCAAGTTTTCAACTTAAATTTATATTGAATTACTTACACCTGGCCAGTTCATTTTAATTTATAGAAATACCCAAATTATCAGCTTGCCAGATTTTATGAAATAAGTAGTTTTCACTAGCCCAAACAATGTTTTAATTGTCCTTTGCATGAGGCTTGTAGATTAAGGCTAGACTGTCTGAGCAAATGATATTTCGATCATAAATTTCTACATTCTATGAAATGAAGCATTTAAAAGATAATGCAAATTCTGCCAAAGACAAAATGACTGTAATTATGATATATATTGCCATTCGTTATCAATCTGTTTTTTATAAGAACTATTAGTAGTCTGAGTAAAATGCCTAAAAATTAATTGCAAACTTCATATTGGACTAGTGAAAGTGATTCAGGCTAGTAAATTGACTTATTTCATTTACTCAGGCTAGTTGATAATTTGATCTATCACAATAAAACAAACTGAAATCAAAATTTTCCAACTCAATAAGTTAAGTACAGCCCAACTTAATCTCTAAATTCTAAAAAATAGTTCCTTCAGCACTTTTGATTAAAGAAGTGATCACCTGTCACAATAATCATTCCAGAAATTTTAATCGTTAAAGATCCATGTACCCCAGACTCACTGCTCAACAATACCAGGTACTGTATTGATGTCTGTATGGTAACAATTCAAAATTCAGTAAACTGAAACACTTATATCTTGCACATTCCAAGAGCATTGGTCGGATACAAGACAATCTCATTAAGATCTGATACTCTTTATTCCCTTTCTTACGTAATTGAAGCGTGAAAGCAGTAAATGACAAAAAAAACTTAGATTCTGTACAAAATTCTAGTGTGTGCTATAATTAATCCTTTATTTAATTCTACTATCTAACAGTGATAAAAACAGGTTACACCAGTGACTGTGAAATTATTCTGAATGAAGTTGAAAATCAGGTTAAATTCATTGAATTAGACTATGTATAGGTTGTATTGGATTCATACAGAACAGGGGCGGATCCAGGATTTTTTCTAGGGGGGGGGGAGGGTTCGAACTTTTCTAGCAAGAAATACACAAATGGACATATACATTTTCTAAATTCTAGGGGGGGTTCGAACCTTGAACCACAACCACATCATACACATTTTGCAGAAAAAAATGCAACATATTGATAATAAAAACTTGCTTCATACTACTTAAAAATGACTTTCAAGCAAGAAATACACAAATTGACATGTACATTTTCTAAATTCTAGGGGGGTCCTGACCCCCCTCCCCCCTCTGGATCCGCCTATGCAAAACATACATTGACTTTGTATAATGTTTTGTGAACTAGAAGTCATTGTCTTATCCCACTAGCCAGGAATTTGGGACTCGTGAATATTAATTCAGGCTTGTGAAAATTGCATAATTTTTGTAGTTGGGCTAGTTGGTAATTATATCTTCCACTACATAGGATAGGGATTTAATGATTATCGATTATAATCGATAATCGATTGTTTAATTCGAAGTGGGAGACAATCAATATCCTTCACTACATAGGATAGGGATTAAACATTATAATCGATAATTGATTGTTTCATTCGAAGTGGGAGACAATCGATTATGAAGTTTAATAATCGATTATAATCGGCAACATGAAATTTGCCATTATTGGACAATATATAGCGCTTTTTCTATACTGTATGGGTGCTGAAAATGTCCAAAAATTATTTTTTTTGATTAAACATAAACAACAACTAAACCACTAATTATAAGTTTATTGTGCATGATTTATTTAATATTATATTATATGAAACAAAATCTCTCGAACAATTGCAACGTATTGTCATATATTTTTCGAAAATTCTTAATGAAAACCCTGAGTAAATGTTTCGATTATATAATCGATGATTGATCGAAAAGGGTTGTCTGATTATTCCGAAGATCGATTATGATTTTTTTTCCCGATTTTGAAACCCTAACATAGGACCAGGCTAATGCTCAAGTAAGTTAAAGCGATGACTGAACTGAACTGTGTGGGATTATTTTAACATTAATGGGAATATAGTAGATGATGAAATTTTTTATTATGTTTGGTTTTTGGAAACATGTTTTAAAGTCAGTGGACCATCTGATCACTAACAATGACTTACTAAAATACACTGAACTGACTCTAATTTTTGTGGATTTGGTCCACTGGCTCAATTCAAGAAAATAATGTAAATTTATTCAGATTTTATTATACATGTAGATAGAGTCATCTGTGACTAAATCAGGGATTGAAAGCTCAAAGTTTTCCTGAAACTCCAAAATGTCATATTGAAAGCTCAAAGTTTTCTGAAACTCCAAAATGTCATTTTGAAAGCTCAAAGTTTTCCTGAAACTCCAAAATGTCATATTGAAAGCTCAAAGTTTTCCTGAAACTCCAAAATGTCATATTGAAAGCTCAAAGTTTTCCTGAAACTCCTAAATGTCATATTGAAAGCTCAAAGTTTTCCTGAAACTCCAAAATGTCATGTTAAAAGCTCAAAGTTTTCCTGAAACTCCAAAATGTCATATTGAAAGCTCAAAGTTTTCCTGAAACTCCAAAATGTCATATTGAAAGCTCAAAGTTTTCCTGAAACTCCTAAATGTCATGTTGAAAGCTCAAAGTTTTCCTGAAACTCCAAAATGTCATATTGAAAGCTCAAAGTTTTCCTGAAACTCCAAAATGTCATATTGAAAGCTCAAAGTTTCCTGAAACTTCAAAATGTCATACTTCAGCTGATTGACCATAAGGAAAGGAACTTTTGAGGTCATGAAATTTCTAAACTTTAGGATCAGCCCAAAAATCTCTGACCCCTACTTATGGTTAACTTTCTTGTTCCCCGTGTTATAATACAATAACATGAGCATTACTTATCTCCTGTGCCAACGTGCTGAGCCAAGCACATTGAATTTGCCGATGTTACTGTACAAATAATTACTGAAGTGTACAGAACATCTTGTAAAAACCAGTCAGGATAATTGTCTAGAATAAGTCATCACGGACCCTATATCTCAGCCTCAACAATTACAAGCATTATTAAAGTTTATTATCATGCTTTCATGCAGGAATTTATTCTTTTATTAAATTTTATTTAAATAATGCAGCATTTATTTTCACTCTTAGGGGGAAGGTGGCAGGGCCCTTTTTGAGGGGAGAATAGTGACAAAAACCAAATTAAGGGAAAAAAGTTACCTTTATTTTCAATACTTGAGATTCCTATCTACCTATAGAGAATTTCAACTATTAAACCCATTTATGCATCTGTGCTCTATCTGTAATGCTTGAAGAATGGGCAAAATTGCTTTATGCTACTTAAAAATAACGTACAGTCAAGATATACACTAATGTACTGGTAAATTTTGGATTTTCTAGGGGGGGTCCGGACCCCCCCCCTGACCCCCTGCTATATCCACCTATGATATGGTTTGATAAAAATGGTCTCATTGATAGAGATTTACTCACTGGTTTCAACATACTATTTTACTTCTCCCAGCATTGTTTCTTATTTGTTATGACCTTAATTTTTATGTATTGGAATTTTTTCTCACTTAGCACTAATAGTTGGAATTACTGTTAATGTTTATTTACATGAGAATCATAGTAAACTTAATTCAGACAGTGTTGTACTTAATAAGGTAACTTGATCAGTGTTTATTTTTGGTCAATTTTATAGCCGTTTATAGGCTATATTCCCAATCTAAAATCATATCTTTTTTTCCTAAATTTCAATCCAAAATTCCCAATAAAACTTGAAAAATATTTTTTTTGAAAAAAGGCAGCTGTAAGTATCTTTTAGCTTAAATTATACACCCCAAGTTATCTTTTTAATTAACTACTAAAATTAATTAATTATGAAATTAAAAACTTGGTTAAATCTGCTTTTGTTATTAAATTTGCATGACATTTTATCCCAATTTAAACCAAAATGCCGATAAAATTCCCAATTCTAGGGGTATGGGTCATATTTCTAAATTTGTGGAAAAAAACATGGTTGATGTTTAATAATGCCAAATTTTTTGTATAGTAATCAATGTATTTTATTTATTTGCTGAACCTGTTTCCTTACACTGTAAAGTTACACTATAAGAACTATTAAAATTGATGATCTAAACAGCTGAATGGTCTAAATATAGCCCTGACCTATTTTCTAAATAAATTAAGCATAGAAGTTAGAACTTTAATGTTGTCAAAATTCCCATAATTTCAAAGTGCAGTTTATAGTCCAGTCTACAAATTAGGATGTGAAAGAGGTTGCCCGAACAGGTCATTTTAGCAGCTAGCACTATATCTTGTTAGTAGAAATTTGGTTGCCCAAAAGAAAACTTTGGTTGCCCAAACTAGAAATTGGTTGTTATGGGCAACCGGACATCCTCTGATTTCATAGACTGTAATAGTCTGCGTCTGTATACATATTCAGACAACTTTACAATTTTGTACGATAACCTCTGATCATTGAAGTCTTCTTCAGGCAGGTGATCCCTCATAGTACCCATTTACACCTGAGTGTAAATTTTCTTCTAAAGGAAATTAGCTGTGCTTCTAGTAGGGTTTGAACCTTGGGTCTCTTGATCCCTTAAAGATTTTTTGTAATTATTGCACCACCATTCCCCACGCTTGACAATCCTGTAACTTGCATTGATCATGTTTATATTTATAAAGACCTACTCTTAACTTCTAAAATTGTACCGTCATGTTGTATTCATGTAATTATGTTAAAATTTGTTCACATGTATTTACTTTGTAAACTGTGACAAAATAAAAGATATGTTCAGTTCTGTTCTGTTCCTAAGCTAGTGTCCTACCACTGGACCACTGATTCTGCCAATTTCACAGAACCAAGGTGGTCTTTAGTGAAACCATACTGCAGTAATATATTATATTTGTTAGATTTCCCATTCTTGTTCATACTTGAATAGATACTATTTCCTTTCACTCAGTATTATTGATGCTTATTAGTCATGAGGTTTATTTATTGGATTTTTATCCACTGGCAGTATAGCTCTTATAATTTAAATAAGATGGAATTGATGTTTCACCTTAACATCAGTCAACATTCATTAGTCTGGATATGTCATAGGGCATGAAATGTTCCATGTGCTTATGGTTAATACATGAAGAATAATTTGACTTAAGCTTTTGATCTTTTCAGGACTTGACATTGTAATTTACACTCATCTGATTGCCTGTGATGATCTAACATGTGTTCGGAAAACCTGTCCAATCTGGCAACTCAAAATTATTTTAAGAACTATTTTTTGGGGCATACAAACATTTGGTTAAATTATTTAGTAAAATTTTTAGTTGGTCGTCCTCCTGGGCAACCTATTTCAAGAATTAATGTCTAGTCCTGACTTTCTATCATGAATGAATCTGGGGACAACTGTGTTTAAAAGGCCCTTATGAAAGTCTTTTTACTACTCAATCTCACCTTTGCTGTCAAATTTTTGTAAGCGGAAGAATAAATTCAATGTTTGGGTATTACAATTCATAGAATATTTTGAATTTCAATTAATTTGAACACATCAAAACATATTCTGTTATTGGATGATTTTTTGAAGAGTTCACCTTCAGGTCTAAATATGGTGTGAAAAAAAGTTATACAAAATGATATTCTGGTACAAAGCTGTCAGCAGTCATAGTACTTAACTAACAAAATTTCTGTGTAGTTATTTACATATAATATGTACATTTAAAGCGGCATTGACTCTGTACAAAAATTCTGTTAATGAATTCAGTAAAACAAAAGTAAAAAATCAAGAAACGTTGTGTACATATAAAGATTTAAATCATAGTACAGTAGCCATTGCCTTAAATTTTCTTGAGTACTAGCCTGATTTATTATGTTATACACTTATAAAAAATTATCAACCAGCCCAACTTTATAAAAGGAACAAGTTTAGCCCCAATCCATTCTTCACAAGTCCCTGATTTAAGGCTACTGGGTAAAGGCAATGATTGGTATAGTTTCAGGTATTTTAATACCAACTGGTCTATCAATTTGTATGTATGAAAATATGTGTTTGTTACTTAGTTATTATCATATTTGCCTGTTCTCTATCAATGCATTTTATCATGAATGTTGATTCAAGCAAACACAAAGTACATTGTTTATGTGATAGATAATTTATCAACCATCTAACATTATCTGTATTTTTAGCCTTGTATGGCTAGTGCAACTTGACTTGAGACAGTTAATTTAGCATTTGTTAATTAACCTGGCTGAACTATACTGTGGCTAACTTATATGAATGAATGTCAATGATATTGAATTAAATTACATAAACCCCAGTTTTCCTTACTTTAAAATACATTTGCATTTACAGGACTCAACATTAATTTGAAAGTAGGTTGCCTGATTGGACAGCCAGCTATTTTATTTGCCCAAACCAAATGTTTATTAGCTGTAACAAATTGCCAAAATATAGGGCTTCAAGGGCACTAGAGCGACCTTTATTGTTGAGTCATGATTAACTGATTTTCATTCACTTGATAAATGAATCAAGGCATGTTTTTAATTTAAAGCAACAACCATTGTTGTAATCATGGATGATTTGCACATTTCCCAACTTAAACTCTTTATATAAATGAATCAAATGTTCATCCTAACTTGAATTTTATTATTTCTCTCATTGAAATAATTCTATATTTGCAGATAAAGAAAGAATTTGCTATGCTGACAGTAACATGATAGAAAATGGGGAAGCAATACAAACTTTAGAAGCTGATAATACTACACAAATAACTCCACAAACTAAATCAAAATATTTGTAAGTGTCTTCTTTTTATATGCCCGAAAGAATTTCGGGCCTATTATGTTATACCCCCTGGTGTCCGTCTGTCCATCCGTTAGCAATTTGGTTTCCGGCATAACTTAAGTTCCATTTGGCCCACAATATTCAAACTTCATACGATGATTGTCCATATCGGGTAGAAGACCCCTATCGATTTTGGGGTCACAAGGTCAAAGGTCAAGGTCACTATTACCTTAAAACTGAAAACAGTTTCCGGAGCATAACTTAAGTTCCATTTGGTCCACAATATTCAAACTTCATACGATGATTGTCCGTATCGGGTAGAAGTCCCCTATTGATTTTGGGGTCACAAGGTCAAAGGTCAAGGTCACTATTACCTTAAAACTGAAAACAGTTTCCGGAGCATAACTTAAGTTTCATTTGGCCCACAGTATTCAAACTTCATGGGAGGATTGTCCATATCAGGTAGAAGACCCCTATCGATTTTGTGGTCACACGGTCAAAGGTCAAGGTCACTATTTCTTTAAAACTGAAATCAGTTTCCGGAGCATAACTTAAGTTCCATTTGGTCCACAATATTCAAACTTCATAGGATGATTGTCCATATTGGTTTGAAGACCCCTATTGATTTTGGGGTCAATAGGTCAAAGGTCAAGGTCACTATTACTTTAAAACTGAAAACAGTTTCCGGAGCATTACTTAAGTTCCATTTGGTCCACAATATTCAAACTAAAAAAACAACATTTTCGGGCATATAATGCTCCGCCTATTAGTGCTCTTGTTTTTAGTTTACCTGATCTATTAACTTTGTAGGAGTTGAACCCACAACCTTTGAACTCTAGTTGTCAGACATGCTACTAATCATCTTTCTGATGTCAGGTTTCAACATGGACCCAAATGTGTTAATAGTGAATAAAAGTTTGATTGCATACTGCATTTTTTACAATGAAAGATAAGATTTTAAATGCTAATATGCCTTTTTTAGCCAGATTTTTTCAATGGGCGGGTGGGCTTCCGGTGTCGTTAACAATTGCGTTAAAGTTTTCAATTATGCATATATATCTGCTATTTATTGTCAGATCTTTATGAAACTTCATACAATGATAACATACCATGTGATGAACAGAATAAGATTGTAACCACAACTCTACCTGGCTTTATTATGGATTATTTCCCTTAGTAATTTTTGTGTTAAAGTTTTTAATTTCGGCTTTAATGTGGTTTCCACATAACATTTCTTGTTTTGCTCTGCCTCAGTGCTGACAGGGTAGCTAGAATCAGGGTTTAAATGCCCTTTTCTTAAAGAAAATCTCCCAGGAAATGGTTTTCCCAAGTTGTGTCTCTGTCAATATATTAGTTACAAAATCAGACTTTTTCAAGATAAGAGCATCTTGAAATAGCCCTATCAGGTTAAACTGAGAAAATGGCTAATATTTGCCCATGACCCAGTCAATAAAGGATTAATATTGATTATTTATTTATTATTATCATTAAGTGTTGAATTTTATTTTTATTTCTTTTAGGTTTGATAATTTTAGACCTTTTTGCAGCAATACTATTACTAAAGGAGGTTGTAATTCTACTTTTAAAAGAAGATACAAAGGTAATTTTATACATACTATGTACATGCTTTTAAGCTGCCTAGCTAGCTCAGTTGGTAGAGCACAAGTCTACTGATCAAGGGGTTGTGGGTTCAATTTCTGGTTGGGGCATACTTTCATGGAGCTTGGTCATAAAATAATTTCTGTGACCATTCTCCCTCCTACCACTGATTCTATATCTTGTATAATCCAAGGTCCTATGTTTACTTTCTTGAAAGATTATTGTCACACGATAGTGAAACAATTTTATAAAACTAATATTAGTCACTCTCTGAGGTCATCCTGGTCTCTCAGTATTTGATTATTAAGCAATAACAAATCTTACTAATTGAAAACAAGGCACATTTTTAATTGAATTTAAACCAAGGTTGAGCTGAATATTAGTCTATGTCAACCTCTTAATCATTCCCTTTTAAGCCGGGTTTTCAATGGGCGGACGGGCATCCGGTGTTGTTAACAATTGCGTTAAAGTTTTTCATTACCATATATTTCTGCCATTTATTGCCAGATCTTTATAAAACTTCATACAATGATAACATACCATGTGATGAACAGAATTAGAAAGTAACAAAAACTGTACCTGCCTTTATTATGGATTATTGCCCTTTGTCATTTTTGAATTAAAGTTTTTAAACCTGGCTTTAATGTGGTTTCCACCTTACATTTCTTGTTTAAATTATAAAAATATGAAAGTTAGTCCGGAACTGACTTTTTATATTATTTTTTTTCTTGTTTCAGCTCCTGACCACAGTCTACTCCATTCATCAATTTATCGTAAGATTGACCTATTACTGTATAGTAGTGATTCTGAAGACTTCACTGATGATTTAAAACAATACATACTTGATTCTGAGAATGATAAAGTTGATAGTGATGACTTTGATGTAATAGATGGTGATGATGAGGACATTACAAGCAATAATCTTCAACTATGCAGCAAATATTGTAATTTAAATACAAGACAAAAATATTTCACTCTGTTGAAAGATTCTGTTGATAAATGTGCTATTGTTAAACTTACTGATATTCATTTTGAAGAAAAGAATATGGATTCCGTCACAAATTCAGTTGAAACAGATAATGTTAAATCAAAAGTAAAGAAAACTAAGTCAAATACCTCAAAATCACCTAATAGACAAAATAACATTAAACCAAATCTTAGCAATAATGTACCAGCTGTTAGGACAACTTATGTTAAACCCACTGAAAAAGTTAGTGCTCCTAACAGTGTTAAACATTCCAATGACAGTGATGCTGCCACTCTTGTTGATAAAACAGGTGGTAAATCATTAAATGTAGATGATACTACTGGTAAAAGTAGGTCTCCTAATAGAAAAGCTTCTCCTGCTAAGGGTAAAGAAAGAAACTCTGCTCCAGTAAAGGAAAAGAAAATCCCAGATACTAAAAAAGAAACAAAATCTCCCGATGCTAAAAAAGAATCTCCTGACTCTGAAGAGTCTAATACACCTAAGAAAAGAGGTCGTAAAACTAAGAAAAATGAGGAATCTCCCATATCAGGCACTGATACCACAGTCAACACTTCTGCTGACACGGATAAACCTCCAGTTAAACCATCAAGAGGTAAGAAAAAGAATGTACCTCTTGGTGATGAACAACAAGTAGAAACTGACTGTGGAAAGAAGTCTAATACAACATGTAGAACTATTTCTGAAAGTCCTAGTCCAAAACGCAGACAGTCTCCCAAAATATCTCCTGAAAAAGCTAGCCCTAAAAATACAAAGAAGAAAAAGGTTATTTCACCTGCTAAGGAATCTGAAGTTAATGATTCTTTGAATGGGGTTGATAGTGAGAGCCCTGCTCATAATGCTAGTGTGAAGAGTAAAAAGAATTCTAAATCCCCTGAAAAGAAAGGAACAAATGTAGAAAAATCAAAAACTAATATAACTAGTGAAACTAATGACAATAAACAAGAGAAGAAATCACCGAAAAGAAAACCTAAAGAAAGTCCATCCCCATCTAAGCAGAAAGCTAAAGATGGGTCTGTTGATACTGCTGAAAAGAAAAGTTCACCTGTAAAAAATAAAAGTGCATCTCCAAAAAAAGTAAAAGACAAAAATGATAGTGAAATTAATCCAGTTACACCTAAAAAGTTGGACTTTGAAGATGATCTGTCCAAAGTTATCTTTGAAAGTTCTAAACCGTCTTTGCCTCCAGATTTTGAATACAAATACACCTCAAGTATTCAAACTTCAAAACCAGCTAAACTCAATGACCTAATATCTAAGATTAATAGTGCTATGAAAGAAAACAATATGGAATTAATTCAGTTATTTGGTGAAGCTGAAGAACCAGTTTATGAAAGTGATGATAAGTCAATTAGTCCTGAAAGTAGTGTTTTAAGTACTAGTGCTGATAGTGATAAAACTGTGTTAGATGACAGTTTTGAAAATCATTCTGATATAACTCAAGAAGAGACTACTAATAATCAACCAGAAACTGATAATGTAGAGGAAAAAGATGGTGTCGATAAAATTCTTGTTGATAGCAAAGCTGATGAAACTGTTTCCTTAGAATTAAAAGATGAAAAATCCTCTGAAATTCATAGTAATAACGAAGTTGAAAAGAGTGGTACTGATAGTGAATCAACAAAAACTGATGCTATTGTTGAAGATTGCAAAAAAGATAATGAAATAAATAGTGAAACTAATGAAAGTAGTGAACCTGTTAAAAGTCAGCCTGATTCTACAAGTGTTGAAAAGGATAGAAATGAGCTAGATGAAAAAGGTCCTAATGAAATGCAAGTAGATGAAAAAGAAACTGTTAGCGTTTTTGAATTGTACGGACTAACATTGAAAAGGAAAAATTCTCTTAATGTAGACAAGACATCTGATAAGGATTGTGATAAAAATGACAAAACAATGGAAATAGATGATTCAACTGGGAAAGATGTTCAAAAGGATGAAATTAATGTGAATGAAATAGTTGAAGATTGTTTGATTGTTGAAGTCAATGATAATACTGCTGATATGAAAAAAGAGGATGCTGTTATAATACTCTCTGATGACGAAGATGAAAGAGTAGATAGAACAGGTTATGAAAGTCTGAAAGAAACTTACATGGAAAAAAAAGTGAAACCTAAATTTACAACTGTGAATAATGTAGTTGAACCCAAACCATTAGATGTGCTATCTAGAGTTGAAAAAGCTGAAGCAAAGAAGGAGAGTGCCTTTTGTTGTGAGGAATTGGACATGTATCTAAATGATCACAAATTGAAAATTGAAACATCAGATGAAGCAGTTAATGGTAACAATATTGACTCTGAGGATAAGACAGAAAAAATTAGTAAAGCAGATATAAAGGAATATCTTAAAACTGCTACTCCAGACATGGATGAAATAGATGGTTGTGTTTTTGTGACTTTCTCTAGTGAACAAGCTCTGAAGGCTCATATAGAGTTAGAAAAGAAAGTGGATTGGCTAACTGAGGCTCAATTGAAGAAATTTGCTCAACTACAATCAGTAAAGGAACGTCAAAATGACTCTGGAAAGAAATCATCTGGTGAGAAGACTTCACCTGAACAAAAAATTAATTTCCGTGGTATTCCAATGAGAATGATGAAATATCAGAAAATATTGAAACAAGAGCTTGAAGGTATTCTACTTGGTAGATACAAGTCTGTGGAGAAATCCCCAATGAAACCTCCTGCAAAAACTTCTGATATTACTAAAATTAAAGGTTGGAAGAATAAGTTTCAAAATCAGGAAGAGTTATCAGAGGCTACAGGGATAAATATTTCTGAAAGTGGTAAAGTGCATTGGAAAACAGAAGAAAGACTGGTAAAGAATTTAGACCCTGAAGAGATCAAAGACATTGGACTTGATTTGAAAAAGAAAAGACGAAAGCTTGTGAATTATTCAAATCGTAGAAAAAATCATTTAGGTGAAAAGGATGGTGAACCTATGGACTATGAATATGAACTAGATGAGTTTGCTATTACTGAACATGATGTTTATAACGAAGACGATGATAAACCACCTCCTGATAAAATACCTTATAAATGTAAATATCTGAGTCAACATAAATATGGTGCGAGGAAATTGTTTGTAAAACGTATGAAACTAGATGCTGAGGATGAAAGAATCTTACAGAAATTAGGAACTCAGAAGATGAGGTTAGATGAAGGTGAAAATAAACAGATGAAAACTAAGAAAGCATCAAGTTTCACACTCAGTAGGGTTACACATACAATGGCCGTGGCTGCTGTTTCAGCTTTTGACAAGAAACTGTTGACAAAGGCTAAAAATATTGAAAAGGTAAATTGTTCTGTATGTTATATCACCATTCTTTTATTTTGACTTAATATGACACGACCAAGTCAATTTTAGGTTTACAAATCTATTTTTTTTATTTAGAATTTTAAAAGAAAGTACATGTGGTTAAAACGGACCTGTGATGCTTTTCACAAAAATTCTTACGCAAAAGATCTTCGTAAGTCAGTTTCATATAAAAAGTCAGACGGGTAATAAGCATAACTATGATATGATATTAAAAAGGTATACACAATTCTACACAATTTATATTATATTTAAAATCAATAAGCCAAAAAATGAGCGTATTATTAATAATTCTTGCTTTTGACTTACGAAGATTTATTTCGTAAAAATTTTTGTGAAAAGCACCACTGGTGTTAAACTCAGGGTTCTACACTTAACAGTGTCCTAGGATTACAAGGAACCCAGAAACTTTGGAATAATCCCTGTTTTCTTAGTTCAGGATTCAGCATCCCCGGAAAACCCCCATTTTTGTGAATTTGAATTTCCATGGGATGATTAGGATATCACAATGTTTGACTGCAAATCTGTATTGGAATTCTTGTCTTTTATCCTTAACATTAAGTAGAAATCCCTAAGTATTTGATTAGGGATTCCATTAGGATTCCTGGTCAAAATTGAGTGGACAGTTCTGAATTCTGATTATAGTATTTGATTCTTAATGAATCCAGTTAGTGTTAACTGTTAAGTATAGTAGGTCAGTCTATGGTCAGACAAAACAATGTAACTTTCAAACCTAAATAGCATTCATTACTAATTAATTTGATTCTGTCTATTTTTAGAGACTGTAGACTTATTATGTACAAAAATCTATTCAAATAACCTTAATGATCTGAGAGCTTCCTATACTATTAATCAATTATTTAAGATGATACTTTAGTGAACAGCTATTAATAATACAGAAAAATGTTAATTTTAAATGAAGTTTTAATCATGTCAGGGCAACATTTTGAAAAAATTGTGACTTTCTCTGTTTTGATATAATCAAAACTTTACAGTTTTGTTTTCAATAAAAATTGATCAGCTTTAAATACTTAGAGTGTTAAATATATACACTCTAGTTGTGAGTCATTTATGATTGATTTTTTTGTATTGATTTTATCTTAATGAATAAGTTAGCTATAAGATATAGAATTGTTGTTGTTGTTAAAGATTATTTATGTCAGTGTAGTAGTCATATAATACTGCACTTTCTCTTCCTTGACTTCAAGTTAGCAATGTGGTAGTGTCCACTTACCACCTGGAAGGTCAGGGTTTGAATCTCGGATCCATGGACTTGGATATATTTACATCAGAATTATTTTAAACATAATGTTGTTGTCGAGTCAATTCCTTGTAACTTTACTTTATGGAATTGAAATAATAAGGAGGTTTTTACTGGACAAGGGCATTACTTTTGACCAGTGAACATCTTAATTGGTTAACCTTGTGTGGTTATGGACAGTTAATATATCAATAAATGACCATACACTCTTTGTTTAGTTTAAAGTTGATATTTCCAGTCTCAATCATTTTAGTGTTGTATTCTTAATGATTCTGATTTTACTTAAACTTGGAATGGAGTTCAGGTCATGTTAATGAAATTTTTAGACTTAGAATTTACAGAAATGGTTACCATAGTCAAACCAGTAAAAAGGTTGAGCATCTTTGTCATAAGTTTTTCTCAAGCATTAGTCTTAGTTTATAACATATTTTGGTTATTTACCATATTACAATCTAACTTGAATCTATGTTATGAGTATTTTTAAACCAGCCTGAATCAAATTTCACTTGTTCTTGGCTTGAGACTGATAGGGTTAGATTAAGACTGCTTTCTGGCTCAACATTATAGGTTGTCCTATTGTCCCTGAAGACGTATAATTGAGTTCCAGCAACTTGTTACTGCTAGTGAACATTTGGTTTGAACAAGTAAAATATTTATGCAGCTTTCTGTCTATGATTGTCAACCTTAATTATTATCATCATCATCATCATCACCATCATCATGATTATTGTTGTTCTTGATGTTGTTATAGGCTAGATTAAAGAAAGAAGGTAAAGATCTATCCCATGTAATGTATGGAGGTGATAGAGATGGGTCAACGTTAGGTGATAACTATGATGATGTAGACATGATACCTAAACAAGAATATGGTAATATTATACTTTATCGGTAGAATTTTTGTCAAGCACTAATATATAATTATATATTGTGCCAGTGTATGAAATTAGGATATATAAAGTGGTTGTCCAAACAGATCATTTTAAGAGCAAGCACTCTATCTCATTTGCAGAATTTTGGTTGCCCATAAGAAATTATTGGTTGCCCAAACTAAAGGTGGTTGTCCCGGGCCACCTGACATTCACTTATTTTGTAGACTGTTACGCTATATAGTATGGGTAAAACTATCAACAAGCCTAATTGTATGAAAAAACAACTTTTACTGGCCCAAAATAATTTTCACTCGTCCCAGGCTTCAGGCTGATGGGTTAAGGTATTGACTGGTAATAGGTACAAAATAAAAACTAGAGACAGAAAATTTCAGGGTTTAATGTGAAAACTTAAAGGGGTTAGTGTGAAATCAAGGTCTCTTTACACAGATATTACAGTAAATGCAACAAATCACTGAAGTTCCTATGAATAAGTTTCATTTTAAAATTAGTTAATTCCTACATTAAACCAGATTTAGCAAGAACTCTTGTTTTCAGTTATTTTTTGACTAATTTGAGCAACCAAGCAAAATACCTTTGTGCAAACTGCTTTTATTCAAGTTGCATTATTAACTTATGGGGTAAAATTACCTGGGTTAAAACCTGGATTTTTTTACATATCTTGTTTGTAGATGATATAAGTTCAGTGAAGATTAAAGAAGAGCCACCAGATTATATTGAGGAAGATAGTTTTCCTAAGAGAGTTCGGAGCAGTAGTAGACGTAGTATTAGACGTCAATCTTCAACTAGTAAAAGTCCTGCCACAACTTGTCATGATGTTAAACAGGAAGTTATTAGTGAAAGTAAGTTTTGAGCCGGAATTTTTAAAACATTAGGCTTATAGTTTGGCCAAACCCAGGCTGGCATGGGGTGTCCGATATCGTTAACAATTGCATTAAAGTTTTTTGTTTACCATATTTTTTGCAATTTATTGTTAGATCTTTATGAAACTCCATACAATAATAACATACCATGTGATGAACAGAATTAGAAAGTAGTTGCAACTCTTCCTGCCTTTATTATGGATTATTTCCCTTTGTATTTTTTGCATTAAATCCAGCTTTAATGTGGTTTCTACATTATATTTTCTTGTTGTTACTGTTGTTGAGATTTTATGAGGACTTTTTCAAAAACCAGTTTTCCAAAACACTTTCAGATGTCCATATATCCTTCCACGAGGATTCAACAAATTTTTCCTTCAAAAATGGAATTCAATATTCATTGTTAAGCTCATATGTAAGGCTTAGACTTGCAATGACCAAAAATTGAATCTAGACTTTAACAACTGTAAAGTCAACTTAGTGCTTTGATTGAAGCTAAAATTAACTGGTTCAAATTAAATATACATTGTGTGCAAATATGTGGAAGCACGTTCATCTGCCCCATGTTTTCTTTTGGTCATGTTTTTGTTGATTATTAAATTGAATTAAAATAATAGAAAGAATCCCAACTTTAGCATGTTTTATAGCATTTTGGTCATATTTTTGTTGATGATTAAATTAAATTAAAATAATAGAAAGAATCCCAACTTTAGCATGTTTTATAGCATTTTGGTCATATTTTTGTTGATGATTAAATTGAAATAAAATAATAGAAAGAATCCCAACTTTAGCATGTTTTTTATGTTTCATCTTTACAACGTCATCAGACAAATATTATGTGCATAAATTAGAAATACCATTGCCTTAATTTGTGCATGTAATTGAAAATACAGAAAACATTTCATATTCTGTATGGGTATTAGTCACTTTGAAGTCATAAGTTTTTAGCTGAAAATGAAACATTGTTCAATTACCAATTAATCTTTTTATCAGAATCCATAAAGTCAGAACACAGAAAAGAAGATAGAGCCGGGAATGAAGTATGTCCAGAACCAGGTTAGTTAATACATTTACTATAAATTATTTTGAATTCTGTTGCAATACTAGCTAAATCTTGTACCTTGTATTATCTTAATTTATGTTTCATTTGCTAGAAAATCTAAATTGCTTCTTGTATTTCAAGGGGAAAGTAACTTAATAATTCTTCTTATTTGCACTTTTCAGCGATAAAAATTGATTATTTTGTATAAATATGGTAACTGGGGGTCAATTAAATGTTTTGTAATAATGCCTTCTTGGTATCTGCCTTATTGAACTCTTTGTTCCTTTTCTTTTTATATTTCTTTCTTGAAATCAGCCAGTTAACTTTTATCATTAATAGGACATCTTATATCGTGCATGCAATCTAACAACTTAATATCGGGTATGTTGACTCTTTCATTTAACCACCACACTTTGGACTATGGGTTATCCCTTTCTTCACATATACCTTAAATTTTTGTGTGATTTTTCGTCATATTCAGAATTTAGATCTAGTATTTAGAATATTCCAGTGATAAATATTCTAAGCTTTATTTTCAACTATTGACTTGACTTTGTATTCTTTATTTGAGCTTCATATCTATGACCGTGTTTCTTACTTTAAATTGCTGGCAATAATTGATGGATCAGTACAAAACTAGCCTACAGTCTTCTTATTTACATGTACATGTAGTTAAACTGGTTTTGCACTAATCCATCAATATGTTTTGCTTGTTTCTCAATCCTCAATACTTTGAATAATTGGTATATAACATCAGTAGTTTTTTGCTTTTAAATAAATGTTTAAGAACTTATTATACCCCCGCTTCGAAGAAGAGGGGGGTATACTGTTTTACCCTTGTCCATGCGTGTGTCCGTGCGTCCGTCCGTTACAAAATTTCCGTCGCAGTTTTCTCAGCAACTATAACATGCAGCAGCCTAATACTTTGCATATTGCTTCATCCCATAGTCCCATGTGGTGTAAAGCGATTTCATGCTCCTTGCTCATCTACTTCCTGTTTGTCGCATATTTTTAGATTTTTGCGGGGGTATCACTAGTGAGCATTAGCTCACAGATTTACTTGTTTCATGTTGAATGTACTAAGATTATGCTGTGATAATTTAAGTACTTAATTTTGTTAATTGACTATTTCTGAAGTAATTTAATGTTTTCTAAGCTTGAAAGCTAATCTCAAGGTTGACATAGAATTAAAAACATAGCAATGAAAAAATTATTCAATTCATTGACAATGCTAAAATTAGAATGGCATTAACAGTCAATATTTAGCTCATTGATTTGCATTATTTGTAAATTATGCTATGAATTCATAAATCAGGCTACTTGCCCATAATGGACATTTTTTACATTCATTAAATTTAATGTCCAAGGCTATATTGGTACTATCAGAACCAAAATGAAAGTAATACAAATAAGCAAAAAGGGGCGATTGTTAATGTTTTGTTCTGTGTTTACAGTTGAAAAAAAAATATAATTATTACTCAGTGGTTAATTGGTTGCCATGGTGATTGTTGGGTGTTGTTTCCTTTTGGTTTCATTTGTGAGGTCAATTTATCTGTAATTGATCAATAAAATGTGTAATATGGTGAGGGTACTTGCATTTATTTATGTATACAAGTTTCAGCAAAAGTCCATTTCTGTTCACTTAGTAGAGAAAGCCCATTGGTTCATGTTATTAAGTATTTTATCTTAATATCCTATCTCAAAAGAGGTCATGCTGTCTCTTCAGTTGCTGTGAGTATTGGCAGACTTAAGCCTGTATGAGATAAGATAGTGGATGACTTTATCTTTCTAAACATAAGTTTAATGTATCTGAATATCAGACAAAAGCTCCTACTGTATATTTTTTACTAGGTTTAATTTGAATGTTGCTAAACATGAAATTTGAAAATAGAATTCCTTTGTAAATTACTGTACTTTTATGTGTAGTTGGTTGACAGTCCACAATTGTTAACTACTGAAGAAATTTAGATAGATCTTACACTAACAACACTTATTCTCTATTTCGCTAGTCAAGCGGAAAAAGGTTGTAACTCAATATAAGAAAAAAGTAAGCTACGGCCATTTTGCGCTACACTCAGGATTTTGTTTTACTTCCAATTCAGTTATGGTGTAAAACTATTTTAGAATTCTTATGTTATATTACCTTCTTCCCAAATTTGGACAGAAATCATAGACTGAATTCTTATTTTTTTCTACTGACCACACTCTAAAACCTTTATTCTCTATAAATATGCTTGTTACTAAATACAGTAACAAATTTTAGTATTTAAAAGGTGTAAATGCTGGTCACATGACCAATAATTTCTTTCATTTATTTGTTATATTTTAGGTTGTAGGTATGGTTGTATATGTCATCTATGTAAGCTGTCAGACAGTGGTGAAGAAAGAGAGACAGATTATAAACCACAATGTGATAAAGAATATTGTCGTCTTGGTTGTATATGTGAAAGTATTGATACATCCAAGGTACAGTTTGTTTCTGTTGTGATTATTGGTACTTTTTATATTAAGTTTTATTTTTAATATATCTGTTATAGAAAATTCAAAATAGTTTAATTCCAGTAAAGTCCTGCTTCTAGGACCATCAAAGTCAATATTCTTTATAGTGGAGTATAAGGATGTTTTTTTTCCCAAATAAAGCATTTGGGGATTAAAAACTATCAATAC
Source organism: Mactra quadrangularis (assembly GCA_025267735.1). Classification (NCBI taxonomy): domain Eukaryota; kingdom Metazoa; phylum Mollusca; class Bivalvia; order Venerida; family Mactridae; genus Mactra; species Mactra quadrangularis. The sequence continues at coordinate 35,555,255 of CM046308.1, read as the reverse complement.
ATTTGTAATCATATGATTTTGCAATAATCAAGGTGATTTTTACTGTAAAAAATTTAACTTTGTTTCATTGCCGGTTAATACTGTGAAATTATTGTTAAAACGAATTGAAAGTATGTTGTCAATTGTATTAATCACATGGCTTGTTAGTAACATAAAAATTACCGCAAACAAAATATGAAATTATTTAGGGACTATCTGCTCCACAGAGATACAATATATGCCAGTTTATTATTCATACTTGTGGATATTTTTACACCAAAACTATCTGGTTACTTTTAGTGTATAGAACTATATCTGATGATAGATTCAGTTTTTAAATTTGAAATGTCTGAGGTATAATCTTTCAGTTATAAATTATTACCCATTAAATGTTTAAATTGATTACCATAAAAGTGGTATTTATATTACAGAGTGATAGCAGACATCATTGTAAGAAACCAGGTTGTATGTTTGAATGTAAATGTCCACCAAAACAACCTAAACCTGATATACCTAGAGAAAGGGATCATGGGAAACGTAAGAAAAAAGGCAAAAAGAAGAAACCTTCTATTGATAAAGAGGTAGGGATATAGTATGATATTAAGAGGGAGTTATGACCTATTGAGTTTGGTATTTGCAGTGCTTTACTTGGAATTGTTGAATTATATTGTTAAAGTTAGTTGACATACTTAATATTCCTGGATAGGATTAGTTCTCCACTCTCTTATTGTTTACCCATCTCTAAGGACTTTTCCCATGGTTGACAACTGCTTTACTAGATTAACCCATTACATTCGGATTACTCGTGTGTGCGTATTTACCCTTTATATTCGGGATACTCGTACGTGCGTAGTTTCAGGTCGTTTCACACTAGTTGTCTTTCTCATGTCATACCGTCAAAATCATTAAAATTAAATGTATTAAACTATACATTTTTGGAAAACTTATTAAATTCTGAATTCAATGAACAAACTTTTATTGGTGTGCTATTTCAATTTAAAAAAATAATACAAGTTAAAAACATGCATGTTACGTAATTATTTATTTATTTGAATAAGCATTTTCGTATTTTATACTAGTTGTCTTTTTCATATCATACCGTCAAAATTATGAAAGATAAGTGTATAAAAATATACATTTTTGGAAAGACAATTAAATTATGAATTCATTGGTAACAATTTTATTATTGTGCTATAGTAATTTCAAAAAATAACACAAGTTAAAGACATGCATGTTACGATTTTTTAAGAAAATAATTTAAGCACTCAAAATAAATAAATTTTACCGGAAAAAAATCAATGGTAACCCTAAAAACTGAAATGTACATTAGTTGCAGAATTTAACCAGCTTTTTAATATTGAAAACAAAATTAAAATATTCCAGATAGAAAAAAAGTTACAGTCATAAATATCAGACGGAGTAACTAACGGACTTCGCTTATTTTCTCAAGGCAATTATGACTTACTATCACTGACATAGCACTGCATTGAAAGGAAGCTCTATAACACTCTCATGTTATGTGTTAACTCCTATCTTGTTTAATTATTTACTTACCACATGTTGAAAGAAGCTGGCACTGGTCCAAATTTTAATTGTGAATGGTATATTGTCCCCATAATTGTATGACCCCTTGATGATTGATGTTAACAGTTTGTAGCGATCCTAGTGTCATTAACTTGCAATTACATGCATGTGCTAGACATTGTTTGGTCTTATACCTTAGGGCAGTTTTATTCTAATCTTATCTCATTAAAATCAAAGATTAATATTGTATATCATTATGTGATTATGAAAGTCATGTTTATGTATATATAGGGTGTTTTAGAGCTCTATCCAATGCATGTGTTAGGTGAATTGTTTGTCATGAGAAAATTAGCAAAGTCCGTTGGTTACCTGTCCTTACATTTATAGCTGTAACTTTTTTTCTGGAAGGAATAATTTAATTTTGTTTTCAATATTAAAAAACTGATTAAATTCTGCAAAAAATGTACATCTTAGTTTAAGGGGTTACCATTGACTTTTTTTCAGAAAAATTCAATTATTTGCAGAGCTCTATTTGTTTTCTTAAAAAATATGCAACATCCATGTCTTTAACTTGTATTTTTCTTTTAAAATAAAATAGCATGATAATAAAATTGTTATCAATGAATTTGTAATTTAATTGTCTTTCCAAAAATGTATAGTTTTATACAGTTATCTTTAGTAACTTCAATGGTATGATATGAAAAAGACAACTAGTGTAAAAATAAGAAAATGCGTATCAATTACAGATAAATCTTCAGATATTGGGAGGACTTTATCTGATGAGGTCATAGAATGAAATGGGTTAAGAGGTAAACCATAGAATAGGGACTGGAAGTATTTTATTACCAACTCCACAAAGGGAAGTAGGGAATTATGCCCTATACCTCCTCAATTGACAGTGTAAATGTTCTACTAACTTAGCTTACAAAACTTGTTATAAAAACAGGTATGGCCATTCTCCCTACTACCAATGATTCTTAATCATATAGGGCAGGACTGGTGTCAGTCACTAACAACAGTATGAGCCTAAACAGCTAAACCCAGAAATTTAGCTTTTACAGGAACAGTGAGTTGGTTAACTGTGGCAGGCCAGTTGGAATTAAGTATATTTTTATTGTTCTGTTGGTTACTAAGGTATTTTATGTTACAGGAACTTGAAACTTCTGATAGAGAGGAACAATATAATGATGATGGTGAATGGGAACCTCCTAGTAAACGTAAAAAAGGAGGATCTGCATATTCTAAGTAAGATATCTTTGATTGCTATGATTTATTAAAGTTAATAGACTTGATCAGTCATTGCCTTAACTAGTAGCTCAAAGTCTGAGACAAATAATCAGGCTACTGAAAATTGCATATTACTTATAGTCAAGCTTGTTAATAATAATATTATAATGTCTTTCACTTTATGATTTAATGAGGGACTTTAGTCAGTTATCTTCCCCTGATAAAATCTGAAGCAATCCAACTGGTAAGTAGGTCCTTACAGTTGGAATCCTCCAGGGTTTTACACAGCCATTGATAATTGGGGGTCCACTGGATGCAGGACTGACAAAAACAGGGGTCCACACAGTGAAATCAGGGGTCCAATACCAAACTGCAAACAATTTTGTTGTATCAAAGTTATGATTGTTGTTTTATATGTTTAAAATAAAAAAAGGAAATAAAGGAAAATTAAACCACCAGAAAACTTGTATCTCAGTTTATTGAACATTGGTAGTAACAACAGTGACCGTTGGATTGTCAAATTTTATTGAGTAGACACAAAATTCATACTCTATTTGTTCAGTTTACTTGAAGGGGGGAAATTGTTAGAATGTAAACATTGCCACGTGCTTTCAGGTAAATAAACAGTTACCCGTGATGCGCGGCGTCTCCGTACAAAGGTCAGTCAGACCATTTGTGTACAGAATGCCCTCTACTTAAACAACCGAAAGTTCCAAATGCGCGCCTTCTTGAGTAAACATCCCATTCGGAACGACCTCGACGATCATCTACGAAGATACACCTCGGATATCAATCGTAGTAGAAATACAACAAAGTTATGAGGTCAGGCGATTAACCTCATAGGTTAAGTAGTGCCGAAGTAAACAATCAACATGGCAGATCATTTTGCAGAAAGTATCGAGTACACAAAAATGTTTGAGGATCAACTTTGATTTGAGTGAATATCAGTTACAGGCATTGAAGAGCTTTAACTGCCCATACTCGTCCGTCATTTTTGGTGTGTGCCAGCGTTCCAAACGTCGGGAACGAGGCTAGATTCTATGATGGAACTATTTTCGCTCCTCGTGATATCCGAGGTGTATTTGCGTGGAAAATCGCCGAGGTAGTTCCGAATGTAAACATCCCGCAGCGGTTATTTCCCTTTATCAAATATATTAGAGAAGCAACGCGTGACGTAATCGCTACGAGGAGTTTGCTTCTTTGGCTTACTTGGGAAATACCCTATTACGTCAACAGTGTTTATATCCGGGGTATTGAAATGAAATTTCTTATTTGATTGCCTACAAATACGGTCAATCTTAGCTTAAAATATAAATGTTTCCAGTTAACTTGTGCAGTTGAAAGAATATCTGAGGATGTTGCTATGTATTTTATGCGTCCAAGTGGACGCAGGCTTTAAAATGTTTGCGTCCACACAGGTAGTTTATGCGTATATGGACGCGGATTTGTGCGTCCTGTAAAACCCTGAATCCTCAGATTTTATCATTGAAGTCCTATGTGAGGATAAAAAAATATTTCATCTAATATATTCCTTGTTAATGAAGATATTAACAGAAGTGGTGAAGTTTAGATAGCTCTTTACCCTAAAAATACCTAGCTTGAATTTCAGACGTATTAAATGATTTACAAGAAAAGTTATTTAAGATTAATTTTGGCAAATTGACATTGAACAGTAAGGGTAAAATCCAAGTAATCCAACTAATTGGACCTACCTATTTGAAGAGTATACAAGGGGAAATAACTGAATAAAGTCGCTTATTAAACAGGCATGTTCTAAAGTGGTATGTATCACATGATTGTGTTTATATTGTAGGAGATTCACTAACTTACCAAAACGTGAGACAACTTACAGACTAGCTAAGAATCTTGATGCTGTCAGTCGTAAAGCTATGGATATATATGCTACTAGTGAAATGTATGCAGAAATAAAAACTAGACGTACTAGACGAAGTGTAAGTTATCATATCTTTCATGTATAGAAAATTTTCTCATTTTCACACTCTATTCAAAAATTGGTCTTACTTCCTTGAGCAAGAAATCTCAATGAGCTTAGCACTAAAAGACCAAGAAGTGGACTTTATAGTGAAAACTCAAAGTTGTAAAAAATCTTAATGCAAAACCAAGCAAAAATAAATTTGTAAAAAAAGGGGCAGCATATTATCAAAAATCTTACGATAATGTAACAATACAAAATAGAAGGGTTTGTACTACTAAAATCAATTGTTAACAGTTGAAAATATGAACCCAGGTCTTTATGAACACCATGTGGATGGGACAGTCTTGCTAGACTAAGAAATTTATTATATCTTATAATCTGACTTGATAAATACTTAGTATATTACTAGAGTTCTTTGAAACCTATAATAATTGTAGCTAGTGCTTTTAAAAAAATTAAGATGAAAATAAGAAAATACTTTCCTCTCAGTTATGATTGTTTATCTGTATTGTGCATAGAGTTTGACCCCGACCCGACCTTTATGCAAGAATATTCATTACATTGAGTAGGAATGTAGTATTAATGTACGATTACTCCATGGTCGTGAGGATTATGTGTTGAAATTTACCACATAAACATACTTCTATAATTTTACAATCGCTGCCGAAGTGTAGAATAGACGTGGTACTGATTTTCGTCGGGATATGTGTAGATAATAATTAGACGCAAATGTGAAAGGTCAGATCGGGGTCAAATTTTACGCACTATATATTTGTGTAATTTTAGGATCAAGGTTGGGAAGAAGATTGGACTGAGAAGAAACTGCCATCTGAACATAAGGTAAGTAGATTTTTGTACTGTAAGTTTGTCCATCATTTAGTTAGTCAGTATTTGCTTCTTTACTCGCCATAAGCCTAGAACAAGTGGAAATTGATTTGAACTAGTGAAAATTACAATGTTTTTGAAATAGTGCTAATTTGACAGTTTTCTTGAGGTGAGCTAGGTTAAAGGTTGCGCTTACTTATGATGTTGAATTAATAAGGTTGTCAGTCAATTCAAGTTTGACTTGAATTTACAACCCCTTACAAACCAAAGTGGCAGGAAGGTATATAGGACTAAGCGTGTTATTACATTCCATACATGTATATGCCTATGCTATGGGGAGGTCTTGAGCTCTCTTCTCTCCCAAAGCATTTTTGCAGTGTTTATTTCATGTTAGTTTGATTGTACTTTGGATGTGGTACTTAAGTGCTTGCTTCCAAGACATTTTTTTTAAATTTTATGTATTATTTTTTATTTGTTAAGGGTCAAGGTTGGGAGGATGGTTGGGTTGATAAGAAGCACTCATCTGAAGCTAGACCCAGGGTAATATTTTATGTGACATTAAATTTACTTAATATACAATGTAGTTGACAATTTAAGCATTTGTCAAAATAAACAGTTCTTTTCTAAACATTATTTAATGTTCCTTTTTATTTGTATATTCTATACTTGCAATATTCAATTAACTTGGATAATGATATATCAATGTAGTTTATAAGTATAAAATATCTCTAGAAATTTAGTCCTTAAAGACAGGTCTCATTAGATATGTATGTGTAGTTCATTTTTTCTCAACTGTCAAACCATGAACAATTTCACGGTGACTTTGTGCTCTTTGTCTAACACTCTTGATATTGAGATAGTGTGTAATCCTCCACCGTGAAATTATTCAAACTTTGACAGTGAAGAAAAAATGGACTATATGTATGTATATATATGTTTACAGTTAAATGAGTTTACTGGTGTATTAGAGATCTCGGATGAGGAAGAGACGTATCCACCTGATCTTGTATCTTGTGCTAGAATTAATCCATTTACTGGTAAATCTGACTTGATGTAAGTATGATAATAACGATGTTTGATAGTTAAGATGTTTTTTTGGGGGTTTTTTTATTGGAGTTAACGCCATATCAACACAATTTAGGTCATTTCACGGCGTCCAGCGCACCTAACCTAGCTTTCCTGGACCATTGTCTATAACCAGTACTCACCTACCCTTCCACAAGGCCGGAAACTTCTCCATATTATCTAATCAATGGAGGAAAATCGACATTATTGTCAAATTTTCATGGAAGGGTATAACCTCCCCGGGTGGGATTCAAACCCGCACCCCCTCGGGCACGAGTATCCAAATCCCGGCGCGCTACCAGCTGCGCTATCGACCCGGGTTAGTAGTTAAGAAGTAGTAATATGTATTGACTATGGGTAAGAACTTTCAGTATTATTACTGATTTCAGTATTTTGAAAATTAATAACTCTATGTAATGTATATAAAAACTGTGAAAGGTTGTAATGTGTTAGTGATTATTTTAAAGTAGAATAGCAGGGTGCTGCTCCCTGCCTGTTTTTGCTCCTCCCAGTGCAAAAATAGTTCCTTCGATACATCTTTTCTCTAATGCACCCTAACCCTTTTTTCTGCCTCCCTGCCCTTTTCTGGTATCTAGAATAATCACTATTATTAAGTCACTTCTCTAATATTATTGTATTTTAAAGTGCATTAATTTCATCATTATGTCAGAATCGCTGTTACATGACCTCTCTTGTCTTATTGAAAATACCAAGATTTTAAGCTCATTTTGTAGTTTTAACGTCACTGACTCAAAAGTGATGAACCTTGGGATTGATTTATGTGCTAGATCTTCATAGCTCTGTGGAGAGTGGTTGTAAGCTATTTTCTATGCCCATTCTCTTTATTATCTGTGTATCATATTAGACATGTGTTTGGTAGGATGTTAAAAGTTTAGGTTCAATGATCTAGGCATGTCAAGGGACAGTAGGTTGGTCTACTGACTGCCTTTATATGTCTAAAAATTTGTCAGTAAACACAGCTTTAAGTATCATAGTAAGAATGATATTATTTGACAATCATTAAATAATTTGTAATTTCTTTAGCATTCTATCAATGATTTTGGCTTGCTTTCATTGTCTGTCCTGTTTTAATTATTTCTTTAGAAATGTTAACCTTGGTTAGAAGAAACTAAAACACTGTTGTATGAAATGTGAAGAATTAATTTATTATTATTTTGTCCAATTATTTCAGGAAAAAGTCAAGGAAGGATAATATAGTTATAAAGAAAGATGTAAGCCATCTTAATAAAAGAAAAGGTGGACCAGGGGCTAATGCTAACAATCCAGCAGTTGTGATTGAGTTGGACAGTGATTCTGAGAACCCATCTCACAACAACCAGGGTGATCTCCCTTCTACATCCAATGATTCCAATCAACCTAAGCAACCTCAGAGTTTAACTGAGAAAATGGGATTGGTGAACAAAATCAAACCAACCAAAGAGGTAAATTTAATTGAAAACAAAAAGATGATAAAATAAGTTAATTTAAGCTCTTTGAGTTCAATTTACTTCTTTGGGATGATTTTACTTTATATTGCTAAAAGAACTTTTTAGGACTTTTTTTACCTCTATCAAGTTCATTTTTATACGCCCGTTTTGAAAAAACGGTCGTATTATGTTATGCTGTTGTCCGTCTGTCCGTCTGTCCGTCTGTCCGTCTGTCCGTCTGTCTGTCTGTCCGTCTGTCCGTCTGTCCGTCTGTCCGTCCGTGGACAATTGCTTGTCCGGATGATAACTCAAGAAAGGATGAACCTAGGTTCCTCAAATTTTTTGTGTTGATAGCCCTTGGGTGGAGGAGGTTCCCTATTGATTTTGAGACCCCAGGGTTAAAGGTCAAGGTCACTGGGACTTAAAATAGGTAAAACTTGTCCGGACAATATCTGTACCACCAATGTACCTAAGTTCACCAAATTTAATGTAAGAGTAGCCCATGTGTCAAAGATGTTCCCTATCAGTTTTGGGGCCCCTGCGTCAAAGGTCAAGGTCACAGTGGCATCATATGGGAAAAAAACTTGTCCTGACAATAACTTAACAACCAATCTACCTAGGATCACCAAATTTTATGTGAGATAAGCCCATGTGTCAAGGATGTTCCCAATCAGTTTTGGGGCCCCTGGGTCAAAGGTCAAGGTCACAGGGACATCAAATTGAAAAACCTTGTCCGGACCATAACTCAACAACGCCTGTACCTAGGTTCACCAAATTTTATGTAAGAGTAGCCCATGTGTCAAAGATGCGCCCTATAGGTTTATGGGGCCCCAGGTTCAAAGGTCAAGGTCACTGGGGCATTATATGGAAAAACTTTGTCCGGACAATAAATGAAACACCAATGTACCTAGGTTCACCAAATTTCATGTGAGAGTAGCCCATAAGTCAAGGATATGCACTATTGATTTTGGGGCCCCTGGGTCAAAGGTCAAGGTCACAGTGGCATCAAATTGAAAAACATTGTCCGGGTAATAACTCACTAATGACTGTACCTAGGTTCACCAAATTTCATGTGAGAGTAGCCCATGTGTCAAGGATGTACCTTATCAGTTTTGGGAAAACAGGGTTTAGTTTAAATCTTAAACCAGAAGATATCAAATTACCAAGCTGTGACTTCAAATGTTCTATCAATATGTTTATAAAGTCAAAATGGCAAACAATGAAACACTTGTCCAGACAATAACTGAACCACCAATGTACCTAGGTTCTCCAAATTTTATGTGAGGGTAGCCCTTGGGTAAAGGTTATGCCCTATCGGTTTTGGGGCTCCTGGGTCAAAGGTCAAGGTCACAGAGGCATCATATTGAAAATCCTTGTTTGGACAATAACTCATCAACTACTGTACCTAGGTTCACAAAATTTTATGTGAAGGTAGCCCTTGTGTCAAGGATGTTCCTAATAGGTTTTTTGGGCCCCAGACCCAAAGGTCAAGGTCATAGAGGGATCATATGGAAAAACCTTGTCCAGACAATAACTGAACAACCAATGTACCTAGGTTCACTAAATTTGGCGTGAAAGTAGCCCATGTGTCAAGGTTATGCCCTATTGGTTTTGGGGCACCTTGGTCAAAGGTCAAGGTCACAGGGGCATCATATTGAAAAACATTGTCTGGATAATTACTCAACAATGATTGTACCAAAGTTCACCAAATTTCATGTGAGAGTAGCCCATGTGTCAAGGATGTACCTTATCAGTTTTGGGAAAACAGGGTTAAGTTTAAATCTTAAACCAGAAGATATCAAATTACCAAGCTGTGACTTAAAATGTTCTATCAATATGTTTATAAAGTCAAAACGGCAAACAATGAAACACTTGTCCAGACAATAACTGAACCACCAATGTACCTTGGTTCTTCAAATTTTATGTGAGGGTAGCCCTTGGGTAAAGGTTATGCCCTATTGTACTTGGGGCTCCTGGGTCAAAGGTCAAGGTCACAGGGGCATCATATTGAAAATCCTTGTTTGGGCAATAACTCATCAACTACTGTACCTAGATTCACAAAATTTTATGTGAAGGTAGCCCTTTTGTCAAGGATGTTCCCAATAGGTTTTTGGGCCCCAGACCCAAAGGTCAAGGTCACAGAGGCATCATATGGAAAAACCTTGTCCAGACAATAACTGAACAACCAATGTACCTAGGTTCACTTAATTTTATATGAAAGTAGCCCATGTGTCAAGGTTATGCCCTATTGGTTTTGGGGCGCCTTTGTCAAAGGTCAAGGTCACAGGGGCATCACATTGAAAAACATTGTCTGGGTAATTACTCAACAATGACTGTACCTAAGTTCACCTAATTTTATGTGACAGTAGACCATGTGTCAAGGATGTGCCTTATCAGTTTTGGGGAAACAGGGTCAAGTATAAACCTTCAACCAGAAGATATCAAATTACCAAGCAGTGACTTCATATGTTCTATCAATATGTTTATAAAGTCAAAATGGCAAACAATGAAACTTTTGTCCAGGCAATAACTGAACCACCAATATACCTAGGTTCATTAAAGTCTATGTGAGGGTAGCCCTTGGGTCAAGGATATGCCCTTTTGGTTTTGGGGCTCCTGGGTCAAAGGTCAAGGTCACAGAGGCATCATATTGAAAAACCTTGTTTGGACAATAACTCAACAAGGACTGTACCTAGGTTCATAAAATTATATGTGAATGTAGCCCTTGTGTTAAGGATGTTCGAACTTCTCAATAGGTTTTGGGGCCCCAGACCCAAAGGTCAAGGTCACAGAGGCATCATATGGATAAACCTTGTCCAGACGATAACTGAACAACCAATGTATCTAGGTTCACTAAATTTTTTTAGGAGAGTAGCCCATGTGTCATGGTTATGTCCTATTGGTTTTAGAGCCCCTGGGTCAAAGGTCAAGGTCACAGGGGCATCATATTGAAAAACATTGTATGTGTAGTAAATCAACAATGACTGCACTTAAGTTCACCAAATTTCATGAGAGAGTAGCCCATGTGTCAAGGATGTTCCCTATTGATTTTGGGGCCCCTGGGTCAAGTTTAAACCATCATCCAGAAGATATCAAATTACCAAGCAGAGACTTCAAATGTTCAATCAATATGTTAACAAAGTCAAAATGGCAGACCATGGAAATAATGCTATATTTAATAAGTAAAATGAATTTAGTTCACCAAATTTTATGTGAGGGTAGCCCATGTGTTAAGGATGTTCCCAATTGGTTTTGGGTCAAAACTGGGTCAAAGATCTAGGTCACAGGGGCATCATATGTACAATCCTTGTTCGGACAATAACTAAACAATGATTGTACCTAGGTTAACCAAATTTTATGTGGATCAGCCCATTTGTCAAGATGTAATGTGTTGATAGCTCTTAGGTATTTGATGTTCTATTTTGATTTGGAAACCCCAGGGACAAAAGTCAAGGTCACAGGGACTTAATTCATATTGAAACATTTTCCGGACTGTAACTCAATAATAATTGTACCTACATTGTAGGTTTTCCAAATCTTATTTAAGGGTAGCCTTAATGTCTAGCATATGCCCCTTTGGTTTTAGGTCCCTGTGTTAAAGTCAAAAGAAAAATCATGAGGAAAAACCTTGTCCAACAACCAACTTTACCTAAGATCACCAAATTTTATGTATCAATACTCTTTGGGTCAAGGGCGAGAACTTTTGGTTCTGAGGCCCCAGTGTCAAAGTCACTGGAAGTTTGTATGGGAAAACTTTGTGTCTGTGATAAATCAACCATGGCTGTACCTAGGTTCTCAAAATCTTTGCTTTGGATAGCCCTCCTGTTAAGAATGGGACCTATTCTGAGATCCTGAGGTCATTGGTCAAGGTCACAGGGACTTTATATGAGATAGAACACAGCATGGACTGCACAAGGGCGTATAATGCCCCGCCCAGCGGAGCTCTTGTTACTTTAGGTGTTAGTGATCGTCTAAGCTCTTTAAGATCATTTCAGCTCTTTGTATATATTTTACCAAGGTGTTCTTAGAGGAATTTACATTTCAACTTGAATTTACATTGCTCAGAGATGGTCGGAAATCGCGAAGAAATCTTATTTATATCCTTAGGTGTTTCTCACTCAAATTAATTTATAGTACTTGTTGCTATTTTCTTATTAATAATGTCAACACTGACTTGATTATGACTGCTAGCACCTTAACACACTAGCCCAAAGTACTGGAAGAGTGTAAATTCATGTGGAATAGTTAAAATTATTATTTCATATAGTCTGGCAAGTAAATAATATAATTACTGTATAATCATGTTTCATAATTGTTCTGTTCTGCCTTGCATATTTATTGTACATGCTTTTCTTTATATTTCCGATTTTGTTTATATGTCAAATTTTGTAAAATACTGACAAAATGTTTTGACTTAACTTGACTGAGCCGCAGGCTAGCTCAGTTAGTAGCACGCAAGTCTACTGATCGAGGGGTCGTGGGTTCAATTCCTGGGCAGGGCATACTTTCATGGAGCTTGGTCATGAAATTATTTCTACTGCCATTCTCCCTCTTACCAATGATGTTTTATTATGTAGGGCAGTTGTCAGTCTCTGAAGAAAGTATGCGCTTAGTAGTTGGTTAACAGCTAAATCCCGAGATTTAGCCTTTCCAGGAGGAGTGAGTAGGTTGACTGACCTATATAATGTGTTGCTACGGCATTAAACCCAACAAACAAACAAACAAACTTGACTTGACTGACTATGTAACATAATAAATCAGGCTATTGCTCACTAAAATTTAAGGCAAAGACTGTTCTGCCTTTTGTGATAAGATTCTGGCCACAAAATCATTGAACTTTAACTTATCTTTGTGTTAGTCCTAATGTTAAAGTTTCAATTGCATTTATATTACAGGTGGATTCAACTACTGAACCTGCTAAATGGAAAACACAAATGGTTTGTTTGAAAGCAAAGAAAAAGACAGAAGACAAGTCAGGGCCAAACCTTGCAGAAATCAAACTTCTTGAAATTATGTCTAACTGTAACTGGGAGATAGACAGAACAAATATGTTATCAAAAATCTCACATATCATTTCTAAGGACAACTCTAACGATTATCCAAGAAGTCAGAGTGTTGGTTGGGGTGCTTACGTTTTAAAGTTTTTGCCTAAGTCAGATTCACCGGCTCTTATTCCACCAGAGTTGAAATCTAAACTTCCAGATCATATTTTTTCAATTCGTATTAAAGTTACAAAGGAAAATCGTCCATCCTTATCAGGGGATGCAACTCTGAAAGATAGACCTCTCACAATGGAGGAAAGAAAGAAACACGTTATGAAATGGCAGAAAAAGTTAATAGATAAGATAAAATTTGCTGAAAGATTAAGAAATCTGATTATTTCGGAAGAGAAAAGCGGTGTTGTTGATTCCAAGTTTTCTGTGTCAAGGGAAGGCATAGAAAAAGCTCTAAAGAAGTACAAGACACAATTATGGAAGGCTTACACTGGTAGCAGTAATCTAACTCTTCAGCAACTAAAACAAGCATTACATGCTGCGAAAGTTAACTCCACATCAAAGTCTGGCAGTGTTGATAATAAACCTTCAAGTAGTGAGCAGCTCCCTGTTTCCTCTAATACTCAAATTAGAATACAACCTAAAGGGCCATCTTTGATACCCATAGCTCCAGCAATCAACACACAAAGTCATAGTTTCATCAATATTGCTAATCTGCATTCCGGAGGGGGTAATTCCATACCATTGTCAGGGACATGTTCATATGAAAATTTTGTAATACGTCATGCTAATGATGGTTTGACTACTAATATTTCCATGGTAACAACTGGGAGCTTTAATACAGTAAGCACTGTTTCCACAGGTGGGGTAGTCACTACTAAATCAAGCTCAGCTCATGGTAGTATACTTGCACCTAGTGTTAGTTCACATCCTGTCAATGGGAAAGCTTCACTAGGGATGGCAACCCCAGTTACAAACAGTTTACCTAAGGCAATATTTATACAGCAAGCTCCACCTGTGTGTAGTACCGGTGTGCCGGTTCCTGTGTCAGTATCAAGTGTTCAAACATCAGGCAATGCTCCAGTTGTACTCCCAATGCCTAGTGCTAAAGGAGTTATGGAAGATGTTGTTTTTATGCCATTAGACAAAAACGTGTCTCCTAACAGTCTGCCTCCAGGTGTTAAATTGGCCGTACTTCAACCTGTATCTAAAATAAATGAAACAACAGCTCCTGGACGTTTACTAGTACCACCACATCCCACTCAAGGTTATAGAATGAAGACTATGGTGTTTCCATCAACCTCAGCGATGATATCACCATCATTACCTAACCAACTACCAACCACTGTCTGTACTACACAGAAAAATGGACAGAATATAATAGTTGCTAACCCTGTGATGTCACCAGTAGTTCTACCAAATGTATCTAGTGTGAGACCTCCAAAACAAGTTCCCTGTGTGCCTATTACATCTACTTCAAATCCACTTGCTAATGCTATTCCATTGAAAAACATATCTAATATCAATTCATCAGTGCCTTCTAGTTCTGTACCCAACGTTTCTATGGTTACAACAAACACTCCGTGTTCACCTTCTATATATCCAATACAGTTTGCTAACCCAGCATCTGTAGCAAAACCTACCTCTTCAGGAATTGTTGTCATGCCACCAAGAGACATGATTGGGTTACCTAGAGTGGAACCTTTACCATTTAAACTACTACCTGTTACAAGCAGCATGGATGGTAAACCAATGCAGTTTCTTGTTCCTGTTTCTATGCCTTTTAGTAAAGGTTTGAATGATACAACATACTTTAACACTGTAACACTTTCCAATGTGATACCAGTTTCTAACACTTCAACAGTGTCTAATACTCCTTGTCTGCTAGCGTCTGATTGCCCTGTTGAAACAAAGACTAAATCTAAACGTGCAAAATCTAATAAAGTCAAAGATAAAAAACAAACAAAAGCTGGTAAATCTAAAAAAGATGCACCTGTCACTGACGATACAGGAGAAGTTAAAGTACCAGATTATTTAAATCATGTTGATGAATCTATTGATAATGTAAGTAAGTGTTTAGATGATAAAAACAGTGAAAAATCTGAAGTTGAAATGGACTGTAGTGCTATTGGTGAAGACAATATTGATCTAAAATCGTCAAATAACACTCGGGATAATATTGAAAGTGAAAAAGAAAAAGTAGTAATTATTGACCATTTGAAAGACAAAACTACTGTAGCACTTGTAAATGATAAGGGAAAAGATCTAAAATCATTGGAAAGTGATACAGAAAAAACTGGTGTTGATGAAACTTCAAAATTGGACTCTAGTGACATTGATAATGCTAATGATAATGGTACACTGGATTTAAAAATAGAGGATGTTAAATCTGTACAAGATCTTGATAGTGAATCAGCTGAGGCAGATCAGAATTGTTTAGATAAAAGTACAAAACCATTAACGTCTGAAATAAATACAGTTGATATGGAAGATGATGGACTAGCACCTTCTGATGAGACAACAAATGGTAAAAGAGCATCACCTGATTTATTAGACATGATAGATATGGAACAAACTATTAAACAAATGAATGAAATGGAAAATGAAGTTGGTATCAAGACTGATGATAATCTTGAAGGCGCTATTGATGATGCAATACAAATTATCGACTCAGAGGTAAATATTTCGTGGTTGCGTTTTTTTTTATTTTGTCACCTAACTTGACGTCATACTGGTATCATTTGTGTCAGCTGTTATTATGTATGCACCCCCTTTTCACTTGTTTAAGAATTCTTTATCTATATTTCAAATGACTCTAAGCTAGATATTAGTGTTGCTGCGATTTTCTCAATGCATTGTCAAAACTATAATCTCATAGAAGTGTTGGTACCCAGAAATGTGTTTAAAAATGTCATCATAGTTTATATTAGTACAATCATACTTCCAATTTGGAAAGGGGTTGCTTACTTTTATCAACTCCCAACCATTTTTACTGTAAGTGAATGTTGCATATAAAATATTGTGATTTCTTTCTTGGTACAATGCCACTATCATGATGTAAATTAGCTAGCAGTACCAAGCTCTACTAGGTTTGCATGTTTCTTGCAATGTCACAGTGTAGCACTTTTGAGTTCATTTTAAATATTTGAGATCATTGAAATTATTAATTACTGATATTCTAGGATTCAGATGTTGACATAATGTCATTTGAGCCATTAGTATCATCAGGTATGAAACGTAAACTATCACATGTCCCTACTGACGATGATGAATGTCAAGTCAAGAAATACAAACAAGATGAGGTAACTTAAACATTTATTTATTATACCCCCGCTTCGAAGAAGAGGGGGGTATACTGTTTTACCCTTGTCCGTCTGTCCGTCCGTTACAAAATTTCCGTCGCAGTTTTCTCAGCAACTATAACATGTAGCAGCCTAATACTTTTGCATATTGCTTCATCCCATAGTCTCATGTGGTGTAAAGCGATTTCATGCTCCTTGCTCATCTACTTCCTGTTTGTCGCATATTTTTAGATTTTTGCGGGGGTATCACTAGTGAGCATTAGCTCACAGATTTACTTGTTTTTATTTGTTATTAAAATAATTAAAATGTAGACTGATTGTTTCAAACAGTGCTGTGTAGACCTACTTGTGACTTGTTTTACTGACTAAGGTTTAGAGAAGAGACTTGCTGTATAAGTTTACTGTGGGAGCAGTGTTCCAGTGGTAGGACATGTGCTTAGCAATAAAGAGGTCCCAGGTTCAACCCCCACTAGAAGCACAACTAATCTCCTTGAGCAAGAAATTTACATACAGTTGTTCTACTTTACCTAGGTGTAAATGGGATCTGTGAGGGACCACCTGCCTGAACGTGATTTTTTTAATCGGGGATTATTGTGACTAAACATGTAAATGGGAGCAGACTTTAAACCAATATTTAACATATTAGTTGGACTTGTATCAGTTCAGTACTGTTGTATTTACATTTAATCATAACTACATATATGTTTTATTTGATATATTTAAAGCATGCTGAGAGAAGTAAAGAAAAGAGGACATTACCAAAGTCTAAACAATGCCGTGAGAAAACAAGAAGACAAAAATTAAGACATTTGTTTGATGTGATGGAAGGTGTTGTATTTAAATATAATGAGGAAATGAGTTGGATTAAAGGTTCTATACCAAAACATATGATTCTCTTAGAGGTAAGTCAAAGTTTTTGTGATCTAGTTTGGAATGGAGGGAGTTGGTAGGGGTTTAGACCCCATTTGCTGAAAAAGTTAAAAAATACTCATAAAATCATTTAACATGTGATTAGAATGGTTATTTATGGAAATAGTTTAAAAGTAAATCTTCAATTGTCCTAACCCAAACTTGTCCTTGACAACCAATCAACCAGATTATAAACAATAGCCCAAAACCTGGAAGTAGTGCAATTTCATTGGGGTTAGTGAAAAGTACTTTTTTCATAAAGTCAAGCTTGTTGGTAATTTCGAGTTTTGCTTTTTACTATGTAACATAATAAGTAGAAGATATTTGTTTACTTCGGTGTAAAATCGATTTTTTCACGAGTAAGCCAAGGATGCAATATTTTCACACCTGGCTAGTGAAATAAAAATCGATCTTACACTGAGATAAACAAATTTTTTGTTTATTATATGCTTCAGACTGGTGTAATTTATTGTTGTAGTCTTATTTACTTTCCCTCTATCGCGCCTTTGAAAAAAGTAATCCGTCAAAACTGTGCATCCAAACCTTGAAAATAAAAAATTCATTTCATTGTTTCATAAGAAAGAAATATCAATTTTTTATTTTACTGATAAATTCCAGTATTTCACTAGATGCATATAATAAATCGGGCTATAGCTCAAGACAATTTAAGAAATAATGAAAATAATTACTGAAGACAGCGAGCATTGCATGATTTAATTCTCTCTATATATATTGTAGGCTTATGGTCTTATTCAAGCTTTAAAACAAAGAAATGAATATCTTAAGGAATGTTTTGATGATGGAAAACAATGTCAATTTGCTTTAAAAGCTAAACTTAAAAAGCAAACAGGTAAGTGTATATAATTTGCGAATGGTAGAGTAGTTGCTTCTATGAAAATTTTGTGACTGTTCTTTGTTTCACCTTATAATAAGTCTCTTTGTAAAAGTAATTGCATTTTATTGATTAAGTTTCATGCTAATGCATGTTCATTGACTTGTCCCGGTCATCATGTTACGAGCATCTATCAATCTCTTTTTGAAGTTTTCCTTTCTGCTTAGTGCAGCTGACACATTAGCATATCGTAATTTTACCATCCTTGCTGGTACCTATTTACACCTAAGTGAAGTGAAGCAATCACAAATTAGCATTGCCCAATGTGGGGTTAAACCTTGGACCTCTTGATAGCAATATGTGCATATATGTTTTTTTTACATTTACATACTTGTATTTTGTTCTTTTATTGACGTACTTGTTTATACGAATGATGTCATTCCTCCAAAACATTTGATCCAGACTTTCTCATTACTATCTTATGTATGTATTTTTGATCATGTATTAACACATTTTGCTATGATCATCATATGAACTAACTCATTTTATGTAATTACTTATATATATGTATATATATAACATGACATTGTAATTGTACATGACAAGATGTCAAAAAGACATAAGTTGAATAAAAAAAATTTTTTGTATATTCATACTTAGTATGTAAATATGTAACCTATGTAACTCTCCAAAATTGGAGGTAATAAAAATATATACCAACCATTGGACTACTGCTTCCACTTTACTTGACTTACTTATCTCTTTTATCTTTCAGATGAATTCGTTGAGATGGGTGTACCTCAGCCAATATTACAAAACTTTTTAAAGAGTGTTCAGAGAACTGCTAACATAGAAAGTATGAACAGAAGTAGAAAGGAAAAGAAAGATTCTAATACGGAGGAAGATGATTCACATCTTGATTTTAAACCATTAAAAAAATCCTGGTGTAAAATTACTGATAAAACTGAAACCGATGAAGCTAGTGAGAGTAGTAATCCTCCTAATGATGATAGAAACATTCCTACTAATAGTACTGTCATTGTTGACAATAGTTTATTACAAAATGTTGTGTCCGCTGTCAATGAATTAGAAAGAGTTGACAGAAACATTGTTGTAGAAAATGTTGAGAATTCCAATATACCTACATGTAGTGGCACTAAGCTCAGGAATAATTCAAATGTAAACACTGTGGATATTATAAGTGATATTAAAATTTCTCAGGAGTATAATAGTGACTTAAAAACTCAGGGCAGTACTGATCCACAGTTTTCTGAGCTTACTATTACACATAGTGATGTCAATGATGACGGTGTGCCTGTGTCACATCATGAAGGTCATACACCTTTCAGTGATGATGATGATGATATTCAAAGCACCACAGGTGATGCAGTAATAGACTTTGAGGATGATTCTGTTAGATCAGAACATTCAGATGATTTTGTGAATACTTCGACTTAGCGTCTAGAAAAATTACACTTGCTGTTGATTAGAGATCTCATTGCTATAATGCTTTTTTTCATTATTTTGTTCATAGATTTTATGTAAAATTAATTTTCATTATATTTTGTCTTTTGTTTTGTTATATGCTGAAATTAATAGAAATCGATTGAATTGCCTTAAGTTTACATTGTTTTTTTTTAAAGTTTCATTTTCACCAAGAAGTACATGTATGTGTTATTTTCACAATTTGGTGTCTTTTTCACACATGTAGAGCAAGTTGAACATGACTGTGATCTATTCAGAGTTAGATCATAGTAAAACTAATCAAATTGTATCAGGTAATTTAAAACCCTTTTCAAGTTAGTCTATGTTTCTCTGTGGTTAAATAACTGTGCATCTGAAATGAAATTGGTACCCAATGAGTTTTTGTTATCTTTTGTTTTCTATGGTCATAAGCAATGTCCATTTTAAAGTTGCATTTTTTTCATACAATAATTGGCAGTGATTTATATTAGCTACCACTCATGCCATTTTGGACAATGTTCAGATCCCAAATGCTAAATTTGACATAAAAAAGGTCCCTATACTTAGACCATTCTGGTATTAAGACCGTTGATCATAATGGTTCTGATAGAGGAACTATACTGTATTTATTCTTTATGGTGGCTTGTTATTCATGCAAGTTCTGCCGTGATATTGTCTTCTTAACAACACAATAAGAAACACAAGCTGTTAAGACTTAAAATATTTAGGTTGATTTGTTATCACTTAACTATAAATTTGTTAAGGAAGTTTGTATGATATTTACGTTTGTTGATTTTCTAATAAAATTTTCAGGCTTTTTATATGATTGTACATTCATTACAGATTTATGTGAACATGATAACAGTATGCAATGTTATTCAATTTTACTTTTGTCACAATTTTGTAATTTTGTTTGATTCAATTTTGTTAAATAAGTTTCATTTTCTGTGCAATAAATTGTAAATCATTGAATTACTTCAGTATTTTTGCCACATTAATGTGATTCTTACTTGCGCTGATTTGGGGTTGGTTCTTTTTGCTGCCTTAGAATTACCTGTCATCGTCTTAAATGTGTTTAAAAAAATGAGGTCATAACTGTTTAAGACAAACTGACCTACAGATAGTGAGAAACATGAGTCTCAAAAAAAACCCACTAAAATCATAAATGTGATGGGGTATGTTTTACAGAAAGTCAACACCCTTTACAGTTGTATTTCAGCACTTCTTTCTATTTCCAAAATGTTTCAATTCAATTTTGAGAATTTTAGAAATAAAAATTGATCTACGTAGAAATCTGCGAACGAGCAGCTTTAGTGTTTGTTTTTTATCTCCCTTGCATAAACAGTAATAAAAATAAAAGGTCATTATTTCAAAATATATTTTGAGAATGTTGTTCTTTATAAATTTAAATCTCTCTCTATTCAACTCAAAATTAAAGCCAATTTTGACTATCTAGTTATGATACTAGAGTATAGTTATGTACCCAGAGTCTAGTAGGATTCTCAATACTTGCCAGTATTGAGAATCCTACTAGACTCTGGATACGAGAATGCTATTATCTATGCAAAAATTGATATTTGTGTAGAATTTAATGTGAACTGTTTTTCTAGCTTCTATTACGTACATGGGATAAGTAACTAGCCTGATCAGATAAAATGTTATGATATGCAGCATCAAGCACCATACATTATACATGTATTACATAAACCTCATACGATATTAACATTTTGTCATTTAGATACATGTGTTGTCAATATTAAACATAAATTTTGAAATTGCAAGTTTTGATGAATTTGTATTACATGTATTAAAATCATTCTTCAAAAAACCCTTTTTTTCTCATACCTAATTGTCTTTTTAGATTACATTACATTGGTATAGAGAAAATCATTTTCATAGAAGACTGAAACAAAAGAGGAAACTAGAAGTTACAGCATAACTGTTTTTGCAGAAATGTCAATTAAAGGAAGCTACACTGCAGTAAAGTTTTAATGGATATGTTCAATTCTATGTCTGGTATAAACTTTGTACATCTATACTATTAAATTTGCGAGTTTCCTGTTTTGTGGAAGAAACTGCGCAGCTTTGAATAAATCTTTTGTTTGTCGCTGGAGCACCTATATACCGGCATATCAAGTTGACAATTCTTTTTTGACAAAGCCTCTTGATATTTGCAAATACTGCCAAAAATCAACAACAAAAGTGTTTTTTTTGTGTCTAAAAATAGTTCTAGATAAAACTAAAAATAGACCAAACTCCCTGCAGCGGTTATTTCCCTTTATTAAATCAATAAGGTTCCATGCCTGTTTCGAGGAACAGTTTCAAGAACTGTCATTATCTAAAGCCTGTGCTTGCACGGGCTCCCATCTAGTGTATAACAAAATAGAGAATATTCATGTCCGATCATTTTTTATTTCATTGAGTGAGCTCATAAAACAGTGACATAGCCTTGAGTGAAAATATCATATTCTGAGCTCGTGAATTAAACTAAGAAAAACATCTCGATTGAAGTGTTTGTATTGCACGCATTATTGCTAAAAATCGTTTAACACAAGATTGTTTCTGTACTCATAATTGTCATAGTAGCAGTATATTGCTTGTTAGTACCACAAGAAAAAAAACCAGTTAAATACATGTACTAGATGATCTCAATTTACCCAAATATTTGCAGTAAATGATGTATTTAGTGTCTGGGAGACCCTTTCTTCTTATACTGTATAGTGTGTAATTTTCCCGGGTATATAATTTTCGCTTTCTTTGTGGTCGACAACAATAGTGCAAATTCTAAACCTTGCAAAAATATATGTATCAATACAGATTCAATCTACGAAATAAGGAATTTTTAATGATGGAATATACATCAAATTTGAGAATTGTAAACACTTCAAAATGTAAACCCCTTGGATAAAGTGAAATATAGACACAATGAAATTAGAGTGATGTTTAGTTTGACACCCCCCTCCCCTTAATCTCTGTACATCTATGTTCTGTCTGTTATCACTATAGCTCGTTTAGGATAACTTGAGACAAACGACTCAGTTTGTTTACATATTTGGGACTCAGGTATTACATAAAACAGGGAGGTCAGCTGATTTTGTGTAATAAAAGTATTAAACATGTCTTAATGCGTGGAACGTGTGTTCTCGTACTAAATTTTATACATCAAAAACACACTGATAATAGTTGATAATAACGTGTACTAAACTTAAATCCACCTGTGTATAAAAATGGTGTCGTTGTATTTTGTCTCAAGTTATCCTAAACGAGCTATATGCCATATTTCACCATATAACAACCAGTTCTAAATGACTACATGTGTTTACTGGAATGTATGTGCATATAAAGAGCACTTAGTATGCTTGTTAAGGATTAAATTTTCAACATTCTATACTTGTTTGTTGTTTCTTATGTAGCAGTGTTATTCTCACCTGTGATATACAATTCATTCCCTTTTGCTTCAAACAGGTTTACTTACAGCAACACTTTCAGAGAATATTGTGATTGCAGTATACCTTCTATAGGTCATGCCTTATTTTGTACTTAAAACAATAGACTTGTGACTGTTGTCCACTCAGTTCGTTAAAAATGTGTTGTATGTACATCACTTTTAGCCGGATTTTTCATCGAAAAAATTGGCTTATAATTTTATGAAACCTGGGTGGGCGGCGGTCAGGCTGGCATCTGGTGTCATTAACAATCGCGTTAAAATTTTTCTTTACCATATATTTCTGCCATTTTTGTCAGATCTTCATGAAACTTCATTCTTAGATAACATACCATGCCATGAACTGAACTAGACAGTAACCACAACTCTACCTGCCTTTATCATGGATTATTTCCCTTCGTAATTTTTGTGTTAAAGTTTTTAAATCCAGCTTTAATGTGGTTTCCACATTACATTTCTTGTTACTGAATGAAAACAACTGAAAGTCAATATTTATTAGAAATAGTCAAATTGCGCATTGTAAATATTATACAATGATGTATCAGTATGTTTAAACTAAGTAAACTATTTAATTTTTATAATAATTCACCCCCTAAATATTTGTATGTAATGAAACTGGCTATGTTTATATACGCAATGTTTGCATGTATAAGTAAATTTTTTAACTTGGTGCGTCGATTTAACAAAAGAAGTCTTACTGTCAAAAATTGGGGTGGGTGAATAGGCTATATTCAGAAATATTCTTTCATTATCCATATAAGAACAAGTGAGTAATATCTACAATCTAATTCAGTGAGCCACACATACTGAATAATAATAATTACATGTAATTTTATTTTCACTAGAATCATTACTTTGAAATGCTGACAGTGTGAAGTCATGTGTTTTCCCCATAAACGAATGAATCCAAAATTTAAAGTACATCAACAATAACATGCCATGTTTTGAAAATTGATGTATTCGACCTGTAGAGCATTCCATTCTTAATCAGAAACTCAATATGTATCATAATATCAATCGATCTCATCAAAAACAACCAAATTATAAAACCACGTACTATATTACCGCTATAAAGTGGATTGAATAGTTTTCATTATTTGATCATGTTAAAAAACGCAACTGTGATTCGAGTATCGAGTTCATTTTCAAGATAAATATCCTATGATACACTTCTATCAATTATTCTGCAATCAGAAATAAAGACAAAATATTATACTTGTAAGGTAGAAACTGATCAGAAAAAAGACTGATTCTGATAATTCTATAATCATGCATAGTCATAAGTTCAGACTAAACTAACCAGTCAGTAATAAGTACTTTGATCCAATATGGACCCTTGTAGGATCCCTGGTAAGAACGAAAATTTACTTAGAACAAACCGCACATGTTAGCTCCCGGCCATCAACATACGGAGGACATTGTAAAGGGCCACATACAGCCTCCACAAAATAAAATAGTTTTCCGTCCGAATTTGTTTTACTTCCACCTTCAAGTGCTTCAGGGTCTGCGTCTAAACAAACAAACTCTGTTGCGTAATGGGAACCATGGCCACTTGTCAGATAGCCTTCATATTCTAATGTCCATCCACTGTAACACAGATTTCTTCCAGGTATCATGAGGACGCTTGTTCTTGGGGTGGAACAAACACAACAAGGTACATCCTGCTGTCCCAGATCTTTACCAAAGAAATATTGTTGGTTTCTATACAAAAATTCATATTCAGCTCCCCATACCTTTCCCGAGTCTTGCTTAGTATCATCAAACTTGTTCCAAATCGGATCTTGTGGTAAACACAAATAAGTAGCTGCACCCCCTCTACTAGTATAATGAGAACCTGCGGCAAACCCTTTGTACACAAGTTCTGAACCGTTTCCAGGACATGTTGTTCTACCCCATCGAATATATGTTGAACCAGAGTGATGACTTGGTCCTTGCTCCTCTAGTTGTTCAAATTTTGATCGGAAATTCTGTAGGGTTTGGGTTGTTTGTTTCAAAGCTTCTGAAATAAACAATGACAAAACATAATCACATGGAACCCTTCTTTTGAAATGCATTGACAATAAGTAAGATATTTTGTTTACTCTAAGTAAAATGTCCATGGTTTATTTTGTTTTACATCCATTATGGACATTTAGATTCATTATAGGACAAGCATTAACTTCACCTCGATTTAAGATGGACGAGTATCAGTCTCCATTCTCAATTACATAGACTTTAGATGATGTTGTTTAGTTTTTCACCAGAGTTCGTCTGCTTCATACTGATACATCATGCACAGACAGAAGGCCTTAATTTTTTTTTTCAAACTGGGCTTAGGACCAGCTTCGGCTGGTTTTCACACAAACTTCATGACATTGCATCAAAAAATATTATCTTTGAAAGATTAGTGCACGTATAGTTTTCTTATTGCACCAAGCAAAAAATATTCTATGAAAAAAATGAAAAAATAATTATATATCAACATCACATGTGTTTTTGTCAGTCATGATATTTATTTTTGTGAACATATGTCATGTATGTAGCACGAGTAGCGTTTTTCACTCACTGTATTGTTCAACCGTCATTTTCACAAGCATTACGTACTAATTTTAATTCGAACTACAGTACTTCTGAACTCTATCGATAAAATTGATATCAGTTTCAATGAACAAGGGTGATCAAACAAATATCAAGTATTTAGATCAGCGGAGTTTATAATGCCTAGTCTTAAACAGTTTTTTTTAAATGTAAATTTTCTTACCTGTAACTTTCCCAAGTTCAGTTTTTAGAAGTTGAATCTCATCCGTGTTCTGATCTTGGTTCACATCTAGTGTCACCAATTGTTTCATAACTTTATACTCATAATCGTATCTAGAAGTGCAAACTGGTTCGTCTGCATTTAAAACAGACTCTGATGGAATCGCCCCAAAAATTGCTGCTGCAATTAGAAGTAGTAGACGGATCGAATAGTTCGACGTCTCAGCCATGGTTCGTTTAGTAAGCTGTATATACATTTGTATATACAAACCCAATAATATGCCTTATACTCTAAAATTCAGATATAAAAATATCTCAAACTGGTTAATCTTAAATTGACTTGAGTGTTGTTAAGCATCTTTAAGTACGGCAAACGGATGTCACACTAAAGTTGATTAGTTGTTATGTGTTCTAGAATCTCTTTTAAAATGACTTGTGGTGTTCAGTGAAGATTAATTGAGCAGGTCTGATTGTGGCGGACAAAAGCGTGTGTTATTGTAAAATTATTTAACGTTATACTAAATAAGAAAATAATGCTATATACGTGTACAAATATTTATTTGATAAAAGTTACATAATTATTGAATACGTATTTTTAAGTCTAATTATTTAACATAACCAAGACGTTCTGGAAATTTGAAAACTAACTTCGAGCATGAATAAAGAATACAAAATATTGTATTTGTAAGGTAACAACTGTAATCAGAAAAAAACAAAGTCCGATTCTTATAATTCTATAACCATATAAGTTATGTGTTCAGATAAAAACTACCAGTCAGTACTAAGTACCTTGACCCAATATGGATTCTTATAGTATATTAGGGTCCTTGGAACAGACAAAACATTACTTAGAACAAACTGCACATGTTAGCTCACGGCCATCAACATACGGAGGACATTGTAAAGAGCCACATACAGCCTCCACAAAATAAAATAGTTTTCCGTTCGAATCTGTTTTACTTCCACCTTCAAGTGCTTCAGGGTCTGCATCTAAACAAACAAACTCTGTTGCATAATGGGAATCATGGCCACTTGTCAGGTAGCCTTCATATTCTAATGTCCATCCACTGTAACACAGATTTCTTCCAGGTATCATAAGGACGCTTGTTCTTGGGGTGGAACAAACACAACAAGGTACATCCTGCTGTCCCAGATCTTTACCAAAGAAATATTGTTGGTTTCTGTACAAAAATTCATATTCAGCTCCCCATACCTTTCCCGAGTCTTGCTTAGTATCATCAAACTTGTTCCAAATCGGATCTTGTGGTAAACACAAATAAGTAGCTGCACCCCCTCTCTTAGTATAATGAGAACCTGCGGCAAACCCTTTGTACACAAGTTCTGAACCGTTTCCAGGACATGTTGTTCTACCCCATCGAATATATGTTGAACCAGAGTGATGACTTGGTCCTTGCTCCTCTAGTTTTTCAAATTTTGATCGGAAATCCTGTAGGGTTTGGGTTGTTTGTTTCAAAGCTTCTGAAAGTAAAAATGACAAAACATTATCACATGGAACCCTTTTTTAAATGCATTGACATTAAATAAGAGATTTTGTTTACTCTAAGTAATTTTCCATGGTATATTTTGTTTTACAATCATTATGGACATTTAGATTCATTATGGGACAAGCATTTACTTCACCCCGAAAAAGGTGTACGAGTATTAATTAGTCTCTATCCTTAATTACATATACTTTAGATGATGTTGTTTAGTTTTTCTCAAGGGTTCGTCTGCTTCATACTGATACATCATGTACAGACAGAACGCCATAACTATTTTAAACTGGGCTTAGGACAAGCTACGGCTAGTTTTCACACAGATTTCATTACATTACATCAAAGAATACTATCTTTGAAAGATTATTGCACGTTTACATCTCTTATTGGACCAATATATATATATATATATATATATATATATATATATATATATATATAGTTTATTCAGAATAAAAAAGCATTGCACATGGTTTACATTTTAACATAGCAAATATAAATAGCACTTTAAGAATAAATAATTGACATAATCAATTTTGTGTTATTAAAAATAGTAAAATAAGGCAATTAAAATGTTAAAGGGAAATATGTCTATTTAATATTGCCATGTCAAGCCACAAATATTCAGGGATGTCACAAAAAATAGCGAACTCTTATTTCCATTGTGGTCCCAGTAGATAGGTGTGGTTAACATAGAGAGGTTACCTTAAGTTGAAAGAAAATATATTTTTTAATAGAATTACATTTAAGCTTCATGAAAAATATCACAGGTTTGAAAGTTAAATGATTATTTAATGCAATTGCTATCTAAGTAAGCAGTAAAACTCAAATAAAAATATCACAGGTTAAATGTTATCACATCAATAAAACAATGAAAACTGGTAATTGAGATCATTATTCAGTATGAAGTATAAAATATTCACAGATCAGTGGAATATTTATATCACAGTAAAGTAATGCTGTTTGATACTGTTTTTAAAATGATTAAACTTGGTTATAGCCCTGATGTTAGAAGGCAGCTGATTCCAGAGTTTACAGCCATTGTACGAAAACGACTTCAAGCCATGAGATTTGACCTTTGGAACTGAAAAACAACCACCTTTACTGAACCGGGTGTTGTGAGAGTGAGCAGTGTCTTGTGATACAAAATGTTCAGACATATAGTCTGGGGCCAGCCCATGTTTAATTTTAAATACATGACACAGTGTTATTTGGTCAATTCTCTTCTGCACTGGTAGCCATTTGAGATCTTGAAAATGATTCTTAGATAAAGAACAGGCATAGTCCAAGTGGCACTGGATAAGTGGTGATACTAAAAGTTTCTTAGTGTGTTCATTATGAAAATTACGCTTGCGGTATAGAAACTTGAGTCTGGAGTTGACCTTTTGAATAACAGAGTTGACCATTTCTTCACAAGACAGGGAATTATCTAACATGGTTCCAAGGTATTTGACTAAATAGGTAGACTTAATGTCTGTTCCATTACAAGATATATTAAGAGAACGGTCTTTCTTTAAGCGAATTTTGGAACCAAAAAGAATAGACTCAGTTTTCCCAAGATGGAGTGATAACTTATTATCTATTAACCACTCACTGACAGACTGAAGTTCTTTAGACAATTCAAGTTCTATCTGTAACCTATCTTTGCCTGTGACTAAAATAGCAGAATCATCTGCATACAATAGTAGTTTGTTATTGACAACTGCAGACATGTCATTAACATATATAAAGAACAATAGGGGGCCAAGGATAGAGCCTTGGGGAACTCCACAGGTAACCTTGCTAAAAGTAGAATGAGTACTGGAAACATCAACCAGTTGTTTTCTATCACATAGATAAGATTTGAACCATAAAATAATATCATGACCGAGGCCAATGGCTTCAAGCTTTGAAATTAGAATAACATGATCAACAGTATCAAAAACTTTTTGCAAATCTAAAAGAATCATGCCAACAAAGTTGCCACTGTCCATTTGAAATCTAATAAAATCAGTTAAATGAATGAGGCAGGTGTCTGTGGAGAACCCCGTTCTAAAGCCAGATTGAAAATTGTACAAGAGGTTATGTTCCTTTAAATAACATTCTACCTGGTCATATACAACCCGTTCAAAGATTTTAGATACAACAGCTAAAATTGAGACGGGACGGTAATTTTCGTTTTTGGTTTTGTCAGATTTCTTAAAAAGGGGAACAAGTCTAGCTGCCTTCAGTTCATCAGGAACTATCCCTTGAATCAAAGACAAGTTTATCACATGAGCAAGGGGATGTGCTATGACATCTGCACTGTCAACGATGAAGCGAGCCGGGATACCATCTAAACCAGTGGCCTTTTTGGAACTCAAAGAGTTTAAATACTTTTGAACTTTCTTGTCAGAAACAAGAGAAAACGAAAAATTATTTGGAAATACTCCTTTTTGTGATTTAAAACTAGATAAAAAATCCTTTCTAAACTTGAAAGAAGGTTTGGGTAATTTGGAAACTAGATTCGCTGCAACAGTGGTATAAAAATGGTTAAAACATTCAGCAACTTTTGAAGTATCAAAGCAAAGTTCCTTGTCAATAGTGAGGCCAATACTCTGTCTACTGGATGAACCTGTGCACTTTTTAGATGGTAGTCCCAAATGCTTTAAAGTTGACCATAGAGATTTAGAATCAGACTTTATTTCTTTACAAGTCTCAGTAAAATAATCCTCCTTAGCTTTCTGGATTACATATTGAGTTTTGTTTCTAAGAGTTTTAAATTTTTCATAATTACAGTCAGACCTATTATGTTTGTAAGTAAAAAAGCTTTATTTCTTTCCTTAATACATTGTAAAACTTCAGAATTAATCCAAGGTTCAGAGCGTTGCTTGACTTTGATTTGTTTTACAGGTGCAATGTTATCTAGAACAGATAAAAATATCGTCTTAAAATTATGCCAAGCTCATTGACATTATTACTTAAAAGAACACTATTCCAGTCGGTGGTTAAGAGAGAAAATTGAAAGTTCTCTTTGTTGTAATTTTTCATTGAACGAACAGTTGAGATATTGTGCTTACCAATAAAGGGTTTAGTGATTTTCCTTGTACAATAAGTCATAAAATGATCACTGAATGAAGTATGAATTACACCAGACTGTGAGAATTTGGATATATCAGAAATTAAAACAATATCTATAACAGTTGATGATGTTTTACAAATGCGAGTAAAATCAGTAATAATCTGCTTAAAATCAAACATGTTCATAAAGTGTTTTAAAGAACTATGGTAAGAGTTCGTAGTAGAAACGTCACCGTGGAAATCACCCAAGATAAAAGTTTCATATTCACTAAAATGTGTACTGTTCATGCAGAGTTCTTCTAAAATAGTATAAAAGTCATTTTGTTTGGGTGGTCTATAAATTGCAGCAAGAAGAATTGGCTTTGTCTTGGGAAGTAAAAGTTCAATCCATAATGATTCTAGGTCCTGGTGTTGAAGGTCATCACGAGTGTTATACGCTATGTCACTACGTTATAGAGACACACACCACCGCCATGCCGATTCCTGTCCCTACGCTGAATATTGTAGTTTTGGATTGATAGTTCAGAATCAAACACACTGTCGTCCAACCAGGTTTCAGATATGGCAATGCAGGCTGCGTTGGTTTCCCGTGCTATCAGGCGTAGCTCATCTAATTTAGGAAGAAGACTACGTATATTGATATGAATAAAGTGTAGACCTCTTTTTTTGAACACATTGAACTTGCTATGTGGATCAACACTGGAAGAATATTCTGGCCCTGGACACGGATGGATGTCACCACAAAGGAGTAATATTGTAGAAAGCCGGTTAGAATATAAACAATTGAGTGAATAGGTTCTCTTTAAGACGTGGACGATGATAAATACCTGGAACAGTAATGTTCATAAAACGATAAGAGTCCATATGAGATTGAGTTTACCACTTGTCCGAATGTTTGTGTATCCGAATAAGCATACACTTGGTGGTCGTCATTTTTGCAGGCGTTCAGTACGTGTATAATTACAATAGTGGTATTCAATACAAATAACAGCTTGGATGTGTCCATGGTTTACCTATATAATATTCATTTGTCTTCACAGATAGAAAAATACGAAAAAAAATGAAGACGGAAGTAAACAAGAACCTCTCTAGGTTAGACCAAGCAAATAATATTCTATGAAAAATAATGAGAACATAATTATACATCTACATCAAACTTGTCTTTGTCAGTCATGAAATTATTTTTTTGTTAAAATATATAGCACTAGTCACGTTTTTCACACACTGTACTGTTAGAGTTCGTTCAACCGTCATTTTCACATGCATTACCTACTAATTTAAATACGTAACACAATACTTCTGTACTCTATCGATAAAATTGATATCAGTATTAATGAACCAGGGTAATCAAACAAATATCAAGTATTTAGATCAGCGGAGTTTATAATGCTTAGACATAAACAGTTATTTAAAATGTAAATTTTCTTACCTGTAACTTTCCCAAGTTCAGTTTTAAGAACTTGAATCTCATCCTTATTCTGATCTTGGTTCACATCTAGTGTCACCAACTGTTTCATAACTTTATACTCATAGTCATACCTAGAAGTGCAAACTGGTTCGTCTACATTTAAAACAGACTCTGATGGAATCGCCCCAAAAAATGCTGCTGCAATTAGTAGTAGTAGACAGCGCCAACAGTTTGACGTCTCAGCCATGGTACGTTTAGTAAGCTGTATATTTAATACAAATCCAATAATGAGCCTTATAATCTAAAATGCATATATATCTCTCAAACTGGTTAATCTTAAATTGACATAAGTGTTGTTACGCATCCTTAAGTACGGCAAACGGATGTAACACTCAAGTTGATTTAGCACATAGCATTTTCCCCTCGTCCAATCAGTTTTCGAGGATTGTTGATAGCAGACATGTACTATATTGTATAGTATAGAAGCGTGTTGAACTTGGGGAAAATGCTGTGCTAAGCCAGATTTTTTCTGATGATATATGCGGTGTTGAGTGTAGATTGATTGAACAAGACTGGTTGTGGCGAGGAAAATACGTTATTATAAAAACATTTGAAGTAGTAATTGATAAGAAAACAATAAATCCTGAATACGTGTACAAGTATTTATCTGACATTAGTTACATACAAAGTATAAACATGTATTTTTAAAGCAAAATGATCTTCGAAAGAAATTGTGGCAATTTAACTAATTGTACTGCGCAAAACTTTTTAAGGGCAGTGTATAATCCCCCCCCCCTCAATCTAAAGCTAGCATCTTTAAGTACGGCAAACGGATGTCACACTCAAGTTGATAAGTTGTTATGTGTTCTAGAATCTCTTTTAAGGTTCTGGAACTGTAACTAACTTCGGTAAACTTCGACACTCGGTATAATCCGGTTTTACCCGAATAGCTGTCGTCGTCAAGTTTCGTAATTGCTATTTTTAGTAATTTTCACCTCGCGATCCGGTTTTTCCATGACGTCATAGTGTAACACATTTTCCGAAAATGGCGAAACCAAAAGCTAGACAGCGTGATCTTCAAGGTCGTTAATGTAAAAATAATGGTTTATCGACAAAACAATGTTACGTTGTATAGGATCATAACTAATGGGTTAATTTTGTGTGTGCTGGTGTAAAATGCACTGCAATTTAAATTTGCCATCACAACCGCTAGGAGATATCACCTCAATACTAAGACGCACAAAACACCGCCATATTCAGCAATTTGGTATGCGGTAGAATATAGTGAGGCAAATGAAGACTAATTAATATCGTTGTACTTTTTCTGTTTTCAATATAATCATTATCTACTTATAAAGTAAATGATACAATAATCAGCAAAACTACTGCAGAAAACACGGCAGGATAAGGTTTAACGCCTGCTCAACTTCCTCTGATATTTTTCTGACTGGTCAGAATGGACTTTTAAATGTGTTTTCAAGTCAAAACTGTTATAGTCAACCAAGAGTTTCTAATACAAAAATATGCTTGACTCCGTTATTCCTAACTAGTCAGAATGTTTTACGAAAAACGTGTTAAGTTGTAAGTTTCTATTATATTTCCCTCAAACCGGCCAAAATCAGTAAAGAGAAGGTTTTCATATGATAATGCAGAGTTCTACATTCATATTTCTATCTCCAGTACCAATTTAGATGATATATTTGTATAAAATAGTATTATCTGTAATTTACCATTTTGACGTAATTTTTCGCTATAAATTGTCTTGCAGTTTTATTATAGTAATCTTATACAAGTTCTGATAAAAAAATTTAGAAACGGTAAAATTTCTTTAATATTTCATATCATAGGCAGAAAAGACTGCAGAAAATTTTAAAACTAGTTGCATGTGTCTAACTAACTTTTAACTTGAGATATTAGCTTTTAAAGATAGAGTAATGTTTTTAAACACTCTCAAAAACTCGGATTTTTGCTTCGGGGGTACATGTATACAAAGCAATATATTTTTATATGTATTTGTCCAAAGTGTAATCTGATTGCTCTGGTTTATCATGACATGATTGTGTAACAGGAAAATTTATTAAAATTTGAATATAAAACTGCAGAATTTGAAAATAAAATGTTTTTTTTTCATTTTTTGTCACAGCACAATTTACGGTCTTTTTGAAAATCAAGGGTCACGTTATAAAAATGCACATAACTTAAGTTACGAACGGTAAACTTCCCTAAAATTCACCATTCAATGTCTTTAATAATATAGATTCAAGAAACAATATCATTATAAGGATTGTGGAAGGTCACCATTACAGTTCATGAACCTTAAAATGACTTTCGTGGTGTTCAGTGAAGATTTATTGAGCAAGTCTGGTTGTGGCGGACAAAAGCGTGAGTTATTGTAAAATTATTTAAAGTAATACTTAATAAGAAAATATTGCTATATACGTGTACAAATATTTATTTGATAAAAGTTACATAATTATTGAATACGTATTTTTAAGTCTAATTATTTAACATAACCAAGGCGTTCTGGAAATTTGAAAACTAACTTCGAGCATGAATAAAGAATACAAACTATTGTATTTGTAAGGTAACAACTGTAATCAGAAAAAAACAAAGTCCGATTCTTATAATTCTATAACCATATAAGTTATGTGTTCAGATAAAAACTACAGTACTAAGTACCTTGACCCAATATGGATTCTTATAGTATATTAGGGTCCTTGGAACAGACAAAACATTACTTAGAACAAACTGCACATGTTAGCTCACGGCCATCAACATACGGAGGACATTGTAAAGGGCCACATACAGCCTCAACAAAATAAAATAGTTTTCCGTTCGAATTTGTTTTACTTCCACCTTCAAGTGCTTCAGGGTCTGCGTCTAAACAAACAAACTCTGTTGCATAATGGTTATCATGGCCACTTGTCAGGTAGCCTTCATATTCTAATGTCCATCCACTGTAACACAGATTTCTTCCAGGTATCATCAGGACGCTTGTTCTCGGAGTGGAACAAACACAACAAGGTACGTCTTGCTGTCCCAGATCTTTACCAAAGAAATATTGTTGGTTTCTATACAAAAATTCATATTCAGCTCCCCATACCTTTCCCGAGTCTTGCTTAGTATCATCAAACTTGTTCCAAATCGGATCTTGTGGTAAACACAAATAAGTAGCTGCACCCCCTTTACTATTATAGTGTGAACCTGCGGCAAACCCTTTGTACACGAGTTCTGAACCGTTTCCAGGACATGTTGTTCTACCCCATCGAATATATGTTGAACTAGAGTGATGGCTTGCTCCTCTAGTTGTTCAAATTTTGATCGGAAATCTTGTAGGGTTTTAGTTGTTTGTTTCAAAGCTTCTGAAAGATAAAATGACGAAACATTATCACATGGAACCCTTCTTTTGAAATGCACTGACAATAAGTAAGAGATTTTGTTTACTCTAAGTAATTTTCCATGGTTTATTTTGTTTTAAATCTATTAATAATTATACATCTACATCAAATTTGTCTTTATCAGTCATGATATTTGTTTATGTTATCATATGTATTGTCCGGTTTTTTTATGCCCGAAAGAATTTCGGGCATATTATGTTATACCCGCTGGCGTCCGTCTGTCCGTCCGTCCGTCTGTTAGCAATTTGGTTTCCGTAGCATAACTTAAGTTCCATTTGGTCTACAATATTCAAACTTCATACGATGATTGTCCATATCGGGTAGAAGACCCCTATTGATTTTGGGGTCACAAGGTCAAAGGTCAAGGTCACTATTACCTTAAAGCTGAAAACAGTTTCCGGAGCCTAACTTAAGTACCATTTGGTCCACAATATTGAAACTTCATACGATGATTGTCCATATCGGGTAGAAGACCCCTATTGATTTTGGGGTCACAAGGTCAAAGGTCAATGTCACTATTACCTTAAAGCTGAAAACAGTTTCCGGAGCTAACTTAAGTTCCATTTGGTCCACAATATTCAAACTTCATACGATGATTGTCCATATCGGGTAGATGACCCCTATTGATTTTGGGGTCACAAGGTCAAAGGTCAATGTCACTATTACCTTAAAACTGAAAACAGTTTCCGGAGCATGAGTGACAAAGTTATACTCATCACGAATGAAAAGAAGCATTCTCAATGGTATCTTTTTTCTCTATTTTGTTTTCCACAATTATTCATAATATGATATTCATATGAAATATTATCATGTCTTACAAATGCTTCATCTTAACTAAAAATACAACACTTTCATGCATATAATGCTCCGCCTAGCGGTGCTCTTGTTTCCCAACTGTCAAAGCTTGAATAATTTCACGGTGACTGAAAGCATTGTTTTTTGTACTGGCGGCATAATTGTTATTAAACATCTTGACTAAAACATATCATACGGCATAAGAAGCTTTACTCAATCATAATACACACTTACGAAAGCTCATGGGTGTATTACGACAATCATTTTAACAAACGCATTCACCGTGAAATTATTCATGTTTTGACAGTTGAGAAAAAACGAACAATAGCACGAGTCACGTTTGTCACACACTGTATTGTTAGAGTTCGTTCAACCGTCATTTTCACATGCATTACCTACTAATTTAAATACGTAACACAATACTTCTGTACTCTATCGATAAAATTGATATCAGTATCAATGAACCAGAGTAATCAAACAAATATCAAGTATTTAGATCAGCGGAGTTTATAATGCCTAGACTTAAACAGTTATTTAAATGTAAATTTTCTTACCTGTTACTTTCCCAAGTTCAGTTTTAAGAACTTGAATCTCATCCTTGTTCTGATCTTGGTTCACATCTAGTGTCACCAATTGTTTCATAACTTTATACTCATAGTCATACCTAGAAGTGCAAACTGGTTCGTCTACATTTAAAACAGACTCTGATGGAATCGTGCCAAAAATTGCTGCTGCAATTAGTAGTAGCAGACAGCGCCAATAGTTCGACGTCTCAGCCATGGTTCGTTTAGTAAGCTGTATATATATACAAATCCAATAATGAGCCTTGTAATATTTAATGCAGATAGAGACTATATGAATATATCCAAAACTGGTTAATCTTTAATTGACATGAGTGTTGTTACGCATCCTTAAGTACGGCAAACGGATGTCACACTCAAGTTGATATATTTGTTATGTGTACTAGATTTTTTCTGATGATATTTGCGGTGTTCAGTGAAGATTGATTGAACAAGACTGGTTGTGGCGAGGAAAACATGTGTTATTATAAAATTATTTAAAGTAGTAATTGATAAGAAAACAATAAATCCTGAATACGTATACAAGTATTTATCTGATATTATTTACATACAAAGTATAAACATGTATTTTTAAAGCAAAATGATCGTCGAAAGAAATTGTAGCAATTTAACTAATCGTACTGCGCAAAACTTTTGAAGGGCAGTGTATAATGTCCCCTCAATCTAAAGTCAGAGTAATATGAGGCGAATAGATCTAATTCACAATCTATAAATCAAAACATTTTCTATGAACAATTGAAGGACCATGTTCCTCATATTCATATTTTGAAATCCATTGACTTTGAAATGTTGACAGGGAAGCCAGAATTGATCCCCCTATCCATGCTGATATCTTTCTCTCTGGCATTGCTACTACTTTAACTCTTGCTGTTTTCGGACACAAAAGTTTTAACTCATTTTCTAAACGTTCTACAAAGCCAGGGGTTAACGTAGTGCCTCCAGAAAGTATAATATTTACAAACATGTCGCGTCTTGTGTCTACATCACACTGCATTAAACTATCATAAACATGTTTATGAACACCTATACTGTCTACGTTAAACATCTCGGGCTTGAATAATCCCTCAGTACACTGGGACAGCTCGTCTCCAACTGATATACTTCGACCATCAGGTAATTTATATCTCTTTTTGTTATCAGTATAAAAGTAACTATGTTCCATTTCCTTCTGGTTACCCATGGCAGCGTTAGAATAGTCAGCAACATAGCTATGTCTATCTTTAAGTTTAATGACTTCTTCCATGTCAGACAAAGAACAAAAACTATGTCCATGTTCGTTTAACTTTGTTGCTAGGTAGTTTGTCACGTGTGATCCTGCAAAGGGTATTCTGCGAGTAGCTGTTGGTATGGCATACCCCTCATAAACTGCAGCAATGTGTGACACGCTATTACCACATTCAATCATAATCCCCGTTCCCCTTCCACTGGAGTACATTGTTAACAGGGGTTGCATGGCAAGATAAAAACCTGGTACGTTGAAACTCTCAAACATGACTTCAGTCATAGTTTCACGCTGTGATCGAGGGATCCTAGGTGGGTCTGACATAAGAACTGGACAATCAGTTGGCGAAACTCTTAAGTCCGTCGTAAATATATATTCCATTATTTTAGCCCAGTCATCCCAATCATTGACAATGCCCTTGTTGGTTGGGTAGTTTAAAGAAAGTAGTCCCCGTTTGTTCTGTGCTTCGGAGCCAATATAGGACTCTTTACCATCCATGCCGACCATCCATGAGTTATATTCATGGCGACCGACCTTGTAGAGATATAACTGCGAGGAGCATCATCCCCAGCAAAACCAGATCTTGTATACAGGGAACCACTGTCAATGACTAACGTTGTTGTATCTTCATCTATAGATAACCCTATCTTTCTGTAACATACAGACAAAGACATTAGATAAATTTATAAAGACAAATTCGAATACTTTCTAACAATACTTGACTAACAAAAATTGTATAGGAGATCTCTCGATAAGATAAAAATCACAGACAGCCAACATTAGGGGCGGATCCAGGATTTTTCTATGGGGTCCGAACTTTTCTAGGGGGGATCCGAACCTCGAACCACAACCACATTATACACATTTTGCAGAAAAAAATGCAACATATTGATAATAAAAACTACATAACCATTACATCTATGTTAAGCACTGAGAAAAATTGCTTCATAAACTACTTAAAAATGACTTACAAGCAAGAAATACACTAAGTAATACGCATGTACATTTTCCAAATTCTAGGGGGGTCCGGACCCCCTGACCCCCAGCTGGA
The DNA here is from genome assembly GCA_025267735.1 of Mactra quadrangularis. Lineage (NCBI taxonomy): Eukaryota > Metazoa > Mollusca > Bivalvia > Venerida > Mactridae > Mactra > Mactra quadrangularis. The sequence goes on along the minus strand of CM046308.1, from coordinate 35,516,600 downwards.
TCCGCCCATGAACACGGTCTCGATCCACCAAAGATAATATAGATGCATAATTATGCATGTACTGTTAATGTGTCTTTAAAATACATGTACCATTCTTGTTCCCAGATTTATCAAAATTCCCTTTAGATCAAGAATCTTGATACCTCTGGGTACGAGAATGATCAATAGGAGGGATTCACAACTCTCAAATATTCTAAAAATAGATTCACAGGTAAAACTGCCCCTAGTTACTGCTGCTAGGTAGTACAAGATTTGTACGACCTGCTGTTTATTTACTGTAGAATTCTGAGCAAAGACAATTGGTGTTGTAATGCTAATCTGTTAAAACAACCTCATTTTTGAATTAATGATTTTATGACTGAATTTATATTATTTCTAGAAGTTCAAGCAATAACAATTTGATGCTGCATGTCAAAATAATTCCTCTGACTTTAAATAAGAATAGTACAAGGAAATTCCATTTTGTAGTTCAAGGCATAACAATATATTGTTAGAAATTCAAAATTATAATTAATTTAACCTGCAATACGCACACTTAGATTTTCAAAAAGCTAATTATAAAACTCATATATCCTTTAACACTGGTATTAAAATGAAATTAAGACACTTGTTTACAAATATACATACTATATAGAATCAATGTAAGCTCCTTTGATGAAATAAGTTTAACAAGGATAAAATCATTAACATAAATTTTGTCAATGAGTATCACAATATATAAAATAATTGCAATAAAAATTCATCCATGGCTATATCCGATTTAAGTACTTACAGGTCAGTAAATTTGGAAAAACTCTGTTTTGAAAAGTGGTTTTTTTTGGTCTTTTGAAAATTTTGTGCAATAAAATAATATGAACTATCCTTGGTAAAAGCCACACTATTAGAGTCAAATATGATACATTAAGTAGCACCAGGAGCAGTGGTCCAGTGGTAAGACGCGCGCTTAGGGATCGAGAGGTCCTGGGTTCGAATCCCACCAGGGGCACTGCTAATTTCCTTGAGCAAGAAATTTACCTGCAATTTGCTTCACTCCACCTAGGTGTAAATGGGTACCTGCAAGGGTGGTGTAATTCCGTTGCGCCAATTTGTCAGCTGCACTATTAAGCGGAGTAAAAAGACTCTCCATGGAGATTGATAAATTAGATACCAGTAGCCCGATGACCAAGGGTAATAGCCTTAAAGTCGGTGAACGTGTGTAAGTTGAAACTTAGACTATAAAATGCAATTACTTTTTACCCTGACTTGGATACTGGAGTATCAAACCCCTTCAAAAAAAATAATTTAATGTAGAATTCTTCTCTGTGAAGGTAAAGTTTTAAGCACTGTGAGAGCTAAGGGATTATATACTTCATGATATTAATTATATAAATGATAATTATCATATCATCAATTAATAATAATGTATTGATAATATTACTTGTACATGTTGAAGTCATAAGCATAAGTAAATGTTTGGAATGTTTTATCATTTTTCTCATCAAAGTATCTAGTTCTGCGTAAAAATGAACGAAAAATATTTAGGTAAAATCTTAGTGTAACACTTAGAAACATAACATTCGTTTATTTTCAACAATTTTCCAAAAAATAATCCCATTCACTAAATTTACCTCATTGTTAAATCAGGTAATCAAATGAAAAAAAAAAAGAAATATAATTTATCAAACAATTTATTCTTAATTATAACTGTAAATTTTAACCTTCATCATTAAACACCATCAATACAGGTAAAATTAATTTCTAACACATTTATGATAAGCAGAAATGGGATTTAAATACAATATTTTCTGTCCAGTTACTATGTAAATCATAGTGTAGCAGCAGAGTGTTTGTCCGACTTTACTCAAAAATGTGTACTACGTAGCACGCATAGCAGATAACAGTGACGTAGTTATAAATCTCTCCTATTTCAGTGAAGTTCTAAGCATTCGAACAACATACAGAATACTCCTATATTTTTTCTTTAAATTCACGTTAAAAAAGAACCTGGCAAGGCAAATACTTTACATTGTCTTTCTCTTTCCCAGGGGTTAACAATATTAGTTTTAAGAACTTGAATCTCATCCTTATTCTGATCTTGGTTCACATCTAGTGTCACCAACTGTTTCATAACTTTATACTCATAGTCATACCTAGAAGTGCAAACTGGTTCGTCTACATTTAAAACAGACTCTGATGGAATCGTGCCAAAAAATGCTGCTGCAATTAGTAGTAGCAGACAGCGCCAACAGTTTGACACCTCAGCCATGGTACGTTTAGTAAGCTGTATATATATACAAATCCAATAATGAGCCTTATAATCTAAAATGCATATATATCGCTCAAACTGGTTAATCTTAAATTGACATGAGTGTTGTTACGTATCCTTAAGTACGGCAAACGGATGTAACACTCAAGTTGATATATTTGTTATGTGTACTAGATTTTTTCTAATGATATTTGCGGTGTTGAGTGAAGATTGATTGAACAAGACTGGTTGAGGCGAGGAAAACATGTGTTATTATAAAATTATTTAAAGTAGTAACTCCTGAATACGTGTATAAATATCTATCTGATATTAGTTACATACAAAGTATAAACATGTATTTTTAAAGCAAAATGATCTTCGAAAGAAATTGTGGCAATTTAACTAATTGTACTGCGCAAAACTTTTTAAGGGCAGTGTATAATGCCCCCCCCCCTCAATCTAAAGCTAGCATCTTTAAGTACGGCAAACGGATGTCACACTCAAGTTGATAAGTTGTTATGTGTTCTATAATCTTAAAATGACTTTCGTGGTGTTCAGTGAAGATTAATTGAGCAAGTCTGGTTGTAGCGGACAAAAGCGTGAGTTATTGTAAAATTATTTAAAGTAATACTTAATAAAAAAATAATGCTATATACGTGTACAAATATTTATTTGATAAAAGTAACATAATTATTGAATACGTATTTTTAAGTCTAATTATTTAACATAACCAAGACGTTCTGGAAATTTGAAAACAAACTTCGAGCATGAATAAAGAATACAAACTATTGTATTTGTAAGTTAACAACTGTAATCAGAAAAAAACCAAAGTCCGATTCTTATAATTCTATAACCATATAAGTTATGTGTTCAGATAAAAACTACCAGTCAGTACTAAGTACCTTGACCCAATATGGATTCTTATAGTATATTAGGGTCCTTGGAACAGACAAAACATTACTTAGAACAAACTGCACATGTTAGCTCACGGCCATCAACATACGGAGGACATTGTAAAGAGCCACATACAGCCTCCACAAAATAAAATAGTTTTCCGTTCGAATCTGTTTTACTTCCACCTTCAAGTGCTTCAGGGTCTGCGTCTAAACAAACAAATTCAGTCGCGTGATGGGTATCATGGCCACTTGTCAGGTAGCCTTCATATTCTAATGTCCATCCACTGTAACACAGATTTCTTCCAGGTATCATCAGGACGCTTGTTCTCGGGGTGGAACAAACACAACAAGGTACGTCTTGCTGTCCCAGATCTTTACCAAAGAAATATTGTTGGTTTCTATACAAAAATTCATATTCAGCTCCCCATACCTTTCCCGAGTCTTGCTTTGTATCATCAAACTTGTTCCAAGTCGGATCTTGTGGTAAACACAAATAAGTAGCTGCACCTCCTCTACTACTATAGTGTGAACCTGCGGCAAACCCTTTGTACACGAGTTCTGAACCGTTTCCAGGACATGTTGTTCTACCCCATCGAATATATGTTGAACTAGAGTGATGGCTTGGACCTTGCTCCTCTAGTTGTTCAAATTTTGATCGGAAATTCTGTAGGGTTTGGGTTGTTTGTTTCAAAGCTTCTGAAAGATAAAATGACGAAACATTATCACATGGAACCCTTCTTTTGAAATGCACTGACAATAAGTAACAGATTTTGTTTACTCTAAGTAATTTTCCATGGTTTATTTTGTTTTAAATCTATTAATAATTATACATCTACATCAAATTTGTCTTTATCAGTCATGATATTTGTTTATGTTATCATATGTATTGTCCGGTTTTTTTTATGCCCGAAAGAATTTCGGGCATATTATGTTATACCCGCTGGCGTCCGTCTGTCCGTCCGTCCGTCTGTTAGCAATTTGGTTTCCGTAGCATAACTTAAGTTCCATTTGGTCTACAATATTCAAACTTCATACGATGATTGTCCATATCGGGTAGAAGACCCCTATTGATTTTGGGGTCACAAGGTCAAAGGTCAAGGTCACTATTACCTTAAAGCTGAAACAGTTTCCGGAGCATAACTTAAGTACCATTTGGTCCACAATATTGAAACTTCATACGATGATTGTCCATATCGGGTAGAAGACCCCTATTGATTTTGGGGTCACAAGGTCAAAGGTCAAGGTCACTATTACCTTAAAGCTGAAAACAGTTTCCGGAGCATAACTTAAGTTCCATTTGGTCCACAATATTCAAACTTCATACGATGATTGTCCATATCGGGTAAATGACCCCTATTGATTTTGGGGTCACAAGGTCAAAGGTCAATGTCACTATTACCTTAAAACTGAAAACAGTTTCCGGAGCATGAGTGACAAAGTTATACTCATCACGAATGAAAAGAAGCATTCTCAATGGTATCTTTTTTCTCTACTTTGTTTTCCACAATTATTCATAATATGATATTCATATGAAATATTATCATGTCTTACAAATGCTTCATCTTAACTAAAAATACAACACTTTCATGCATGTAATGCTCCGCCTAGCGGTGCTCTTGTTTCCCAACTGTCAAAGCTTGAATAATTTCACGGTGACTGAAAGCATTGTTTTTTGTACTGGCGGCCTAATTGTTATTAAAACATCTTGACTAAAACATATCATACGGCATAAGAAGCTTTACTCAATCATAATACACACTTACGAAAGCTCATGGGTGTATTACGACAATCATTTTAACAAACGCATTCACCGTGAAATTATTCATGTTTTGACAGTTGAGAAAAAAACAAACAATAGCACGAGTCACGTTTGTCACACACTGTATTGTTAGAGTTCGTTCAACCGTCATTTTCACATGCATTACCTACTAATTTAAATACGTAACACAATACTTCTGTACTCTATCAATAAAATTGATATCAGTATCAATGAACCAGGGTAATCAAACAAATATCAAGTATTTAGATCAGCGGAGTTTATAATGCTTAGACATAAACAGTTATTTAAAATGTAAATATTCTTACCTGTAACTTTCCCAAGTTCAGTTTTAAGAAGTTTAATCTCATCCTTGTTCTGATCTTGGTTCACATCTAGTATCACCAATTGTTTCATAACTTTATACTCATAGTCATATCTAGAAGTGCAAACTGGTTCGTCTGCATTTAAAACAGTTTCTGATGGAATCGCCCCAAAAAATGCTGCTGCAATTAATAGTAGTAGACAGCGCCAACAGTTTGACACCTCAGCCATGGTACGTTTAGTAAGCTGTATATTTAATACAAATCCAATAATGAGCCTTATAACCTAAAATGCATATATATCTCTCAAACTGGTTAATCTTAAATTGACATGAGTGTTGTTAAGCATCCTTAAGTACGGCAAACGGATGTAACACTCAAGTTGATTTAGCACATAGCATTTTCCCCTCGTCCAATCAGCTGTCGAGGATTGTTGATAGTAGACATGTACAATATTGTAAAGTATAGAAGCGTGTTGAACTTGGGGAATATGCTGTGCTAAGCCAGTTAGATTATGTTTTCATTTTACTATAAGGTTCAACCTTATAAACCTTATAGTAAAATGAAAACATAATCTAACTAATACATATTTGTTATGTGTACTAGATTTTTTCTGATGATATATGCGGTGTTGAGTGAAGATTGATTGAACAAGACAGGTTGTGGCGAGGAAAACATGTGTTATTATAAAATTATTTAAAGTAGTAATTGATAAGAAAACAATAAATCCTGAATACGTGTACAAGTATTTATCTGATATTAGTTACATACAAAGTATAAACATGTATTTTTAAAGCAAAATGATCTTCGAAAGAAATTGTGGCAATTTAACTAATTGTACTGCGCAAAACTTTTTAAGGGCAGTGTATAATGCCCCCCCCTCAATCTAAAGCTAGCATCTTTAAGTACGGCAAACGGATGTCACACTCAAGTTGAAAAGTTGTTATGTGTTCTAGAATCTCTTTTAAGGTTCTGGAACTGTAACTAACTTCGGTAAACTTCGACACTCGGTATAATCCGGTTTTACCCGAATAGCTGTCGTCGTCAAGTTTCGTAATTGCTATTTTTAGTAATTTTCACCTCGCGATCCGGTTTTTCCATGACGTCATAGTGTAACACATTTTCCGAAAATGGCGAAACCAAAAGCTAGACAGCGTGATCTTCAAGGTCGTTAATGTAAAAATAATGGTTTATCGACAAAACAATGTTACGTTGTATAGGATCATAACTAATGGGTTAATTTTGTGTGTGCTGGTGTAAAATGCACTGCAATTTAAATTTGCCATCACAACCGCTAGGAGATATCACCTCAATACTAAGACGCACAAAACACCGCCATATTCAGCAATTTGGTATGCGGTAGAATATAGTGAGGCATATGAAGACTAATGTTGTACTTTTCTGTTTTCAATATAATCATTATCTACTTATAAAGTAAATGATACAATAATCAGCATTATTTAAAAGCTAAGGCTCAAAATATTCCAACATTACTAAGTCTTGTGTCAAAATGTGTATGCAAAACTACTGCAGAAAACACGACAGGATAAGGTTTAACGCCTGCTCAACTTCCTCTGATATTTTTCTGACTGGTCAAAATGGACTTTTAAATGTGTTTTCAAGTCAAAACTGTTATAGTCAACCAAGAGTTTCTAATACAAAAATATGCTTGACTCCGTTATTTCTAACTAGTCAGAATGTTTTACGAAAAACGTGTTAAGTTGTAAGTTTCTATTATATTTCACTCAAACCGGCCAAAATCAGTAAAGAGAAGGTTTTCATATGATAATGAGGAGTTCTACATTCATATTTCTATCTCCAGTACCAATTTAGATGATATATTTGTATAAAATAGTATTATCTGTAATTTACCATTTTGACGTAATTTTTCGCTATAAATTGTCTTGCAGTTTTATTATAGTAATCTTATACAAGTTCTGATAAAAAAATTTAGAAACGGTAAAATTTCTTTAATATTTCATATCATAGGCAGAAAAGACTGCAGAAAATTTTAAAACTAGTTGCATGTGTCTAACTAACTTTTAACTTGAGATATTAGCTTTTAAAGATAGAGTAATGTTTTTAAACACTCTCAAAAACTCGGATTTTTGCTTCGGGGGTACATGTATACAAAGCAATATATTTTTATATGTATTTGTCCAAAGTGTAATCTGATTGTTCTGGTTTATCATGACATGATTGTGTAATAGGAAAATTGATTAAAATTTGAATATAAAACTGCAGAATTTGAAAATTAAATGTTTTTTTCATTTTTTGTCACAGCACAATTTACGGTCTTTTTGAAAATCAAGGGTCACGTTATAAAAATGCACATAACTTAAGTTACGAACGGTAAACTTCCCTAAAAATTCACCATTCAATGTCTTTAATAATATAGATTCAAGAAACAATATCATTATAAGGATTGTGGAAGGTCACCATTACAGTTCATGAACCTTAAAATGACTTTCGTGGTGTTCAGTGAAGATTAATTGAGCAAGTCTGGTTGTGGCGGACAAAAGCGTGAGTTATTGTAAAATTATTTAAAGTAATACTTAATAAGAAAATAATGCTATATACGTGTACAAATATTTATTTGATAAAAGTTACATAATTATTTAATACGTATTTTTAAGTCTAATTATTTAACATAACCAAGACGTTCTGGAATTTTGAAAACTAACTTCGAGCATGAATAAAGAATACAAACTATTGTATTTGTAAGGTAACAACTGTAATCAGAAAAAAACCAAAGTCCGATTCTTATAATTCTATAACCATATAAGTTATGTGTTCAGATAAAAACTACCAGTCAGTACTAAGTACCTTGACCCAATATGGATTCTTATAGTATATTAGGGTCCTTGGAACAGACAAAACATTACTTAGAACAAACTGCACATGTTAGCTCACGGCCATCAACATACGGAGGACATTGTAAAGAGCCACATACAGCCTCCACAAAATAAAATAGTTTTCCGTTCGAATTTGTTTTACTTCCACCTTCAAGTGCTTCAGGGTCTGCATCTAAACAAACAAACTCTGTTGCATAATGGGAATCATGGCCACTTGTCAGATAGCCTTCATATTCTAATGTCCATCCACTGTAACACAGATTTCTTCCAGGTATCATGAGGACGCTTGTTCTCGGGGTGGAACAAACACAACAAGGTACGTCTTGCTGTCCCAGATCTTTACCAAAGAAATATTGTTGGTTTCTATACAAAAATTCATATTCAGCTCCCCATACCTTTCCCGAGTCTTGCTTTGTATCATCAAACTTGTTCCAAATCGGATCTTGTGGTAAACACAAATAAGTAGCTGCACCCCCTTTACTATTATAGTTTGAACCTGCGGCAAACCCTTTGTACACAAGTTCTGAACCGTTTCCAGGACATGTTGTTCTACCCCATCGAATATATGTTGAACTAGAGTGATGGCTTGGTCCTTGCTCCTCTAGTTGTTCAAATTTTGATCGGAAATCTTGTAGGGTTTGGGTTGTTTGTTTCAAAGCTTCTGAAAGTAAAAATGACAAAACATTATCACATGGAACCCTTTTTTTAAATGCACCGACATTAAATAAGAGATTTAGTTTACTCTAAGTAATTTTCCATGGTATTTTTTGTTTTACAATCATTATGGACATTTAGATTCATTATGGGACAAGCATTTACTTCACCCCGAAAAAGGTGTACGAGTATTAGTCTCTATCCTTAATTACATATACTTTAGATGATGTTGTTAAGTTTTTTCACCAGGGTTCGTCTGCTTCATACTGATACATCATGTACAGACAGAACGCCATAACTATTTTTAAACTGGGCTTAGGACCGGCTATGGCAGGTTTTCACACAGATTTCATTACATTACATCAAAGTATACTATCTTTGAAAGATTATTGCACGTTTACATCTCTTATTGGACCAATATATATATAGTTTATTCAGAATAAAAGAGTATTACACATGGTTTACATTTTAACATAGCAAATATAAATAGCACTTTAAGAATAAATAATTGACATAATCAATTTTGTGTTATTAAAAATAGTAAAATAAGGCAATTAAAATGTTAAAGGGAAATATGTCTATTTAATATTGCCATGTCAAGCCACAAATATTCACATAATGTCACAAAAAAGAGCGAACTCTTATTTCAATTGTGGATCCAGTAGATAGGTGTGGTTAACATAGAGAGGTTACCTTAAGTTGAAAGAAAATATATTTTTTAATACAATTACATTTAAGCTTCATGAAAAATATCACAGGTTTGAAAGTTAAATGATTATTTAATGCAATTGCTATCTAAGTAAGCAGTAAAATTCAAATAAAAATATCACAGTTTAAATGTTATCACATAAATAAAACAATGAAAAATGGTAATTGAGATCATTATTCAGTATGAAGTATAAAATAATCACAGATCAGTGGAATATTTATATCACAGTAAAGTAATGCTGTTTGATACTGTTTTTAAAATGATTAAACTTGGTTATATAGCCCTGATGTTAGAAGGCAGCTGATTCCAGAGTTTACAGCCATTGTACGAAAAAGACTTCAAGCCATGAGATTTGACCTTTGGAACTGAAAAACAACCACCTTTACTGAACCGGGTGTTGTGAGAGTGAACAGTGGCTTGTGATACAAAATGTTCAGACATATAGTCTGGGGCCAGCCCATGTTTAATTTTAAATACATGACACAGTGTTAACTGGTCAGTTCTCTTCTGCACTGGTAGCCAGTTGAGATCTTGAAAATGATTCTTAGATATATGTGATCTTTGTTCTAAGTTCAACACAAACCTTATTATTTTGTTTTGCGTGACTTGGAGTTTATTTTTAAACTTATTTGTAAGACAATGGAACCAAAAAGAACAGGCATAGTCCAAGTGGCACTGGATAAGTGATGATACTAAAAGTTTCTTGGTGCGTTCTTTAAGAAAATTACGCTTGCGGTATAGAAACTTGAGTCTGGAGTTGACCTTTTGAATAACAGAGTTGACCATTTCTTCACAAGACAGGGAATTATCTAACATGGCTCCAAGGTATTTGACTGAAGAGGTAGACTTAATGTCTGTTCCATTACAAGATATATTAAGAGAATTGTCTTTCTTTAAGCGAAGTTTGGAACCAAAAAGAATAGACTCAGTTTTCCCAAGATGGAGTGATAACTTATTATCTATTAATCACTCACTGACAGACTGAAGTTCTTTAGACAATTCAAGTTCTATCTGTAACCTATCTTTGCCTGTGACTAAAATAGCAGAATCATCTGCATACAATAGTAGTTTGTTATTGACAACTGCAGACATGTCATTAACATATATTATGAACAATAGGGGGCAAATGATAGAGCCTTGGGGAACTCCACAGGTAACCTTGCTAAAAGTAGAATGAGTACTGGAAACATCAACCAGTTGTTTTCTATCACAGAGATAAGATTTGAACCATAAAATAATATCATGACCGAGGCCAATGGCTTCAAGCTTTGAAATTAGAATAACATGATCAACAGTATCAAAAGCTTTTTGCAAATCTAAAAGAATCATGCCAACAAAGTTGCCACTGTCCATTTGAAATCTAATAAAATCAGTTAAATGAATGAGGCAGGTGTCTGTGGAGAACCCCGTTCTAAAGCCAGATTGAAAATTGTACAAGAGGTTATGTTCCTTTAAATAACATTCTACCTGGTCATATACAACCCGTTCAAAGATTTTAGATACAACAGCTAAAATTGAGACGGGACGGTAATTTTCGACTTTGGTTTTGTCAGATTTCTTAAAAAGGGGAACAAGTCTAGCTGCCTTCAGTTCATCAGGAACTATCCCTTGAATCAAAGACAAGTTTATCACATGAGCAAGGGGATGTGCTATGACATCTGCACTGTCAACGATGAAGCGAGCCGGGATACCATCTAAACCAGTGGCCTTTTTGGAACTCAAAGAGTTTAAATACTTTTGAACTTTCTTGTCAGAAACAAGAGAAAACGAAAAATTATTTGGAAATACTCCTTTTTGTGAATAAAAACTAGATAAAAAATCCTTTCCAAACTTGAAAGAAGGTTTGGGTAATTTGGAAACTAGATTCACTGCAACAGTGGTATCAAAATGGTTAAAACATTCAGCAACTTTTGAAGTATCAAAGCAAAGTTCCTTGTCAATAGTGAGGCCAATACTCTGTCTACTGGATGAACCTGTGCACTTTTTAGATGGTAGTCCCAAATGCTTTAAAGTTGACCATAGAGATTTAGAATCAGACTTTATTTCTTTACAAGTCTCAGTAAAATAATCCTCCTTAGCTTTCTGGATTACATATTGAGTTTTGTTTCTAAGAGTTTTAAATTTTTCATAATTACAGTCAGACCTATTATGTTTGTAAGTAAAAACAGCTTTATTTCTTTCCTTAATACATTGTAAAACTTCAGAATTAATCCAAGGTTCAGAGCGTTGCTTGACTTTGATTTGTTTTACAGGTGCAATGTTATCTAGAACAGATAAAAATATTGTCTTAAAATTATGCCAAGCTTCATTGACATTATTACTTAAAAGAACACTATTCCAGTCAGTGGTTAAGAGAGAAAATTGAAAGTTCTCTTTGTTGTAATTTTTCATTGAACGAACAGTTGAGATATTGTGCTTACCAATAAAGGGTTTAGTGATTTTCCTTGTACAATAAGTCATAAAATGATCACTGAATGAAGTATGAATTACACCCGACTATGAGAATTTGGATATATCAGAAATTAAAACAATATCTATAACAGTTGATGATGTTTTACAAATGCGAGTAAAATCAGTAATAATCTGTTTAAAATCAAACATGTTCATAAAGTGTTTTAAAGAACTATGGTAGGAGTTCGTAGTAGAAACGTCACCGTGGAAATCACCCAAGATAAAAGTTTCATATTCACTCAAATGTGTACTGTTCATGCAGAGTTCTTCTAAAATAGTATAAAAGTCATTTTGTTTGGGTGGTCTATAAATTGCAGCAAGAAGAATTGGCTTTGTCTTGGGAAGTAAAAGTTCAATCCATAATGATTCTAGGTCCTGGTGTTGAAGGTCATCACGAGTGTTATACGCTATGTCACTACGTATGTAGAGACACACACCACCGCCATGCCGATTCCTGTCCCTACGCTGAATATTGTAGTTTTGGATTGATAGTTCAGAATCAAACACACTGTCGTCCAACCAGGTTTCAGATATGGCAATGCAGGCTGCGTTGGTTTCCCGTGCTATCAGGCGTAGCTCATCTAATTTAGGAAGAAGACTACGTATTTTGATATGAATGAAGTGTAGACCTCTTTTTTGAACACATTGAACTTGTTATGTGGATCAACACTGGAAGAATATTCTGGCCCTGGACACGGATGGATGTCACCACAAAGGAGTAATATTGTAGAAAGCCAGTTAGAAAATAAACAATTGAGTGAATAGGTTCTCTTTTTAGACGTGGACGATGATAAATAACTGGAACAGTAATGTTCATAAAACGATAGGTGTCCATATGAGATTGAGTTTACCACTTGTCCGAATGTTTGTGTATCCGAATAAGCATACACTTGGTGGTCGTCATTGTTGCAGGCGTTCAGTACGTGTATAATTACAATAGTGGTATTCAATACAAATAACAGCTTGGATGTGTCCATGGTTTACCTATATAGTATTCATTTGTCTTCACAGATAGAAAAATACGAAAAAAATGAAGACGGAAGTAAACAAGAACCTCTCTAGGTTAGACCAAGCAAATAATATTCTATGAAAAATAATGAGAAAATAATTATACATCTACATCAAATTAGTCTTTGTCAGTCATGATATTATTTTTTTGTTAAAATATATAGCACGAGTCACGTTTTTCACACACTGTACTGTTAGAGTTCGTTCAACCGTCATTTTCACATGCATTACCTACTAACTTAAATACGTAACACAATACTTCTGTACTCTATCGATAAAATTGATATCAGTATTAATGAACCAGGGTAATCAAACAAATATCAAGTATTTAGATCAGCGGAGTTTATAATGCTTAGACTTAAACAGTTATTTAAAATGTAAATATTCTTACCTGTAACTTTCCCAAGTTCAGTTTTAAGAACTTGAATCTCATCCTTATTCTGATCTTGGTTCACATCTAGTGTCACCAACTGTTTCATAACTTTATACTCATAGTCATACCTAGAAGTGCAAACTGGTTCGTCTGCATTTAAAACAGACTCTGATGGAATCGCGCCAAAAATTGCTGCTGCAATTAGAAATAGTAGACGGATCCAATAGTTTGACGTCTCAGCCATGGTTCGTTTAGTAAGCTGTATATTTAATACAAATCCAATAATGAGCCTTATAGTCTAAAATGTATATATATCTCTCAAACTGGTTAATCTTAAATTGACATTAGTGTTGTTAAGCATCCTTAAGCACGGCAAACGGATGTAACACTCAAGTTGATACATTTGTTATGTGTACTAGATTTTTTCTAATGATATATGTGGTGTTTAGTGAAGATTGATTGAACAAGACAGGTTGTGGCTAGAAAAACATGAGTTATTGTAAAATTATTTTAAGTAGTAGTTGATAAGAAAACAATAACTCCTGAATACGTGTATAAATATCTATCTGATATAAGTTAGATACAAAGTATAAACATGTATTTTTAAAGTGAAATGATCTTCGAAAGGAATTGTAGCAATTTAACTAATCGTACTGCGCAAAACTTTTGAAGGGCAGTGTATAATGTCCCCTCAATCTAAAGTCAGGGTTATATGAGGCGGCTAGTTCTAATTCACAATCTATAAATCAAAACATTTTCTATGAACAATTGAAGGACCATGTTCCTCATATTCATATTTTGAAATCCATTGACTTTGAAATGTTGACAGTGAAGCCAGAATTGATCCCCCTATCCATGCTGATATCTTTCTCTCTGGCATTGCTACTACTTTAACTCTTGCTGTTTTCGGACACAAAAGTTTTAACTCATTTTCTAAACGTTCTACAAAGCCAGGGGTTAACGTAGTGCCTCCAGAAAGTATAATATTTGTAAACATGTCGCGTCTTGTGTCTACATCACACTGCAATAAACTATCATAAACATGTTCATGAATACCAATACTGTCTACGTTAAACATCTCAGGCTTGAATAATCCCTCAGTACACTGAGACAGCTCGTCTCCAACTGATATACTTCGACCATCAGGTAGTTCATATCTCTTTTTGTTACATGTATCAGTATAAAAGTTATTATGTTCCATTTCCTTCTGGTTACCCATGGCAGCGTTAGAATAGTCAGCAACATAGCTATGTCTATCTTTAAGTTTAATGACTTCTTCCATGTCAGACAAAGAACAAAAACTATGTCCATGTTCGTTTAACTTTGTTGCTAGGTAGTTTGTCACGTGTGATCCTGCAAAGGGTATTCTGCGAGTAGCTGTTGGTATGGCATACCCCTCATAAACTGCAGCAATGTGTGACACGCTATTACCACATTCAATCATAATCCCCGTTCCCCTTCCACTGGAGTACATTGTTAACAGGGGTTGCATGGCAAGATAAAAACCTGGTACGTTGAAACTCTCAAACATGACTTCAGTCATAGTTTCACGCTGTGATCGAGGGATCCTAGGTGGGTCTGACATAAGAACTGGACAATCAGTTGGCGAAACTCTCAAGTCTGTCGTAAATATATATTCCATTATTTTAGCCCAGTCATCCCAATCATTGACAATGCCCTTGTTGGTTGGGTAGTTTAAAGAAAGTAGTCCCCGTTTGTTCTGTGCTTCGGAGCCAATATAGGACTCTTTCCCATCCATGCCGACCATCCATGAGTTATATTCATGGCGACCGACAACTGTAGAGATATAACTGCGAGGAGCATCATCCCCAGCAAAACCAGATCTTGTATACAGGGAACCACTGTCAATGACTAACGTTGTTGTATCTTCATCTATAGATAGCCCCATCTTTCTGTAACATACAGACAAAGACATTGGATAAATTTATAAAGACAAATTCGAATACTTTCTAACAATACTTGACTAACAAAAGTTGTATAGGAGATCTCTCGATAAGATAAAAATCACAGACAGCCAACATTAGAGGCGGATCCAGGAATTTTTCTATGGGGTCCGAACTTTTCTAGGGGGGGTCCGAACCTCGAACCACAACCACATTATACACATTTTGCAGAAAAAAATGCAACATATTGATAATAAAAACTACATAACCATTACATCTATGTTAAGCACTGAGAAAAATTGCTTCATAAACTACTTAAAAATGACTTACAAGCAAGAAATACACTAATGGACACGTACATTTTCCAAATTCTAGGCGGCGTCCAGACCCCCTGACCCCCAGCTGGATCCGCCCATGAACACGGTCTCAATCCACCAAAGATAATATAGATGCATATGCATGTACTGTTAATGTGTCTTTAAAATACATGTACCATTCTTGTTCCCAGATTTATCAAAATTCCCTTTAGATCAAGAATCTTGATACCTCTGGGTACGAGAATGATCAATACTATTTCAGTGAAGTTCTAAGCATTCGAACAACATACAGAATACTCCTATATTTTTTCTTTAAATTCACGTTGAAAAAGTATCTGGCAAGGCAAATGCTTTAAATTGTCTTTCTCTTTCCCAGGGGTTAACAATATTAGTGATCTTACAATTTACATTGAGAATCTTGATCATTTTGGGGTAGGAGAATAAACATTTTACGAATGCTTTTTGTAATTATACAACATACAACAGATCAATATTTTTATATCATTCAGAACAGCCGAAAAGGATCAAGTCTATACAAAGCCATTCTCGTTCCCAGAGTCTAGTAGGATTCTCAATACTAGCTAGTATTGAGAATCCTACTAGACTCTGTGAACGAGAATGATGCAAAGGTGCATATACATGTACATAAAAAGTCCTCTAATATGATCACGGCAACAGACATTCGTATCGGTGTAAATCCGTATCCGTCATTCGCATCCGGTCTGTGTAGTCTTTATTATCAACTCTGCTTTCGTTTTCAATGATAACTGGAGTTGCCTAATCACTTCAGTAAATATCACTCGAAAAATCGCGTTAAAACTCAATAAATTGATGATTGTTGAATGAACTGTCACTTTAAATTGTTCATCCTAGGTTTTTAACATTTAAAATGAGCATTATAACATTCAGAAAAGTACAAAATTATGATATATCAGTCAAGCTGTGTTACTATAGTACAAGAACCATAATTATCATTACTTACATGTTACAAGAATGAACTTTTAATAAAATTAATCCATAGTTTCCCCAAAATTAATTAAGAAATATAGAAATCCAACTGCATTAACTATCCAGTGTTTTATAACAGAGGTAATCACTGAACAGCTGAAAGGAGGAAATAGTTAATGAAAATCACAATGTATAATTTTCCTATAATCGGCGTCTAAAAATAGATTCCCTGGATCAACGTAAGTTATAAAATGGAAAAATGATGTATAGGATTTAAAGTATTCCCTTAAAAGTCCATGTTTAACATAAAATATCATTGAAAAGTGTTCAAATATTTGTTATTATTCGTCAAGTCTATAAATAAACAACATACAACTATTAATCGGTCAACTCTAAGGGAAGTAACACAGAATAGGCATAAACCATCCTCGGAGTAGTTATCTCCCTTGTTTGTATTTATTCCTATGTCATTACTATTATTATATACCTACCAAGTTCAGTGAATTATATTACAAAATATAGATTATGAAAATCATATTAAATTTTTAAATTGTATATTTAATGACAGATTAATGTGTTATATTTTATTTATTTGTTTATTAATATTTTATGTAAAAAACTTACTGGAGGCAATCAATAAAACAAAGCAATTTTTATTGAAAACTTTGGACATTGACAAAGAGTCATACAAAAAGTCACTGTTTGACAATCAAGATATGTACCTGATTTTTCAAGAACAAATATATCTTGGCAAGCCAGTTATTCCAAACAACTTAGAGTTGATATCATTTTGCAAGTAACACCCTGAGTAAATGGTAATACATACATCCCTACAACTGCTGGCTTCTGATCCCGTTACATCTTAGGCTTTCTCTTTTCTCTGTACAATGGTATTCTGATTAATGCTTAACAGAATCATCCATATGTTGCAATATGCTTAGTCTTTTCCAAAGTCTTGGTTCCACAATACCTGTGTTCAAGGACCCTATAACACGTTATATAGGGTCCTTGCTGTGTTGAATCTTATTAAAAGAAACTAACTAGCAACACATTGTAAAAAATTAACTATGTACTGTTTTTATATAGCATTATATAACTATATTCAAAGATATATTAGAATATATATCAGAAAGAATGAGGTATCTATATATAATGAGATGATTAAAAGAATTAGATCTTTATATGAAATGTGATATTGAAAAAGAATTAGGGGCCCGTATTATCAAGCTTCTTACGACCGATTCTAGGCGTAAATCCTTCTATATTCTATTGTTAAATTATCGTAAGATTTTTTATAATATGCTGTCCTGATCTTTAGATAAAATGTGATCATCAATAAGAATTAGATCTTTAGATAGAATGAGATCTTCATAGAGAATTAGATCTTCATAGAGAATAAGATCTTTAGATAGAATGAGATCTAGAGGTGTTGAGAGATTTTCAAAAATAATGAGATCCTTAGGTGTAATGAGATCTTCAGAAAAAATGAGATATTTAGACAGAATGAGATCTAAAATTTCAGGCCATTGTGACATGTACCCTTTCCACAATTGCATTGATACTTTTTTGTAACATACGAGTATATGCTCACCTAGTAGCTTTACCTATATAGTACAACCTCTCTTGAACAACACTCACTGGGAGAGACAAAATGTGTTGCTGCTCAGAGGTTGTTGCTTTGCAGAGATAAAAGTTAATTAAAATTCCATCTAAAGGAATATCAACAGATGTTGTTTTGACAATTTTTCTGTAGAGGGCCACCCTGCAGAGGTTATACTGCAGGAGTAAAAAAGTGTAACAAAAACAAATAGGTAACATTTATTTTATTTATTAAAATATATGACATACACCAGGTATATCCACACAAACAGTTTAATATCAAGATTCAGCATGACCAGCATAGACATTATATAACAAAACAAAACAAATAATACAAAATACATAAATAATTCAATATAGTTTATGCAAATTAACCTGAGACAGAATATTATATTACAGGTTTTGGTAACAATACTTTACCTTTTAACTGATCCCATTTATGCAAATTATATGTAAACTTTATTTCTTGTCTCAGGTAAAATTTCACAAGCTATATTTATAACAAACAAAAAACAATAATAATATACAATGACCTCAAGTATTTAAATTAGTGGGGTTAATGCATGCCCCATGATGTGTTGAATAAAATTTAACAATATTCTTTAAAAATATAATTCATTATGAGGTACACGTAATTTTTAATAACAAGACAGTGTAAAACTATATATACTTAGACCTTAAGTATTTAAATTTTTAAATGTACAATCCTACTACCTGTTAAATAAAATTTAACAATTTTAGTTTTAAAAATCACTCATCATGAGATGATGATTTGTAACAAGACTGCATAAAACTGATGGGTAACACATTTGATATGTCTAAATTTTAGTAGAGCAACAACATGAATTAATAAAAATACATTCTATTTACAATTCTAACATAGGCACGTGCGTTTTCACTCTTTATTTAATGTGACGTCATCTATGCTTTATTATTCAACAAAATATAGCTCGTGACGGCTGTTGAAATTTTACTCCCCACGTTAAATGCACAAAGCGGAAAATGGCGCCCGAGTTTATAAGGGTTGACTTTTACAATTTGGTTTCTATTCTATAATTAAGATTTTAATATTTTTTGTTCGGAATAAGAAACACGTATCTGTGAGAATTGTGTAAATAAATGCTATTTTCGGCCTTTGCACTGGGGTGGATTTCAACAGCATGACGTTTCTGACAGTTAAAAATAGTTCTATAAATATATATTTTTCTACGGATGTATTTTACGATGTTAGAATCGAAATAACTTACAGTTGTCTATATTTTGTTGTCTAATAAAATATAGGCACTCGTTTGATTCGCTTATTAAATCACTCGTGCTACAGCACTCGTGATTTAATCATACGCGCATCACAACTCGAGCCTATATTCTATTAGACAACAAAATATAGACAACTGTAAGTTATTTCTTAATTAAAGCATTACTACTTTTATTTTACTATATACAAAAAATGTATAAAGATAAAAAAACTACATAAAAAATCTACAATACAACATAAAATGGAGACATCAAGAAAACGCGGGACTTTGATAGGGACTTATGTTACAATATAAAGCTGGGACTAAATCCTAGTGAACACATTTCTTACACTCAGAGTTTAAGTAAAAGTGATAACAAAACAAAATGTATTTGTGGAAGAATAAAACATAAAAAATACATAGATATACATCACCTCAGAATCCACATAAAGGCAATATCATATAAACCTTGTATTCTTGTAAAAACACTACCTAAAAAAATATCTCTGGGCCAAAACATTCCTTTTCATTTTAAAACAAAAACAATTTCTATATTAAATTTTTATAAATGCCGATTATGTAAAAAAACCACATTTCGAAAAAAAATTCTATACATAATTTTAAATGCATATAATATATTTACATTATAATTGCATTTCAAACAACATATTATGATAATTATCTTCAAAACCAATCAGCCCCATTTTCCCACCCAAAAATTGAATGAGAATCCAGTTATTTAGATGGTATTGCCTAAGCAATTATTGATCATGCAAATATTCTGAACATGGTACAATCCAAATCCAAACTGATGAAAAATAGATTAAAGAATTTCTTTGATTAAATCCTTTTTGATTTGAATTATTTGATTAGCCGAAAAAAGTATGATAAATTTATGAAAAGAAAGATTCTTTGAATACTGAGATGCAAGGTCTATTGTCACATGAACTTCAATTACAGCTGACACGGGTAAAAACACAGGTGGCCGGCGCAAAATCACTATACATGTATATGTATATATAGTGTTTTTGCTTTGGGACCATGCCGGTCCCCTGTGGGTAAAAATAAAGAGGGAATTGTTTACATGGATTTCTCTTGTTAGACAATCAATTAAATTATCCATCAAACAGAGCATATAATAGCTACTACCTTTCTTTTCTCCTAACACTCATATATAGACCTTGTGAATTATTATGGATAGCTTCAAATTCAAACAAGAGTTTGGTTTTTTTACATTCTGAAGGACCATGAGATACATTTATAAAAAATGATTTAGTCTTGATATAAAACAATATAAACTGACAACATTCTCTCCAACAAACAAGTTTATAGAAAATTACAAAAGTACAAAAGGTGTAAAATAAGGCACATGAAATTTGTAGAATTTCCATATACTAATGAAGGGTAAAACTGAACAAAGTACCATAAACTCTCTTAGAGAATTCAACATTGATATACCTAAATAAAACTGCCAATAGAAACTGCAAAAGTTTATTTGGGTCTTGGACACAAATCCGGCAGTCAACCTTTGTGAACTTTGTGAACTAGTAAGAGTATGTCAATCTTTAATATTACCTGCATCTCGAAATTACTATACATTTCTACTACTACAATGTAAATTAACCATATTTGTCCTGTATTTTTTACTGATCAACAGTATGAAAACGGCTAATGTCTTTTTCACTTAAAGTGAGTTTTGGAGGATTAATTTCTATATACTGTTTGTATACTAACTATACTGTCTAAAGCTGAATTGAGTGTAGTGTTTCAGCTTTCTAATTACCTCCCTTTGGTCCTTCTATAAATCAACTAAAAGGGAGATAACATACCCGAATTTATTGGAACTAAATTTGCTGGTTTGAAATGAAGAATGGTATGACTTAAACAAGAAATGAAAATGTTTGGCAAAATAGACGAAAAATGAAACATACATTGGCGAAATGAAGATTTGAATGTTTAAATATATAGCCTCTTTGACCAACTAACTCCATGTACACCACTAAATTGTTTATCTTTCCATCAATAGGCCATGCCTATAATTATATTAGCTCACATTTTCTATATATTTTAAATATTATTGAAAGAAATAGTCATAGAACATGTTATTGAGAGATCAAATTAAACAATGTTCTTTACTTTCCAGAATAGTGGTTGGAAAACATGTATTTTTTTTTAAATTAACACTTAAATATACATGTAGTTAAATTCTACAAAAATACCAATGAGGGCTCTGACAGAGGCTCCCTCTGTCACAATCCCACATGCTCTATTTAGTTACTTCAAATTGCATATTGGTCAGTTGAACTCTTTCAGAATGGTGTTTTCATAAATAAGCGATAGTTATTATGCACATGTCTTCAAAGTTTTAGTACAAAACTTTGTCTTATGGTTTTCTGTTTTATCATCGACGATCATATGGCTGAAAAAAAAGTAGAGATATTTTTTTAATCAATACATGACAATAGTATGTGAAGCTGGCATAAATAAACTGTTAGAAATATTGCATTAACAAGTAAATAACATCAACCACCTACCAATTTGTTAGTTCCCAAGTGGACTAAAAATGAATAATGACCAGTTGTCTTAACAGTTTTATTGATGCTTATGAATTAAGAAAATGCTTGCGAACAGAAACCAGAGGGACTAAGTCAAACAAACCAACTCATTAAAGAAATAAAGAATACATAAACAATATCACTAACTTGGGAGATAAGAAATTGTCCATGATGCACCAGTCTTTGAATGTTCACCACTGGTGGATGCAAGGCTGGGTCAGACAAACTACCTTAAATGCCACAATTCTTTTTTTTAAATGAATATTAAAGTGGTTTAAATCAAGTAGGTTAAAAATGCCTTGCCATTTAGGAGTACATTCTACCTTGCTACTTTTGTCTAAGAGGATTCGGTAATGTCAAAGTTGGGAACTATTATAGAGCGAATCATAATGATAATTATTACGATGATAAATAGCAATTTTGATACAAAAGAGGGAATACATATTGTGGTTAAGGTTGGACAAATGAAACTTTTATTACCTCTATATAACTAGCTGACAAAAATTTATCGTAATCTAAGGCTGGATTGTCGTATGCTGAAATAAAAACAAAATGTAGAATTAATCTAAGCTAATCAAAGATTGTCAAATGATTGAATCATGTTAAAAATAGGCTATTATTGGATATATCAAAGTCGAAATATTGTATAAGCCTACATTATAAGAAATATTATGTTCAGTGAGTATTACATGTATTTGCTCTAGCAATTAAGACACAAATATTAAAAGAGTAAACAGCTTGCTAGCTTAGCACTAAACTAAGCAAAAGATTTTGCTTGACTGTAACAAGCCATTGGGGCATGACAATCACTATGTAATGCTTCTAAGTTAGTGATGTCCTTGCAGCTCAACAGATGTCTAAAAGGAATAAATTTTCTTTTTGTTGGGTTTCACGCTGTAGCAACACATTGTAAGGTCATATTACGGCAGTCAATCAACCTACTCACTGTTCCTGAAAAGGCTAAAACTCTGGATTTAGCTGTTAACCAACTACTAAGCGCATACTTTCGTCAGTGACAGACAACTGCCCTACAATATTAAGAATCATTGGTAGGAGGGAGAATGGCCATAAGATTAATTTCATGACTAAGCTCCAAGAAAGTATGCCCCGCCTGGGAATCCAACCCATGACCCCTTGATCAGTAGACTTGTGTGCTACAAACTGAGCTAGTCAGGCAGCTGGAAATAAATCACAAACCTATAACCTACCATGTCTGTGTTGATTGCTTGTCTTAGATGAAGGCCGTGATGGTGACTTTGATTTATGTCCTTTGTTTTTGTAACGATTGTCTTCATAACCATTATCTTTACTCTGATGTGAGCGAGAGTTACGATTACTGGATCCTGATGAAATTATCTCCCTTGTATTTGAGATATAGCCCTGTGACTTCTCAGCACGGTGATCATTAACACCACCAAAGACTGCCAAACCTGGATATTTGTACCCAGAATAGTACTTAGATTCACTGAAATTTAAGAAAAACTTATTCATTGTAAGAACAATACTTAACAGTATTGACAGGTCCATAGGGCAGGTGGGACCAATAATTAATGTTCCAATTTTTTAGAATTCTTTTCTTGATATTTTTCAAGCTGTCCTTAAAGTGGATTATCAGTTTTGGGTTTCACTTCCTTCACAAATTTAGAACTACAATTAATTTCAATCATATCGGTTCTATGCATAAGATGTACTTCAAGGTTTTTTCCAAAAGAATTTCCAGCTTTACAAATATTCAATACAAAATATCCATTTTTCTCAGTAGAAAGAGAAGTTTTTCACCTTGTTCGATGATAAGCAATTATGAGGGTAAAGAAATCTATTCAGGGATTGCTGGTTAGATGAGTCGACCATACACAACCTTTAAAAACAGTGTAACAGTGTGATAAACTTCATAAAATCAAAATTACAAAAATTGAGCAGCAACAAGCATTACCCTGCAGGATTCTTTTAAAGTAAATCTATTACAATAATAATTTCAGATAAGAAATTCAAACTTACTCTTGTGTGTCTGTTGTGTCAGAGTCTGGATATATTGTCTTCTCATCCTTACAGCACATTTTGGCTACCAGACAAGCAACACCCAGTACAACAAACAACAGAACAACAGAAGATATTACAGCAACGATTACTAGTGTAAGACCAACTGAAATACAACATGAAAGATGATTATAATATATGTTCACTTTCATTAAAAAAGGCCTTATGTTGAAATCTAGGGCACAAACAGTAAAGTATACCCTAAGGTTGTTCTCAACCGATAAGATCTAAATTTTATTGGGCATTTGTCTTCATAGTGAAACTTAAAGTGACATTCTTAACAGACTAATGTAACAATGCTTAATATAATGAATGTGCCACTTTCAGTGATCATGAATCAACTGTAGTATTCTTTGTTGTTGTTTTTATCATTTAGAAAAGAATCTCACATTTGTTCCTAAATTTTGTCATTAAATTAAAGAACTATTACTGGAATGCACTCATGTATCTTGTAATGGATTCAAAAATAATCAATTTCAATTAAATATTATTGTATATCTTAGTCATGCAATAACATAATAATAATAATAATAATAATAATAATAATAATGACTTTATTACATAATAATAATAGTAATAATAATGACTTTATTTATTTTCAGGGTAAATCAATTTTGAATATAGTCCACACAGATATTTACAATGTACATACATAATAACAAAAACTACAATTGTAAATACAATATACATGTACTTACATTTGTCATCGATTTTTCTGAAAAGATAAAAAAATTTTTTTTTAGATTTAATGGAAGGGTTGATTTGTTTAAATCTAGTTTTAAATAAGTAACTACTGAAAAACTGAATACATTTAGAACAAATTAAACAGTGATATTTTGACTCATGCTAATTTGGACATTAAAATGGGAATTGACAGACACAATTACAACATGAAAAAAAACTGGTTGAGTATTAGCAGATTGTTGATAGAAAATAGGACTGACAATATGACAACAAACATTTCTAATCAATACATTACCAGACATTTAGACCATTTACATACTCCGATACTTCTTGTAATTTAATAACTAAATATTTTGGACATGTCTAATCTGAGGTAATGGTTGTGGTATATTGATAAGTATAATACAAATCAGATTCAGGAGAGAAAGTCAAAGCTAACAAGAAGTATATGTTGCTTTTCTCCCTTTTTTGACATTTTTCAATCAGTTTCCAACTCAATGTTCCTGCATGGAGAGGCTTAATGGCCTTTTTCAACATTTTTTTACAGTCATTTTGCAGCAATCAGTTTTCCTACTCAATGTTCCTGAAGAGGCCTGTTGCTTAACAACCCTTTTTTGACATTTTTGAGTCAGTTTGTATAACTAACTAATATGGTATGTTTACTTACTTGCATGATGGGTTTCCATCATTGACAACACACTCAAAACCATCAGAACATGATTTAGTACTAATGAATAACTGACATAAATTGGCATCATTGGTCACTGTTTCATTTGTAACTGAAAATGTATAGAAAACACGTTTATGATAAAACTTCCCTCATGCCAATTTACAAGTCATTACAATAATTTTAAACCATGATAATTGAATATACAAAAAACATAATATATTTTATTTATAATGCATCATTTTAATCATATAGCATTAATTAGATTTATGAATACATTATGTTGCAAAATTTTTAATGAAAATGATTATCTCCTTTATGGTTAAATTCAATTTAACTGTTAGGGGGGCATACATTAACCCCACTGAATTAAATTGACTGTGGGACAGTAGTAATGTAGTGAGTATTTAAATCAGTGGAGTAAATGTATGAGCCATTGACGGTTGAAAAAAAATACAATACCACCCTATCAACCTTAATAGTTGATATTGATTACAAATGGAGTTAATTTTCTTCAACTCAGAGCGAATATTTAAAGGAACATTTAAAGCAAACGTCATCTGCTATTTATGAACATTGCACAAACAAAGGACACAAGATCGATCCCAGTTATACAAAAGTGATAACATTTGAGGAGAATCTATGGAAAAGAAAAGTTAAGGAAGCTATTGAGATCAAGCAACGCAGACCATCTCTGAACCGGGACGAGGGACTGGAGCTACCATTGGTTTACAACAGTCTCCTCGTATCACGTGACCCTTCACCGGTCATGTGATCAAAATCAATCAGCTGAAGAAGGTGACGTGATGTTACCGAAAATTTCAAGGTAAATAAATATTCGCTCTGAGTTGAAGAAAATTAACTCCATTAACGATCCAGAGCAGAGAAACCTCTTTGGACGTTGATTACATATGTTTAATATTGATATTTGTAAAATCTAAGCTGCTCGCAAGCTGCTTTCATCTGAAGCCTTTTTATACATTAAATAAACTTTAAAACATTTTAATCAAGTCTATGGATAACAGCGAGTGTGCTCATTGATATAATGATGTATCACCAGTTTAAAGCAAAACGATCGTAACTCAATATAAGAAAAAAAGGCGTTACATCTGTTTTGTACTGTCTATGGATAACAGCGAGTGTGCTCATTGGTATAATGATGTATCACCAGTTTAACGCAAAACGATTGTAACTCAATATAAGAAAAGAAGGCGTTACATCTGTTTTGCACTAAACCTGCGATATCACACCTATCATAAACCTACCTGTTACATCATTCACAGTCACAGAACTTGGAGAAACTGTTTTATTTAATATTGTAATAGTTTCCTCAGCCTTTACTAGATCTAGATTGGCTTTAGTCAATTCTGCAGCAGATTGGTCAGTGTCTTCTATCTCTACATCATAGTCAGCAATCAAGCTTCCTTTCCTGTAGGAATATAATAATACATGTAGATTATTCTAGAAGTGGATAAGGTTACATCTAAGTCACTTTTGATAAATATAGGACAACCTAACTTAACTAGCAATCTTTGCACGAAGATTATTCGGCCACAACAAATTGATCATATGTTCTATGGATTCGCTCGCACCTAAATTTTGATGTTTTTTTACAAAAAAAATATTTTTATTTCTTCGCTCGCTCATAAAAGTTTGGTCAAACCGCTACATAAAGCAAGTGAATAAAGACTTTTTAAAAAAAATTTCTTCGCTCGCACACCCCATTTTTATACCCCCGCAAACGAAGTTTTCGGGGGTATACTGGAATCACCCTGGTGGTTGGTTGGTTGGTTGGTTGGTTGGTTGGTTTGTTGGTTGGTTGGTTGGTTGGTTGGTTGGATATGTGGTCTGTCCCAAAAAATTAATACATTTGTAGTATGTTTATTTCTTAATGTATTTGAATAGAAGCTGTTATATACCATGATTTAATGGTGTATACAAAACTCATGTAACTATGGAAACATATCTCACTTGTTTAAAATATTTAATTGTGTTATATATTTTAAATCTAATTAGATAACTGTATAGTTCGCTTTTTTTCTCAATAGATTTTTTTCTTATCTTATTTTATAGAATTTGCACAGGCGTTTACAGTTGATGTTTATATGCATGTTATATCAATTCCAATTCAAAATGGCCGACTTGCGGCCATCTTGAATTCTTTTTAATTTAGTTTAATTACTGTATGCTTATTTCTCAATAGATTTTTTCTTAACTAATTTAGATAGAATTTTGCACAGGCGTTCACAGTTGATGTGTACATACACTTTAACTCAATTCCAATTCAAAATGGCGGACTGGCTGTCATCCTTTTTTCAAAATTAATACAGTCTTATATTGACTTATTACCATACATATTTTGAAAAGAAATTGCATACAAGGTCTCACTAATACAGTTGATCAGTATGACTATTCTTCATCAATTTATATTCAATATGGCTGACTGGCAGCCATCTTGAATTTTTATTTAAATTACTGTATAGTACATGTATGTGTTTTTTTTACTCAATTTTAGCCAAATTTCGCTCCAAAGTCTTTATTGATGTAGTTGACTCGTACATGGATTTACTCTGGATACAAATTCATTATGGCTGACTGGCAGCCATTTTGAATTTGTTTAAATAACTGTATAGTAAGCTTATTTCATTACCAATTTCTTCTTGCTGAAGTCTGATTGATTTATTGATTGATTAATTGGAATTTATGGCTTATTAATGCAAAAAGGTCATATTACACCGAAAACAATTGATGATACTATTACTTCAATAGATAATGAAGATTTTACGTCCTATATTTTATGATAAACATTTATTTCCTTCAAGTATGGTTTTGTTTTGTTTTGGTTTTACGGCGCACCAACACAAAAAGGTCATATTGCGCCGAAAGCAATCAATGATACTATTTATTAAAACGATATTAATGATGTAAAGCTCTATATCTTATTATATACATTTATTTCCTTCAAAAAGTTAAGTATCGCATATGATGGTACAGACTCAAAAAGTTCTTTAAGTGAGTTAACTTTAAAATGTTTGTCATGGATGTCTTTAAGATCCTGACAGTCAAGGAGAACGTGTTTGACATAGAAATGCTCGTCACAGGGTATAAATTTAGGTGCTTCCTCTCTTTTGAGAAGGTATGAATGTGTTAAATTGGTATGACCAATTCTACATCGCGAAATCACTATTTGATCTCGGCGATTAGAAAATATGATGGTACAGACTCAATAAGTTCTTTAAGTGAGTTAACTTTAAAATGTTTGTCACGGATGTATTTAAGATCCTGGCAGTCAAGGAGAACGTATTTGACATTGAAATGCTCGTCACATGGTATACATTTAGGTGCTTTCTTTTTTTTGAGAAGGTATGAATGTGTTAATATAGTATGACCAATTCTACATCTCGTAGTAACTATTTATCTCATTGATTAGCAAATATTATTGACGAAGATGAATCAAGGGTTTATGGCTTTATGTCATGTAACTTATTAAATATAGCATTATTCCACATTGTTTGCCATTTTGAGTTGCTAAAGTCTATTATGTACTGCTATTTTTATCAAATTCTTATTTTTGAACTTTTTTTTTGATGTATTGATATTTTATCAAATTCATAATGGCTGATTGGCAGCCATTCTGAGTTTTTCTTTTTAAAAAGCAAATGATTTGATAATTTTTGTACAGACTTTGAGAAAGTAAGCAATTGTTTAAGTTGATGTGCTTGGCATTTTCTTAAGTGGAATTCAAAATGGCTGACTGGCAGCCATGTTGAATTTTCTAATATCTTGTACAGCAAACATCTTTTTTTTCTCACCTTATTTTGATAAAATTGTGCTGACAAATTCTTGTTGATGAAATTTTTTTATGTATTTATTTTTTTATGTATTTCAATGGACCAACTAATAGCCATCTTGATTTTTCTGTAATGTTGAGAAGAAAACATCTTATTTTGTTATAGCTACATGAGATTTTAGATATTATTTTAACTTTACTACTGTGAAAATAATGATCGGTAATTTAAGCTTTCTTATGGGGTATTTGTGAAATTCTTGATACAAGATATTGTAAATACTAATTGTTTGATTTATATTGTGTACATTGCTGACTACCATTTTTACAATTGCCTTATTTTTTACTTATTTATAAAAAAATTACAAACACATTCTACATTTGCTCATCTGGTTACAACATACTCATGATGAGTTTAAATGTGATCACTCTTTGTCTGTTGTTCCACTTTACATTCATAATGACCAAATGGTGTTCATTTTCATGTAAAAAATCATTTGAAATATGACAACTCTGTTCATTTTGCTTTTTCATAAATCTATAGTGAATTACACTGTAATTTGCTGTTTATTTCCAATTTGATATTTGCATCCTATTCTTTTTATGGTTTTTATGCTTCTTACAACATTTACCCTTTTGAACTTCCACAATGTTGACTTGCTTTTATCTTGAAATGTTGCTGTTGCGGGGGTATTTTCGCCACTGGTGGCAGTTCTAGTTTTCCCAGAAAAATCTGTAGAACATATGATCAACTTGTTCTGGCCTTAAGAATAGATATTCTCAGTCATAGATTGCTGTCTTACTATTTATAGCATCAGAGGATCAGAATTTCAATTTTTAGGGTTTCAAATTCTGAGTTATTTTCTCAGTGTATGTTCTGAGTATGTACTGACTGAGTTTGAACAATTTATTGCAATACAGCAAATCAATTATTTGTATATTGATAAGAAATATTTAGACAAAGCCTAGGTTCAGTCAAACAGTGTCAATCACGTACAAAATACAAGTTATGGAATTATGGAGTACAAATGTACTTTGCTAAGGTCTGTGTGGCGTGGCTTTTACTATTGTTTGAACAGAACAGAACAGAACAAACCTTTATTCCTCAAATCATGATACATGAGTAATAATACGCACAGTTTATAAAAGAAATATAAGAAAAGAAAAATTACATGTATACATGTATATATAAAAAATATTAACACTTCTAGAGGGAGAAATAGAGAGAGAGAGAGAGTGAGAGAGAGAGAGAGAGAGAGAGAGAGAGAGAGAGAGAGAGAGAGAGAGAGAGAGAGAGAGAGAGAGAGAGAGAGAGAGAGAGAGAGAGAGAGAGAGAGAGGAGAGGGGGGGAGCGATAAGAAAGTTAAACATTTGACCGTATTTGCGGTATAAGTCTCTGTGAATGTATCTATAAAGGAGTATAGAAATAAATAATTGTTACCTTAAAACTAAATTTTTAATTCTACATTGTTTGATACCCTTCGTTACTGTGTAGTACTGTATCAACTGCAAAGAGAAAAGAAGAGTTTGAACATGGTGGTTTATTTACTCTCCGATTTCGGAGTTAATAAAAGTATACATATATTTGGATTTAATTTGTAATTAATCAGGACACATTAGTTATGTGATCAACAAAAAGTCAAACCAGACATTTGTTTTCCTATTCTCAGACAAGCTGTAAAAACTAGTGCTTTTGTTAAGAAATTTAAAGAAAAGAAGGCTGCATGACATTATGTTAAAGGAAAATGCCCTAATATATGTATATACGGAACTCTAAACCAAGGATAAACAAATGTATGAAAATACTAAGTAATGGCAGTTTTTTATAGTTCTGTACTTACAAAGAAGCATTAAATTGGTTAAAAACATATTAATAAATACAAAGAAATAAGTAGGCAAGTATGGATGGAGAAAAGTAAGTTGACAGTTACTTCTTATTAGATATTGTATGGCGGCTATATAAAGTATTTAACTTTTACTTTCTCACATAACTTGTCACATTAAAATTATCTATAGCAACTTTCTAAGTCTGAAAATGTCACCTACCTCAATACGAATATCAACGATTAAATCATCATTGATATCTTGGTTGCCTAAATCAATTTGGAAGATAAAAATAGTTCTGACAATTCGTCTACCTCTCCTTTCAGTTGTTGGTGTTGTAGTCGTTGTTGATGTTGTCGTTGGTGTTGTAGTTGTGGTTGATGATGTTGTAGTTGGTGTTGTAGTGGTCGTTGATGATGTTGTTGTTGGTGTTGTAGTGGTTGATGTTGTAGTTGGTGTTGTAGTAGTTGATGTTGATGATGTTGTTGTTGGTGTTGAAGTGGTCGTTGAAGATGTTGTAGTTGGTGTTGTAGTGGTGGTTGATGTTGATGTTGTTGTTGGTGTTGTAGTGGTTGATGTTGTAGTTGGTGTTGTAGTGGTTGATGTTGATGATGTTGTTGTTGGTGTTGTAGTGGTCGTTGATGATGTTGTTGTTGGTGTTGTAGTGGTTGATGTTGATGATGTTGTTGTTGGTGTTGTAGTGGTTGATGTTGTAGTTGGTGTTGTAGTGGTTGATGTTGATGATGTTGTTGTTGGTGTTGTAGTGGTTGAGGTTGATGATGTTGTTGTTGGTGTTGTAGTGTTTGATGTTGATGATGTTGTAGTTGGTGTTGTAGTGGTTGAGGTTGATGATGTTGTTGTTGGTGTTGTAGTGGTCGTTGATGATGTTGTTGTTGGTGTTGTAGTGGTCGTTGATGATGTTGTTGTTGGTGTTGTAGTGGTTGAGGTTGATGATGTTGTTGTTGGTGTTGTAGTGGTTGAGGTTGATGATGTTGTTGTTGGTGTTGTAGTGGTTGAGGTTGATGATGTTGTTGTTGGTGTTGTAGTGGTCGTTGATGATGTTGTAGTTGGTGTTGTAGTAGTTGATGTTGATGATGTTGTTGTTGGTGTTGAAGTGGTCGTTGAAGATGTTGTAGTTGGTGTTGTAGTGGTTGTTGTTGATGTTGTAGTTGGTGTTGTAGTGGTTGATGTTGTTGTTGGTGTTGTAGTGGTTGAGGTTGATGATGTTGTTGTTGGTGTTGTAGTGGTTGAGGTTGATGATGTTGTTGTTGGTGTTGTAGTGGTCGTTGAAGATGTTGTAGTTGGTGTTGTAGTGGTTGTTGATGATGTTGTTGTTGGTGTTGTAGTGGTTGATGTTGTAGTTGGTGTTGTGGTCGTTGATGATGTTGTTGTTGGTGTTGTAGTCGTGGTTGATGTTGAAGTTGTGGTTGATGTTGTAGTTGGTGTTGTAGTGGTTGTTGAAGATGTTGTAGTTGGTGTTGTAGTTGTGGTTGATGTTGATGTTGTCGTTGGTGTTGTAGTTGTGGTTGATGTTGTCGTTGGTGTAGTGGTTGTTGTAGTTGGTGTAGTTGTCGTTGATGATGTTGTTGTTGGTGTTGTAGTGGTTGATGTTGTAGTTGGTGTAGTAGTTGAAGTTGATGTTGTTGTTGTAGTTGTTGTTGTTTCCGGAGGAACATAACAATTGTTACAACATTGTTCAGAATTAACATTACAATTAGCTTCATCTAAACCAGCACACCAAGATTGTCTGTCTCCAAATGGACAACCTGTGATATAAAGCATTATTCAACATTTAACCTTCTCTAGGCATTGATGCAGCACCACTTAAAATACAAAATGACCAAACATTTGTTATTATCTATGGCATTTGAGGGTTACCGATGGTGGCAGCTTGTGTATGTTTTAAAAACATGTATATATGACTAAGTACATGTATGTAATATAGTAGTATATACAATGTGCAATCAGGTTTTCATTAATTGTTGTTAATATAATAATAATTGACTGCTATTAAAAAAATTATAGAAACTTTGGAAGACTAATCAATTAGAACAATGTTCCACCTTTGCACAGTGGAGGGGTGGGAACAGCTTAGTAAAATTAACTATTGTTTGTTAAAACTATATCGTGAGAAAATTGATGTATATCTGCTTTGTTCGAATTGGTAAATTTCAGGCTTCACTTTTTCCTTAATTAATAAATGTACACCCACACACTTAATTGGATGCATTAAATAAACCTATTAAAAATACTGCTGCTCATCCAAAACTCGTATTTATGTTTTATGTAACAATAAACCATACATATGTGAATGTATTTTTTCCCAATACAATTATATGTAAAGTAATGAATTGCTTTACTCACTTGGCAAATCAAAGGTTTGACGGATGACTTCGCATGAACTACAACATGCTTCATAATAAAAGTCCTGGTAACAATAGTACCCTGAACTAATGGTTATCATTTCAGCACACGTTACTTGGGGATTTGAGAATGGAACTGTGTATGGTACATTTCCAAATAGGCATGCCTCTGAAATAATAAATGTAAATGCATGTACATTGTAATTGTATGACGGCTTTATCATAGTTTGTAGATTTAAATAAAAATAGTGGTGTTTCTTGACATAATTTTTTTTTTAAGTAACCAGTCTAGTTTTTTACTTTAAAGACAAAAGGCATTTATAAGACTTAAGACTGCTACAACTACAATTATAATGATAAAAAGCAAACCTCAAGAAAATTGGAACTGAAAATTTTGCTTACTAATCCCTTAAAAAGTATTTCAATATTTTTAAAAAAAATTGACATTTGGATAATATTTTATCTTCCATCAGCAATGGGCTGACAGAGTAGTAAGTTAGTAACAACCGTTTGAGTGGTAAGGCCACAGCAAGTTGATCATGTGTTCTACGGATTTTTCTGGATAAAATGGGGCGAGCGAGCGAAGAAAAAGAATTTAAAAAATCTTAATTCAGTTGCTTTTTATAGCGGTTTCACCATTTTTTTATGAGCGAAAACTGTTAAAATGAAGGTGCGAGCAAATCCAGAGAACATATGATCACCTTGTTGTGGCCTAATTGGTGTAATACACATAAAAGTTGTACTGGTTGTGCGATGAGATCACATGACTGTATTCCTTTAATGTAAATACTTACCATTATCAACAGGTGCTGCTGAAGCTGATACTACACAAGAACCTCCTTGACATAACTAGAATATATGATATAATATACACATTAATTTATAACATACAATTGTTATGAAATGAAATAAACATTAGTTTACATGATACAATGGTTTATCCCTAACTAATTATTCATACGAAGCTACCCATTTACATAGTTTCTTTTTCTTTTTAATTGTCATGTCAGAATCTGTAGTTATGTTAAGGAAATAAATTCTTAATATTTAAAGGCAGAAAGTGGGATTTAAACTCTGCATCTATATGCATGCTCAGCCTACTTTTACAATCTTTTAGGATAACTCCTGATTGTTAAAATCAATTCCAGGCAGGCCATCCCTTACTGTACCCATTTACACCTAGGTGGAGCGGAACAATTTTAGATTAATTTCTTGCTCAAGGAAATTAGCAATGTCTCCAGTGGGAACAAACCCAGGACTCCTCAATCCTTAAGCAGACATCCTTAGACTGCTGGACAGGTGCTCCTACTCATGAAAGACTAAATATATATGTTAAAACATTAATTGTACCACTTATACTGCTTAAAAATTAGAATAAGACACAAGTTAGTTATCATAAACAACATATACCTTTCCACTGCCACATGGGGTACCTTCCCAGGCATTTTTAAAATAGTATAAGTTCTCTGTAGGATGGGCACAATACATTTGTGAACAAATTGTTTCATAAGAGTCATACTGCGTCTAAAATGATTAAAAAACATGTATTTAGAATGAGCTAACCATGATTATAATAATCTCAAATTTTTAATTTTTTTGTCATCTAATATCTGTATACCGGCACTTCATTTTTAACAACAATGCATTAATTTAACTTGGTTGGTAGTTTGTCTCAATACAAATCGTGGGACTATTGTTTCGATTTCTGGGCTGTAGCAACATGACTTAGTGAAAAAATTGTCATGAAATATTTGATACAGCAAAATTTTCAACTATGTACTTTCATATTAATCAGTAAATGAAGTCGCAAGTATGAGCCATATGTGACTGTGAAAATATTTTATATGGGTGAAGCAACATACATTATTCTTCTTATTCTTGCAATCTTACCATACAACCACCTTAAATCACTTAAATTGAAAGTTATTATTAAAATGCTATAACACAGAACAGTTCAAGTATGTTTCTATACTTTTCTATCTACAAAAATCAAGCCCAACTTACCCTATACAAAAATGAGCCATTTCCAACAATTATTTCACATTGTTCATCAGGTGTATATAGTTGTCCTGCAATAAAAAATTGAATATTCACAGAAGGTTGTTGCAAGTGACTCATATCAAAATCTGTATCATTAGCCAAGTTTTGGAAGCATATCATCTGTCCTAACTATTCAATCATAGAATTAAAAAAATATCTATCTGTTTGTTTGCCTTATTGGGAATATTGCTTTGAATAATTCATGTAAAAAGGAATAAAGTAAAAGTGATTAATTCAAAAATTGTTTTAAAATCAATTATTATTTGACTTCTTGGGCTCAATCAATAGTGATTTCACCATTGGTGTAGTGTTGTACTCATATTTTCTGAGCTCACTCAGTGAAATATAACTCTTTTTGAGCTCACTCAGTGAAATATAACTCTTTTTGAGCTCACTCAGGGAAATATAACTCTTTTTGAGCTCACTCAGTAAAATATAACTCTTTTTGAGCTCACTCAGTGAAATATAACTCTTTTTGAGCTCACTCAGTAAAATATAACTCTTTTTGAGCTCACTCAGTGAAATATATTTTTAAGCTCATTCAGTGAAATATAACTCTGTCTGAGCTCACACAATGAAATATAACTCTTTCTGAGCTCACTCGGTGAAATACAACTCAATCGTACATTGAAATTGGTGAAAATTTTCTATAAAATTTACCTAAGGTATCAGTAATGCCCGCACATGAACTACAACACTGTTGACTATACTCTTGACAGTTGTATAATGTATTGCTGGTGATAACTTGTTCACATAATGTAGGTACATCTCCATATAAACATGATTCTGAAATAATAATGATAAATTTTTACAGCAGTCTATATTTGTAACTCAAACTCATGATTCAAGAATTAAAAAAAAATGAAATTTTAATAGAAATGCTGTTTTATAAATTGTGGGAGTTATGTTATAAAAGTTACAAACATCTCTATGGAAGAAAATACGAATTGAATTCTTGACTTCTGTATGCACAATGTTGCACTTTTCAACTGTGCCGTGGTCACTAAATACAGTTTTCAAAGCCATAAAGACAATATATTTGTCTTGAAAATATTCTAAATAAAGATAACATTAGGTGCATAGATAACTTTTGGTATTGTTTTTATACATGGCTCTTACAGTTCTAATTAGTGTTTTTGGAGTACCTTGGTAATGATTATACTACAGAACTCGATGATTTCAGAGGAATGAACTACCTGTGCTTTTATATCTTACTTACCGTTTTCTATAGTCGGAGCTGAAGCTGATTGTACACAGTAGCCTTTTTCACATAACTAAAAAACATAGATGTACATGTTTTACAATAGATAGACAATATTTCCAC
Source organism: Mactra quadrangularis (assembly GCA_025267735.1). NCBI lineage: Eukaryota > Metazoa > Mollusca > Bivalvia > Venerida > Mactridae > Mactra > Mactra quadrangularis. Next base: position 35,480,067 of record CM046308.1, on the reverse strand, counting down.
TAACAACTGTAACAAAAGTAACATTGCTACAGTCCAATCTCCGTAAACAGATATCCTGTAGAGCGTTGTCGTACAGGATCTCAGAGTACTTTCTCAATGCAGGGTCACGTCGAGATGAACTTTGTGTCAACCAATCAATGCGTAGCTTTCATCTAGACGAAAACACTATAAATCTCATTTTGATTTCGTAATTTCTATTTTTAGACCAAGTTTTGCTTGCTAATTTAACCGCACTAATATTCACAGTCTGCGATTGAGCGGCTCATTGTAAACAAGTTACGTATCATAACAATTTCGTCATAAATATTATGATGAGAAAAGGTCGCCTGAACGTGACATTCGTTTGAAAAAGGCCAGATCTAAATTAGCGAGTATGCGAGCAGAAAATTTTAGATCGGGTTTTAATCAGATTGCTACCGTCTTATACAATACTAAGTACCACATACATAATTATCTAGTATTCATTTATGACATTGTACTTGTAGCTGATCTGTTATAGTATGTTATAGAATACATGTTCATTATTTTATAAAAAGACCAGAACACAGTAGATCCTAGCTTTTGTTACAGTCACCTGAATATTCAAAAGAAACATTAAATCTTATCAATGCAGAGAAATTTATATGACTTGCTTTGCTGTAAATTGAACCAGTGAAGACAGAACAGAAATTTCTTAACTTTCAATACAACTATACAGTGACTTTTTCTGCAATGGAAAAGGTATAGCTAGTGAATTAAAGTATGCTGTATTTGTTTGTGCACATTCCAAGAAAACTGAATGCGGAACTCATCTCACATTATTTGATTAGTTAATTTGTTTTCATTGATTTAAACTCTAAGATCAGACAAGGGATTGTTTTCTTATAGCAAACCAGTCATCGTGAAACACAACAGTTTATTACTGGCCAATAGGTCCTGTGAAGATCAAAATTTCACAGGACCAAACCAAGTCTTACAGGACCGGAGACATTATACATATTTTGATGAATTGAAAATGTGGAAAAGATCAAAATCTTAGCCAAAGGGTCGGTCCTGTAATCATGCAGATAAAAACTGTTCTTGTATTTTTCACAGGGTTTGTCCTTCTGTCTGCTATGTTTCACAGCGACTGTATCAAACATACCTTTCCACTAGCACATGTTGTTCCTTCCCATGGACGAGTAGTATAGTAAAAGTTAGCATCATCAGGATCTGTACAGTACATGGCTGTACAAATATCTTCAAAATTGGTATATAAATTCTGAAAAAAATGAAAAAGAATAAAACTCATTGCTAGTAGCAACTTACAATTTTTGTAAAATGTTATCATTGAATAACAGCAGTACATCATTCTTAAATTCTTATAGGCTAGCAAAATTAACCAGATTTCAGTCAAATCATTACATTTCGCTACAACCATTTCAACAGAGGTACAAAACTACATGCGTGATCAATGATATTGGTTTGTCAAATTCTAAAAGTTAAAGACAGTGTTAAAAAATTGCAGTTCCCTCCGAAATGTTTGGACAAATACAAATTCATGAATATCTGACCAGGCATACTGCAAAAAACTATAATTTAGGCATATTGTGTAACTAATTTGAATAATTTGCCAATTAACCAATGTTTTTAATTCACTCACTTAATGACTCACTTAAGTTCCTTTTTCCAAGGTAAACTTGAATCAAATTGTTCTTAAAACAAGACAAGAATTGTCAAAGGAAGGGAACTGTTGTTAAGTATCAACATTGTACATTTAACCCTTTTGTTATATTTTATCTAACTGTCAGTGATGCATATATTAACCCCCCTGACTTAAATACTAAATACTTGTTCAATAGTACCTGTACATAAATACTAAGTCCTATTTTTATAGATAGAGTACAGAAGTTCTGTAAATAAGTATTTAAATCAGCAGGGTTAATGTTTGCAATACTGACAGTTGAATGAAATTTTGTGCTACATACCCTTTTAAGATAAGAACCAGTTCCATAACTTTCAGAACATTGTACATCAGGAGAGTAAACTTGTCCAGCAAGATCATTGACATAGGGATCCATGTCAGAAGTGTCATAGTTGGCATCAAGAGTTGCCAAACAATTATTAGAGTTGCTGTAAAAGATAGTATGTCTTTGTATACAATCTACATGGACAGTGGGTAATATTTGAACTAGTGAAATGATCATGCAGTATAACATCTGCTGAGCAACTCTCTACAGAATAAATTCTCTGCAGAACAATAGTTTTTATTATTTCCCCTGAGTGTAATTTCAATTGAATTTAAACTCTGCAGAGCAAACACGTCTGAACAGCAACACACTTTAGTCGCTTCCAATGGGTGTTGTTCTAGAGAGGTTGTACTGTATTTTGAAATCGTTTCATATATAGGGTTAACAATTTTGATTTTTATACATGAATTTTAAAATTAACTGTCAGTGTCTGTTATTGTATTAAGGTAATAAATTCCTTATATTCGTAGGCAAACTAACCAGTAATTAGTCAGAAAGTTGAAATAAAAGTATCATAAATTCACTAGTATCATCTATGTTGATACAAATACAATGTTTATATAAAAATCATCATCCTTTATTATGGTGGCATATTTCTGCCAACAGATACCAATAACTAACATTTTATTTAAATGGTTTACTAGTTACAATAACTAGTTTAACACTAACTAAGTTAATTAAACTAACTTATCAGGTCAACTAGTTACTATAACTAGTTTTCCACTTAACTAACTAGGTAATTAAGACGTTAACAACTTATGGTAACCACTTATCTAAATTTAACTTAAGAAATTACTCAGTTACGGTGACTAGTTAACCACTTAAATAATGTGTTAGTTATGTGGTTATCTGTTGGCAGAAATATGCCACCACACTTTACAGTTGTATGTCAAACTGCACTAAAATTGAAATCAGAACCCTGCTTTTGTTTTGTACACAAAGGGTCTTACTTATATCTTCACCTTTTCTTATAAGAGCCTTGCTTTTCTGGTCACAAAATATTTCCTTGAACAACAAGTTCTATGCAGTCAATGTGTTTAGAAGAAGTTTTATGCCTCAGTCACATAAAATCATGGCTTGTTGCGGACCCGTATGTGCAGACAGTCATAGGCCGTGAGAAGCCTTGGGTATCAAGGTGACGGTACGCACATGGTACAAAACAACACGCCCGTACGGAGCCGTAGCTGGAAGATATGCATGTTTAATCCATACTAGGCCACGATTTTGTTCATGATTTGACCCTGAAGCTGATATGTGTATCTCACGGACCCTGGTTAAAACGTTACAGTCCGTACAGGTAAGCAAGAGTTTGTACGGGTCCTTGCGGAGCTTGATTGCACGGCGCCCGTGCAGTGCCCTCACAGCTATTTTTGGGACTGTAGCTTTAGATGTAATGCAATTGATCGCATTGTCATACGATAAACTTACTCAATCAACTCCTGAATATAATCATTGAAATAAAAGTTTGAGCATGTAGAGAATATATAAGCTCTTCTGTCTACTGTTACGTCTCCTATATGACCATATGATGGTGCCATAACATATCCATCATCTTGAAAACAATTGTTCTCAGAACTATTGTCATGCAATGCTCCCAAACTGTAAAAAATATTATATTTGTATTTATTAGGCACACCTGCATTGCAATCTACAGAGCCCCTTAAGTGACATTTCAAATTTTTTTTCACAATTATTTCGTTTAAAGGTAATTTATTTTGTTTAAATGAAAGATATTTTGTAAAAAGGAAATAATATTATGCTTCAATAAAATAATTGTGAAAATGAAAAAAAGAATTTAACATGTCACTTTAGGGCCTCCTTAGCAATGAGGGATTGGCATTGTATATACCTGAATTGGCAATACTTGACAATAATCAGGGCAATAACCATTGGTCTACATATCAATTATTACAAAACATGTATATCAATAGTGTGATCATTTAAGTAAAAATATACAAAATAGTAACAAAATGTTTAAAAATTCCTATGGATAATGATTCTTATAAATATAAATGATTTTGATATTTTTTATTATAGTAACAATATTACTTACTATCATAAATTATTGTTAATACATGTAGTTAAAAGATAAGAATGTTATTCGGATTTGACTGTATATTGAAAACACAAACTACTAACTGTCAACTTGTAGATATAGCAAACTGGTATCTTAAATTCTGTCCTATCAGAACTGAAAGTTGAGTCGAGTTTGAATTAAAAACAACAACAATTATTCTTATTTTGAATCTCTAAAAGTATAGAAGAGCTAGTGTTGTGCTTACTTATGTCCCAATTCATGAGCCATCAGAGTTCCTATAGATTCTTGGAAATTCTTGTCTTCACCAATAGAGTATTTGAAACTTGTACATGTTCTTGAAGTATATGCCAACCCTGTCAACATTATATGTATATAAATAAGAAATTTAATACAGGCCTTGTCATTTTTCTTAAGGCAGTCAATACGACAAGAGGCAACAGGCCAAAGGCCAATTTGATTGTCCCGAGGAAACATAATAGGGCCTATATCAAATCATTTATTGAATGACAATTTTATTATATAGCTACTTACGTTTTTGGCCCTGTTTTCAGTTTTATTAAACAGGTTTGCAGTATTATGCAGTGAATTTGGCACTTTACAGGGAAAATAACACATAGTTATTTATTAGCAAACCGTATTAAATATAGATTGCATATGTTGACTTAGTACCTCATATTTACTCAAAAGAAGTTATTCAATGCATGGTACTTTAAAAAGCATATTTTCAGATATATTGTAGTTTCCAATAATTTATATACTGCATATTTTGTCTTAATAATACTTCACATTTATTTAACAAAAAAACATAATTTAATGTATGATGCTTTTCACTTTTTTCCAGACTCATTGCATCAGTCATTTGTCCTACTCAAGAATATAATCCAAAAATAACAATAAGACATTGAAAAAGAATTCAATATTCAAATAAAAATAATTGTTTAACCCTGTTCTTACCTGCTATACTCGTATCACCACTTGCGACAATCATCTCATATCTGCAACAAAAATGGAGTAACATATCAAACAAATGAATGAAAAAAACGATGGTGTAAATAGCAAAACGATCGTTTTATAGGGACCCTTTTCTTCGAAAATTAAGCATTTTGGGTCTTGATAGTTGTCAAAAAAATCACATGATTATGAAATAACAGGTGGTCTTAATAGCGAAACTTTACTAATATCGTGTAATATAAAAGTGATGGCATTTTATAGTCTAAGTTTCATGCTTACGCACGTTCATCGACTTTACAGCTATTATCCCTGGTCATTGAGCTATATGTTATATATCTATCAGTCTTCCTGAGAAGTCTTTTACGCCATTTGTTAATGCAGTCGACAAATTGGCGCAATGGAATTATACCATCCTCGCAGGTACCCATTCACACCTGGGTGGAGTGAAGCAATCGTTTCCTGCTCAAGGAAATTAGAAGCAATAAATACCTTCACTAATAATTGTCAGCTACCGGACTTAATACATAGGTAGGCAGAAGAATGACCAGTGAAAATTCTTCATGGCTTTACCCCACTAAGTCATGAAAGTCCCACCTGGGTAGGTCATATCTGGGTACATAGATCTAGACACTTGGATTTATTATCAGACGCGCTACAAACTGAGCTAACCAATCAAATGTTGTTCTTTTATAATATCTTATGAAATAAGAACAATAAAAGTTCATACCCTGTTAAAAGCATCGCATGATCGTAGTTATACATATTTGCTACATTAGTTTCTGCCCAACTTTTAAAGTTAGGCAAGAGGACCTCAGCTACAATATATGTAACAGAATTTGATTCTATCTTGTTCTCCTCAACAAAACTTAAACTACTTGCAGTCTGAAATTACCAAAAAAATAGAACATGTCAAATTATTATTAGCACCCGTTTTATATTGTCGTTTTTTTGGCGGGAAGCACCGGCAGCGTCAAGTATCGAACTCGTTCATATAAATATGCCAATGTGCCTACATAGCATTGCCTATTGACTTACATCTGATCAAGATGCAGATTCTATGCATAAAAACAAACTTTGTTTGAATATGGTATAGATGATAATTACGTCTTTTTGTGATTTTTTTTCAAAATCTATCGGTCAGTTTGCATTCAAATGTTAATAATCTAATTTCTTAACAAAATTACTAGCATTAATAGGCAAATTAAAAATATCCAAAAAGTGAACAAAATCTGTGTTCAAGTAGCATTATAACTAAAAGACTAATAAAAGTCTATACCATGTTCGTAGGTTCGTAGGGGGGGGGGGGTCTACACTTTTGCTAGGGGAGTCCAAACTTTCAACCACAACCACATTATACACATTTTGCAGAATAGTGCAACATATTAATAATAAAAACTACATAACTATTAAATTTATGTTACGCACAGAGGAAAATTGCTTTATGCTACTTAAAAATGGCTTACATTCATGAAATACACTTATGGACAGGTACATTTTGGAAATTCCAGGGCGGGGCCGGACCCACTTAACCCCCCCCCTGCTAGATCCGCTTTTGAAACCTTATGAATAAAGGGGAATTATGTAAATTACTCACATCTGCTATAAATATTCCAGCATACAAACAACTTATAGAAAAACCATAACCTGTTACACTCTGATATCTCACATCAATCTGTCAAAATATACATACAAATATTTTATTAAAAGCAGCTAGTACAAATTGACAAAGAGACTTGGTGAGCTACTTGTACTACTTTACTGGTGCCAGCGGTCATGGAAACAATTTAATAGACTGGGTGAACTACTTGTACTACTTTACTGGTGCCAGCGTTCATGGAAACAATCTTCGGCTCTAGCTTTGACTCTGTTATAAATTATTTTCATGTCAGGGTAGCCGAGTATATACGATGTTTGATAGTAGTCTTTAGATAGCTAACTCCGATATATAGGATCTAATCACGTTCCAAACATACCTTGTTGCTTCCTTGTGCAAGATAGCTTCATGCATTCTGCTAGCTTAGTGCTGGGGACCTTGAATCGGGCGTTAAAAGTACATGTACGATTTTATTATTTTTCCAAATTTATGCATGTATTTTAGGGCCTATCAAAGTGGCAAACTGTGGCACTTAGGGCCATTTACACTTACAAACCGAGGTTCTGACTAGGAGAAAAGAGTAAGTTAGCAAGCCATCTTGAAACCTTTCTTATGAACCAAGATTGAAACGCCCACCTTCTGGTAGCGTACATTCTCCATTCCCTAATATACTTACAGCATTTAAAACGAAAGCATAGTACTGTTTGATAAGACCTAATGTAGCTGTAGCTCTGTCAGATTCACCAACTGTCTTATCATACCAACTGGAAGAACAAAAGGAAATAGGTTTATTGACACGTGATCTAAACCTGTCATATATGTGAGGACACGTGATCTAAACCTGTCACGAGCTGTAGGTTAATTGACACATGACCTAAACCTGTCACAGGCTGTAGGTTAATTGACACGTGATCTAAACCTGTCACAAGCTGTAGGTTAATTGGCACGTAGTCTAAACCTGTCATGAGCTGTAGGTTAATTGACACATGACCTAAACCTGTCACAAGCTGTAGGTTAATTGACACGTGATCTTAACCTGTCATGAGCTGTAGGTTAATTGACACGTGATCTAAACCTGTCATGAGCTGTAGGTTAATTGACACGTGATTCAAATCTGTCACGAGCTGTAGGTTAATTGACACGTGATCAAAACCTGTCATATGTACGAGCTGTAGGTAATTAGCTGTGTTTTCACAACTTTAAAGTAATTGATGAACATTGAGTTCTTGAGCGAATCTGTGTCGATTAAGTCGCCGCAGATGAAGAACTAATCTTTAAAAGACTACTGATTAAGTTTTGGAAGAGAATATGTTTTTGTGTACACGCAGCCAAACATATACTAAAAATATTGTTTTTAAATTTGACTTTAAGTAAAATATAAAACATATAACATAAAACATGTAAGAAATTCTCAACTTACTTTAAATATATAGCATAGTCTACAACAAAAAATATTTCAGCTTGGTAACTAATAGTGTTCCTCTTTTGTCGACCTGGTCTGTTGTTTGATGGTTTATGTTTCTTTGGATTATCTGAAATAGATGTAACACAAAATCATTTATTAGTTTAATTTACTTAGTTAATAGTTAATTAGTAACTCGATACAACCGAAAAAAATAGTACTTATGCTGGACAAGCTCATAAAAAATTCGGAACATATCCGATTCGACTACCTATGTATGAATTAACAAAACTGCACGTGAAAGCCGTTGATGACACACTTGCCTATAAATATGACAAAGACGATTTTTATCATTTTGACATTTCTCATAATGCATCACCAACTTCGGTTCGTCAAATATTGTTTCGAGGTTTGGTTCATATTTTGAACTAACGATCATTTTTAAAACGGCGATTGTAAAATTGAACGGATATAATACGGCTACCTTAACTAGCTTGTTTGAATCACAGCTAAATTGAAATGACCAAACGTTGATCATTTTATAAGATTTGTCAGCCTTCAACTTGATGTCAATGAAATAATTTCTGCGTCCATTCTTCTACTCAGGCAAAAAAATATGAATTTCATGTCCGATACTGAATCTAATAACTCCGGCGCTCATCTTCAACATAGACGAAAATATACGAAAATACCAGAAACTGGATGTAACCATTCTGATGTGGTATACATTCTACTTAACAGACAAATATCGTATTCTTCCGATCCACTTTTTTAGAAAATACTTACAAAAGAGCATATTCTTTCAAAGATAAAGTACTTATCAATCTTACCATAGTTTGAACTAATCTGATAGTCAATGTTATCAATATTTGGCATTTCAACCTTAGATATTGTATACATATCATCTTGATCATGTGATGGTTGAATAAAACGTTCCCCATCTGCTGTCAAGAACGTACCGAACTGTAAACAGAAATATATATAAGATATAAATAGTTCTTTATAAAGTTGCACCAAACCATTTGGTGAAAATTCAAAGTCAGAACGAGGACCCTATTTATAGTTTATAAAGAGTCTTTGGTCAGGACCATCATAGCTTATGATGATCTAACTAAGGAATATGAAAGGAAGTGTGCATTAATTTTGAATATGGGGAATCGGTATGTAGAGTAGTTTCGAATGAATTTATACAAAGGAACTTGGTAGGCCTATAGTAGCTGTTTAAACGCTCGGTTAGTTAAATTTGTTTCGCTTACGATTGATACTACCGCACCCTACCGTTCTAGGCGTTATTAAACGCAGATATGTATTGCGTTTTGTTATGCTTTGCTTAATGCAGCATACCGCCTATTAAATATTTGCTCAGATACTTAATCAATTATAATTAAAATATTTACCATTTGGTATTTTAATCAGATAAAAATTATTCTAGACATGGATTATGTCTGCCCGTAAAAAGTAGTGAAAATATATTTAATTTAGAGATCAACTGTCAACTGTGATATTTGCTTGTGTTTCGATTGAATTTTCTTCAAAGATTACCCTTATAGCATTATACAAAAGTACTATACTGCATATGTATATTTAAGTGTACATTGTTCTTGAATGTTCTCTCTTTTTCAACTGTATGTTATTGATTATATGTACATGTACATGTATAATGTCATTGTCACGTGATTGTATATTTTATGTAATACATTGTATATTCACACGAGTCTATTGACCTATTGATTTCAAAATAAAATCTTCTTCTTCATGTACATGTATTACAATAAATGTAGATACGAAGATATGAACGGACTTTGTTGCAGTACAATAAATTCATTCAGCATAAAATTTTTAACGATTGAAACCACTATGACAAAAATATCTGATCCTATTTCTTTTTCATTTCATAAGTTCTGTTTCGTTTTACGAATAATTTTACCCAAATGAAATATGGACGCGTTGGCTTCAAAAGAACGATATCAATATGTTTCCATTTACCATGCATTAAAATATACATCAAAATACTTCAATAATAAAAACTAACAATTTATTTTTATACAAAAATTCTCATACACTTAACAAATTATACATTTTTATTCAATTTACATACATAAAATTATATTTGAAATATGATGCACATAAACTCTTATTATCAGCAATCATGGTGTTTTTTCAAATATAAATTGACGGGCTTTGAACTATAATAACAACTATCCATTTGCCATGCATTAAAATATACATTAACATACTTTATAAAAAAACAACATACAATTTATTTTCATACAATAGATTCTCATACACTAAACAATTTATACATTATTGTTCAATTTAAGCACATAAAATTATATTTGGAATATAAAGTACATAATGAATTTTTATTACCAGCAATCATTGACATTTTTTTCAAATATAAATTCAAAAGAAACACATAAACATGACTTTCTAACACACACCCTGTATTCATAAGGAAGGAAATAAATAATGGTTAATTTTTAAGGACTCATCTTACATAAAACAACACTCGTTAAAACATGTGAACCGTACAAAATGATGAGGCATGTTACATAACAGGATAATGTTGAGAAAAACACCGGTTGATATAAAAAAATTGAAATAACCAATGATCAGGAGCTAATGTTGTGGTCGACGGAAATGTTTACATTGCAAGTTTTCCCGTGATATCTGTATGTGTTTTATATTTCCATGGACAAAAATGCCAATATAGGTAACAAGGTGTTTTTCACCGTACATGGAAAGGCTAAATCTTTGGATTTAGCTGTTAACCAGTTACGAAGCGCATAGTCAGTTACTGACAACTGTCCTACATGAATTAGATTTGGTGATTGGCAGGAGAATGGCCCTAGAAATATTACTTGTTTGATATCTTGTCGCATTGAAGCGTATTTATTCGTTTTTACCGTACTTTACCGTACTTAACCTTTCTTCATATACCCGGTTATACCCCTAAGCGCAATTTTGAATGTACTTAGGAGTCGGAACCTACTTCACAGTTCTATGAATTTCATTCGAACTTTTCTACGATTAACTACACGACTGAGCACAAATGTGACCAGTGTTGTAGACCTTGTGCTAATTACTTACATATGAAAATTCATCATCTGAGTTATTGTTCTTGTTATGAGAGACCATTATAGCCGCACCATGCTCAACGTCCTCATAAAACGCCACTTTCTGAAACACGAAAAAATATTTTACACGCAATGATAATATTGGTTCCTTTGCTGAGGGGAAAACGTTTAAAACTTTTAATGCCAATGGAATGTTGCAATGCTGTTATTGTGTTTAGTTTAAAGCCGGGGCTACACAAATTAATGTCACTTTTACTGCGGAAAGAGCGCCTCCGTTACCTGGCTTTTCTGAACATTTGGCAATAACCACTGCGCACATATCCTTCCACTAGGTCGTCAACTTCTTCATTTACCGTATTAATGGAGAAAACTTTGACATTATTGTCCACTTTTCGTGTATAGAATTGAAATTTATTTTGAATTCAGAGAACGTTTTATTATACTGGAGCACTGGGTATGCGTATTTCATGGACTGATTTAATTGCTGAAGCCCATGCCCTAGCTGTCAGCACACAATCAAACTTGATTCAATACTCAGTAACACAGCTTTTTCAAAACCCGACGCAAATAGTCATTAGGTTTAAAAGTGTATGATTATGCTTGTTCTTAAGGGACTACTTTTTTACGACAAAACCGAATCGTACCGAAATTGTGGAGTTAGAGTAATAAAATAGTGCTACCTCAGTTTCTTCAACTCTGTATTTCTTGACCTTGTTGTCCCTCCATAGTAATACTGGCACATCATCTGTGATGTCAACAATCTGTTGTAATTCTAAATGTGTTTTAGTATCGGCTGATGTTAAATCTACGCTGATTTTTGTCGGAAATTCATCCGCAGACCGACGAACTCTTTCTGTTTCAGAATCGGCTGATCGACCCCGAACTTGAACTAAAAGTAATGAGAGAAATATTTTATTATTTACCCATTTGAGTTGACATATCGCGGGCTTAACGCAAAACGGTCGTAACTCACTATAAAAGAGTGAGTTACGACCGTTTTGCGCTAAGCCCATGCTGTCTGATTGCTGCAATGAACATTGTGTTCCCATAGAAACCCGTGGTGATGACTGCAGACTGATTTTGGAAGCGGGCTTTTATTGTCCAAACGTATAGAACGCCATTCGTACCCAGAGGCTATCAGGATTCTCGACACTAGCCTCTGGCGACACACGGCCAATTTCAGGAACGAAATGTAGTAATTTTGGCCGATATCGACCAATCATAATGCTTTTGGATCAACAATCTTGATAACATCTGGGCACGAGAATGATAACACACTAGACAGGCGTTATAGTAAAGCAAGCGAGGTTAGTGGTGTGATGGGTGACCGCTTGGATTAATGACAGCTTGGTGCGCATTACTATATTTATACGGTGCATGGTTATGAATATTATTAAACATACTTAAATCGAAGTATTTTCGTATGCAAAAAATGTTGAATAATTAACATTGAACTCTTAAAATCGTTCAAAAAGTAAATTGACTCAAATGTATCAAATATTTATAAAACAAATAATATACAAACTTTTTTTATAAGATTTAATCGAACGACTGGTTGTTAAACGTGACTGGGCAGATTTCACCATGATGATGTTTTATTTGTCGTAAATTATACAATAAATTAACAAAATAAAAAAAGTCAAAGAAGGGAAAATGAAAAAAAAAGATGTGAAATTATTGTAACCATAAATTGCACCATTATACTACAAGATAATATGAATGCTGTCTGTACCCTAGCACATACTGTACGGGTATAATATCAAATTGCAATCAATAACACAACCTTGAAGGATATACAAGTACATTACTTAAACTTAAACTTCTTCAATTGATTAAACGCCTATTTCTATATTACATATTCAATGGCGTTGTACAAAAAGATAAATTATAAAAAATAAATAATTAAAAACCCTCCACCATAAATATATACAATATTAAACACAAAACAAAATAAAAGTTATCACACATGATGTTATATAATTTGGTTGTGCATTTGGTTTTAAACTTTTCATAGATCAAGTTATAGGACCTACATTAATCTTAGTTCATGATTCGACTTTATTTTTACATTTGTTTTTATTAATTTGATATTGAAAGTTGTTGTCCTGAACAGTATAACATGATGCTACTGTTAACCGGACTTGTCATGAACAGTGTAACATAACGCCACTGTTATCCAGACGATTCCCTAAAGGTGTCAATTTTAGAATAGATCATAAAAAGTAGAGAAATAGTGAGTTTTCAATCGTTTTTTGAACACATCCAAAGTAGGAGATAATTTGACATCATCTGGTAGCTTATTCCATAGCATGGGGCCTACTGTACTAAAGCTTCTGTCACATTACAACCTTTACAGAAAAACACTCACTGAAAGGGACTAAAGAATGTTGCTGTTCAGAGGTTGTTGCTCTGCAGAGAATAAAACCAATTAAAATTTCATCGAATTTAAGGGGGAAAAATAAGGAAAATATCAAAAGTTGTTGTTGTATAGAGGCTTTGTTCTGTAGGAGGCCGCTATGCAGAGGTTATACTGTATTATAAAATCAAAAGTTAGTGCTATTGTTCATTCGACTTGACAGATTAACAAAGATTATTGTTTTGTACTCGTGCATTATACGCATCGCTGAGAATGAAACATACGGTCTAAACACGTGAAGTTATTCCAAGAAATATGTAATTGATCCCTTTACCTTTAATTCGATTTTAAGATGGTATCGAATTAATCGTACATAATTATTTGCCTTTTTGAAACCTACAGACGTTGTTTAATGTTAATGTTCAAACTGATATTTCTGTTTCAACTATAATCAAAACACTTTGAGTTCCCAATACACGATGACTAGACATTGTCATAACATTTAAAGCTAAAAAATTTATTGTAAATTCATGCTCTCTTTAATAAAGTGTTCCCTAATAAAATGCTATGTTTATGACCACAGAACGTTTCTCAGAAAACAAGAATATAATAGTCTATTATATTTCTAATGTTTCCATTTAGTCAGATAGTTGTTATTTATATATTTTATTATATAGTTAACTATTATTATAAGATGGAGAAATTAAGAATTTCGCTATTTTCTTATCGCTTGAAAAGGTGTAAGCAACAAATCAAAAACAGCATTAGTCAAAAACACAGACCTGCCTCATAGCCAAAAAGCAAAGAGATTTTTTTTACATTTTTGTTATAAAAAGGGACGCAACAAACAAATAACTAACAACAAGAAAGACATGGGCGGATCCAGCGGGGGGTCGGGGGGGGGTCCGGCCCCGCCCTAGAATTTGGAAAATGTACATGTCAATTAGTGTATTTCTTGCTTGTAAGTCATTTTTAAGTAGTATGAAGCAAAATTTCTTGGTGCTTAACATAAAATTAATCGTTATGTAGTTTTTATTTTCAATATGTTGCATTTTTTTCTGCAAAATGTGTATAATGTGGTTGTGGTTCGAGGTTCGGACCCCCCCCCCCTAGAAAAGTTCGGACCACCCCTAGAAAAGATCGCCCCCCCCCCCCTAGAAAAAACTCCTTGATCCGCTCCTGAAAGGGGTTTCTGTCTTGGAACGGACAATGGCAAAATAATTGACATTGTTTTGAGTACAAGCATTGCGCATTTAGAATAACATGAGCCACTGTTTTCAGTACAAGCATAGCTTATTTAGAATAACATGAGGCATTGTTTTAGTGCAAGCATAGCTTATTTAAAATAACATGAGCCACTGTTTTCAGTACAAGCATAGCTTATTGAGAAAAAACATGAGACATTGTTTTAGTACAAGCATAGCTTATTTAGAATAACATGATACATTGTTTTAGTACAAGCATAGCTTATTTAGAATGACATGAGGCATTGTTTTAATACTTGCATAGCTTATTTAGAATAACATGAGGCATTGTTTTAGTACAAACATAGCTTATTTAGAATGACATGAGGCGTTGTTTTAATACTTGCATAGCTTATTTAGAATAACATGAGACATTGTTTTAGTACAGGCATAGCTTATTTAGAATGACATGAGGCATTGTTTTAATACTTGCATAGCTTATTTAGAATAACATGAGGCATTGTTTTAGTACAAACATAGCTTATTTAGAATAACATGAGGCATTGTTTTAATACTTGCATAGCTTATTTAGAATAACATGAGACGTTGTTTTAATACTTGCATAGCTTATTTAGAATAACATGAGGCATTGTTTTAATACTTGCATAGCTTATTTAGAATAACATGAGGCATTGTTTTAATACTTGCATAGCTTATTTAGAATAACATGAGGCATTGTTTTAGTACTTGCATAGCTTATTTAGAATAACATGATACATTGGTGTTTTTTTTAAATATCGGTCAGATTTGTCTCAAGTTTTTTAACGACTTGTATAGCTCTAATCACGTTATACATGTACTATATTATGAAATCGAAACAGTGTTGAAATTTCAAACCGAAAACACTATTCTAAAGATCAAAACCCCGTAACCGATTCATCAAAACCTAACTAAATACGATACCTTATTTTTTTCATATAGTAATGGCTAATTATTTATTTATGTACCAATTTTGAAAAAAGTATACGCCCTGTCAACAAAGGTTGAAATCTGACATGTTTGAAATATGATAAAATCAACGACGTCACGTAGATGTTTATAATGATGTATAAACACATATATAATAGTTTAATAATATTTTTTATAACAAAATGGACACACGTTCTATATACATCCCAAAAAAAGTATTTTATAAACTGCCAATTATTACTATTAACAAGAATTGTAGCGCACATAAATGTACAGATACCGTCTGTATGGTGACATATTTCTGCCATCAGATAACCACATAACTAACTAGTTAATTAAGAGGTTAACTAGTTATGGTAACTAGTTAACCTCTTAAGTTAAGTGGTTAACTAGTTATCGTAACTAGTTAACATTTTAATTAACTAGTTATATCAGTAGTTAACTAGTTACCGTAACTAGTTAACCTCTTAATTAACTAGTTAGTTAACTAGTTACGTTAACCAGTTTACATCTTAAGTTTATTAAGTTAAGTGGGTAACTAGTTACCGTAACTAGTTACCCACATAACTAACAAGTTATTTAAGTGGTTAACTATTTACCATAACTAGTTTACCACTTAACATAAGAGGTTAACTAATTACCGTAACTAGTTAACCACATGATTAACTAGTTAGTTATGTGGTATTCTGGTGGCAGAAATATGCCAACATACTTCTGGAATACAGCCTGACGACTTTATATTTGCCGTATTAATAGTATAGGCTAGGAGCTATGGGATATAGGCATCCCTACAGACATGCATTTTCTGAAAACCCTATATGTCTGCAAACCATATTCCAAGTGTGACCAATGCGCTGACCATTGAGACTTATCTATTGCCGATTTATAGCGATACTAAGATACTAAATTTTGATAGAAATAATTATATTTTTATACTGCTGAGAACAAGTTATTAGTTTATTTATTATCTTGATTATTATCAGTTGGTTTTGGTTTATTTCGGCATCTATCGTAAGTATGAAATGTGCGACCTTTGGTGGCGGAAAACCTCCCATGCGATACGAAATATATCATTTTGATTACAAGTAAAAACGAAAATTAAAATATGTCATGACATTATTTGAAAATGATGCCTTTGGCAATAAACAACCCAAGAAAGTTAATATTCATCTGACGTAATCGAGCAGCACTAAATTAATATAAATTAGTTTTACTTCGTTTTTTCTTTATAGGTCTCGTTAAGGGTGGGAACAGGTTTGATCTTGGCGCGCGATAAGTAGCATATAAAGACCACATAGAGCCGTTTCACGGAAATAGAAACTAATTGTGCCTTTTATACGATTGACATTTAATTTATAACTAATAAAGACGGTGACGAAGTAAAAATGCTAGTCTAAATTACTTAACTTGAAAAGATACATTTGAATACCTTATTTGAGAATTTGATTCATGTCTTTCGAATAGGGTTTTCGATTAGATAAATACATCAAAATCAATATCGTTGTACATATGTATAACTTTTCTTAGTGATTCGACGAAAGTGAACTCATTTAATTTGCTTCGTCCCAGTTAATGTTATACAGCGGGCGAATTTTTAGTTAAATCACTGTCTTGTATTAAGATCGATATATACATTTGTTAAGCATTGTATATACGTGACAAATTTCAAATATTATAATATAGACATATGATTATATTTGTACCGACTAAGTTCAATGTATTGACTATTGTTAATTTGTTATGTCAAAGAAATTTATACAGTTAGAGTGTATTTACGTAAGAAATTTTAAAACATTGTCTGGGACAGCTTTCCTCGGGTAGTTAACGCTGCCAAGGTATATCATGCGACGGTTCCTCGATATTTAGAATTTACGGATCGTTTCACTGTTTAGGCATACGCATAGGCATTGACTATGATAGTCTGATCTATAAATGCTCCACGAAATACTTCTAGAAATACTTCACCAAATACTTCACCAAATATATGACACAAAACGCCAGAACAAAGTACATGTGCAATGTGTTTATGAAAGTCACTGGAAGATTTGATTTTATACTTTTTTCCGTCATTATGTCATTGTTCTATAGATGCAATCACTGATGGAGGTCACAAATGGTTCATTTCAAACAACCTGATTACCATGAGATTAACGCCGAGGCCTCCTCCCACATTATATTAAAATGAAAAATATACTTTGTAAAAATGTAAAATAATACATGGCCCACTGAATGCCATTAACATATTAACACACTTATACCAAATCTTTTTATTATTGATTCTGCATTTTCATTCAATGACATACTTTTTTATAATCAAATATTCAAAATTTGTAATTTTATCATGGAAATGTGTCAGTGAAATTTGCATATTAATAGAAAGTACTGTATGAACTAGGTTAATTCAGTCATGAACTTATAATACTAAAATAAATAAGGCACAAAAGTTAAATATAATATTTCAAATACATGTACATTTTGTAAAAAATGTTAGTAAACGGAACAGAATATTTTTTTATTGGCAGGGTACATTGGCGTTCGTCGCCATTACAATACTTTGGCATCACATCCATACATCGATATTAAAGACAAAAGATAAATAAGAAACGAAAAACTGCTAATTCCGTAAGATGGTTAATTTATTGCAGTTATTCAAAGACTCTGTCAAAAAGGTTGATTTTAATATTTAATATTTAGGCCTGTTCATTAAGAGTGCAATAAACGCGTTCGTCCTAGTAATCGAACCGTGATATATACTACATGTTATGTTCCAATACTTTAAATAAAGGAAAGTCTTTATGTTGACTCATTATCATACCAGTGGTTCAATAATTTTATTGTATAAATTACAATTTTTTTCATGATAACAGTTTAAAAATAACTATAAATCATAAAAAACTGTAATATAATGATACATTAAACTTAAAAGTACATGAAAAAATATCATTTTTTGGGGCAGTATATTTCGTCAGCGTAATACAACGCTGATCTTTTTGCATTGTTTCAAACAATTCCATGACATACACCCAAAAATGGAAAGACTTGGTCATATTTATAATTTAAAGGGCTAACTATCCCTTTCCTCTGACAGGAAATATCTGTATGTTTTTAATGCAACATACGAGTTGTTCAGCGTTAGACCACCTGGCAGATTTTGAAAACCTGAGTCAGGGCACTGATGCATAATGCCGACGATTTATATGGAAATGTGACTTTCATCATAGGTTTAATTTTATGTGTAACTTACTTTTAATGACTTTCTTGTTCAGTGTAAGACAACTAATTTAGATTAAATGGAACATTCATCGAGTGCAGTAATAGTCATTCTAAATCAAAGATCGGGATAGGAAAGGTTAATAGTTCGAGTTAATGAAGGTTATTATTGAAATAACTTGAGTGTCAATGAGCCATAAAATGTAAGTCAAACGGTGTTTGATTGATGTTGGTTTTTTTTCATAGGAAGTAAAAAAGGTCATAAAATCATTTTTTTTTTTAGAATATTGAACAATTTACATTGCAAACACATAATAATGGGAACAGCCTGGTTTCTTTTATTTTCACCAAATTGATAAAACACGCATTTTTGAAAAATGACGTCATTTATTTGCGTTGTTTCAGAAACCAGCTGTATCCTCGTACTGGTACACAGAGATCCGGGTACCCGAGCACTCCTTCGAGAAACTGAGATCAACAACTAGATTATCAAATACCAATTAAATTACTCGATATAAAAATCACAAAGTTCTTTAATCAGATGATCTTAACCAATTGCAGTCTACAAAAATTGTTTACAAGGAAAATCACAATCGTAACTATTTGGCAAAGTCCGTAACTTGAAATTTGCCAACCCTGGCACAATCTGAAGTCGTCTGATATCGTTGCACCAGATGATCTACTCATTCGGAGTCCTCGGCGATTTTCTACTGATATCGTCGTAGATAATCACCGCGGTGTTCCGAATGATGATCTACCGTTACTTCATTCGGAACTACCTCGGTGATTACTGTGTAACACACTCTCGGATAAACCTCGTATATCGTTGATCGTCAGTTTACGGAATCACCCGAGTGGTTTTCCAAATGCCGTACATTGTTACGTAGAAGACCGAAATGTTCTGTAACTAATTTATGAAATTGACTTCCTATACTTTTTGTCATAGCAGTTTTACAATGGCACCAGAGTCCCTAAACTTGTTAAATACGCACACATATACTTTAATAATAATATTTATCCTCGAACTCAATTAAAATCGGTCCCGTATACATTATCGTATACAAATTATAACTATACTTTCATTACATAATATTATATATTACACCTCATTTGCATAACGTCCTCTATATTTAATGTGACGTCATCCGGTCAATATATTCGCATATTGACCGTTTATGACGTCATCCAGTCCATAAATTTTATATTGACCGTTTATGACGTCATCAAGTCTTATCTAACGCGACCTTCTCGTCGTGCTAATTACACGGAAACACAAACAGACGAAATGGCTGAGTCGATAAAAAAGATGAAATATGTAATAAGGAGAGCATGATATCTTGCTACGTTGCGTGAATTTGAAAGTCTGACTTGGGCATAGATATTTGACATACGGAATTTTATAAAAAGATTATTTGAAAACACATTTTTATACTCGTAGTAAAATGTCAGCAACATGAGTGGTGATAGGATTTAAATTCGGTATAATATAACAAATAACACATGGCCTTACGGGCAATATGCAATTTTACGGACTGGTTGTTCAGACCTCGGAAGCTATATGTCCCTCAGCTGCGCTTCGGGCCATATACCTTCCTCGGTCTGACCAACCAGTCCGTAAACTTGCATATTGCCCTCGTGGCCATGTATTATTTGTTAAATATTAGGTAGTGCACATGTTTACACGGGGGACTACGTATAGGGGACGTACGCATTATTTTATTACATAATTTATGGACTCTGGTGCCAGTGCAGTTTTAGTACTAGATCTTCTTGTCTCTATATCATACGTACCAGCCTCTTGATCTTCGAAATATATAACAGAAAATGGAACTTACTTAAAGATCCTTCTAATGTAAGATGTGGTAGACCATTAATGACGTCACAAGTAGTCACCAACAGCACTAGTAGACATACGATTCTTTCCATAGTGTGATGACGTCACATATATCTTTACTTCTTTATTTTTTGGCCTGTAAATTTGCTTCTCTGAAACAATGAAACATGTTTGGTCTTTAGAAAGTAAGAAAATAGCAAATGAATAATAACATTGTCTTTTTATTTTGGGGGATGGGGTTGTTGGGTGGTATTATCTTTATGCCCAGTCTGTAAATGGCCAATACATTAGAATTTGGTAAGCAATTATTCAATTAACATGTTCAAAGATTATACATGTAAACACATATAGACTAAATGTTGCTTTTACGAACTGAGTTTTCATACGTCAGACGTATTTGCTTTGTGTTCTAAATGAATACATGTATACATGTATATTTATATGTATATGTCACAACCGACACTTCAAATTGAAACTGGATAAGTATAAAGATGGTTACTATAATTTATTGTTAGTATAAGCTTTATGATTTGGTGGGAGATACAGTGTATATGGCAACTATACATTTACATTATAATGTATGATTGCTTTTGTACTAATACGTTAATGTGGTGATCAGTTAACTTGGGGAACAATGAAGAAAGTCGAGTCATGGTATTTTTTTACTCTGTATACTATATATATAGCAATATCGCCTCACTTCCTTCATAAAATGTATCTTTAACATGCGAGGATTTTAAAAGACCGGGACATTAATAGGAAATTCTGTAACCTGATTTGTCCACTGCGGTTTGTTCACAAACATGCTTTACATGCTGTGCTCTTCTGTTACAGGAAAAAAACATTCAATATGATAAATATAGTAACTAAATACGTTTTGTATGTTATGAAATAATATCAGTACCGATTCATAGATGTGACGTCACATTCAGTCACTGGTGTCAAGTTTAAAAAAAAACGTATCCTAGGAAATCAAATATTCAATTATTTTTGACATTTTGTATCCCCTACTTCCGTAGATAATGATTTAAACTACAAGAAAAAAAATCAAATTGAAAGAGCGTTTTAGTTAATGCTTTAAGTCTATTTGCGTGTTAAAATGTACGATGGATAAACGTAACATTAAAGTTACAATTGCATTAGTCGCGTTACAGCTATTTTGTTTGGGTAATTCGGTCCGCTGCAATATACATGTATGTTATTAAAAAGGTTTATATTCAAGACTAAATACAACGGACTTGTTTCACGTTACCCTTTCATATAATGCACGCTTACATACTTGCATGCGGCATTTACTTAAACTACGCTTCTATAATCAAGATATACCTCCATTTCGAAAATCAGTGCAAATCTAGTCTACAACCTTCTTTATTTACATGTAGTTAGTCCAGTTTTGTGCTTATTCATTGATATACCTAATCTGGGCCAGAATTTATACAATAAATACGTTTACATACTGGGCAATGGATTGACAATTAAGCTTTAAAAACGCCCTTCATTCATTCTTTCATAATGACATACGAAGAAAATTTAACAAAAAGTAGGATCGTGTTTACGTTTGTAATTTACATTTTATTTACAAAATAGGGTGACCATACTTTGTAGAATTATTTTACATTTACAATGGGTCGAATATTTAAATATTTACTGAAGATAAATCGTGTTAAACATTTGTATGCTTTATGAAATCCAACTGTTAAGGTACTATAAGACGTTAAGCATGGTGTTCGACAAATGTCCTCTTTTTGTAAGATTTTGTTCAACGCATATATAGTCCAATACAAAGGAAGAGCTTTGATTTATAATCCAAATTAAAACTAAGTCGATTGGTATTTTGATTGGCATATAATATGTAAATATAATATAAACATTCATTGCCTTAAACTTCAAGAGGCAGCTTAATTAATTATTCTTCATAGTAAAGGGCATAAAGCCTGTTTCACATCAGCCGTGCGATTTTTTCGTCTTACGATTTTTACTGCGAACGAAATCGCAGACGAATCGCAGCCGCCGCAGATACATCAAACTTTCCGTGCAATCGTCGTACGGCGGTCGTACGACGCTCTCACGAGTCGTAGGTTGTTCGTCGCACGTGTTTACGCACGACTGCCGTGCGATAATCGCGCGGCTGTCGTACAAATACTAACGACTGTCGTAAGACTGTCGTGAGATTTCGAAAAGTTTCGTACATCATCCGTACGTCAATCGCACGACAAACGCAAACTTGTACGAGAGTCGTACGATATTCATGCGAACGCCTAATTCTTTAATTGACGTGCAACTGTCTCAAGAATGACGTACGGTTGTCTTACGGCAGTCGCACGACTGTCTTGCGGGCTCCAAAAATCCAAAAATCACATAGAGATCGCAAGAAAAATAAACATGTTGAAAATTTGACTTGCGACGTCTACGACGATGTGATCACCTGAAAAAACGCACGACTGTCTTGCGGCGTTTGTACGAAGTTCTGCGATTTTTCAGAAAATGTTGTCGTACGGCTGCCGCAAGCGTGATGTGAAATTGGCTTAACTATCAACCATTCTGAATATATCAAATCAGTAATTTTACTAGCCCAAATAAATTTGTCATTAGTTCCTGACTTCGAGCTAGTAGGTTAATGCGATGACTGTATAAATTGTATTAATTTTAACAGCTCTGTTAATATGAGGTTGGTAAGAAAATCCTCGTGGTCCCGCGTAACATTCAAAGAACATAATTCTAAATGTTCTTAAGTTGCAGATAGTCTATCAATAACCCATTTATTGACTACTACTTTATTATCTAACCTTCAAATCGTCCTGTTTGATTTCAAGTAGAATCATGATTTGTAAGAAAAAGAAATTATGAAAAAAAAACCGTTTCCTTGTAGTACATTGAGTTGCTTCAAGGTACACCAATATAAGTTGTTAGTATTATATTATGTTGCTTTAAGCCGCATAGCCAGCTTCGGTCATTTAAGCGCGCAACACCAATATCAGAATTATTAAGTTTACGGAAACTTTATGGGGACATTGTCTGTGCGATGTTTTACTATATTATACTCGCTTTATAGACTAAAAACCAGGTAATTTCATACAGAAATCAATAAGTGGAATAGAAATTCCAACAATGAAAATTTTATCACTAAACAAAACTAATATCTTTTTTGTTAATGAAGATATTAACAGAAGTGATGGAATTTAGATAGTTCTTTAGCTTAAAAATAATTAGCTTGAATTTCAAACAAATTAAATGATACACAAAAAAGTTATTTAAGATTAAATTTGGCAAATTAACATCGAAAAGTAAGGGTAAAATCCGAGTAATCCAACTAATTAGACCTACCTTTTTGAAGAGCATACAAGAGGAAATAACTGACTAAAGTCCCTTATTCCTGTATAAAACGAGCAGTGACTGAAGTTCTTGGAAGAACGTGAATCAAGATCAAATATTCTGTCGATAATGGTTTTTAAGTCGAAATTATAAAATTTTGGTTTACCGCAGTTTTTATATAATTCAATGACTATAGATTCGCATAGTTAATTTTGAATGAAAACGCATTGAGCTATATTATCATAATCTAAATAAATCAGTTTCAAGTTTGCTTCCTGAATTCACAATGTCTACGTTGCTAACCATGTTGCATGTCCTTTTATCGCGGGTTTAGACGAAAACGGACGAAACTCACTCTGGTCTTATATTGAGTTACGGCCGTTTACGCTAAACCCGCGAGACTATATAAGTATATATAAAGACCCATATGGCCGGGTGTATTTTGTATTTATATTACTTTGTATTTTATCTATATATATTCTACCATACACATGTCACTTTAAATAAAAAAACTTGCTTACATGTACTGTATTCCATAGTATTAATGATTTACTTTCATGCGAACTTTGTTTTGTTATTGATACGACTACGTACGTGTACACATCCAAGCATTGATTACTGCTAGATTTTTTAATAATTGATTATTCCAGCTATTGTGATGTAACAAAATCAGGACCAAGAAAAGATCCGATTGTTTGAATGACATTTACAATGTATTTACATTACTTTGCTTTGTTTTCATGTTCTCTGTTGTTTTCCACTGTTCCCCAGCACACCACAACAATTGTTTTATATTTACTCAAATATACAATGCAATACGAAGTTTTAATATCGGTTAATTAATTGAGATTAATGAAAGAATTGTTCTGTTCTGTTTTTTTCTATAAAAATGATCTAATTACCTTAAATAATTTATCAAGCACTGATTAACATGAGTATACGTGTAATTAAGGTCTGAGTATTACTTCATGTCGCTAACAACGGGTACGGCGGTACGGTCTTATGGTGCGCTATGAAAATAAAAATCTTGCAATACAGGAAGGATGAACATTGAACTAGATGGTGGATCAACGTATTAAATAATTAGTACATTTACAACATTCGATTATCAACTTTTGATCTTGCATCTTAGTTTTATCCATTAGTAATACGAATCAAATGGTCGTATAGATAAGGCTACAACAAGTTGATCATATGTTCTATGGATTCGCTCGCACCTTAATTTTGACAGTTTTTATAAAAAACAAATTATTTCCTCGCTCATAAAAATTTGGTCAAACCGCTATATAAAGCAACTGAATTAAGTTTTTTTTTATTTTTTTTTCTTCGCTCGCTCGCCCTATTTTTTCCAGAAAAATCCATATAACATATGATCAACTTGTTGTGGCCTAAGAAAATATAGTAATTTAGAATCTTAACTACACTGTCCGATGCAACCTATTCATTTAGCGATATGATAATGATTCTTAATGAAGGATAAGGCTTTCTGCACTTATATGTACGTACACTTGGCGAAAGTTTACTATTATACGTTATGAAGAAAATACGATACTTTTTTTCTGTCTGTGCGTAGTTCATTTCCCAATTATGCAACATCTAAATAGCACTTTAAATCGTTGAATGTTTGAGTAAGTAAGTCAAGTAAGATGGATGTTTTATTTTTGTCTAAATGGTATTTAGAAATTTCGCTTAAATATATGAAGTCTTATTTAACTTATTATGCAATAGGCATATGTCGAGTCAGGGTGAGAACGTCGAACTGTTTGACTATTGTCGATTTTACTATCAATTATTTTAGTATCATTTAAACGATTTCTAAAATAAATAAATGAAAAAAATCAATTCAATATAGTATACATTGAGAAAACTCGTTCACATATCTATACATCGGCGATAACAAAATTTATATACAGTAATATCTATATTTTTTTAAATATAATTTGTTTATAACAGTATCATTTATATAATGCATTCAAATTATATAAGTACATGTACAACCGATCCAGTTGGTCTAAAAGTCACTTTGCATATACAGTTATATATATATATATATATATATATCAAATGATTATCAAATAATGAAAAATAATAGATACATGATTAAAAATACAGTATAAAATACAATGTGTTCCATGAAAATAAATGTTTAAAAAATATTGAATTTAAGAATTTAAAAAAAATCAAAATTAAGGAACAAAATAAAATAAATGCCAATTTACCTGGTTAAATCTGTTATAAACGTTTAAAATCGGTATAGATGTTTAAAGTCTTGCGTACCATATACGAAATGTTCCTATTTTGAAGACCCGAAACTATTAATTGTATTTATTAAATTGAATATTAAGTTTTATATTCCGTATTGTCAATCGTTACATGCGATGCTTAAGAAGTAAGTCAGTCCAAATAATATCGACAAACGATTTCATGATTTTTAAAAAGAGGACATCAAACAATAAAGTCACGGTTAGTGAATCAGTGTCTATTTTTAGAGCGAAATCGTGAAACGGATCAAATAACAAACAGCATTGTTAGACGAGTGCTTGTTATGTGTTCAGTCACCCGTAGTATACTGGGCTAATTTATAGATCAAACGCTGACCGGTTTAACGTTTTTTAAGGTGTATCGGTTCATTTATTACTCCAATTAACTTCAAAGATTTCAGCAGTGTATTTAATTATGATATGTCATAACATGTACAGATTTGTAATCAAATGTCATACAAGCCGAACGCTTATTTGCTTTACATCTATTTTAAATAGACTTACAAGATAGTGTCTTGTATTTTGTCAGCGATCTCACCGACTTACGTTTTGTAATCATTACGAAATCTACCATTGTTAGTATATCGATCAAATTGTAAAGAAATTCCATATATGGTCATTGAATAGATTTTACTAACTGAAGATACTAATGACGTCATAATGCTCTTATATCATGCAATACGTGATCCATTCATAAGGTTTGAATGAATGTTACCTTAAATGACCTATGTGTCAGGAGCAAGTCAGATTTTAGAATATTGGCGAAAGCCGAATATAACAATGTCAATGTAAATTAATTGTTAAATTTTGTCCAACTGTCAGAGGCGCAAACATTTATCCCGCTGATTTGAATATTCACTACAGTACTTCTGCAGCGTGTTCAGTAACCCTGAACGTTACAGAACGTTACATAACGATACATTCGGAACTCCTCGGCCATTCGCTGCGACTAATCTAATCTAATACACAAATATGAGATCGTTAAGGCAATGAGAGATGTTTCAAAATTTACGGACTAAAAACGAAACATCACTCAATGCCTAAACGATCATATATTTGATTACTTTAACACCGGTAGTTTCAAAATATCGTCTAAATATGTCCGAGATTATTCGCAGCGAATGCCCGAATGTATCGTTACGGAACGTTTTGTAACGATCGCGGTAACTGAACGCAGGGCTGTTCTCATGATCGATAAAATTCAATTTAAATCAGCGGAGTAAATGAACGCACCAATGGCAGTTGAACATTATTTAACAATACCTTTCGCTACGATTGTTCCAAAATGGCAATACATGTACACAAACCTACAGTCAAGCTCAACTGCACACGTTATTAAATTACTTACCTAAAAAACTTATTCGTATAGGAAGTTTTGACAAATCTGCATATTTTTGCAGTAAACATCCGTGATCAAAAGATATGAGACGAACCTATAATATGTAAGAATTAATATTTTATGATCATCCATGATTACCCATAAGTTATTAATAATCAGCAACACGGGGAAGTCATAAAACTTATAACGAAACTGGTGTAAGGACACATGAGCTTGCGTCTCTCATCTTAAACGATTCCGCGAAAGTCATGAACATACATAATTATATTGTATTTTCAGCAGTTTACATCAGTATAGTATACATGATCAAATACTATTTTATACTCGACACCTTTAATACAGTAGGATGTCGTAGGACGCGCGTTTATGAATAGAAAGGTCCTGGGTTGGAACCCCAACAGGGACACCGCTAATTTCCTTAAACAAGAATACCTACTGTTGTTTCACTCCACACGGTGTAAATGGTTACTGTGAAGGATCACCTGTCTAAAGGTGATTTCAAAGATCAATGGCTATCATACGACATTGTAAAGTCGGCTGAACATGTACAATATATATGGAAGCAGACTTTAAACTGCACTTTAACTTGTTTTAACTTTAAGTCCTGAGGACCATAGATCGCTTACTTAGACATAGGAGTAGGTGTAAGAGTTCATTTACCCTTTTCAATGCCGATTTAATTTCAAATCTTTTCAATTGAACTCTCAAATAGGGCCAGTTTAAATCCCAAGGCCAAAACTTTATCAATCTGGGTAACGAATAAACCTTAAGGTGATGCTACATGTCCACTATATCTATACGACCTGAAAGTCAATTATCACTAAAGTAGAAGATTTTTTAAGATTTCAATACTTAGTTCTATGTGACCGTTAGGAAGGGGCCAGTTTTCACCCAAATGACACAAGCTGAACAATCTTATTTAAAAGGACCGTAAGTTTATGGTTTATGCCCAATATACTAGCCCTATGTATTACGGTTTCAGTGAAGAATATGTTTTAGATTCCCTTTTTATTTCCTTTATGACCTATAGTTTGGGGCCTTGACCCCATATGCATAAATTTAACAATCTTTGTAGAAGACATTAAGGAAATGTTGAACTCGTTCAGCTCGAAGCCAAGCAGTTTTTAGTAGAAGGTTATATGGTTGCCAGGCACCTATACAGTTATTCATAAAATGGAATTTCTTAAACAGATTTGAGAAAGGAAACATTTCTGCCAAATTTGAGCAACATTGTCCCAATGGTTTCGGAGGTGAATAATATGTTGTTTTAAATAAAAGTCAAATGTAGACGCACGACGGACAAACTCCGATTACATTAGCTCATCTTGAACACTTCGTGTGAGCTAAAAATCATCAAAATGTTGCCCCCATAAATTATATTACAATGTTAAAAATATGAGTTCAAAATACCTGGTTAAATGAGTCGACCCATATGATGAACATGTAACCGTACACATGTTAAATGTGGCGTTTTAAACGGCAATGAATAAATGAACAGTACATACTGCTAGCCAACTGTGAAGCATTATACTTTATGATGTGGTTAGATACCCGGTGAAAGGACTTTTAAACTTTTGAACCTCATCACATTATAGAATAGTTTTTTTTATATTTAAATGAACAGAATAGCAAATACAAATGTAACATAAACGTGAAAGTTTGTGACTAATATCAGCGATTTCATTTGTCTACTAATTATTTAGAATGTCTGACTTAGATTGATAAAGACACTCATTGTCTCGCTATGTTGCATTAGGTCTTAGATGATCTCAAAAATATGTTTTGTGTTTAGTCTTTTTCATCTGGGTCCGTCCACTCCATATGGATGCATTATATGCGCACCCAAGCTAATGTTAAGGAGACATTCTGCTGAGAAGAACCTCTCCCCTCGCTAGGCTGTGATTCTTACCACAACATCTTCTGTGATGTGGGTCGCCCTTTACATTTCTCAAACGGGCTTTGGACCGGCTACAGCTAGTTTCCTAGTTGATCTGTAACAGATACCCATATCATATGGGTATTATGATAATAAGGAAAATGGAGTTGTTTACATTAAACGTATTCATTATTTTAATTATGGTTTTATCACATATATCCAACCGGGCAGGATGGTGAGCTTAAGAAGTTAGAATGCGGAAGATAGAGAAAGACAAACCAGGCGTGACGTTTATATTCATAAATTGTTTACAATCCTCCCTAATAATCAAAATAATGATAAGTTGTTTATTGTATACAAAACAGACCCAAGATATAACTCTCATTGAACGTTATTTTTAAGCCGTAAACACAAACATAAAATTACAACATCTGTTTAATGGCAAAAGAGACAACATATCTTGGGAGAAAAAAAGGCCATTGTCAATTTTCCCAGACAACGTGTTCAACTATTTGTGTCACACTAATGTTTACATACAGGATGCATAGAAACTAGTCCATTTTTCTAGTTAATCAAATTATTATAAAACATATTTAACTAAAATAAATTGCAGGTAATATACGTGTAATCTCAATGAAAGCTAGAACAAAACAACTACTTCTGTAGCCTGTTCAATTACAAGTGTTAAACGTTACAAAACGTTCTGTAACGTTACATTTGGAACTCCTCGGCCATTCGCTGCGGATAATCTCGGACATATTTAGACGCTATTTTGAAACTACCAGTGTTGAAGTAAACAAATATTCGATCGTTTAGGCAATGAGTGATGTTTCGTTTTTAGTCCGTATATTTTGAACCATCATTCATTGTCTTAACGATCGTATATCTGTTTATTAGATAAGATTATTCGCAGCGAATGGCTAAGGAGTTCCAAATGTATCGTTACGGAACGTTTTGGAACGTTTATGTTAATTGAACAGGCTATTGCCCGGTGTTCAGTAACTTCTGTTAGCTATCGTTACGGGTACTTCAGAACTCAACCCGAAGACAACTCAACCCGTGTAATACTCAACTCAAAGTTGGGACAACTCAATCCGTTAGTAGGAGATTGAGTTGTCTCGGGTTGAGTTAGCTATGGGCTGAGTTGTTCCGACACTTCCGTTACGAAACGTTTTGGAACGTTCAAGGTAACTGAACACGCTGCTGATCTCACCCTCCTGCGGGTTACCAGACTGTAACATGACTATTACGTGATAGTCAGACATCCTCTCATTGGCCCATACTGTAACCAACTACCAATGATATCGTCATATCAACATTGATACGGGAAGCTGTATGTTATCAAGTTTGCTTGGCAACGCCCAGAAAATTATTCAGATAAAATATACATATGTTGCAAGTTGACGCAAAGAATAATAACATAACATTTTATTTAAATTAACGATAAAAGTCTTTTAAATTAAACTAAATAAAGGTTTAATAACTTCGTTTTTTATTAAAACGTACTCGTACAAATAAATGGTTCATGTACACTTGTACTTATTTCCTATCTTTGAATTTTGTCATGAAGTGGTTTCTACGGTCAATCTCCTTCTTACCACTGTTTCTTAAACATGTAGGTCAGTTGTCAGTCACTGACGAACGTATGTGCCTTGTAACTGTAGCGTGTTCAGTTACCTTGAACGTTCCAAAACGTTCCGTATCAGAAGTGTCGGAACAACTCAACCCATAGACAACTCAACCCGAGACAACTCAATCTCCTACTAATGGATTGAGTTGTCTTAACTTTGAGTTGAGTATTTCACGGGTTAAGTTGTCTTCGGGTTGAGTTCTCCCGTATCCGTAACGTTAGCTAACAGTAGTTACTGAACACGGGGCTGGTTAACAGCTAAATCGAGAGACCGCCGTGATACAACCTATACAATGTATTGCTGTCGCGTTAAGCTCAACCAAAAAAAACTTATCCCGTATCACCAATCTATAATTGGATGAAATTTATTTGTTTAACAAATGGTCCATGATGTTTTTTATCTACTGTTTGAATCTTCAGACTCAGTGAACTTATTTTGATTGACGTATTCAGTTAATAGAAAATTTAATCATGGTAAAACTCTCATAGTAAGTACAGATTCATTTGTTGCGCATTACAATTACGCAAGTGCTAATAAAAAGGGTACCTATAGTCGCATTTTTGACCCCCGTGTCGAGTGGTCTCCCGTA
Source organism: Mactra quadrangularis (assembly GCA_025267735.1). Lineage (NCBI taxonomy): Eukaryota > Metazoa > Mollusca > Bivalvia > Venerida > Mactridae > Mactra > Mactra quadrangularis. The sequence continues at coordinate 35,448,456 of CM046308.1, read as the reverse complement.
CGGGGAGAATTTAACGGCGTCTTTTGAAAAGATAAGGAAATATAATATGATATTTCTTGAAATTTTCATTTTTGACCAATCTGAGTCCGATACGTCTTGTGAAAGTTCGGAAAAGCAACAATGATCAGCCGTTCCCTATAAATGGATGAAAAGTCGAAGGGTTCAAAACAAGTAAACAAATCACTCCCCATAGGCGTTCAACTGGGGATCAGGGTGGTCCGGACTCCCCCCCATCCCCCCTGAAATTTCCATAAAATACCTGTCCATGAGTGTATTTTTGAACTGTAAGCCATTTCTAAGTAGAATGAAGCAATTTTTCTCGGGTTCGCATCGCTCGCATTTGTGTTTAACATAGATGTAATGGTTATGTAGTTCTTATAATAAAATTAGTACGTTGCGTTATTTTGCAAACCGTGTACAATGTGGTTGTGGTTCAAAAGTTTGGAACCCCCAAGAAAAAGATTGGACCCACCCTTTTACAAAAAAAACATTGAATCCACCCCTGCTTTTTTGTACTTCGAAAAAGTAAAACGTGGTCGTGTTACATGACAACAAACTGGCGAATTTCATAAGATGTGTCATAGATAGGTTGATTTTCTCACTAAACTCAAAATTTAACGAATACATATCACATAGTTATTTAGCGTACATATCACCGATTTAAAATGTGTTTATTTCTTTTCAAACAAAATTATATTTTTTTGATAAAATCTAGCAAATAAAACTCACGAATACAAAAAATATTAAAAATGAAAGGTTTGTTGTTGACGGCGTTTGTGTTGTTCGCTTACTAAATTTATTTTGAAATAATTTACATGTTTTGAAAGTCAATACTTAGGCGGGAACGTAAATTACTTCTTTAAAACGATGACAGGCTAAATTGCACATCATAGCCTGTTTGAATGTTGGTGTTTTTTCTCATACAAAATTTAGATTTCATTAAAGTTTATCTTGATGTATGTAAAACACGCGTCGTTTAAAGCTTTCTCTTGATTTAGATTACGTGTCACGTTGACACTTACAATTTAATATCAAAACCAAGGTCGGTAGCAATCTCCGTAAACAGATATCCTGTAGAGCGTTGTCGTACAGGATCTCTACTGTCTCTGTGGTAGGTCACGTCGAGATGAACTTTGTGTCGACCAATCAATGCGTAGCTTTCATCTAGACGAAAACACTATTAATCACATTTTGATTTCGTAATTTCTGTTTTTAGACCAAGGTTTGCATGCTAATTTAACAGCGGTATTATTCACAGTCTGTGATTGGGCGGCTCATTTCAAATTGCGTGACGTAGACGATGTAAACAAGTTACGTATCATAACAATTTCGTCATTAATATTATGATGAGAAAAGGCCACCTGAACGTGACCTTCGTTTGAAAAAGGCCAGATCTAAATTAGCGAGTAGGCGAGCGGTAAATTTTAGATCGGGTTTTAATCAGATTGGGTCGGTATATCAGTTGGTACAGCACCTGGATTTCGAATCTAGCGTCTCGAAGGGGACACGGGTTCAAAACCCACCCGATGAGATTATTCCTTCCAAGAAAATTTGAAAATAATGTCAATTTTCATCAATTAGTAAGGTATATTTATGATGAAGAAGTTTTCGACCTTGTGGAAGGGTAGGTGAGTATTGGTTATAGACAAGGGTCCAGGAAAGCTAGGTTAGGTGCTTGAAACCGTAAAATAACCAAAATATGTTGACACGCAGTAGAAATAAAATAAATAAACCGTTCTGTTCTGTTCTGTCCTGTTCTGTTCTGTTCCGTAAACATCAAGGATTATATATACAGTAACAACTGTACAGTTCCACGATTAGGACCCTCACAATCGATTACCTTAATACATTTAGTATTAGTATAGGAATGTTCTCCTTCTCAAACTATGCATTTGAGACTGAAGAATCCACCAAAATCGCATGAGTTTGCAATAAACATACAAGATGATACTATGGTGTAGTAATAAATATACTATCGGCATTGTACACCACTTTTGTTATTATCACAGCCTTAACTTGACATTTTCAGTGACATTGGTTACTGAGTTCCCATTTAGACTTAAATTATTAAAGAGTGGTCGTGGTTACGATTTGACTAGTAATAATTTGGTTACCAGATCTACGTTGGTTCGGACCACCTCCCAAACCGACCTTGTTGATTCCTTGAGCTAGAAAATTAATCCTACTATCTCAGTACTGGACAACCAGGAAGCGAACTCGAAATTAAATGATGCATCAAATTTGTGAGATCTAGTTTTATGAACGAGCTAAAATAGAAAGTTTATACAAAAATAAGATTTATAATAGAAGTTAATTTCGTTATGGAATTGGTAAAGCATATGGTTACCAAATCAATGATCGGAGATTCGATTCACGGACAGGACTTACTACCTTAGTGGAGTATGGTCATGAACTAGTTTTTACGGCCATTCTCTTGCCTACCTCAGTTTCATCAAATAGGATTGATGACAGTTGTCAGTGACTGGCGTGGATACATGCTTTGTACAAGGTTAAAATATTTTTTCCAAAGATCCAGGCTTGTCCAAGAAAAGGTATGACGACTAACAGCCTCGATAAAACTGAAAAATATTAAAATGCGACATAAAAGCACCATACATTACATTGTCTCCTCAAAAATTATAGATATAGTGCGTAAATATTGACCCCGACCTGACCTTTCACATTTGCATCTAATAATTATCTACACATATCCCGACGAAAGTCAGTACAACGCCTATTCTACACTTCGGCAGCGATCGTAAAAAATATAGACGTATGTTTGTGTGTTAAGTTTTAACTCACAATCCTCACGGTCACTGTGAAATCGAGCATTAATACTACATTCGTATTCAATGTAATGAATATTCTTGCATAAAGGTCAGGTCGGGGTCAATATTTACGCACAATACTTCTCAACTTGTAATATATCACTATATTGTATACTCTCACCAAAATTTCTAATTGGTCGCACAATTAATTTCTTATTTTTAAGGTAGTTCCACACTTAACGAATGAAAGTCGAAAATTAATTGGTAAAGTGTGGAGCTAACTTAAATAACCGAAATAAACTAAAGACTGTTATGGCAATAATTATTAAAATGAAATTTCTACATTTTGTGACTTTTTAAATGAATACCCAAGTTAAGACACTCGTATAAAATCGTAATTATTGAGAATATGATAATACGATTTTGTCTGGAATATACCTGATTCATTTTACTTTAATAATTATTGCCCTAATAGTCCTTAGTTTATTTCAGTTATTTGAAAATAAGGAATCAATGGGTGACCGATTTGAAATTTTGATGAGTGTATTCATTGTGGATATTGGGTCAGTATAATATGAAAAACTACATCAAACAAACCGTCATGTAAACATACATATATCATTATCGTTATGTACTTACAAATCTTATGTTTAAGAAACTAAATAAAGTGAATGTAATGAAGTAAATTTACCCTTTACAAAATGTACTCAATGAATGAATAAATTATTTTTAACGAGAGTCACGATCATACAACATATCACGAAATAACCACAAACCTCAAGAGGGATTTAGTTACAGGATCTTCATACATATACATTAGGGGTGTAACGGTTAACCGATATACCGGTTAATATTGCAATACGATTTCTGACGGTTTTTATCGGCTTGTTTTTCCCTGAACCGGTTTTTGCAGTTGTGTGTCGTACTGATTGTTTTTATCAGAATATGAAATTTGAATTTTTGAACAAATGTTAAAATGTGTTAAAATATCTTACTGTGTTTTAAAATGTTAAACATTCTGTCAAATTGAAGAAATATTTTCTTCAAAAATCCTTTTCAAAATAGGCATTTTTCTTAGTCAAGAAATTTAAGTCTTTTGATAAGTTATCATTTGAAAATACTCATAGGTGTGTAATGTTTATCCAATTAAGACGCATACACATGCATTAACTCATACATTGCATGTCTATGCAAAAACCGATACGTATTGCAATATATTGCGATACGGTATTTGAATATTGCAATATATTGCAATACAGGTTTTACCATATTGTTACACCCCTAATATACATACATGTACTTAAGACTATTAAAATTCGAGTTTCTATGTTAATTGAGATGAACTTTCGCTACAAAAAACAGAGATTTATCCAATGAAGTCAAATATGTAATTAAACTTTGATTTCAATACATGTAGGTAATGTAGTCATAACGGCGAGAGATCAATGGTGAAACGTCGGATATTTGCGACATTCTCCGTAAAACGAAGCAGTTCAGGTGATCACTTATTGTTCGAAAGAAGAACTTGAATGCGCTAATGAAGTTTCATAGCATTATTATTATAAAGTTTTATGATTCGAGCAATGGATAAAGCTGTCAGTGCCATTTTACGTCTATGGAAAATCAGCTTACTAGTGTAATATAGGACGTTACATATAATAAATTATATCAACAAAATGTTCATGGTCGTATAGTGGTATAATTCAAAATTAAAACTTTCCAAAGTTTTAAATATCCAACAATTTCATTATTATTATTAATTGAATAAATAATTTCGACATTCAAACTCGTAACTACTCTGAACAACAACACCAGGACAGTCCTTACTACAACACTCTTACAATTCCTTCCTCTCGAATTACGCTTCCTAGTTTTATGGACAATGTTGAATTGATGTGACAATTAATTCGGTTAATTTTGAAAGTTATACTTGTCCCAACATTCTAACATTTCCATATTTAATGGTTAGGCCTATCAATAAAATCATTTAAATCAAAATCTTCAATCAATGTACATAATGTATGAGGACATTATGTTACACTAGATGACGTGTTCGTTTTCAATTATTTACGGTATGTCTGGGGCTACAAGTAACCGCGGCGTTCCGCGTCTGGACAGTCGCTTTTCTTTTTAAAAAGTATGTTTGTTAGAAATTCGTCATGCAGTCAGCCGACGAGATGAAAATGTTTAAACCCTGTTATTTTTAGCTTTCAAAGCATACACATGGTCATTCACGATGATCCTTCAGGCATAAATTGCAACAAATGATTACAATCAACTTAAGTTGTTATGACGACTGTAACCTTTAATTACTTTCAGTTTAATTGCTAGTGTTACATCTTTTTATACCATTCCCTGAGGACGTTGTTCTAGACAGACTAACAATTTTAAAGATAAACCACCTCCATACATTTTAAAGTCGGTTCAGAGCAACTTTTAGGACGTCGCTGAAGTTAGCAATTTTTTTTGCTAGAAAGTGGCCACAAGTTGCTATTTTTGCTAGCAAAAAAAAATTTTTATAACGAAGAGCGAAATAATAAATTAGGACAATTAAAACTACATACAATAACGAGTTATTAAACATGGCAAGTCCATTTGTCGGGCCTAAGGCCTCTAGTCGGTATTATATGTTTTGTGTATAAAATCAACACTCAGATTGGCCATGTTTTAGGGCTCGAATCTGGAGTAAAAGCGATTTTGCCGGGTACTGGAGTATACCACGCCAGAGGACTGACCGAGGGCTACCACGTGGATATAGTGGCTACCCTGGGAAAATTCCGTGCATAGGCCAGAGACCACAAAATGTCGGAACTTTACGTTTTACAACGAAACAAAACCGTCGTCATCATTATCTATAACAGCAAGAACGAAACAAACCGTCGTCATTATTACAATGTATATATAACAACAACGAATTAAAACTGTCGTCTTCATTATATATAACAGCAACAACGAATTAAAACACTCATCATCATTATACATATCAGCAGCAATAAATCTAAACCGTCATCATCATTATATATAACAGCAACAACGAAACAAAATCGTCATCATCATTATATATAACAGCAACAACGAAACATTACCGTCATCATCACTGTATATAGCAGCAACAACGGATAAAAAACCGTCATCATCATTATATATAACAACAACGAAACAAAACCGTCATCGTTATAATATATTACAGCAACAACGAAACAAACCGTCATCATTATATTTAACTACAACTAATTTAAACCGTTTTCATCATTATTTATTACTGCAACAACGAAGTAAAACCATCGTCATCATTATATATTACAGCAACAACGAAAAACCTGTCATCATCATTATATTTAACAGCAACAACGGATCAAAACCGTCATCATCAGTATATATAACAGCAACAACGAAACAAAACCTTCGTTTTCATTATATTTAACAGCTACAACGAAACAAGCCGTCATCGTCATTATATTTAACAACAACGAATTAAATCTGTTTTCATCATTATTTATAACAGCAACAACGAATTAAAACCGTCGTCATCATTACAAATAACAGCAACAACGAATAAAAACTGTCATCATCATTATACATAACAGCAACAACAAATCAAAACCGTCATCATCATTATATATAACAACAAGAACGAATTAAAGCCGTCATCATCATTTTAAAAACCGCATCAACGGATCAAAACCGTCATCATCATTACATATAGCAGCAAGAACGAATTGAAGCCATCATCATCATTTTAAAAACAGTAATAACGAATTTAAACCATCATCATCATTATATATAACAGCAAGAACGAATAAAAACTGTCATCAACATTATACATAACAGCAACAACAAATCAAGCCGTCATTATCATTTTTAAACCCGCATCAACGGATCAAAACCGTCATTATCATTATATATAGCAGCAAGAACGAATTGAAACCGTCATCATAATTATACATAACAGCAACAACGAATCAAAACCGTATTCATCATTATATATAACAGCAACAACGAATTAAAACCGTCATCATCATTTTAAAAACAGCAACAATGAATCAAAACCGTCATAATCATTATATGTAACAGCAACAACGAAACAAAACCGTCATCATCATTATGAATAACAGCAACAACGAATCAAAACCGTCATCATTATTATATATAACAACAAAAATGAATTTAAACCGTCGTCATCATTATGTATAACAGCAACAACGAATTTAAACCGTCATCATAATTATATGTAACAGCAACAACGGATTAAAACCGACATCATCAATGTAACAGCAACAACGGATTAAAACCGTCATCATCATTGTAACAGCAACAACGGATTAAAACCGTCGTCATCATTACATGTAACAGCAGCGACGAATTTAAACCATCATAAATATATATGTAACAGCAACAACGGTTCAAGACCGTCGTCATCATTACATATAACAGCAACAACGAATCGAAACCCTTTGCCATCATTATATATAACAACAATAACGAATCAAAACCATCGTCATTATTTTATATAACAGCAACAACGATTTAAAGCCGTCATCATTATTATATATAACAGCAAGAACGAATTAAAGCCCTTATCATCATTTTAAAAACAGCAACAACGGATCAAAACCGTCATCACTATTTTATATAGCAACAACGAATTAAAATCGTCGTGATCATTATATATAACAACAAAAACGAATTAAAACCGTCGTCATCATTATATATAATAGCAACAACGAATTTATACCGTCGTCATAATTATATAATCAGCAACAACGAATTATAACCGTCGTTATCATTATATCTAACAACATCAACAAAGTAGACATCATTGTTATAGTCCCGTTTTATTAAACTGTTACAACTTGAATAATTACACGGTTACTGAATGTGTTAATATTTATCTTCTTTTTAACCATTGATACCATTGAGTCAACGAACCATATTAATAATTGATGATTAAAATATATATGCGGCGATTTGTATATCGGGAAAATAACAAGTTCGAAAAGAGTTAAAACAACAGATTTAGTGACCTGAAATTATTTAAGTTGTGACAGGTTAATAAAACAGAACTATATTTTTGTGAAAAGCATTGAAGTATAACACAACAAAACAATTTCGTCTTTTTACTTGGACAACAAACATCTCAAGGACAAAATGTCCGAGACGACTTGTTAGAAAGGCAGGCCAAATAATAACATTTACGTAGAACTCCTAGTGTTGATTCTTCCATAAAACACTTTAGATATTAATAGTTGAAAATTAATTGATCAGTCCTTCCGTCCCCAACATTCTGAAACGATACAAACAAGAAACATTAACATTGATACGATATTTTGACTGATTAATCTATCAAATGCACAGATGACTGTGACATAAGTTACCACGAAATTGTCTAATTATTCAATTCTACGGCTCACTTACAACAATTTAAGGTAGAATTCCAATTATACTCAACTATGCTGTGGTCACAGAAAACTAAAAAAAATACTGATATTTGATTGTACATTGTAGTTCTAAGCTTTTCACAGTATCAGACTATAAAAAGTTTTTTCATCATCATCATCATTGTCGTCGCCATAGTTTTGTCATCATTATCACCACTATAATCATCGTAATCATCATCATCATCACCACCATCAATATCAAACTCATCATCAACAACAACAACGACGACGACGATAACAACGACTATAAATCCACCATCACATCAACAACGTCTTTATAAGCATTACAATCTTGTCATAAGTTTTAAAACACATTTTAATGTGTGTTTAAGCGAAACTATATAACAGCAATTGTGATTATGATATTTGCTATAAATGAAGTCTATTATACTATTACAAAAAATGTGCATGTAAAAAACCATGAGCTAAACATATGCTTAACTAATTCACAATCATGAATTTCAACATACTTAACAAACCCAGTTTTTTTGTAATAATATATTTGTAACTGATGATGCACAGTATGGTCACTATATCGGCCATTATGATACTACCAGGTTTTTGGTTGGGTTTTTTTCGTGATAATTATTCATACTAATGTGGCTCGTTTAGGATAACTTGAGACAAAATACAATTTTTTATATTGGGCAAATCTATGTATATAGTAATTTTATTATAAGTACAAATAAATGAAAAATTAATTTACAATGACCGTCTCCATCAACTTATACAATAGCACATTGGTTACGGTGGCGTACTTCAATAGTGAAGTTTGTAGGTTCAAATCTCAGTATGCTTACACTGTGGTCCAAAAGTTTCATTTCACATGTTAAATTTTTATATTTGAGTATATACTTAAATACACTTCACATGTTATTGTTAGTTCTCAACTAAAATACACTTTGACATTAAACTTCAATTTTGTTCTTTTTTATTATCTCCTATTAGTCAAAATGTAGTTCTTTCATGAAAAACAACTTTTATTCTATATTTTTTACATTATCTACAAAAGCTTAAGTTTTAAGAGAAAAGATCTGTAAGGAATTTTTTGAACCCCAATGTGATTTAATTTTAATTTTGAGTTTTAAGAGTGAATGTGTCAACATGCAAATGTTTATTTTTAAATTAGAAATATCCAAATAAATGAAATACAACAAAAAATCATTTTTCCTCGTACTCAAGCGTCATGACGACGAGAACCATTCCTAATTTTCACTCTACACATGTCAAGTACACTAAGTACATGTGCATTGATACATTTGTATAGACACTCGTTTATAGTAAAGAATATATCAAATCACGTTACATATCGCTTTTATCGTATCAATTTATGTGCAAAAACTCAATTACAAAGCTATATAATAAAATAAGAAATGCGCACTTATTGGTATTTGAATCAGTGAAAAATAAACGTCTATTCTGTAGGCACGTCGTCTCTACAGCCTGGGAAATTTACGTATTTATTACCAAGTGTTGTTAATTTTATGAATTGTCCAAATATACATAATGAAAACAGACTGGGTTGAACGTGTATGGGATGAGGTATAACACAACACAGTTTTAAATTGATTGGAATGGGCATTTATTTATATGCCATAACATGAGATCTAATAATGTACATAAGCTAATTAACTATATTAAGTATTTCTACCGAATGACATGTCTAGACGGCCAAACCGCAAAAAAGAAACCACCGCCAGATAATATCATATTAAATTAATTGGCCCACTGACCTCCCTATCTTGAACAATACGTAAGTCCAAAATATGTAAACAATGTCTCAAGTTATCAAAAGCGAGCTATACTGGCAATAACATTTAGTCCATGTTTTGTCAGTTGAGACAAAACGGACTATGAAATTGATATAACTTACCTTTAGGTACTTGTTATTTTATCAGCATATCAATATGCGAACCAAAACGGATTACATTCTGTATTTCTTTAAAACCAATGACAGGTATATTTCAGAGCTGAAGTGTTCCTGTGAAAAATTAAACGACAAAATCTAAGTTTTTATTTAATATACTAACACAAAAAAATGTGTACAATTACAATCTTTTACATTGTAGGTATTTATAGATAACGCAACTTGAAGAAAAAAGCCTTAATTTGTATTATGTCATTTATCAACACTTTAATAAGTTATGTAAAGCGATCGTTTAATGTAACCAGCTTTCGTGGACATTTATCTATTACCAGTACTCGCCCCTCTTACGAGGTGTCCACAACTTATCCCTACAACTTAGTTGGATTTTCATGGAAGACGAGCACCATTCTTCATATAGTCTACCGGGAATTAAACCCAGGTAGCTAGATTCAAACTTGTATACAACTGTACCAATATTATCACTGCAAAAGATCAATGAAATGTACAACAGTTTATAATTTAGAAATGCTCATCTTAAGTACTATAATAATTTGTTGATATACTAAGGTAGGTTAATTAGATTGTTGTAGAAAGTATATTTTATGCGGAAAGACCAATGCTTCGTTTTAAAATAATACTGTTTTATATAAAAGATATATAATATGTAAAATAGCTGTTTCGTGGAAAGATTATGTTTTAGGTAAAGACGAAGTTTGTTTTATGTAACGAACGACTCAATTTTAAAGAGTATGTTTCATGCGTGAGTATATTTTATTTGAAGATTCTGTTTTATGAAAACTTTAGTTCATACAAAGGTTTCATTTGTTTTAAATGTATACCGGATATTTTCAGTGGGAAATAGAAAATAAATGTTCTCAAAGCAAACATGCATTTAAAATACACGTATATACATTTGTTGTTAAAGTTTCAAGAATAGATTGTGTTTAATTAATAGAGTAATTTTAATGCATATAGTATGTTTAATGCATATAGCATGTTTAATGCATAGAGTATGTTTAATGCATAGATAATGTTTAATAAATACAATATGTTTAATGAATAGAAATGTTCAATGAATAGGGTGTGTTTAATGAATAGAGAATGATTAATGCATAGCGCATGTTTAATGAATAGAGTATGTATAATGAATAGAGTATGTTTAATGCATAGAGTATGCTTAATGAATAGAGTATGTTTAATGCAGAGTATGTTAAATGCAATATGCTAGTATAGAATAGCCACATGTTTGGGCATGACCATCAGTTTCCTGATACAAATGAAGATAACATAATGAATGGAGTAGAGAAGTTGTAGATACCAGTTTTCTAAACTTTTGCCAACTGCATTGAACAGAGAGGCTGATATGAAAAAGAAAGAGTTGGATAGAAGTCAACACAACTAAGGATACCTTCAGCAAGTACTCTACCTTTTGTAAGGTGCGCATACAAGTGTCAGATTTTCAGTATACATTGTACATCCAGTAGACTATATGTCTACTTTATATGATAAATAATGGTTACTATGATAATCATAGTTATTATGTGAATGATAATGCGTTGTGCATTATTTGTCTAGAAATACTTAATTTCGTGATGCGACATTGTTTTTAACCGTACAGTAATATACTTTAATAATCCAATGAGGATCTTGTAAATATATCACAGTTATAACCAGTGGCACACTATTGTCAGTGCTTGATGAAGTTAGGATAGTTCTATCTTCCTGGCCAGTTAAGGATACAGGAGATATAGTTCTTATGCTATGTAAAGGTACTTTAACCTGATAGAACACTCAATGTTCTATTTGTGTTTTGACAATTAATGAAGTTATCATTTGCAATGTTGTTTGTTTACATATATGGTGATAGTGATGACCTTGTAAGTGATTAACCGGACAAGCTAACCAATTGGATCACAATAACCAGTAATGTCTTTGTCATCGCTGACCGGCGAAAAATATACCTCCCGACTACTCGGTTAGGAGCAACAAGGAAGTATGAGACCTACTGACCACCGGCAGAAAATTGTTCAAAGATGTGCTCGCCCACATCCATCTTGGTGTGGGAGGTACATTGTGGCACCCTATACCAGTACCAGTGCCTTAACCTAACTGAATTTTGTTATATTTATTTTTTAAAATTTCTTAATAATAACCAAAGGTATACTTCACGCAATAAGCCTACTTATACGGCATATAAGTAGGACTGAGCACATACATATAAACAATAATCATTAGATGACCAGAACAATGACAGGTGCTTTCCTGGCGCAATGAGTCAACAAGTCCGTGCAATGTCAATCACTTACAAAACCATCCACCCTAATAAACAAACATCTTGACCTTACCCTTTAGTACAGATATATTGTACACGAGGGATTTCTTAAGTTACCTTATGAATATTGAAATAGTGCTCAGACTACAGTTTACTATCGTTATTATTTTTGGTGCCAAGTGTTTTAAAGTATTTTCCAACAGAATATTGATATATAATAATTCTGCTGGTACAACCATGCTTTAATTTTGTATTTCTTTTTGTCATTTTTCAAGCAGTATCTCTGACAAAAAGGTAATGTCAACTTAGCAACTAGGATCCTTCATTGAGTGACATCTTTATATTTAACCAAACGTAAAACATACGAGCAATAGCGGAATCTTAATCCTTTTAACCTCTGTATGGTGGCCATTTTCTTCCATCTGACCAATTGTCATATGGGATAGAATTTAATGAGCACGTTTGTGTATCACAGATAGAGACAAGGAAAGAAATTTAAACACCAGTTTTTGTGTTTGTGACCAGCCAGTATTGTTTAGAGGGCATTGTAGTCATACAACGAAAAAGAATGAAACTATTATAGTTTGGATGTTTTGCGTTGAGTATTATTTACCTAGCATATTAGTATTGCAGTTAGACAGGTAGTAAATGTATGTACCAAAGTGTATAATGTCTTTGTACTAGAAATAAATCTTAAATTAAAGACGAAAAAAGAATGGCATGTATACAAATACCTATGCTTTTTAAAGGTCATACAGCGACAAAGATAGAAATGATAGCAACAGTTGTGTTAAACAATTTTTACGTATTTGTGTGTCATACAGCGACAAAGATAGAAACAAAAACATTTTATCGTTTTAGCGTTTCCTTAAATATTTACCTTGTGGGTGAAACAATGACACAGACAGAAATTCAAGAATAGAAGTGCTGTTATGTGTTAATGGAATATCCCATTTTGTGAGATTGTGTGTCTTACAGCGACAAAGATAGAAACAAAAAACATTTTTGTTGGTTTTAGTTTTTTGTTAATACTAATTTAGAGTGTCATACAATGACACAGGAAAAAACAATAGATGTGCTGTTTTGTGGGAATTAAATATAATATATTTTGAGTTTACGTGTGTCAGACAGTGACGAAGATAGAAACATAGAACATTTATGGTGATATGACTTTTTTTTAATACTTACCATGTGGGCAGGTGGGTCATACAATGACACAGGAAGAAAGAAAACAATAAGTGTGCTGTTTTGGGAGAATAACATAATTAATTTCGTGAGTGTGTGTGTCATAAAGTGGCAAAGATAGAAACAAAGAACATTTTATGGTTTAAATAGTGCCTAGTGGGTCTTTAAATCATACAATGACACATAAGAAGGAAAACAATCGATGTGCTGTTTTGTGGGAATATAATATCTTATTTCGTGAGTTTGTGTGTCATACAGCGACAAAGATAGAAATAAAACAAAACATCAAGGTTTAAGGGCTTTCATAAATACTTACTAAGTGTGCCGTTGGGAAAAATGACACAAGAGGAAAGAAACCAAGATGTGCTGTTTTGTGGGAATAAAATATCTTATTTTGGTGAGTTTGTGTGTCCTACAGCGACAAAGAAAGAAATAAATACATTTTATGGTTTTGGGGTTATCTTTTGATTTTACCTAGTGGGTATTAAAATGACATAGACAGAAAGATGTGCTGGTTTTTTTTAAAAGAAAAATCTCATTTCGAAAGTTTGTGTGTTAAAGAAATAAATTATACGAAGTTTGGTGTTTGAAATAAGTACAGTATGAAGTTTGTATCGAGTAAAATATGCTTTATGTAAGGAACTACGCAAGTTTAAAGAGTATATTTTTATGTGTAAGTATATTCTATTTGAAGATTCTGTTTAATATTAACTCTAGTTCATATAAAGGGTTCTAAAAGTTTGCTAACTGCATTGAACAGAGGGGCTCATAAGAAAAAGAAAGAGTCACATAAGACAGATAGAAATCAACACAATAAATACATGTAGGATCTTTTCATTGAGTATTCTACCTCAGTCTTCTTGCAAGATGCCCATACAAGTGTCTGACTTCTAGACTATTTGTCTACTTTGTATGATAACTGATAGTGATACAAATGTAACTTTATTTCTCAGGAACTAGCTACTAAGATGTTATAATGATAATTATGATTATTATGTGAATGATAATGCTTTGTGCATTGTTTGTCCAGAAAAACCTAATTTCGTGCTGTGACATGGTTTATTTAACCATACAATAATATATTTCAATAATCCAAGAGGGATCTCGTAAATATATCACAATTATAACTAGTGGCACATTATTGTCAGTGTTTGATGGAGTTGTTAGTTGATAGTTCTATCTCCCTGGCCAGTGAAGGACACAGGAAATATAGTTCTTACAATACATATGTAATGATACTTTAACCTAATAGAACACTCAATGTTCTATTCGTGTTTTGACAATATAATGAACTTGTCAGTTTCAATCTTGTTTGTTTACATATATGGTGATAGTGATGGCCTTGTAAGTGATCAACCAGACAAGCCAACCAATTGGATCTCAATAACCAGTAATGTCTTTGCCATCGCTGACCGGCGAAATATATACCTCCCGACTACTCGGTTAGGAGCAACAAGGAAGTATAAGACCTACTGACCACCCGCAGAAAATTGTTCAAAGATGTGCTCGCCCACATCCATTTTGATGTGGGAGGTACATTTTGGCACCCTATACCAGTACCGTACCTTATCATATTGAAGTTTGTTATAATACATAAATTTTGAAACTTCTCATAAAACTTTTAAATGCATTAAGCCTACTTATACGGCATAAGTAGAACTGAGCACATACATATAAACAAATAATCATTAGATGACCAGAACAATGACAGGTGCTTTCCTGGCGCAATAGGTCAACAAGTCCGTGCAATGTCAATCACTTACAAAATTATCCACCAAAATAAACAAACGTTTAGAACAACATGACCTTACCCTTTAGTACAATTGTATTTACAATTGTACATGAAGGATTTTTAATAACCTTACAAATATTGCGATAGTGCGTAGACAATAGTTTTATTGTCTCTGATGCCATGTATTTTATACAACTTCTCTAATAGAATATTGTTTTCTAGTGATTCTGCTGGTGTAACCATATTACGTACATATATTTTGTATGTCTTTTTGTCATCATGTCAAGCAAGATCTCCGACAAAGAGGTAATTTCAACTTAATTATAAGGATCCATCTATTGTGTGACAAAGATTAAACCAAACGTAAAACATACGAGATATAGCGGAATCTTAATCCTCTTGTATGCTAGGTATTTTTTCAATCTGACCAGTTGTGGTATAAGATAGAATTTAAAAAGCACGTTTGTGTATCACAGATGAAGAAATAGACAGAACTTAGAAGTGTTATTGTTTGTGGACAACCAATATCGTTTATACAGGACATTGTAGTCATACAGAAACTAAGGAAAAAGAAAGAAAATATTATAGTTTAGTTGTTTTGAGTTGATTATTATTAATCTAGTGTATTAGTCTTGAAGTATGATAGAACGTTAAAGTTTATGTCAAAAATATAATGTATACATGTGTACCAAAAATCTTAATTTAAAAGACATGTGTCATACATTGACAAAAAGAATGACATGTAAAAAAAATACCTATTAATTATAAATGTCATACAAAGATAGAAATTATACCAACAGGTTGTGTTGTTTTGAACAATCGTCAAGTGAGTCTGTGTGTCATTCAGCGACAAAGATAGAAACAAAGAACATGTATTGTTTAAGGGTTTTCTAAAATACTTACCAAGTGGGTTAAACAATAACACAGAAAGAAAGTAAAAAATGTATGTGCTATTTTGTGGTAATGAAATATCTCATTTTGTGAGATTGTGTGTCATACAGCGACAAAGATAGAAACTATATCAACAATTTTCTTGTTTCGAACATTTTTTATGATTGAATTTGTATGTCATACTGCGACTAAGATAGAAACAAAAACATTTGATCATTCAAGGGTTTTTAAAATACTTACCTAGTGGGTATTAAAATGACATAGAAAGAAAGATGTGCTGTTTTTTTTAAAAGAAAAATCTCATTTCGAAAGTTTGTGTGTTAAAGAAATAAATTATACGAAGTTTGGTGTTTGAAATAAGTACAGTATGAAGTTTGTATCGAGTAAAATATGCTTTATGTAAGGAACTACGCAAGTTTAAAGAGTATATTTTTATGTGTAAGTATATTCTATTTGAAGATTCTGTTTAATATTAACTCTAGTTCATATAAAGGGTTCTAAAAGTTTGCTAACTGCATTGAACAGAGGGGCTCATAAGAAAAAGAAAGAGTCACATAAGACAGATAGAAATCAACACAATAAATACTTGTAGGATCTTTTCATTGAGTATTCTACCTCAGTCTTCTTGCAAGATGCACATACAAGTGTCTGACTTCTAGACTATTTGTCTACTTTGTATGATAACTGATAGTGATACAAATGTAACTTTATTTCTCAGGAACTAGCTACTAAGATGTTATAATGATAATTATGATTATTATGTGAATGATAATGCTTTGTGCATTGTTTGTCCAGAAAAACCTAATTTCGTGCTGTGACATGGTTTATTTAACCATACAATAATATATTTCAATAATCCAAGAGGGATCTCGTAAATATATCACAATTATAACCAGTGGCACATTATTGTCAGTGTTTGATGGAGTTGTTAGTTGATAGTTCTATCTCCCTGGCCAGTGAAGGACACAGGAAATATAGTTCTTACAATACATATGTAATGATACTTTAACCTAATAGAACACTCAATGTTCTATTCGTGTTTTGACAATATAATGAACTTGTCAGTTTCAATCTTGTTTGTTTACATATATGGTGATAGTGATGGCCTTGTAAGTGATCAACCAGACAAGCCAACCAATTGGATCTCAATAACCAGTAATGTCTTTGCCATCGCTGACCGGCGAAATATATACCTCCCGACTACTCGGTTAGGAGCAACAAGGAAGTATAAGACCTACTGACCACCCGCAGAAAATTGTTCAAAGATGTGCTCGCCCACATCCATTTTGATGTGGGAGGTACATTGTGGCACCCTATACCAGTACCGTACCTTATCATATTGAAGTTTGTTATAATACATAAATTTTGAAACTTCTCATCAAACTTTTAAATGCATTAAGCCTACTTATACGGCATAAGTAGAACTGAGCACATACATATAAACAAATAATCATTAGATGACCAGAACAATGACAGGTGCTTTCCTGGCGCAATAGGTCAACAAGTCCGTGCAATGTCAATCACTTACAAAATTATCCACCAAAATAAACAAACGTTTAGAACAACATGACCTTACCCTTTAGTACAATTGTATTTACAATTGTACATGAAGGATTTTTAATAACCTTACAAATATTGCGATAGTGCGTAGACAATAGTTTTATTTCTCTGATGCCATGTATTTTATACAACTTCTCTAATAGAATATTGTTTTCTAGTGATTCTGCTGGTGTAACCATATTATGTACATATATTTTGTATGTCATTTTGTCATCATGTCAAGCAAGATCTCCGACAAAGAGGTAATTTCAACTTAATTATAAGGATCCATCTATTGTGTGACAAAGATTAAACCAAACGTAAAACATACGAGATATAGCGGAATCTTAATCCTCTTGTATGCTAGGTATTTATTCAATCTGACCAGTTGTGGTATAAGATAGAATTTAAAAAGCACGTTTGTGTATCACAGATGAAGAAATAGACAGAACTTAGAAGTGTTATTGTTTGTGGACAACCAATATCGTTTATACAGGACATTGTAGTCATACAGAAACTAAGGAAAAGGAAAGAAAATATTATAGTTTAGTTGTTTTGAGTTGATTATTATTAATCTAGTGTATTAGTCTTGAAGTATGATAGAACGTTAAAGTTTATGTCAAAAATATAATGTATACATGTGTACCAAAAATCTTGATTTAAAAGACGTGTCATACATTGACAAAAAGAATGACATATAAGAAAAATACCTATTAATTATAAATATCATACAAAGATAGAAATTATACCAACAGTTGTGTTGTTTTGAACAATCGTCAAGTGAGTCTGTGTGTCATTCAGCGACAAAGATAGAAACAAAGAACATGTATTGTTTAAGGGTTTTCTAAAATACTTACCTAGTGGGTTAAACAATAACACAGAAAGAAAGTAAAAAATATATGTGCTATTTTGTGGTAATGAAATATCTCATTTTGTGAGATTGTGTGTCATACAGCGACAAAGATAGAAACTATATCAACAATTTTCTTGTTTCGAACATTTTTTATGATTGAATTTGTATGTCATACTGCGACTAAGATAGAAACAAAAACATTTGATCATTCAAGGGTTTTTAAAATACTTACCTAGTGGGTATTAAAATGACATAGAAAGAAAGATGTGCTGTTTTTTTTAAAAGAAAAATCTCATTTCGAAAGTTTGTGTGTTAAAGAAATAAATTATACGAAGTTTGGTGTTTGAAATAAGTACAGTATGAAGTTTGTATCGAGTAAAATATGCTTTATGTAAGGAACTACGCAAGTTTAAAGAGTATATTTTTATGTGTAAGTATATTCTATTTGAAGATTCTGTTTAATATTAACTCTAGTTCATATAAAGGGTTCTAAAAGTTTGCTAACTGCATTGAACAGAGGGGCTCATAAGAAAAAGAAAGAGTCACATAAGACAGATAGAAATCAACACAATAAATACTTGTAGGATCTTTTCATTGAGTATTCTACCTCAGTCTTCTTGCAAGATGCACATACAAGTGTCTGACTTCTAGACTATTTGTCTACTTTGTATGATAACTGATAGTGATACAAATGTAACTTTATTTCTCAGGAACTAGCTACTAAGATGTTATAATGATAATTATGATTATTATGTGAATGATAATGCTTTGTGCATTGTTTGTCCAGAAAAACCTAATTTCGTGCTGTGACATGGTTTATTTAACCATACAATAATATATTTCAATAATCCAAGAGGGATCTCGTAAATATATCACAATTATAACCAGTGGCACATTATTGTCAGTGTTTGATGGAGTTGTTAGTTGATAGTTCTATCTCCCTGGCCAGTGAAGGACACAGGAAATATAGTTCTTACAATACATATGTAATGATACTTTAACCTAATAGAACACTCAATGTTCTATTCGTGTTTTGACAATATAATGAACTTGTCAGTTTCAATCTTGTTTGTTTACATATATGGTGATAGTGATGGCCTTGTAAGTGATCAACCAGACAAGCCAACCAATTGGATCTCAATAACCAGTAATGTCTTTGCCATCGCTGACCGGCGAAATATATACCTCCCGACTACTCGGTTAGGAGCAACAAGGAAGTATAAGACCTACTGACCACCCGCAGAAAATTGTTCAAAGATGTGCTCGCCCACATCCATTTTGATGTGGGAGGTACATTGTGGCACCCTATACCAGTACCGTACCTTATCATATTGAAGTTTGTTATAATACATAAATTTTGAAACTTCTCATCAAACTTTTAAATGCATTAAGCCTACTTATACGGCATAAGTAGAACTGAGCACATACATATAAACAAATAATCATTAGATGACCAGAACAATGACAGGTGCTTTCCTGGCGCAATAGGTCAACAAGTCCGTGCAATGTCAATCACTTACAAAATTATCCACCAAAATAAACAAACGTTTAGAACAACATGACCTTACCCTTTAGTACAATTGTATTTACAATTGTACATGAAGGATTTTTAATAACCTTACAAATATTGCGATAGTGCGTAGACAATAGTTTTATTTCTCTGATGCCATGTATTTTATACAACTTCTCTAATAGAATATTGTTTTCTAGTGATTCTGCTGGTGTAACCATATTATGTACATATATTTTGTATGTCATTTTGTCATCATGTCAAGCAAGATCTCCGACAAAGAGGTAATTTCAACTTAATTATAAGGATCCATCTATTGTGTGACAAAGATTAAACCAAACGTAAAACATACGAGATATAGCGGAATCTTAATCCTCTTGTATGCTAGGTATTTATTCAATCTGACCAGTTGTGGTATAAGATAGAATTTAAAAAGCACGTTTGTGTATCACAGATGAAGAAATAGACAGAACTTAGAAGTGTTATTGTTTGTGGACAACCAATATCGTTTATACAGGACATTGTAGTCATACAGAAACTAAGGAAAAGGAAAGAAAATATTATAGTTTAGTTGTTTTGAGTTGATTATTATTAATCTAGTGTATTAGTCTTGAAGTATGATAGAACGTTAAAGTTTATGTCAAAAATATAATGTATACATGTGTACCAAAAATCTTGATTTAAAAGACGTGTCATACATTGACAAAAAGAATGACATATAAGAAAAATACCTATTAATTATAAATATCATACAAAGATAGAAATTATACCAACAGTTGTGTTGTTTTGAACAATCGTCAAGTGAGTCTGTGTGTCATTCAGCGACAAAGATAGAAACAAAGAACATGTATTGTTTAAGGGTTTTCTAAAATACTTACCTAGTGGGTTAAACAATAACACAGAAAGAAAGTAAAAAATATATGTGCTATTTTGTGGTAATGAAATATCTCATTTTGTGAGATTGTGTGTCATACAGCGACAAAGATAGAAACTATATCAACAATTTTCTTGTTTCGAACATTTTTTATGATTGAATTTGTATGTCATACTGCGACTAAGATAGAAACAAAAAACATTTGATCATTCAAGGGTTTTTTAAAATACTTACCTAGTGGGTCTGTGAGTCATACAATTACAGGAGAAAACTGAATCAATAGATGTGTTATTAAGTGGGTATGAAATATCTTATTTCGTAAGTTAGTGTGTCATACAGCCTCAAAGATAGAAACAAAGAACATCTTATGATTTTAGGGCTTTTTTAAATACTTACCTGTAGTTGGTCAGGGACACAATGAAAAACAATAGATGTGCTGTTAAGTGGAAATGAAATATTTTATTTCGTGAGTTTGTGTGTCATACAGCGACAAAGATAGAAATCATATCAACAGTTGTGTTGTTTTGAACATTGTTTTGAGTGACTTTGTGTGTCATACAGTGACAAAGATAGAAATCATATCAACAGTTGTGTTGTTTTGAACAGTGTTTTGAGTGAATTTGTGTGTCATACAGCGACAAAGATAGAAACCATATTAACAGTTGTGTTGTTTTGAACATTTTTGAGTGAATTTGTGTGTCATACAGCGACAAAGATAGAACCCATATCAACAGTTGTGTTGTTTTGAATATTTTTGAGTGAATTTGTGTGTCATTCAGCAACAACGATATAAACAAAAACATTTGATCATCTTAGGGTTTCTAAAATTCTTACCTAGCGGACCTGTCAGTCATACAATGAAACAGAAAAACAGAAAACAATTATAGAAGTTCTGTTTTTTAGTAGGGGGTGAAATATCTTATCACGTAAGTGTGTGTGTCATATGACGACAAAGATAGAAACAAAGAACATTTTATGGTTTTAGCATTTTTAAATATTTTTTTGGGGTCTGTAAGTCATACAATGACACGTGTTTTTGTGTTTCATACAGCGAAAAGGTTAGAAAAAAAGAACCGTTAAAGTTTTATGTTTTTTTAAATACATGTACTTACCTAGTGGATCTAACATGACAGAGAAAGAAAGAAAACAACAGATGTGCTGTTTTGTGATAATGTTTTTTTTTATTTCTTGAGTTTGTGTGTCATACAGCGACAAAGATAGAAATAAGCAAATTTTATGGTTTTGAGGCTTTCTGTTGTATTTACCTAGTGGGTTATAAATTGACACAGACAGAAAGAGAACACCAAATGTGCTTGAGATTGAAATAACTCATTTCGAGAGTTTGTGTGTCAAAGAAATTAATAAAACGAATTTCGGCATTTGAGATTATTAATATTCATTTATTGTTTATGTGTTTCAATCAACAAGGAAGAAAGATTATAACAACAGAAATATCGCTTCGGGACCCTCATAAGAAGGCAGAAAAACAGCAACATAGAAAAAAGCATTTGTATCTAATGCGAGATAGGAAATACATTGTGTAATTGTGTCATAAAGTGACAAAGATAGAAATAATGACATCAGTTGTGAAGATTTGATTTCAGTTATTATTTTTGTATATGTGTGCGTGTTATTTCAGCAAAACAGAAATACAAATGTAGTTATAATAGGTATGATCTTATGGTGTTTTGTGGCCATTCAATATCTCGATAAGTTACCATGTGGAAGCAATTATAACAACGAACATAGTTTTTTTTTTGCCTTGATGTTGATAACAAAGCAGACTAGACGTCCTCGTTAACAGTCGAGAAAAGGGTACAGTGTTTTTGTGACAAATGAAGCAAATACAGCAAAAATATCAGAATAATAGCAAATTAATTTGGTGAACTATTCTAACAACAATATAAGGTAACTTGAAGACTTCAAGTACAAGTGTCGCATCATACATTAATGTGACATAAAGTTGATTGTTAAATAAATTGGTTTTTATCCAACCAATAACCCATATTATAATTTACTTCCATTTCATACAGTCACTATGTATCCTAATTATTTTAAAACCGATCAGGTCAATGGCGCTGATTTTAAGTTGTTTAAAGAAATATTGTGATTACTTGCTTCAAAATCAAATAGAAATATTTATCAAATAGTTATTTGTATATATATTATAAACAATGATACTTAGCTTCTTATTGCTGGCCATATAAGTTGGTATTTTTTTATAAATTCATTTGCTAACAATCATTTCCAACCTCTTATAACCCTATTGGGTACAGTCTTCACTCATAATATCATTGTATACCTAGAAAAATAACAAAGAAGTGATAACTTCTTATCTTAACTTTAATCAATGCAAAAAACAACACATTGCATATAACTAAAATAATTTTGCTGTCAAACATGACGTCCAATTTGAAAGAATAAAGGGAGACGAACGCTACATATAAAACTAAAATAATATAATTGGATTATCCCCCTTGTTAAACTGTCGACGGGTAATTTAATGTCATATATATACTATTAAATTTGCGAGTTTCCTGTTTTGCGGAAGAAACTGTGCAGCTTTGAATAAATCTTTCGTTTGTCGCTGGAGCACCTATATACCGGCATATCAACTTGACAATTCATTTTTGACAAAGCCTCTTGATATTTGCAAAAACTGCAAAAAATCAACAAAAATAGTGGGGTTTTTTGTGTCTAAAAATAGTTCTACATAAAACTAAAATAGACCAAACTCCCCGCAGCGGTTATTTTCCTTTATTAAATCAATCACCATGCCTGTTTCGAGGAACAGTTTCAAGAACTGTCATTACCTAAAGGCCGTGCTTACACGGGCTCCCATCAAGTTATATATTATGATAAAGGGTCATATTAGACAAAGGACAGGCTATCCAAAGACCGTTATTCTTAAATAATTTATAGCAACATTAGTCCAGTTGTTGGAGGCACCGAGGGGTCGAGAAGTTCAAGGTCCGAACCCACCAAAGACACTGCGGATCGGATTAGTTATTTATTTTTATTTATTAATTGTAATCCACCTGAAGAAGACGTATATTAATGTCGAAATGCGTTGTGGAATAAAACGTTTTTAATTGGAGTTTGTCTTCCTTTTTCAAACACTATAAAAGATATCTAACACATGTACGTCAATATATGACCGGGTCAACAATTAAGTGGGTACAAGAATTTTGGGGATAAAAAACAGTAAAATAATCGACTTACCATACAAGCCAAAAGCCAAACATTTTTGTGGTCATAATTGTTCCACATATTTCACAGCAACTTTTACTGTTGCCATGGAGACTATTTTGTAATCAAACTCATCTTGAAATGTGATGAGAACTCTGCAATATAAGATGTTTGCATTATAATTTAGGTTTATCAAACTAAACAGATATATATTTTCTTAAAGAGTATAAAATCTACATCTAATGATATTCATTTACTGATACCAATCATTTTAATGCTCCCAAATTGAGACAAAACAAATAAAATAATTTACTACACACTTAAACAGACAAGACAAATAATACAAACAATAGAGTGAAATTCAACTTCACTGCAAACAATTTTAAGGACTATGTTATTTACGAATGAATTTTGATCTATCTCCAAACACATTTTTGCAATTTTCAGCATTATGATTCATAATATTTCAATCATATTCCGCATGTATGGGTTGAATAACATTGCTAATGTGCCTACCAAGTCTCATGTCTATACAGACTGAAAAAAACGAAGATATAACCTTTCGAACTTTTGAAGTCGATTGCTCAAAAATAAAAATTTGGTTGTTCGATTGAGGCGACGGCCTGTGCACGGACGGAAAACCCCATAAATTTGAATTCCAGATTATGTCTATTCAACGAAGTCGGCGGTGTTACTTCCGTTGATTTTGATCAATAATTTTATAACATAACAAGTAAACAAGAAAACAATTCCTCCTATCAGACTTCTTCTAATAAATTGAAGTAAAGTCTCTCTTGTCCGCCATCTTTAAACGTTCGCACTTCAACGGATCGTTCAATTAACCGTTCATAACGGTAACGGTGATTGGCTAACGTTAAATGCTTACTGAACGCAGGACTGATAAAGAACTGGGACCGTTTCATAAGAATCTTACGTAAGATAGCGAAATTTCCGTAACTTAGTTACTTACGTTGAACTTACGTTTACGAATACGATGAGAGAATTTAGAAACTCGAAACTAGAAAATCTTTGCTACAATACGATCTGACTTAAGTCAACGACAAATGGTGAAGCCCTCAAATTTTGGTCACATCATTAGTTGTCAATTTAATACATTATAAACTACAATGCATTTAAAGAATACAATATGTTCCACACACTTCAAAGAACAATAACACCAACGAAGATTAGAAGCTCTCGAAGAAAATGCACGAGGGCCATACCGAGCCACCATACTCTTATTTTTTTCAATACACGGCCAACGCAAACAAAGGTGGTATGACACAATTAAATGGTCATCTGCTAACAAAACATCGGCCAATTTAAGACGGAACCGATGGATGTCAAAAAAAGTAATTAGGCACAAAAAAGTTCCCACGTGGCGTCAAATAAATTCCTTAAAACAATACATTATCAAAACTACAGACATATAAATAATAACTTCATAAAAATAAACCATTCTTAAGACATTTCATCGAAATCTTGCAATCTTTAGATAGAAGTTCAGTTCGCGTATGTACACACGTTTTTGTGATTAGCCCCTGACTTCCACAAAGATGTGTAATGAATAAGTTTTTAATACACACAAAATGGACGCCCAAGTTTTGATTACAGAGCCCACTTGTTTGTTTGTTCATATATGTAAATTCAGTCACAGTGCATCTAGAGTAATATTAGTGCATCCCATATCTGTATATGTATTCTGAAATTGTTCGCTAGAATAAAAGGAAACTTGCACAGAAAATAACGTATTTATTTCTGTATTCACAGTTGATGTGAAGTACCTACGATAATATTGCGTGGTCCAAAAGATTTCAGGCAAGAGGGATGATTATACATTATGATATTTTTAGCACTGCATTTACCATAACCAACTTTTTGGGGGTCTGTACTTAAAGGTACCTTTCTGTAATTTTTACATTAACATAGTCCTTAATTGTATTAGTATCATTCTTTGCACAGCGAAAATTCTGTTTTATTTTTTTTACTCGATCATCTGTGTCCATCACATTGACACGCTTTTTTTTACAAAATTCCCAACGCTTTAAATGCAAGACGAATAAATATTTATAAAATTTGGAAAATTATACGATTGAATCCATCAAGAGGGTACTGTAATTATTATTATGTTTTGACAGTTGAGAAGAACGAACAATTTCAGTCCGTCTTTTGATAGGTCAGTCAGGATAACTTGGGGCACTATATGTACTATGTAATCCTAGACTATCTATAGAATGTTTACATTCTGTTCTACAACATTTTTGATGAGTTGACTCACGTCCTTTGAAAAAAATGATGTTTACAGTTAACACATTTTAACTCCAATATACAGCTAACACATTTATAAGTATACTACCATCACAACGCTGTACAAGGATCAGTGGGATTTTGTCTGTGTTTCACGTTTTTCGACAATAATAATTAAACAAACTTGGTGTGTAATGGAGATTCAAGCGCGAACCCGACTTGAAAAACAATCATCTTGAATAAGTAATAAATATAGACATGGCCAACATTGGTTCATAACCCTAATCTTGAAACAAAATTATGAAAAAAAATTGTGTAAACTTAAAGTGCACCTCAAGCGACTTGTCCTCTCACTCCAACCCCCCCCCCTCATTGGCCAAATTTTATTCTTGTTGGGTATAAGCCTGCTCAGAGTATTTTCTCTGCTACATTCATCAACATATAACACGAATTAGGTTTAGTCTCACGACGGTTCAAGGAAAAACGAATTGTTTAACAAACCAACTTACCTTTTTAATGTATAAATTCCACGACAAGCTATGAAAAAACATGTTTTCCACTTTGTCAGTTGAAAATGGCGGTCCATCATATCCGTTTAAAATTTACAAGTCTGTCCGACCAATCAAACAGGCGATTAGACTGCACGTGACTTGGTTGGTTTGTGAACGGAGTTATTATACTTGTATAGCTATCTCCAAGATTATTCGTTCCTCCTCTTCGAAATCGCATGTAATTGATGTAAATAATAAATAACACAATGAAGCACTGTAAATACATATTTTTTATCTTGTTATTGTTGAAAATTTGGAGGTCAAATTACAGGTTTATATTCTTATAATGTTATTGTCCGCCCTCTGTAATGAATACAGAAATAGCTCAGGTGGTAGAGTCGACTGTGACGAATTTACAAGGAATAAATTTATTTTGCATTGGTTCAAATCTAGTGCAGGCCGTATTTTTATTTCATTTTATTTCATAGTTTTGTAATAATGACATCAGATAAAATCAGAACAAAATTAAGATGCCGAAATAACAATGAAAGCAAATGGTGAGTATATTAAGTATATCATTTTGTATAATACTAAGTTCATGGTAAATGAAAGACTCGTACATAGTTTTAATCAGACATTTCTTTAAGAAATAACAAAATTTTAGTATGTACTGCCTTTAATATCATTGATTCGCCACTGGACTGCCGCTAGAACATCAACAAAGTAGGAAGTTTTATTCTCAACAATACAAACATGAGTGCTACAATGAAAAAGAAGATTCTACTATTGAAGTAGTTATGTCACATGTATTACTCTGTTAGAGAATTCATCATAGAAACTTCAATAATAAAACTGCCAACAGAAATAACGAAAGTTTATTTGAGTCTCATAGTACCAAAATCAGGCAGTCATTGCTTTATTAACTTTATGAGATTTGAATATTTGAACTATTCTATTGAAGAGCGACACTCTGCCATGAAGCTACAAATATTTATAGTCAATATGGTACTGAAAATTTATTTAACATTGGTTTGCTTTACTGTACTAAATTAGTAGGTTGATATTTTAATACAAATATCATATCCTATCATTACATGTTAACGGATAACAGTCTTCTTAAGGTTAACAAACATTTATTTTCGTCGATTTCATGAACCAGGTAAAGTTAAAAAATATAGCGCTGTTCAAAACAAATGTCAGGCCTGCTTTTTTATCTTCCAAAAATATCCATATCACCCTGTTTATCGTAAGTGTAATTCTCTTCACAAAATATATTTGAATATAACATGTGCAGGTTATAAATAGCAAACTATCACAACTTATAGAATAATAGGACTAATGGGGGGAAATTTCGGGTAGTAATCTTATGCGTTAATTAATGGCGAAAATGGTTTGTGGTTACGTCAGTGGTTGTTGTTGTAGAGCACGTGACTAAAGACCCTGAATCAGTTTGCTGCGTCATTGAGTGGATGCTTGATTATACGCTCTTTCTGTATACAGTTTTAGATTTGATCATGAGTGGACTTCTCGGCATTTTCGTTCAATTACATGTAGTTGTAGCCTTGATTGCATGCAAAGAAAACCGAGGATGCTCCGAATGTTATGATTGTTTAGCGAATGTCACGTGAGTCTTCCAAGCTTTACTAAATATCGAGCGGAATGCTCGGAAAATCTGCTAACAATGGAAAGTCGTCAAATCGAACGGAAAGAGTAGTGTTCAAAATTTAGCAGACATTCCCTTGTGCAAATCGAAAACAGTTTGATCAAGTTTTGGGAAGTAGAAATCATTCCGACTTAACACTCGTTAATAGGAGTGTGGATCGTTGAGCATGTGGCAATCCGATTCGAACCACGATTCAAGTAGAACGATTCACGAATCGAACCACGAACCGCGAATCACCGGTTAGTGAAAAAACATACAGGAATTCATACACACAACACATATATGTATGAATATATATGTATAACACAAATAAGTGAAGAATTACAGAAGCTTTATTGTATTTTCGAGATAAACGTCTGCATTGTCATGTTAAATGTTAGAGGTTCAAGGAGGGTTTTCGCGTGTGCTGAAAATGTGCGGTGCACAAATCACGACAATTAATGTTTTCAATCGTAGCGCAACTCATTTTCGATGGTATTTGTTTTTGAACAATAGATCGCGATCCGGCGAAGTTTCGGAAGTGCCGAGTATTCGTACTCGGTTTTCTAGTCAGGATCGCGAATATCCGAGTACTCGGATACTCGCAGCGGCCCTACTCGTTAAGTTTTGAAGATGAAGACATATTCTTGATTGCATTAAAGGTACTAGACGTCGCTGAAGTTAGCAAAAATTTTTTGCTAGCAAAATTGGCCACAAAGTGCTATTTTTGCTAGCAAATTTTTTTACTGGGATACTGGTGTATACCACGTTAGAGGTCTGACTCAGGGCTATCTCGTGGGCATAGAGGCTACCCTTGGAGAATTCCGTTGATTGGACCAGAGATAACAAAATGTCGGTACTTAACGTTTTGTGTATAAAATCAGCACTCAGATGGGCCATGTTTCAGGGCTCGAATCTCATGTTAAAGCGATTTGGCCGCATACGGCGGATACCATGCGTGAAGTCTGATCTAGGGCTATCACTTGGGCATAGTGGCTACCCTTGGAAAATTCCATGGGCTTGAACTAAAGACCACTTTAAGTCGTTTCATAACGATTTGGGTATAAAATCAGCATTCAGATGGGCCATGTTTCATGGCTGGAATCCAGAGTTTAAGCGATTTCGCCCGGTACTGGCGTATACCAGGCGAGAGGTCCGACCTAGGGCTATCACGTGGGCACAGTGGCCACCCTGGGAAAATTCCGTGGGCTCGGGCCAGAGACCATTTAAAGTCGGTACTTTACGTTTTGTGGATAAAATCAGCACTTAGACGGGCAATGTTTCAGTGCTCGAACGTCGAGTTAAAGCGATTTCGCCGGGTACTGGCGCATACTAGGCGATAGGTCCGACCTAGGGCTATCACGTGGGCACAGTGGCCATCCTGGGAAAATTCCGTGGGCTCGGGCCAGATACCACTAAATGTCGGTACTTTACGTTTTGCGTATAAATCAGCATTCAGATGGGCCATGTTTCAGGGCTCGAACGTTGTCGAGTATAAGCGATTTCGTCGGGTACTGGCGTATACCAGGCGAGAGGTTAGACCTAGGGCTATCACGTGGGCATAGTGGCCACCCTTAGAAATTCCGTGGGCTCGGGCCAGAGACCACTAAAAGTCGGTACTTTACGTTTTGTGGATAAAATCAGCACTCAGACGGGCCATGTTTCAGGGCTCGAACGCAGAGTTAAAGCGATTTCGCCCGGTACTGGCGTATACAAGGCGAGAGGTCCGACCTAAGGCTATTACGTTGGAACAGATGCCATCCTGTGAAATTTCCGTGGGCTCGGACCAGAGACCACTAAGTGTCGGTACTTTACGTTTTGTGTATAAAATCAGCACTCAAATTGGCCATGCTTCAGGGCTCGAACGTCGAGTATAAACGATTTAGCCGGGAACTGGCGTATACCATGCGAGAGGTCAGTCATAGAGCTATCACGTGGGCATAGTGCCGACCCTAGGAAAATTCCGTGGGCTTTGGCATTAAACTACAAAATGTCGGATTTTTACGTTTTGTGTATAAAATCAGTACTCAGAAGGGCAATGTTTCTGGGCTCGAATCACAGGTAAAGCGATTTATCCGGGTACTCGCGTATGCCACACCAGAGGTCTGACCTAGGGCTATCACGTGGGCATAGTGGCTACCCAAAGAAAATCCCGTGCGCTTGGGCAAGAGACCACTGAATGTCGGTACTTAACGTTCTGTGTATAAAATTAGTACTCAGATGGGCCATGTTTCAGCGCTCGAATCTCGGGTTATAGCAATTTCGCCGGGCACTGGCGTATAGAGGTCTGACCTACGGCTATCACGTGGGCATAGTGCTCACCCTAGGAAAATTCCATGTGCTTGGGCCAGACACCACTTAACGTCGGAACTTAAAGTTTTTTTGTATAAAATCAGCACTCAGATGGGCCATGTTTAAGGTCTCTAATCTCGTGTTAAAGCGAATAGCCGGGTACTGGCGTATCCCACGCGATAGGTCTGATCTATGGTTATCACGCGGGCATAGTGGCTTCCCTAGGAAAATTCTGTGGGCTTGTTCATGAGACCAATAAATGTCTGTACCTTACGTTTTCTGTATGAAATCAGTACTCAGAGGGGCCAAGTTTCAGGGCTCGAATGTCGGGTTAAATCGATTTAGCCAGGTACTGGTCTATCCCACGCGAGAGGTCTGACCTAGGGCTATCACTTGGGCTTGTCCACGCTGGGAAATTCCGTGGGCTTGGATCAGAGACCACTAAATGTCGGTACTTTACGTTTTGTGTATAAAAACAGCACTCAGATGGACCATGTTTCAGGGCTCGAATCTCTGGTTAAAGCGATTTAGCCGGGTACTGGCGTATACCAAGCGAGAGGTCGGACCGAGGGCTTCTACAGAATACCCGATCTCAAGTGGGCCCTGTTGCTTGGCTGATAACACACCTTTATTCTCTTTTGCCAAGTACAGGCGTATACATCTGTTTGAGAGGTCAGGCGAAGGTCTTTTAATGTTTCTTTAATTTGTTTTCTATTTAAAGTACGAACAAACAACGGACATGTTTAAAAGTCTAAAGCAAAAAATATAAAACAACTGAAATTATATACATAAGTTTTATTATTACTTTTATGTAGTAACAATGTTAATGAGAAACATTTTATAATAAATAAATTTAAAAACAAATAATAAAGAGCAAGTGATGTAGTATTATGAATAATAAAATGCAATGTAACTTGATCACTGTAAGTGATTGTGCCATCATTTTTCTTCCCATACTGTCATATTATTTTGATATTATATACTTAAAAAAATTCATTCATGGAATTCAAAGTTTGTGTCTTATTTTAGTACATATAAATTCATTATCCTATTTTTCATAGTCATAAAAGAATGCTTTTCAATTCAATTAGCCATCAAAGTCAATTTCATTTCTATAAAAACTTTTTACTGCAACTTTATTAAAGAGTAAAGTACTAATTTTCCTGCAAATTCATTTATACTATGGATGATCATTAACTTTGAAGAAATTGCAAAGATGAACATATTATTCTTCACAAATCTTATAAACGTGTCAGTGCACTGAATTTCAACAATATCTGCCAAGTATATAATTTGTTATAAACTGCACGCAGTTCTACACAGTCTTCTGAAATTCTGGAGAAAATAATAACGGTATAGTAAGATTTCTTTCACCTTACGAAGGTCAAAGTGCATTGAATATTCATGAAGAAGACCCGAATGCGGTGAACAGGTGTGCAATACAATGCGAGCAAGCGTTAATTACAATTACTTTGACGCATCTCACTAATATCATTAGCCCATTGGTAACGCGTCGGCCGTCAGACCTAAAGGTTTAAGGTTCAAATCCCGGTAGCATAATATTTTGATAGACTAAAACCTTGCTACGTTTTTTTCATCTAATTTATAATATGGTTTTAGTATTATATAAATTATCCAAGTTTTTCTCCCTCGTGAATCTCGTGCACACAAAGAGTGTATATAACGACCCAAATGTATTTAAAATGTTAGTTAGGTCATCATGTCTGAAACGTGTAAGCACGTGAAAAATTGTTATTTTTTTAATTTTAGACGCAGCTGTATCCACTGTGCTAAGCCGTCTTTCGATAATTGCTACGTTATAAATTTGTTTACAATTTAACATTGACCAAGGGGAATAAATCTTCGGAGAAAAAACCTTCCGAACAACCTCTTTTATAATGGTTTAGCCCATATTTACAAAGGTAAGCGCCGTGACCTTCGTAAGGTTAAAGAAATCTTACTATACACCAATTTGCCACACGCCAGGGCTGTTATATTTACCCTGAGGTAGACCCTAAATCTGTCACGAATAATTAGGCTATAGATTGTTATCTTACAGATTAAGTAGGTTTCGTTGTTCGGCACATAAACTAATGATTGAAGAAGGAAGATATAGAAATATTGCTATGGAAGATAGAATTTGTAGAAATTGTAATTTAAATTGTATTGAATCAGAATATCACTTTTTACTTGTCTGTCCAAAATATAGAAATATAAGAATGAATTGTTTACCTAATTACTATTGTTCCTGGCCGACTATCAACAAATTTATTTTGCTGATGAAAAATACTAACCCTAAAACTTTAAAATCACTTGCAAAATTTATTTACTTAGCTAATTTACAAAGAGAAAAATAGAATTTATATTAAATTGTTAACTATTATATCATCCATGTACATCACTTTTCTCCTTACTAAACATATACATGTGTCTTTTCCTTTTTTTCCCTTTTTCTCTTTTTTCCCTCTATTATATATGTTTGTTCTTTTTGTTTGTTTGTACTTTGTATTGGCAAAAAACTTATGTTTGTGCTAAATAAATAAATATTGAATTGAATTGAAATTGAATTGATGGTACAATTTATGGTCAATGATAATCTCCAGCTCTGGTCAGTTTTCAGTTTGAATGAAATACAGTTAAGTTCTGGCTCTCTGTTCAATCAATGAGCAAAATATAAAGAAATAATATACATAATTACTATGTGTGTAATCCAAATATTTAAAAGATTATAAAAGCAAAGAATTCGTAATTTTCACATTATAATAAGATTAAATTTTAATAAATGAATCATTATATCATTTAAGTATGAAATTTATAACAGAAAATTATAAGACTCTCACCCTCTTAACAACAGCTAACATACAGAGTCATGTTCATCAGTTTGATTTGAATCTAAGAATATCTACCTGGAGACATGTAATTAGTACAACATTGCTTAATGCCTCATAATTGAATTACTTGTGCAAAAATAATCCTTTTGATGTGCTCAGTTGGTAGTGTCTGACTTGCAAGCAGTAGGACACAAGTTTGATCCCACTCTGGGCCTGCACTTTGTCATAAGAAGAACAATTAAGCAATCTGATAAGTGTTATTGAAGTAGTAGATTCAATTTTAGGCTTAAAAAGTTTTATTAAATAGATCATAATAATAAACTCAGCAATGAAACAGGCATTAATTTTCTTCACCATGCAAACTATCTGTCGCTCTCCTTTTGTAACTGAGTGGTAATATTCTTGAACTCAGTTTATATGTATGCATATGACTTAATAATTGCATGACAATTTTTTTATGAAAGCTGGAACACTTTACACTTTCAAAATAGCGTTCGGTTTCTAATTACATAAATATTTCAATTTTTCTGATAGGATATTACAACGATACTCTGTACAGAGGCTGCGTTGGTCAACAGAAAGTAATACCTTCTTAAACATTTTCTTGCTTTTTAAGCCGAAAGGAAATAATTTTCCACATTACTTAGCTTGTATTTTAGACTAGACACACAAAACAATTAATCAATCATTATAATTTGACCACTATTTGATGTCTCCTTTACATCGGATATATGTGAGTATGAAATATAAAACTTAAAAATACATAATTTGCCCATACAGAGGTTATGATATCGAAACATTCGCCAAGTTTGGCTTACATAGATAAAGTAGGGCATGGTAGGCAGACTGTCCTAGATTATCTTTAATGTCACCATAGAGCATCATCAACAGATTTCAATGTAAATCTTGGGAGTCTGAAACACCAAAATAGATAAGACCGTCCTGGAAAAAGAGACCGCCCTCACAATACCTGTTTTAAGTAATTCAAAATAAGTAGTGTTTCATGAAATAACTTAATCAGGTCTTTATTAATTAATTATTTTTTTGAAAAAAGTGGATTAAATAGGTTTGTCAGAGCCTAATGAGTTTCTTTAATAACACATTACCTTAATTCATGCTGTGGTAAATGTTAGTTTGAACCTACAACTGAACTACTTTTATTTTATTAAGCTGTAGCTGGAAGATGTGCGGCTTCTATAAAT
The DNA here is from genome assembly GCA_025267735.1 of Mactra quadrangularis. NCBI lineage: Eukaryota > Metazoa > Mollusca > Bivalvia > Venerida > Mactridae > Mactra > Mactra quadrangularis. The sequence continues at coordinate 35,413,633 of CM046308.1, read as the reverse complement.
ATAAGACTACGATTAAGTCACGATTTTGACACTCAGTGTAGCTGTAGTAGGAGCAGCCCAGTAGTAGGATGCGTGATTAAAGGGGTCGAGAGGTCATTGGTTCGATCCGAACTTAGGGCCATGCTAATTTCCTTAAGCAAACATTTACCAGCGATTGCTTCAACCCAAGTGTAAAAGTGTCTATGCAAGGGTGGTATAATTCCATTGAGCAAATTTGTCGACTCCACAAACAAAGCGGAGTTAATTGAAGATTGATAAATATTTTCTAGCATGATAAAAAGTAAATAACATTCTTCAGTCAATTTATTTCAAACTGACCGCATAATTTTAAACAACGATTGTAAAGTCACATTCATGAAATCAATTATTATACAAATATGGATGGTAATATGATATTGATTATGAAATAAACGAATCACAATATTAATTATACATAATTTTCTTTTAAATCTTATGTTAATTGTTTCAAAAAGTTTTTCTGACTGGATAGCACGCACATACATATGAACACTAAAGCATTATTAACATTACCACATGTGTTTATTTAGATACTAGGCTTATCTGGTTGAATAACAGATTAATAGTTCACCCGCTGTTAAATTGAATGAAATGGTCAGATAATGTTTCCATAGTGTATCTGGACATAACGGTACCACTTTTCTCAAGTCTGGTGTGACTTTCAGGACTGCGCGGTGAAAATAAGTTTAATAAAAAAGAATGTATTATTTGAGTTGTTTATTTCACAAGAAATTGTTTGTTATGGAGTAGCCAGCACTTTAAAAATGACAGAAAACCAGGTGACCATGAAACTAACTATAATGTGAAAAAGTCATTTCAGTATAAATATAAATTCATGACCATCGTTGACAAGCATCGTACTTATTTTCTTAACAACAAATTTTTATGTTATCTGTAAATATTATTTGTTACCAAAATATTAATGCCTACAACAGATTCTTAAAATTACACAAACCATTTATTTCGGATCTGAAATGCCGCACAGCTATTTAAGTGTTTGTATCATCTAGTTTACCTGGAGTGGGTACCACACACGGTATTTCCTTTAATTTTTTATCAATCATTGATTGACATCAATGACTAAAAATTTCAATGTCAAATACCACTGACCTTAAATATAGATAAATTTTCAAATATTTCAAATCCATGTTTAATTTAAAGCTCTTGTTGATGATTTTTTTTTATCCCAGCATATATTCAACAAAAAGATAAAACAAAATAAAATGTACATAATTACATGTATAATTCTACAACATGTAATTTTAACCGATATTTTTACAGCTAGGACTTTAATAGATTACATAGCTCTCTCAGCTACTAAAAACAGTAGAGTATAATATTTATGATACATTTTTTGGTGATTTTTTGATACTGAAAAACTGATAGAGCTGAATCAGCAGATCACAAGTGCCTTAATTGAAAAATATACATGTATATACAAACTTAATCATACACTATTGATCTTCTTAAAAAGAAATGAGAAAAAATAATTTACTTTTACGAAATTCATCCAGAGTTCCGTTCTTTAATTGTCCAATAGATGAAGAATTGATAATTAAGCATGCTTTCATTCAAATATGTTAGTATATAAAAATTAAATATATTAACGAAACTTCTAAGTACTCCGATTTCAGTATGAAACGGGAATGTGTTTTGGACCATACTGACATTTGCTTTCATAGTTTTCATGCAACTTTATCAATGCAAAGCCATTTTTGTTGCGCATGCGTTGACATGGGAGGATTTTCTAATTGTTTTCATTGAACAGAAAATAAGCAATTAGAAGTCTTATTCTGCAGGTGACGCAGAAAACCATGCAGGCAGATTACATTACAGTCCTATACACATTTCCATTAACGATCAGACATAAGTGTTAAAAAATGAAATTTTCTGACAACATTGAAATCGGTATACTTAGAAGTTTCGTTAAGTATATAACCCATTAGAACAAATTTTAATCTTAAATGTTTAAGTGTTAAAGCACAATTACTAAAAAAAAAATTCATTCACAGTTAAGTCCCTTTCCACGTGTAAATATAATACCTACATACCTATACAATCTCTAAGTCAAATATCTTGATCAGTATTGAAGATTTTCTTCACAGGAAAATTTTGACCTCATATTTCCTTTTTTAGAATATTAGGGCAAAAACTAAAAAATATAATCCAGAGTAATCCCCTTTCACAGTATGGTTAATATAGTCCCACTAAATAAGTATACCAACTTTCAATAAAAATTGGATTGTATTGGAGATGTAAGAGTTTCGAAAAGATTAAATCTGAAATCATCATCAATGCTGACGTAAAAGTGATAAAAAGCAATAGCTCTCATTTTCTTTGAAAAGTCAAGCTTAAAATTATATGATAAAAAATATAAACAAGAATAAATATAAAAATAATAATTGACATTAAAAATGCTTCTTTAAAACTCATACTTTTTACATGATAATCGTAATGAAAAGTATACATGAACAAAACAAAACACACAAACACAAATTATAGAACTAATCAATTAAAAAACTGTAAACTATCACAAAGTAAGATTAAAAGGCTACATATATAATACGCATGCGTTTCCTGGGTTGGCAGAATTATACCCCTTAATGAAAAGCAGTTGTAAATGACTTGAATGATTTGAATCAAGTTATTCAAAAGAACTTTTTCAATGAGAAAATTGTGTTCTGCCCACAGGATTGCTAACAGAGTGACAATGCATAACTTTAGATGAATAAAGCAAAGTTATTTTTCACATCATTATCTTGATGTACAAAAATCCACATTTTTGCTCATTTGAATTTTACAATTCAATCATAGAAAAATATTGATGAAAAGCCACATTACAAGATGAATTTCAAATGTACTAAATCTCTTCAATTCTTCATCAACAAATATAACCCTGTAAATTTGGTCAAATGATTTCTAGCAGCCTGATGATGCAGATTTTCAGGCTAATATATACAGAATAAGAAGAATGAAAACCAAGCAAACATATTTCAGGGTCCTACACACTTTTCCATTATCCATCAACATAAATTTTGGAAAAAAACTACAATATTGTAAGTCTTTGGTCAAATGATGCATATATTATAAATATTAATAATCAAATCAATAGACCAAATAAATATTGGCAGCCATAAACAGAATATTATGCTCATGTCTTTACCTAAGTCTCATTTTACATTTTTCCAAATACAAATGTAAAGAAAGCCATTAATTTCTAACTCAAAAGAGAAAATAAAATGGTTTGGATTTATTCGTGCACATAAAATACATGTACATAATTGACCCAGAAACAAATGAGTAAGCACTCTTGATTAATACTTTCATACAATCTCAATAGAAAAGTACATTCAATATATTACAACAGATAATCAGTCATTTATTTAACGAGGCAATTACAATATGATCTGTATTAAAGTAGAATACCAGTCATGAGTTCCACAATCATTTGTTTTCTTATGCTTGGTATGTCAGTCTGAAATATTTGAGAGTAATAGTAATGAATAAAGGTACACAAATGATGGGCAAGTCATAATACAAATATGTTTTAAAGTTCTTGTTTATGGTAATTTCTATGCATTTGACCAGACAAGAACATAAGTAACTAATACAAGTGAATAAGGCAAATAACTGAGGCCACTTTCACAAACAATCTTATTTTTTTTCATAAGCCAAAACTTAAGGTTGGACTTAAGTTAAAAGTTGTGGTGAACTTAAGTGTTTTTACTAAGTCAGCTAAAACTGAAGACAATCTTAGCTGTTCCTGACTTAAATCTGGTCTTAAGTTTTGACTATATCAATGTTTCATAGCTACGTTGTCAAATCTGTCAATTTTAAACCGGTAATGTGTAAATCATCAATAGAATGATGTAATACATGTACAATCTTTTAGCAAGGACTTATATTGGAGGATAAACTTTAAAGCAATAGGCTGTATTGTACATGATTGTACAATGTATTTCTTTAAAAATAATATTTCTAGGTCGGACCTCTCGCCTGGTATACGCCAGTACCGGGCGAAATCGCTTAAACTCGACGTTCGAGCCCTCAAACATGGCCCATCCGAGTGCTGATTTTATACACAAAACGTGAAGTACCGACACTTAGTGGTCTCTGGCCCGAGCCCACGGAATTTTCCCAGGGTGGCCACTGTGCCCACGTGATAGCCCTAGGTCGGACCTCTCGCCTGGTATACGCCAGTACCCGGCAAAATCTTGAATTTTCCTAGGGTGGCCACTGTGTTGGCTTTATGGCTTTCTTTTTGCAGATTTTGTGCTGTCTTGAAAATAAAGACTGATTTTTATGCTAGCTCCGCAAACCTCTACATTCGCTTTTGACATGTAATTTTGTGTATATTTGTCAATATTGTGAAAACAATTTTAAAAAAAATCAAAATGCAATACTAGCCGTTGAAACTTGAAATATAGCAATTAAAAATGTTATAAACAATTATGTTGTTTTTGATTTTTAAAACAATCTTGTATCTTGAATTTTGACCCTGGCCAGTGCGACGCGCCGGCTAAAAATTAGTAACTGCATTTTATTCGGGTATCAACATTCTATATATAGAAGATGACGATATTAGTTAGACCGTTTCAATCTCTCATACAGAGTTCTCGATCCTTACAGTGATCTATATGTAGATCACTGTAAGGATCGACAACTCTGTATGAGAGTTTGAGACCGTTTGTGTACAGAATGGGGTATAAAAAATATATCAGTCATACAGTTTAGTCGTTCTTACGATCATGTTAGTATATGTATATTAAAGCACGGCCCATTTTACTTTTAGTATTATTGATACATGACCACAATATGTACACAATATGTGAAAAAGTGCATTCTGTGCATCTTATTAACGCTTAACAACTTTTCTAAATATACACATTTCCCCTGCAGATAATTTCAAGCGCTGTTAATATATTTAAACGAAATTTTGTGAGTCAACTATGGGATACTTTGTCTTTCATGTGACACTAAAAACGTCAATTTCTACCGAGTAGTTACCGACTTGCAAGATGCACGTGCATTTCGTGCTTTTTACTTCTGTGACGCAAACGGTTTACATTTTCACGTCAATTTTGTATCTGTTTATATCTATAGCAATTCACACTTAGAAAGAACACCTTAACTTTCAAGTCGTTTATATGAAACGAATTAGCTTGAAATGAAGAGGCCAGGCTATCAAAATGATACATGCTGGCTCATCAATATGAGAGGTTAATTGAATTGAATTGCTATGTCATGTCTCGCTCGCAATATATTTATCGCTGAAACATTCTTAGCATAGCTGCCATGCAGAAATCTTCAACAATTGTGACAAAGTGAACCCATTTTTCATCTTGCCCGTACTTTCAAGCGTAATCCTTTGACTGTGATGAAACTTTTAAGAAAGTTTGATCAAACCGGAAGTGTTTAAGACCTACTAAGCCAGAGAAGACGTCGTGTGACGAGAAGACAACTAGCATGGGCTATGATACCCCGAGATATCATTCAGAACTACATGATCTCAATGCAAGCTAAGTGTCTTGCAGTTATACGAGCTGAAGGGGGGCATACTCGTTATTGATGTGAATTTGTACTTTGTTTGTGCCAATATTGTTACTGCTTATAAGAAGTCAGTTATTTTTCAATTTATTATTCGTTTTGCTAATAAATGAAATACTATTTGATGAACATTTTCAACAATTTTTTATCAAAAACTTACGTATCCACCTAGTTATGACCAAATATATAGGTGTATACTTAGAAAAGTTGTTAAGTGTATTTATTATTACCGTAATGATATAAATACACTGTTTACAGCTTCTACCGTTCTGGTCTATGTCTTAATCGTTAGAAATTTTGGTCACAATTTTGATACACGGTGTAGATCTAGTAGAAGCAGTAATCCAGTGCTTAACGAACGATAGGTCCTTGTTTCGAATCCTAATTTCCATGAGCAATAAATTTACCAGCGATGGCTTCAACTCATGGGTGTAAAAGGGTACCTGATAGGGTGGTATAATTTGTACCAATTTGTCAGCTGCACTAACAAGCAACGTAAAAGGGAGATAGATAGATAAGATACCAGTAGCCCAATGACCAAGAGTAATAGCCGTGAAGTCGGTGGAAGTGTGCAAGCAGACTCATTAAATGTCATTGCATTTTTTTTTTGCTCTACAGCCCTTGTAACCATGTATGAGTCTGTATAGTCCTACGTTTTACACAAGCTAAGAGCATCCAATGGATACTGGGGTTTATCAGGGAAACTTATCGCTTTATTGACCACAGGCAATTAGCACAGTCATATATCTCCATTTATTCGGCACTTACAGTTCTAGCTTGTTTGATAGTAATTTATCATGAACATGTGTACATTTACATTGAAAGAGAAATATCAATATAAAACCAGTGCCATTGTATTCGTGAGCATATGTGTATATATATTGTCTCAATTTTTTTTATATTTTAAAAGACTTTACTTTGTAATAAGAGAGAACCATTTTACTACACCATTATAAATATAATAAACCATACATTAATATACATCTCATGACTAGTTTATCCCTTGACTTCTAAAACATGAATCTGATTGGTGAAGGAATTTGATAACAGACATCTTGTCACTCATTCCGAAGAGCAAAGGTTGCTACATTTATGAATAATACTTAGACATAAGTATAACTTAAAAAATTTGTAATGTTAATGTGTCTGTTTACTAGTATAATGTATGTTATACCTATATGAGAAGCGTCATTATTGGTATGTTCTTTTATCTCATACTTTAGATTCATCATCATCATCAGCAGCATCATCATCATCAGCAGCATCATCATCTGGTTATAGGTTTGGTACAGGTCGTTGATTATTCTTTTAGCAAGTGCGAGGCCTGTCTTTCTCGTCCGGAACAAAGTCTGCCTTCTCATGCCCGGCGGTCCTGATGATTGGTGTCATCCATATTAAGTTACAGAAGATCACGCTTATACCAGGTCTTCTTAGGTTAGATTTAATCAACCTTGGCCACGATATGCTGTAATGTTCAAGTTTCTGACTTGATAGGTCCAGCTTGTGCTGCGGTCTATGTGGCCTAGCCATCGCAGCCTGCTTATTTGTATAACATCAGCAATATCTCGGATGTTGCTGAGATAAGGGCTCCTCAAAGTGAACATTATAAATGGCAGAGTCGTATTGCGATAGGTCGTGCTGGGCAACGATATGTATCATGTACCGATATATGTATATTGTATCGATATATCGCCTCATCCATAAAAATTGTTTTTCAAATTTTTGACATGTATGTGTATGATTTATATTTTATTGGCTTTAAAGAGAATAAAATTGATTTTAAATAGACGTGTATACATGCATGTATGATAGCTACTTCTAACGTACTTGTAGAGACAAGATCATTTTTATCTCTAACTATAACCTTAATAGTATGATAAAATGATTAACTTAATTAGTAATTTTCTCACGTAATTTATATATTTATAAAGGTAGAAAAAAGTTGTTATCTTGATTGTTTTCAATAATTATAGTAGACATCTGCAATGCATGTATCATAAAAGCACATGTAAAGGCGCAATTTTGCAAAAAAATCGATTGATTGAATTCTGTTTTGCTATGTATTAAATGTCTGAAACGTTATTACTATTTTTACATTCAAAAACGCAAAGAACTTCAATGACTAAAACTATCAGAAAGTTCTAAAATTGTTAAATTGCCTCTCTTATTGTAAACTAACTCTGATAGTTGTAATCTGATACTACCAATAAATTATTCCATGCTGAGCTGGACATCATCAACCTGTGATATTGGCACTTAACACCAAGGTGTTTATTACCCTTTCGAAACAGCAGGCGTTTATTTAGATACTTGGCTTATCAGATTGATATGACAGATTAATAGTTGACCCGCTGTCATAGTGACTGAAGTGGTCAGATTTTGTTTTCATAGTGGTTCTGGGCATAACGGTATCACATTCCTCAGTTCTGATGAGATTTTGACACTCATGCGTAGGACTTAACTCTTTTCGTGCTTGGTTATTTTTCAGAAAAACAAAAAACATTGCCGTTTATAACAGGATATTTACATGTAAAAGATAAACTCACTTTTTAAAGAAGTTAGATGTTAGATACATCACTCTCATTTATTATATATTTTGCGAATTTTACACATTGTTATCAAACAAAAGCCTGTTAATTCATTTATCTATTTATTTTTGTAAAACTATGTGGTTTTGATTGATCTTACTTATGTCATATTAATTTTCCTGCAAGTAGAAACAGCAGCAGGGAATGATTGTTCACTCAGCTATGTATGAGGTTTCATTTTCTTTTTGATCCACTAATATCACCAGGTCAGAAATTATTTACGTGAAGGCAATATATCAGTCCTCAAATAAGTATCATCTGAAAGCTAATTATTAAGTAAACGCTAAGTTCAGGCAATAAGATCTCTGAGGTTCATGTCTTTACAATTTTTTGAGTAAACTGTGTGGTCACGCGATAGCTGAAGATCAGAACCAATGTCTTGAATAGACCAGTACCCGGTCAAACCGCTTTTAAACTTATCTTTGAAAGATGGCCCATCGGATTGTTGATTTTACACGCAAAAGGCAAAGTACCGATATTAAGTGGTATCTAGACTAAGTCCATGGAATTTTCCCAGGGAAGCAACTCTGCCCAAGTGAAGGTCCTATGTCAGGCCTTTCCCGTGGTATACGCCAGTACCTGGCCGAATCGCTGAACTCAAGATTCTAGCCCTAAATCATGGCCCGTTTGAGTGCTGGTTTTATACGCTAAAGGCAAAAAGTTAGTGGTCACTGGCCCAAGCTCAAAGAAATTTTCCCAGGGTTTTCACTATGCCCATGCGATAGCCCTAGATAAGACCTCTCGCGTGGTATACCCCTTGTACTCAGCAAAATTGTTTGAAATCAAGATTCAAGTCCTGAATCATTGCTCATTTTAGTGCTGATTTTATATGGAGATGTACCGACATTGTATGCTTTCGAGAATTTAAACTGATGCAGAAATATTTAATTGTGGGGGAAAAATAAGAGAAACATGTTAATTAATAATATTATTTAGCTTTTTTTCTTTTTTATACTGATTTGTCTTTGTTACATCTGTTCTTTTTTTTCAAAATATTTTCATAGTCAATGAATCAAACTGCCGTTGCGACTGTAAAAACTAGTCTACATATTTCTCTTATGTTCCGAATAATGAAGCAGTCTATTAAATTAACATACACCTTCCGTAAGGATTCATATGGAACTCCTCGGCCATTCGCTTATAATAATCTCATACATATTGAGACGCTATTTTAAATTAAGCTACCGGGGTTGAAGTAAACAAAATTTAATTTACGATCATTTAGACAATGATTGATGTTTCGTTTTTAGTCCATAAATTTTGAAGCTTTACTTATTGCCTTAACGATCGCATATTTGTTAATAAGATTAGTTTATTCTCACCGAATGGCCGAGGAGTTCCGAATGAATTCCGAACATTCTGTAACGCTTAGTGTTGTCTCTGGTGTAATTGAACAGACAATGGTTCCCGGGCATTGCATGTTTTAGGTTTTGTTGTATTTTTTTTAATTCTGAATAAAATCATCTGAATTTTAAACATCCATTATGTACATATGATTTCTCACGAAATGAATGACTATTAAAATGCAATAAGATTAAGATTTTCACGACAGAATGGACGAGAAAAGACTTGGTTCACATTTTCGATGACTACGTACATTTCCGGAAAACTACATTTGTAGTGATGAAACGATGATACCTCCCCTATTCAGTTAAAATTTAGCACATTAAATTGTTGGATGCTAATTTATATTATACAATTTTATGATTTATTCGGTTATTCTTTATATATTTAAAAAAGACCTGGCTAGCTTTAAATGATTTGACTATGAAAGAAACCCTTTACTGAAAAAAAATCAATACATATATTAATACATTCTAAAAATCATTTCGTTAAGGAAAAATATTTTGAGTTTTCAATACTCCTACCCACCAAAATAATGAGAGACCATTCTATTGTCTTGACGCTATTTATGACTGAACAATTAGAAAAAATATGCACAATAGAAACGTGTTGGTCGAGTCGAAATTTTAGTCAGAAAAAACACACGATACTGCTATCCTCTTTTATTTTCTTTTATTATGATTTCAAATGTATTATCAATAAAATGAAAAAGATATATTTACAGATTTTTGTTTTAATTGGTGTCCAAATAAGATGTAAACGGGTCTCTCACGTAATATAACTTAAAACTCAAACCAAAATATCATATTGGTTTAAGGCGAGATATCAGTGGGGAGCACTACCCATGTCTATAAAAATGGTGACATAACCAATAGGAGTTGTTTAGTAACTAGTTAGAGGCATCAGGGCCGACAAACGGACTTGTCATGTTTAATAACTGGTTATGGTACCTGGTTTTAGCACTACATTAATATTTCACTATTCACATAAAAAAAAATTTTGCTAGCAAAAATAGCAACTTGTGGCCACTTTTGCTAGCAAATTTTTTTTGCTAACTTCAGCGACGTGTAGTTTTGTATAATCCAGAACAAATAAAGTCTTGTCGACTAAACTCAATGGATTCTACGGATTTTTGTGCATGGTAAGAAAACACATTTTGAGTTGAAGTGTATTTCTAACACATGTACCAATGAACGCGATTGTGATAGTGTTAAAATGTAAATGAATGTATCTGGAGATTTATAACTTGATTAAAATGTTTTTCATAATTACTTGTGTTAATAAGAAAAATAATAATATTCGAGACAAAACTACGCGTATATAATTTAAAGCTGTTTATGTATTATATACATACATTGTGTAACAACTGCTTAAGAATATGAAAGCCCTATTTCAACTTCATGATTATGTTACTCTGTTTTAATTATTCCATACGAGCTTCACTAAGTACCAACCACGAGGAATTTAAAACCCGTACTCGGACTTTACGTCATGAATATTATGATGAGAAAAGGTCACCTGAACGTGACCTTCGTTTGAAAAAGGCCAGATCTAAATTAGCGAGTATGTGAGCGGTTAAATTTTAGATCGGGTTTTAATCAGATTGAATAAGTACCAAAGCTACAAGGAATTTAAAAACCGTATCCGGACTTAACCACATATATTATGCTTTAGTTTTAAGTTTTTTGTTGACGATAGTTTTCATTTTTCCTCGATCTTATGTGTTGATTACATCAATAATGCATATTTTTAAAAAAATTCTCCATACAGAGGTTGATAGAATATAAATCCTAAAAGTGGTACACATTTTGAAATTCATGTGATATAGTTCATCAGTTTAAACTTTAGAACTACACTTAAAGTGAACATCGATGGACAATACTGATGTTGGACATTTATTTCATTTATTTTTTTTGTGAAATAAAAAATGTTGGATTTGTATATATTTCATTTATTGTGATAACCATGAAATGATTTATATTAGTTTATTAATCATAAATTAATGCATGTATTGCTTATACATACATTTATTTATCTTCCGTGAATGTCGATTGTGTATTAATAATCAGACAGTGAGTTTATTTTTTGTTTTTTATGATACATGTATACTAACTTTAAAGTATACATTGCATTAGACCACCACAAAACTTAACAAGGGACAAACAAGTTCCCATCGGCGGTATCCTACGATACTCTACTCCGCTGTGTTATATGTACCGTAGGTCATTTGCTGAGACAAATCGTAATCATGAATAATTAATGAGGTAGTTTCATTAGTTCTGCAAAGAAACCATCGCGGAAAACTAGCAAATGAAATAACGCAACCATTTCTTTTAAAAAAATGAACATGTGCGTGGGTTTTTATTTTAAGTAAGAAAACCCCAATATGACGTCATTGTTATTGAAAGGCATTGTAACACGCGATTTTATTGAAAGTTTGGTATCCCCTGCCTCGTGCATATGCATGGAAACGAAATTTTGCTAGTCAAATTGCCCACGATACGTATCGGAAGAAAATACTGTGGTTGCCGTCGATGACAACTTCACCACTTGATTCAAATGTAAGATCCGATCAGAACCACGCTTTATGCGTGGTGATTTAGGAATCGAGTGTCATTGTCCGTTTTTTTTTCGGCGTAGCTGTCTAAGCTGGATTTTGATCTACATTTCTGTATAATGACGTCTCTGGGATTTCGGAAATCCGCCGTTCTATTGGATGATTTTATAAGCACTGAGAATGACGTACGGGGGAAACAGAGAAAACCCCCTCTTCGATTGGATGGCCCTGACACGCGCGAAAAAATAAAGGCCACACTATTGTAATGCAGTGTTTTACGAAATTTTGCTTCGTTCGTAGATTATTTTTTTTGGGTAGACTTCTATTGCTTTCCAAAGTGTTTTTTTATTTTGTAACAATAAAAAGTTACGTGTCAAACACAATATTTTATGGGTAAAATGAATTACGTCTCCAGATGTGAACCGGTTTCTAGTAAAAAGTCTGACATATTACCTAATAATTATTAAATTAGCCTCACTACGTCCAGTTTCCGGGGTTTACACTTTAAGAGTCACAGCTCCACATATAGACCAGTTCATTGTTATTGTTATTATGTCTATAAATAGTAACAAGGAGCTGATAAAGACTACAGGTAACCGTTCGCTGGTTGGCAAGAAATGATAGCGAGTAAATACAATGAAAACACAGTAATTTTAAAATTGCAATTACTAAGTCATTTTTCATCAAACAATTTTGCATTTTATATCACTAGAAAGGTCTTGAAATTCATATTTTGAATATCTAAAAATTATTTGTCATAAAGAATTGTTTTTTGTTGGCGAGTGTTTTAATGATCTGCCCTATGAAACATTTAATATTCATAGCTCGAAGAGTTATGTTTAATCAATTTAATCGTGCGGTTAAAGTGCTACTAGGGTATCAGTATTTTTTGTGAGCCACAAAATAAGAAATCTAGATGAATCGGTCTAGTAAACGCAGTTGTACCCCTTGTATATAAGTATATTAAAGGTATGTTTGAAAAATCAAAGGGAGGTAACTTGACAATTCCCTGTGGTTATCAGTGTACGGCAATTGCATTGGCTGTCATATTGTTTACGGTAGGCAATCATGTGCCAAGTCTGCGAAACTGGTCTGCAAATGTTGTTGATGAAGTGATGATGCGTGGTCACAACTTGTATGAGCAAATACTAACGGAATCTGGCAATCCATCACCACGTCAAAAAATAGGTTTTAACATTAGTGGTCCTATGTAAATGGCTCTTCTGTGACCTTTGACCTTTTCCTCAGGTGAGCACCCAGGGCCCTTTGGGCCCTCTTGTTTTTAAATCGACGCCGTTTGTCTTTTTTAAAGACATTTCTTGTCTCAACTGTCAAAGCTTGAATTATTTCACTGTGACTGAATGAATTGTTTTTGTACTGGCGGCCCAATTGTTATTAAAAATATACTGACTAAAACATTTCATACGGAATAAGAAGCTTTACTCAATAATAATACACACTTTCGGAAACTCACGGGTGTATTACAACAATAATTTTTACAAACGCATTCACCGTGAAATTATTCATGTTTTGACAGTTGAAAAAAAAACGAACAATAATGAAGAAGCAATAAAAAGAAGTAATAAAAAAAGTGAAAAATTACTGAATAATCATTGTGCGACAATATTAAACTGAGCTTAAACTACCTAATTATGATAATTACATACATATACAGTTATGCACGCGTTCATAACTTATACGACTATGAATCAATTTGTAAAAGTGGCACGCTGCTGTACTTAAATCTTGGACACATTAGTCTTTTTTTTTGGGGGGGGGGTTATATTGTGACACTGTTCCAAAGCATTTGTTTATTTATGAAATCAAAATTAATCGTAAACCTGTATTTTGCCGAACGCTTCCGATTTACTAATGAAGACAAAAATAGACCCAGTACCGAGTTTAATAAATTCTTGCATTAAGGTCAAGCTCAGGTTAGTATTGTCGGTCTACACCATATGGAATGCCATGTACTTCAAACATTTCTATTACCAGACGTTTAATAGGCATTTTGTTGTTTGCTGTTCGTAACCATAAAAAGTTCGGGATGAAAGTTCTTGGAACGAATCTTTGAATACATAACGATTCGTCCTTTAACTTTTCGTAACCAGGAAGTTGAAGACGAAATTTCTGGGGACGAATCTTGCATACTATTGATTCGTGCTCAACTTTTTGTTACCAGTACATGTTGGGTACGAAATGTCTGGAGATGAATTGATTTATAAATCGGTTCATCCCCAAATTTTTCATAACAAGAAGTTACGAAATTTCTAGAAACTAATCCGATTTTAATTAGACTCGTCCCTTAACTTATCCTAACCAGAAATAAGATAGGTACGAAATTTCTAAGGACGAATTTCGACGTTTCCAAACTTTTTGAAAGAAGAGTTAGAGGACAAATTTTAACATTTTGTTTCGTCCCAATACTTTTCATAACAAAAAGTTGAGAAAGTCAATTTCGGGACAAATCTGTTTACATTTCGATTCGTCCCCATTTTTTCGAAACTTTGAAAAGGTAAAGTACGAAAGTCCATGGGACAAATCTTATATTTCGATTCATCCCCAATTTTACGAAACAATTAAAAGTTGGGAATGAAAGTTCTGGGTACGAACCTTGCATACATTTCAATTCGCCCCCAAACTTTGAAACAAAAAGTTGAATACGAAATTTCTGGAAACGAATAAATTGTGTTTTACGGCGTATTAACCCAAAGGTTATATCACGCCAAAAACAGTAGACAATTTCTTGGACACTCAAGTCTAACCATTTTAATTTGTCCCTTAACTTTTCGTAACCAGAAAAGTTCTGGTACGAAAGTTCTGAGGACGAACCTTAAAATTTTAATTTCGATTTGTCCCCAACTTTTCGTAAAATGAAAAGCTTGGAGACGTGTTTGTTCACAATTGGATTCGCCAAAAACTTCGTAACAATATATACGACCAATTTACATTCCGGTCCACGGACTTCAAAACCAGAGAAAAGGTAAATAAAGTTCTGGGGACTTTTTTGTAACCATTTCGATTCGTCAGTCAACTTATCGTACCAGAAAGTCATGTACGAAAGTTCCGAGGGCGAATCTTAAGTTTACATTATTAAGATTCGCCCCCTTTTAACTTTCGTACTCACTTGTCATGGACCGAAAATATTGAGGGACGTATGCTTACATTTGGATTAGTTTCCAGGTATTTCAGTACACATTTCTAGGTACGAAAATATTAGGGAACGAGATAGTTTAAATTTGGATTCGTCCAAGGAAACTTCATACTAATCTTTATGTACGAAAATATTTGGGGACGAACATAAGTTAACATTCCATTCGGAACTACCTCGGCGATTTTTCACGCAAATTTTGGATTCGTCCAAGGAAACTTCATACTAATCTTTATGTACGAAAATATTTGGGGACGAACATAAGTTAACATTCCATTCGGAACTACCTCTGCGATTTTTCACGCAAATAAACCTCGGATATCACGAGGAGCGAAAGTTTCATCATGGAATCTAGCCTCGTTCCCGACGTTTGGAACGCTGGCACACACCAAAAGTGACGAACGATTATGGGCAGTTACAGCTCTTCAATGCCTGTAACTGATATTCACTCAAATCAAAGTTGATCCTCGAACATTTTGTGTACTCGATACTTTCTGCAAAATGATCTGCCATGTCGATTGTTTACATCGGCACTTAATCGCCTGACCTCACAACTTAGTTGTATTTCTACTACGATTAATATCCGAGGTGTATCTTTGTAGTTGATCGCCGAGCTAGTTCCGAATGTTAACATTCGTATTCGTTCCCTGAGAAATTTTAGTCAACTATTTTAGGGGCGAAAACCTCATTAGACGAATAATCAACATTTTGTCGCCTCACTCTAACAATGCTCGAACTACCATATTTTTATTTCCAGGAAATCGAGTTCAAAAGTTCATATCTTAATTGTTTCATTATGTATAGACATTAGACTTGGCAGGCACATTAACAATGCATAGAGGCAAGAAAATCTTTTTAGAACAATGTCATACTAGTAGCTTTGGATGTATCTCATTTGTTTTTCATGAATGGAAATAGAACATTGTTAGAGAGCCGACGATTTGGATTCGTCTACAATTTCGTATTGTTCGTTTTTTCTAATCTGTCAAAGTTTGAATAATTTCACGGAGAATGATTACACACTATCAAAAAGCACGAACTCCGTAAAATTATTCATGTTTTGACAGTTCAGAAAAAACGAACAATACTAACTATTAGGTATGAAAGTATCAAGGGACCATCAATCCCGAATAGTGTAACCAACTATTAACCCATTATAAATAATAAAACAACACAAGTTAATCAATTTACTTGGACAACAAGGATCTCAAGGACAAAGAGTCCGAGTTCACTTGTTAAATGTCAGCAGGCCAAATTAAATCAAGTACAGGACATTGGGCAACAAACATCTCAAGGACAAAACGTCCGAGATGACTTGTTGGAAAAGAAGGACCAATTGTACATGAAATTCATTGGGTTGATTCTTCTACAGCAGCGGTTACTTGTTTCACATTCACCAGTTAGATGTGCTACATCAGTACTTCTGCTCATTACGATCTGAAATAAAACAAACAAGTAACTTTATTTTAAATAAAGTGTAATTTGACCGACTAAAGTAGACCTACAGTGTCTAACAAAACATTAAACACATTTACTGCTCAATCATCATTGATTTGTTCAGTCCAATTAAAAACTCGTAATTATGAAAATTTACAAAGTAGACAGCTCAGGGCTAGTTCCAAAATTTCAAATAAATAAGGGACTTAAGTCATTATTTCCCCACATGTGTATACACTTAAAATAAGTAGGTCCTATTAGTTGGAATACTTGAATTTTACCCTTACTCTTTAATGTCAATTTGCCAAAATTATTATAACTTTTTTGTAAACCGTTTATTTTGTTTGATATTTAAGCTAAGTATTTGTTGGGTAAAGAACTATCTAAAGTTCATCACTTCTGATAATATCTCAATTAACAAGAAATATATTAGATGAAATATTTTGTTATCCTTACATAAAACTTCAATGATAAAATCCGAGGATTCCAACTGTAAGGACCTACTTACCAATTGGATAGCTTCAGATTTTATCAAGATAACTGACTAAAGTCCCTAATTAAGTAGCCGCCTGTCTAGCACAGTTGGTAGCATGCAAGTTTACTGATTGAGGGGTTGTGGACTTTATTCCTGGAAAGCGCATACTTTCGTGGAGCTTAGTCATGAAACTTTCCTACTGCCATTCTCCCTCCTACCAATGATTCTTAATGATGTAGGGAAGTTATCAGTCACTAACAAAAGTGTTCGACTAGTGGTTGGTTTAGCCTTTCCAGGAACAGCGAGTCTAGGAGGACTGACCACCTAAATATGACCTATACTATATGTTACTATGGTGTTAAACTTAACATAAAAATAAAATAAATTGAGAATACAATAAAAGCACTCATATTCAATAAATTAACCAAAGAATTGTTTCAACTAACTACCCCTTGTAAATTAATTATAGCAAGTTTATTCAAAGCGCAATGTAAAACCATCCTTCAAACACTGTTGAGTATGGTAACAAGCAACAACATTTTACTTTAGATTATCATGTTTTGATTTATTGTTTTCATTTGTAATATTACACCGCCCTCCAAAAGTTTTGGACAAATAAAATTTTGAGAAAAAATGATCATGCATAACACAAATTAACTATCATTAGGCTTTATTGATGTAATATTGTTTTAATCATATGTTCATAAAGTAATCAATGCTGACTTAAGAATTTGCTCAGATGACTCTTTCTTCCTTATATTCATGAATAAAGATTAATCAGTTTATCTTAAATCCAAGATTTTGTTCAAGAATTTTTGGAGGGCGCTGTATTTTAAATCGGCATCACAAATCCTCAGTGAACATTCAACTACTTTTCTAAGGAATAATAAATTCAGCATGGATAGTGGAATTCAAACTAGGACAATGACTTTATTCACCAATTTAAACAACTTTTGCAATTTCAAATGACAAAGTCATAATCTTTATGCCCCTATGCTTGAGTAACTAGGTTTAATCTTTAAAATTTGAATAATTTCATGTTTTATAAATACTATTAGAAATGCTAACTTATCTTGATAAAATTCTCAGCCATAGCAACATATTGTAATGGTCATATAATGGCGGCCAGTCAACCTACTCACTGTTCCTGGAAAGGTTATATCGACGGATTTAGCTGTTAACAAACTACTAATCACATACTTTTGTCAAAGACTGACATCTGCCCTACATAATTAAGAATCATTGGTAGGAGGGAGAATGGCTGTACCAAGCTCCATGAAAGTATGCCCCACCTAGGAATCAAATCTGACCATTGTCATGACAGATTGTCATATAATAACATGTTTAATAGTTCAACTTGACTATCTATATCCCTAGCATAACTATTATCATTTTTACTGAAAGTTGGAGCAATACAACCACCATCTTCATAAGTTTACTGCTGAGCTACTAAACTTTCTAGCAGTAAAGTTACAGTTGTACTGCTGTATTGCTGACTTGGCACATTCAAATCTTCCAATATTTAACTTAGTAACACGGGTATATTTATTTATACTAAAGAAACTAGCCACTAATTGCATTTGGGTATAAAACAACCTTCAATTGATTAATATACTTTTTGTGTACAGGACCAATCAAAATTTAAGAGACAAGAAAATAAACAGCTAAATTCTTTAACTTCAATAATTGTTTTGTAGAAACATTATTTTAAGTACATTTTGCATGGTTGGTGATAAATAAAAACTTAATAAATGCATCACATTTATAAGAATCAGCATCTGACATAGAAAAAGCCTCAAAACCATGATCAATGTAATGCTTTTGTTGACTTATCTATAACTACAACTACAAGTAACAATAATGATTTTCAAAAGTTCAATGAAAGCTATTTAGAAGACCTACAAAGTTAAATTGTCACAAAACATTTGGTTGCCACTGAGAATTCACTGTTTTCACTGCATATCAATCATGTCACAATTGGACAAAAGTGGATCAGGACAACTCAGTTTGAAAACAACTCAACTCAAGACAGCTTATGCTGTGGGTAGAGACCACTCAACACGTAGACAACTCAGACCCTAAACAACTTCCGTTAGGCATATTATCTGGATGGCGATATGTGAAAGGGAACTAACCCTCAAAAACCTTGTTAAGAGAAAATCACATTTTAGTCTTTTCTACGTGCCCCCAAAAATGATTTATTTTTCACTACATGTTATCTGAGTTTTAAATTCAAACAGTTTAAAGCATTAATAAACAGTTTGGTTTTAACTTATACTATCTACTGCTTTTTAAAAACAAACGTTTTGTGGGATAACTTATTAAGGGAAAAATGTGGATTAGTACATAATAACAATAACTTAGGTTGTAGGCATGCTATACACGCCTCAACTAGACAGAATTGATGCTGAGAGTTTGGAGATCTTTATGGGACAGATAACTTGGTTTTTTTCCAAAATGGGGGTTAGTTCACTTTAACAAATCACCATTCATCTATTTAATGGAAAATAATGATAAAACAATGATTTTAAATTAAAATTAATTTTATATTTATATGTATGATACAGGATGAGTTGTCCACAGGTTGAGTTGTCTCATCCTAGGGGTTAAGTTGTCCCTACTTAGGGTTGAGCTGATCATCCTTGGAGTTGTAACTGACCCTGACATATCTCATTCTATATGATATAGATAAAGGAATAAAAGTACCTGCTTAGTTCTGGTAATGGGGGTCTGAAGAGTAGAGATTCATGGTTTTATTGTTACCATATCCATTTATAACCTCACAAAAAACATTCTAGTTCTGAAATAACAAAGGGAGATAACCATTTATAGCATCACTAATTACATTCTAGTTTTGAAATAACAAAGGGAGATAACCATTAATAACTTCACTAAATACATTCTAGTACTGAAATAACAAAGGGAGATAACCATTTATAACTTCACTAAATACTGTCTAGATCTGAAATAAGAAAGGGAGGTAACTATCAATGTAATGAAAAACAAAAGTGGGCATTTTTCAAAGTACATGTACATGTAATGTTCAATTTGTCGGTAGCGCATACATTAACTTCCCTTATTTAAATCTATCAATCAAGAGTTCTGTAGTACTTTAGTGAATATTCAAATCAAAGGGGCTAATTTATGTGCCACTAAAAACTGAATAAAATTGAACAAGAGTTTCTAATTCTATGTTTTTACAGTTTGATCCGAAATCTGTCGAAGCATGAATAATTTCACAATGACTAAATCGGATAATTTTATATATTTGCTCTTGTTTATTTATTTATTGGATTTAACGCCGTGTCAACACAATTTAGGTTATTATACGACGTCCAGCACACCTAACCTAGCTTTCCTGGACCATTGTCTATAACCAGTACTCACCTACCCTTCCACAAGGCTAGAAACTTCTTCATATTTCTAATCAATGGAGAAAAATCGACATTATTGTCAAATTTTCATGGAAGGGTATAACCTCCATGGGTGGGATTCGAACCCGCACCCCCTTGGGCACGAGATTCCAAATCCTGGTGCACTACCAACTGCGCTATCAACCTGGGTTTATTTGCCCATGGCCTAACTGAAATATCATAGCAAAAAGCTTATTCTACAACACAAAAAGTTCAATCACAATATGAAACACACCATTGATAAATCACAAATGTAAGGAGATGACAATAATTTAACATACATGAAGTCACCATAAAATTATTGATGTTTTGAATAACCCATAATGCTATTTTACAGTTATGAATATTTTTTCAAAATCATGATAAATTATTACAAAACATAATATTTTTCATTCATTACATCATGATAATAAAAAAGCATGAATTAGATTCATCAAACAAAATTCTGTAGTAAAGTTATTGATAAAAACTTTAATCCAAGTGAAAAATTATCTCCCTTTGATATGAAAATTGTGTTATTTTAAAATTCCAAATACTACAGTTTCGACAAGAAAAAGTAAAGAATTTGCCTCGGTTTAAAGAGCTGTTAATATTCTAATTTAGTCAAATTTCAATGATACCTATGCAAGACTAAGTAGTAGAAATTGCATACTATTTGCTTGTCTAGTTTCCAGACGTACTTTGACAGGTAAAAGTATGTCAGGCAAACCATGATCATGGCCATGCCATATGATATGTAATGAATTAGGTATTGGATAATTATGTTTTCAAATGACCAAACAGAACGCTGCGCACGCATATTTATATTTACTTCCGGGATCCGCTAAACTAGATGTGTCCCTATATGTTTTACAAATGTTTTATTTTAATGTTTATCATGCTTGCTATATCTAGTACATAAATATTTTGTGAGGCTCACAGGGAAGATTGGGCTTTGCCTAGCAGTGTTGCCTCTATGAATAAAGTCTTTATTATTATTATCATTAAATTAATATTCATTGTTTTCATTTCATTAATACTTTCACAACATGATAAAGCTTACACTTTTAAAATCAAATGAGAGCTAAAAGGTGGTTTTTTAAACTAAAAAATAACTTTTTTTTTTTAATTAGATTTAACGCTGTTTCAACACATTTCAGGTCATTTTACAGAGTCCAGCGCACCTAACCTAACTTTCCTGGACCATTGTCTATAACCGGTACTCACCTACCCTTTCACAAAGCTGTAAACTTCTCAATATTATCTGATCAATGGAGGAAAATTGACATTATTGTCTAATTTTCATGGAAGGGTATAACCTCCCGCAGTAGGATTCGAACCCGTACCCCCTTCAGGACACGAGATTCCATATCCCGGCAAGCTACCAACTGCGCTATTGACCCGGGTTTGCACCTAACCTAGCTTTCCTGGACCCTTGTCTATAACCAGAACTTACCTACCCTTCCACAAGGCCAGAAACTTCTCCATATTATCTTATCAATGGAGGAAAATTGACATTATAGTCTAATTTTCATGGAAGGGTATACCCCCCCCCCTTTCGGGACACGAGATTCCGAATCCCAATGCGCTTTCAACTGCACTATAGACGGGGGTTTAAAAAATATCTAATAAAACATAACAGTGATCTTTAAAATGTTAATTAGAACTCATTTTTCATTGAATTCTAACAGCAGCCCAACAATAGAGAAGTTCAAATAGCACATAAAATGAATTACATTTTTATGTCCAAAAATGCTAATGTTGGCCTGTGAATAGTAATTATTAACTTCAAGTTGGTTGCATAAGTTTTGAATTTTGCAAATAACGTAGTTTATTGTCTGTTCAATGTCGTACTAACAATTTTTAACTGGCTATCAATATCTATGAGATTAACTGGGGAATTCGGAGGAAATATTGTCTAGAAGGAGAAATCGGTGAAAAACATGATTTTTTTTGAGTTTACATCTATATCTTTTTCTAGTTCGAATGAGAAATTACTAATATATTTTATGTGTATCATGTTTAAAATCAATTGTAACAATGGTTATGAGAAACGTCCTTTATTGTCTGATTCTAAAATAAAAAATACTCTGTTTTCGTACAGTTGTATTCGTAAGCATTTTAAAAATAAACAATGTCGAACAAGCAACAAGCACATATATTGATGGCATAGGTCGGTTACATAACAAAACAGAACATTTTTATGACAGAACAATTATTTGTCTCAGTTTACACAAAAAACATGAGAACAAATGAATAACAAACACAACATGACCGTAAATTATCAATTTCGTGCCAGCTACTTAAATGACAAGTTAACACGCTATTCAATTAAGCATAAGGGATTTATCTTCAAATTCCCCTAGTTATTGCTGTAGATTGCATGACTACAGACCCTGTATACTAAGGGTTGAGTTGTTCACGTGAAGAGTTGTCTCTACTTACAGATTCAGCAGTATCTAGTTTGGGTCGAGTTGTCCATGAATTGACTCAAACCAGAACAGCAGAGAAATCTAACATTTCATGATCTATCAGTTAAAACAACTACATGTATAATAACCAAAATATACCTTTACGTGTCTTTCTATTTTGTCACATGACACATGCATGATCCTGGATGTTTTTGTTTACAGTTTCACTATAGTCTAAGCTCAGTGATACACTATATGCAGTGGACCTTCCAGGGTGATTCTGTAAAAAAAAGACAAACAAAAAGGTAAAGAACTCAGTGATTCACTTTCTTTTTTAAACATGGACACTTTAGTTAAATTTTATTCAACTGTGAGTGGTGAATACATTAACCCTGCCCAAGGGTTAGATAAAATGTTGCACAAAAAAACTTAACCAAGAAATTTTATAAGTATAAAAGGGCCATAATCCAGTCAAGAGTAAATCAAGAGTTATGCAGCTTGGTAGTTGACCTTCAATAGTTTCAAAGATAAAATGTTGCACCAAAAAAACAACAAATTTATAAGTATAAAAGGGCCATAATTCAGTCCAAATTCATCCTAGAGTTATGTAACTTGGTATCTGAACATCAATGGTACCACGTAGACATGTGTGAAGTTTAAAGTGAATCCCTTCAGTAGTTGCAAAGATAAAATGTTACACCTAAAAACTTAACCAAGAAATTTCTAAGTATATAAGGCCATAATTCAGTCCAAATTCATCCAAGAGTTAGGTAACTTGGTATTTGAACTTACAGGATAACCCCGTGAACACAAATAAAGTTTTAAGTGAATCCCTCCAGTACTTGCAAAGATATAAAAGAAACAAAAATGTTGCACCTAAAAACTTAACCAAGAAGTGTTAAGCTGAAGCCGACGCCTCCGCCCACCTGAGTAGGATAGCCCACTATTTGAAAAAACTACCAAATTTTTTTGAAATGTTATCATGGGATAAGCATAAAATACATTTTTGCAGGCCACAAGGATGCAGTATATTTTTTTAGCTAATGAAATGTTGCCAATAACTTTACCGCATTTTATCCAATTCTGTATCTTTCGGATACACAGAAAAGTTTAACAACAGTTACCTCAATTGTGGCCCTTGAAACATGACACCATTATAAGTTGGAGTTGTAGCAATAGATCTTAGATCTGAAAACTCTATGACTGAATGTAAGCATATTTATAACCAGCTACATCTTCACCACTCATTATGACAAACTTTATCTAACTACTTCATCCAATAAATGTCATTATCTGCTCTCCAGTAACCTACAATATGAGATAAATATTAAACTTATTTCATTCATAGTGTGTGCCATAAGATAGTACAATAACTATTGTCTATTTGGCCCATAAAAAAGGATATAGATAGTTTGCATTTATCCTGGAACTCCCAAAACATGTAATGATCTATATGACTACAACATATATTTAGCTAAGATTTTGCACACAGTCTTTTTCCAACTTTCCTTCTTGAATTAAGATTTTTTTGAAAATTTAACAAATAAATAAAAAAAAAATCCATATGGTGAAATGCAAAATATTTGCATTTTTATCAAAAATTCAGAGAGGATAAACAACTGTTCAGATTATTAACATTGTCATACCTTCATTGTTTTTATACAAAAGCTCTTTTAAAACTCACAGTGGATTTGATGCCAAAATAAACAGTTGACAGTCTGCTTAAGCCTAGGGCTGTCTTTTTTATTATACTTGTAATAAAACATGCATTAAATTTTAAATTAATGTACAGTTTAAATTAATTGGATGTCAATCAATTTAGTGTCGGGACCTCATATTTAGCTATAACTTAACATCTCTTGTTATATGGCTGTTCTGATTATGGCACATACCCCTTAAACAAAATTCTGGTATTTTGGATTCGAGAAGGAAAACGCTAGTTATGATCACATATAAATATCAGTTAATTCCATCTGATAGTCATTGAGATATTTTATGTTTCAAGTGTCCCAGTTTAACACTAACTACCTATACATCACCCAAGTGACAATGTTATTCTGTGTCAGAACTTTGTGTTTATTACACCCATATTGAACATTGTTTCATGAACGTTTTATTCCTTCAGTGTTTATTGCTGCCTATAACATATTTGTAAACTATATAAGACAAGATATGGTTCACTTCTAAAAAAAACATGGTAAAAAAACAATGATGATAATGATATTTCAAAAAGATTCCAGTGTTTGACTCTAACAGTGTCCCGGGATTTAAAGGATCCAAAAACTTGGGGAGTCCTAGTAATCCTTAGCTTGGGATTCTATCAAGATCCCTGAAAATAGCCATGAATTGGTTACTGCAATTAGTGACTGCAAATCTGTACCAAAATTTGGGGTTTTTTATTAGAGGAATCCTAAACATTAAGGAGGAATCCCTGAATTACTGAATTGGGGTTTCTTTGGGATTTCTGATAAAAACATTTATAGAGTCAAACCTTGGAATAATTCTAATCATAGTAGAGCTTGTTGTCAAGAGATGACTTACCCAGTGCAACATACCCTCAGTCACAGCACCTCATTTTCTATGTCAAAGAGGAGTCCTAAACTGATAGGCATTCAGTTGATGATAATAACTGATGATCATAGGTTCTTAATCAAATGACAAAACCATCTAACAATGACTTATAGATCTTGCTTTAGTTGTTCCAGAATAAGTTTCCTGCCAGTACACATTGTGTCAACAGAGCCTGAAGAGAACAGTATATTTTTCATCAATAAGATATAAAGGGTTTTTTTTAACTGAACCCAGTCACTGCAAAACTCAACAGTTAATTACTGTACAGTAAGGTCCTGTGAAGATCAAAATTTTACAAGGAATTAACCAAGTCTTACAGGACTGGAAACATTTTAAATGTTTTGATGCATTAAAGCTATGCAGATGAGGTCAATTATCCCCTGGAAAATGGGTCCTGTTAATCTGAAGATCTACATGGACCTTTTAATCTTTTACAAGATTTGTCTATCGGTCATGTTTTGCAGACGGTGACTAACTGAACCAGTGCAATAGTTGTCCCATTTGTATATTTTTCAACTTTAGCTTAAATACCATAAGTAAAATATATAAGGTGCAAATTTGAACCTAAACAATTTTTGCATAATAGAACAATTTCTGACATTCATGCACTTTAGAGATAAAACTAAGCCTTGCTCTCACTTAAACTAGTCTTATCCATTGGGTCATTTGCCTGACATAACAGCTGAAATCAAAACCCAATGCCTTTTCAATTACAGTCTACATTATTAGGATATGAAAATGGTTGTCCAAACATATTGTTTTAGTAGAGAGCTATAAATCTCGTTTGTTGATTTTTGATTGCCCAAGAGAAAGTTTTGGTTGTCCCAGCAACCAGACACCCACTAATCACAGACTACAATTTTACAATATATTTGCCTTAAACACATGGACCATCTAAAAAACAACTAAAACTCAAGAATTTTATGTCAGAAACATTTACATAAGAAAAAGGACCCATACATATTCAGTCCCCAAAATCCTGATTTCATGACCCATCTTGAAAAATAAACTTGTAACCCAAGTAATCAGAAGATAAGAAAAGTAATATACTTACTACTCCATCTAGATTACTGACATATAGTGAATGTCTAGTCTCTTCAATCTTAGTATATATACAGCTGTCAATTTTGGATCATTAGTGAAAATCACTTGACTACCTCCTACACTTAGTAACTGAAATACATGTACAAGTATTTTTACAATAAAATGATATTTGATATGGTTGGCACACAGGTGCCAGACACAATTTTCCTTCTTATTGTATATAAAGAGACTCACTAGATGCACAATTAGTAGGAAAATTGTAACCGGCACCTGCGAGATGGCATTTAAAATTTAACAAGAAATGTAATGTTGAATCCACATTAAAGCCGTATTTAAAAACTTTATCGCAAAAATTACGAAGGGCAATAATCCATAATAAAGCTAGGTAGAGTTGTGGTTACTGTCTTATTCTGTTGATCCCATGGTATGTTATAGTGTTAAGTTTCATAAAGATCTGAAATAAATGGCAGAGATATATGCTAAATTGAAAACTTTAACTTAATTGTTAATTACACTGGACATCCGCCAACCCCCCAACCGCCCACCCCACCCGTGTTTTGCCAAACTATTAGTCAAAATCCTGCTAAAAATCCAGGAGAACAAGATTTTAGCATACTTTACATAGCAAAATTAAATTTCTAAGGTTAAAAATTATGTGACCTTGGTACCAGCACTAACAAGAGCTCCGCTGGGCGGGGCATTATACGCCCGTGTGCAGTCCATGCTGTGTTCTATCTCATATGAAGTCCCTGTGACCTTGACCAATGACCCTGGGATCTCAGAATAGGTCCCATCCTTAACTGGAGGGCTATCCAAAGCAAAGATTTTGAGAACCTAGGTACAGCCATGGTTGAGTTATCACCGACACAAAGTTTTCCCATACAAACTTCCAGTGATCTTGACCCTGGGGCCTCAGAACCGAAAGTTCTCGCCCTTGACCCAAAGAGTATTGATACATAAAATTTGGTGATCTTAGGTAAAGTTGGTTGTTGGACAAGGTTTTTCCTCATGATTTTTCTTGTGACTTTGACCTTTAACCCAGGGACCTAAAACCAAAGGGGCATATGCTAGACATTAAGGCTCCCCTTAAATAAAATTTGGAAAACCTACAATGTAGGTACAATCATTATTGAGTTACTGTCCCGAAAATGTTTCAATATGAATTAAGTCCCTGTGACCTTGACTTTTGACCCTGGGGTCTCCAAATCAAAAGAGAACATCCAATACTAAAGAGCTTTCAACACATTACATATTAAGTTATTGTCTGGACAAGGATTGTCCACATGATGCCCCTGTGACCTCAATCTTTGACCCAGTTTTGACCCAAAACCAATTGGGAACATCCTTGACACATGGGCTACCCTCACATAAAATTTGGTGAACTAAATTCATGTTACTTATTAAATATAGCATTATTTCCATGGTTTGCCATTTTGACTTTGTTAACATATTGATTGAACATTTGAAGTCACTGCTTGGTAATTTGATATCTTCTGGATGATGGTTTAAACTTGACCTAGGGGCCCCAAAACCAATAGGGAACATTCTTGACACATGGGCAACTCTCACATGAAATTTGGTGAACTTAGGTGCAGTCATTGTTGATTTACTACACGGACAATGTTTTTCAATATGATGCCCCTGTGACCTTGACCTTTGACCCAGGGGCCCCAAAACCAATAGGACATAACCATGACACATGGGCTACTCTCACATAAAATTTAGTGAACCTAGGTACATTGGTTGTTCAGTTATTGTCTGGACAAGTGTTTCATTGTTTGCCATTTTGACTTTATAAACATATTGATAGAACATTTGAAGTCACTGCTTGGTAATTTGATATCTTCTGGTTGAAGGTTTAAACTTGACCCTGTTTCCCAAAAACTGATAAGGCACATCCTTGACACATGGGCTACTCTCACATGAAATTTGGTGAACCTAGGTACAGTCATTGTTGAGTAATTACCCGGACAATGTTTTTCAATATGATGCCCCTGTGACCTTGACCTTTGACCCAGGGGCCCCAAAACCAATAGAGCATAACCTTGACACTTCCGCTACTCTCACGTAAAATTTAGTGAACCTAGGTACATTGGTTGTTCAGTTATTGTCTGGACAAGGTTTTTCCATATGATGCCTCTGTGACCTTGACCTTTGGGTCTGGGGCCCAAAAACCTATTGGGAACATCCTTGACACAAGGGCTACATTCACATAAAATTTTGTGAACCTAGGTACAGTCGTTGATGAGTAATTGTCCAAACAAGGTTTTTCAATATGATGCCCCTGTGACCTTGACCTTTGACCCAGGAGCCCCAAAACCAATAGGGCATATCCTTGACACAAGGGCTACCCTGACATAGAATTTGATGAACCTAGGTACATTGGTGGTTCAGTAATTGTCTGGACAAGTGTTTCATTGTTTGCCATTTTGACTTTATTAACATATTGATAGAACATTTGAAGTCACTGCTTGGTAATTTGATATCTTCTGGTTGAAGGTTTAAACTTGACCCTGTTTCCCTAAAACTGATAAGACACATCCTTGACACATGGGCTACTCTCACATGAAATTTGGTGAACTCAGGTGCAGTCATTAGTGAGTTATTACCCGGACAATGTTTTTCAATGTGATGCCCCTGTGACCTTGACCTTTGACCCAGGGGCCCCAAAACCAATAGGGCATAACTTTGACACATGGGCTACTCTCACATAAAATTTAGTTAACCTAGGTACATTGGTGGTTCAGTTATTGTCTGGACAAGGTTTTTCCATATGATGTCTTTGTGACCTTGACCTTTGACCCAGGGGCCCAGAAACCTATTGGGAACATCCTTGACACAAGGGCTACATTCACATAAAATTTTGTGAACTCAGGTACAGTCGTTGATGAGTTATTGTCCAAACAAGGTTTTTCAATATGATGCCCCTGTGACCTTGACCTTTGACCCAGGAGCCCCAAAACCAATAGGGCATAACCTATACCCAAGGGCTACCCTCACATAAAATTTGGAGAACCTAGGTACATTGGTGGTTCAGTTATTGTCTGGACAAGTGTTTCATTGTTTGCCATTTTGACTTTATAAACATATTGATAGAACATTTGAAGTCACAGCTTGGTAATTTGATATCTTCTGATTTAAGATTTAAATTTAACCCTGTTTTCCCAAAACTGATAAGGTACATCCTTGACACATGGGCTACTCTCACATGAAATTTGGTGAACCTAGGTACAGTCATTAGTGAGTTATTACCGGACAATGTTTTTCAATTTGATGCCCCTGTGACCTTGACCTTTGACCCAGGGGCCCCAAAATCAATAGTGCATATCCTTGACACATGGGCTACTCTCACATGAAATTTGGTGAACCTAGGTACATTGGTGTTTCATTTATTGTCCGGACAAAGTTTTTCCATATAATGCCCCTGTGACCTTGACCTTTGAACCTGGGGCCCCATAAACCTATAGGGCGCATCTTTGACACATGGGCTACTCTTACATAAAATTTGGTGAACCTAGGTACAGGCGTTGTTGAGTTATGGTCCGGACAAGGTTTTTCAATTTGATGTCCCTGTGACCTTGACCTTTGACCCAGGGGCCCCAAAATCGATTGGGAACATCCTTGACACATGGGCTTCTCTCACATAAAATTTGGTGATCCTAGGTAGATTGGTTGTTAAGTTATTGTCAGGACAAGTTTTTTTCCCATGTGATGCCACTGTGACCTTGACCTTTGACGCAGGGGCCCCAAAACCGATAGGGAACATCTTTGACACATGGGCTACTCTTACATTAAATTTGGTGAACTTAGGTACATTGGTGGTTCAGATATTGTCCGGACAAGTTTTACCTATTTTAAGTCCCAGTGACCTTGACCTTTCACCCTGGGGTCTCAAAATCAATAGGGAACCTCCTCCACCCAAGGGCTATCAACACATAAAATTTGAGGGACCTAGGTTCATCCTTTCTTGAGTTATCATCCGGACAAACAATTGTCCACGGACGGACAGACGGACAGACGGACAACAGCATAACATAATACGACCGTTTTTTCAAAACGGGCGTATAAAAACTGAACCCTTGAATTGAAGTTAAACGAAAGATATTTTTAAACTTTGGTGAACTATTGATTTCCCTCAAATGAGAATGCTCAGAAACTATAATTCTTTTTAAGTGACTTCAATATTAACAAGTTTGAGCAGGCCGGGTAATGCAAGCAGTAAGATGAAAACTACAGCCTACAGCAATAAGTTTTATTTATTTATTTATTGGAGTTAACGCCGTATCAACACAATTTAGGTCATTTCACGGCGTCCAGCGCACCTAACCTAGCTTTCCTGGACCATTGTCTATAACCAGTACTCACCTACCCTTCCACAAGGCCGGAAACTTCTCCATATTGTCTAATCAATGGAGGAAAATCGACATTATTGTCAAATTTTCATGGAAGGGTATAACCTCCCCGGGTGGGATTCAAACCCGCACCCCCTCGGGCACGAGTATCCAAATCCTGGGCGCTACCAACTGCGCTATCGACCCGTACAGCAATAAGATCCATCTTACTGTTATTGAGTTTTTGTCCTAATACTGTTGACTGTTTTTTTCAAATTATCTTGTTTCTTCCAAATAGACATTGGTACCTCATAAGCGATGATTTCAACCTGAAATAAATAAAAAAAAAACAGAGAAAAGAAACCCAAAAGAAGTTACGAGTATGTACATCATGTGTAGATTTTGTTTGTTATAGTGGCATGTTTGTGTACAAGTAAAATGATTTTGTTGAGCCTACAACTGTTCTATAGTGTTGTTAAAGTGAATACATATGTGTCTTTGCTGTGTGAGTCAAACACTTGCTTGTAAAAAGCTAACTAAGATAGTGTGCTGGTCAAAACAGCTTCTCTTGACATAGGGCAAGGTAGGGCATGGCTTGGTTCAAGTAGTGTATGTAAGCAAAGAAGCTATTTATGGCTGAAAGAAAAACTGAAGTTGTATTATATTCAGAATAAACCATTTGTACACCAGTCACATGTGTGTAAGAAAAGATGTAATATAATATAATTCCATTTAAAGATATCTGTATCACTAAGGATAAGAGTAAGTATAAATCACAATGAATTATTTCTGACATATATTCCATAGACAAAGAAGCGGCGCGATATAACCTTTCTGTGTTGGTGCGCCGTAAAACCCAAACAAACAAACAAACAAACAAACATAGACAAAGAAACAGTGACATGTATTGGGTATGTTCATTAATGTATAGTACACTAGATGTTACAAAAAGGAGGTGGGGCATGGCTTACAATCAGAACTATTATCAAGATAAAAATATATTTCCACCAAAATGAACATTTTGTGGGGCAAATGATCTGATTTGATGCTGGCTTTGTTGCTTGCAATGACGTAATGCCATAGTAGAACATTTGACAAGAGTGCCAAGATGGTTTGATATTGGTCACCAAAGTTCAAACAATAATTTAGGTAACTGGTGTTAAAACAAAAAAGATGCTGACCAAGCCTTTTGAAGGGATAAGTATAATAGAAAATGGACATACTTTAAGCCAAATGGTTATTAACCATGAAACCTTTGAATTTCTTATTGATATACACTCAAAAATAAAATTTAATTTAATTAAGCATAAAAACTTCTAACTTAATATAAAAAAATAGAATGCATGTACATGCTTATCAGAAACAACGTTCCTAGAAATTTTGCCAACGAACTTAAGGATACAAGAAATAAGAAGTGGATGTGCCAATTACTTAGTCTAAATAAATCGCACATTAATGTAAATCTATTGACAAATAAAGATGACAAATTAAACTTTACATCTTTAGAGTTCAAAACAAAAACAAAATGTAAGTGCTTGACAAGAGATGTCAACCTACTGTGCAGTATCTAAATGCACTGTACAGTAACCAGTACCGTCTTAGGCATTGCCTAGCCATGATGTGTCAACATGTCCGTGCAATGTATATCACTTACAAAACCTTCCACTAAAAATCAAGAAAGAATTCGTTACTAAGATATCAAATTGCGTCATAAAGAAACAGTTAATACACTTAAATGTACCAATATATTAATTATACTAGTAAAATGCAATCAAATAAGCCTAAAAGTCTATGTTATATAACTTGGCTCTAATTTAAATCTATTGAGAGAAATTTTATTTTTATTTATTTATTTATTGGATTTAACGCCGTATCAACACAATTTAGGTCATTTCACGGCGTCCAGCACACCTAACCTAGCTTTCCTGGACCATTGTCTATAACCAGTACTCACCTACCCTTCCATAAGGCCGGAAACTTCTCCATATTATCTAACCAATGGAGCAAAATCGACATTATTGTCAAATTTTCATGGAAGGGTATAACCTCCCCGGGTGGGATTCGAACCCGCACCCCCTCGGGCACGAGTATCCAAATCCCGGCGCGCTACCAACTGCGCTATCGACCCGGGTTCGAGAGAGAAATTTTAATAGCTTAAATATTAACCTATGTTTTTTAGGTCTCAAAACAGAAACAAAATGACTTTGTAAGTGATTGACAAGACAAGTTAACGAGTACTGTCTTAGCCATTGCTGACAGGCAAAAAATATACCTCCACATTACCGAAATGAGCAACAAGAAGGCATAAGACCTACTGACCACTCCTAAAAAATGAGTGACCAGAACAATGACAGGTGCTTTCCTCGCCCATAATTTGTCATGTGCAATGTCTTTCACATACAAAACCTTACACTTAAAAACAATTAAATACTAAGTTAGATACTATTATCATAAAAAATTGCTACTTTAAGTGAAACAATTCATTCTTGAAAAAAAACTCTTGCTTAAAAAATATACTAAAAAAAGTTAAGAAACATACAAACATCAATACTTTATCGTACAAAAAAACCTTACATCAGTTGTAAAAAATAACTTACCAGCGAAATTTTAAAAGATTAAATATTAACCTATGTATCTTTAGTGTTCAAAACAAAAATAAAATGACTTTGTAAGTGATTGACAAGACAAGTTAACGAGTACTGTCTTAGCCATTGCTGACCGGCAAACAATATACCTCCACATTACCCAAATGAGCAACAAGAAGGCATAAGACCTACTGACCACTCCTAAAAAAATGAGTGACCAGAACAATGACAGGTGCTTTCCTCGCCCGTAATTTGTCATGTGCAATGTCTTTCACATACAAAACCTTACACTTAAAACAATTAAATACTAAGTTAGATACTAACTTTAATCATAAAAATAATTACTACTTTAAGTGTAACAATTTATTCTTGAAAAAAAAACTTGCTTAAAAAATATACTAAAAAAATCTAAGAAACATACAGACATCAATACTTTATCGTACAAAAAAAACCTTACATCAGTTGTAAGAAATAACTTACCAGCGAAATTTTAATAAATTAACCTATGTATCTTTAGTGCTCAAAACAAAAATAAAATGACTTTGTAAGTGATTGACAAGACAAGTTAACGAGTACTGTCTTAGCCATTGCTGACCGGCAAACAATATACCTCCACATTACCCAAATGAGCAACAAGAAGGCATAAGACCTACTGACCACTCCTAAAAAAATGAGTGACCAGAACAATGACAGGTGCTTTCCTCGCCCGTAATTTGTCATGTGCAATGTCTTTCACATACAAAACCTAACACTTATAAAAAAACTCTTGCTTAAAAAATATACTAAAAAAAATTAAGAAACATAAAGACATCAATACTTAATCGTACAAAAATACCTTACATCAGTTGTAAGAAATAACTTACCAGCAAAAATCTTAAGATAAAAAAATAACCTACAAGCAAAATTTGAAGTTAAAAATGAAAAAGTCAAAATTTTAACTTTATATAGAAAATAAACATGCAAATACATCACAGACTCCATATATTTCAATCAATTTTCATTTGAACAAAGCCTACTGTCCATCGCATGAAAAAAAAACTTTCGTAAAACATTTTAAATAAATAACCAAAATCAAATGCAAAAAGCTAACCTACGAGCAAAATTCTAAGATTGATAAAATAAACTACCAGAAAAAAATTGTTTAATAGGGAATAAAAGTAAAATAAAGAAAAAACATGCGAACACATCATGAACTCCATAAATATTAATTGGAGAGGTAAGACTCAGTGACCAAGTGATATCGACCATCTCCATTTGTGAAATTGTGATAATTAAAGTCTTCTATCGTTAGACTAACACCCCAGGTAAAATATTTGCTGAAACCATATGAAATGCAAATTGCTTTCCATGCATTGAATGTTTACAGTAGACTTACCAATGACAAGATAGAAAAATAGGAAAATATACAAAGAAAAAAGTAAGGATGGGTATGTGTATTTGAAAGATTTAATGTGTAGTGCACACTACAACATGCATTTCTATATTAATAATAGGTTTGTGTATACTAAAGCATGAAAAGATAGAAAAAGATTCAAAGAAACAGAAAGAGATGGTACATTTTAAGACAGATTGAATGTGCATAACACCACATGAACTGCATATCACCACGATGCAATATTACAATATACATGTACGTCCAAGGTTTGTCAAGACTTGAGTATTGTTTTTGTTACATTTAGGGTATAATGTGTCATACAGCAACAAATATAGAAGTGATTTTACCATGTGTTATTTTCAGTTATATAAGTTATATAAGGCACACACAATCAGAATGATTTTATCATGATTTATTTTCATGTATAAAATGCATACACAATGGAAATATGTCATACAGTGACAAAGAAAGAAGCAATTTTATCATGTATTATTTCCAGTTTCCTGGTATATAATTCATACACAATGAAAATGTGTCATACAGCAACAAAGAAAGAAGCAATTTTATCATGTGTTATTTTCAGTTATATCATGCATACACAATGGAAATGTGTCATACAGCGACAAAGAATGAAGCAATTTTATCATGAGTTATTTTCAGTTATTTAATGCATACATAATGAATATGTGTCATACAGCGACAAAGAAAGAAGCAATTTTATCATGTGTTATTTTCAGTTATATAATGCATACACAATGGAAATGTGTCATACAGCTACAAAGAAAGAATCAATTTTATCATGTTTATTTACAGTTATATAATGCATACACAATGAAAATGTGTCATACAGCGACAAAGAAAGAATCAATTTTATCATGTGCTATTTTCAGTTATATAATGCATACACAATGAAAATGTGTCATACAGCGACAAAAAAGGAGCAATTTTATCATGTGTTATTTTCAGTTATATAATGTATACACAATGAAAATGTGGCATACAGAGACAAAGAAAGAAGCAATTTTCCATGCATCATACAATGCACACACAATATAAATAGGCCATACAGCAACAAAGAAAGAAGTGATTCTACCTTGTGTTTTTTATTTCAGTTGTAAAATGCATGCACAATAAAAATGTGTCATACAGCGACAAAGAAAGAAGTGATTTTATCATGTGGTTTTTTTCAGTTATATAATGCATGCACAATAAAATGTGTCATACAGCGACAAAGAAAGAAGCAATTTTTCCATACATTATTTTTCAGTTATAAAATGCATACACAATAAAAATGTGTCATACAGCGACAAGGAAAGAAATAATTCTACCATGTGTTATTTTCAGTTGTATAATACAAGCACAATAAAAAATGTGTCATACAGCGACAAAGAAAGAAGTAATTCTACCATGTATTGTTTTCAGTTATGAAATGCATACACAATAAAAATGTGTCATACAGCGACAAAGAAAGAAGCGATTTTCCATACATTATTTTTCAGTTATATAATGCATGCACAATAAAAATGTGTCATACAGCGACAAAGAAAGAAGACATTTTCCATACATTATTTTTCAGTTATATAATGCATACACAATAAAAATATGTCATACAGCGACAAAGAAAGAAGCGATTTTCCATACATTATTTTTCAGTTATATAATGCATACACAATATAAATGTGTCATATGGTGACAAAGAAAGAAGTGATTTTACCAAGTGTTTTTTTTTTCAGTTGTAAAATGCTTACACAACAAGAGTACCGCTAGGCGGAGCATTACATGCCTGATAGTTTTTTTTTGGTTAAGATGATGCATTTGTAAGACATGAGAATATTCATATATACTGTGGGCCAAATGGAACTTAAGTTATGCTCTGAAAACTGTTTTCAGTTTTAAGGTAATAGTGACCTTGACCTTTGACCTTGAAACCCCAAAATCAATAGGGGTCTTTTACCGGATACAGGGGCGGCGAAATCAAACGTCCATAAGTTGGTTAAGATGAAGCATTTGTAAGACATGAGAATATTTGATATGAATATCATCTTATGATAATTGTTGAAAACTAAGTAGAGAAAAAAGATACCATGGACAATTCTCCCTTGAAAATTGAATACTGTGGGCCAAATGAAACGTAAATTTGTATTATAGAATGCTAACACAGATATTATGCGTCGGATAGTGACAGTGACTTTGACCTTGTGACCCCAAAATCAGCAGGGGTCTTCTACCCGAGATGGACAATCATCCTATGAAGTTTGAATATTGTGGGTCAAATGGAACTTCAGTTATGCTCCAGAAACCAAATTGCTAACGGACGGACGGACGCCAGGGGGTATAACACAATATGTCCAAAAATCTTTCGGGCATATAATTATGAAAATGAAGCTTAAAATAAAACACTTACTCACTCTGTTTTACAATCAAGCTTCAAAAGAGTTATAAAATAATTATTTGAAAAAATAATAAAATAACTGCACTTATCTTTTTTTTCCTGATGACCATAAATTTCTTGTTCATAATCATCTAAAACAATCATCCACACAGTTATATTGTATATCTGAAATGATAAATCAAACTTGAAAGAACAGACTGAGTAATGATAATGAAATTGTAAAAGGCTGATCATGGCCCAACTCTTTTTTAACAAAAAACAACACAAAAACACATAAGAGCAGTCAAAGGACAATGCAGTCAACTTTGTGAGTGTTTTGTACGTGGCAAGGCCTATCTTTAAGCTTAAGTGCTTTCAGGACTAAGTTTTTCAAAGGCAATAAATCAGTCAAAAAGTTATCAAATTCATATTTGTAAAATAAGAAAGGGGTAAAACTTCAAAAACAAACATTATAGTAACAAATACTACATTGAGATGTGGTATGAATGAATAAGCAAACTAACTTCTGCGATATTAACTTCAAATAAAACAAGTTTATACATTAAATATTACAGCATAAAAGGGCATAACTCAAAAAATAATCCATGAAGAGTTCTATCCCTTAAAATTTGTGTGGATGTGGTACCAATGAATAAGTGTACCACCATACAGTTACGTACCTTGATTAGCACAAAAAATATTTCAGTTTAAACATTTTAACTTTAATTAGTTAGAAGTTAAAAAAGAGGCACAACTGCAAAAATAATTCTTCCACAGTTACATCCTTTGTATGCCGCATAGATATAGTACTGACAATATACAGTTATTTCATATGTGATTTGGGAACAGTTAAACTGTTGGCCCGAGGTGGAGGGAATAGTGTTTTGATCTGTTTCCAGAGGCCGTAGGCCGAGGGAAACAGTTTAAAGCACTATTCCTGACATTGAGGGACAACCGTTTGACTGTTCCCATATCACATATAAAATAACTGTGTTATTACCTGATCAATTACTATTTTAACAGTACTTGACATATTTAAAGCCTCTGGTAAAGTCTAAAATCCCATAGCAGTTACTTCCCTTTATACAAGTACAGTAACAGTTCGTGACGTAAGAGCACGCGCAGGAAACAGTCAAAACTATTGACCGGTCAACAGTTCACTCAGAAAACAGTTAAAAATATTGAATTACACTTGTATAAGCATTCAGGTAATAATAAGTTTATGCCCTTTCACAGTATGGTTGATATAGTCCATTGAATAAGTATACTAACTTCCAATAAAATATCTACAATAGTGTTGAAGATATAAAGCTTTAAAAAAGGTCTCATTTTCTTCAAATAGTCAAACTAAAATTTTTTTATCTATTTTATTTTTATTGGATTTAATGCCGTGTCAACACAATTTAGGTCATTTTACGTCATCCAGCGCACCTAACCTAGCTTTCCTGGACCCTTGTCAATAACCAGTACTCAACTACGCTTCCACAAGGCCGGAAACTTCCCCATATTATTATATAATTAGTGGAGGAAAATTTACATTACTGTCAAATTTTCTTGTAAGGGTATAACCTCCCCAGGTGGGATTCAAACCTGCACCCCCTTTGAGGCACAAGAATCGGAATCCCGGCGTGCTACCAACTGCACTATCGATCTGGGTTAAACTAAAAGGGTTTTGGGTTTTTATAGGATAGTGTGGTTTTTACAGGTTTGTTCTGTAAATCGTGCTTCTCTAATTGCCAATTGATGATAATTTTATTGTTTTCTACAGCCTACTTTTAAAACGTAATTAAACTGAGGAAGCCAGGCCCCTTCCCCATATACTGAAAACTGTCCTGATGTAGAACTTTTCAACAATTAGATTTTAACACTAGTTATAGTAAGCATCTATCACAGACAAATGGATGGCCCTACGCTACAGTGAACTAAGCCACAAATGTATGATTTCGAGAAAATGGCATTTAAAGAGTTTGCATGTTCCCAAGAGTTAATTCAAATTTCAATATAACGAAATTGTATACATAGTCTAGAACACATTTAAAGCAATGAAAACAAATAGAGTTAATGAAGAATTCAATTTTAACTTTTTTTAAAACTCAGCTTTTGTGGGGTAGTTCACTATTGCGTGGCTTTGTTTTGTATGTAGAGAGAAATCATGTTAAAGTGAACTATCCCCACTGATGATTGTTTTTAAAAGAATGAAGCACAATTAATGCTAAAAATCATTTCAAAACACACTTTTATTTTAAACTTGATGTTTATGTACATTTACATGGTCTCAATGTCTTACTCATTTTAATTTTGTACAAACATTAAAATGTATTATGAAATGCTTAAAAAGTGTTTATATATGTTACAGGCAATTTGTAAATTTAGGCAATTTGTAAAATGCCTGAATTTTTTGGCATTTTCTAAATAGCCTGGCATCTTTAAGCATTTTGTAAAATGTCTAAAATTCTTTGGCATTTTACAAAATGCCTATAAAATTAGCTCAATATTTTACAAATTGCCAAAATAGTAAATATAGTGTATGGTCTGAAATTTTTGGATTCCAATCCTTGTTTGATTAAGGTGATTTGTTCCTTTGTTTACATAAAAATGTCTTTTGGACTCTGGACCACTTTCAGCAGCAAATGACATAGTAACCCAAAGGCAAAGAAACCTTCAAATAAGAAGGTTAACAAACAAAATGATGTACTTTTGCTGTCACATTTTCAGTTCATTTTGACTCCATCAGCTACAAAATTTTAGACTTGACAAAATGTATGGTCATTTCGTAGCAATTTGACTCTGTGTATTGCATCTGATATAAATCACAGAAATAATTCATACCAAATGTATACGATTCATAATACAAAGAGCCAATGTCTGCATTTTTGGTCAAATGACGACAGATTCAAATGCTAAATAAGTGATAAAGTTTCATAAAGAAGTACGGGTAATGACAAATTCATTTTGTGCATCAACAGTGCACAATACATTATATGAGCTCTATGGAATGCCAAAATGTTGTTGTTGTTGTATGTGGCAAGTTGTACAAATTGTATCTGTTCTTCAACTAATTCTCAACATACAAATGTATTAAATATGACACAGTTTGCCATGATCAATGTCATTTATACATGTAAGACATCAACAGACCTGTTAAATTATCAGTTTTTGATAGCAATACAGTATGTGTGGTTTTCTCCAATTATCATGTATGACTTGATTGACATTATTTTCCATACTAGGAATTATAATTTCAATCTAAAAATGTTTTGCAATCATTATTTACAAAGCTTTACATTTAAACTAATGTATTTTTTACCCGAAATTTCAGGCAATTTGTAAAAAACGTTCTTAAATTTCAGACATTTTGTGAAATGGCTAGATTTTTTAGGCATTTTATAAATTGCCCGACACGTTCAGGCCATTTATAAAATGCCTAAATTTTTAGGCATTTTAAAAATTGCCTAAATTTACAAATTGCCTATAACATATACATTACATCAATATGTGTCAAATCAAACTTCCCACACCAAAATAACTGATTCTGATAATTGAACAAAATAACGCCTAAAAAATGTTAGTCACTGTCTAACGAGACAGAGTCATAATAACATCCAATATGGCATTTTGTTACACATATCTGTTTGATGGCTGCAAATGAAACCATCATATATTTTTATAAGGAACATAAAATCGTCACCAAAATTAATATTTTTTAACTCGTCAAAGAATTCAAACCGTGCAGACTACCACTGGGTGAAAACTTGAAAACACAAAGACAAGTACTGCTTAATAAACATGATAA
The DNA here is from genome assembly GCA_025267735.1 of Mactra quadrangularis. NCBI lineage: Eukaryota > Metazoa > Mollusca > Bivalvia > Venerida > Mactridae > Mactra > Mactra quadrangularis. Next base: position 35,372,643 of record CM046308.1, on the reverse strand, counting down.
AAGTTCCTCACATTCCATTGGGCTCAAGTAAACAGTCCTTTCAATATTCAGCTCCAAAAGCCCTTGTAAAAACTGTGGTAGAAGTATATAGGATTTTTGTTGTGGATCCTCAGATAGGGGACAAATTTAATAATTAAAATGTTTAATCTGGCATGTCCCTGTAGACTTTCTAATTCCTTGAAGTCAAGAAAGCCACACCCACTTATGTTTAATACCTTCAGATTATTTAGATTCTTAACAAAGTACAATGAACACTGTCTCTAACAAAATATTGTTTTGAAGATTCAATTTTGTAAGATTTTGACATTTTGAAATGTTATTGTTAAGTTGAGTAAGTTCGCATTTATCAAATGTACCTGGGTGATTTCTATACACCAATTTCTTTAAACCATTGCTGTGTCTTGTAAGGACCATATCAGAGAACTTGTCGAGGCTCTGGCAATATTTGTTTCTAAGAAAATTTCCTTAAAATTTCATATTTTAATCATGACAACAATGTGAGATCATTCTTCATATGAAATAACTAAACGCATTGACTTCGATAAAAATAAATTTGTTCGAAGTTTTACAGGCGCTTTTCCTTCCGTTTTTCTTTAGAAACTACAGGCGAAACTGACGTTATGACGCTGCTTTATAACATGCACATATACACTGCCCTCCAAAAGTTTCTTCACAAATTCATAATTTATATTGTACCAAATAGAATTTCAAAATGTTGTAAAAACTTTACTGTTATGTGATTTTCAATTGAGCTTTTTCTAATCAGAAAATTTGTCTTATGGATATCTCAAACTTGATAACGGTTCACTGAGATACATTGACCATAGTTTTGGAGGCTGATAGATAACTTAGGCTGCAACTCAAAAAATAGAATGTATCAATAGAAATTCCATTTCCATAGCATGAATAATGGATGAAACCAACAATGATATGATAATACTTCAAACTAGAACTGAAAAATTGTAGCAATTTAATTAATTGTACTGTGAAGAAACTTTTGGAGGGAAGTGTATAAAAATATGTATTGGTTATATAACATGGAAAACAGACAATGTCTTTGAACTTGAATTACATGTACATGTAATTAAAATACCAAATGTATAGAACTAATTGGAAATTTGATAGATTTTATAGATATTTAACTGAAATGCTATAAATACCGAACGACAATAATGCATTTAATTGTTAAAACTAAGATCTTTGGGGTTAGTTCACTTTTGCATAATCACTGGAATGTACTAACCAGCTTAGTTCACTATAGCGTGAAATAGGCTATATTAAATATAGGTGTGGGTTAGTACACCCTATAAATAACTTTTGATCTAAGAATGCTATCTGAAGTCTACTAGACCAAATGAAAGCTCATGGTTTGAAGAACACAAAGGGACAGATAACTCAATTTTGACCAACTTGTGGGTTAGTTCACTTTAGCGTAGGACCATCCAAATAAACTAATTACTATTTTATTCTAATAAGTAAACAAATTTGAGAGGAAAGGGAGACAATTGGATTGTAATTATATGTATTACTAAAAAAGAAACCAATTTCCAAAGGGAGCTGCCATTTTGAAAAACAGAGGGATTCTGACTGATATGGCGAGGAGTGGTGCAATTTGCTACTTTGTTGCAGACCGTTCTTTATTAAATCACTACGTATGGATACATAAGGCTAGCGTTGCAGAACAGGCTCAATGTACCAAGTTTATTACTTTAACCGAATACAAGTAATGATCCAGAATTAACCAGATTGGTAACCTTGAGTCAACAATTTTTACCAAATATAAATAATTTATGCGTCAAAAGAAAGAGCAATCATTTTCAATTTAATACTCAAAATACAAAACAGAAATTTTTGTGCCGAGGATTCGAAGCAAATGATCAATGATTTATAGTGAATCAATTCAGAATGGGACAAAGAAGGTAGAGGTTATCTAATGTGCTTCATGGTGTCAATCTAGTATTTATCTAGAAAGAGAAATTGATGAGAAGCAAGGTCTGGTTACCTTATATGTGACTGCTATAGATTACATTAGTCCCAAAGGGGTACTGGTTCGAATTCCACCTGGGGAGGTTATACCCTTCCATAAAAATTTGCCAATATTAAATATCAATTTTCTTTCATTAACAATATGGTATATGGAGAAGTTTCCGGGCTTGTTGAAGGGTACTGGTTACAGCAAAGAGTCATAGAAAGCTAGGTTATGTGCCCTGGACACTGTAAAATAACCTAAAACATGTGAAAAAAGGGCTGCTGCGAGTATCCAAGTACTTAGGTATTTGCAATCCCGACCAGAAAATTGAGTACAAAAATATTTGTCACATCGGAAATCGTCTGATCGCGATCTATTTTTGGAAATGGTGAAAGAACATTTTCAGCTTAATTACCACTGAAAACGAGCCGCACTACTTATGAAAATTAATTTTATTTAGTTAATTTAATTCAAAATTTTAATAGATACACATTTAAGCAAAAATGTTTTCACTGAAAATGCCTGGTGATAGAAATGTTAGGGAGTTTATGGTTTTCGATACAGTAAAAGTTTAGAACTGTAATTCTTAACTTTTTTCATCATATGAGTTCCTGTATATGCTTCTCTATTAACAGGTGATTCATGGTTCGATTGGTGAATCGATCAGATCGGAACGGATCGCCACTATCTCAATGATCCACAGTCCTAGTTATACATTTAAATAAAGTATGTAAGTAAACAGTTAACGTACCATGCAAGCCATGTCTATCACTTCTCTATCATCATTTAGATGATCTATCAGTTGTGTCACAATGTCACAAAACTCACATTACCACTATTGTTGCCATGGAAACAAATCTATGATTCTACTCAGGATGAAACACAATCTGCAATGACACAATATTTTGTGGTCATTTATCTGAAATACTCTTGTTGTGAACTTTTCAAACAAATACAATTATATAATTCATAGAGGCACAGGGCCATTTCAAGAGGGGTTGTTAGTAGGGGCCCAGGTTGGGTTGAGTGGATCTAACTGCTTGAGTGTTAATCTAGCTGTAGACAACAATACAGCAATAAGATCAATTTAATTGCTGTTTCTGCTGTTACTGTTGTCACTGTTACCTATACATTCATTATTATAGTACAACCAAGGTCGGTAGCACAGTAGGTAGCATGCCTGGCCTGGATTTTGAATCTAGTGTCCGAAGAGGGTACCGGTTCAAATCACACCCCGGGATGTTAAACCATTCCATGAAAATTTGACAATTATGTCAATTTTCTCCATTGATAAGGTATATGGAGAAGATTCCAGCCTAGTGGAAGGGTAGGTGATTGCAAGTTTTAGACAAGGGTCCAGGAAAGCTAGGTTAGGTGTGCTGGGAGCAGTAAAATGATCTAAAAACTTGTGTTGACACAGCGTTAAATGGGTGCAAGACATTTGGACCCCAAGACATTTCAACCCGAGCCTTTTATGGAGACATTTCCACCCCACGACGTTTCGACCCCAGAGTTGAGACGTTTCGACCCCAGTCTATAGATAATATTATAAATGATAAAAAAGGTTATATACGAAATAAATTATGAATCGTTATATTATTGAAATTATGGCATTACATCATTTTATTTTATTTTGCAGGGTTTGTGATCGACATGCAGCATGATGTTGTAGATGTATTTCAATCCAAGAGCATAAATATGTATTTAAGTGTAAACTTATAAACACTTAAAAGTTTGAAAATCAATAAAATTGAATTTATACATCTAGATCTAGAACTTTATATTATCATTATTTTACATAAATGATAAATTATTGAAGTTGATGAATCAATATGTTGCTTGTTGATATGTTAAATATAAATAGTATGTACTCTCATGAGTATTTAAACATATAATAAAATTATGAATTTACACAATATCAGGTTTGTTGTTTATTATTATTCAAGTTCTTAAAATATTAATCTGTGTGTTCTAATAAGTTATGTTTTTGGTGCAGCAGATCACTCTCTTCCGTTTTCATAGGCCTAAAAAAAAAATATGTTTGTTTCTGCTTACATGCTGAAAAAAAAGATGGGTCGGTAGGTCAGTGATTCATTTTGAATCTGGAAAACATGAGTCCATGGGACTCACATATTTTGAAACAATGAGTCCCTCCCAAAAAACAATGAGTCCCAAGATTTTGTTCACTGAAACATGTCCTTCAAATGATGCATGATTTTGAAACAATCAGCAGTTACTTAATATCATTGTATAATGCAAATGAATGCATCCATCTGTAACTTAATAAGCAAATTAGTGTAGTGAAATCACTTGAAGGGTTAAAACATACAACAATTACATTTAGTAAATGATACGTCTGCTGTAACTCACAAGTAGTTTATTAAATGCTCCCTGGATGTTTGGTTACTGAGTTATTTGTTCTATATTTTACTCACAATTCACAGAACACAGTGATTTTGTATCAAATTGTAAACTTAAATTATCTAATTTTCATTTTAATTAAACATTCTTCTTTTTGGTTAAGCATCTTTACTTGCTAGTATTATGTTCATCAAAAGAGATTAAAATGCATATACGACCATTTTTGGAAAATGTGTTATCAGTGTCCTCGTTTTTGACCCTTCTTTGTTTAAATATTTTTTATTTGATTATTTAATTAGGTTTACTGAACTTACATTTTCTTAAATATAACATATATGCAGCAATGTATGCTCATTATTGATTTTTTAGAGTCTGCAAGCGGGTAGATTATGTGACGAATACTAGGACTATTTTCATAAATTCACTTGAACCTAACGGCGTTTATTCTTGAAATCGAAAAATTGGGGTATTTCCCCGTTAACTATTGCTTAATTAAAGAAGTTAAAATCAAAATAATAAAATTATTAAATTACTAACGTAGATTTAACCTTGCCTAATTTGATGGACGATAGCGTAGGTATCGAAAACATACGCAATCATTGGCAAACTGCTAATTACGTCTTTTCTGACTGTCTCACAACTCGTTCATAATTTAATACAATTATCAATTTAACGGCAAACACCCAAAACGCTACAGGTCGTATTCTAGGTCATGCTTGTTTTTGTACTTTAAACAATGGACTTGCCCACTGAATAGTTGAATAAGCTGATGAATGAACAGCATTTTACTGATTTAAGCATACCATTTTGACAGTTGACATTTATTATAAATAGTGTATATGCATATTGTAAATTTTATATTATGATATGTTCATAAAATAAGAGAAAACTTAGTATCTATAAAATTGTAAAAATAGTTCACCTCTAAATATTGGTGTGTAATGAAACTGGCTGTGTTTACATACGCAATGTTTACGTGGACGACCTGTATATCTACTTATATTATTGTTGTATCACAGTTTGACACCTGTTTGTTAATTTCAATCATTTAATTACGATATTAAACTTGTCGGGCCGACATATACATTGTGTAGCTTTATCGATTTTTAAGCGGACTCTGGTTGATCTTAAAGTAGACAATCTACACAGGGGGCATTGATGTACAATCAAGTCACTAATTATCGGCTTTTAAGGTGTGTGTACTAACAGCACAACTCCCGCGTAGTTGATAGGTTGATTACGTAAGAAATGCAGATGTAAGAAACGTTCCATCCGTCGTTAAATCGATGTCTTTAGGACTGTCATAATCTGGGTCATAATTTGTTTCATTGATTTTCCGAAAATGTCGGCGACTTCGTTTTTGCTTTGATGTGCTAACAGAGCGAAATTTTAACGGAAAGGGCGACTTCTTCTCCGGAATCGCCCTCTCGGCTCATCCTTGAAATCAGCATTTTTCCCACGTTTATATAAATGAAGTGGGTAAACTAGATTTTCATGAAAGATTTTGCGTCCCAAGGACGCACATACTTTGGATTCATTGCGTCCACGGTAAAAAGTTTGCGTCTCTGACGCAGGACGCACGGCAAAATGAATCACTGGTAGGTAGGGAATTTTTTTTTTTTATTATTATTTTTTTTTTACCAGGGCTCGACATTAACTTTTTTTTAACTTGTCCTGTCGGACAAGTACTTTTAAAAACCACTTGTCCTGAACAAAATCCAACTTGTCCTAACCTTCAGTCATACTGGATGGATTTGAAATAGTTTCAATAAGGGTAATGACAATTGTGTATGTTCTATTTAAAAAAAAGAAACATTTACTCATAATAACATAACTATTTATTTAACTGAGAATAAACAACCAACAAACAACTAACAATTAACATACAACATGTATACATTGTTTTGATGGTGTTAAGTCATAACTTTTGGTACATTTAATCGTTTATGGAAAACAGATATTTTACAAAAGTTAACATTTTGGAAAGAAAATTAAATTATGCATCCAATGATGTTACTTTTAGTTTTGTATCTTCCTTTACAATAGAATAGCTAGCAAGGTCATTGCTAATTAGAAATTAAATTATTGCAAAAAAGAATCCGACGTTTTTTTGGCGATTTTTTTCTGAAAAAAATCATCGACAACACCAAAATCGGAAACGGACACAATGCGCTTGCAATAATTGATTTTCTTATGTTGAAAACGGAATTAAAATATTCGCACCAGAAAAAAAGTTACATGTGTATTTGTAATGCGAGGTAAAAGTCTGATTTTACCAAATGCTTTTAAAGTTAATTCACACTTTTAACACGGACATCATTTCCCATGACAAACTCACCTAATTTTAATTAAATTTCAACTTATTGCTATCTAACATGATAATTAATACACCCCTCTCCAATTGATTTCCTGTCTAACTACTAACAACGATAAGCGGCGGCGATTTTCTTTTGATCAGAGAAGCACCGCTCCATATGACGTATTTGCCATGTGCCATATTGAATACTTCAAAAACGCACCGCTATACAAGATAAAGTTTGGGACCTCAAGTATGATAGAAAATTGCTTGGTGGGCGCAATTAATTTAAGGAAGGGTACGTATCAGCAACTTTCCGTGTTGACATGTCCCATTAATCTCTCCTCGCATTGATATTATAACAGCGTACATTAATAAATTAATTAACAATAAATAATCTTCGGACATAAAGTTCATCGTACCGTAATTGTTCGTTATCATAGTTTCATTAGAACATGTTTGTGCCTATTACTAATTAGTTATTTTTTAAATAAAATTTAACGGTGTTTTTTCAAGTCGCGATTTATTTGCATTCTTCACATGTTATTGTCGCATCAATGACTTATCATAATAAATATTGTTTGTAACAGTTTTATTTTAAAGTGTTGTGAAGTTTAACCAGATTTATAAACTTGGCAGCACAAAGTTATTTTCACGGAAATGTCGTTTTGTAACAGATAATAGGTGTTACAAATATTAATAATACAAAAAATAATAACAATTATCAACGAAACATTCAATAAAAGAAACGCTACAATGTGTCAAATTTGATTTACCAACAATTGCACTTGAATGGAAAAGTGTTACAAATTAAATAAAAATAAAAAACATTTTGAAATTAAAATAATATTTGTGCAGAATAAATTAACTTTTAAAATAGCGCGAATTAAATTCCAGGCAGTGACCTTGATTTAATAACTTGCCCAATCTATCTTCACCCGCTGTGCTTATCGTTACGCTTATCGGTGTTAAGATCGTTTTCATATACACATGACGGATATATGGGTCACGCGGCGATCAGAGGTTTAATACAAGTCTGTCGGGGTATCGATTGAAGTTTAGGGGACGCATATTCGCGGCACTCGTAATAGAGAGCAGCAAAATAGTTACGCTTATATAAGACATTCATACAGAATGGGTTAAGACATGCTTTTTAATATCCCAAACTAGTTGTCCCGTCGGACAACCGGCTCTATAAAGTACTTGTCCGGACCTTGTCCCGGACAGTCGGACAATGGTTAATGTCGAGCCCTGGAAGTGCGTTCGTACCCATCCAGATTCGTCCCAGTCGGCTTAAATTAATGATTTTTTTTTCAAAGGCCGTAAAAAAGTTTCGGTCGGCGGTAAAAAGTAACGGTCGGTCGGGTAAGCAGAAACAAACGTATTTTTTTTTTAGGCCATACGTCTGTTTTCTTCCTAATAAATTGTTATGGTTTTTTTTCATTTTAAAATCTTCTAAAATATTACATTCAAATTCTAAGATGTGATAAGCAAACTACCTTCTAACAAAATATACAAAATGTACATAAATACAACAGTCATCGAAATTCACGCTAGCCCGACAGCAAAAAACTAGTAGTTTTGCCATGGGGCTTGTAAAAAATCCGATTGTACTAGCCCGACGTGCTTGCGAACCTGGGTCTAGAGTTACGGTACCGTAACTCTAGCCACTGCCTATTAATTAAGCCACTAAACTGATTTGTTTACAAAACATCGTTTGTTCATTAATCGGCGTATTTCGCTCATTTTTTGTGTTTTTGTAAGGTTTGAGTGTATTGTATCGATATAGACCAGGTTTATACATAAAAACAATGGGAAAAGGTAATAATTCAGTAAAATACAGACCGTGCCAATTGTAAACAAAAATCCAATATGGCGGCAGGTACGAAACGAAAAATTGTATTCGTCCAAGATTTTACGTATTTTAATGAAATTTGCTGCAATTAAGAATGGGGATTGAACGATTTTCATGTCATAATGGCCCTTCAAAAGTTTTGTAATGTTTTAAATCATACAACAGTAGTTTAAAGTACTAAAAACTTCACTTAGTAAAATGTAAACATTCGTCCCCAATAATTTTCGTACCCGACACGTTCCGTATTTTTTTTTCTTTTTTTTTAATTACGGGAAAATATAGACTTTTTTAAAGAAGTTAAACTTATCTTCAGATAGATTTTATAATTGAAAATTAAAAACAGTATATTGGAATAAAGTTATCAGAATGTCCTGATATATATACAGTCTCATACCAAAGACATATGCAACATGTCTCTGTTACAGACCATGAAGTACTGGTAGCCTCCTTATTTCTGAATTATGTTTTGATCTATCAATCAATTCCATTATATAAAATAACATAGTTGCTAAACTTAAAAACCTAAAACTATATACAACAAACCTGGTACTAATTGTCACAAAAGTCTTTCATTATAATATGCTTCATACACATGACTTGGTTAATAATCTTACTTTCAATATGTAAGTTGCATTTTATTTTGTTCATTTAAGTGTTGTTTTTCAAACAAACATTTTACTTTTTATAAAAATGATTTCAGAAATCATTTATTAAAAAAATCATGTAGCATTGCTACCAAAATCTCTTTTTCTACAGGGTGTGAACATCTTTTCTTATCAATTTCTCATGTGTTTATTGGACAACCATTATGAAAAAGTTTGGGCTAGTAAAAATATTTTGGGCTTGTAAAAATTCCGGAATTACTAGCCCGACTTGCTTGTGAATTTTAATCTGAATTTCGATGACTGATACAATACAAATACAAACATTAACCTAAAATACCATCTGGGGTCGAAGCCTCGTGGGGTCGAAACGTCTTGGGGTCGAAAAGTCTCCGTCAAACCTAGGGTCGAAACGTCTTGGGGTTGAAACACCTGTATCCTGACGGCATCTGTTTTCGACGAGGATCTGATTTCGCCGAACTATGAATTTCCGGTTTATTTACGTAATTCACGCATGCGCGGATCCGGTCACGTGTTATTTCGACGCCAAAGGAGAATAATTGCCAAAATGCATAAAAACATTCCAAATAAACGTTGGAAAAGTAATTTAATTACGAATTATATTTCAGTACATTGATTTTTGCGTAATTTGACTATTACCAAAATGAAGCATCTTTATTTTCAATCTGCCTCGCTAATTCATACGTCTGATAAATTTTCACAGTTGTCCTCGGACGTACCCTACTGTTTACTACACAGATCACGTGATAAATGAAACATGTGGTATACTGCACAACTATTTAAACGTGACTAAGTTTCATCGGTTCCTTATGCTCAATGGGTCAGATGCCTTAGACAAAAAGTGTATTGATTGCACCAATATCACCACAACAAACATTCACTAGAAACCATATTTGTATATATTCAATTGAGGCAAATGTATCAGGTGTATTAGGCTGGTCCATTTATTATTTTTCACAAGAATGAAAGTGCTACGAAGGGGTTATAACTTTTTGTGCCATGAGTGCAATAGTTGTTTGTCTTCGACTCTTCAAATAAAATTACCGTGAAATTTCACGAGATTTACGGTTGTTTTAATGATTGAAATTTGTTAAAAACTGCTTAAACTCCCGAATAAATGTTATGTTAAACGTTTAGTCCACCGATGATAGCTTGTCGCGTTTTTAATTTTGTGCAGTGTGACTTTTTAGACAAAGGACTACAGTTCGGCGAAATCAGATGACGCAATGCCGAACTAACGATTTACAAGGGAAGTTACTCTTATGTAATAAATGACGCCATTAACGGAGGGAATTAATGTTTACGTTGTTTGTTGGGCTAATTATTACTTGATCAAAGGATTAACAAGTAAATCAATTTCATATTTTGTTTCATTTATTCATATTGGCCGACTTTTCCTTACATCGTCGAAAACCGATGCCACGGGGATAAGTCTGGAGAGCATGGTGGACTATGTGACAATGTGCTCCAACATTTTAATCAAAAATGCATATAAAATGGCAATGACAACCATAATGAAGTAATGCAAAATAAACAATGGAAACATGTGAACAATAACAAAACTTACGTACCTGCAAATATAAGCAAAATATGCAATAATTTAATAAAATGTAAGACACGACGAAAGAAATCATACTAATTCACGTGCTCCATTTTGTGCTTAAAGCGCATGCGTGTTGTAAGAGTAAAAAGAAAACGACTCAATGCAGCATCGTTGTCGTCACTTGACGGATGAAATGAAAAATTAATGAGATTTTACTTAAAAGGAGGCCGTGATAAATTAATGGATAATGATTAAAGATAAATCATTATAACCAAAGAAATAAATACCTTTCATACATGTACGTATAGCTAAGGCTCATTGGAATGACATCGCTTAAAGCGGAATTGACAGTATAAAAGCAATGGTCAAAATTATGGAACATTATTCAACTAAAGAATAACGAGCTATTAAACATGGCAAGTCCATTTGTTGGGTCTAAGGCCTCAAGTCGGTATTATGTGTATTGAGTAAAAAATCGGCTGTCAGATGGGTCATGTTTCAGGTCTCGAATCTCAAGTTAAAGCGATTTAGCCGGAAACTGGTGTATACCACGCTAGAGGTCTGACCTTGGACTAGCTCGTGGGTATAGCGGCTACCATGGGAAAATTCCGTGGACTTGGGCCAGAGACCACAAAATGTCGGTACTTTACTTTTTGTGCATAAAATCACCACTAAGATGGGCCATGTTTCAGGGCTCTGATCTCGTGTTAAAACGATTTGGCCGGGTACTGGCGTATACCATGTTAGAGGTATGACCTAGGGCTATCACGTGAGCATAGTGGCAACCACAGGAAAATTAGGTGGGCTTGGGCCAAAGACCACTAAAGGTCGATACTTCACGTTTTGTGTATAAAATCAGCACTCAGATGGGCCATGTTTCAAGGCTCGAATCTCGAGTTAAAGCGATTTCGCCGGATACTGGCCATATCACGCTTGAGACATGACCTAGGGCTATCACCTGGGCATAGTACACCACTCAGATGGGCCATGTTTCAAGGCTCGAATCTTGTGTTTAAACGATTTGGTCGGGTACTGGCGTATACCACGTTAGAGGTGGGCCAGAGACCACAAAATGTCGGTACTTTACGTTTTGTGTAGAAAAGTCAGCATTCAGATGGGCCATGTTTTAGGGCTCGAATCAAGCGGCTACCCTGGGAAAATTCCGTGGCTTTGGGCCAAAGACCACTTAAGGTCGGTATTTTACGTTTTTTGTATAAAATCAGCACTCAGATGGGCCGATTTTATATACAAAACACATAATACCGACTAGTGGCCTTAGGCCGGACAAATGGACTTACCATGTTAAATAGCTTGTTAATGTATGCCGTTTTAGGGCTAAATTATAATTTCACGATTCGTTAAATAAAAAAATGCTAGCAAAAGTAGCACTTTGTGGCCACTTTTGCTAGCAAAAAAATTTTGCTAACTTCAGCGTCATCCATTTTGCTAGCAAAAAAATTTTGCTAACTTCAGCGACGTACTTTTAGGACATTCTCGTACCCCGATGTTATCAAGATTCTCGATCTAGTTTTGAGAATTCTACTAGACTCTGGGTACGAGAATGCTTTTAGGATCGATGACTTGATAATATTGCATTATAGATAGATAATTGTTAAAAAATGTACATGTACTTATCAACATGAATAATGGCGTTATCGACCTTTAAAAATCATTTATAACACTTAAATAATAAACTCACATTTGACCGCAAATTCCTTAATATTTCAGAAAATAATGTAACCGCCATTTGAATTTTTGTTCGTAGGTCTTTCGATTAGGTATACCGATATAATTTATTATTTTTAAATGGGGGATAAGGCCATTAAAAATGAGTTTATAATGTTGGTGGTGATTTCCCTTGTATATCTTATAACATCGTGCAATCTCGTGCAGTGAATGCATGGTAGATTATTGTAAACATAGATTATATAAAAAAATAATTAAATTTAGATCAGTATCCATCACTATTAATAGGAAGAATGATTTTATAGCCAAATAAAGCAAATAGTCGAAAAATGCTCCTAGAGTAGTGCACTTATCCTTATATGGGTGTCCATATATTTGGGGCCAAGGGGGGGGGGAACACGCGACCCCCGAAGAAGCTGGACCCGGTGATATTACATTTATTGAAATGTCTTCGATCTTAAATCAAACTAATCATTTCAGGAATTGACCAATTGATGAAGAATGCTTAATGTATAAAATTGTGGAATAACGTACGTACGTGTGCTAAATTAAATGTAATATTGTTTACGTTCATTATGCTTATTTGAATAAGCAAAATTATATTGGTGACTGATCAAGAGACGCGGCGGATTAACATTTAGCTAAACAGACGAAGTGAAAATTTAAGGAATTTTACTAGTCTGTGAGTACGGTAACCGTTACTGTTCACTTGTACGGATCATGGTACGGACAATACGGTCTTTATCCTTTTCATAATCCCAGCATTCATTATTTAAAATGTCTGACATTGCAAATCGAAAGTTAATGACGATTGAAAAAGTGTCATTTTGAAGACTTTAAATGATCTTGCTCTGTATTAAAATAAACAAAGTATATTGATATTGCAGATGAAAGGATAATTGTCAATCAATTATGGCGTCCGCTTCGGTGTTACCCTCTACACGAAGTGAACTTGATCTGTTCTTGAAGGGGAATAAGTTAGGACAAAAATTCCACGAATTATTTCAAGTGGCTGAAGAAAATCCTGCTCAAAAGTATATCATTTGTGTTACAGCATAATAGACTTGTGTTTGCTCTTGTTCGAGTCTTATTGTTTGTTCTGATTTAGCTACTTCCGTCTTCAGGGGCTGATACATCATTCATGTCATGTCCAAATGTATTCAAGTCAATTTGAGCTTTTTAATTTATTAAGTTAATATAAACTAGATCAATGCCTTAAGTTAAACACAGTTGGTATCCTACTTTATGCTAATATCCTATTTACATCTATGGTTAACAATATTGCCCAGAGTGACACTTGCCTTGACCAGATCTTGTTGGCAATTTCTTAAAATGCAAGCTGCTATTTTCGCATTAAAAATGAGTCATAATCATTTGATTGCTGTTATAAATTAGGCGAAGTGATCCGCCAACTTTTTCAGTTTATTTGTTGCATTTATTTCTGTTCAATATATTAGCAGGCAAAAAATTTTGAAATCCAAAAACATTTTACACGCATCATGACACATCATTCTTGATTGTTTTCACTTAGCACTTAATGGTTGCCTCACATATCTATGTCAATGAAATATACATACGCTTTCATTTGACAGAGATCTATGTGTCCATTTTTTCCCACAAGAAAACAATACTGCTTATTGCTGGAAGGCGCTGTCAGGGCAATGTTAAAAATGAGAGATCTCATTATGTTCAAAGAATGAAATGCTACTGTGGATTAAGTTTTAACTCTTGTCAATCTCTGGTATATTATAGGGGGTGGCTAGAGTCATGGTACCGAGTCTAGAGTTGCGGGACTAGAGTTACAGGAGTGCCATTACTCTAGACAATTCTACGAGAGGAGGCTAGTAGTAGTAGTAGTAGAGTTTTATTACATTGTTTTTGTTTCAACTTTTAAAACTTGCATATCTCTAGCCACTGCCATCTTTATAGTAAGTTATCTACTTTAATTAGTTTGAATTCAGATCTATGCTTACTTTATATTACAGAAAAAAGCCAGAAAAGAAACCAAAAAAATCTAAACATAAGGCGAAAGAGAAGAAATCAAAGGTATGATATTTAAAAGCAGCGTAAAAAGTATGTCCTGTTAGATGAAAGAAATATTCATACAAATTTTCAGTTAATCTATTGACTTTGAGATCTATTTAAATGAAATTTTATTTTATTTGATCTATATCACATCTTTTCTTTTTATGTATATATGCCAATGGAAGACAGTTGGAATTTGTTGCCTTCCTAAGTGACTTGTTATCTCTCTGACTGCCTGGGCTTACAAGTAGCTCTGATGTTCAGTCTTTAAATCAAATGGTTTTCATTGAATGTTCATCAATTCCTGGACAAAATCTTTGTTGAAAAATTGTTTGAGTTGGACAGTCAGGTCTATCTACCTTAAAAATAGTTTTGATTACTGAACTGCACCGCAGGTCTACTTGACTCCTTGTTATCCAATAAAAATTAAAACATTGGCAATTTTTAGAAACTTTTTTGTTGTGGTTTACAGAGAGATGCAAGTCCAGAGGAACTACCTGAAACAAACATTACAAATTTGGAAATAGCCAGTAACCCATCATCGTTTAATGTGTATGCATTAGTTCGACAAACTCTACTAGAAAGATGTATGAAAGAAACAGCGAAAGTATTTCAGAAAAGTTCAGGAAATCTGACTGATTCTGAATCAGACGAGGAAACGGAAGAAAAAATTAAAGATGCTTGTGTTAAAATCCCTAAGGTAAGATTATGTTTTTATCTTTTACCTTAACCCACTGGCGGAAATTTCAGGACTAGTAAAAGTTAATTTGGGCTTGTGAAAATTATTTTGTATATACAATGTATAGCCTGTAGTTGGGCTAGTTGATAATTTTTCATTTAACTTATTAACCCGATAAATCAGACTATTGTAACTTGTTTGTCATAGTGAAGAAGTATAAATTTTAATAGATTAATAGGTGTAAACATGAAACATAGCAGAATAAGGCCATAGAAATTAAATGTTAAATTGGATCAGGTTAATAGAACAATTGGGGCCGGAAAAACATTTTATTTTCATTTTGAACCCAATGCTAGCTGACTTTCCCAAGATGTTACGAGTGCTAAGCAAATTCTACTTACTGCCTTCATAATTACCACATACTCTGATTGCAAAAGAGCACAAGTGCCATATTATATCTCATCTACAAAACACACAAGTAACTTTATGGTCCATTTTTTTTTTATTTAGATCGTTGGTCTTGGGTTATGTGGTGTATTTGAACTGGTTAGAGAAACTCGTGCTCACTATCCTGAACTATGTATTAAAGCTATGAAAGCTTTATTGGATCTTTTACAAGGACAAATACCGGAGAGTATGAAACATGAACCTGTGGATGTGGTTGGTAAGTGAATATTTTTATATGTTTATAGAAGACATCAGTTCTGGTCATTTGACAATATTCTCAGAGCTTGACATCAAAGGTCGTCCGATTGTCCCTGATATTTTGGTTTTGGCAACTTGTTACTAGGGCTGTCACGATACACTAGAAACGTACCGCGATATATTGCAATATGCTGTCATCGTATCGCGATATGTACCATGATATATTGGGGGCTTTTAAATTTGTTGTTCCTCTGCTGTATTTAACAGAAGAATTGCAAATCATATATGCTGCTACTGATAGAATCTAGCCTCATTAAGTATTTACGGTCATTTAGGACTGAAACACACCCCAATTGCTTAAATTCTTGCAACTTCAGGTTAGATGGAATGAACAATGAAAAAACTTGACGTTTCGCTACTTTTATTTCGCGAAGAGAAGAATTTTCCAATGAAATAAAAACTATCGCCAAATACCAGTACATTAAAATCGTACCGCAGTATGTATTGCTGCAGCTGCGTATTGCAATATACCAGTATATTGTGACAGCCCTACTTGTTGCTGCTGGTGAACATTTGGTTCCAGTTAGTGAAATATATAGCTGGTTGTCCAACCTGACAACATACTTAAACAATTAATGTTGAGTCCTTATTCATGACTAAATGGTGGCTTGCTGGCTTTGCATTTTGTGATCTCTGAATAGTGAATTGTGTGTACTAAGAAAATGATAAGAATATATTGAAATGACTAAAAATACAAAATTATTTTGTGTTTTATTTTAGGTGAAACATGTATCTTGTAATATGATAATGTGATTCTTCTACTAGTGTAGAATTATATACAAGATATCATTGAGATTATCTGATAGTTATTATCTCTATTATCTCAAAGTATGTTGAACACTCTTGTGTCTGCTCACTGATTTCTTGTGGTTAGCATATAAGACAAAATGTCTTGATCAGGAAACCAACAAGGATATGGTATTAGCAAGCTCTCTGAAGAAGTTTAGGAATTAAAAATTTTGAACTTTCGCCCATACTTTGATGTAAAATTGTTGGCTGTTACGGTATTTTTGATTTTTTTGTATTCATTTATATTTTGATTTCAGATGGTTTGTTTCAACTATTAATGGATATAGCTACACATTCTGGACCTGATTATATACATGAAGGACTTTCACTAACATCACTGGCTTGTTCAGCTCTAATAAGTCTGGTTATAGCTCTTGGTGATACAGGAAAACTTCTTACTGCTATATCTGCTTTATTAATGAGTACCGGACCACTGGCTTCAGAGCATATAAAGGTTTGATATTAATATAATGTTAATGCATATTAATGGGTGTGTGCAAAACTAGTGTATATCTGATTTAACCTAATCGTAGTTAGACTAGTTTTGCACTGACATACATATATTTCAGCGATAAATATAATATACACTTATTTCATGGGTGTTTGGGAAACAGTCAAAACTATTTTCCCGAGGTATCAGGGACAACTTAAGAACTGTTGCTCGAGGGCATTAGGCCGAGGGCAACAGTTCTTAATGTTGTCCCTGATACCGAGGGGTAATAGTTTTGACTGTTCCCCAAACATCCATGAAATAAGTGTTTTATTACCTAATGCAAGTACAGATATAACATGGCAATAAAGATAGTTTCAGAAGCGGATGACATTATGTGTGCTTAGCGAGTCCCAATTCTCAGCAAAAGTTCGAGATCCCTCTCTTCAATGTCTTCAAACCGCGACATATCGTAGATATTTTCAACTGAATTTACTTTTTTTCTACTTTTCGTTTGGTAAATCTAAAGACGCTTGCAATGATCTCGCTCATTGGACGCTTGGAGTTTTTTTAATGCGGTTACTTCCCTTGGCACTGCACTCTATGAAACAGTTCGCACGTGAGGGCAACAGTTCGCACACGAGGGCAACAGTCAAAACTGTTTCATGCGCAGTGGCGTTGCGCAGTAAAACATAACAGGTTTAATCCGGTTTCACTCAGAATAGTTGAAAAACAGTTAAAAATAGCAAATTGACATTTATATAGAGCATTAGGTAATAATAATACATGTCTAATGGTCAGTGCAAAACTAGTCTTCATTCTTCTTTATAATCTAGGGAGCTTTGTTTTGTCCTGACCCATTGATGTATCACAGTAATATTTGTAAACACATGTAATACATGGTCTAGTTTGACTTAGTATTGGATCAGGAAGATGTTTCACACTGAGGATTGTTAATATAAAACTGCTATTACTGATTAAGAATGGTTGTTGCAACCTTGGTGGAGTGGAAAAACTCAGAATTGAAAATCAGGAGGTTCAGAGCTGAATGCTTGCATGCAGCAAGTTACACCCTTCTATGAGTATTGGATATTTAATATCAAATTTAATGTATAAAAGAATTTGTAGACTTCTCATGGTGTCTAGGAAAGTGGGCAAGGTGAATTGACCCCTATACAAAACCTAATAAAAAGTGTTGAATAAAGTTGTGAAGTTATTATAAATCTACTTCAGGTTCCAGGTATTCTAACCTCCCTACAGAAGAGTGTACAAGCTGTTTTACAAGGTAAAACAAGTCTACCAGAATGGTTTACACATGGTGTGAAGGAACAATCTAAATTGTTCTCATTTAAATTAGAAGATATTCCACATAGTATGTATTAAGTATTTACTAACTTCACTTACATCTAACATCATAAGCCTGACAGTTTCAGTCCTGGCCTCAAAAAAGTCCTATTGACTTTGTTCACTTAAAGTTATGTTTACTTAATGTAAAAGTAATTGCATTTTTATGCTGATGCAGGTTTGTCAAATTTATACATGGTCTAAAAATTAGACTAGTCTAAATTAATGGTAAACATTCATCAAGTACCAAGAAGACTATGTATCATATAATCAAAATGGCAAAAAAGTTTTAAGGGCAATTGTGCTCAGGGTAAGGCTTAACATGATTCTCAACTTGGATAATATGTAAACCATCATTTTATAAATATCACAGTCACTTAGGTTTTACCTTGAAATCAAAATATTATGTCAGTCTGAATACTAGTTCTGATATAAGGTGGAGCATATAGGTGTTTTTTGTCTTGTAAATTTGAACTGTGTATGAGTTATGAACAATCTTTGTTTCAGCGTCATCAATGGAGTCACAAGGTATATCAGCAATGACTTGTGATGGACGTTATCTTTATATACATAATAAATATGGATTATTTAAGATTGGCTCTGGATATGGTGGAACTTTAAAGGTACTGTTTATCTCTTATATTATGATAACTTGTTGATACATATTTTAATCCAAAAGGGTACTTGGAGCATGCAGAGGTCTTGGAAATGAGAAATGTTCAAGTTATGAAAGAATTAAATTAAATCAAATTTGTATATTGTGTTGATGTAAAATTTGATTTGCACATCTAAAATAAATGTTCTAGATTTCTTTAACCTCTGATCTGTCTTGCCCCCTCCAAAGATTCTGCATAAACACAGCAAGTTGGGAGTTTCCTTGTTGAAATCATCTTTCTGATCAATGCTCTCTGGCCATCCCCCTTATCTTCTCAGAATTCTGAAATTCATTATTTTACAGCATACTTTCTTCAATTTGCATGGATGTACATATGTTGTTGTTTTTATTTAAAGGGTCACATATATTGCTATAGAGAAATGTTACCTGCTAAATCAAGTGTATGGCTTGCATATGCTGGGGTAAGTATGAGTTTATCATGTTGAGTAGACATATATATATATATATATATATATATATATATCTTGTAAAATTGGAAACTATAAAGTTTGATATATTTCTGTTCCATTATGATTGGAGTTATTATACCCCCTTGTCCGTGTGTGCGTCCGTCCGTTACAAAATTTCCGTTGCAGTTTTCTCAGCAACTATAACATGCAGCAGCCTGATACTTTGCGTATTGCTTCATCCCATAGTCCCATGTGGTGTAAAGCGATTTCATGCTCCTTGCTGATCTACTTCCTGTTTGTCGCATATTTTTAGATTTTTGCAGGGGTATCACTAGTGAGCATTAGCTCACTGATTTACTTGTTTACATTGGGTGATGGCCCAATGGTAGAAAACATGTTTAGAGATCAGGAAGGCTGGGTTTGAATCTTCAGCAGAATTCCCTAGAGCAAAACTTTACTTGTGTTTGCCATCCTAGCCCAATTCATTATGTTACATAGCAAAGGGCAAAATAAGCAACCAGCCTGAATTTATGAAATTAGTAATTTCCACCTGCCCAAATCAATTTACTCAATCAATGGGCCTCAGAAAAGTGGGTTAAGCTAATGACTGCTTATTAACTGTGTGTATTTAATCAAAGCTACATATTTATACTAATTATACCCCCGCTTCGAAGAAGAGGGGGGTATACTGTTTTACCCTTGTCCGTGCGTGCGTCCGTTACAAAATTTCCGTCGCAGTTTTCTCGGCAACTATAACATGCAGCAGCCTAATATTTGCATATTGCTTCATCCCATAGTCCCATGTGGTGTAAAGCGATTTCATGCTCCTTGCTCATCTACTTCCTGTTTGTCGCATATTTTTAGATTTTGTTAAATGAAAGTTACATTATGATAGTCATATTTCTCACAGCGGGGGTATCACTAGTGAGCATTAACTTACAGATTTACTTGTTTTTTGTATGCTTTGCTCATCAGTAATAGCGATATTTTCATGTGTTAATTAATTTTTTAGATTGTATGTATGTATTATTTTCAGACGTTACTGTTATGTAGAATTGATAATTCATCTCAACTCTGTACTATAAACACTGATACTTTAGAAGTAGAAAATCTCTGTGAAATGGATGGTGAGTTAGTTTTTTTATAGGATTAAATTAGCTTTGTGGATTTTACCTCTGTAAGCTCATTTGAGCATATTTTGATCAGAATAAGTAACTGTGATTTGTCTAGATCTATCCATGCATTCATCTGACTAGCTAGCATCAGCAATACTCTATAATTTAATTTTGTTGTGGCTACCTAATATGGCATTTAGTATCTCTAAAAGGTTCTATAAAAATATTGTTTGTGGCTGAAAACCTGATAAAGTGAGTAAGTTGCTTAAAATACTTAAAGGAAAATATTGAAAAATGGCAAAATATCCAACTAAACAAATTATTTTATTTTAAGAATTGTTGATATATTGTATAGGTCATGGTGTGGCACCATGTGCAATGTTTTGTGATGGTAAACATGTGGGACAAATAACAGCAGCCAAAGACGTAAGTATATAAATCTTGTATTATCTTTTAACCTTAATACTAATAAGGGGGCTGGTCAATATTGAATATATAACACATGCATTTTACAGTACAGATATACCTCCATTGACTGCCCCTTGTTTGACTAGCTCAGTTTTTCTACTAATTATTTTTAAGTTCATTATCATTCCTATTAATGGCATCACTCTTTAAGTTAGAGAATACTTGGGATGACTAATTAAAACCATGTGCAAGCAGTGCATGCATTGGCAATTCTGTAAACCTAAACATAATCAAATAAAAAATTTTGATAGTCATTTAAAAAATCAAACAAAAGGAAACTTTGTTAACACTGTTTGTTTATTTTCTACAGGATAGTTTTGTTGTACGTATGTTTGATCCTTACCAATCACCAATGGCTGTTGTGAGTGAATTACCTCTTAAATTAACTAGAAAATGTGTTGATGCATTTGGTGTTGACCTGGCAGATGCTGCAAACACTGAAAGACGGACTGTGTGTAAGTAATTACTTCTTAATATTTTTCTAAATTCTTGTAAACTTTCAATAGCACAACTGTTGTTTTCTCTTTCTATGACTATATGGACTAGTGGTTTTAGTTGCTGACTTCAAATTACTGTAATCTCTCACTGATGAAACATTGTGGGGGCCAAGGGTAGCTACAGACCATGACTGTTACTGTTTTTATGAGAGCTTGTGAAGGTCAAATGCGAAAAAAATGTTTAACTTAAATACAATGATTCAGATGCTGGAGTATCTGGCCATAATATCTTATTTCTGTTCACCATAGTGGAAAAATAAAGAATTGAATCAAAACAATAACTAATGTATTTTTTTTGCAATGTATTTAACTTTACAATACATATGTATTTACTCATATATTATAGGTACCGGTTTTGATGAAGATATTTCATCCATAACAGCTGGTAAAGAATTTGGTTTAGTTAAAACAACTGGTGGCAAGGTTTGTATTTATATTTTATCATGGAAGAAATATCTACTTTGTTTATTTAGGTATTCAGTCAATCAAAACTCAATTTACATTTATTTTACTTTTATGGTATTATACTAGAGGGTTGTTGTGTCCTAAAAGTTACATTTTTTTCTGTATCTGGTTCAGAAATCACTTGTATTTCATTACAGTATGGTTGAAAGCAACTTTTGACCTGTAAAATTATAAATTTGAATATTTTTTGTTATGGAATATGAACATACCATTTTAAAGATCAAGTCTATTAAGCCTTTAATATTTAGTCTTGATTCTAAGACCAGTATTCTGGTGGTAGTGTGTGTTAGTTCATGGGGTCATATTATCAAAAAAAATAACAATAGTATAATAATAAAATGTAGAAGGATGACACAAAGCTGGTCATAAGACCTTAGCTAATAAATGTCAAAAGTCCTTGAACATCTTGTGAACTGTGTGACAGTGGTATATGGCATTTGCTGACTTTAATCCTTTAGTGTGGCTCCACTATATTTACTCTACCATTACTAAATCATAATACCCCCGCTTCGAAGAAGAGGGGGTATACTGTTTTACCCTTGTCCATGCGTGCGTGTGTGCGTCCGTCCGTCTGTTACAAAATTTCTGTCGCAGTTTTCTCAGCAACTATAACATGCAGCAGCCTAATACTTTGCATATGGCTTCATCCCATAGTCCCATGTGGTGTAAAGCGATTTCATGCTCCTTGCTCATCTACTTCCTGTTTGTCGCATATTTTTAGATTTTTCTGGGGGTATCACTAGTGAGCATTAGCTCACAGATTTACTTGTTTTATTTATTTAGGTACTATATACAGGAAAAGCTACTGCTCTAGGTATTAAACAAGGTGGACCATCATCAGGAAAGTGGGCAGAACTTCCTATAACTAAATCACCAAAGATAGCTCAGATTGCTACAGGACATGATGGTCAACATGCTTTACTTGTCACAGAAGATGGTAGTGTGTTCTTTGTAGGTACACCTCGTAGAGGGGAAGATGGCGATACTTCAACATGTAAGTAGATGTCAGCATTGGCATTGCTTGTGAGGTTTTAGTTTTTTACAAGTCTTATATCTTCAACCCTAACCAGCATATTTTATTGAAAGTTGGTATACATATTCATTTGGACTAAATTAACCATAGTGTGAAGGCACATAACTCAGGATGAATTATTTTTAGAGTTTTTAGAGTTTTAGAGAGATGTCCCTGAGATTCTTTAAAATTTGACATATGGGACAAGTGGCCTATGCATTTCGCTATGTATATTTTTGTGCCCTGGTACCCGTAATTAAGTAACATACACTTATTTCCTTTGTAGTGAGAAGAGAACCAGGGCACAAAGCGATATTTAACATTATGCTTAGGCAACTCACCCGTGTTTGTTATACACATGTAGTTTATATGAGTTAATTCCTGTGAAAAACTAAGCTCTCGCTTCAAAGTACTTATGCTTTACTATGAGCTTTGCCATGAAAAAAACATTTGAAAAGTCAAGTGTGCTGCCCTTGAACTGCTAGTAAAATATTCTCTACATTGTTTATTACATGACCAATCATAATGAATCCTATCTGCATGAAATGATAATAACAATCAGATGATATATTTGTATATTTAGCTAAAGGAAGACGTCAACCTAAAGCTGTAAAACCTAAGAAAATGATCAGATTAGAATCTAAACATGTAATATATGCTGCATGTAATAATGGTAGTAGTGCTGTTATAACTAAAGAAGGTGGTGTTTATATGTTTGGTAAAGATACTGCTCATTGTCATCAATCTAGTGGTAAGTCTTACATTACTTGATATTATATTTCTTACCATTGTCGGCAACCACAGTACTTTCTTCCGTTATACTTCATACGTACTGTAGGCAATTTGACTAGCAAAATCTCGCTTTTTCACTTTATTTTCTTTACTTTTTCTCCATGTCTGTATTGGACAACATCGCTTTCCAAAATTTTGTTTATGATTATTATTCTTTCATAAATTTAGATGTCAAATAAATTGTAATACTTCGTAATAAAAAACTTACATTTAAATTATATAGACAGCTACATAATCATTGTTGATTCTTGAGGTGGAATTCCCAGTATGCATTTTGTGTGATGTCATTGCATGGGTGCAAGTTTTCAGGCATATGCCTAAAGTTAAGGTTTTTCACAACAAATTAGACAATGTTTTGCTATTAAATTATGAAGAAAAATGGTTTCAAATTACAGTTTTCAGGTTTTTCAAAATTTTCATTTTGCACCCATGTCATTGTAATGTCATGTGACACTGTCTCAATCAGAGCTAAAATCAGGCAAGTTTTGGATAAGTCTGAATTTTCTGATGTCTATATGTCATTGAGTCATCTGATGTTGGGTAACTTAAGCCAATGTCATAATTCTTATCAAGAGCCTAGGAGGAGTTTAACTTAAACTGCTAAGCATTTTTGTATATCTCATTCTGTAAAGTTCCACTTTTATGACCACCTAGGTTATTGCAAAACCATATGATTTTTTACTGTTTTTAGTCGTTGGGCCACAACAAATTGATCGTATGTTCTATGGATTCGCTCGCACCTTAATTTTGAAGGTTTTTACAAAAAAAAGTATTTTTATTTCCTCGCTCGCTCATAAAAATTTGGTCAAACTGCTATATAAAGCAAGTGAACAAAGACTTTTTTATTTTTTTGTCTTCACTCGCTCGCCCCATTTTTTTCCAGAAAAATCCGTAGAACATATGATCAACTTGTTGTGGCCTCATTTAAAATGTTCCCCTATTAAGACCATCAATTTTGGTGATCTTAATTCTGGAACTTTACTATATCGGTATACACATATTCTACTATGTATTTAACATATCTACAGGTCATGTGACAGATTTAAAAGATCAAGTTGTAACACAGATATCTCTAGGTAAAGCTCATGCGGTAGCTTTAACCAGTAAAGGACGTATTTATACATTTGGTATCAACAATAAAGGACAATGTGGAAGAGATTTTAACCCAGGAGCTGCCAAAGATGGTAACCAAATTTCTTTCATTTTTTACAAAAAAATCTTAAGTAATTTTTATGAAAATACATTGTGCAAGTATGAAATTTTATATTTTCACTGGAGTGAAAATATAAGATCATGCTTAAATGATGCCTTAGAGATACTGGATATAATGCCAGTTTAGAAATAAGATATTTTTTATTTGCACTTGTTTGCTCAGAAACCTAACAATTGGTTAAATAAAACCTATCAATTGTCAAATAATCTTTAAACTTAATTTTCATATAGTTTTGGTTGATTCTAAAGTCTGTTTTGTTGGTTCAAACAATATGACAAGATTAGATACTAGATGCACTTGTGGAAGGTTAAAGAATTTGACACAAGCACTGAATCACTGTTCACTTAGGCCATTTAAAGGTGTAAAGTCCTAAAATTTCTTGATAAATTTTGTTTTGAACATTTAAAATTGTGATGATATTTTTCAGTTGGAAGTCAGAATGTGAACATGACAGAGGAAGAGGAAGAAGTAGATATGGAATCTATTATGTGTGCACCAGGTAGTTTACTTTGTTATATATTGTATGTGTTAAAACTTAGACCCACTTGTGATTTAGTTGTTAAGGTCAATGACTTTAAATAATCTGATTAAAACCTGATCTAAAATTTTCCGCTGGCCTACTCGCTAATTTTGATCTGGCCTTTTTCAAACAAAGGTCACGTTCAGGTGACCTTTTCTCATCATAATATTCATGACAAAATTGTTATGATACGTAACTTGTTTACATTGTCCACGTCACGCAATTTGAAATGAGCTGTCCAATCGCAGACTGTGAATAATACCGCTGTTAAATTAGCTCGCAAACCTTGGTCTAAAAATAGAAATCAAAATGTTAATAGTGTTTCGTATAGATGAAAGCTACGCATTGATTGGTCGACACAAAGTTCATCTCGACGTGACCTTCCACGGAGACAGTAGAGATCCTGTACGACAATGCTCTACAGGTATCTGTTTACGGAGATTTAAATCCCTGTGGCCTCTCTTTTATTGGAAGTTGTGATTTCCAGGCCACACTATCAACCATTGCCTTTTACGAGGGCTGTTTGAAAATTACATGGAGTTGCTGTTAAAAGATAATATGCAAACAGATTGTCATGATATTTACTGAGAATGTAATTTAGGGTATATATGGTAACCTGGAAATGAAAAAATTATAATCTCTTTAAACTATCTCCGTGACATGCATTTAAATAATCAAGAAATTAGGCATTTACAAAGGATAGATGAATTGTCTTTTTTATACAGTGTATGACTATGAAATAGTAAATAGTGAATAGTAAAACAAAATAGAGCTAATAACAAACTGGTGATATTACAAATATTGGCTATGACTGAAGAAAACTGGTCAAGTTCACTCTTAAAAAGTTTTAACTTTCCTACTTAGCTTAAGTAATATGATATTTTAGGTTCAATTTCAACTCATGAATTTTAAAAACTGTCTTTAAAACTCTTATCACTATTGAAAATTTGATTTTAAGGCCATTCCAAGAACTTGAAAATTAGAAATTGATAACAAATATTCTTTATGTATGTGTAACCGATAAAAGTCAGATAAAAAGCAGACGCTACCATGTTGCCAAAACATCAATCTCCTTAAACAGAGATCCTGTAGAGCGTTGTCGTACTGGATCTCTACTTAGTCAATGCAAGGTCACGTCGAGATGAACTTTGTGTCGACCAATCAATGCGTAGCTTTCATCTAGACAAAAACACTATTAATCACATTTTGATTTTCGTAATTTCTATTTTTAGACCTATGTTTGCATGCTAATTTAATAGCAGTATAATTCACAGTCTGCGATTGGGCTGCTCATTTCAAATTGCGTGACGTAGACGATGTAAACAAGTTACGTATCATAACAATTTCGTCATGAATATTATGATGAGAGATGAGAAAAGGTCACCTGAACGTGACCTTCGATTGGAAAAGGCCAGATCTAAATGTGCGAGCGGTAAAATTTTAGATCGGGTTTTAATCCGATTGCCAAAACATTAGCTTGAAGGCAAGAAAGTACAAGTGCTGTATAATACCTCAGCTTTATAATTATGCTTGTTGCATGTTGATAACTGTATAGACACAGTTGTTTATGTATGATCAACATGAGTTGTTTGGTGAGTCAGCCATTCTATATAACATTGAATGCGTTGATAAATGGTGTAAAATGTATAAAAAAATGACCATGAGTTGTATTGTTTGATATTCTAATTTACAGGTAAACATAAATGGAAGTTAGATCAATGTATGGTATGTTTTGTATGTGGTGAATGTACAGGATATGGTCTAGGTTGTGTTAACTCTGATAGGAGAAAAGACAGAAATCCTGGAATGTAAGAGTTGTTATTTTATATTTTGAGGGTTTGATTATCCCTGTTTAAGGTGTTTCACACAGCTATTCTAAATATTGTCTGGTGTAGTGATATTATTTTCTTGCAAGAAACAGTAAAAAACTTGATTTGCGATCTGTGTGTTATGTGTGTGTTAACTAAATTTAAGATTTTGAGTCATTCTGTGTCCAGACTCCACTTGACCATTAACTTAACAGAAATGTTGAGGAACTGCAGAAGAAATTTCATTGCTGTGACTGGAATTGTAGTGTAGGACAAATGAAAAAGAAGAGTCCAGACAGGGTTTAGGGGTATTAGTCATTCTGTGAAAGATCATTGTATGTTTGTCAAATATGTGCTATATTTACATTTTTTGTATTTAAACACTGATAGTCTATGACTATCTGGCTGGATGTGTAGGGAAATTAGTTGTATAGAAAATAGAAGTTATTTATTTATTTATACTGGGTTTAAGGCCGTGTCAAAACATTTTGGTTATTTTACGACACCCAGTGCTCCTAACCTAGCTTTCCTGGACCCTAGTCCATAACCAGTACTCGCCTACCCTTCAAGAAGGTTGGAAACTTCTCCATATACCTTATTAATGGTGGATTCAAACCCTTGCTAACCCCCTTCAAGACATTAGAAGTTATTGTTACTGTTATATATTCCAGGCCATGTGGTTGTGGTGCCGGTGAAGCAGGATGTACTGAATGTGGAGCTTGTAGAACATGTGCA
Organism: Mactra quadrangularis; assembly: GCA_025267735.1. Classification (NCBI taxonomy): domain Eukaryota; kingdom Metazoa; phylum Mollusca; class Bivalvia; order Venerida; family Mactridae; genus Mactra; species Mactra quadrangularis. The sequence continues at coordinate 35,344,648 of CM046308.1, read as the reverse complement.
GGAGAGCAGTTAGATGGTGAGGATGTTGACATTGCAAAAGATATGGTTCATCTCAACATGATTATGGGTGAACGTCTTGATGTTGTTGTTGTAGTTATCTCTTTATCATTTAATGTCTCTGAGTTTTTGTTACAAGTCTGGTCATAGATATTTTATTGGTCTTTGTTGATTTATGTAGTCATTCTTGATTGGATTTTTTTATTATTTCTTTACAGTCATCACCTTTGCCCTGTAGCCAGAAGGCTTGGTATGGGGTTAATTGATTTGGGCTGGTGAAAAAAAACTTAATTTCAAATAGCTAGGCTTGTTGATAATTTTGCCTCTTAATACATATTATGACAAATCAGGCTAGTTCGCAAGAGCTATGAGGGGACCTCTGCTTTAGCTTTGATTGACTCAATTTTATGTTGGTTTTAGGTCCAGTAGGTTGGGATTATATATCATTATATAACATTATTAGTGATTTATTTACAAGTTGCATTCTGAATTTAATTTTTGTTGGTTTGTTCTAAATTGTTTTGAAATACATTATTTGATTTTATTATGAGTTCTATCACAACTTTTTGGGGGGTTTTAGGTTCTCAGTTGTGTAGTATTGTATTATAATTATTTAGCAAACTACTTTTATTTTGGTTTTGGGCTCTGACTGTTCAGAATATAGTACTAACCAGTCCTTTGTTTTGATCGTATTAAATTTTGTCTTAAAGTTTTTGTTTTTTGTCAAAATCATGAAGTTCAATTTGTGATTCAATTCATTTTCAAAAGTGGTCCCATAATTCTATACATTTATTGGTTTTGGTGCTACTTCATAATTGGAAATGGAATATTTACTAGTGGTTCTAATTTGTAGCTCACAATTTTAGTTTATTGGTTTTAGAATTTGTTTATTTTTTGTGTACTCCAAAGATTTAGATGGAGTATTACTTATTGAGTGTGTTTTTTGATAGTTTGATTTCAATTTTAGAAATAAACATAGAAACCATAATTCTGTTCTTATTTGCTATTTGAGAATCCTAGTTGACTTTTGATTTTTTGTGGTATTCATTTGATGTGTCCTGAAATTAATAGGATCTTTACTTCAAATTACATTTTATTCTGATGTGTCATTTCTGTCTTTCAAGTAAATGTTGATCTTATCTTATATTGTTCATACTGTTTGCTGCAACTTTTTCCTTTAATAACAAGTCGCATGATCAATATATTTAAACATGGCTTGTCAATTCACTAACATGATTTTAGAATTATTTTTGTTATTCTTGACTTTGAGCAATTATTGGTAAAAGTCATTGCTTGTACCTCCTCAGTACAGTTGGTAAAAACAATATTTTTTAGTTCCAGTTACAGGGGTGTGAAATTCATATGCCCAAATTAGGGACTTTAGTCAGTTATCTTTCCCTGATAAAATCTGAAGCAATCCAATTGGTAAGTAGGTCTTTACAGTTGGAATTCTTGGATTTTATCATTGAATTCCTATGTAAGGGTAACAAAATAAATCATCTAATATCTTTCTTGTTAATGAAGATATTAACAGAAGTGATGGAATTTAGATAGTTCTTTAACTTAAAAATAATTAGCTTGAATTTCAAACAAATTAAATGATGTACAAAAAAGTTATTTAAGATTAAATTTGGCAAATTAACATTGAAAAGTAAGGGTAAAATCCGAGTAATCCAACTAATTAGACCTACCTATTTTGAAGAGTATACAAGGGGAAATAACTGACTATAAAGTCCCTTATTGTCTGACTTATACATTTATGTCTGTGGACAAGTTAATATATCAATCCTACTTGTCAGCAGACAAGTGATATTTTAGCAGTAAAAGAACTAAATAATGTAAATATTTAAATGTTTTAGTCAAATTCAACAGTAAACTTCACTGTATATATGTTGTCATTTATTAATTATTACTTATAGTATGTATTTAATATGATAGTTCTCACTATGTCCTTTTGAATATTGAACTTCAGGACAAGTGCATTTTGACCCTGGACATATCACTGGTCTGAAGACAAATCGCCAGTTTAGCAGAAAAAGGGTCGTAACTCAATATAAGAAAAGAGTGAGTATGACCCTTTTTCTGCTAAAGCCGGGAAATGGAGAAAACTAGGCATTCCACACCCCTGAGTTATTATCAAATATCTCGGTGATCTATCTTTAGTTTTGTCTTTTATTATCTTCAGGTGGTGGACGTGAAATAAAGAAAGGTGGACCTTTTGCTGAATTACTGGCTAAGATGGAAAGATCTAGAGTTCTCATTCAAAAGAATTGTGGAAAAATGGGCGGGAAAATGAGAAGTAAGTAAAATAGCCTTCTGTAGTTATATGCTTGAAAGTTTTTCTGTACTAATCCTGAAATTCAGGAATTTTTGATCCTGAGAAATAGTTTTTTCCTGTGTAATAACTGATGAAATGATAAAATTCAGGGTTTTTAGGATTTTTACAATTTTGAACTTTCATCCATGTTGTTATTTAGTGTATACATATGTTGTTATTTTGTATAACTTTTTTCTCTGAAATCCTTCATCCTTTCATCTGGTTATAATTTATATTGATTTATTTGTTAAGAGGTAAGAGTATCTATATAACGTTGCATTCGGTCCAACTCAAAAATATCTGAATTTCTTGAAAAAAATGACAATGGTATTCCTATTTTGCCTCACTCCATGAGTGGACTATTGTACTGACCAATCAATATAAATTAAATTAGAGTTGGAGTAAGAATCATAACAATTAAAAAAATACCAACAGAAATAATTGAAATCTATGTCAAGAATAGCATAATAAAATGGTGAATAAAGCGGCTTTATATATTGTTTTATAGCTCAAATATGGTATAATAATATACACTTATTTCATGGGTGTTTGGGGAACAGTCAAAACTATTTTCCTGAGCTATCAGGGACAACTTTAGAACTGTTGCCCAACAGTTCTTAATGTTGTCCCTGATACCGAGGGATAATAGTTTTGACTGTTCCCCAAACACCCATGCAATAAGTGTTTTATTACCTAATGCAAGTACAGATATAACATGGCAATAAAGATAGTTTCAGAAGCGGATGACATTATGTGTGCTTAGCGAGTCCCGATTCTCAGCAAAAGTTCGAGATCCCTCTCTTCAATGTCTTCAAACCGCGACATATCGTAGATATTTTCAACAGAATTTACTTTTTTCTACTTTTCGTTTGGTAACTCTAAAGACGCTTGCAATGATCTTGCTCATTGGACACTTGGAGTTTTTTAATGCGGTTACTTCCCTTGGCACTGCACTCTATGAAACAGTTCACACGTGAGGGCAACAGTTTGCACGCGAGGGCAACAGTCAAAACTGTTTCATGCGCAGTGGCGTTGCGCAGTAAAACATAACAGGTTTATTCCGGTTTCACTCAGAATAGTTGAAAAACAGTTAAAAATAGCAAATTGACATTTATATAGAGCATTAGGTAATGCTATCATATATTTTTACAACCCTACTGTTGTTACAGGGAGAGGCCGTGGATTTTTTCATAATTTAGTCCGATCATTTCCTCCTAGTAGCGTAAACTGTGGTTTTAGACAGGTGTACCCAGTACCAGCTGTGAGAGGTAGTTACATGCACTTGTTAGTAGGTTGTATGGGAGGTTTGGGTGAAGTCTGATTGCACTGAACTTATTATACCCCTGCTTCGAAGAAGAGGGGGTATACTGTTTTACCCTTGTCCGTGCGTTCGTCCGTTACAAAATTTCCGTCGCAGTTTTCTCAGCAACTATAACATGCAGCAGCCTAATACTTTGCATATTGCTTCATCCTATAGTCCCATGTGGTGTAAAGCGATTTCATGCTCCTTGCTCATCTACTTCCTGTTTGTCGCATATTTTTAGATTTTTGCGGGGATATCACTAGTGAGCATTAGCTCACAGATTTACTTGTTTTAGATTTTTTTGTGTTGACATACAAGGTGACTTGTAGCTGTTACATGCCTTGGCTGCAGTTCCTTATGTTTGTACAGTTCATAACTTTACTATAATTGCAAGAACTGTAATAGTACTTTCTGCTATTCTGAAATATTTTTATGTGATTGATAATTTGGCTGCTAACTCATCTAACTTGATGGAGATTAAAAATAAGGTGTTTTTAATGAACGCAACTCAATATGACTTTGTCCAATTTTTTCTGGGAGTGAATTTAAACTGGACACTGAAAATACTCCAAAGGCTCATTGTATTTTGTAGTTTGGATGAAAGAAAAGTTGTGTTAAATTTTCCTTCTAATATAAAAAAAACCGAATCATTGATATTTATTATTTATTATTATACCCCCGCTTCGAAGAAGAGGGGGGTATACTGTTTTACCCTTGTCCGTGCGTGCGTGTGTGCGTCCGTCCGTCCGTCCGTCCGTTACAAAATTTCCGTCACAGTTTTCTCAGCAACTATACCATGCAGCAGCCTGAAACTTTGCATATTGCTTCATCCTATAGTCCCATGTGGTGTAAAGCGATTTCATGCTCCTCGCTCATCTACTTCCTGTTTGTCGCATATTTTTAGATTTTGGCGGGGGTATCACTAGTGAGCATTAGCTCACAGATTTACTTGTTATTCAAGAAATAATGTTCAGTTGTCTATATTTTGTAGTAGAATAAAACACAGGCACCAGCTTTGATGTGCCAAAGTCAAATAATGAGTGTTTTAGAATGTGTTAATATTTGTTTAAAAAAATGCTAATCATTTATTCGAAAAAAGGGAACTTATACTTTATATTGCACAGTGATTGCACAATAAATATATTTGAACTAGGATATTCCTATCAGTGCTTGTAAATAAGTGACTCTGTTTATTATTTCACAGTGTCACCTAAAGAAGGTATTTATTAATTTATCATCAACATACATAGATGTGTGCTGCCTGCCTGCCTGCCTGATTGCCCTACTAAAATACATTTTTTCACGATAACAATACATACGCATTATGAATGGATTTGTTTTAATGCAAATTTTGTCACTTGATTTATGGTGAATGATTATATAGCATTTTTGTTTGCTCATCGAAGATATGAATGCCCATAGTAGGTGGTTTGATAAATGACTTATCTGGGAGGGGGAGGTGATCTTGTATACTTTTTTGTCAAAAACCTATCTTAATTTTATTGTTTGTCACTAGGATAGGTCTTGTGAGATCAAAAACCAGGTTAATCTGCCCATGTATGACCAAGTTATGTCCCTTGAAATGTTTGAAATGCATTTGACAGAGTTATGTCCCTTGAAATGCTTGAAATGAATTAATGACAGTTATGTCTCTTGAAATGCATGAAATACGTTGATGACTGAGTTATGTCCCTTGAAATACTTGAAATGCATTGATGACAGAGTTATGTCCCTTGAAATGTTTGAAATACATTTGACAGAGTTATGTCCCTTGAAATGCTTGAAATAAATTAATGACAGTTATGTCTCTTGAAATGCATGAAATACGTTGATGTCTGAGTTATGTCCCTTGAAATACTTGAAATTAGGGGTGTAACAATACGGTAAAAACCGTATTGCAATATATTGCAATACACGAAACCCGTATTGCAATATATTGCAATATATTGCAGTACATAATAATTGTTCTTTGCGCATACATGCATTGCAATAATTAATGCACGTGCATTGTCATTATTTGATCAACATTGTACATAGATGTTTTTTATTTTCAAATGATCTACACGTATTATGCAAATGTTTGATTAAGTTAGAAAAAAAGGTTTTGAATGGACTTTCAAAGATAATTATTTTCTCACATAACGAACAATATTTAAAGTTTCCGAGCACATTTTAACATTATTCAAACAGTTAAATTTCAGACTCTGATAAAAACAATCAGTATGGAACATAACTAGAAAAACCAGTTCAGAGAAAAACGAACCGGTTAAAAACCGTCAGAAGTCGTATTGCAATATTAACCGGTATATCGGTTAACCGTTACACCCCTACTTGAAATGCATTGATGACAGAGTTATGTCCCTTGAAATTCTTGATATTGATTATGGAGGGAAGTGTGACATGTGTGAACTGCATGTGCCTTTATTTCTATATGAAAGTAATCACAAATTTACAACTCATTAGATTTGGTTTTTTTTCTATTTAAACTGTTTGACCAGAGTTATTGCCCTTGAATGGTGTTAAAACTTACATACAAGCTTAGACAACTTGTTTCAATAGTATATTATTAAAAGATTGAAACTTGTATGAACTGCATGTTGTATAACTGCATATATTGATTTTTTAATATATTAATTAACTGTGCTCAATGTTAACTCGCTATATAGGTTTGTTCTGAGTCAACACTTTCTTTAAAATGCAAAATATCAGAAAAAGCAATAAAGCATAGAGCTACCACATTTAGCATGGAACATTTCCTTGAGGAAACCATATTTTAGAACCTAGGTTCTTATCTTAGAATTAGAGTTTTTATTGTTTGTTTAGCAATGTTTCTGTTACCATTTATGGTTGTGGGTTGTGCATTTATATTTTGAATCATTATGTGTAAACAGGGCTTTTTTCAGCATTAAGGGAAAAGGTTAAGGGTCTTACTTTATTCTCAGATAATTTTTAAATTTGGGCAGAACTCTATTGTTTAAAAGGGATTTCAGAAGGGGAAAAGCCTGTAAATGGCCCCTGTAATATAAGAAAAAAGCCCTGGTATAGGTCAATGTTTTCATGAGTTGAATTTTATGAAATAATGTACTACTGCACTAGTCTAAATTGGTCTTTAATGTCTGTTTTTATTGATTATAACTGTATCTTTTCACAGAATTAATATTTCATGTGTGTACTTTAAGTGATGTTACCATTTTTAGCTTGACTATTTTGAGAATATTCAGAGCCATCCTGTGTAGTTGGGCATCAATGTTGACCTAAGATTGCTTATGGTTTTGTATGCATTTATTAACTCTACAACCACTGATGTGGTTTACTGGAACATTCAGGCATTTGTCCTTGGTTACAATTGTTGACCAAATACTAACTTCCATAACTCTAGCTTGAATTTTTGATGACTTATGGCCTGATGAATGGCCTTGTTCGTAATTATTCGATAAAAAATGACCAAAGTTGAAGTTTTGCATGAAAATTCAATCAACTTAATCCATGAATGTATTGCTTTAAAATTCGACATTTAAAAAAGGGAGAATATCTGATCCAGAACCTGGAATACTGGTAGTTGAGTGCACTGTCAGTGGACTGTTCTTGTTTCAAGGTATTTTCTGTGTGATTTGATCTTAATGCTGTTTGTGTTTGGAGTGCTGTGCATATTGACATGAATGAACATTAATGCTTGCATTTCACAGGTTTAGTGCGAAAGGGTTGTTACTCTTTTCTTATATTGAGGTATGACTGTTTAGCACTAAACTTGTGATTTATTGAAATATATAGAACAAATCATCTTTACATTCTCTTGTATGCACATTTTGTGTATTATTTTATTATCTGTAGATAAAGTTTGCTTTTATAACATATCTTATGATAAAATTATGTATTTAGATTTTGTTTAATTAATTGTATTTAAAAGATTAACATTTTCAAAGTATATAGTCATGTGAACTTCAGAATGTAAACATGCACATTTTCTGTCAATTTCATGCAGCTTGTGTTGTAAATATCAACTCTGAATCCTGTGGACATTCTACATCAATTTTTTAATTTTTGCGCGGAGGATTTGAAGCTTTCTATCAAAAAAAGTAAATTGGGATTTTTGGGGGAGAAGAAAAGGGAGTAGTTACGGTACTTTAAGCACTATGTCACTATCAGTGTCATTCAAATATTCGTCTTGAAAGAGAAAAGTTGGCAAAAATTAATTTTTTGTTTTCTTCATTAGTTGTTGACTATCATATACATTGTATGTGTTTAAACTTACTAAACTTGAAGTTGGTATAGTCAGTTTTTTCTCAACTGTCAAAACATAAATTATTTTTACTGTGAATTTATACATTAAAATTATTGTTGTCTTACTTTCATGATTTTCAGAAAATGTGTATTATGATGGAGTAGAGCTGCTTATGTCATATGGTAGGCTTATAGTCAAGATATTTCAAAAACAACATGGCCTCAAGTATCAAGCATTCAGTCACCATGAAATTATTCAAGTTTTGACAGTTGAGAAAAACAGACTATATAATGTTTTATCTCCAAATATTGATCCCCATGCTAATTGTCATATTGTTCTCATGAATTAAATATATTTTATATTTGTAGAAGATTTAGACAATGATCAAGAGACAGAACAAAGTAATAAAATAGTTAGTTTACCACCACAAGACATTACTGTTGGTTCTGGTGATATGCCTATCACTCAGATATCTTGTGGTATGCATCATACAGGTAGGTACTGATATTACAAAGTAATAAAATAGTTAGTTTACCACCACAAGACATTACTGTTGGTTCTGGTGATATGCCTATCACTCAGATATCTTGTGGTATGCATCATACAGGTAGGTACTGATATTACAAAGTAATAAAATAGTTAGTTTACCACCACAAGACATTGTTATACCCCCGCTTCGAAGAAGAGGGGGGTATACTGTTTTACCCTTGTCCGTGCGTTCGTGCGTGCGTGCGTCCGTCCGTTACAAAATTTCCGTCGCAGTTTTCTCAGCAACTATAACATGCAGCAGCCTAATACTTTGCATATTGCTTCATCCCATAGTCCCATGTGGTGTAAAGCGACATCATGCTCCTTGCTCATCTACTTCCTGTTTGTCGCATATCTTTAGATTTCGTTAAATGAAAGTTACATTATGATAGTCATATTTCTCACTGCGGGGGTATCACTAGTGAGCATTAGCTCACAGATTTACTTGTTGGTTCCGGTGATATGCCTATCACTCAGATATCTTGTGGTATGCATCATACAGGTAGGTACTGATATTTTGTGACATTTTGTATGGCTCAAGTCAAGGAATATAATTTCAATGTCACTTGTAGCTTGTTCACACTGACCTGAGATAATGAATAATTTCAGTCATAATTTGATCACATTTACCTCAATCTCCGTAAACTGATATCCTGTAGAGCATTGTCATTAAGGATCTCTACTGTCTCCATGGAAGGTCACGTCGAGATAAACTTTTTGTCGACCAATCAATGCGTAGCTTTCATCTAGACGAAACACTATTAATAACATTTTGATTTTGTAATTTCTAATTTTTGGACCAAGGTTGGCAAACTAATTTAACAGTGGTATTATTCACAGTCTGCGATTGGACGGCTCATTTCATATTGCGTGACGTAGATGATGTAAACAAGTTACGTATCATAACAATTTCATTATGAATATTATGATGAGAAAAGGTCAAATCCTGAACGTGACCTTCGTTTGAAAAAGGCCAGATCTAAATTAGCGAGTAGGTCAGCGGAAAATTTTAGATCGGGTTTTAAACAGATTGCATTTACCTGAGACTAACTTATTTTCAGTTATAGTTGGTTCTCATGGGCCTGGTCATGGGACACAATTTCAATATCAGTTATAGTTTGTTCACATTAAACTAAGTCATGGAAAACAGCTTCAATATCATAATTCAGCGCTTTTGAACATATATTATGGAAAGAGCGCTATACAAATGCAGTATAATTTTATAATAATAATAATAACAATAATTCAGTTATTCTCATGTAAATACATAGTATCATAGGTTCTTCTGGGACAGTGAATATGAATATATGACACTGTATGACTGAGAAATTACCTTAGATGAAATTTGTCATAAAATCAAACTGAACTGTTCATGGTTATCACTGTTGTCAATACTGCATCACTTATGACTGAAATATAATTTTTATGCTGTCAATTAAATTGAATGTTGCACACAGTGCTTTCAGTGCTTTGATTATACTATTTCAGTTGTACTATTACAAAATGGTGAAGTGTATACATTTGGAAGTAATCAATATGGTCAGCTTGGCCTGGGAGATGTGGTTACAAGGTATAGTTTTATAGCTTTATTTTTCAGTAGATAATTTACAATAGGATAATTAGGCACGGCTTTCTTTTTTATAAATAACTAAGTCATTTTAAATGCAGTTAACCCTTAACCGCTCAATCCCGCATTTTTACGTGTCTAGTCCCCCCTCCAAAATGACCTCCACAGCCTCGAAAATGGTGTTTTTTAACTGGATTAAGCAAATTTCACTAAAGGATAGTTGTCCCAAAAAAATGAGCTCGTTTTCGCGCGCCTCCCCCGTCAATTGATGTCTCAGGGGGGTTCCGAAGGGGGGATGTGCCCCCCTTTGTTGCTGGGGTTTGAAGGGGGCGCAGCGCCCCTCATCACCAGAAAAAAAATCGGGGTCATTGAGTGCTGAGAAATGGCGCCAAATGCTGATAAGAAAACATGTTTTCAGTATCTGAAAAGACCTGGCACTTTAGACCTCAATTTCGGAAAATATTACCATTTGAAGTGCAAACGTGGGGTGGAAAAAAGAGCGAAAATTGCATTTTTTGCCGTTTTTGCTCCGCCCCAGCGTTGCCATGGTAATGGATATCGGGGTTCAACTTGGTTTTTCTAAAAGACATTCACCCAGGGAATAACTTGGCTAAGTTGCATAACTGTGTGATAATTAATAATGAAATTAGAGCATCTTGAAATAGCCCTAGCGCGTAATGGTGAAAAAATGGCTACTTTTCACTCATGTCGCAACCAGTAAAGGGTTAAGTTCCATTATTAGGAGCAGTAAAATTATTGGTGTTAATATAGAGAAATGGTATTAATATAGGGACCCTGTTCTTATCAAATTAAGCATTAGGGGCTTAATGCACAGACATGACGTACTTACCTTTGTTGAATTTAGCCATGAGATATTTTTACTATTACATGTATATATATATTTATTTTTATTATTTTAGCCATTATCTCACCTACCTCTATATCAAGTAGTATAGTAGTAAGTCACTGGGATAGGGTGGTGCTAAGTGTTACTGTTAGGTCTAAAGTTTGGGTTCAGAGATAGATCTTTCCAGGGAACATAAGTAGAACTGACTGACTACCACAATATGACTGATAAAATGCTTAGTGCTAGATTAAAACTTCGGTTCAGAGATCTAGATTTTTCCAGGGGACTTAAATAGAACGACTGACTAATACAATACGAATGGAAAATGTTGAAATGCAATGTAAAGTTGAGGACTAACTGCCCCAATATGACAAGAAAGAGTTGAAATGAGACACTCTTATATATGTACATTACACTATTTTATATTACAGAGGAATTCCAACTAAAGTACCATTACCTAGTATAGCATGTCAGATAGCTGCAGGTAGTCATCATACTGTTATATTACTGGCTAATGGTCAAGTTTTAACTTGTGGTAACTCTCAGGTATAATATTATACTTTGTATATGTATTTGTATTATGTGTATGTAAGAGATGAGGATATCATTATCATTGAAAGTAGATGTATGGTTGTTGATGCATGGCTGAGCCGTTACAACATTGGACTGATAATCATTGGATATCCAGCTCTGTGTTGATTCGAATCCCATCCAAAACCTACCATGTGATTAATTTAAGTTGGAAGAACTTGTTTCACAATCAAGCTAAAATAAATCAGCATATAATTATAAAAATATGATGATTTTTTTGACTGCAGAAGAAAAAAAAGATACCATTGGCATATTTTTTCCAATAATTAGTCATGAAAATAGCTTAATAAAAAATAGATTATCATTTTAAATCCATGGAAAGAATTCAAAATTACGGATAACATTTTTAATGAACTGTAAATTGAATAAATTTATTTATGTTTGACAAAATTGAATTGTGTGACAGCGTATAATTTTATTTTAATTATATCTTATATAGAAAGGAGCATTGGGTAGAGTTAATATAGAAGATGGAGCTAAATCTAAGATGAGTGTATGGTATGCTGTCCCGTCTCCTGTACCTGGAGTTGGTAAGTGTTCAAATGATGGGATCCAGTTAGGGGGGTGGGTGGACCCTCCCCCTACATGGTTTGTTTTTTTGTAGTGGGGGGGGAGGATCTGGACCCCTTCATGTTTTTATATGACCTGCAAATACTGGGGCTATGGGATTTTAAATGTTGTATTTAGTGTAAAGAGTGAGTACTAATGGTTGTCTTTAAGATCATAGGTTGGACATGCTCTTATTATTAACTATAATTTCATGATTATTTAAACAGGCTGTTTTTATCATTTTAAATCAATTTTTTTCCTATCTTTAAATTGGCATTTTGTTATCTGTGTTTTTACACTATGCAATTTCATGAGTTGTAGCAAGTTTTGATAAAGTTAATGAGGACTACTTGTATCGAATGAATTTTGTTGATTTTTGTGTAATGAAAAATTGTTAAAAGTGGTAAAAAACTTGATTCAAAACGTAATTTATGAAAGCAAATTGATGATTCTGTGCAATGTTAGTCTATCCTATCCTTTATTCAGTGGAGTTAGACTTGCTATGTACCGAATCATCCAAATGTTAAAAAATAGTGTAAATGCACAAAACAAGCAAATTTCTTATAAACATATGATAGTAGGTTAAAAAAGCTCAAAAGAGCTTATGTTATTTTGTTTTACAGTCTTTCCGACCCAAAATAAATCTTGTCTTAATTTTGATAATTCTATGTACAGGTGCAAGATATGGTCGTCGTGCTACATGGGTCGGTGCCAGTGGAGATCAAACCTATATGAGAATTGATGAATCTTTAATTAATGCCCATATATTATCTTCTTCCAAAGTATTTGCCAATCAAACCACAATAGGTAAGTTTCTTTGTTCACTTTTCCATCTTCGCTTGAGCCCAGTGGCTCAAAGCCCTTGATCCTGTGAAAATTGATTTCAACAAGAGATAAGGACTTATTTCATTTTTATAATCAGGCTAGTTGATAATTTGGTGAATTACTGGAAAATGTAATTAATTGGGACGTTATTGGGCATGTGCTGGAGGAAAAATTAGGTAAAGACTGAATATTTTAAAGTAGGTTTGTTCACTCTTGATTTAAAGGCCAGACTTCAACTATAAAAGAGGGAGAATCTTGAAAATGGCCACCACTCTCTGACTCTCTGAGCAGTGAACATGTTAAACCAGCTAGAGAAAATCTTGAACTGTAACAAATTTACTGATCAGATTTTAATGAATTTTGTCATACTGTTTCTTGGACTCATTTTGAATACATTTTGAAATTTTTAGATTTCAATGTTACCTAGAAATGGTACTTTCAAAGAATAATTTTGAAATTTAAAAAAAAAATCTAATTTGATTGACATATGTTGGGAGAAGCTAAAGGGTCTATGACTTTCACTAAGCCAATCAAAAGACAGTTCATGAACTTTACAGAGCCAGTAATATAATCTTCTTGCTGCCCCTCGTAGAAAGTTCCCACGACTGTTGATTCATGGATTAAAAACTGCAGTATTTTAGAGTCTTATACTCTTCTTGCACCATGTTTTGGAATTTACAACATAAACACTGTAGTAATTTTTGTAAGCGTTTGTTTACAATCATAGAGAAACTAGCTGTTGGTGACCTCTGCTTACACAGGTCAATCCGTCCCCATTTCTCCTTAACGGCTTAATTGCTTACCACCTAGTAAATTGAAGAAATGAAGTCAGGCCTTTAATGTTTAAAAAGTTTTTAATTGCAGGTATATTAATCATACTAGAGTTTATTTTTTTGGTTCCCCTGGTACTGAAGTATTTAAGATAGATTTTCTTGCATATTGATACAATACACCCAAAGGAAATTTAAATTTGCTTTATGGCCTGTGTTTGTTAATGTGATTTATTAGAATTTGATAAATGAACTTTTTCTTGTATCTTTGAAAGGTTTGATACCAATGGGTGAAGATAATGCTGGTATCATGAAATGTTTGATGATAAATAAAATGGATGGTAACTGTAGAAGGTAAGGGGAGATAATTTGATCTATTATTATTTCTATATTATATGTAATGTGTCATTGATTAGATGTCTCATACAGGATTCTGAATGTGTGGCTACAATATATAAATATTGATAATATCATTGTTCTGGACTCAACTGTCAATGAAGCTATTCTGAAAATAGACATTTTTAAACTATTTTTTTATATTTCTGTATCGGACATTCTCATTGGCTGATAAAACTTATATTTGATTCTCCCTTTTTATTTTGTAATATAAGTGACAATATCATTCTACTGAAATAAATCATCAGCAGATAAAATGAGTACACTGTAATTGATAGGGCTGTCACGATACGCTAGGAGGGTATCCCGGTATATTGCAATGCGCTAGAACCGTATACCGTGATGCATACCACGATATTGCTTTGCAAACCAAAGACACGGCTGCATAATACTTTTGTCTTAAAGAACTTCAATTGTTCAGTATTGAAGTATGTTATAGGATTTTGTAGGGAAAGTGCCTGTAGCAGACTGGACTAAAAAACTGGGCATTTTAGAGTAATGTGAACATTCCGAATGCGCCCAAAATTTTTTAACTTAAGCTTTCATCGAATAAACCATGGAAACTGACATTTGGCGAAAGGAAGACTTTTTCAATGAAAATAAAAAATATTGCTAAATACCGGCATGTTAAATTTGTACCGCAGTATGTATTGCCGCAGCTGTATTTTGCAATATACCGGTATATTGTGACAGTCCTAGTATTTGAATGGTTCTTCCATAAGGAAAAGTTATTCAATATTTATGATTGAAGTCACAACTTTAAGTACCTGTATAAGACTAATGTGTATTGTAATACTATAATTTAATATATTTGCATGAGTGTGAATATTCTAGAGTAGTTTACTTGTGTGTCTTTTATGTTGTTGTGTAGAACAGTTTTTCTTAAGTTAGTTTCACTGTATTATATCTACTTATACCTAATGTTAGCAATGACAGTCACCTTGGTGAGGAAAATATTATATTTGATACTAATGTTGTAATTTTATAGTTGAGATTTAAGATACTTGGCTTCTTTTTTTTAGTCTCGTATTAAGACTTTTTTATTAAGGAAAGCTGTATTTGATAGATAACTTCTTTGTTTATACTTACATTAAGAGTAATAATCATTTTAATCAAGGAAAGCTGTGTTTGATGTATAACTTGTTTGTTTTTACCTATGATAATTGTCTTGTATTGCTCTTATTGAAGTAAACTTTTTTGTCATTCGATTAGAATTTTTTTAGTTTACTCCTCAGAACTTGTTGCAATTAATTCAATCATTAATTTGAGAAAATAATTAAGTATACATGTAGTTAATTGTTTAACAGTATTATTATTCATTAGCATAATGTTAATTTCAGTTTTGTTTAAATTTTTCAGTTCATTTACCATCAATAGGTACAAGGTTATTTTTGTTATCAAAAGTTCTACTGTTAATTTGTACTTTGGAAAAGGGGTCCTTGACTTAAAGATATGACCAGTAGCGTGTTCAGTTACCGCGAACGTTACAGAACGTTACATAACGATACATTCGGAACTCCTCGGCCATTCGCTGCGAATAATCTCGGACATATTTAGACTCTATTTTGAAACTACAGGTGTTGAAGTAAACAAATATATGATCGTGTAGGCATTGAGTGATGTTTCGTTTTTAGTCCGTAAATTTTTGAAACATCACTCATTGCCTTAACGATTGCGTATTTGTGTATTAGATTAGATTATTTGCAGCGAATGGCCAAGGAGTTCCGAATGTATTGTTATGTAACGTTCTGTAACGTTCGCGGTAACTGAACACGCTACTGATTATTAAAAGTGTTGAAACTAAATTATGTCAAAGTAAAGTTCAAAATCCAATAGATTCCAAATTTCTCTGGATAAAAGTCTTATTGTATGAGCATGATCTATATAAAAGTAATTTTATTTTTTCACAAATATTCTTTTCGGGGGCATAGCGCAAAATTAGTCTTAACTCACTATTTTTTATAATGAGTTACTACTGTTTTGCACAATGCCTGGGATTTGCTTAAACAAATTGTCAATTTCCCTTTCATGGTCAATGTCCCCTTTTTGATCCCTGTTTATTCTACCACTGTGTCTATCCATTTATATTACAGTTAAACATTGCTTGTTAATACTATTCACTGATTTTCTCCTGTTTTATATAAGGTACACCATGCATAATATTGTTGCAAACTTTATATATCTATATTAACCATTGATAAGCGACACTGAACTGTGTTCTATTGCTCTATTGCTATTTTAAAATACAGTGCTTATTTTTCACTATTCGGGGAAGTGTGGTTAGTGGAAAATAGTGGTTCAGGATTCTTCTTTTAAATCAATAATCCAAGATATCTAATATCTTGTTTATTTATTTTATTTATTGGAGTTAACGTTGTGTCAACACAATTTAGGTCATTTTTACGGCGTCCAGCGCACCTAACCTAGCTTTCCTGTACCATTGTCTATAACCAGTACTCACCTATCCTACAGGAAACTTCTCCATATTATCTAATCAAGGGAGGAAAATCAACATTATTGTCAAATTTTCATGGAAGGGTATAACCTCCCTGTGTGGGATTAGAATCTGCACCCCCTCGGGCACTGGATTCCAAATCCCGGCGCGCTACCAACTGCGCTATCGACCCGGGTTTCTCTAATATCTTGTTGACCTGTCTGAGTGATCAAGTGTTTCAAGATGCTAACTTTAAATAAGTTAATCCCATCTCTTAAAGAAATTTGAGTTCAGCTATCAATCATTACTCTCTTGGTGGGAAAGTAGGCAGTTACTCATTGAAGATGTTAGATTAGTTCTAATGCATCCAAGAATTTGTGGTTAGGTGAACTGACCATATCATAAGACTCTAGTAGGAGCAGTGGTCCAGTGGTAGGACGCGCGCTTAGGTATCGAGAGGTCCTGGGTTCGAATCCCACCAGGGGCACTGTTAATTTCTTGGAGCAAGAAATTTACCTGCCATTCTTCACTCCACCCAGGTGTAAATGGTACCTGCGAGGGTGGTATAATTCTGTTGCGCCACTTTGTCGGCTGCACTAATAAGCGGAGTAAAAAGACTCCCGAGGGAGATTGATAGATAGATACCAGTAGCCCAGTGACCAGGGGTAATAGCTGTAAAGTTGGTGAATGTGCATAAACATGAAACTTAGACTATAAAATGCAATTACTATACTTTTTTACTCTGATTGTATTGAAATCAAATAAAATTATAATGGAAGAATAAAAAATAAAAATAAAAAGACATTATATATGGAAACATATTTTATTAACAGTAACAATGAACACATAATCTAGCATTTTGATAAAATGTTTCAAAAATAATGGAAAAGTATGTACATTACACATATAAATATTAAGATGGTTCATTTATTTTGATATTCTAACATTATTCTTTGTTCAGTGAACATGGCAAAGTACACAATCAAGTTTGTTGTTAGCATTGTATTTAAAAGTGCCCACTCTGTTAAATCTAAAAGATACATAGGTTGGAAAATAAAGATGATTAAAATAGATGAACCACCTTAATAACAATTGTGATTATTTACAAAGATTCAGTATTCATAGTCACATAATATTTTTTTGATAAAAGATTGCATGTTTTTATGTTATTTAAACATTGTTTATTGTCACTAAAGTTTCTCTTTCAATTTGCTGTAAAGCATCAAGCTTTTTGTTAACAAGATTTTCTTTCAATTAAAAAGTACATAAAATACATGTACTATTCATTGTTAATAAACATAAAAAACATGGGTGGAAGTACAGGATTGTCAATATCCTCAAATTCCAGAATCTCATGATTTCAACACTTTATACTCAGGAAAAAGTACCATTAATCTAGTCCCCAAAATACTGAATTTCATGACTAACTCTGGAAACTTTCACCCATGTAAAAACATCACAATTTGTCTCATAGTTTTTCATATCACAAGCCATCTATTATGATGTTCTATATAATTCACATTCCATAACAACCCACGATCTAGCAGCCACGTCTTCTTTGTAGGGTTGATCTATATGAGGGAATACATTCAATCTCTCTATATCAGGTATAACAACAAACTCTCCTGTCCTAGACAATGTCTGTGTCACATTACGTACATAACTTTGTGCTGCAAACCATTTACGTAGACGATAAATCTTCAACATCTTCCTGACACCTTCCGCTATAGATTTACGTAACATAAGTCTCATAACTTTGATGTAGTTACTGTTGATGGCACTGTAGAAGGCTAGATCATTGATAGTTGTCAAATAATCATCTGAAAAGAGTAAAAAAGGAAAATTAGAAATATTTTTGTGTTGATTGTGGGTAGCTATATCAACAGCCTTGCTGTTGGGTCAATTGTTTAGCTATACAGTTGATTGCCTCACTAACCACTGAGAGAACCAGGTTCAATTTCCAATCAGGGCATTTGGTATTTTCCTCCTTTTTTACTTTAGTTTTTTGCTAAATTTTATTCTATTGGTTTAGATTAACTCCTTGCTATAGCTTGTTCACATTTACCAAAGTAACAAAAATTGTATGTACAGTCATTTCTTGTTATCTCGACTTTGTTGGGACTGTCGAAAAATAGTCGCGATAACGAATAGTCGAGCTAAACAGAATTTACAAAAGGGGGTTAGTCTGATGTCTTCAGTAGCCACATAACCTGCTCAGTGCGTGTAGTTTAAAATAATTGCTTTATTACAGCTGTGAATAGAGTTTCACTATTTATATCACAAATATACAATTTGTTAAGTTGTACGTTCACACTGACGCTGTTACATCTTGACGAGACATAGAAAAATTCGCGTTTTTTTTTCCCGAAAATCTACTTTTGGTTTCTAATTTTACACAAAAATATGTCTCGATGATGCAACTTATCAAGCGTTTATTCTTTTAACAATTTGTAACCAGTCAACAATTTTATATAAAATATTAGGCCTGGATGTGTATGCATGTCGTGACGTCATTGCCAGTAATACAACTCGCGCAATGTCGGCTTCTCTTTGATGTTCAGCAATCTATCAATGCCGCGTCTTGCTAACGACACATCGAGATGAGCACTAAGTAAAATTGAGTCGTAACAGATATTATCAAGTTGTCAACAACTTTATGTCCAACCGGCATTTTTCTGAAGCGAGACTAGTGATTTAGAATATGCTTTAAAATTGAGTGCAAACATTTCAATCAACTAAAAACCGAAATTAGATAAAGATAGGAATATAAAACACGATTCGTATTTTTATTTTTGATATTTTATCTTAATGCATATTTTTTCATAAAAAAAGGTAGTACCAGTCAGTAAGCGAGTGTATAGAAATTAAAAAATTAATGTAAAATCTAACGTGGGCATGTACGTTTTCACGCCATATTTAAAATATGACGTCATTAAATTTGAATATTGAACACATACATTTATTAATGTAGTGGTCTAATTATTTACTTTCTATGTTAGAATTGAAAAAAAACATACTGTTCTTTCTACATTTTGTTGTAGAATAAAACATAGACACTAGTTTTGATGGGCATATTAAATAACTCCTGCTAAAGCACTTGATATTTGATATTGCACACAAAACTTGTGCCTATGTTTTATTATACTACAAAATTGAGACAACTGTATGTTATTTCTTAAATGTAACAATTTGATGCAGTTTTATTGTCATAATTTTCATTCATATTCTTTGTTAAGTCTGAAATCACTGTTTGACCAGATGTTACAAAAATTCTAATGTAAATAAATTTTCACTTAGTTCAAGAAAAGAATTCAAAGAATATACTCACCTAGAAGTTTGATTTGTTCTACAGCTTTATCATGTTGTCTAAGATGATGTTGAACTTGTTTCACACTATGTAATATTTCCATGATTATTATATAAGATGAAATCTGATTGGTCAATGATTATGAACTCTGACCAATGATTGGCTGGTTTAAATATTCAACAATTTTATATTCCTTCTTAAATATGACAACAATAATAATTATTTCCCCCACTGATTATTCTTTAACTGTTAAAGAAAGTCACATAAGCATCTTTTAAATTTTATTCCAAGGAAAGAATGAAATGGAAGTCAAAATAACATTCAATATTTGAAGGTTTTTCCCACTTAAAACCCTGTCACAATAAAATTCCTATTATCACAGTGTTAGTAAATCCAGACACTTATCAGTTTAATCCTATATTTAACTGTCCTCTGATGTTAATATGATAAACTTATCTTAATTCTAATAAGAACAATTCAAACAAAACAGATCAGTACAAATCTTTTGTTTTCAACTCAGCAAGATAAAAAATGGCTATGTAGTTCAAAGCAATAAATTTGTAGTAGACAAATTCAAATAATTAGAAAAGCTTCTCCGGTCTCAGTGTCTGATTGGCTAATTCAAATATTTAAGGAGGGTTTTTGTTTGTTTTTGAAAATCAACAAAAGTAAAGCATTTATGTCTGCTGCTTATTATTTATTCTTATCAATTAGAGGCAATTATATGGCAATTAGTATTAAGATGGTCATAAGTAGTAAAACTCTAGTATAACAATTAAAGTGTGAATTACTTTACAAACTAGGCTATTTGTGTCTCAATTGGTTATAAAACTGTTAAGTTTATGTCAATGAGAATATATTGTATTGTTTCCTGGCTATAGAAAGTTCTACTTTGTTCATTGTTTACTCTTTTGATCTTTAACAAGGCGTATAATTATTAGCAAACATAGTAATTATCAATTGTTATTTAAAGTATAATTATTAGCAATCATAGTAATAATTGTCAATTGTAGTTTAAATTGTTTTTAATAGTTTATTATTAAACTGCTGCAAATATTTTAAGTACATAAAGATGCATTTTATTTTGTTTGCTAACTACTCACAGTAATTAATTGATAAATTGTTAATTATTGAGTATTACTACATTTTTCTTTATTTTAAAAGACAGAATATTGAACTGAAAAAATAAAATTCTCCTATATATCAAGACAAATTTTTTTATTAAGAACTAAATTTGTATCAAAATTCTTATCCCTTTTCATATAAACATTAACTTGTGCTTGTAATAAGCCTTTTAGCATTATATTAATTTATATCCTTTTAGTTTAGAAGTTTTGTTGTTAAATTCCGTTCATACTTGTTTTTGTACTGATACTGTGTTCTTCTGAAATCTTCATGCTTGTTTATATGTTATGACCTATTATACTGTGTTATAAAACTGATTTAAGGCTATCTTGGTCTGTGGGCCCAACTTTAATCAAGATTCGATATTTTACCATCCTTTAAAAGGCTTTCCCTGTCTTCAAATACATAGAAAAGAGTATTTAGATAGGGTGGATGAAACCAGTATTGCATGTGATAAATGCAATTAATGTTCAAAGATTTTGACAATTTCAATATTTGATCGGCCATGTAAGTTTTACTTGGTATTTGGTCACTTGACCTCTACATAAGTGTTACATGCCCAGTTCTATGTTTCTACTTACTCTTTTTCTATGTTCTATTTATTATACAAAATTTACATTATTCAAAAATCTTAATTTCTTATATTTCAGTTTTGGTAGTAATGAACAAGTTGACTTATCTACTAAAGCAGTGTGTTTAGATGCTGTATATAATGTTTTATGGAGGTAAGTGACCCTGTTTTTAAACTGTATAAAGCTATATCCAGTCTTGGAATTTTGCCAGTGGACAATGGACCCATTGGCCAGTATAATAAAGTGTCTTACAAGCAATTTTAGTCGCAATCTGATTAAATACCTAATCTTAAATTTTCCTCTCGTCTAGTTGCTAATTTAGATTTGGCTGTTTTCAAACGAGGGTAACGTTCAGGTGACCTTTTCTCATCATTATTTTCAATTCCTGATAAAATTGTTATGATTAGTAACTTGTTTACATTGTCTATGTCACGCGATTTGAAATGAGCTGTCCAATCGCAGACTGTGAATAATACCTCTGTTAAATTAGCTCGCAAACCTTGATCTAAAAATAGAAATTACGAAATCAAAATGTTATGAATAGTGTTTTGTCTAGATGAAAGCTACGCATTGATTAATCGACATAATTTTTGGTAATAATCTGCCCAGGTCCACCAAAATTGCCGTTAGTGTAGTGACTTTTTAGAAAGTCAGAGATATTCTGGTTCACTCACTTGTGTTTGTTGTTTATCAAATTGTATGATATAGTATGCTAAAACATTAAAAAGGACATATCAAATCACTGAGATTTTTTTCACTCCTGTGAACTTTCAATTGGTTCAGTAAAAAGTTCATTTTGCTGGACCAAATGAAAGTTAGTGGTGAAACTGATATCTAATAATAATAGGAGTTACCACAATAATTGTCTTTACATTGATAAGAATCATTTCAGAAAGCCAGTAAAGGTTCCTATTGTCAAAGGTTATAAATATATAAACTTAAGAATTTTTTAACAATTTGGTATTTTTTATTTAGGTAAATTTTCACTAGCTGTAACACTTCATTATACAGGGTTTTCCCTGATGCACAAATTTGTGCGTTTTGACGTATATCTTTTCAGCAAATGACCCGTAAAATGAACTTATATTGCGACACACTGGACGCACAAAATAACTCTTCCTAACAGGGGCTTTTAAAGAGTTAATATAAAAGAGGGCATTTTTAAATAAAATTCAGTGTGGTAAATGTAATTTCTAACCGACAACACTTGTGTTAAAAAATCGATATGAGACGCGGTCTACCTTTATATTAGTACTGAAATGTCGGTAAACGTCTTTGATCACGGTCGCTTACAGCTGTGATTCATATTAATAAATACAAAAAAATATGTGGCTATGTAAATACGCTTAGTTGTATGTTGAAGATGGTAAGATAAAACACCCCACTCACGTGTCAAAACTTCAAGACAACCCATTTAAAAGTGCAAGACTATTAGTAAAGTTAAGTGATAACAGATTTTTGTATATGACCTGCAAAATTTAACAATGACCCCCAAATCCTAAACCTAGGGGGAAAAAAAAATTTTTTTAAAGGGAAAACCCTGTTTATATTTTACAAATATTTCAGTTTTTGTCCAGAGACTAACAATATAGATTGTTACAATGTGATAGCAGCAGAAGCTAGAAGTATTAAACCAGATGATAAAAGTTTATGTGTACTCTTCAATCCAGAGTTAACTGTGCCTATCATAGGTGGCGCTGAGGCTACAAGATCTCATTGTGCTCTTCATGTGCTTGGTAAGTGTGGTAGTAAAGTGTTTGTGAGGAACTGAAATAGGGAAACACAGAGGTTCATATTAAAAATATTGATGGAATGGTCTTATATAGGGAAGCACAGGAGTTCAATCAGAACTTCATAAATGGATGGAACGAGGGAAGAGGATTTATGGGTTAGAAACTGTACTCTATGAATTGGAATGTCTAAAATATTGGGGCCCTTATTGTACTCTATGTAACAAACATTTGAAATATAGGAGATTTGCAACAGACTCCATGAATAGAAATTTTTTATGAAACAACTGGTATTTTTATAAAAGCTAAATGCTTGGTAATTCTTGATGAATTATTAATATTTACACTGACTTGTCCAGCTTTTTTAAGTATACAGGTACATACTTTTCCAAATTGTTCCAAGTAATTTTATTTATGGTTGGATGATATATTAATACGGCACATGTTTATTCAAAAACTTTCGAAAAATGCCAACACATTCATCCAGTAGAAATAAAGAAGTACATGTATACTGTAATAGGTTTAGTCAAGCATTAGGCCACAACAAATTGATCGTATGTTCTTTGGATTCGCTCGCACCTTTATTTTGAAGGTTTTTACAAAAAAAATTTTTTTTATTTCCTCGCTCGCTCATAAAAATTTGGTCAAACTGCTTTATAAAGCAAGTGAACAAAGACTTTTTTATTTTTTGTCTTCACTCGCTCGCCCCATTTTTTTTTCAGAAAAATCCGTAGAACATATGATCAACTTGTTGTGGCCTTATTGGTATTCTGAACAAAATAATTAATATGCTTATTTTTTTCTGTAGGTTGTTTGGATACTTTAACAATAGCCAATCAAAACAACCTAACTGTACTAGAAGAATCCAAAGAGAAAGCATCTACCACAAAGATATACAACAAGGATGATTTCTCTGTTGTTAATAGATTTGAAAGTAAGTCATTGTTTTAACTCATTTATTCTTGCTTGTTTTCTATTAAGAATTAATACAATATATCATCCTTTCTTATCATGCTTTACTATGAAATTTTATGTTTTTTGATGAAAATATGTAGTGGAAATATAATGTTTAGTTTTAAAAACCTTAGTCAAAAGACGCCATAGAAGAAGAAAACATAATTTCCTTAAAATTTGGGAATAATGTTGGTTTCCCAACATATAATGAGCTGCTGTTATCTCCTTTAAGAGAAAGGTACTGGTAAAAGAAAAATGTCCAGAAAAGCTGGTTTGGCAAGTCTTTTGCTTAAATGACCTATTAGTGTAGAATTAAAATCCATATATAAAAGAATTTATTGAACAATGTCTGCGTTTCTCATTATATATCATAAGGCTGAAAGTTTTCAGAACTGATACTTGAAATTAATTAATTTTGGAACCTGAAAATGGGTTCTGTTTCTATGCTTAAGTCGCTAAAATAATTTCAGGATTTTGGAAATGTTTACACTTTCATCCACAATATTATAATTTTATATATTTACGTATATTTTAGATCATGGAGGTGGTTGGGGTTATTCTGGACATTCTATTGAAGCTATTAGATTTATGTGTGATACTGATATATTACTGGGTGGTTTTGGTTTGTTTGGTGGTAGAGGAGAATATTATGGTAGAATTAAGGTAGGTTTGTTTTAACTTCATTATATCCCCCGCTTCGAAGAAGAGGGGGGTATACTGTTTTACCCTTGTCTGTCCGCCCGTCTGTCTGTTACAAAATTTCCGTCGCACTTTTCTCAGCAACTATTGCATGCAGCAGCCTAATACTTTGCATATTGCTTCATCCCATAGTCCCATGTGGTGTAAAGCGATTTCATGCTCCTTGCTCATCTACTTCCTGTTTGTCGCATATTTTTAGATTTTTGCGGGGGTATCACTAGTGAGCATTAGCTCACAGATTTACTTGTTATATATACTTTTGCCCCCTTAGTTAGCTCAGTTAGTCGATGGCTTACAAGTCTGCAGATTGAAGGGTTGTGAATTCGATTCCTGGGTGGGGCATGCTTTTGTGGAGTTTGGTTGTTAGTAAATTTCTACTGTCATTCTCCCTCCTACCTTTGATTTTTAATAATGTAAGACAGTTGTTGGTCACTGACAGAAGTATGCACCAAGTGACTGGTTAACAGTTCAGAGACTAAGCTTTTCCAGAAAAAGTGACCTCTGATATGATGTATACACTGTGTTGCTATGGCATTGAATTTTTGTAGCAGTATGATTTATCATATTAAATGACAAAATAATCAACCCGCCCAATTATTTTGAAACAAATAATATTGACTAGCTTGGATCATTTCTCACTAGTCCTGCAGACTTTAAAGTGATGAAATATATACTTTGAATAAGTAAAGATCTTTAATGTCCCTAACATTTATTTGAAGTATTGTCATATTATTTATTTCAGTTATTTGAGTTAGGACCAGATGGTGGTGAGAATGAAGGTGATGGTGAAATGATTACAGAATCTGAAGAAGTAGCTTTTGAATGTGCTGCTAGGTTAGACCATTATTATTTCTGTTATTTGATTTCTGATGATAATATTTAATTACTATTTACTGATAAGGCAATGAGGATCAAATTGATTTTCATACTAGGACCTAAAATAACACAGTGGGTTAGGTGATAGGAAATGAAGACATTGGGATGAAATTGTTCAAAATCAGACACTGATGGTTCAAACCCAGTCTGTCCATTATACTTTTTCAGATTTTATTATTATGGTTTGATTTCTGATGATAATTAATAAGTATATAATAGATTTGCATTATAATTTTTTTCTGTATTTTTTTCTCAGTTTTTGAATGCTACTTGGACATTTAGTTCTCTGTTTATATAGTTAATAATAATAAATGTTTTTCCTCTAATACAAAAAGGTAGCATGCTTTTTTTGAATGTTATATAGGATAGTACCTTTTAGCATTAAGGGGACATAATATGTATGTTATTTTACAGAGAAAAGTATCCAATGTTATTTGATGAACCTGTATTGTTACAAGCACATTGTTGGTATGTTGCTTTAGCTAAAATATCTGGACCTAGTAGTGATTGTGGATCTAATGGTCAGTCTGTGGTCACTGCTGAAGATCAGTAAGTTATTGTATATATCATATTGTTAAAATAAAGTTAAAGGGCAGTTTTTATACATGTTTGGCTGACTTAATAATAATTCTGTACAATTACACCTAGTCATTTAGATCACCTTTGAACAGGTGACCCTCACAGTACCCATTTACAGGTGGTTGGAATGGAACAACTATAGCTTAATATCTTGCTCTAGAAAATTTGCAGTCCCTAGTGGAATTTGAGCTGGTACCTTTCAATTACTAAGCCCGCGTCCTACCACTAAACTATTGCTCCTATATTATGTAAGTACTTTTAAAGAATGAGGCGCCCATTAGTTGCCTACCAGTAAGTGTTAGATTACCTATACAGTTTGATATGGCTTATGCAACATTCTTGATATCTCATGTTACGCTTTGTTTGGTGCATTTTTTTGCGCATTCATCTGTAAAATAACAAATTTTAATTGTTTGTTTCTATGTTTTTCTGCGAACATGACTTTAATTGTACAATTACAACGCTACCTCTGTTGTTATTATTCATTTTTACCCTGAAAAAGGCAAAAGTTCTTGCTGAATTGTTTGAAAAAAATATGATATTTTACGCAATTTTGTTGTGACTTTATCATTTTAAATTCTTGATCTAACCTACGTGAAAACATGATCTAATCTATAAACATTGTTTTATACTTGTGATATTTCAGAGTTGTATTTAAGTTTAAAGGATCCAAGAAATCTAACAATGGTACAGATGTAAATGCAGGACAAATACCACAGTTATTATATAGATTACCTTCTAGAGATAATACTACGGTTACCAGGAAATCTGATAATACTGAATCAGCTCATATACTAAGTTCTGATTTCTCTGTCACTGTATCACCAGTAAGTTTATTGTTACAGTTTAAAGGCATAAACTTGATGGGACATGACAAAAATTTTGAGCTAGAGGGGAATTTAACCAGCTGAATTTAGTTCATTATTTTTTTTAAGGAGAAGTCTTTTTAGATGATAGAGGTCGCTTTTTAGGGTTGTTGATCCATTTCCTACAGTATTGATAAATACCATTAAGTTCTGCTATAGTAACCTCCTTGGTTATGGCAAGGTCATGCAATATTTATGAGTCCCAAAATGCTTAATTTGACTTGAAAAAGTTCCCTATATTAAAACAATTCCACCATTAAGACCATCAGTTTGTTTCCATTTATTGTGGACACGGGGCCCGTAATATCAAGCGTCTTACGACCAATTTTAGTTGTAAATTCTTCTATGTTGTTTTGTTAAATTATCGTAAGATTTTTGATAATATGCTGCCATGGACCACTAATTTCAAAATATTTAAATAATCGGCACAAATTGTTAAACATGTAGCCTTGATATGTACCCCAAATTAAAATTTTGTATTGTTCATGACTTATGTAAGACAAATTCACAATTTTACTTGTCTATATTGTAGGAATGTTTTGAAGCTTTATTAAAGTTATTAGAATGGAGTTGGAATACATTTCATTCTATAGCCCAAGATTTAGAATCTACAAGAGGTAGCAGCCATCTTGGTGCTATAACAGACCTAAAGAAACTTGTATATATCAGTAAAGCATGTCTTAGATTGTTGAAGATATTTATAAATGAAATATATCCTGATGGAGGTAAGACTTTGTGACTTATCTGAAATATGTTAGTGTTGGTAACATTACTATAAAAATGCATCAATTAGGTTTTGTTTTGGAATTGTGGGCATATGAACTTACTGTATAACCTTCCTAGTAAGGAAAACCTGAAAAGTACCCATTCAATTGTCTATCATACGAAATTGGTATTTAAAAAAAACTGTTAAAGTAGCCACACAGCACCAGGTTATTTTAAGTTATTTTATGGAAACTTCTCTAGATACTTTTATTAATGGTGGAAAATTGACATTATTGTTACATTTTTATGGAAGAAATCAGAAAGGTTGCATCTGATTCTCAGGGTTCTTATCAGTTCATTTTATAGGGATAAGGACATGTAAGTGGCCTGATAGCTCAGTCAGCAGAGCACTGGCTTTGTTAGAAATGGGTCAGACTGAATATTTTTCTCACATTGATATTGTTGCTGAAATTTTATAACCATCACTGGAAGCAATTATTTTTATATATGCATATTACATGTTAGTATTGCCTATGGACAAATGTTTTTTCTGCATTAAAATTTGTGTCAATGTATCTATATTTACAGCTGTAGTAAAGAAGATGTCAGCAGAGACTCTAAGATTAGCAGAATGTGTTGGTAGTACCCAAGATTTGTTACGTCGTATATTAGCAGAGGAAGTGAATCCTGATAAGTTTAAAGTATTTGTAGATGAACCATCAGGACATGAAATCTCTTCACCATTTGTTGACGAGATATTGAATGAATGTCATCTAACTTTTAGATCCTGTTTTCATGCATTCTATCCTACTGGTACATTAAAATGGTTATGTTTATGTGATCTACTTCAACATCTTGATCCCGTAAGTCATCTTTGTATTTTGTATTGACTTTTACACGAAAACTCAGTCGATTACCTTCATGTCGTTTTGTCTTCTTCACTTATAGCCTTCTCAATAAGCTCACTTGTTAATACATTTGACTGTCTATCTATCTAGGGGCCGTTGGTTTGATTCTCTGGTCTGATCTAAATATCTTTGTGGACTTGTTTTTTCCTAAATCTTATCTATTAAAAATGATTATCATTGTGTAATGAATGAAAAATATCATATTTAGAATTATCTTGTCAATGTTTTTCAAAAATATTAATGACTTGAAATCAGCACTTGAAGAATTCTATCTGAAGTCATTTGCTTCTATGACCAAGTTGTATTCTCATACTTTGCATACTCATATTTTATAGGCTATGGTAAATGCTGGAGGTTATGGTAGATTGTTAGCAGCTATTATGGAAGCTATGTGCCATCCAACTATAAAACTAACTAATATAATGCCAATCAACTGTGAGCCACAGACTGAAGAAATTCTTAGAAAACAATCAACAGTAATCATGGATGATAATACAAATAGTGTAGCTAGAATGGGAGATGTATATAGATTTCCTTTACTGGTTGATCACATGACTGGTAGAATTGAGGTAAGAATTCAGAAAAAAGTATTTTTTTGTCCTTTTAGTGTTAAATTTGATCCAACTGTCAGTGGCACATACATTAATCGGCAACCTAATTCAAACCTGATTTAAAATTATTTGCAAGCATACTCCTTTATTTTAGATCTGGCTTCTCCATATCACGAATCACTTGGCTGACCTTTGCTTTTATAATATTTATGATGAAATCATTTTATACAATAACATAGTCTTCGTTACTCAGTTTGTAAAGAGCCGTCCAATTATAGCTTATAAATAACACCCAGCTAGAAAACCTCCGTCTAAAAATAGAATTCACAAAATCAGGATGCTATAAATATTGTTTCGTCTGGATGACAGCTATGAAGTAATGCTCTTATGTGAGCTCCTGAGCCATGACTAGAGATAATATACGACAGGGGTCTGTAGGATATTTGTTTACGAAGATTGAATAACCCTACTGATTTACATGCACACTACAGTACTTTTGCACTTGGTATTGATAAATAAGTTATCTATAATAATTATTATCTTAGTATAAATGTTTTGAATACTTTTTACTTTTTAACATAACATACCAGACTAGAAAATTTAAGGCTATGACATATAGTCCCATGTAAAAGCTGGCAAAAATCACTTATTTCAGAATATTTTTTCATCCACCAGCGTGCTAATTATTTTCTTTCACAATGTTGTATTTTCAGACATCTGGTATTGGTAACAGTCATATATCATTTAAAGAAGTATTAGATAGATTATTACTGGTAGTATCATATCCTGTAAGACAAGCTTTGATACAATCAACATCACCATATCCTTCAGTACTTGTAGCTAATACATGTTCTCTATTGTCTACCATAGTCAGTGAACTAGCCGCTACAGCTACAGGATTAGAGGTATATACTTGTATATATATGTTTGCCAGTTTCCTAAACATACAGCTAGCTAGCTAGCTAGCGCATTGCCCTCTGGTGCCCTCAATTTGATATTGCATAGTTATTACTTTTGGTGTAAGAAGGGTACCATGTACAGCATGAAATTAATTTAGAGCTAAATTGCAGCAGTTTCCATTTCACATCAGATTTAAAATGTGGCCCTGAATTCCTGTGGATATATGTTCTGACAACTGTTATTTAAAACCTATACAAAAAGTGAAGAAAAAAATAGGTGTACAATTTGAAAGTAGTAGGCTTCTACATTCCACATCAAGTAGGAAGATTCTTGTCACCCATCTGGCTTCTTGGGCATTGATGTGCTAAATGTGTATACTAGCTTATATTCAATTCATGAGCTATTGGCAAGTTTTAAATATTTAATTAAATGTACTATTTACAGACTGATGTAACATCAACAACTAGACCAATGTTAGTAACACCTAACAGATTTACTCGTACAAGTCAGACAGCATATTGGAATACAGGGAATGGTTCCCCTGATGCTATAGAGTTTATGGTAGATAAGCCGGGTATCGTTATAGCTGGTGTATGTTTATATGGTGGGGAAGGAGCTTATACTTATGAATTAGAACTTCTAGATGAGGTATGGTATTTATAGTCTAGTTTTGGGCTTTATATGTTCACTTACTTTCCACCCTTTTCTCCCGGGCATTTGGCTTTTGATATCTAAATATCTGCCTAGGGAGTCTTTTACCTTTCTTTGAAATCCACAATGGTATTACAGTTACTCTTTCATAGCTTGGTAAAATGAAGCACTTGCAGATACATTGCTTGTAAATTTTGATATACTTTAAATTCAAATTTTTATTTTTCAGCATTTACATTAGCCACAGTGTAACTAATGTCTGTTTCTAGTCTATGAAGTCAAGAGGTCCACATAAATCTAATTACTTTATAGCTGAATGATTAACCCCCTTAATGATAAGCCATTAATCTTTACAGTCCTAGTTTTTATCTATTTAGATTGTCACTCTTATGTCTCTTGTAGCAATTCATATCACTATGTATGTATATTTTACAGCAAAGTAATGGTGGACAGAACTCAGATCCATCCCATACACAACGTTGGCATAGTATAGAAATAGTTAAAGGATCATATGGTCCAGAAGATTGTGTTAATGATATAGCTGAAATAAAATTTGATAAACCAATACCAATTAAGGTGGGTGTATCTAAAGTAATAAGATGTTGATGAAAGTCAGAATTATACATATAATTCAGTGTTATGTACTATAATTGTTGTAGCTTGCTCAATTTTATGTCCAGCAATTGATTCAGGTTTCAATTTCTGACTATAGCAAGTCATACCCTACCATGAAATCAGTAATAATTGTCTCTTCTTTAAATAGGAAGACTATGTATAATGTGTGTGTCTTGTGAAATAAACAAGCGCTTGTAGAGATATTTTGCCCTAAATTCGTGCTGAAATTAGACCTTTCACAATTAGCCACCCTAAATAGCTGAGATATATATTGTTTAAAATTACAGTTTTTTGTTTTTGTTTGGTTTAAGGTCTTAACAACACATTTGATAGATCATGGCAGTCAGTCAACCTACACACCATTCCTGGAAAGGCTAAATCTCTAGATTAGCTGTTTACCAGTTACTAGGTGCATTCTTCTGTCAGTGACTGACCGCTGCCTTTTATGATTATGAATCAGATGTAGGAGGGAGAATGGCAGTAGAAATTATTTTATGATCAAACTTTAAGAAGGTATACTCTGCCAGGGAATTGAACTATGACCCCCTCAGTTTGTGTGTCAGACTGACTGAGCTAGCCATTAAATCTAAATTGATAAATAAAGTATGTTCTCTATATTACAGGAAAGTGTAAAGTATTCTATAAGATTACGTAACCGTGGTTTCCAGAGAACATTTAATGGTGATGGTGGTATAAGTAAAGTTAAATGTCCAGATAGTACAACATTTACATTTACTGCTTGTTCACTTAGTAGTAATGGTACTAATCATATGAGGGGACAAATACCACAAATATTGTATTATAGGTATGTTATGGTATTTTTCATCAACATTCATCATGATCGAACTTTTGATTAACGTGCAGGTGTGGGGGCATTATCCACATCAGTGGGCCCCCTTCCAGGTAGCTGTCTTGCTGCACGCCTGGCGTTTCTCACACCTGATCTCCAGGTTTCTCTCTCTTGAGGGTCCATTGCAGAGAGGTTCCATTCTTCGGATCCCTCTGTTAACTGCTTCCATGTCAACTTGGGCCTTCCAGGTCTGTGTGTCCCTGTGACCTGCATGGTACTGGCTGCCTTGATTGCACCACTAGATCTTTCTAAGTGGCCATACCATTGAAGTCTCCTTTCCCTCAAGATGAGGTCCAGGTCTTCTAGGCCGAGCTGTTTGAGGAGGTTGTGCGGTCTGATGGTGGCATATGGATTTGTTTCTTGATGTATGTAATGCGTGTTTGTCTCATTTTAAAGGGCCAACCCTTAGTTTCATGGTTGGCACCCTTTGCTTTGTTTGGTTTTAATGGCACACTAACACAAAGATGCTAAATCATGCACCCTTTGTTGTATGTTGAGTATTATAATTTGAGCATCCAGTCAGTGATTAAGGTCTCAGACTTTGAATCACTGTCACCTATTATTACTTGCCTGTTTAAAAAAAGACACCAAAACAAATTGTATTGCTATTTTAGTTTAGAAATTTTCAATCAGTTTAAAAGTTCCAATTTCACAAAACTTTCAAATGAAGATTGGTTGCAATAGCACTTTTTCAAAAGAAATTCATTTATAAAAAACAGTAGTATTTATTAAAAGTTTTTCTGTTTTTCTTAGTTTTGTGCTATTGATAAGAATAATTGATAGATTTCAATTACACTGGAACCTCGCTTAAAGACCACCCCGATTCAAGGACCACCCCGCTAAAAAGACCAGTTTTGAAAAGAACAGATTTTTTTGCTCTGTATTTAGTTGTCTTTAACCCCGAAGTTAGGACCACCCCACTACTCCGTAGTACGACCACTTCTTGCTGACAAAACGCTTTAAATGCGTGCTTTTTGACCCCGCTAAAAAGACCACTTAAAATTTGCGAAATATTCGGCGAGCGACCGGCAGTCTGACTATGGTATATGTTTTTCACACCTGTGTAGATAATACACTGCACCCATAGTTCGTAAACAAAAGATGTCAATCTGTTAGGTAACTAAATAAATAAATATAACATGTTATATAGGGTCCTTGTTTTAAGTTAACAAAGTATATGTCAGGCAATCTTTGTACTATGAATTATGCTAGACCAATTTATCCGCTAATAAGACCACCCCGCTAATAAGACGACTTTTTAAAAGAACAGTCAGTGGTCTTAATAGAGGGGTTCCAGTGTAATTTAATGTGTTTTGAACTAATTCTCCAAAGACCAAATTATTATTCTTTTGACATATTTCATTTTGATTGAATATGTTCCAGTACATTAGATATCTATATTTTATAATCACTTGTATGCATCTGAGTTTCTTGAAATGAAAAAGTTAGACTTCACAACAACAAGTATATTTGAGTTTAGAGATTACTATGAGTTAAATTGATATTTCGAATCTAGTTTGTTGGGAATTGGAATCTAGTCTCCCGAAGGGGGTCCGGCTTCGGATCCCATCCCATGGTGGTCAAAACCTTCTATGAAAATTTGACAATAATGTCAATTTTCCTCATTCAATAAGGTATATGGAGAAGTTGCCAACCTTGTGGAATAGTGAGTGAGTACTGGTTACCGACAAGGGTCCAGAAAAGCTAGGTTAGGTGCAATATCCACTGTAAAATAACTTATTTGTGATGACCTGGCTTTAAATCAAAACAATAAATGAAAATATTTCAATATTTCAGTGCACCTCAAGACGGTGAGCAACATCAACAAAATTCCAAGAATTTAGCAGAACTACAAGCTAGAAAGAATGCTATAGATATAGTCAGTGCTATATGTTGTGTAGCTACAGATTTGTTACAAAGATCACAAAGTATTACTCCTGATATTGTCAAAGATACACTAGGAAATTCTCAACTATTTAAATCATTGTTACCATTATGTCTGGCTTATATTGGACCTGTAGCTTCCAGTGATCCTAGGGTAAGAACTTAATGTGTTGATTTATATGTTTTTTATAACAAGCAGAAGAATTTTCCCAGTTTTGCTGAAGTGCTATTTTTTTCTGCAGTCCAGAAGGGTCCTGGGATAGACTCAGATCTGGAAAGAAAAATTGAGTCTGCTGGAGAACTAATGATCTTTAGGACCAGATAAAGTAATGCCTGACTTTAGGCCCCAGACTCCTTCCTCCTAATCAGAGAGCTTTATGTTAAAAGATAGTTGCCGCGAGGTTTACAATGCGTGGAAAAGACAACACGAAAACAATTAATTATGGTGTAATTGAATTGAGTTTCAAGTGGATGAACAGTTGTGCAGGCTGTTCTCACACAAAGTGTCTTTTGCCATAAATATAATTATGTAACTTGCCGAGTCTGTATGTTTGGGAATGTTATTAAGAATATTAGAATGTTTTAAAGATTTACTAAATATACTGTAGGAGCAGTGGTCCAGTGGTAGGACAAGGGTTTAGGGAACCAGAGGTCCAGGGTTCAAATCCCACTAGAGGCACTGCTAACTTCCTTGAGCATGAAATTTACCTGCAGTTGTTTCACTCCACCAAGGTGTGAATGGATACTGTGAGGGAACACCTTAAGGTGATTTCAATGTCCAGGGATAATCTAACAAAATTATGAAGTTAGCTAAACATATAAATTGAAGCAGACGTTTGAGAAAAACTGCACTTTTATTTTAAGTATTATACTGAACCAATGCTATCTATTTATATCACCAGGGTGCTGTACAAGTATTAGGTTTGATACAAGAAGTATTACCAGCTTTATCTACATTAATAAACAATGTATACCCAGCACCACCTAAAGTAGAAGGGGAGATAACTAATGGTAGTACTACATCACCACATTATGCTATATTAGAAAGTGATCATCCTTATAAACCTGCTACTGTATCTAATTACAAGGTGAGTACAATTTATTTCATGCTTTATGGTGAAAGACCATGTTATTTGATGATATAAGATAAGATTGCTCTCAAATCATACAGTTTTCTTTCCATGTTCATTAGAGGTGAAACGATTCAAAAATTTTCGATTCGATTCGATTTCGATTTTTCATCAAACGATTCAATTTTTCGATTCAATTCGATTTTCTACTGGAATTATATAGGACATAACAAAAAAATAAATTATAAAAAGAATTAAGAAAGAGATACAACCCAAAGACAATAGAACATAAATAAATATATATATATATTTAAGAACAGTGCATTTTTATCTGAGGGACCTCCCTCCCGGAAGACGAAAAATTCTAATTCTAATTCTTTAATAATACCCATTTTACAGGTATTAGAGCTTGAATAGTTAAAAATATTTTACTGCATTTTAGCATATGTAAATGACAAATCGTATTATTTCCAACTTTTTAATGAAAAGTAATGCCCATGGACAAATTGTTTATTTCTCCTTACCTACATGTACGTGCAAACAGTATATGACTCAAGTCATTATCAAAATAAAATTATTCATCAGTGCATCAATGCCATAATTAATGACTAGTTAAGGTTACGCTTAGACAATAAAAAATTGCAAGCATTCAGCAAATGTAGATCACTATGACCAGCTTAATTTAGTTTGTTTCAAAATATTTTCTTTTGGCTCTGGCATGATTTAAAATCATTCTCATTACATCATAAACGTTTTATAAATTAATTTTTATCAACTCTAGATCTATATTTATAACTTTCTTACACTAATGTTTATTTCAAAATAAAATTATTTTTGGGCTTAAATGAACGTATTAGTGAGAATATACAATTATCTTCGGACATTTCATAGAATTCATTTCCAATTTATAGTAAATAAAATCTAACCAACCACGTTTTGCCCGATTTTAATAGTTAAGAAAAACAAAGAGGATTTTCCCGAAAATTAACGTAAATAACGTCAAAACAAACAATTAAGTTTACAGTTTATCTCTAAATTACTTTATCATGCTTGATTTAATTTTGTATCATAGGGAACGAAATCGCGTCAACCATTTCGGCGTTATGTCATTCATTTTCGCGACCCACGCTAGATAGCAATTTCATATGAAACATCTTTTGTGATTAAAAACTTATTGTTTTCAATGTTTTCATCTTGATTTAACAAATGATGCTTCAGGAAACAACGATGTGAAAGTTTAATTTGTTTTTCTTAAGAAAAATCCCCCAATATTGCCGATCGTGTAAAACTAAATCGACTGGTTATATCTTGGTGGCCCCTTTATCACGATATTCTCTCTAGGTACCAGTCTTAGGTATATATGAATGATATCAAGCGTGTTAACTAACTCGGCGACTCCATTATCGATTTTCTGTCAGCGAGTAAATCTCCCAGCGTGTGACCGACAATAAGGTCTAATTGACGTGTACGCGTAATTAACATGTATAATTGCAGCGGGCAGTCACTTTTTACAACTCTTATCTGGATTAACAATCGTCGGTCAATAAGGGTACACTATTTTAGTTTACTATAAAAAATGCTTATTTTAACCGAAAAGGGGCGTTTCATTCAACTCACAAAACTACTGAAAAAGACAGTATTTAAAAAAAGAATCGAATCGAAACTGCCTCTTCCGAATCGAACCGAACCGAATCGAGCGTTAAAAATCGCGATTCTTTGTGAACCGCGATTAATCGTTTCACCTCTAATGTTCATCAATTATTTTGTCAGAATAATTGTTAGATTTGTTAGGATTAATTTTGGCAACCAGAGGCACTTTTCACAAAAAATCTAACAATAAAAATCCTCGTAAGTTAAAAGCAAGAGACATTTATAGTATGATCATTGTTTGTTCTATCAATTCATAATACACTTGAACTATGTAGAATATTGTTTAACTCTGAACGTCATATAATATTTATATTATCAACCTTCAGACTTTAACAGCAATGGTTTTTAATTGACTTATTATGACAATTTTTTTCCTTAGAATTTTTGTAGAAATGGCCACAGGCCAATGTATCAGTTGTAATACTTGAGTCATTTGACAATTTTTTTGTAATATTGTGACATATTGTTTAAAATAAATGCCTTTCTAACTGTTCCACTATCTAGAAAAGAGTAGTAAGTTGAATAATAGTATCCCATTATATCAATGTGTCAACACAGAACTTGTCCTTCTGTAATTACATGTTGTTATACTAGTTTTACTCTGACTTTTAGGTATGCTATAATGTAACTACAGTAAAGTTCTGCTATTAAGACCAGCATAATCGATGGTCTTAATAGCAAAACAGTCTTTTTTTAGTTCACAAATTAAGCATTTGGGTTTAAATAATTGTCAAAAATTGCATGATTTTGAAATAATAGAAGTGGTCTTAATTGCGGAACTTTACTGTAACCATATCAATAGATCAGCTCAAAACTAACTTACATCTTTTTTAGTTACATGCATGAATAGACTAGTTTTAGAAATATATATCGTATTTCCAGGTAACATTTCCTGAGTCGGTAGTCTGGATGGTTGTTGAGTTTGATCCACAATGTGGTACAGCCCAAGCAGAAGACACTTTACAATTATATGTTCCTGGTTATCAGAAGCTTGAAAATCCTGTGAATCCCATCCAAGTCACTAGTGAAGAGCAAGAAACATCTAAAGTTGCTTATTGGCCAATATTGAAGAAATTCCATGGAACTAATAACTGGCCAAAATTCTCTGTTGTTATTCCTGGTCAGTATTTTTATTTTACCAATGTACTTATGTAAATTTATTTTTATTTCACTTAGACTTTCACAAGGAATTGCTGCTTTCAAAATTTTTAAAATATAAGGTTGTATATATTCATTTTGGTGAAAATATGAATTCAAAATGATGTCATTTGAAGCTAAATGGCATCGTTTTAGAGGAGAGAAAATGTTGCATTATGTTTTAAGTAAAATATCTCTCCCGAGAAAAAAAAACATGAAAGAAAGGGAATATTTGCCAATTATGGATTCTTTTGGATCTTTTTATTCCAACTTGTTAGCTCAGAAATGATATTTTCACTTGTGGTCATGTCATCCTTGATAATTTGTTGTCTGAGCTCATTTAAAAAAACAATCTTACACCAAAGTCTGCAAATATCCTTTTTAATTTTCAAGCAAAATTTATGAATGTATTATTATTTTTTCCAGGCAATGAAGTTATATTCTCATTGGAAACTGCTTCAGATTATGTAAAAGATGAGAAATCTTGTTTCTATGGTTTTAAATGTTTTATAGTTGGTTATGAATCTAAGAATGGTTTACAAGATGTAAGTATATGTATATCACTTTAACATTTTCACTTTTGATACCTACTGGGACGGAGAAATTTGCTAAACCAAATCAGTCTGAATACATGTATGTTCCAGATCCGGTCTGAATGGTATTTATACCCTACTGTACCATATAAGGCATTATTGGTATCATTAAAGTTAATAAGTTGGAATAATTGTATTGAGAACAAAATTCTAATGCAGGTTTCATATATAGTTCTGGACCTTTTTGTTTCGAAATATATCTCAATTGGTCTAAAATTAATGTCAGTGTTAACCCTACTGATTTAAATGCTTACTACAGTATTTCTGTACTATTTATTAATAATCGTGGATTTAAATCTGTAAGAATAATGTATGTGCCCGTGACAGTTGCATGAAATTTACCAATATGTATTTTTATATATTGAACAATTTCAGACAATAATGCATATAGAGAAAGAGTTAAGTTATTTAGGTGGTATGTGTAGTTCATCATTAATGAAGAAAGATATTGTATTACCTCCAGTATCTGTGGAAGAATTAGATGAAGACATGGAACTAGTAGAAGAAGCTTCACAAATGGTAATATAGACTTAATCTATAGTGCACAACAAAAGTTTGAAATTTACAGTGCCCACCAAAAGTTTGGAGACATTTTCACCTTGTAGGCCAAAAAAGCTTTTATAGAAAATTTAGTAACCTTTTATTTTGAAATGCTTTATAGTTTGATTTTTAGCTCGACTTTTCGAAGAAAATGAGAGCTATTGCTATCACTTTGGCGTCGGCGTTGGCGTTGGCGTTGGTTTTCAGGTTAAAGTTTTTTGAAACACTTATAACTTCAACACTATCCAAGTTATTTTATTGAAAGTTGGTATACTTATTAAGTGGGACTATATTAACCATTCTGTGAAAGGGGATAACTCTGGATGAATTATTTTATGAGTTATTGCCCTTTTATAATTAAATAATTGCAAAATATGAGGTTAAAGTTTTTCCTATGTAGAATATCTTCAATACTGATCAATTCATTTGACTTAAAGTTTGTATACTTATTTGTCAGTACAATATCTACACGACTGTGAAGGCATGTAACTGTGGATGAATTATTTTTAGAGTAATTGCCCTTTTATACTTAAGAAATTGCAAAATGTGAGGTTAAAGTTTTTCCTATGTAGAATATATTCAATACTGATCAAGGTATTTGACTTAAAGTTTGTATACTTATTTGTTGGTACTATATCTACCCGACTATGAAGGGATGTAACTGTGGATGAATTATTTTTGGAGTAATTGCCCTTTTATACTTAAGAAAAATGCAAAATATAATGTTAAAATCATTTCTATATGTAATATCTTTAATACTAATCAAGATATTTGACTTTAAGTTTGTATACTTAGTTATGGGTACTATATCTACACAACTATAAAGGGACGTTACTTTGGATGAATTATTGTTGAAGTTATGCCCCTTTATACTTAAACATTTAAGATTAAAATTTGTTCTCATGGGAAAGTTGGAATGCTTATTCGTCAGTTCTTCATCTATCGGACTATAAAGGGACATAACTCTAGATGAATTACTTCAGAGTTATTCCCCTTTATACTTTGATATTTAAGGGTTATGTTTGCTCAAATTTAATATATTTTGTTTGATAGAAAGTTAGTATACTTTTTCATCAGTACTACATCTAGTTGAATACAATGGGACGTAATAATTGATGAATTATTGTTGGAGTTGTGATCCTTTTCAACTTTTTAATTCGGGAGAAAGTATTATGAAGTGAAATATTTTCAATACTTAAGATGATATTTAAATGACAATTAGTATGCTTATTCATCAGTACTACATCTACGCGACTACAAAGGGACATAACTCATGATGTTATTTTTTGAAGTTATGCCCCTTACTTTAATTTTGAATTTTGTTCAAATTGAAATACAATGTATTTATAGTTCTTCATATAGATATTTAAATGAAAGTAGGTATGCTTATTCGTTGATACTATGTCTACTTTACTCTGAAGGGGCGTTACTATGGATGAATGTTCTAGGAGTAATGCCCCTTTTATATTTTACAAATATGAATTGGTAATTATTGTTTGACTGAATTATATACTTTCAAAAAGTATGTCCTGTCTTGAAATTACTTTTGTTTAAAGATAAGCCTTGCCATGAACAAAACACCCGAAAAGTCGAGCGCGCTGTCCTTGGACTGCTCTTGTTTGTTATGGTTCACTTCATAGTTGAGTCTACAAAATTAAATTGAAAACTATATTATGGAAAAGTGGTTTCATGGTTTTGGAGGCTTTGGGGTGTCAGATGCTGACTTATAAATGTGATGCCATAGGCAATAAACAAGTCTAACAAGTTGCAGAAAGACATTCCACATCCTTAATTTAATACATATTTTATTCTATAAATTGGATTGGATAACAGGCATATAACAGTCTACAAAATGAGGATATGAAAGTGGGTTGTCAGAACAGATCATTTTAAGAGCAAGCACTATATCTCGTTAGCAGAATTTTGGTTGCCCAAAAAAAATTGTTGGTTGCCTGAAGTAAAAAGTAGTTGTCCTAGGCAACCCAACACCCACTAATTTCAAAGACTGATGTTATATTATTATATGTATATTTTTACAGGTATTCAGTGCACACTCTCAACTACTAGGTAAAGGGTTTGCTTTGTCTAGACCACCTACTATTGTACAAGCTTTAGAAGGAAATCTACCATTCTGTTGGCAAAGTAATGAAAGATCATTCTTAAAAGATTTTGTCTCTTGTACTAATGGTACTAGTGGATGTAGATTAGCCAGGTATGAACTCTTTATGTATTAAGATTTGCATTCTCTGTGTGAATTTTTTATCCATCCTTTATGGTATTCCAAACACTTTCTGAGGTTATGGAAAAAATTGTGATTTTCTTATTAATGTCCTCATTACAGTTACTGTTATGTTTATAAGGTATCATTAATAGACAGAAATATTTCTTGACTTAAGTTAAACAATGATACTTATAGCTCACCATGGAACTAGAGAGGTTTCTTATTAGTTTAATATCAAAATTTTATAGAATTACTTCAATTTTGAGTGCGATACAAATATCATCTAATTTTCACATAAATAGCAAATAGGATTTGAGGACCCCCATGCACGAAATGTTACAAAAACTATAAGCATATTGTTGAAAAAAAGGGATTTAAAATTATAGTTGGAGTGTCCTAAAAACTCATTTCTCCCAAAATGGTTTGTGTTTTTCTTAAAAATTTACTGATGTCTTTTCTTGTATTTACAGATGGTTACAACCAGATTCTTATGTAGATCCAAAACAATGTTCAATACAATATAATGAAGAAGATTTAAAATGTAGTTGGCCAAATATAATAACTGTATTAACTAAAGATCAGTATGGAAATCAAGTATATGCTCCAAATTTGAAAGTTGAAGTGAAAGCTGTACCTATAGATCTAGACCCTTCAGGTGACGAGTATAAACGTATGAGACGACTCAGTCGACCAGATGAAAGTAATATTACATTCGGAGGACATGAACCACCATGTTTGGATACACCGTATGAAGTTACTGTTAAAGATAAGAAAGATGCTTTCCATGCTATTTGTATGATGAAGGTAAGATATACATTGATATGTTTTGTTTGGCTTTATGCCTCAGCAGCACATTGTAAAAGGTCATATCACGTCAGTTTGTCAACCTGCTCACTGTTTCTGGAAAGCCTGTAAATGCTAAATTTGTGGATTGAGCTGTTAACCAGTTTCTAGGCACACACTTCCACCAGTGACTGACAACTGCACTACATGATTTAGAATCAATGGCTTTAGGGAGAATGGCTGTAGAAATTATTTTAGACCATGATCTATGAACGTATGCTAGTCCTTGGGAATTGAAACTATGACTCCTCGATCAGTAGTTTTGTGCTTTAGGGACATGGCTAGCTGCGCGGTTTTCATGTACATGAATAAAAAATATGGTTCTATAACCATGAATGATATGACTGACATGATAAACAAACCGATGTATGTAATTATTTTCATAATGTTATTATTTTCACTTTTTCTCTAGGCGTATGAGAATTTTTCATTTGAAGAATTACGTTGGGCAGCCCCAGCTGTACCGAGACCTAGTGAGAATATGTTAGTAAGATCAGCTGATGATGGAACATATCATGCTAACTGGACACCTAGTAGTATTGGTTTATATAATATATTTATATCTGTTGATGGATTTGAAACAGGTGTGTATACATATCATTGTATTTGATTATGTGATATATGTGAGTTGGTTTGATCTATGTTAACCATGTAGCAACAATTTTAATTTGCTTTATGTCTGTTTAGTATTGACAACCAAAGTCTACTTTTGGTTTTGATCAACTTGCATATTGAAATGCAATAAATAATATTTAACATACAGTATTGTTCGTTTTTTCTCAACTGTCAAAACATGAATAATTTCACGGTGACTTCGTGCTCTTTGTCTAACACTCGTGATATTGAGATAGTGTGTAATCATTCACCGTGAAATTATTCAAACTTCGACAGTTTAGAAAAAACGAACAATACCCACCAAAAGTTTGGAGACATTTTCACTTGGTATGCCTACAGAATAGCTTTTATCTAAAATTTGATGATTGCTCATTTTGAATAGCTTAATAGTTTTGCTTTATTTTTTGGTTATCATTCTAATTATAAATGAGACTACCAAAATAGCATAAAAGTTATGTAATTGAAAATAATTACAACAAACATGGTTTTGGTGGCTTTAGGAAGTCAGATGCTGAATCTTATAAATGTGTTGCATTCATGAAATTCGTTTTTGTTTTATCACAAACAATTCTTAAATATACGAAAAATAATGATTCTACAAATATAAAAATAAGTAAATTTCTTGTGTCTCCAAACTTTTGGTGGGTGCTGTATTTTAGAGAAAAATTCATTTATGAAGAAAGTTCTTTTTCATAATAGGTGTTTGAAATGATATTAAACCTATTTCCAGAAAAATGTTTATATTCATTGCAGTCACTGGCTGTGTTAGTTTTGATTTAAGGACTTTGAATATATTTTTTGTTTGATACAATAAGGTCTATAGATGCCATGCTTGTCTAGTAGTATCATCCATAGGTTCTCGTCAAAGTTTGTTCTAGTAATGTCCCTTGTTTCAAAATTTAC
This sequence comes from Mactra quadrangularis, assembly GCA_025267735.1. Classification (NCBI taxonomy): domain Eukaryota; kingdom Metazoa; phylum Mollusca; class Bivalvia; order Venerida; family Mactridae; genus Mactra; species Mactra quadrangularis. Next base: position 35,300,958 of record CM046308.1, on the reverse strand, counting down.
TTTTTTGATTGACCCTGTCCATGGGGAAGTTGTATTGGGAAATATTTAAACATGTTGTTTGAAACCCATTCGGAACATCCTCGACCATTCGCTACGAATAACCTCGGACATATTTAGGCGCCATTTTGAAACTATGTAAACAAGAACACGATCATTGAGGCGATGACTGAAGTTTCTTTTTAGTCCGTAAATTTGAAATTACTCATTTCAATCATACCGATGAACAATTTTTGGTTCAATTTAGGACAAATAAATATGTTTACACAAAGATCTGTGTGTATACTACAAGAACTATTTTGTGTAACCGTTACGTGCTTCGCCTCGCGTAGGTAGTAAAATCACCAAAATCTGGTGAAGACCCCCCACGAATCCTTCCGAGATGATTCATTCATGAAAGGTCGAGGGTGTTCCGAATGGTTTGAAACCATAATGTCTTTAACAAACCATGCATATTTATTGTACATCAGGTGAAACCTATAAAGTAGAAGTAAAAGAACCACCACAAGGTGTTACTCCACCCACTCAAACATTAAAGAGACAACAAAGAAAACAGGTAAGTTAGCCATTTGTATTTAACTATGTTATAGTGATTGTGATAGCTTCCTTCATTGTTGAGTGGTTTAGACTACTGAGTCACTGAAATCTCTCACTGCTAGATGGTCTTGATTTTAAGCCAACCTACTGATCATAACTGTTATGGGAGAAAGTTGGTAGTTACATACAGAGAATTGGAGTCTAGATATGGTGCATTAAAATTTTTCGAACATAATAACACTAGTCATATGGAAAAAATATACTAGAAAAATGCCAAAAAATCCACAGTGTTTATGAATACTATCCATAATGGTGGTAATCAACAAGTCAATGTGTCAAAACTATTATGTTTAAAAAAAGTATTAGCTACTTATTTATAAATTACAACCATATCATATAGTTGCCACTGGACCTTGTTTCTAGTTTTGATGGTGCAGGGATTTAGATAAATTTATCATTAATGGTCTGTTATGTTATATTCATTTTCATGATTTTATATTTTAGATGAGAAAATTTATTGGTAAGAACAGTGCTGGTCTTAGAGTTAGAACTAATCCATCTTTACAAAGTGAACAGATTGGTGTAGTTAAACCTGAGGGTGTTATATCATTTATGGATGAGGTAAGTAAATCTTTAAAAAAAAACTCAATATATTGTTGCAAGCTTGGTGAAATCCTTATTGATGGTTTATATCTCAGTTCATATTTCTTGCAACAAAAATTACCTTGGATGCACAGGGACAATTTTTGTTGTTGTATGAAATTTGGGTTGAGTTTGGATCTAATTTACTGTGGATAAAAGGTGAATTTCATGGGTCCATATGGGGAGATTATGTTGATTTTTTAGGAAGAGTACAGAATTTTTTGTTTTAGCATGAATCATGTTTGTTAGAGTTGTTTCCCTTATATAAGTTTATATCACTATTTTAACATTGTTTTAAAGATCCTGGACACATGAGATACCATTTCACAACTTATTGGTTTTAGCCCAAAATTTAGGGTGCATCCATAAAAATTATTTCATGATCGAATTTCATGAAAGAATGCCCGCCAAGGAATCAAACCTTTGATCTGTAGACTTATGCACTACCAACTGAGCTAGCTGGGTGGCTACTTTTTTCTTGATCCTAATGATAACTATTTCATTTCAGGTTCATAATGATGATGGTGTATGGTTACGTCTATGTGTAGATAGTATAAAAGAATGGTGTAACAATGGTTATACTGATGCCTGGGTATTACAATACAATCAACACCTTGGTAAAACATTACTTGTACCATTAGAAGAACCTAAATCTATAATAGATGAAATTGTTACTGAAACTGTGAAGAAATTCCAAATGTATGGACATAAACCTACCACACAACCAATTGAAGGTATGTGTATAGTTGTGTCCTTCTGTTGTTAGTCTCTTTATAATATTATCTTAAATGAGACAAAGTTTTAATGACTGGTCTATTTAAAAGCTGCTTTAATAACCCAAATAGGGAATTTCATTATATAGGGTTTTGAAAACTTGGCCTTTCATAAGGCAATCTGATTAAAACCCGATATAAAATTTTACACTCGCATACTAGCTAATTTAGATCTGGCCTTTTCCAAACGAAGGTCACGTTCAGGTGACCTTTTTTCATCATAATATTCATGACGAAATTGTTAAAATACGTAACTTGTTTACATCGCCTATGTCACGCAATTTGAAAAAAAGCCGCCCAATCGCAGACTGTGAATAATACTGCTGTTAAATAAGCATGCAAACCTTGGTCTAAAAATAGAAATTACGAAATCAAAATGTGTTTTCATCTAGATGAAAGCTACGCATTGATTGGTCGACACAAAGTTCATCTCGATGTGACCTTCCACGGAGAAAGTAGAGAGCCTGTAAGACAACGCTCTACAGGATATCTGTTTACGAAGAGTGTTCATAAGGATTCTTCCAATGAAAGACAAAGATTTTCGATGAAGATTTACTGACACAAATGGTGATAAACATTTCATGAAAATTCAGATTTATGTAAGAACAGGCCAATTTTGTCAGGCATTCTGACAGTATTTCAAGTTAAGAATCACTGAGATTGCTCTCAAGTTTCTGTGATCCTCTGAATTCCTAGACACTGTTAGTGCCTTATCCTTTTCTTCGAAGGGAATTTGTTGATGAATATGATATGATATTTATGTAATTACTTTATTGTATAGGTGGTCCCGGTGTTTATGAAGTTATAAAATGTGGATCATTTGGACATAATATACGTAGTAGACCAAGTTTGAAAGCAACACCTGTTGGTAGAGTTACCATGGGTAACCAAGTTATGACAGTTGTAGAGGTAAACTTAACTTCTTATCTACTGTGAAATGTCTTATTGTCCTGCTTACAACAAGGGCTACTTCTCAATAACTGCCATGTCTATACATGGAATTTTTCATGTTTGAGTTCTTCCTTGATTATGACAATGTCAGTCAGTGATAGATCTATTTTCCATGGTTATAGTAATTACATTGTTAACAGAGTAACTTTAGCTATCAATATCATATTCTAGTCTATCATAACTAGTGCTTTTGCACAAGTCATTTAATAAGCACATCAACCTGAATGCCTATAACTTATCCTATGAAAAAAACAAAACAACTGTATGTTATTTTCTGATTCTTTCATAGAAATATTACGAATAAGTGGATACATTATAGCAGCTGTGCATGTGTACAAAATTTAAAATATAGATGTAAGCTCTTTAATTAAAGAGGTAAAAAGCATATGCCTATGAGGGAATGATTGATCCATGTGAGAATTATAAAACGAAACATTTATATTTCCATGTATTTACAGGTTGTCAATCCTGAAGGTACCTGGGTTAAACTAGATCCAGACAGTATTGAACAATATTGTCATGATAAGGAGACAGAAGCCTGGGCTCTTGCTAAATCTAAAGATAATACAGCTTATCTCTTACATGAATCACAGCTTGGTTTGACTCAACAATCCTCGGCTAAAGATCCATTTGCTTTTAACACATTACCTGCTCATGTTCAACAAAGTTTTGATTTTGGTACACCAACAAATCAGAGATATCCATTGTTTGGACAGGATCAGGGTACTGTGTTTGGTAATAGAAGAAGTCCTTTCTCTTTTGGTAAGTTTTGACAAAAGTCCAAGTGTTTCTACTCTGTTTTGTATGGAGTTGAGGTGCATTTATTGTGTTTCAACTTTTGCGAGTAGAATATCCTGTATAGTGTGTGGGAAAGTTAATGCTTTCAACTTTTCACATTATTATACCCCCGCTTCGAAGAAGAGGGGGGTATACTGTTTTACCCTAGTCCGTCCGTCTGTCCGTTCGTTACAAAATTTCCGTCGCAGTTTTCTCAGCAACTATATCATGCAGCAGCCTAATACTTTGCATATTGCTTCATCCCATAGTCCCATGTAGTGTAAAGCGATTTCATGCTCCTTGCTCATCTACTTCCTGTTTGTCACATATTTTTAGATTTTGGCGGGGGTATTACTAGTAAGCATTAGCTCACAGATTTACTTGTTGCGTCTTTTTCATAGCAACCACAGCTGATTTTTAATTAGTAAATTATTGTATAAGTCTATATTTCAATTCACAGGGCTTTTTAAATCAAACACAACTTTTAAAACTTTTTAACAATATACATGTATCTACCATAGGAAAAAAGTTTTGACGTTAACAAATTTGTGCCAAAATGTTTTTAACTGCCCAGTTTTACAAGCGCTTCTCAATGTGTTGGTTAAATTGTGGAAAACTCATACAAAGTGATAACACCTTAAACAACATGCTATACTTTATTCTTTGCTCACAGAACTATTTCTAAATGTTCAGATTATCAATTATCATGCATTACAACGGTAAAGAAATATAATATTCGACTGTATTCATCAAACATTTGTTTATTCCTAGGTTCCCAACAGAATTTATCAATATTTGGTTCACCATTACAATCACAGACAAGTTTACCACATTTTGGTCATATACCTAACTTTGATAGATATCAGAGAAGTGAGATGGGTAGAACATATTCTTTACCAGCTTCAGGTTTGTACAACTCATCAATTATATACTTTCTTTCTAATGAGCTGAAGGCTTTTTTTAAGTGATAAATTGAGGATCCACCTAGGATCCCTTTTTGAGTAATTGTAAAAAACATGTTTGTAAAAAAAAAAGTTGAAACTTGATCCATAAATATTTTTTGTGTCTTGAATAAAACTATGGCTTCAATTATAAATGTTGACATCTTTAGTGGCTTTAGATCAAGTTTGGGCATGAGCAGTGATTGATTTATTTGATAATTGGTTTACAACCTGTTTGCAAACAATGACTGGTATTAACAAGTTAATTAGGATTTGATTGATAACTCCTATTAGTGACTTTAGTCAGTTATCTTTCCTTGATAAAATCTGAAGCAATCCAATTGGTAAGTAGGTCTTTACAGTTGGAATCCTCGGATTTTATCATTGAATTCCTATGTAAGGAGAACAAAATATTTCATCGAATATCTTTCTTGTTAATGAAGATATTAACAGAAGTGATAAAATTTAGATAGTTCTTTACCTTAGAAATACTTAGCTTGAATTTAAAACAAATTAAATGATTTACAAAAAAGTTAGTTTAGATTAATTTTGGCAAATTGAGGGTAAAAAATAAGGGTAAAATCTGAGTAATCCAACTAATTGGACCTACCTATTTGAAGAGTATACAAAGGGAAATAACTGACTAAAGTCCCTTATTGTGTGGCTGATGTTAAAGTGACAAAATGTTTGTTTCATTTGGCAAATAGTGCTGATGACTACTCATTATGACCCAGTACCAATCCTGAAGGCAGAATGGAACAGTTATTAGGTCATATTGTTATGCATGAAACCTTCAATAAGATATTATGTTCTATATTTCAGCTACACATCAACCATATGGTAATCTAGGTTCAGGTATACAGTTCTCACCTAGAACAGCTTCACCTGTTGTATCTACTAGGTCACCCGCTCCTGGTTCACCAAAGTTTTCTAGAAAAGAGATGCAAGCTAGTGGTTTACCTGCTGATCTACATGGTGTATCGGTGAAAGATCTTGTCAAAGCATTAGGTATGGCATTTTGTAGTTTTATTTAGTATATGATATGGTTCATCATAATGCTGTGATACGATACTCAGGCCTCCTAGCAAAACCTTTATTTTTGCCAAAAAATCTTTAAAACCTTTGCTATTTCCAGAAAATATGAACATTGTGTTTTGCAAAAGTCTTGAAAATCTTTTTCTATTCTGAGAAAATGTCAACATTGTGAAACCAAATGTATATTTAACATGAAACCATTATATGCTTCAAGTTAGGACAGCCATCTAACATGTAACATCATTTTAACGTATTAAATTTCTTGTTATCATTATTTATAGAGTTTGTCATGGAGGTGTTTAGAAATTGTCTTTTAGAAATAAATCTTGAGTGTTTCAGGATACTCTCCATCAATCTATGTTCTGTCATGAGAAGTCTACGACTTGTTCTGAATTTTGTAAAAAATTATACTTAACTACCTTTGTTTTTGTAAAAATGAACTTAAAAAATAGAACATTCAGTTTTTATGAAATCTTGCTAGGAGGCCTGACTATTTTTAAGGTCTTATTTTACTATTGCACTGAAGTATATCATCAAATGGTGTAAGATATGTATGTATAGTGGGAAGAGGATAGTTTTGTGCCACCATAATTTATAACATTGCCTTATCATCAGTTATGGTCTACTGTAGGTTACAATATTATTCCAAATGAAAAGTAATCTAACTTACAGGATTTTTCCTTATGACTTCAGGGTGACATGCAATTTTTGAGATTTTATTGTGTATTGCACTATATAACAGTAGACCATTTTGTAAGATACTGTAAATAATCATGTGGGATGTTTTTTGCCAGTTTATCAACAAGATAAGTAGACTGTGCTCTACTCTGTACTGTATTATTATACCCCCGCTTCGAAGAAGAGGGGGGTATACTGTTTTACCCTTGTCCGTGCGTGCGTGCGTCCGTCCGTTCATCCGTCCGTCCGTCCGTTACGAAATTTCCGTTGCAGTTTTCTCAGCAACTATAACATGCAGCAGCCTAACACTTTGCATATTGCTTCATCCCATAGTCCCATGTGGTGTAAAGCGTTTTTATGCTCCTTGCTCATCTACTTCCTGTTTGTCGCATATTTTTAGATTTTGGCGGGGGTATCACTAGTGAGCATTAGCTCACAGATTTACTTGTTTTATAACTGAATTTGCATGCTTCCAGTCCAGATATTTTTGTACAACTTTAGTTGTATTTTATTGACTATAACATGATCATTAAATTGCAAACCTTCATGGATTCATCTTCTTAGTACTCAATGGTATATCTCTTCCATTGGTGTGGGTGTTTTCTTAATTCAGTCTTCAGCTCATTAAAATTAACAAATTCTTCTAAGTGGGTCATACTAAATCATACTTCCTTAAAGGGTTTGTTGATAGTAAAAGACAACAGATCAAAATCTCCTGAATATTCATGATGAGAGTTCAATTAATATTCATGATCAAAATGTATTAATATTCATAAACAAATTTTAATTAATATTCATGATCAAAATTTAATTAATATTCATGATCAAAGTTTAATTAATATTCATGGTCAAAATCTTACTGATATTCATGATTAAAACTAGAATCTTCAAATATAAGCCAAACAGTAGAATTTTTTCTTCATTTATGTTTGTCTATAAGATGTCTTTTCCTAAGAATCAAGTTGTTTTTGTTTATCAGCATACCGTTCATCAATCACTACATGCAATATTTTGTGGATTACATTTCAGTCAATATTGTTCAGCAGCTTACATCTATGTTCAGTTATGCTAATTCACATAGCTTTTATTGTTAAATTGTATATAACTGTCAGTAGAGCATACATTAACCCTGCTGATATAAATTCTCACTGCAGTAATTTAGTTCTCACTAGCAATGAAAATAGATATCAGTATTTATGGAAGGGGGTATCAAACAAGTATCAAATATTTAAATCAGTGGGGTTAATGTATGCCTCACTGACAGTTAAATGAAATCTAACAATTACATAACACTGTAGTATTTAGGGGATAATAATAATATTGTAGTATGGGTTTCTAATCACTGTCAGTGACTTAATGTTGAGTCTCCTTCAATATGCTTAGACTTAATGTTGTGCAACATTGAGGGCCCTGTTTATGGCTTCAGTTGGTTCCATAATTGCTTTGGAGAACAGTTGTGGTTACTATATATTTGAGTACTGCATGTATTAAACTGTCAAAAATTTGAATTTGTGTGGGAGCAGTGATCCTTTGGTAGGTCAGTTCTTTAGGAATTGGGAGTAAAAAGACTTCCCAAGATAATTGATAGGTAGTTAGTTATCCAATGATCTGTGTAATTATCTGTACAAGTGGGCAGTAGTATGAAATTTAAACTATAAAATTTGACATGCTCTGTGTAATTATCTGTACAATCAGTAAGTAGGCAGTATTATGAAATTTAAACTATAAAAACTGACTACAGACTTACTGAACATTATATAAATACTTAAGTATAATTATTTATACATTTCTAAAGTATGCGGATGTCGAGATATATCTCTAATGAGATATCCCGGTAGTTATTATCGTTGTGGTGAGTTGTTGATATTAATGAAATATATGAGATATCATTGTGTGCAATATTTGGGTTTCCTAGGTTAACACATGTCTTTTAAAAAACAGTTGAAATGTCGATGAAAAACATAGAAAAGAGAAAGATTTTCATTATATTGATGGCTTTGTTTTTGAGCGCCTCTCTCTCTCTGTAGTCTGTACTATATATGGCTGTAGGTCTTTCAGCTGTTTTACTGTCATCATATAAAGAGTTTGCTTTATATACTGCTGGCAATCATTTGGACTGTGAATAGTCATGTGACCAACCACAACAACATGTACTTACTAATGGAACAGATTCCCTTAGTTTTTAGGGCTGCAACTATTAATTGGAAAGTTGATTTGATATGATTTGATTTTTTTATTCATTGTATGGTATGCTTTATTCCAAATGTACATCAAATCATTTATTTGAGCTTAATTAATAAATAAATAAACTATCGCACATAGCTGTGGGCTTGTGGGCTTTTCAGTACAAAAAAAAAAACCAAAATTTTGTTTTGTTTACCATTTGAAAATAGTATTTGTTGTTGTAGACCACATGACTATAGTATATACATCTGTTAAAAGATCTGCTAAAAAAAACTACCCATATTTTTATACCCCCGCTTCGAAGAAGAGGGGGGTATACTGTTTTACCCTTGTCCGTGCGTCCGTCCATCCGTCTGTCCGTTACAAAATTTCCGTCGCAGTTTTCTCAGCAACTATATCATGCAGCAGCCTAATACTTTGCATATTGCTTCATCCCATAGTCCCATATGGTGTAAAGCAATTTCATGCTCCTTGCTCATCTACTTCCTGTTTGTCGCATATTTTTAGATTTTGGCGGGGGTATCACTAGTGAGCATTAGCTCACAGATTTACTTGTTTATGCTTTTTTAGTTTTTATAGAGTGGCACACTGCCGAGTTCTATATTTATTTGTCCCATGAAGACAATGGGTGCTGTTTTGTGTAGATCATACCACACTATTGCTGACATCACTAAAGTTGTGTAAAATGGCTCTCGGATAAAAAGTGTCATTCTTATTGACATGATAGAGATAATGTCCTAAATGATTTTGACAGGGTGGACAATAGGTCTAATGCTCATTTAACAGATTTGAAAATGATACCTAACAAACATGCCATGATTGGCCAAAAATCTCATGGGCTTTGCAAGGGACACAAAAACTCCCATACCATGAACTTAACTACTTTTTACATGGTATCTAGCTATTGACCCAAGCAAAAGTAGTTTGAATCATTTTTCCAATTCTAACAAAATGTGTATGAGACTTATATGCTCTAGGGAAATCATTAATTTTCTCTATATTTCATTGAATATGTTATTATATTCCTGCTGTATATCTACAAATGTAAATGAATTTATCACAAATATCTGTGGAATATTTACTCATTTGGAGACTTTGAAATAGAAAATTTGTTTTTGTTTTTCTTTTAAAAACAATGAATGTTTTTTTTTTCTTTTAAAAACAATGAATGAATAAAAAAGTCACTTGTTACTTTGGAAACCCAAGTTACATGTTTATACATGTTTTATTTCAACTGGCATGTAAACACTCTTTATATATTGTAAAGGCTTTTTGGTAAATTCATTTGCATTTCTGTTCATTCTGATTGTATGGGTTTGTTTTGCATTTGTTCGATTATTTTTATCAATTTGGACAATCTCTGACAATTGTTCTCTGTATTGAAATAGACTTCAACCTTTTATATGAGGCTGGACCTTTTGAAAAACTCACTTCCATCGACTTCTCTACCAAAGCCAGTTGCAGGACTTTTCTAAATTGGCTGAATTGCAGTCATTGCTTTATATCTTCCCAAGTACTGCTTTAGCATGTCGTACTGTAAAGAGCAAACTTATCTACAAGCTTGATTATTAGGAAAAAGAAAGTTATTTTTACTAGCCTGACTTAAGTCCCAGGGGTCAGGCTACTGGATCAGGGTAATGACTGGATTTGGCTGTTTTGGAGAAGATATTGATGGAAGGGTCTATTTTATGATAAATGTATGAATTAACTGACTATTTTTGGGGAGATAGCCTTTAACCAAGACTTGGTTTAGTTTTAACCATTTTTCTTACACACTTGTCTTGGAATTGATGAATGGATCTGCATTTTTATAAAATATCCATTTTGTTAATGTAATGTGTCAAATAATTTGTGTACCCTTTGGTAGTCCTTGGGGTTTTTTTGTTGTTCATGGATTCTTCTTGTGTACAAAATTATGATCACTTGGAGAACTTTGTCTTTTCATTTTGCATCCTAATCAAACAGTACATAATCAACGTCACGTCAGATTGCATGTTCACTTTGTAGGCATAGTGTATTATAATTATTATTTAAAGTTTTGTTTTAATTCACATATACTGTGGTACACGGCACCAGCATACAATCATGTGGAACCATGTGCTTCTTGACTATTCATTTGTGTGCAGGGGTCACCATTTTCATCATTCATTTGTGTGCAGGGGTCACCATTTGCATCAGTCATTTGTGTGCAGGGTTCACCATTTGCATCAGTCATTTGTGTGCAGGGGTCCCCATTTGCATATACTGTGTATTAGTCTCTCTCATACAGGGGTAATTTGTGTGCTTGACCATGTGCACAGTGTATGCTTTAGCCACCTTAATGCACTGAATACTCATTAGACTCCTTGTGCCTAGTAAACCCATCATTCAAGTATGTGTTCAGTGCTCACATCAGTCACCTAGGTAAGGCTTTGTGCACGGGTAATACCTTAGTGTTTTAGACAGTGTCATCAGTGAACTGTGTGTTTCTTATTTTTGTCAAAACTTTATTTTGACTGTAGGCCAGTCCCATCTAGACCAGAGTGAATGGTCTAACCTAGAATGGATCATCAATAAAGAACCATGTGGTCTGGCTGTTAATGTCGGAGGGAAGGAATATCGGGCTCTGACTCGAGCTATCAGTCCAAAAAAATTAGCCCAGCTTATCGGTACTCCAAGTAACAAACATGTTGTCATGAGTACAATATTAGCTTATTTTTATTTAATTTTGTGATGCTTTCTATATATATTTATTTATTTTATGTACTGTGTTAAAATAGACAGTAAAACTTATAGCTTAAAGTTGGCTGTTTTACTTTTGGTCAGGACTATGTTTTTGTTATCGGTCCTTACTTTTACATGCATGCCTGACAATGTGTGTAGTTTAGCCCATACCATATAGTTGTCTGAACTTAATTTTTGTTTTGAATGAGTATTGCATTTACAGTTTTTGCTAATTATTGGATAAATATTTTTAGTTTTGAATACTTGGTGTTGATTCATATTTTGAATCTCATAAAGTTTTACTGTTTAAAGTATTGTTGTTTTTTATGTGCTCTGCACCTGTTTTCTTCACTAAGTCAATATACAATTGCTAGCATTCACTGATAGGGAAAACTATGCTACCAATATTTGTTTTGTCTTCTTTAGGGAATAACTTGACATAAATTGTATTGGACAACTACTGTAATTCCAATTTTGTGCAATTTTGAAATTACAGTGAAGTTTCGATATGAAGAGATCTTAGTTAATGCAAAATCAAGTGGTTTCTGTCAATTTTTAAGTACCAAGTGCATTTTTGAGAAGAGATTATCATAATATTAAAACCATTCCACTTTTAACCCTTTACAGGTTGCAAAGTGTGTGAAAAGTAGCCATTTTTCACCTTAACATGCTAGGGCTATTTCAAGTTGCTCTAATTGCTTCTAATTAACAGACATATATGCAACTTTGCCAAGTTATTCCTTGGGTGACTGCCTTTCAGAAAAACCAAGTTAAGCCCTGATCCCAGTTACTATGGCAATGCTGAGGCGGAGCAAAAATACAATATTTGCTCTTATTCAACCCCAATTTTGCATTTTATTCAGTAATATTTTCCAAAATTGAGTTCTAAAGTGCCAGTTCTTTTCAGAGACTGAAAACATGTTTTTCTTATCAGCATTTTGCGTCATTTCTCTACACTCAATGACCCCGATTTTTTCTGGCAATGAGGGGTGCTGTGCCCCCTTCAAACCCAAGTTACAAAGGTTTTGAAGGGGGTCCAGACAGGTAAAAAAATGCAGGATTGACCAGTTTAGGGTTAAGACTATCAAAGATGATGATTTTGATAGTAGAACTTCACTATTTTACCTTTGATTAACAACCTGATGACATATCTGACATGTGAAAATATTGTATAGCTTTTGTCACGTTCTTGTAATTCTTATTTCATATAGTATTATTGTATATTTATGTGCATGTATTTAAGACTTTTGTAAATCTATTTTTCTTCTTTCATTGATTTTGTCAACTGTTGTTTATGATATTGTTGTTTGTATATTTTGTATCGATGGTGTTTTTTAGAATTAGTTAGTATTCAGTAACAATTTTGTTTGATTTTTTGTATTATCTTGATGTACAAAGCTTAGAAATCAGTGTCTGTACACTATGCTACAACGATCATTAGTCTCATATAGACTCTTGAAACGTAGGCGTGACAATATTTGTACAGTAAAGTTCTACTGAAAATAACACCTTGGTCATGTGATTTTTGTTGAAATTTTTTCCCCAGAAAAATCCGTAGAACATACGATCAACTTGTTGTGGCCTTAACTATATAAGATATAACACTCAAATGAAAAGACAGAGACATACATTGATATATTTAATTTGTTACCGTACCTTAAAATACCTGTATGAGACTAATGATTGTTTTGATATTATAATAATTTGTGATTAAGAAGCTTTTTTTCGAGATTGATTTTGTTAGATTTTTTTGCCAAATCAAATTTAAAAGGCTGACCACTATAGAAATTCTGCATGCTATGATAATGAAATAGTTCAAGTGTCAGATGACTCATTGGTAGTTAAAAGTTTAATCTTTGAGATAATTATGTTTTAGATGATGTTTCACCATCTATTTTGTTCATATTTCTTATTATACATCTTCTGTATAAAGTATTTTGTTTTGAATGAGTAATATGAAGGCTTAGTCAGAAATTAACAACATTTTTGTGAGGTACTGGGTCACTTTTCTCAAAATGGCACAGTTTGTATGCTCCATAAAATAGCAAGAAGCACAGTGCAAAAAAAAATGCTGTTAATACATTATTTTTTGTTGGTTGTTTTAAGATTATCCCCCCTTTGACTTTAGGAAACTCATGTAAATTGTGAATTTTTTGTCATTAATTAAAATCTTTTTGTAGGTTTTTTATTCCACAATACTTTCTGTTGTTTAATAATTGTTTATTCATTGTTTATTAAAGGTGAAAGTCAAGCTAATGGAAATGGTCCCACACCAGTACCATCACCTCCAGGGTCACCTAAGAAACAATCTAGAAGTTCTAGTCCTCAATCAACATTAGAGAAGCAACAAGGTAGGAGTAACTAGTATTAGCTATCATCAGTATATTTTTCTATGTCATTTGGATCTTATAGCAAAAAATATTGAGTACATTTGTATATCTCACAGTGTTTAACCCAACATTTATCATGACAAACTTTCATCTGCACTTGACACTAGTCAAGCAAATTGAAATCCTACTGGATCAAATGAAAGTTTTCTAAACCTAAGCATTTCTTAGCAATGTGTTAAATATGTTGTCCATTTTAATGATTTAGCATAAGATATCCTTAAATAAATAAACAATATTGCAACAAATTAAGTTTTTATTTAATATATTAAATGGTGGCCTTAACAAATGGGTAGACCGTCTGCCCAATCACTTTCTAAAAGTCACTGGACCTACAGTCCTGATTTTAGTGGACTCGGTCCATGGTCCACTGGCTCAATTTGAACCCAACCAAAAAAATAAAATAAATATTGTTGATTTATTATTTTAAGGTTCACCAAGATCAGGGTCACCAGTAGCTAGAAGTGCCAGTCCTAAACAGACCTTCTCTCCAGCAAGGATAAGTTCTGTAGCTTCAGAAAGTTCACAGACATTTGTTACACCACCTAGTAGTCCACTAACTACTAGAAAAGGTTAGTAGTCTAGTTTATATTTTACATATAGATTTGACAGGAGCTTTTTAGCATATCTGTGCTTTGTTTGATTTTTAGCTTGACTGTTCAAGAAAATATTGGGGCTATCCTACTCAGCTGTTTGTGTAACACTTCTTAAATAAGTTTTTAGACCTACATTTTTTTAAACCACTAAATTAAACCACTGAAGGGATTCTCATGGAACTTAATATGCGTTTACTGGGTGACCATTAGAGGTCAATTACCCAGTTTCATTCCTCTAGCATGAATACTGACTGAATTATGGCCCTTAGGCTTTTTACCTGGATGGTTTAGTAAAACACTTTTCATGCAAATATTATAACTTTGTCAATAGTTTCCACAATAAATTTTGCTCATCTCAATTAATTATACCCCCGCTTCGAAGAAGAGGGGGGTATACTGTTTTACCCTTGTCCGTGCGTCCGTCCGTCCGTTACAAAATTTCCGTCGCAGTTTTCTCAGCAACTATATCATGCAGCAGCCTCATACTTTGCATATTGCTTCATCCCATAGTCCCATATGGTGTAAAGCGATTTCATGCTCCTTGCTCATCTACTTCCTGTTTGTCGCATATTTTTAGATTTTGGCGGGGGTATCACTAGTGAGCATTAGCTCACAGATTTACTTGTTGTTTATGATTACACATACCCCTCCCCCCAATAGACTATGCCCTGTAGTCAGGCTTATTGATAATTTTCCATTTGCCATAAAATATCAGAAGTAGGGCTTGTGTTCGATATCAATTCGGTGATGGCCGGTGTCAAAAAGAATTTTCTCACACATTTCTCTTGCATATTTCAGGTCAGTTAATGAAGGAAGCATCTATAGATAGACCATCAGTATCACCTCCAGATTCACCATTAGTTAGACATAGTACTACTGATATCATAGATCCTAAAGAAGAATCAGGTTATGGTACATTAAGTCCAAGATTTTCATCACCTAGTAGACTTAGGTAAGTTACTATTATTATCATTATTATGTACCACATTTGTATAGCCCTCTTTTCATCTTGAAAATATGTTCAAGGTTACCTTTGATATTGATTTCAAGAACATCTTCTATATAGCTTGTTATATATTAGATTGGACTTGAGTGTCTGAAGATAGATCTCTTACATTCACTACCCTCTTAAAAGTAGTCATTCACAAACACATTAGTCTCTAGTCCAGGACTCAGAAAATTTATTATGGGCTAGTGAAAATTACTGTCTTCATTTAGTCAGACTAGTTGATAATATAGTCCTTTACCATATAGCAGATTCAAGTAGGCTAGTGCTCAAGAAAATTTAAGGTGATGTATTCAATACATCACTTACTGTTGGTTTAAAAACCTACTAGATTCTCATTTGAATAAAAATTATGAGTATTTAAATCATTGAGTTCATGTTTGCGCCACTGACAAATGGATAAAATGTACCAATATAAGTGCTATATTATACTCATTATCATAATATTTGTTTATTTCAGTCCACAAGGTAGTCCAAGAAGATCAGGAAGTCCACATGTAAGTCCTAGTCCATCTAGAACACAAGCTGGGTCACCATCATTGTCTGGACAAACTGCTGAAGGTGTTAAAGTAGCATTCAATATTGGAGCTACTAATAAAGAGGAAGCAGCTGGAAGGTAGGTATACAACTTTCTAATGTTGATCTGTAAGATTTAGCTAGTGGTATAAAAACAGGGCTTGACATAGAACGTCATCCTTTTGCCCCCAACAACCTATATTTGGGATTCAGCAACTTTTACTATTAATACATTTGGTTCCAGCTAGAAATATATAGCTGGCTGTCCAACCTGGCAACCTACTTGAAAAATTAATGTCAAGCTTTATCATTTGTAAAGGTCAAAATTCCAACTAAAACAAACTAGCCATAGTCAGACTAATGGACCATTCTGAGTGCGACCCTTTTATTTGAGTAACAATACATTTACCTGCAAACATAACCATGTGCTCTTTTGTTAACACCTAGTTTGTGGGACAAATTATGACTGTAAACCATTGTTAAATATGCGAATAGGTAAAGTCATGGAAAGGTCAATTGAACCTGGTACTGAATTTTGTTTTTTTCACTTGAATACACAATAATTTTACAGTGGTTCTGCCGATTGTATTGAATTTAAATGAGTTAGACCTGTATGGACAAAACACCCATACAAGTCTGGAGGTGATTTTTCTATTTTTCTTTAATGTCATTTTTTTCAATACAACGACTGGTCTTGATTAAATCTAATACTTAAATGCTTGTTTTTACATTTCAGACTATCTCCAAAGAATATAAGAAAAGATAGAGGTCGTCAGTTGAGGTCAAAACGTGAACGAGCCTCGTCACCATCTCAGCGTGAACTTGGACCTATGTCACGAGCGAGGGCTTTTTCTGCTTCAATGATCATGGATAGGCCAAAACATCACGCAAAAGAGGCTATGTCACCTTCTGTTGCTGAAGCACTACGTGCTGTGTTTGCTGCCTTCTTATGGCATGAAGGTATTGTCCATGATGCCATGGCGTGTGCTTCATTCTTAAAGTTTAACCAGAATCTAACTAAAGAAATGTCCTCATTGAGTAAATCTAAGAAACCAGAGAAAACCAGAGTGAGGCATGCCACAGATTCTAGCAAAGATCAATCTAAAAAGAAGGACAATATTAATGAACCTCGTGTAAGGTTTAAATCTGATACCAAGTTCAAAGGTAGTGAAAAACCAGACACTCACTATTCTGACTCTGAGAGAAAGAAAGAACCAGTGAAGTATAAATCAGATACAAAAACTGTTGAACATTTTGTGTTACCTGATAAATCTTCCAGTACTGAGAAAGAAACCCAGCTTCCTCCTACATTGCAACATCTTGTTTATTTCTGGGATGAACTGTCGTCTGCTACCTTGAAAGTCATTGTTCAAGAGCTTGTTTACCCTAGTCCAGCTATAGCAGTGAAGAGTAAAAAGGTGGACAAGAAGGATGAGAAAAAGGATAAAGAGAAAAAGACAAAGAAGAAAAAGGAAGCCAAGCAGATGGGTCGTCATGCAATGTTTGCTGAAGCCATCGCCATGGGAATATATGCCGGTGCAGCAGACAAAGAGTCAAACTGTGAACTCTGTAATGGAATGTTTCCTCATCCTGTTACTTACCATATGAGGCAAGCTCATCCAGGCTGTGGAAAACATGCAGGAGGAAAAGGCTACAACAGTGGCGGGAACTTCTGTGATGGATGGGCGGGAAATTGTGGAGAGGGAGGAGTCGGAGGGAGCAGTTGGTATTTAATCTGTGACAAATGTAGGGAGAAGTATCTAAGAGAAAAAAGGCATGCTCAGAAAGAGAAAGACAAAGTAAAGAAAATGAAGAAGAAGAATACGCTTACAAGACAACAGAATATTATGTTACCATTGGAGCCACATATTATATTAAAGAATAATGCCATGTTTTTATTAGATCTTGCTAGTGCGTCTGGTTTTCAACTTCCAATGCAGACGCAGAAGAAATTATCACCCAATAGAAATGATTTAATCTTGCCGAGTGTTGTAGAAGAATATAGAAAAGATTTGAATCCATTTCAACAAGTTCCGTTTCAATATTTGATCAGACAGAGTGCACAAAGTTCAGATTCGGCTTTCGCTGATGACTATTTCATTGATGCCGAAGAGAGGGTCAGATCAGGGTCTGTTAGCATGCATAGACCGATACATTCACTGTCTTATCGACCTAGATTACCTACTGAACCAAGACATAGTCCACTAGCTAGGTCAGGATCTCTAGGAAAAGATGCTAGACCATTATCTACATGTCTTCCCCCTACAAGTCCTATGGTATGATTCTATGTCTTTTACTCTTTTTTATTTTTTTCAATAAATATTCTTTATTTAGTTCTTTACATTCAAATGCATTTTGATTCAGTTGTAAAACAAATTTAAGCACTTACATATATTACTATCAGGTCTGCTTTCTGGATCCCAATACAGTAAAGTTCCACTTATAAATCACCAAAATGATGATTGTAATAATGAAACATGTATAGGATCCTTTTTATACCCCCGCTTCGAAGAAGAGGGGGGTATACTGTTTTACCCTTGTCCGTCCGTGCGTCCGTTACAAAATTTCCGTCGCAGTTTTCTCAGCAACTATATCATGCAGCACCCTAATACTTTGCATATTGCCACATCCCATAGTCCCATGTGGTGTAAAGCGATTTCATGCTCCTTGCTCATCTACTTCCTGTTTGTCGCATATTTTTAGATTTTGGCGGGGGTATCACTAGTGAGCATTAGCTCACAGATTTACTTGTTCTTCTCAAATTAAGCATATGGAACTTAGAAATAGGATGTAGAAGTAGTGGTAGGATGTGCACGTAGTGATCGCGTGGTCCAAGGTAAGGACCCAACTAGGGGCACTGCAAATTTTTTAGAGCTATAAAACAACCTACAGTTGTTCCTCTCCAGTTAGGTGTAAATGGGTACTGTAAAAATCTCCTGCCTGAAGGTAATTTTAATAATCATGGGTTATCATACAAACATGGTAAAGTAGGCTGAAAATGTATAATGGAAGCAGACTTTAAACCACACTTGTATAGTACGTATCTAATAATTATCTACACATATCCTGACGAAAATCAGTACCACACCTATTCTACACTTCGGCAGCGATCGTAAAATTATAGAAGTATGTATATGTGTTAAATTTCAACACATAATTCTCACGGCCACAGTGTAATCGAACATTAATACTACATTCATATTCAATGTTATGAATATTCTTGCATGAAGGTCAGGTCGGGGTCAAACTTTATGCACAATACTTTTAAATAGATGGTTTTGTGATTATTCCAAATTCCTACAATATGATGATTGAAGTTATCTCTAGTACATTGATAATGACTTTATCTGACATGTATCTGAAATCTCTATTACAGGAAGGTAATATGGAGGTACCAAATCGTAGTGCTGGTACCAGTCCTGATTCAGATCCTGAAGGTGCCAAGAAGAGTGCCTTCCAGAGAAGTATATCGGAGATTGTTTCTGATGATGATGGTTCTAACTTACATGATAAAAATCTGGGACGTCTATTCTCACCTAGACGTAGAAATAATAGTGGAGGGGTTGGAGGTATGATTTGTTTCTATCTTTTATCAGCTTGGCATATAATTGGTGCAAATGAGTTAAAATTTGTATTGTTAAATTTTGTTTACCTGACAGTGGGGCATACATTAACACAGTGGATTTAAATACTTACTACATTTCTTCTGAATTGGCTATTGATAAACATAGATATCATTTTCTATGTACAGGCTATTTTGAAAACAGTTATCGGCTTAATAACAAGGGTCTTGATAAAGGGACCTTTCTCTTCTCAAATGAAGCATTTTGGGACTAAAAATAGTAAAAGTCACATGATTTTACATGAATTTACCAATAACCTAAGTGTTTTTTATAGTGGAATATGACTTTAGATTCTAATCCTGAAAATCTCTTGGAATGTCTAAAATAGAAGATAAAATTGATAATAGTTTTCTAAGCTTTTTCTTTTCCAGATGGTGGTACATTACTGAAACATCCGTCTGCTGCAATGACAAAATTGATAAATTCTGTAGACAAGGGAAACAACTCTGGTTTACCAGCATCAAATCAAGAGAAAGCTCTGAATCGTCCTGTGATGTCATTTATTGTACAGAGACATGATTTAGATGGTTTACAACTTGCTATGAGACAAGCTTTAAGGAAAGCTACTTGTAGAGTCTATGCATTACAGGTAAGGCCAAAATAAGAATCCTGTCTTCAGGGCAACGGTCTGAAAAAAGGAATGTAGGTTAGATTCTAATAGACTATATCCGGAATTCAAATATTTGGGTTTTCCCCTCTGGTACAAACAAACTTTCACCATTACAATGAAAACACATGTAGAAAGAACAATAGGATTTAATCCTTAGTTCGTGCTATTTAGCAATAATGTGTAGAAAACTTTGTTTGTACCGCCTGTGCATGGACGGAAAACCCATAAATTTGAATTCTGGATTAGGTCTATTTGTTATTTGTTTTTTTATACAGCTAATTCTGTTTTTTTACTAATTATATTCTTGTCAATATTCCTGAAGATAAAATATAAAAAAATTAGGGTTGGTGAGATTTGCTATGTAGGGTCAAGTTAGCCTAAACTAAGGATTACTTTTCATTTCAAAATCAGAGAATATAGGGCATTTCTTGGACAATTAATGTTACTGTTTAGGTCTGTTTGTTAAACAAACAATAAAAACTGAGAAGCATGCCCTTTAATTTGAAAAATGTAAAAATAGTAAGTTTTGAAAAAAATTTAAGTTAGGGCACTGTAGGGTTTCTCTAACATGTACCCTTTATTATATAGTATCATCACTTGATTACTGTATTGTTTATGAATCTGTATCATCATATGCGATACTTAACTTTTTGAAAGAAATATATGTTTATAATAAGATATAGAGCTTTACATCATTAATTTCATTTGAATTAAAAGTATCATTGATTGCTTTCGGCGCGATATGACCTTTTTGTGTTGGTGCGCCGTAAAACCCAAACAAACAAACAGTATTGTTTATGTTTATCATTTTCAGGCAATGAATTGGTTACTACGTATGGTATCACAATCTATATGTATCCATGATTTATTATGGTTCTTTGTATCTGCACTAAGTCCTACAGAGGAAGAACCTGAGGAGACCACAGAAGAGGTCAAAGAAGGTCAGAAGAATGAACCTGCTGTTGTCAAGGAGAAAAAAGAACCAAAGAAAGATCTAGAGGTGAGGGACTATGACCTGATAATATGTAATGTTAACACTGCATTACTATACAATTGCAAGTAAAACGACATTTGCTTGAGCATGTGCAGTAATCATTAAATTCCGCTTTGGAATTCGGATTAGTTTTCAGTTATATAGAGGTATTAAACAGGGTAAGAGAGGGAGAGAAAGATGCAAATTTTATGGTGTAGAATTCCTATGCCCGACTTGTACATGCCTCAATGTTTCAATCATAATTGTTTTATTATTACTTATAGTGTGTTTTGTATCATTATTCTTAATGAGTAGAGCTGTTATCTATTCCAACAATTTGATGTATCCTCAATATTTTATTTAATCAATAATCCATATGCATTGTGAAATATGGATAATAATGCCTATGTAGGTAAATAAAAAGTATCAAATTAGCAAGAAAAAAATGTTCTATCCTAAGCGGAACAGGTGCGCTGTCCTATTATGAACGAATAGGTCTAAAACATTAATGGCACCCCATTGACAAAATAGTCATTTTCCACAGAGATGGTGCATTGTTGCCTTTTTTTCATGACATCTATTATGACAACATAAATGGTCTGTATGCAGTGAATGTATCGATATACATGTATATAGATGTATGGTGGATATCTATTTCTCGATATATATGAGCCCAATCAATGACAGCTCTGTCGATGAGTATGAACTTTTTGACTAGTGCATTTTGATCCCAGATAAGTTGATTTTTAGATCGCACTTGTCTGTGGACTAGTGGAAATAACATGGAATTCCTGTCAAATATGCTGTGTTTTATTAATGGTTTAATGGTTATTCATATATTTACAGGAGATACCAGTATGTGAACATCCTATGGCTGATATAACAATAGCTGGTAAAGCTGTGGATCCATTACCAGAAACATTTCATAATTTCTTACAATCTATAGCTGATGTTACAATGTCACTGCCGATAGGCTCTGTTATACAGGTAATACTCCTTATGTAATATAAACCTTAATTTTAGATTTGCCAGGACTAGACAATAATTTTTAAAGTAGATTGCCTGGTTGGACATCTAGTTATATATTTCTTTTGCCCAAACCAAATGTTAACTGGTAGTAACACATTGCCCAAACCTAAATAGAGGTTGTCTAGGGGCTATTGGACAACCTTTAATGTCATACTCTGTTACTTTGTTATTGTTAGTTATGTTTTAGGTGCAGTTTTTTGATATCTCTGAAACCAGTAAAGGGAGTCTTACTTTCTAATGTATACATGGTTACCAAAGTAGATCAAATACGATTGTGCTTATACTTGGTTTATTCTTAATAAGTTTTGCATTCAATTCAAGCACTTATGCAACAAAAATCTTGCTCACTTAACTTTTTGATAAAAAAATATTCATTTATGCACAAGCATCCCTAATTAATGGATCATACCGTCTGTGGATTGTTGTTCTTTGACAATGGCTCTTTTAATCAATTTATTAAATACGTTACTATATTTATAATTAACATTGTGATTATTTCAGCAAATGGCTTTACGTTGTTTTTGTATGAAGTTTCAACAGACAGATCATCAATTTTTACATGAAAGTCATGTATTTAGTAATATAAGTCAAATACTTAGTAAATCTGATGAACTGGCTGAACAGGCTAATGGGGATTTACATAAGGTTAGTTTATATCTACAATGACAGAGCTTCAATAGTATTTTAATGCTTTTAATATATTGATTTTTATGTAGACTCAAAAAAAGTATTTCCACTTCATTATTCTGAATATAAACATAGAAAAAAGGGAAAACATTGCCATTTTTCTCTGTTTCACTTCCTGATATGTTTTCAGATACACTTTTGGTATTATGTATGAAATACACTCATAGACATGGCAACTATAAAAAGTATTAAGAAAATATCTGCTTGGGAACAAATTAATTCTATGGCATGATTCCTTATTATGGAGTGATTTGGGATGTGTTCCTAGATTGTTCCTACATTCATGTTAATAAGGATGTGAAAAACTTACTGTGGCAAGTCTACCTCCATAGTATCTGCTGTATCAAGTACGGCAATTTTCAGCCATTGTGGAAGATGTGATCAGTTCTTTTTTTGCCGTTTTGGTCTGTGCAGTGGCAGTATTATTAAAAAATTGTTGCAAAAAGGTGTAAAGCACCATATAAAAACATGTTCTTAATCTCACTGCTGTAGCTATATGGAGAAGAACTCTATAGGACATATAATCAACACAAGAAGTGGTCTATGTCATTTTATTTGACCAACATTTCCTCTTCTCACTAGTCTGAAAGTACTCAAAAATAAATGAACATATTTTTCAGGCACCATATAAAGTGATATCATTAAAAGATCTTACATCTACAGCAGAAATCAAAGCTTCCAGTAGACAAGCTATGATTGCAAGTCTATCAGGTATATATACTTGCCTTATAGATGTAGAAATTTTACTTGATGTGTGTATGTTTTGCTCTCCAAATCTGGAGGAATGAAATAATCTAATCAAATAGTATTCATATACAATGTAATTTTTAAAAATATTTTTGAACCATTTTTATTATTTGTTCATAAGTCATACATATGATAGTGTATGATAGTGAAGGGCTTTGGAACATATTTTAAATATGAAGTGAGTGCTGTGCAAATATGGTTTATAATAATGATAACAATTAATGTCTGCTATTTTCAGATTTTTTGTTTTTGTAATAATTTGTTGGTCTATTCATGCTGTGATAGTGACATCTCGTATTAGTCAATTTAGCATTACTGCAGACCTATTTTATATTAACAACATTGTTTATTAGGGTAGGAAATTTAATCTTACTTGCTAACTGCTTGGGTATTAGTTAAGAGCATTGAGAGTTGAAGTTCATACCAAATCTAAAATACTTAGTTGTGACCAAATTTCTCAATACAGTAAAAACTCTGAAAACCGGACCTGGTCCGGACTGACCAAAAAGTCTGGTTTTCAGAGGATTCCGGTTTTCAAAGGTTTATACAGAATCACAAATTTACCTCAGGTATGGGTTTGGTGGGACCTTTTCCTACATTAAAAGGATGGTTCAGCTATAAATTAATTTATTTTTCATTTAAGTTTGGTTAATTTTGGTTTGGTAAGTATAAATTAATTGAGAAAAAGATGAAATTGAAATAATAACTTTTCTTTAGTTACATGTACATGTTAGCAATGGACTTAAAATGCATTCAAATAAATAAATGATAAATATGGATGCTATTCTTATTTTAAATCAATTCATATAAACACATAACAACAACAATGTTATAAAAACATGTTATGTTTTCCAATATCTTACTCAAAATACAATTAACAAACTGGTAATTTTTAAAACAAACATGTAGCCTCTTTAATTGTAAAAAACAATATTTGAAATGAAATATTTTCACAAATCATATCTTTACAACAATACATGTTTATACAAAACAAACATTATAAAAATCCTAAACAATGACACAAGTGTTTTTCACGCCTGTATAGATAAAACGCTTGGATATTTAATTAACAATTGACATCTGCTTGGGATTATGATTAACTAACTTTGTTAATACACAAATTTTTGACACTTGGCGTCCGGTTTTCAGAGGATGTTTTATGCATATTTATCATTAGAAGCCATGGCAAAAGGTCCGGTATTCGGAATTCAGAGTTTCCGGTTTTCAGAGGATATTTTTCAATGCATTTAATAGGGAAAAATAAGGGACTTTAAAAATCATCCAGTTTTCAGAGGATTCCGGTTTTCAGAGGGTCCGGTTTTTAGAGTTTTAATTGTACTGTACTAATTGTCCCTTAGTTTTGATAATCATGTCACTCGTTATTTATACCAAAAACTTTTGGATAAAAAGTAGAAACTTTAGCTTGATAAAATACATCATAATTATTACAGTATCAAGAAGTTAGGGGGCACAAAATAGGCTACAAAATTACTATACCTGAATATTTATTTTAGATAATTCAACAGAAACATTTTGGGAGAGTGGCGATGAAGATAGGAATAAATTAAAGACAATAACTATAACATGTCAAGGACAAATGAATGCTAGAATTGTATATGTACATATAGATAATACTAGAGATCTTGGGGTAAGTAAATTGTATATACTAAATTGTAGGGCTGTCACGATATACCGGTATACCAGTATATTGCAATACGCAGGTGCAGCAGTACGTACTGCGGTAGGATTTTAATGTACCGGTATTCGGTGATATTTTTAATTTATTGGAAAATTCTTCCCTTCACGAAATAAAAGTAGCAAAACGTCAGTTTTTCCATTGTTCATTCCATCTAACCTGAAGTTGTAAGAATTTAAGCGATTGGGACAGTCCTAAATGACCGTAAATACCTAAAGGGGCTAGATTCTATTAGTAGCTGCATATAAGATTTGCAATTTTTCTGTTAAATACAGCGGAGGAACAACGGATTTAAAAGCCTGCAATATATCGTGGTACGTATCGCGATACGATGACAGCGTATTGCAATATACCGCGGTACGCTTCTGGCGTATCGAGACAGCCCTACTAAATTGTGTGAAGTTAGTTTCTCTATTCTTCCAATGACTTTTATTCAAGACTTGGTTTGCTCAGTCATTATTTTTTAAC
Source organism: Mactra quadrangularis (assembly GCA_025267735.1). Classification (NCBI taxonomy): domain Eukaryota; kingdom Metazoa; phylum Mollusca; class Bivalvia; order Venerida; family Mactridae; genus Mactra; species Mactra quadrangularis. Next base: position 35,275,402 of record CM046308.1, on the reverse strand, counting down.
GATATGTCAGACATAAAAAGAGCAAAAAAAAACGTCTTAAGAAGCTTGCTGATCTTATGAAGTTCATTATAGCTATACATGTATTAATAATGCATGTAATAGAAGCAGTCGTCCAGTGGTAGTAAAAGCTTAGGAATTGATAGGTCTCTGGCTTGAATCCTACTTGGGACACTGCTAGTTTTCCTGAGCAAGAAATTATTATTCTGCTGTTCCGCTTCATCCAAGTGTAAATGCGTACGGCCTTGCCATATCGGAATTTTGTTAAGCGTGCGCGTAGGTTTTAGGGTCCTCTATCAAAATAAAAAACAGAATTGTAGGTAAAATTTTCTTAAACAATTCCGATATTCCGGGATTAGATACGACAATTTAATTCAGGGAAAATTGTGTTCGGCATCGACGTTATTCATCATAAGCAATTTAGCATATCCGCATTATTATACCCCCGCAAACGAAGTTTTCGGGGGTATACTGGAATCACCCTGGTGGTTGGTTGGTTGGTTGGTTGGTTTGTTGGTTGGTTGGTTGGTTGGTTGGTTGGATATGTGGTCTGTCCCAAAAAATTGAAACATTTGTAGTATGCTTATATCTTAATGTATTTGAATAGAAGCTGTTATATACCATGATTTAATGGTGTATACAAAGCTCATGTAACTATGGAAACATATCTCACTTGTTTAAAATATTTAATTGTGTTACATATTTTAAATCTAATTAGATAACTGTATAGTTTGCTTTTTTTCTCAATAGATTTTTTTCTTATCTTATTTTATAGAATTTGCACAGGCGTTTACAGTTGATGTTTATATGCATGTTATATCAATTCCAATTCAAAATGGCCGACTTGCGGCCATCTTGAATTCTTTTTAATTTACTTTAATTACTGTATGCTTATTTCTCAACCGATTTTTTCCTAATTTAGATAGAATTTTGCACAGGCGTTCACAGTTGATGTGTACATACACTTTAACTCAATTCCAATTCAAAATGGCGGACTGGCTGTCATTTTTTTTCAAAATTAATGCAGTCTTTTATTGACTTATTACCATACATATTTTGAAAAGAAATTGCGTACAAGGTCTCACTGATACAGTTGATCAGTATGACTATTCTTCATCAATTTATATTCAATATGGCTGACTTGCAGCCATTTTGAATTTTTATTTAAATTACTGTATAGTACATGTATGTGTTTTTTTACTCAATTTTAGCCAAATTCGCTCCAAAGTCTCTGATGTAGTTGACTCGTACATGGATTTACTCTGGATACAAAATCATAATGGCAGACTGGCATATTGATTGATAAATTGGATTTTACGGCTTATTAATGCAAAAAGGTCACATTACGCTGAAAACATTTGATGATACTATTACTTCAAAAGATAATGAAGATTTTAAGTCCTTTATTTTTTGATAAACATTTATTTCCTTCAGGTTTTGTTTTGTTTTGGTTTTACGCGGCGCACCAACACAAAAAGGTCATATCGCGCCGAAAGCAATCAATGACACTATTTATTAAAACGATATTAATGATGTAAAGCTCTTTATCTTATTATAAACATTTATTTCCTTCAAAAAGTTAAGTATCGTATATGATGGTACAGACTCAAAAAGTTCTTTATGTGAGTTAACTTTAAAATGTTTGTCACGGATGTCTTTAAGATCCTGACAGTCAAGGAGAACGTGTTTGACATAGAAATGCTCGTCACATGGTTTACATTTAGGTGCTTCCTCTCTTTTGAGAAGTTATGAATGTGTTAAACTGGTATGACCAATTCTACATCGCCAATCTATTTGATCTCAGCGATTAGAAAATTTGATGGTAAAGACTCAATAAGTTCTTTAAGTGAGTTAACTTTAAAATGTATGTCACGGATGTATTTAAGATCCTGGCAGTCAAGGAGAACGTATTTGACATTGAAATGCTCGTCACATGGTATACATTTAGGTGCTTTCATTCTTTTGAGAAGGCATGAATGTGTTAATACAGTATGGCCAATTCTACATCTCGTAGTAACTATTTATCTCATTGATTAGCAAATATTATTGACGAAGATGAATCAAGGGTTTATGGCTTTATGTCATGTACCTTATTAAATATAGCATTATTCCACATTGTTTGCCATTTTGAATTGCTGAAGTCTTTTATGTACTGCTATTTTTATCCAATTCTTATTTTTGAACTTTTTTTTGATGTATTGATATTTTATCAAATACATAATGGCTGATTGGCAGTTTTTCTTTTTAAAAAGCAAATGATTTGATAATTTTTGTACAGACTTTGAGAAAGTAAGCAATTGTTTAAGTTGATGTGCTTGGCATTTTTTAAGTGGAATTCAAAATGGCTGACTGGCAGCCATGTTGAATTTTCTAATATCTTGTACAGCAAACATCTTTTTTTTCTCACCTTATTTTGATAAAATTGTGCTGACAAATTCTTGTTGATGAAATTTTTATATGTATTATTTTTTATGTATTTCAATGGACCAACTAATTTTTCTGTAATGTTGAGAAGAAAACATCTTATTTCGTTATAGCTACATGAGATTTTAGATATTATTTTAACTTTACTACTGTGAAAATTATGATCGGTAATTTAAGCTTTCTTATGGGGTATTTGTGAAATTCTTGATACAAGATATTGTAAATACTAATTGTTTGATTTATATTGTGTACATTGCTGACTACCATTTTTACAATTGCCTTATTTTTTACTTATTTATAAAAAAATTACAAACACATTCTACATTTTGCTCATCTGGTTACAACATACTCATGATGAGTTTAAATGTGATCACTCTTTGTCTGTTGTTCCACTTTACATTTATAATGACCAAATGGTGTTCATTTTCATGTAAAAAAAATCATTTGAAATATGACAACTCTGTTCGTTTTGCTTTTTCATAAATCTATAGTGAATTACACTGTAATTTGCTGTTTATTTCCAATTTGATATTTGCATCCTATTCTTTTTTGTGGTTTTTATGCTTCTTACAACATTTACCCTTTTGGACTTCCACAATGTTGACTTGCTTTTATCTTGAAATGTTGCTGTTGCGGGGGTATTTTCGCCAATGGTGGCAGTTCTAGTTAATACAATATATTTTACGTAAAAAACACTAGTTATTTTATATTAAATTCAGACCATTGTTTCATATTATAAGGATTTTATTCCATTGAAAAGATATATATAATGCATTGTTTTTTGCTGGAAAAATATTTGTGTTTGTGTGTTTTTGTGAATAGGTACTTAGGTTTGTCAAACTTGAGTTGACGCTTAACAGAACTCCAATTTGGAATTGCCTACTGTGAGGGATCATCTGCCTGAGTATGATTTCAATGATTAGGAGTTATTGCACAAAACAGTTAAGATGGCTGAGAATGTGTATGAAAGCAGACTTTAAACTGTTTAAAATAGTTTTAATAAAATATTTGATATTTTACAGAGTAAAGTGTCCTACATAACATTTAGTGTAGGACCAGCTGCTGAAGATTTGAAGAAAATATATCAGACAGAAGTAGATACACGACATATTGGTTGGATAAATTGTCCTATACCAGAGGAGGACTGTAAATGTATACAGTTATCATTACGTGGTCCTGATCATAGTCTACGTGTACGACAAGTTAAAGTCCTCGGAGATAGTATTGATCTACCTGTTAAACGTAGTGCAGCTAGAATACAACAAATCAACTGTGAGACTGAAACATTACGTGTGTTTAGATTACTTACATCTCAGGTTTGTTTACTTATCTTTCTTACTTTCGTTAAAACCTGTATCTACCATTGTTAAACCCGGGTCGATAGCGCAGTTGGTAGTGCGCGAGGATTTGGATAGTCGTGCCCGAGGGGGTGCAGGTTCAAATCCCACCCGGGTAGGTTATACCCTTCCATGAAAATTTGACAATAATTTAGATTTTCCTCCATTGATTAGATAATATGGAGAAGTTTCCGGCCTTGTGGAAGGGTAAGTCAGTACTGGTTATAGACAATGGTCCAGGAAAGCTAGGTTATGTGCGCTGGACGCTGTAAAATGACCTAAAATTGTGTTGACACAGCGTTAACTTCAATAAATAAATAAATAAAATCTACCATTGTCAGTAAAACAAGCTGTTATAGGCCTCCTTGTGAAACCCTTAAATTCCTTTGAAACCTTTTATTTTAGTTACATCTTAGTTTTGTATAATTGTGTTAGTTTAGTTAGAAGATATGTTTTTGACATTATATGATATTCGTTTACATAAAACATAAATTCACACTGTAGACTTCTACCTACCAATGTCAGTAAAACAAGCTGTTACAGGTCTCTTAGAGAAATTCTTAAAATCCTTTAAAACTTTTATTTTTTTATTTTCTTAAAAATTTTCTTTCTGACCAGATTGTCATCCAAAATGGAGCACATTCAAATTTGTTAACATCATTTCTGTGTTATAACCTACCAATCTTGAACATTTCAGAGTGCTGTTTTATTTACTCGATCAAACTGACTATACAGGGTTGGCATCAACTGAAAACCAATTCTAAAACTGTTTTATAATAAAATTCAGATATTTCACAAATTTTTAGCTCTTTAATTTTAGGGAAATTCACACTAAAGGATCTTCTAGCCTCTAATGAAAAAAAATTTTTTATGAAAAACTTAATTTCTTGCAAGCTTTTATAAAAAAACTTTATTTCTTGAAACATGATAGAAAACTTGAATATAACTAATAAATGAAGAAAATTTTGGTTTATTATACTTGTAGGTATTTGGACAAGCAATCGGCAATCTAAATATAACAAATGAAGAATAAATTGTTTTATTTATACTTGTAGGTATTTGGACGACTGATAGATAAATTAGACAGTAAAAAAGTACCAGATCCATTGGATCAGTTAGATAGTGACCCTGATCTTAAAGAACATATGGTTGGAATATTGTTTAGTAGAAGTGGGAAATTATCACATCTTCAGAAAATGGTACAGTTTGTGTTTTACTTTGTTATTTTATGATAAATAACTTAAGTTCATGTGGCAAACATGTTCTTATGCACTACTTAAAACAGGCACCTTTTCAACAGATCAGTAGAAAATGATTTCAAGAGTGGAAGTATTAAGTTCATGCCCAGAGCATATGATTTGGCCTTAAAGACCATAAAGCTTGATGCCAATACAATGTGATAATTAGTACTGAAATGACAATCAAAAATAAGAAACTGTGCTGTAATGACAATAAAGCATAAAAAGCTGTGCTGCTACTTGGAAAATATGAACATGTGTATTGTAAATGAGACATGTTATTGCTAAATCTCAAATTATAGTGATTTTTCACCTGTATTATTGCAATCCGGTTAAAACCCAATCTAAAATTTTCCACTCGCCTACTCGCTAATTTAGATATGGCCTTTTCCAAACGAAGGTCACGTTCAGGTGACCTTTTCTTATCATAATATTCATGACAAAATTGTTATGATACGTAACTTGTTTACATCGTCTACGTTATGCAATTTGAAATGAGCCTTCCAATCGCAGACTGTGAATTATACCGCTGTTTAATTAGCTTACAAACCTTGGTCTAAAAATAGAAATTACAAAATCAAAATGTTTTTAATAGTGTTTCATCTAGATGAAAGCTACACATTGATTGGACGACACAAAGTTCATCTCGACGTGACCTTCCACGGAGACAATAGAGATCCTGTACGACAATGCTATACAGGATATCTGTTTACAGAGATTGGTATTATTGTATTCTATTACAGGTATGCTCTCATATTGTACAAGGTATAAATAAAGAAACTATAAGAGTAAGAGATGAATGGGAAGCTTCATTGTTGATGAAATCTGATGTACAAGGACCAGATCTAAAGTAAATACAGTTTTATATTACTTAAATTTTGCTAGGTTAACAGGTATAAACAGTTAGGACTTTAATATTTCTCTTACATGTTGGAAAAGATGACCAAATGTTCTGTACTGTAGCTGGGAATAAAGTAGTTATGGTTCTTATTTCTTATGTGCTTTTTCTGAATTAAAGTATGTTTTGTACTTACTAGCTGAATTTGCTGGGGTAAACCTCTATGCCATAGGGGATTGAACCAGTCACTCAAGTCTGGCTTCAATCTTTACTTTTCCCTAATCAATTTTCTTTTAGAATAAACTTAGCACTTAGGGATCATCAAGTACATTAAATTCTATACAAAAAGTAAACAATTTATTTTATGTTATCTTAAGCACACTATAATTGTCAATTTGAATTTAGCATCAAATTTGTCTACATTGAACTTTTGTTATTAGTTCTATTTAGACTTGCTTGGAACAAAACTGAATTATATTTAGTTTATATTTTCTGAGAAAGTTCATGGAAAGGCCATTATTAATTTGTATATGATTCTATCTTGAGATTTAATGATTCTATTTTTAGAACCAATGTTTCTATTTTTAGATTCAATGTTTCAATTTTTAGATTCAATATTTTTATTTTAGATTCAATATGTCTATTTTAGATTCAATATTTCTATTTTTAGATTCAATATTTCTATTTTTAGATTCAATATGTCTATTTTTAGATTCAATATTTCTATTTTTAGATTCAATATGTCTATTTTTAGATTCAATATGTCTATTTTTAGATTCAATATTTTTATTTTTAGATTCAATATGTCTATTTTTAGATTCAATATTTCTATTTTAGATTCAATATTTCTATTTTTAGATTCAATATATCTATTTTTAGATCAAATGATATGTTTTGTTTTGAGTTGGTATCTATGGTATCAGCATTAAGTGGTTCAAGTGTTGGTAGAGCTTATCTAGCACAAAGATATGGTTTATTACAAGATTTATTTAGTTTACTCCATACAGCTTCACCTAGAGTTCAGAGACAGGTAGGGTATTGGGTTTTTTACAACACTTATGTTAATTTTCAGTCTGTACAGGCTGACTGGGGTCGGTGGGGCTATACTCTTTCATGAAAATTAGGAGAGGTGTTCAGTGATAGGTATCAAGAGGTCCCATCAGAGCTACTGTTAATATAAAATGTACATGAGCAATTATTTATTTACCTTTGATTGCCTCAATTCACCCAAGTGTAATTTGGTACTGGGTCACTTTCGTAGAAATTGATTTGGATGGTTATGGGTTATTGTACCAGATTGTAAAGTAGACTGAACAGGTATATGCATATAGAAGCAGGCTTTAAACCAAACCTAAACTTTCTTTAACTAGGAGTCCCCATTACCTACCTTCATACTGCATCATACATTTTATAATGATAGTAAGAACAAAAGTAATTGGTGAACTTTTTTAATACTTATATTGATAGCAGTATATTGAGAATAGATTACTTTATGTTATTATGTAATGTATAGGAAATATTTCTAGTTCAGTAAATTGATAGTAGTTTTTCAGTAATCTACTTTTCATTAATATTTAATGCATAGGAAATCTTTCTAGTTCAGTATATTGATAGTAGTTTTTTCAGTATTTTCAAAACTTCCAATCTCCACCCATGTGTTATTCAAACTTGACCGTTGTTTATTCGTCATCAAACATTATTCTATTTCCAGGTTGTATCAGTGTTACGTCGTGTATTACCAGATGTAAAACCACAAACATTAGCTAATATACTATCAGTACCAGCGTTACCTCCAGTAGAATATAGTATAGTAAGTCTAGCTAGTAAAGATGATAATGAGACAGGATTTGATCCACAGAAACCATGTATACTTGATGTATTCCTGGGTTGTATAGCTAAATCATTAACTGTACAGATGAAAGTCAAGACTGCTGGACCACATAAAGGAGTTACTTCTGTTATGTTAGCTGATTCTTTAACTGAGCAATCTATCGTCACGTAAGTACTCAAGTAGTATAACTTAGTAAATTCTAAGTTTTTAATATCACATGTCTGTCAGGGTCTATAGTCACATGATTTAAAATGACAACTTATGTAGTAAACAAACAAAAAATGTTTTACTTGGTTGATTTTTCTTTTCAAGACAAATAATTAAATGACTCCAAGCATTGCATAAAAATCTTTCCTCAAAAATCCAATTGATTCTCGGACCCATTAGCTAAGATCATTAGCTCTAAATCTCCCCAAAGATTAAGTCAAGCAGTAAAATAGGTTATGTTCAATTATTATTTGTGCATAAGATTCAGTGTAAACCATTACAACTCACAGGCAGTTGTATAGTGCGTACAAAAAAACAAAGCGTGTTTGGGTAAACATTAGAAATGAGACAATCCATTTCTGGGGTAGGCAGTAATGAAAATAAAATGTGTGTAATTCATTTTAACAAAATTAGCATGATGGATACCACCTTTTGTTGGTAAATCATGCTTGTAATGGTAAACTTTTTTCCCATTACACCAACAACTGAGACACTTGTAAAACATATCACATGTTTATGTTATTGTCATCCTGAGCGTCCCTCGTAGTGGATTAGTTTATTCTATTATTATTATAAACAGTGTTTTGTTTTTTTGTTCGAACTATAGTCATATGGTCATATTATGTATTTATTCCAATTCACTTGTCAATGATTAAAATTAATTAAAATTATTTTTATGTAATTTCTATTAAATTTAAGTTTTTGTGCATAATAACTTAATCTTAAGCCTTTCTCAACTTTCTGCTGTCTATGGTATATCTTATCTATGTGATTTATAATTTTCAGAGCTTCAGGTCCAAGATGGTGGTTACGTGGTAGAATGTCTAGTGGTTTAGCTAACACTGTAATATCTCTAATACAAGATATGGCTAGTGGTAGTTTATCTGAAGCTTGGACTAGTGTTACTAAGGCTGCTATAGCTGAAGCCATACTTGCTTTGACTAAATTAGATGAAAATTTACGACTTCCTCAACCATGTATGAAAACACCAGCTGTAAGTAATTTAACTACTGTCCCACTTTTATTAAGAGACAACCCTTGGGACAGACTAAGATTGGTTGCTTAAAAGAAAAGTTGCTTAAAACCAAAGTGGTTGCTAATAGAGATTAAACTGTATATTCCTTGGTTTTGACTTCTGTGTTGACTTCTTTTAAGATTTCCTGTGTTTGCTGGTTTAAAGATATTCATTTGTTGTTGATAAATGCCTAAAATCTCTGGATTTAGCTATTAACCAGTTACTAGGCACAATATGCTTTCAATCAGTTACTGACTTTCAATCAGACTGACAACTGTCCTGCATGATTTAGAATCAATAGAAGAGCGGAGAATGGCCATAGAATATTTTTCATGACCAAGCTCCATGAAAGTATGTCCCTTCAGGGAATCAAATTTATGACCACTCTGATAAAAGGCTTGCACATTACAGACTGAGCTAGCTAGGCAGCTTTGTTGAAAGTTACAGGCAGATATAAAATGGTAACCAGTTTTGAATAGGATGGATCCAGCTTTGCTTAGTCCAAAACTTGAATGATATTACATGTACTTTTCACTCAAATTAGGAGCAGTGGTCCAGTGGTAGGATTAGGGATTGAGAGGTCCTGGGTTCGAATCCCACCAGGGGCACTGCTAATTTCCTTGAGCAAGAAATTTACCTGCGATTGCTTCACTCCATCCAGGTGTAAATGGGTACCTGCGAGGGTGGTATAATTCCACTGCGCCAATTTGTCGGCTGCACTAATAAGCAGAGTAAAAAGACTCCCCAGGGAGATTGATAGATAGATACCAGTGACCAGGGGTAATTGCTGTAAAGTCGGTGAACATGCGTAAGCATGAAACTTAGACTATAAAATGTAATTACATTTTTACATTTTTTTCATTTCCATATAAACTGTATTTTATTCATTATACCCCCGCTTCGAAGAAAAGGGGGGTATACTGTTTTATCCTTGTCCGTGCGTGCGTCCGTTACAAAATTTCCGTCGCAGTTTTCTCAGCAACTATAACATGCAGCAGCCTAATACTTTGCATATTGCTTCATCCCATAGTCCCATGTGGTGTAAAGCGATTTCATGCTCCTTGCTCATCTACTTCCTGTTTATCGCATATTTTTAGATTTTGTTAAATGAAAGTTACATTATGATAGTCATATTTCTCACTGCGGGGGTATCACTAGTGAGCATTAGCTCACAGATTTACTTGTTTCTATATAAACTGTATAATGTTCATTTACATAACATTTTTACATTTTTTTCATTTCCATATAAACTGTATTTTATTCATTTCTATATAAACTGTATAATGTTTATTTCCATATACTTTCTTCTTATACTACAGATATGGTTAGCACTAGCATCATTATGTGTATTAAATCAAGATCATGTAGAGAGACTGACATCAGGTGAATGGGTCAGTAGTCCTAATGGTACACATGGTCAACCTAGACCTACATGTGATAATCATGATGATAGTGAAACACCTGCTATAATACTATGTCTAGATTGTGGTAATCTATGTGCTGATTGTGATAGATTTTTACATTTACATAGAAGTAAACGAGCTCATCAAAGACAGGTAGGCTAGTTTTATTATTGATAGTACTTAATTGACAATTAATCTGTAGAAAACAATTGTGTATGAAAACAGATTTGCAGCTAGTGAGATAATATTTGTAATTATGAACAAATTGAAATTTCTTCTGCTGAAATATTTATTGAGAAGGAAAAGGAAGTTCCTACAATTGGTTCCCAAGATTTTCAGTCTTAAGAGGAAGTATGCATGTAGACAGGGTAACCACGCTTCCTAACAGTCATGTCAGAGTATTCCCCCTTGAATTCTTATATTGTGACACGACTGGGGACCACCTTGGTATTTGCAAAAATTATTGCATTTATTTTTTATTAATAAATGGATTTATTAGCCGGATTTTTCAACGAAAAAAATTGGGCTAATAGTTTGGCGAAACACAGGTGGGCGGTCAGACGTCCGATGTCCTTAACAATTGTGTTTAAGTTTTTCTTTTCCATATATGTCTGCCATTTATTGTCAGGTGACTCAGATCTTTATGAAACTTCATACAATGATAACATACCATTTGATAAACAGAAATAAAAAGTAACCACAACTCTACCTGCCTTTATTGTGGATTATTTCCCTTTGTAGTGGTTTCCACATTACCTTTCTTGTTTCATATAGAGAATGTTTCATGCTACACTCAATAATATGTTATATGTAATTGTAGGTATTTAAAGAAGAGGAAGAAGCCATTAAAGTAGATCTACATGAAGGTTGTGGTCGTACTAAGTTATACTGGCTTATGGCTTTAGCTGATTCTAAAACACTTAAAGCTATGGTAGAATTCAGAGAAGGAAAAGGTTTTTATCCTAATTTTTACTATTCTATTCAGAAAATTTAAAAATACTAAGATTTTTTTATTTTTACATTTTCAATATCTTAGATATCATTACTTGCATTTTATTTATACTGGGTTTAAAGCCATATCAACACATAGCGGTTATTTTACGAAGCCCACCGCACCTAACCTAGCTTTCCTGGACCCTTGTCTATAACCAGTACTCACCTACCCTTCAACATGGCCAGGAACTCCATATAGCTAATGAATGGAGGAAAATTGGCATAATTGTTGAATTTTCATGGAAGGTATAACCTCCACATGTGGAATTTTGTGTTCTTTAGTTTGAAAATTCCAACCTTTAAAAACATTTACATCAAAGATTACTCCACGATGCAAAAATGATTTCATAAGAACTAAACTTCTACAAATGGGGTGGTGCTACAGCATAGGGATAAAGTATACATCAGAAGAGGGGAATAAGGTTGAACTTTGATCCTAAATTGACCTGAAAAAACACTGTATGGTAATGTATTACATGTATATATATTGTAGGAAAGACAGCTGCTGCCACAGGTAAAGCTGGACCTGGTACATGTAGATTTTGTGGTCTTACAAGTAATACTGGTGTATTATCTATAGGAAATGTATGTTCTGATCCAGAATGTCAGGTATGCTATATCAGTGTAGGTTTTCATGATTTTTAGAATATGTAGGAATAATGTACAGTTAAAGGCAGTTAATAATCTGTGGGAATAATGTACAGTTAAAGGCAGTCAATTTAAAACTTTGTCAATCCTACATTCCTTGATTTTTGTGTCCGTGAGGGGCACACCACCCATTTTAAACCACCCCCTCTGGAACTCCTTTGAGACATCTTTTCATTGGGGATATGTCCAAATTAGATTATTTTAGGAAAATAAAAAAAATAGTGAAATTTACTAAATCCAGTTAAAAACACTTATTACAAGTTCTGTGGCTGCCATTTTAAAAAGAGTGGTCAGGACACATACAAGTGTGAGATTGACCAATAAAGGGTTAAAGTGTTTTAAGTTTAACTTCTGTCATTGTTGTTTGGCCTAAGTTCAATTTATATCATGTTTCACTCTAAATAAAAGATTAAATTGAGTACTAACTTTATCTTTAGTTTTATTACCACTTTTTTCAGGCCTATGCTGAGAAGGCATGTACTAAAACATTGTCTTGTGGTCATTTATGTGGAGGATTAAAGAATGAAGAACCTTGTTTACCATGTTTACATCGTTGTCGTGCCGATGACCAGGAATTATTAAAGCAAGATGGTGATGATATGTGTATGATATGTTTTACTGAGGCACTGTCTGCAGCACCTGCTGTGCTTGTAAGTAATAAATGTATAGTTTCCACCAAAAGTTGGGAAACAGGAAATTTACTAAAATTCTTAAATTTCAGTAATTTTTATTTGTACAACCATTAATTTTAATATATTTAGTATGCTTGGTGATAAATTGAAATAAAATTTCATGAATGCATCATATTTGTAAGATTCAGCATCTGACAGCCCGAAGCCTCCAAAACCAATGTCAATGTAATTCTTTTGCATTTGTATCATAGTTTTTTAAGCTACATGTACTAAAAAAAAATAAAGCAAAACTAAAAAAGCATTTCAAAATAAATGGATATCAAATGTTTTGATAAAAACAATGTAGCAGATCAGTGAAGTATTTATAAGTCTTTTCAAATTCTAACTGTTCATCTATGTGAACATCATTTCATACTTTAGCTGAAATATTCAAGAATCCTTGCCGTAACACACAAGTCTTTATTTGGTTTGTGAAAATTACTTATATTATAAAGAGGGGCTAATTGATAATTTTGCTATAAAACATGATATATTGTACTAATACTTCAGAAAATTTAAGGCAATGATTGCTTAATAACTTGTATAATTATAATAATAATAACGACTTTAATTATAGTGGATAACATATTTGGTGTAAACCAATTTTCAATATGGTTCACGAATCATTTATGCTAAAAATGACCAACATGTATCATTTATGCTAAAATGGCCAACATGTATCATTTATGCTAAAATGGCCAACATGTATCATTTATGCTAAAATGGCCAACATGTATCATTTATGCTAAAATGGCCAACATGTATCATTTATGCTAAAATGGCCAACATGTATCATTTATGCTAAAATGACCAACATGTATCATTTATGCTAAAATGACCTACATGTATCATTTATGCTAAAATGACCAACATGTATCATTTATGCTAAAATGACCAACATGTATCATTTATGCTAAAATGACCAACATGTATCATTTATGCTAAAATGACCTACATGTATCATTTATGCTAAAATGACCAACATGTATCATTTATGCTAAAATGACCGACATGTATCATTTATGCTAAAATGGCCGACATGTATCATTTATGCTAAAATGACCGACATGTATCATTTATGCTAAAATGACCGACATGTATCATTTATGCTAAAATGACCGACATGTATCATTTATGCTAAAATGACCAACATGTATCATTTATGCTAAAATGACCAACATGTATCATTTATGCTAACGTTACATACATTTATTCATTAAATTAATATGTACATGTACTTATTATTGACAGTTATCATGTGGCCATGTATTCCATCATCATTGTACTAGAACAGTATTAGAGAAAAGATGGGTTGGTCCTAGAATTACATTTGGTTTCTCTCATTGTCCTATATGTAAGGTATGTATTCTATGCTTTATCTTATAGGTTCTAGGAATTATATGACAATAATTACTGGGCGTGTCAGCCTCCACCCAGATACACCAGCTAGACCCTCTCTGTGACAGTGATTTACACATTTTACATTTTTTTTAAACTATTGTGAGCCAAAATAAAATGGGAATCGGTGAGGTAAAAGTGTATTCAAGTCAACAGACATAGAAGAAAGGGCACAGTTTGGTTGATGTGATGTAATTAGTTAATTTCTGCCAAGTATATGATTATAGGGTCATTAGAATTACAAATTCATTAGGATGGAATCTTCCGGGACCAATTCCACTGATATAGATACTCAACATTTGTTTTGTAACCCTGTTCAAAAATATTTATTTTGTTGATAGTGAGTACAGAAGTACTGTAGTAATAATATACAGGGATAATCAAACATATATGGAGTATTTAAATTTTGGGAGTTAATGTATGCGCCACTAACAGATTATTTAAAATAAAGACATTTATTTATCTAAAAAATAATGCCTTTGTTTTTGCAAATAACAAGGTGGTCCCCAGTCATGTCATTATGTAAGTATTCAAGGGGGAATTTTCTGACATGACAGTTAGGAAGCATGGTTCCCGTGTCTACATGCATACTTCCTCTTAGACTGAAAATCTTGGGAACCAATTGCAGGAACTTCCTTTTCCTCCTCCACAAATATTCCAGCAGACAAAATTTGGCATACCGGTAAAATAAAGACATAAGGGATGTGGCATTGTTCATACCTATAGGATAGTTTCCGGTATTGATCGACATTTGATCCACCTTGTACCATGTCTAATATTTTCAATCATATTATGTATGTTTATGATATTTCAGTGCAATATAGATCATCCTGTATTAAGAGATTTATTACAACCAATACAACAATTATTTGAAGATGTACGTAGGAAAGCTCTAATGAGACTAGAATATGAAGGTTTACATAAAGCAGAGGCTATAACAACACCTGGGGCTAGATTCTATAAAGATCCTGCTGGATTTGCCATGGATAGATATGCTTACTATGTTTGTTATAAATGCAAGAAGGTATGTAATGTTTTATGTACAGTAAATTTTCCAATTTTAAGGCCATCAATATTGATGTTTTTAATAATGGCATGGTCTTATTATACCGACTTTTTTCTCAAAATTAAATTGAGCATTTGGCCTTTAAGATTATCAAAAGCGCCCATGATTTGCTTTATACGGTAATTGTAGTTTATAATAGATGAATTTTATAATAAATGAAACTTGGAACTCAAAATGTTGAGGGTTTTCCACCTGCACTGATGAGGTTTGAATAAGGTGGTAAATTTTACTCATTATTTTTAAAATTTATGAAATGATTGTTCTTTGTATTCATAATTGTAATTTTAATGGTACATGCCAGTTTGTAGGGCAGCAAAAACTCATAAAATAAAACTCTTGATGAAGTCTTTCACTACTATTGTTGTACAGTATATAATAGAAAGGTGTTATAATTGTTGGTTATATAAAATTGTAGGCATATTATGGTGGAGAAGCTAGATGTGATGAACAAGCTGTTGTAGGTGATCATTTTGATCCTGCTGAACTTGTATGTGGTGCATGTTCTGATGTTACCATGGCACAGGTAAATATATATAGTATTACCGTTACATCAATATCCTTTGAAAACAGACAAATCTAAACCAGTGGTTTCCAAGTTCTGGGCAATTTTTCAGTACATGGGAAAGTGGTCTTACTTTATATAGAACATTTGGACAAATTTTACTGCAATTTTTTTGAAAGGGAGAAATAAAAAATCAAAGGTAGCTTCTAAATTTTGGGAAAACTGCATGATTTCAAAGAAATTTCAGAAGGGAAGGTTCCTGTAAACGGCCCCTGTCATATAAGGAATAAATACTATAGTTCTTAATACTAAGACAATATTTTCAAACAACGATAAAGTTTGAATTTATATTTAGTACCAAGACCTGCTTACCAATACCAAGGATAGCTAAAAATAAAATCATATTATTGCTACAAAGACATATATATATATATTATTATCATGGACTAAAGTTTATGATTTTTAAATTACAGATGTGTCCCAAACATGGAACGGACTTCCTGGAGTACAAGTGTAGATATTGTTGTTCTGTTGCTGTCTTCTTCTGTTTCGGAACCACCCACTTCTGTAACCTATGCCACGACAACTTTCAACAAGTTACATGTATACCTAAACCAGATTTACCAAAATGTCCATGTGGTCCTCGTGGTAAACAACTAGAGGGAGACGAATGCCCATTACATGTGAAACATCCCCCTACCGGTGAAGAATTTGCTCTTGGATGTGGTGTCTGTAGAAATGCTCACACATTTTAGATAGTTCATATACTTTCAACTATATTATATATATGTTGTGAAATATTACTTTGATTTGAAATCATGAACTATGTTATTTATACAGCAGAAAATCAGACAAAGCATTGTACATGTCATAAAACAAACAATGTGTGTTTTTGTACTTTTTAAATAAACTAGCATTGATAATAGGTAAGTCATCATTGAATCTACACTGTTAAAATTTGTAAACTAAACAGGATACCCCCTAAAATAAGTGGTTTTGGAACATGCTGACAAGGTGTAAACACACTATTAAATAAAATGAACTGTGAATGCTTTGGAGAAATATGTTTTGTTTTGAAGTCATACTGGTGTTGGAGTGATATACTGTACTACTTAACTGTGATTATGATTGGATAAGTTTATATAATATTGTGTTGATATTTTAATAGGAGCTTACAATATACTGCATATGGAGGTTAACTTAAAATATTATTTGAAATTATTGAATATTGGATTTACATTATACATGGGTGGAAGTTTAAAAGTACTGAAAACCTACTTTCAAAATACAATTGTACTGAAGTTGACAGATTTCATGTAAATTAAATAGAAGTAAAGTCCATTTTTTCTCAACTGTCAAAGTTAGAATAATTTCATGGTGACTGAATGCATTGTTTTTGTACTGGTGGTCTAATTGTTTTGAAAAATATCTTGAGTAAAACATATCATATGGCATAAGCAGCTTTACTCGATCATAATACACACTTTCAAAAAACTCATGGATGTATTATAATAATTTTAACAAACGCAATCTCCGTGAAATTATTCATGTTTTGACAGTTGAGAAAAAACGATCTACAGTATATTAAAATACTCTCAAAATACTGAAGTCATTAATACTGAATACCCATGGATTTAAGTATTGAATAATCTCAAATGTATGTGTGTTTATTCAGTTTATTGTCTTGTTTTGAATGAAAGTAGTTTGCTGTTGGGGATGAAACCAATCAAACAGTTATTTTCTTGTATCATAATGTTAATATTTTGTTGGACTGTTGTTTTGTTATGTTACATTCTACTATCACGATCATGAATATTTAAAAATCATGTCAACATAGACAGCTATTGTCCAACAATATTAACCTGAGCTTGAACTACCTAATTATAATAATTACACACTTCACTTACATTAAATCATGAGTTTCCGTATGCGTGTATATGGTTATACACGTGTTTATAACAACCAAAGTGAGTATAAATCAATTTATTTAAAGGGGCATGTCATTGTACTTTTAATTTTGGACACATTAGTTTTTGGGTAAATAAGTAAGTCAGCAGTATTATGGCACAGTTTCAAAGTATTTATTCTTATGAAAACAACATTAATTGTTCAGTATGTGTATTTTGCCGAAAGCTTCCGATATAGCGCGATTTACAAGCGAAGACAAAAATAGACTGTAAATACTGAGTTTAATATATTCTTCATAAAGGCCATGCTCAGGTTAATTCTGTTGGACTATACCACTATGACAAACAAACTTCTAAAGTTTAGAAGTTGATAAAGGTCTTCATGAGTAATTTTGATTGACAGATTATGAGTTATATGTCTTGTGGTCTGGAAAATCAAAATTGAATGATTCCATTCCAGACATTCTTGTGAATGATTTTTTTTCTGTTTGAGGTTTAGTTTCTACACTGTCTTATTATGACAAGCACATTTTGTTTTTCTATTTGCACTAAAAATCATTCTGTCACTGTAACCGGCTAAAAATCCATGGTCCGAACTGAGATTCAAACCCACGACCTGTCGACTCGTAAGCGGACACTCTACCACGTCACCATACGAGTGCTGTATGATACTTCTGCTACGTCACAAACTTTTGGAATTTTGGCATATAAAATGTATCCTCAACAATTCTGGGATGTGAGGAAAATACTCCTAGTTTATACATGTATATCTAACAGAGTCAAGTTTTACAAAACTTCTAAGATTTGATTTTTTGTCTAAATATTCAGTAAAGTTCCTCTATTATGATTATATTTATTGATCACACCTCTGATAGATGCAGTAAAACTTTAATTAAATGTTCAATAATAGACTTCATCTGGAATTCAAATATTTGGGTTTTCCACTGCGGTAGAAACAAACTTTCATGGTTACAATGAAAAAAAGTGTACAAAGAACAATAAGATTTACGGTAATCCGTATTTCATGCTTTTCAACAATAATGTGTTACAGACTTATTTTATACCACCTGTGCACGAACGAAAAACTAAAAAATTTGAGTTCCGAATTAATTCTATTGCTGGACTTAACTTATATATATGAGTATCTTAAATTTTTAGTATGGCCAATTATTGAACATTAGACAAAATCTCAAATTGATGAAGTTTTGTGAAATCTAGCAAGCAAATTGAATCTTCAGAAAGAAGATTGGTTTTTGAATTACATGAAATGTTTTGTATTATAATAATGTTAAACATGCTTTCTTTAATTATATGTGCTAAAATTTGTCTTGTATGTTTAAATACATTTATAATCTGGCAAATATAATGTAAATACAAAAATACACTATTTTATTTATATAGTGTGGATAGCTTTTTAGCATGGATAATATTTTTTGTACTCTGCAATGTGTTTTATAGGAATAATGAATGCAAGCTGCAAATTATTAACAGTTTAAATGATAATGTTAAAGAAATATTAATTTGCTGATAATGAAAATTCATATTTGTATTGGCTAAAATTAGCAATAATGTTTTGTGTTATTAGTTGCTGCAATTGTTGATCCATCTGGAAGACAGAGGTCTGGACATTTTAAAATACTTGAAAAAAAACATTCCAGGAAAAAAATAAAGATATTTCTACAGTCCAGACTCTTCTTGGGAAAAATAATCAAACCAAACTTGTAAAAGTCTAAGTTTGCCACTTTAATAAATGCTAATGATTTAACCAAACTGAATAATATATTCTATGTATATATAAATAGCCATTTTACAATATTAAGTGCTGTATTGAGGAGTAGATATATATAAAGTATTTATGTTTTAACAATTTTTGTTACAGTTTTGTTCTGTGATATATTTCCAAAATAAAATGCCATTTTTACCATCTCAACATTGTTGTGTTGTCATTTTGTTTTTTAGTAATTGACTTTAGTAAGATGTTTGTCCCAGGGCAAAGAAATTGTGCAGTCTGGGTGGGACTCAAACCCGAGACCTCTTGCTTACATGGAGAGAATGCTCTGAACTGAGCTAGCTGGCCATATACAAATCCTCCTCATAATGTGAACAGGTCATCATCATCTTTCTGATAAGGAACAAAAATTCAATCTGGATTGTAGGAAGTCCCACTAAGTACATGTGACATGTCAAAAGGTAAGAATGTCAGACGATCCAAACCCTGTCACATTCGGCCTTGGATGATCCTTCCCCAAATTGGGGACGGATCATCTATTCAAAGTTTGGACGATTCGTCCCCTTATGTGTGTAGCCCTAGGAATATTTAAATCAGTAATACAACTTGGCATTATATAAATGTATTGTCGAATGAAGAATATAATCTACAATAGGGTACCCATCTGTAATGTGAATACTGGGCAGAATTGGGAAGAAATCCACAAAATTTCTATTCAGATTTCCAGGCAGAAATTTATTCAGGGATCAGTAAATTTTAATGACATTTTTACTGCAGAATCAAATCGCACGTTATATATGTACGTTATACAATTCTCATGCATCATTGTTCCGAGCATGTAAAGGGAGGTAACTGTGTTAAATTTTACCAGTTTAGTACGGTATGAACTATTCTTTAGGTAAGTATTGAATTCAAGAACGGCTACTCTTGCCTTTCTTTTCGGACACGTTAACTTCCGGTTAACAATAGACAACATGAACACAGTTCTTTCAAGATTAAATACAATTTTCGCCTTCACGCTCAGCGTGATGGCGGGATTAACATTCCTCTGCTTTTTATCAACATTTTTTAATGAACACCAAGCGCTTGTTGCCATAAATACTGGAAAAGTCATCGTGTAAGTATGCAAGACTAAGACATTTCGACCGGCATATGGCAACTCTTACTTCTATTTCTAACCGATCGTCCGATGTGGAATGTAAGGTGCATATGTATGTATGTTTATTTTATGCAAAACCCCAGCATTGACTGTATATTCAGTGAGAGCCTAGTCATCTCTCTTGAAAAGTAACTAGGAGAAGATTGTGGTCACTGCCACTGGTAGTCATAAATATAGGCAGTGGCTAGAGTTACGGTACCGTAACTCTAGACCCAGGTTCTAGAGTTACGGAAGTTCCGTTACTGTAGACAACGCTGACGGGGTTGTCTAGAGTTACGGAAGTCGAATAACATGCGTATGTTTCAACATTTTAACATCGAAAAACTTGTTTATATTCATTATTACTCGAAATAAACAAATATTTACTGACGCGACTTATTCAATTGTTATTACACCCGCCATTTTGGATATGACTAAAAAACTTACCGCATGTTTTATAATCGGCGATATGTCGTTGTCGTCTTCAAAGTGTCACATATTACGTTTACTTGAGCGATAAGTGATTATAATTTGGACTATGTATAATTTTGTACGGAATTTAAAGGAAATATTTATAGGAAATAGTCGATTCTTAAGGTAATTTTAATTGTGAAATATTTGCAAGTGTCTGGTAAGAAAGTCGGCGATTTTTTAACGTTAAATTGACTAAAATTTCGTGAACAAAAAAGGGAATTTAGCTTGATAAAAAGAGCTTAGTACTGGAGTAAATAAATAGTTAGAAAGTTTATTTTGTAAATTTTGTAAAATTTTTGTAAAAAATTCCAGCTTGCCATTCCTCACCAAATCTTTAAAATTTTAACGAAAATATGAACAATCCAGGGAATTGGATATATGTTATCTATGTCTCTGTCCCAGAACGATCTCGTAAAAAAAATACCCATTCATATTCATAACCAAAAGTCAGCAATTTACTAAAATTTCGGCCGTTATCCAGTAAAAAAATCGCGTTTTTTATCTTTTCAATTTAACAAAATACTTATCGTAAGTAAAAAGCCGTGATTCTTTAAAATAGTATGCAAATCTTGGAGAAAATTGCCGAGATTTTTAAATTCAATGAATTAATTGGTCAATGCTTTGGGTAAAGATCGCAGCTTTTAAATATGACAATGTAGAAATAAATCATTTATCAACATTTTTTATCAAATCAAAGACATTTTGCTTTTGATTCTGTCCTACACTCCCCTTGCAGCTCAGTGAATAGCGTATATTCACAGAACGGTAGTGAAAAAAAACAGCCGATGTGTAGGAGAGTAATTCTGTCCAAAAATATGGTCGATTTTGCATTCGAAAATCGCCGTTTTTTCTTACAGGACAATTAAAAAAAAATAATGGAAAATACTAAAGAATCGTCAATTTAACAAAAAGATATTTTAGTAAAAGATAATTCTGTCCAAATAAGACATATTCGGTCCAACTTATAATCCAACTCTACATAACAAATCGCTCTTGAAAAGTAGACTAAGTATGTGACACTTTGAAGACGACAACGTCATATCGCCGTATGTTAAACATCCGGTAAGTTTATTAGTCATATCCAAAATGGCGGGTGTAATAACAATGGTATAAGTCACGTCGGTAAATATTTGTTTATTTCGAGTAATAATGAATACTATCAAGTTTTTCTATGTTAAAATGTTGAAGCCATACGCATGTTATTTGACTTCCGTAACTCTAGACAACCCTAGCAGCGTTGTCTACAGTAACGGAACTTCCGTAACTCTAGAACCTGGGTCTAGAGTTACGGTACCGTAACTCTAGCCTTTTCCATAAATATAAGACCCTACATAACTTTTTTATCATACGGACGTTCTTCTGTTATGTAGGGTCTTAGCGGATTGCTTCAATATGCATAGCAAAATATTTTTTCAAAAAGTGAATGAATATTGGTCAAATTAGCACCAATCGATAAATAATAGTTTAAAAATTCCCTCAATAAAGCAGAAGAAAATATTCAGTTTTGTTCGCTTACAAAAACACTAATAACTTCCTGCTATCCGGTGTTGTGGCCCTCTGTCATTTTGAACTGAATTCATGTCTGTAAATAAAGTCAAACAAAATTTTTTTCTATCCAGAGTAGTCGTTCTTACTACCAACTCTGTCAATATTACACCCAGAGCGGACCGGATACTGGCTTTTATACCCTAATATTTCGTTCAAATTCAATTCTTACAAATGCGTTACCCAATTTGACTTTAGATTGCCTTGGCGATTATTGCACGGTTATTGTGGCAAACTGAAAGTACTTGACAATGAAAGAGTTTAAATGGATTAATTGAATTTATTATGAATACTTTTATTATATGTATTTTCATTCATCTTTCCATTGGTGTATCGTTTTATTGTGAATTTTTGGTATTAAAACGAGTAAAACGTTAAGACCTGGATCGATGTCTGTAGGCTATAATTTTTGCTATGTGTTTTTGAAGCAATCCGCTAAGATCCTATGTAACAGAAAAATGTCCAAATGAAAAAAAAAGTTATATAGGGTCTTATATTTAGGACTATGCCACTTGTAGTACTAAAAATTAGACCCTATATAACTTTTTTCATTTACTTTAAAAAAAGAATATTTTGCTTTGCATTTTTGAAGCAGTCCATTAAAACCCTACATAACAAAAAAAACAGGGAATTAGATATCATGTATTTATGTCTCTGGAAAAAACCCATATGATAAAAAGTCATGTAGGGTCTTATGTTTAGGACTAGGTCACTGGCAGTCTGGTGATGGTTGGTAGATGGCTTTATTGTCTCTTCTAACTGTCTTGCTGTTAGATTAACCCTTTAGTCACACTGTTGAGTATTTATCCTACTCCTTAAGAAAACCGTTTTTTCTGAAAAGAAAGAAATAAGTAGACAGTGTATACCAGCAGCATTTCCCCCCTCCCCCTGAGTCTTTATGTTTTGCTTACAGCGCAAGTCCTTCTGCTAATAAAAAGTTAGTGTAGATTGTCCCCAGCTTAAACAAGTCTAAGGCAAAAGCTTAGACTGTGACTGTCGGAGGTAGCTTGTTCTGTGGTAAAAGGTCACAATGAAAAACTTTGTATACTCAGATGTGCAATCAAAGTCTGTATTGCAACCCCCTAGTATTATAATGCAGGGATCCCACTGGCCAATTTTGTTTTTCCGCTACTGGGGTTATAGAGCGGTAAATAGTGTTTGTGCTGAATAGTTAAACTGATACTCATTAACTTGGTTGATATATCATCTGATTTTAGTGCTCTGAGAAGCAGGTCACATATTCTTGTCCTTAAACTTTTAGATTTAGCTCATTATTCTCATATTCTCATATTGCCTCACTTTTCTCTTTAGACTTCTGTCTGATGAAAAACTTACTTACATTTATGTACATTTTGTTATGTTTACAGTAAGAACGTACCAGACTACAGTGCTTCAAGAGAGAAGAATGATCTTGGTTTTATTGTTTTTGATCTACAATCTGATATCCTTTGTACTTTTACTTCGTTTTATATTTTAAAACCCTTAACAGTTAACCGGACTATCCAATGTTTTTGCCTGTTTTAGTTTTACCCCCTCTCCCCTTCAAAATGGCAGCCACTGAACTTGAAATCAATTTTTAAAAAGTTGTAATGAATTTCACTCAAGCAAAGTTGCTATAAGAATGACCTTTTATTGTGTGTGCCCCCTATTTAAGTATACCTGGGGGGGGGTCCAGAGGACAGATGTACCCCTTCTGTTGCTGGGGTTTGAAAAAGACTTAGCTGTGAGGTTTGTAACTAGATGAAGTTTGATTTGTTGATTATATTTATTTACCTTAACTTATTCTATATCTATCATCAATATTTAATTGGAACGTAAAACAATTATTCTTATATCTGACAGCAGAATATGAAACTAAAGATCATGTAAGTTGACACCTTTTATTTTATTGTATTAAGGAGGCATGGTTTAATTGTCAAACATTCTACTATCTACATTATTGAGTCCAATACTCAATTTATGACTGGACTGTGACTTGATATTGACTTGTCAGTTCATTTTTTGCTTAGATAACATGTAAAGCTTTAGAACTTTAGCAACCTGGGTCGGTAGCCCCGTTGGTAGTGCACCTGGATTTGGAATCTAGTGTCCCGAAGAGGGTACAGTTTTGAATCCCAACCTGGGAGGTTATACCCTTCCATGAAAATTTGATAATAATGTACAAATGTACACTTTCCTCCATTAATAAGGTATATGGAGAAGTTTCCAGCCTTGTGGAAGGGTTGGTGAGCACTGGTTATAGACATGGGTCTAGGAAAGCTAGGTTAGGTGTGCTGGACGCTGTATAATAACCTAAAAAATGACATGGCATTAAACCCAGTATAAATAAGAACTTAGTAAAAACTTCGAGGGCAAGTTTAACTGAATCTGTTACACTTAGTTGCTCTTTGAACAAAAAAGGGGACAAGAAAGTTAATCTATATATCCATGTACAAAATGTACAAGGTCTTCCATGGTTTCAACACATATACACTAAAATGTAAGTAAAATGAGTAAGCTTAGTCTCACTGTCATGTATAATATGTACTACTTCACATGGACTGACATTGCATCTGTTGAAGATATCTTTACAGATTTTCAGACTTGCTGTTTGAATAGATCATCTTTATAGTCAAAGGAGAGACTCAAAACTGTCTGTGTATTGAACAAACATTCACAGTTTTCATGCACCTGCCTAATTAGCTCAGTTGGTTGAACATCTGACTTGCAAGCTGGAGGTCATGGGTTCAAGCTCTTGATGTAGATTTTCAAGTTTATGATGTTCACTTTTACAATAACCATGTTATATATTTTTTATTGTAGAAATTAAATCAAGTAGTAGTATGGGATAAAATTATAAAAAGAGGAGATAACCCTATATTAGATTATAGAAAAGCTAATACTAAATATTACTTCTGGGATTATGGTAATGGTTTAAGGTAATTTTGTTTTTACATTTATATATAATTATTGTTATTTAATTATTGTTTTCTAATAGTTTCTCTGATTACTGAACTTCATGAACACAGATGCAAGATCGATTCTTAGTTGCAATGGCCTTGCAATACTTGAAATAGGCTAATTGTCAATTAATGAAATTGTCAACTCCTTTAAAATGGTAGTCTTGTACTGAATAGAATAGAAGATTTATCAGTTAAACCTACTGTAATGTGTAATGAAAAAATGTCTGAAGTGGCATTAATTGTTAGAACAATGATAATATGGTGTATAAGACATAGTAAAGAAATGTTCATGATGAAAAAGCAGCATTTTTTATTAAATTAAAAAGTTAAATATGTTTTAAATTATTATTTTACTTTTTCAGAGCCAACAAAAATGTAACATTAACTTTATCATGGAATGTTATACCAAATGCTGGAACTTTGCCAAAAATTATGGGTCAAGGTCATCATAGATTTGGGTTTCCAGAAGATTACAGTCCAAATAGATTCCAGTGATTTCTGCTCAACATCATTATAGGAGTTCTTTTTTCAATTTAGTTTTAATCAAAACATGGTGAAGGGGAGATAACTTGATACTGGACCACATCCCCTTTTTATACATTTTTCATAACAGTCCAAACAGTTATTACAATTTATAGAATTTTTCTGCTTGACCAGGCATTGCTTAAACCTGAACTAGCCCAAAGCCCAGAACTATTGAAAATTGATTTAGGCAGGTAAAATTACTTATTTCATATTGTAGGGCAAGTTGATAATTTTGCCTCTTTTCTATACCATGTATCGTACAAACACCTGTTCTCGAACCTCATCTGATCTCGAACCTTTCATAAAAAAGTTGTTTACTTTGCTACGTTATTGCGTATGACGTCATTAACTCGTGTGCACAAATGTTAAGTAAACAATCGACGCAACTACAACTGTCAAACGTGAATAATGCGCAAGAAACAGGTAATTAGAATGAATATTTTGTGATGGTGAATATTTTTCAGTAAATCCTTATTACCTTTTTCCGCTCTGTCAGTACAATCCATCAAATATTGTTTAAAAGTATGTTATTGCAAAAGAAGCACATGGCAGGTAGCCCTTGCTCATAAAGTCACGTGACAGTCATGTGGCAGCTAATTATGACCTCACAAAGAGCCAAATACGGTAGAGGTTCGAAATTAGGTCATCTTTTTTTAGCCGTCATGACAGTTTTCAGAAAATGGTCGTGTTTTTTTCTGGAAGGATTTGGATTTGTTTTAAATATAAAATATCAGCAAGTATATGATAGATAAATGGAATATAGATTAAAAGGTTTGTTTTTAATGTATTTTTCTGAAAGTGTTGTTGCATTAATTAGAAATGGCTCATTGAGTCCTTAGAGGTTCGAGAACTAGTGAGTCCACCATAATAAATGGGGCAGTTTTAATGTGACAACTGGTAGACTGCATATGATATGTCTATTGTTTAAGGCATTATACAGGATAGTAATTGTAATATGCTTGTGAGTAAAGGCATTTTTAAAATGTTTATCTCAGACTCCATAAATGTATGTTTTGAGTGGTAAATCCCCATAATACATATATATCTTTATTACGATGTGAATACTGGTTAAGTACAATAAACTGTTGTCCCAATATTAATTTTTTGTTTCTATTATGTTTAAACAACATTCACTCCATGGAATATATTACATAATTAATATTCTGTTACAAAACTGCCATGGGTGAAAGTTTTCACTAATTGTTCTGAAATTCAGGGTTTTAGACCCCAAGAAATAGCTGGTAAAAAAACAAAGTATTTCAGGTGTATTTTAAATACAATGTAGTTGAACTTTCATTCATGTATTGGTTAACATGATAAAAATGATAATTTTGTCCTTGCCTACGTTATAATGTGGTTCAGTGTCTTGTTTATTAGAAGTGCTATATTACCATCATGTGACCTAAACAGATTGAATAGCTTTTCAAAAATGAATATTAAATTGCTAAATTTTATTCAACTGTCAGTAGTGCATACATTAAATATGAGATTTAATTATTTGATTATTGAGTATCATGTAAGTACAGGAGTACTGTAGTAAGTATTAAAATCAGCATGGTTATTGTATGTACTACCAACATTTCAATAAAATTGGTCAATAATCATTTTTGAATTTCTTGAATTTGGTTCATATTTTTATGTATACCTTATTGTCCAAGCATTACTACCACTACCTTACTCAGTGTATCATTATGAAGTTAGTCTATTAAATTCCTTGATCATTTTTACCAACATAAATACTTCCCATCCATTATTTCAATGTTAGATTTTATACCATGTTCATGTAATATCTTAATTTTAGTGATAGGTTTAGAAAATGACTTGGTGCATTAATAAGAAGCAGGTTTTATCTTACTGAACTTTTTTCTGAATCAGGAAGGTGAGAAATGAAAAAAATACTTACAGGAAGTAAGGAAAAAGGTAACTTGCACCAGTGTTGTATTTTGATCTAAATCAGTCACAACATTTATCATTTTTAAATGCCATTCATAAAATGTTACATAAATCTTAGTGCATAATTTTAGAATTGAACATTTGCCAGTATGGATTAATTTTTTTTGTATGTTTAGGATTAAACGGTTCGTTTAAACATTTGTAACCTAGAATGAAGTGTTGGAAGTCAATAAGTGCCTGATTTCTCTGTTTTCATAGTTGTTGTGTAGGTATATAGCAGTATAAATGACATTAGAATGTAATATATGGTCTGAGATATAAAGATGTAAGCAGTCAATTAAATAGCCAAAGTGACATGTATAACAGTTAAAATATGACTATTTTATCACTAGTCTTTGGCTGTATATGAAACTCTTGAATCTATTTTTAAAGCTAGTCATGTTATGAAAGATTGTTATTTTTAATTTATAACTAGTAGTGTTGAACTTTATTCAAGTGTCATGATGCATACATCAACCTCCATAATTTAAATAAAAATTACAATTCTTTTCTACTCATGATCAATTGAAAAATAGCTAGCCATTTTAATGTATGCATCACTGTCAGTTGAATAATATTGAACAATAATATTAAAAAAGAACAGAGTTTTTGAAAAAGATTGAAGTCCCTTCTTTATAAGAACATTTATGTTTGTAATAGTACTCATAATAGTTTGTACATGTTGTCTTGGGGCTAATTAACTTGATTCAGTAACTACACTTTATCTATTTGAATTAATGAATGTCATTCGTAAATAAATTGCATATCTAGTATTGTTATACATGTATCTATTCAATTGTCAGCGGTGAATACATTACCCTACTGACTTAAATACTCACAACAGTACTGTTGTACTCATGATGAATTTAAATCAGCAGGGTTAATGTTTGTCCTACTGCATTTGATTAAAACGTTACAATATCAGGTCAATGTGGCCAAGCTATAAAGTAATTATTATGTAGTTTGAATATACATGTGTCATAGTGGCTGACTTTTCTATTTTATATGATAATTATAATGTATTTTATGTTGTGTTTATTTTCTGTAAGTATAGATCTACATGTATTTAAATGGAATGTAATGAATGAATGAGTTATTAGTGATTATTCTTGAGGCTTAGATCAAGACTTCAGACAAATTTATTTTGTTAATTTCATGAATAATAAGTGAAGAGTGATTGTAAAGTGCAATAGACTATTGATGTTTGAGGCAAAAAATAGCAGGGTGCATCAAAGGTTTGATGTTTCAAAGCATTTATTTCTGCATAGGGTGTAGCAAACTAAGGGCACAGAAGAGAGAAAAAAGGAAGTATGCAGGGTCTTGCTTTTGGCTTTAGAATGATCACTATTTATGTGTATGTGTATTGTTATGTATTTAAACGTAAAATATTAAATGACTATGTTGTAAAATTTATATCTAGATCTGTATTTTAAGATTTTAGTAAATTGGTTGACTGACGTATGGTTGTGTATTTTTGTGTGAGAAATAGTCATTTGAATGTGTTCTTTAAAGCATGCTCAACATTTTGCAAGATTAAACTAACTTCTACTGAGTGCTTAACTAGTTGCCATATTCCATGTCAGATTTTTACTGAACTTCTCAATTTTTTATTAATCTCAAATGTTAATTTTCAGCAATAAGTCTTGATTTTGAAATACCAGAATATTTTAGTGTTAATTCATTGGCTTTACTGTTGGCTTAGATGCTGTGAAGTCAATATGGTTATTTTTTAATGTAAAATTGTAAAAACTTTGAGTGAAATACATTTATATTTATGTATGGAGATACCTGTCTCAATACTCTATGTTTTTAATTGATAGTTTCCATTGTTATTGAAGTGTACTTCCTTTGATTGTAGCCTGGTGCATGTTATATTAATGAATGTCAACAAAGCTTACATATGGCTTGGTACAGTTAAGATTTCATATGTTTTTAGACTCCTTTTGGCACATTTCATTACTTTTGGTCTTCCTGAAAAAATGACCATTTCCAAAGTATCACAATTGTGATCATAGATTTCTTGCCTGCTTTCTGACATTATTATTTTATTACATGATCTTAGGATTTTTAGTGTATAATGATGCATGATATCAATTTGATTTGAAGCTATCCTTAACTGGGTTGCTACAAATTTGCTATGGGCAGTTATGTAGCCTTGACTGATCTAATCAAATAAGGGGAAGCTTTTTTCAATATTTGTTTTTATAAGTATTACTAAAAAAATACCTTGTCTTTTTGGTGAATATTTTATAAATTTATCTTGATTTTGATAAAACTGTACAATTTATCTTAATCTTACGTCTCCTGTTAGGGTCGCAAGACTATGCGCCTTCTGTAACCCCCTCATGAATTTATTCCCAGTTCTGTTCCAGATTGGTGGTATACTGTGCGTCCCCCATAAAGGCGTCAAGCCGGTTTTTAAAGGCGTTCAGAGTTGACGCACAGACAATAGAATCAGGAAGTCCATTCTAAAATAACCCTTATCAAGAAGAAATGTTTTCTTATGTCCTTTTTTGATGATTTGGCTTTCAGTTTAAACTGGTGACCTCTAGTGTTGGAATTTTGGTTCAGTTCAAAGAATATGCTGTGATCAATATCTTCCTTCTTATGAAGTAGTTGATACACTTCTATCCTGTCACCATGAAATCTACGGTATGCTAGAGTTGGAATTTTTAATATTTATAGGCATAAATCATGTAATTTAAGTATTTATACAGATTGTGTAATTTAAAGATATTTCTCTACATTTCTTACAGTACCTCATACATAATTGTATATAAAATCATAATTATATGTTATCGTGGAGATAACTTATATGTTGTATGATGTAAGTGTTTCATTCTTTGTATGTTTAAAAAAAAACTATGTTGAATGCGTAAATAAAATATATAATTTGAACAAGTGTTTGTTTTGATATGAAATTACTATTATGACATAGAGGATATTCGTCAACTCTGGTGTAAGATCGAGTTTTATTTCACCGAGTGAGCTAGGAAAACATATTTTCATGAGTGGCATAGCCACAAGTTAAAATATTTTCTCAGTTCACAAATTGAAATAAAAAAGATCTTACATCAAAGTTGACAAATATTCTGTTTTTTTTCATGCTTATTTTTTGTGTTTTATTAGATATGTTTAGATAAACAAATTCTAACGTGACATCATTTCTTCTACAAGATGATGTCATTTATCTTTTAAGATGATGTCATTGACGATGAAAATATGGGATTATATTTTCACTGCAATGAAAATACAAAATTTATATTTTCATGGTATATTTTCATCCAACGTTTCACTGTAAAGCATGAAAGAAAGCTATTTATTTGAAATCAATCCATGGATTCTGCTAGACATTATTTTGTAATTGTCTGAACTTCTAAAGGTTGAAGTTGTAGTCAGTTGAGAAACCATATCTAAGACTGCAATCTGAGACTACATTACAACTGATTATAGGCAATGATGATGCTGGTGTGACCAGGGTCTGAGTTGAGACATTTTGACACCAAACTAATAATAATGGATAGATAGTTATGTGAACTGGTAGATATAACTGAAATATTGTTGAAAATGATGTTAATGTCAAACAGAATTTTACACCTATGGTGAATGGTGACGTGCTTGCTTATTACATGGATTTCATCATCCAATGATGTATATTTCAGTCTATATGTGTATTGATGAACAACTAGAGTGGGACTTGGTAACGAAAGTAAAATCTTTGTGTCTAACTATACTTAAATCAATAATCTGCCTTTTGTTGTACATAAAG
The DNA here is from genome assembly GCA_025267735.1 of Mactra quadrangularis. Taxonomy (NCBI): domain Eukaryota; kingdom Metazoa; phylum Mollusca; class Bivalvia; order Venerida; family Mactridae; genus Mactra; species Mactra quadrangularis. The sequence continues at coordinate 35,243,873 of CM046308.1, read as the reverse complement.
TCACTACCAGTTATGAATGTTAATATCCTATGTCATATGAAGATACAATTTCACTGAATGATGATAGAAGATACAAAAACTTATTCCAAATTGTAATATTTCAAGAACAAATAACATTAGCTATGATATGCTATTGACTGACAAAAATTGAGCATCTAAGCATTTACTTATATGAGCTATACTTGCACTATACACTATATGTATATATAGAGCTACTTTTATGAGCTGTACTTGCACTATACACTATATGTATATATAGAGCTACTTACATGAGCTATACTTGCACTATACACTATATGTATATATAGAGCTACTTATATGAGCTGTACTTGCACTATACACTATATGTATATATAGAGCTACTTATATGAGCTGAACTTGCACTATACACTATATGTATATATAGAGCTACTTATATAAGCTGTACTTGCACTATATACTATATGTATATATAGAGCAACTTATATGAGCTGTACTTGCACTATATACTATATGTATATATAGAGCTACTTATATGAGCTATACTTGCACTATATACTATATCTATATATAGAGCTACTTATATGAGCTGTACTTGCACAATACACTATATGTATATATAGAGCTACTTATATGAGCTGTACTTGCACAATACACTATATGTATATATAGAGCTACTTATATGAGCTGTACTTGCACTATACACTATATGTATATATAGAGCTACTTATATGAGCTGTACTTGAACTATACACTATATGTATAATATATAGAGCTACTTATATGAGCTGTACTTGAACTATACACTATATGTATATATAGAGCTACCTATATGAGCTATACTTGCACTATACACTATATGTATATATAGAGCTACTTATATGAGCTATACTTGCACTATACACTATATGTATATATAGAGCTACCTATATGAGCTATACTTGCACTATACACTATATGTATATATAGAGCTACTTATATGAGCTGTACTTGCACTATACACTATATGTATAATATATAGAGCTACTTATATGAGCTATACTTGCACTATACACTATATGTATATATAGAGCTACTTATATGAGCTGTACTTGCACTATACACTATATGTATATATAGAGCTACTTATATGAGGTGTACTTGCACTATACACTATATGTATATATAGAGCTACTTATATGATATGTACTTGCACTATACACTATATGTATAATATATAGAGCTACTTATATGAGCTGTACTTGCACTATACACTATATGTATAATATATAAAGCTACTTATATGAGCTATACTTGCACTATACACTATATGTATATATAGAGCTACTTATATGAGCTGTACTTGCACTATACACTATATGTATATATAGAGCTAATTATATGAGCTGTACTTGCACTATACACTATATGTATATATAGAGCTACTTATATGAGCTATATTTGCACTATACACTATATGTATAATATATAGAGCTACTTATATGAGCTGTACTTGCACTATACACTATATGTATATATAGAGCTACTTATATGAGCTGAACTTGCACTATACACTATATGTATATAGAGAGCTACTTATATGAGCTGTACTTGCACTATACACTATATGTATAATATATAGAGCTACTTATATGAGCTATACTTGCACTATACACTATATGTATATATAGAGCTACTTATATGAGCTGTACTTGCACTATATACTATATGTATAATACATAGAGCTACTTATATGAGCTATACTTGCACTATACACTATATGTATAATATATAGAGCTACTTATATGAGCTATACTTGCACTATACACTATATGTATATATAGAGCTACTTATATGAGCTATACTTGCACTATACACTATATGTATATATAGAGCTACCTATATGAGCTATACTTGCACTATACACTATATGTATATATAGAGCTACCTATATGAGCTGTACTTGCACTATACACTATATGTATATATAGAGCTACTTATATGAGCTGTACTTGCACTATACACTATATGTATATATAGAGCTACTTATATGAGCTATACTTGCACTATACACTATATGTATATATAGAGCTACTTATATGAGCTGTACTTGCACTATACACTATATGTATATATAGAGCTACTTATATGAGCTGTACTTGCACTATAGACTATATGTATATATAGAGCTACTTATATGAGCTATACTTGCACTATACACTATATGTATATATAGAGCTTTTTATATGAGCTGTACTTGCACTATATACTAAATGTATATAATTATAGAGCTACATATATGAGCTTTACTTGCACTATAGAGCTACTAACGTGAATTCTACTTGCACTATACACTTTATTTATACACATTTTATTAACTAAAGGTATGTGTTAGTTGTCCCACATCTTTAAATGACTTGACCTTCTTATACAGACAGCTTCTATATACAGTAATTTATCAATTCAATAAAACTGTAGTTATAATAGTGAACCATGTAAAGAGTATCACCCCTACAGTTTAAACAATTGTAAAAATTACCTACCTCTGTATTTCAAATTACATACCTCTGATGTTCATAATACCAACAACTATTGTTCGTTTTACTTACCTCTATTGTTTCTTCAGCAACTTGTTATCAGATAAAGACAAGTTTAACATCTGTACATAAGTTAACTTGTTCCAAGTTGTCTACAGATGGAAATCTGAAAATGTTGTTCTATGAACTAACAGTAGGAAGATGCCAAGTGATTACAAATGAACATCTTCAATCGTGATGACACCTAATATAAATCATAAATCAGAATAAATGCTATTATTCAGTCTTAAGTAGATATAATCCCTCAATAGCAGGGTCTTGTACACTCAAGTTGATAACTCAAAAATCTCCGAGCATCCATGATCAATTTTGCTCAAAATTGTATTCGCCCAATAACTTTCAGAGAGCACTGTATCACTTTACATATCAAACATAGACTGATGTAGTCTGGTGTATGATGGAATTTATAGAATATTCAAAATCCCTTTAATAAGCTAACATTATAAAAAGTAGCAAGGCTGTATAGTGCATAAATATTGACCCCGACCTGACCTTTCACATTTGCATCTAATAATTAACTACATATATCCCGACGAAAGTCAGTACCACGCCTATTCTACACTTCGACAGCGATCGTAAAATTATAGAAGTATGTTTGTGTGTTAAGTTTTAACTCATAATCCTCAGGGTCACCGTGTAATCAAGCGTTAATACTACATTCGTATTCAATGTAATGAATATTCTTGCATAAAGGTCAGGTTGGGGTCAATATTTACGCACAATATATGATAGTATATGTTTAAATTATTTGTATGCTGTATCATTGACTCGATTAGCTCACTTGGTAGAGCATCTGACTTGCAAGCAGTAGGTTGTTGGTTCGATCCCCACATTCGGCACTTAACTTTTCCTCCTCCTATTACAAAAACAAAATGAAAACACAAAGCTCATAATAATGTTCATATCTTTATTTTTTTCATCAAATATTTTTTATCATGAAAATATAGACAATATAACATCAAAATGCATAATTTCATTTGAAATAATAATAAGTATACAAAAACATTCAGATCTTCAATATAATATAAAATAATATACATAAACAATATAGTGACACTTTACTTGCACGTTTTGATACAGTGATGCTTACTTGTAACAAATAAAGAAGTGAAATCAATTCCACACATATGATCTTTCTTGAATTAAGTGCTTGAAAAAACAGTTATTGAGAGGCTATGTTATTCTTATTATTCAATAAAAATTGTATTGTATAATTGTATTGCATTAGTGTATTGTATTGTATTGTATTGTATTGTATTGTATTGTATTGCATGCATTGCATTGCATTGCATTTAATTTAATTTCATTTCATTTCATTTCATTGCATTGCATTGCATTGCATTGCATTGCATTGCATTGCATTGCATTGCATTGCATTGCATTGCATTTTACTATATTGTATTGTATTAAAATTTGGAAAAAAATGAAACAATTAAAACAAAGGATAATCATTCACCAATTTGGATACAAAAAAAAGAAATTAAGATTGTTTAAAGAATTCATTACAAGCCAGCATCACTATAACATATTGATGATGAACAGATCTAAATGTTATACAAAAACCAAATGTTCTGTTTAACAGAACAAATAAACAGTTTTTACATAGACATACAACATACAAAACATATTTCAGATTTATAAAAAATGAAAACTACATATTTCAGACAAAAATTTGTATGATAAAAAAATGTTGATATAAAAAAGAAAATTCCAGTGCCAGGTTAAAGCCATAAATCTTTCAGAAAGACAGTATATTCAGTTTGTAAAATAGATTATAAACTCAGTTGAGGGGGAAATTTATTCCAATAGTATAAAATAAATGTATTTATAATAATTTTTTGAAAAAAAATATTTATCATATCAACTGAAAATGAAATACATATAAAAAATTGCCAGCAATTTAGAAAATATTGCATATAAAAACAATGCAAAAACACAATATTTTAATAAGTTAGAAAAAATTATTGAAAAAAAAAGATTTTACATAAATTCTAGAGTGAAATAGTCAAGATATGATAATACAAAAATATGTAAACATAGAGCACAATGTATGACATTGGTAAAAAAAACATAAATAAGTCCACGGGGAACACTTTTATTTCAATATGGAAAAAGTAAGGTAAAAAACTGGAATGTATCAGAAATAAAACACATAAATTTTTCAAAACACTAGGAGAACTAATATGCAATAAAATATAAGTCAGGAACAAACATATGTTTACTGTGATATAGGTCGTTCAAGATAACTTGAGACAAAACTAAACAATAATTTTATGCTAACAAAGTCTCAAGTTGTCCAAAAGGATCTATAATAACACGCATATAATATCATAGTCAACTAACATTTTACTTGCCGAGTTTCTCAATTGACAAAAGTTTGTACGTACGTATGAAAGTAGTGAGACATAACATTCATGGAGACAAGTTGAAGGTCACTATACTATAGCCATTCAAACCCTTATGAAATATTTCACGGCATACTATGAAATAAGTGATACATAAAATGGTGATAAACTATGAACAGCATGTCATTATAACATTCAGATTCAGTTCAATTTCAATATACATGTACATAATATAAATTACGAATCCTCATACTTGTGAGTGATGAAACAACATAATAAATTATATAGATCAAAATCATGACACACGGTGAACTATGAAACAAAAATAAAAACCTCAAGTGTTTTATCCTTTAAATTTCAGTAGAAAATCAATATCGTCCAAAAAAAATTCAACTTATCTTGTGATTGAATTCATGCACCAATTCAAGAGATTGTGTTAAATCAAGATTATTTATGAATATTGCTCAACAATACCCAGTAATCATGGAAGCAATAAATATTAATTAAACATAAATGGTAGTAATGATATTAAAAGTTATTCCAAGTTCTTATTTTAATAAAGATTTGTTTGATTTCTGCTATACTATTATTTTCAAGAGCAATCAACAGTTTTTCAGTTACTATTGGCAGTCTCAATGGTAAAGTAGTGTGCTTGAAAAATTTAAATAAAATACATGGGTGCTCATTCATTTTTTATTAATATACAAAGTTTAAATTAAGTTATTGTAATACTGGGATAAACTATAATACAAAACATTATTTTTAATATGGAAAGAAAAACTCACAACCACACATTCAAACATTAATTTTTCTAGCATGCAGCATTTATCATCTTTTTGAGAACTTGACTTTAAATTGTAGGTGGGGAGAGACGGGTGTGTGTGTCAAACAATGAAGAGCTGTTTCCTGAACAGTTTTAAATGCAATAATTAACACTTTACAAGTCAACAGTCATAATGAATTCACAATATAATGTTTATGTTTTTTATGACAAATGAATTCAAACAATGAAAGATAACAGCACCATTTATCAAAAGTACATGCGGAAAAAATATGACTTAACAAATGCCATGTCAAAATCTTAAATAGTCCTTTCAGTATGGAAAAAATAAAAAGATTAAAATCACATATTCATTTTTTAAAGTTGCTAGCTCTGTCTGACGGCGTTTTAAACTTTCAACTACAAATGTAAAATAAGCGAGTAATTCAATTCAAGTAATTTTTCCACTAAATTTAAAATCGAAATTAATTTGTAGTGTAAGCTATACAAATTTAAATAATTGTGTAGAAATATTAGAAAATGACTCAGAAGTTTAGTAAAGCTGCTAAGAAATACTTAGTTTCATCAGAAGAGATTTATCATAATATAAAATAAATGAAATATTCATTTCATTAAGTCTATCAACAATATTTCATACAGTAAACAAATATATTCAACACATTAGTATAAATCTTGTGACAGGTAATTTACACATTTATAAAACAAATATACAAATATCATCAAAATGCTTTGTTACTTTACAAAATTAAATAATTTATGTACAATTTTCATCTTTCAAATATAAACATGTATATTGCATATTTAAACATCAATAACGTATGACATAAATCACAATACATAACTCTGAACACCGAAATTCATTTAAAGACAATAAGAAAAAAACTTTAGAGACATATTTTTTTGGAATGAGTTTCTGTACAAGGTACATAAACATAAGGACAGCGAAAAATAAAACACGAAAATATTATCTTTAAATATTATGGCTACTTTAAACAATGGAATTCAAAAATATCAAAATAACATTTTTATTTTACAGATTTTTACTTCAAATCAACATTGATTTAATATGTTCACACATATGTTATTTTACTAGTATATAAATATGTACAGTGTATCTCTTTTTGAACACAATCTAATTAGAGTCATGCACTCATACAATAATGTATTCTTTCTATTAAAATTTCGAAAATAAAGAAACAAAACTTTCTCATGAACTCTTAGTTAAATCAAGCATCGAATTCATGCAGAAAAAAACTAAAGAAAGTGCTGAAAAGAAGTTTCCTGCATGCTGTTTTAAGCATTTACGGTAAAAGATCAGAATAAGAAACAAAAGGAATATTCATTAGTAATGACTAATTTCATGATTTTTTTATATAAAAAAATACAAATTCAAAAATTTCCTTTTTCTATCAAACAGTAGACATGATATCGTAATGATGTATATAAAAAATCTAACAAGACTGAGTATTAAAATGGTTAAAAAAATCAAGTATCATAGAACTCTTCAATCATACATACTCTTCCCTATCTGTAGTCTTTGCATCAACATCAACAAAGTCAACACTATCTGCATCAGGCAGTAGAGCAATGTCAGTAAACACACCAACAAGTTTTTCGAACTTAGGCCCCCAATTTAACAAATCGTCCCAATCAAACGCATTGTTTGGTATTTTTGATTGTCCAGGTTGTTCATCAGACGATCTTTCAGTGCTAGAAAATGAGTTACCACCAGAATCAAGCCCGTCTGCTTTAAAGTTTTTATTATGATAAGCACCATCTTCATTTTCATTATCAACTTCGGTTAAGTTAGAAAATATTCTACTATTTGGATCAAAGTCATTTCTAGGTTTATCATTTTCATATTCAAACTCAGAACAAGTGAAAGAATCATTGGCACTGTCATCAGAACTAGATTCAGGCGGTTCCAGTAAAACACTAGTGTCTTGATAATGCTCAAATGGTTTTTTATTCATTTTTCTTGTGTTATTATCACTAGAAGTAGAAAATGCTTCCATAAGACTTGCAGGACTTTCACGAGGTCTTGCATTTAGTCTATCTACTTCTTCAAGTGTCAAAAATTTACCATTTTCATAATTAGGATTAACTGGTTTCTTTGCACTATTTGGCTGCCCATTGGGCAACATTTGTCTTTTAGGTTTGTTAGGTGTTGAGCATGAATGTTTACTCCTCTGACTGGCAAGACTACGGTCTGATGTGGCTCTACTGCTTCCACCATTTAAATCTGTCACTGGCATCTTATGCCCATGCATGTTAACATGTGTGAGTGGACTTTGTCGAACATTTGGACTTTGTCTGGATAACTGATTGATTGGACTGTGTTTTATATTATTTGGACTACTTCTGGCAAGATCGTTCATATATGGAACACTGGTTAATAAATTAGGACTGTCTCTAACAGGATGTGAATGTTGACTTCCATGGTTACTCTGGTAATGTCTTGAAGAATGCTTAGAATTGTGGGAATGATCTGAATGCGCCTTTTTCCTTCGACTTCTCCCGCCGTCAGGAAAATGTCTATAATAGTCAACAACGTCAATATCGGAGGGTGCAATACTACTAGCGTTTTCTAAATCATAATGTTCAGCCATCTCACCATTCAAATCACGTAGATGTGTAACATCACTAGCGTTGTCAATTATAACAGTACCATCTTCCATTTCTAATGGCATTGGTGATCTACCAACCTCAGATTTAATTATGTCAGGTTTCATAAGGTGACCATTTTGTCTGTTATAATTACTTCCAGCTAATTCTTGAGCGATATGATTTCTTATGATTAATTTATCAATGTTATTTTCACCATATCCAGAATCTTGGTTGCTATGTCCACTACTGTTGGCACTGTTAGTGAAAGGTACGCCATTTTGTTTCTGTTGTTTTTGTTTCATACACAATGCTCTTCTTTGTCTCAGAACAACAACAACAATCACTATGACGATAAGAAGAATGACAAAGAATACAATCATTATAATAATTCCAATATTCAGAGAAGCTGTTGATGCACCAATAGCTGAACATAAGACATCTTCACCGTTTAATGAACATTCTTTGTCACCACAAGCTTTGTTAGCACAGAGGCTCGTACATCCGTTAGAAATTCCACCAACAGCTTGTATGTTGTACATTGAGGTGGAACCATTCATAGGTAAAGCCTCTCCATCAAGTTTGAACACAGATATACACCCGTTGAAATCTTTTAAGCTAACATTATCAACAGTAATGGAGTTTATAGATGATGAAATTCCTCCGAGGGTCATTTCCTGTACGTCATGTGAGTTAAACAAAAAGGCGGGAATGTTTTCTTTTTGAGGTGGGTTGGAGTCTAATCTAAGGGTTACATCAGAAGCTGAAAGTAAAACATCATTACAATATAGAAATATTTGAAAACAAAAAATTATGCAAAATCAGTATAATTAGTTAACTGTCACTATACAAACAGTTGCTAAGCAACAATTTAGATCTAAGTTTACCTTAAATGTCAGACAAGTCAGGCATTGCTATAATTTGCTAGCCCAAATCCTGTACTAGTAAATATTGATTTGGGCTAGTAAAAGTTATATAACATTTCATATAATTAGGCACGTTGATAACTATGACCTTTATTAAACAACAAACTAAATCAAGCTAGTGTTTAAGATAATTTAAAGGCAATGACTACAGAAGAGTTCAGTGATTCTGAAAGGAAATATTATCAGCTATTGATAAATTAGTCCATCTCTCATGTGAAAATATTTAGGCAACATATTTCTTAGACTTTATAATACACTGGATGTAAAACTGTGGTTTTCTCTAAAAACCCAGATGCTTTTCTTTAAACAACCCCATGTGTTTCATTGCGCTCAAATTTTTCAATTGTAAATGGCAGAGGGATTATTTGTGTTTGTAAACACAGCAGAGGTATATTACTACACTTGTATTCCCTTGCCTTCAAGCTAGCATTAATGGAGACACAGTAATGCCCGCTTACCACTTGAAAGGTCTGGGGTTTGATCTCAGCTCGAAACAAGGATTCTTTTATTAGGTTACATTAACAAGTCAAGAGTTGATGTGGGTTTAGCGCAAAACGATAATCACTAAATATAAGAAAAGAGCAAGTTACATTGTACATCTGTTTTGGGTTAAATCTGCGATATGTGAGTTATAATAAAATACTATACCTGTAACAAGTATGGTAGCATTATGCCATTTTCCATCAGATATTGATGATGTATCCATAGTAACAGATTGTGATCCACCATATTGTTTTATAGTATATTTTAATTTACCATTATATACCTAAAATATAGAAATATTTCTTTAGATAAATTGTTTTCTTTTAATACATATTAATACACATTTCTTAGATTGGGCTACCTTAAAGTTCTACCATAAAGACCATCTTGGATATCAAAATTAAGCAATTTTTGACGTTTTTTAGGTCCCAAATAAATGTCCCAATTTATTTTACACATAGAATATACATCCCTGTTAAAAGGAAAACTTGGGTACCTTTAACTTATTTAGATAGATCTTTTGCATCATAAGAATGTTGAAGCCAGAATTAAAGCCTTGTTGAGCTGCTGCGTATAGTTTAGTTCTGTATTTTACAACTAGTGAAAAATTTAAGGACTTAATACATGCATCAATTTACTTACCGACAAAACACCAATTTTACTGCCTTTGTATGAGGCAAAGAATATAACACCCATGTTAGCTGTTGTTCTAAATCTAACCATGACGCTAGATTCTGTGGTTGCTCGGCGACGTCTAGATTGAGTCATTGTTGATAACTGTTCATCACGACGTACATTCTCTTTCATTGTTATCTTAACAAATGAGTCTGGACTGAATTCAAAAGGTTTCAATTCTACAATAGAAAAGTTATGATGAATTAATAAACTACAAGTTGAACAAATTGTATATTGCATTTTTCTGTCCAATCATCATCTTTTTTGTATTTTTACTGGGTGATATACCAGGTCCCTATGTTTCATAAGTCAGTCTGTGCACATACCAAGCTTTTCTTTGACCCTTGTCAATAACTAGTACTCACCCATCCTACAACACGGCAGCAATCTATATTTCAATGACCAGGATTTATCATATGAAATTGTAAAGTCCGCTGAACATGTATAATGAAAGCATACTTTAACAGCACTTTTTTAACTTTTAACAATAGAATTGAGCATTTTGCTTTTCAGGTTACATTGCTCTTTATTTGAATTTCATATGTATATAAAATGTTTTTCTCAAGTCTATTGCACTAACTCTTCATTTCTTATTCTCAAATGTTTTTATATGCATTCATCATTATGTAAATATTGTATATACTGTGTAATAATTATGTTTGATAGAGGCCCACATGGAAGATTGGATTTATCCAAATGTGTAGCCTCTTAAAATAAAGTCTTCATTATTATTATTATCATTTTAACAACAAGTCACAATGATAGGTTATATATTCAATATACCTTGTTCACAAGTAGGACCACTATATTTGGATGTACAATGACATACAGCATGTGACCATTCACTGTAACATATACCATCATTACTACATTGATGTGTACGACACATGTCATCACTACTCTTTCGTGGACATTCATTTAATATTCCAAATTTCTCAGTAGCTGATACTTGTAGTTTATCCTGACCATTTATAAAGAAACTACGGATACAACCAACAAAGTCATGTGATGCCACTTGTCCTGTATGGTTTAATACGGTCTCTATGTTCTTTACTCCACCTAGTAACAGATTGTGATTTCCAACTTCAAGTCTCCTGAAAAAACAACAAATACAGAACATTAGTACATACTGACATAACATAATTTTCCACTTTTAAATAAACAAGAATGAAGTATTGACAAAAATATGATGGAAAATGTAGAAAATACATGGCTTACATGGTGTCAAATTTTACTATAGTCTGAAAGAATTAACCTGAGCTTGACCTTTATGCAAGAATATATTAAACTCCGTATTAACAGTCTATTTTTGTCTTCGTTTGTACATAGCGCTTTATCGGAAGCTTTCGGCAAAATACATGTACTGACAATTAATTTTTTTATAAGAATAAATACTTTGAAACTGGGCCACAATATTGCAAACTTATGTGTTTCCCCAAAAACTGATGTGTCCAAAATTATAAGTACAAAAACATACAACTTTTAAAATAGTCACATAAGTTGTTATAAACACGTGTATAACCGTATACACGCATACGGAAACTCACGATTTAATGTAAGTGAAGTGTGCAATTATTATAATTAGGTAGTTCAGGCTCAGGTTAATATTGTCGCAATATACCATCATTTAGTAATGAAGTAAATAGTTTCTAGAGATAGCATAAAACAAGATACATACATTTACTATCATCATACTGTTAGTTCAGTGCAAAACTAGTCTACATCCTTTTTATTTACAAGTACCGGTAGTTAGACTAATTTTGCACTGATCTATGGATATAACTTAAATGAAGATAATCCATAACTAAACATTTAATGGACAAGACTTATAATATATTTAATACTCTAAAATCCTACCATCTTTTACATGTAAGCTCATCTCATGTACATACTATCAACATTAAGCTTATTACATACTAATTTATCAATATAAGTGTCAAAAGAACTTCATTGTATAAGGGAGGTAACCCTCCATACCACCAATATAGATAAAGTAACATACAGAGGGTCAGTGCAAAACTAGTTTACAGCCTTCTTTATTTACATGCAGTAAGACTAGGGGCACGTTCCGCAAGGCGATCGCTAGCTAGCCCTTCATCCTCTGGTACCCTCGATTTGGTGTCACATAGTACATACTTTTGGTACAAGAAAGGTACCAGAGGACGAAGCGCTATCTAGTGATTTCCTTGCGGAACGTGCCCTAGTTTTGAACTGATTGATAGTACTGCTATTAAGACCATCAAAATTCATGGTCTTAAAAGTAGTATCATCTAAATATAGGGACCCTTTTTCTCCAATTTAAAATTTGCCACTGAAAAATCATCAATCTAATATCACATGATTTTACAATATTCAAGGTGGTCTCTAAAGTGGAACTTTGCTTAACACTTTTGAAAATACAATGTTAACTTTAATTCACACTTGCAGTAAAGAATAAATTGAAATTGTACAAGGTATTAATTATTTTAATTTCATAATTAAAATATTGCTATAATTGATCGTCCTAAAATTACGGCCATTAAAAAAGATGGTTAAAAGTTGAGTACCAGTAATTATCTTACTAAAGAGATTTTTTCAATATACATGTACAGTGTATACAATTACATTAATTATATTATTATTAAAATTGATTCAACAGGGACCAGGTGAGACGGAAGGGTTTATTTAATATAAGTCCTAATCAGTCTTTTAAAAGGTTCTCTTGTCATATAAAATACAACATATCAGTTTAATGATTGCATTAATAGATAAACCATCAATTCTAACAGAAAAATGTAATATTTTAAAATTGTCAAAATGACATTTTTTTAAATTTTAAAAGATATTGGGAGAAATATGTCATTACGTTGGCAGCAAAAAATAAACCAGGTGACATGTTTTTTTTTATTAGTTTTGATTTTTACATCATAGCAAATGAAAACATTCAATTTTATAATTGAAAGCTTTGTGAGAAAGATAGACAACAAGCTTATTTTTAATGACATGAGTGTTAACATTTGAGGGAACAATGATGACATTCCGTAAATATCAACGTGTCAATCGTTTTAAACAGCGGGGAATGCACTTTAAAACAAACAATTCATTTATCAGTTAGACTTGTAGATAATTTTATATCTAAGTAAACTTAGTGCTGTGACTTAATATTGTATTTACTTTACCTCTGATTGACTAAAAGGTCACGAGGGTCTCAACATTCCTGACTTGACGGATACACCCATAATGCAATGCAAAGCGCAACCAAGAAATGTACGATTAACAAAAGTCGAGTTTTTATCCAGCCCTTATAGCAAAGATAGTCCAACCATTATAAACATGTCATGTCCATTTAAAGTCAAATTAGGATTAAGAGATTAGTCACGAAGTAAATCGTCATGGCAACCAAAATGTCATATTCACAAAGATCAAAGGTTTTGTTTTATAATAGATTTGAACATAAATCCAAATGATCATGTTTAACTATACATTTCTATATACAACACAAATATGTCAAATCTTTGGAGATCTTTGTGGCGTTAAACGTATGAGAACTGAGGTGACATTCTTTTTTAATTTACTGATAAGAAAACATTTATTCAATTTGTTATCTCACAAACAAATTCAATTCTCTTTAATTTCTATGAACACAAGTTACAGTCTATAAAATTTACATTTATCAAAAAACCTCAATGTATGAATGCAAACATAGTTGACATCATAGGAACTATACACGATAGTCATTATGGCCTTTGATGAAAAAATGTCGAAAATTCAATAATCTCAAAGGGACATAACTCTTTCATGACATCAGAAAAGTATCACACTGTGCAAATGTGCAATTCAAAATGACATAGCAATACATGTACAGTGTTTCTATGTTTCTAGTTCCCAGCAAATATGCAATTATATAAAAACATTAAAAGACCTCCCAATGGGTAACCTCGGCTTACAGGTGTCAGACAATAAGATAAATTCAATGTAATGTGATAGATAATGCTTTTATAAACCATTCGTTTTAATTTTATCTTCAATCTTACCAATGAATCATGCTTTTAAAATATTTAAACAAGATAATGACATCAATTTATGTATAATTTTATTGTCATCAATAGAGAATATGTCTTAATTTCTTAATCAAACTTCTTGACAATAATTCATGGCTTTAATTGATTTTTGTTTATGTAATTCAATGACCTGCATTTTAAAAAGCACATTAAGTGAATGATAGAGACCAAAAAAGGCAAATGTGTTAGTTTGATATTTAGCTGAATTGTCAAGTCAACCACACATGAGATCCTCGCATCAATTTCATGTACAGTAAAGTAAATCCAATGGATCAACTGCACAATTCCTACCAAGACCAGTAGCCAAGAAACTATTGACCTGTATTATCAAGTGTCTTATGTCTGAATGACAGAATTTAGTCCTAAATTCTTCTATACTGTAAAATTATCGTCAGCTATTTGAAAATATGCTAAGGTGCCAGTATTATCAAAATGTCTTAAGACAGAATATGCTTCCAGTAGCAAAGACACAGGTTGATAATAATGTCTAAATAAGGTAAATATATATTTCATTATAGACTTACTCTTCATTCTGTGTTTGATTCTGACCATAACAAGCTGTACCTATCTGACATTCATTACATGGTGTACCATCATCTGGACAATCTTCAACCCAAACTCTAGACATCTACAAAATATATAGAGAACAGTCATCATATGACATTAATTATATAGAGCTATCAGATAATATCTAACTAGCAAATGGCAAGCTTTTACATTTCATTAAAGTTTATTTTAGGTTTGTTGGTAACCAGTCATTGCCTCAATCTCATATTGGACTGGTCAAAAGGTAAATTTACGTTGATGACTACCAAAAAAGTTCTTATAACTTATATTGATAACTCCCGAGTCTGCTGTCTAGTCTCTCAGTTCTTAGCAAATAGGATTACCGGTAAGTTTGTTGCTCAATGAAATACCTCAGAGGGCTTTGGTAGCGAGTCAAAACAACGCAGTGCTGGCTATCCAAATATTACCAATTAAATGCTATAAGAAATCAAATAACAGAACATTATAATAAAATACAGAAAATGTTGTATATTTTGTTTACCTCTCTATTTCTGTTGACCTTCACCTTGAACCATGACCCTGTATTCACCATCTTGTTGATAGTCACACGTCTGACTTCTTGTGTTCCCAAGGCAACAGAGAATCTAATTCTTCCATCAAGAATTTCTAGAGCTAAAAATGACGTAGATCCAATCATTGATGATGGGTTGTACAACAGGAGAGCATTGTCCTCCTGTGTGGCAAAGGTCACTTCTATTTCATTGTTTAAAG
The DNA here is from genome assembly GCA_025267735.1 of Mactra quadrangularis. NCBI lineage: Eukaryota > Metazoa > Mollusca > Bivalvia > Venerida > Mactridae > Mactra > Mactra quadrangularis. The sequence continues at coordinate 35,228,186 of CM046308.1, read as the reverse complement.
CTGCCAACTGTGGGAACACCATGTATGATAGCTGATTGAAACCAACACTAGTGAACTGACACAAATCACCCCAGTATCCATATGGACATTGACATTGAAACTTGTCTACAAGATTCTTGCAGGTACCTTGGATACAAGGATCTGATCTGCAGAAGTTGTCGCCATCTTGACAAGTTTTGCCTACAAAGCCGTCAGGACAGTGACATTTGAAAGATCCTGCAGTGTTTTGACATGATCCACCATTTTGACAGATACCAGTCTGGCATTCATCCACATCAATATCACAGCTGGTACCAGTCCATTCTGGAGGACATTGACATTTGTTCTGATTCCCACATGTTCCACCATTTTGACAATATGTGTTACCACATGGTCTGGCTTCTTCACTGCAATCATGACCTGTATACTGAGCAGGACAATCGCACACTGACAATAAATCTAAAATTGGATTAGAAAAGGCTTGATTTAAAGAATCTGCATTTCGATTGGTGAATCCTACAGTCACATGATTGATACATTTCCCACCATTTTTACACCCTGACTCAGCACATTTGGTAAAATCAATATCAATGATGAATACTCCAGCTGAAGATTCTAGTTTAGACTTGATATTGGTGATAACTTGTTTAATGTTGCCTGTAGAGTAATATTCACTGCTTGATGCCTTTTGAACAGCCAAGTAGACAAGTAAGTTGCCTGATACTTGATTATCTAAAGCATATAACATAACATTGTCCAAACTATTAAAGGCTTTCTTCAGTTCTGCCATAAATGGAGTGTAAGCAGAGGCAATAAACTGATCAGACGTCATATCAGTAATCTCTAGTACAGAAGTTTTAGCAAGTGTAGCATTATCAAAGATGTTAACTTTAACAGATATGTCATATTTCACAGTGTTTTTCTCATTCAAACTTCCATCAGAACCTTCAATTTCAAGAGTGTATGTATCTGCTGAAGGAATACTGTTAACATGCAGACGACAACTATCATCCGCCATTTTGAATGGTGTATTATTGGTAAGCAAGACACAGGTTGGATTTCCTGTGATATCAAGATCAACTGGTCTGACGTCTGCTACTGGATCATCAGGAACTCTTCCATTGAAGAGATTCAAAAATACTGTCAGGAATCTTGGAGATGGAGGTGTGTCATTTATATCAGACACAGTGACCTTGAAGGTCAAAGTTGATGACATTTGTTTGGTACCACTGTCCTTGACAATGACTGGAACATTGAATTGTGGGATAGATTCTCTATCAAGTGTCTTCTTTGTTTTAACCACACCTGTTTGACTGATATCAAAGTACTCATACTCCATATGGGTACCACTTAACATGGCATAAGTGTAAGGATCACGATTCCCTATATCATCTGGGTCAGTTGTAAACTGGATCAAAGATGTGACCTGAATACCTGATGATTGACCTTCAGTGACACTAGAAGTGAAGTTAGTAAATTGTGGACCATTGTCATTGACATCATCTAGGAAGATTCTTACTACAGCAGAACCTGAAAAATAAAAAGTTGAACATGTTACTAACTCCATATTTACATATAATTACATGAAAAACATGAACAATAAGAGTTCATGAAGAAAGTAAGTAGTTATTCCATGCAAAATATACAGTTTTATTTAAAAGGATGACAAAAAAGTTACTTTGCTGTCACACAAATATTTTCATTGCATTATAGTTTGTTGTAAAACCTAACAAGCAACTTTCAAGAAATCAGACAACTGCGTATCATAGAGAAGATTTCTGATGATTCACTTTCATTGACTTTAAGCTATTAACTCTAGTCATCAGACTATGGTTTCTATCTACCATTGGCACAATAGAGCTATATCCCCTTTACAGGTACCTTTTTACACCAGGGTGAAATGAAGAAATAGCAGGTAAATTTCTTGCTCAAGGAAATTATCAGTGCTGAGGGTCAAACCTAGGACATCAAGATCCCTAAGCTCACATCTTACCTCCTGAACCACTATTATGCATAAAGTATCATTGACACAGCATCAATAAGACAATAGAACAATAAGCTAACCTGTTTCAGGAGGTGACCCAGTATCCACAGCTCCTACAGTGACGTTATATATAGGTACAGTCTCTCTATCTAGTGTACCTCGACCAGTAGTTGATATATATCCTGTTTTACTGTGTATTCTAAACAAGTTCTCTGCATTACCATTCAATATAGTGTACGAGAATGAACGATCTGTCAATTCAAAGTCATTGTCCTCGGCAACCACTGTTAGAATGCTGACATCGGCACCAGAGTTCTCTAAGACATGAGCTATGTAAACATCTTGAGTAAATTGAGGAGCATCATTGGCATCTTGTACTGATATGTGAACAAGACATGTATCTGTGTCATTGCCCTTCACACTTCCCCAATTCTTAGCTAGTACTTCAAGGGTGATCTTTGGAGAGGATTCATAGTCGGGTTGTCCTGATACAAGGATAACGCCAGTTCTTGGATCAATCTTAAAACCTTTAGCATTACTTTCACCAACTAGGAAATAGTTTACAATTCCATCTTGGCCAGCATCTGCATCAGTAGCGGAGACTTGACCTACTGATGTCTTAGTTTCAGCAGATTCACTTATACTGAAGTAATAAGTATCCTTGACAAATTTTGGAACAAATTCATTTACTCCTTCAACATTCACTGTAAGAGACATGGTACTCTTCTTGGTGGAGTCAGGATCATTCAAAGCCATGATAATTAGAGAGTATTTGTCCTTCTTTTCATAATCAAGTTCACCCTTAGTAGTAACAATACCGGTTGCTTCATCAATATTAAATTTATTGGCATCAGTACCAACTCCTACAATAGCATACTTGATCTTAGCATTATCACCAGAATCGTTGTCAACGGCAACAGCATGATATACAATAGATCCATAGGGAGAATTCTCATCAATGAAGACGATGTCATCAGTTTGACCAAATATGGGATCATTGTCATTCACATCTTTAAGACTTATTGTGTAAGAGATTGTTGTCTGCTTGTAATTCAGAGCTTTGTCACGAGCTGTTATGTCCAACTGATAAACTTTGATCATTTCATAATCAAGTGGTCTTTTCACTGATAATTTTCCACTGTCTCTTTCTATTTCAAATGTATCGTCAGTGTTCCCTGCTGTTATTTCATACATAACTTCAGAGTTAAGACCACGATCAGTATCATTAGCCACAAAAGTCTCTATCAAGGAACCTACAGCTAAACTCTCATCCACTGTCGTCTGCTTAGAAGCTGGAGCCACAAAGATTGGAGCGTAAACATTGTCCCCGGTGACTGTTAATTTTACAGTGACAAAACTGGACAAGGGTTTTGTCCCTTTATCTTCAGCCTTGATAACAATATGGAACACCTTGTTTCTATATCCAAGCAATGTCTGTGAAACTGACACAATACCTGAAAATAATAAAACAATGGTATTGTTTTAATAACAATTACTTAACAATTTATAACCTTTATCAAAGTATTTACTTTGTTAGTAAATGAATCATTATGATATACTGAGATGAAAGTATGGTGACCAGACCCGACTTGAGAGTACAACATATGCCTTTTATGTCATTTCTAACAATGTTGTAATGGCTTTCAGTAAATGGTGTTAAAATTCTAGATCCTCGAACATTTTAGAATTCTACTTATAGGGCAATAAAGTTGAATGATCTATAAATCTTGAAGTTTAAAGTGAATTCAAATACAGGTCTAATGAAATAAACAAACATACGAACTTAAACCTGCCACCAAACATGAATTACATGACCACTAAAATAGTATATATTAGAATTAGTTGATACAAGAACTTGAGCAAATTAGACTTTAAAAGTTCTTAGAAGTCTTATAGTATCTACAAACTTTTTTTCAATGGTTGAATAGACCCACACAATACAATTAAAACTATTTTGATAAAAAATCTGATAAAATGGCACTTCGGAACAATAGGCATAAGCTTTAATTAAATCAATGATTAAGTATGAAAACTAATGATATTTTAAAAATGGTAAATAATGATAAATGAGGATTTACCTGAAAATCTGTCAACATTAAAGAATGATGAACCATTTCCACTGGTGAGAAAATATTCAACTTTAGCATTATCACCATAATCATTGACATCCCTGAAGAAAATAGTAGATAAATCATTAGAATAATTTTTTTATAAATGCAATTATTTTTCAAATAACACATGGAAACAGACTCAACCTTGATATAAGAGTGACTTGATTAAAGCAATATTCTAACTGATGGAGTTGGGAAAAATACTTTCCAACTCTGACTCTGTTTTGACTCACACATCAATCAACAGTCATATGCTATTGGAGGTATGGGCAGTTTTTTTACAGAAGCATGAGGTAAAACTTGCAACAATTTTTGCCAATGAATATAGATTGATAGCCTGATTCTGTCTACTTTATAAAACACAATAACACTGAGAGTGCTCATTCCCTCAGACTGCAAATAGAAAGAAATAAGCCAAGTAATGCCCATGAGAATTTGTAGTATTGTGACTTGAGTTTGCTCGTAAGAGCCAATGCAAAATGGCTGAAACTACAGATAGTACACTTTGTCCAGTACCCTGATATGCCACCATTCAGAAAACCAATATTTTGATATAAAACAAGTACTTACTGAGCATGAACAGATAATATACTGTTTCCAGCAGGTGTAACATCAGGCACAGCACTCTCATATTCACTTTTATCAAATTCTGGAGCATGGTCATTGTAGTCACCAACATTTATAAAGATGGATCTCTCCGATGATCTTACTGGAGTTCCTAAATCCTTCGCTATGACAACCAACTCATGACGGTTAGGAAGTGATGTCAGATCCAAGCTGGGGTCAAAGGTCAACTCTTCAAGGGAGGTAATTTTACCAGTATCACTATCCAAAGCGAAATAACTAGATGCTAATTTAAGTGAAAAGTACACTTGATTGTTAGGGCTGCTAACATCAGCATCTGTGGCACTCAATGTACCAACTTCACTTCCAATTGGCATCATTTCTTCAAAATCAAATGTAAGAGGTTCAATAAGAACTGGATTGTTGTCATTGACATCGCTAACGTCAACTTCCACATTGCCCCAAAATTCATGTGAAGTGTCAGTGACAGCCACTCTCAAATTGTAGCTAGTAGTAGCTTCGGCATCTAATGGCTTTAACAATGTAATGTTACCACTGGCTGGTTCAATACCAAATATACCATCCGTGTAGTCAGGCAACGAGTACGTAGCTATAGCATTTTCACCTATATCATTATCTGATGATGTCACTCTAAGTACAAAGCTACCTACAGCTGTATTTTCAGGAATCTTGACTCTAAATTGACGAGTAAACTTAGGTGATTCATCATTGACATCAAGTATAGTTATTCTGATAGATGCTGTTGATGATAATGGTTTGCTACCCTGAAATATACATGGTAATATCATGGTTAGGATAAGATTATAGATCAAGGTAAAATTTCACACAAATGTTTTCTAACAATTATTCATAGTGACATATAAATTACTGTATAACTTATTCTAAATACCTTTGGAGCATTACATTTTTACATAAGGGGTGTTATTAAGAGTATCAGATGAGACTACAACATGAAACATTTCAGTCGCATATCCTTATCTTTAAAAAATATATAGGGGCATTTAATAAGAAATCTACAGTAATTCACTGGAAATACGTTTGGAAGGATCAAATATTATATACAAATTATTAATGACTATTTAATCCTAACCTAACATTATTAATTTTTCTAATAGATAAAATTATAACAAATCATTTGCTTTTGAGTAACATACAACATCCAAACCAAATATCAAGTCATTTGCAGTTAAAAAGTAAAAATTAATTTAATGCCCATAACAAGCAATAGGTGTTGCAACAGCCTCAAGTTAAAGTCACATTTATCTAAAATCTAGTTGTACAAAGTTAATTACAATCAATAGGGGATGCAGCAGACGCAAGTTAGACAACACAGTAAATAGCAAAAATAAAACTTACAGCATCAGTAGCAATGACAGTCAAACTGTATGAATCTATCTGTTCACGATCTAGTGTAGTATATGTAGTTATCTGTCCACTTTGTGAATTTACACGAAACTTGGAAGAGTCTGAGCCGGCCAAGGTATAACTGACGACACCATTGCTACCCGAGTCAGGGTCATCAGCCCTCACCCTGGCAATTGTTGTACCAAACGGCTCATCTTCAAGTACTGATACTTCATACAAGGTTTGTGAGAACTTGGGAGCATTATCATTGACATCTTCGATGGCTATAACAACTTCCACATTACTGGATACTTGTAATGAGCCAGACTCTACCGCTTGGATCCATAGATGATACTGTTGCAGCAGTTCATAGTCTATTGTTCCATTGACATAGATTCTACCAGTGTTGGAGTCTATACCAAAAGCATTGGCAAGGTTACCACCAGCAATACTATATGTGATTCTAGAATTACTTGATGACCTAGCTGTAACCATGGTGATGTCCTGTTCTAATGGTGAATTCTCAGCAACTTTGAGGTCATTTCTTACAGGGTCAAAGGTCGGAGGTGAAACACCTGCACTTCCAGTGGTTGTCACGGAGACAGGTACACTTGATGACTTCACTGGGCTTCCCTATAACAAGAAAACACAAAAAAGTCATGACGAGTTGTTTATAATTCAGTAACCATAGCAACACATTGAAATTAAGTCTTTTTAACTGACAAGTATTATAACAATATACGGATAGCCTAAGTTACATTTTGTGACAGAGATCTGAGTCAAAAACAATTATCAATGGCTATTAAAAGTCAAAATTTAATTGAAATTGTACACATAAATGCAATTTGGAGTTGCCAAGTTTTACTGTGAAATTAAAATATGAAAAAATACTAATCTTTTAGTAGAACATCCCCAATTACATGGTGCAGTGCATATTTTTGGTTTCTCAACAAGGTATAGTTGGCTGTTCTAACTAAAATGAGGTTGTACTGAGAAAACTAGCTATTTTGCAGACTGCTAATACCCTATAATTATCAATACCTCACAATTATTTGAAAACCACAAAGTGTGAAAGTTCATCATACCTTATCTGTAGCAGTGACTTTAAAGTTGTATGTTTTTCCTTGAACCAGTGATAGTCTTACAGTTATAACACCAGTATTTTTATCCACAGTAAAATATGTAGCATCAGAATTAGATAGACTATATTCTACAAGACGATTAACACCACTGTCATCATCTGAAGCTGTCACACCAACAACAAATGTACCTACAATGTAATGTGATAACATAATTATTATACAAGCACTTGCACATTTATGGCATATTTCATCGATTATCTCTTGTAATTAATTATTTATCAATTCAGATTTTTAGAGGCTACGACTGAATGTATCTCAAGAACTTTACAAAACTTCAGGTCAAAATTATCTTAGGTATTTATGGACACAAAATGTACCAAATAAGTAGTTAAGCATTTGTCAGTACAAAGTATACAGCCTCTCATTTTTAGCTCACGTGAGTATTTTTTTTCAAGATGTTTTTTTATATATCAACCTATCAAGGTATAACTATCATTTGCCTAATACTACTTTTGTTATTTTTCAGTGACGTCCATTTTATAACAAAAGTTAAAAATTTCCCACTTTGCTTTCTGGCTGTTTTGTAGGTCTGTTATGTTTAACTGTTGCTGTCTCTGATACGTTTGCTTACATCTTTTGTTTAAAAGACTCAAATCAAAACTTTAGTTAAAATCCGAAGAAGTCATTTTATAGCCAATCTTACCTAAAGGAGCTGGCAGACGTAGATCTGTTGTATAACTTGAACTACTAAATTGTGGAGCATTATCATTGATATCATCTATATATACAACAACACTAGTGGTTGCTGACAAGGGTAGAAGACTTGTATCCATAGCAACCACTTCTAGAATATACTGGTCATTATCTTCTCTGTCTAATGCCATATTGGTCACTATTTCACCAGTGTCTGGGTACACAACAAACTTTCCACCAATATCATCTTTCAAGGAATAACTGTAAGTAAAATAATGGCAACAATTTAAATAAACTCAATATACCATGGTTAATTGATAATACAGTCAGATCTCGATACAACGACATCCGTTACAACGACATTCTTGTTATACTGACATATTTTATGGGAACCAATACCAACATGTACATTGTCGGAAGAATTCATTACACTGACATGCGTTATAACGACATATTTCTTGGAAACAAACAATGTTGTTGTATTGAGATCTGACTGCAATGTTGATGATGATGATGATGATGATAATGATAATTTCATTTTGGTATCAATGGCTTGACACATGGCAAACAAGTTGTGTTTATCACAGTATGCAAAAATTTCTTATGTAATGCACATCAATACTGGGGATGACACAATATAGGTATAGATGCTATTCAAAACCAAAGTTTTGAAATGGAAAATCCAATATCGCACTAAAGAGCTTTTTTACACCATTTACTGCTTCAAAGCTCATGTTCTTTTTTTGCATAATCATAATGGTTGTAACACAGCATAACGAGGATCGCCTGTATGGGGTCAATTTTGACAGTCTTCACATTTTTGTAAGACTGAACTCAATACAATTATAAGAAGAGGTCAATTACATTTCCATAATTTTTTATGAACAATTTCAAATGCATGAAGTTTTATTTGTATACCCATAAACTAATGTTTAAATTCTTTACAAAAAAAATGAAATATGAAATTTCACAAGAAATTTAACAAATTATTTGTTAAAATTACAATGTAAACAATCAATGAATGTAGAACATACACTAGCATGGGGTTTGTAAGATGATTTCACATAAGATCTAATTTTCTACACATTATAACATAAAACCAGACGAGCAGACGTTACAGTAAACATGATACAATAAAGTTCTACAATATTTTCTATAATTTAAATTGATTAGATCCGACAAACAATTTGTGCATGAATGTAAACACTTCATAAACTCGTTTGCACAACTCAATAAGCATAGGCAAACAAAACTTTCAAAGGTTTTATGTAAGATACACAATTTTCACGATGACAATGCATTATGGAGTTCTAAAATTTGCTGTTAATATTGACACAAGGGTTGATAAAATACATACAGGTACTTTTTTAATAATCTAACCATATATATAAAGTCTGTCAATGAAAGAGATTTAAGTTAGAATTTTCTAAACTGTGTTACATATGAAGTTATTTGATGTTGTCACATTAAAAGTTTAAATTTGGCTAATTAAAGTTCTCCAAATTTGCATGTCATAGGACAAACATTAGTCAATTGTAAAACAAGAATTTATTGTAAATGTCTATTCCTATAAAAATGAATATTATAATTGTTGTTATAGTGTTTACATTGACTTTCTCAATATTCTGGGTTCATTTTCAGAGCTAGATAATTATACAGGCCTACACTTTTTTGAAAATTTGACAAAATTTTGTACATTAAGATAATAAATAATAAAAGAATTCAAACTTCTGCACTATATTTATTTTAATCGACGTTTCAACATTTAAGTCTTCATCTGGATAAATTTTAAATACAATGTTATTAATTGTTATGACATCACTGTCATGGTAAACATTATTATCTTAATGAACAAAATTTTGTAAAATAGTTAGTTCTATGAGAAGAGGTAAGGGGTACTACTCAGCCAGCCAGCCAGTCAACTGTCAATCAAAATTTTGTCAATCATACAATTCATACATCACACTCAACTTTTCTTACATAACATTGAAATTTTAGATATTTACTCAAAGCTTTCTAATGGATCAGAGCTAAACTAGTCCAACAACATGTAAATAAAGAAGGGATGTAGACCAGTTTCGCCCATTTTCTTATAGAAATTCACCCTCCGTCATGAATCCAGTTCTCAAGCCCTAGCTAAACTATTCAAACTGTATAATTTGTAAAATTAACAAATCTTTACAACTATATGTTGACATAGATCCTTATGTATACAATACTCATTTAAACAGAAACCCTGAATTATAATACGAATATTATAGAGCTAAATAGAACCAAAAAATTAGAGGTTATTGTTTGAATAGTGGCTATGGAATATGTATATTATCAACTCCTGTATTTATAAAACACTCCAAATATAATTTAAAAATGGAGAGCTCACCACTTGATACGGTAGTGGGAAACACTACATCATCCTTCATATAAAGTATTGTAACAAAAAATACAGAATTTTGTTAAATATTTAAGTAAAACAAGTGTGACACGGGCAAACTAAGAAAGTTTGGGACCTGTTTAAAAAATAACCCAAATAATTCTACAAATAATGAATTAGGAGTATCATAATCATAATTATAAAATAAAAAGTTAAATGTTAGAGTCTATTCTTTTACAATGACTAAGTTAGTATTAAGAGACAAAGTGTTACGAGATAGACAGATCTTATATTTTCAAGGGACATCATTCTGGGTGACCCCAGGACAGTTGGCATTGATGTTCAACCCCTCAGTGCCATCTTGGTGACAAACATTCTGACCAAGTTTGTTAAAAGAAGATGAAAACTGTTTGACTCCACAGACAACCAATTACTGTCATGGGTGTTCATATATATTGATATAGGCATAGGCATAGATAAGGCATATATTTACAGTACAAAACTGTAGGCAAGCACTCAAATCAAGTGATCAATGGGTTGTGGGTACGATTCCAGGGCAGGGCATACTTGCATAGAGTTTGGTCATGAAATAATTTCCCTCATACCACAGATTCTAAATCATGAAGGACAGTTGTCAGTCACTGACTGATGTATACACCTAGTTACTGGTTGACAAATAAATCCAAAACATTTAGCCTTGCCAGAAACTGTGCGTAGGTTGATTGACCACCATGTGTTAAAAAAAATGAGTAACTAATTTTTTAAACTTACATTATTTGAGCATTACTTCCTTCATCTTTATCTGTTGCCTTGACCACTATAACATTAGTATTAGGTTCCATATTCTCTGATACATGAGCTATATAATTACCAACATGTTCAAATATTGGTGGATTATCATTCACATCCTCTATATATACTGATACAGTCCCTGTTCCTGTCAGTCCTCGACCAGTATCTAAAATATGACAGAAAAATATTATATTACATCCATTTAAAATGATTAAAAAAAATACATAATAGTTCAAATTTGAAACTGAAATTTGTGGGTTTTTCCAGCCAATTGTTTGTTTGTACTGGATGCATAAAAGTAATTTTACACATTATTGCTGAAAAGCATACAACACAGATTTACTCTAATTGTTCAGAGACACACAATTACATCCAGTACAAATTGCTGGAAAAACCCACAACTTGAGTTCCGAATCAAATTTATTATTGTACTTATATATACCAATACCATATGGAAAATCGGAACACATGGAAGTACAATAAATGTAGGTGCATGGCTTATAGGATGGAACATTTGTGCATGGAATAAATATTTATAGCTATCTACATTGTATATATAGGTCTTCAAAGTGAATATAATATACATGAACAAATAACATACATTTACTAATAGCAAGCTCCTGTAACATGCACTTTATAGACGTATAACATTAATATACATACATAATCTTAAAATTATTTTTCATTGAAAAATTAGGATCAAAATTATTGTACATATTTTTAAATACTGAATTATGAGTTTTACACAGTAAAGTTCCCCTGTAAAGACCACCTTGGTTATTGTAAAATCATGCAATTTTGGCAATGTTAAAGTCCCAAATGAATAATTTGAGAAGAAAAAAGTCCCCATACCTAGATTTGATGGTCCTTACAGTGGAACTTTACCGTAGTCTAAATCATTTAAAGGCAGTCTCACACAGAACACGGTTGGGGACACGGTTCCCATACGGTATACTCGGTTAAACAACTGGTACGAGTTAGACTGGAATGTAGCACGAGTGTGTACGAATAAAGCGCGGATACACTCGGTCAAGCAAGGTTTGTCACGATTTTAACACGATTTGCATAGGTTTTTATATGATTGATTTATGTTTCCAAGTAGGGTCTGTTACGATCTAGTACGATCAAACACGACAGTTACTCGATTTATTCGGAATTCACATCGTTTACAAACGGTCTCGCCGACTTTTGTTCCATACGATTTATATACGATATTGACACCGTTTAGCTCACTTGTGTAGTGGACTTCAAGTTCGGTTGTATATACAGTCTTATAGGGTCTCACACGGTCTCTCACGGTCGTGTACGATCGCTTATACGATCATACACAGACATTATACCCGTACCAGTTTTTTAAAAGTTTAAAATTCATACACAGCTTTCACGGATACACTCGAATGGCCTGAGTGTGACTCGGCTCAGAGCATGGTTTGTTCGGTTGCATGTTCGGTTTACAAGGGTGGCCAACCGTATAAGCCGTGTGTTCTGTGTGAGACGGGCTTAAGATAGGTTTGTATAATAACATAAGATATGCAGATAATATACACAGACGTAATTTTGCAGTAGTTAGAACTTAGAACACGTGTCTTTATAAATTAATAGAAAAAATATAATTTGAAGTCTTGTAAACTGTACATTTAATAAAGATTACATAAAATACAATACATTAATACAAGATAAAAAAAGAAAGAAACAACTACAATATTGAATTTCAAAAAATGTAATCCCAAGCCTAACAAGAATAACTCTTAGAAAATTAATATTTTAATGAAATTTTGATAACAAAAGAGATTGAGAGAAAAGTAGAAGATATAACTATTGTTTACAAAGAAATAGAAGACTAAAATAACTCTTATATTAGAGATATGTAACAAAATTTTACTAAGAAATGTTGAGCATGTAGTTAGAAAATTCAGTTTTGGGCAACTAGACTTCAAATCTTTCAATTCACTAACTCAATCATTTCTAAAATTCTTAACAATTTTCCACAATATTATGACTAATTGGAAATCTGAGCCTAGTTTGTCTATCAAGGTGTTTTAAATAATACAATGGAAATCTTTAAGATATTTTAAGGTGAAGAAATCTCCTTATTAAATATCCAAATTATCATATTTCTTAGATTCCTAGATTGACAAGCCTAACATTTTTAATAAAGGCCACCAAATCATCAAAAAAATGAATATTCAACAATGACAATGAAAAATTACAAATAATTTGAATAATTCGAATCTTCAAAATGAAGGTAGAAATGTACATTGATAATGAAGTGATTATATGACAAAGTACTTGAAGAGTAGCAAGTGTTGACCTCTAGCAACTTAGAATACGTCATCCAATATCAATACGAGAAAATATTGAATAGAAATTTATGCTACACCCGTTAAATAACCGATTAAAACCTTTGCACTAAAATATTACCTCGATAAACAAAGAGAAATGATACAGATATTGTTAATAAATATTTGACAGTTAATAAGAGGGCCAAAGTACGAAAGATGGAAATTCTAGGATCGACTATCAGGTATGAGTAAATAAAACTGAATACCCAATATGTCAATAAGAAAAAAAATGTCATTCATCAACTATAGTCATTGACAATTATTTATTAAAATACTTGATATAATAAATCAGAGAGTGGTAATCAAACAAATCATATTATATGTAGGAATCATTTTGCAGGTTTAGCAGTAAACGGTCATAACTCAATATAAGAAAAGAATGAGTTACGACTGTTTTGAGCTAAGCCCACGATTGATAGGCTCGTATTAAACTTAATGTACAGACATTTTGTATGAAAATTAAAAAATATACATCGGAAATATCAGAATACTTAAGCATATAAATTGTATTCATGAAAATATTGACTAATTACATGTATAAAGACAATTTTGTACTGAGTAACCTAATATTTGTCATGTCATTCAATACCAGAGCTCTTGTTAATGACATTTTTTCATAATTAACAACGCAATCACCTATTTTATTTCAAATTCACAGGAGTCTAAAAAAATCAAAACATCTACAAATTTGCTCAATTCATGAATGTAAAATTCAAAATTAAAGCCAATTTCAAAATCACTTTATATTTGCTATTTAATGCTCATATGGAGCTTAAAACATTACTTTAGACTGTATCTACAAGGACAGTTATACATACTACAGTTAGGGAGAATTTACCAAAGTTAGGCAAATAGAAAAATTGGTAAAACTACTTCTGGGGGGTCGTCTCAAAATAATTCAAACTAGTAATGAACAGAAAAGCAATAATTCAATATAACAACTACTTAAAAAAGATAGAAATCTAGCTTTTGATTAAAAAAAAGATCTTTGTAGACAAATTATTATATCATCCTTACCAACTGTGCATGAAATATTAAAAATACAGTTTTAATTTTGTATACTTCTAACATTTTTCATATAACATTTATACATCAAGTATACATAATACTTACCTTTTATTAACCAGGATTTTACATGTAATACTGTACCAAGGAGTGACAGAGCACATAACTATTTTTATATAAAAATTACAAGTATCTGTACTTAAATCATTATGGAACAATTTGAGGGTTGCCTGCAAGACTGTAGTAAGTGCATAGTGTTGAAGAGCGAGTTGTGGGCAACCCTCAAATTAAAGCCTAATAATAAAGTATTATGTCAGCACCATGATAATCTTTTATTTTATAAAGGAAATAGGGTCTTTTTCCATTTCAACTTTAGTATAAACCTCTTTATAGAACATTATGAAATAGAACATTACCCTCCCACATGCCCAACCCCCACCCACATAAACAAAGTCAGCACCATGATTGAATATATATTTCTTAGACTAAAATTACACAAATTCTGTGTATAAAATATAGTACCCATAATGCATCAGTTCATATGATACAGTTGATACATCTTTCATTATCAAGATAGTTTTACAATAAGATATAATCAGATGAAGGACCATGTTACTGTAAGACAGTCACCTTCTGGGTATTGCTTCTCTTAATAATTAAAATTTATAATTAATTAGTCAAGATCATATTTCATACATCAACTTTATGAATGTTTGCATCTCAACTTTCTATAACTATCAACTTAGTTATTAAAAAGTCTTAGGAAAAAATCCTGTTTTACAGTTCACAGTAAACAATTCAAAATGCTCAGTACAAAAGAAATAGAAACAATTCAAATTTAATTGTAAACAGTGTAAAAATAGTATCTGCACTTAACTTTTATAGTAATGAACATGCAGACCAAGTTGCAAGTCATTGGAAGAAAAGAAGACAAAGTTATGCCCAGGAAAATGACCCTCCCTCCCCCACACACCAAAGACAATGACACAAGTGGCACCTATAGGTCCCTAGGAAGAAGGGCAGTATAATGTTAGGGTAAATCAATACCACAGGACCTATTGATTACAACCAGAGTTCACAGGTCTGATACAGAATAAAACTCTCATTGGTAATACTAATAGACTATAGCCTCTCCACTCCATTCCAAGGTAATACAGCCTTATACAAATATCATTCCCAATGTTTACAAACAAACAGAAACACTTATCATAAACTATCAAATTCTCAGATTTTTCACCAGTAATAACATTTTATACTATTTGGTAATAAAATATGAATAATAAAAGTAAATAGACTATTCATACAGTAAACAATCATCCTGACTGAAGTGATTAAATTTTTATCAGCCGACACTCAATGTTCCTACGTTCAACATTGCGGCAATCATAATCGGCACTCATTCTCGTCTGATTACCAATTTTATCACCAAGACTATAAAGGTACATCAGATTGTTTTATGATTGTATTGTATATACATAGGTTATATAATTGACAAGTACCTGGCAATGATAATCATACTTGAGACAAGAACTTATATAGAACTATCTAGTCATAAACTATATGATAACAATATTAAGAGTAGGGGGTAGAGAATGATTTTACAGTACATAAGAGATACAGTCAAATTCCTCCATAAAGACTGTCATGATCCCAAAATCATGTAATTTTTGACGAATTCTAAGCTCTGAAAGCTTAATTGGAGATGAATACTGTCCCTATAATAAGACTGTTCCACTATTTTGATAGTCCTAATAGTAATACTTTACTGTATCATATAAATTGGTCAAATATTCATACATTTTTGTCTAACATTTTCCAGGAAATTTTCACATCCCATAAGTAAAGAAAAATTAGGCACTAAAATTCTGGTCCAATACATTTCCCAGATACATGCAGTTTTAAACACAATAAGTTACACCTAATTTGGCAAAGATCCATCAAATAATTAACAGTATAATGTACTTTTTAGTATCCATATTTCAAATAAAACCCACACTTGGAATACTAAGAGTCATAAATTAAAAATAGAACATTGGCCCTGTCTGTGGTTGTAATAAGGAAAATGAAAAACCTCAATTAAATCTATTGAGAAAACGTCATCCCAAAATCAATTAATTTTCATTCTGTTTGAAGTTGGTAAATTCTATAGTCAAATGTCGAAACCAAGCATGATTCAAGAGTTACATAATAACAATTGAAATATAAGACATTTAAATATTTAAACCCCCCTACCCTAGACATACCAATGATGTCAGTATATTCTTGAACAAAATATACACATTAAATATTCATTTCCTTTTTTCTCTCTTTTACATAACAAAACATTCACCTATACATCCGTCAACCCATTGTTTATTACAGAATACGACACCCTCAGTCCCACGCTTCCATGGTTCCAATGATTTCCGTAGACTAAGTCAATACTCACATAACTAATGTTTCAAGAATGGTAATAAACATGTACAGGCTGACCTGAGCAACATGAACACATCAGGGACCCAACAAACAACATTGATTTCACAAGTTTCAAGATATATCAGAATTATCCTGCATTCAGATTGACTGTCCCAGAAATTTCTTGCATTTGGATTAAACAAAATGGGATTGAAAATTGCACGGAATTTTAATATGATTAGCCATAATCATATAAGCCAGAGATCTGATTCCCAAGGTTGCACTGTAGAACAAGTTTTTTTAACAAACATTAATATAATGATGTATTGATTATACTAGATAATTTAAAATGTGGAATTATGGGTAGGAATTCAATGTGGAATATGAAAAAATGTTATTTTTTTTACGATAAATCAATAATAGGATCACCTCGGATATTGTTGAAAACTCTTCGCTAGGGATTGTTTGACAGATGAAGATACCTCAAGGGTACTTCTCTCATACTTTAAAACACACAGAAAGTATCATTTAAGGGCAATATTTCAATATTATATCAATATTTAATCAGGTTATTATATCCATATTTTCTACACTATATAAACCATGATACCAGGTTATAGATTCACTAGATCTGACATAAAGATGACAATATTTAGACATGGAATTCTATATCAGAAAATCAATTTCAATGAAAGGTCTTTAAAATTAAACTTTATTACAAGTTTTTAAACACAGACATTTTATTTTCATTGTTTTATACATCAAATACATCAAAATTTAAGAGTAACTGTTATACAGAAATTGGAAATTTCAAGAGGCAAAATAAATTCATTCAACAGATTCTTTATTAAGAGCAAAGAAAATTGAACAATATTTTTAAAACAATATAACATGAGAAAAATTTAATATATTTCATATTGAAATTCTTACACAAGCTCTAGTCACTTCAAAAAACATATATTTCATATTGAAATTCTTACACAAACTCTAGTCACTTAAAAAAAAACAACATCAAACAAAAAATAATAATTAAAACCAATAAAGAAACAAATAGAATTTCTGAAACAGTGAATACAATCATACACTATAATACTGAGTTTCAACAAGTACCCATTGTTTCAAAATACAACAAAGACCAGCCCTATCATTTCAAGAACTCATAATCTCACCCAGCAGATTGATTCATCAACAATTATATATCAATATAGGACGAACAGTATTCCATGATAACATTGATAATTTAAGATAACCCTGGTTATATATACAAATGTATAGTAATATCAGGACAATAAAGTACCTGATATCCACCTGATAAAACTTCAATATTAGCCGATAAAACAAGGATATCAACATTTTAAACACCAATAAATTGTGTTCTAATTGCAATTCATGTGTCAGGATTGTAGTCAGTATAGACAAGAGGTACAACAACGATAACTTTGTCTAGAACCTCCTGGCATTCCTAGAGTATTCTCATATATTATATTATAACATTGATAGGTTACAGATGGTGAAAGAAACATAATTACTTACAGGGTGGATACTCTATCTAGTCTGTTTAGACTATGTTGTATATTACAATGTAGGCATAGCTGACATCATTATGAGTATACAATGTAATTCTGAGAACACTCTTTAGTTTTTAACATTGAATATACATTTGTAATGAGCCTTCTTAAACGGTCACTTATCCAACACTTCCCTCTCAAATGCTCTCAACGCAATACAAAAGCACCCATCTTTTGCATTTATCATTTTAAAATGGACCTCCTGAAACCTCCTTAAAACAGCCATTTCCAAAAACATCTTCCTCTCAAATACTCTCATCTAACCTGTATTTCACCTCTCTAAAGCATTTATCACATCAAAACCCCTTCCTACACCAGTCACCTCTCTGAAACATCAACCTCAAATTCACTTCCCTTACGCAAAATCAAAGGAAATTCTTTGAATTTCAAGTGTCTCACAATTTTAAGTGCTTAAGGTAACTTGCACTATAATCAAAGAGTGCAATGTTAACTACAAAGAGCATGCAAGAAAATTCTGGTCATTCACCAATATGTCTTAGACGTTCATTAAGAACAAAACAATAGAAAGTAGCAATACCCATTAAAAGTACAACAATAATGTTTTCCTTAGGCACTAAGTCTTAAGGCATATGACAACTGTTCTCAAAATGTGAAACTTGGTTGAGCATGGTGAAATAAATGCAGTGTTGTATATCATTTAAGGTAATATTCTTCTACTTCTCATTATGTTAAACCTTTTAAATTATGCCATTGCAATTTTTAATGGACAAACTATCAACATAGAGAAATGAATCAAAGCGCCGATAGCGCTGTTAGACAAGGGGTTTTGGCAGAGCATATGGCTGTATACAACTCATGGAAGCGATACAAGGGACCTTTACCTTATATAAGCCAGGTAAGATACACACATGCTTCTTATCGTCTGCTTGTTAACGCGTAATGTGGACTATATTAATTGCAGTGGTAATTATACCTTTATTTGCGCGCGCACAACCGAATGTAATCGTCCGTGACAAATTTTGATGTGGATTTGCCACAGTCCACTACTATACATGGGGAAACCCCATGTAATAAAAACGATCATCAATGATTAAGATTCACCATCCTGAAATGTTCAGTTATTGTCTTAACTTTTCTTGAACACAAACTCAATATAATTATTAAGTTGCATAGCTCAAACACTAGTTCCATCTATTATGTTATTAGTATAAGGCAAAATTATCAACTAGCCCAATAATATAAAATAAGTAACTTCACTAGCCCAATTCACTTTTTAGCAAATCTCGAACATTAGGCTAGAGTGGTAAGGCCATGACCGTTGTATCATCCTACAAGTAGGAGGTCACAAACCTTAAAACCAGTGTATGTACTTCAGAGTGTAGTTACATCTTAGTACTTTACAACAAATTGAACAAACGTTCCCAAAAAATGATAATCAATGATTAATTGCCAGTTTATAAGGATGCAGATGAGTACAATTTGCTTCAAGGTATTGCATTTAATCAAGAAACAAATTTAACAAGACTAATCATTCTGCATATCTAATTAAGTGAAGAAAAAATGCATTATGGGTACATAATCACACAAATTTGGGCATTTTCCTCCAAAAAGTTCCTCGGAGCATGTTATGCAAAAATCCTTGCGGCAAACAGCAAACCATGGGAGATACAAGGCAATCAATTGTAACAAACGAGTTAAAGAACTAACTTGTCATGTCAGAATACATTAATTAACAAAACTTTCTGTGTCCAGACTACGATCCTGGACGATCATCTAAGACAGGGACAGGAAATTATTAAGATTGATTTGCATGTATAATTTCCCTAAGATCCGCCCTAATAACATGACGATTCTGACGAGAGGGGGAATTAAGTAATCAAGGAACGACCCTGTTCAGTATCATAGAGACATAAATGCCAGACATACAGAAGATAGTTGACAGTTATTTGGATGTAACCTTACCCTAACTCAATCTTAAATATGTCAATAACTCTGTTAGAACAATATGATAATGTAGTTTTACAATCTAGAAGGTCCGAAGTGCTAAAATTAGTCTTAGACCAGAGAGCAAAGATCAATAAAATGTTAGTCACCCATACTAATCATGTATAAGATTTAAGACATACATTGTGTCCTAGAGGTTCTCCCTAAGAAAAAGTCACCAATACCAATCACCCATAAGACTTAAGAGTAAGACATACTGAAGTGTCCTAGCAGAGCTTCTTAAAAAACAACTTGATTCTACTTGAAGTAATAAATTAATCAAACTTTCTCAATGATTTTTGCCACTATTCTCCACTTCACAGCAAAAGAAATTTCTCTCACAATACTCTTCTAAATTCATTACCTTTTATTTTTTTGGGCATGTTTGGTGATCAAAATGCATTCTCTCATAGATTCTGTTCACGTCAGTACCAAGACTGCGCACCAGGCTGTAATGGCCGGGGTACAAAGAAACTGACAAAAGATGTCAACAACAATACCTAAAGCTTCCCTCCAGTGATAGCCTGACAAGTGATCATTAGATACAAGGATGAGGTCTTTATTCTATATCAAGCCCATAGTGATGGTTTATACAGGTAATTGGACCCACCACAACAATCATACAATGTTCACTGGACACGAAACTCCAGGAAACCATTACGGTTTTAAATAACATTTTATTGGACAATTGAAATGGTTCAACTTGTGACACAGGATTTTTCGATTAACTCTTTTCAATACAATGAAAGGCAGAGACGTAAGAAACATGCATCAAAACAAGATGCATTCAACCATAGTATAAAATGTTTTTACCTGAACATAATGCTATGTAACAGGTCCATGAAGCTCTACAATCAAAATATAAAACCTTTCCTTAAATTCATTGATACCGTATTTGTTTTAAAAGTTGTTTAAAATTAAAACTGGACCAAAATTTTCAGCAAGAAAAGCTTCAAGTTTTTTTCTTCAGAAAAATGCAAGTGCAAATGTGTGAAATACGATCAACTGCATGATCTAACAAGAACTTGAGAAATTTACATAATTAAAGTTTAAAATTGCCTCAAGTCAAAATATAAACGTGAGTCAGTGAGTAAAAATTTCGGGAAAACGATTGTCACCAGGTGTTATTCATATCAATTAATATCCATTAATGACATTAGCAAATAATTAACCAATGAAATTCAAAGTTTTAGGAGAATTTTATATCAAGTATGTATGAAGAGCAAATTTTCTGATCTGAAACAACGTATTAAGACTAAATCACAAAATGTCGTTACAAAATTGAGGTTAAGTAATTCAAATATTTTATTACATATTGAATAGATTCAAAGCTCTTGACGTTAAAAGTATTCGATATTATGGAAATATTTTGTCAATCATAAAAACATGACCATTCTCTTTATGTTTTCTTTATTTCTACCTCAAATCTGATGTTTTCATATGATTTTCTTTCATTAATTTACAAAGGACTGTCCTGGATTTGTATTGAAATGGACCATTTAAGCATTAGAAATAATCTTTTATTTACAATATGAACAATTTAGTTCAATTTGCTTTAAGTATTACCGATTTCACACAAAAGGACTAAGAACCATTTCTATAGGTGTTAACATTGTCACAGACGGAAAAAAAGAAATCAATGCTATGGACCAGATTTTGTATTCAATCATGCACGACATGAAATAATTATTTTCTACTTTATTCTACACCAAATTTATTTTCTAACGCCCTAGTAAAAGTATTTTAGCGAATGTGACAAATATATCAGTCCAACGCTAGTACCACTCAAAAGGACCATGAAATGTTTTGTGAAATTCCTCGCCATAATTTTAATACAATCTAATTCTGTAAAGTCATTCAGTGTTCCCGTAGGCTAATATTTTCACTTTCAGTGAATACATTAAAACCTCAACATTCTTAACATGGGATTAGTAAGGCCTCAAACCACAAAGTTTTCAAAAAAATATAATCAATAACAAAAATACATGAATTTTGAGTCATATTGGGAGGAGTTAAGAAACACACTTTAAGTAAAATAGTCCTAAATATTTACTCCCTGTTATGTCATAGATCCTGGATATGTCATGACATATGAATGATTTTACATTAAAAATTGTCTTGCATTAGGCAATAGATTACAATAGTACATTTAAGGACTTACTAAATTGATCCCTCTCCCTTTATGCTGCCCAATAACATTCACCAGAAAAAGCCATAAAAATTAGTTTGTTTCAGACTTAAAATAAAGATTTCTAACCAAATATTGAACAATACTTTTTTATATAAAAGATCACCAACTTTTTGAAACCAAAACAAGGATTATAAAACAATTAAATATATATTGCCCTGAAGAGTGTTAGGAAAGTTTAATGTAATTTTTAATATCACGAACAGAAACAATTAAGTAAGTTCATGAACAATCGTTTGGCACACCCTAGTAACAGCTAACAACCACTTGAAATCATCTAAATCAGTGAATGAAAGGTAAATTTGAGAAAAAACCTGGTCTTAATATTAACTGATTAGTGTTACGAGTTGTTTAATGTATAAATGTGGCAAAAACTAAGTCTATGATATTATATCAATTTATAAACAGTGTGAGAAACAGGATGAAGGATTAAAAACTTCTTTTTACCAAACCATTTATAATCCTCAGAGAAAAAAGCCTAGTAAGCACATTGGAACATTTTTAATGTAAAGATTCTTGTACTATTTAAAACCCGCTTTTTTCAATACAATACATTGCCCTTCTTACATATCAGGGGCTTAAGCTCAAAACAGTTGTAACTCACTTTTTTAAACTTGAGTTACAACAGTTTTGCGCAAAGCCCGCCATATAGAAAATTCAGTGTGTGTGGCCATATTGTTTACTGTATCACATATGGATTATCTCAAAAGGTTACATACATGATGTGTAGCAACTGAAAGATGTGTCTAGCATAAATTTAAAGATTAAATAGTTCTGTAAGAAGTGAAGATATTTTTAATCTGTAGTTAATATTGATTACCAAAATCTAAGTACAGAAAAGACATACAATATAAATTTAATAGAGCGGGTAATCATGTATGAAAATTTTGAAAGCACATTAATAGTTAAGGATTTCAAACCTAGGTTAATTAGATTTCATAGGAATGAGCCAAAACAATTATTCTTAGCTGCCCATAAACAATCAGAAACTACAGCCTAACACAAACAATATGATGTGCACTCTCAAACTGCACCGTAGTATTTTAGCTAGCACTATTATCCCTGATTGCATTTAAGATACTTTAAGCTTCATTCTAGCATTGATCATTAATTTCTACCTTAAAATGCTTAATTCTAATTGGATGAGAGATAACAAGACATTTTAAAAATATTTAGACTGGTTTCATAAAAAAATCAGAACTGTGATTAGACTGGTTTAAGAGAAATATCTCCACGTGACACTAAGATAACAAAAGAGAGGAAAGATTTGAAGTATTGAACTGTACTATAATAAAGATATCAAGCCTCATTATAAAATCATGGTGCTGACAACGTAAATTACAATTTATGTGTTCAAGTCAATGATAAACAAGAAACGTCCATATTGATTGCTCAATCATCCTTTAATACTGATCATTGTTTCTTTAAAAAAATAATTTGCATGCATGCAGCATTCCAGGAAATTAAGACAGGGTAATAAAACATCTGTTCAAAAGCATTGTACAAAATATTTTGATAATTTGAAAGACTAACCTGAGTCAGTGACAACCACTGTCAAGATGTAGTCTGATTTCTGCTCTCTGTCAAGCTTTTTGAGGACCATGATTTCACCAGTTGTAGCACTCATGTTGAATATATCCTCAGCCCCTTCTCTGATGGCATATTTCAGCTGATTGTAAGGGGCCGAATCTTCATCACTGGCCGAAACATGTAGAACATGTAATGGAACACGATCCATGTTTTCTCTAACAAACGCCACATATGGTGAGTCAAGAAACATTGGAGTATTATCATTGACATCCTGAACTGATATAGAAACAGTAGCCGTGGAGTAACGAGTATCATCCCCGCTGTCTTCTGCTTGAATTATTAATTTGTATTCCGAGACGCGTTCATAATCCAAACTTTTTTGTACACGTAAAACGCCACTACTTTGATCCATACTAAAATCGTAATTATTATCACCACCAATTATAAAATATTTCACGATTCCATTAAATCCAAAATCTTGGTCAGTTGCGGAAACTTGTAGAAGGGTTGTACCGATGGCAACATCTTCACGTGTAGATTTATCGTAGAATTCTGGACTAAATACAGGATTATGATCATTTTCATCAGCTATGACGACAAAGATCTGCTGTGATGATGACAACGAAGGTTTACCAAGATCTTTTACAGTAACCACAACAGTATAGTTCTGTACCACTTCACGATCAATGTCCGTATTGACTCTTATTTGACCATCTCTTTTACCAATAGCGAAAGGGTTTCCACCAGACTTGGAAGAAATACTAAACTCAATTTGGCTATTGACACCATCATCAAGGTCTCTGACTTGTACTGTATGTACTACTGTACTCAGTGGTAGATTCTCTTTCACATTTATAACAGCTGGGGATATAATCACTGGAGTATAATCATTGATATCTAAGACTGTCACTAGTACCTGTATTACAAGAATAAAGTTATGAGAACATAGTTTCATCAAAGTACAAAACTTATACCAGTGAAAAGAGAATTCAAGGCTTGAAATATACAACTTTGCACAGGTAATCTTTGGATAACTATAGCTCAATATTAGTTTGAATCCCATCCTAAGTTCACCTACTTGGTTTCTTGTGCAGGAGCTTTATATAGACCAAGAGGTAGACTGATGAACGATACACCTGTAAATGTAACTGTGAGAAAGTAATTGTAACAACCTGTTTGTTTAAATTAAGCATTAAGTGTAACTTACAATGTGCGTATCATACTTAGAAAACAAATTCAAATTCTGTTTTTAAAAATAAACTTATTTTGACAATACAAAGCAACATAAAATATAAGATTGTTTCTGCTGGGTTGGACAAAACTTTTTAAGCAAATGTATCTTATTTTATCAGCTGACACATTGACAGCTTCAACATGGGTATCTACATTGAAAATCTTATTTTGATTTTATAAGTGACTAGAACTGAAGTGCTTCAAGACAAGGTTCCATACAATTCAAAGGTCATACCTCAGCAGTAGCTGTTCTCCTATCAGTAACCACTTCAGCCATATCAGTTGCCCAGACAACCAGATTATAGGTAGGAGTTGTCTCCCTGTCCAGTTTAGCACTTGTATAGATGGCGCCACTAGTTTCATCAATTCTAAATTGTTGTTCATTATCACCTGAGATAATTCTATAGTTAACATCACCATTGACACCTGAAAAGATAAATAATGAAACATAAGTTACAAATGACAAAAAACTACGATTAATATAAACAGACAGTGGATCAAAAATGTTAAAATAATGATTTATTTCTGTAACCATGTTCCATTGCAAATAGTCAAGTGTGACTGCTATACAGTAATCAATTGGTGCTGATGTCATTGCAGAAGCATTTTGGACCTACAGACATTTAACTATATTGAATCAATATGCACTTAGGGACATTGCTGGAAACCGATTTAAAAATGATAAGCCTGAATCAGGATCATACCCATGACCTTACAAGCTGTAAGCAGACACTATAATGTCGCCATTAAAGCTTAGCTTGAAGGAAAGTGAATACAAGTGCTGTATTATACCTATAATAAAGTCTCGGGGTTTTAAATCATAGTATACCCCAATGATTGTTCTTATAAAACTAATCAAGATATAAATTTATGCAAACATTATCAATAGTCATCATCATCAAAATCAGCTCTTTTAACAAACTATCAAAAAAATAAATATGTAACTTCATTCAACCGTTTAAAACATTAAGTATTGAAAAATTACACCATAGACAAAATGTCTTCAATAATCCCCCCTCTCTGTTCCAAAAACATAAATCAAATACAGACAGCAAGTTTCTTACATCTTAATTTACATAATACATGGTGATACAATGATAAAGAACAGGAATTTGTTACCCAGGAGTACACTAACAAGAGCCACAATGGAAACATTAAGAAGTAATTTGCATATTTTCACAGAATTTCAACCATTTAATAAAGCTTGTTTAATCTTAATTCATTGTTTAATACTCAGATATTTGCCTCCAGTGAAGTGTCTACCCATGGGACGTTACATAATAGGAAAATTCTTAATTCAAGTCACAAATTTAATTTTTGCAGAAATTTTATAATGACATTCATAACGGTCTGTCTGAATCATACAATGAGTGAGTGAGAATTAAGGAAAGAATTTGACCATACATTATGCAACTTGAAGACCAGGAAGATACCATTATTTTCTTTAGACACTATCCAAGAAGAAATTATAAGAACCAATAAAGAATAATAAACAAAACAAGGAAATTGTCTATGGTACACTATATAAATACTATCTTAATACTATTATTGGGTATACAAACATGAAAAAACATGAGCTGCCTATTAAACTATGCGTTTGCACCTTTACCAAAGAAAAAGTTCATCACGGTTGCGGCTTTGACCTCATGGAAGAGCCATCTTCATGATCATTTTACCAATCTAATATAACTGGATTTTTTTACTTTCATAAATGCCAATGAATTACAAAAAAGCAACGTCAACAGATCAACAAATACCAGATGCAAAGGAAATGGTCAGTGTGGGAGTGAAAAGGCTAAAAGCAACATGTAAGGAAAACAAAAAAAACATCTTCAAAAAAGAAATCACTAAGAACGTCAAGTCAATCAAGGAGTGTGAATGAGCAAAAAACTAAACTTTTTTGTACATAACAAATACATATATACACATAGAAGACCAATATAAAAAAGTAAGGGGAAAAAAATAATAAAAAATCTTATTTGTAATTAATGGAGCATGAGACAGACGTGAATAAATGAGAGATGAGAGTCAATATCTGTCTGTGTGTTTCTAGTATCCACACTTAACTCTTTTTAATTTATGTACTGTCTATAAATTAAATGACTTCTATAGTCTACCTTAACAAAAGCTCTTCAGTAAAAAAGTACAATAAAATATGGAGACAAAAGATGACTCTTCATCAAAGAAAACCAAAATTGTACCATAATGAGTTTTGATGATTGAGGGATGAAATTGTTTTCTCAGTTTACTGTTTAAACGAAGCTGTTATGAGCTTTATGACAACTGTCTTTTTTCAATGAATGTCAAATCTCGCTTGTACAGACATAGATTTTTTCAAAACGTTTATAAAAAATCTACAATAACTGAGAGGAAGTTTTTGATCTTGCTGTCAGGGTTAAGATAATAATAATTCAATTCAGTTATAATTTATTTTCTAACTCTTTAAACTTACACATGTTTGTAATGACTCTTTGCAGTTTTTTTGTTTTTAACAAAGAGAGCTGAAAGGTTAAAGGGACATGACAACCAATCCTGTTAAATCTGATATATTTTTTTCACTCAAAATTGTAATTTTTTAGCACAATTTTTACTATATAGATTGACAAGTACATGTATTTATACACCAATACATAATATTTCAATTATCACCAAAACATTAAAAATAAGAGGATTTTGATAAATTGTACCATGTCGTAACAATCGTAACAATCCAACCCACATCCTGTTTAATATAACATTCCAGATTGGCAATAAAAAAATAACAATAAATGCATGCTTTGCACTGAACCAAGAAAATAAAAAAATAAAAATTTGTTGATACTGGAATATTATCGAATATGATCAATATAACTACGAAAATTTTAACAACTCCATTTTGGCAACGTTGCATAACTACTAGATCAAACATAGTTATAATTGAGCTACAGAACCAGGGTAGGGGGAAGGGGGGTCCAATATCCAAACATGCTCAGAAAATTTGAAAACTTGTCAAATGATAAACCACAACGAAATCTTCAAAGATAAAAACTGTACCATAAATTATGAGAGTGTGACATTCATCAATAACTTTCAATTCCAATTCCCAAATAATTCTATACGATAAATGAGTCAACATTCTTCTAGAAATTTCTCAGCAGTCATCTCAAAAACCAATTGAAACAAGAGCTGTCAGAGGAGACAGCATGCTCGACTTAGTTAGTGTTTGTCACAGGAGTAAAAAATATGTATAAGGAGTTATAAACCTAGTCACATGAGATGTGGTTGATAATAAGAAACATATATTTAAAGTTTGAAGTCAATACCTTAAGAAATAAAACAGTTGCAGTAAAAACAAACATTTTTTAAAGAAAACTCTAAGTTCAAGGGGAGATAATTCTGAAAAATATATTTGGAGTTATACACCTTGTCACATGAGATGTGGTTGATAATAAGGAATGTACATTTAAAGTTTGAAGTCAATACCTATAGAAATAAAACAGTTGCAGTAAAAACAAACACTTTTTAAAGAAAACTCTAAGTTCAAGGGGAGATAATTCTGAAAAAATATATTTGGAGTTATACACCTTGTCACATGAGATGTGGTTGATAATAAGGAATGTACATTTAAAGTTTAAAGTCAATACCTAAAGGAATAAAACAGTTGCAGTAAAAACAAACATTTTTGAAAGAAAACTCTAAGTTCAAGGGGAGATAATTCTGAAAAAAATATATTTAGAGTTATGAACCTTGTCACATGAGATGTGGTTCATAATAAGAAGCATATATTTAAAGTTTGAAGTTAATATCTTAAGAAATAACAAAGATATAGGAGAAAGTATTTTACTGCACAAAAACTTTAATCTGTGCACAAAAACTTTAATCAGTTCAAGGGGAGATAATTCTGAAAGAAATGTTTTTGGAGTTATATACCTTGTCACATGAGATGTGGTTGATAGTAAGGAACATATATTTAAAGTTTGAAGTTAATATCTTAAGAAATAACAAAGATATAGAAGAAAGTATTTTACTGCACAAAAACTTTAATCAGAAAGGTGGACGCGGACGCGGACGCCGACGCCGACGCTGGGGCGAGTAGGAGAGCTCTACATTACTACGTAAAGTCGAGCTAAAAATGTGTCAACAAGGGTAGGGAACGATAATTACCACACAGCTGATGGTAGTTCTTGTAAAATAGAACACTACCGTACCAATCCAATTATTATCTTAACTGAGACCACAAATTTCACAATTTTAACAAACCTGAGAAAAATATCACACAATAAATAGCCAATTAACTTCCGAAAGACAACTGAATTTCCAAATTTTTTGTTCAAACACGTTTTTTCACAGAAATTAAAAGTAATCAGTTACCACAGATCAAAAGTTCCATCATAAATACAATAACTGGCAATATGAGTCTTTGAAATAAGTAAGATTAATGAATCTCCTAAGACTTTCAAATACAAAGGTCCAAAAATTAAGTTAACAAATGGTATATTTTGTTTTGAAGATTTTTAAGTTGTATTTTCCTTTAAATTTACAGTAGAGAATAAAATATTACAAGAAGAAGGCCAAACGGTTGATAAATAATTAATAATGGAAATATGTAGAAATATAAATACACAAATAACATTAACAATTTGTTTGTTTAGTGTAAAACAATCTTAACTCAATATAAGAAAAGAGTGAGTTACAACTGTTTTGCCCTTAAAGCCTGCAAATTGTCAATACATCCAGTATCAACATCTAGCTGACAAGAAAAACTTGTAATAATGTCAAAATTTCTAAATAATCATGATTTAATATCTTAGTCTGATCATGGCCCAGAATATTTTAGATACAAGCTTGTACAATGAATACTGAAGGTTACAGGTCGGAAGGTATGGAGATTCAAAGAAAATAAGAAATTATTTTATAAAAATGTCTTTAGATTTTATGTAACAATCACTGCCATACATGACATTATGGTTCTCGATTTTGTTTGTTACGTAGCCCAATGTTACATTTATGCCTCTGATGATTCCTGGAGGCCTGCAGTTTCTGTTACACTTGAATAAAAACCTTAAATAAAACAGCAATTCAAAACTTAAAATTTCAGACTTATCACTGATTTCCTACTAAGCACCCCAGGGGTGTTTATTAGGCAGGGGTGTTTAATAGAGAAATATTGGTATTTATTTAACATTAATACCATTTCAGTCATAGATTGTATTTCTAATCATGTAAATTGTAACTAGTTTGACTGTATCAACAAATATTTAGAAAATTTACAAAAAATGTTCTCATTTAATACTTCGGAATGAACAATTTAAATTTACATTAAAATTTTGATTACTTTTAAATTATCTTGGATTTTTAACAAAATGCTCTATAAAATCCGCAATGCAACAATGAAAATGATATACATGGCTGCTTTTATGTATGACATATATAGTTTATTTCAACTGAGATGACATTTAAAGCTTCAGATCATTCAAAATGTTTGCATAATAAGCTGGAAGATTCAATGCCCCAATTCCATAACTCCACAACAAATTATACCCTGCCTTTAAACAGTTGGACACCATTAGGCCAAATACAGTTCAGTTCTAATTGTGACCCAGCAAACAACAATGAAAAGTTGTTTTGGCTCAAGCAAATCAACTTGACATTGTATGTCATATTTGGCCAATATAAATTCAGGACATCAAATTCACACATAAAATTAAGGACAATATTATTATGACTTAAACAAATATTGGTTTTATTTGTTTGTTCTTCATATTGGAATTTTACAATTATTTGCCAATTACTTGATTTAAACCACTGTATTCACAACCAAAGATATATCAAGACATATGTACTAACATAAGAATCAGTCACAAAGAACTTTTTAACCATTTATGTAAAAACTTTTCTGTAAAATCTTAAGATTTTTCTGTCTTAAAAAACTGCAACTGTAAATAAGTGCTTCAAGAAATACAATAAATTTCTATTCTTATCAAGAGAGATCAAAAGTATTGTACAGGGATTGCCGAAAAAAAAGTTGAGTATTTAAATCAGCAGGGTTAATGTATGCACCACTGACAATTGAATAAAATTCAACAATAATGAACATGCAGCAATACAATAATGACTATAAATAAAATCTATCAAGAATTATTGGCATATATTGTAAGATATAAGTCTATGATAAATCAATATAAACATGTCAATATTTGACAGACATCAATCTATATTACAGCATGATATCATTTTGCTATAAATAGATAGAATACAAACAATCGTGACCTCATTCCTCATGCCAATAATTTGGCTTAAATGACAATGCCAATGCAAACCCTATTCTTTTGACCAGTAATTACCTCAGTCATTGGTCAATACCAACAATGTCGTTATTGTGACCTCTTTCTTTTCAACCAATAATTAGCTAGCTATAAACCATGCCAAATTTGACCTCATTGACAATTGACAAAATAATTAACTGACTATCAATTGAATGGCTGGTATCTAAATCTTAAAAACAAACTGAACATTTTAAAATTGGAAGTTTAAAGGTACATAGATGAAATATTGTTGTCAATAGTCATGTCACAAACAAGAAGGCCAGAGTAACCAGCTGTCAGACTGCATCTAAAGTATGGCTTACATCTACGAAAGTAGATGCTTAATTTTGGGTTTTAATATACTTTCATTGCAAGGAGTCTTCAGATTCATTGAAAAAGTAAGCCAAAATAGCAAACTTGTTTATTCAACTGAGCAATTTTTCATTACCTTGAAAACAAAACTCATGAGAAATTCTACAAGCATATAATGATATTGTCAAGACTGGAATCAACTCTTAAATATTTTTAAATCCCTCACAGCTGCAAAAAAGATCTAACACATTGATTATACCACAAAAATTGTTAAAAAAGAAACATTAAAGTAATACCCTGTATTACTTTTTCACAAGTGTTCAGTGCTACACTGTAATACCATATTTTTCCAAGAACTGAGTGCTCCTATGTTGCAGCTTGATAAATTAATTATTATACTTTTTTAGAAATACTATGGAACCTCTATGCAACAGTCATTAGCTTGACTATTTGTTAAATTGGTCATAACTGAGATGCTGCTGACATTTTGTGGATCTCTTTAAGTAGCAAAGGCTTAAGAGGGAGGAACCTATGAGTTCATAATGTAACAGTCTTTAAGGGGACTTATATTAAATTTGTTGTTGTTGAGAGGTGACTGCTAAGGAGCGTCATTTATAACAGAAAAAGCGTAAGAATGTTGATGGTGAATTCTAGGTTATGTTATTGAGAAAGGGCAGTTTTTAGGATGACTTTGACACACTATTTTTTATGTCAAAATCCTTGCACTCATTGGGTGTTCAAGAGAGATTGCTATTGTTGAAGGGTGATCAACATGGGTGATTCCACTATATTAAACATAAAACAACATACATTAAAGAAAATAATGCACCAAAATGAAGCAACAATGCTTTTATCTTCCCCCAAACAGAAAAGAAAATAATGCACCAAAATAAATCAAACAATACTTTTATTCACCAAACACTAGAAACCAACATTTTGTAACAACAATGATAAAATAATCATATTTTCTATATAATAAAGATTTCTACAGAGACATGCCAACAGTAAACGATAGAAAACAGAAATATTTGCCAAGAGAAATAATAAATATTCATAAGAAACATAACATTACTTGTCTACACAATACAGTGACATTATTGTATATAGATATCTCCTAGCAATAAATAGATTCATTCATTGAGTGATTGAACATATACTTTTTGATTTACTGTACAAAAACAAGGTCATTCACTCCAAGAAAGAATTCTCAAAATCTGAAAATGCTACGGAATCATACAATAAGTAAGCTTGTGTTGATCATAAAATTTTAGGAGAAAGGGAAAGGAGGGGTGAGCAAATCCTTTATCAAGATAAAGGACAATTGAATTATCAAATACATTTTGATTATTCTTTCTACAACTGCATTTTCATATATATATTGTGTTAATACCAAAGATGTTATTTTTTTTTATTGTCTTAGTATTTAGAACTGCATTTTATTTAATATCGTCTTAGTATGTTATTGTTCCATAAAATGTAACATTAAACCGAAATAAATTATATATCTAAGCCCAAGCTTAAATACCTTTGCCTTACTACTGCAGCTGCTTTGGATAAAAGGACAAAATTGTCTAGCAACCAAAACATGAGTCTAGGTGCTAAAATATGAGTCTAGCAGACAAAACCCAATATTATCTGAGATCTGTTAATGTTGAAAACTTAATGTTAGCATAACAAATGATATACATAATACTTTGTATTTTAACATGAATGTAGAAGCAAACATACTAAAATTAAATGCATGTCTAGTTACATTCCATTATCTAAAACTTGATACCAATGTTTTATTTACTTTCCATTTCCTGCAAAATTCTTTGCATAAGAGACAAAATAAGTCCTTGTTTTCCAGTAATAACATTATTTCACCAAGAGACACAAATTTTCAACAAATTATCTCTGCAATATTTTGACAATTACTTCCAATGTTACATAACTATCAAAGATGGTAAACATCATGGTTTATGACTCTAACTAGAAGAAAGACATTTCTACATTCCACTTAGCAAAAACAAGCATACCAAACTACATATCTGTAATGTATTTCTT
Organism: Mactra quadrangularis; assembly: GCA_025267735.1. Classification (NCBI taxonomy): domain Eukaryota; kingdom Metazoa; phylum Mollusca; class Bivalvia; order Venerida; family Mactridae; genus Mactra; species Mactra quadrangularis. The sequence continues at coordinate 35,194,399 of CM046308.1, read as the reverse complement.
AGTATAAAACCAGATACAACAATGCTGTGAATCAAAACAATTTTTACAATAATTTTTTTTCCAGTCTGATATTGGCCTCTAGCTTTGAGTGCAACCTACATACAGATTAGCAGTTCTTAAGTATTATGTTGAAATTCTACCATCTTGGTAATTGCAAGATCATGTGCATTTAAATGCTTAATTTGAGAAGAAAAATGTTCACTCCATCATTTAGGCTATCCATTTTGATGGTCCTTAGAGTGGAACTTTAAAATACAAGTAGAAAATAAACAGATGATTGGTAGTATGACTGACTTTGGACAAAGAACTTTCATCATTTCACCATTTGCAGACTTGCAATTTTACCCATTGTGCAAGTACTCAATTCTAGCAAACTTATAAATGGGTTAACAATGTGTGGACTAATGTACAAGTGGCTAGCTTAATTCCATCAGTTTATATACAGAAAGTGATAATTGAAGATTGACATTCAAGAACCAGGCAAGGTTGAATGAGGTCACAAGGTTACATCAAGATTGGGAACCAGCAAAGGTAAAATGAGGTCAGAAAATTACATCATGACATCATCATCATACATGTTTTACATATTAGTTTAAGAATGTTACATAAACAGCTGGAACCCTTACTTCAACAAATCACTGACACAAACATATGGACCTTAGACTAAGAAATTAAGGGATTTTTGTATGTAACAGTAAACATATGGGGGCCAACATTAGACATTATAGGGAACTCTGGTACATTAGCAATCATCACATTAAGAGGAATTCTTTGTATATTTTGAGAGAGTGATGAAAGATGATAACTGTTGGAGTAGATTAGGGACACATATTGCAGAGAGATGCACATGACAGTAGCATATTATGATACATTAGAAAAACTAATGTACAGAAATAATGGATAGATGGGTTTGTAATGTTGTAGTCAAAACTCATCTATAATTATGTGGTACTCTTGCTTTAATCAAGAAATCACCCATAAATCTGCAATGACATATATAAAATTCACAAGAAATCACTGGACTTGCTGCTATACAGTTTACTGAACAGTGACACCCCCCCCCCCCCCCGGGCCAAAAATCACAATTTGGATGCTTCAGTAACAATACTGTGGCTATCTGTTTTAATTAAAGTAAATCGCTGAGTCACTTCTTCGCAAAACAAGCCTTAAAAAACATGGAAATAAAGAAGAATGAAGACTTGATTTGCACTGACCAATGGAAATGATATTGTAGTTGTAACCCTTGTCTCAGGTAAATGTGAAGAAGCTACAGTTACAAACAAGAGCAACTTTTTCTGGTATTTCAGATAAGATCACACAAGCATTGTTTTTGGGACCAGCTAGACTATATCATACTGTGAATTAAGCTACCAAATATTTTGACATGTTGTCCATTTTCATGGTGGGCATTCCATCATTGAGGTTCTCACAGGAGGGTATCAAGGCTTCTTGTTGAAATATGAAAACCAGACTGTATGGGTGATTATTATCAGATTTTAATTCCATCTATCTTGCTACAAGATTTTTCCATTTAATTTTGTTGATAAAAACAGTAAGAATCTAATCCAGTATAATCCATACTGATATTTTTAAACACTTCACAAATATATAATATGTTAATGTAAACAGTAAGTATATAAGAAAATAATATATGTATGCTTTTATGCCTGAGGTATAGGTCAAAATACAGTGCTCACCAAAAGTTTGTATACATGACCTTCTAAACTGCTTTTATTGAAAATTGATGCACATTTATTTTAAATTCACAGTTTCTAAGGTTTGCTTTTTTTCGAGGATTTGAGATGGCATATGCTGGATCTTTTATATAATGCGTTCATGACATTTGTTTTCATTGAAATTTAATAAAAATCCAAACTTTTGACATGCACAGTAAATAAGTATGGAATAATTAAAACACTGGTACTTCTTATTTGGTGCAATCTATTCACATACAATATGTACAATGTATTTCCAGCATGTACAATGTATGAACTTAGAAACCAGACTAAGAAAACACAATCAATTAACAAAACAAGTGTTCCCTCCGTCTGTGATTGTCACTAGACTAAATTATGTTCCCAATTAACAAGAAGTAAAAGTGTCCCAGACTCTAAGACTGTCACTTTTTAGTTAACATAAATATAGTCAGAGAATATTGAGAGACTAAGGAAGGACAGACTTTAACATAGTCTACAGTCATTAAATTGTTTTCATCAATGTTTAACTAAATGTATGGCTGAAAGTTTAAAAAATCCCAAAATTCTTGAAATTCACATTATTTCAGCAGCTTTTAAATAGGAACAGAACTCATTCTCAGGTCAAAAAATTCCTAAACTTGAGGACCAGTCCTAAAAACTTTTGTCTATGTTAATGGTAAAAAAGCCATACTGCAAAATCTCTAACGAGTTTTAAAACTAAATCTAAAGTCTCTAGATTTCAAAATCAATGACAATGAAAGCGTAAATTTGTGTGATCATCCGAGTTCAATAACATTAAAGATTATAATCTTCAGACACTCTCTAAATGCTTCATTGATACATTTAATTAGATAATACGATTTCATTGTTCACACCTATTAGTAATGGACCAACCAAGACTAGCCTAACTTCGGGTAAATAAAATAAGGATATAGACTGGTTTTGCACTAAGCCAATAATATTCAATAGGAAGATTGCAACACATATCTTTATGGGAGTTTGGATTAAATGCTTTCTTGTAAATTTTCACTTTAAAGAGCAACTTTAAAATTCACAATTTTGAAAATTTTGGTAAAATTGTTATCAAGGATTTCTCATGAAGTCTACAAAAAACTTATATCCAAGGGTGAACCATTGCTGACCCTTCATTAAGCTGGAACAGTAAGACATCATCATACAAATGTTTAATCTATGTGGGAATATTATCATTACTGCTTATACATAACCATAGAAACCTTATGATGTATCATAAAATGTCCAAATCATAATCCAATGGGTCAGAGCGGAACTAAGTCTAACTACATGTAAATAAAGAAGGATTTACGTTAGTTTTGCTCCGACCCATCAAGCAGTCCCATGACTCAGACTGTGAGAACCCCTGATATCATTCTCAGAAAACATAAAATTCTATCATATTGACCATTTCATATTCATCTTATAGGCAATAAATGATGAGAAAGTTTAGTTATACCAATAAAAAGTATCGTATAAAAAACAACATTACCATAATGAACAATTTCCCATAGAAAACTCAAGTACCTTAATACTGAGGCACCCTGGGATACCCACTAGCTTACAGATGTCATTTAATGCATGCCAATTTATTTTCCGCAGGAGGGGGAGGTTACAAATGAGAAATGCAGAACATGCGATGAGACGTACATAGCCAAACAAAAATACAATGTACAAACACATTAATAAATTTCGTAAACTCTCACAACCAAGGTCGGTACATTAAAAGTTGAAATGAAAGCACACATCGTGATATTTTAGATTATATAATCACTCACGTAAACTCCACCCAGCCTCCCTCGGGCATTAATTCTAAAACTCTCAGTTTGATATATTTAAAAACTGCACTCTTCAAACGATCTCGTACACAGTATTTACATCATGTCATGACCTTGTTACATAATTTACATTTAATTTATTTTTGTCACATTATTTATCACACTGTTAACCAAGGTAAAAGTACAACAAGTTCAAAAATATCCGGGTTAAATCATAATTCAAGGACAGTAACTCCCCAGGGAAGATGCAACTGGGAGCTGATTTTAGCAAGCAAATCAGATTCTTGACCACCCTCTCTGCAGTCAGCCAGCCAACAAGGTGAGACTATGCATCAACCTCAATTAAGCAAACATACCAAACTCATGACTCCCCAGCATGAACACATGTAGCCACTCAACACAGGATGTTCACATAACTAAATCATTTCCAATTAAGTAAGACCTACAAAATCAGTTTCAAACACAGCTTTTCAACTTTCATCATTTCTTTTCTAATAAATAATAAAAAACAAACTCTTCAATTTGAAGGGGAAAGAAATGACATCAAGAGAGTTGATGATTTTTCTTCCTTCTCCGGTGAAGAGTCATGAAACTAACAAGATACAGTGAACTGAAACAGTAGAAGGAGACTGATAACATGTTAAAGGTCCCTGACAAGATATTTAGTAAACAATTAACATTACCAGCACATTTTCTTCATAAAATAAAGATATCAATGATGGATAAAACAATAAACACTACACTTAAGATTAAAGAAGGACATAAACACAAGATTTTATGACTATATTAATGGTCTGATATCTTCATAGATTAGGACACAATCAGTTACAAACAGCTTCCAAATAGATGATAAATATTTTGATGAGGATCAGGCATTTTGGTGTTTGACATTTATTTGTGATTGAAGTATTTGCTACATTGGGGTATGTACATTAATTGAACTTCTTTTAAAATTGGGTCACTAACAAGAAAATGGGGGAGGTTATGAAGAGTAACTTATGACTTTCAAAAAAGCATAATAATTCAATAGGCACCCCATAAAAATGTTTAACTTAAAGAAACATTCAACTTATCATAAAGACCTTACAATAATTTTCAACTTTGAACACATTTTTCATTAATATGTTTCCATTACAGTCACATCATAAGGGATGAAAAAAGATAAACATAGAATTAATCAAAACAAAATATAATAACTTCTCCCTAAAGCATTAATCAAAAAGAACATATACTAACTTCTCCCTTGTGTTAAAAGCTATAAGTCATCAGAATGTCAAGAGAAAAAGTTAAATGATTCTTTAATTATTATAAAAATTCTGAAGTATCTAAGGAATAGTATGGAAACATCAAAATACATTATAAATAATATTAGCACAACTTCCAAAATATCTGAAAGAAAAAATGTGTTTTTTGTATAATTATTCTTTTTTCTCATAATTACTCCATACAAATGGTAAAATAAAATAAAAACTTCTGAAACTGAAGTATTTTAGGAACAGTATGGAAACATCAAATACATTATAAATAATATTAGCACAATTTCCAAAATATCTTGACAAAAAAATGTGTTTTTTTGTATAATTATTCTTCTTTCTCATAATTGCTCCATGCAAATGGTATAATAAAAACTTCTGAAACTTTCTCGACAAAAAATAATATTTTTCTCCCATAAGCCCCAGCTCAGTGATAGTATTTAAGTGTACAGATAATGGCCTATGTAATTGTACTATCATTATTTCTCATCACAATATATAATTGTACCAGAACGTTCAGTCAACTGATCAAGCAAAAACTGAGAGAGTGCAATGCAAAATGCATTAATGCCAAATCTGCAAAAGACATTTACCTTTCAAATGCAGCACAACTATCATTTGATATTTTTTGTCTTCGACAACAGGGAGGGAAAATCTAAATGACAAAACATGATAATTTAGTTAATGGCTTACAGACTGGTTGTAAAATTTCCATGAAATCAGAGATTTTTTCTATATTTCAGATAACAACACTTCTTGCACTCTCGGTTTTAACAGAGATTACATCACACAGATAAAAAAGTAAAAAAATGAAAATATCAAGGGACTTGATGCATGTAATTTTTATAATTTCACAGATTAATTCCCATACTTAATGTATTAAAGCATCTATTTATGCAAATTGTCTAGCGCTCATTCAGCCCTCGAGGAAATCTATCATCATAACGCCAACAGTTAACTGAATTTGGACGACTTTCTGATTGCATGATTGACATGCGTAAATCTAATCAAACAAAAAAGTTTCGTGTTGATATAATTCCATTGAACCAAAGTTTGCTTTATTCCTATGGCTACAATTTGTTTCATGTTTCCACGACTACTAGACATGTTGTTTACTTTATTCTAAGAATCAACAATTTTTGTTTAATAAACCTGTCAGTATACATCATTCCAATAGAAGTGGTATCGAAAATGTGTTTTTTTCTCTCACGAACTGCGCAAATTTCAATCAGTAACCTACACGTAGATAGGCATCCAAATCCGACTATCGTAGAGCACTGACAATCACGGTCAGGTTATCTAAGGCAAACATACACCAATATCTTAGTATAATTACATTAGCAGACATCATACTGCATGAAAGAAACATCTGTGTGAACATTATGATAATATTATATATACATTTTATTACATATAATACAACCCTATAGCACATAAGCATGGAGAAATAAACATTAATTATATATATCTACAAGTAACCATGTACTAGGGTAGGCTACATTACCATCAAATCATTGCTAGGTTTTTCATTGTATTCATTTGAAGGTTTTCCGAGCAAAACAATGTATATCTGTTTGTATTCGGCAAGTTTTACATAAGTTTATATGTTTTGGGGTATTCTACAAAAATCAGTATGTTTTCAGGGTAGTTCTAATAGTAATTCTGAGTTTTGGGGTAATTTCTACAATTTTTAATGGATCATAGGTAATAGAGGATTTCTGACGTGATTAATGATATTTTTGGGTAATTATCTCCTTAACTCATGATTATTGCTGCTAAGATTTTTATTTTTTTCTTGGACTGGTTATCCTATTTACTTGTTGATATAACATCATACATGATACATTCTAGTAGTCAAGTCTATTATCTACACAACTTTTCTTCGCATGGATGAAATATTATATCATTTATAAGTTATCTTCCATTTCACTTCTACTAACCATTATTACATGAGAAAGCTATTTATTGTAGATGGTATAACCATTATAATTGTCAAATAAAAACAGTACCATGAATCTATGGAATAAACATCTTACTTTATTTTGATAGCTGAAATATGGAAACTATGTTTATACAATAAGTAAATGATCATGTATTTTTGTTGTTGATGCTTTGATGCTATAAGATCATAGAAAGCTGGTTTTCTAGGAATAATCTGAAGCTGTTTCTATAGTAAACTTGTCAAATCATAGAAACTTGCATAGAAGTTAGGAAATTTACAACTCTGATTAAAATAATAGAATAAATTGATGGATGCAAGCAAGACTAGGCTAACTACATGTAAATAAAGAAGGATGTAGACTAGTTTCACAATGAACCATTGATAATGATGTTTGACAAGAAAATAGTTTGAATTTTCAGCAAAATTTCTTAAGTTAACCAGAACTTAAAGTTTCAAAAAAATAAAGCCTATATTGCTGAAAAACAACAACAGAATCTGGCATGCTTAATGACACAGATGTGGAACACTTTATGTAACCATAAATAATCAAACCACACCATGCATCACCAAAAAAGTTAAAATTAGAAAAGTCTGGACAAGGTTAAAAAAGCCTCATGTTATTAAATGGTCTTAAACCTCATTCATTACATTCAAAATTCATGGGTTAGAATCATACAACAGCAATAATAACGCTACCGAATGCCAACATTGTAACATCAAAAGCCAGTCTGACAAATAACATGCCATGGTTGTAAAGTTTTATACTGTCGTCTGCTCACAACTTGCAGCGTCTGCTTCTAGGTGTACCTACTAATTAAATAACTTTAAACTTTAAAAAAAGAAATGTGCACCTCCTGAGTAGCTTTTTACCCTTTTTATTTGCAATAACAAATTTTTATACAAAGATCTTGCTAGCTTACATCCGACCTCACCATGTGACCCGACATTCTCCTCGCAGCGTGACCCGACATACCTAATGTTGCATCCTGTCACATGATGGGTTAAGTCAATACTATACCCCACGATGCAGAAGACACTAAAATTGTAATGTAATTTGTCAACGTCACTTTGGGTAACATTAATTTTCAATTAGTTTGATAGAACTATTCACAATAATCTTAAAATCAAGATTTTCTTGTCAAACCTAACATGTAAATTAATGTTACATTCAATATAAATCCTGGAGACTGCAGCCAAGAGCTATCTAATTATCAGATCTCCGGAATGCTGCAAGATTATCAAAATCTGATTTATTTAAATCATTTCTACATCAGCGATTTCTGTCATCACTTTAATACTCTCAGATCTTCACGGTTAACACAATTTTAAAGATTTATTTCAGAATAATTGTTCAACAGTAAAAAACTATGAAATTTGAGATTTTACAGGCCCTTCATCATTTCATGCAGCTCATGTACAATTTACCAATAGCGCTTAGTCCAAGAACTAACAAGTTTTACTAGTCAAGAGAAGAAGCCATGGCACCATACAAAATGTAATTTTCTAAAACTGATTAAATTTACATGACGCTTGTTTTGTAATTTAAGTCTTATAAAATCTGTTAAGCAGACTGTTACTATAATATTTGATAAAAATCTAGTTGTTCAAGCAGAATTGAATATGAAATTCTTCTAAGGCATTAGGTATTTCCAAACAACTGGACCTGAAGGATGCAGTGGTCCAGCGGCAGGGCGGGCCCAGAGAGGTCCTGGGTTTGTTACCCATTTACTTAATAGGGGCATTGCTAACTTCCAAGAGCAAGGAATATACAGCTATTCTACTCCATCCAGGTGTAAATGGGTACTGTGAGTGATTATCTGCCTGAACATCATTTCAATGATCAGGGATTATATTGTACAAAATTGTTAAAACCACTGAACGTGTATATGGAAGCAGATTTAAAAGGCACTTAAACGCTTCTTTTAACAACTGTTAACTTATGTATGCAGACTGACACTATGAAATTGTTAGTCAACCAAAACAAGATCTACAGAATCATGACACTGACAACAACAGGAGGTTTGACTGTATGTTACAAGTATTCTGATACAAACATTGGCACGTTTTTCACCCAGGATCTTTCAAAGCTTTTCTAACATCTTTTTTGGATACTTTAATCTCACAACAAAAAAGTGTTAAAGGCTTAACTTTATAGTGTCAGCACATATGTAACCTTTCACAAACATTTACATTACGCACATGTATGAATATTTCTTTTGAACTTTACGCAAGAGACGAGTTTGGTAACAAGTGCAACATATTCATATGAATGTATGAAAACCTCAATGTATGAAAACCTCAATGGTGAAAGATGTATTTCTTTTTCAATGTAACATTTCAATAGTAGTATTCATATTCTATAAAACTGAGTATTAAAATCATATACTCAAATATTAAAATAATTTTTATATCGATGAACAAACAAGCTAACTAAATATTAAATGAAAGAAAAATTCATGTACAATGTAAATCTAAGAATATATTCTGAATCTTAGTTAGTGATTGCAATTGCATAATTTGAATTAATAGGAATTGAGATTTTGGGGTTCTGTTTGAAACATTTTAAGATGAAGACAGAGGCAAAAGATAATTTGACACACTTAAAAGATTTTTCAAGTGTCCACAAATTCAATCTGATTTCATCTGAATTATTAATTAAGTAGTTACTTTAGTCAGTTATCTTTCCCTGATAAAATCTGAAGCAATCCAATTGGTAAGTAGGTCCTTACAGTTGGAATCCTCGGATTTTATCATTGAATTCCTATGTAAGGGTAACAAAATATTTCATCTAATATCTTTCTTGTTAATGAAGATATTAACAGAAGTGATGGAATTTAGATAGTTCTTTAATTTAAAAATTATTGGCTTGAATTTCAAACAAATTAAATGATATACAAAAAAGTTATTTAAGATTAAATTTGGCAAATTAACATAGAAAAGTAAGGGTAAAATCTGAGTAATCCAACTAATTAGACCTACCTATTTTGAAGAATATACAAGGGGAAATAACTGACTAAAGTCCCTTATTATTGACATTTAAAAGTAAATCATAACCTATAACTTAAAGTGTCTGATTATCCATCGTGATAAGTCGATCAGGAATTTACAGATATTTCACCTTTTAAACAATGTAGACATTTAAAATAAAACAAAAGAAATGGTAAAAAAAACATAAATTATTAATTACACAAATTTGTTGACATTTGCCTTTTAATGCATTTTGCATGTAACTGACATAAAATGAATGTCAAATTTCAACATGAAAAACAAAGATGTTTGTAAAATGGTGATTTTTATATTTAAAACAAAGATTTTCTGCTTGTATATACAATGTACAATGCAAGTAGAGGGAAAGTGTGACGGCTGAATGTGTGTCGAAACAGATGTAAAATAATCAATCATATTTCTTCACCAAGTTCCTGCCCGCCCAATCACTTCCGACAGACAAACAAAGTCTGTGTTAGATCTGCTTTCCTTCACTTTCTATAAGTTGATTATTTTTTTTCTTCAAGGCAAAAATCTGGGCAGGAATTTCTAGACATGGCAAAAACTTTGCTAATGTTTTATTTCATTTTGAAAATGAAATTTGAACTTCCTTGAAATTCAATCAAATTTTAGAACACAGGGCACATAGAATGAATAATTTTATCTTGAAAAAACACAGAAGGTTAAATTGTGTTATAAAATACAACGAAGTTCCTGGTTTACAACAAAAATAAGAAATATCTAGTTGAGTCAGCACAAAAGTAGCCTAACTACTTGCTAAAAAGACGATTGTAGACTTAACTTTTGTGCTCGCCTATCAATATAAGGCTAATTTTACCACCAATTCAAATATTATGAAAAAGCATTGTAATAATTCAAATTTACATCAATTTGGACAGACTGACTTGTGAAAAGCCAATATATATATTAACCACTGTCCATAGCCACATACAGCTAACCAAAATAAGATGAGCATTAGGCCGACTTGAGTTTAGAATGATTCCACATTGAAAAAATTTTGATACCAGGTAATTTCACAATAGTCCTAGTATTTCGTTCAGGTAATAATTATAATGTATGACATTAAGCATCCAAAAACAACAACAACAACAGAAACTGTGTGATAGCTTCTAAGCTGACTAACTGGAGATATATTCAATTATAGTACAAAATTATAGATAGGTATTCTTAGTATGACATCAGAAAACAGGTTGAGAGTACCTGTAGATTTTACATGCATTTTTTTGTTCAATTTTTTGTTTTGGTTTGATAAATGCTGAGTAGAAAACATTACATTACTAAGTCAACATATAAAATCTTTATGATAATGCAAGTGAAACACATTTTCTAAGCCTCAAACATTCTTATAATATGAGTATAAAACCTTTATCTTCATTTTTCAAAGCAAGCACCATTTAACTCATGACATTGCACATGACAAAATCTAAATGGTAGCTTTGTGTCCAACTGACTATGTAAGCTTTATTTTCTCTACTTATAATCATCTTAAACGAAACTTAAACATTTATTTCAGCATTTGTTTGCATTTTTTTATGATTTTGTGGTAAAGGACGAAAAAAAAATGTATTGCATTGCCAGTAGCTAACATTTTAAAAATATTTCATATTAACATTCACTACAAACATATAGTGTCAGAGCAAGACTGCAGTACATCACATCCCATACTCATGCCAATTAAAACCTTTCTGCATTAAACAATGTCAAAGCCAGAGTTTAGAAATAAATCATGAGACATGCAAAACCTTATGTAAGAAAATATTCATACTCAAATGAGAAACCCTACACCAATCTATTATAGACAAAAAAGGCGAGGCTTTGAGATCAACTCATTTTTCAAAAAACACTTTTAAGTCAACATTATGCATGGCTAACATTCATACACATCAGAGAGTAAAGGTTTCCGTATAAGAAATGTTTAAGATGGGTTGATAAATGAAAACAGAATGCATTCCCGAATACTTAAAAATTTTACCTAACGACGGAACAATACTAAACTATCTTACGGTTGAATCTCATTAAAGATATGATCTTAACACATAACCTATTGTACACTTAATCATTAGATTTCAATTGCTGCATAGGTAAAAAAAACAACGTAAAAACTCGCTCTCTCTCGTTCAATGATTAATTAAAACGCAGGCTAGACGGTAATTACGTTAAATCAGATTTGTCATCAAGAAATAATCTTATATATTTACATTCATCTTCTTATTTCTAGACCCTTAAGGCATACATACAACACTCTCTTCATGAATATATAATATAACATTGCATTCTTTATACTTAAAGACGACATCTATTCAAAACCGCATATAAAAGAAATTCAATATCCCAAGTCCCCGACATGGTGACATTCTCATGTTACATGGGTACAAGCTGGTCCGGTGACAACTCAAGACATAACTCATCATCGTCATTATCATCATTACAATAGATGAAATGATACTTGAGTAACAAAAACCACAGTAAAGTTCAACTAACATTAACATTGTAAAATTGCCTTTTTTTGTTGCATTATGGTAGGTCCCAAAATTAGTGAAGTTAATTAGCAGGTTATATCATAAATTTAACAGCAAAGAGCCCTACATCAAATTGTTTGCTCTATATTAACATCTTGAGGTTAATTGTCCATACTTTGGTGTAGATTCAAATCAAATTGCATTCTATACACTATAGTAAAGTTCTTCAGTGAAGACCACCTTGGTAACATTGCGATATCATGCTACTTTCGAAAATCGTCAATCTTACCAATGGCAGTCAATATGCAATATTTTTTTCTATACTTTGTACAAATTTAGGTAAAGGGCCTAAAGGGGCTGTAGCATTATATAAGGCTATAAGTAAAACTATGGTGTGAATCAAAAGGGACGAAGACTTTGTTATTAAATTTCATTTAGCATTATGTAACCACAACAAATATAATACAATGAAACATACTTAACAAAGACAGATTTGTATAGAAAAAAACTAATTCTGGAATTTCCTGTAAAAGGGTGTTGCAGTTGTTATATCGTGTCTCTATCAGTAGCAAAAACTAGTAACAAGAATGTTTGAAAATTTGAATAAACAATTAAATCATTCATAATTCTGATAAAAAAACAAACAGTAACCAGTGAATATGAATAGTTTAACATAACTCATTTCATAAAGAACTTCTAACAGCCTCGTTTTGACTTTCATACTTAAGATTTGACATTTATTGCAATCAACCAACTTATCAATTGTTGCCCTGACATAACTGAATGTAAAATGTTTGAAAATATTTAGTTCATATATTATGAAGAAAAACTTGTTTTAAGTGAAACCATATGTTCCTGGTTCCACTCTTGAGATTTCATCAAAGCGCCCCCCCCTCTCCTCCATGTTTTAGTCACTGACATCAATGTCAAGTCAAATCAAAACAAGTGAAATGTTTATGTAACCTTTGCAATTGATACTGAATATTTTTATTACTCTTATAATGGTTTATGTTAAAAATAATGAAGCAGACTTAAGGTAATAGTATCATAATGATTAGCTTATTAGCTAACATGCTCAAGCTTTAATCCCATTTTATTTCATAGTCTCATTTCCTCGACATCTCTCCAACAACATTTATATAAAAGGTTTAGTCTTAAGCCCCATTAAGGATCTTATTATTTCCAAATAAAATATAAAGGAACAACCAAGTGCAGAGAGATGTATAATTCAGGTTGTTGAAACAAAGCACTAACCAGCCAAATCTGAACAAAATTGATGGTTCAGAGTAAACCTAGTAAAAATATGCAAATGAAAGAGTTAGCCTAGTTTTGTGCCGGCTAGTAGTTTAAAATGAAAATTATTTTACTAAAGACCTTCCATCCCAAATTAACTAAGTGTCTGTCAAGGACGGAAGACCTCCCACCCCAAGTTAACAAAGATTCTTACGAGGACCAAAGACCTAACATCCCCAAATTAACAAAGATTTTGAAGAGAACAGAATACCTCCCATCAGAAATTGTCAAAGATTCTGCCAATGATTCAACAATAATATTACATCAGCCTAAACTGTAGACATTCTATATATACTCAGACATTTGTGGCTATAAATATGTAATTAACACAATGCAATATTAATGAGTATATAGATCACAAAGCTAATTTCCACTGACATAAAAGTAATTATGATTCCTAACAAAATACTTTCGTAATAAAACCACTTCTCAAGCGACTGTAAGGTAGAGATTTTTTCTGCAACAATAACAAATACTGTGGAAAAATGAAAGAAAAATCTATTATATAAAATGAGAAAGAGTGAAAACACCAGACTAGTTACTTTTTTGTATTGGGATGCAATATTCTAACTTTTTCTGTTTTGGATAACTTTGTTATGTGTTCATTGAAAGGAGCCCTAAATACTCAATTTGATGACAAGAATTACTTTTTTTACCTTCTAACTAATGATCATAAACTCATTTATCACCGTACCTACTGAATGTACTATTGTAACAAACTTTAAACCTATCTTGCCATTTTTGCAATTATTTTCAGACCCGACAGGACAAAGAGTGTACCCCACAAGTATTAATAATTTCATTCAAATATCCATAGTCATGATCAGACCAATAAAAGAGACTTTAAATGTTAAAATGTATATTTTTAACACTTTTTTCTCTCATTATAAATTAATGTACCAACTTTTTCTCACCATTCAAACTGAAAGCATTAAAATCATCAAATAAAAAAAAAGAACTTAACAAAGACAATTTTAGTAACATTATCAAGTACATCGTGTATGAAACTCTTACACTTATCTTAGCATTATTGTCAATAAAATTAAACTTTTGTGTTCCCAGGGTCGGGTCCATTCTACCTTTCAGTCACATAAAAAAAAATTCAAAAGTCATAAAAGCAACTTGAATCCCTACTCTCATACATACAGACAAAAAACACCATATTCTTTTCTATTCTTTCACAGTGTCTTTGTAAGTTTAGAAAACATTAAAAAACCGTTCACACATAAATGAGCAGACTAAAATTGGCGTAAGTATTAAAGATAAAAAATATAAGGCATATAAGTATTTAATTTATCATGATCAATTTGACAAAGACTAATGTACAGATATATTAAAATCTACCATTCAAAAGAAAACCCTTTTTACAAGCATTAGCCGACATCATTTGAATGAGTAAGTGTTAAATTTCAAACCAGTCATCACCTTCTTTTCACATCTATTCTCACAAAAGTAAGGTGGAATATTTAAAGTATTATCATCATACAAAGAATCATAATGAAAAACATGAGCCATAGAAATCTGAATAAAAGTTGGAAGAAAAAATATTTTAGCAAGCTATGTTCAAAAACCTTTCATGTTATGTTTCTAGCATTAATTTCTTATAGAAAATTGGCTTTATATTTTAATCTTTTATTTTATTTATTTCTAAAACATAAGAAACAATTATAAGAAAGCACAGATAACCAATTTCTTCCCAAATTAAATTATGTAGCAATAAGATTGGAGCCCAAGACGTCCAAAATCTAATGAAAACACAAAAAATTGCAAAGATATCTCGCAATCAAAATGAAATCCTAGTATAAAAATAACCACAAGATAATTGGCCATACATAAAACAAATGGCTCAGATAGAATGCAATTTTAAGCAAAAGCTCAGAGCAGTTGATGCACAATGTTACACATGTTAAAAGTGAAGGCAATAGCTCTGAATCCAGCAAAGACAATCTCTAACTCCAGGCTCCATCATAAAGTAAATATTTTAGTTTTTACAAGACATAAATAATAAAACCGTAAACATACAACACACCTTGTATTATTACAATTATTACCAAACAGAGCCATAACAATGTCTCTAACAGCATTTATTACATCATAAATATCATGTAACCAACAAAATTTATTATTTCATCAACTCACTAAAATATTCACTGCATGACCGCCTTAACATTATTTCAACTCAAATTTCGAACATACAAAAAAATGAATGACATTATTTTATTTATAATAAAACCTCCATTAAAATATGATAATTTTGTCTTTCATGGCTAATATTTAATTGTTAAACATGAAACTTGATAAAAAACATGATGTCATCAAGAGTTAAAGCCAATCATGTATGGTTCAACACATGACAATTTTGAAATTCAGGTAAAATGATTTGCAAAAACAGCAAGCAACAGAAAATATGTCCCATTGAAACACTAATCAAAAGCTATTATAAGTGAAATGCAAAATAAAACAGGACTGACAAGTGTACCATAATATAATCAACAGAGCACAGTGTTTGAACCAGTCATGAATTTTAACAACACAACAAATCCCCAAATTTCATAATCATTTAATAAGTCAGAAGCAACTTTCTTATAGAAGCATTACTCAATGAAGCACCAATCCAGCACATGACCAAAAACAATCACACACAGTAACATTAAACAATGAAGTTATTTAATTGTGCAGCATATTTCATATAGAAAAGAATATTGAATGAAAAACCAACCATGCCAAAGACTATGGTGCAGCCTCTTGCTGTTAAAGGTCTCATTCTCATGACTTCAGTGCTCGACGTTAATTTTTAGAGAAGTTTGCCTGGTTATACAACCAACTATACATATTACTTGACCAAACCACATGTTTACAAGAAGTTAAAAGTTGCTCAAACCCAAATATAGGTCATCAGGGGCAATAGGATGACCTTTTAGGTTTATAGTCCTGTGCTTCAAATAATACAAACATTTGATAAAATATATCTATAGAAATCTTACCTGAGTCTACATCATGAGCCAACACTTCAACCACACTGGTAGCTATGGTAACATTTTCATATATAGCAACATCATATATTCCTTGTTCAAATAGTGGAGCATTGTCGTTGGTATCTTTAACATTAAAGTATACTCTCACAGATGATGATTGGGCTGGGTCACCTGCATCATGAGCAATAACATCTACACTGTATAGTTGATTCTGTAATAGAAGAAGAAAACAAATGGTTCAATAAAGTTTCGCTATAAAGACCTGCTAAATACCATCTTTGTTATTGATTTGTTTGTTTGTTTGTTTGTTTGTATGGGTTTTACGGCGCATCAACACAGAAAGGTCATATCGCGCCGAAAACAAATAATGATTCTATTAATTCAATCGATAATAATGATCTTTAGCCTTATATTTTATCATAGACATTTATTTCCTTCAAAAAGTTAAGTATCACATGCGATGGTACAGACTCAAAAAGTTCTTTAAGTGAGCTAACCTTAAAATGTTTATCACGGATGTTTTTGAGATCCTGACAATCAATGAGAACGTCTTTGTTATTGAAAAATGATGCCATTGTTGGCAATTATTGAGTCAAAAATACATAATGTGAGATGCAAACGGTTAGTATATTAAGACCATTGCATTATAAGGACTATTGACTTTGATGGTTCTAAAAGTGGAGATTTAAACTATAAAAGACAAAAATACCACAATAAAAAACAAATTGGTTCAGTACTGTGCATCATGGAAAGGTGACTGATATACCAAGGGTCACCTTCATTGAGTTCCACACAAGACTGGGAAATTTGAAGGGCCTCAGTTGTTGAGAGGTGTCAGGTGAAGGGAGATGGCTTTTAGAGAAGTTTACAGTTTTTCTTGTAAGAAAACAGAAGAGTATTGCGAAGAAAAAAACCTCACAGAAAGTGAGAAAGAGAGAGAGAAATACAGTAGCGGTGATAAGAGATAATAAGAGCCTACAACTTGTGGTGATTATTTCAAAGATAAAAGGTTTATATAGAATCTGACATATATTGTAATACAACAACAGCCTACAAATGTATTCTATTAGCATGAAAACACACATAGAAAACCCTACAGATTATACAACTTCAAAGAAAATCTAAACCTCATATAATTACCATACTTATGCTAATAAAAACACCAAGTGGTAATATACTAACAAGACATTTAATACAATAGGCAGACTTTAATATAATACAAGACTAGATTTATATAATTATTTTTATCATCAGTACGAGTATCAGATTTACTTAATCCAAGTGCCAGTAATATGTACTTAAGAGTAGTACATGTACCTGAGAGCTAATGATATATGAATGTAATGGGGGATTCAGCCAGGGTGGGGGACGTCAATGGGGTCCTGATATTTGGACATTTTATGATATACTTACAAAAGTATGTTGTACGTCAAGTTCAAAATGAAAATATGGAATAGCAAACATAGCTACAGGCATACAAGTATGTATATTAAAAATACCACTTTTCTAAGATTTTTCTTCTTGATTTGCAACATGAACAATACCAGACACTATCATTTCATACTAGGGTATGATTATCAATATCTATGATTGAAGTCATACCCTGAAGTTCCAAGATGAGATAACTGGTAATGCTTGTTATGAGTTTATTTTAAAACCATTGAGGGGGCATTTATTATGGTTAACTTGGTAATATAAAATGTTTATTATCAGTATAAGTTAACTTTCTATTATCAACAGATTCTACAAGAAGTGACTATAACAACTGTCATATCAAAGCATACTTTCACCATTCTCCTTAACTACAATATTACAGTTCTGTTCTTACAGTCTACAAGACTTCAAGCTACTCTTTTATATCAAGGTGTAAGCAAACATGCAAACATATACATAATATAAATGCTCACTTTTTACTTCATGTTAATATCATAATTATAAAAATATTTTCATTGAATTTTATTAATATATGAATTTTAAGCATATTATAGGTACTTAAATTCATATAAAATACTGAATTTCATTCTGTTTTGCCTTCCGGCTTTCTGGGAAAACAACAGCAGCATGTTTCCAGAAAAAAATCCAAGAATAGAACAGAATGGTACAACCATATAATCTTAGCCAAAAGGCAGAGAAACAATTGAGGTATTACATAAATTTAATATTCATTTTTCAGTTCAAATCAATATCGTATTAAAATATTTTCATTGAATTATCTTTAATGCTTATAGCAGGCAGTTGAACATACATGTACTTGTTTAATGTATTATAGACAATTGAGGTATAAGCACACTACTATACTTGTGCCAAAAAGTATCAGCTGGCTAAACATTATTTATTTCAAGTACACATAATACATGAAAATTAGACATTATATTATACTGAATCATTCATAAAATAGGTTTTGCTTATAATTAAATAGTAATTAATAAATTTAATAGATATTTAACTTCCTTCAAAATAATGAAAATTTCAAATTGATCATAATTTTTAAATTGCTTTATATGAAAAAAAAAAATCAAAACTTTCAAGTGCATTTAATGATTAAAAGGTCTAAAAGGTCTAAAAATGTCATAGGCACAGGGTCTATGCTATCCTGGACTTGTAAAGCAGCATGGTGTAATGCACCAAACCTTGGACAAAATCTCACATGACAAAACAATTTTGAGAAAAGATTGCATCTAAGAGCCAGAAGCATCATATGCCACTCAGGTTGTCAAAAGTTCATGAAATGTTGTTTTTTAAAACTAATCAAGTCCTGTTCATGTACAGTTCATAAAAAATATTGAAAAGATCATGAGTTCATGAACTACATTTTGCATGGGTAACTGTGTAAGAGTTTTTAAAGCGAACCAGAAATTCTATTTAAAATCAAATATAGAATAGATCACCATCTAATTGAGTAATGATATTGAAAGCAATAAAAAAATAAATTTAACTTTAATTACCAAATAAATCACTACCTTACATTAAGACAGAATTCATCATAGCAACAAACATCAAAACTTGAAGTTTCCAAGAAGGAGAAAAAATCTATAAATGAGTCTCCTACAATCAATGATTTAAAAGTTAATTTCTGTTTTTCATCTTACAGAATTTTATATCCTACAGTCTGACAGATATTACCTTGACTACTAATTAAGTTAAAAATTTATATATTCTCTTTTTTATTTCACTAGTCTATCTAAGGTTTCTTGTGAGTATTGGTAAAGTATTGGTCCAGGAAAGCTAACAGATCTCCACATTATTTTGAAAGCAGGATGCCAGGTTGGACAACCAGCTATATATTCTACTTGCCCGAGCCAAATATAGGTCATCAAGGGCAATAGGATAACCTTTAATGAAAAGCCCTCATAAGAAATAGTAATTAGGTAGGACGCAGAGTACTGTAAATTATCAATCAAAAGTGTTCAAAAATAAAGTAAATTCCGAATAAAGAAAGAAATTTTCATCGCAATACTAAGAGGAAACATTTGACTAGAAAACACTTGAAACATGTGTCTAAAATAATCCTAGCATTATAATGAGCTTGATTTATTCTGCAGGTTAATAACCCCCTTAAAAATGAGTTATTTGAATATTTGATGAAAAAATATTTCTGACAAGAAAATGAAGCAGACAAATGTGCAAATGTTAAAACTAAGTTGTCATTTTTTCGTACAGAGATTTAAGGTCCTAATGGATTTCAAAAAAAATTGAATAAACTGTCCAGTGACATCGTCAGCAGGTTTCATTCATTTATTTTATTTATATATTGGAGTTAACGCCATGGCAACACAATTTAGGTCATTTACGGGGTCCAGCGCACCTAACCTAGACATTATTGTCAAATTTTCATGGAAGGGTATAACCTTCCCGGGTGGGATTCGAACTCGCACACCCTCGGGCACGAGATTCCAAATCCCGGTGCGCTACCAACTGCACTATCGACTCGGGTTCAGCAGGTTTCATAATACCTTCCTATGCTGCCTGAGCCACATATCTTGAAAAAAAATCATTCAGTTATTAGCAGCAATAAAATTAAGTCACATGCATAACAGAATATCTACCGTTATAAAAGACTTTCAAATTTTAGTTCATTCTTCGCCTTGACCCACTTGTTATAAGCACAGGGCTAGTTATATTTGAAGTAAAAATTACTTATTTGATATAATCACACAAAAATGCTATAAAATGTAATAAATTGAGCTATAATAAGAGAATATGAAAAATTGAGCCAAAGACTGTAAACTCAAAATGCATGTTAAAGGTATTGAAGCATTAGAAAAATTATGTTCTTAATAAGCTTGATCATGCTGCCACAGTGCACATACTGAATAGCCTTAAATATTTTCGGATGACATGGACTTATTATAGAAAATCCTATATCAAATAAGGTGTCTGGAAGTAAGCTTAATATTATAATATTCTATTGTTCAATAACACAGTATGAGGTCAAGGGTGGTATGACAAGTAAAATGTAACAATAGGTATTAAAATACCAGAGTTCTTTATAAGTCCACATGTTTACTTACATTTCATATTTTTGATTCATTAATCCTAATATAGGTATTTTTGATCATTTTGTATATAATGAACTAGTTTTGCCGCAGCTCTTTTGGTATATTTTGAACAAGTATTTACACTTAACCCAATTAATTGTCAAGTTCAACAATTCGGTAATATTTTGTATATTTTTAAGCAATAAGAACAAAAAGAATGCTCTTAAACCGATAAATTATAATTCAGGAATTATTAATATTAGCAAATTCAGCTATTTGGTAAATTCTGCATATAAAAATACTGCAGGCAAAAACACACTACCCAATTAATATAAGCTAATTAAATATCATTGTTAAACAATTAAGACAAACACAAGAAAGCGAATTTATAAAAGGAGCTCAGGAAGCATGCGATGCACCATTCTCACTTTTACAATGGTTAAAAAAAAGCCATCAAAGAGCACATAATGATTCCCTTAAAAGTAAAAAAATAATGCAGAGGTGTAAAGTGGTAAAGTGTGAAACAATCACTTTCAATAAGTTATGTATATAAAGCTGATTCTAAGTTAGATTCAAAAAACTTTAACTCTGGCTAAGTGAGTCATATGTGAGTTTTAAGTTAGTTTTGCTTAAATTCCGAGGTCATTGTCCAACAAAAGTTGAATAAAAAGTGAAAGAGTATCAAGTTACAGTATACAAGTTAAAGATGACAAGTAAACCTGTCAGGTAGTTAACAGTAATAACTAATGACTGAAATCATCATGATGACATCTTCACACCTACATTAAATTATATAAAACGCCACTAATAGTGATTGTAAGGGACTAATATAGTCACTCATGACAACAGCCTTTCTGTTGGGTCAACCCTTTAGCGATGCTGTTGAATGTCTTGCCTACCATCCTGAAGAACCAGGTTAGATACCAGTCAAGAGCATAGAGTTTTTTTTCTCCGAATTTACTTGAATGGGTCATATAGACATTTGTATGTTATGTTTGTTGACAAGAACAAAAGACTTCCAAATGTTTTCTAAAAATGTCCTATTTATAAAGACAGTTACTGTAGAGTTCATTCTAGCACTCAGAAAGGGACAAAGAGGCAGAAATGGCTGTGCCCTTCAGAGGACTGATGTTTTAAAGTTACTACATTTTATATAATATAGTATGTCAGGCTAGTCTTTTTGAAATTTTAAGACAGAGGCTGAAGTTAAAGACATGTCTTAAATTATGGACTCAATTAAATGACCAGATACATGATGCATTAAAATTGTCTAGTACACTTAACTGGCAATGTATAAATTAATGATCTAGACTAAATATGATTCTATTTTAACACCATGCAATCTGTAACATTCAAAAATACAGAACTAGATTTTCTTTCTGCAAAAAAAAATCAGGAAAAACTATACATCATTATTTAAATGTCCTCCTCTTTTAAAATATATCATACTTTTACATTACAAATGACATCTAACAGAGAAATAAACCCCCAAAAACCAGTGGTTAGACAATCTTATAATTTTCAAATCCATTACAAAAACCACCGCAACTCACAGCCCACCCCTTACTCTTCTTAAATTTCTAAAATCTTACACCATGCCATCAATTCCAAATTCTTAAGTGTGAAATAAACCATTCCTATGCAGTCATTAATTAAAGACCAAAAACCAGACATGGTTCCTTTGAATTCTCAAAAAAATGTTCTTTATAATTTTGTTGACATATTTGATTTCCAAACGGATGATCTTGACTAATGTTTAAAAAACTTTCTCATGAAAAAAGCCTCAAAATAAAACTTAAAACTTTTGAAAATTCACATGCCTCCTCTCAAAATATTTGAAAGCGTTTAAGAATTTATTACTTTTAAGAAAACAAAATCAATTCCCATAACATAAACATTTTATACACATAACAAATCTGGAACTCATAAATATAAACTTTACTCATAGAAACGATAGCTTCGAGAGATTTTACTATCAAGTTTACAATTTAAAAGTTTGGATTTCAAGTTTTTAATTAGAACAACAGTGCTTAATTGAGTTTTGTTGATCATAATTATTGTATAGTAGAATTCCCATTATGTAACATGCATTATTATAGTGTTGTGTAAACTCAGGAGTGGTAATAAGCTTTGGTCCATAGGTAGGATGTGCCCTTAGAGATTGAAAGTTCCCTGGTTTGAACATGTATATCGAAGCAGACTTTAAACTGGGCTTTGACTTTTAAACTCAGCAAAATTTGGCAGGTCTTAGACAAGCACCATTTCCCAACATTGACATAATGTTGCAACCCTATAGTTTCTTGCAGTAACAAGACATAATTATCACAAATTGCTATGTCATTGGTAAGCAATAAGGATATACTGTTATAACATTTTACAGGTCTCAACAGTAACAGTACTATTAGAAATGTACACTCCTTAATGTTACCCAATTACTAATGAACTTTAGATGAAAAACAAGACAGGATCATTTAACATTGTACTTTAAAATTACAATGTCTTTCCTTCATTCATTAAAATTAATAATATTCATAGCCTATCAAATTAATAACATATTTTGACGTACAATTAAGAAGATCGAGTCAATGAAGACTTCACATTAAAAAAATAACAATTTTTGTTGTACATGGAGAGTCAAATAACTAATTTCAATGTATATAGGTGTTCATTAAAATGATAACAGACGGTTTTATGAATGAATACTAAAAGAATATAGCTAATAATATGTGGCAAGGAATTCAAAACTAGCAGAAAGTTTAACATGATTATTCATTAGAATTTAATCACACATACAAGACCTTACATTAAACAGAAACTGGAAAAATTGTTTACGTTAATTATCTTGAAATTATTGATTTCTTACTAAACGTTACACTTTTCAGATAGAGACTGGCTTAGATTCTTAAATATTTAACCAACGAGACTGCGATATGTGGCAAGATTTCCGCTAACTGGGCAAATATCTTTGATCTCGGCAAATATGTCGATATTCAGTCCCGTTATCCTAAAGTAAACCAACTCTGCACCATTCCTTCTATCATGCACAAACAGATCTTATCTAAATGAGTCGAGTGTTAAAGAAATCACATAAATTATACAACAGTATTGTCCCAGTACTTTACTCTGTCTATAAACAGAAAATAAATTTTCTAACATTTTCAAGTTGTTAGGGAGGATATGTTGAAATTCACTGATGGTCCATAGATAATAGTTGAAATTTTTCTATCTCGATATGTGATAAATTACTCTATCTTAAAATTTTCGACCATATATGGTAAGTAAGTCTTAAACAACTCAAAATCCTCAAACATATTTACATAGATAGTTCTCTACCTATTGAAAAATGAAGAAATTTAAATATCAAAGTACTGAAAGGCCTTAAATATCATCGTAAATTTTTGGAGATAAAAAATTGATGATTCACTGAGCGAATTTAAATCAAAACTGTTTTTTATAATACATAATAGAAGTAATAAATTTATACCACATCTTACACTACTTCTAACATAAGTATAAGAAAAATATTAAATCAATATAAAAAATATTTAAGGTGGAATTCCTGTAATGTTTTCAAGGTGACATCATTTTAGGATGTGTGATGTCATCTCAATCAGCTTTAAAATAAGACAGGATCGTGAAAAACTCACATTTGTTTACTATTGAACCATCTGGCAAAAATGTATGCGGGATATTAGTATTATTATACTGGGTTTAATGCCATGTCAACACAATTTAAGTCATTTTACGGCATCCAGCGCACCTAACCTAGCTTTACTTAATGCTTGTCTATAACCGGTACTCACCTACCCTTCCACAAGGCCGGAAATTTCTCCATATACCTTATCAATGGTGGAAAATTGACATACTTGTTAAATTTTCATGAAAGGGTAAAACCTCCTCGAGTGAGTTAATCTCTCTCAATGATTCTGACAATGTAACATCAAGCAAAGTATGAGAAACATATCCCTTAAGTTATTATATAATAAAATTAGAACAAGAATACCATTCATAACTCTTTGTGTTGAAAAATAACAAAATAAGTTTTATAAGCATAAAAGACTTTCTTTAACCAGAAGAAAGATGTCAAAAAGGTTTGTGTGTGATTAATATTCACATGTTTATTTATTCATTGAATTCAACAAAAAACACTTGACAAAAATGAAAGTTATAACATAATACTGCAGTAATGGAATACATTCAAATAACATTAACTGTAACAAACGCTATCAATAATAGATAAAGTAAATAACTTATTGATAAAATTTTCACTTTTCTATATATACACTATGAATAATAAATACACCGAAACTTATATAATATTAATTGTTTCCAGACTTCAGATAAAGTGCAATGCTTTTCCTTCGAGTGCCAGACAGAGAAATACAATACCAAGTTACCAATCAAAAGTTTAACGGCAACTTTAAGGCAAAATATAAATAATGCACACACAAAAGTGCCTAATATAGCTACCCTGACACAAATCCAAGTCGTCTCCACTACAGGCAGTATTATTAAAACATCGCCTTGCCACTTGATCAGACAGAAGCGGACCCATGACATCAAGAGGAAATCCCAGGTCTACAATATTAAGTTTTTTATAACGTTATTTGACAATAAGTGCCTCTTAAAAATAAATTTCACAACTTCAATATATTTCAATAGGGTCTATAAACCATTTTCATTTTTTGTGCAAAGGTACTTCAAGTTGTAATTTTACATACAGAAATAGCGCAGGGATTATTTTAATCATTCTTCGAGTGCATTAAAACATAAATATTCAGAAGTCTGAATAAGCCATAAAATATCAGTGATATCGTAACTTCAAATAATTTCAAAAAATATAAATTAAAATATTTTTTTATATCATCATTCCATTGGAAATGTCTCAGTAAAGTTAATTAAATTGAAACTTTATACATACAAAAACAAAAAACAAGCAATTCAAAATATTGCATTAGGAAATTTGAATTTCTGAAAAAAATTCAGTATCCACAATTTCTTCACATAGTGCCAATCTTATAGAATCAGACGGAAAAAAAACAGAAAATGAAAATGCATTCAGAGATAATTCAATTTCCAAAGCAAGAAATCTAATCATAGTTTTGGATATTCAAACACAAAAACAACGCCAGTAGGAGTTTGGTATTATTATAAATATGGATATCAAATTGTAGTCCTAATGTGTATGTACTAAAAACATTAGGCTACTCGATGATACCAAACCCTCCTCAGATTAACCAAGCTGCTGATCACTCTGTTTGATAAATGAAAGAAAATATCTTTTGTTTAGATTAGTAACTTTGGGTTTTTTTTGTTTAGATTAGTAACTTTGGGTTTAATAGCAAAAACAGTAATGTAACACAGTCTGTTTGTACAATATTTCCTGAGATATCTATCTTTGTACCAGCATGATGTTAGAATCATTTTTCTCTATCTACGTAAACGAGTAAACTATCATAAGAGACAATCTAGATTCCTACGCTAGATTGAAGTAGACTTTTTTAAATGAAAATATAGAATGACAATACGTAGAACATTTTTTCTTCAAGCTCTTTTCGAAAAAACAAATATTGGTAGCTAGACAATATTGAAAAGGAAAAATTTCACTATCAACAAGAGATCTTGGGTTTTTTCACAAGGGGCTTTACAAAAATGGGCAAACAAAAAGATCCAAATCAATGATAATAAAAAAAACTAGAACAAATTAAGTCGTAGGATTTGATTTCAACCACACAGTCAATACAACTTTTCAACATAACTAAAAAATATAATTAGACAAAATTTTATGCATATTAAAAGATATGGACCCAAACATATATCATATTTTAGCGATTAATATTTTTCATTAACGAATATATCCTTCAACAATTCGTCTACCCCAGTACATGATTTTTATCACATAATGGCATCAAAAACCGACATTAAAAGACTCGGCAAGTATCTCAGATCAATCAATCAAAAGTAATTTAATGCTGTATAATTATGTTAATTTTTAATAAAAAAATTCACAAATCAAATTTTTTCTCATATTGAGGAACATAATCTATTATTATTGGTAAATATCTTCAGAATTAATCAGCAATTAGAATGGAATCTCTAGTGTGGGGAGCGTGGGGACTTGTTAATTGAATATTAACCACAAATAATAACCAATTTTGTATGAAAATGTATAAATATTGCATTTCATTGAATTTATTGAATTGAAAATAGGACGAAATTCTCAATACATTTAAAATAACCACATTAAAAATCTAAGCATTTCTCAAAGTGAGAGATTTTCAGTAAAATTCCTTAAATTTGAAGATTTCATCCTCGGCAACGTAAATTTTCTAAAACTAAATTATTGTGCAAGTTTATTTTCTCTGAGTCTCATAGTATGCTGCTTTTCTAATTAGGATCTATTACTTTAATGACCCATTGCGAACAGGATAGTCATTAAAATTTAAAGCACACACCAACAAAATAATTACCAGGCTAAATTTTCAAAATCTCTTCAAGTGAACTTAGAGTAATTATCAGGAACTTTAAGACAAAAAGGGGAATCTTGTCTTAATCAATATAAAAAAATCCTGTATTTTTTAATGTTACAGTGCACAAAAGCAGTTCTCTCATTAACTCTAAGATTGTTAAGATGACACCTGACTTCTTAATTTTGCAAGACTTGAAATTTATAACAGTTTAGTCAAAGAGTTAAGAGTTTGAAAAAGTTGAAGAAAAGAAAGAATCAGAAAAGGGAACATCTTGAGGCGAAGACAAATATATTGCTAAGGAAATAATTTTGACCATACAGTTCAATATAGGTTATAGTTTTACTAAACAGTCAAACTTATATATTATACAATTTTTGTATTAAGCAACTAAATTTGCATAATACTGAGGAGCATATAATTATCAAATCCATTTATCAGAACTCATGTAAACACATAGCCTGTACATATTGAGCTGAGACAAAAAATACAAACGAGAAGGACTCATTTAATCAGTTAACCAAAGGGTAATAAGGGGCTCGTATTATCAACAGTCTTAAAAATGATTTTGGTCTCAAACCCGTCAACATTGAATCCTAACATTATAATCCAAATGAGTTTTGACAATGTTCTATTCAGCTAAATTTGATTAACCTACACAAAAAAAATCAAATAAAAAGTACATACCTCTTCAAAGTCCAAACGTCTTAGCAGTGTAAAGGTTCCTCTAACAGGGTCCAGACTGAAAGTATCATTTCCATACCCAGCCGATAGAGAGTATGTCACATGACCATTCTGTCCTTGGTCAGGATCAGTAGCCCTTACAGCCCCTACTGTAGTATCGATCAAAGTGTCTTCATATACATCAAATGAGTATAAGGACTTAGAGAACATGGGTGGGTTGTCATTGACGTCACGTAGATTGATTCTAACCATACAATATGATGACTTGATACCATCTGTGGCTGTGACACGTAAATTGTACTGTGACTTGGTTTCTCTGTCTAATGGTCCGGTTGTTACGATAGTTCCTGAAAACAGTAAAAACTGTGTAAGCAAACATATCAGGAACTGCAACAGCAACAAGACACAGTCCTACCACCAATGTGCAAGTATGAATCTTTGTAGTCCAAAGAAATAGTAGTTATTAAATGTAATTTGGTAATGAATGGTGCTGTTCATTGTTTTGAAAATTTCCATTGTTTTGATAATTTTTCAGACTTACTGTAGCAATCTGAGTCAACCTACTCACTGTCCCTTTTCCCTGGATGATGCTTTGATCTTAAAACCTAAGCTTTTAACCAGTACTTGAAATTTTTGACGGGTCAGTCCAGATCAGCTTGTATTAATTTTTTTACAAATTATAGTAATGACAAATTTTGCGCCAACCCATGATATATCACCACCCTTCCCTTGTTTTAATGTAAATTACACATTAAACAGAGGTAGTGTTAAGGGTTCGTATAAAATAAGCATACAAATTATGAACTAAATTTTATACTTAGAAAAGTAAGATAGATAATTTTTATTTTATCAGATGGTCACTACACTAAATACAGATGGTCAGATTGAAGTTGTACAATAATCAGCATTCCTGGGTCACTAACTAGCCCTTATCAGACCTACTTCCCTTACAGAACACTGTCCCTTGTAAACAAATAACAGGTTCTCCAATTAACTTTAAAATCAAGGAAGACAACAATGTCTTTAACTTTACATACTTCTTAATTAAATTGATAATTCAACACATTCAATCATCCTGAGTAGAAGGGGTCAAGCACACTCTCATTCCATGAATATTTTACAGCTGAGGAGAAATATTCAACATGTATTGAGTAATTTTTGAGATAAGGGCATTTGATACAATAAGATGCAAATAAATACATTCAATCTAAACAATTTCATCCCAAGACTGTTAAAATCAAGTCTTTCTTTTTTCTCACTAACAGAGTGCTATAACAATGCATGACCATGCGCTAAAAGACTTACTAAACAATTACTTCCAAAGAACCCTGGACCGCTCACCTGAAAACTAGATTCTTCAGAAATGTGACACAAAAACTTATGATAATTCCATATTTAGCTGTATGAAAACTGTGACCCCTGGAGCAGGGCTAAAAGTAATCCAAGGGGCACTACATGGACAAACTTTGCAGAGAACTTTAAGGTGATGTTACATGCCTAATATAGAAGCTCTACTAGACTATATGGTTTTAGAAAAAAAAAAGATTTTTTAACACTTCCTTACATATAACTTGTTACCCCTGGGGTGGGACCAATTTTGATTGCAGACAGAGCCCCACCGATGTTCCAATGGGCCAGTCAGTTTATAATCTTATAGTCAACGTATGGTCATAGGTACTAAATATAATAGTATGTTACTTACCATCTTGTCTTATTTTCAATCCATCATTATTATCAATAGAAAGTTGTAGACCACCTAGAGAATCATCGTCATATACTGGTATCTTTATAACAGGAAAATCTAAACGTACATCTTCATCTATATCTGCTGTGTAATAATTCTTAGTAAAACGTGGTGGTGTGTCATTTAAATCTCTTAATTCAACATGAGCCTGAAAATAGAAAATATTGGGACATTTTAAATATATGATGGCTGAAAGTAAGTTTGGGACTTTTTTAGGGGAAATGGAAGAATAATATAGGCAATGCTTTTAAGTAAAGAAACAAGGGGGAATTTTTTAATATACAGTCAATTCGCATTATCTCGACTACTCTTGAGTCGACTTTTCGTTGTCTCGATAGAAAATCGAAAGTCCCGATTTTTTCCCTTCTTTATCTATATGAAAAATGCATGTTTATCTCGATCTTTTTCTCTCGACTTTTTCCATATCTCGATCATAAATTACGGACCAAAACGTTTGTTTTACTCTATAATCCTAATGTTTAAGTCGACTAGTCAAAGATGTCATCGGCAATCTGACGAGGTGCGAAAAACAACACGCGCCAATCAATTAGCGATCACTCTGTGAACCTGATACATAGGGGTCAATTTTAATCAACATGTCATTTAACAATAGTGAATTAACAAAGTGACAGCTTTTTGATTGACAGGTGTCACAATTAAATTAATTGAGCATCGTGGACTCTTTACTTGTTACATACGCTTTTTTATGAAAAAGTATGTATAAAAATAAAATATTAAAAAACGAAACATCTTTTATATTTATTCAATTTCGTTTTTAGTTGATCGATATGTTTATACTCAATTTTAAACCATACTCTTAATAACTAAAATTAATCACTCCACGCGCTTCAGAAAAATGCCGGTCGGACACAAAGTTGTTAAAAACTTGATTATATCTGTTACTACTCAATCTTACTTAGTGATCTTCTTTGTGCGTCGTTAGCAAGACGCGGCAATGATAGATTGCTGAACATCTAAGGAAAGCCGACATAGCGTTAGTTGTATGCCGATCAATGACGTCACAACACGCGTACACACACCCAGGCTTAAATATTTAATATAAAATTGTTGACTGGCTACAAATTGTCAAATAAATATACGCTCGATAAGTTTGCTTCATCGAGATATAGTCTGTGTAAAATTAGAAATCAAAAGTAGATTTTCGGAAAATACGCGAATTGTTTTTATAACTCGTCGAGACGAAACAGCATCAGAGTGAACATACAACACAACAACTTGGAGTACATTTGTGATATAAATAGTAAAATCCTATGTATTAGTTAGATTATGTTTTCATTTTACTATAAGGTTTAGTGCGAGGGGCGGAGCCCCGAACATTGAACCTTATACTAAAATGAAAACATAATCTAACTGGCTTAGCACAGCATTTTCCCCAAGTTCAACACGCTTCTATACTATACAATATAGTACATGTCTACTATCAACAATCCTCGACAGCTGATTGGACGAGGGGAAAATGCTATGTGCTTATTACAGTTGTGATAAAGCAATTATTTTAAACTACACGCTCTGAACAGGTAAAAAGAGCTACTGAAGACCTCAAACTTACCTCCCTTCACAAGTTTTGTTTATCTCGACTATTCGTTATCTCGACTATTTTTCAACAGTCCCAACAAAGTCGAGATAACGAGAATTGACTGTATGTATGGTGAAACTAAGTTTTGGATTTCTTAATAAGGCGAGGGGGTAAGACCGGCCCCTACTCAGAGTCAGAGTAGTTTCAGCGTCTCTATTTGGTTTCATTGTAAATAAAGGTATCAAGACGGTATCATATATATGACATTGGTATACTAACCAATGTGTGTAATTTTTAAAATGGACATACTATTTTATCACTACAATTTGTTAATACCCATAAAACATCATTTTCATGAGAAAATTTCGAACTTTTTTCACATACCTATGCAAAATGTACCGGACATAACAACCATAAAAAATTACATCATTGACAACCAATAAAAATTACAAAATTACAGAAAATTTATCAAAGTCATCAATATATTAATGGCGTTCACACTACAGTGTGAACTGAAGAAAAAATCAATTTTTATTTAACACTTTTAATAAATTATAGAATAAAAACATATACATAATCAATAGACAAAAATCTATAATACAAATCCTTCCAACTATTCATATATTGACCCTATTAAGACTATTATATAAGAAAATCAATTGAAAACTCGGTACAAAGAAAAATTTAGTATAATAAGACTTTTAGGTTTGCCATCACAGCTTTTTATAATAAAAATTTAACAATAAAGATATAGGACAGTTCAATTTGATAAAATATTATTACTATTGGCACATGTACATTAAATGAAATATTTTTTAATATATATAATTTGTGATAACTTGTATGGCAGCCTGATTCTTTCAAAAGAAATTTCATATCTGTGAGTTAAAATTGGTATAATTTTATAATGCATTCAAAAACTTAGATCAATAAAGTTTTAATTTCGTTATTTACACACTTGTGTACAAAAGCAGACATCACAGAAACTATTTTAAAGCTTTCATAAATACCTTGATTAATCTAGATCTCATGGAAGCTTGAAAAAAGTTGATTAAGACTCTAAAGTAAAAGCTTTCAAAAGACATAAAAAAGAGGGAAAAAGAATTCCAATGCCCACTTGTCAAACTCAGATATACAAAGAAAAGATAATGCTCATCACATGAATTTCATGGATAAAATTTGCCAAAAATGACACCAAAGTCAAGAATAACGTTTCCACTAAGGCTCCAAGAATTGATTTACAAATGATAGGACAAATCAAGCAGAAAGCTATTTTATAGACTGTTAAAGATATCAATTTTCTAAGATAAGAATGTTCATATAAGCACAAAGAAGAAACATCATTCCATGAGATAAATAACTGATACATAGAGTGTGGACCAATTAATGGTTATACATCAAAATGTCAATGCTAAATGAACCCTTTTGTGATCTATAGTTTATTTATACTTGGCTTTTTCCAATTAGAGGATGCGAGAGAGAGAGAGAGAGAGAGAGAGAGAGAGAGAGAGAGAGAGAGAGAGAGAGAGAGAGGCCTGAGATTTATCAAGAATATATTCACCTCAGAGAATATATTGTCCTTCCTCAGAGACAAAAAATAAACTACTTTGCTATAAGAAGCCATCTTATTGTAATTAACTATCTATATCAATTACTGGAAACATTGATTCTTAATCATTCCATTACATTAGTCATAAGAAAGTATGTTTAATTGGTCATTTTCATCATCAATAATGAGTCTCTTACGACCACTAAAAAACCATTACTGATACATCGTTTAGGTGGCGTGCAGACTTGAATAGAAACCATCTGTTATTATGAACAGTGATAGAACATGTTCTTACAAAATGCACCATACTCGCTTTAATGATAAACGAGAACCTAAATGTAGGAGACATTAATGGTAGAGAAAGAACAAACTATTATTTTTAGAGAAATATAATGAACCAAAATAGCATCATAATGAGCCAAAAGAAAGTTAAATGATGTAAAGATGAGTATGATTTCATAAAATGAGTAATTTTCTAATTTTCGCAGTAGTTTTAAAAAAACTAAGTAGAAAGAGACTACATGAGGGATAAAATGACTAAAGTATGAAGTAATCTTGTATAAAATCAAACAAATCCTAATCAACAAGGGAAAAATTTCAAACCAAGACAAAAATTACTTAATAAGATTAAAAAATCCCCATTTCAAATGAAGATGCAGAATTTTTTTTATTTCCAATGCGCTTTCAGTGCTCTGATTACTAAATCAATCATAATAATCAAACCAGGTTAAGTGAGCTACAACATTGACAAATGTGATGTACAAGGGCAAATATATACAGATCAATATACAAACATTATTTATGATGATATTTATGTCATTCAACCAACATACATTCTTCAGATATCAATAAATGATCAATCATAAATGCAATCACTGTAACAATTATTATCCAATTATTGTGATTAAAGTCGATTTTACATGCAAAAAATAGGAGAATAAATGACTTTCCTTGAATGGAGTATCACTCAAATATCAACTTTTCCATAATTACTATCATCAAAGTGTTTTAACCCTATACTAGGGCTTCAAAAGTCATTATGTGTCCTCAATCACCCCCACAGTTGACAGTCAGTGAAACAAGTTCTTGGAAATGTTGAAAATATCAATATTAATTCTAGGACACTGGGGTCAAATTTTTAACTTAGTTACTTGAAAATGTCTATTAGGAGGCAGACTGAGTTGTCAAAGCGCAATACTAATTATCAGATACATTACAAAGGTCAAAATGAACTTTTGGTGCAATTTGTTCAGCAACCAATCAAATTGAAGTTTTAGTGCAATTTGATTAACTTAAACAACCAAATTTGAACTTTTGGAGCACATATATATAATTGAACTGACAATGTGAACTTTAACAACCAAATAAAACTTTTGGTGGAATAGGATTATCAGTAACAACCAAATTGATCTTTTCGCATTTCATATCTTTGCAAGAAAATAATAAAAAATATTCTTAACTATATGAAAACTAATCTATTTACCGAAATAGAACAAAAAGAAGTAAAAATGAGTAAATATCCTATTGCAGTACACTTTACAGATATGTAACACACAAAAATACATGTATAATATTTTACCGATTCATTCAATCATAAATCAAGACCTACATGTAACAGTAGTTCATTCACATCACTGACTTTAATATTTTATAACCATCATATAGCAATTATAGTTTATTTATATAAAAGGTAAAAAACCATGATGCATTTTGAGATATGTAATAATAAAGAAAATATTGTACAATTTTCTCTCAATATTGTAACATTTTCTACCCCCCCCCCTCCTCTATCAACCATCAACCTATGAAGTAATAGTGATAATAGGTCTCTTATAGTAGCAACAGGAGGTTTTTATGAGTTATCATAAAATATTAGTCAGTCACAGATGTTTAAACATTTTAACATACTATAAAGTCATAGACTGCACAAATGTTCACATAGCTTTGTTCAATCTGTTATATAAAATTTATTCTGTCTTCATGATGATGTTGAGTACTTCAATCTTGATGGAAAATTTTACATTCTTTCACATTTTTACATTTTATCTAATAGTATATATGGCTAATAATTTTAATATTGTTAAATTTCATTCACCTGTCAGTTAGCATTCAACGACCCTGCTAATTTAGATACTCAACACTTGATTGTCAAACCCCATACCTAATTATAATGGATATCCAATTATACTGATCATCAGTACAGAAGTACAGTAGTGAGCATTTAAATCAACTGGGTCAATGCATGCACCATTGAAAGTTAAATAATATTTAACAACAACAGAACTGATTTTAAATTTCAAGAATTGGGCCTGTCATTCTTTATATCAATATACTCTCTTGACTTGACATAAGACTTCCTTATAACCATGAGAACAATATCATAAAATGTTAAAAAACAACAACAACCGCATGTT
Organism: Mactra quadrangularis; assembly: GCA_025267735.1. NCBI lineage: Eukaryota > Metazoa > Mollusca > Bivalvia > Venerida > Mactridae > Mactra > Mactra quadrangularis. The sequence continues at coordinate 35,159,111 of CM046308.1, read as the reverse complement.
TAATTAATTTTAACTGTCTGCATGTTTATTTCATAAAACAGCATTTTTCCATAGTAAATCTAATATTAATATGACTTGGTTATGTAATCTAAGATATTTGTAATGTAATTATGTAATTTCTTAATCATTTACATCTGTGCAGAAGAAAATCAACAACAGTCTGCAAGACCACAAATTCATATCAAAATAAACAGAACTTTAAATCTAGTAATAAATACAAGCTGTATATTAAGAGCCTGTTTCAGGATCCAGCTAAAATACAAACTCAATCTAGGCCAATTTTCCTCAGCATTAAGTTAATTCTGAGAAAAGAAGATCCATAAAATGACTATAACTCTTATGTTTCAAAATAAACTAAACTATAAAGAATATAGGTGTAAACAAAATTTGATAAAAGAAAATTTACTGTGGGATACTATCCAAACAGTAACCAATTCTAATCAGCACTTAATTATCAGCCTGGACATTAAAATCTCATGAAATTGCCATCAGAAACCTAAGCCTTCTTCAAACACATAGTAATCATATCTTCCCCTACTAAGATATCCCAGGGTTATCATTCCCCCAAGTGTGGTCTATGCATGTTTGTACAGGGTGCACAATGATATCACCTTCACTGACAGCTCATATCATCAATACACCACTGTAAAGGATCTTTTCCTTAATGAGGTGCAACCTCAATTCAAAGACATCATGCATAGTTTTACAAGATCTCCCTCAAACATGCCAATCACCGTGGCAACCTACCATCTGGTTATCTATTCTACAGACCAGTAAGACCACAGAGTAAGAGCGAAATGGAAAACAGGCAATCAAGGGTTGTCAAAATGGTGTCAACCCCTAATAAATCATCCCTGTGCCCTTTCTCAAAGAAACCTTAATCTCATAATACACCGAAATTGTTGGCAAACCACATTAATTAATACAAATATCATCACCAAGTTCAAACAACAGTTAAGTGACCAATGACAAAAAACTATCAATCTTTTTGACAGATCATTTAAGACTGGTTCAATATCTGTGATCAATGTTAAGTTATTATCACTATCATCATAAAAAAGTATGAGACACAGTCTGGGAAACAGAAGTATGCCAGTCAACACTTCTCAAATGTTTCCGCTATTTATGTGAACAATTAGTGTGAGACAAAAAATACGCTATCACGGACCATTTGCAGTATAAACTTGGGAGTATTCATTCTCGGTACAATATTCTATAAGTTTGCATCATAATTACATCTCAAAAACAGACATTAATGTGATAAATCTTCATCTAGAAAATATTCGTCTTTCAACAAAAACATCCATTTTGCAGCCTCCGTAATTTTTTACATTTTCTAATTGCATCTGAGTATCTTGCAATATTTTATGAAATGATCTCACAATATGGTTTCCAGAATGTAAGAGGAATTAAGAACAAAAACAAATAAAAAAAGTGGTATGCTGTGTTATAACACATTGCGTAAGTAAATCTTCCAGAGATCTGAATCTTTGCTATGATGTTTCTGTGTGAAGAAAAATCACTGAAAATTTCAGTCTTGTTTTTTTGTCTATTATAAACCAAGGCACATTAGAAATTATCTTTTATACCAGTGTGAATTCTTAATAAAGAAATATAATGATTTTCTTCAACATGAATTTTAATAACTCTAAACATGAAGAATGTTCTTCAAGGAAAAGAAATAAACAAGCAGTTTTGAACTAATAACACAGAGAAATAAATTAACTACTTGTGAATGTCGCATAGCAATATTTTGACTTATATAATAATGGAGAAAAGGAGCATTCTTTGACAACATGGGTGAGAAAATAATAATTTTCATATAATAATAATAACAACTTTATTCAACAAGCCCTGTGGACCTCTAGAAGCACTTGAAAATTTTGCAAACTAAAAATAACTACAAGAAACCAGTTTCATTATCTAATTCTTAAACTATCTTTGTTTTACTAATAATCAATTTTCATTTAATGTTGTCATTCAACATTTTATCAGTTACATTTTGTATTTACAGTGCTAATGAGCCCTATCACCAGCTTTCCTGAACTCTTCATATACCAGAGCTCACACTTAAGCAAATTAAGAGCCATCTGTGTTCCATCGCAGCTATTGTGTAAATCAAGCTTATTTTAGTCTCTATTCCAAAATTCAAATTTTAAATTCAAAACTTCCTCAATGTGACCAGAACTTAGTAAACTAAAGGACATCTGGTTCTGCACCAAAGCTCTTAAATAAGGATCAAAATTTTTATTTATTTAAACTAAAGCCTACAATCATTCAGTCTGTAATTGTTACAAAATACTATCATTATTCTACAGAGGTTAAATAAATAAACTGTAGCAATCTTTAAACATTTTAGACTCTGTTAACCCTATAAATAGTAGGCAAATAATAAACACTATTGACTCAAATAATTATAGCATTGACTTAAAAACACCATAATTGTGTAAATATAGAGCATATAGCTACTGAACATAAAGAGAATGTGAAATACCAGTACTATCTAAATAAAGGCTGTGATGCAGTAATATTGCTTTCCAAAGCGAAATAATTTTTCAGAGAAGCTACTATCAATTTTATTTGGTCATATGTGTTTTTGTTATCAAAATCCAGAGAGTTGCTAATTGACCCTGGATGTCTATGTAATGCAGCACACTACCCAAAATAGAGACTGTAATTAGCAACCAAACAAAGAGCAGATTTTCCATCTGGCAACAAAATGTTCTGCAAGGAAATGCAAAATTTAAGACAAAAATAGAGCAGGTTGCTAAATTAAAAGATTTCAGTGATCCACTTTTCAAATATCAATTTCCCAGACAAGAAGATCACCAAGATTTAAACCTCTAATACAACCAACGTGACAGCTAAGCCTATAAATGTGCAATAGTGAAATCTTGTAAAACAATTTCTGTTTGCTCAGGGCAAATTTTTCCTCCTCGGCTTGGGAAGATGTATTTCAGAATGTCATAAAGAATTAATCAGTAAAAAAGAAGCAGCCCTGATCATACGCAATAAATGCATAATGTCATAAATTACCACATGGAAATGATTGAAACAATTACACAAAAGCTTTATTCGGAAACTGTCAATCACTTTTCATGTTTCCCAGCTGAAATTTATAATAATAACGTCGTTAATATAATGTCATCATGCGCAATATTCCAATTAACAAAGTCATAATCTCAAAATGATCTCAACTGTGAAATTAAACAATACTTCTTAACGAGGATCTGGAGATTTCAAAATTGGGACTAACTGAAAACCTAAAACTAATTACGACCAACAATTCCGCAATTGGACCTTAAGGAATTTCCAGTAGAAAGGAGTACAAGATGATTAGGAACCGGTACATCCCCTAGGGGAACGTTTTCTACAAAAAGCTGAGACACGAATTAAGTGTGGTACACTTCACAATAAAATTAAAAGAGACATGAGTTAATGTGATATAAAGGGTATAAGATAAAGAGAATACTAGTCTCTCACAGACTTCCTCCGACATGGAGGAAATGAATAGTGATAAGAAACAATATCCCAAGATGCTTAGCTGTTTCCTCAATTGTTAACAATAGCCACTCCATAGTAAATTGAGTTAGAAACTTATATTGAACACACAAAGTATGACTAAATTGTTCAATTACAATTATCTTGGTATATAATTGCACAATCTTGTCTCTGACACAGAGGACATGGTTTCTATAACAGATAATCAAAGCGCTGTAGGCACACCACAGGAGATATTAGACAAAAATGTATAACATCTCCATAATGATGTCCAGGGGATGGGAAAATAAAGATTTTTTGTGTAAAATTGTCTGGCTGTAAGTGACAGCAAGGAGATAATTAACTGTGATAACAAGTAGATTACAACACTGCTATAAAATTAAAATGTATGAAATGTTTGAATAATGTCTGGAACAATTAGTCACATTTCTATGGCATTCATCATATAATGGACAGATTTAAAGTTGAAACTTTGTTACAGATAGCCGGTGACCTGACACTTAACATTCAGAAAGTTCATACCATATTTAACTAAGTATGGAATAAACAAGGCTAAGGCAATATGTATAAGGGCATGCTCAAAGGTCTAGAAAATATTTCCAGGTTTATTTATATATTTCAAAATGAGTCTGCAAGAAAACCTCAAAGCTAAATTTAACTACAACACAAAAGCCATAAGGAAAATAGGAAAATTATGAGGACTAAACTTACAAAAAGTCAAACAATAAAATCTACTAATATCTTGAGTAAAAAACATAAACATGACCTGTAGCCATTCTGTTACCAAGGCAACAAGAAAGCAATGTGGGAAAATAAATCTCAATCAATGGAAGGTTTCTTTTTTCAACACTGAGCATAAGGTGAAGGAAAATTTATGACATTCTTTGCAATAATTAAAGCATAAAATATGTCAACAAAGGTTTTCTTCCACAAAGACATTTATCTATTATTCATGCTTGATTTTCGAGATTTTATTGTATTTTCCCTTAAATAGTTATGACAATGAATGAAAATCACCAGTGCACGAGTCTTAAATAACAAATATTTAATATTCTCAACAATTCCAAACATGCAGCCAACATTGATGATTTTGTTTTATTCAATTCTGTTATTACATTCAACCAGCTCGGATTGTAACTCAATATAAAAGACCCCAACAATTTATCCTTAAGTCATGTTAATTTTCAGACAATAAATTAACTATATTACATAATTATGTTGTCTTAGATAGTGTTGAAAAACGGAAATTTATTGGCACTGCTGTTAGTAAAAGTAAAAAATATTGCCAGTTTGACCTAGTTTTTCTTGGAAAAAAAGCTGAACCATAAACATAATATCGCGGGTTTAGAGCAAAACTATCATAACTCAGTCCTTTCTTACATTGAGTTACAATCGTTTTGCACTAAACCCGCAATATACTAGTACATTGTATTCTTACAATGTCAAGTCCTAGAAATTAACAATGTATGCTTCAACAAAGCAATTAACACATTAGTAAAAACTATCAGCACTTCAAATACTGAATAATTAAACGCATTCCGGAGATTTTCAGTCCGCCATTACTATGAATAAATGAGCAGTTATTTAATTAAGAGCAAAGACTGACTTTTTCTTTAAGACAGACCTGCATTGAATATTCCAATGTAATAATGTCAACTTATCCAAGAAAAAGATGGTGGCTACAATAGCAATATATTCCATGAGAAGTTATAGTTTTAATTACCCTTATAAAAATAGTAGATGAAAATTTATGGAACTAGATTGACGGTTAACAATGTCATGGTATTATAGGAATCTCTCAGACTTTGACAATTATATCACTTTGAAACAGCTGAGTACTGGAAACTATGTATTGTTAAATTTTATTCAACTGTCAGTGGAGCATACATTTATCCCACTGATTTAAATACTCACTACAGTACTTATGCACTTAAACTCTATAAAAATAGATATAGTGTATTCATTTATGAAAATTATCACACAAAAATTGAGTATTTAAATCAGCAGGGTTTAAGTAATATGACAATAAAATATGGAAAGATTTAGGACTAAAATTGATTACAAGCCTATTGATAATGGGACCCCTGAAGTGATTAATATTTAAATTGTAAGAACTTATTTTCAACAATTACTAAAATAGTAGAATAAAAATTCAATTAGAAAAAATTATGAAATTATAAACAGAACAAAACTTTATACTTTATATTCTAATACTTAAGAGTTGTGACATAACGAAGATCAAAGTTTATGAACTGTATTGACATACAAATTATAAAGTTGCTATGCTGATCAATTAAATTAAGAACAGACAAATAAAACTGGGTGGAGTTGTGATACAAAAGACAAAATTGGTTAAAAATAAAGATCAAATAGTTTACTCTAAGTTCATTCATCTTCATATTATTTTTGTCTATCCCTTTTTGGTCAACGAAAATAATCATGTGAAAATATTTTTTTAGAAACTTTTATTTACTTTTTTCAACATTGAAATTATAGCCATGGGGATTTCGGAGAGTATAATGAAATTATAAAATCTTTATGTACATAGGGTGAATATAAGCTGAAAATCCTTATATACAATGTTACCCAAATGTTTACATTTTTTGGTAGCAACTTAATGAAAGGACGAGACAGTGTCAGTAAATCGTAATAACAAAACAGTATTGAAGAAGATCGGATATAATTTGGGGCTGCAATGTGTTTGAACACGACTCTTAAATATTAACATAAAAAATAAAATTGATTTTTATCAATGAAAATTGAATTAGTCTTCAACATGTATATTTTTCTATTTTTGTAAGTGTAGCAAACTTTCCTACAGTCAAAATATTAAAGTTACTAAATGAGTGAGCAACAAATAAGCCATTCAGTTACAATAACAGAAATAGGGTAACACCCAACAGAAATAAAACCAAGCAAATATATTATATGGGTTGAACAGCCAAGCATTTTATTTACGGCTTGAATGTGTTATTCTTAGCATATACATAGGTGGCTCACAGTTATTTTGGGCAATGACAGATTAAAGTATTTTAGAAACTGTTTTAATTTTAACATGGTCAGGGCTTTTTTCCCTTATATAACAAGGGCCGTTTACAGGCGCCTTCCCCTTCTGAAATTTCTTTGAAATCATGCAGTTTTCCCCAAATTTTGAGGTTACCTGCAATTTTTCATTCCCCTATCATTGAAATTGCGATAAAATTTCCCCTATTGTTCTATACAAAGTAAGGCCCCAGACCCCTTCCCCACATACTCAAAAAAAGCCCTGATGGTATTATGTAAACACCAACTAACACCATTTCCAGTGAATTGATGTAATCAACTAACAGACATATACTGCAAAGCTCTTCTATTTGGACCGTCAAAATCATTGGTCTTGATAGTGGAATGGTCCTTAATACCCAAAGATCATTTTTCTTTACAAATTTAGCATTTGGGATATAAAAATTATCAAAAATCGCATGATTTTGCAATAATTAAGGTGATATATTTCACAGCACTTTACTGTACTACAGTCTGTAGTTTGCATTATTTTGATAGGTGAAAAGTTATAACATAATACAGTTGTACATGTCCAGAGATGGATTTATAGACAAACAATTACCATATATCAGAGCAATGACCTCAGATTGTCACATCACAAGGTAAGAAAACAAAGGTTATTACCCAATATTTATGACAGGTAATCATTATACTTATATAATATAATACATTACTGTTGCAATGTACCTGACATACCTATCACTAACAACACTAGTTTACACTCTAAGTGAATCAACATATGTTTCTATGACAACAAACATTAACAACAAAACAACAACAACAATATTTCACTGATTTTCCATGTCATTGAGGTGCAAATTATGTTGTCATTGTAATCAACAGCCAACACCTTGCATAGTTAGTTCACATGATCAGGGAGTTTTTCCTGATGAAATTTTACAATTTTCGTTGTTCATGTATGAATTCACCAGACAGAGACGAGGACTACAATTTTACTATCCTTTATAGCTTGTTAACATTTACCTGATACAAGAAAGGCATACATCAATATCATGATGCACAATAACATTTAATCAGTTAAAGCCATCATTACTCTAGTAATTTTATAGACTATACACTTTTATCAGGTCCAGGTCAACGTGAACAAGCTATATCAGTGGTCTAGACAAGTGTAGGTCCAAGAAAAACATTCATCTTCATCAAACTGACAAGATTCAAAAACATTTGGACCTATAAAAATAATTTCAATAAAAGATCGCTCCAAGACCTGACCATGTACTACAGTATTAGAAATCCCATTGTTGAAGCCCTGCTGTCAGCTTAGACATATTGTTATCAAGTATATTTTGATCCTATCATATATAACTGAGATATGTATTTGTAATTTAGTATAAGCCAAACATCTGAGAACAGCAGTCAACCTATTACCATTAATAGTATCATAGATTTGATCTAAATAAGAAATCTCAAGTTATAATCTTCAACAACAGCTTGGAATTATATAAATAAAAGTACAATACACTACTCAAATTTGTTTTCCTGATGGCTGTGGCAAAAGCTGGCCCCTAATGTGGGGGGGGGAGTGCTGAAACAGGGTCCCCTTAAGAGGGGTTTGGCTGTACTGCTATCATATTTGTTTATCTTTGTTTTTTGTATTAATAACTTTTTAACTGAAATTTATAGCCAAGTCATCTGACTAACATTCAAGAATACTTTCCTTTATGTAACAATTGGACCATGGCTGTGGCTTCACCATAGAGGAAATACGCAATAACAGTAATTAATAATCACCAAGATATTAAAAGCTTGTTTCATGATTCATTTAAAATGTACTTACAGTATGCATAAATAAAAGACATAACTTCATACAAAAAACAACCATACACAAAACTGTTCACAAAGCAACTGAATGATGATAATTTAGTCTGACTTACAATTATATGAAACATAACAAGGTAAATAACAAACAGAACACCTTGATGGCCACAAAAACATATTGAATACAAAGGCTACTTAATTATACATGATAATAAAACGGTCAAACTGCCAGGAATGCTGACGATATTACTTATAATATTTATACAGGAATCCTAAGATGAAACAAGCCGACAGTCTGGAACTACTCTTTAAGTCTTGGTAGTTATTCCACTTGACAAGGTTACCAAAATTCCACCAAAATTTCTCCAAATTCTTACGGCTATTTGAGATTCCTGGTAGAAAATAAGACCCCACAAGAGGGTTGTACCAATGAAATTAAAGCTTCAGTAATAAAACCTATGATTTAGGAAAGACTATATCATCGCACTATGCAGTGTGGTCATAAAACATACATTAAAATGTCAATGGTTTTGTATTTTATCTGTTATATGAGATAGCCATGTTAACACTCAGAAAAAAATATAATTAGAAAATTCTTTTTTAAATTAAATTTCATTTTTGAATAAGATTTTTTTTTAAACAAAATAAAATTTCGTTTTTAGAGAAACTTAGCTATCAAAAATATTCACATGTTAAGATTTTTCAATGTGTTTAAGGATGGAAGGGGATTATAAAGTAGCCATGGAAAATTAGGGATCAATGATTATTGAAATAGTGCTCCATACCTGTTTTAACCCTACTAATTTAGTGTGCTTTAACCATACTAATTTAGTGTACTTTAACATACTAATTTAGTTTGCTTTAGCCCTACTAATTTAGTTTGTCTAAACCCTACAGATAGTGTTTCAGTATATAAATAAAAGACAGTGTATAATAACATAATCTATATATATGTCGATACCAGGAGATGTCAAAATGATTAATGATCATTAAAGTGATCTATTATTTCATGTATTATTTATAATGTTGATGTACAAACTATATTAATGGGTCGTTACAAAACTAGTCTAACTACATGTAAAATAAAGAAGGATGTTAAACTAGTTTTGCGTCAACCCATCAATGCATTGTTTGAAGCTTTAATGAGAGAAAACTAAGGAGTGACATTAATGATAGGAAATATATATGTTTATAAAGACAAAACATAAGTTATTGTATTTACTATGATTAATTAGTCATTCAATGCTTGCTGTAATGTTTATTTTTAACTATTTCTTAGTCTATAACTTGTCATTTCATGAAGCATCTTGGGTAAATTCACCATATTTAGTCTGAAGACTATATATCTAAGGACTTTTAATTGAAAATTTATTCAGACTTGTTAAAATATTCTAATGCATATAATCAAGTTATTCATGAATTGACCAATTAACATTATTACAAAAACGGGCGTAAAGAGTGCACTTAAAAGGAGTATCTTTTGTTTAATTTTTTTTTTTTTATAAGACAAGGGTAGCAGCCCTAACAGAAAATGTTGTTCTTGCATTTCTCAAGTTACAAGACCAAAGTGAGGAAAATAGCTTCTAATTTACTTTTCACTAAATTCTCCACACATTATCAATCTATCAATAAAATTTAAACAAACTACATAACCTTTGCAGTTTGAGAATATGTAAATCAATTTTCAATTATCAACATTGTATTCAATTTACTCAGTTATCAACCTGATCTGGACATTTGTTATCTATAAATGCATTTGTAATAATTTAATAACCAATAACAAGTGAACTGGTGCATAAATTTTACAAACTTGTTAAAAAAGTGAACTCAGTTAACTCTGAAAATTGGAAAAAAACAAATTATCTATTTTTATTGACATGTTATAATGTGCATTGTATCAGGTTAAAAAATCAATTTAAAATCAATTATACCACTTTTAAGTTCATGTATTTTGACATTATCTGCTTAAACTATCAACTTATTTAATCATTGGGATATTGTACATAAGAAGAAATTTTTGACAATTTGTTTTAAAATGATAAAGAATTCAATTTTTCAATTCAATTTTTCTTTTTTTTAATGCAGTCCCAGTTTAACTTTTTGTATGTTCCAGAGTGCAAAAAATCTTAATTTTAGGAAGACAGACAAATTTCAATAATTATGACACTTGTAACAAATAGATTAAACAGATTCTTGACAATCCTTTGTATAAGCTGGAAAAAACCAACTTTTCAAGACTGCCAACAAGTTGAATCTACAAAGACTTTGATGAAAGACACACCATTTTGATTACAAGTCTCAGCAATTTTTTCTAGATTTTTTGCGACATTACAATTCCCAATGCTGTCTGTACACAGAAACTATTACCCAGGCTAAACAGTCTTGATTTATGTTTTCAGCATAGGCCTCTAAAGCCATGACAAGAAACCTAATTAATTATTATTAATTAATCAATTAATTTCACGGATGTCCTATAAAATTAAGCCAAATAAAGTATAAGGCTGTGTATGGGTAATAGGAGATGAACAGATGAAAGTCAGATACAATCTGGTTCGCTTCAATAGATATCATTAATGGAAGAAAAAGGCTTGGCTCAAGTTTAACATACATTTGACCAGTTTTTCTATACATGGTCAAAAAGCCACAAAAGCCAAACACAGCAGCTGTGACTTAAATTTATTCATTAACCTTTTTCAATGTACAATTTCCAATACATAAAAGAAAATTAATGAAACACAAGACCCGTGGTCTGTAAATTGTACACACTCGATGAACCTCTACAAGTTAACCCATGGTCACAATGAAATGATTTTTATGACAATTTAATCGAAGCCCAGCAGATCAATTTATTCTCATCAAAGATTTACACACATCATGTTTATACTCTCAGATTACAATCAACTCTAACCAGAGAAGCGTAAATCAATTGTATACTTTATAATCAAGAGGGCGACTTAAAGTCAAACGTCTTCAGTTCCTACAATTTTTGTGACCATCCAAAATTTTGTTCTATTTAATTTGAAAAACCATTTAACTCCAAAAAAAGGAACTTTTATAAAACAAAATATCTTAAGCATTTAAAATGTGGGAGAGAATTTTTATTGAAAATTTAATCACATATGTGGTCAAGTTCATAGTAAAAGTGTCAAAAGATCAAATCGACCAATCATAATTAAGATATAAATAATCACATGATTTTTGACCAATCAGAGTTCAGATGTCAATTAAGCCCTGATAAATTCTAAGACAGTGAGGTAGCCTGTCTTTCAAAGATATTCCTCAAGGATATCATGTTAAAATTTTCATCAAGTGTCCTCTGAATCTCAACATTTTTCTGCAAGTCAACAACAAGTTCTGAGTATTTACATAGCAATTGAATTTAAGAGGTAAATTGTTACACTAAGTCACAGTTATTGTTTGTTAACTGCTTCAAAAATATTACTCATCATCCTAAGGCTTGGAACAACATAAAAGACAATAACTTGTGTACAGGAATTTTATACAAAGGTTCTCCCAGTTCATATTTAACAGCTATGATTAAAACGTAAATTTATATCAAACTATGTGAAACCCGAATCCGAACATTAACCAGTAATGTATGTCGTCAGTGTATTATTTACGCACCTGATCGATTCAAAAACGTACATGATAAAGGACGATAAAAGACGTGCTTGTATGATACAGTTGACTAAATTACAAAATTTCCACAATGTTGTACCAAATTTTTATTGTGTTCTTTTATACATAGGATGTGTTTTTTATTATCTATAGTCGGGTTTTAACCATGAATGCAGTGATTCAACAATTTCTACATAAAAGGGTATCATCATTTCAATATTAAAGAAAACTGAGTCACAGCCGATCTGTTTCAAATTACAACATTGGCATGCACAGTTTTATTACATCTATTACGCAACATAAAAAACTTCAAAGGACCCAGAGAACATTTTAATATAAAAACAACATCTATAACGTATCAAGCAAAATTTTATAAACTGGTTTTTACGAAATACTTAAAATAAAATACATAAATCAAAATCCTTGCTGGTAATTTTTCTTATCAAAAACATGATAACCAGTCTAAAACCTGTTAAAGTTTCTATTGGTATTCATTCAAACCGTAGGCGGCCATTTTGAATCTTCACAGGTTATATATTCTATTTCTTATCGAGCTGTTTCACGACAAAAGAATTCAATTGCACGGAAAAATGACACCAATGAAACACACTAGGTCTTCAATAAAAAGGTTTAAAAGGATGTCAAAATAAGAAGGTTAGAGGGATGAAACTGTCCTAAAATCAAGAGAAACAAACATTACGCAGATCTCAATTGTTGAAACAGATTTAGATGGCTAAAATTGTACTACAGTAAGATTAGACAACCTCTGAGTTAAAAATACTGATAAAATAGTGTTTGGCTTAAAACCTTCACTGTCAAGTCGAATGTACAATCCAGTCAATGTACATAAAATAGAATTGCAATTAAAACCAAAGAAAATTTCAGGTATTAAAATTACCAAAATTTATAAACAAGCATTGTTAGCACATTTTGATTATGAAAATGACAGATTATAATGAATGAGAGAAGCTTGCATGATCAATTGGTTCTATGACATCCATGTCATATAGATGCTTGATCAAAATGATAATTAAATAATGAATATGCAATAATATTTACACAAGTGCATAAAAATGTGACAGCCTCAAGAAAAACAATTTTATTCCTGAGGTATTTAGCTAAGATGTAAGTGACACTATCAAAAATGAATCAGTCATTTTCCATCAAACTATAAAACTTCGCAGTTCATCATGAATTATTCTTACATTTAATTTACTCATGTCATGACATCTTATAAAGATCTATAAAATGAAAACAGCCATTTTATATTTCATGTTTACTAAGCATTCAAAATTAAAATGAAATTTGTTAACTGTTAAGTTTACCAGGATTTTACACAACTTGTCAATATTTTTTCCGTTGTTTACAATGGTAATTATAATTACATTGTACAATAATCATCAATAAGTCAAATTCATTACTTCCAAGAAGTAACAAAATGGTAATTTTATCACACAAAAAAAAACTAATTAATATTCATGAAAATAAATTACATTTATTAATAGGTCTGAAAAACAGCAAATAAGGAAATGTAAGAGATTAACGATGAGTTATTTCGATTTAAAATTAAAGCATATTTTTTTTTATCTGGTGATGTAAAATAAAATTTCATTAACTTCAGCTTAAAATTGACTTAATTTCTATTCAGGACAAAATGGACTTTCACAACCATTTTAACTGACCATTCAGATGTGTTTGCCACAAATTGAAGCAAGATTCGTCACCATGAAAGTATTTGTATTATCCTATAGGAAGAATCTCATTAGTTAAGAATAGATTATAAACAGATACCAATCCCACTACAATAATAGATCCACGGGGAACAAAAAGATTTACTCCCCGTTTTTGACCATTGTTAAATAGATAGCAATTATGGTAGAAAAAATGTGATCGTTAGCAAAGATTATAACCTTGAGCATTTTAACGCAAATTTGGGGACTGAACCGTGTTTTTAACAAAAGTAACGAGGGTGAAAATTTAAGTATCAGGGTCATAATATGTAATACTTATACCAAACCCTGTCTCATTAGTTTAAAATTTAAAATAATCCTTTAAGAAAAGATTATTTAATCGTAGCAATAAATTGTACTATAATATACCTGCATATAGATTAAAATAGGTCAAGCCAAAATCACGTTTTTTGTGAAATAACAGAAATTACATAATTACCTCCCCTGACAGATATTATAAAACTATTGTTATATTTACAATAAGTGAACTGATATTTCACACAGGCCTTTTTTTAAAAACATATTTGAAATTGAATTAATTTGCATAAATTATAAGAAATTGGAAGTTTTTCGGATGAAATCAAAGTAAACCCACAAACATACCATTCAAATTATGTGTTGAGCACTTTTAAAAGAACCAGGAGGTCTAGTGTAATGGAAAAAAGTTCAATGGTGAAGTTAACATCAGAATTCCATTGGTTTCCTCAAATTATTACAGATTTCTCATCATTGTAGATTTTTTTAATATGCTTGATATGTCAACCTACATCTTGTGATATCACAGGACTCGGTTTTTGCAGTGTCAAAGCCAAATTTTAGAAATTCAAGTTTAACCCCATCCAACATCCTCTGGTTTTAATTAATCACCTTAAATTTTAATGATCACTAGCCTAATTTATCATTATACATAGTAAAGGGAAAGATTCACTAGCCACACTTATAGGAACTTGGTAATTTTCACAATCCAGAATCAATTTTCACTATTTCAGGGATTCGGGCTTATTTGGGTTATGGCAATGACTTGGTTTACAATGCCGAATGTGACAATATGTTGCAATAGTATAGTAGGAAGCTGTAATAAACATAAAAGAATTCGACCACAATATTACTTTACAACTAAGCAAAATATGAACAAGAATTATGAAATATTGATTAAACATGCAGTTAATGTACGTAATATATGCATGCCTGCACATTTGTTTCTAAAGGTATTTTTTCAATGTTTTGTCAAAGTAGAACGATCCCAACTACCGGGTATATAGATATAGATCATACACAATGATTGCAGATCAATACAATAACAAGATAAAACTAATCAACAATGAAGGCATTTTAAAACAAACCTTTGATAAAAGTCCTAAAATAAAAATCAAGCTTTTCATCCTTGAGTTAAGTATATTACATATAAAACAATCCAAAACATTTCATGTCATCAACTAAATGCAAAAATTCAGTCCGTGTCATACAGAGGCTTCATGTTAAGCTTTTAAACGACTCAGAATTGATTTACACACCCCTCTTGAACAACTTAAAGAGGTTGTAAATATGAAACAAAAAGCCATATAAAAATGTCAACAGTATTTGTACAGAAACTCATTTATAGTTGTTTGATAAACTATTTGGCAAAAACATCGGAAATATCACTTCTGAAGAAGCCATGGTGAAGATACAAGACACTATAAATGTCCCACTTGTTCTATAAGCTATGTGAATTTTTTTTTATTTTTAAGATTTTATCATTTTTTATCCATTGATAAAAGGGACCAAGAACTTGCTGTGCTTAGTGACAGTTTTCATGCCAAAGATTGGTGATAATCTACAGTTAAGGGTACTTCACTAAAACTCAACAACCATTGGTTGATAACATATCATACTGGAGTCGTCCAATAAAATCGTATAAGATTGACCCCTCAGCGGCAGACTCTTGGTATACATCATAAATAATAGTTTTGTTTATAGGTCTATCACAGATATAATCATATTTTAATATCTACTAATGGCTACTTTCCAGTTTTAAAGTGATGGAATCCTGAAGATAAACAAATCAATGTAATATAGACAGAATGCTGCCTATTTAGAACACAGATGGTCAGAATTTAAGATATTTATGTTACAATAAACATTAGTAACAGCTTATTATCATCAAAAAATCTAAGATAGATCAATTTCTATTGAAGTTTGTATTGAACAAACAATAAGATACCTCATGAGAATATAATAATAAGTTACTTAACATATAGTACCGACAATTATTGTTTGGGGGGGGGGTGTTTTTGAGGAGGGGGGGGGCTTCTGTTTTGGAACAGCCTATGTTATGTACTTATCTCATTTGATATGCATAGCTGAACACTAATTTTTAAGGTAGGCTACCTAGTTGGACATTCAGCTATATATTTTACATGTCTGAAGACTGAACCATAATGTTAACTAACTGAGTAACAACGTGTCCGAACCCTGATATAGGTCATGACGGGCGATAGAACTTAACTTTAAACATTGAACCCTGCAATATTACAGTATTTTAAATTCATAGTCAGTTAACATGGTTAGCTTTTTGGAATAACCATTTTACTTTATGGATTCAAATAGTAGTATCCTTCTCTATCAGAGTAACATTATAATGCCTTTACAGTCAAAGAGCCAAGCATTATATAAATGGAACAAAACTTGATAATGCTCTTCAATATTCTAACTTCCTAAATTAAAGTTTTGAAATTTCTACATGGTTGATAAGCTGTTTTAAAGTAATGAACAATAAAACTTAATGGAAACTGATTAACATTGAAGTATTTAAAGTAAGTGTAATGTTTTAACTTTAAATCTTTCCACACCTATGATTTAAGCAAGCTTATTAAGTATATATAACTTCAGTATACATAAAGTTTCCTAGTATTATACAATTTGTATTGATTATAGTATTTTAGCTTATTTATTATTAAGAGAGTACTTGTTGGATCAATTATCTTATACCTTCACACAATTATAGAGGTTAGCCTTTATACTTCATTCATTGATTTAGGATAATCAACAAAAATCGGGACTTATAAGATCAGTCTTGGCCATAAAATGCATGTCAGACAGTTCCTGGGTTTTCATTGCCCAAACTCTTGTTAATTTCAACATACTCAGTACAGTCAAATTGGAAGTTTTTATAGATGTTCTTGCTTTTTTCACCAAACAAAGGTCTGTCTGATTCTATGTTTTTTGTGGAACATGTTCTTGCTTTTTTTCACCTATTGTATGGTCAGTCTGATTTCTTGGAATAAGTTCTTGTTTTTTTTCACTTTAGAGTCTTTAAGATAGTGAGATATATATCCATGTCAATTATAAACATAAACAATGTCATGAAGAGGATAATTTACTAAGGAAAACCAAAATCCAACAATAAATTATTCAAAATGAAAATTTTATCAAAGAACTCAATGGATGACCTTTTCACAAACCAGAGACAATCCAAGTTGCCAAAGATGATTATACACAGGTCTATGTATGTTATATCTTAGCTTTAATTAACTTAATAGGTCCATTTCTGTCACCAACAATTTACAGATTTTTTAATGGTGTTGAATTAAGCAAAAAAAATACGACACCATAAGTTAACTAGAAACAGAAATATTTCAACAATCATGAAGGCTAGAACAAAGACAGGACAAACACATCATGACATCAAGTTCATGTAAAAAAAGCAAAAAATAAAATTGTTGCGTTAACGGTTTTTATCCTCGTCCTTTATGTAATATACCATAACCATCCTTTATGTAAGACTGAAACAATGAAAGTGCATGCTCGAAACAATCAATCAAATGTAAGATAATGTATAGTTGACATAGACAGTCTATCATCATTGAGATATAAAGGTGTTTGGGTTTTTTTTCCTTCTAAACATCATGATGTAAAACAATAATAACACTGAGGTAATAAAATGGCCGATTGTAAATAAAACTAAAAACGAAAATGTCCCGAGGCTGATTTTTAATGAGTAATTAAAGCATTAACAATGTATACAGGTATGGTATTTTATAAACGCTATCAGCTATATCTATATTCGATATAATGTTCATGTTATCATATACTTATGCTTGCATTATCAAATACTTCAGTTATAAAAAATTCATGTGTTTGCATCATTGATAAAAAGATTTATCAATCCATTAGGTCTATATTAAATGAAACACCTACACAACAATAATCTTAAAATCCATGAATAGTTTTAATGTGAATGAAAAATATTAGATAACATCAGAAAAATTTACAAATGGAGAAAAAGCCCATCCCATTCTGCAGGCATTTAACATACATATAGTTAAATTATTGTGTAAAGAACACTTTATTACAACATAAGCATGCATGACATAAAACTATTGTTAATTTTACATGCTAGAAATATTTGGTGTTGACTAACATATCTGACATGCATTTATAAATAACTTTCATTATCATTATTTTTACTATTATTATATTTATTATTTCTAACATTATCATCATCATTATCATTATTTTGATATATGTCGTGAAGTGAGTGCAAACTAAATGCAATGTGGTTATAAGTAATGACACATATTTGTGGCACCATTTTCTAATTTTGAGTCATCTAACAACAATAAAACATAAAATAAAACATCTTCAAAATAAGGACTGTAACAGTCCAAGCTCATATCTTATTGGTGGACTCTGTTCAGGATTTTCAGATCATCAATTCAAAGACAGCATGGAAGCCCCTAACCCCTAAATCTGACCAACGAATATTACTAAGCCTTCCTCATTCAATAAACCATGCTAGGAAGCGTTAATCCCTTATCACAAGAAATTAAA
Organism: Mactra quadrangularis; assembly: GCA_025267735.1. NCBI lineage: Eukaryota > Metazoa > Mollusca > Bivalvia > Venerida > Mactridae > Mactra > Mactra quadrangularis. Next base: position 35,140,629 of record CM046308.1, on the reverse strand, counting down.
ACCTTTACCATACTTGCCTAGTACAACCAATCTGCCTCAACAAAAACCTATGCCATATGGTTACTTAAGCTAGATAGATTAGCATGCCTCATGTTTTTAATCAAACCTAAATTAAACAATCCCATAAGGTCAGAGCATGATGAAGGAATTAGTGAAGAATAAATTCAAAGCCAATTAATTAGCTCAATTACTATTAATTGAAAACTATGACAGAATCTTACATGCATCACATCTGCTCAAGTGATCCTCCATTTTTGTTACCAATTAAGTAACAATATAACTGTCTGTTTTTATTTGTACAACAAATTATGACAATTTACTTGGCAAATATGAATTCATTATACATTCATTGCTTTCAACAACTTTGTAATACAATGCCAAATAAATGTTAACTTATGACAGGAATACTACTTCAATACTGTTCTAGCAAAGTTTCGAAAACAAACCTTGTTAACACATCAAAACAACGAAAATTCAACATAACAGAAAGTAGCCTCCTTTTTTCATATCTATGAATTGTAATCCTAAATTTTCTTTTCAAATTTCTAGAACAAAGATGTTTACAGTAAATTACTTCAGTCTCAATAAAATTTGATAACATGGGATAGTTTTAATAGAATAGTTTTATTTTTCTCCTATACTTCCAAACGCTGCTTAATTTTGCATCAATTTTACAGTCAGCAAAATTAGCAGTTGATAAATAAGTGGTCCTGAAGTTGAACAATGACGTTTAAGACCCATAACCTAAAAACTGAACTAGGGCAACTAAGAAATATAGCAAATGAAGTTATAAATTATATAAAGACTGTCTCAGATATGCACCTATCATACCTTAAATAAACAGAGACTATTTTTATCACACAAAAAAAATGACAATTCTTAAACAAAGACATAATTGGTAACCATCAAAGAGCTGAATTTTCAAACAAGAGAATCTTATAGCTCATTCTACAATAAAGGCTGTGTTAAATTTTGAAAAACCAATTTATTTCAAACTAAACTGATTCTGATTGCATGACATAACAAAGCTTTTCTTTCATCTTGCACTTTACCATATGTCACAGATAAATAATCAGATCTTAAAAGGGAAAGACTTGATATAACAAGCCATCTTTAGCTTTACTAAAAAGCATCCCATTTTCTATAATAAATCATGAAAAAAAGTCAGGTAGTTTGAATTGAAGATGAACGAACAGTCTGTCCAAAAATATCAAAATAATGCGAGTTCAATTAGTCGCAACTCAAGCAAGACGTGATATTTCATGATATATACAACAAATTGTTATTAAATATATCTATACAGTTTAGATATATACAAACATATCTTTCTATTCGACAAAGAAAAAATTATTTCACGATGGAGAAAAATCATTTTCACGCCAATCTGACATGACAAGGTAGCAATACATTTACAGATATTTTACGACCGTAGCATTTATCAGTAAGATATATTAATTCATTTTTCTTTTTGCCATCTCATTTGAATAAAATATCCATTTGGCAACCAATTTGTTTAAAAAAAGACGACATTCAAACATGGCAATGATCAAACAGTCTATATAGCCGTAGTCTTTGATACAATGTGCTCAGTTGAAAACTGAACATAATGTTTTTTTAAATTTTATACAAATTTGCATTTATCCCCCGCAGCCCATATTTCCTCCAAAAGATTGATTTTACTTCTAATATATACACGTAACATATTTTCCATTGAATATTGAACAATCATTGCGGACCTATGTAAATACATTGAACTACATACAGCAACCCTAACAAAGATGTATTGATTTGTAAAACCAAAATAGGGAAAATATAAAATTTGAACTTTGAAACATTTTTCATATTTTAAATTCAGTGTAAGAGTCTCAATGCTGAGTATACTATAAAAGATAAATAAATGCTCAAAATAATAAATAATAAAAAATTTTGCACCTAAAAACACTAATATCACTTTGATACCATATTTTAGTGCGCAACCATTGAGTAGGTTCAATTACTAAAGACCATGTCTTAAAAGACAGGAACTCAGCAGCTGTAAAGAAGCTGAAACTACTCTATTCCAGCATAATAAAATGGTATATACAAACAAGTGGAGCTCAATTACAAACAGCTTGCTCAACAATTTATTCAAATCTACAAAAAAGCAAGTTTTGAATGTCTCAGACTGTTTTCATTAAATTACTGGAATGTCTAATAGAATTCATAGCAAGCTTTCTACTCTCAGTATTTTGTTTATGTAATTCTATAAAAGGAAATAGTAAAACAACATTAATAGACAAGAAACTTAATTGAAAATGTCTTGAAATTGAGAAAAGACATTGGATTCCTAGGGTAGGCATATAGTTATGAAGACAATTCATTTCTATTACTGAAAATACCAACCCCATCCTCAAGTTTACAAATTCTCTTTGATAGCTTGAAGCTATCTCTATATGGTACACAATTTTTTGAATTTGTTCCTAAAAATCTTTTTTTGATGTAAATGTCATGAGTTTTAAGACATTCTATAATGTTTATTTTCAACCAGTAATACAATATCTAGACCTAAAATAGCATACACATATCACAAAAAAATCAACCTAAAGTTAACAAAGGAACCCAAAGCAAAACAATGAACCCTAAGGAAGCTTATAAATTTTGTACGCTTACTAAGACTTGAGTTGACTATGTAAAACTGTAACTTATACGGTGGGTAATGAAAACTTACACCAGTGGGCTACAGCTGAAGAATGTCTTCATAAAACACCTAAACTAGATGACTGAGACCGTTCACCAAGCAACGGATACACTTGTTCAGATATGCATCATAAATTTGAAACTTTATAAACCCTATCTAAACTTAATGACCGCATAACAAACGATTATATTTTGTGTATGAACAATAGACCATGAAAAACTAGCGTGTTATATTGTGTTATATCGAGTATTATGTTTTAGTCATTTTGATTGATCGAGGGAAGATACTTGACAATGAAACAACGGCTACATTAAAAAAACATTCTTACATTCTAAATGGTCTGAATAAAAAATTCAGGTAACCTTAATTGTCAATTAAGATAAAGGTATACAAACACTAACTACGTAAAATTCAAAACTACCATGTTGATAGTCATATAATTTGACAATAATTAACTTTTAGTATAAAATATTTCTGAATTTTTTTTTTATATCAGATTTCTGAATTGATGATACACGTTCTTTTAATAAACATTTGATAATCATTCTATTTTCATACATAAAGGGAGGTAATATTTTTCATACATTAAAGGGAGGTAATATGTATATTTTATTGCACAAAAATTGTGTTCACAGGTAAAGTTCAAAATTATAACCTATTAAAGTAAAAAACTAACATACTTAAAAGAGTATATAGGGGCAACTTACTGTTAACATTGCAATTGACAAAAAATATTTGCATTAGAGGGCTGAACCTGAAGCCATGGACCTTAAATTCAAGTCAGGTTAGAGTGCTACAACCTTATTACAAATATAAATTGAAAATCAATAGGTAGGTTAACAAATTTTTAATCCAAAGATCTTATCCCACTCAAATACTGTCAAAGAAAACAATCAAGTTTTTGAAACAATGCCAGATTAGGTCAAATTATTTACTAATTATAATATGCTGTATTTAACGAGATTTCTTAATTAGAATTAATCATAAACTTGTGATAATGATCTTAAATAAATTATTAAGATTTAAATGTCATTTCTTCTACATATAGCTATGAGTCAATCATTATGTTTCGTAAGCTGTTCTTATTGTATGAGTAAATGAGTTTAGCTCAATTGACTACTAAATTTAATTCATAGTTTATTCAGACCATACAATGTTGTAGCACTAGCCCTGAATTTTTCATGTTATAAAAGTAAAAGACAAAATTATAAACTACATGGGTGAAAGTTGAAAGTTTTGAAAATACTGAAATTCTACTTCAAAAAATATGGAGCTGGACAGATTTCTTATTAATAACATAGAGTAATTTGTTCTCAAAATACTGAAATCAGTATTATTATTAATACTGAAAACTTTCATCCATGAAACTAGCCTGACTATATGAAATATGTATTTTTTCACTAGCTGATTTAAAGCCCCTATATCAAAAGTAACTTTGTTTTTTTTACTGCAAAGAAAACAGACATTTATCTATTTAAACACCTTTAATGAACATGATTTTTAATTAAATGCAAATTTTACCTAGATATGTTCATATTATTTATTGTATTTCAAAGTGAAAGTAGATCGAAACCGAAAGTAGAATTCGGTTGTCAATACTTGAAACAATAGTTTTGATCACAGTATATTAAACATGAAGTCTTATTAGAAAAAAACTTACCCCGAATTACATAACTAAGCTTTTAAACTATTTTGGATCAGGTATATTAAACATCAGTGTATAAATGAATATAATGCGCTCTTATAAAAGTACCCTACTTTTTTAAGAATTGGAAACTTTTTCAAACTCAAATTAGAAAGCAGAATGGTCTGAACTGGTAATTGTGTCCTTAATGCATATTATATTTTGATAAATTCATGGTTGTAAAACAATTTTAAAGTCTACTGTTTAAGAATATATCTTCATTTAGTGGCTTTAAATACTTGACATTAGTTCAATAATCCCCATAAGTGCTGCTATCTATTTTCATTGATTGAAAGTACAGAAATATTGTAGGGAGTATTTAAATCAGAAGGATCAATGTTTGTACCACAAAAAGTTAAAATTCAACAATATCTAGTACAAGGAAGAGTTACTATTGATATTTTGGTGTCAAAGCAAACTTATCAATATCATAAACTATTGTTTAAAGTTCACAACAGTCAAGGGTATGAAATCGTAACATGGGTTTACATTTATCATTGTTATAACAAGGGTTAATATTCCTCATCATATTTACAAGACAATTATTCTACAACAATGGTAGAACATGTCACGATCATATTGAGAACTAATCTAAAAGTAGAACTATTATGTCGACAATGGCAATTTACAAGCCTAATTTATGCGGAGAGAGCTAATGAACATTTTTAACATAGCATTAGTTTAACATTTTTTCATTCATTATTTTTCATTATGATTATCTATGGCATGATGATTATGCTTTTACAAAGTAATATTTTATTCATATTCTAAACAAAATATTAGTACGGATTACCAGACAACTATGTTATGTTAACTACCATACAAAATATTATTATCTACCGGCATTTTGAATACATTTATTCAAGTTTAAATAAACATGCAGCAATCATACGAAGAACAGAGAAGAACAGAATATCATAATTGCTAGAAGTATTACTAAGGGAAAATCATTTTGAATTATGGAGCTTGAAATAAATTTGATCAATTTTTATTTATTTTAAGATTTAATAATAAATTTTATGAAAACACTCAATCAAGCTTCTAAATATAGAAACAAATTTCTAAAATCAATTCAATAATCAAAATAGGGAAATCTTTAATTTCTCGGCAGAATTTGTATTGTAGGTGAATATAATAACACTGTCACCAACTTCAAAGGACTACCTTATTTAGCTGTGAACCAGCTTGAGTTATGTTTACTATAGGTCATTTAGGATAGACAAAGTTAAATGATATTCTATGTCAACAATGTCTTGTGTTATCCTTAACAAGCTTGTACAATTCTTCAATGTAAACTTTTAAATAACAAACGAAACAAGAATAAGAACAATAAATGAATGAAGAAATCCAGGCGTTACCTCAAATCTCCGCAAGTATTTGGCTGGCAGTGACAAATTGTACACTGAGCACACAAATTAATAAGAGCATGATGTCATTACACTATCATGAAAAGTTCCCCAGAAAAATATTGACACAAAGCGTAGAATAAATGTAATGCCACATTAAGAAATTGTAACAATTTCTCACCATGTCAAGAAACCCAAATGGAATATGCTTAAATAGACAATAAGTGCATTATAATATTAATCATCATTTGTTGTTTCATTTTAAAATTACATTATATTCTGACTTAAACTAATTTCATTGTTTGTCAAGTAGTACCTACAAGTCATATGTTGTCAGTATGATTAAATGATGCTGAATTTTTCAATTTTCATGAAACCATTTGTTAAAACTACTCTTCAGAGACTGAGGTAATATCTTCAACATCAACAAGTTATTAAAACAATACAATAGTTATACTTTTCTAGACACGTTCATTAAGTCCTGATCTTATACCTTTTGTTCTTAAGCTTTAAAGTTCAGACAACAATGCAGTCTTTACCAAAACCCACTAGCCTGATGCCAAGGACTGGTTATAACAGACTCAGGATAGTAAACTAAATTTAATATTTCATATGGTTGGACTAATTGATAATTTTAACCTTATTATATACAAAACATAGTAAGTTGAGTTAGCGCTCAAGAAAATTTAAAGGCTAAGACTGCAATGTCGAGTTATCCAGGAAGGGATCAAAGGGGAACCCGGCCAAGACAAATAAGACTACAATTCTACATACAATTTCTAAGTTTCTGCAAGTATTTTTGAAATGCAAGGGGTCTTACAAAGCTGGATCCAAAATTATGCACTCTCAGAATTGCTACATTTATTTCATCAAACATCATCAACAAAGCATAAACATGTTTATTTAAACATCTTGGGTACAATAGGTAAATAAATATTGGCTGATACAAAATCATTCCAACTGTTATCAGTATAATAAACCATTTTGGAGCAATGCAGTTTTTTTGCTCACAACATGTATAAATGTTTTCATCATGCAATCAATACAAATAGAATCTGCAATCTATGAAATTCATGACAAAAAGTGTGAAAAAAAACATCAAGCATGAATTATCTGGAGAGAAATCAAAATTGCAATGTCAAAACAGCACAACTGATATATTTTGATGGAGCGTATTCATTCAGTGTGCATGATTTAAAATTATTACTTTGCATATTTTACAACAACTGTACAAACGTGCATTTTAAGTGCACAATAAAACATTTATACTAAACTTTATGAAAGCTTTATCAATATCCATCAACCATTAACCTCTTAAATTTCAAAATCTAGAATATTAATAAAAATATCTCATAAATTAAACATTTGAGTAAAAAGCAATTATTTTTTCATCAAACATTTTTAATAAAAAAATTTGCAGTCTCTGTACTAGAGAATATTTTCTATGCACTTAAGTTTTAATTCAAAGTTTGATTTTGTTGAAACAGTGAAAACTTCTGCACAATTACTAAAATCATGACAATGTTTAATTTGCAGTGTTAGCAGTAATGATAAAGTGGCTGTTGTAGAGAGGGTGTGGGATTACTTTCATGGAAAAATGAAAGAAAGAGATGAAATTGCTGTTGCTGTTGTTAAGAGATGGTTGTTATTAAGATAGGACAGTTTTGGGAGGATTTAAACTCTTACTGACCTAGCAATTCATTAAACCATTATTGAAGAATCAGAAGTTTAAAGCATTAAATTTTGACATCAATCTTAAAATACCATAAATTCTCAAATTAATTAAAATTCACTAATTGCAGATTGTGAACTCATTAGTAGTGGGTGAATATTAATTCTTAATTAGTTCTTTTTAGTAACCATAACAATTGAGCATGTAATGGTAACCATGGCAACCTTTATGATAGTCATGGTCCATTAAAAATAATTGAGCATGACAATACTTGCCACCAGACAGTACCTAGCACTTATTACAACAAAGATATATCAACAAAACAGATAGTATCTACAACATTCAGTTTTCACACTGAGAAAATAAATTTTCTCAACAAAAAATACCCTACTGTGAGTTCACAGTCATGTTTTATATACAAGTTTTTTTTTTAAAGATAGACTGGTGATTTGAACTGGATAGGATGAAAAAAAATATTGTATATTGTAGTTAATTTATTAAGACTTAAAAAACACAGTTAGTTTTAAACTTTGGGCTGATATCTTTGTACTTTATCTAAATTGGAATGCAGGTTTTCATTTGTCACACAGACATTTGCCTTAACTTTCTTTAGCACAAGACCCAATTTATTATGTTACATTTCAAACAGCAAAATTATCAACTAGCCCAACTATATGAAATTAGTAATTTAACTAGCCTGAATCAAATTTCACTAGCCCTGGACTTCAGGCTTGTTGGTTAGTTAGGACAATGACTGGTCATATCTGATAACATTATGTTAAGAAAACATATCCAAGTGAAGAGGCAACAAGGATGTCCATATAAAGGACAATTATAAATTGAACAATTGTATCAAAATACACCAGTAGAATTTCTTAAACACAAATCAAAACCATTTTAACCGTAAGTAACAAATGAATTTACAAACAAATCAATTTGAAGAATAAAATCCCCATTTTGTGACATGCACAGACACCCTACCATCATTTCTTAACTTTTGACTATTTAAACCTAAAAATACGATAAAATTACAGTACATGATTTTTATGTCAATATCAAAAACAGCAGTTAATAGGGGGCCTAAATATCACCTGCAAAGGTACCCTTACAATCCTATATTCAATTAAGGCGGGTATTTACAACCGAATCAGACCAAAAATCATTTCAAATCTTAAAATCAATGGATATATGTGACCACCCACAGTCCTTGAACAGGATAGGCAACTCCGTTAGTTGTACACCGCTTAATACCACAAGGTTTTTTAACTCTTCTTTAAAAAGGTGACAAATTTAGCTGTCAACTCGGTAAAATTGAATTTTAATTGAAATCAAAATTGGCAAATCTTTTCATACTTAGTCGTCCATTTAAGTAGGTAACGAATATTAATTTACTATGACTCATAATCGGGTACTTAGTAAACAATGCTAAAATATAAAAACATCAAGAATTGAGATCTACAGTTACATTAGAAAACAAAAATTCAATCTTGCAATAATTGTCGAACCATTTTATTAATACACACAGGTCATCTAACAAATCATTTTACTTATAACAAAGGGTCATCCTAAAACTGACATACACATTTTTGCAAAATTAACAATTAATTAAAATTTCATCTGTTACTTTGACTTTCTATGTATATTAAAGTCAATGACTGTCCATAAATTATAAAACCTCCACATAAGGACACCTTAGTGCTACCTTAATGAAGAAAGAGGGTCATTAATTTCAAAACCTACTCAACACTGGTGTCAGTTAAATGTAAATTCTCTAACCAAACAATTTCATTCTTGTTTTTAAAAGAAGATGACTGTTTTCAACAGCTTGTTATGCTTTTTTGTAAATAATGCTTATAAATGATGTACATGAGAAATACAAATGAATACATATTTTCAATATAGTCATGTGTTTGTCGTTTTTTCCCCAAGTAACCATGAAATTCAAATTGTGATATTGATAAAAATTTTGAGTCCCTTTCTTCTATGTTTTATATGAAAAATTCAGATCAAATGGATGACAGGTAGAATTTACTTATATTACAAAAAAGTTTTAACAGTGACAACTCTTAATCCTTCTCTCCTATCAAACACATACAGTTCATAAAGAGTTCATTCAAAATTTCATATACCAAACTTGGACCTTAGTTCTTTCGAGTTGACAACAGCGGAATCTTTCAACCGACATAACAAATGGACAAGACATTATTATCTTTAATTTTTACAGCTATGTTACGTTATCGACCCTAAATGAGAAAAACATTGCCATTAATTTTGACCAAACATATGACTAAACATGGAAATCACTAAATCTTATGAAAACTTAGTGTTTTTCTGCATTTTTGATATCAGCTTTAACTCCTATTGCAAACTTGGGGATTGAATGTTTTCCCTTAAACTGCTGTGTCACTGGCACCCAAAGGGTCATCACTGCCATAGTTCACAAATTTAGTTTGTGATAAAAATTTGTAAATTTATGCAAGTTTGTTTTTAAATCATAAAACTTTATTATCACTATGATTTTGAAAACTGTTGATAGAAAGAAAATAATAAAGCCTGTTGTTCACAGGTTTTCTTGACAAAAAAGAAATTTGAAAATGTCAAAGCTATCTTCAAAATGTCCGCCTACTGTGTTATCAAATTTTTGTAGAAATTGCTGGACAATACATGTCAACTGATGTCTATGTTCAACAATTTTGTTATTCAACACCCAATATGTTTATTATTATAACAAATAGAATGGTTCTAATACTGTTTGATCCTGGTTTACAGACTGGTAACAAAAGACAAATCTACCCCAAAGATATTAAACTAAAGAAAATCCTTTTCATGCAGCCAAACTGATAAAAATATGGTGAAAATCTTTCAACACATTCAAATTTATGAAAAAAGACCCATGATAAATTTGAACTTAATCTGGGAGACTTTATTTTGGTAGAAAAGCTAGTTATTCAAGAGGTTCAAAAATTTACTGATAAAAATTATTCAAACCACAGTTTTTGTTCAAGTCTATGAAATTTTAAAATAAATGAGTCATTGATTAATCTTATTCACAATTTTACATAACCTTAGTATAACTAAGATACAGGCATGCCTAATACCAATCTATTTAATGTAAAACTTTGAGAAAATATTTGATTAGTTCACTGAAATGAAAAGATAAAACAAAATGGGACTCAATAAATCCATACCATTCACACACCATAAGTATATTCATACTGTATATTTTTGCCACCTGCAAATCTTATGTACCAGTCTGTTTCAATCTATTTTACCACAATTTTCAAAACTTTGTATCAATTATGTAATTTAAGCTAGATAATTGTTTTAAAACATGGGTAAATCTATGATATCAATAAATAATGGCTGTTTTTGCAGCACAGTTTCTCATTTTGAAAATCAAAACAGTAACACTTACAAAAATGAGGGCAATGAGGGTTGGCACAATACAACTGAGTACTGACGATTGGACTAAGGTCAAGAATTTTACTATTTCTATGTACATTAAATACATAGATTTATTATCAATAAATGCCAAATACCTAAATTGTAACACTTTTAAAACAGTTTCCAATAATTACGATTCTAATTAAATCTCAAGTAAAATGAGACCAAAAAAGATATTAATTTAAAGTAACTAACTGCTGTTTCTGTTTTTCAATTAGAAGAGCTTTTAAGTATGTCAGCTATCGATGTCAATATACGCTTAGACTGGATATCCGTTAACATTTTCAAACTGAGCAATAAAATAACAATGTGATAAAGTAAGATCAAACTATCCCCAGGGGTCAAACTGACCAATAGAAAACAAATTAATTTTTCCTATCGTATGAAATATTTCATTACATAGCTATGTCATACTAGGTATGACACAATCTGACAAATATGGTTATCTAATGGCCAGAGGGACATCTATCCGATCGAGAAGGAAAAGAATGAATAATAAAATTATTCTATATCAAATTTACAGTAGATTAGCCACCATAAAACCTTAACCTTATATTTATACCTATGTGCTAAATACTAAATTGTTAATACAATAATGGCCATAAATGGATGTCCTTACACACAATCTACAACTGATATTTTATATAGGATCAAAGAACTAAAGTATCCATGAACAATGGAATGATGAGAAAATCAGACTATTGTAATAGCTGGGTTTAACCATTGAGAGAAAATGAAAAGTAATAAAGAGTAAAAAATAAAATAGTAAAGACAGAACAAAGCTGATTAACCAACTATAAATATGGATTATGTAAAAAGTAGTTCCACAATGAAGATCTAAAGATCTTTCTATTTTAAGGGTATTTCTATTATATTCTTATGTATTATATTATAAAGAGAGTTGAGAATTAAAGACATCAAAAGGCGAGATATTACACAATACTGATCAATAATTTAATATTGATAATTTGAGACAATTATAGCAGTATTTATTTTGTTACCAAGATTTATCAGTAAAACTAAAAGACATCTGCTATATGTTCACATATATTCGTTGTACTTTGCTGATAAATAATTAAATTATTTAGCCTATCTGGAAAGTATTTTATGTCATATGTAAGGTTTTACTTGTAAATATTTCATACAATTATTTACACGTACTGAACTATACATTTTTATTATGCATGTAAGCAATAGGAATGGAAAATTTCACTTCTTGAATTACGTTCAAGAACAATACATGCTATTGAGAGGATAGGTTTTTTGTTGTCTAGCAATTTTGTATGATATGCCTACACTGAAGGATACAGTATTTGAGACACAAAGCCATCCGAAGTCAGTACTATAATCTTGTATACATTAACTTTGCTGATATAGATGGATAATGAGTACAGAAGTATTGTAGTAAGAATCTAAATCAGTGGTGTTAAAGTATGCCCCATTGACAATTGAATAAAATTCACAAAAATTTAGGCCAGGGAAAGTGAATTATTTTAACAACTTACCGTAATGAAGTTACTCCTTGGTGTACTTCCAGAGTTTTCAATAGCATATATTTCCACTTCAAAAGCTTCACCGACTTCTTCTCTATCCAGTGTACGAGCTGTTGACAGTACCCCAGTTGACTTGTCAACCTGGAAATATCTCTCAGCTTGTTTTCCATTGTTTGAATGAGTGATATTAGTAATATAATATTCCAACACTGAATTTGAAGGCGAGATTGCTTGAACACGTAAGATACTTTTTCCGACTACACTATTTTCATCTACGCTACCCCTGTATTCCTGTGATTGAAAAGCTGGTCCATTATCATTATTTGTTATAAGTATGGTCACAGCAGTTTGGGTGGTTCTTTGTCTTATACCATAGTCATTTACTTGTAAGGTGACTGTATACTTCACAGCGTTACTGGGTAAATCACTGGTTAGCATTAATCGACCAGACTGGCTATCTAGACTGAACAAGTTAAAACCAGACTGTGTCAACAAAATTGATGTTTTTCCGTTATTTCCAACATCAGCATCCTTCACCGTAATCTTAGTGATGTATTCATTCCTAGGTGTAGTTTTAGGAACGACAATAGCATTAAATGATGTAATAACAGGGTCATTGTCATTTTCATCGTTAATATGAATAGTTACTATGGTTTCTGTACTCAGACGTTCAGAAGTGTCATCAGCTAGATCGTAAGCAACAACAGAAAGTTTGTAAAGATCAGCAACTTCTCTGTCGATTGGTTTGTCAACATAAATCTGTCCGGTACTTCTTACTATTTTAAAGTTATCTCCAGGCGGATCTTGATAAACAATATCATAATTAACTTCACCGTTTCTTCCAGAATCGGCATCAGACGCCGTAATTTTGGTCACTGAGTTACTTTGATTTTCTGTCACCGAAAAAGACAATGGTTGGTTCTGAAAAACAGGAGCATTGTCATTGACATCTTCAATAGTGACGCTGAATCGAATGTAGTATACTAAAGGTGGTACTCCTTTGTCTGCTGCAGTGACATTAAGTCTGTACTTGTTCTTAGTTTCATAGTCAAGAGATCTTTGTAAGTAGATTTTTCCAGTGTTACGATCAATTGCAAACATTCCGTCATCATCAGTACCGGATAGGTGATATGAAATCTCAGCATTAATACCAATATCAATGTCGGTGGCGGGAAAATGTGCCACTTCACTACCTGGAATCATATCTTCAACAACACTAACATCCATCTGAGTTTGAGCAAACAGTGGAAAGTTATCATTGATGTCTGCGATAGTGATCTGTACTTTACATGTTGCAGTATGTCTGACCTTGACCCCAGAGTCAGTGGCTAAAACTGTTATCTCGTAATAATCTTCAGTTTCACGATCTAACTGTTTGAGTAAACTAATTTGACCAGTAGTTGGCGTAATCATAAATCTACTGTCATCATTGCCTTCTATTATATCATATGTGACAATACTATTTATTCCATCATCAATGTCGTCTGCGGCTACCACGGTGATATTAGACAATATAGCCTCATTTTCAAATTTAGTGATTTTGTAGACTGGTTGTTTAAAGATGGGAGGGTTATCATTCTCATCTTGGATAGTCACACGTACAGTAACTATATCTTCTAAACGTGTCAGACCATTATCTTTGACCAATACATCAAATACGATCATATAATCATTGTCTGCCAACAGTTCCCTGTCAAATGATTTAGCAGTAGTAATTTCTCCACTTTGCACATCAATATTAAAGTCAGAATTTGGAGATTTAAATGAGTAGGTGACTTCTGAGTTTCTTCCGATATCTTTGTCAGATGCTTTAACAAAGCCGACTAAAGTTCCAACTGGTTTGTTCTCAAGAATGCCGAAATCGTAACTTGCATTCAAGAATATTGGTTTATTGTCATTATAGTCAATCACATGAACAGTTATATTACATTCAGAACTTCTTTGAGGTGTCCCGTTGTCATGAGCAACAATACTCAGTTTGTACAAGTCCTTGGTTTCACGATCAAGTTCCTGTGCAATATAAAGAAATCCATCTGGAAAGAGACCAAATCTTCGATCTTCGTTACCACGAGTGATATTAAATGTAAGTCTTCCATTATCTCCAAGGTCGTCGTCAACAGCAGCAACTTCAAAGAATCTGGTATTCACAGATGATGACTCCAAGAGAGAGATTTCATATTCAGAATGTGGGAACTTAGGTGTATGGTCATTAACATCTTGAATAGTGAGCCTAAGCTCTTGTTGAGCAGTATGTGAGGATGAGCCAGCATCTCGAGCAACCACGGTCAATACAACCTTAGTAGAATCCAATAAATTCAATGGTTTGTTCAGGTAAAGTAATCCAGTGTCAGATTCAATGTCAAACATGGCATCAGCATTGTTTTGTAATGAGTATGAAATTTTAGAGTTGGGACCTACAGCATCTGCATCAGTGGCCTGTACAATAGCAATATGATGTCCAACAGGCCAGTTTTCCATTATATCAATTTCTCTGTAAGTATACTCAAACACAGGCACATTGTCATTGGTATCTTCTATATTTACCACAACAACCGTTTCACCATATTTATTACCAACAGTGGCAACAACTTTAAGATTAAAAGTTGGATGAACTTCACGATCAATTTTCTTAACACGCTTAATCCATCCTGTGCCTGAATTCATTTGAAATATGTTGGTAGGGTCACCTCCGACTATGCTGTATGAGATGGTAGACACTGAGGCATCAGCTCTTGCAGAAACTTTACCGATAGTACCACCAACATGGTTTGATCCATCTCCGTAGTCTTCAGGTATGTTAAAAGCATAGTTAGATTCAAAGTATGGCATGGTATCTGCTGTTGATATTACAGATATATGCACAGTAGCATTGGTTGATGTAAGACCAAATGCGTCTCTGGCTAGCACACTTAATGTATAACTACTGCTTGAAGATTTTTGTAGTACTCTAGTAGTCCTAATCAAACCCGTAGATTGTTCAATTTCAAAGTTTCCAAAATCAGAGCTAGCAAAACTGTATGTAACTTTTCCATTTTCATCAATATCTGCATCATTGGCTGTCACCTTGATGACAATGGTACCTTTAGCCAAACCTTCTAAAACTGTAGCATAGTATTGTTTGGGATAAAACACTGGGGTATTATCATTGATGTCGGTAACTGTCAGGCTTACAGTAGCTGTAGATGTCAGTGGATTAGGTCCTTTATCTTTAGCCAATATTCTAAAAGTGTAAAATGGAATTGTTTCCCTGTCTAATGGCTTCTTAGTTGTAACATCGCCAGTACTTGAATCAATATGAAATGTATTTGGATAAGTGAGTTCAACATATGGATGAAATTGGTACACTAATGTTCCATTTAATCCAGAGTCATCATCCATTGCTGATGCTGAAACAACTGGTGACACACTGTTTAAACTTTCCTCTAGATTTACATTAAAAATAGTCTGCGCAAATAATGGTGCCATGTTATTTTCATCCCAAATGTTTATTTCAAGACGAGCATAGTCAATCAAAGGTCTTAAAGCACCATCTTGTACAGAAATGTTCATTACAAAGTTATGCTTTATTTTATAGTTGAAATTTGTCTTAGTAGTGACTAAACCTGTGTCTCTGTCTATGTTAAACCAATCTGGACTATTTCCACTTTCAATCTTATAAGTGAGTTTGGCGTTAGTACCAGAATCTAAATCAATAGCAATCATACTGGCTATAAAGCTGCCAACTGGAGTTGTTTCACTGATTGCCAATGATACTTGTTTGTTGACAAATTCTGGTGCATGATCATTAATGTCATTGACATATATCACAAGATAATAGACTGAAATTCTAGGAGGGTTGCCGCTGTCACGAGCCTCGATAGTCAGATTGTACACATGATGACGCTCTCTGTCTAGAACGCTATCCCCATTCACTTGTACTGAGTATCGTCCAGAGCCGTACATTACAAACCTAAAATGTCTCAATTCATTACCAGCGATGATTCTAGCAGTAGGCTTTGGTCCAACATCTTGGTCAAGTGTCATTATACCAGCTACATTATCGCCATCAACAGCATCTTCGTTAACACTGGAGAAATTGTTACCTTGAGGAACATAGATGAATTGAATAGTTGGATCATGATTATTGGTGTCAATGACATTAATGTAAACAAATGCTCGGCCAGAGTAGGAAGGTACTCCCTGATCAACAGCTACTACAGTTAGAAGACATTGTCCATCCCTACAATAGAGAGGCTGTTTGGTTGTGAATATCTGACCAACATTTGGGTCAATACGAAATTGTCTTGCCTCTTCATTATCATCCGCTATGCTGTATGTTATATCCTGATTAACCCCTTCATCAAGATCAGAAGCTATCACTTGAATGACAAATGTACCAACCGGATCTGTTTCATTAACTTGGGCATTGTGGGTGCTTGGATCGAATAATGGAGCATGGTCATTTTCATCATCTATTTTAATGTTCACTTGTACTGTACCAGTTTTAGGGTCAGTACCCGAGTCCTGTGCTTCAATAGTGATCGCATATGAAGAAGTTTTCTCTCTGTCTAATGGACCGGTTGTTTTAATTATTAAAACATCTCCGTACATTTTAGGGTTAAATTCCACTTCAAATGGCCCATCTCCTCTGATTATTTTGTACTGACTAACATCTGCATTTACTCCATAGTCAGCATCAGTCGCTGTTGGCAGATAATGTACAAGCCCTGACTGAGAATTTTCTCTAAAATGAACTGTCTCTATGTTTTCAGGAAAGATTGGAGGATTGTCATTAATGTCTAATACTTCAATAGTCACTTCAACAGGGTCACTATTTCCTTCAGAATTTTTACCAATTATTAAAATATTAAATTGATTTTCTTGTAAAGTCAATGCTTCTCGATCTATTTCAATTTTTGTTGTTATTCGACCAGTACTACTAACCAAATTAAAGTATTTTGATGCATTTTGATTGTCACTAAATGTATATGTATAAGAAGTCAATATCGGTATAGTCCCTACATTGGTGCCTGGAGGTTGATTTTCATACACCTGGAAAATACCTGGCCCTTGTCCATGAGTAAATTTGAAAAACAATTGTAATAATAATAGCACCCATGGTAAATATGTCCAACTGACTCCTCTAACTTTATATCCACTTCCGTAAAACTTCAGCATATTTTCTGCTCTCCCAGGTGAATAAAACACCTGACCGTCGTCGTCTTACTTTAAAAGATTTTTTTATTTTATTTCCAAAAATATCATGTTTTGAGTATTAATCCAATCCACTGACCGGATTATCACAAATTAACTACTCCACGTAACTAGAACACAGAAGCTACCCGACACAAATTGTATATTCCTTCAGTAAACACTGGAATCCGAAGATCAAACGTTTAGATGGCCCAGGTAAACACAATCACCTGTATAATAACGCGAAAACTGTTTCAACCAATTTCCAAGACGAATTCAACAATAAAACCATGAAATAAAATATTTATAAAATACTTCCACTATTAATAAATAGTTATTTTATCATGTCACAAGTTTATTCATTTTAATTTATAGTAAAAACTGTTAAAATAATAGTTAAACACAAGTCCTATACAATAACTGTCGTTGCACGTTTAGTTTCCAATACATGTTTCGTGACGTCATTAACTCCGCCTCATATCACTGATTGACAGGTGAACGCGTCCATTGATAGCTCGAGGGAGATTCTCAAAATAATTATAAGTGGAAAGCAATAGTTAGGCAGAACGTTTTTTTATTAATCCCTGAAGAGTTGTCTACCTTATATTTCAATTTCGTCTGCATTTTCACAAATCATAACCCGTCTACATAAAGGATCTAAAACGTGATAAAAAGCCAGCTTTGTCATTGGTATATATAATATTTTATGAAAAAAACACAAACATTCTCATTTTTCAACATCTATCCGCGCAATATGAACAAAACTGTCTATGAATCTTAATTCCGAAATTATTAGTTCGAATGAATTTCAGTCCGAAACTTCAGATTCATATGCAAGCGCCTAACAACCCAGATCAAATTACATTAATATTGTAATTACGACGATTTTTGTGTTTTTAGCAATAAAGACTCAATGAACACGGCATTTCCTTTGTGACTTAAGACGAGCTCTTCATTATATTTTATTTTTTTCAATATTAAAATGTTTTTGCTCAAAATAAATTGTCCTTATTAGGTTTCTTGTGATGAAGTCATTTTCGGATAAAAATATTTTCGGATAAATTATGATGCATCTTTAATGTTACCTATCATTTTACTTTCTTGCTTGGGTTTAGCACTTTTCTCAGTCATTGAATGCGATGATGATAGCTTTAATTTATTTACCTTGGTTTGATCATTAATCCCAATGATGATTTATGATGAATATGTAAAAATAATTATGTTCCATTTTTTTTTCTTTTTCAGTTGTAACTTGTATATATAAAGATGTTCTAATCAATGCAAAATTGGTGACATGTGGGTTTCAATATCTACTTCTAGTCTAACATAGTTAATGATAGAATGAAGTAGACAGTTCAGTGTTCAGATATGGATGTCACTGGGAAGGATATGTGCATTTGTAGAAAAGGGTCTGACTCTCAAACTTCAACAACTGGATCCGAAACTGAAAGTGCTGAGCCATTACTGAACTTTCCTGTTAATGATATGGTCAAAGAAAGACCTTGTACAAGTGAAGAAAGTTTTAGTTTAGCTGATGAAGTTAATGTGAAAGATGATGTAGCTATAAATGAAAACATAGAAAAGATCGTCAGTGAGTTAAATGATGAGAATGAAATCTCTACAATTGTTCTGGATAGCGGCAATGATATTGAAACAGATAAGGGTTATTCCATGAAACATAATTATTCAGAAGAAATTGTTAAATTTTTACCACCAGAGTTGCCTGAGTATGAACAAATTGATCTTGATAGCATGAATGTTAATTATAATAATTTCTTTGTAGAAAATAGAGTAACTGAAGAGAAGAAAATTTATACAATAATTAATGAGACAGAAAATCATGATTTAGAATTAGATATAACCAAAGAATCAGAAGAATTAGAAAATAGAATATGTTCTTCAATAGAATCTGTCGAAGAACCAGATAAAACTTTCGATGCCAAATGGATCACTACAAACAATAAGACTTATGAATTATGTACTCCTTCATCAAATGTTAATAGGTTAATTGATAGAAATTCTTCTGGTTCAAGTATCTTTGATATGCTTCCAGAAGAACTTATAGTGAAAATATTCTCATTCTTGACAACAGCAGAACTCTGTCTTCATGCTGCTCCTGTTTGTCGTAAATGGAAATCTATTTCTCTTGACCATAGTCTATGGAAAAGTCTAGATTTTAGTGTAAATCCTCATTTATCAAGTTTAAACTTTTTGTGGATAGTTCGTAGAGCACCATTGTTACATAGACTTATTCTAAGTGGTAGAGCTTGCTTAACTCATCCAGAAGTTGCCATATTTACAGAATGTTGTCAATTTCTTGAAGACATTGACTTTGGATTCTGTAATAATCTCTCATGTGAAATGCTCAGAACTGTGTCCGACAATTGTCCACACTTGAAGAGAATCAATGTTGAAGGCTGTGAGAAAGTTGACTACAGATGTTCAGGGTACTTGGCCAGATGCATAGACTTGACTCACATTAATCTATCTCATTGTATAGCTATTTGTGATCGTTCTGTGTCTTTGATATCAAGAAAACTTACTAAATTACTGTCAATAAACCTGGATGGAATTGACTCAATAACAGACAGGTATCTTGTACTTACTTATCCTTGTTTAAAATGGTCACTATTTTCATATTAATGTAGAATACCCACAAAAAATATAAACAATAATGAGCTTATTTATATTCCAACATTTTGATGTTTAAAAAAGTCATTTTTCAAGGAAGATGCAATCAATGCCTTTTCACTTAACCCTTTACTGTTTGTAGACTACCGCTTTATCTGATACTGGACAGATAGTGTATAGAGATAAACCTAACACTGTGCATACACTAACATTGTTAAACTTGTACACTCAGCAGATAAAGGTTTTACATCACATTCGTTATTTAAGACCTCTGTTAGTTTAAAGTCAATTACTGGTTTAATCTTTAATCTAATCATTATAGTGTAAAAGTAAAAAATGTTGGTCTTTAAATTTCCTTTTTAACAATGTAACTATTAAAGACTTAGTACAAAAAATATGAGATGTATAAAATGCATTAAAATATTTTTCGTCACATTTTCAAAAAATTCAACATTTTTTTTTAGCTAACATCGCCGATGTTTCGGTAATTCCTTTGTTTAATCCAAGCTTCTTTGTCTTGTTTAAAACACGTGTCTATAGATATTTATAAATATTAATCCCGTCATTGAAATGCAATGCTTACAATGCGTATTGTCGTCTTGATCAAAGGATCATTTCCTGTCGGCAATATACCGATGTTGATTACAAATCGTCTGGGGGTCAAGTTAAGTGCTGTATGTTTGACATTTTTATTGCACATCATAAAACTTAGGGGACTGATTGTGCCTTTGATTAATTAGAAACAAGTATTAAGTCTTTTAAATTTAATCCCTTGATTGTCGCTAATTGAGTGTGAAAAGTTGATAACACCCGCTGTTTTGTTTTGTTAAAAAAACGCCCAGCGTGTATAATCTTTTCCCTTTCAGATAATTCATGGCCAAATAATTTTTTTATCACACGTTTAAAAGGTTTAGACAATTAAATAAAATAATACAAACAGTGAAACTAGAAATACTAATCTTGCCTACTAATTCTCGGCTTTTCTGCACATACATTACAGTTGAAAAAAACCGATAATTACCGCGCGCTCGCGAGTTGTACTTGTTGTTTTTAAAATGTTATTTCTCGATAAATATTAATTTAAACATAGTTTTTTCTTAAGTATTTTATCAATAAAAGATTAATTCAACCAAAATGAAAAAAATAAACGTTTTATCGGAAATAACAGCGTTATAGCACATTGAAAATGAGACACATACAAATATATTACAGTTGAAAAAAAGCCGAGAATTACCGGGCGCGCTCGCGAGTTGTACTTGTTGTTTTTAAACTGTAATTACTCGATAAATATTAATTAAAACATATTTTTTTTAAAGTATATTATCATTTAAAGATTAATTCAACCAAACTGAAAAAATAAATAAACATTTTATCGGAAATAATAGCGTTATAGCGCATTGAAAATGAGACACGAACAAATATATTACAGTTAAAAAAAGCCGATAATTACCGGGCGCGCTCGCGAGTTGTACTTGTTGTTTTTAAACTGTAATTACTCGATAAATATTAATTAAAACATATATTTTTTTGAAGGATATTATCTATAAAAGGTTCATTCAACCAAAATGAAAAAAAAAAATAAACGTTTTATCGGAAATAATAAGTTTTATAGCGTATTGAATATCAGACACGTAAAAATGCGGGATTGAGCGGTCCAGGCAGTACACGTAAAAATGCGGGATTGAGCGGTCCAGGCAGTACACGTAAAAATACGGGATTGAGCGGTCCAGGCAGTCCACGTAAAAATACGGGATTGACCAGTAAAGGGTTAATCATGTCATTTTAAGCCATTTTATGTTTATCATCAGTATGTCATGGCTTTTCTTATGCTAATCTTTCTGATAAATTGTTGTCCAAGTTTCCTGGAATATCCTCAACTTTCCCTTTGCGCTCATATAAATCTGTTATGATATTGCAAAACAGTAACAACAAACTAAACTGTAGAATGGGCTCTAAAATGGTTTGAAGACTCCAAGAGTTCACATAAATATCCAAAGTAAATTAAAGCTAGAACATTTTTATGCATATATTTTTTCAGTGCTGTTGAAGTGCTAGTGTCTAAGCATCGTGAACATTTACAAGAAATAGAGCTGGATGGTGCAGAAATCTCAGATATTGGTATACAACATTTATCATTATGTAAACAATTAAAACGTCTAGAATTGTCATTTGCTGAGTGTTTGACAGACCAAGCTCTTGAGTTTCTACAGGTAGGATATATTAATGTTTATTTCATGTTTTACAGTTAAATGTGTGGTTAGGAAAAAAATATTGGATAAAAATATATAATTAAATGAAAATTATATTCCTTTCGAATTGTATATTTTACCTAAAATAATTGGGCAGTGCAATCGCACCTCTTAAAGTTATTAATCAGTAGTTTCAGCTCTAGGCATAGGCTCTTATGAACAAAACTGAGCCACTCTGCATATCATTTCTACAAAATTTGATTTTTTTTAATGACATCAAATTGGTATAGATCCTGGGTTTAAATCCTGTTAGGAACATAACTTATTTGCTTGGGCAAAAATACCTGAAATTGCTTCACTTTGGTTAAGTTGGTGTTGTAAATGTCCCTTTGTTTACTAGTGATTTTTAAAGTTATAGCTGAACATGTAAAAATGTCTTTTAAAAATTCATTCCTTGATGACTTGACAGACACCCAAAGGTGAAACATACCTCACCATTTGTCAATTGCTTTATACGTAACAATGATCTTCCACAGCAAATTTACTAGAAGTGTTGCCTATCCTGCCTAATGCATGTATATGAAAGCAATTTTTTAGTATACAACAATTGTTAACAATTATTCCATGGTTACTAAATGAAGTAAGAGAAAAGAAAGCATTGTGGTTGTTGACAATGATTTAAAAAAATGTCTTGCATATTTTACAGGAATTAAAGAATTTGGAAGTTCTTCGACTACGTAAAGGATATGATTTAACGGCTGAAGCTATCTCTAAGTTGTTTAAGAAAGGATCTATATCCAAGTTACAATGTTTAAATCTATCAGAATGTTCACGTATAACTGACTCAGTAGTATTAGATATTGTACAAGGGTAAGTATGGATGAAAATGCTTTCTCTTGAATTTTCCTATTAATAGTTTTTTTATCTTGCTAATTTTATTATGTTTTTTGGTTGTTTTTCAAACCTTACGGATAAATTGGATTATTCACTAAATAATAACACAAACTATTAGTGAAATGATCATTTACATTAATTATACCCCCGCTTCGAAGAAGAGGGGGGTATACTGTTTTACCCTTGTCCGTGCGTCCGTCCATCCGTCCGTCCGTCCGTTACAAAATTTCCGTCGCAGTTTTCTCAGCAACTATATCATGTAGCAGCCTAATACTTTGCATATTGCTTCATCCCATAGTCCCATATGGTGTAAAGCGATTTCATGCTCCTTGCTCATCTACTTCCTGTTTGTCGCATATTTTTAGATTTTGGCGGGGGTATCACTAGTGAGCATTAGCTCACAGATTTACTTGTTCTGTGTAGAATGCATTTGGTTAAATTTATGCCCTTTTTTAAAGTTATGGGGGAGTAAAGTGAATAATCCTACAAGATCTACAAGATTTTTAGATTTATACTATTTTTTGGTTATTTTTCATATATGAATAAATACACTCTGTTGATATTAATTTTTGATAATTGGGCATGGCAAGGCTGTTGAGATGTTTTACTTTATATCATCAGATAGCCAGAGTTATGTGATGATTTGATTTGCATCCAAAAACCTGCCCCATTGCTTATTTGTGCCAGCAACTTTATCCTTATTGCTTTGCTTTGGGGAAACCAAGAAGCATTATCAACAGTGATGCATCTCTAAAATTATATCTGGTTTCTTAATCAAACTTTCACAAATTGATTGGTCTTTTATTTAAGTATCATATTTTTGTGTTTTACAGATGTGGTAAAACATTAAAGGATTTATCATTAAGTTGGTGTTGGAATATAACAGATACAGGTCTAATATCTATAGTAGACCATTGCTTGTATGTATATAACTACATGTTGTTATTATGTAGTGATTATTCCAGAACTCGGAAAAGGGCAGGGAGGCAGAAAAAAGGGTTAGGGCATATCTGAGAGTAAATGTCTAAAATGTACTAATATGCATTGAAAGAGGCCAAATAGGGCAGGGAGGAGAGAAAAAGAGCAGGGTGCAGTGCCTTGCTATTCTGCTATGGAATACTCACTACTATATCACAGACTACTTTGACAGCCATCCCTGTACAACCACCTCTTTAAATGTTTTTATATTTTCTAGTGAAGTAACTCTTCCAACAATAGCTAACTTCTTTAAATTTTGAATGATTGCATGGTGGTTGCTGTGTAGAGGTTTCACTGTACATATAATTGTTATTTTCAAGTTATAATAATTGTAAACGGAATCATCATTTAATCAACTTAAATTTACTGCAAGACAGATGTATTGGCCCTTTTTATAGTTGAGACTACAGAAGTAGCTTAAAACTTGTTATGGAAAAGAAATTCATTGATTATGCTTTTGAAGGCTTTTGAATGTCAGATGCTGAATCTGTGTATCTATAAATGTGATGCATTCATGAATTTGTTTCAATTTTATCAACAGCCATACTAAATATACATGGTATTAAAAATAAAGGTTCTACAAAACAATCATTGAAAATTAAGAATTTTAGTAAGTTCTCTTTGTCTCCAAACATTTGGTGGGCTCTGTATTTTGTGACATTTTAACACTTTTTTAAGAATGTAATTCAAGTATTTTATATTTATTTTTAGCAATATGGAGAATTTAGATTTACTTGGTATAGATAAGATACGAGGTGATTGTTTAGATAGGGTACCAGAAGATATGCCAAAATTAAAATATCTAGATCTTAGACAGTGCAATAGGGTATGCTATATTTTCATGGATTTATTTCTTTAGTGTATGTTCTTTAAGCACAACAGCAAGGCATTGCATGCAATCTGTTCTTTTTCTCTCTCGTTTATCAATTTTCTTTTCGTTTTGTAACTTTTCTTTGCTTTGTCATGTGGCTGCAAAATACCTAGCCTGTTCCTAGAAATAGACTTTATTCAGAATTCAAATTTATTAGTTTTTATTTAAATCAATTTTGAAACAAGATTTGACTAATAATGTACAGAAAAGTTGATTTTACATTGTCAATGTGGCTGGTTTGAGTTCCATTTGTACGTAACTTAACTTGTCAGTTGGAACATTTTTAGTCTGAACTTAGGGATATTACTTGTTAAACAGCAAATACATTTTCATTCAATCTTGCTAAACAACAAGAAAAATGGGGCATGTAGTGACACTTTTCAGAAAAACGACATCATAAGTCTCATAAAAGACCCTAAAGTCTCATTCCATGCCACATGTTTACTAGCTAGTCAACTTTTCAATACCCTGCTTTATCTTTGTAATGATGTACATTTGTATATTATTCTTTTTTTATGTTACAGATTGTGGATTCCCTTATAGTTGATGTAGTTCGTAGAAAACCAGATTTGAAAGTGTTAAATTATTATGGTGAAGAATTTGTTCATAATCTCCAGGGTAAAACCTGAAGATAAGATGTCAGAATAAGTATTAAAAGGAGTCCAAGAAATGTTCCTTTGAAATAAGCCAATCAGAGGTTTTTTTCTCATGTTCAGGTTGATATGAAAATAGTACACTTATTAATCCATTCGGAACGACCTCGGCGATCATCTACGAAGATACTTCTCGGATATCAATCGTAGTAGAAATACAACAAAGTTATGAGGTCAGGCGATTAACCTCAGGTTAAGTAGTACCGATGTAAACAACCAACATGGCAGATCATTTTGCAGAAAGTATCGAGTACACAAAAATGTTTGAGGATCAACTTTGATTTGAGTGAATATCAGTTACAGGCATTAAAAAGCTTTAACTGCCCATCATCGTCGTCATTTTTGGTGTGTAAACGTCGGGAACGTGGCTAGATTCTATGTTGGAACTACTTTCGCTCCTCGTGATATCCAAGGTGTATTTGCATGGAAAATCGCCGAGGTAGTTCCGAATGTTATTAATCATGATATACATTACTGTGATAATATATTAAGTGTGATGTTATATGATGAAGAAAGTTTTTAAGCATGGTTTAAACAATTTGTTAATGTATAACATTGAAGAAGTTAGTAGTGAAATCTGATTTATGCATATTTACATATTTATATATTTTTTGTTGCAATATTTGCTTTTCTAACAAATCATGTGGCCACTATAACTAAACTAGGTGGCCATGTTTCAAAGTGGCTTTAGCCACTTGTATTAGGTGCTGGCAAGGCCAAGCGGTTGCGACGTTGGGCTGGTAATCATTGGATAGCCAGCTCCGCGTTGGTTTGAATCCCATCCAAAACCTACCCAATTGTTTCCTTGAGCAAGAAACTTTATCCTACTAGCTCAGTACTGGGGGACCTGGAATTGGACTCGAAAGTGTTTAATCTAAGTTGTAAGAACTTATTTCACAATTGAGCTGAAATAAATTAGTATGAAAAAAAAATAGGAAAGGATTTTCCTAGATTGTAATGTAACTAGTCAGTAGATGTTTAAACAATTATTGTTCTAATTGTTAGCAAGTTAAAGGCCAGTGGTGCTTTTCACATAAATTCTTAAGAAAAAAATCTTCGTAAGTCAAAAGCAAGAAACATTAATAATACGCTCATATTTGGCTTATTAATTCTAAATATTATACAAATTGTGAAGAATTTTGTATACCTAATGAATATCATATCAAAGTTATGTTTATTATCGGTCTGACTTTGAAGTGCTAATTATATGAAACAGACATACGAAGATTTTTTTCGTAAGAATTTTTGTGAAAAGCACCCCTGGCTAATAACTTGTTGTTTCATTACTACATCTGATATTTTTTAAGTGTCTATGTGTAAAAGATTGCCAAAATGCTCTAAATAACATGTTGTAGAATAGAACCACTGTTTAATTATTGTATTTGATTCCCAGCTAAATTGCCATTTTTATCAATACATGATGCTTCTGGATAATCTGCTTATGCTATACAATTTGTTTCAACTAACTTAGACTTACGAGTTTTATTATAAGTGATAAATCTGTGATACACTAAGGGTGCTAATTTGATGAATACTCTAATATAATACTCTTGTAGGGTATAAATCTATAACTGATGGGTTTATGTCTAGGGCTGCGTATCTTGGCCAAGGTCGCGATACGATACGTATCACGATATATGCCTCACGATTACGATGTTAATCGCGATACGATGTAAATTGTAAATTTGGTATGAATGCATTTACAAATTATGATATTTTTTTCAAACAATCATAAAATTAAAAAAGTTAATTATTACTCTAATTTGGCTCAAAATAAAATCAACAAAACAAATGTTATCTTTGTTTAATGACTATTGAGAATAATAAGTAAATTTGAGTAAAGATTGCAATTGCAAGTTAAATGCTATAGATATATAGTATATTTTGTTTTTAACTAATTTCTTGTAAAGGGCCTTCTGAATCGCGATTTTTTAGGACGCGATTCGATACACCCGTATCGGACAGTCGCGAATACGATCTCACGATGCATCAGTGAATCGTTACAGCCCTAGTTATGCCATATTCATGTTTAAATCTTTATTGGTCTCACATTCAAATGACTACAACACAAAAGAATATGCAAAGTATGTCTGTAGTTATTTGATAGACTCAGTTGATCAAGGTAAAATAATAAAGCATTTGTCAACAGATATTCAGCTATATTCTATAGAATGATAGAAATTGGACTACTTGTTAAAATGTATGTGTAGTAAAGTTTCAGTATGTGGTGTGTGTTAAATTGTTTTTGTCTCAACTATGGCCTTTTGAAATGATTCTAACCAATATGTTAACGTTAACTGTGTCCAATTATATTTCCTCCGATACCGATTGATTCACTTTGATATAAACAAATTACAATGTATTGTATGTACAATGTACTTATTACTGCATATTGCAGTATTTATCAAGTTAGACTTCTTTGGTTATATATATTTATGATTTTTATTTGTATACTTTCTGTATCTTTTTTTGTAAAAAACTAAATAAAAGTGTTGGAAAATTTGATTAAGTGTTTTTCTCTCAAATTGACAAGTTCTGAGATTTTTTGTTGTTGTTTACCTTACCATTGAACCAAACCGAGAGCGCTTGATGCTGTAGGTCAAAATGAAATAGTGACAAGAAGCACTAGACTAACAAACTTGTTATACTTGTATGTATACTGTATATTTATGATTAAGTGATTGTAATAAGGGGTCATGGTAGCTGAAAGAGAACTACATTGTATATGTATTTGTACAATATGATTCTGTACAAAATAAACAATGTGTAGCCCCCACTATACGTGTATCCCAACTGAATGATAGGGGACTCATCTATGAAAGATCACTTAATAGTCATTAAAATAATACATTAGTATACTGAAACTATGTTGGGGTAGTAGAAAGAGGGAAAATGTGCCAAAAAGCCCTGCATGGTAAAAAAGCAAGTGTTATGGATCTTGACCTAAAAAGGAAGATGTAAATTTCTGGAATCCAACCACACTAAACTCACAGAAACTTACATTGTAAGGTTAAGCGAGGAGACAGCTGTTATGTTAAGTTAAATGCTGGAAATCTTTTAGAAGACTGGAAGGTGTTAGGCCAAGAAGAATCTACATGTTTATAAGTAAAACAAGGTAAGGTATTCAATAAAGATCTAAGATATTTTGAAAGAATATTGCTAACATTTGTTCAGTCTTAGACATGTCCCTAACTTGAAAATAAATCTCAGATTCAAATCGATTTTTATCATTATTCCACTGTCTTCTTCGTAAAAGATAAAAGCCAAACAGTAAACAATTAATGGGAAATTCTTGAACTATTAAATCAAAAGTGAAGCATACTACAGTTAATTCTACTTTTAGGACCATAAAAATCGATGACGGTTGATTTCAGCTATAACAAGGGAAGTAATTCAATTATCTGGAATGAATCATTTATGTCGCATTTATCTCCCTTTCCTCTTTCAGGTTCGCACTAAGATTTGCATTATCATATACATATTTATCAAATCATTACTAATTAGCATGTTCAATTAGCACCAGTTTAATTCGTACATAAACATCAAATGTACTTTTAAAACAAACATAGACTCAACAACATCTTTCAGTCTATACACAAACATACATGTGTGACAAACAAACTCTACACCCAACAAAAATGAGTCTTTTACATTAATCAAACTTTATACAAACATTTACAAATGTACAATGTAAAAACCGCAGACTTGAGCTTTCCAATATACCTTTTAAATGTCAGATTGTATGGTCATTAATTAATTGTCAGTGGTGAATATTATCAATCCTTCTCATTTAAATACTCACTGCAGAACATTTGTCCTCATTATTGATAAAATAGTTATCGATGTCTATGAACAAGGAATCAAACAAATATCGAGTATTTAAATCATTGGGGCTAATGTATGCTTCCCTGACGGCTGAATTAATTTTAACCATAAGGTGTCTAGCTTGATAGAATTCTTAAAACACGTACAAGTATTACAATTTGTACAGATAAAATATATAGCTAAAGATGTCTATGGAAAGCCAGTATATTACAACTATTACATGTACAACGTATACAAATGGCTCATTCATCCTTATTTCTGAATTTAGATGTTACTTGGTTGAGCTCCGCAGAAGAAGACAGCTGTTAGATAATTAGAACACAGCCATATCTTTTAGTGTAGTTCTACACTCTCTTGAGAATGTATTTTTCCATTTTACCTGAAACAATTAACCAAAGAGGTTAAGCCCATATTGATCCGATATCACATGTGCCCCTACTAAAAACACCATCAGATTTTGCCCTGTTGAATTCATGTCCAGACAGCGTTACCATACCTTTGATTAAAGTTACTTCTTAAAAACAGTCATATTTCTGTATCAACCTATTTTGTATTGTCCTGATATGTGTAAGTCTATTGGAAAATATGATAACAAAAGTGCTCTGATTGGTAACACTACTAAAGATGACTTTAAGTTTCTACATCGACGGAGATCGAAACTTCCTCATTCAGGATATTAAACTGTTTTATTCCTGAGAAATCACTACGGCAATACATTAATTTAGAAATTTAACGAGAAGTGTGTAGAATCTAAAATTTATGAGAAAGTTTTAGTGCTGAAATCGAGGCTAGAAGATGCTCAATGATTTCATGTCTTGCTTTCAGCTCATCAATGCACTCGACAAATTACTTTAAGAAATTTCAAATATTGATTTAGTTATATAACTTTTATTATCAAGAACATTAAGTAAGAGAGAATTTAATGTGGCTATTCGAGTACATCGGCTTTTACTCTACTTAATAGTTGACCCTCGGATCACTACTGCCTACTTCGACGAAAATATTTACACAGAAAAAAATCGTCGAGGATTTCGAATGAATATTTTTTTCAAAAGAAGGATATGGATATAGTTGAAATCAAGATTCTTTAACAATTGGTGCCGTACTAAATAGGTACAGAATGACTAACTCTAACAATAAATCTAAAACATTTGCCAATTTGCTTTCTGATTGTGTGGTAGGTCTGAATTGTTTTACTGTCGCTGTTCCTGATATGTTTATCTTTCCTGGACCATTGTCTATAACGAGTACTCACCTATACTCTTCCACAAGGCCGGAAACTTCTCCATATTATCTAATCAATGGAGGAAAATCGACATTATTGTCAAATTTTCATGGAAGGGTATAACCTCCCCGGGTAGGATTCGAACCCGCGCCCCCTCGGGCACGAGATTCTAAATCCCGACGCGCTACCAACTGCGCTATATATCGACCCGGGTTTTATATACTTGTAGTGTATACTGGTTCATAGATATTTATTTTATATTATTAAAAACAAAATGTAACTGGATCCAAAACTAACCACCCTATTAGTAGATGGGTTTTGCCTTTGTAGCTGTCGATTGTATTATTTTAAATAACTATAGTTCGCAGAGCAACGTCAATTGGACAATTTGAATAAAGTTCAATTTTCGATAATTTATATTTGATATGCTCTTGCCAAGCTATAAACATATGCTTAGCTTGTGCAAATTGACCAGAGTGAAGAAATGGAATTTAAATTACATTTGTATACATTGAGTTTGTTTACTGTAGCGTAGTTACCAAGTGATGTAGTACCCGATCTAAGGCCAATGTGCACAAACTACACCTGGTTGGCATTAATTTTGCTTTGCCCATGTGATCAGATGCCGTTAATTAAGAATTGTAAAATAATTCATATCTTTGTTTAACAAATGAACAATTGATGGGTATCAAACTCCCCACAGCGGCTATTTTCACTTTCTTGCACGAATAAAGTAGCAATGTGTGACGTAACCGCTGTTACAAGTTTGGGTGCGTATATGTAAGAAATCAAGGTACTGAAAGCACTGAAACTTCAATGCAACAATCTAAGCACATATACATGTAGCTCATTCAGCTGTGCATCAGATATACTGTTAGTGAGAGAAGTTGGCGGAGTTTTTGCCTCTTCCAATACAATAGTATTTGTTATTGTCACACTTAACTGTCTCATGAGCCTTTATTTCTTCGCCACAGCTGTGATGCATTGATACAAACCATGTGATTGCACATTACAGTCATACTTTCCAACATTTAATCAGACATAATGTAACAGAATATAAAATTCTTTTTGATCCGTCAAGAATGTTCAGTATGCAATATATGTGACTATCCACGCGCTCAGAATACACAGCTATTCATATTAATTAATGCAGCAAGCATATGCACGGTGTAAAAACATATGTTTTAATTGACAAGAGAGATATGTTGCACCCGTAGTAGGCTAACTCAATAAATAGTAAATACTGTTATTAACTTATAATATAAGACTTGGAATACTATACAGTCTGGGAAATTGAAGTCTATATAAGAAATATGGTATTCTATGAATCCCCATTCGGAACTTCTCGGCGATTTTCTGCGCAAAAATATCAGCACTACTTGCCAGCGAGCATTTCAAAATAACTCTAATATTTCTACCAATTCTGATGTTCGAGGCATATCTGCGTAGGAGAAAGCTGTGGTGTTCCGAATAATGAATTCCGAACAATTTTCTAAGTACTGTTTTATGGCCTGGTCACACCGCAAGAACTTTGCTGGAGCGTTCCTGGAGCGGTGAAAAAAGTACTTCACCGCATGTTACCGTTCAAGAAAAGTTGGCCCCCGTTTAGGCAACGCCGTATACGCTCGGCCACCGCTTACGCTCCCTCCTACCGCTCCGAATGTTTTGAATTGCTCAAAACATTGCGAGCGGTGACGTGCGGAATTTTTCCGCTGCGACAAAGTTTACTTCCGCTCCAACAACACCCAGTCAAAGTTTGGCACCGCTAGACGCAAGTCCGTAGACGTTTGGGACCGCTAGGCCAATGCAGAAATCATAATCAGAGGTCCTCCGCTGCTTTGCCAGCTTTGCCCGGGCGGTAATTTAACGTTGCATAAACGTTGGTGGAGCGATTGTAAGCGTTTTACGAGCGGACACGGGATTGCTTAATTCATTCAGCGATTTATTGCGGTGGTGAACTTTGGTTTGGCGTTGGTATGGAGGTGTCGGAGCGGGACTAGAACTAAGCTATAAATTCGAGGAGAAGTGAACCAGAAGTCCATTTCGATGGGCACATTCAGAACTTCGAATCGACCCGTTTAGCTCCGTAGTCAAAGCGATATGCCGCTATATAAACCAACTTTGAACTCCCGCGGAACCCCGCTCTATCCACGCACGCGTCGCCGCTAAACCAACGCTTACTACCGTTCCCTATCGTTAAGCCATCCCTATAGCTTTACCGGCTGCAGCGGAGCACCGCTAAGGCAACGCCCTTGTTTCGTTTTTTTACATTTTGTGCACGGTGATGAGCGTTGTTGAAATTCGGTTCCCTCTCCCTGCCGTTCAAGGAACGCTCCAACAAAGTTCCGGCGGTGTGACCGGGCCTTTAGACAAATACAATGCAATAAAACATGACACATAAGAAAACAGGTATAATTTGTTCATTATGATCTTTCTGTGCATTGTCAATTCAAACTCAAGGAACGCTTCAACAAAGTTCCGGCGGTGTGACCGGGCCTTTAGACAAATACAATGCAATAAAACATGACACATACGAAAACAGGTATAATTTGTTTATTATGATCTTTCTGTGCATTGTCAATTCAAACTCAAGGAACGCTCCAACAAAGTTCCGGCGGTGTGACCGGGCCTTTAGACAAATACAATGCAATAAAACATGACACATACGAAAACAGGTATAATTTGTTCATTATGATCTTTCTGTGCATTGTCAATTCAAACTCAAGGAACGCTCCAACAAAGTTCCGGCGGTGTGACCGGGCCTTGAGACAAATACAATGCAATAAAACATGACACATAAGAAAACAGGTATAATTTGTTCATTATGATCTTTCTGTGCATTGTCAATTCAAACTCAAGGAACGCTCCAACAAAGTTCCGGCGGTGTGACCGGGCCTTTAGACAAATACAATGCAATAAAACATGACACATAAGAAAACAGGTATAATTTGTTCATTATGATCTTTCTGTGCATTGTCAATTCAAACTCAAGGAACGCTCCAACAAAGTTCCGGCGGTGTGACCGAGCCTTTAGACAAATACAATGTACAATGCAATAAAACATGACACTTACGAAAACAGGTATAATTTGTTCATTATGATCTTTCTGTGCATTGTCAATACAAACTCTCATAAGTGGTATTGTTCCTATGGCCACATTTTCTGAGTCAGAACGCCGTCTCTTGAAGGAATCTGTTGAACCAGAGGGCGTTCGGATTTTTGGAGTATGAACTATAATCAAAAATACTGAAGCAACTGAGACATACATGTAGTCGTCTTACAAGTACGCTTTTGTGATGGCCGTATATACATAACTCCAAGGTTCAAACACAACAAGCCTTTGACAAGTTATGTAGATTTTTATAACACTTGACATGTACAATGTATGTGAAATGCTATCATTTATATGAAAATTATCTTAAGGTCTTCGAATGTCATGCATCAGTTTTGGGGCATAAAATGAACTTTTAATGCACGATTTCAAGAAAATAGATTTTGTTCGGAACTTTGGTGTCATATGCTACATTATTCAGTTTTAGGTGATTCCTTCTCTATATGTCTGATTGCAAAAAAAGCAAGAGTCGTTATCATATTAATTTGATTTTCGTAGAAAATCACTTTTCCATTAACTTTTAGTACACTTCAATACTACAGTAGGATTAAGTTAATCAGGAATTTATATTTACTTAACTATTTTCTCGCTAACGACTTAATTAAGTGTGATAAGAAATTTGATGATAATTTCTTGCATGGGATTTTTTGATGATGATTTATACGTCGTATACACTCTATAACCTATCAGAAAAACAGAAATTTTAAATCTAGAAGTATGTGGCAACAAGTATTGATATTTAGTTTGCAAGATTCTGACTTAAGCGATGATGTTCCATAAGGAAGTACGAGCCAAGCAGTATGCTTGAAGTCAACTCATACAGATTGTGGTCTCGTAGTTTTAGTCTGATCACGAGTTAAGCTGATTGTTTTTGATGAGATGTTTTGAATTTTACATTTTTGTATTCGATTTGCAAAGCGCTTAAGTTTATTCCCTACAAAATCAATTAATAAGAAAGTATATTTTCATCTTTGTTGTAAACATTTATGAACCTAATTCAAACACTCTTGAACTCACTTGCAGTCCTTCATTACTTAGCAAGTTTCTGTCACAAAGAGTCAACGCCGGTGGAATTTGATAAAAAAAACACCAAATATCACAGAACTGATTATCCAATTATAAGAATTACCAATTTAACGCAACTGTCACATAGACACAACCACTGCAAAAGTTTTGGTGAAATAACTCTCACCAACAGTATGATCTGAACACAGTTCCAGTAACTTTCATATCTGACAATCCTTAAAGGGTATGCTCCTTTGACATAGGAGCACATTTTTCTGTATAAACGGACATTGCTAACCAAGGGCCATATAGAGTTAATCGTTACTACTCGGCAATTTCCGTAACAAATCGGATAGCGTTCAGAGTGATAAAGGGTATCATTCGGAACTACCTCGGCGATCTTCTACGCAGATAGACCTCGGATATCATAAGGTGAAAAAGTAGATCTGGAGGAATTTGGATTCTGTGGTACTATAGTCTGAACTACACAGAACAACGACGTGGGAGACATTGTACTGATGAAATTATGTGATAAAGTGTGTAACAATGTTATTAATAATGGTTGGCATGGAAATTACAGTCGCCGGACCTTATAACCTGGTTGTATTCCTACTACGTCTGATTTCCGAGGCATATCTTCGTAGATGATCGCCGAGGTTGTTCCGAATGAAAGGATATTTATGTAGTTGGCTCATCTAGTTGATTATGCTTCGCTTTATACTAAGAATACTGAAAGCACCCAATGACTAACGATAGCGTACATTGTCATTGACTGTAGCCTATATGATGCTTTTAAAAGACAGTGTCCTATATGATAACAACAAGTTCGCACATATGTACAAAAATATCCATCATACTCGTACAGCAAAAATCTACGTTGTGACTTCAAGCTTACATCGCAATTTCGCAAAGCATCAATCAATGAAGGTCTACGCCGACAGTGAACTCAAAACATGACATTCCAGAGTAGCTGAGAAAATTGTTTTTTCTTCCAAAATATTAAATAGAATGTAAAACAATAGGCTTCCATGACAATAAAACAATACCCTGTTAATACAAATCTTGTTTGTTGTGGCTTATCAGAACTGACATATAATTATATTAGGCGTCAGTTTTCATACATCGCAATTAAACGCAACGATTCTATACAAATTAAACAACGTGTAGCCCCCACCACTCGTGTATCCTAATTGATCTAGTCGTTATCAAAGATAATTTGTATTATATTGCAAATTTATACCCAAGGGTGTGATTACCCCCTATTCTTAATCCAGCAAATGGAATTCATCTTCAATGTTCTCGACAGGTGTTTCCATTATCGCTATTATATCGGATAGAATCTACTGAAAAGGTAAGTTGGTTCTGTATCTGTAATAGACATTTTTATTTTTATGATGTTAATTCTATTATGCATTAATAAAAAATAGATTTCACTATATGTACATTTGCATGCGCATGAATATTTTGGACTATTTTATTTGGCGTAGAGAAAACTTACAAGTGCTGATAAAATATTTCGAATGAATTTGCAATTCAATTTTATTCCGAAAATTTTCGAACATACATATATAATTTTTTTCTTGATTATGCGAATGAACAATGCTTTGATATGATCTTTTGCACGACAAAAATAAATATTTTATGATGAACTGTGCAAGATTATTATTCAATCTTTAACTATTTTTCTCGTGCATATTAAAGTTTTAGTGATGGCAGATTGAGAACAGAAGTAATAAAATGTAAATCGCTAAAATACTTTTTTTTCTTTTCATTTTTCTTTGAAAAATAATAGAAAGTCATTCATGTCTTTTGAATTAATTTGAACGAAATACGCACGATGCATTAGTGAAATATTGAACATGTTAACTACTTGTGAAAAACAAAATAAAAAACATTGTGAACTGAATCTACCTAGAAAAAAAACCTGTCTGTCAAATCGTTCAAAACTTATGTAGATAAACACGCTTATAAATGTTTTAACTTTATGTGAAAACGTCCGTAGAATGTTTGAAAAAATGTCGATAAGACCTATCAAAAATATATTAAAGTGTGTATGAAAGAGTCGAATTATCCGTTTGTGAATACTTTTTAATAGAAAGAAAACGATTAAGGTTACTTAATTCACCATATAGTTTAGAACACTTTCATCAAAGAATATGATCTAGAAGAATAATTCTATTTTTTTAAATGTATCATTTGTACGTGAACAATACTTTGATTGATGGATGATTTAAGATGACACTAAGCTCTGATCATCAATTAGAGACTTATGCTGCCCAGTGAACTTGAACAACTCTGCTTGTCGCACAAGTGTGGTAACTATGCTGCCACGTTTATCAAAGTGCTGACAATAGCGAAACTAACGCACCCATATCAGAGACTATCTTACACTGATCAATAAGATTAGTTAGCGTGTTCAATTACACAAAACGTTACAGAACGTTACATAACGATACATTCGGAACTCCTCGGCCATTCGCTGCGAATAACCTAATCTAATACACAAATATCAGATCGTTAAGGCAATGAGTGATGTTTCAAAAATTTACGGACTAAAAACGAAACATAACTCAATGCCTAAACGATCGTATATTTGTTTACTTTAACACCGGTAGTTTCAAAATAGCGTCTCAATATATCCGAGATTATTCGCAGCGAATGGCAGAGGAGTTCCGAATGTATCGTTACGGAACGTTTTGTAACGTTCGCGATAACTGAACGCAGGGAGTGTTAGTGTGACGGTTAATATTGCTGCACAGAATGCAGTGACTGAAGAAATATCATGAAGATATTCTATTACTAACACAGTGAAATAAGCTGATGCTTGCATAATCCATGGTATTTAAACTTAATGGCTCGCTAAATGAACACGTTTTCATTGCCGACAACAGCGATAGTCTGTACCGTTTCATTTTGATTCACAGCAAAATTGTGTCTCAATTTAGCGTAGAAAAATGGTATTTTTAATTCACACTGTAAAACTGGTAGAAACGAGCAGTAGATTATTTTATCATTGTGTCAGCATTTCTACAATAAAATAAGACGTGTTTATAATTATATATATATTAATAAAAGTAATAATCATAATTAAACAAACATGTAGAGACAAATTTGCAATCATCATGGAAATACTAGCAAATTTCTGAGCATTCAGCACGTGGTTTTAGTTTGTTATTTCAGTCCGGCACTCAAATCAAATGGAAATTCGTCAAACATTATTTGCAAGCGAATTTTGTGTTACGATGAAAATATGACGAAACTTAACGAGCAGCGTATACTGAGTAACGGAAGCATTGGCGGATCCAGCGGGGGGGGGTCTCAGGGGGGTCCGGACCCCCCTAGAATTTGGAAAATGTACATGTCCATTAGTGTATTTCTTTCTTGTAAGTCATTTTTAAGTAGTATGAAGCACTTTTTCTCGGAGCTTAACCTAGATTTAATGGTTATGTAGTTTTTATTATCAATATGTTGCATTTTTCTGCAAAATGTGTATAATGTGGTAGTGGTTCGAAAGTTCGGACCCCCTCTATAAAAACTCGGACACCCTAGAAAAGTTCGGACCCCCCTCTAGAAAAAAATCCTGGATCCGCCCCTGGGAAGCATCTTTATAACCGAAAAGGTTTGACTCTCGAATATCGGATTTGTAATCACAAGGAGCTCGGAGCGCCATGGTAACTTGGAGTTAATATTGCTCAGGTTTCACGTACCATTTTGATTTAGATTGCAGCAAGTACAGTTACATTCGTTATCAATATGAAGTAATTAACTCGTTAATGTACAGGATGTAACTTAATGGGGGCAATAAAAATCTCATTAAGGAAACCTTATGTCCAGTAGCAACGGTATAAAATCTTATCAGCGTTACATCATTAATTATGTGTGGATAATGTGCTGACTGTTGATATGTACCTGAGAGATTTCAGAGAAATTGTCAAAATGTTATAGGCTGAGAACAGGAAATCGAAATACGGTCAAGCAATGTAAGTGACCATGTAAGTTTTAATTCATCAAATGTATGGCGAATTTGGTCCTGCAAACATCCCATATAATGTCTAAACATCAGGACAGCGTAATATCAAAATTCTTACGATAATTTAACAATACAATACAGTATAGAAGAATTTACGACTAAAATTGGTCGTAAGACGCTTGATAATACCGCCCCAGGTATTTCTTGTCCCTCGTTTGAAACAAATACAAATGTATATTAAGAATTTTAAACGCTGATGTACTCAAAAAGTGACATTACATTCTCTCTTTCGTAATGTTCTTGAAAATAAAAGTTATATAACTAAATCAATATTTGAAATTTCTTAAAGTAATTTGTCTAGTGCATTGATGAGCTAAAAGCAAGACATGAAATCATTGAGCATCTTCTAGCCTCGATTTCAGCACTAAAACTTTCTCATAAATTTTAGATTCTACAAACTTCTCGTTAAATTTCTAAATTAATGTATTGCCGTAGTGATTTCTCAGGAATAAAACAGTTTAATATCCTGAATGAGGAAGTTTCGATCTCCGCCGATGTAGAAACTTAAAGTCATCTTTAGTAGTGTTACCAATCAGAGCACTTTTGTTATCATATTTTCCAATAGACTTACACATATCAGGACAATACTAAATAGGTTGATACAGAAATATGACTGCTGTTAAGTAGCTTAAAATTGCTCACGAAGAGTACGAATATAACCGACGTTTTACGATTGTTGGTGTGTCGTTATAAATCCTTGATTATAGTAAAACAGTTTATGATGGTATCAAATGAACGTAAAGTTGGCAGACTCAGCAGACACAGCAGACACAGCAGAAGGAACGATCCTTCTGCTGTGTCTGCTGGCAGAAGGATAAATCTACAGCAGAAGGAATGATCCTTCTGCTGTGTCTGCTGGCAGAAGGATACATTTACAACAGA
Source organism: Mactra quadrangularis (assembly GCA_025267735.1). Classification (NCBI taxonomy): domain Eukaryota; kingdom Metazoa; phylum Mollusca; class Bivalvia; order Venerida; family Mactridae; genus Mactra; species Mactra quadrangularis. The sequence goes on along the minus strand of CM046308.1, from coordinate 35,100,846 downwards.
AGGATCAATCTTTCTGCTGGGTCTGCTGGCAGAAGGATTGAAGTATAACAGAAAGATGTGTCTGTTGGCAGAAGGATTTTATAATAACAGAAAGATGTGTCTGCTGGCAGAAGGATTAAACAACAACAGAATCAATCTTTCTGCTGCGTCTGTTGGCAGAATAATTGAATTATAATTTAAAGCCTCAATTTAGGCTAACTATGTGATATTATGCATCATTTTAAAGCTGATTGATGTGAAAATGTTTTGACGGGTACATTTAGAACAGTAAATAAATAATAAGGGCCTGGTGAGAAAACAAAACAGGCCCATTTTCGAATGTGAATTTGTGTTCGACTGACATCCTTCTGCTGTTATTTAACACATGTTTTATTAATCATTTCATCTATCTGTTCACAAAATCAAATTTTATATAGAACAAGCTTTAATTTGGTATATAGATGTGCGATAAACTCTATATAATTGCGACAAATTATACGTTAATATATCGAGTACGAAAATTCTCAGTGCGGAAGTTCGGTTCGATATTTTCATTAGAAAAGTGCCTATACATGCTATTTACCGAGTCTTATTTTAAGCCACAATTAAGACAAAATATGCGATATTATGCATCATTTTAAAGCTTATACATAGAAAAAGGTTTAGACAGGTCGATTTAGAATTTTTGTAAAAGAATAACAGCAAGACGAGTGTATAAAGTAGCCCTATTTTCGGACGTACATTTCGGTTTGAGTGACATCCTTCTGCTACAAATAAATACACGTATTTTTAATTAAGTTGGAATTTGAATCACAAAATCAAACTGGCAATAGAATAAGCTTTCTTTTAATGTATAAATGAGTGAATAACTCGACCTAATTTGGACAAAATATATGTTTTTATGTCAAGTTCGTAAATTTACCCGACCACAGTTTGGTTTGATTTTTTCATTGAAATGTGCAAAAACGTGCTAATTACCGAGTCATATTGTAAGCCTAAATTTAGGCAAAACATGTGATATTATGCATCCTTTTAAAGCTGATTGTTGTAAAAATGTTTTGACGGGTACATTTTGAACAGCAAATAAATAATAAGGGCCTGGTGAGTAAACAAAACAGGCCCATTTTCGAATGTGAATTTTGTGTTCGACTGACATCCTTCTGCTGTTATTTAACACATGTTTTATTAATCATTTCATCTATCTGTTCACAAAATCAAATTTTATATAGAACAAGCTTTAATTTGGTATATTGATGTGCGATAAACTCTATTTAATTGCGACAATTTGAACGTTAATATATCGAGTACGAAAATTCTCAGTGCGGAAGTTCGGTTCGATATTTTCATTAGAAAAGTGCCAATACATGCTATTTACCGAGTCTAATTTTAAGCCACAATTAAGACAAAATATGCGATATTATACATCATTTTAAAGCTTATACATAGAAAAAGGTTTAGACAGGTCGATTTAGAATTTTTGTAAAAGAATAACAGCAAGACGAGTGTATAAAGTAGCCCTATTTTCGGACGTACATTTCGGTTTGAGTGACATCCTTCTGCTATAAATAAATACACGTATTTTTAATTGATTTAACAAACAAATCACAAAATCAGACTGGCAATAGAATAAGTTTTCTTTTAATGTATAAATGAGTGAATAACTCGACTTAATTTGGACAAAATATATGTTTTTATGTCAAGTTCGTAAATTTACCCGACCACAGTTTGGTTTGATTTTTTCATTGAAATGTGCAAAAACGTGCTAATTACCGAGTCATATTGTAAGCCTAAATTTAGGCAAAACATGTGATATTATGCATCCTTTTAAAGCTGATTGTTGTAAAAATGTTTTGACGGGTACATTTTGAACAGCAAATAAATAATAAGGGCCTGGTGAGTAAACAAAACAGGCCCATTTTCGAATGTGAATTTTGTGTTCGACTGACATCCTTCTGCTGTTATTTAACACATGTTTTATTAATCATTTCATCTATCTGTTCACAAAATCAAATTTTATATAGAACAAGCTTTGATTTGGTATATAGATGTGCGATAAACTCTATTTAATTGCGACAATTTGAACGTTAATATATCGAGTACGAAAATTCTCAGTGCGGAAGTTCGGTTCGATATTTTTATTAGAAAAGTGCCAATACATGCTATTTACCGAGTCTTATTTTTAGCCACAATTAAGACAAAATATGCGATATTATGCATCATTTTAAAGCTTATACATAGAAAAAGGTTTAGACAGGTCGATTTAGAATTTTTGTAAAAGAATAACAGCAAGACGAGTGTATAAAGTAGCCCTATTTTCGGACGTACATTTCGGTTTGAGTGACATCCTTCTGCTATAAATAAATACACGTATTTTTAATTTATTTAAAATTTGAATCACAAAATCAAACTGGCAATAGAATAAGCTTTCTTTTAATGTATAAATGAGTGAATAACTCGACTTAATTTGGACAAAATATATGTTTTTATGTCAAGTTCGTAAATTTACCCGACCACAGTTTGGTTTGATTTTTTCATTGAAATGTGCAAAAACGTGCTAATTACCGAGTCATATTGTAAGCCTAAATTTACGCAAAACATGTGATATTATGCATCATTTTAAAGCTGATTGTTGTAAAAATGTTTTGACGGGTACATTTTGAACAGCAAATAAATAATAAGGGCCTGGTGAGTAAACAAAACAGGCCCATTTTCGAATGTGAATTTTGTGTTCGACTGACATCCTTCTGCTGTTATTTAACACATGTTTTATTAATCATTTCATTTATCTGTTCACAAAATCAAATTTTATATAGAACAAGCTTTGATTTGGTATATAGATGTGCGATAAACTCTATTTAATTGCGACAATTTGAACGTTAATATATCGAGTACGAATATTCTCAGTGCGGAAGTTCGGTTCGATATTTTCATTAGAAAAGTGCCAATACATGCTATTTACCGAGTCTTATTTTTAGCCACAATTAAGACAAAATATGCGATATTATACATCATTTAAAAGCTGATACATAGAAAAAGGTTTAGACAGGTCGATTTAGAGATTTTGTAAAAGAATAACAGCAAGACGAGTGTATAAAGTAGCCCTATTTTCGGACGTACATTTCGGTTTGAGTGACATCCTTCTGCTATAGATAAAATCACGTATTTTTAATTTATTTAAAATTTGAATCACAAAATCAAACTGGCAATAGAATAAGCTTTCTTTTAATGTATAAATGAGTGAATAACTCGACTTAATTTGGACAAAATATATGTTTTTATGTCAAGTTCGTAAATTTACCGACCACAGTTTGGTTTGATTTTTTCATTGAAATGTGCAAAAACGTGCTAATTACCGAGTCATATTGTAAGCCTAAATTTAGGCAAAACATGTGATATTATGCATCATTTTAAAGCTGATTGTTGTAAAAATGTTTTGACGGGTACATTTTGAACAGCAAATAAATAATAAGGGCCTGGTGAGTAAACAAAACAGGCCCATTTTCGAATGTGAATTTTGTGTTCGACTGACATCCTTCTGCTGTTATTTAACACATGTTTTATTAATCATTTCATCTATCTGTTCACAAAATCAAATTTTATATAGAACAAGCTTTAATTTGGTATATAGATGTGCGATAAACTCATTTTAATTGCGACAAAATAAATGTATTTAAATATGTCAAGTACGAAAATTCTCAGTACGAAAGTTCGGTTCGATATTTTCAAAAAATGTGCAAATACATGCTGACTACCGAGTCTTATTTTAAACCACAACTAAGTTAAAACATGTGCTTTTATGCATCATTTTCAAGCTGATTGTTTGGAAAATGTTTTGACGGGTAAATTTAGAACTATAAATTAACAATAAGGGCCTGTCGAGTGTACAAAACAGGCCAATTTTTGAATGTGAATTTGTGTTCGACTGACATCCTTCTGCTGTAAACAAAAACATGTTTGACTATGTATTTTACAAATCCATACACATAATCAGACTGAAGATAAAACAAGCTTTCTTTTGATATATATTAACATACAAAATTCGATTTTTATAAGGCCGAACGATACTAACTGGATCGATGTTTGAGTTTTTTCTAAATGATATTTGGGTTCGGTCTTTTTTGTGAAATGACTAGTAACAGGTCTATTTTCGAGAGCAATTTTCGAGAATGTTTCGACTTAAACCTTACACATTATGCATCAAATTAAAAATGTTTTGAAATGTCTATTTGGGAAAAAAATAATAAAGAATAACAGCATGGCGAGTGTAGAAGTTAGCCCTGTTTTCGGATATAAATTTGGGTTTGACTGCCACCCTTCTGCTATTAATAAATACACGATTTTTTTATTAATTTACCAACCTATTCGAAAAATCAGACTAACAATAGAATAAGATTTATTTTGGTGTTATTTGGTGGTGATCCTAGCAAGGCAGTTAGAACCTCAGTCTATAGGGCTCTAGAGATCTACATAGTAATCTACAATGAAAGACAAAATCTAGATCCCACAAATTCAGTCTATTTCATTTATTCCACCCAATTAAGTGCAAATACCAAATGAGTTACATAAACACTGCATAAAAACACCAAAATGCAGTTAAAACATCTAATTAAACTTATTTGAAAGTACTGAAAAGACTTAAAATCAATTCTGAGGTACCCAAAACCTCTAATTTTAATGCTATTTACTAGCAAAATTAAAAATGCCTTAAATTCATTGTAATTAAATATATCCTAGGATGCAAATCCTACTTAAATATACATTATCAGGGTCTTTTTACCCAGATAAAACACTATTACCAGACTTACCGGGTTACTAAAACCCATAAATTTAACAAATATTCAACAAATCTGTTGAATCTTAAAATTATTTTACATTATTTAATTCCTACTATACAGGAATATATATATTTTAATCATATAATGTGGAAATTTATGTTTTTTACTACAAAAAGACATTATTTTGTCTATTTTAATACAAATTTTATACAATTTAGCCTATTAAAAGGCTTTAAAACCTTTAATTTAACAATTTCTTAAACTAATTATGGGTTAGGAACCTGTAAAAGAAACAAAAGACCTGAAATTACCATCTTAAACACAGTAATATATATATCAAAAACTTCATTAATATACCTAATGACAAAATTCTTTTAAATTAGAGCTAAAATGTCTTAGGTTTTAGAATTTCACATTATATTTTTACTAAAAAATCAACAAAAAATCTATTGGAACACCTATTAAAGTTCATTTTCTGTTCCAATACTGAAAAAAATTATCAAAATGAATAACTCTTAAGAAAATATTATAGAGTTTTCAAAAATATGTCAACAACTGACATATGTATACTAATATATCAACAGGTTCTCCGGTCCATAAGATCCAATTACCCCGGATATGTTTAATAAACCGGGGTAGTTACTTGGTATTTGCACTATTTTGGGATCCCCGCAATTAATAATACAATACTATTGTTTAACTTTTTCTATAGTACTTATGGATTGAGTCTTTTGTGCTCTGTACAGAAGATTTCATTCAAAAAGTACACTACATTGTGTGTAACTTTTAATCTTTTGTTACAAAAATTAAAGGTACCAGTCAATGTGATTTTTTACAAGGAATCTTTTAACGTGCCCGGATTTTTTTGTAAAATTTTAAACTTTTTAGAATACTGATTAAAACAGTCTATTACTAATGTACAAATCTCTCACCAGATCAAAAAATGAATATGGAGCTGAAATTTATTCTGTAACTAGCCCCTCCCAACTCCAAAGACTAAATATTATACAGAATTAAGCATTGAGAATTGCTCTAAGGGCCTTACCAACCACCCCACAGCATCTTTTAGAAGCAGAGGCAGGAGTCATGCCACTCATTTTCAGGTCTGGGCAGGCTGTTAAATTCTGGGCCAGGGCTCAAACCAAAAAAATTTAAAAAAAACCTGAATGCCATCATTGGGACTGGTTCATTCTGCCACAGGAGCTTCCAAAATACTCCTACACCATTTGGAGCCAAAATTGAGCTCCTAAAGGCAACAATGGGTTTCAGTGATGTCCCCTTTGACATCCAGATCCTACTAGATCCAAGCAAGGCGGTCAGGAGTTCAGTCTATATGGCTCTAGAAACTTATATAGTTGATTGCCAAATGACCGATAAGATCTAGAGCCCCCATTCTCAGTCTATTTCATTTATATCACCCAATATAAGTGCAAGTACCTCAAAAGTTTCAATGAAATCTGTATACATAACACCATAATGCAGAAAATACCATTTAAATGGCTATTTTTCACATAATAAACTATAAAACTATAACATTGAGGTAATTTAAACCTCTTATATAAACTTTTATCCACTAGTTTTGTTTAAAATTCAAGTGATTTTTATTAAATAGCAAAATACATAGACCTAAAACCAAAAATTATTAAACAAAACAGGGTCAAATTCTTTAAAAACATCATTCTGAATAACTTTCCGGGTTAGGAAAACACCAATTTTATTATTTAAACAGTTCAAATTGTTGAATTTTACACCATTTTCAAATTATTTTAATTCTTCTATTTAATTACTACCTTACATATACTAAATACTGAAAAGTATGATATTTTAGACAAAAAGGACAATTTTTTGCCCATCTCCTTCAATAAAAGACTGCATATTAGGGTTAAAAACCTTAAATTTTTACAAAAAAATCACTCTTTATGGATTGGAGACATATAAAGATGTCATTAAACATAATAGTATCAATGCAACCATTGTAATATAAACCAAATGACATTAACAATATTAAAAACATAAGAATTTCAAATTTCAGAACTAAAATTCTCAATATTTTAGATTTTTCACACTTTGTTAACATTATATTCCACTCTAGAAATGAAAATAGCTGGAATATTAATCTTAAAAAACCTTTATAAGTATATATAGTTTATACATTTTCATCAATTAAAGTTTATTTCCCTAAATAGTTTTGATTTCTACATCAATATGTCAAAATTTGGCTTTAAACTTAATAAATAGAAAAGGATCTCCAATCCTAAAGATCCAATTACCCCGTTAAAAATAACCGGGGTAATTACTCGGTACTTGCACTCTGTTTGGATCCCTGCAACCATAGAAATAAATGTATTTCATGTACAAATATTGTTTTGCTTTTTGATTGAGGTTTCTGCACTATGTGCTTCAACCTTTGATCAAGAAGTAAATAACTTTGTACTCATTTGTATCTAAAACCAAAAGTAACAATCACTGTGATTTTTAAGGAGAATCTTTTAAGGTCCTCAGTTTTCTAGTGAACATTTTTCAATTTAAAAAAATAAGTGTCAATTAGTGCATGTATGTGAAGACAGCAGTAACGGCAGTACAGCAGTACAGCAGTAAAGCCTTACTGTCAGAATTTCATCATTTTCAGGCTGATTGTTTGGAAAATGTTTTCACGGGTACATTTTGAAAAATAAGTCAACAATAAGGGCACTGCGAGTGGACAAAACAGGCCCATTTTCAAATGTAAACTTTTGTTCGACAGATCGACATCCTTCTGCTATTAATAAATACATCTTTTATAAAATTACTTCACCAATCTATTCAATCTATAATAAAATTATATATAGAACAAGCTTTCTTTTGGTATACAAATGTGAGAAAAATTCGAACCGAACTTTCGTACTGAGAATTTTCGTACTTGATATATTTAAATACATATATTTTGTCGCAATTAAAATGAGTTAATCTCACATTTATACACCAAAACAAACCTTGTTCTATATAAAATTTGATTTTGTGAATACATTGGTGAAATAATTAATAAAACATGTTTTTATTAACAACAGAAGGATGTCAATCGAACACAAAATTCACATTCAAAAATGGGCCTGTTTTGTTCACTCACCAGGCCCTTATTATTTATTTACTGTTCAAAATGTACCCGTCAAAACATTTTTACAACAATCAGCTTTAAAATGATGCATAATATCACATGTTTCGCCTGACTTTAGGCTTACAATATGACTCGGTAATTAGCACGTTTTTGCACATTTCAATGAAAAAATCAAACCAAACTGTGGTCGGGTAAATTTACGAACTTGACATAAAAACATATATTTTGTCCAAATTAAGTCGAGTTATTCACTCATTTATACATTAAAAGAAAGCTTATTCTATTGCCAGTTTGATTTTGTGATTCAAATTTTAAATAAATTAAAAATACGTGTATTTATTTATAGCAGAAGGATGTCACTCAAACCGAAATGTACGTCCGAAAATAGGGCTACTTTATACACTCGTCTTGCTGTTATTCTTTTTCAAAAATTCTAAATCGACCTGTCTAAACCTTTTTCTATGTATAAGCTTTAAAATGATGCATAATATGGCATATTTTGTCTTAATTGTGGCTTAAAATAAGACTCGGTAAATAGCATGTATTGGCACTTTTCTAATGAAAATATCGAACCGAACTTCCGCACTGAGAATTTTCGTACTCGATATATTAACGTTCAAATTGTCGCAATTAAATAGAGTTTATCGCACATCAATATACCAAATAAAAGCTTGTTCTATATAAAATTAGATTTTGTGAACGGATAGATGAAATGATTAATAAAACATGTGTTAAATAACAGCAGAAGGATGTCAGTCGAACACAAAATTCACATTCGAAAATGGGACGGTCTATTTTACTGACGCGAACACTGACACCATACACATAGAAGGAAATTACTGACGGATTTACTGACACCAAAGATAAACAAGGTTTATCAGACCATGACTGATTATAATCCTATTATATATTGTATACAGGCGTTAGTATGATAATAGATATACATGTATTATGATAATAAACATATATATTACTACAATTAGCACCTAAGTATTCTGAAAAACTGTATATAAAATGAAAGAATACATTTGTTATATTTTATGATTTAAGAAATTAAATAAGATATGCATTAAATTAATAATTAGATAAGACGAATATTAGATAAAATATGTTGAATAAATGTTTAAGGAGTACAAATGAATACAATAAGCAGAGTACATTTTAAAATAATTATTAGAAAAATAGTTAATTTGTTTAATATGATATTTAAGTTATCTGTGTCTTTAATATGAGTTAGATACTTAATTTTGTAAACGCATAAATTACAGTAAGTAGTTCGGAATAAGCTGAAATTAAGAAACTAGTTGGCATGATACATAGCGTAATTTATATTTTACTTACAAAGTATTTATCTAAGAACGAAAAATCGCTTAAACGAAGTTTTTTTCTCTATTATTTGTTATATACAGCGAAAATCACTGACAAATCTACTGACGCCATAAACAAAGAGCGATCATCGACCGTGACTGATTAATTAGGATATATTTCTATATAAGATATGTTAGAAATTACTGACGACATACGCAAAGAGCGATCATAGACCGTGACTGATTAATTATAAAATATTCCACATAGAATATTTAAGAAAGTACTGACGACATACGCAAAGAGCGTTCATCGACCTTGACTGATTAATTAGGATATATTTCTATATAAGATATGTTAGAAATTACTGAAGACATACGCAAAGAGCGACCATAGACCGTGAATGATTAATTAGGATATATTTCTTAATAAAATATGTTAGAAATTACTGACGACATACGCAAAGAGCGTTCATCGACCGTGACTAATTAATTATAAAATATTCCATATAGAATATATAAGAAATTACTGACGACATACGCAAAGAGCGTTCATCGACCGTGACTAATTAATTATAAAATATTCCATATAGAATATATAAGAAAGTACTGACGACATACGCAAAGAGCGTTCATCGACCTTGACTGATTGATTATGATATATTTCTATATAAGATATGTTAGAAATTACTGACGACATACACAGAGAGCGATCATCGACCGTGACTAATTAATTATAAAATATTCCATATAGAATATATAAGAAAGTACTGACGACATACGCATAGAGCGTTCATCGACCGTGACTAATTAATTATAAAATATTCCATATAGAATATATAAGAAAGTACTGACGACATACGCAAAGAGCGTTCATCGACCGTGACTGATTAATTATAAAAGATTCCAAATAGAATATATTATAAGAAAGTACTGACGACATACGCAAAGAGCGTTCATCCACCGTGACTGATTAATTAGGATATATTTCTATATAAAACATGTTAGAAATTACTGACGACATACACAGAGAGCGATCATAGACCGTGACTGATTAATTATAAAATATTCCATATAGAATATTTAAGAAAGTACTGACGACATACGCAAAGAGCGTTTATCGACCGTGACTGATTAATTAGGATATATTTCTATATAAAATATGTTTATAGAATAATGAAAAAAACCTACGAGTAAAAACTTCTTTTGATCCATTGTTATTTCCAAGCAATGTTAAATAACCAATTTTTTTAACAACGGTTAGTCATTTTTTAAGAAACCGGTACAGGAAAATAAAATTATAAAAATAACTTTATCTGTATATATTTTTTATACAATGTATGTAATATAACGAAACAAAAGTGTTGATTATTCATTTTAAAAGTGATTTTACAATGATTGCACGATAAGGTAGATAAGATGTCTTGATTATTAAACTTTATTTTCAGCACCCAGGTAGTAATATCGGAAGTATTACCCAGAGGAGAAAACTCATTTGTAGAATACAAACGTCCATTCATGCTTAGAAATTGGAACAATGAATGTATTGTTGTAAATTCTACATGGAATATTTTATAATTAATTAGTCACGGTCGATGAACGCTCTTTGCGTATGTCGTCAGTAATTTCTAACATATCCTATATTGAAATATATTATCCTAATTAATCAGTCAAGGTCGATGAACGCTCTTTGCGTATGTCGTCAGTACTTTCTTAAATATTCTATGTGGAATATTTTATAATTAATCAGTCACGGTCTATGATCGCTCTTTGCGTATGTCGTCAGTAATTTCTAACATATCTTATATAGAAATATATCCTAATTAATCAGTCACGGTCGATGATCGCTCTTTGTTTATGGCGTCAGTAGATTTGTCAGTGATTTTCGCTGTATATAACAAATAATAGAGAAAAAACTTCGTTTAAGCGATTTTTCGTTCTTAGATAAATACTTTGCAAGTAAAATATAAATTACGCTATGTATCATGCCAACTAGTTTCTTAATTTCAGCTTATTCCGAACTACTTACTGTAATTTATGCGTTTACAAAATTAAGTATCTAACTCATATTAAAGACACAGATAACTTAAATATCATATTAAGCAAATTAACTATTTTTCTAATAATTATTTTAAAATGTACTCTGCTTATTGTATTCATTTGTACTCCTTAAACATTTATTCAACATATTTTATCTAATATTCGTCTTATCTAATTATTAATTTAATGCATATCTTATTTAATTTCTTAAATCATAAAATATAACATATATAACAATAGACTTACAAAGAAAGTATTTCTCTATGACTACTTTCTATGTACAAATAATTGGTGTTCCGATATAAAGCAAATTTTTGTCTCGATTAACTCTTTACCACACTTTGATACAAAGAGTAAGATTAATATGAGCACAGTTAACGAAAAATTGAAATCTCTTTATGTAAACAAATGGACAAATGAGATTAATTCATTACCAAAACTTAGAACTTATGTAATGTTGAAACATAACCATGGGTGTGAAAATTATGTACAAATGAACCTTTCAAAATATGAACGTTCGTTTCTGTGTAAATTTCGTTGTGGTATATTACCAATAAGATTAGAGACAGGAAGATATGTTGGAGAGCGAGAAAATGAGAGACTATGTATTTTGTGTGACCAAGGTTCTGTAGAATCAGAGATTCACTTTTTCTTGCATTGTAATGCCTATACTGATTTAAGAACTGACTTTTTCAACCAATTAACAAATGATAATGTTTTTAATTCTCTATCAGATATTGAACTATTAACTTACTTAGTTTGTTCCTACCCAAGGAAAAGTGCTAAATTTATCACCAAAGCATATTATTTACGAAAATCAATGCTATACAACTAATAACTGTTTATCTGTATATATTTATATCATATATTTAACTTAATATTGTATATACATGTACCTTTCATGTGACTCAGTTGGTGACATATAGACCCACTGGGTCGGGTGTTCATCTGTAAATACTTATCATGTTGTTTTCATGTTTGTAATGTTTTCATAACACATGTCACGAAAATAAACAATTTACTTACTTACTTACTTACTTATAACAAATGTATTCTTTCATTTTATATACAGTTTTTCAGAATACTTAGGTGCTAATTGTAGTAATATATATGTTTATTATCATAATACATGTATATCTATTATCATACTAACGCCTGTATACAATATATAATAGGATTATAATCAGTCATGGTCTGATAAACCTTGTTTATCTTTGGTGTCAGTAAATCCGTCAGTAATTTCCTTCTATGTGTATGGTGTCAGTGTTTGCGTCAGTAAAATAGACCGTCCCTTCGAAAATGGGCCTGTTTTGTTTACTCACGAGGCCCTTATTATTTATTTGCTGTTCAAAATGTACCCGTCAAAACATTTTTACAACAATCAGCTTTAAAATGATGCATAATATCACATGTTTTGCCTAAATTTAGGCTTACAATATGACTCGGTAATTAGCACGTTTTTGCACATTTCAATGAAAAAATCAAACCAAACTGTGGTCGGGTAAATTTACGAACTTGACATAAAAACATATATTTTGTCCAAATTAAGTCGAGTTATTCACTCATTTATACATTAAAAGAAAGCTTATTCTATTGCCAGTCTGATTTTGTGATTTGTTTGTTTAATCAATTAAAAATACGTGTATTTATTTGTAGCAGAAGGATGTCACTCAAACCGAAATGTACGTCCGAAAATAGGGCTACTTTATACACTCGTCTTGCTGTTATTCTTTTACAAAAATTCTAAATCGACCTGTCTAAACCTTTTTCCATGTATAAGCTTTAAAATGATGCATAATATCGCATATTTTGTCTTAATTGTGGCTAAAAATAAGACTCGGTAAATAGCATGTATTGGCACTTTTCTAATGAAAATATCGAACCGAACTTCCGCACTGAGAATTTTCGTACTCGATGTATTAACGTTCAAATTGTCGCAATTAAATAGAGTTTATCGCACATCTATATACCAAATTAAAGCTTTTTCTATATAAAATTTGATTTTGTGAACGGATAGATGAAATGATTAATAAAACATGTGTTAAATAACAGCAGAAGGATGTCAGTCGAACACAAAATTCACATTCGAAAATGGGCCTGTTTTGTTTACTCACCAGGCCCTTATTATTTATTTGCTGTTCAAAATGTACCCGTCAAAACATTTTTACAACAATCAGCTTTAAAATGATGCATAATATCACATGTTTTGCCTAAATTTAGGCTTACAATATGACTCGGTAATTAGCACGTTTTTGCACATTTCAATGAAAAAATCAAACCAAACTGTGGTCGGGTAAATTTACGAACTTGACATAAAAACATATATTTTGTCCAAATTAAGTCGAGTTATTCACTCATTTATACATTAAAAGAAAGCTTATTCTATTGCCAGTTTGATTTTGTGATTCAAATTTTAAATAAATTAAAAATACGTGTATTTATTTATAGCAGAAGGATGTCACTCAAACCGAAATGTACGTCCGAAAATAGGGCTACTTTATACACTCGTCTTGCTGTTATTCTTTTACAAAAATTCTAAATCGACCTGTCTAAACCTTTTTCTATGTATAAGCTTTAAAATGATGTATAATATCGCATATTTTGTCTTAATTGTGGCTTAAAATTAGACTCGGTAAATAGCATGTATTGGCACTTTTCTAATGAAAATATCGAACCGAACTTCCGCACTGAGAATTTTCGTACTCGATATATTAACGTTCAAATTGTCGCAATTAAATAGAGTTTATCGCACATCTATATACCAAATTAAAGCTTGTTCTATATAAAATTAGATTTTGTGAACGGATAGATGAAATGATTAATAAAACATGTGTTAAATAACAGCAGAAGGATGTCAGTCGAACACAAAATTCACATTCGAAAATGGGCCTGTTTTGTTTACTCACCAGGCCCTTATTATTTATTTGCTGTTCAAAATGTACCCGTCAAAACATTTTTACAACAATCAGCTTTAAAATGATGCATAATATCACATGTTTTGCCTAAATTTAGGCTTACAATATGACTCGGTAATTAGCACGTTTTTGCACATTTCAATGAAAAAATCAAACCAAACTGTGGTCGGGTAAATTTACGAACTTGACATAAAAACATATATTTTGTCCAAATTAAGTCGAGTTATTCACTCATTTATACATTAAAAGAAAGCTTATTCTATTGCCAGTCTGATTTTGTGATTTGTTTGTTAAATCAATTAAAAATACGTGTATTTATTTGTAGCAGAAGGATGTCACTCAAACCGAAATGTACGTCCGAAAATAGGGCTACTTTATACACTCGTCTTGCTGTTATTCTTTTTCAAAAATTCTAAATCGACCTGTCTAAACCTTTTACTATATATAAGCTATAAAATGATGTATAATATCGCATATTTTGTCTTAATTGTGGCTTAAAATAAGACTCGGTAATTAGCATGTATAGGCACTTTTCTATAGAAAATATCGAACCGAACTTCCGCACTGAGAATTTTCGTACTCGATATATTAACGTATAATTTGTCGCAATTATATAGAGTTTATCGCACATCTATATACCAAATTAAAGCTTGTTCTATATAAAATTAGATTTTGTGAACAGATAGATGAAATGATTAATAAAACATGTTTTTATTAACAGCAGAAGGATGTCTGTCGAACACAAATTCACATTCGAAAATGGGCCTGTTTTGTTTTCTCACCAGGCCCTTATTATTTATTTACTGTTCTAAATGTACCCGTCAAAACATTTTCACATCAATCAGCTTTAAAATGATGCATAATATCACATAGTTAGCCTAAATTGAGGCTTTAAATTATAACTCAATTATTCTGCCAACAGACGCAGCAGAAAGATTGATTCTGTTGTTGTTTAATCCTTCTGCCAGCAGACACATCTTTCTGTTATTATAAAATCCTTCTGCCAACAGACACATCTTTCTGTTATACTTCAATCCTTCTGCCAGCAGACTCAGCAGAAAGATTGATCCTTCTGTTGAAAATGTATCCTTCTGCCAGCAGACACAGCAGAAGGATCACTCCTTCTGCTGTAGATTTATCCTTCTGCCAGCAGACACAGCAGAAGGATCGTTCCTTCTGCTGTGTCTGCTGTGTCTGCTGAGTCTGCCAACTTTACGTTCATTGGTATCAATTGTCCTAGACTATAGCACGGCTTGCATCATCTTATAGAACATTGCGATTAACTCCGCAAAATCTATTTTTGACAAGTCTGACATAATAACCCGGGTCGATAGCGCAGTTGGTAGCGCGCCGGGATTTGGAATCTCGTGCCCGAGGGGGTGCGGGTTCGAATCCCACCCGGGGAGGTTATACCCTTCCATGAAAATTTGACAATAATGTCGATTTTCCTTCATTGATTAGATAATATGAAGAAGTTTCCGGCCTTGTGGAAGGGTAGGTGAGTACTGGTTATAGACAATTGTCGAGGAAAGCTAGGTTAGGTGCGCTGGACGTCGTAAAATGACCTAAATTGTGTTGACACGGCGTTAAATCTAGTAAAATAAATAAATAAATACCTGACCTAATGGGATCTAATTATATTGACATTGAGAGCATTAAGAATACATAATTGGAGAAAACATAATCTGAAAAAGGGGTTTAGAGATGTTGGCGATCCCAAGTGATGTCTTTTGAATATGTTATATACATGTACTATTGAAACTTGAGGCATCATTTGGGACGTACACTGTCTTTATACTTTCTCCAACCATATGCCTAGCCTTATTTACCTTATACCCCCGTTACACCAAACTAGTTCTCAGAACGTTCGACACCGTTCTAAAAATATTGCGAAACTGGTTGTGAACGAGTTAGAACGTGCCGTTTAAGTCGAAAAAATATCAGCTATACGATCATAGTTCGTTCAGAACCAGTTCTCGTTGCGTGCATTTTGTTTTCATCCCGTTCGTAGTCAGTTTTAACTAGTTCTTCTAAGCTCCTTTACACTTGATCATCCCGTTTTAGACAGTTCAACTCGTTCTAAGTACGTTCTAATCTCAATCTTAGTGCGTTTTGAACGAAATAACGTCACGTTCTGACCCGATTGCTATAAATATCCTGGACGTTTCTTCCCGTTCTCATTCTCGTTCCGCGCTTCAAGCTTTGAGGACTCAATTCGTCAAGCATCACTGTGACCATCAAGCCTCCAAAAAAGAGCAGAATCAGACAGACGGTGCGTGTTAAGGCAATCGCTTCCAAACGATTCAAAATCACCTGCACATGTGAAGCTCTTGAAGACCAGCCTCAAGATGAGCCACAAGATACTAAGCCTCCTGAGCCAGTTATTAAAAATGAGGAAGTTTTTCCTCTACCATGTAATTGTATTCTTGCTCCACTTCTATAAAAAAGAGTACAAATCCAACATTCAAAGCATTAACGACTTTCATGGTTCTAGGCAAAGAGCTTGGGCCCAGATGATAACTTGGTGAGAAATGGTCTGTATTTATACCAAACCTTGTCAGATCGTACTGTAGATGTTATGGACGTGGTACGAACTGCATACGAACGCAATAGACTTACTAAAAACGAGTAGAACGTACCGAGAACCTACTGCAAACTTTAAGAACTGTGTGTAAACGTGTTGCAAACTGGTTCAGAACTTCGTTTTTTGTTTTTGTGCATTTAGACGGGATAACAACGCACTAAGGACGTAATTAAGTCGAGTTAAGTCTGTGTGCAAACGGAATGAATGAGTTACAAACGGAACAGGTCGGGGTGTAAACGTACTGCAAATTGTGGCCCGATCGAACTACGACAAGGCACGTCCCTAGTACGATGCTAGTACGGCAATTCCGTTCGCAGTACGTCCTTTCCGTTTTCGGTACGTTGTCACTCAGTCTAATTGCAGAACGGGGTGACCGCAAAAATATTTTGAGTCGACTCAAAGTTCTGAAACCCCATTCCCGTTCAACCCCGTCCGAGCTCGTCCATAACGTTCGAACACAGACCGTAGAAAGTTGCAACTACGTCCAGTCCGTTTCCACACAGTTGGAGCTCGTTCGGTCCATTTTTTTCAGAACGTAGTGAGAACGAGTTTGGTGTAACGGGGGTATTAGGTTTTGCATTCTTTGATATAATAAATTATAGTTTATATGACATTTATAGAGTATTGCATGTTGATTCATGAAGTACATTGACCTCAGACTACATTCCAAAGATATAAGACTCCAAAATGAAGTTAAGCACGCAAAGGTCTTGGAGCTTCAAGTACTGGAAGCAGTCAATGTGTTGTCTGCTTTGTATATGATCCCAATGCAAAATTTATCATTCAGCACTGAACGATCTCGTAGTAACAAGATTGTATAAGTATATATGTTATTAAAATATTAGTCTGTCTTTTCGCATATATCATTTTATGTTGAAGTTATTTGAGAGTAGATGGAGTTTTTTTATACAGAAAATAGATCGGCGAGTAATTCTTCTATAATTGTGTAGCCATAAAAAAGTTGTAAATATTTTATTTTCTATGGTATTATTACATTGATTGTATCCTTTTTCTTACATCTGTACTCGTTTGATCTTAACCATTTTGTGGAGATATTGGTTATAATAAAATGATAAACAATTAAAGTGTCTGTTATTTTGGAATGTATAAAAATCGATAACCAGTTCGCATTCACACAAAAAAACTATTCACATGAAACAGTAGTTTTTGTTCCTACAAAACTTGCAGATTGTCCTGTTTAAACTACACCTGTCTGGTTGAAAACCCGCCTTTTCTAGATGATTTTGCATTTTCCTCAGTTAACACTTTGGTAGTTGATATTTTTCAACGTCGTATTCAACACATATTTAGGTCATAAAAATTATATACGACGGCCAGCTCTTCCTACCACAGGTTTCCTGGACACTTTTCTTTCACCAGTACTAATTTACCCTACCATGAGGTCGACAACTCATGTATAGGGTATAAACTACCGCGACCGGGCTCGAACCCGCGATCTCCGGTTTCGAAGTCAGACATGCTAACCACTACGCCACGGCCGCGGTATTTGGTAGTTGAACTCAGGAATGAATGGTCTGGTTCAGCTATCAAATTTATGTAAATTACATTACATCATAAAATGTTAAATTAAGAATCTACAAAATAAAAACTGTGAACAAATCAAATCACATTAAAGCACAACAAAAAACCGTAGTTGGTTTGCATCTTTGTGTAACAGGCTCCAAAACGTGCAAATCATTAAGAAGTTTTTAGAACTTCTTAAGGTTAGAATAACTCAGATGATCCTACAATTATTTAAGTATGACTTGCATTGAATGCAAAATTACATTACGTTTCTTAACTGTCCCAGAGGGTTTTATGTAAGTATTTGTTACCAAATGCTTTAGTCTAAAAAACGAATTTCCCATTTCATTGTTGATGCATTTTTAAACCGCGAATATAACTGGTTTAATCAGAATAAAAATCATATTAAAATCAAACTATGAGAAACGAAATGAAGAAATATGGGAACTCATGAAAATTTTCTTTTATTTTATATTCAAATTTTATGATTTTAGAAACACGTTTTATTGTTAAATTATGAAAATGTGTTTTATTACTATTGATCTGATCTGGATCTAGTCAAAGAAATATAAGGTGTCATAATATGTGTTCAATTTAGCAAATGTTTATTGCTCGAGCAAAGGAATGTGTGATTATAGTCGTGCAAAATACTCAATCATTTCCAAGACAGCCAGTGGTACTTGTTGGATCATTAATTGGATAATTAATTATGAAATTTCAAAACATTTCTTTTCCCATTTGTATCATCTTAAATGCTTTAAAACTTGTTATAGCTTGCTTATTCAAAGCCTTAGCAGAAGTTATAAATGCTAGGTTTTTTGTCGTATCATAAATTTACATATACTATGTACAAATATTTAAGCAATAAGTTAAAGGCTATATTTTGAATCACAGACCTGGAACAAATTTTGAGCGAATTAGTACACCTTTTGTATACTAGCCAAAGGTTATACCTTTAAAATAATGTATTTTTAATTAAATAATTTACACGCAAAAATAAATAGGGTGACATTTGAAGTACTAATCATACAACAGAAATCTACATCAAAGACTAAAATGTCATAAAATTATATATATATAACATAATTAATATCTTAAAGCCTTCCCAACTGATCAGCTTCTTAAACATTATAATTCCTTGTATTGATAGAATATAATAACCATAAGCAGTACACTCAATAGCACTTATACCTAATGTATGATTTTACTGAGTTCTTCTATGTACTTCTAGCTCTAACCAACCAGCTTGAGGGTTGTAACTTCTCATCTCATCAATCATAAATATTCTCCAGTTGAATGTATTTTAATTAAATAACAAAAGTTCTAAATCCAGTTACAACAACAAATATGACATCCCTTATGCTAATTTTGTCCTCCAACCGTCTACTATTACTCAATTTAAGTGAAACCATAATGTAATTGAATGAATAGAAATTTAATTGTCTAGAATCGCGAGACAAAATCTACTCTCTAAAGCGTTGCTTTAATTAGTGTTTTGTTCACTTCGATGCCTTAATATTGTTTTAAGAACATTACTCTCGATGCTCAGTGAAACTTTTAACTAAGAAGCGCATCAATACATTGTCTTTTACATTTATCAAACATCCTTCGATAGTCGTTTATCTTGACAGCAGCGAGATTGTTCGTTTGTTTTAAATATTCGATTATCTGTTGAACTCGATTAAACCTATTTACTATTTAAAAAAATGATTTTTATACTGTGATGGAATTGAAAACTTTATTTTTGCAATTTAGAAGAAAGCTGGAAGAATGCTTCTTAAGTGTGAATGAACAGAACTGACAGTGAAGTGTGACTGTGTACTGATTGTTTTGAGCTTTGATTGGAAATGCAAAGTTTCAGTGTCGATTCATGTGATTATTGTTTCACTAATCCTGCGTAAGAGGCGTTAACCATCAAGGTTTACTTGAATTTATAATGTTTTTAAGATACGTCTATGACGTAAGGATAAGGTACGTATTGAATATTGTTAATAAATTTCTTCATTTATTTATTTTATCAAGTTGTTTAGTTGTTCATGCTGTTAATAAACCTCTAAAGAAATATAATGGACAATTTTATTTGGAACAAAAAAGGCAGGATCACGCATTTATGAAAGTTCCCTTTAATGAAAGAATAGCAACACGTGGTATAACTGGTGTAAGAAGTTTGTTACAAAGTTTACAATAAGGGACTTCGATCAAATCCAATAAGATAAATAGTATAACTTAGAATTACGTAAACATAGTGTTTTTTGTATATCAAGTATATAATCACTTGAATAATATTTTTTCGTTATGTGATAGATTTTCTGTAAGTCTTTGTATCAATGTAAATGTATTTTATATTTTTATCAACGTATATTATATTTTACTTTGAATAATGAAAATTTAAATGTTTGTGTGTATAAAGAAGACATACTGTACATATTGTAACCATTCAAAAATGTGCATAAGACAAACTATTATGTTTATTTGCTTTTGTCATTAAATTCGATAAAAAAAAGTTTATGAAGAACTTGTATCGAATTGTAAATCCCCAGCGGAATAGTGTTAGGGTATCTGTGTGTTCGAGTCCAATCACTAAATATGAATCATTAAGGACTGAGAAAGGAAACTCCATGGAAAGTCTAGTGCTAATGCATCAGAGGGAAAGGGATTGAAAGGGATCAGGCGATTGTTCATTAAACTTGACTAGTAAGAAGATTTTAAAAATTACAGAACAAAGTACTAAAATGTCACTCTCAGTTATGTTGTAATAAAAATTGATTAATTAAGATGATATTAAGCTAGTTATCGCTTTTGTTTAAATCCTCTGACTATCTCAATTCAATTCATTGAGAACTCCTAGCCTGTTATCCAACATTAAATCTTTTTCATGAATTTATGATTTTACAAACTTCTGATAAAATTCGATACTGACGTATTGCCTCTGAGATTGCTCAGGAAATAAAACAGTTTAATATGATCCCAAATGAGAAAGTTACGATCTTTATCGATATAAAAACTTTAAAGTCATCTTTAGTTATGTTACCAATCTGAGCTCAGTGGGTTACTATACGGAAATGCCCTATGTTTACGACTAGTAATACAAGATAGTATTAAAACATAAGCAATAGAATCTGATCTTTATGAATACGCACGCACCCAGTTACTCGAGAGTCAAGATTGTGATATCTAAGATTACAAGACTTGTGAATGAAAATCAACGTTAAGCTTGAAGATGAATTAAATTCAGTAAATGAACACCTTCTATGCATTGCAGTACACGACACGGTAAGCATTTGGTACATATACTTGCAAGTATAGTAAAATTGACATTTCTGGTCGTCGTTGTTCACCATTATCTGATTTGACATTTTGATGTGTTCATATTTTTGAATATTTTTCAAAGTTTTGCTTATGTTATATTTGACGATCTTACACATGGGAATATTTTTAGAATAAATCATAATTTTATACAAACAATGTCTCCATCTCTTTTAATTATCGTGATATATTGATGTATAATGGTGATCATAGGGACATTACTTTATATCTGTAAAATATCATTCATAGAAAAAACTCTGAAAAACCATAAGTTTGCATTATTAGGACAAATTAGAAAACTAAACTGAAACAATAAAAAGTCAGGAAACATATTAAGAACAGCAACAGTATTTACACACAAACGTAATAAGTAATACATTGAAACAATACGAAGAATGACAAGGAAGACCTATAATTGGTATCATGCACAGCCTATTATAACAAAGGACGTTGAACCAACGTGTACTATTTGCTTTGTACTTGGATATCTTATATGTGTCACCAAAACAAATATGATTTCAAATGGTTTTAAACTTGTCTACTTGATATTAAGGCCTGATAACTTAAGGCAGGATGAAAGTACAAGTAAAACGTATATATAAGTTTAGAAAAAAGCTATATATGTATAGAAAACTATACATTTATGTATAAGCGACCTTACACGATCTTAAATCCATTGGACTTCAAATTGTTGTATTACTACATACTTAAAGTGTTTTGATTATTTTACAAATAAATATAGTGGATATTTATTTAAAGGTTATTCAGCAGAGAAGGTAAACTTATTTTTGAGACTTCATATAGTATTTTAATATTTTTAATGGATTTGCATAAAACAAGTAAAATACTATTTTAGTAAACAAGTACCTAAAGTTGCATTTTATTTCAAAATCCACTAAATCATTAGTAAGTCTGAGTGAGGTTAGGATGCCCCGTCATTAGTATGTTATATGACAAAATATAATTTCTATGACATTAACTAAGCATTGCATGCAAGTACTATACATCGATCTCAGGCACTGTTCTAAAGTCATCAAAACTCAAAATCATATAAGACTACATGGCATTTTTTCTGATTAAAATATATCGACGTACAATTCCTCTATAATAGTGTAGCCATAAAATTGTTGTAAATATGTTTTCTATGGTATTATTACATTAATCGTATCTTTTTGTACATCTACACTCATTTGATTTTTGTAATTCTGTTGAGATCTTGGATATAGTAGATGTATTAAATGATAAACAATTAAAAGGTCTGTTTTTCTATTTTCTACAAAAATCGATAGCCGGTCTACATAATTTGCGATAAGGATTTGCCCATACCATAGCTATAGTCCGGTATATAAACTACAAAAATCGACTGAACCGTGCATGGAAGGATGTAGAAAATGTTTTTGCATTTTCTTGAAGCTAAGACACTGAAGTTTACGAAACTGGATGATGCCACTTCGGCACCCTTGGGCAACTCCCAAAATTCAAGATGGCGGACAAAATGGCGGATGAGAGCTGATTAATGTAATATAAATCCATCTTTATCAAAGTCTGATTATTTAAAAAGCTAAAATTAGTCTTACATTATCTGCAATTTTATTTCATGCAATTTTGCTAACCTTCGTTCATTCTCCAATCCAAGATGACGGACAAAATGGCGGATTTAAGCTACATTTGTCGGGTACGTCAACTATATTTTCATCAAAAGTTTGTAGTATAACTAGTTTTTATTTACAAGGATAGATAGAAATTACGTCGCGTAGATGCCAATTCTATAGCGTATACACTGCTGTTTGAACCCAGTGTCTATCTCATGATTTAGCAAATAGTGTTACCCTGTGCAAGTAGGTGGTTTTAAGGGATTAATCAATAAGGGACCTAGTTAGTTATTTCTCAAGTATACTCTTCAATTGGGTAGGTCCAATTAGTTGGATTACTCGGATTTTACCCTTACTTTTCAATGTCAATTTGCCAAAATTAATCTCTTATATCATTTTTTTGTAAATCGTTCAATTTGTTTGAAATTCAAGCTATATATTTTTAGGGTAAAGAACTTTCTAAATTTTATCACTTCTTTTAATATCTTCATTAACAAGAAAGATATTAGATGAAATATTTTGTTATCCTTACATAGCACTTCAATGATAAAATCCGAGGATTCCAATAACCAATTGGATTGCTTCAGATTTTATCAGGGAAAGATAACTGACTAAAGTCCTAAACTACAAACCATGGCCAAGTAGATAATTTAGAAATGTCTTGTAATGTATCACTGAAGTCTAAATATCTTGAAAGAACACACAACTGGTATGATGCATCAGTGTCAAAAGTTTTTTTAACAGACCTGATCTAAACACATTTGGAGTATATTCACTCTCAACTGCAAAGACTCGCCCAAAGAAGGATGGTACGCTAAGACAACTTGTCGATCTCGTACGTAATATTCAAATATGTTCCACTCCAAACATTATTGATGATGCATGGCAAGATATAGTGATTCTTTATTTTATCGGTAACATTACATATAAAATTATGTTTAATCGCAATAACCTTTAAGACTTGGTACGAGAAGCGTAGTCAACAAAATTGTACAACAAATAATCATTGTTGCTGCAATTTGCTAAGCACCAAAAATATCTGACGACATTGGTGTGCTGATACTCATTTTGAAATATCTTTCTTGTACGACTGACACTATAACAATGGGTTCAACTGACATTCGTCCAAAATGTAATGTTACAAGTCAGTCAGTTATTGACAATGTAAAGAGAGTACACTAGTAGCATAGGTATAAAATATGCTTTTAAAGCTGGTTCACCTATCCTACATCAAAAGTGAAGACAGTTATGGTATCTTTTGGCCATAAGCTAGTACCCACTTGGATACTTTCTAAAGATAATAATCATTAATATGTTAAGTTTACCATTGCATGTGATGTGCTTAGGGTGTTGAGTACAAAATGCTCTGTAAACAGTAATTTGTGTCGTCACTTGAACATGTTGCTATCACCATACAAAAACGACCAGAAGAATTGTGCTTTCGTTATGTAATATTAGACTGAAACAAACATAAACATTTAAGTACATATTCTAATTTAGTCTAGTTTAGTAAAGTCAGACTGTATCGTTGTTTGTGTAATGATAATAATAGAGCTCAGTCAACTAGTTTATCCCTCATTTTTTGGCACATGCTTATTTTGCTATTTATATGTTTCACTTTATTTTTTACTGCATCGAAGAATTTCATCTAAACGGATTATGAGCTTTTCAAATATCCTCACATACTGCAATCTGTAACCAAATGATAGCACTTACCAATGATCCTATATTAAATTGTCTACTGTAAACTGTATATTTACCCCATTTTATTTTCCCGTTTTCTTTATTTAAATGGCTTACATTTTGGAAATTAAACTAGTTTGTCCATTCCAATTATTAATTAAATTTTTTTCATTTCATTATATCCAGTAAATAAGTAACATTATTTATTAACTGTATGATATTGGACTTTAATTTCTGGGCTAATATGGCGTTCACTACGGCATGATAACCAAATACTCGGCCATTATGGAAACACACTGCCTTTAATAAATACCTCGGCTATTATGAGATTCAGACATTTTGATTGGTTCCGAATCTCATAATGGCCGAGTTTTCTGATGAAGGCCGTATTTTTTCTTCCACAAAAAGCCACCATTTTGAATGTTGGTACAATCTGAGTGTTTTTGATAGGGACCCTGTCTGCGACGATGGTGAATTAAGTGTTTTCATAATGGCCTGTTATTTGGCTGTTCAAGACAGTCATTATAGCCTGAGGCCGCAGGTTGAAGGCTAATGTGACTGTCTTCAGCCAAATAACATGGCCATTATGAAAACATTGCATTATTTACATTACATTATTGCTAAAAAAATAGAACTGGTTGAATTTCTTTCCTAACCGTTATCTTGGACTCCACCTTGAATCTTGGGTTGCTCATAGATAATCGGATGGGATTAACTAGTTTACAAACTTTAGAGTTTCAAACAGATTCAGAAAAAACCCATTGAAACTTAAACCCACACGTTTGTTTTCGTCCATGTATGTAATATTATATACTAAACTATTAGATCATATCCGCCATGCTAGCTGCCATTTAGGATTTATAATTGTTTATTATAACTTATAACTTAGTGAAATCAATCGTTTTTTTTAATTTCATGAACTATTCTATAAGTAAATAAATTTCTACACCACTCAGTCTCTTTCTGCCATTTTGCTGTTTTTATGCTGGGCTAATAGCCTTTATCCGCAATTTTGACGCCATTTTGACCGCCATTTTGAATTGAAAGATTTTATATGAATAACAAAATTCAACAAACTGGATCTGCAGGTGTTGAAATAACTTTTGTCCTTCATTTTAAGAACATTATGTGTAAAAATACATTTTGCATGTTTAATTTATCCTCTAGCCACCATCTTGGTCGCCATCTTGGATTTTGGGAATTGCCCAAGGATGACAAAGTGGCACCAATCGAATTTGGAATCAGTAAGACTATGTCTACCAATAAATTGAATAACATTTTCTACATCCTTTCGTGCAAGGTCATCCTTGGTGTTGGCCGGACTACTGTTTGATCCGACTATGCCTGAATATTGTCTTAAGATCTTTTAACTGGTGCAAAAATCCTAGTCAAGGTGATCGTGTAGTTCCCTTAACAAATAAGTTTAATATTCTAAATAAGATACTAATGCTTAGAATGTTTAATATACAGTCTGCATAATCACTGATGAAAGATGAAATATAAAGTTGATGTGATTTATACACAATAAATGTAGGAATACTTAAAATGTAATACTTTTTATAAGTCATTTGGTTTAGCATTTCGGCGTCAAAAATATTATCGACCAAGAATTCCTTCATTCATGATTATGACTTTAATTTGATGCCAAAGACATTGCAAACGTTCAAGTCACTTAACTGCCTCAAAGATACAAATGTATTTGTACGTAATATGATGTCTTAAAAATATACGCAGATTTCTAGATTTTCCGTTTCATATTTTGAGGTTTTTAAATAACGAATGTTTAGTTTAAATAAAATTCATATTAAAAGCAAACTATGAGGAAATATTGGCACTCATAAAGTTTTCTTCAATTGATATTCATGATTTTAGAGTTTTATTGTTTAAATATGAAAATGTGTTTTATAACTATTGATCTGGATTTAGACAAAGAAATAAAGGAGTCATGAGATTTTTTAAATCATTGTATTTCTATTTCTTGAAATATAGGAAGTTGCGAACTGAGTCATGTACTCGTATTTGTGATGACAATGATAAATACAAAATCATTTGTAAGACATTCAGTGTTACGTGTTGGACAAGTTTTTGACAGACCAATATGAAATTCTTGATATAATAACATTAGCCCGTAACTGAAACAGCATATAAGTAATGCCTCAGTCCCATAAAATCGTGGCTTGTTGCGGACCCGTACGTGCAGACAGCCGTAGGCCTTGCGTATTTAGGTGACGGTACGCACATGGCACAAAATAACACATCCGTACGAAGCCGTAAGTAGAAGATATGCAAGTTTAATCCATACTCGGCCACGATTTTGTTCATGATTTGACTTTGACACTGATACGTGTATCTTGGGCTCATCTCACGGACCCTGGTAAAAACGTAACAGTCTGTACGGGTTCGCAAGAGTTCGTACGGGTCCTTGCGGAGCTTGATCGCACGGTGCCCGTACGGTGCCCTCACGGCTATTTTTATGTTTATGGGACTGTAGATTAAACATATACCTGAACAAGATTTAGCAGAGTTCAAATAAGTATTTTCTGATAAACTTGGTATCAATGTCACTAACCTTTAGTCGTGTCATTATATCATATGTCTGTCTACATTACCGGCATAGCTGAAATAGTCCTTGTTTAAAACATCAGTAAAACGCCTTTTTTAAAATGCGCAAGTACAAAGATACTTAGTGATGCAAAATTGTTAATTTACACAAACATTTGATTTTAATGATTGTTGCAAAATCAGTTCATAAGCGATTTTGCATAAACTATGCATGATATAAAAATATTTTGTTTCAAAATGTTGAATTTAGAAATAGTATTCATTGATAATTGAAACGGGATGTTGTTAAGTGACATCATAAACACTGTTTATATATCAAAGATTATCTACATGACTTTCTACGTCGAGAGTCTTTTTTCGCAAAAACTTAAGTCGTATGAAGCAGTACTTATAGGAAATAACTGTTATGTACGTGAGCTATGGTCCTAAGCAACAAGCCTGAGGGTTATAACGTCTTCACTCATCAATCATAAATATTCTCCAGGAGAATGTATTTTAATTAAATAACATTAGTTCTAAATCCAGTTACAACAACAAATATGACATCCCTTATGCTAATTTTGTCCTCCAACCGTCTACTATTACTCAATTTAAGTGAAACCATAATGTAATTGAATGAATAGAAATTTAATTGTCTAGAATCGCGAGACAAAATCTACTCTCTGAAGCGTTGCTTTAATTGGAGTTTTGTTCACACCGTTGCCTTAATATTGTTTTAAGAAAATCACTCTCGATGCTTTGTGAAACTTTTAACTAAGAAGCGCATCAATACATTGTCTTTCACGTTTATCAAACATCCTTCGATAGTCGTTTATCTTGACAACAGCGAGATTGTTCGTTTGTTTCATGGTCGATTATCTGTGGAACTCGACTAAATTAATGGCTATTTTAAATGAAAATTGTTTTTATTCTGTGGCCGACTTGAGATATCGTTTTTGGCATTTTAAAACGCAAGCTTGGTTAAACATTAAGTGTGCAAGGAGTTGATCTGACAGTGCATTGTGGCAGTATTTTGTACTTTTTCTAGTGTTTAGTGGACATGCAAACATTCAGTGATCCATGTTTATCAAACACATGTGGATATATGCGATGGTAGGGTTTTAAAGACTAAAAGTGTGGATCCTAGAACTTGTTTAATTTTCTTCTATTATTTTCAAAATATGTGATTATGACGTAATGAAAAGGTAGGTATCTTATGCTTTATGTTTTATAGTATGGAATTATGTAATACAAATGTAGTTACATATACATGTGTATTTTATTTCAAAGTTTGTTGGCATAGATATATTGCCATTATGTGTTATTTTCTATGACAGAAAATTTGAATGAAAAATAATGAAATAAAATGGCGGGCAATATATATTGGTACTTTGACTTTTCGGTTTTAAAATTAATACTTCTTAAAAATAAAATTATATTACGTTTTAAATGTAACTGACATTAAATGCAATGTAAAGCAACTACCAGTTGTGATTCCTTTCAGAGCAAGCATGTCCAAAGTCGTATGTATTTTAGCCGGAAAAAAAATCACATGATACTTTAAAAAAAAACTTATCTAGGACAGTGTTTAAATTGATGATGAAAATATTACACTTCTTCTGTAATAATAAGAAAGTTCAATTAAAACGTTTTCCTAGTTTCTGTTGAAATCAAATTTAATTAATAAGTACTTTGTAATGGGTTCTATGAGTACACACAGAGCTACTGTGACTTGAATGTGATGTTTAGATATGTTATTGACATGAAAAATGTGTTGAATATACAAAGGTAGTTTACAATTTAATTTACAATGTAAACTTGAATGGTTGTTTGCAGTAAGTGAATGCTGAATACATAGCAAGTACACTTGCATTCAAAATATAAATAGACATACTTAAATACGATTGGAATAACAGGGTTAATTTGATGATAGAATTTAAAATTTATAAAGAAATTGATCCGGAGACCTGTTATACAGACTGTGTACTCGGTATACTGATGGGCACCGCTTAGAAATCGAACTAGGTATCTTAGTATATCCCACATTCACTGGAAATGTGTCATAATATGAACAAGAACTTTCAAATACCAATGTCAGTACAAGTAATACTTTATTCGTGAATTTGCTAGGGTAAAATTTTGATTACAGAACGATAACTTAATGAACTCGGTTATCATATGCTTTGTTTGAATTTTACGAAGGGTACGAAGATACCCGAAGTTTTACGAGTGTGGAATGTTTAACTTAATAGGTACTGCCAGACGTTAATTTAATCTTTATGTCCGCTATAGCAGCAAACATAAAGCTTAAGGAGTTATGGTTTAATCGTAGCATCCGTCTGGCGAATGTTTGATATTATAAGACAAGACGGATACTTCTTTGATTTCTTCACAGGATTTCACGGAAATTCAGAGAATTGTATTAATCCCAGCTTAAGCTTCGTTCCAATTACATCTTACCTTAAAACGTTGTAAATCTAATATTCCTAAAGATGCTCTCAACTTTGATGTCCGTTTAATCCAGCGGAGCTATGTCGAATCTCTAATACAATTACGCTCATATTGATTGAATTATCACAGACGTTCCTGGGATATCAGCCTGATCTAACTTTCATTACTTCTCTAAATGTTTAACATTGCCAGAGTAAGAGAGAAATATTTAATTAACCAAACGTTGAGATATCAAGACATCAGACAGTATTTTGACTTCATACTAAAGTCAGATTTTGGAGAAATTTTATTTCAAAGCCTGAAATTTTGTTTTATGTTTACACAAACTCAAGTGAGCACTTTTTCAAGCATCTTAGTAAAAGTGAACATGAAGACATTTCACAAATTTGTCGTAGACGAGTGATTCCAATGACAATGAGTCCAATGTCTTTAAATGAAGCGATATTTAGAAGGCACAAGTGGGCATTATTCTGCTCATTTGAGGTGTATATTTTAATACATAGAACAAAGTATTTTAAGATACTAATATGTACGCAAGTTTTGAAAATGAACTGTTATTAAATTAGAACGAATCTCAAAGATCTACTGTGCTGGTTTCAAGCTCAACCTTACAATTGAAAAATGAGCCTTTATGAGATACCAGGCAAAATACCTACACAGAACAGAACATGGCGGTGGACCTTATCGTAGCCGCAAAGTGACTGTTGTATAAATGGTATCAAGTATGTGAAAGTTGATCTGAGAAAGCTGTATATATTGAATCCTTTGGCAGGTACACGATTTTAACTGATTAATGAATGCAAATGATATCTTAATTATACTTTTGTTCGGGGTCGATAAATTGTAAAAATGACCTGAGACAAAAGAACAATATATATATATTGTATGATTATATACTACAATATAAAACACAACAACCCCATTTCTGTTCGAAAAATGTCAGAGTCGTAGAATAGAAACGCAAGATAGTCAGTCTGTGGTAACATTACATCGTTTGAGGTAAAATCGAATCAGCCGCGTGCTAAGTAGAAATTTATAGCTATCGACGTTGGCTTCATTTGTCTCTTATAATGGGAACTAGGTTGTAAAAATTGAGTCATTTATTTTAGCTATCATATAAAGCTTCCAGTAGCAGACGAATCATGACGATGTTTTATTAGTTATTATCGTCTGGGTTTCCTAATTAATGTCTAATGTATAGTTAGGTAAATGTCTTCATCTCTTGCCTTATCTGTAATATTATACTAGATTAACTGTCGAGCTATTTTCTTTATTGAGTTTTTAGGTTTTTTTATGGAAGTCCAGTTATGGGCAGATAGATTTAGTCATCTTGATAAAGTTTTTTAGGCTTTTGTTTTAAGAATATCTTGAATGATCATTGAAAGTAACATAACAATTGCTTATGTCGCGAAGGATATTGTGTTATTGATCAATAAAAATAAAATTATAGCCTATCAGTATACAGCAAATATTACTTTAAGAAACTTCAAATAAAACATTTGCAGATGTGCCAAGGGCTACTCGTCGTCTTGTATTGGAGTTCAACTTAGCAAAGTTGTTGAATAACCGGTACAGAACTTTAAATGGCTGATGTACAAACGGGACAAAATATGGATACTTGCACTAAAGCTAACAAGTGTGCATGCATGCATTTCTCTGCATTCATGCCCACATAGATACAGAGAGAATGTGTTGCAACTGCTATGTGCAATCATTAGAGAACATTATACAATACGCCATGAACATGAAGTTGAAAGTCAAATTTTAGATCACTGTTTTTAAAAGTCTACACCAAAGGCTGAATCACCAGCCAAACAATTGACTGTCTATACAACGCATGTACCTCTGATTTGAACGTCGAAGCGAATAAATTAACAGTAGAAGTATATATCTGTCAAGAACATGTGTAATTAAGTCTTTAATACTTAAGTATTAGTCTCGTGGTAGACGGGATCTCGCTGACTTGATTACTTTTACGAGACTTTATTTGACACTGTAGCTCTTCAGTCAAGGAGGTAAATTTAGATCTGTATCAACAATGTGCGCCTGTGGCTATCATTTTGTGAATGTCCTAGCACGGGCTGAAGTAATAAACTTTGGTTTATTGGCCCTTGAGAATGACATTGAACAAAGACGAACCGGTCTAATTATGACTGTAAAATGACTCAGAACTAATTTATATTAAAATTTTAATTGCGCTTTCTAAGTAAGAGTTCAAAGAATGGTATAACTTTAAAAGAAAGTCAATTTTCGCGCATGATACAATCATGTTCTAGCCAATAATAATAAGATTTGCATGAGCTTTGCCTCGACATTGTTCACAGTTATAGCCACCCGGCTAGCACAGTTGGTAGCACGCAAGTCTACTGATAGAGGGGTCGTGGGTTCGATTCTCGAGCGAGGCATACTTTCGTGGAGCTTGGTCATGAAACTATTTCTACGGCAATTCTCCCTCCCACCAATGATTTTTAATTATGTAGGGCAGTTGTCAGTCACTGACGAAAGTATGCACTTAGTAGTTGGTTAACGGCTAAATCCAGAGATTTAGCCTTTCCAGGAGGAGTGAGTCAGTTGACTGACCGCCGTTATATGACCTATACAATGTGTTGCTACGGCGTTAAACCCAACAAAAACAAAACAAAGTTCACAGTTCTTCTTACGCAGTTCACATTTTAGTACTGTTCATGTATTCTTTACATTATTTCAAAAAACAATTTCTCGTTCATTCGTGTTTTAATAATGTTTTGGTAAAAAAATATAGTTTACTTTTCATAAAGTTATACAATATGGGTGTCTCACAACGTACTAACTATATAAATATTGAAACGTATTATATTTCAAGCACATTCGGACGGTGCCGTTTCGAACCAACGACACTACATGTATACATACTGTGCCTACCAAGTGTTTGGAGACAAAGACAACAATTAATTAATTTTAAAAATGTCGTTGTCGAACCATTATTTCTAATATACTTAGTATCGGTTGAGATAGAATGAAAACAAATTTCATGAATACATCCTATTTTTAAGATTCAGAATATGACAATCCATCGAATGAGGTTTCAAGTGTATTCACTATTATTCACAATACATCATGCTGCTTGTTCCGTTTGAAATGACACAGTCTGTTTCAACACGCCCCGGCAATTTTCATTTATAATGAAAAGGTGAATTTCAAAAATCAATCTAAAAATGTTTAAACTTAATGAAATATAACCTTGGAATATCTATACACCGTAAACATCGTACTTTTAACTTAAGACTATCTTGTATCACAAGAATTACCGAGGCGTTCAATACGTCGTACATATTAACATTACTATTACATGTACATGTACATGTATATGCACAGGTGAATGTACCCTGTTACATTTTAAGTATGCAGTATTAATATAATAATGAAAAAGTGCCTCATTTATTTGCTAAATATTTTGGAATCCGTCTTTTTGTCGATTATGCATTAACTCACGTTTTCTGAAAGCATTTGTTTTGTCGTTTTATTCATGTAACAGTAGCTTAAATAACGATGACCACCTAGTAATATTCGTCAGTGAACTTCATAAAAGTTGTTTTAATCAGGTGATACGTAAACGACTGGTGAATATAGACATCGCTTATACATGTACATGCATTTTAATTAAAGTAATGTCTAAATCAACCTGGTCCGGAGTTTCAGCAAGTATTTAAGTTCATTTTTACACGAGTGGAACTAATTATCATGCTATTGTAAGAAACAAATCTCAAAGCCATCTTAACAGAACACCTTTTTATTTAAAATCATGAAAAAACTGTGTTCCCTATTCTTTGTCACATAGACATGGCCACAGCATTTTATCTTTATATATTAAGTTATTATGTTATAAGCGGCTGTTACATTTACCTGCGACTATATGAAAACATCACGAACAGTTCTTTAGTCAAAGCGTCAATGTGATATTTAAACAGTTATAAAATAGGACGGTCATTCTTGTTTAACTTTTTATTTAAAACATATCTACTTGAGTACATGTACTCTATAGAGAATTGATATATTAAAATTGCGGTGTGGGATAGTTTTTGTGGTAGTGTTTATGTTTACTTGTGATGGATTTACATTTTTTTAAAATATTATAAAAACGTTTACCATAACAAACTTCGCATTTTTAAGTTTCTACTGATGGATTAAATGCACAAATCTTTTTTTTTAATTTCAAACAAGTTACCACAGACATTTTAGCCAAATTAGGCAACTATTGTCGGTTCAATTTCTACTTAGAACTGTGCCTGCCACCTAATTGCAAGCAGATCGTCGTAAAAACCGTAAAACACTGCGAGTTATGAACACTACTTTAATCAACTGGTTCATTAATCTTATTTTTCCTCTACCGTATCAAGGACATACATGTATCTTTATTTCTTATTACAGGTAAAATGTCGGGATGGATTCAAGGTTCAATGGTAGTTGTGATTACTACATTAATGACCTTTTCTAAAGGTCAAGGTCCACGTGTCATGACAACACATGGAGAGATCGAAGGATATTCTGAGCAATACTTTGGTGTGACTGTAGATATATTTCTAGGAGTACCTTTCGCAGCGCCACCTCTTGGTGATCTACGCTTTAGAGCACCACAGCCTGCTGAGAAATGGACCGGAGTGAAAGAAACCAAAACTCAACCTTACAGCTGCTCACAACTTCCGGATGAAAGTTATGATCGTTTCGAGGGAGTGGAAATGTGGAATAATAACACCGAAGTCAACGAAGATTGTCTGTACCTGAACTTGTGGGTGCCGAGGGTAAATAGTACTAAACCTACAATGATATGGTTTTTCGGTGGCTCTTTTGTGTATGGGAGTATCACATTAGATGTATACAACGGTGTCTTTCTGGCTGCAAAGGAGCAAACTATAGTTGCTTCTATGCAGTTCAGAATGAGTGTGCTTGGTTTCTTATACATGGCTAATGATGATGCACCTGGAAATATGGGTTTATTGGACCAACAATTGGCTATGAAATGGATATATGATAATGTGAATGCATTTGGTGGTGATCAAGGGAAAATCACACTTTTTGGTGAGAGCTCCGGAGCAGCAAGTATAAACCACCACATGTTTGCACCAAGCTCATGGCCATATTTCTCAAATGTTATATTGCTCAGTGCTTCGTCTCTAGCACACTGGGCTTATGACAAACCAGAAAATGTGCTTGAACTGACTAAAGCATTTGTTAAAGAAGTAAATTGCGATGATATCGAACACAATAAAGTGATGGAGTGCCTTAGGAATAAAGATGCATCCTATTTAGAACTTATGCAATGGAATTTGGCGACAAAAACAATAGGAACTTTTGTTCCAACAATAGATGGTACATTTTTACCAGACTATCCAAATAAACTGTTGCTCTCAGGAAGTATTAAACCAGCAAACATGTTAATGGGTGTAACTAAAGACGAAGGAGAGTTTTTCATGTTGTATTTTTATCCGGAATACTTTCCAGCTAAGTCAATCTGGTCCCCGTCACCACTGTCTGAAAGTGCTTATTTAGATATGTTATGCCGGATACCAGGATGTAAAAATGACTTGCAAAAACGAGGAACCTTGTATACATACGAGATGTCAAAGTTACCGTCCAAACGTGGTATATACAGGGATATAGTTGATGAAGTCTGTAAGTTGTTTCTTTAATATCTTAAATTATACTAGTAATGCTGTCGTATAAAAGTGTTAAAACGGGTGATGTACCTTGCCATTTATCATCTTCCAGACATTATTTCTCTCATTCCATTTAGAAAATTTTGGAAGGATAATCAGATGAACAGATGTGATTACATTACAATTTGTACCCACCATACTGCTTATAGAGTAAGGTTTTATTATGAGGACCATTGGAGTCAATGGCCCTAATTGCGGGATAGTCTTAACTAGGGAACAATTTTCTTCTCAAAATAGGCATTGATACTTGGGACTTAAAATTTGTCAAAATACTTTTGCAATAACCATGGTTTTCTTTTCACGAAACTTTACTGTAGATGCTGAATGGATGTTATTTACTAGAGTACTAGAACAATTACTCAAGTAAATAGCTACAAACTTTCTGAATTTAGAAACTGAAACTTTAATATATAAACTCCGCTGAATCTCTCGAAATCGTACAGAAACATTTTTGAAGCTGTTAAGCAGTGCTCTGACAATGACAATTTAAGTCAAAATTGACAAACAAATCTAAAGATGGTTGCATTATGAATAAAATCCTACCACGTTAGTAAGAGTATAGATGACTTCAGTGCAATTTTGTGACTTATATTTTTATTTCTCATGATCTATTGGTCAGTTAACCCTAGAATATGAAGAACCAATTTCTTATCAAAATTACTGCCACTAACAAGTAACAATATCAGAAATAATCAAACCTGTGAGCGTTTTGCTTTTATGCTAGTTTCCGTCTAGTTAATATTATATAATGTCATGAAACTTTAAAGGCGGTCGAGAGTTGTTGGTGAAAGTCAGGTTTGAGCCAGTATTTTCCACAAAACAACTTCATTTATCCTTTTTTGTGTGTTTGTTTGTTGGGTTTAACGCCGTAGCAACACAATTATAGGTCATAGTAAGGCGGTCAGTCAACCTACTCACTCCTTCTGGAAAGGCTAACTCTGGATTTAGCTGTTCACCAACTATCAAGCACATACCTTCGCCAGTGACTGACAACTGCCCTATATAATCAAAAATCATTGGTAGGAGGGAGAATAACCAATCATTGGTAGGAGGGAGAATAACCATAGAAATAATTTCATGACCAAGCTCCACGAAAGTATGTCCCGTCCGGGAATCGAACCCACGACCCCTCGATCAGTAGACTTGCGTGCTACCAATTGAGCTATCCGGGCGGCTTTACTTCATTTATCAAAGGAAGAACTGTTTTTCTCCGAGATTTATTTGACAACATCAACAACGGCATTCTTTGCATTGTTGATCAATTGATTTCTTGTAAGCAATATTTTAACAAATAATTGATCTCAATAGTTTCCATTACAATTCTCTTTTA
This sequence comes from Mactra quadrangularis, assembly GCA_025267735.1. Taxonomy (NCBI): domain Eukaryota; kingdom Metazoa; phylum Mollusca; class Bivalvia; order Venerida; family Mactridae; genus Mactra; species Mactra quadrangularis. The sequence goes on along the minus strand of CM046308.1, from coordinate 35,064,035 downwards.
TATAACTTTTTTGTTGCTAATATAAAATAAATCCTGTACAGATTTATAACAAGCGCTGTTCAAAATCTATTAAGAAAAAAAACATGCCTTTGTTATAAAACTCTTAAGAATGATTCGATTTTCCTTATCAAAATAAATATATCTTGTTAAGTGCTTTTACAAAACACACAGATCGTTATTTTCAGAAAGTTATTTTTTGTATGAAATCAGCCGCATTATTTTCTTTCATATAATCATTAATTAAATAGTGTGTCTTAATTCTATTTGTTTCTAAGATAAAAAGTACTGGTTTTGCATGTTTTACTAAGACTGCGAAGCATTTCAGAAAATAGTCTTACGATAGAATCACCGTGACCCAGGTTTATACAGTTGGTAGCGCGCCGGGATTTCAAATCTAGTTTCTTGAAGGTTTTACGGTTCATTCGGAACTCCTCAGTCATTGATTCAGTGCATGGTCGAGGTGTTCCGAATGGGGTACGGACTCGAATTAAACCCGGGACAGGTTACCCTTCTTTGAAAATTTGCCAAGTATTCCAATTTTTTCCATCGTTGATAAAGTAAATGGAGGATTTGTCGGCCTTGTTGAAGGATGGGCAAACTATGCCATAATTCTCGAACCTGCCTTTAATATTTGATTAATGTTTGTTTTCAGTGGGTGATTTTTACTTCAAATGTCCTGTAAGAGAGATGGCAATTGAACATTCAAACATTGGAAATGTTCAAACATATGTTTATTCATTCGAATATCGTCACTCACAAAATCCATGGCCATCTTGGATGGGAGCATTACATGGATACGAGATAGAAATGATGTTTGGTATGGCATTTGATTCTAACAAAAAGTATTCCAACCTGGATAGAATCGTCAGTACTAACATAATGAAATATATTGCTGCATTTGCTAGGGATGGGTAAGTATAACAGTTACTTATCTTCATTCTAGTGAAGTGTTTTCACTAATTTGAAACAAGAATATATTTTAATATCTTTAGTATCTAGAACCACGTGATCTACATTCTAGAAGTCACGTGACTATATACAGAAATATGTAAAATGTTCATCGGGTAAAAAATTATAAAAAAGCTATATCATGCATGGTTTTGATGTTTTGATCCCTTTGTTTGTTTTGAATATAAGCAGGTTCATTTAATACCTATTAAAACCAATGACCTTCGCTAAGTATACCCACAGCAGGGAACTGTAAGGTCACCGGCCTAAAACTGATTCCAATGATCAAAGGTCGCCGTATACAAAATAGTAAAGTCGGCTGAACATTGATATATAAAAACAGACTTTAAACTGCCCTTAAACTTTTAACAACTTATGACTTACGATAATAATTGCCATATTATGATTGTTGCATAACCTTTACAAATCTCATTTTTTTCTATTTTGTTGACAGAGATCTCAGAGCATACAATGATAGTTGGCCAGCATTCAACGCTGATTCTGAACAACATATCGTATTTTCTCAGGATGGGACAACCCATGTACGAGAAGGATTGAGGACGAAGGAATGTACATTTTGGAACTACCTCATGCCACATCTCGATAAAAATTCAGGTTTGGTATTTCTTGGTTTATGATAAATCATTCAAAGCAACTCTTAATATTTATTCCGACATGGCTTGTAACCAGACAAAGGGTTCTTAAGAAACACAGAACTGTTTGTCAGATGCTGCACGTGAAAAGTTATAGAACAGCACTAAGTTTAATTTCTATCTTTTACTGATTTGTTTACGTTTTACTAAATTTAGTCTCTAATCATATATAACTATGCATCTTCAAGTACTCGTGTGGTAAACTGCATGCGTTAAATACTTCAGTGAAGATTGCTATTAAAGCGTCAAACGTTTCTCACCAAACTACGAGTACGTTGCACGCTCTAAAGGAACATAAATATGATAAATGTACATTATTGCAACCTTTCTATATCATACACAAATGTTTTCCACTACTCTATGCGTGCAGATAACTCATTAAATGAATATTACCGGTATATTACAGTAGGGAATTCAGTTACCGCGAACGTTACAAAACGTTCCGTAACGATACATTCGGAACTCCTCGGCCATTTGCTGCGAATAATCTCGGGCATATTTAGGCGCTATTTTGAAACTACAGATGTTGAAGTAAACAAATATATGGTCGTTCAGGCATTGAGTGATGTTTCGATTTTAATCCATAAATTTTGAAACATCACTCATTGCCTTAAAGATCGCATATTTGTGTATTAGATTAGATAATTCGCAGCGAATGGCCGAGGAGTTCCGAATGCATCGTTATGTAACGTTCTGTAACGTTTTGTGTAATTGAACACGCTACATATATATTTTTTCATGCATTCCAATTAGATTCACAAGGGTATTATTAATTCATTTATTTCTGACCCAATTGTTCGTGTATTACTTAATAACTATGTACATGATGTATGGTTGTAAAGAAGTACATATATAGGCTATTCCTTGTACAGATATAAATTGTATCCTTCATATATACGCATGTAAACAAGTTGCTTTGTATTTCTAGGTTGGAAATTTTCATTGACTGACAAAATAAAAACGAGATCGCGCATGTAAAGTTATTGCAATTTGCGGCAATTTGGAATTTCAAATTCTTGCATAGCAGCAGTAATTAACTCCTTTGACTATTAAGTTAACCTTCTTGTAGTAACCCGCAATGATGAAAGTTATATCGCTCGCAATCAAATCAATACTGACAATTGTATCAAAGTGGTACAGAATAAGACAAGTCTCATAAAAATGAGGATTCGAATCATCGAGTTGCAATAAGCTATTAAAATGGCGACAGAAAATCGAACCGGAAGTCACTTGCTATCAAATCAAGCAATGTAGATAATGCATCCAAAAGAAATATAGAAATATCAACTATTGTAAGCCTGTGCTGATGATAAAGTTAGTTACTAACCGATGGTTGATTGACATTTGCAAATTCTCTGTTCTTTCTATTTCAGAGGGTACCACAAGTAATGGCGTTAGCTTGAAAGAATTACCTTCAAGAATCGTCTGGTTAACCATGATCGCATCACTGTTACTGAAAGCTTTTTAAGATATAGCTATCATTTGTTTAGAAATAAAAGTTTTGTAAATAGTTTTGTCAACGAGTTCCACGTTCCTAAAAATAACATTCCAAAGCTAGTTGTCGCTGGTGTTTTTTTGATACTCAGTTTGTAAGATATTAAAACCGGAAGTGACTACAGACGCTGATTTTGTCACGTGGCCATGCTCAAAAATTGCAGGAGACTTGTGTGTCGAAAACAAAAACCAAGGACCCTATATCGTCCTCGAGAAAACGAACTATAAATAGCATTAATGATATAAAAGACGCTATTCATGCTATATAATGATTGTTGAGCATGTATTCATAAATTCATACTTTTGAACGCACACATCAAACATTTTTTCAAGAGTTTTAAAGTAGGGTTTTCGTGTCGTGGATCATCCCAGACTTCGAGTAAACAGTATAGTCTCAAATTCTCAATCACTATTTGTTTATGTATCTCATGTTCAAACCTTTCTCATTAAGTTTTAAATTTGATTCGATAGGTCAACACAAAACTAATTTACACCCTTCTATACTTACATTAGTTGGACTAGTTTTGTGCTGACCAGTCGAAGTAGTACATTTGTACTTTGATAGTATGAGCATTTAGCGTAAATAAGATACTTTGATAGTATGAGCATTTAGCGTAAATAAGATACTTTGATAGTATGAGCATTTAGCGTAAATAAGATACTTTGATAGTATGAGCATTTAGCGTATATAAGATTCATTTGATAGTATGAGCATTTAGCGTAAATAAGATACTTTGATAATATGAGCATTTAGCGTAAATAAGATACTTTGATAGTATGAGCATTTAGCGTAAATAAGATACTTTTGATAGTATGAGCATTTAGCGTAAATAAGATACTTTGATAATATGAGCATTTAGCGTAAATAAGATACTTTGATAGTATGAGCATTTAGCGTAAATAAGATACTTTGATAGTTTGAGCATTTAGCGTAAATAAGATACTTTGATAGTATGAGCATTTAGCGTAAATAAGAATTTTACCAATAACCAGAGATCTTACACGTAGTGTAATCCATGCAATAACCAAATTAAATCTTATCACATGGATATGAACTGTTTCATTTGTACCGGTATTTCATGCTGCATCTTGCACATCGTACCAAGTCATAAACTTGTTATGTTTTATATAATCGCTTTAACATGTTTCTTTGCCAAACTTATCACAGCGGTCAGTTTTTTCAAGAATTTGTAACATAGAATGCATCGACTTGTAAGGGAGGTATCATATGTTCAAAACGCATTACACCATCTGATAGTGATCACATGTGTCCCTTGTTTCTGTATTGTTCATTTCCATTGGTCAATATTGGCTATTTTGAGAGTTTGAGTTGCAGGGTCGTTTTGTGTTATAAATACGCTTCTTCTATATCATAGATTAAAAATTTATAAATAGAAGGAAAGGTAGTCAGATATTAGATGTCCGTTTTTACCTGTTTTGATCAATTGTGCTAACAGTCGGATTGTAGCTATCCCCTCAAATGACTTAAGCGTGAGGTTTCACCCATATGAACTGATTGTGCTACAGCGAGTGTTGCGAAATAAGTCGATGCTGGCCGATGTTTACCGATTAGAGGTTCCATCCAAAGGTCGTTAGGGTAAATAGCATTTTGTATAGCATTTTATATAGTTCATATTTGTTGTAATCAAATCTATAACTTCATATACATTTTGTATTTGTTTCTGGGTATAATAGTGTTCATAGCTACAATAAAACTGTACATTTGTTATATAAACTGTTGTGTTGTTTATTTCAATCAATCTCCTATCAGAGAAGCAATGCATGAGATTATTGGAATAACAAATCTGGATGAAGATAGAACTTTACACTGTCGCCAAAAGAAATCTGAAAACGATCGACGATCATTATGGGATAATTTCAATCAGCCTCGTGTATTCGTATGGAACTACTTTAGCTCATTCCATACATAGACGGTGCAGACAAGTCTGTGCGCACGATGTATTTAGCTTGAATATTAAAGTTATGAAGTCAAATGAACGTTGGTGTACATTTACAATTATTATGTACCACATTCGTATAGCACTCTTTTCATTTTGAAAATAAGTTCAAAATAAAATATGCACATGCATATGACCTAAATGCACCAAGTATATAGCTTTCAAGTAGGCTATTATACGTCACAACTGCATAAAGGATCACTGTAATGAATCTAATCAAATAATCTGCAGAATTGCTCGAGGCAAATCATCATTTACGTGCAATTACATTTAATGAAATACAAGTAAGTGCAAAAGGGTAATAAAAGTGCCAATTGACGATAATTAAGATGTCAATGAATACATACGTCACATTGTTGTTCTTTTTAAGATCTTATTAATATAATGAATTGACTGATTGGATCTAAGAGAATATTTGATGCAGTTTTAACATATAATCTGATACATATGGTGAAGCAACTAATAGTCACTATGAATGTTATTGTAAAACTCTTGTTGCATGTAAGATGATTGGAAATCTATGGGCCACTATAAAACTACCAGGGTCCAACCAGTAGTGTAGACGAGAAACAAAACCATCAAAATGATTCCCGATTTTGACCGTATCTATGGGATTTGAACCCCCCTACGTGGAACCACCATTAAATTTAGTAAACATGAACATAGAAAGTTACGATAATAGACACATAAGTTTCTGGAGATATGTCCAGAGTCTAGACTCATCTTACATAGGGTTATTGTTATACCAGAATCGATACAAGTCAGTAATGGTATCATTTCAACATCCATTCCAGTCCCATGCATGATTTCATGAGTCTGATTTCATTTTAAGTCTTCCAAGTGTGCAGGTAAAGTTAGACTTGAAAGTGTGAATTTAAAGGTCTTTGGAAAATTATTTGGTAAATGACAGGATTATACCTTTGACTTGAACTACACTACACTAGCGAAATGTGAAAACCAATAGCAAGTCAGAAATTTCATGTTCATAACAAAGGATATTATACTTAAATATTTGGCTACTAGACCAATCAGGTAAGTTTTCATTCCCGGCAGATGGGAAAAATTACAACATATCATAAAGTGCCACTTAATTCATAACTAATTCTACTAATTTTGTTCAGTATCTACCTATCTTACTTTCTCCCAATAAGAGAACTCAACAAAGAAATCGGTGAATAAAACATTCAATAGAAACTTAATTGGGGTCTAATTTCAATATGTTTTATGTGCCAATGGTGCAGTTTTAATGACTTTTCATCATTTTTCAAGGTAACCCTTAATTTAAGGCCTTTTTAAGTCAAAACTTAGTTTTCATGGACTTTCAAGGCTCTGTTCGAACTCAGATTCAAAATATCAAAGACCAAAAACCAGGGCAACATTCAAATATCAATATATAGCTAAACCATATAGTGTCATACTGTATATGGTGTATGAAGAAAAACAAAAACAATATTCATATAAAGATACAAATGAGAAAATAACTCATAGGCTTATGTATTCTACTAGACTTTACTTCTGCTTGAACTTTCATTAACTTTTTATTAACTTAAGCAACAGTCCCATAAACATCAAAATAGCCGTGAGGGCACTGTACGGGCGCCGTGCGATCAAGCTCTGCAAGGGCCCGTACGAAGTCTTGCGTACTTGTACGGACTGTTACGTTTTTACCAGGGTCTGTGAGATGAGTCCAGGATACATGTATCAGTTTCAAAGACAAATCGAGAACACAAACGTTGCCGAGTATGGATTAAACATGCATATCTTCCAACTACAGCTCCGTACGGGTGTGTTGTTTTGTACCATGTGCGTACCGTCACCTTGATACGCAAGGCTTTCCACGGCCTACGACTGTCTGCACGTACAGGTCCCTAACAAGCCATGATTTTATGGACTGAGGCATAAGAGTGAAAGAGTGAAATAAAATAAGATATATATAAAGAACAATAAGTGTGGATTAATATTTTATTGTTCAAAATGGCAACATATCATTATTCAACATCATAGATTTAGACTCAAAGAGGAAAGACATAAAATACATGGTTAGAAATAAAAACAACAATATAAAACTCTATAAGAGACAAATATTTCAATCAAACATGATGATATATGATTTATCTTGATATGAGTGAGACAATTTCTTACAGAAGTTTTTCTGCATCTTCATATGTCATTGGTTGGATACTTTAAGACCCAAAGGTAGCTGGCTCAATCCAGATCTATAAAAGACAATACACTGCCCTCCAAAAGTTACTTCACAATACAGTTAATCAAATTGCTACTATTTCTTTATTCAAATTTAAAGAATCATTTTATCATCATTTATTTAATTCATTATTCATGCAATAAAAATGGATTTTGTGTTAGTACATTTTATTTTTTGAGTTGCAGCATAAGTTACCTATCAGCCTCCAAAACTATATTCTATCTATTTCAATGAGCCAATATCAAGTTTTAGAAATTTTTATAATTTCATATTCATAGGAAAAATGTACTGATTTCAAAAAGCAAAATTTAAAGTCGTTTAACATAAATTACTTGTACAAGTTTTTGAAATTCTATTTAGTACAATGTCAATTGTGAATGTGTGAAGGAACATTTAGAGGGCAGTGTATATTGATATAAGGTATCTTACAACGACAAAAAAAGGTAATTTTTTAACCCGAGTTCAGTTACTATTCAGCATTTTTGCAATAATCATTTACATTCAAAGTTATATACATTTGTACTTGAACGTGTAGCAAAGGGTTTCCTCTTTTGAATGAGTCAAATAACCTTAACATACAGTAGAAACAAATCTGTAATGTCTTTGATGGATCAGGACTGTGCTAGCTACCTGTAGATCTATAGATACCATCTTGAAATGCTTTAGAGGTGTCACAGATTACATGTAATTCATGAGGCCATTTCATAGGGAATTAATACATAACAAATTTCATTATACACTATACAATGCATTGGATGTGGAGACTATGATCATCTACATCAGCAGATGCCTGAATGTAAGAAAATAAGATGAAATCTAATAATAACAAAGTGCATTCCATAATAGAATTTAATGGAGTTGTAATTTTCGAGTAATTCAAGATGTCCATGCTTATGGCTCGTAGTCTATTAAATTTTAGCAGTTTCTTTGAACAACTTCCATAGGATGGTCAAGTATTGGGATTATCATCCAATATTAGTTAGTTAGTCCATCTAAGACAACTCTTATTCCAGATTTATCAGAAACTGCATTTTTATCATGTATAATTTAACTCCAGACATGACTGCAGATGAAATATTATACATGAATAAAATTATTTGGAAAAGGGCAGAAATACTTATTGAAAAAACAACAACTATATAGTATATTTGGAGTCCAAAATTAAGAATGAAAATTTCAAAATGTATAATATAAATGTTATAATGGACCCATAGATTGCTAATGATGTGCTTTGGTTATACAATGTATATATATAATTGAAGAAATGAATTGAAGTTTTGATAAAGAAATTCATAATAAATATAAGTATTTAATAAATAATACATGATTAGAAAGCATTCTCTCCTTTTCATAAGTTCATGTACTCAGCTGATTATACATGCAACATAATGGTGAGCAGTGACTTAGTATTGACCTCTCAATAGCATAAGTGATGAAATAAGATGTATGAAATAATTTTCTATCAATTTCAACCATGAAGATATCTTTAGTCTACATTCCTTAAATTGATCTATTCATTTTTTATTTGTATATAAGTTGAAGTATAATGGTTAGTCCGTCCTGCTAAATCAAGAGATTTAGTCTTCCCAGGAATGGTTGAAAGATTGACTGGCCACTGTGACATGGCCTATACAATCAAAGTAGTAATAGGTGTAACAACACTATGTTTAATAAAATTAATGTAAATGCTATTAAAAATTGTATTTCTGGTCAATTCCTAGATCAATGTGAACAAGCTATAGAAGCTAAATCACAATATGAAATAATGAACTTTTGAAATACATTTTAAGCTCAATCAAACATACACTAGTGCTTTTATACTTTTAAACAAAATGAAATGTCAAATAAATATCATGAAAAGTTATAAAATATATCATGCCCCAGATGAATAACTAACTCTAACATAAATAATGTAAATTAAATTAGGCTGACAGAACAAAAAAAAAACATGATAAACCCTGAAATGACAGATAAAAAATTCCCAAAACAACTGGTTAAATAAAACATAAATGGATAAATCAACATCACAATTCAACAACAGCAAAATAAAGGAAATTTAAAATCAACAGTACATTGAAGGGACATCATGTCTAGAAATCAAGAACGCAGTACCTAAGCATATTGTAGATTATAAAGTTATGATCAAAACAACCAAAATGAATCAACCTTCAAAAGATCATGATTAGTTCATAAATCCAGCCATAACTCACTAGCACCAACTCCAGGACAAACAAAAATTGCTTCTGGCTTTCGAAAATAATATATTACACATAGCTGGACAAGTTAATAATTTTGCCTCTTACTATATGACATAACTAATCTGCCTTATAAGATGAAGACTGTGAAACTTGTTTATAAACTTATCCCCAATCTTACAACAGGTTTTCTTGATATAATGATTTTACCTTCATTTCTTATGTACTAATCTGGACTAACTCATAACTTATAATTAAAAAAAATCCTGATTAATCAGGTTAAAGATTTCTCAACTAACACTGTACAACAAAATGACTGGAATACAAGTAACAGTACCGTACCATAGACCTTGAAATGTTCTGAACATTATGAACCAATACATACAACCTTATTTATTGTAAACTTAACGCATTATAGAGAACCCGACAAAACAGCCAAATGTTGCCACTTGATTACCAGCTAAGGATATCTTGGCCTGTCAATGACCTTCTACAATAGAGCATACAAAATGTTTCCGCCATGGTAAACTACAAATATCAATTCATTCCTGAAGCATTCAAACTATCATTTTTAAAATAATGGAATTCTTGCACACAGGAAGTCATAAAATACCCAACATTCCGTACAACCACACATGTGTGATATCAAGAAATATAATAAAGACATACAATATAGTATTATATAATATCATATCAAACTTTCATAATATTCATAATAAACAATTGATATACAATGTTATAAAATTTGCTGATTTTACAAAATATTAACAAGACAATATTCTTCAACAATGCACAAATATGTCACAAAATATGCCTGTAACCAAAATTTAAGGGACATAAATCTGGCATTCTCGGATAGATTGGCAACCATAATCTGAGATTATATCTTATACACAAACATTCAGACAAAATTTAAAAAAGTTTTGGTGATATCTGTATAACAGAGAGCATGATCTCTCCAGTCCAGCCACAAGCCGGTATAGGGATGCTCGCAAAACTGTAATAACTTGATCTGTTACGCAATGCATTTACAACAGTCTTGTGAGCAACCCTCACAGTGATGTTTATAGAATACAATCTGTCTTCAACAGGTCAATAATAAAGTGTATATATACAAATAAATAACAAAATTACAACAAGTGTATTTACATAACATATACACATTTCTAGTATTTAGGACAAAAAAACCCATTGATATTTATCATTCATTTGACAATAGTTTCACATTCTGGCCATGATTTTGATGGTACATTAACATGTACTCTGGATACAGTTACACAAAAAATGAAATATTTTATCTAAACTTTTTAAATTGAATGCTGCAACTGAAAACACTAAAAATATTAAAATAATAATAAAGACTTTATTTATAGAGGCAACACAGGAAAAGCCCAAACTTTCCTGTGAGCTTTTTAATATTAAATTAGGTCTATCCACATTCAAGCAAGGGAAAAAAATTAAACCATATTAACAAAATCACATTAATTTGGAAGATTAATGTTTCTAACATTCAAATTTAAAAATGTTTCGGATTCTAGAAATTAAACATGGTCAGTAAGTTAATGTAGACTTAACATCTGAATAAAATGCAACAAACATAACAATAGAGAAACATGACTGGGACTAAAACTAAAAAAAACCTGAAGTTAATGATGACTGAATCAAATTTCATGAAGGGAGGATTTCTTAACATACCTTAGTTAATTCAAGACCAGAAATATTCAAATAACGACCCTCCTCCAAAAAGGAGAGCTTTAAACATGTATTCAACTACTTGGGAAAAAAACAAACAAGATAACTATTTACACTAAAACATTCGGACAAAATACCCTTGCATTGTAGTTTATATTCTACACATAGATATAGTGATATACAGTGGAGAATAGAACATAGAGTATTAGACCACATCTTAAGTCTCATATGGGTACTAATAGGTGTGATAATAATCATAATTGTGAACTAACTTGCCTAATGAAACCACTTAGTCAAATATTGACATTATTTGCCCATTTAAACATGTTTCATTTTATTATTGATCCATTTATATTCAACTGTCAGTGGTGCATATGTTAAACCCTGCTGATTAAAATACTCACAATAGTATTTCTGTACTCACTATCTAATGAAGTTTATAAATCAGTGGGGTTGATGTATGGCACAGGAAGTTGAATAAAATTAACAATATATTATTGTTCATTATTACTGTTATTATTTCAATACTAAACATGTATATAAATTCCTCTATGAGAGTAAAGATTTGGACATTTTATTGAAATACAAATAATTCCACAACATACAAATAAACAAAAAACAAGCAAGTTTAATTATTAGGGCTGTGGATCGTCGAGCTAGTGTCGATCCAATCCAAACCACGATTCATGTGTAGCGATTCACGAATCAAACCACGAATCACTTGTTAATGGAGAAGCATACTAAATTCATGTAATAAAAAGAGTTAGTGAAGAATTACAAAAGTTTTTACTATAAAGAAAACCATGTACTCCAAACATGTCTATTACCAGACGTGTTATGGGCATTTTCAGTGATAACATTTTTGTTTAAATGTTAAAATGTTTCAATGGTATTTTGATACAAGATCGTTCCATGTGTTCGGTCCCTACATAAATTTAAGTTTACATTAGAAGTGTGACTCATTTTCAGTTGTGATTAAGCTGAATATGTTCTCTCCTTTTTTTAAAAAAAAATACATTTTAGATGTATACCTTATGTCTTTTTCACTATCAAAGCTGATTTTCAAAATGTCAATACAAAAATTATTTTCTAGTATTTTACATGTCTTAAAACAGTTTTGGTTTTAAAACCATTTTAAAAACATTGAACTGCAAAGCAATACAGGAAAGTAACTGATTGGTGTAACAAATGTAAAATAAAGTATTGTGTTATTTAAATAGTTTATCGGGAAGAACTTATGTGACAAGACAACTCTATTAAGCATGAATACTTCTAAACAAAATCACAGCCAGTGATCAACTTTATAAAAATAAAACATCAGTCACTTTTCTCTACCATTTAACAATACAATCATATCATATCAGTAAACATACTTGCACCAAATAGCTCTAAAATCTCTTTTTATACCTAATTTCTCTACCTCAAGTCCACCTCAAGTCCACCCAAAGAAGTTAAAAAATTTGATAGATGAAATAGCTTGATAGAACTTTACCAGTATCTCGGCCATTTTGTTTTTATTGGTGTTTTTGTTCCCATTTCCCCAGTGATTTGTTGAAATATCACAATACATGACAATTTATAAAATATATTCAACAAAATAAACAGCTCAACAGTGTTCATAACCACTGATGCATGTTTTGTACAGCCTTTCATGTACCAGTGAAGTTCAACTAGGTGTAGATGGAATTTTATATACAGTGACTCTAAAAGCAGCAAGTCACAATTGAGCAAAGGAAAAAATGAAAAATTTGGTACAGTGAACAATACTACTGATAATTTTGATAAACAAAAATATAAGCCTATACTACTTTAACTGATATGATAATTTAGACCAAAATATTTAATAACCAACGATAAACCACAACATTGTATTACAATATTAGCAATTGCTACAATTATAAATAGACCAGTTTCTTAATGCCACAATTTTTTACAATCCTTAGAACAGAAACATGTGCTAACTTTTGCAGGTCCTAAATATGTCTTTCAGTTGAGCCTCCTTTATACTTAGAAATAATGTTTACATAATATAATAATTGTTCTAGAAATTGGCAGGTAGGCAGCACATGTATTAATATGATACAGTATCAGCTAGATGTACAGGGGTTAACTGATGGATGTGGTCCATTTCTGTTTTCTTGTTTCTGTACGAAGATTAGGTTCCAAAATCTATAGAGTGGAGAACAGAATAATAGCAAGGCAAATTACCATGCTAGTTTGCTTGAGAATATCACTATGTAGCTGTATATCTTCAAACTTCAGCCTGAGACTGTCACACACTGTTTATCTAATGTGATGTAGTTACTAAATGACCAATCGAAGGCATTTGTTGACCTATCAAAGCCATTAATTGACCAATCAGAGTCAATAGTTTACATGTACTAGTAAATAACTAGATCAGGCTTCTATAGATACAATATCAAAAGCCATTGAAAATAGTTATGTCTTAGGCTGTCTTGTCCGATGCTTTTTACAATGATGTGTCCTACATGAGTAAAGCTTTGTCATAGTTGTGAATTCCTAAGCCCTTGTATTTGTCACGCATCAATCCATCATCACAATATGCCAACCCTCTGGTCTTCATCATAATATTATTATCAATGTTGTACATGTATCAAGGTCACTAAATCTGTAGTTACAACAGGTCTTTATATTATATGGTAAAATACAACACTAGTTTTAAATGATTTATTCTAGCTTTCGTTACCAAGGTGTATTTCTGCTCCACCATTTCTATAGGAACCATATCCTGTAATGTAAAACAATCAAAATTATAGTTTAAATAAATGATAGACACATTACAAAATTACATATTAGTATCACAAACATCAAAGAAAATGAACACAATATGAACATGTTTAATATTCATTATCATAACTTGCTTCTTCAATTCTCACTTGCACTTATATTTAGAAGTGGATATTATTAATTTATTTTGCCAACAAAACCTGATTTGTTTCAAAAATGATAATAATAATAATTAAGATGTTTTTAAGATGGTCACACATTTGGATAGATCCCGAATCTTTCATGAGTGTAACATGCACAAGTTATTTACAATATATTCACACTAGAGAAATACATATAATGAATTAACTAATTGAAAGACTAAGTCACACGAAGTCATACTAAATCACATGCACAGTTAAAAATCAAAAACATCAAAAATTCAAAATAAGATAAAAAATAAATATTTCCAGTGGACAAAGACCATTTTATATTTAGTGAAAAATCCATCTAGCATTATTATAAAGTAAAGTAAAACATGAAAAAAACTGACATGAAATGGAAATAAATTTGAACAAAGACAAATGAAGTGTATCAAATAAAGCATAAAGTATTCATGCATAACATATAAAACACAAATATTTTTTGAAACTTTCAAACTTGGTATGCTAACATATACCAACAAAGGAACTTTAAGGAAGTCAGACATACTTGAGTAAGTTTCAATCAAAAGTCAATTTCTATTTCCCTAAAATATAATTTTACTAGTATTTGAAGTGATTTAAAATCTTTGTAAACAATCATCTTGAAATCAATAAAAAATGCTTAAGAAATGAAAATGAATTTGATAGATCTGCAAACTATAAACTTTGACTTATATAATTTAATGTGAAGAGAACTTGGTGAAAATAATATGACCACAAAATCCAACATAACAACAAAGTAGTATGCAGTGTAAAGCTGTTAACTTTCTCATACCAAGAAGTTGTCAAGATTTTCCGTCGAGAATCTAGACAACCTCTGGGTACAAGAATGAGCTTTTACAGAAATTGATAAACAGTTCTGAGATGACAGTCACAACATGCAGGTAACTTAAGGTATATACAACATCAGATCTATACAATGGATATATATAACCTGTGATATTTTATCATTCTTGTAGATATGAAGTTATCAAGTTCTGACTTGATGAAGTCATTGTATTGGATCCTAAAAAAAAAACATATGCAAAAAAACTTGCGTTAAGATTTCTAGTTTTTTTTTAAAAGCTTGTTATAAATGACAGGATTTTACACTGAAAGAACAATATTAATTCAATCTTATAAATCCCACAGAGGGAAACCACATGGCTTCCTGTCCAACTGCTCAAAAGGATCCAAATTTTAAAAAAAAATTTTGTAGAAATAAAAAAAAAATTACAAGCTGATAAAATGCAAGTAGTAAGCGT
Source organism: Mactra quadrangularis (assembly GCA_025267735.1). Taxonomy (NCBI): domain Eukaryota; kingdom Metazoa; phylum Mollusca; class Bivalvia; order Venerida; family Mactridae; genus Mactra; species Mactra quadrangularis. The sequence continues at coordinate 35,048,718 of CM046308.1, read as the reverse complement.
ACTAAAAAAATCAAGAAATAAGAATTTAGGGAAATGGGAATTTAGACCCAACTACCCAAATTAGCTTGATATAACCTGGTCCATTGTAACACATCTATATCATGTGCTTAAAGCATCATATTTAATTTAGAAAATTGAGCATATTCATAAATTAACACCAGTAGGAAAAAATATAGAACTTTTAAATTTTTAATGAAAAAAATCTTAACGTTAAATTTCATCAATGAAGGGGTAAATTATTACTGCTGTGTATTTGTTCAAACTTCAATATTGATAAATATAGATGAAGTCACATTAAATATAGAGTGAAAACACATGTGCCTATGTTAGAATACATGACAATATGTAAAAACCCATAAGGGGAATCTACCGTAAGCATTTATTATATTATCATGCTATACTTTTAACAGTGTTAAGACTATATACTACAACCTACTGATATAAAATACATAGGTAAAGAAGTCAAAATTTGCTATATTATTTGAAATAAGTATTAACATGACATTTTATAAGCTATGTAAGCCAGTCACCAAAATTATAGCTCTGTTATATTAACCTGTCACAACTTGAATAATTACACAGTCACTGAATGTGTTATTGTTCAACTTCTTTTTAACAAGTGAGCCTTCGATCTATATTAATTAATGATAACCTAACTGTATATGCAGCAATTTTGAATATCGGGGAAATTACAAGCTTGAAAGGAGTTAAAAATAACAGATTCAGTGACCGTGTAATTAATTAAGTTGTGACAGGTTAATAAAATAGAACTATAGCTGTTTCATACCAATGAAATATTTCTAACTCTAAGCATAACGATGGGTCAGCCAAAACTAGTCTATATCCTACTTGATTTACATGTAGTAAAGACAAGTTTTATGCCGACATGTTGATATATAGCAATGATAAATGTTAATACATATTAATAGGTCAACACAAAAATATTCTACATCACTCGTCATTGACATGTAGTTTGACTGGTTTTATGCTGATCTATCAATTAACTCATTAATTATGAAGTATTAATTTATTTCATTTACCAAATATTAATATAACCAAGACCATCAAATGCTTAATTTAGTCTACACTATAACCAATATAACTAGTCTCATACAGGTACTTATAGGTGTGTCTTCAATGATAAATAACTATTATCTTTCTACATGAAAACATTGGGTCAAATATTGACTGTATCACTGTCCTAAACATGTTTCTTACATTAAATACGCGTAATCAGTCTACAAAATTAGTAGCTGCCAGTTTGCCCGGTTGCCAGGGACAACAACATTTATTTCAAGCAAACAATAAATTCTTTTGGGCAACCAAAAATCTACCAACTAGATAAAGCACTAAATGAACTGCATAGACAACCACTTTCATATCCTAATGTTGTAGACTGCTCATAAATAAAGCAACACCTATGGATGAATGTTGAACATTTTCAAAATACTTAATATGGTGGTATCGGCACTCTTCACAAAAGAAATGTCCTGAACTTAAATACCAGTCCGGAAAATTTTCAACTCTGCACACCACCTATAAGATACCCGATGAGAATGCAGATCAAGGCTACACTATATAATGATAATATTTACCATTGCCGAGATTAGAATCAAGCTCTCCTTCTTCCATCCATCTTTGACGATCAGCTAATAAACCATCTGAATCTAGATCTATTGTTCTAGTAGGAAATGTAACACCATCACCAGCACTGTAAAAACATAACAACATAATATATATTATCATTATAGCCAAAAATTGTATGGAATATACTGTTAACATATCATTATGGAAATATATAACTAACTTCCTTGCTTTACAGTGAAATGCAGTGCAATTTGAAAAAAAATATATAATGAAAATATAAAATTTTCATTGCAGTGAAAATAAAAATTCCAATTGATGTCACTTTAGATGATAAATTACGTCATCTAAGGAGCGAAATGACATGGTGTTACTCAACACAGACATTCTCATTATCTGCAGTTACATCCGAATATTCCTAAATTCTAGATTACTATGAAAATTATTGGTCAGCTAGAGACAAAGTATTCACACACAAATCTTAGCAATGATCACATGCTACACAAACCAAGTCAAACCAAATGCAATTTAATATCAAACTAGTCTCTGCCTTCATTGACTTACTACATCAAATTAATGTACACAGTTTTTGACAACATAAAGCAACAAAATAAAATAATAGCACTCACAAAACAAACAAATCGAGGGTTGCCCGCAAGACTGTCGTAACTACACTTTTTTACGAAATGGACTTTTTTGAATTTTTACACTTATTTTTATGTTTTACATCACTTATAAAAAAAGTTTGGCAAACTTTTGCCTAAAAAGTGATTTATATAAAAAATGCAATAAAGTCGTAACTGACCACTGAATAAAAAGTTCCTGCAATACTGTCGTAAGTCAACTTACGACAGTATTGCACTAACTTTTTTATAAAACTTTCTTCAACTTTTCCCTGCAAGACAGTAGTAAGTAAAACAAAAAATCATATCAAACTTCAATAAGGTCATTTAATCACCAATTCAGTGTAATTTATGCGCCTTATTACTTACTTATTGTATATAAAACCCTTTATAGTAATTGGGACATTGATGAAAATTGGCCTTTTTCACATTTATGCAATACGGCTATTTCATGGTGCTCTGTTTTCATAAGTAATTGACTGGCAGATATGCAACTAAATCAAGTCAATCTCATGGTGATTGGCTTTCAAATAAAGTCATTTGAACCCTGATCCCAGTAACCATGGCAACACTGGGGTGAGCTAAATGGGGAAAAATGCAATTTTTTGCTGTTTTTAACGCCAAGTTAGCACTTCATTCAGTTATATTTCCTCAAAATGAGGTCTTAAGTGCTAGTACTTTTCAGAGACTGAACACTTGTTATCTTATTGTGATCTTGTGCCATTTTTCTGCTCTGACAGACCAAATATTTTCAGGAATGAGAAAGGCTGTGGGCCTTGAAACCCCAGCTACAGAGGGGGGGGGGCATATGCCCTTCTAAGACATTGTGACGTTTCCTTTGATTTTGGTATTTTCATAAAATAGGTCAATTGGTGGGGGGGGGGAATTCCCTTGAGTGAAATTAACTAATCCATTAAAGAACAATAATTTCAAGTCATGTGGCAGTCATTTTTAAAGGGGTCCTAGCTGACACATAAATATCAGGTTAGACCAGAAAAAAGATAATACAAGTATAGCAAAGTGCTTTGTTGACTTCATCATTGATGACTTCATTTATGGTGTCATACATTTCAAATTCTTAGTATTTGTATTTTACTGAGTTTCACTTTGAATTCTTGTATAAATATATTTTAAATACATCAGAACCAAGTAACTAGTGTTAACAAAAAATAAAAATAAAAATTTAAGAACATTATTTTGTAGAATTACTGTACTTGGACTAACAGGCTGTCAACAAACGTCTTGTAAAAGTATAAGAATTTATAAAAGAGTTTCATTTCCAAAATAAAAGAACTTTTAAAGAAAAAAATACAGAATAACATTACAATGGCATTTAAAACTTCTACTTAAAAAAATAGTCACATCCACTATTGTTCATGTACATGCTTTAAAGCAACTGCTGAGGTATCATCAGTGTCTAATGAATGATAACCTTTAGCTATCCAATCCAGCAGATATCAGTAGGTGAAGTGCCATACTAACATAACAAACAGAAAGAAGCATGTGGTAGTTACTTATCTAAATAGCGGAAGAGACAGCTTAACATGCATGCTCCTATGTTGCCTGTCTGGATCAGTTAGTTGTGCACTAGTCAACTGTTCCAGGGGTTCTGGGTTCGATTCCCAGATGGGGCATATTTTGTTTTGTTATGTCATTCTCCCTCCTACCCCTGATTCTTAATCATGTATGGCAATATAAGCCCAGTAACTGGTTAATAGCTAAATTCAGAGATTTAGCCTTTCCAATAACAGTGAATAGATTGACTGACCACTGTGATATGACATAAACAATGTGTTGCTACAGTGTTACATGTACCCTTTCACATACATTGTATTTCAATTTTAGTATTGGCTTTTTCTGAAACTATCAAAATTATATGGAAACAGTTTTTGAAACAGGAAATAAGTGCTTGGAAAATGACAATAGAGTGCAAATTGACAGACAACTACAAATGATGGTGTTTCAAGTAGTAAAGATCTACCCTGTATTGTCATGGTATAGACAAGGGAGTTATTATTCTGTTTTGGCATTTGTTGACCACACAATTAACAGAGTGTAGATTATCCAGACAGATAATACACTCAGAAAACAACTTTGAATCATGTCTATGCAAAAGATTTTTTGCCAAGTCTTAACAACATTGGAAGCAAATTGTTTCTCAAGCATGAAAACCGACATCCCACAGCCATTCAAAAACATTCAATGCATTAATGTTACAATTTACAAAATTTATAAAAGTAAATACATATATAGACAATACACTCAATTATATCAAGCAAAAACAACCAATCTTGTACTTGACATGGTCAAATTTCAACATCTTGAAAAAAAATACATGTACATGAATGATAGACAAAAATAGTTTAAAAATAGGAAAACAGATACTTTAAAAGTATAAGAAGAAAATCTTGTGGCGTAGCGGATGCTACGGATTGTTACTTGCCACACTGTTGTGTGAATCATGTGTTTGGTACACAAACACCAACATTAATACTTAGGATATAGTTTATAACAACACAAGTTTGTATATGACGTTTAATAATGGTCCGTGATCGTTATTGTTTACAAACATATTTAATAAAGTTCTAAATCTAATATCATAACTTATAAGTCCAGATTCAAATCAATGTTCATAACTTATATGTTCGAGCCGCTCATAGCGCTCGAACCTCTTAATAATTATATATCCTAAAATTGCATGTTTCTACTTTGAGCTTCAAACGCTAACTAACAAGTAATGATATCGGAAATAAAGGAACTAGTTAAATGTCTAGGACTTAAGATAAATCAAGAACATTAAATAAAATAATAATTTGTTATTATTTTTTAAATTGAGATTTCTGGTATTAAATCTGTCCTGTTATGATTTTCCTCTGTTGATTTTTTTTCTTTAACACAGCTAAGCTTTGAGCTGCCATTAGTGGCATGTAAGCCATTGTCTTAAGGTTCAGCACAATTTTTAAATAATGGGCCTAGGATAATAATATTTTCAGCTGTGTTGTAAAAAATGTAAAATATACATTGTTTAAACAAATAAAATACAAACTGTATTGTGTCTATACAGCTGAATGATAGGTAAACAAATTTGATAATTATATTTCAGTTTAAAAAAACAACTTTTAGGCTTGAATTAATAATTCTTATTATTTATGATAATGCCTTTTAATGCATTATAACCCCAACATTATCATCATAATGTTAACTGTAACATAAACAATTACTGAAAAACTGGTTTACAAAAGGCAAAGAATAGTCAATCCGGAACTTAGAATGTGTTTTATGGGCTTAAATCCAAATAAGGTCTTTATTGTTTAACCCTAAACTGGTCAATCCCGCATTTTTACATGTCTGGGCCCCCTTCAAAATGGCTGCCGAAGCATTAAGATTTATGTTTTTTAACTAGATTAAGTGAATTTCACTAAAGGATAGCTGCCCTCAAAAAATGTGCTTTTTTTCGCGCGCCTCCCTTATCAAAAGATGTCTCAAGGGGGTTACGAAGGGAGGATGTACCCTCTTTTGTTGCTGGGGTTTGAAGGAGGCCTCACATCGCCAGAAAAAACAGTGTTGTTGAATGCAGAGAAATGGAGCAAAATGCTGCTAAGATAACATGTTTTCTGTCTTTGAAAATACTTTGGAATTTAGACCTAATTTTGGAAAATATATCTGGATGAAATGCAATAGTTGGGGGTTAAAAAAAAGCAAAAAAGCAATTTTTGCCCCTTAGCTCCACCCCAGCATTGCCATGGTTACTGGGATTGGGGCTTAAATTGTTTTTTCTGAAAGACAGTCACCTAGAGAATAACTTGGCCAACTTGCATACAGTATCTGCCTGATAATTATTAATGAAATGAGAGCATCTTGAAATAGCCCTTGCGCATAAAGCTGAAAAATGGCTTCGGCACATGTTGCAACCAGTAAAAGGCTGATATATATTTGAAAAATAAAAATTTGATATGTATTATTTTTTGTGTTTGATCTTTATTTTCAGTTACTACTGTATTGCAGAAATTTTATCAAAAATCATGCATAAAAACATTTCTGCAATACTGTAGTAAGTTGACTTACTACAGTATTGCTGGGAATTGAGTAACCTAAAACAGACAAATTTTAGCGCAATACTGTAGTAACTCAACAAAATCACCAAATACCTAGTTTTATTTCAAATTTAAGCATTTCATTAGTACTGTTTGTTTTTAAACTTATTTTGTAATAATGAAACAAAAAAGTTTGGTGTAAAATTCATATAATAATAAATTATACAGTTTTTTGCTTCTCCTGTAAAATTTTCAAAAATGCACTTACGACAGTCTTGCGGGCAACCCTCGAAATATTTGTACAAGTTAAATATGAGTACAGTTTGATCAGTACATTTTGTTTAGAAATCCAGAAATTCTTGTCTGAATCAAGCTAAAATACTTTCCAGAAATCAAGAGATCACCTAACCATCATCCCTGGACTTCTCCAGTACTAGATTCTTTTCCTTCATAAGCAATGCCTTTATTAATATTGTTAATTTTATTGAACTGTCAGTGGCGCGTACATTAACCCAGCTGATTGAAACACTCACTACAGAACTGCTGTACTCACAATCAATGCCAAATAGATACTGGTGTTGATGTACCAGACTACAAAACAAGTATTGAGTATTTAAATCAGCAGGGTTAATGTATGAGCCATATAGTTGAATAAAACTAAACACTACATAAAGAACAAGTCTATGAAGCCATAGCTACCAATTAGTGAGAGATCACAATGATTTGAAATCAGTGACATTCACCATAACACTGATGATGTGGTTTTAAACCCAACAGGTGGTAGAAACATAATAGATTTGACAAGCAAGGCATAGTCCTGATCCCTTTAACCATTGATTTAAGTCCTTGTAAATAGAAATATTAGGAATCCATATCCCCCCCCCAAAAAAAAAGTCACCAGCCCCTAATGGGAATTCATGCTCCTCAAAACATGTTAGTATTATAAACATTTCACCAGTCATCAGTTGGAAATATAGATCTATAGTTAAAAAAGATCTGAAAAACAATATATGTTAGATAATACAAGTTTAGCTTGTCCACATTGACCCGAGATCAGCTAGACTGACTCACATAGCTTGTACAGAAGCATGTATTATATAAACCAATCTTAGGTAAATGTGAACAAGTCATAGATAAAATTATATGACCAAATGAAGAATTCCATCAAATAGTGCAACCATATCATGATCAGGACATCAATATTTATTTTGTATAATAATCACAGAGTACAATAGTAATGATTAAAGAGACAACATTCCTGAACTAAAACTAGAGTATATAAATACAACATGCATACAATAAGGAAAGTTTTAAATCACCGGCTACATTTTAGTAAAAAAAGATAGAAAACTAAAATGGAGATATTACATGAATTCTACATGCAAACATAAGCTACATTAGTGAAATAACATAAAAAACTTAGCCTGTATATGCAACAATATATTATTATATTATATATACTGAGTCATAGATATACAGCCATCACAGGACTACCTAAGGATCCACTAATCCTTGGTATTTTGTGGCAGCAATTTTTTAGACTTGCTGAAACAAACTACCAATTCATTGAATGCTTTTGTTACACACTATATTCAATATTTTTTTTATTTCATCAACTTTACAACACAGAAACATGAAATTCTTTTCTAGCAATCTAAAGCATATTAATTAAAACAAATACACCCACTTCAGAGGTCACAGCTGGTACCTGTTTTTATAGCAATTGGTCACCTCTAAGAACATATGATCTTAATATTAGCAGATCTACCCAAATGTATAGAATCACTAATACTTTGTCTTACTGTTCTAATGTTTGCTTACATTTTGTAATACAAACACAAGGCAATCTCATCAAATCTTTTCTTAGAATGATTGATATAATTATCATCATATAGAAAACATCCAAGCAAAGGAAGACACAGGGTGGAGAGACATATTAGATCAATAATCAAGTCCTACAATGCTCTACAAATCTATGACTCAAGTATTTTATATAAAAAACTAGCAGTAAAAGTAAATTTTGATGGCCTGACCTTTGCACTGTTGATGGAGTTGTATTTCCCATTGTTTGATAAGAGCTTGAAGCACTAGGTGACCTGGTTTGAAAGGTCACACCATCTCCTTCACTGTAAATCCCAGAAAAAAATGATACTATGTAATCATTGATATATGGGATTTGATCATGTTTATGTGTATGATCTATGGTTTGTAATGTCCGTTTAATTAACCTGTAACAACTTGAATAATTACATTGTCACTGAGTCTTATTTTTCAACTTTTTTCTAATAATTGAGCCACAAAACCACATTGATTGTGTATGAATTTGCTATATATGAGGTGATTTTGAATACCAGGAAAAATAGCGTGTTCAGACCAAAATAACAGATTCAGTGACTATGAAATTATTTAAGTAGTAACAGGTTAATAAAACAAAACAATATCAATATGAATAATGATATGAAGACAAAAATGTTCCCACAAGCAAAGCAGAATGAGCATTAGTTACAGATTGGTAATGGCAAAACTAGTCTAACTACACCTCAAATGAAGGAGGATGTAGACTTGTTTTGTACTCACCTATCAATGGCGATATGTTGTGAATAGACTATATTTGGAATTCAAATATTTGGGTTTTTCCCTCCGGTACTAACAAACTTTCACCGTTACAATGAAAACATGTGTACAAAGAACAATAGGCTTTAATCCATAGTTCGTGCTATTTAGCAACAATGTGTATAAAACTTTGTTTGTACCGCCTGTGCATGGACAGAAAAACTCAAAAATTTGAATTCCGGATTAGGTCTGTTCATAATAAATTTTATCCCAATGTACTAAGAATGGAAAAGCTTATCAAGGGGCAATAAAATGAATCAAATTAATTTTAAAACTAATCCAAGTGAAAAGAAAGCCAAGAGTGCTTTTAACATAATAATAAAATATATTTTGGTAAAAACATCTGAGATTGGAATGGGTCAGTAAGCTTATTGTGAAATGACATTTTCTAAACTTGAGTTGTAAATTTTTTCTCTTCTATGAAATATGACTGATGCTTAATAACTATGATGAATAACAAAAAAATAGAGCATCTTTTGGTGAACAATGAAAATTATATAACATGGTTTTCAGTTTTGTAACAAAAAATTATAACATTCTATGCTATGCTAAGCTGAAAATGCCCAATACTTACAGTATTTATGTCAGTAACAGTTACTCTAATAGAGTGGGCTGCCAACATTGAATTATGAAATTAGATATAAGGGGCCAACTATCGAAAAATTGGGTCTACCTGAAACAAGTTATACAATCCTTCCTGATTATGCAAAAATCTAGCCTCGAAGTAGATTTCACCATAAACAAGGTTCAATGTATTAGCTAATGATTTTGGGATGATAAAATTTGTCAACACCAGCTAAACAACTGATCATCCTACCATGAACTGTCCTCTAAATGAATACATAATAAATATGAATGGTAAACCATTAAAATTTTTTTTAGAGGCCCCTGCCCTCTATTTTTTTTATCCTAAAACAATATTTTTAACGGCTCATTTTACCATACTTATACAGACTGTGAAAGGAAAGAGGAAACAGTGATAGGAAGGATAAAAAATAGATAGTAAAAGAATAGAATGAGACAAAACATAAATCAAAGTGTATGGTACATGCATACTAGTACATAAATAAAACTGACTTGAACTTATGTATGGATGAAAATATACATGAAACTGACAAGGATAAAATAATAGGGCAAAATAAATAGTAGATTAATCTAAGCGTCTTGAAATCTTATTTTAATATGAATATAAATTTACCTTAACCATGTATGTGTATGTATTACAGTATATAATTATAATATAGCTTTATAAATGTTCATTGATGAAGCTGTATGTATTCATAAAAAATAACAAGAGTGTACTGTACTGTCTCTACTGTCAGTAGAAACAGCATGCTCGACTAAGTAAGTATTTGTCACATGAGATGTGGTTGATGATAAGGAAAATACATATTTTGAAATTTGAAAACCAGGTACCTTAAGAAATTCAAATTAAAAAAAAGGATTTTTTTAAAGAAAATTTTAAGTTCATGTGAGACATTTTTGAAAAAAAATGTAATTGGAGTTATGAACCTTGTCACATAAGATGTGGTTGATAATAAGGAATATATATTTAAAGTTTAAAATTGATACCTTAAGAAATAAAAAAAGTTATAGTAAAAAGTATTTTACTGCACAAAAACTTTAATCAGATATATGGACACGGACGACTAGGGCGAGTAGGAGAACTTTCCATTTCTTCAAAAAGTTCAGCTAAAAATTAACTATGACTAAAGTCTACAATGCTCGAAGCTTAATTTCTTCAGCAGTCTTGTTTGTATACTATTAAATGAACAAAATGTTACAAAAAAGCTGCTAATAAACTTTTGGAAGTCAGAATTAAAATGGATTTGCAAAGTAAAAATTAAAACTGGCCACATAAATTTATGTATTCTGACTTTAATTAACAAGTTTTGTCTAAAATGACCAATTAGAGCATAAACAACTTCACAAACAAGTACCAGGTACATGGATGTATTATTTAGTTTGACTTTTTCATTCACTTATACGGCCAAATTTATGGACTTAAATGCAAGATCATAAATGATGAATGTTTAAGATTTCAAACAGTCTTACTGCTATGAACTAATTTGTAAAAAAATCAAAATGCACAGAAGTTAAACTACACTAAGGTATCAAAGGTATTTAATTAAAAAAACACTAAAATATCACTGCAATAATAATTATTTAACATGAAAACCTACATTAAGTGTGCATTAAATGATTTGTTAAATTAAATTCATTACTGAAATCATGAAATCCTATATCAGCATTCTTATTGAATTTATAAACATGCTATAAATTACCTATGCAAAAATAAGACCAACTTTATTAAAATCTGACTAGAATAAAACTATCCTATTTCTAATCTCAAGTGGATTTGATGATTTTCTTTTGCTTTCAGAGATGTTTCTATTAAATATCCAGTTAAGGCAAAGCAAGCCATTAAATCCCTCTATGATAAAAAAGAAACCAACCATGATATAAAACCAAATCAGCTTACCTTGTAAATATTGGTATAAACCATAATTTCTTATTTTCACCAAATATTTCTATGAAATTATTATATTTTCCCAAACTAAAACCATTCTTATCTGGACCAGACTGGAATATAGGTGATCTGAAAGATTCTGAAACATAAAATATCTTACTACAAATTTTTTCAATGATGTGACGTCAGGAAAAATTTGGAAAGGTACTTCTGAAGTAATAGTTTACGTACATATTTCACAGTCTTGGAGCTTGATGTGACTTGTTTGTTGAACTCCCTAACAGTTTGTCTATTTTCATTTTGTCAACGACAAAGTATATTTGATATTCTGCTTGAAATTCACTTGTATCAGTTGCAATTTATAATACTTATTTAAAACTTGTTGATTCATAATATGTGAAAAATTCACTTTCTAATATTTTCATAACTGTACCTAATAAAGTAATTTGTTTACAAAATACTAAAATCAATTGTCGGACAATAGCTTTTAGCTAGTGTTGTATGTGGTTGATTATAACCGACTCTAAATAAAGATTATCTTATCTTATTTTAATTAGAATTGAAACTGAAAACTTTCACCATGTAAATATACTTAGCTTAATTGTAAAATCATCCATTGTATTAAGTTTATAAAACTATACAAGTATACTGAACTTAATCATCAAGTATATTAAGTTTCTACAACTACTCAACGCTTACCTAATGTAGATCTATTTTTAGCAGTAAGATAACAATGATATCCAAATAAAGATATAAGACTGATAGCAAACATCACAGAAACAAAAAATAGAAATAATACATGGAACTTTCCCATATTATGTCCAACACCACCCTGAAATAGAAAAAACAGACATTATATATATTATATAGTGAAATATCTCAATAACTTTTTAACCCATTTCCTTTGGATTATCAGTGTGTATTTACCTTTGATATTTGGCATATATGCAAAGGAGTACTCTCTTTGATATGATTTATATAAACTAATTTAAGTTTGCAGATTTTTAATATTAAACATTCATTTTTCAAATTAAATTAACCAGTATCTATTCTTCATAAAAAATAATATATTATACTCTAACCCCACTTATTGAACCATAATCATACAATTTTGCACACAATTATTTTGATTCTCCCAGCATTGACATACATGTAACAGTGATTTGAACCATGACAGCTATTTCCGGCAGCCAATAAGCCAGCGAACATTCTGGTCAAGTTAAAGATAATTCTGACGCACTTTTAGAAATTAAATCATAAACTTGTTATATAGCATTAAGATGGTAAAGTTGTCTTTTTCCATCCTGTCAAAACTAGAAATGGTTTAAATTTATAAGGAATAATTATTTTGTCTAATAATATAGCAGACAAAGCTTTAAAGGTACTCATTTACAGATTTCAACTTGAATATCAACTTTTTCTGAAACTACCTAAATTGTATGGAAACATTTTTTGATGCAGGAAATTAGGGTTTTGATATTGAAAAGTTTAGTGCAAATGGACTTACAACTACAAATGATGATGTTTTAAGTAGTAAAAATCTACTTATATAGACAATTTTAGTGCATTTTTGTGACTGTTATTGTATATTTCTTGGAATCTAAGGGTCAGTTTGTCTTGAAAAATAAAAACTTATGTTTTGACATAATTACAGACACTGAATAGTATTTTGAAAATATAGAAAAATCTCAACCAAACCTGTGAACTAGTACCTTTAAATACTTTAAGTTATAGTAGTTATCAAAAGATGATAAGGATGGAAAATCTACTTACAGACCAAAATGCGATGAAATATTTCAATGATGTAAGGGCAACATAAATACAGTAGAGTAGGGCATAGCCCAAAAACATAACAAAATATTTGTAAGTTGTGAATCCAACACAATTATTCACCCTGAAAAATACACAAAATTAACCTGCTGTAAAAATGACACAGAAATAGAAAAAACAAACGAAATAAAGAGTGTTATGTCTAGCCATTAAAACTTTTGCTGTTTGATTTTTATTAAAAAGTTAGTTACAGATTTTAAATGGAATCATGATAATCAAGAATGAAATTAGAAGTACACATAATGACATTATCTTTTTTGTTTACCAAATGTAGTCAGTTGGTCACATCACTCCACTATTATTACAAGATAAATATTAATGTTAAATGAAACTTAGTAAAATTCATATGTAAATTTTGGCAATTTTCCAAATGGTCCCCACCCTGACAGGGCTAATGAAACAAGAGCAGTCCACGGACAGCGCACTCGACTATTCAGGGTATTCGTGTAAACAACAGCAACAATCAATCAAAACTCATGCAGCAGTTATGCAACTTGGTATTTGACCTTCATTCCTAACCCCGTTGACATGAGTGAAGTTTCAAACAAATCTCTTCTGTAGTTTCAAAATAAAATGTTGCACCAAAAAACTTAACCAAAGAAATTCTAAGTATAAGAGGACCATAATCCAGTCAAAATTCATGCTAGAGTAATGCAACTTGGTATTTGACATCAATTAGTAACCCCGTAGACATGTGAGTAGTTTCAAGTGAATCTCTTCAGTAAGTGCAAAGATAAAATGTTTCACCTAAAAACTTAACCAAGAAATTTCTAAGTATATAAGGGCCATAAATCAAATTTTCATGCAGGGCTTGACATTAACTTAAATTGAAGTATGTTTCCCATGTAGATGATGAACTATCAGTTTTACTTGAACAAACCAAATGTTTACTTGACCTGAACAAATAAAATTTTAGGTTAATAGATGTATTCTTGTAGCCCAATTAGAAAACTTGCTGGGAAACTTAGGTTGTCACAGGAAATCTGACAACCTATAATAAGGTACCGTATCTATTTAGAAAGATTAACAAAATTTTGCCATCTCCTAAAATAAGGAATGTTTTCATGCGTTCTTTTTTGATGTTTTAAACTGTGAATAATCAATGGCTAGTAGTTAACTACCTTTCCATGAATCAATACCTACCATGGACAATGGTGATCCATTTTAAGTACACATGTACCACATACAGAACAATGATGACATCTATCTGGTTTTATACATTTACATTTCTCACAATATCTTGGTGCTAGAACAAATATCATATACAAAATTATGATACACTAAAATCTCTTTATCAAGACCACAACTTGTTTTTCTAAAAATGGCCTCATTAACAGGATGGTTTTAACAGCTTTAAATGATGATGTGTATTTAGAAAGCTACTTTTGTTTTCTGACTTTCACCAATGCCATCACATGATAAAAAGACACTGATATAAGTAGAGTATCCATCCTAAGACACAATGTAACTATATGATAATAAATCATTTATGAAACAACTGTATACTCATGGGATTACAGCATAAGATTGCAGTCTTAATTAACATGAAGAAGGACAGAAATATCTGCTTGAACACATATCAATAAAATAAAGAACTTCCAGACAGTGCATGCCTAATGATAGCAGCAGCAACTCTTCCACAATCAACATTAATAAATAAAGTGTCAAAATAACACTGTCAAAGTAATTTGACTTAGTTGTAAAATTCATCTTAACTATCCAGGAAGGTTATTCCTAATATACTGCAATTAATACACTAGAAAGGAGTGGATGTGGCTGAGTGTTTAAGATGTTGGACTGGTAATCATTGAAAAGCCAGCTCTGCATTGGTTCGAATCCCATCCAAAATATACCCTGTTGCTTCCTCGAGATTGATATTGAAAACTTCTACCAATTTAAATGTAATACTTGATACTGTCAAACTATTAATTAACCAAATAAGAAATTCCTCATTTTCCTTTAATTTCAAACCATTCTCAATAAAAAAGCTCTGTTAAATTGTAAAAATATAAGATAACTATAATAACTACCTCCTGAGTGTGTTCTATTTTGGACAGGTAAATTAGAATTTCTAGCAAAGTCTATAAGAATATTTTTCTGTGTTTCTTCATTAGTCTCCCTCACTAATCTTTCAGCATCTTGTTTTGGTAAAAAAAACTGAAATACAATATTTCAAATTTTAAAACAAGAAATAAACAAACATTTGGTTTTAAGCAAGACGGAATAATATAGATCAGGGAATAAATAATTTTCACTATCCATAAATATTTTTCAACAGTCCATAGCTCTAGACTAGTAGTTATCTGATTAAAACCCGATCTATAATTTTCTGCTCGCCAACTCGGTAATTTAGATCTGGCCTTCTTTAAACGAGGGTCACGTTCAGGTGACTTTTTCTCGTCATAATATTAATGACAAAATTGTTATGATACGTAACTTGTTTACATCGTCTGCGTCACGCAATTTGAAATGAGCCGTCCAATCCCAGACTGTGAATAATACCGCTGTTAAATTAGCTTGCAAACCTTGGTCTAAAGATAGAAATTTCAAAATCAAAATGTTATTAATAGTGTTTCATCTAGATGAAAGCTACACATTAATTAGTCGACATAAAGTGGTTGGTCTAATATATATGATGATGATGATGTCCATCGCCATAGGACTTATTTGTTGAAGTTTCAACTGTTGAGTGAAGTCATGACTTGCGCATGACTTAGTTTATAGTGGGGAGAACTTGCGCAGCAACATCTACACTCTCTAGTCCTCAGACATCTGGGTCCAGTGGCAAAACATGGTTAAGACGACTCTAATATATATATATACATATCTTAAATATCATAAAACATGCAAGTAAAGGACAACAGATTTCTTCCATAATAAAATACTTTACATCAATGTCAATATATTTACCTGTTTTGGAACTGTTCCAACAGGTGTAAAAATAGTTTTTGCGTAGGACCAAGCAAACATCACCAGGAATGGATGATAAAGTAGTAAATATATCACTGAAAGTAAATAATATTCAGACATACTATTATAATAGTCTGTAATGCTTTATGCAAGAATATTCATTACATTGAATACGAATGTAGTATTAATACTCAATTACACCGTAGCTGTCAGGATTATTTGTAAAAATTTAACACACAAATATACTTCTATAATTTTGTAATCGCTGCCAAAGTGTAGAAATAGACGTGGTACTGATTTTCGTCGGGATATGTGTAGATAATTATTAGATGCAAATGTGAAAGGTCAGATCTGGGTCAATTTTTACGCACAATACTTCAATACCATAAACTCTGTCTAACTTTACCTACAGCAAGTACCACAACCAGTATACACTGTATCTTATTCCAGAAAAATCAATTATTTATTAAATAAGCTATTCAATCATTAAGCACTCACTATTTTCATGGTTCAACTACATTATTTAGTTTATCAATAAAACAGTTAATGTCAACAAATAAATGTTTAGTTACTTCACAGCAGTATTTTAATTTGAATATAAAAAGTATTGTTTAAAAGGAATGAGTATGGTAAATATTAGAAGATATTTATTTTTCATGTCAATAAATCATGATTTAAAATGAGTGGACAGAAACCATTTAACCTAAAATAGAATTTCTACTAAATGACTATCTTTGAAGCAAATAGCACTATTGTACGATACTTTTATTTCCTAAATTTACAAGCCACCCGGCAAGCTCAGTTGGTAGCAAGCAAGTCTACTGATCGAGGGGTCGTGGGTTCAATTCCCGGGCAGGGCATACTTTCATGGAGTTTGGTCATGAAATTATTTCTACAGCCATTCTCCCTCCTACCAATGATTTTTAATTATGTAGGGCAGTTGTCAGTCACTGACGAAAGCATGTGCTTAGTAGTTGGTTAACAGCTAAATCTAGAGATTTAGCCTTTCCAGGAGGAGCGAGTAGGTTGACTGACCGCCGTTATATGACTTATAAAATGTGTTGCTACGGCGTTAAACCAAGCAAAACAAACAAACTTTCCTAAATTTACTAAGTTGATAACCAAATTCCACAAGAAAGTCATTTCATATGAAGAGCAAAATTAATTCACCAGAAGAAGCCTCAAATACAGAAAAAGGAAAGATTTACAGGATAGTTATCAGTACTTCATCAAGTTCATTTATTATCATAAACCTCTTTTTAATTGGATCAATATTGTACTAAGATTCTAATAGCATTTCAACATTTTCTATCAAGCCACTTCATAGTGAAATTTCATTCACTTAAAGACAGAGCTCTAATTTGACATGAGCTCCCAGATTTCAATGTACAAAAAGTTACAGTGCAATATAATTTCAACATTATTGTTAAAATCAAGACAGGCTCAGAGCTTTAGTTTTTTAGAGCAGAAATTTCCAGGACTTTATCAATAAAATTCCAAATTTTCTAAGACAAGTTAAAGATATTAACAAATAATCAATATGCATTATTAATACTATAGCTGATAAATTAATTAATGAAGAAACTCCGAGTTTGAATAAGCAAAAAAAACTGTGACTGGAACAAAAGTAAATGAGTTTGTACTTTATTTAATAACTTAATCATTTAAATGAGAAAGTTTTTGTCATTCTATTGGCATAGTGCAGACAATATGATAATACATTATGATTATAAAGATGAAATATAATGGAAATCTTCCACATTTTGCATCTGTTATCAAATTTTTAAAATTATATATTTATTCTCAGGTTTTCTTCTTTTTTATCTTTTGCATTAATTTTGGTCTTTAGCCTTTATCCAACATGGATTTTTTCAATGTCACTAATCAACTACTTGGCATACTTGCCCAGCTAGCTGTGTCAGTAGTGCACACGTCTAGTGATAGAGGGGTCTTACATTACTAAGGTTAGATTCCCAGATGGGACATACTTTAATGGAGCTTAGTCATAATTATTTGAAGATTATTTTCACAACAAATGTAACTAAACTACTTACCTTTTTCAGCAATACTGTCAACTGTCACTGAAATGAAAGAAAAACTGGCAATGTTACTTACATATTTGTAAGTTGTACTTTTATATCACTTATAGAACAATACATATTGGTAAATGAACAAGAAATTTCAAATGGCAACTCACTCAACTGTTCGAGAGATTTGCTCTTCATAAGCCAACTCAAAACAAGTTAGTGTCAGAGGGGTAAGGTGAGAATGCAAAATCTGACACTTTACTTTGTAAGTCCTAAGAATGCTTAGGTTAAAAGTTATAAGGACTTGGGTGAAACTTGACAACTACCAGTACCTGTGATTTTTTAAAGTTTTTCGCAAATCTTTTGAAAAATTTATGACAAATTAAAGTTGAAAATAAAAAGCCTGGGTTTAAAACAAAACTGTTTGTCGAAATATTTTGACATCAATGAAGTCATAGAAGTTGCAAATAAAGGGGCTTGAACGAGTCAACTTTTGATGAGAATATTCATGATTCGGATAGCCGTAGCCAATATTTTCTGTTTCAAGTACTTGAAAATTATTTCATGTAAAAGTTTAGTTATTTTCTGTTGTCATATTATGTTGCTAATCAGAGTGTTAATTGCACATTCGCAAAGTTTTATACAGATTCATCAATTGTAATTTAAGGAATATGAGGAATGCTCACACATGCTATAAATTTATTATGTAATGTCTCAGGAAATGATGGTCAACTTTAAGATGATGATATCTTACATTTTCAATCATTGATTTTGTAACCAAAATGTTCATATAAATTTTATAAAAAAACATACTTAAATTAGGAATATAATATTATGTTGTTTTGTGGGGAAAAAATGAAATAATCACCAAAGGCAAATTATAAATACAAAAATATTCTTTTCACAGCCTTTTACTTTGTAATCGAAATCATGAATTAAGTCCAGTTTGTATAATTTCCCACATAGTGAGCACTCATTATGTAAAGGGACATAATTCAATTGGTTATTTTGAAGATACAAATTATTTCCCATTGCTTTAAATACTGAATGAAATTTCTAAACATAGTGTAGACAGGAATCTCCTGTGCAATGTCCTTAAGATTTTTGTATTGAATTTACATAAACAGGAAATTTTCTGTCACACTTATCAGGCTATTGTTATTTTTTCTACATGGTTAAATTTTGTCTTATTGAACATCACACAGACAACATGGGCACGTTGCCTAAGCATTTCTAATTACTAGGAAACGACTTGCTACAAGATATCGCTTCATTTTGCTACATAGCGAAAAAAATCTTCGCTACCCGAGAGCGCTTTAACAAATCAAAATGGCTGCCTCCGCAGTAATGTAACTTCCAGTTTGCCAACAATTTGGTTTTTATGTTTCTATAGATGAATTGAAATTAATATGTATTTCAATTGTTCATATAAAAATATGTTTTTCCAATGATTTTATACTTGAATAAGACTTATTTAAATGGAAATCGCCCCGAAAACATACAATTGCAATAAATGTTACGTGGCACAGGCCGCCATCTTGGTTTGTGATGTAAATAGCAAGCCGTTTCCTAAGAAGAAGAGCTACAAGAAAGCGCTTTTTCATAGCGATACGTAGCAAAATCGTTAGGAAACACGCCCCATAATTCCTTCTGAAAGCATGTATACAACCTTGAAACAAAAATCACTAGTACTACTCACTCATGGGCACTTCTCACCTACCAATATAAAAAACAAGTAAATCTGTGAGCTAATGCTCACTAGTGATACCCCCGCCAAAATCTAAAAATATGCGACAAACAGGAAGTAGATGAGCGAGGAGCATGAAATCGCTTTACACCACATGGGACTATAGGATGAAGCAATATGCAAAGTTTCAGGCTGCTGCATGGTATAGTTGCTGAGAAAACTGTGACGGAAATTTTGTAACGGACGGACGGACGCACGCACGCACACGCACGCACGGACAAGGGTAAAACAGTATACCCCCCTCTTCTTCGAAGCGGGGGTATAATTAAAACCAAAATTATGTGTGCCATGTGATCACAGGTACTGCTTGTATACAACTTGTATATTACAAGTTGGGAATTTAACCCAGTTCTCCTAGACAGTAAGCAAGACAAGAGTGAAGAGTCACTAAAGGGTTAACCCAACAGCAAGGCTATTGCCTGTTGGAAGTGACTATATTGATATATTTATCTACTCATGATCCCAACACAGACGTTCAAGAACATATCAACTAAACAAGACCAATAAAAGCAAATAAAATAAACTAAATATTGGCTTTATCTGCAATTATCACAAGTAAACTTAACAGTGAACTTGATCAATTGTTGTTTAAAAACCAACCAACGACTTTTTTAATGTGTTTTAACTTTTAGAGTGACGTGACCTATGCTCGGTCACTTTT
Source organism: Mactra quadrangularis (assembly GCA_025267735.1). Classification (NCBI taxonomy): domain Eukaryota; kingdom Metazoa; phylum Mollusca; class Bivalvia; order Venerida; family Mactridae; genus Mactra; species Mactra quadrangularis. The sequence continues at coordinate 35,028,219 of CM046308.1, read as the reverse complement.
ATATCAAATTTGATTTGCCATCATTTGGGTTAAAAGATTTCTGATAATTCAGGTAAAGTTCCTAGGCAATAGCATCTTTATGTTTGCCAACTTCCGTTTCCTAAAAGCAAGCGTCTATTAAGAACTCGGATGTTGGATAAAATCGGCGTGGAGCACCATAAGTAAAACATGGCATATTTGACCAGTGCTCGGTCCCATGTTTTTAAGTTAAATGGAAGTAAATATGTGAAAATTTTGTTGTAAATCAGTAAATTATTGATTAAATGTTATGGATTAGTGTACACAGGGTTCGCGCTGCCGATCGCCAAATTCGCCAAATGCGATAAAATTTAATTTCTGGCGCCAATTTTGAAAAATTGGCGAATTTCGTGGCGACAAAAAAATTGGCCGGTATAAATTTTCTTTGATGTAAGTTTTGATATCGTAAGTGGCCAAGTTCATATTCGCGAGTGATAAGATATTGATTTTATTGATAACGACAGACGGAGCGTTTGTGATGTTCGCCTTTTGATGTAATTGACAAATCTGCTCAGCGGGAGGTGCTGTTAGTATACATGCTTCATAGGCCGATAATTAGTGTCTCGCTGTACATGACATCGATGGCCCCAGATGTTAAATGCTCAGCCATGCGTCAAACAATTATTGACAATTACGTATATTCAATTAATAGGCGGAGCTTAAGCTTAGTGATATGCATTATCAACCAATCGGCGTCCGCTAAAAAATCAATAGTGTAACACGTCGGCTCGATAACATTGCTTACGTAATCAAACGGATGCAATTAACAAACTTGTGACAAACTGTGATATTGCATTAATTTCAGTGGTTTAAACTGTTTAGAGAAGATAACTGTATTAAATTTGAGCGTGTTTTCAATAGGCGTTATTGGCAGGTTTTTAAGTCAATAAAAGGTGACAATAACAATAATCTCTGATTGAATAATCAAAATCTTTAAATTCCATAAGAAAATTATCGTAAAAACTTTTTTTTGTTTTCACTTTTGATTACAAATATAGTTAATAATTATACTTAGTAACTTTATTTCGTAAAAATGAAATCCCTTCAATCATCATGTCATTATGTCACGTATTTTCGCGACCGACGCTATTGCCAATTCGGGTGTTTCATTGTTAAATCTACGTTTGTAATTTAATAAAACTATTATTTTGAGTAATAGTTCTTCATAATTTAGCAAAAGTGAAAAAGAAATCCCCTCTATTTTTCTATCTTAAGAATAAACACAGGTTGGTTTCGACAAATTGAATTATTGAAAATAATAATAAGTTTTAGTCACATAATCAACTAAAGTCGTGTAACAGACTCTAAAAATCAATATTAAGTATGCATTGCTACATAAAGTAATATTTAAGAAAAAAGTATGATAGCTAACCAATATGATAAATCATATTTTTACAAAGAAAGGTCATAATTGAGGACATTGATATTTTCCAAGAAGATATACCTGCAATCATTTAGACTCAACCAGAAAGGAGACATTTTCTATTGAAATGATAAAAAGATTATTTTAGGTTACAGTTTGATACAAAATCACAATGTTCTGAGGAATTTGTGTAAAGTAATTTAACTTCAAGTAACCAAACATTACAAGTGTATTAATTAATTTTTAATGTAAATTAAATGAATTATTAGTTTACATTCAAAATCTAATTATTTTGAGTTTTGTTTTGTTGGAATTCTGAGTTATTCGACTTTAATTGTCAGTCATGATAGTGATTTATGACACAATTAATGGGTTTAATCAGAAGTGAAACATAAGAAATTCTACATTTGTGTGTGTAATAATTGGTGCTTCTGACATTCTATACGAATCTATTCTATCAATTCGGCATATACATTTACGTGACATTGACTGTTCTTGCTTTATTTATGTAAAAAATGAAAAATCTGCAAATTAAAAAATAATACAATAATAAAGATACAAACAAGAGTTCAGGAGAGCTAGACTACAATGAAGGTGTGCTTGCTGTCTTAATACAACAATAATTTGCGTTGATGCACTATAAACTTGTTAAACAGTAACAAATTTTGTTGGCTCCAATGGCCCCAAAGTGGCGACAACTTTTTTCATTTGGCGAAAATGTTGGCGACAACTTCTTATGACCCAGCGCCAACCCTGGTACATGATGACAGTTCTTAAATTATTTTACTTATTATAAGCAAATAACACGGTGCTGTTCAAAAACAATTTTCTAGCGATAACAGCAGGTGCTCTTTGCATCATACGTCTGCAATAACAATCAATCGTTTAGATGATCATGATTTGGGGGTTTCCACGAGTATTTGACAGAGAGTCCTTAAATAGACACAAATCACGAGGTTTCCATTTTCATTTACCGAAATTCAGATGGGGTGACCAAGCATTGGTAGTGACCGAGCATAGGTAGTTGACTCTAATTGAGAAAACTGTCAAATAAAAATCACATGAGATACATACAATTTCATATCATAATCATGATAAGGACACTGATGTCAGTGATGAATACACATTCATGACATTTGACAGATCTGATAATCGAGCCCGAATTGTCAATATAACACAGTACTCAGAAAAGTATACTTACGAAAACACATTTGAACAACATAAGCGTAATACGACCAAACAACTATCGCCGATATGAACACGACTGGAGTCCATCTAAAAGCGGCACAACACAATCTGACTGCTGTCGGTGCCATATCTGATTTCTTCCTGAATTAGAGTGTGTTCTACGTCATAGATAAATGAGCATAATAAAATTTGACGTCTTGTCTCCGGCTCACTGGGAACCAGACCGGTATGACTAAAACACGCAATGAAAAATATTTGGCGAAATAGAGCAGACGTTTGCGAAATGGAGATTTAATTGTTTAAAAGATATTTCATACTACTTATAATACACATTTACTTAAGTAATAATGAAAGTTATACAATCAACTACACAAATAACAATGAAAAAATACCACTAACACAGCATAACAGTAAGCATGGACCTCAAATGCTCATAAACATGTTCACCATAATAGGAACTTCTGCTCACTAATTGCTAGGATCATGCTAATTGACATCGTACTTTGGCGACAAAAACTAAACAAATGTCTTACAAGAATGACTATAGCCTAAATTAAACTAATCAAAGATATAAAACCTACTATACCCTGTTCTACATACAATTAATTCCTAATTTTCGCGCGTTAAGCATAATAGCAGACGAGTTGGCAGGTGTGATGCGGTCAGAAAAATAGTTCTAAAGTTTGGTTTCAAAGCAATATTGTGAAGTAGTATTTTAAAAGTATTCGACAATTATCTCACCTTTTAATTAGTTAACTTAAAATCATGTAAACTCGACATAATATCAAAAAATATCATATTGCAACAAATTCTTACGCGAAACGGTTGTGTAAATAGTCAAAGGGAAATAACTAAGATAAAAATTGTAAAGTACCCTAAAGATTACTGTCCCTTATTTATAAATTGTTTTTGTAAGAGATAATGAGAATTTCTTTTAAGAACTTAGCTAAAACAAACTTGATTACAATTGTTTTGTAAAAAATCAGCCTTTCAATTTCATTTACAGACATGTGGTTATTTAGGTGTAGGGACTTGGTCCTACACAATATAGAAAATTGACTCCCACAATGCTAATTTGTGAACAGTGGCCGAAAGTAATTGAACAAATGAAATAAATAAAAAACCTATTTATACATTCCACAAACTTATTTACTTATTACTAATCAACTTTTTATATATCAATATGATAATATCAATGTAAAAGAAGGGCAACTTTCTACCTTCTTTTTCTTTACATCAATATTTTTGTTTTACTTATTGATATTTTTATCAAACTAATTTTTAAACCACCACCTACCAAAAGAAACCAATCTAATATTTTTTTTGTCTTCATTGTTTACTTTGTACCTTGATTAATAATTTGATATCTGTTCTGTTCTATTCTTAAACATCAAATAGTATTAATGTAATAATAATTGTAGCACATTTAGTTTAATGTCATTTTCATGATGTAAACTGATGTAATTATCTATTTTTAACAATTATGTAACCGTGATTACATTGAAAACAATAAAATTAATTGTCCATGAAAACTCCTCAATCTTCTGACAACCAGAGTTACTGTATACATCACACAAATTAAACAATTTAAAATGAAATTTTTGTACCTTTGAAGTTACAGTAATCATGGACTTTAAATGCTCATTTATTTTTCTGTTTTTTTGTTTTGCGATTTTAGGTAAGATTTTTATCTCACATTTTTTTAATTTAATGGCGATTAAGCTGTATTTAAAAATTATTTGAGACCCAGCACACTGATGATAAATCTGATGATGTTTGTTTTTTCTGTCAGATAGATTTTACTGATCGATTTTTAAACCAGTGTTTCCTTTCAATTCCATTTTTTTTTAATTTTTCGAATTTTTAAACTTTATTTGATATTTTCAAGGATTTAAGGACATTTATGTATACGTATCATAGTCATATAACTTGTGGTGTATCATTCTTCTAAGACGATACACACTAAGATATTACCACACATTTACTTTTGCAGTAGAGAATTTAAAATTGCACAGAGATACTAAAATAATATGATAAGAAACAACTTTTACTATCAATCTCCGTTAACAGAGATCCTGTTCTACTTGCGTTGTCGTACTTGATCTCTACTTAGTCAATGCAAGGTCACGTCGAGATGAACTTTGTGTCGACCAATCAATGCGTAGCTTTCATCTAGACGAAAACACTATTAATCACATTTTGATTTCGCAATTTCTATTTTTAGACCAAGGTTTGCAAGCTAATTTAACAGCGGTATTATTCACAGTCTGCGATTGGGTGGCTCATTTCAAATTGCGTGACGTAGACGATGTAAACAAGTTACGTATCATAACAATTTCGTCATGAATATTATGATGAGAAAAGGTCACCTGAACGTGACCTTCGTTTGGAAAAGACCAGATCTAAATTAGCGAGTATGCCAGCGGTAAAATTTTAGATCTGGTTTTAATCAGATTGCTTTTACTATCTACTGAATACTGTAAATGTTCACACTCCACTTAATAGGTCGCCTATTTAAATTTTAATGTCGTCATTTTCTGAAACTGATTTGTGGAACTTTGTAAATAAACAATTTTTCTAAAACATTTGAGACCTAATCATCTATCCCTAAAAAATCCCAATACTTATAAACAAATAAGTTACTTTAAACTGTAACGAAAAATTTATCAAAAGTCATTAATTTCACTTTATATGGTGAGAGTTTTCCAATTAAATTGTTTTGTCTTATTATTAATTGGATGATAGATACATATACTATCATTTTATATGTTTATTTTTCAGTCATCAATGGACGGCGGTTAAAAATTACTTCAGGCAATGGTTCAGCTTTTGGTAGGTTTTAACTTTCGTTATCTTTATTTTTTAAAATAAAAAAGTTACTTATTTTGTAACTGCAACAGGGTGATCATTTTATATCATATTACATTTCTAAGTTTTATTTGAAGCGAGGGAGCCAATTAATAAATCTTAAATTATTAGTTTTGTACTAGTTTTTTTTCCTTTATACTTCAATTTATTTTAATAGAGCCTTAGTTAGATTTCTATGTGTCGGGAAATTATCATGCTTTTTTAGTGATTTTAGGCATATTATATACTAAAAACTGGTTTAGACCTAATTTTAGTTATTGACTATTCCTTTTGGTTTAAGCAAGTCATAACTAAGCTAGAATTTGTTTCCATTTATTTATCAGATACAATATGCCATCTATATGCCTGTGGCTTCATATGGTATATAATATCACGGACTCTATATAAATAGGGTTCATAATGATATACATAGTATTTGGTTTTTAGTTACTCATGCCATAAAATACTGTACCTAGAATAAAAAGAAGACTGTACGTTTGTACAGCATCTGACTTACTAATGTACAACATGAAATTAGCCCTCAGTTTATGTTTCTTTTTAAACAGCAACCAAATATACATGTACATAAACACAGACTTATCATTTCTTTATTATATACATGTATACAGTAATGATAAGGCATGAATACATTGTAAAATTGTATAATATGCATAATAATGATAATCCAAATCTGAATGTATTACACTGCAGCAGAGACATAGATATCTAATTCCCTGACTGCAGATACCTTTTGTAATGTATGCAGAAAAAACATATACAGTAAAGTTCTGCTATTAAGACCATTAAAATCGCTGTACCTAATAGCGAAACGGTTTTAGTATAGAGACCCTTTTGTTTACAAATTAAGCATTTAGGTCTTAATAATTGACAAAATGAGATGATCACATTGTATTGTATCAAACAAACGCTTGATCAATCGTGTACATTGTATTTATTTCATCCATAAATGTGTAAATTATTCTTTTGATTGACCATTCTGTTTGTTTGTTTGTTTGTTTGTTTTGTTGGGTTTAACGCCGTATCAACACATTGTATAGTGCGTAAATTTTGACCCCGATCTCACCTTTTACATTTGCATCTAATAATTATCTACACAAATCCCGACGAAAATCAGTACCACGCCTATTCTACACTTCGGCAGCAATTGTATAATTACGGAAGTATGTTTTATGTGTTAAATTTCAACACATATCCTCACGGATGTGATCGAGCATTAATACTACATTCGTATTCAATGTAATGAAATTCTTGCATAAAGGTCAGATCGGGGTCAATTTTTACGCACAATATCTATAGGTCATATAACGGCGGTCAGTCAACCTACTCACTCCTCCTGGAAAGGCTATATCTCTGGATTTAAGCTGTTAACCAACTACTAAGCGTATACTTCCGTCTGCTGTAATGTTTATCTTTCTGCTACCAAAAACGACAGAAGGGTTGATCCTTCCGCTGTAATTTAATCTTCCTATCAGCAGACACAGCAGTAGGAACGATCCTTCTGTTGCTTCTGCTGTGTCTGCTAACTTTTTATTGATATCCACCGCAGTCCTTCAAGGCTGCAAGCAAAAACACAAGTACAAGTGCAAGTCAATCTTAGTCAACTATAACATGTTTGTTTTTATTCAAAATAGTGGATGACAAACTAACTGTGCCCCTGGCATCAGAGTCTTTAAAATTTAAACACTCACAAAAAGGCTTTAATAATAGTATTTTGTTAATGCGTGCACGAGTTGTAACTATACTTACATTATAATAATATACTTACAAAACCTGGAACTACACTAGTATATACAAACGCATAAAATTTCATGATCATGAGTTATTGACTCTGGTGCCAATGAACTGTACATGTATGTACAATTATAAGCCGTAATCGGTTTTAAACAGTAATTTTATAATATGATGCGCAACGCGAGAAAAGGGCCCTTAAGGTCAAATTTTTCGAAATTGAGATTTTTACCGAAAATTAAAGAGTAGGCTTTGTACTTTCCAAAAATGTATAGTTTATGTAAATATCTCAGTTCATGGCGTTGCTATGGTGATTTGAAATTCGATAATCGGTCCAAGAAAATAAAGCGACGTCATTTTAACGTCGCGTTTTTCGTAAGTTATATAGCAGGTTAATAACTTAGTCATTTCACTGCGTAAAGCATTGGAAACAAGTTTTAAAACCAAAGTTTTTTTAAAAATTCAATATTTTTTTACATTAATACTTAAAAACATCTTACATTTGAAATATATTATATTTAATACAATCGATCTAGTTTTCTGTTTTCAGGCGGTCGAAACCTTGCAGAGATTTACTGTGCTTATTGTAGAGCAAGGAATTGGACACGGTGCATTGAAGTATACTGCTATGGTCGTAATGTTGCTCTGTCTGGATTTACTATAAACAACATCGCAGGAAGATATGGTCCATCCATTTACCAACAATATGGTATCCCTGAATATAGTGCCAACCCTGTGAGAAGTTATTTACCGCAAAGAACGCTAGCTGCGATTCAAATGATACGAACTCGAAGAAGACAGCCTAATATGTACATTGGTGGACGCCGATATTAGGTTCATGACATACGGAACTCCTCGGTGGCGATTTTTACGCATATCTTCAGAGAAGAACGCCGTGGTGTTCCGAAGGGTTTAATGTAAACCGGAATATGGAATACAAGAAACATTAAGCTTATATACCGTTTTGACTTTTACATTATTTAATCATCTAATTCTTTTTTTTCAAATAATGTGATGGTTTCAGTGAATATAGTCTGAGTTTATAAATATTGTGGTTTAATTCTGAAAGCTATTAATTCTAAATCGATAATAAAGAAAATGAAGTTTCATGTTATCGTCCGGTTAGTTTTTATACATGGACAAAGAAGTTAGGACAGGACAGAACAGGGCATGGCCATGCACTCCATGATCTATTTTATACGAGTTTTCCTCATCCTAGAGTTTACAAAGTCAAATCGATGGGTTAACATAAATCTTGTCCACGTCCGTTTTCTTTATTTACATATAATTAGACTAATTTTGTGCTGACACATCACAATGGAGCTTACATCTGACAATGACAATTTTGACAAATAGACTGTTTGACTTTGTAGAAGCATACATTAGTGATTATTGAACGAGCCATTGTCTTCCCTTGGAGCGAACGGACGCTCATAAAAATCCAACAAAGCAGAGGTCAATGTATTAGATTATATCTATGATAAGTTGGGCTATTTATACTTTGCGGAACGGAACGAAACGGAACGGAACAAACATTGAGGCACCACACGGGGCACAGCAATTTTTTTACTAATATGTAAATATATCAAATAAAAATAATGAAATATTGAAACTGCCTAGCGAACAGTCGATCTAAGCCTTTTTTCGAACTGAACCATCTGAATACCCACTTCTAAATGGACATTAATTATATAAAATCTTCGGGACTGCAAACAGTTGTTCCGTTTCGTTCCGCAAAGTATAAATATCCCATAGAATAATGATATTCTACGGAACGGAACGGAACAAGATTTATTTTTTCTTGTCAATGGAATTTTTCATCCTGGTATATTACAGGTACACGAATTTATTACATGCAACCTGTTTCAAAAACTATGTTCTTGACTTAGTCAAAATAGGAAGTCCTATCGCCATAAAATTTATATATTTAATTTTTTTGCACTTGTTGCAGTAATTTAATATTTATTATTCATATAAACTGACGAATGAAAAAAAAATGAGTTGACAATCTAAATATTTTTGGCGATATCAGGACCTCTTTGATATGTATCGAATGGCCGTCATTTCCATTTTGTATTATATAAAATTCAAAAAAATATAAATAATCATCGTAAACAAATTAAATTTGAAAACATGCTTACCATATATAAATTGATATTACATGCACTAATAAAGCTGAAATATTACTACTACGGTCAGCATTGTGTACAAACCATGTCTTCAACTCTATTTATTGTGATTCCGTTTCGTTCCGCAAAGTATAAATATCCCCTAAGATAATGATATTTAGCGGAGCGGAACAAGATTTGTAGCTGCAAACTTCCCTACATGAATCAGAGGTGGAGGACAAATGATGTTAGACTAAATGTCTTATCAAATCGGCACGGAGAAATTTGCCCGCCCAAGGATTGAACTTAGACACCGACGCTCCTACCTATTGATCTAAGCGGGCGGGTTGGAAACTTATATATTTATCGTAAACAAATTAAATTTAAAAACATATTTGCCATATAATTTGAATGTGCATGCACTAATAAAGCTGAAATATCACTATTACAGTCAGCATTGTTTACAAACCATGTCTTCAACTCTATTTATTGTGATTCCGTTTCGTTCCGCAAAGTATAAATATCCCCTAAGATAATGATATTTAGCGGAACGGAACGGAACGAGATTTGTTATTCAATACCCATTTTCTCCTTTATAATGCTTCTATAAACTTCACATATAAATAATCATTAATAATGCATAAACAAAATCGCAGGCTACCTATCCTGCTAATGAAGACTCGTCAATTTTAGAAGTCACAACATATAAATCAAATACAGAAATGTGGAACTTATAACACCGTTTTCAACAGTATTTCAGTCATGTAACGATGGGCAGTTAACCTAAACGGTGTTCCTGGATTCTGTACCCGTACTTACCTGTTCTCCACAAATAACTGCAAACTTCCCCACATGAATCAGAGATGGAGGAGGAATGATGTCACACACAATGTGTTATCAAATCGGCACGGAGAAAATGGCCCGCCCGAGGATCGATCGAACGGCTTGCGACTCTGCAATCCGAAGACCGGCGCTCTTACCTACAGATCTAAGTGTGCAGGTTGGCAACTATGGATTGTACATGTTGTGTACAAACCATGTCTTCAATACTATTTATTGTGATTCCGTTTCGTTCCGCAAAGTATAAATATCCCCTAGGATAATGATATTTAGCGGAACGGAACGGAACAAGATTTGTAGCTGCCAACTTCCCCACATGAACCAGAGGTGGAGGACGAATGATGTCAGACTAAATGTCTTATCAAATCGGCATGGAGAACATTGCCCACCCAAGGATCGAACTCGCGACACTGATGCTCCTACCTTCTGATCTAAGCGGGCGGGTTGGAAACTTATATAATTATCGTAAACAAGTTCAATCTAAAAACATGTTTGCCATATAATTTGAATGTACATGCACTAATAAAGCTGAAATATCACTATTACAGTCAGCATTGTGTACCCATTTCCTCCCTTATAATGCTTGTGTAAACTTCACATATAAATAATCATTCATGATGCATAAACAAAATCGCAGGCTACATATCCTGCTATTAAAATGAAGACTCGTTACTTTTAGAAATCACAACATATTAATAAAATACAGAAATGGGGAAACTATCATACCATTTTCAACAGTATTTCAGTTATGTAACGATGGGCAGTTAACCTAAACGGTGTTCCTGGATTCTGTACCCGTACGTACCTGTTCTCCGCAAGTAACTGCCAACTTCCCGGATCAAACTTGCGACTCTGCAATCCGAAGACCGACGCTCTTACCTACAGACCTAAGCTGTGCGGGTTGGAAACTTATATATTTATCGTAAACAAATTAAATTTAAAAACATGTTTGCCATATAATTTGAATGTGCATGTACTAATAAAGCTGCAATATCACTATTACAGTCAGCATTGTGTACAATCCTTGTCTTCAACTCTATAAATTGTGATTCCGTTTCGTTCCGCAAAGTATAAATATCCCCTAGGATAATGATATTTAGCGGAACGGAACGGAACAAGATTTCCCCTAGGATAATGATATTTAGCTTACGGAACCGAACAAGATTTGTGACTGCCAACTTCCCCACAAGAATCAGAGGTGGAGTACAAATGATGTCAGACTAAATGACTTATCATCTTCATGGAGAACATTGCCCACCCAAGGATCGAACTCGCGACCCTGATGCTCCTACCTACTGATCGAAGCGGGCGGGTTGGAAAGTTATATAATTATCGTAAACAAATTAAATTTGAAAACACATCTGACTTATATAATTTGAATGTGCATGCACTAATAAAGCTGAAATATCACTACAACAGTCGGCATTGTGTACAAACCTTGTCTTCAACTCTATAAATTGTGATTCCGTTTCGTTCCGCAAAGTATAAATATCCCCTAGGATAATGATATTTAGCGGAACGGAACAAGATTTGTTATTTATGACTCATTTCCTCCTTTATAATGCTTGTATAAACTTCACCTATATATAATCAATAATGATGCATAAATTAAATAGCAGACTACATATCCTGCTAATGAAGACTCGTCACTTTGTTTTTTAGAAATGACAACATATTAATCAAATACAGAAATGTGGAAACTATCTAATCTTACACAAATTAAATTTGAAAACATGTTTGCCATATATTTTTTGAAATTACATGCACTGATAAAGCTGAAATATCACTATTACAGTCAGCATTGTGTACAAAACCTTGCCTTCAACTCTATAAATTGTGATTCCGCTTCGTTCCGCAAAGTATAAATATCCCCTAGGATAATGATATTTAGCGGAACGGAACGGAACAAGATTTGTTATTTATGACTCATTTCCTCCTTTATAATGCTTGTATAAACTTCACTTATATGTAATCAGTTATGATGCATAAATTAAAAAGCAAACTACCTATCCTGCTAATCACGGATATATGGACACTTTCGTTTAGCTTAAAGTCCCGTCTCGCGCATGCGCGGAATCGGATAAAGGTGGACAGAATGAGAGGGCGAAACGCGCGGAGTGCGAAATATGACAGATTTTCACAAGAGTATGTGGTGTTATTGCAGCTTTGTGAAAAAAATGATATAAAATAATATAAATAATAAATAATATAAAATGATATATTCATAAAGATATGAATGTATTGATACAGTATTATTTTGTGTCGCTTAAGTATTAATATATGAAAATATGCCGATAGAACGCTGCAACGCTTAGTTAAAAAGTACCTAATTTAAAAAATATTCGCCTATTGTTTAGGCATACTCTCTACACTTTGGCGCCCTTTTACTTCAAGCACGAATTATTACCGCGATTCAGAATAAGATAATTATTTTTTACATGGTTTAATGGTGGCATTGCAAAAAAATGTTTCTTGATTGCTAAAAAACTTTTAAAGAAATTCATGTTTGAAATGTGTTTTTATTTCTGTGAATTATTTCCAAATGATTTGTACATTTTTTATATGATTACCTGTATATTAGTATAAATATAGTAAATATTCTACTAATTAGTGTATTAAATATATTTTCAGATCATTGTAGACAAACATTCATATATAGATGAATTCATTAGATTGGCAAGGAAGAAACTTTTATTGGCATAGAGAACAGCTGTTTTATAAAATTATTTTTTATTTTGAAACAGATTTTTTTCATAGTTATCCTTCACAATTCACGTCAAATGATTTATTTATCACATGTTTATTTTCATTATTTTTCAAAGAAAGGACTATACAAATTTAGTTGTATATTTTCAATTTCATTTATAAATGTTAATAAAGAAAATAGAATTACATTGTATTTATATATATCCTCTTCAGAATCATTTTCTAACCACACATGCCATGGACTGTAGTTGAAGACCGCGCACATACAAAATATACATTCAAATTCTATTTGTTTTTGAAGAGTGTTGCAATTATCACATGTAACCTGGTAGTGAAAGTTTGAAAATAAAATTTTTTAATTATCACTTATCCCCTTCAAAAGTAATTAAACTTGAAATAATTTAAGCGATGTGTAAAAAACTTGAGAACTTTACTGTTACGATGATTGTCTACTTCACTGCTAAACAGATTTACAAAAATTAATCATGATATAAATGATGAATGAAAATTAAATATTCTATGAATATGGCAATATTGACAATCTCGGCAATATTTTGTACTAAAAAAAAATAGTGAAAAAATTTTCTTCACGTAAAGGCCGCAATACATTACCAGTAAAACAATTGTGCGTTAATAAATTTGACTACATAACCCAATAAATCTTAAATATTGCATCTTTGATCATCTGTGAATAACTTACATCGGCTTCTTTTTTATTTTGAAACTGAAATTATTATGGTACCGTAATAATAAATTTCAAATACCTGCTTTTTATATAAAAAATGTAAATTTACCGCGGATTTCGTCAAGTTAATTTTTTAATCGTCGTTGCGGACAGATAAACTGTACCTTTAAAAAATAAGTAATATAAATCCGTGTGCTAATGAGGACTCATCACTTTGTTTTTAGAAATGACAACATATTAATCAAATAAAGAAATGTGGAAACTATCTAATCTTACACAAATTAAATTTGAGAACATGTTTGCCATATATTATATGAAATTACATGCACTAATAAAGCTGAAATATCACTATTACAGTCAGCGTTGTGTACAATCCTTGTCTTCAACTCTATAACTTGTGCTTCCGTTTCGTTCCGCATCGAACTCGCGACACTGCTCCTACCTACTGATCTAAGCGGGCGGGTTGGAAAGTTATATAATTATCGTAAACAAATTAAATTTGAAAACATATTTGCAATATATAATTTGAATATGCATGAACTAATAAATGATAACGAAGTTAGTCATTGAGTTATTCAGTATGAATGTAAGCGCTGTTGGACATCTTCAAAGAACCCTTTCTCTCACCCATATTCGAAATATCTTACCAGTTGTATAGTAGTGTGTTGAATTAAACAGAAAAGGTAAATCGATAGCACGGTGATAAGTTTAATGTTCTGAAACATAACAGTATTTTAAAATACTCGACATAGCTTCAAAGCCTTAGCAATTAAAGTTTGTTTAATTTCGACAAAACGTCATTTTTATTAAATAGCATTTGTCCAACCAAAAGATTTGAAACGAAAATTTAAAAATACCATTTATTTAAGCCATAATCAATGTTGTGACCTCAGTATCGCCCCTACATACATGCTTATAGTCTTAAATTGTAGCTATGACATATAATTATGCCTACAAGTCTATGTTTGTTTGTTTTTGCGTTTATTTATCGTCGCCACCGGTTGCCCATATGGGCGACGCCTCCAGTAGAGTGTTAGTGATTTTAGGTTGCGGAGGATAGCGCAAGATACAGAAGACACTCCAATTCCAGAAGCTTCCCTGGTTCTTTAACGTGCCAGATGCAGATAGAACATCAACACGGGACCTCGGTTTAAAGTCTCGTCCGAAAGACTCTTTACATGTCTATGTATCATACATGTACATGTGTGTCATAGGAGTTCATAAAAGAAAAAAAACAGCAAAATCGAGTGATTTGTCAAAATGTTGCAGACTCAGAATGTTGATATTAGTTTAAATTAACAGTGACCCCTTGACATGTTTTTGATATTGATCTTTGATTGCATTATATCAAGTCAACTGTCTGTTTTAGTCTGGTTTTAATTATTCCCTGACCCTTTTCCATGTTGTAGCATTGTCTTTAATTGCACTATATCATGTCAACTGTCCGTCTTAATGTAGTTTTATAGCCTTCTGGTCCTGGCTTGCTGGGTGGTATTGTTTTTCCGTATCTAGAGTTTAAGATTTGAACTTAGATGTTCGTTAAATGGTCCTTTCTGCCTTTCGATTGGTCAAGACAGTTTCTGGAAACATTAATTTTATGCAAATGCAAAATTTGCCGCCTTGCTACTGTGCAGTTTGAGTTTGGTATTCAAAAGGTTAAGAACAAATACTTTAGATTACTACAATTTCACTTTGATTGGGAAAGATACAATCGTTCAGTAAGTTTTCCTTTTGGTTTATTTTTACCTTTGCTCAGTAAAATAATTTGTTTAAATATTTTGTTCTAAATACTAAAGTTATCATTTTTGTTTAAGCAACATAATTACACTTATGTTACTTCAGTAAATTAATACGTTATCTTTGTCATACTTTTGTACTATAAATATATAAAACTCTGAATTTTCAATCAATTGTCAGTTTATTAAATATAAATCCACAGGATTCCTTATTTGTTATATTACGTTCTATTTTGTTAATTTGATAAATTGTTAATGTTCTCTTGACTTTATATTCATTTGTTTTGTACTTAGTATTTGTTTGTTTTGTTTTTTAAATTTTGTTTTGTACCTTTTGTTATTTGATTGTTTTGTATAACTTTCAGATAACCGCTAGTCAGCTGTAGAAATAAAAGTTGAAATAGCGCGTGTATTGCTTATTTGTTACCCCCAACACAAAGTGAAGCTGCCCACTACAACTGTGTTGTAGTGTCTTGGACTTGCTTGCGGAGCATATGTGTACGATTCGTGTTCTGATAGTAAACAGGCAAGCCAAGAACCATTACAGTTATTGAACGAGTATTGAGCTTGTGTTCAAAGATAGTACAGTTATTGAACGGTATTTAACTTTTGTTCAAAGATAGTACAGTTATTGAACGCGTATTGAACTTGTGTTCAAAGATAGTACAAAGTTATTGAACACCATCTTAGAAAGTGTTATATTTGGAGTTTAATAAGTTTAGTTAAAAATTATCTTGGACTTATTTGTTTAAATTGTGCATACCGGACTATTAAGTTTTTAGTAAATATGGCTTCCGGTTCATCGATGGACGATGTAGTTAGTTTGAAGAGATCAGTAATTTCTCATAGTTCAACTGCGTCACGTAAACGGAAGGCAGAACTGCGCCTCCGTCAGTTACGTGAGAAACAAGAAGCGGAACGAAGGAGCGAGGAGGTGAAACGGGAGATTGAACTCCAGTTAGCCCGACACGAAGTTGAAATGGCAGAGCTAGAGGAGGAGGAGGCCAGCCAAGACAGCAGATCGTTACCAGAAGTTCCAGAGCAAGAAGATCGTGTGAAGAATTATGTAAATAACTTACCTGTTAATTCAAATAGTGACAAACCTTGTGATAATGTGACAATGTATAAAATTTAGGACTTGTATGGTTTACCAAAACCGGAATTATTAAGTTTTAATGGAAATCCTGTGGATTATTGTAAATTTATAAGCAATTTTGAATCCAATATTGAGGCTAGGGTAAGTGACAATAGATTAAAACTTAATTATTTAATTCAATTATGTCAGGGTGAGGCCAAATTTTGCATTGAAGATTGTGTAATTTTGTCTCCAGATGAAGGTTATTTAAGGGCAAAGGGAATTTTGAAGTCTAGATATGGCAAACCCCATTTAGTGGCTAGGTCACATGTAGATGGCTTGATTAATGGTGGTGCTATTAGGAACAATGATGTAAAGGGATTGATGAACTTATCACTTCATATGGAAAAATGTCACATAACTCTCTCACAGCTAGGCTTCCTGTCCGATGTAAACAATACAGAGAATTTAAGAAAAATAGTTAGAAGGTTACCAATGCACATTAGATCTAAATGGGCCGAACGTGCTAGTGGGCTGATTGAGCAGGGACTCGAACCAAGTTTTGACCACCTTTTAACCTTTATTAAGGAACGTTCCATTGTCGCAAATACTATGTATGGTTATGACCTAGCGAATGAGCCCGGTAAACAAACGGTAAATTCGCCTAGAAATTCCCACGCTAACCCTTCCCAGCAAAATAAAGTAGTAACGTTATCTACTGGGTCTAATGAGAACAGTACAGGTAATTCTCCCTCAGAAAAATACCCAAGGGGTCAATTATCTTGCGTTTATTGTAACGAGGCACATAAATTAAGGGAATGCAATAAATTTCGGTTAATTGATATTAACTCAAAGCTAAATGTTATCAGAGAGCATAAAATGTGTGAAAATTGCATGAATTTTAAACATGTTGCCCAAGATTGTAGAAAGAATAGTTTTTGTAGAGTCCCAGGTTGTATTGGAAAACATAACACTATGTTTCACCGGGATTCAGGTGAGTATGAAATTGTTCAGGAAAAATATGTTGCTGCTTCTGAATCACATTGTAAACAGAATCAGGTAAGTTTGCGTATTGTCCCTGTGATTGTAAGCTCCAAGTCTGCACAGGTAGAGACTTATGCTCTCCTGGACGAAGGGAGTGATGTTACACTTTGTAGTGATAGTTTAGTACAAAGGCTAGGGGTTGAAAGTAAACCTTGTAAGTTCACATTAACCACTGTGAATAAGTCTAGCCAGAATATTAACGGCAGAGAAGTGCAACTGCAGGTAGGTGCATTAAATGGGAATCAAGTTATTGACCTTCAAAAGGTATGGTCTATTAAAGCATTGCCCATATCACTGCAGTCTCTGCCAGACCAGTCTGTAACAGGTAAGTGGAAACATTTAAGTGGTATACATTTACCAAAAATCAACGTAAGCAATGTTGAGTTACTTATTGGAAGTGACACCCCAGATGCCTTTTGGGTGGAAGAACAACGAAGAGGTAAAAGCGGCGAGCCCTTTGCACTGAAGACAGTACTAGGATGGAGCATTATTGGTCCAACACACAATGGTCCATCACAAGGTCAAGGTAATGTAAACTTTCAGCTTGTATCTAGTACACAGTTGCAGATTGATAAGTTATGGGCAACCGACTCTCCGGATGTCAAGAGTTGTGGCACTGGGATGTCTCAGAAAGACCGTTGTGCTCTTTCGGCAATGAAAGGTACAATAGTCAAAGACAATGGTCATTATAAGTTGGGACTTCCCTGGAGGGACCCTGGTGTAAGCCTTCCTAACAACAGGTTAGATGGCCCCGAGTTCCTTAAAAAGAATGAAGCTGAGTGGCCAGTTCAGGTAAGTAATGTTACCTTAAATGAAGATGACGTAGAGTTTAAACCTATGTCTAGTGTATTAAGTATGCATGGTAAGTATAATACATGTACTAGTGAATTGTCAAATAAGTTCTCCGACTGGCATAAGTTACAAAATGTAGTCGGTTGGCTGCTGCGTTTTAAGCAGTATTTAGTTGAGAAATTCCTACAGAAAGGACAAGATCTTAGCAATAAGGTAAATAGTAAGTCTTTATGTGTGAGTGAAATACAAATGGCTGAGATAGCTGTGTTCAAATTAGTTCAAAGGGAAATGTTTGAAAATGACATACGGAAACTTAAGGCTGATAAGCAAGTTTCTAGCTCAAGCTCTTTAAAAAAGCTATCTCCTGTTTTGATGGACGATGTTTTGCGAGTAGGTGGACGGGTAGGAAAGTCTGACCTACATGTAGATGCAAAGCATCAAATCATTTTGCCAGGTTACCATCATGTAACTAGAATTCTGATTCTTAAATACCATGAACAGAATGCACATATGGGTCCTGTTCATATTTTGTCCTTATTGCGACAGAAATATTGGATAATTCACGGACTGAAAACTGTTAAGTCAGTCCTAGGTAAGTGTATATCATGTAAGCAACAATTAGAAAGGCCTTTAGTTCAACAGATGGGCGATCTTCCAGAAGAACGACTCACACCTGATAAAGCACCCTTCACATTTGTCGGTGTCGATTATTTTGGTCCTATGATTGTGAAATCTGGAAGACGTCATCTGAAAAGGTATGGCTGTTTATTTACTTGCATGACAACAAGGGCAGTGCACATTGAAATTGCTCATAGTTTGGATACAGACTCTTTCATTTGTGCACTGCGAAGATTTGTTAGCCGTAGAGGTGTCCCTGAAAAAATATTCAGTGACAATGGAAAAAATTTTGTGTCTAGTGAAAAGGTATTACGTGATAGCATTCGTCAATTGAACCAAACCCAACTTGCAAAATTCTGTACGCAGCAGGAGATAAAATGGCACTTTAACCCCCCTTATGCTAGTCACATGGGTGGTGTTTGGGAACGGCTGGTACGGTCCGTCAAAAGAGCTTTAAAGTCAGTCATTCGTGAACAACTTCTGAATGATGAAGCACTGTTGACATTGGTTGCTGAGGTAGAAAAAATCCTCAATGATCGACCCATCACTCAGGTAAGTTGTGATCAAAGGGACCCAGAGCCATTATCTCCAAATAACCTTCTAATAATGAGGCAAAATGCTTCATTCCCACCAGGCGTATTTGACAAGCATGATGTCTATTGTAAAAGATGGTGGCGACAGGTACAGTATCTAGCTAATATTTTCTGGAGAAGATGGGTTCTAGAATATCTGCCTACCCTACAGGTAAGACAAAAATGGTACAATCTTCAAAGGAATGTGTCCGTAAATGACCTCGTTCTCGTCTGTGATGAGCAATTATCTCGAGGTAAATGGCCATTAGGACTTGTTCTCGAAGTAAATAAAGGTAGAGACGGTTTGGTAAGGTCATGTAAGGTCAGAGTGAACGGATCTGTGAAAGTACGTCCTATTACAATGTTGTGTATGTTAGAACAAGAATCCATTAATGCTTACTGATAACATTTTAAGCTTGTTGAATGAACTTTTGTTTGTAAATAGTGTAAAAATGTTTCTGCGAATGTATGTATACATGTTTGTTTAAAAATCTAGTTCCTTTAAAGTATTACCTTTGAAATTCGTTGAATGTTTAGTAAAAATTGAGTATGGCATTCTTCGTCTTCCTTTAGTTTATAAAAATGAACTTATGTATGTAAAAAGGTTCATTGAGGGCCGGTGTTGCAGACTCAGAATGTTGATATTAGTTTAAATTAACAGTGACCCCTTGACATGTTTTTGATATTGATCTTTGATTGCATTATATCAAGTCAACTGTCTGTTTTAGTCTGGTTTTAATTATTCCCTGACCCTTTTCCATGTTGTAGCATTGTCTTTAATTGCACTATATCATGTCAACTGTCCGTCTTAATGTAGTTTTATAGCCTTCTGGTCCTGGCTTGCTGGGTGGTATTGTTTTTCCGTATCTAGAGTTTAAGATTTGAACTTAGATGTTCGTTAAATGGTCCTTTCTGCCTTTCGATTGGTCAAGACAGTTTCTGGAAACATTAATTTTATGCAAATGCAAAATTTGCCGCCTTGCTACTGTGCAGTTTGAGTTTGGTATTCAAAAGGTTAAGAACAAATACTTTAGATTACTACAATTTCACTTTGATTGGGAAAGATACAATCGTTCAGTAAGTTTTCCTTTTGGTTTATTTTTACCTTTGCTCAGTAAAATAATTTGTTTAAATATTTTGTTCTAAATACTAAAGTTATCATTTTTGTTTAAGCAACATAATTACACTTATGTTACTTCAGTAAATTAATACGTTATCTTTGTCATACTTTTGTACTATAAATATATAAAACTCTGAATTTTCAATCAATTGTCAGTTTATTAAATATAAATCCACAGGATTCCTTATTTGTTATATTACGTTCTATTTTGTTAATTTGATAAATTGTTAATGTTCTCTTGACTTTATATTCATTTGTTTTGTACTTAGTATTTGTTTGTTTTGTTTTTTAAATTTTGTTTTGTACCTTTTGTTATTTGATTGTTTTGTATAACTTTCAGATAACCGCTAGTCAGCTGTAGAAATAAAAGTTGAAATAGCGCGTGTATTGCTTATTTGTTACCCCCAACACAAAGTGAAGCTGCCCACTACAACTGTGTTGTAGTGTCTTGGACTTGCTTGCGGAGCATATGTGTACGATTCGTGTTCTGATAGTAAACAGGCAAGCCAAGAACCATTACACAAAATGTTGAAGTTATGCTGACCAAACGGTTTACAGAATTATTGTTCTATTTGATTGTACTATTCGGCAATATTTTAACGAACAATATAAAAAACATTGGTATGATTTCTTAAAAAATGACGTCAGTATAATTAAGTAAAATAAATGGAGAAGAAAAAAAGGCAAAATCGGGTTGTGCAGTCATTTTGTCAAAAATACCTTAATTTTGTTTTGTAAGTATCATCACCAAATGGTTATATAATTATTTTTTGTTTATTTTTATTTTTTTATTTTTTTTCCATATTGTTTTATTTGACAATATGTTAAAAAACAATATAAAAAAATCATCATAATATCTTAAAAAGGAGGTCAGAATAATTAAGTAACATTAATAGAAAAAAACAGCAGAATCTGGCGGTGCTGAGTCTTAAAGTATTTATAAGAAATCTTTGTGTAAAAATCATTTTAAACAAATTCTTTCACTTTAATTTAATCAATTACAATGAATCAATAAAAATCATTTAGAAATACTGAGGAAAAGTTATATCACTTTAAAACTTTATAAAAACAACAAAAATGTAAGAAATGTTTTGACTGACCACTACATTTCCATAAGTTTTTTCCCTATGTTATATAACCATGCATATTATCTCTTGTACACTTAATGTACAAATTAAATTTATGTGAACATTTTAATTCAAATTTTATGACATTATTGTAAGTGAAATGGAATTGCATCTTGTTTTTCATATTTAATAATTTATTTTTTGTAACGGCGTTTTGAAAATAAGAAACCCCTTTACATGTTACATGGCAGTTAGGGATCATATTCCCTCATCAATTCTCCGGTCCATTATCAAGGAGGTGTTAATTGATACCCGCTGAGAACCTGCAGTCGGTAGTAAAACTATCTCCCAGAGCTAAGACACTTGTGGGTTAGACTGAACAGTCATTTGTTAATCAACTTCTTACGCACCTCCATATGTACAGCTATCTCTCAGCTTGATACATCAATGGCACGTGCACATTAATCAGATTTATGATTCGTTGCATAAACAGGTTAATCCGGGCGTCTGATTCTCTAATGAGGAACAATGTATTGAATCGACCGTGTATTGGAACATATTTGCTCAATGTAAATAAATTACAGGTTCAAAGTCGGTAAGATGGGGTGATAAATTACAAAACGTATAATGGTATAATAGTGTTCGCAATTTCTAGTCAATTCAATTAACACTTTATTTAATTTGGATGAGCAGGCGACGCTGTATTTGTTTATAAATTGCATCATCAATGACACTTAGGCACCAGGTTGTACCATGAGTAAGTTATTCTACATCGTAACATAGCTGCTCGTCAAAACATTCAAGTATGTAGTGAAAAGTGTGTAATGTAATTACTATTCTTAAAATCAGTTTTTGGTGTTTCATTCCATTCACGATTAATAAAAGTATTTCGCAGGTATTCATTTAAGTTCTAATAAGCAAGAAGTCTCAGACTTCAATGATGTGCTGCATGGCTTCTCTGTTACTTTTTGTAAATAACTAAGCTCGCGACCTTTTTTTTTTACCTGACCTAAACCAATTTCGAAAGGAACCAAAATTTCATAGAAGAATACATTCTGGTCAAATTAGATCAAGATTGCATGTACAATGAACTTCTTTTTAAATGGATACATTTTGATCATCATTCTTTAAGATTGCTTGAATAATGAAGCCTGTAAGTGTGTATATACGAGGTAAATGTTAACAGACGGACGGACAGACAGACGGACGCCGGACAATGACCGATCACAATAGCTCACCATTGAGCTCAGGTGAGCTTAATAGGCAACAAGAAACAAATATGTCCTGCTGCAAGCGTATTTCATCATCAACAGCCATGTCACAATCATCGGTGATTATTTAACTCTGACCTAATGACATATTTATTGAACACAGTCCTAAGTATTCCACAATACAGACACACCTCCAAATTTATGGACATGTATATTGAATGATCCAAGTTGCCCAAAATATAAATGTCTAGTTCTCCAATTTAACACTTATATAAAGTATTATAAATGACATTACTGTGCTCTACGTGTATGGAGATATTAAATTATCTTTTACAGTACGGCACCTGCGATGTATAATTTGGCGACATGAGCGTTGTATCATTATCCTAGGGGAAATCTTGTTCCGTTCCGTTCCGCTAAATATCATTATCCTAGGGGATATTTATACTTTGCGGAACGAAACGGAATCACAATTTTAGAGTTGAAGACAAGGATTGTACATAATGCTGACTGTAATAGTGCTATTTCAGTTTTATTAGTGCATGCACATTCAAATTCTATGGCAAACATGTTTTCAAATTTAATTTGTTTACGATAATGATATAGTTTCCAACACGCACACTTAGGTCTGTAGGTAAGAGCGTCGGTCTTCGGGTCGCAGAGTCGCAAGTTCGATCCGGGAAGTTGGCAGTTACTTGCGGAGAACAGGTAAGTACGGGTACAGAATCCAGGAACACCGTTTAGGTTAACTGCCCATCGTTACATGACTGAAATACTGTTGAAAACGGTGTTATAAGTTCCACATTTCTGTATTTGATTTATATGTTGTGATTTCTAAAAGTGACGAGTATTCATTAGCAGGATATGTAGCCTGCGATTTTGTATATGCATCATGAATTATTATTTATATGTGAAGTTTAAACAAGCTTATAAAGGAAGACATGGATATTGAATAACAAATCTTGTTCCGTTCCGTTCCGCTAAATATCATTATCCTAGGGGATAATTATACTTTGCGGAACGAAACGGAATCACAATTTATAGAGTTGAAGACAAGGTTTGTACACAATGCTGACTGTAATAGTGATATTTCAGCTTTATTAGTGCATGTAATTTCAAAAAATATATGGCAAACATGTTTTCAAATTTAATTTGTGTAAGATTAGATAGTTTCCACATTTCTGTATATGAGTCATATGTTGTCATTTCTAAAAAACAAAGTGACGAGTCTTCATTAGCAGGATATGTAGTCTGCTATTAAATTTATGCATCATTATTGATTATATATAGGTGAAGTTTATACAAGCATTATAAAGGAGGAAATGAGTCATAAATAACAATTTGTGTTCCGTTCCGTTCCGCTAAATATCATTATCCTAGGGGATATTTATACTTTGCGGAACGAAACGGAATCACAATAAATAGAGTTGAAGACAAGGTTTGTACACAATGCTGACTGTAATAGTGATATTTCAGCTTTATTAGTGCATGCACATTCAAATTATATGTTTTTAAATTGAATTTGTTTACGATAATTATAGAAGTTTCCAACCCGCCCGCTTAGATCAATAAGTAGGAGCGTCGGTGTCTAAGTTCGATACTTGGGCGGGCAATGTTCTCCGTGCCGATTTAATGAGACATTTAGTCTGACATCATTTGTACTCCACCTCTAATTCATGTAGGGAAGTTGGCAGCTACAAATATTGTTCCGTTCCGTTCCGCTAAATATCATTATCTTAGGGGATATTTATACTTTGCGGAGCGAAACGGAATCACAATTTATAGAGTTGAAGACAAAGTCTGTACACAACGCTGACTGTAATAGTGATATTTCAGCTTTATTAGTGCATGCACATTCAAATTATATGTTTTTAAATTGAATTTGTTTACGATAATTATAGAAGTTTCCAACCCGCCCGCTTAGATCAATAAGTAGGAGCGTCGGTGTCTAAGTTCGATCCTTGGGCGGGCAATGTTCTCCGTGCCGATTTAATGAGACATTTAGTCTGACATCATTTGTCCTCCACCTCTAATTCATGTAGGGAAGTTGGCAGCTACAAATATTGTTCCGTTCCGTTCCGCTAAATATCATTATCTTAGGGGATATTTATACTTTGCGGAACGAAACGGAATCACAATTTATAGAGTTGAAGACAAGGTCTGTACACAACGCTGACTGTAATAGTGATATTTCAGCTTTATTAGTGCATGCACATTCAAATTATATGTTTTTAAATTGAATTTGTTTACGATAATTATAGAAGTTTCCAACCCGCCCGCCTAGATCAATAAGTAGGAGCGTCGGTGTCTAAGTTCGATCCTTGGGCGGGCAATGTTCTCCGTGCCGATTTGATAAGACATTTAGTCTGACATCATTTGTCCTCCACCTCTGATTCATGTAGGGAAGTTGGCAGCTACAAATCTTATTCCGTTCCGTTCCGCTAAATATCATTATCATAGGGGATATTTATACTTTGCGGAACGAAACGGAATCACAATTTATAGAGTTGAACACAACGCTGACTGTAATAGTGATATTTCAGCTTTATTAGTGCATGCACAGTCAAATTATATGGCAAACATATTTTTAAATTTAATTTGTTTACGATAATAATATAACTTTCCAACCCGCCTGCTTAGATCAGTAGGTAGGAGAATCAGTGTCGCGAGTTCGATCCTTGTGGTGGGCAATGTTCTCCATGCCGATTTGATAAGACATCTAGCTAGTCTGACATCATTTGTCCTCCACCTCTGATTCTTGTGGGGAAGTTGGTAGCTACAAATCTTGTTCCGTTCCGTTCCGCTAAATATCATTATCATAGGGGATATTTATACTTTGCGGAACGAAACGGAATCACAATAAATAGAGTTGAAGACATGGTTTGTACACAATGCTGACTGTAGTAGTAATATATCAGCTTTATTAGTGCATGTAATATCAATTTATATATGACAAGCATGTTTTCAAATTTAATTTGTTTACGATGATTATTAATATTTTTTTAGAATTTTATATAATACAAAATGAGTGTACTTGATATGACGGCCATTCGATACATATTAAAGAGGTCCTGATATCGCCAAAAAATAATTAGATTGTCTACTCATTTTTTTTTACATTCGTCAGTTTATATGAATAATAAATATTAAATTACTGCAACAAGTGCAAAACATTTAAATATATAAATTTTATGGCGATAGGACTTCCTATTTTGACTAAGTCAAGAACATAGTTTTTGAAACAGGTTGCATGTAATAAATTCGTGTACCTGTAATATACCAGGATGAAAAATTCCATTGACAAGAAAAAATAAATCTTGTTCCGTTCCGTTCCGTAGAATATCATTATTCTATGGGATATTTATACTTTGCGGAACGAAACGGAACAACTGTTTGCAGTCCCGAAGATTTTATATAAATAATATCCATTTAGAAGTGGGTTTTCAGATGGTTCAGTTCGAAAAAGGCTTAGATCGACTGTTCGCTAGGCAGTTTCAATATTTCATTATTATTATTTAATATATTTACATATTAGTAAAAAAATGCTGTGCCCCGTGTGGTGCCTCAATGTTTGTTCCGTTCCGTTTCGTTCCGTTCCGCAAAGTATAAATAGCCATAAGTTGTGCCATTAGCGACAAATTTATACATACTCAACAATGTTATAGAGCTAAATGTCATACATTAAAACCCTTTGTTCGAATCCACACCAGTTGGGGCAAGCTCTATTGCTCATACTGGTATGTATGTTCTTCTGGACCAACATGCATCTATATCAGTCAACAAACATTATCTTATCTTTTATTACACATTGTTATCATATCGCAGGTTCAGCGCAAAACGGTCGTACAAATTGTAACTCACTCTTTTCTGCATTTGCGTTACGACCGTTATGTGCTAAAACCGCGACAAGTACATTAATGGTTATATAGCGCTAGCTAGGTCTTCAGCATAGCTGTGTCTATACTGCCGCATCTAATGATAAAAACAAAATCTTAAAATCTTGAATACATTTATTTATTTTGCATTTGAGACATTAACGAACAACAAAATCATGTAGATTATCAGTAATTAATTATCATTATAAAACAAATTTTTAGGTTATGTTAGTATTATTATGCAGACAAACCGTCTAAATAAAGAAACTTGTTGTATATTGGTTTAGAGCGGTCAAACAATATAGAAGGCCGATCATCGTAACCAAATAACAAACAATCAATCAATACATATTCTCGTAACAATTCCATGTCTTTTAATGATACTTGTCGATATGCTTCCATTAGTGCTTCTTGACGCTGCATTTTAGTATGAGTTTTATTGTGTTTCTCATCTAACGCATTTCTAATCGCTTTCATGACGTCATCAGGAGTTACATGAGTGACGTCACCTTTGAAAGGAAATTCCGTTTTCTTGGAAATATATCCACGAATCTGCATTTCTCTCCATGTTCTTAGTATTAACTTGATAAATGGAAATTTTATTTCAGATGTTATATTCTTCAGCTCAAAAAGATTCCTCACACGACTTCTAGCTGTGTCAACTGCAGCTTCAACAGGCAGATTATTAAATCGTAATGTGACGTCATCAAATTCCTGACGCCATTTTGATAGAATGTAGGTGGCGTCATCAACAAATGTTTCCAAATGTCCAATGTAACTGTAATTCGTCGTACATGGATCACAAATACGGAACATCGGTTTGTAATGATTATCCAATCGTTCGTTGTGTTCATTTCGAAAGAGAACATACTTTATAAATTCGGGGAAAGTGACGTCATATCCATACGTCAATGGTTTAGTAGAACTAGACGAATTTCTAATTGTCTGTATAATTTCTGTATTTAAATTCGCCCAAAACAATAAATTAGGGCTATAAATCTTATTTACATAAGCTGAAAACAGTCTTTCAAACGGATCTCTAACAAACATAAAGGACTGACCACCTTCTCGAAGCTTCTTCGATAAATCCATCGACGAGAAGCTCAAGATTGAATTGTGTGCATCCTTTAAGGTTATCTCAAAGGGAGTTTTAATAGTACCATTGCTTGACAACACGGTTAGGACTCTTTTCCAAAACGTCGAGCCAGTTTTTGCAATATAGCAATAATATATTAAATGAACAGGGTCTGTCTTAATCCAGCTGCTAGTATGATGCTTTGAAATATTTTTATGCAACTTTTCACAACTTTGATGAACAAGTTTTGACCTTCTTTCAAAAAGTTTGAATCTATCATTGGTTTGATTTTCCTCCGTCGTTGTTTTCATGATGTTCTTTTCATGATAATTGTTTATTTGAATAGTCTTTGGTTGAAAGTACCATTGTCTAGCTGAAATAGAAACATTTACAATACACAAAGTCATCCATAGATATATGTAGAGCCACTTTCGTAAATGTGTGGTTATGTTTTTTTTTAATTTTTACCATTTTATATATATTTGTAATCAAAGTGCCGATATCGCTGACCGGACATGGATTTAACTGGACAAAAGTTGGTGGTGTCATTGGAAAGAGGAATTGCGGCGTCTTAAATTTACAAATAAACTGTATAACGAAGGATCATGACGCTGATACCGCCTGCAAAAATGCGCATCAACCGATCATGATTTCCTTCACGACAGGTACATGTATATGATCTTTTTTAGGCGTGGGAAATTTGCAGGCGTGTCTATTTTTTAAAATAACTTGTTATCAGTATTTTAGCGGATGAAGCGACATTTGAGCCATTTTTTGGTTTTTCGTTGGGCATATCAACGCAATAATGATTTTTATCAAAACTGACCACGTGGGATTTTTGCACGAGAAGCACGTGCCCATTTCCGCTTTTCAGCACATGCACGATAAAACCAATTTTGCATCAATTAAATAGCATGAAAACCTTGCATGCAGACGGCAGTATAGTCCTATACACATTTTCATTAACGATCGGACATATATGTCGAAAACAAAAATTTCCAACAACATTGAAATCGGGGTACCTAGAAGTTTCGTTAAATATACATGTATATTCACTATATTATTAAAAATTTTAATAAATTTTGTAATATAATCAGATAATTTGACGAATCTTTAAAACGAACAGCATATTTAACCAAATAACTGAGATTTTGTGGTCCATTATTTTTTTCAGTCCTGTAAAAAACGCTATTTTGCTTTTCCAGTGCTTATGAAAGTTTGTCGTGAATGGTATTAGAAATCTTGGTGCTTACTTAACACCTCACATGGATATGGAGAAGCATGTTCATATTGTATGCAGGTCGTCTTATTATCAGCTAAATGATATCGGTCGCATAAAAAATCTAACTGTGGGTGCAAAAGGACATTAGTAAATTCATTAATTACATCAATATTGGACAATTGCAATGCTCATCTTGCTAATACTTTAAAGTCAAATCTGAATAAACTTCAACGTCTACAGAATACTGCAGCTAAAATCATCACCAGAACCCATCGCCATGAGCATATAAGACCAGTGGTGAGAGAACTTCATTGGCTCCCTGTCTGTCAGTGGATCAGCTATAAGCTCTTGACCACAGGTCGCTAGTTCGATGTTACTATTATTTATATATTAACATACAGTATATTAATGCTTTTATTAGAGTAGTTACCTTTTGACCTCTGCTGAGGACAAGTTATTGTTTGTTTCATATTTGTACATAAAAACCTCGAGTTATGATTCAATAAAATAATCAACATTGTTACTAACCTTCAAGGTACATAAAACACATTACTAAAATCCATAATAATACATGTATTATCCAGAATTGCTTTTTATTACAAGTTTTCATCACGTAAATTCTATGTTTTGAACTCAAGTTAATTTGGGACAGTTTGTCTCTCGAGTCCTGCGTGACTGTTTTAGAACTGTTTAATTAAACGTGTCATGAGAGAAAACGTATCTAGATACGTGCGATCGTATATCGACTCACTTTAACATTTGTACAATTCATCGTCTATTTATAAAATAATTGCTCCAACTGGTCTGTTAGAAATGATATTTTACTATCAAAGGCTAGTTTTAACTAGAGGTGAAACGATTAATCGCGGTTCACAAAGAATCGCGATTTTTAATGCTCGATTCGGTTCGGTTCGATTCGATTCGGAAGAGGCATTTTCGATTCGATTCTTATTTGAAATACTGTCTTTTTCAGTAGTTGAATGAAACGCCCTTTTTCGTTAAAATAAGCATATTTTTTATAGTTGACTAAAATAGTGTACCCTTAGCGACCGACGATTGCTAACCAGGAAAGAGTTGTGAAAAGAGAGACCGCCCGCGGCAATTATACATGTAAATTATGCGTACATGTCAATTAGACCTTATTGTCGGTCACACGCTGGGAGATAAACTCGCTGACAGAAAATCGATAATGGAGTCGTCGAGTTAGTTAAAACACGCTTGATATCATTCATGTATACCTTAAACTGGTACCTATAGTGAGTATAGTGATAAAGGGGCCACCAAGATATAACCAGTCGATTTAGTTTTACACGATCGGCAATATTGTGTGGGATTTTTCTTAAGAAAAACAAAATAAACTTTTCACATCGTCGTTCCTGAAGCATCGTTTGTTGAATCAAGATAAAAACATTGAAAACAATAAGTTTTTTAATTGCAAACGATATTTCGTATGAAATTGCTATCTAGCGTGTGTCGCGAAAATGAATGACATTACGTCAAAATGGTTGAAGCGATTCCGTTCCATATGATACAAAATTAAATCAAGCATAATAAAGTAATTAAAAGATAAACTGTAAACTTAATTGTTCGTTTTGACGGTTATTTACGTTTATTTTCGGGAAAATCCTCTTTGTTTTTCTTAACCATTAAAATCGGGCGAAGTGTGGTTGGTTAGATTTTATTTACTACAAATTGTAAATGAATTCTATGAAATGTCCGAAAATAATTGTATGTTTTCACTAATACATTGACTTAATACCAAAAATAATTTTATTTTGAAATATACATTTGTGTGTGAAAGTTATAAATATAGATCTACAGTTGTTAAAATTAATTCAACGTTTATGATGAGATGATAATCATTTTAAATCATGCCAGAGCCAAAAGAAAATATTTTTAAACAAACTTAATTAAGCTGGTCATAGCGATCTATTGTTCGTTTTTCCTCAACTGTCAAAACATTAATAATTTCACGGTGACTTCGTGCTCTTTGTCTTACACTCAAGATATTGAGATAGTGTGTAATCATTCACCGTGAAATTATTCAAACTTTAACAGTTTAGAAAAAAAACGAACAATACATTTGCTGAATGCTTGTTATTTTTTGTATTGTTGAAGCGTAACCTTAACTAGTCATTAATTATGGCATTGATGCACTGATGAATATTTTTTATTTTGATAATGACTTGAGTCGTACACTGTATGTACATGTAGGTAAGGAGAAATAAACAATTTATCTATGGGCATTACATTTCATTAATCAAAGCACTGGAGTGCTGGAGGAACGATGTCCTGAACTTATTTTTTGATTAAAGAATATATTATTATGTATATTATCTATAAAATAATGTATTACGCGGAAAACCCGAGCGGGTTTTGAGCGCTTTTAGATAACGTGTATGACGTACGTTAATTCTTTAAAATTGAAAAAACTGATAAAATCAATGAAAAATTGATATACCTATGAGTTTGAAAAACATCTCCAGACCATGGGCGCCGCCATTTTCATCAATTTTATCAGACGCTTAATCAATCATCTGTGAATCAAGATTAAAGACGCTCTATAGAAAATTGCACTGCAAGCGTTCAACGATACGGATCAATGAATGAAGCTACTGGCGGCTTTTCATTGGATAAAAATATTTGCAGCTTCCTCGTGACCGCTTACATAATATTTTCAAACGTGCTTTTTTACGATGTTTTTTCCATGATAAAAGTTCAAAATATATTTGGTCGTTTTATTCGTTCATTTCCTCATTAAAATATTTATTTATGACTTTTTACATCGGAAATACTTACCAACGCACCGTTCGTGACGTCGCTAAGAGACATTCATGATAAAACCGGCACGTTACCGTAACGTAACGTTACCGGGCATTGTTTAAAGAGGAAAACATTTCTATCTTCATAAATGAATGTTTTATCGAGGCTTTTTTACCTTCATCTCTATTCATAAGATAAATAAATATGTACAATACAATTCTTTCAGAATTTAAATATGATTCTGACGTAAAAGAATGACATGTTGTCAGATTTTTCTGAATGCAATAAATTACGCAATTATCTCCCCTAGCTTATCTAATTAATAGGCCCTCAAACAAAATAAATCCTTTACAGCGCCGAATATCTTTAATTTTATTTTGCCAAAGTCACAATCTTATTTTTTTATTTTTAAGTAATGCATATAAGTGTGTTTTCCGCGCCATAGGTAGCACCTTAGTTCATATTAAGTATCAATTAACAGAATTTAACAAAAGGATAGCACTAGACTTCTCAAGTGGTTTGCTCATTGCAAGGTTTATCTTACTTTATCAAACAAAATAAACCAGTCAAAGAATTAATTTTCATCAACTTATTTTAGGGTCATATACAGCAGCGATCTCACCAAACCAAAGATTATTCTAGACTATTTTCTTTAACCAAAAGGAGCTGACAACTTCTCATTGTTGGTTATCAATGGGTATTTTTAACGAGATCGTTAATAGCGAGCTCGAAAAGCGAGCTTTACGGTAACGCGAATATGTTTCTATACAGTATCGTATTTTGAAAATGTACCGGAAGTTGATTTTTGAACCCGCCCTGCGCATCCGGAAGAGACAATCTCTCATACAGAGTTGTCGATCCTTATAGTGATCTTAAAAGATTAACAGCTGCCTCATGGCCTTTTTCACTTACAGAGTAATTTCAAAAGTGTTTTTTTATGATGCTTATTCCATAATAACAATTCAAAACATATTTCGTCCTTTTATTCGTTCTTTTACTCTATTTATTAATGACCTTTTTTACATCGAATATACTTACCAACGCACCGTTTATGACGTCGCTAAGAGACGTTTATGATAAAACCAGCACGTTTCCGTAACCTAACGGTACCGGGCATTGTTTAAAGAGGAAAAATATATCTATCTTAAAAAATAAATGTTTTATTGCGTTTTTTTCATCTATTCAAAAGATAAATAATAATGTACAATACATTTCTTTCAGAATTGAAATATGATTCTGACATAAAAGAATGAGATGTTGTCAGATTTTTTTGAATACAATTAATTACGCAGTTATCTCCCCTAGCTTGTTTGATTAATAGGCCCTCGAATAAATATATCACTGAAGCAACTACAATAAGGCCATGTTTACAAGCGTGGATCTGCAAGTTCATAAAAGTGACAATTTTAAAAGTAAAAAAAATACAATAGAAACAGGGGATATGTTTTGTGGGTTGAAGCCGTATATATATTCTTATCAAATGTTTTATTTGCATCTTGGAGAACATGATATTTTTGTGAGGATGCAGGTGTAGTCCTACCTTCCATTTCTCTGTGATGTGACGCTTTTATGTACAGCAAAACACATAGAGTGATCATAGTGTATAATTAGTGTTTCGATGATTTGTCTTGAAAATTGATTTCCTTTAGAAGGTTCTTTTCTCTCTTTTTAATCTCCATTTATTTCAGACTTTTATGGGTCTACAAGCTAACAAGTAAAAAAATGTGGTAACGTCTCCACATATAAGTTTTGATTCGTCGAGCTCGCTTTGAGGCTTTGCCTTAGTCATATTATTTTCGTTAAAATTTTTAAGATTTGGTGTGGAAAAACAAGCTGAAATTTTTCATAAAAACATCGACTTTCTAACAATTCATTTAAGGTTTTCCCCCAAGTACTCATTCGGAACACCCTCGACCTTTCATGAATGAATAATTTCGTAACGAATGGCCGAGGATGTTCCGAATGCCAAGTACTAAGCTCTTTTGATTTGATAAAGGGAGATAACCGCTGCGGGGAGTTTGAAAATTATATGTCCTGAGAGTTACCTCCCTTTTCCTGAAGAGTTTCAAGAACGACAACACAAGCCAGCGTTGTATTACATTTAAATGAGATGTTAATGAGTTTCACGCTTGAACTACGCCTCTTTGTCTATGTTGAAAATTGTTGAAGCGTGAAAAGAGTAACCTTATACTTTCTTGTTACCATTGGAACGATGCTAAATTAGCATCGTTCCAAAAAGTTGGAAATAATACGATTTGTCATTTATATATGCTAAAATGCAGTAAAATATTTATAACTATTTAAGCTCTAAATACCTTGTAAAATGGGTATTATTAGACTTTGAATTTTTCGTCACCCGGGAGGGATGTCCCTCAGATGAAAATGCACTGTTCATAAATATTTATGTTCTATTGTCTTTCTTATGTGTTTCACTCTTTAAAAAACCTGTCACTCTTTATGATATCTGGACGCCGTGAAATGACCTAAATTGTGTTGATACGGCGTTAACTCCAATAAATAAATAAAACTTTATGATATAAAACTAGGGAGTGATGACTCTTTTGTAAAATAAATTATCTGGAACTCTGAATTATGCAGATAGGGGTTAACTGAGCTGTGAAGAAACACATAAAGCTAACAGACCTTAGATAGCCAAGTAGCCTCTCTCTCTGTGGTCTGAAAACTGTTGATAGTTAGATGCTACATTTGTTTATGAAAGCTGACTTTGTTATCAATATTTAGAGTTTTATTTGATAATACAGTTCCCTTTGAAAATTTATTTTTTGTTATGTCCTATTTAATTCCAGTAGAAAATCGAATTGAATCGAAAAATTGAATCGTTTGATGAAAAATCGAAATCGAATCGAATCGAAAATTTTTGAATCGTTTCACCTCTAGTTTTAACGGAACAAGAAATTCATGAATGTAGATCTACATGTATATGTTACAGGCAATTTTTTAAATCTATGCAATTTGTAAAAAGCCTGAAAACTTTCTGACATTTTGTAAATTGCTTAGCCACTTAGACTAGGCATGATTTTGTAAAAAAATTAAATTCTTAGGCATTTCACAAAAAGCCTGAAAATTTAACTCAATATTTAACGAACTGACTACACGGAGTCAGAGACATAGTGTATCTAATTCCCTGATGGAGTTAATGGTTATAAGTTTTATATCCACTGCCTCTCAAATCATATAGAGCTTGGATAAGATAATTCCATCTTTTGTTTACATTAAACAGATTGCCTATTTTAACAAGAAAAAATAATCAGCAACCAATGTCATAGAAAGCTAAAGTCAACGCAATTATTTAATAGAATTTCAACACGCGAAATGCTGAAATTTTCACATTTATAGCACATTTTGATTCTACATATGTATACGCTTCAGAATTTAAGACTTAACAAAACATAAGGCGATTTCGACTGTGTGTATTTTGTCTGTTGTAATTCCTAGAAAAGTTTTGTTATTAATGGTATAAGATTACTATTATTAAACAGTCTCAGGTCCGACTTAAAGCGACACTGTTCTAATGTTAGACAGCGAGTTTATGTCTGAGACAATTTGGTATCTGATAAAGACAGATTCAAATGCTTAATATCTGTCTGATGACAAAGTCGTAATTTGTAAGCTGTATCAACACAGAACACTCCATTCTGTAATGTCCGGAAGGTAAAAGTTGATTGTGGCAGGTTTAAATACAAGTTTCATTTAAATATTCATTCTACACTCCTTTTCAAGAGATTAAGGGTGACACAGTTTGCTATACACAAGAGGTCAGTATCAAACCATTCACAGGTCAAATTTTATTTCAGCTTTAGATTCAATGAAGTATCTGTCGTGCGGTCCGAATAAGTATGAACAAACGGCTGTAACAAAATGAATTTTCATTCAAATGTGCTATATTACATGATCTCATCTAATCGAATCATTTATTGGATATAAACTTCAAAAATGTAAATAACAAAAATTCCGAGGACGAAGAGTACTGGGTACGTATAAAAATCCGTACGACCGGATAAGTACCGGACATTTGGACTTTATCATGCGTTCAACCAAGCAACGAATTATAAACAAGATGGCGGATATGTAGACAGGTGCTTGATTGGTACGATTGTATTTATTTACTTCATAGTTTATTATTTGTTTTGGTCTAGATTTATTACTAGTTCTGAAAACAATTTGTAATTTTTGTATTTCCTCCACAGATATTCCATGTGTAAAGGGACTGTCTTTCATCTGAATTTCTTAATTGGAAATTTTTATGTGCTCTGTCTAATCACATTACTAAGTGTGAACAAAATGGAATTCAGAAAATACTATACTCTACGAGTGTGACATAAGATAAGCTCGTAATGCACATTTTCTATGTTGTAGACAAGTCGTCATTTTCAGATTTCAATACAGATTCTTTTGTTCATTGAGGATAGAAATAGGAATCAAATTTGGTGGTTCATAATTCATTAATTGCTTTTTAATTGTATATGATTTGTATTGGTGGTCTTAAATCAAAATACACAATCTATGTTGAAACTGTATTGTATTTAGTTGAGATTCAATTGTTGTGTTTGTCTCTGTTGTCATTCTCCGCTTGTCAAATGTCCTCTAGTACATGTAACTTGTCAAGATAAATTATCACTTCAATGGCTAATGACGTAATGTCCCAAAATTTTGTTCCAAGTAAAAATTGACTAATGCAACTAATGGCTTGTGGCATCAAATCTTTACTGTGTGTAATGTTGATCTGCTGAATACCATACAGGGCTTGACAAATCCACTTGTCCACTTGTATTTAAGAGTAGAAATTGACGCACACTGGATGAGTTGTTTTCTGGCCGTGCTCGTCCTGCAGGACGAGTGAAATTTCTATCAGAAAATATTTGAATTTCAAGTTTTAAATACTTTTTCTTATCGAAAACACTACAAATCAAGCATATTTCATCACTTGTGATCTGAAATCATTGATTGGTTTGCATTTAGTTTGTAGAAATGGCCGTCATATTGTGACAATTCCGTTGTTTTGCACCCGATGTGCTAAATTAAACAGTTACCAGTGTCTGCTTCATATTACAACATTGCTATAATTATAGAACTACCAAATACAACAAATAATATGTTTGTTACTGCTTCATACAAGTTAACAATTAATTGCATTTTTCTTTAGTGGAGTACAGGACGAGTACATATTGCACCAGGACGAGTTCTAAGCTGCTAGTTCTGCAGGACGAGTTGCTTCCAAAACAATTGTCGAGCCCTGCTATACCATTCATCATAGGTTGAAATACTACATGTATGTGATTCTTAATACACTTAATTAAAGCCATTTGCTGATGAATAAGTTGTTAGTATTCAAGTTTATGTGTTCATATACAGACTTCATGGAAAGGTCCTTGGGACAATTCCAGAATTCCATTTCAAGTCATGATAGTTTCTTTGGTTGGTTAAATATAAAGTTGATTTGTACGTGAAATAGTTAATATTAAATCATTCGGAAAAAACAGGACACAAAAGACATTTAAAAAATAATATTAAGTTATTGTATCTTTTGCCCTGAATTGATAAAAAAACTAAATATATTAAAACTGTCTCATGCTGTAAGATCAAGCTACAAAGGTTAGAAATCAGCATCAATATGTTTTATACTTGTCAACTTCTAGAGATGTGGCTATTTAGTTTCAACTTTCATATCTGTATTGGCATGTATCATATAAACTGCATGGTATGGTATTGCTGTATGCAAGTTAAATGTATCTTGTTTGGTTACAAATCCCTGGTAATTGTTGTCTTGAAAAGCATTTTGTGGTTGTTCAGTTAGCTCCCTCAATGCAGTATAAAGACAAGTTTTGATGATGTGGGCGTTGTATTAAAGCTAACTTTTTAACTAATTGTTACCCTGATAGTTGTGTTGTATTATTAAAGTTGTTATTCTTTCTTTCAGTGTTTTGTAATGATAATATTTGATCAAAGACAGTTTTTCTGATCTGAGTTTTGTGACCTCTCAGATGAACAACACCTAATGAATATTAAATCAGAAATGATAAAGCATGCAAAGACCATTGTTCTTTCTTTTAATTTTCAATTTGCAAATCAATATGAGCAATAACTACTTCACTGATAAACTATGTTGATAGATATTTGATACTTTAGGTAAAACCTATATCAATTTTTATCAGTCAGACTGTTTGTTTGATTTAAAACAGTGATTACTTTTTAATTGACAATCTGCATGAAGTAAATCCCTTCTATGTTTTTCTAGTATTTAGAAGATTAAAACTTATCTAGTCAGCTTTATTAAACTAATCGGTTGCTATAGTTTATATGTTTTTCTCTTGTTGAATAAATTAGATTACAGAGACTTGATGATGATGTCAATATTTAATGTTTTCATCAACTCAGATCATCTATAAGTCAATATACAATTGTAATAATGTAGGTTTGTGATCAATATTCTCTCTCGTGTATTATTAATGAGTTTCATGTTTCACTAAACTTATTGAGAGAAAAAAAGCCATAACAAAATGTTGTTTGTTTTAGTCTGAGTTTCTATTGTGTATTGTTGTTGCTGTTGCTAATCATAGATGATTTCTTTAGAGTAATTAGGATTGTAATAAAATCCAACATTTCTTAACTTTTTTATAAATACATGTAGTGAGTTTTTTAATAATTCATGATGAAAATCACCTCTTCTCATGCTTGTGATGCATTTTATAACTTAATCAAACAAAAATTGTTAACAAAAGGATAGCTTGATTTGATATTCAATATTTTTAGTGTAGTTTAATATTTGGTACAGAAATAGTGTATTTGTATTGACTTGGAATTACAATTTTAATACTGTTTCAACACATTAATTTAATGAGTAACTGTCTAAGTTATTTAAGTCTGCAATGTATTGTTTTGTCTCAGGTCAATATGAAGTATCTAACTCTATGTTGTGAAAATCCTGTATCAATGTAAAAAATGTAAAAAAAAATGTAGGAGCAGTGGTCCAGTGGTAGGACGCGCGCTTAGGGATCGAGAGGTCCTGGGTTTGAATCCCACCAGGGGCACTGCTAATTTCCTTGAGCAAGAAATTTACCTGCGATTGCTTCACTCCATCCAGGTGTAAATGGGTACCTGCGAAGGTGGTATAATTCCGCTGGGCCAATTTGTTGGCTGCACTAATAAGCGGAGTAAAAAGACTCCCCAGGGAGATTGATAGATAGATGCCAGTAGCCCAGTGACCAGGGATAATTGCTGTAAAGTCGGTGAACGTGCGTAAGCATGAAACTTAGACTATAAAATGTAATTACATTTTTTTATCAACGTGATACAGCCATGTTTTTCATGTGGTAATTAAGTACATTTGACCAAGAGGAAATTAAATCTTAATTGAAAATAGTGTATAATCAATGAGGCATGGAATTGATCGGCGGTATCTTGTTTCTAGTATAATAGTAAATATCATTAGCATTGATACAGTATAAAAGTTTACACTTATTAGAATAGAATAACCTTGATGATTAAACTTGTTTTTTGATGGTTGAGTTAACTTAGTGCAAAAACAGAATTTAGGGATAAGGTAAAACATTTTGTATAATGTGATTGGCGTTATATTGGTGAAAGTCATTTGACATCATCTCAATCAGCTTTAAAATTAACATATTTTGGATATGAGCTTGGTATTCTAACATTGAACTTAAGGGACATTAGTCAACTTTGATTAAAAAGAGTTAAATTTAATTAAAATTCTTTTTATTTGTTTATTTGAATTCAACTTCATTTATCATTGTTTTCAGTTAATTTTGACAACATAATAAATATTTATTGGACAAATTTTCTCAGATGTTCTTGATGTAACATCATCTAATCAAAAATGTTGTAAAACATCTTGGTAGACACAGTGTTAGCAACATATTACATGTATGTTAATATTAGAACAATAAGCTTATCTAAAGTCTACTAAATTTTAACAGAGTGCAAATTATATAAGAGAAATTCTAGAAGATTCTGTTTGTATAACTAAATTTATTTTATTATTTAGAAATTTCTGTTATACTTCCAGGTTGTGGTCATGTGATAAAACATAGTGAGATTTTTACATGAACTGAATATTCATAAATTTATTAAGTCTACAACAATGGAAGGATTTTTGGGAGAAGAGCAGCAGAAACCATCAACTACTATCATGGATACAGTTCTAGCTGTGGATCCCTACAAGAAAATGGCTTACTCTGATAGTATGTAGATATCTTATGAAAACTTCTTGCTAGATACCAGTTTTCAATCTAGAATGGGCTGACAGGGGGTCCAATATGAAAATTGAGGGCCATGAATAAGATAATAACAAAAAATCCAAGTATAACCCTGTTTAATTGTTAATTTATGATGTTCAGTGTATCATTTTAACCAATTGAGTAGAGACTATATTTAAGGTGGGTCGGTACCTTACTCGGAGGGAAAAACGAAAAAAATATTATGTTCACCGATTATGATAAAAGTTAGCAAGCAGATACCTTCATGCTTCTTGTTTGTTTTCTTGGTAACCTTAGCGACGTTGTCGTTTTTTTTTCACGACGTCACGGACGTCACAATGGTTCGCGCTAAAACAGGCATGCAAGTACATTAAACCCACATATTTAAAGTATTGAATGTCCGAGGTCAATGATTATTATACCCAAATGTTTCTGAAATGTTGTTGCATACAAATATTTTGTTCCGATTATCTAAATATCACGTCAGTCGTAAAGATTGTACATTTCATCACTGAATTTAGGGTTTTCACGTCTAAAAGGTTTCATCAATTGCCGAGTTGTAACGTTTATTTTCAAATTAATGCAGAACGGTGGTCAAATTCTTATCGCGATTTTTGAAAACTACACACTTTTTGTGTCATTTTAATGAAATAAAAAAGGAAAGTGAACGTTCTCAGTTTTTCACAATATTGCTTTCAAAGTAAAATTACCTTCAAAACAACGACGTTAATATTACGTTGCGCTGACGTTGTGATTTTGGGTTATGTATGTAATTTTCTTGTAAATTTAATTTTGTAGTTTCTTTCCAGTTCTTAATTAATTTCTTGTGACACTCAGCATCTGATCTGTTCAAAATTAATTTAACATAAGTCAATTAAAGTCCGCTTCTACTTATTTTTGCAACAAATGCTTTAATCACAACGTCAGCGTTACGTTATATTAACGTCGTTGTAATGAAGGTAATTTTACTTTGAACGCGATATTGTGAAAAACTGAGAACGT
The DNA here is from genome assembly GCA_025267735.1 of Mactra quadrangularis. Lineage (NCBI taxonomy): Eukaryota > Metazoa > Mollusca > Bivalvia > Venerida > Mactridae > Mactra > Mactra quadrangularis. Next base: position 34,987,309 of record CM046308.1, on the reverse strand, counting down.
TCACTTTCCTTTTTTATTTCATTAAACTGACACAGAAAGTGCGTAGATTTCAAAAATCGCGATAAGAATTTGACCACCGTTCTGCTTTAATATGAAAATAAACATTATAACTCGGCAATTGGTGAAACCTTTTAGACGTGAAAACCCTAAATTCAGTGATGAAATGTACAATCTTTATGACTGACGTGATATTTAGATAATCGGAACAAAATATTTGTATGCAGCAACATTTCAGAAACATTTTGGTATAAAATCATTGACCTCAGACATTCAATACTTTAAATATGTGGGTTTAATGTACTTGCATGCCTGTTTTTAGCGCGAAACATTGTGACGTCCATGACGTCGTGAAAAAAAACGACAACGTCGCTAAGGTTACCAGAAAAACAAACAAGAAGCATGGAGGTATCTGCCTGCCAACTTTTATCATAATCGGTGAACATAATATTTTTTTCGTTTTTCCCTCCGAGTAAGGTACCGACCCACCTTAAATGATGCTGTGTTTTCTTTGCATAACCAATACACTATACACATAGCACTTAAAATTGATTTATATTAATATGTTCATGGTGCAACAGCATGCTCTAGATTGAACTTTGGGTACTATTGATATATATTTTAAAACAGTAAATCAGTTTTTCAATTTGATATTAAAAAGTTGTTGCTAAACAATTTCTCCAGTCTGATTTATTATGTTATACAGTAATGGGTAAAAATATCAACTAACCTGACTATGAAATATTAGTAACTTTCACCGGCCTATATTAATTTTAACTAGTCACGAGGTTCCGGCAAGTGGATTAAGACATTGACTTTGTTCATTGCTTAATTCAATTGTCATTGCAAAGTTATCATATAAGGAATGTTCTGTGCCTGTAACAGTTTGACATGAAGTTTGTAATAACCATTATATTAAGCCGCCCGGCTAGCTCAGTTGGTTGCACTTAAGTCTACTGATCATGGGGATTTTGGGCGGGGCATATTTTCGTGGAGCATGAAATTGTTTCTACTGCCTACCAATGATTCTTAATTATGTAGGGCAGTTGTCAATCACTGACGAAAGTATGCACTTAGTAGTTTGTTAACAGCTAAATCTAGTGAGTTAGCCTTTTTAGGAACAGTGAGTAGGTTGACTGACTGCCGTTATATGACCTATACAAAGTGATGCTACAGCCTTAAACCCAACAAAAACAATAACCATTATATTCTTTATATTTGTAGAGGTAACATTTGATATCAATACTAGATGTTTAAATGAGGCACCATCCTCAGTAATAGTGAAATCAGAGGAAGATTACAACCCTGAAGTTAGTATAAAGAAGACACCAAGTAAAGAATGGGAGCTGGATGTACGAGCTTTAATATCAACTAAGAAATGGTTACAGAATTATGGTCTAAGTAAAAATAAATTATCTATGGAACAAATATTGCCTGTGATTGGTTTTAAAATGAGTGATGGTGAGTAATTCAAGTAAACTATATTTAAGTGTCAGTGGTGCATACATTAACCCTGCTAATTTAAATACTCAATTATCAATAGTGAGTACAGAAATGAGTATTTAAATCAGTGGGTTTAATGTATGTGCCACTGATGGTTAATGAAAAAATATTATTATCTTCTCTCTTTTTTATGTGACTGTATTAGAATATCAAACTTTGTGTGAATCCAGGCATAGCTTAATATGTAATGTGGTCATCTTTTCTTGCATTTAATCTTCTTAAATACCCATGCTTAAGATTGTGAAATATTTTATTTAAGAAATAACTTACAGTTGTCTATATTTTGTTGTCTAATAAAATATAGGCACGAGTTGTGATGCGCGTATGATTAAATCACGAGTGCTTTAGCACGAGTGATTTAATAAGCGCATCAAACGAGTGCCTATATTTTATTAGACAACAAAATATAAACAACTGTAAGTTATTTCGATTCTAACATCGTAAAATACATCCGTAGAAAAGATATACAAAATGTATTTATAGAACTATTTTAACTGTCAGAAACGTCATGCTGTTGAAATCCACCCCAGTGCAAAGGCCGAAAATAGCATTTATTTACACAATTCTCACAGATAGGTGTTTCTTATTCCGAACAAAAAATATTAAAATCTTAATTATAGAATAGAAACCAAATTGTAAAAGTCAACCCTTATAAACTCGGGCGCCATTTTCGGCTTTGCGCATTTAACGTGGGGAGTCAAATTTCAACAGCCGTCACGAGCTATATTTTGTTGAATAATAAAGCATAGATGACGTCACATTAAATAAAGAGTGAAAACGCACGTGCCTATGTTAGAATAAAAGTTAAAACCAAACAAGTGATTATCAAGACCTTGCCATTTCAGCAATAAAAATAATTTGTATTATACTAAATTACTTCCAAATCACTCCTCAGCCTTTTTGCTAAGATCAAAGTAGTATCTGTTATGTGTTCAAGTAGTTGTGACAAGCTAATGCATAGCATAAATTTGAAACTAGTTAAAGAATGGAATTTTTTTTCGCAGGCTTAGTGGAAATCAGTGGTGACTCAATTTAAAAAAAGAGTGAGTTTTGAGTTAACAACCATTTTGCACTAAGACCACAATTTGTATTTCTTTATTACATCTTACTACATGTGTATGATATTGTATTTCAGATTATGATTGGACTTTAAAACGTCCCGTAGCATCAAGATATGCTGAGGGTTTGTTTCATCAACTTATGAGACCTGATGGGAAAATGTTTAATGTAAGTATTTTTGATGAACTTATTCTATTGTTTATAAATCTGTGATGAAGATCAAAACTTCATCATATAAACAGTCTTTTTGCTCTATTCATACTCCTGAAATGTTCCAGCCTTGTAAATAAAAAAAACAAAACAAAAATTCTTAATTGAAATGTGCCTGCTGAATATGTATAGCCCTTATCACCAGTCTATTTGGACTATTCATACATATCAAATGTTCCATCCATGTAAATAAAAAAGAATTGATATGTGCTCCCTGTATAGCCCTTTCAACTGGAAGTTTGCTGTCTGACCCTTTGAAATTATTTCTTGATTTAAATGTGGCCATAATTCTCTTTCCTCTAGAAGTTTGCTGCATTGCCCTTTGGGTGTTGGAGAAATCAAATCTGGCTGTAACTGATTAGATATGACCTAAAATATTTTATAATTATATAGTGATTTGTCAAAATATCATTACTACTTCAATGGAGTATCTGCTAGTTACATGTACTGATAAGCACTGGCTAGAATACATGTATGTATAGAACATGATGTAGTTGATATGCCTATATCCAAATATTTTGAAATTGAATGGACATAATACAAATGATTATGAAAACATTCAAACCTGAGTAAATTATCAACTTTAAAAAACCCATTTCATTCAGATTATGTGTTGACAAATATTTGCTGTTCACAGTTGGAATAGGTGTAAGACAAAACAAATATCTTTGATTTTGTTTGATTTACACCTTGAGGGTTGCTTGCGTGACTGTAGTAAGTGCATTGCATAAAAGAGCAATTTACTACAGTCTTGCGGGCACCCTTAAAATGTTTTTAAGGAACCATCTGTCTTAAGTGGCTATTTTTCTGTGATTTCCTTGTCTAGCTGGTTAGTTAGCTTGTTTGTAAGGCTTTAAAGGCTCATTAATATTTTACATATATAAAGGTTATATAGTGACCTATTAGCACAGGTTTGATGTGTTGTATATATCAGTTAAAGTGTACTGTTATGTCAATATTTATTTTACATTAAAATTCAAATATATTATGACAATATTGATTTTAAGTGACAGCATTTTATTATTTACTTTCAATATGTAAATTTTCAACTAATTTAGTTTAAATTGTATATGCATATGCATATTGTGAAATTTTTGCGGGGGACACAATTTTTATATCTAAACATAATGTATTTTTCTACTGAAAGAAGTTTGAACAGATTTAGCCCATTCTGCATTTTGATAATATAATTTCTGATATTTTTCTGTAGATGATAACACTGCAGTTTAAATGATGACAGTAATACCGGGTAAATAAATATAGGAAAGTTAAGTTCCCGCAAAAAATTCTTTTTATACAATAATATTTGTGGTGATTTAAAGCTATGATAAGGTTTTAAACCACTTTAAGCTTTTCATTACCAAGTGTATCTGTAAAGATTTTCTATTCATTCAAGTGTTTGACCAAGGGTCATTTTATCATAATTTTAATTGATATTATAAAATTTATTATGTTTAGAGAATTTTATACAAAAATATTATATTATGAGAGGTATTACTCTGCTTAATGTAATGAAAAAACTTTCCCCCCAAATTTCATTTTTGTTGCTAGTACTTTTTCCCTCTAAAAGTGTCCTGTCACTTTTCCCCTAAACATGAAATTAAAACACTGTTGTTGTATGGTCAGAGCATGTCTGGAAAGTAATCATAACTTGAAACCCCATCAATATTACTGAACTGTTTCTGATTTAAGGTAGAACTTGGATTATTTTTATAATGCTAGTTTACAGTTATTAATAGTTCTAGAAATCATGATCATGATAAATTGTTACGAAACATGATATTTTTCATTTATTACATCAGGTTAATCTTCTTGTACGGATTAGATTCATGAAACAACATTCTGTTGCAAAATTGTCGACCCTTTGATATGAAAATATTTTTAATTCTTTTAATTTGTCCATACTAAATAATAGTTCATATTATTTAAAATTCTTACATGGTGAAAACATTAGAATTATAATATACATTAATCATAAACATAGCTTTGTGCTAAGGGAAGCCTACCTTGTTATAAGGCCATGCCAAAATGGAATTCTGTTAAGCGTTAACTCAAATTTGACAAACCTAGGTACCTACATGTATTCACAAAAAACACTAACCAAAAATGAAAACACAAGTATTTTTATGGCAAAAAACAATTCATTTTATCATTTTTTCGATGGAATAACATCCTCATAATATGAAACAATGGTCTGAATTACTATAAAATGACTAGTGTTTTTTACGATAAATTGCTTACGATGATCATAATTTTCCCTGAAATAAATTGTCGTATGGAATCCCAGAACATTGAAATTATTTAAGAAAAATTTACCTACAATTTTGGTTTTTTATTTTGATCGAGGACTCTAACACCTACGCGCACGTGTACTCATAACAAATTTCCAATATGGCATAGCCTAAGGTTATGTCAATATTATACTCATCAACTGTAATAATTTCTATCTTTCACAGGTAACATGTGGAAGGGAAATACTTAAACAACTTGAGAACAGACTTACACAAGCATATAACTTATATAAGAGACGCCTAGAATGGTTGACTACAGAAAGTAGACGTTTGTTTGGTGTAGTAGAAGAAAGAGCTGTTACTATAGTTCTTGATATACGTAATATGTCACCTCAACAATTTGATCTTTATAGAATGGCTTTAGAAAGAGTCATCTATGAACAAATTACACAGATTGCCAAATTTAACTTAATTAGGTGAGTGAAATACAGTCTGCGAAAATAGGATAGGAAAGTGGTTGTCCGAACAGATCATTATAGAGCAAGCACTATATTTCATTTGCAGAATTTTGGTTGCCCGAAAAAGAAATTGTTGGTTGCCCGAACTAAAAAGTGTTTGTTCTGGGCAACTGGACACCTTGAATGATTACATTAGGCTGTACATGCACAAAATAAAGGATAATTACAATCACAAATGAAGTAGTGTGCTGTATGCTTTAACAAGCTGGCAATGCAATGCGTGCAATTGAAGTATATCTAATTTTGGTATTATAATGATTGGTAATTGTAAGGGAAATTTTCTTTTGTTTTGGTTCCATTTATTGTATTTTTTTGTGTATATATACTCCATCAGACCCTGGCCAGACAGCACTATTGGTGTTTTGATTTATAATTGGACCATATATCATCATGTAGATGTTATAATTCCAGGGCTGATGACCAGATATCAATGTATCAAGAACATTGTGTACCTGTGACACATGATACTATAGAGGGTGCTGTAAAATGGTTATGGGAACTTAATAGATTAGCTAGTGTCTCGAATACAGCTTGTGTTGAAGGTGTACTCAGAGCTATAGAAGATAAACAGGTATTGTTGTACTATATATCGACAGTTACATGTAGCTGCCAAAACCTCGTATCTCAATTTTTCAAAGTTTTCAGGAGAAGGAAAAAACTATTTTATCAAAAAGTTGTATCTCAAATTATCCAAACTTAAAACAATTATGTTTTGTTTCAAAATGTCGTAACTTGCATTTGACAGACATAAAATTCATGTATTGCAACATTCGTCAAAGATAACTGTTTATCAGGCTTGCAAACAATAAAAATGTAATAAATGCATTATTTCTGCTTCTTAATTTAATTGCTAGTGTAGAATACTTGTCATCATTAGTGGAACAGAAATGACAAACTGTTTTAGTCAAAATTAAAAGTCACAAGATGCAAATCATATAAGATAAACATACAAAATTAAAGTTAAATGAATAAAGTGGTTGAAATAAAACAAATTTTACCATTTTTATCAACAATGTAGTGTTAGATGTGAGATACGATATTTTGACCGTTGTTCAAAAAACCAATCAGAGTTACGATATTTCATCACATGACAATATTTCGGGTATTGATTGGCTGACAGGTATGACATTTTGAGACAAGGTGGGAATCGCTTTGGCGTACTTCATGCAGTCAAAAAGTCATTTTTGTCAAAAAGCATAGTTATGACCTTTTGGCAGCCGACTGACGATATTATTATCTTAGAATTCATTTCATGCAAGAAAAAAATTATCTTAGGAGTTATGAGGTGTCTTGATTCTCAGTCTAGGTTTGGACATGGGAATGCAAAAATGTCTGAGAATTTCTAAAAATGCAAAATTTAACTTTGTTTGGCCTCTAAGGTGTACATATACCACCAATCTGCAATGGACCTTTCCATGACCTTACCTATTTGCATATTTAACAAAGGTTTACTGTTACTTTTTGTCCCACAAACAAGGTGTTAACAAAAGAGCACATGCTTATATTTGTGGGTAAATGTATTGTTATTCAAATAAAAAGGTCTTACTTGGAAAGGTCCATTCTGCCAATGAGTGGAAAGTCAGAAGGTGTTTATCTCTGATGATCTCTATAACCAATGAATCTGCTTCCATGATGAAACAACTGAACATTTGTTAAAAATTTGTCCAATACAATGGTTAAGGTCAATAGTTGTAAAGTATGTTTGTATTTAAATATCATTTATGTGCTGTCTATCACTGGGGGTCAACCAAAATGGCATGAGACCAAATACAACAAAAACTAATGTTGATTTAATTAGCCATTTCACTTTAAATGTCATAGAACAAAATATACAAGATATAAACAAACTGAAATAGGGTAACTGGATAAAATCAAAGCGCCGATAGCGCTGTCACACATGGGGTTTTGGTAGAGTATATGGCTGTATAAAACTCATGGAAGCGATTTAAGGGACCTTTACCTTACATAAACCAGATAAGGTATACATGTGCTTCTTATCGTCTGCTAATTAACGTGTAATGCGGACTATATTAATTGCAGTGGTAATTATCCCTTTATTTGCGCGCGCACAACCGAATGTAATCGTCCACGACAAATTTTGATGAGGATTTGCCACAGTCCACTACTAAACATAGGGAAACCCCATGTAAAAATAATTTGCATATTTTCAGAATGAGGCTATCTATTTATACACTGAAGGATCATCTGTGGATACATGCAGACAATTACTGAAAGAAAAGGTAAGATTAAGATTTACACTATTATGACTATGTATTACTTTACTGCCTTATTTTAGCTTGATTTTAAAGACAAAGATTATTTTATTATGATATTAAGAACAACAAAGTTTTGTTTATGATAAATATATTGTCTATTTTTTCTCAACTGTCAAAGTTTGACTAATTTCACGGTGATTGACTACACACTATCAAAATACCATGGGTGTAAAATAAAGAACACAAAGTCACCGTGAAATTATTCATGTTTTGACAGTAGAGAAAAAACAAACTATACAAGTGCCTGCTTTCTGTAAGCCCATCACACTCTTTGTTTCTCTGTACAAGAGGGAGGCTGGGGTTTAAATTTTTAGGACTATGTCCTTATGGTAGTTACTTGTGAGATAAGCATACTTCTTTATGTATCAACATACATGTGAAAAGTTAATTCCATTTTAACATTATTTATGTAAATTTGAACCTATCATAACTTGTATGTGAATAGATCATGTTGTGAAGTTTAGGGGCCTGCATTATCAACTGTTTAACAACCAATTTCAGGAATATATATCTTATCATTTTACATTAAACTCTATATAGTCCAGACTAGTTGTTGCTATGAAACCCAGGGTGGCATATTATCAAAAATTTTACAATAATTTAGCTATAAAGTATAGAAGGATTTACTACTGAAATCAGTCAAAAACACTTAATAATATACATATACATGTATAATATTAAAAGGCCCCAGGAGTGTAGTTTTCGAACAAAAGTCATAGTAGTAAAGGTTGTAAGAAGCTTGATAGTATGGACCTTTGGTGAGTAGTAATCTATGAATGTCATGGTAAAGGTTGATTATGGGTCATATACTGTATATGTGTAATATATTTTAGGTATGTGCTATAAAACATAAGCCAACCATACATACAGTATCCTATAACTGTGAGAACTCTGATACTGTAAGATATCTTAAAGAACTAGCTACATCTGCTGGTGGCAAGTAAGTGTTTAGTTTTTACTGTAGCATGGCGAGTAGTTAAGACGCAAGTCCAGTAATTATCACGGATAGCCAACTCCTCATTGGTTTTAAACCAAACCAAAACCTATCCAGTTGTTTCCTTGAGCTAGAAACTTTATTCTTCTAGCTCAGTACTGAGGACCAGTAAGCGAAATCCAAATTGATTAATCTAAGTTTGTTTCACAGTCAAGCAAAAATTAATAAGTATAAACAAAATAGTCCTGTAAACACTCATGGCTAGTGATTAGCTAGTTAGGGTTGAACAGTTTCATACCATCTTTGCCAGGCTCAGTGTGAATGATTGTTGCCAGAATACTTCAGCTGAATTTTACAAAATGGTCTGTCTACTCATGAACACAAGAGTAAAGACTCATGATTGTACAATTAGTGTGCTACCCTAACAAATATAACTTGATGAATTCCCTTTAAACAAAGTTGAATTAAAACAAGATACTGTCGGCATGAATTACACTTATGATAATGTTTTTGTCGTATATAAAGTTGCCCTATATTAACAGTATTAATAATTTTTAAAACATTTCAGAGCTCATGTATATGCTGTGATAATGGAGATGGATTCCTATGAGGGGTTACCTGTGGACCCTAAAACAAACAAAGCTAATATAATCCTTAAAAAGAAAACAGTAGGTGGTATACCAGCAGGGGCTGGGGTCCGTGAAGATGTGATCATGCTATTTGAAGAGATGGAAGCTGCCCGTAAAAGTCTGCTGCAGATACAGAAATTGATAGGAATGACCCCTGAACCTAACATAGTACTTGGTAGGTTTTTTATCTCCACTCTTTTTTGTTTCCTTCCTAATTAATTTCTCGTTAAAATTTTACTTTGTTAGGTTAATTGATCCAATGTTGTTCAGTTCCCTACCCTTTACTTAACCTTGTAACCATTTTATGTTCAAATGATTAACTATAGCTAAAAGAAATAATATAGTCAGTTCCCTGATTTTGTTACATTTATTTTATTCAAAAATGTCCCATACAGCCTTGTACCTTTTTTCTTTCCTCCACAAATAGTGTTATTTGCACTTGGTAATGTTCACATTTTGAACTATGGGCTTCCTTTCCATGTGCATATATGCATATATAAATGTTCAAGCAAAACAACCCTTAACTTGAATACCATGTAAACTTTTAATATTTTTTAACCAGGACGTAGAATTCATATATATATATTGTTCATTAGATGATACCATTTTCATGTTTTAAAGAAAATTTAGTTTCACACTGTTATTTTTAAAACATTGTGACAGTTATTTATAGTGTGCCTTTTTATGGTTTTCAATAGTTTCTTAAACTCCTGAATTCTGGACACGTGGATAAGAATTGTTAGATAACCCTAATCTTTTGAAAAAAAGGATTTCCTTATCTCTGTTCTATAGATTTGGAGATGTTTGTATGTTTGTACCATTTTATATGTTCTGTTGTGTTTGGTTGGTATGTGTGTGTAGAATGGACATGTACTCAGTCATTTGTATAGAACACGATGATAATGTGTTGTATTTATTTGTAAGATCTTAGTTGTATAATACTCCTCATGATTTACTTCCGTTGTTGATATTAATCTATTTATCATATGTTTTAAAAAAGAACATGCTCATGGTAAGTTAAATAGATAATTCTATTTTTGTAACAAATATTTTGCTTTACTTTAAAGTTGTTGTCTATCAAAATTGGTAACTTGGTGTATACAAGCTTAATTAACTTATAGATATTAGTTGCTTTCTGACACACAATGCACTATAAAGTGGTCTTGGTCTTTTTAGGGTTTATATTCCTTATTGTGAAAAACAACTATTTAAGTCATGGTAATGCTTGACTGAGCCATGTTCCTTGTAATGCTCAAAACACGTGTACTCAGTTACAGTCCTGGCCTAAAAGTTTTCTCAATGTTTTAGTCTGATTCATTTTGTTATATATTAAAAGGCAAAGTTATTATCTAGCCTGACTATATGAAATGAGAACTTTTTACTAGCCTGAATCAATTAGTACTTGGCTTAGGTTTAGGGTTTGTGGCTGCAGTTACTGAATGCAGCAATCTGATTAAACCCGATCTAAATTTTTCCGCTCGCTAATTAAGATCTGGCCGTTTTCAAACAATGGTCACGTTCAGGTGACCTTTTCTCATCATAATATTCATGACGAAATTGTTATGATAAGTAACTTGTTTACATCATCTACGTCACGCAATTTGAAATGAGCCGTCCAGTCGCAGAGTGTGAACAAAACCACTGTTTAATTAGCTTGCAAACCTTGGTCTAGAAATAGAAATTAGAAATCAAAATGTTATTAATAGTGTTTTGTCTTGATGAAAGCTACGCATTGATTTCTGGACATAAAGGTGATCTCGACGTGACCCTTCATTGAGATCTTTGAGATCCTGTATGACAACACTGATCTAAAATTTTCCGCTCGCTAATTAAGATCTGGCCGTTTTCAAACAATGGTCATGTTCAGGTGACCTTTTCTCATCATAATATTCATGACGGAATTATTATGATAAGTAACTTGTTTACATCGTCTACGTCACGCAATTTGAAATGAGCCGTCCAATCGCAGAGTGTGAACAAAACCACTGTTAAATTAGCTTGCAAACCTTGGTCTAAAAATAGAAATTAAGAAATCAAAATGTTATTAATAGTGTTTCGTCTAGATGAAAGCTACGCATTGATTTCTCAACATAAAGGTCATCTCGATGTGACCCTCCATTGAGATCTTAGAGATCCTGTATGACAACACTCTACAGGATATCTGTTTACGGAGATTGTGACTGCAGTTATAACTACATTCCTTTTACAACGTGAATTTTGTCTAAAAATGACAAGAGCAATCTGAAAGGTTAATTAATAAATGGACAGATTCAAATATTTGTTCATTAATTATTATCATGTTAATTAATGATTTGTTTAACTATTTGTTTGACCAGTCCTTCAATTATCTATTTAATTAGCTATTAAAATATTTGTTACTCATTCATAATACTCGATGTATGGCATATTCAATTTTATCTTTTGTTTTAACTTTCAATTATGGACATTATTCTGTTTGCTCATTATTATTATGTTAATGAGAATCTTGGTAATTACATTAAATTGATGCATAGGATGTTTTAACTCTCTCTAAACTTATTAGATTCTTTTTTTTAATCAGAAGAAATAACTAATAACCACATCATAACCATTAAATCAAATGCATCATTTCTAATCATGCTATTTTTACAGCCACATTGCACTTACTGAGTCTTGCATATTTTTTAGCTTAGATTTGTTTTGTTTTATATTATTTTGGTTGAAGACACATTACCCAATAGCTGTATAAAACACATGACCATATATGATGCCTCTCAATTATTATCAGTAAAACAGAGATGGCTGTTTGTTCTAATACAAGCTACTATATTGCACTATGTGGCTTAACATTGACAATGTGAAAGTCAAGCTCCATTGTTTTGTTTTGTTTTGTGAAATTTTAGTCTGGTGATCAACATTACTGGACTGGACATTCTTAGTGACTGACTCAAAAAAATGAATGTATATGTACTTTCAGTGACCATGTTGGTTGTTGATGAATTAGTCCTAATTTTAGGTAGTAATACACTTGTTTCAAAAGAAAATTGAATGCTTTTTTTACAAAATAATAACTAATTACTACCTATTGTGATCAATAAATTTAGCCCAAACTTAGAAAATCTTTCTTAAGATGTCAAACACATCAAAAGAAAGTGCTCCATCTAGCTAGCCCTAAGTGTTAAGGAACACCCTTTCGAGTTAAATATTTAAAAATGGTCTACTTAGTATTTTGAATTATATGTACGTTTGAGTAAAATGAAGCAATGATAAGTACAACATCATTGTAGAGTTGGTATATATATTAATCAAGGGTTGCCCGCAAGACTGTAGTAAGTGCATTGCGTTAAAGGGTGAGTTACTACAGTCTTGCAGGCAACCCTCTATTTGCAAAGGTCGGCAGCTGAATAGCTTACATAAATGTTAAATTATTGCATCCTGAATATCAAATCAGAAGTCACATCATGTCCAGTCCAGAAATTAAGATTAGTAAATGTTGTAGCTATCAAGGTGCACTATTATGTTTCTATGGTAACCATGTATACATTAGTTATAAAATATAAACTGATTGGTGTTTACAGATGTCCCAAGAAGAACAGCCAGCGGTCATTTTGGTACTGTACCAAATATTTGCATGTAGATGTTATACATATATATATATCGAGCTTAACTATATTTTGAGCTTTTTATTATATTTCATCTTTTATTTCTCCTGTATTTTGACACCCACAGACCTATTTATATATTTCCTATACTTATTTAGTTTAGTTTTTAGCTTAAGTATGCTTTTATTCCATAGATTTTTTAATCTAACAAAGCTTTTAGGGTGTGCTTGGATGAAATGTCGAAAAATGACATAATAATAGAAATGCTGTCAATGAAATACTATGTAAAGTGAGAAGAATAGAGGGTCACTACCAGAAAATTCTAAAATTAATATTTAAAACTTTAGATTTAGAAAATCACATGTTTGACCCTATGGAGAAAGTGTCTGGCCCCAATCTTTGGATTGAATTAATATGCAAACAATACCATCTTAGTTGTTCATCTTAGACCAGCCTTTGTTACATTTAATTAATAAGAATAATATAATTGCATTTTATAAACGTTTTTCTTGCACAATTTCTAAGGACTATTATTACTAGAACATAGTTACAACTTACAGTGTTATTTAATTGCTTTGATATTGGCTTTCGGAAGTTAGTGTTGTTTAATCATTAAGCTTTAGTATGTTGATATTGAAAATTATGATTATATTTTAAGTGATTTTAGATTATGTATGTCACATGTATGTTGTCAGGTTATAAAACAGTGTTTAATTAACAAGTCTTGCAATGCAGCATTTTCATTAGTCAGTGTCATAATTCTTAAGTGAAGTTATTACATGTACTTCGAATTTTAATATTTTGTCTTGTGTCTTTTTCTTTGTAAGGCTTTAGACTTCTTTCATTGTTAAAATAAGTACATGGCATTTAGCATTCTTGCATGCACAGTAGACTATTTTGATAAAGCTTTTCTAGGATTTATAAGTATGTACATGTAAGATATCTCCATGTGTAAGTATAGCAAATTCCAGATAAAGAACTCAAAGAATTGACGTCTTTCAAAGCAGTAAAAGAGGGAAAAGTTTTGCTTATATTTGAATGTGCTGTCAGATTTGGACTTATTCTATTACTTCATTGGTCATTCTTTATAATTGTTAAATTTCATTGAACTTTTAGTGACACTAACATTAACTCTAGTAATTTGAATGCTCAATATTTGTTATAAAATCCTCCTACATAAATACAGGTTACTATTCTTATTGATAATGAGTACAGAAATACTGTAGTGAGTATTAAAATCAGTGGGGTTAATGTATGTGCCACTGACAGTTTAATAAAGTTTAACAATATACAAATGTATAATATGATATCTTTGTGTGAAGTGAACCATGCCCTCCCAACTTTATCCTTATCTTTTTCTCAGGTATTTTGGAATATGACGGGACCTTAGAGATATTTCCTGGTATTTTCTTACTGTAGTGCCTTTTCTCTCTCCTTACAGAAACCCATGCATGAAACTTATAGCAGACTTTTTAATGGAATGTACATATATTTGTTGCCATAGAAATGTTTGCAAAACTAGATTCTATTTTTGCTTTTAATCTTATTTTAAAATTTAAATTCCTTTAGACATTTTGATTGGTTAATAAAACTTATTAGCCTATAACAGATGTTTGAAATGGGTGCACCAGTGCACTTTGTCAATACTACAGATTTTAATTGGAATTAATATTTCAAGTTCGGAGTTTAAACTTGGTATATTGTTTGCAGAAAAAGACAGGAGTACTCCATTTTAACTGCCAGTTCATGATGTATAAAATCTAATTGTATTAAAAAATTGGTTCATTTGAAAAAAGACAAACTATGGTTACAAATAATACATGTATCATGTGCTAATGCGTGTAGAAAACTGAATGATACTGCATGATTTTTTATCAGAAGTTATTAAAAAGTTTGAAGAAAAACGTTTTGAAAAATTCCATCAATACAAGTTAATATTTTTTGTGTATTTTGCATATTTTGGTATATTTTACTGCATGAACATTTTTTCACCAAATCTTATCAACTTGCACTGCTTATTGATGATGAATTTTTCACTCACAATTTGAAATTATTTTTGATAAAAGTGATGTGGTTTTTCTTATTTTTTATACACTGTATTAAGTACTGCACACCATATGAATGTGTAATTATTTTGTTGTACCTTTTATAAAAACATTTTTTATGTAAAACTTTAAAGCTTGTCTACCTAGTTCGATAAATCCTGTTTCCCAAAGATAACTTCAGCTTGTGCTTAGTCCTCTGGTACCCTTCTTACACCAAAGGTAGTAAGAATGTGATATCAACTGGAGGGTACCAGGGGGCTAAGCACTAGCTGGTACCCTTCTTACACCAAAGGTAGTAAGAATGTGATATCATCTGGAGGGTACCAGGGGGCTAAGCACTAGCTGGTACCCTTCTTACACCAAAGGTAGTAAGAATGTGATATTAACTGGAGGGTACCAGGGAGATAAGCACTAGCTGGTACCCTTCTTACACCAAAGGTAGTAAGAAAGTGATATCAACTGAAGGGTACCAGGGGGCTAAGCACTAGCTAGTGATTTCCATAGGTAACTGGCCACAAATCTTTTCATGTTAAGGTAGACATCCCCCTACTTTCCAACAAATGTGTATGCAGGGTACCTAAATCAAAAGTCATATTATTAAACTTTTATAATCTGTTGCAGCAATGCATTCATTGTTCTGAGACAGCGGTGATGTTAATGACTAAATTTGAATTTACACTAACTGTTACTGAAATTAAAAGTCTGATTATGGATCTTTGAACCACTTCTTTTCATTTACTATGCCATACATGAAGTCAGGATGCTAAAGTAAATACTTAAACATAAACAAGAATCGCAATAAATTAATTTTTCATAGAATTTTGCTAACATTTATATCATTCATGTCTTCTTCTATGTATTTTTACAGAGTCAGAGCTTGCACCTAAAGTGGAGACAGAGAAAATAAATGAACAATATATGAGTTCCAGACATTGGTTAGAGAAACATGGTTTAGTTGCTAAGAAACTAGACTTATTTGATGTATTAGGAGGTGTAGCATTTCATCATAGAGATGGTGTAGTGGATTTACAGACACATCCATTAGATGAATACCAAACTGATGCTGTAAGATTGTGTTGTTGTTGTTTTGTACTTTTATATTGGTTTATTAATTCTTTGATGCAAGTTAAGCAATTAAAATCACCTTGGTTTTTTCAAAATCATAAATGTTAGACCATTTTAATTAAGTTCCAATTGAGAACCAGAAGGTCCCTACATTAATATTGTTAATATCATTTTGCTATTTAGAGTGTCAATTTAACTTGCAGTGAATGATACATGTACTTTTTTTGATTCATGACATTGTCTGTTTCAGTATTCACATGTATTCTAAAGCAGAATTAAAAGAAGCTGTACCCTGCCCCTTTTTCTCACCTCTCGGTCCCTTTTTGCCTTGTCCATATGTAAAAATAGTTATTTTGAAAATCAACCCTGTGATATGTACCCTGTCCCCTTTTTTCTGCCTTCCTGCCCTTTTCTGAGTTCTAAAATAATGATACAAAATAATAAAAAAACTGAACTTGGAAATTGTAGCAATTCAAGTAATTGTACCTTGAAGGAACAGCGTATGGAGGGCAGCGTATGTTATTGTATTGCCTGGTATAAAACTTAGACTTTCTCTTATAATTTCAGCTACGATTTAAGAAGTTAGTTAATGCTAAATACTGTGATAGATTTCCTGTGGTAAGATGGAAGGATGGTAAAGTTGTACATGTACAAGTTACACCTGAACTACATCGAACATATGAACAAAAAATGTTAACAGCATTAAGGGCTGTACAGAGACGTATTGATTGGTTGAATCAAGGTAGTAGAGCCCTATTTGGAACCCTTATTGAAGATCAGATATATATTGTCATAGATACGTCAGAGTCGATGGTTCCCAGCATACAATATGTGAAAGATAAATTGTTCCTTCTGATGCAGGTAAGTCTAAGTCTCTGTACATGGTTATACATGTACACAGGGACCAGGAAATTCGCCGATGTCAATCGGTCCAAAGCCGTCCGAGTACCGGATACGGGTTTTAACGTGTACCGTACGGACCAGACCGTTTACTGTACTTTATTCACGACCATGTTAGTACTTTTTTGCTCCCCTTTATTAAGAAGGCATACGATACATAGGCATTGTTTGCTTAAGTTACATTTTTACAAAACTTAACTTCTATTTAGCAAGAAAACGTGGTTTCCGAAATTACTCCCGCTATCGTCGGTCGGTTCAACAAACAGAACTTGAAAAAAAGACTGTTTCATTTAGCTCTAATGTTGTTGGAAAACTCCGTCATTTAGGCAAATTATTTTAACTGCGCATGCGCAAATCGGGTCCAAAGTAAATGCCACACGTAGATTAAAACGTTTGTCATACGTTGTGACGATCTAGCGTGGGTCGTGAAAATGTATGGCATCTCATCACAATGGTTCAAGCGGTTTCGTTAAACACAAAAGAATATCAAATTGTGCATAGTACACCTATTTATAAATAAATTAATGACAAAACTGTTCGTTTTGAAAATTATTTTCGATGTTATCAAAGAAGGGAGAAGTGTGGTTGAATTTTGATCATCAAGAACTGTACCTTCGATTAATTGCGTAGATACATGTCCTAAGATTATTTCTTATTATTCACACCTCAATTTACGGCGTAAAAATAAATCATGAATCAAGTCAAACAAATTAAAGATCAAACGAATACAATAGGAATTGAAAACAAAAGCTATTAAATTGTTTTCTTTATAATTATTCATAAAACTTTCTTCATAAAACATTATTGTTTTTTACAAGTTTACAGGTTTCAAACAGACCGACTTGAAAAAACGTAATCGGTTCGATCGACATGATAAAGTAAGAACATATTCTTCTGCTGTTCTTCAATTTAATCGAGTGCAAATCAAGCGTACCTTGCTGTGCTCGATAAAAAAATATCACTGCCTCAACCCCGCGTGATACATGTAACCATGGATACGTTATACAGGGTCCTTGATGTGTAACCTGTGGGCAATTAAGCAGGATATTACATCAGTAAACAGTGGGTTTATGCAACTGATAGTTGTTTGATAATATTTTATCGATACGTTTTCTTGAAAATTATGGAAATTAATGGTTTGAGGTCAAAATTAGCGAGTTTTTCCCGGACCGATTTTTCTAAGGATTTTGAAATCTCAATCGGTCCAAAATGAAAAAATCGGTCCGAAAACCGAAAAACCGGCGATTTCCTGGAAGAGTCTGACTTTTTTTCTACCTTTCTAAAAGTAATGTAATTACTATGATTAGTGTGATACAAAATGGTCGAAGCTGGTATGGTTCAACAGAATTAACCTGAGCTTGAACTACCTAATTATAATAATTACACACTTCACTTACATAAAATCATGAGTTTCCGTATGCGTGTATACGGTTATACGTGTTTATAACAACTGATGTGAGTATAAATCAATTTATTTAAAGTGGCATGTCATTGTACTTTTAATTTTGGACACATTAGTTTTTGGGTAAACAAGTACAGGTCGTATTCTAGGTCATGCGTGTTTTTGTACTTTAAACAATGGACTTGCCCACTAAATAGGTAAATAAGCCAATGCATGAACAGCATTTTAATGATTTAAACAGGATACTTTGAAATTTAACATTATATTTCAATAGTGTATAATTGCACTCTATAAATTTTATATAATGATGTGTTTATAAAATGAGTGTAAACTAACTAAACTATAAATTTGTAAAAATAAATCACCCCTAAATATTATTGTGAAATGAAACCGGCAATGTTTATATACGCAATGTTTACGTGGACGACCTGTAAGTCAGCAGTATTATGGCACAGTTTCAAAGTATTTATTTTTATGAAAACAACATTAATTGTTCAGTACATGTATTTTGCCGATAGCTTCTGATATAGCTCGATTTACAAACGAAGACAAAAATAGGCTGTAAATACTGAGTTTAATATATTTAAGAAATAACTTACAGTTGTCTATATTTTGTTGTCTAATAAAATATAGGCACGAGTTGTGATGCGCGTATGATTAAATCACGAGTGCTTTAGCACGAGTGATTTAATAAGCGCATCAAACGAGTGCCTATATTTTATTAGACAACAAAATATAGACAACTGTAAGTTATTTCGATTCTAACATCGTAAAATACATCCGTAGAAAAGATATATTTATAGAACTATTTCTAACTGTCAGAAACGTCATGCTGTTGAAATCCACCCCTGTGCAAAGGCCGAAAATAGCATTTATTTACACAATTCTCATGGATAGGTGTTTCTTATTCCGAACAAAAAATATTAAAATCTTAATTATAGAATAGAAACCAAATTGTATAAGTCAACCCTTATAAACTCGGGCGCCATTTTCGGCTTTGCGCATTTAACGTGGGGAGTAAAATTTCAACAGCCGTCACGAGCTATATTTTGTTGAATAATAAAGCATAGATGACGTCACATTAAATAAAGAGTGAAAACGCACGTGCCTATGTTAGAATCTTGCATAAAGGTCAAGCTCAGGTTAATTCTGTATGGACTATAGATGAGCTGGCAGGATCCTTGGATCAGAATTTGACAAGGTTCTCAATCCACCAGTGGTTACTGCTTTATCAATAACCTTATCATTATCTTTTTCATTTATACTTTCATTGTAGCAGATCTAGGAAATTGAGTTTTAGACATTTAGAGCTATTAAAAGCCTTTTGTTATTTAATTGAATTGATTTGTCTGCATTTTATATAGGTGGTGCATTGTTACAATTTGAAATCATAGCAAAATCTAGTTGTCCTTGTGTGTCTAATTCAAACATTATAAGAACATTACATTCATTGTTGCCATCATACTGAAATTCATCATAATTATAATAATCATAATAATCATCATCATCAGCATCATTATTATCATCATCATCATCATTATTATCATCATCACCATTATCTCTATTGTAATTAATGTCATGTATATTTACAGGAACAACTGAAACACAAAATGAAGTTTAATCTGATAGCATTTAATAGTAAAGCCCAAGTATGGCAGAATAGACTAGTAGATGTAACAGAGACCAGTTTAGAAGGTGCCTGGAGATGGATACAAGGTCTTTCATGTTGGGGTTCTACTAATACGTACGCTGCACTACAACATGCTCTAAGTGATCCCGGTACCCAGGCTATATATCTACTTACTGATGGACGTCCTGATCAGGTATATTTTATTATTGTATAGCATACTTTTAAACCATCACTGGTCACTCCTGTGCTTTTATGTGTCTGGACCCCTACGTCAAAATAGCTGCCACAGGACTTAAAATTAGTTTTTTTTAAATGAATTTAGTAAATTTCAGCCTTTGAAATGTTCTAGCACTTTAGACCTCATTTAGGAAAATATAACTGATAGAAATGCAAATTAAGCATTGAAAAAAAGAAAAAGTTGCATTTTTGCCTCTAGTGTTGCCAAGTGCCGAGTGTTACCTTGGTAACATTCAAACGGCTCTTCTTGAAAGATCATCACCTAGGGAATAATTTGGCCAAGTTTAGCCATTTTGGCAGGATGAAATATATAAAACAAAATTTTGATCTAAAAGCATGATTAGATTAGTCCAGTGATGAGATAAATTTGTGGTTTGGGAGACATAACTTGTTTAATATTGTTTGTTAGCTGATTGTTAAATACCTTACCTTGTATCTCTGTAAGATATTCTCTATATTTTCAGCCTCCAAAGTCTATCATAGCTCAAGTACAGATGCAACATAGTGTACCAGTACATACTATATCATTTAATTGTAATGATTGTGAAGCTAATCAATTTATGTATGATTTAGCTAGAGCTACTGGTGGTAGATATCATTATTTCTCTGAGAAAGGTGTCGAGGTAGAAGGTCAACCTGAATCATTTGAGGTAAATATTAAAATATGAAACTTTTTTATATGTGCCTTTACAAACACAGGTAACTGAGATAGGTCTTACTGTATTAATACCCTTTTTAAGTGACTGGACTGTAGCTGGCTGAACAGGGCTCAACACCAGTGGTCTTTTGTCCATTGTCCTTGATGACCTGACTTTAGGTTTGCGTTAGGTCGGCAGTTTCTGTTGCCTCTTCTTTGTAGTCGCCCTTCACCAAACTTATAATGTTTGACAGCAGGGCTGCTCAGATAACTTAAGTTTCCAGACGATTTTACCTTGGCCATTGAAATTGTAGTATTGTCTGTATAGAATTATCCTTATTTTGTGATGGAGTGGGTGTATTCGAGTGATTACAATATTGAATTCTTTGGATAATGGGTCTTATGTTAGTTTGATTCTCATTTAAAATCCACCATGTTCCCTTAAATGAAAACTATATTTTAAATACTGGCCCCTGGGACCAGAAATCTAACTTAAGAGTCATATTTTTGTTAATAAGCATATTTTATTTGTGTTTATAAACAAACCATGTATCATTTGTTGAACAGAGTGAAGATATAAGAATGTTAAAGGATGAGCTAAGTAGAGGTTTAGAGAATTTAGATAGAGTGGCTGAACTCAGAGATGAATGTGCTAAATTATCATGGAAGAAAGAAATTGATGAAATGAAATCTTGTAGCAGGTAGTGCTTTTTTATTTTTAATACAATCAAATATATGACAGCCACCCGGCTAGCACAGTTGGTAGCACGCAAGTCTACTGATCGAGGGATCTTGGGTTCGATTCCCGGGCGGGGCATACTTTCGTGGAGTTTGGTCATGAAATTATTTCTACGGTCATTCTCCCTCCTACCAATGATTTTTAATTATGTAGGGCAGTTGTCAGTCATTGACGAAAGTATGTGCTTAGTAGTTGGTTAACAGCTGAATCCAGAGATTTAGCCTTTCCAGGAGGAGTGAGTAGGTTGACTGACCGCAGTTATATGACCTATAAAATGTGTTGCTACGGTGCTAAACCCAACAAAACAAACAAACAAACAAATCAAATATACGACCTTTATAGATTATTTTAGTTTTTGTTTTTAATGAATATACATGTATACAATCTGATTAAAACCTGATCTTAAATTCTCCACTATCCCTAGCTGTTTTGTTATGAGGATTATGTTCAGGTGACCTTTTCTCCTTATAATATGCATGAGACAGTCATTATGTTTAGTCACTTGTTTACATTGTCTATGTTATGTGAATACATGTTACACCACCCTCAAATTAGCTTGTAAACATCGGTCTAAAAATAGAAATTACAAAATCCTATTAATAATGTTTTGTCTAGATGAAAGCTACGCATTGATTAGTCAACACAAAGGTAATCTTGACGTAACCCTCGTTACGAACCTTAGAGATCCTGTATGACAGCGCTCTTCAGGATATCTGTTTAAAGAGATTGACATGTATATAGCTAGAGTATTTAAAAGAATAAGTTGTATTGTAATGTTCTGCTAAAAAATACCATATTGGTCATTGCATAATCATGCAATTTTTAAAGATTTTTCAGT
Organism: Mactra quadrangularis; assembly: GCA_025267735.1. Taxonomy (NCBI): domain Eukaryota; kingdom Metazoa; phylum Mollusca; class Bivalvia; order Venerida; family Mactridae; genus Mactra; species Mactra quadrangularis. Next base: position 34,964,878 of record CM046308.1, on the reverse strand, counting down.
CCCAATTGCTTAAAATTTGAGAAGAAAATGTCTTTACTTGAATTGGAATTATGTATAGAGTTTGCTTGAATGCCATTGTGTTAAGTCTATTGTCTGTAGACCACATTGTATTTTTGGACGTGCTTATTCTGTGTATTAACTGTCTGTTATGATGTGATGTCACCATAACAATCAAGGTAACATAATTCAGCACTTAGTAGAAGAAAATAATCTAAAAACATCTTTTTTTTTTTCTACAGAAAACATCCAATGCCAGGTACAGACCGGGTTTCAGCTGTTCCGTCAATGGATCCACAAAACTTGTATAGATCAGCTACCCCAACTCCTCCACCAAGACCTAGCAGTGCCCCACCACCGTTAGACAGAGATAGATCATCAACACCACCTCTAAGGGTCACAACCTCTGTGGAGTCAAGGTCATTTAGTATGGCTAAAAGAAGACCAAGTAGTGCTCGACCCACTACTGCTAGAGGACCATACAAACCTCTGGCTGCAGGTTGGTTCATACAGGAGTATATTACTCTGATTTATTGTAAAAAAATACTCATGCAGTTTCTTGTTAATTGAAAAATTTCATAGATTTTTTCTTTACTATTCTAATTCAAAGCACACAAATAAGTGTAACATGTTGCATACTGATATTTTAAATAAATTTTTAATATTTCCTGGGAAGAATTGCTAACATATGCCTGTGAAAAACTTTTAGCAGAGTTGTTTCAACTCTTCTACTTTAAATGCTTACATGTTAGTCCATACAGATAATTTTCATGATAAATTTAACTTTGTGGTTAAAGAAATTTTTGTTCTGAAATAAGATGTTAGTGGTTTGTCATGACTATGAACGAGTTGATAATACCTATTTTAGGACATACCAGAACTAGTCTATTAAGGACATTAAACAGTCAAGGAAAGTTTAACTCTGATGAATGGTTGCTACCAGAGACTAGACAATTGTTTGAGAAACAAGCGTCACGTCAGAAAACATTAGCTAGAGGTATAATATTTTAAAATGATAATCTGTAATTTATTCATTGGTTTGATCCCCACCCTTATCCTACGAATATTAAAACCTGATCTAAAATTCTCTTCTTGTATACTACCTTATTTTACATCTGACAAGCCCACAGTAAATGTCAGATTCATATGACCATTACTATATTATAATATAACGCAACTCGCAAGAAATTGTCCAATTACAGCACATGAATAACATTATTGTTCCACCGTTTTTTTTTATTTATTTACTGCATGTTTTTTATAGTTACTATAAAGCATAATTATGTTGTGTACACATGTTAATTATAAATGTCGAAATAAATTTTTGAAATTCAGCTTTAATGAAAAATCCTGTAATAGAAATGTGTGTTTTTGTTAATAAAGGAAGTTTTTTTGGTACAAAGTTAGATCTATAATAATAATTTTAAACTTGCAGAACAAGACAATTTTGGTTTAGTTAACTCATTTGATGATCAAATTATTGGTAGGTTTACTCTGTAGGAAACTGATCTCTTGTTCAAGATTTTTAGAATCATCTCTCTCTGCATGGAAATTATCTTTATCTTTCTTCGTCTTCGTACTTCTGTTCTGACATCTCACTTTTATTATTATACCCCCGCTTCGAAGAAGAGGGGGGTATACTGTTTTACCCTTGTCCGTGCGTCCGTTACAAAATTTCCGTCGCAGTTTTCTCAGCAACTATAACATGCAGCAGCCTAATACTTTGCATATAGCTTCATACCATAGTCCCATGTGGTGTAAAGCGATTTCATGCTCCTTGCTTATCTACTTCCTGTTTGACACATATTTTTAGATTTTTGCAGGGGTATCACTAGTGAGCATTAGCGGACAGATTACTTGTTTTCTATGGAGTAGCATTGTTATTTGTAGTTTGTTATAATGTTACAATTAAAAAAGATACAGTGAAACCTCTCTACAACAGCCAATTACAGCAATGCTAAAATATCAGTAGGAAAACTCATGAAACCTCTCTACAACAGCCAATTACAGCAATGCTAAAATATCAGTAGGAAAACTCATGAAAATAATTCCTTTGAGTCAACTTTCAGATAGTAAGAGGTGACCACAAGGCTTGACATTAACTTTTGATGTAGGTTGTCCATTTTAGACAACCAGAGATACATTTTACTTCCCGCACCAAATCTTTACTTGCCCAATCAAATGGTGATTCCTACCACAATTGGGGGTTATATAAGATTATGAATACATTATTAATAACATTAAAAGCTTGACTATAAATATTCATTCAGTAAAAAGGGGTTTACGAAAACAGCATATTTCAGTACACTCTTCACTGGGGAAACAAAATGTGTAAAAATCTTTTACTATATTCTGGATGCCCAATCAGACAACTTGCATCAAAATCTTGTTTCCCGAACTAAAAGTTAGGTTTAACAACTAAACAACTTTTAATGTCAAAGAGTGTTGTTGATGTGTGACTGTTTTAGAGAGACAACTGTTGTTAAGAGTTGTCTATGGTCAGGAGATTGCTGTTATTAGGAGGTTTCATTGTTGATTGGTCTATAAAGTTCAGTGACTGTTTTTTTGTATCTAAGAACTTTTTATAAAAAATTGCTTTATTGGTTACAGTTTTAGAAGAATATGGACTAGCTCCACATTTTGTTGACAAAGGTTTATATAGTGTTTTCATGCATGTCTTGAACTATATTCAAAAGGGCTTAGAAACAGTGTTAAGTAAAATATTATGGTTTCCTGATTAAGATATTCGGATGCTAATTTGCTGATGTTATGCTCATATATAGAATATGAGCATATTTTGCAAATATTAAAAGATTATTTATTCTACAAGTAAGCTGTTTACAAAGTGGAGTAACATTGTTTGTGACCCAATGCATTATTATTCAAATGTAAGGTCTCATGAAGGAACCATTATTAGAGCTATCATTTCTGTATACTTACAAAGTCATATTGATTGGAAGTTTCTATAAAGCCCTTTTTCAATGTCCTGACATGATGAATATATTAAACTATTTTGATGTGTTACAGATGTGGCTAGAATAAAACTACACTGTAGAGTGATGTTACCTATGCTCGGTCACTTTTATATCAAATTTTATTTGGGTTAAAAGATTTCTTATAATTCAGGTAATGTTCCAATGGTAAAAGCATCTTTATGTATGTCTACTTCCGTTTCCAAAAAACAAGCGTCTACAAAACCCGGATGTTGGATAAAATTGAAACGGAGCACCATAAGTAAAACGTAGCATATTTTGAAAAAAAAGCAAATCAGTGCTCGGTCACCTTGTTTTTAAGTAAAAAAGAAGTAAATATGTGATCATTCTGTTGTAAACAGGTAAACTATTGATTAAATACTAGCGATTTATGTAAATGATGATATTTCTTGAATTATTTTACTTATAATTAATGAATGAGATGGAGCTAGTGAAACTCGATTTCCTAGCAATCTGCAACTATCGTCTGTATAAATTATCAAGCGTCTGCATGATCATGATTTGGGGTTTTCTTTGAGACTCTAACAGACATCACTAAAAAAAAACACAAGTTGCAAGGTTTCCATTTTAATTTACTAAATTTACAGAGGGTGACCGAGCATTGGTAGTGACCAAGCATAGGTAGCTGACTCTTTATAATTATATTCTCATAGGCGATTGATACTTTGAATGTGTTCTTCTTGATAGGTTATAAAAATCTCTTCATTTTTGTCCTGTTAAATACATACTTTGTATAAAGCTAAATGTAGTTTGAATATATGTATTAGTTTGTCTTTTCAACACTTAGCATAGCTAGTGATAGCTTCAAGACTTAGTGTTAAAAGTTAAATGAATATTGATGGGTCAGTGCAAAACAACACTAATTTCTTCATATAGTATAAACATGTAGTTTGACTAGTTTTACACTGACCCATCTATACTTTTTCTGACTTTTCAGGGGGCCCTGTTTTCTCACATATGTTTTCTTGATTTTTCACTTTTCAATGTTTTGAAATAAATAGAACAAAATCACTGATACACTGTAAGACACTTATGAGTTGTAGCTGAGGTATAATACAACACTTGCACTCCCTTGCCTTCAAACTAGCTTTTTTATGGCAACATGGTAGAGTGTCCACTTACAACTTGAGAGATTTCCATTCAAACCATTGATTTTTATCAGTTAACAGATAGCTGCCAGTTTAGCAACAAACATTGTATCATATACAATCATTTTAAAACTGGGTTTTAATTTACTTCCAGTTTTAGAGAACTACAACATGTCACCTAGAGTGGTTGATATAGGTTGTATTATTGTTTGATTGTGACTTATTGTTGTTCATACTACATTATGCGTTTTGTAATTTAACCCTTTATTATACCCCCGCTTCGAAGAAGAGGTGGGTATACTGTTTTACCCTTGTCCGTGCGTGCGTGCGTCCGTCCGTCCGTTACAAAATTTCCGTCACAGTTTTCTCAGCAACTATACCATGCAGCAGCCTGAAACTTTGCATATTGCTTCATCCTATAGTCCCATGTGGTGTAAAGCGATTTCATGCTCCTTGCTCATCTACTTCCTGTTTGTCGCATATTTTTAGATTTTGGCGGGGGTATCACTAGTGAGCATTAGCTCACAGATTTACTTGTTGTTGCTCATGTTCCCTGATTGGAGGTTTATGTATGTCCATTGAATGATCTCCAGTAATGTAAAGGATTTCAGCTGCCAGCTTCCAGCATGCAAGAAATCCCCTCATTAGAGCCCTATCTATAACTCAGGAACCCTGTGTTTTGATAGAAGAATTAATCTTATATTGTTAAATTGTATTCAACTGTCAATGGCAAATACATTTATTCCACTGATTTTAATACTCAATGCTATACTTCAGTACTCATTATCAATGAAATAAGATATCTATCTATTGAAATTATTAAGTACTTAAATCAGCAGGGTTAATGTATTGGCCACTTACAGTGGAATTAAGTTTAACAGTATTGCAAGTAAAGAGTTTGTAGGTAGGGTACCTATGTATTGTAGATACAAACTAAGATTGGCTGTATGAAGGGGATCTCTTACATGTTGTAAGCCTGTGCTTTTACCAATCTATGTAGTCATTTAACTCGGTATTAAAACCCCTGGAAACACTATTTATGTTTGTCATTTTGTTTTTACACAAACATTCTTTCATTCTGATATCACCCCCTTGTAATATCACTTTGGAGAATAATTAGTTATAATGCTAAATAATCGAGAGGCATTTGCATATGGAAGTCCCTGCTGAGCACTTTTAAAGATATGGTTTTGTTAGACAAGTACAATGCATGGTTTTGCTTTAAGGTAGCAAAATTATTATTGTTGTCTCTTGAATAATGCTGAGTGTATCCAGCTAGCTAAACTTTTCTAGCTTGTATTGAATTGTAGCAAACAATTTGTGTAGAAAATCACTGTTAAACTGTAGGAAATTAGTAACACCCTTATGCAACTGGCTCTTGATTAAATCATTGGTTGTGGCTCATGCTTGGTCATTTCATTTATTAAGATCTACTTTACCCTGGGTGATAGTCATTCAGAAAAAGCCATTTGAATCACAATCCCAGATACCATGAAATGCTGGGTTGAATCAAAATAGACAATGCAGTTTTTGCTCTCTTTTAACTATAAATTTGCATTGCATTCTGTTATATTTTCCCAAATGTATACATACAAAAGGTCATGTACATCCTTTACTTTTGATTATATCTTTTGTTTCATCCTTTAGTCAATGAATGGATTATTTGATTATTAATATAAGCCAGTGTTATAACTTGTTCACATTGACCTTTGAGACAAAGCATTCTATATAGTAACTTTATGTTAATCTGTCTCAGGTTAATTTGATATAGCTATGTTGATGTGGCTTTGTTTCTGTTTTTGTAACCTAGAACCTGTCCATGGTTTGAAACATTGCTATACACATACATTTTATGTAGTTAGAACTAGGTTGTATCCTGACCTTGTGAATTGTTGTCAATTGTATTAATCAAATTGCCATATCTTATTCATTGTTCAATAAAATTGTACAAAATGTCTTAAAATTAGTAAAAATTCATGCAATACCCTATGTTTTTGTGTGCCTGCTTAAAAGTTGCATAGGGGGTTGGTAATGTTTGGATGTCCCAATCTTGTGTTGCAATCATAATTAAATAATTTTTTGATGGATCTTAAAATATCTTTTCCACTAGAGATATCGCCTGCAAGATTTGACCTGCAGCACCATAGTCATGGTCATATAATGGTCATTCAATATGTATGAAATCTGCAACTTTTGGGGCATATGTCTCTTTTAGTGAAGTGAATTTAATTCTTGTTAAAAGATATACAATGTATCTATTCTGTTTTTGTGCGTAAATATAATATTTTGAATGAATTTCTTCTTTGTTTCTTTTCTTGAAGTAAATATGTGCAATAATATTTCAAAACTTTACTTAATCTTGTGCTTCTTTGTGCTTGACTTTGTACATTTTCCTGCTTTGCGATTAACCATTTGAATGTCTGTGCTGAGCTACTGGTAAGACCTTGAGTGTTAAAAAAATGCTACTAAGTGTGGCCATATTTGTCCTGGATCTGAGATTATAGATAATTTGGATAGTTTTAGATAAATGTTTACCTGTGTTATGAGTTGTTTTTACCATGTTATTTAAAGCTATTAAAATTGAGTTTTAAATCTTATATTATTAACTTGCACAAAAATAAATCAATTTTGAATCATACTGTATTGATATTTCTATTACAGTGGGTCTCTGTGAGTGAAGAGGCTCTAAAGCTAAAGCTACTGTCCCATAAACATAAAAATAGTCGTGAGGGCACCGTATGGGCGCCGTGCGATAAAACACAGCAAGGACCCATACAAACTCTTGTGTACCTGTACGGACTGTTGCCTCTTTACCAGGTTCCGTGTGATGAGCCCTGGATACACATATCAATTTCAGAGTCAAATCGTGAGCAAAATTGTGGCCGAGTATGGATTAAACATGCATAATATGCATTATCGTCAAGCTACGGCTCCGTACATGTGTGTTGTTTTGTACTATGTGAGTACCGTCACCTTGACACGCAAGGCTTCCCACGGTCTACGACTGTCTGCACGTACAGGTCCGTAACAAGCCACGATTTTATGGGACTGAGGCATGATAATTTCTTTAGATATATTTAATATCTTCCACCCCTGGTGATTAAGCAGAAGATTTTTTATGTATATAAAGAATTAAAGGTTTGATTACCACAGGCACATCTTAGTGATATTTAATTATCTGTTATATTGTGTATCAATTATGATCTATCTATATTTCAGTGGAAGCAAAAGAACAAAGAATGTTACAAAGACCTTCATACAGAAACAGAAGATTGATCAAGTAGGTTTATATCATATCTAATGCATGCTTACACCTTGTTACTATAATGATATGTCTCTACCATTGAACACATTTTATTATATATTGTATTAACACTATGTTCATGGGTCATGTCTGACCTAATACATAATTATTGTATTGTATTCTATTTTGATTGAAATGAACTCTTGAAACTCTTGTGCAAAATATTGGGATAGTGCCTTTAATCCTTAGCCTGCTTATGGAGATAAAAAACAGCATTTGTTATGAGGGCTGCTGCATACAGTATATCATTGAGTATACTATAGACTATGGTCAAATTTGATACATGGAACAGTTAACAGCTTGGAACCAAACAAGATGCAGAGTAACTAATGTCTGGTCAGGTTCAAGCTGTTTGTCTTTCAGACCAGACACTTGGCATGCAAAGATTTAATAACTAATGAACTAAACCGTTTCATCATTTCTCATTAATAAAGTTCCAAGAAAAACAAAATATCTACTCATTTCATTATAATATGTAAGCAAGTTGCTTTCATACAAATAAATCATAAGCTTTTCTATGGAAACCTTAAGAGAGCGGTTAGCGGCTTTGACCTCCCATGAAATTTCTACATTGTTTCTGTTAAATTTTCAAATTTGTACAGCCATACTTTAACTATAGATTTTTTGTTACTTACACTACTTTTTTGATATTTCAGATCATGTAATATGTCTACTAAACAATGGTTACATAAGAATGGTCTGGTTGCTAAGAAACTAACATTATTGGATGCACTAGCACCTACAATGGTTACACATAAATCTAAATATGTACCGATACTTAACAAACATGTACTAGCTAAAGTGTTTGATGAGGTAAGTTTACCATAATTTTCGTTTATCATAAATTGCTCAATGATTTATCTGAAAATTAGGAAGATTGGTATCAATGTTTCTTAGCTTGTCTGAACCACTCTTAAGACCAATAGGTCAACTCTAGTAGAACTGGTTGCTGAGGAATGTTGCATAATTTTCTGTGTAGACAGACAAATGTTCACAAGTCCTTATATTAGAATTGATACTCAGCAACTTCACTCTCTTACCCCATACTTACTGGCAATTTTGCTCTGTACATGAAACAGTGCAATTTACAGGTGTCTGTAAGGGACTTAAAAGTGATTGTACCTGTTACAGCAGATGATCTGTTTAAAGTGCTATTTATGAACTGCCAAAACTATTTGCCTATATCATATCTAAAGACTGATGGAGGCTTAAATTATGGTAGATGTATTTGTTTGGGCTACTAGCCTCAAACAAATGAAAATTGAAATTATGTTGTTCATTTTGTACATTATTGTTTGATAAACTTAATTACATGTACAAGTATGTTAAATGGGTTTGAAATATTTTCAATCTAATGTATATATTTTCCAGGTACTTCCAATAGCTCATGTATCAAACAGACCTAGGAAATCCATAAAACTAATCAATCCAAATGGTGTAGATTTAAAATCTTATGAAGATAGATTAGAAAGAATGATATCATTATATAACAAACGTTTAGACCTGATGGTGTGGAATGCTATCCCCACTGATGTCAGGGTTGAAGAGTAAGTAATAGGGGCTTTTATAGGGGCTATAATGATTGGTCTAGTGGGAAGGAGGGTTGTCTGAATCCTCTTCCTGAGAATTTTCAAAGATATGAGTGATTTAAAATGATAATGGTTGTTTAGGATAATTTGTTACAAAACTATGATATTGTATGTAAACAATCCTCAAGGGACCTTTCTCTTCTCAACTTAAGCATTTGGATATAAAAGTCAGCAAAATTTGCATGACTGCATTGACCAAGGTGGTTTTTATTATGGAACTTTTCTTTAATTCGAAGAATATGCATTCTTTAATTCAATGCTTTCAACAGTATTTTTTAAATGAAATTTTAATGGTGATTTTTGTGCAATGTTACTGTAGTTATTGCTTAATTGTATAATATAGTACATTTTATATATTAATATATTTTATTCATTTTCTGATGTACAGGTTTGGTGAGATTGATGGACCAGTTTCCTTTGTAAATAATCGTTCTTGGTTTATGAAGGCATTAGAGGAAGCTAATTGGCCAATTAATGAACAAGATATTCTTTTAATGGAGGAAGAGATAGCCACTGCCGAAAAATATCTTCAACAATCCAAAGATTTACGCAAAGCTGCCAACAACAGCAACGATGATGATGATTTGACAGTGTATTCTGATAGAGCTAGCAATGTATCAGGACTTTCAGCAAGGTCAAAGGAACTTTCAAGGTCAAAGGAATCTGTGTCATCTTCTTCAACTAGCATATCCAAAGCATCTGCTAGATCAAAGGATTCACAGGGAACACATAGTTCTAAAAGCAGTAAAAAATCTGTTGAACAAAGAATTGGAAGCCTTGAGGTAATTCCTCATTATTGACCTTCTGTTACTATAGCAACAAAATGTATCACATGACTTTGTCTTGTTTTTGTGGAACCATGGAAACATTGTGCATGAGAATAGCATGGCATGATTTATGCTTTGATGTTTATTCATGTATTTATCTACCATCTATGAATTATATTCACCTTGTATGTTAGAATATTTAAAATCTGAATCAACTTTCTGCCTTTTTATTGTTTACTTTGATTTTGCATTTATATATTATAATTAACAGCAATTTTTGTGAAAATAGTCAAATGTTGATGTGAAACTATGGGATGTTTATTTACTTGGTTTTCGTGAAATCATGTAAAAAATTAGTAATAATTTGTTTCGACATTTATGCATTTATATGAGAAAGAAATGATCAATTAGTTTTGCTTACATTTCAAATATACTGTAAATCTGATAGAAATTATGCTGACTCAGCTTTGGCTCAGTAACAGCTGTACAACTAATACATGTTTGTGGCTCTAGCCTGGAGTTTGGTATTTTTCTTAAATGCTTATTGGGACATTTATTTCATATTTTGATATATTAAATGGATGTTTTTTGGGGGGTCTGGTAGAGACATTTCATGATTGCTGTCATTTTGTTTAAGTGATATACCCATTGCCTGTATGTGATATTTTATTTGTTATCTTTACTTGAATGTATTTTTGTTATGATGTATTGACATGCCATTGTCTGTGTAAATAGTTATACTGTTAGTGTTTTGTTTCTGTTAGGAAATTCTTTGTTAAAAAATTTATAAAGATTTAAGTGAGAATGCTATATGTTCTTAATAACTGTGATTTTTTAATTACTTTTTTGTTTAAAATATAGGTACAAATTACTTACTTATGATTTTTATGTGATAAAAATAATGACTTCACAACTGATAACTAGCAGGGAGGTATCGTTGTAGATCAATAGTAATGCTTTTTTTCATTAGAAAATTATGGAGTAAGAAATGCATGTGTAGTTTATTTTTCATTTTATGTAAATTTATAGTTATCACTGAATGGGTCAATGTATAGCTAACAAATTTAGACTGCTTTGCTATGTTCTATCTCTAGTTAAACACTGATCTACATGTTTATATATTGTCCAAACAGGACCTTAATTTTTTTATAAAAAAATAGACTAGATTTGTTTGAAAGTACTGTGATAAATTTATTATAATTAGCATGATTTTATCTATGTTGTATGACATACATGTATTTAGTTACTCTGAATACTTTCTTTAATACTTGTTTTGTTAGATTTTATTTCACTGTCATTGGCACATAAATTAACCCTGCTGATTTGAATACTAGATATTTGTTTGATAATACCGACACATAAATATTTACTGAAGTACTTCTGTACACACTGTCAGAAATAGTTTTTCATATCTTTGTTCAGGGCTTATAAAATAAATATATAGTATTTAAACCAGCAGGGTTTATTTATGTGCCACTGACAGTTGAATTAAATTTAACTCTACTAAGCTATAACTAGCATCTTTGATCTGCATGTATGTATGTTGTATAGATATGATTTAAGTTAGTTCGTTGCATTGTCTCTTTTTTAATTAGTAATTGAGTAAAACTGAGTATAATTAAATAGTTATCGTAATGGTGGGTTATGATTGATATTTATCTCTCATTTAGGTAGTTATGATGACTTAATTTTTAATAATTTCTGTATAAATATTCATGGCATTGTTAAGTTTATGAAATGAATTTTAGGGAGCTACATTTATATTTAAAGGAAGTCATATTTTGATTGAAAGAATGTAATCATCCTTATTGATTCCTTATCATATTTTTAATGGGTCAGCGCAAAACTGGTATATTAACATGTGAATAACGAATGATGTAGACTAGTTTTGAACTGACCCCATTCATTTGATTATTTGATTAAAATAGTTTTTATCATGTCTGAATGGAAGAAAAAATGTTGCATGCTTAGATTTAGATACATTCTGCCTGAGGGACTGTCTGTTTCAAACAACTATTTGTCATATGCGACCATGTTTTGCACCTCAAAAACATTTTAAAACAATAAATCATTTTGTATACATGATTGGATGCAGAAATAACTGTACTGTATGTTTGGATCATTTGTAGATTAATTTCATCATTACATTATTATTATGGATTATCTATATGCACATATAGATGTATATCAACTTAAGTGGCACCATCCTTTCATTTTGTGTTTGTTTGCAATAACCTGACCAACTTTTAAATGCAATTACTGGATAGACAAGATAAACAATGGTTGATCCAGCAGGGGTCAGTGAGTCTTTAATTGACATATACTTGCACCAGTTATTGTAATGTTTTATCTCAATAGTCTTTTTGTGTTTGTATGTGTTTAAACATTCACATACAAACAAACAATTGTTTGAAACTGTGATTCTAATGGGTAGTTTAAATGTCTGTATGAACCTGTGTAAAAGATCTGGATTGACCTTTCAACTGCAAGACTGAATGGTCAGGTTTTTTGCAAACAAATCATTTTGTAAGGATTGGTGGTGTGATTAAATATTTTTTGTGTAAATTATATGCTGATTTTTTATTCAAAATACATTTTTATACAGATTTTTTTCTCTCAAGTTGCAATAGTTATATTATTTAATCTAGTAATGTAGTATTATATTTAAATGCTTTGAGTTTGAGATTATATATTACACATGGTAGGGTATAGGTTTTTTGATGCACATTATCTGAGCTATAGTAGAGCTTGTTTACTAAGTAGTATTTTAGATAATTTTGGTCACTTGTGTTTTTTTTCCTCTTTGCTTATGTAACCTAGTTGTTTTCTATATTACTGAATTGTACATTCTCAATGACTGACAGAGACATGAACTAGATTATGAACCTGAGGTGGCCATTTTTAAAGAGTACCTTGAGCACAATGTGATTAGAAGAGATGCTTATTCAAGCTGATAATGATTATGTGCTATTTTAGAATGGTATAAATGATAGCAATAATGGCAAATTTACTGTCTTTGGTTTAAGTTTACTTTTGTGTAAGCTAGTTTCTAAAGGTGAATTCATAAAATCAAATTAGGAGTAATGCTGATGTCCAGTCCCGTAATTTAGATTAATGATTGTGTTTTCACTTTGCTTGTATCATAGTTGTTTCTACATACATGTATAGCAAGCAAATATTGTATATCTTGTATAATCTGTGTGTCACTTCACTTACAGGTCCGATAAACTTACATTATAATATCTGCTATGAAATTATCTCCCTTGTAAAACTTATACTTTCTAGTATGAGGTTATCTCCCTTGTACATTTCCCTTTTATGATTTGTATTCACATTCTAGGCTTTTTATATCCCCAGACTAGACAATGTAAAGTTGGTACATGCTTTACTTGTGACAGCAGTGATGTCCCCTTTCGTTTATCCGGACAACACACAGTCACCTTGACTTTAGATGACTTAAAACTTAGTAGATCCTGTCCAAATTGATTGAAATGACTAAAATGCAGTGATCTTGAACCATTGCTTCTCTTAGTTAGGAATTTTTTATTATGTTATGTAAGATTATTAGGCTACAGAGCCAGATTGTTGTTGAGTACTTGTTAGTGTTAAAAAACCTTGTTGGTTTACTGAGCTGTGGTTAGAGATTAGCAGTAATTTGGTCTATATCATGTTGTTTGCCTACTTTTTGTGGTGCTTTGGTACTAACTTGTGTAGTAATAGATACTGTACTATTAATGGTAAATCTTTTATATATTAAAGTAGATGAATCTCATATAGAACATGTATTCAATTTTCCATCCTTTTAACTTTCAAGCCTTTTAAACAATATTTCTGTCTCAGTTTTTTATTTAATTATTTTTACATTATTCAGTATTATTTTTTATTTTCGTCTATATTTTAACATTAATATAAGTATTTTAGTTATATTTCAAGTTGCTTTTAATTATGCACTTAACAAAAATTTAATATATATTATTATATATTGTGATGTGGTCTTGCACCCCGAAGGTTTTTGAGGTTCTTCATTGAATGGAAACTTTGATGAACTCTGATACTTGGAAATAAATGTGATAGTGTGGTAATATATTCTTGTTTATAAAATAATGTGATATCACTAAGCAGTTTAGTTTAGATTTTATATTTTAAATTTCTATGAAGTGCCTTTTAAGACAAGCTGTGTGAACGAAACTTTTTGTGATATTTAATTTGATAGACAAAAGTGTTTTTAAGGTGATTGGGATGGACTGGTTTTAAACTAAGATAGCTTAATAGTATTAAAATTGTTACCTCTATATATTTTGTGTAGATTTAGTAATTCACTTTGACTTTTTAGTACTATTACTGTCGTAGAGAAATTTTGAAAAAAAATTATTACAAACTGTTACAATGCATGTTAGAATTTAAATATCATACATAGACAAGGTCATACTGAATAGACTAGGGTATAAAATGCACTTATTATGGGTAAGATTTGAATTTTCTTGTACGAATATGGCCTGAGTTGAATAAACCATTTATACTGTATTAAATCTTCATAAAAAACAGGGTTGAAGCAGGGTCATTATGAGTTGTGGCCAGCACTTTGTTGCCATTGAGAGCCATTGGATTTTGGTACTTCATTTATTGAGGTCTGATTTACCTAAAAAATCTAATTTTTTATTTTAAGTACTAGATATATATTTATATTTTTAGGTTACAATGTCATAAAGTACATTCATGTTTTAAACTATGCGTTTCTAATGGTTTATTTCAACAATACACACTCACTTGTATTTCTTAAAAACATTTACATTACTGTGGCGCTTGGTTTCGCTAGATTAAAGCTTGCAAAATATAAACTAGAATTTATTTCATTTTCTATTCATGTAGAGGTCGGGACTAGTCACAAGATGTATTCTTATATAAAGCACATTCTTTTATATAACTCCATACTTCCATTCATTATGTCTATATAGTTACATATACCCTCAATAAAATTATGTTTTAAATTATACATCTGTACACAAATCATGTGCATTATTCAAATATTACCCCAGTGCAGGATTTGGTTTGATCATGTAGGATATGATTGATTTCTATTATTTTTTTATAATATATAACTGGTATTTGAAGAAACTTCAAAAAGATAAGGACTGTATAAAAGGGTCTTTATTTCGATAACCTTGAATAAAAATGTACCTTGAATGGAAATGCATTTCTATGATATGATAGAGATAAAAGAATGCATCAAGTGTATGGGTACAATGGTTTAATGTAATATAATAATGTAATTACAGTGGAGTAGCTCTAAATCGGCCATCTTCATGACAAGACAAAAATCCAGTATTTGGAATAGAGGGGTTTATATTATCATGAAGTGTCAAATCTTAAATGTCATTTTTTCATAGATAAAATGATCTACTTGAAATATAGAAAAAGTTTTAATGAGTGACATCAAGTCTTATTCTATGTAACTGCAATATAACGACATGAAGCTATGTGAATATCATTTTAATTGGGTTTCTTTGAACTAAGATAAAAACAGTTATGATCATCATGGTCATTAGTTTTTAGCAATTAGTTGTGAAATCTTTACAATTAAATCCATTAACATGTTTAGAAATAGACACTGTCAAAAACAGAATCAACCAATGTAATGGATTTACCATCTAAAATTATCTTTTGAACCATATGAGTTCAGATTTAAATTAAATTTTGAACGCTACAAGTTCAAATTAATCAATTTAGCTGTATTTGTGAGTACAGATAGACATACTCTTCTGCTTGTTTATTTCTTTTATATAATATTTTCACTCCTGACAATTTTATGTAAAATACACACAAACTACTAACAAATATATTCATTTATCATTAAAATGTGTGATAAATTTTAAATCTTCATTCTATGATAGACTTTATATTGTACTTCAAAAATAGTTTTATTTTATTTTATTTTTTATCATTTTATAAATATCAAAATCTATATATTAGAAGACAGCATAATTATACTTACAAGTGATTGTATCAGAGTGAAATATTCCCTATTTCAGTCATATCAAGGACCCTATACATAATAGGGCCCTTGACTCCTTGGTCATATATAACTTAACCAGTCACTGCATTAAATATTCCTGAGTGCTAGCCCAAATTTATTGTATACATGTATAGTAAAGGGAGAAATTATCAACTAGCTGAACTATGTAGAATTTACACAAGATAGAATCAATTTTTACTAGTCCAAGGCTTTGAGCTTGTATGGCATGCCGTTTGCACAATAATATAGTTTAAGTAATTATTGTGCAAATGGCATTCCATAGAGCTTTTGTATCAAAGCGTAGACTACTAATTACTACCATAATTGAATTGCCTGTGGTGTTATAAATTTGAATATTTGATACAACCACCTGTGTGTATATAGAATTATCAATAAGGATTGTGTTTAGATACTGATGTAAAATCCTTGTAGTTATGTTTGCATTAAAATGTTAACTCAAATATACTGTGTTTGTTTTTGTTCAATATTGACCCCAAAATTGTTTTAATAGGTGAGTACAGTATCATACAATTAAGGTCGAATCCATGTAAAATAGCTATCCTACTCTGTGTCTTTCCTGGTAGAGTAATAAGTATAGCAGTCTATTAATTAGCAGTTGTTCGGAACAACCACCATTTTAGAACTGGCAACCAAAAGTGTTTGGTGACCATAACTACAGAACAATATTGATTGAATGATATCATTGATTATTGAATCGCCCTGAATGCAAGAAAATTCTTGTATATTTAGATCTGCAATACTTTAGTGTAAGTTTCAGTAAATCAGGAGTGTGTTATTCAAACAAAATAATTCAATCTAAGATCAGAACTACATGTAGCAAAAAAGACAAAGCATTACAGACAGAGCAAGATCTTTGTTTATAGACCACTAGATCTATTGAAAGTAATGTCAAACAAAACTCATAAAAATTTAAAAAAGACAAGCATTAAACTATACAGAACAAACAGAATATGATCTTTATGTTACCAAGGTTAATGATAGACTTCTGATTGATCTATTTTTACTTTACTTCAAAATAAGGGAGACAACTCTGACAGTACTGTTAGGTTAAACCTTAGTAACC
Organism: Mactra quadrangularis; assembly: GCA_025267735.1. NCBI lineage: Eukaryota > Metazoa > Mollusca > Bivalvia > Venerida > Mactridae > Mactra > Mactra quadrangularis. The sequence goes on along the minus strand of CM046308.1, from coordinate 34,948,043 downwards.
TAGCAACAACATAATATAAACAATGTAGTAATAATAGAACATGTATCTAGTCTCTCTCTCTTATTGAATATATTAAACTTCTGTATGAAATTATTGATTGAGGATCATTGAATATTACACAAATAAACTATTATCTGGCCATTAAAAGTTTGTATAGACATTTAAGATTAAAGATCTGTCTGGTCAATATCGGAGATGAATTGATACTAGACATATTTTATCATCTTTTGAAGGTAATAAATATTTCGTCTTCACCTATATTTCCCATTTTATCTTGTGTTTAAGCTTTAAGTATCCTTCATTTTAACCTATACTCTGTGTATGTACTATATAAGTATATTCAGTATTTTTATTCTATTCTATATATTCTTGTATTAAAGAGATTGACTTACAGGGGTGTAGCCAGGAATTTTTCCATGGGGAGGCTTCTATTTTTTATGTGGCGGGGAAGTTTTGAACAACAATTCTAAATCCCATTTTCGAAGTTTTTGTAGCATTTTTTTGTGTTTCGAACATTCTAGAAGAGTTTTTCTGGGACCCTTTCTCCTGCCCTTGTCTTCTGGTTGAATCCACCATTTAAATTGGTAAATGACTGTTTGTCGGTTGTTTGTGATCAAGTTTGTTAAGCAGTAGCTATGTACATAGCTGTATGTACTTGTACAAATCTATAAAAACTTTAATTAAAAGGTCACAATTTATTAGTTTAGGTCAAACAGTATTAACCTCGTGGGAAGATATTGAACAAAATTGGCAAATAATTTTACCATTAGCTTTGAATATGTAAATTATTCTTTCGTTAATTTTATTTCACAAATATATTTGAAAAAAATTGAATAGAAAAATCGAAATACATTTCAAGTAATTACAGGTATAAAATTTATTTACAAAATTGTATGATCACCCTATAAGACTTCAAAGCATTGATGGCTTTTAGCATATTGATTTGGGTGAATATGTTAATCAAATACAGAGAATAAAAAAGGCTAGAAGTACTACTATTCAAGCCGAGTCAAATTACATGTTAGTGTTTGGACACATATCATATGTGTTTCAGGTGACTGAAACTTGCAGGCTTGCATATCCGTGAGATGCTGAAAATCATACACACAGCATCACATAATTTTACAAACAATGTACTTAACTATTACATGTAATAATAATATAATAAAATAATTACAATATTCCTCTGTCTCTGCTATTTTCTGTCTTGTCCATGATATTATGTATTTTATATTTTTGGGGCACTCCTTCATGCTAGAAGTCTCTTTTGTCTTATGTCAATAACCATTCATAAATCTGAAACAGAGGCAGAATGAGAACATTGTTATATGGGGAAGAGGACTCCATTCCAACATTTGTCAAAATCATCTAAGCACTGCAATGACTAAATGATAAACCTAAATTCAATTTATTCAATTATTTTATCAATATTTTGGGAGTTCTAGTAGTTCTTGAACCTAATCGACCATTGGCCACTAAAAAACAAAGCTTTTAAGCGAACCAATACACAATTTAACCAGCATACAAACTTTGAAGTGTAGTGTATATATCCTATTCAATACATAGATAAGTTTTTTATGGATTTATAATTGATACAGATCAATATCCATTCATTGATCATGATTGATAATATCATTATAGCGATAAATGATCATGTTTTTATTATCTTATCAATAGTCATCCTATACTAGATGGATTTCTTAAATGTTTTTATCTTTTTAATATTTTTTATATTGAGTCATATAACTACCCTTTGTTGAAATACAGTATTATAGTTACACAGCAGCATGTTCAGTTACCTTGAACGTTCCAAAACATTCTGTAAGGGAAGTGTCGGAACAACTCAACCCATAGACAACTCAACCCCAGACAACTCAATCTCCTACTAAAGGATTTAGTTGTCCATACTTTGAGTTGAGTATTGCACGGGTTGAGTTGTCTTCAGGTTAAGTTCTCCCGTACCCGTAACGTTAGCTAACAGTAGTTACTGAACGCAGGGCAGGTCTTTGGTGGATCAAATCTAGGACACATTTTTCAAGTTGTCATCCTGGTACAAATCTTGTAACATTTCCCACAACATTTTATGGCTATGTGACACCTAGGTCTGTTTTGTTCACTGCTTCTGTTTCAGATATGCTCTCAGTTTTTTTAACAATTTTGAATAGGTGATGATCTAGGCAAACATTTTTTTTTCATCTAATTATACTGCAAATATGGAACATTTGAATTAAGGCCATAGGGAGAAAATTTATAAATGTAAAATAGTGGCCAAGTATTTTTTTTTCATGAATATTCAATAATCATGTTGATTTTCTTTCACATAGGGAACAATAATGTCCACAAAGGATGGTAAAGTGAAAAGGGATGAAATTAATTGCATAAATGCTGATTGAAAAATATTGTTTGAAGGTATTTGTTGCTTGCAATTCATTTGTTGATTTTCATAAAACTGTCAATGACACATTCATTAACTCCACTGATTTGAATATTCACTACAATATGTATTAATGATCACTTAAATATAATTATTTAAATCAGCTGAGTTAATGAAGTTTATGCATCAATGACAGTTGAATAAAATTTAACAATATAGGGTGTGTAATGTTAGAAATTTATATTAAGAGTGTTTGTAATTAGTTCCTCATAAGATAACCCAATCAATGTTTTTAGTCTTATATTTGTCAACAACTACTCTCAAAATGCTATAACATATTTTCAAAATACTTGTGGCATAGTTTTTTTAAAGTGACCTTGACATTTTTTAGGTATATTTTTGATATGAGGAAAGACTTCTGTTTAAGTCTACTTTTGCCCTCTGAATATTGTAAAGTGGGTAATTTTTGTGGGGGATAATTTTGTTTTATTAGTTGTCAACAATGACAGCTCAAATTCTTAAACATACAAGTATATCTGTATCACTATGGTTTACACTTGTTATGATGGGATATTCATTAAATAGGGCTGTGAATCGTTGAGCAAGTGGCGATCTGATCCGAACCACGATTCATGTGTAGCGATTCACGAATCGATCCACGAATCACATGTTAATGGAAAATCCTACATAAATTCATGTTATAAAAAATAAGTGAAAAAATACAGAAGCTTTTACTATATGGGAAACCATGTACTCCAAACATTACTATCAGACGTTTTATGAGCATTTTCAGTGATAACATTTTTGTTCAAATGTGTATCAATCAAAATGACACAAGATAATTTGGTCCCTACAAAATTTTCATTTGTAATGCGACTCGTTTTCACTTGTTATTAAGCTTAAAATGTTCTTTCATTGTTTTCCAAAACTAGATCGTGATCCGACGATTTTGGATGGGACATATATTCGTACTCGATTTTCTGGTTGAAATCGCGAATATCAGAGTACTCGGATACTCGCCGCAGCCCTATCATTAAATGCATACATTTTGAACTCTGTAATTATAAAAACTATTTAGAAAATAGATAGACACCTTGAAATTTAAGCACTATACAGTCCTTTCTTCAAATAGATGTACAAACCCTTTATGATTATTCTAAGCACTTTTTTCTCTTTTCTATAACTGTTCCCATTTTCAAGTTCTTTTATAAGACATTTTATCCAATGATAGAAAAAATAGCATGGATAATTAAACTTGTTTTAAATATTTTATAAAGTCAATTTAGTGTGTATATAAACAAAGTTTATAAAGTGTATTTACTATTTTTTCATATGTTAATATATTATTAATGTATATCTACATAAATTTGTCACAGCTACTTTACTTATTCAATTATAATAGGATTGCTAATTAGAGATATATGGTTAAACTTTTTGCATATTGACGATTAATATATTTTATGTATTGAAGGACTAGATATTCAATGAGCCATAGCATTAATCTTTAATACATTATAATTATATAGTGCTCAACATTAAAACTGAGCTCAAGCTGTTTCAGACTATTAATAAAATTTCCAAATTTAGTTTCTTGTACTATTTTATTTATCACAATGTTTCACATTCAACAAGCTAATGCATGCACTCTTCTTCACCATATTTGTTTAGAAATAATATTGCTTATAGTTATCTTCATTGAACAAATATATGCAATTTAACCCTTTTTGTCAATAGCAAACTACAATATTCTTCCATTTTGTTAATTGTATTAGCATGCAGATAGTTTCACTTTCTATACCGATTATCTCCCTTTTTAAGATACATGTATAACTCAGTCTTAAATGGATTGTTTCCCTTTTTAAGATACATGTATAACTCAGTCTTGAATGGATTATTTCCCTTTTTAAGATACATGTATAACTCAGTCTTGAATGGATTGTTTCCCTTTTTAAGATACATGTATATCTCAGTCTTGAATGGATTGTTTCCCTTTTTAAGATACATGTATAACTCAGTCTTAAATGGATTGTTTCCCTTTTTAAGATACATGTATAACTCAGTCTTAAATGGATTGTTTCCCTTTATAAGATACATGTATAACTCAGTCTTAAATGGATTGTCTCCCTTTTTAAGATACATGTATAACTCAGTCTTAAATGGATTGTCTCCCTTTTAAAGATACATGTATAACACAGTCTTAAATGGATTGTCTCCCTTTTAAAGATACATGTATAACTCAGTCTTAAATGGATTGTCTCCCTTTAAAGATACATGTATAACTCAGTCTTGAATGGATTGTCTCCCTTTAAAGATACATGTATAACACAGTCTTACATGGCTACCTTAAATAAGAAAAGAATGACGATAGGTTCACCAGCAAAATTCATTTGAAATATTCAAGGTTTCCAAACTAACAATAAACAAAGCTGCAGTCTGAAGCATGAATTGTAATAAAATGTTATATTTACAAAATTTTGAAAGAACTCCTTTTGAAATGTTAATCTGACCTCCTCCCCATTAAAACCTTAACTAATCCATAAATCTGATAATCCTATATTTTTACTATTTATATATTCTGTCCTTAAAAATAATGTATTGTTTTGTTTTGTGGCCATTTATGATAACTATATTATGGGTATTGGTGTATTAATGTAAAATGTACTACTTAACAAAATCAAAATTCAACCTTTCTATTGTACATTGTATTATTTACAAACCTTTATCTTTAATAGTAAATCCTTCAACTTAAGGAGACAATACTTCTTGTCATTTATACGTACACTTAAACCTTAGTTTGTGGCCACTTGTATTTTTAATTTTTTGATAGTATGCGTTATTATAGGCGAACTGATTTTTTTAAAAATCTTCTACCTTAAGCAAACTGCTAAAAATATTCTCTGAATTTGAATTTGTTCTCAATCACGTTTGTTTTAGGTAGTTACCATTCTTAAGCAGCTGTTAGCCAGTTTCCTAAGCATATTGCTAGCTAGCGCTTTTACACCTGGTACCCTCAATATGAAATCACATATTTATTCCATTTGGTGTAAGAAGCCAGGTACCAGAGGAAAAAGCACTAGGTAGCAATATCCTTAAGGCTTAGAAAACTGGCCACATGTTTTGTGCTTCTCTTGGCTGACTAGCCCCCTATTACAGATTTGACTGTACATGTATTTGTAATGCAATATAATTTATTGTCATTTTCACTCAGCTATGGTTACAATAGACAGATCTGTTTATAATTATAGTGATTGTTAATTCTATATTTAAATCCATAGACAATGCTATGTGACGAAACTTACAAGTATACATGTATATAATACAATAAGTCTAATGATCTAATAGAAAATATTTACCTAGTATATCTGTTTTACAAAATGTGGCGTTACTAATTACATGCAGTAGAGTCAAGAGACATGACAGTTTATATTGGTACCCGGGTTTAGAAATATTGGTTTTTTACGAGACAAGGACATCAATGTTTTCTAGCTTTGACAAAACATGTTAACCAAATACTGTAGGCTAACTGTTTGTTAAGTTAAACATTGATTTTTGTAGTGAACAGTAGAAAATGTTAAAGCTTGTATTTAAGTATATATAAGTATATCGGGTATTTATATTATATATAATATATACATATATAATGAGATGTGTAAAGTTTGAATAAGGCTTATATAAAGTTATTAAGTGAAAGCATGCCTATACGACCAGTTCGGAAGTATAATTTAGTTTGTGACAGAGGGGATAGTGATATAATGAGTAGCTGGGATTATAGATATGTTTGTGAGGTGGTGAAATCACCTAAAGCACCTCAATATAATGTACATTATGTTAAAACTAGAAACAATGGATTACAATTGGTAAGATATGTCATAGATACTTATTATTTGTGAAGAGATAATTTTATCTTGTTTCCTTGTTGAATGGTTTTGAAAAATTAATATCTTTTGTATATTTTTTATGATGATAAAGTACATTAAAATTTTATTGTTCGTTTTTTCTCAACTGTCAAAACAGGAATAATTTCACAGTGAATGCATTTGTTAAAATTATCCTCGTGATACATCCATGAGTTTCCGAAAGTGAGTATTATGATCGAGTAAAGCTGTTTATGTCGTATGATAATGTTTTAGTCAAGATATATTTAATAACAATGAGGCTGCCAGTACAAAAACAATGCACTTAGTCACCGTGAAATTATTCTGAAAGCTTTGACAGTTAAGAAAAAAACGGATTATACAAAGACCACCTTGCTGGTAGCAAAATAATTTGATTTGATTTTAATATGTTTTCCAAGTTCCAAATGATTATTTTGAAAAGAAAAAAATCCCTATATAAAGACCATCGTTCTTGGTGGTTCTAATAGTGAAACATCACATAAATCATATTCATGAAAAATCATGTATATCTTTTATGATTAGTGAAGTTTGTGAATACGCATTTGTGTCCCCTCAGATTAATATAAGGGTCTCTAAAAATATAGATACTTTATTTAATAAATTTAAGGCATAATGCTTAACAGTTTACAAGCAATGTATATGAATAGAACTTAGATACATTATAATAATTATCATGTTGAAATGAGATATTTATTACATTTATATTAATTTACTTTTAGATGTGATCATTATAAATTCATTTCAACCTGCAATTAGAATAAAATTGCTTTCCGAGATAAAAAATTGCTCACAAGTCAAGGCAAGATGACTTAATTTAACTTAAAATAACTAGGATACATAAGAAACTTAGAGGGGGTTAAGCGGAAAATGGTTGTAACTCACTTGTTTCTTATATTGACTTACGACCCTTTACTTCTAAGCCTGCCTAATATTAATTTTATTAGATAATGTTCAGTCTCTGGATCTTTGGAGATATAAACTTGTATACATATACTTATAAAGTTGTAATCATATATAGACAGAAGTTAAATCTACCTAAATCAACAAATGACCAAATACAGATAATCAAGTTTGAATTGAGATAAATATGGTTTCAACTCTACAGCTAAAAATATGATTGGCAAAGATTGAATTTTTTTTATATAAATGCTTTTTTTTAATCTTATAAAATGATATTCAAACTTATAAAACAGAATCAAACATATTAAAGTATAAGAATATTTTTGAATAAAGTCACAAAATAAAGATCTTATATGACTGTTTAAATATTGATTTTTGTAAACCTTTATTTATTGTACTTCACAAATCATTCAAAGCTTTTCAAGGACTTATATACCTCAGGCTTTGTAATGCTTCATGGAAATCAAGCATGTGTTTGATCATGATTTGTTGTACATGTAGTCTGATCAGTTTGAAGGATGTTGAAATACCTTGGTATGGTTTCCTCAACATTTTTTCCTCGACTTTTCCAAGAAAATGAAAGCTTTTACTGTCACCTGAACGTCAGCGTTGGCCTTGGCGTAGGCGTTGCAAATCAAGGTTGAAGTTTTCATAAAATTTTAATTACTTCAATACTATCAAAGATATTCAACTCAAACTTGGAATACTTATTCATCATTCCTACTTTCACCTAGCTATCAAGGCCCATAACCCTGGCTCCACTGTTTTAGGAGTTATGCCCCTTTTTTACTTAGAAAACATCCAAAATCAAGGTTAAAGTTTTTACAAATTGTAATTACTTCAATACTATCAAAGATAGTCAACTCAAACTTGGTATACTTATTCATTATCAATACTTCCACCTTACTATTAAAGTTCATGACCCTGGCTCCACTGTTTTAGGAGTTATGCCCCTTTTTACATAGAAAACATCCATATCCAGATTAAGGTTTTACAAACTTAAATACTATCAAAGATATTCAACGCAAACTTGGTATACTTATTCATTATTAATATTTCGACCTTACTATCAAGGGCCATAACCCTGGCTCCACTGTTTTAGGCATTTTGTCCTTTTTTTACTTTGAAAACATACAAAACTAAGGGTAGAGTTTTTACAAACTTAAATACTATCAAAGACATTCAACTCAAACTCGGAATACTTATTCATCATCACTACTTCCATCTTACTATTAAAACCCATTCACTGATGAACTGAGAAAAGTCGAGCAAGCTGTCTTACGGACAGCTCTTGTTGTAACTTAAAAAGTGGCGTAAATCCCCTTTGAGCATAATTTTTATCAATATTGTGTTTCATCAACATTAAGAGTTTCATCAATACAATGTACTTGCATAACTGAAGACGACCATTATAGCACTGCAATAAAGAGTTCTTGAAGTGCTGCATTGATGTCACATTGGCTGATTAACATCTTATTTGTGTATATGGAATGGTTGCTAACAGAGATCTCTTCAAAGTGTATCAGATCAATTATATTGCCTCTCTTCCACCCTCTCTCTCTTTCTGTTAATGGAAATATATTATTGAGTATGTTCAATTAATGATGTAACACTGTACATTGTTTTATAGTTGATATTCTTATGCCTTTGTTTTATTGTATGAGTCATTTAATAACTTTAAGTTTTAGCATTTGTTGAAATGAGATTACATCTATAATTGTCAATAAACTGTTAGTGTTCCTTTAATGGTATTAATTGAGAATCAATTTATTGAACAATGCATGTACATAGTCATTGATCTGTTCAAATTTGATAAATTATGAAATCAGACATTCACCATTTATAGGTATAAGGTTTATGTAAGTTATAACGATAATCAGAACTGAACAAAACTGATTTCTTGGTTTGTCAAGAAGGATAACTGGTAATTATTGGAAGGAGGGCTGTTGAATGCATGATGCAAGTTATTTAGGTCTGATAACTAAGAAAAGCTTTCAGAGTGGGTGTGGCCAAGTGGTTACCATATTGGTCTGGTAATCATTGGATAGTTAGCTCCCAAACCTATCTTGTTGTTTCTTTGAGCAAGAAATATTATCTTACTAGGTCAGTACTGAGGGAGCAGGAGGCCAATTCAAAAGTAATGTAAGAACTTAAGTTTCCCAATCTTGTGCAATAAATTAGTTAAAACAAAACTAAGAATTAGCTTAAATAAGATTTTGTTCGTGAATCATCGTTTGATACGTAAGAGAAACCTGATACATCACAGTTGAAGTGTGATGAAGAATGTCATACTGACTTTAGGGTCATACTTGGCACTAAGACTCTCTAATTACTGTTGCTAGGCATTGTAGGCAGCCATTATTTGATGCAGTATTTTTTTTGTTTCTGATGATAAACATCCATTATTATGCAGTAATATATATATATTGTTTTTTTTTAATGTCGCATTCAACCCATATATAGGTCATATACACGACAGCCAGCTCTTTCTACTATAGGTTTCCTATCACCAGTACTAACTTACCCTACCACGAGGCCGACAACTCATGTATAGGGTATGACGTGCCACAACCGGGTTTCGAACCCGCAATCTCTGGATTTGAAGTCAGATATGCTAACCACTACGTGGCTGCAGTAATTATGATATATAACTGAGTGACTATTGAAAGATAAATGTGCTCAGCAGAACTGTTACTTAAGCTCTGGGTACTGAATCCTTCATGCCATAGATTCATTAAACTGTTCACTGCTTGAATGGTTTAAACATTCATTAAATTTTGATCAATGTTTAACAGCATTTAATCCAATCAACAACTTGACATTGACAAAGTTCAAAACATTGTTGAATGTGTTCATCCAATTCAATATTGATTTCTTTGAGTTATATCTGTTTTATAATCACTTTTGATGGGATTGTATATTTGAAAATCAATCTTTGAGTAATTTTGTTTTTTTTCTTGTTATTCAACACTCTGTGAATACCTGACTATGAAATATGTCTGTACTCATTTCTTTGATATCTTTTATTCGATAGAAATAGGACCATATTTTTTTAAAAGCTTTATATTTCTTTCATGCTTTACGGTGAAACATCACGTTATTCGTAGAAAATTAACGATGAAAATATAAATTTTATATTTTCATAGCAGTGAAAATATAACCTTATATTTTCATCGTTCATGACGTCATATTAGACGATAAATGACGTCATCTTGGAGTAGAAATGACGTCACGTTATAATTTGTGTAAAATACATCAAATAAAACGCAAAACTAAGCATGAAAGAAACAAAATATTCGTCAACTTTGGTGTAAGATGATTTTTATTTCAACTCGTGAACTCAGAAAGTGACATTTTCACTCGTGGCTATGCCACTTGTGAAAATATGTTTTCTGAGCTCACTCGGTGAAATAAAAATCGATCTTACACCACAGTTGACGAATATCCTCTATATACCGGTATTACTTGTAAAGATCTATACATGATTTTGTTTTCTTTTGGAACATCATAACAATTAATAATTAATTTAAATGTCATTGATTGTGTATAGAGTAAAGATTGTTGGAAGCAGAATTGCTAGTTATTTTTCCCTTTCATGCTTTATGCTTACATGTGGTGTTTTTCGATGAAATTAATGATGAAAATATAAATTTTATATTTTCATTGTAGTGAAAATGTTGATTTTCAACATGAAGTTCATTCTGAAAATTTGCATATTCAAATTTTGTAACATGAGGCAATGATCTTAAAAAGATTGTAGAAGTAGTTTATTTGAATGAAAAGTGAAAATTTACAGAAGTCAATTGACTCTATAGCTGTCATTGCTCTATTTAAAACCTCGATCCAAAGAAATGAAAAATCTTAAAATGTCACAACCATGTGACAAATAGGCCATATAAGATAACTTTGTCCAGATAATGTTATTCAAATAGTAATCCCAATCTGCCTTATATAAGGCATGTAAATAAAAAATGTAATCTCTTAAATTAATCTCCGAGCTCTCTATAAAGTGGGAAACATATTGGTGGGATAGAACCAAGTAGTTTATAAGGTTATATTTTATTACATAGTTTTTAACTGGTTCTGTATTAAAGTTTATTATTTTCTATTGAATTTGATTTATTATAATAGGCATACTTGGTGATCAATTCTTTGAATGAGTAATTTTACACTTTGAATGTATGGATTTATTACCGGTTGCCATATGAGGTAAAGATCGATTAATAAGTTCCAAGTGATTTTTTCAACAAGTAATTATAAAACTTGTCAATGACTTAAATTCTATAGGTATGTACATTCATTGTAAGTTTCAATAGTTGAGTTTCAGAAATTTCTTGGTTTCTTGATATTTCTATTCTGATTGATTGCATTTTATGAAAAAGGAAGTATGAACAGGAAGAATTTTGCTTAAGTTATTAAGCTAGACTAGTGTAGTATTAAAATTATGTTGTTAGTAGTAATTTGTATGAGTATCTTAAACAGTTAACTACATGTATGTGCCTATTTGCTGTTGGTTTGAATCCTAGAGAAATTTTCATGGATCCAGTACTTAAAAAATTTCAGGAGGGGCATGCCTGAAAATTTCTGGTCCTCTTTTGGTTTGGTGATATGTGTCTAAAATAAAATTTGGTTTGATTTGTGGACTGGTTATTCTTTTTTTTAGTTTTTATTCACAATTGCTTAATAATTTGTGTTGCTCCAATGACTAAACCTATCTAGTTAGACACTGCTCTTTGAAACAAATAGTTTTATTGTAGACACAAATGACTTCAAATTGATTCCCCCCAACAAGATCCACCATTGCAAACTATTATACCCAGTCACCAGTTTCTTAAATTACCATATTTGTCTTTTTTTTTAAATTGAAAAACTTACCACTAGCTATCTGATAAGATATTGACAGGTAACTCAATACATAATCTTCACTGGTATAGCTTTTTCCTCAATATTCAAGGTTTGAATAATTGTATGTTGACTGAATACATGCAATGGCAGTTTCACCATAGTTGGGGGACAAACATTTAAATACTAAGTTCACATATAATGTCTTTCACGTCTGGACAGTTGAAAAAACAAACAATATCATGAAAATGTTCTTATTCTGTGTTTATTGTCCATTTTTTCTCAACTGTCAAAGCTTGAATAATTTCACGGTGGCTGAATGCATTGTTTTTGTACTGGTGCATAATTTTTATTAAAAATATCTTGACTTAAACATATTATACGGCATAAGAAGCTTTACTCAATCATGATACACATTTTCGGAAATTCATGTATGTATCACAACAATAATTTTAACAAACGCAATGCATTCACCGTGAAATTATTCATGTTTTGACAGTTGAGAAAAAACGAACAATAATACTATAAGTATTTGTATGTTCTTGACCTGTTTTTTGAATCTAGTGTCTCAAGGGGGGTAAGGGTTTGAATCTCACATGGCCTTAAACCCAAGTAAAGTAAATAAATAAATTGTATGGTCTTGTTCTAAGAATGATATTTTTAGAAATCCAATAAACATTAAAAAAAACCATAAGGCATTGAAATTACTTTCATTGTTGTTAACAAGTTCTATTCTATGTAACATGAATATGCACAATGAAGTCAAACAATAGATCTCGAGCAAGTTTATTTCTATTACAAGTAAAACTGTTAATAACATTGTGTACAAGTATTAGGTAAGCTATAGGGTAATATTGATCAATGAAGGAAATCAATAGTCTCTAAATCTATTTCTTGTCCTGTCTGGATCTCAACTGGTATAGATAATATAATATATTAAAAGTGGATATAAAACAAGGTATAAACTACTCTAATCATGGATATTTAATTGTGTTTTAAGGATTTAATTATTGCTTGTTAACAACATTACAAGATTCAGATCTCTATTTAATTGGATATAAAAACCTCATGTAAGGAGACACTGATTGTTGTCAAGCATTTTTTTTCTCATTCTTATATTTGTTGTTCAATATTGCATGGCTCTGCCTTGTACTTGTTGTATTACAGACTTGTATGAGAGCTATAACAATGGCTGTATTTATTATTGTTCCATATTGAGTTTGTTGTTAGTGTTGCTATTATGTTTTTGTCTTATTCTGAGAATTATTAAATTTGTAATTGTTTTTCCTCTTGCTGTACATTGATCATGTACCTGAGTTGATAATAAAAGATCTGTTCTGTTCTGATCTGTTCTGAGTATTGTGAATGTATGCATTGATTTGAGAGTCTTATTGATGAAATGAACTGATGTTTATAATGGTATGGTATGGTTTGAGGGAGAGTTCATTGTAATGATTAAAGCCAGGTATCAAGCTGTGAATTATAAATGTTTATTCCAAATCCTCTGGACAAATTCTTTTTACTAATGACTTTGTTTACTGTTTCATTGAATTGTTGTGAAGAGACTTTAAAGCTAATGATCTATATTCATGAGACCAATTGGGAATTTTCAGGGAAAGAAAGATAGCTAGTAGTTATTTTATACCCTATATGATATCATTTGATAATTTATCCGGTTAGAGAAATCCATGAATACCATGTGCTTGGTTACCTCATTAGTAATTTTATTTAAAGCTAGCGACTATAGACCCTGCTAACATTGTAACATAAATCACTGAAAAAATGTTGATTAATGGAATTATTTAAAACAAAAAACAAATAATATTGATCATATTGTGTTGTCTTAAACACACAAACCAGTCTGTAGTAAAGTAGGTTAAGAACTAAATGTTGAGTATAAATGTTAGTCAGTGATAGACAATAGTGATGGCACTAATGAATAATAAATATATAGAATCACTAATTATCTCTTAATCTATCATTAGATGTCTATTTTCACAGTAATTCTGTTATCTACCAAACAGCTTAGAAAATTGTAACTTTAGCTTCCAATAGCAGATAATGCATGTATTTTGTTTTAAGAGGTTGTGGTGGGGACAGAGCTTCAGGGTAGAACTCTCCAAAAGATATTGGTAATATTTTTCATCAACTCTGCTGATTTAAATACTCACTGTTTGTAAATTTTTACCATTTATATATTATATGGATAAATATTTATCCATAGTAAGTACAAAAGTACTTTAGTGAGTATTTATGTATGGAGATGATCAGTATTTAAATCAGCGGGTTAATGTCCTAAAGGTTAAACTCAACTGAAATGAGATTAGTATAAATTATGTCATTCTGATACACTTAGTAATAATGCTATTTCAAACTGCACCTTATTATTACAAAACAGATTGCAACAGTTTTGTTAGCCATAGTTTCTTCCAAGTTTTCGTAGACCTACAAATGTTATTTATTATAAACATTAATTGTACCTTCATATTTTGCATTTATAATAGACTGAAGTATTTTTATTTAAATGTTTATTAGTTCTTCATTGTGTCGCATTTTTCTATTGGACTTTAGCCCATTTTTTGTAATTGTATTATTAAATATATCGTTTAATACCCGATTATTGAAATTGTAAGTCTTAGTTTACTTAATACATCAAGCTTGTGAAAAACACACAATAAATGTATAGCATGTATTACTTTTAATATATAAAATAATATAGAAATATTAAAACTTTATTCTGTGTAGTGAAAATAGGATTGAGAAGTTCATAAATGAAAACACAAATAGTATATATACTTATGTACATATAGTGTCTGTGATGGATCAGGACCGTGCCAGCTGCCAGTAAATGTAACTTAGATACTATACCAGGTTTTAAGTGGTATTGCCTAGCAGCCTAGGTTTGACTTTCACTTCCTGTAACAGCTCAAAGAGTAGAAATAAGTCAAACTCTATTATGCTTTGTAAGGGAAAGGTGATTGCAAGTTTTACTTATTCAGAAGGCTCAGGCACATTTCCAAGCCAAAAATTATACATATATGTACATGTATACATATTGTTTTCACTCCATTGGGCTAGCCCTCCATGAAATAAATACACCCACCTCAAAATATTACAATAAACTTCTTTATTTGATTAATTCATGTATTATCTGCTAATATTACAATGTATATAATATAAGATAATATAAGACCATAAATATACTTCATGTGGTACTCATAGGCAAATCTTGCAGGGGGGGGGTCAGGGGGGTCTGGATCCCCTGGTACTGTAATTTTAAATAAGCAATTAAAACTGAAGTTACGTTATGTTTACATACAAAGTCCCTTAAAATCCCTCATAGGATTCTATATAGTAATTATAGGCAATGAAAACTTAATTAAGACACCATCATAATTATGTATACATTATGTATTTGTACATTGTAGGTAAGAAAGAAAGCTAAGATAGGTAGAAAGTTACTAGATAAAAAGAAGAAAGCAGACGACTATTTAAGTAATACAGATGATGATGTTACTGTGACGTCAGAGACTACAGTACAAAGTAGAGAAGATATGGGTGGTCTACGTGTTATAGCTTGTGATAGATATGATGGTCTATACTATTCTGGTAGGTTTTCTTGGATACAGTTTTGCTTTATCATCCAAATTGCTTTGTGTCTAACCCTAACCCTAACCCTGACACTGGCAACAATATCCATTCCCAGAGGTTATTAAGATTCTGAATCTAACCTCTGGCACCATTATGATAGTCTATACTATTCTGGTAGGTTTTCCTTTTTTCCATAGATTTAACATTGGAATTGATAAATTTCATTCAACTGTCAGTGGCACATACACTAACCCCACTGATTTAAGTACTCAGTATATCACTATATATTCTGTACTCAATATTCATTATTGAGTATTTAAATCAACTCTTTGTGGCGCATACACTAACCTAGCTGACTTAAAATAATCACGACAGTATGTTTGTATTTAGATAGCTTTGTTCATCAACTGGATATTTTGCTGACTTAAAATTCAAAAACAGGTGGTTTGGCACAAGCCTTGTAGACTAAAGCAGGTAGGGAGTTTGTTCCACGAGTATGTAGTTTTCTTAGTTGACTTTTTGCTTGGATGCTACCCACAGGCAAAGGGACTTTTAAGTGCCACTTAAGATCCTTTATTCATTTTCATTTGTATATGTTTTAGTCTAATTATAAAATCAGACAATTTGTAAAAGTCTTAGACCCCTGAACCACAAGGTCTATTTGAATGCAATTTTAATCTTAAATATTGTATTCAGAGTAGTTACATTGTATATTTAACATGTACATTTATGTAAGAAAAAAACTGAAGTTATCTCATATTTATTAAGAGCTATTGAACATAAGTTTTTCTCAGTGAGACAAAATACATGTACTAAGTGTATATTAAACATACTGGTTGAGAGATATAAATATCAAAGTAAATATTTGAAGATAATAAAATATTATGATCAGTTCCCAGATAATGAATCATTCTATATACTTTACACTTGAAACAAATCACACACTGAAATGGTCTTCCTTAATTTCCTTTTACAACTTTTTTTTCAGTTTTTTTAAGACCATATTTGTTTTAATGGGGGCACAGAAAACTATTAAGCTGCCCTGCTAGCTCAGTTAAAAGGGCAAAATTCTACCTATCAAGGATTCATAGGCTTGATTCCCAAGTGGGGCATACTTTACTGGAGCTCAAATTTTGAAGCAAGAAAGCCTTTGATAATATTTGCTGTCTAGGGTTACAGCCTTACAATGAATAGAGAAATCAAACTCAATCACCTGAAGCAGATACAACTAGGCTATCAGATTGGTGTTAGAATTACTTCCGTATATACTCCATTAAACAACCCTCACCTAATAACCCCCCCCTATCCTTTGGAAGAAAAAACAACTTTTATATTTCATGTTTTTTGAAAATGTAACACCCTTGGGTCATATAATAGAGAAAACATGGTAAATATTGTCTGTTACTTTTAATAACACCCCCAATTTCGGAAAATGTAACCCTGCCATGGGGCATTCATTGGAGAGTATATGGTAAATTGTAAAAATCAAGACTAATCCACATACAAAACAATTCCAAGTGATATCTCTTGAGTCTGGATCTATGTCATTCGACCAGACAGTATGAGGGATTACTGTGTGGTTAGACAAATATACTTTATAATGTAGAGATCAACAGACAATCTTCTTTGATATAATACATGTATAAAATCAATTAAATCTTTATTAAAATATAAACCTGTTCTGACAATAAGCTGACGAGTTAAGTTAATTGATTTATAATTTTATAATGTTCTTCCCTTGCATTTCTGGTGCAGTTTTTGTGAGACTTGACTAGGCAAAGTAGGTTTGCTGTAGGTTGACAATAAGTTTAAATGACTAGAAATTCATGTTTTTCTCATGTTGACAGGCTATATATGGTAACTTATCTATTAGATTTCCAGCATAATGTTTCAATATGATGATTGAAATACATGTAGCAATTTAATTCTACCTGAGCATATCTTTAAATATAATGATTCAGGTAGCAATTACTAGTTCAAACAAGCTTTCCAACTTTCTCCCAGAGGTTCCAAAGATTAAAACTTGTTAGGCATAAGTTTTTTACAGCTATTTTTTTTGGATAACTTGCCATTACCTATTAATTCAATATGTTTCAGGTACCATCACTAAGAGATCAGATTCAACATTTGCAATAGTAACATTCAATAATAAGAAACAACAGAAAGTTAGAACACAGATGATTATACCTATGAGTGGAGCCATAGCTAGACCAGAACTTTCTGTAAGTATATCACTGATTTATCTTTGTACTGATCATTGAACTTATCCATAGACAGCCAGCTCAGTTCTGTATTTTTGATCCTGTCCACATATGAACTTAAAAGTGTATGAACATTTTCAAAATTTCTAATCCTTGCAAAATAATGATTTTTCATGTGTAAGCATCATTTTCCATTTAAATTTCATTGAAATATCAGATTTTTTCCTTTTTTATTGATTTATATTAAGTACTGCACAACAAATTAAAATGTTTCTGCAGTCAGTTGATACATATTTGAAATACGTTTATGTCCATGCAAGGACCCTATTATAATGGAAAGTGTTTCCTCTTACTCTAATTCATTTGCCAATATTAAAATACTATGACTATAATCTATTTTCAGCTTGGAGATTTTGTTCTTGTTAGGGTATATAATGAGACTACTTGTCTAGAATGTTATGTACCAGGAATTGTTGAACATTTACCTGAAAACTGTAGACAACATAATAAATTCTACTCAATTTTACTTTATAATGGACAGAGGGTAAGTCAACTGAATACGTTGTACATCAATTTACAATATATTATAAATGGTAAGAAAATCTAGTAACTGTTGTGTTTTGTTAACACCATCACAACCATCATCATTATCATTATCATCAGCATTATGATAGTACCATTTATCATCGTCAAAACCATTGTTTGTTAAAACCACTATAATCAGTAAAATCCTCGTCATCATCATCACCATGACCACCATAATCATCTACATCATCAGCTGTGAACAACAATGGAATCATGGTCAATATATACTATGATCAAACAAGTACAAAATAGACTTTGGTCAACAATTACTTCATTTAATAAAGCACATATTCCCTTGCCTTATTAAGTTACCCCACATGGAAATTTTTATTGTCAATTATCTTCTCTGAAAAAATATTACCATTCCTACAGAAATCTTATGGCTGCCATGGCAACCAGAAAACATAAATAGTCTATCTGTAGATCTTTATTAGGAAGTATTGACCATGATTAATTCCTGATACCAAGTAATACCTTTATTCTGACAGTTCAATCTGCGTTCTGTCAAGCTTGTAACAAATTATTGAAATTTCCATAGTCATAGCTTTGTGGTGAACCTGACTGACTGAAAGCTAGCTTTATTGAACATATTTCTTTAGTCTGCTGGGTATACAGGAATGTCTCATTTTAATAGACAAATAAATGTGAAATTAAAATATTGAATTATTCATGCAACTAGAGATCTATGTGATGATACTGTGAAGATATGATATATATTCTTAATAATTTTGAATTTTTTAAATAGACTTCTAACAGTTTGTCATTATGAGAGTTTTTCGAGAGTTTATGTTCTGTTTTCCAATTTTGGGCTTTGGCCATGCAAGGATCACTCACAGCTTGTTGACCTTTATAAAGACAAGACATAGCATCTGACCTACTACTGACTAATAGTGAGAGGTGTTGAACTCGCAATAAATTGGCAAGTGTACCATTAGTGGACAATTGATCAAGTAGTTCTCAGTCATTGTTTATTGATCTATGACAAATTCTTTAAGAATTTCGCCCTGTTGGATCCATGGAAACCCATGCAGCACTATCAGCATAAAATAACTTTTGAGAAAACTTTAAAACAAACAAATAAACAAGAAAGCAAAGCTAAATTAGAAAGGTATAGTGACTGGTTCTCTCATTTTATTAATAATAAAGATTGCCCATAATAATGTATAATGTCACAGTCTGGACATGACTTATATAGCACAGCTTTTAAGGAAGTTAGAAGAAATTCCTGGTTCTTTTAATACCAT
The DNA here is from genome assembly GCA_025267735.1 of Mactra quadrangularis. Lineage (NCBI taxonomy): Eukaryota > Metazoa > Mollusca > Bivalvia > Venerida > Mactridae > Mactra > Mactra quadrangularis. The sequence goes on along the minus strand of CM046308.1, from coordinate 34,928,410 downwards.
TCACTCTTAGAAATAATTACCCATACTTCTGTTCCTTGGTACAGTCTACACAACTTCTAATTTAGAAGTTCTACTCTTCTAAACTGAGGGCAAAATAGTATAGAATATATTTTAACAATACTATTGATTTATTTAGTTTACAAAAAATGTAACAAAGTACTATTATTCCCTCCACAATGAAGATTACGATCTGAAGTGCCATAATTACTGCCAATATAATAAAACCTTACAAAAACTTTATTAAAGTTTAGTGTTCATGTTTTTACAAAAAAGGTCACAATATGTTGAATACCCAGTGAACAAAACATGTGCATGATTATGTTTTATATTTCCATTATATTTTGCACTGATTAAGAGCCATGATAATTTGTTACTGATTAAATTCATTCTATGAAGTGCACTTAGTATATTGTATGTTAACCTTCAAGCATGAAGAGGCCATAGTAAATTGAAATACACCCTGGTTCATTCAGATAAATTTCTACATAAGCTAAAATTAAATCCACAATGTCACATTAATTTTAGCTTGATTGGAAAAGAAGTCCATTCATTTCATGCTAAAATTATGCATTTGTACATTAATTGTCTGCTTTCTTTGTCCGCTATTACTAGCACTGCTTAAGGGTAATATTTTTGCTCCTGAAACCAAAGATGTAACCCTCTAGCCCTCTTTCTGGTCAATAGAAGTAATGTTTCTTGCTCAAGGAAACAAGTTTAATTTTGGAATGGATTCAAACCTACCAGGAGCTGGACATTTAATGACCATCAATCCAAACGTTGACTCTTATTATAGCAATAATGAATTATACTAGAACTAACTAGATACTCACTAGAACATTCAATATTTAAAATTTTGTCTTTTTTTCAGGAGACAACATTAAGAAGATTAATTGTAAAGATTGGTAAAGAAAGATTTAATATGGCAATAAGATATATAACACATTTACAACAACAAAGAGTACTAAGGTATTTATCATTATCATCAAGTATTGTTTTGTTATTTTATATGCTTTATGGGAGTTGATTTGAAAGTTTTTAATAGACTTACAGAAAAGGCATGCATAATCTTTTGGTTTCTGAGATAAAGTATAATGAGTACAATGCTTTTGTAGAGTTTCAATATATTTTAACCATTTTCAAGTGATCCTATTCAACTTTTTCCGGAGTGAAGGGGTCAAAATATTTTTCTGATGTATTTGTTTCGAGTATTTTTAAAAGTATTTTAAAATGCTATGGAGTCAGACCTGTTTATCTCTCCTTCTTGTTCTGCAGTAGGCGTGAGTTTGAATATATGACAAGTGTTGATCTCATGCTGTTTTTTCTAATCTTTCAGAGAACAACAAGCACTGTCTGATAATTCTACCTTACCAAGCCCAAAATCAACAAGTTCTAAAAAATCTGATGATGAAACTATATCCCAGCATTCCTCACAATCTGGGCGTGGCAGACGTAAGAAAGAAAAACTAACAAAAAGATTGAAGGATAACAAAGAGAATGAAAAACACACTAAAAGGTAGGTTCTAAAAAGTAAAGTGTTTAATACAAGTACCATAAACAATGTATATTAAACATGTATATCTGGGAAATGTATTCCTGAGATGACTTATTGAGCTTAAGAAGCTATAAATATAAAATCTAGTCTATTTTAAAGCTCAACTATTCGAAGGATAGTGGGGCTATCCTACTCAGCTGTGTGTCAGCATCGGCGTTGGCCAAGTTGCATTACTCCAGCATGAGTTTTGATTGGTTGTTGCTGTCGTTTACACGAATAACCAGAATAGTCGAGCGCGCTGTTCGTGGACTGCTCTTGTTTATTTACTCATAGATTGTATGTAATTTCTAAATAACTCTCCAAAAACTGGAGATATTTAAAATATATCTTCGCATTTTATACCAGAGCTCTGACATCTGCGTATTTGCTAGTGGCTTGACTGTGAGGTATATGCTCCATAAAACAGTATCTGTAATGATTGTATGAACAGTGATTCATTTGTCATTAATAACAATGTCATATTGAACTGAAAGATCTTTTATATTGTATTGCACTGAATTGTACTCTTTCATCATTTCTTTTATGTTTGCTGCAATTTGTGCATTACTAACAAGACATATTTTACCTTGAAACCTCTCAGGTTTACTTTAAATAACCATTTCTTGTCTTTTTTTATCTCCATCCAGCAAAAAGAAGAGCAGATCAAGATCTGGGTCTAGAACAAACACTTCTGTATCATCAATGTCCTCAAGGTCATCTAGAGCATCAAGGTCATCCAGATCTAGGTCAAGATCAAGCAGATCTTCAAGGTCGAGATCAAGTTCAAAATCTAGATCAAGGTAACTATATATGGTCATTTTTTTATCTCTAAGTCAGACGATGGCTTATCTTTTTCTATCTAGTATTGTCTATTAAACATATTGGTTCTATCATGCGCTACATTTATCTTCAGTCGTAGTTAGTTTTATCATGGCTTTCATTAAGGGGAATTATGGAAAAAGTCTTATCTACACTCAACTTTTCTAGTTGCATTTTTGAATTGCATAATAGTTAACTGTTTCAAACATTAAATTGTCATTGAATGGAGAAATTTCCAAAATGCTTGATCTTAGTGGAAGCCACTTATTATTTTGCTATTTGTAGGCTGTTCAATACTGTAGAGTAGGGACAAGGGTTGTACATGTAACAAAAGTTCTGTGTTTGTCTTTAACATTTTCTTATAAATATAACTCCTGCACAATACTTTATGCATTCAATGCTTATTGTTATGTATTATGTCTATTTGTCCAGAAATGTTATTTGTGTTTATAATTGAGTATATATGTGTTGTTCACACTAATGTATTAGTAGATGTAGTAAAGCACTGTTTTTAGTTAAATTATGCATGAGCTAGATCAATCGGATTGAAAAATTGTCTCATTGTGATTGTTATGCCATATAAGCAGGAATGAACACTTTAGTCTGACCAAAACGTCATGTATTACTTAGATTAAAGTGGTCACCTGTCTAAAGTGAGCACTTTCAGTCAGTCACTTATATGATTGCTGTAGACAGCTAGACTTCATTTATTGATATACACTGTAGCAGCACTTGTGCTCCGGTCTTTGATAATATCTTCAATATATAATATACTCTTTCACAATGTAGTTTTTATTATTTCTTTAACATTAATTGAATCATCCATAAAAGGTCAAGGTCAGGTGACTCTACATCACGAAGGTCATACACTGGATCAGAATCTTCAAGGTCAAGGACACCCAAGAGTTCAGCAAGGACTCAACAAAGTGAAACACTACGGTCAAGATCTAGATCATCATCAGGATCACATACGCCAACACCTAGGAGAAGAAGAGCTGCATCAAGGTCAAATTCTGACTCGAGTAGTTCAAGGTCACGTACACCAACACCTAGGAGAAACAATAAATCTTCTAAGCAAAGAAGATCCTCTTCTAGGTCAAAATCTTACTCAAGTGGTTCAAGGTCACGTACACAAACTGCAAAAGGAAGCAAAAAATCATCAAGGAGAAAAGCTTCAAGGTCAAGTTCACCTACACCTAGGAGAAACAAAAAGTCTTCTAGGCGCAGGAGATCTTCCACTAGATCAAACTCTTACTCAAGTGGATCAAGGTCACGTTCACCAACACCTAGGAGAAGAAAGAGATCTGCATCTAAGTCAAGTTCAGAGTCCAGCAGGTCAAGGTCAAATGGAAGGAAATCTAAAAATAGATCTAATGGAAAATCTAGGATGAGCAGGTATAGACCTTGTATAGTACAGCGTTTTCTGTAATCTATGATGATTGAACTAAAGTTGATATCTAGATTGTTTTACCTTATTCATTTATGACATAATATTTTACTATGGCTTTTCTCATGTATACTGTCATTTGCTAGCTCTGTTTAGTTTTTCTGCTAACGTAACACTACATTTTTCAATGTATCTTTGGTGATGGCTTGAATTGTTTAACAAAATCTAATACCTTCCAAAAATAGCTGTGCATGGCCACTTATATTAACATGCATGGTCACTTAACTTATATTAGAATGCATGCTCACTTAGAATATATGTGCATATTCACTTATCTTTAGATTTTAGTTAGAATCTCTCTACTACTTCTAAAATTTCAAAAGGAAATGTAGTTTTTAACTGCTCCTTTATAAACCAGTTCTGATCATGCAAGAGAAATCTACACCTTTTTCAAAATGTATGTTGGTTAAAAATTATATTTTTGTGATGATGTTAAGTATTACGTCTTCCTCTTACACCAAAATTTGCTGAAATTATTCTTGCCCTTTGATTTCAATGTTACAAAATCATATATGATTTTATGATTTCAATAACTTTTTTATTAATAAAAGATGAAAATTTTCTTAGTTATAAATCTTTTGTCTCGTCTAATTTTCAAGGTCACGATCAAGGTCAAGCTCTTCTAGTTCTACTGTAAGGTCAAGGTCATTCGAGAAAAAACAAAAGAAAGGGAGACCCAGTAAATCTAGAAAAGAAAGGTATACTATTGATATATTTTGCAGAATTTGTTTAAAAAATATAAACAACTAATAAAGAAATTATAATATTTTATTATTATTTGTAAATAAATTTACTATGTAGGTGTATTTGTACTGTGAGTAGACACAGTAATTGAAAAATCTTATATTGCATACATTAAAAAAAATATGTCAATAACAATTTGTGAATACGGTATGCCATGTGATGTTGGGTATCGGTATCAAAAGTATGTATTCGTTAAGGTTTTGTAGAGGTTGGATGCCATGGTAACTGTATGTCATTCCTAATTCTGTTCCCAGCATGTATAAATCATGATTATTGAGCTACAACATATACTTATCTACATAATAAAAATGATAATAACTAACATTATTATAGTAAACAATTATAATGAAAGTACAAATTAAAATATTATTAATCGAGGTATTAATAGTATTTTTTTATTTCCAGGTCAAGGTCACCCAGTGCAGAGTCAAGGTCAAGAAGTAGAAGGTATATTAAAATTCATTATTTTCATAAATATTTATTATCATTCAGATTTTTCTGACAAATAAATATAATCCAACCTTCTAGATAACCTGTGAGATTTTTTCTCCACAAGTTTCAAGTTAATCCTGTAATCAACTATGTTAGTGTATTTAACCAAATTCTAACAAGAAACAGTTAATTTACCATATACAAGTACATCACTTATATATATATCTATAAAAATCATTTCTCGTCTTCATCTTTAAATCAAGCTGTACCCATATTAATGTATGGTCATCCTACTAACAATTTATTATGATTACTGGTTATCATGAAACGGTTTTAATTTCTCACATGGTTTTACAAACAAACTAAATAATGTATTGTTATTTCAGTAGAAGTGATGGTAGTTCTACACCAAGAAATAGATCACCATTTGATAGACCACATAGACCTGAACCTAGAACTCAATCTGAAAAATCTATGAGAAAAGGTAGAGTAAATATCATTTATCTTATTATTTATTTTTATTTATTTAGTTTTCATTTTGATTCTCACTAATTGGTATTTCTTTATGCTTAAATTCGAATTTGTAATACTCCAGGGCTTACGATTTTGCCTTATGACTTATAGTATTCAAATTTGGTTGCTCAGTATGAATTTTGGTCATCAAGGGTAATTGAACGAGCATTAAATTTATGGCCCTCACACTGTTTTTAAACCAATTTATAATAGGAAATTTATTAAACCAAATTTACAAGACTTAAATACAAGAAATGATGAGAAAACAGTGTTTACTGCATTAAATGGAGGTATGTTTTCTTGAAGAGTTGATTTTTTAAATGTTTCTTCAAGGATGAGACCCCATCCCCTTTTCCTTCGAACCAATGTTTTAACATTTTTCCTATTCTTATCTCACAATTTTCTTAAAACTGACAATGCAGAAACAATAACCATACACCTACAATTTTTACAGTACATTGTACTTATTAATTAAAGAGTTGAACAAATTATATTACAGATATATATTATGAAAGGAACTGTCAATCTGTGGAACAATCAGAATCTCGTATGACAAATGCTTCACATATTGTAAATGTTGATGCAAAAGATGAAATAATACAAGAACTTCAACAAAAATTAGAAAAACAAACACGCAAACAACTCAGACAAGAAATGGTAAGTTTATTTTTAAGTAATTCGCGAAAAAATGTTGCATGCATAATAAGGGGAGGATAATATGTCAGTGAGCATTAGTGAAGAATGCTGCCATATGCATTATATTTACATAATATACTGACAAAATGATGAGAAAACGGCATAAGTTCCACATTAACCAGCTTACAAAAAACGCAACTTTGTTTGTTAAGGGTGGGTTAAAGTTTTTACCATGACTATTCATTGTTTGTTCTTAACCTACTGGGGCAACTAAGAGGTTGGTGCACTCTTGAACCTTGTCTAAACCCAATGTGGCAATTATTTTGCTACTCTCTATTTAATTGTGGAAACCAATTTGGTTCTTTTGTGAACGTTATTTGTTGTGGCGTTCAATTTGTAATAAAAATCTATAAACATTTTACTATTTGCTTTTTGGCTATGTCTGTGTTTTACTGTTCCTAATGTTTGATTACCCTCATTTTTATTTGTTAATAGAGACTGGTACGTCAAGCTAGAAAGATAAATAAAATACAGATAAAGATGAGAAGCACTGATACATTACATAATGACTCTACTATTTCTTCTCATGCTGAAAAATCTGATAGAGAGGTAAATAGTTTCTTATATTCTTAAAACCTTATTAGGGTTTATCGAAACCTGTAGTAACTAATTTTGTTTCTAAAATAAACCTATTATATTTTGTGCTGAGTAACTTATCAAATTGGCAAAATGAGTGACTTAAAAACTGAAAAACTAGTTGTTGCATTTTTGATTGAAGAGCATTTATGAATTTGAAACAAAATAATGTGTTAATGTATATCGATATTAAGGTTCAAATGATAAATTCTCAAAGACCTTTTGTAATAAATTCATGAATGATTATTTTCTATATATTTTTTCTGTATTACAGAAAAGCGTACAATCATCATTCTCAGAAACAGAAGTAAAATCACCACGTCAGCGAAAAGGAAGCCCTGATGGTCAGCACTTTTCTAATAAATTATTCATTCTTATTTTGTTTTAAAGTTTGTGTTAAAATGCCATCATTTTGTTTTTGTGATAGCCATTTTTGTAATGACTTAAAACTGGGTTAAAAACAGTTAAATCTGCTAATGAATTAACTCTAGAAATAATAAAACATGAAAGTTCTACCCAAATTAAATGACAATGTGCTTCAATGCTTTTCAGCAATCAAATGATTTGAATGTAGTTTGAATTTTAATACATGTATATCATTTAACATGTATCTTTTTATTGTTATTGAAAACATAAATTGACTGGGTAAATGAAGTGGGCTACATGACCAAACAGTTCTCATACTGGACTTTTCTGAACATTTCCAATATTCTCCAATGTCTTCGAGCTAAAAGTTATAGTTTTTATTGTTTCGTGCTACAAACCATGTAAGCCATGAGAATGATGTGTATTATGCAGAACATTTTTTTACAATTAAGCTCAAAAATAGTATAAACTTAACAAGTGTAAATGTTACCTCTTGCTTTTGTTCATATTTACTCTGTGGCTATATTTATTGCTTATGGCACCAGAAGTTAGATATATGTTTTTTTATATTTTAGGTACAAGTTATCATGAATCAGTTGATCTTCAACAATTAGTGAGGTCAAGATCAAATACTCTATTAGAACAGGAAGTATTAGCACGCTGGACAGATGATGGTTGGTATTATAGTGGTTATGTTATAGGGGACAAAGGGGATGAGCAATATATAGTTAAAGATAGTACAGGATATAAAGAAGTTATTCAAAGAGATGATATTTTAACAAGTGCTGAACATAGCTATGACACGATACAGGTAAGTTGATGGTGTAGATGTTGCGAGTGGGAGATTCAGACCTGAGCATCGTCAAAAACAAGCAATTACACAGAATATATGTTGAATATGGGATTCAATATGATATTTTTATGTGTCTAGACTCTTGAAAGAAAACACAGGTTGGAGGCCCCTGAATTCTATTCTAGCTGTACTCCTTAGCTTTTAATAAATTTTAAAACTTCTTAAAGCATATGTGCATCGTAAATTACTCATGCATTGTGGAAACAGTGAAATGATAAGGTTTAATGATATTAAAGTATTTCATGGCAAAGAATATACTCCTTTATTCCGAACATCTGTGATATTATACCTTAGGAAGATGAATACTTTCATTAAAATTGATCGCAGTTTCGGTGTGTATTAATTGTCACAAGGATTGCTAGCATGGTCCTGATCCAACAAAGATACATGCACATACATATATAGTGTATGTAATGGTTATAGACTGTGCCATCTATTTTTGTCCATCTCTACATATTCAATGTTGCTTGACATGTTATGATAGTAGCTCAATTATTCTTTTTGTACTCGTTGAATTATTAGTCAAAGGATAAATTTTAATAATCTGAAATGACATTTTCTTTGCTTTGTAAAGCTTAATGCAGTCTCCCTGGTTTTAAATTTTAAAGAGTTTTGATGGGCTGATTATTTTGTTTACAGCCAGAAGACTTTGTGATTGGCCTACACCCTAAATATGCATTCAGCTATGCTCCAGCTGAAGTGTTGACCACACACTCTAATTATTGTGTTAAAGTGGAGTTCTTTGATGGCAATTTAGCAGATTTGAACTCTGAAGATATCTATAAGATTTCAAAGACAAAATATTACCAAGTTGTTGATTACATTAAGAAATGTGAGAAATGCATGGTTGGGCAATCTGTGGTTGCAAGAGATGATAACAGTGGACTTTATAAACTAGGTAAAATTAATGAATTTCTTTTTTGACTGAAGGGTTTCCACCTTGCAATGGACGATGGCAAAATAATTGCCATTGGGGACTTAAACAATTTTCTATTGTGCTTCGACCTTACATTTGCCCAAAAGGTTCAACAACAAACGATTACAAATTGCCTTAGTGAAAAAACTTCAAACTACCCTTCATGCGACAATTTTGCTTGCAAAAACACACAAATGCATAAAAGAGAAAAAGTTATTTTTCCTTTGTTTGCAATATTGTACTTTCTGTACTGGCTTTGACCATTTTCTTCTAACAGTACAAACTTACCATTTCAAGATTCTTCGGAGAAGAAAGTTATTTATATATTGGTTGAAATCTTTATTGAAAAGTTCAGTATGGCCTACTACAGTAACGAATTCAACATGGAACTAGATTCAAACTTAAATGAATTCACCACTGGACCATGGTTACTGCATCACATATTTTGACCATAGATGCATTGTAGTCTTTCAAAACTGCTTGCTATATCCATCATGTATGGTAATGTTAAATGCATTCTTTCAGGTGTTATTGATTCAAGAGTTGATCGTGGTCAACTGTTTTATATAAAATGGTTAGATGGTGACATGAGTACACAGAATGGTAATCATATATTTGAAGTAGCTAAAGGCCAGACATCACATGATAAATGGCGTTATGTATTAGCTCCTATATCACATAACAATTCTATATTTATGCCTGCTGTTATAGTACCACATAATCCACTTGTTATACAATTTTGTGATGGACGAAGGTTAGTGAGATCAGTTATATTTTTATTATTATTAATTTTATCTTTGTTGTTTAGTGTACTAGCCTGACACTGGCACCAGAGTCCATATCTTATGATTATAAAACAATGCGTACGTCCCTACATATAGTTCCCTGTGTATACATATATATACACTACCTTTTAATATTATAATGAAAGTATAATTATAACTTGAGCACGGTAATGTATACGGGACCGATTTTTAATTTCGTTTGTTAACAAAATATTATATGTGTGCGCATTCAACGAGTGTGAGAACTCTGGTCTAGTGTTGCCTGATTAGTGCCTGTAGATTGCCTGACTTTTACATTATGACTATTTAAAGTTGTAAGCTTAGTGTCAGTAGGTTGTTTGACCTTTACCTTATATTACTGAAAAGTTGTCAAAAGCACCATAAAATCATTCCTCTGTATCAAGTAAGGCAGTCATCCACTGGCAAAAATATATGCATGTGCATAATCTAAATAGATGTCATAATCTTTATATTTAGATACCTACGTGTACCTATATTTACATGTATTATAGAAAGTTGCCCTAGCTGATATTGAACTGTAACACTTACCACTGTGACAGTTTTGGTGATTCTTAATTCTTAACTTATAGATCTCCATATTTATCATTTCAGTACTGAGGATGTTCAGCTTGATCGGTGTTTTTGGATTAGTGAAGAATACTATCAAAATGCTGCAGCCTTTTTACAAGATATTACCGATAGAAACTAGAGTTAAAATTTATTTTATTTGCTAAAAAAACTCTCTACAGCAGTCATCAATTCAACCTTAAACCGTTTAAATTGACAGTCGACTGGTATTGGAAAGGGTAAAATACTATGAAAAACGCATAATACACGAGAACAGTCATTAAAAGAGGCTGGTTTTGAGAGGTGACTGCTGTTTAAAGATGATCCTAAAAGGCAGTAGTACAAATGTGCATTAGGTTGTTACCCATGAACGTTTGATGGCTATTATGATTGGCATTTCGATTTTCGAATTATTTGGAGGTGAAGACTTAGCCAAGTCTGATAGCCTTTAACTATTGTCAAGAACACCTAACTCTTATATTACTTTAGGCATCAATTGTGAAACCTGCTGATATATGTGGCTGGATATTACGTAGTTTATTTGATTTGGTGCAAAATTATAGAATTCAGGTTCAGCGAAGTTCTGTTTTACAATCCACCTAGGCGTTTGCAGATTTATAAAATTTTTGAGGATTCTAAGAGACCATCTTGGTTTTTGCAAATTTATGTGATTTTTGAGGATTTTTAAGTCACAAAAGTTTTATTTTAGATCTGTATTTTGATGGTCCCAATAGTAGACCTTTATTGTTTAATAGTTTTCCGCAAGCTATCCTAGTATAAAGAGATATAAACTACATGTATATTGATACAGTGACATTATTTGATAGCAATCATTTGTTCGGTGTATCATTTCATGTATAACCTAATTTTTTAGTCAATTAGAAATTTAAGAAATTTAATTTAAGTAATATTTATTGATGTCGTATTTTGTATAAAATAATGTATAAAAGAGCTAACCTAAAGAAATAACCTAAAATTGTCCATAATTCTACCTATGGTAGGGATTCTAATCTTAGTGCTTTGGTTAGGTCAGAAGAAAGAAGCTGAATTTAGCTCTTAAAGTTATAGAAATTAGTTTGTTTAATTCGCTAAAGTCAGATAGTGTACATGCATTTTGTAATGAATGTAATTCTTTAACATTTTCTGAATACAAATTACATTAATTTGTTCATTTTTAATTTATTGTAAAATACTTAAATTATTTTTTATTGCTTTTACCTTAAAGACACATTTGATTGTAAAAGATGTTTTATGAAAATTTTCTCCTAACTTTCATGTATGAATCAATTCATTGTTTTTACGCTAATGTCCGAATGTCCGTATAGTCAGGTTTTGCTTATACATTTTTCTGACTCTTCCCCCCTGCTATTTTATGCTTGATTTCCAAACTCATTATTTCCTGTTCTGTGAAGTATGTTCTTTATATTATCACCTTACATTATTGTACATTCAAAATCAACCAGGTTGTATATTTGTAAATTACATGTGTATATACCAAATCAGAATTTATTTGGTTAAAATAGCTGAAACATTAGACAAAGTTTGTTAATGGGCTGCTTATCAGTCACTTTCAGGGCTTAACATTGCAAATTGTTTGGCAATTTGATTTGAAAGGTAAATGGCATAAAGAATAAATGTGACTGTTATAGTGAAAAATGTGTAAAGTGTAAATCCGAATAATATAACTAATAACAATTGCAACTACTTGGCTATTTCCTTGACCTGGAAATATGTTTTATCAGATTAACCAATCAAATTCAGAGTGAACTAGTAAAGGCTTTACAGCTATTCATTATGCAGAATTTTCTTTATTTTCTAATAATGTTGTGGAACGATTTACTTTCATTATTACTTCTGCATTTAAAAGTGAATATGTAAATTTTTGAAAGATTATTCTACATTGAAATAAGATCTTCAACCTATCACCTTTATACATCGGTCTTAAAATTTACTTTGGTTCATACAAGGACTCTATATTACATGTATAGTCCTTATTTCATAGATGTTTTATGTGTTAAAATGTGCTATTTGTGTAGATGTATGTAATATATTAATATTGTTGATGCGCTGATAAATGCCTATATGTTTTGTTATAAACATAAATAGTTATGTTTTTTCAATCTATTTTTAGATTTCCATTTTCCAAAATTTATATTCATATACATCAAAACAGTTTGTTGATAGAAAGTCTGAGTAATATGTCTATAATTATAATTTTTTTAGTTATATGTCTATACACTGAACAAAATTTCTAACCGGTCACTTTTCAAATTTTGATTATTTTATAACGAGCCGATGGATCCTTATTAAATTTTGCAGAGGTGATTTTTGTGTCATTTTCTACCGATTTGTGGGACAAAAAATAATTTGATACGGTCCGATGCGCTCAATCGGCTCACAGGGTGTATTATACATTTTGACACAAAATGTTAGTCCAGAGGAGTGGTGAGTATTAAATATCACTTTGTATGAACCCTTTTTAACTTTATAAGTGAAAAAACATAAAACATTGCACGAACATCCACCCCATCGGCGAGTTGTAACCTTTGTTCTTGGCCATCGGTGTCAGTCAGAAACGATTCCCGCCCCTTTCTTCATCGTCTAATGTCGCGATCGTCGAAAAGACCTGGTTAAAGTGTCATGCAACTTGAAATAGGTATAAAGACATTGAGAATAATAAAATTAAAGCATTTTTCTACTTAAGCAATACTTTATCAATATTTTGTAAAGATATTTCCATTTACAGCCACTAATCTGTTTGATAGAGGCTCCAGCATTCAACATTACATTGTCTACGCCTCGATCCTGCATCGACATTCGTGCAGTGTTTTATGTTTTTTTCACTTATAAAGTTATCAAGGGTTCATACAAAGTGAAATTGAATACTCACCACTCCTCTGGACGAACATTTCGTGTCAGAATGTGTAAAACACACCATGTGTGCCGATAGAGTGCATCGGACCGTATCAACATTTTTTTTCCCACAAATTGTTAGAAAATGACACAAAAATCACCTCTGCAAAATTTAATAAGGATCCATTGGCTCGTTATAAAATAATCAAAATTTGAAAAGTGACCGGTTAGAAATTTTGTTCAGTGTAGATCTAGGCAAATTGTATGTAGATAAAGAAGGGTGTTACTAGTTTTGTTCTTACTCATATATGTTCACTATCAGATGACATAAATGCTTCAATATCATGCGTGTATAGTGATATTTCATACATTCTGTTTTCACATACTATGTACAGATGGGTCAGAGCAAAGCTAGTCTAACTACATGTACATAAAGAAGGAAGTTAGACTAGTATTGCACTGGCAAATGGATGTTATTTCACATTATAATTACAAATGTTTGTTGTGTATCTTAGTTTTATTTTGCAAAGACTGTGATATTTATTAGATAATTCATAATAAATGCTCATCATTAGAATACACTATGCTTGTGATTTATATTTGTAGACCTACTGGTTTTATAAATGTCAGTATCTTTGATAGTCTTGGATTACCTGCCCCTTACCTCTATTGTTACTCAAAGTATTGTTCGTTTTTTCTCAACTGTCAAAACATGAATAATTTCACGATGAATGCGTTTGATAAAATTATCGCCATGATACATTCTTGAGTTTCCAAAAGTGTGTACTATGATCGAGTAAAACTGCTTATGCCAAATGGTATGTTTTAGTCAAGATATATTTAATAACAATTAGGCCGCCAGTACAAAAACAATGCATTCAGTCACGGTGAAATTATTCAAGCTTTGACAGTTGAGAAAAACGTACAATACGACTGGGAACCTGACAATATCTTGAAATCACTGTAGCAAAGCCTGAAAAACACACACTCCTCTGTTTTTGAGTGGTTAAGTTCACTAACATCAAATTTCAAATAATCTCACTCTGAACGAATGGTCATAGACCCAGTTACTGCAAAATGTTTCTCTATGATTAAAATAGACAATGGCTTACAGATTATGTGAGAGTCTTTTATTCACAAAAAAGGAGCTACTAGTGATAAAAATAATTACAGGCCCATCTCAATACTTCCTGTCTTATCAAAAATTATTGAAAGACATGTAGCTAACCATATAACAAAATATCTAGAAGATCATAAATTACTGTATGTAAACCAATCAGGATTTAGAACTAATCATTCTTCTGAAACAGCACTAATATCAATTATTGATAGATGGATAGGTGCTATAAATGATCATCAGTATATAGGCACTGTATTTCTAGACTTATCAAAAGCATTTGATTTAGTTAATCATTCAATTCTAATTAAAAAACTTGAATCCTTTAATTTTAGTACCAGGACACTACAATGGTTTAAATCTTACTTGGCAAATAGATATCAAAAAGTTTGTGTATCTGGTAAACTCTCAGAACCAGGTAATATAACATCTGGAGTTCCTCAAGGGTCAGTCCTTGGACCTTTACTTTTTATCATGTACATAAATGACATGCCAAATGAATTAAAAAATATTTTTACTGATATGTTTGCAGACGACACAACAATTACAGCTGTTGGTAAATCACATGATGAAGTTTAAAATAAACTTCAAACTAACATTGATGAAATATTCAAATGGTGTCAAAATAACTCTATGGCATTAAATCCAACAAAGACTAAGTCAATGATTATTTCTGTATCCAACAAAAAGTGTTCAAATAATATTTTATCCTTAAACCTAGGGCAAGATACAATTGAGTCTTCAATTTGTGAGCGTCTTTTAGGTGTACAGGTAGATAATAATCTTACTTGGAAAAATCAAATTAATTCTGTGATAAAAAAATGCAACAGCAAATTATATCTTCTGCAAAGAATCAAACAATTCATTAGTATACCTATAAGAAAACTGTTTTACAATGCATATATACTTCCCCATTTAGAATACTGTTGTTCTGTATGGGGAAACTGTAATGATAATCTAATGGAAATTCTCATTAAATTTCAAAAACGGGCAGCCAGAATTATCCTGGAAAAAGATTACAACACCCCTTCACAAGAACTTTTTTCCACATTAAAATGGATGAACTTCCGAGAAAGAGTTGATTATAAAAAATCAATAATCATGTACAAATCAATAAACAACTTATGTCCTCAATATTTAAGTGAAACATTCATTAAAAATAATACAGAATGTACCCGTCATTTAAGGTCTTCAGATAATAATCAACTGCTTTATGTACCAAAGCCTAGACTGGAATTTACAAAAAAATCTCTAAATTACTCAGGTCCCAAATTATGGAATGCATTACCATATGAGGTACAATCAGCCAGAAATTTACATTCTTTCAAACATAAATATACTTTGTGGTGGAATACTATGTAACTTAAATGATCATTGAGCTTTTATTGTTTTCCTCATTTCCTATTTATCTCATTGTATATATTTTATAAATGTTTTATTTCAATGTTTATCATGCTTGCTGTACATAATATGTAAATATGTTTTTGTTAAGAGGCTCACAGGGAAGATTGGGCCCTGCCTAACTGTGTTGCCTCTATAAATAAAGTCTTTATTATTATTATTATAAACTTATGCTTTCCAAGAATGAATGAGTGAGCTAGCTCCCTCACGCATGGAAGAAATCAGTTCATTAATAAGAAGAAATGTAACTCATAGGTTAATATTTTTATTTCTATAAAGACAATTAGTAAAAATTAAAAAAACTAATCTTTAATGAAAAATGAAACAGTTCCCTTAATTATAACATATATGGCACAAAATGAATAAACAATAAAAATGAATAAAACAATAACAAGTAAAAATTGTAAAATTCAAAACAATTGTATGCTAACAGCTTTAATAAGGCACAAAGTAGAATAAAAGTTAATATTTTTATTTCTATAAAGACAATTAGTAAAAATTAAAAAAACTAATCTTTAATGAAAAATGAAACAGTTCCCTTAATTATAACATATATGGCACAAAATGAATAAACAATAAAAATGAATAAAACAATAACAAGTAAAAATTGTAAAATTCAAAACAATTGTATGCTAACAGCTTTAATAAGGCACAAAGTAGAATAAAAGTTCTCATTGAAGCTCAGATGTCACATAAAACAGTTTAATCTGATGAAAATCCAATATAAAATTTTCCACTCTTGCTGTCACTTAAGTTACATATGGCAGTGATCTTCTTCCTGTTACTGACACTGTAAAGCTGACTCTGTTTCCTCCGGTGGCTATCTAGGCAGGGTGAATAGAGGAAATCTGTTTATGGAGATTGAGATCAGATGTGACCAGTCCAGATATTTTATCATACAAATGTAGATATATACAACAGTGTCGCTTTTCACAAAAATCTTACAATAAAAACCATTGTAAGTCAAAAGCAAGAAACATTAATAATCGATATTTTTTTGAGTCTATCAATTCCGAATATTATTGAATTATGTAGAATATTATGAACAGTTTGAATATCATATCACATTTATGTGAATTATCCTTCTGACTTTTAACAGCAAAATTTATTAAATTGACTATTGATGACATTTGTCGTAAGATTTTTTGTGAAAATATGAACAGATGTACTACAACAGTACAACAAAATACAATGCATTAAAATATAATACATATGCATTATTTAGACAAATTTTATGCTGGAAAAGAAAAACAATGTATACTTACAAGTCGATAAAATGTAAGACTTACAATATTAAGCATTGTATGTTTAATGAGCAACAATACATATGAAAGTGGAAAACACATTCTGGTAAAACCTCATGACGATCACTTTATGATTGCA
This sequence comes from Mactra quadrangularis, assembly GCA_025267735.1. Taxonomy (NCBI): domain Eukaryota; kingdom Metazoa; phylum Mollusca; class Bivalvia; order Venerida; family Mactridae; genus Mactra; species Mactra quadrangularis. Next base: position 34,911,411 of record CM046308.1, on the reverse strand, counting down.
TAAATGCAATGACTAATAACTGCTTGGTCTGAATTAGTGAATGAAGCATTTATACATGAAGTAAAAGAATGTATTATAATATGATATAATATCAAAGGACTTGACCACATTTGATGAAATAAAATGCAATATGAAAATAATACTTTAATACATAATTTATTATCATTCTGTGTCCATGCCTGTTCGTCGAGTATCAAGAAATTATAATTTATTATCATTGTCTGTCTATGCCAGTTCGAGTATCAAGGAATTATAATTTATTATCATTGTCTGTCTATGCCTGTCCGAGTAACAAGGAATCATAATATATTATCATTCTCTGTCTATGCCTGTCCGAGTAACAAGGAATCATAATTTATTATCATTCTCTGTCTATGCCTGTCCGAGTAACAAGGAATCATAATATTTTATCATTCTCTGTCTATGCCTGTCTAAGTATCAAGGAATCATAATTTATTATCATTGTCGGTCTATGCCTGTCCGAGTAACAAGGAATCATAATATATTATCATTCTCTGTCTATGCCTGTCCGAGTAACAAGGAATCATAATATATTATCATTCTCTGTCTATGCCTGTCCGAGTAACAAGGAATCATAATATATTATCATTCTCTGTCTATGCATGTCCAAGTATCAAGGAATCATAATTTATAATCATTATCTGTCTATGCCTGTCCGAGTATTAAGGAATCATATTTTTATTGTCTATCTATGACAATAAGTCTAGAAAACTAAACTATATTAACTACTATCACTACTAGTCCACATCCTTTGTCTACAATAGTTCTAGAATAAGTTGCTATTAGTTTAGTGCTCGAGAAAACAAATAATGTTTGATTAGGATGACTATGAAGCATATTAAAGTTAGATATATCCAATGGAATGTTAAATCCATTTTACATCATGACTCGCTGAATTGCTGTTTGTATGTTCAGATATTTTTTGGTCAAATCAAGCACTGAGTTGAATACCAAATGGTTACCGGATCCAATGGTGTTCGCAATGGCTAGGCCATACCCTCGCAGTTTAGTATTGTGCTGCCGTGGGAATATGTTGAAATTTCTTTTTCCAGTAGTTTATTGCGTTCTTGTAGTACTGGTCATTAAGATAGAAACATTTATTTCTATCAACATTTTCTCTTCTGCAAAATATCAAAATAATACAATTGAAAATAAATAGAGACAGATTGAGAGACTCGCTAAAGAACAGATCAGAACATTATCATTTATTTCGTCACAGTTTGTGTTGTAAAGACATGTGAACAAACCAATTACGGATACAATATGACGGTACAGTTTAAAGTGATCAACAACCAACTGTCTAATTTGCCATGATGTAGCTAACCTTCATCGCAATATATTTCACGAAATATTGACACTTTTGTCAAGGTGAAGTTGTGTAGGTAAGCATTAACGTTTTACGATTTACAGCGAGTATCGTTGCAAGTTTGACAGTATTTTTTATAATTATATAAAAAATGTTACAATGTTAAAGGGTTGCATCATGTGGGGATGCTGGTGAAAAGTTTCATTAAAGGTATAGATATAATACATGTTGCCTATTTTTTTGACAGTTGTATCATGTGGAAGTAGTGTGATCGAAAAGTTAGAACGAGTGTGTTGAATTTATTTTATTCTTCTATTTTATTTACTGTTTAATATAGGTAAACCGAGCTAGGATCACGGGCTTTTCGTGCCTACTAGTTCAGTGACCTAAATTATAGTTGTAGTTGTGGATTTTAATCGAATAGTGAGGTAAGCTTATTGCTTTTAAAATATACTTCAGTAAATAATCTATACATTTCTAATTTCTTTTAAGCATAAGAAATGTACATGGAAGTATAATATAAAATTATGATGCAAATAGTCCCATGATTTGATTAGATTATTAGCCATTCTATAAATAGACGGTGAAGATATCACCTCTATACTAAGACGCATAACGACCCACCAATCATCCGCAATTTACTTCCGCGTCAAGTAGTTCCGCGTATGAATACAAGAAATATCAAAGAAAATCGTTATTGTGATTTACTTTGTTGTCATGTTTTCGCCAAATGTAAAATATGACCGCTTATAGCTACAGGAATATTAATCTATATTATATACTAAGTACTTTTAAACCTCTGTAGGTATAGGTACATAGTTAAACCGTGTACTCTACTTTCGATTTCAAATTATTGTGTAAAGAATGACAGATGTAAACACGTTATGATGAAGGTTTAACTTCCAGTTAAAAAGTTTAATTTGATGAGGATAGTTGGTTGGATAGTCAAATTTTATCGAGTAGACACAAAATTCATACTCTATTTGTTCAGTTTACTTGAAGGGGGGAAATTGTTAGAAAGTAAACATTGCCACGTGCTTTCAGGTAAATAAACAGTTTACCCGTGATGCGCGGCGTCTCTGTACAAAGGTCAGTCATACCGTTTGTGTACAGAATGGATTATTAGTCATACTAGGTTAATCGACCACATCATGTGGCACAATGTAAAGTTGAAGCTGTCTTAATGTGTATGATGTGTTTTTATGATTGGCTAAATGTTACATGGTTTTATTCGCAAATGCTGTTTTAGGACTGTTTCATTGTCTGTATTAATTGTTTCATTAAATTTAATTTATGCATTCATAACATTATATTTATATTGAAAAAATAGAGTATTGCATGGGCATGGCCCGACTTCATCACTCGATCTGTCTATTTGAATTGTCTGAAATGTTTTTAGGGGCATTAATTTTGTTAGTTGATACTGTGTACTGTGATTTAATTTACAACCATCACAGTATTAAAGTACATACTATTCCTTTAATGTTATATTCGAATAATATAACTTGATTGTTTTTGCGTTTTGTAAATGCTTTATTTATACATGGTCAGTTTACTTTACATCATTGTACTTAAGATTGTGTCATTCCATGCATATTTTGAAATTTAGTTGCCGCCCGGCTAGCTTACTTAATTGGTAGCGCACAAGTCTACTGATCGAGGTGGTCGTAGGTTAAAATGCCGGATTGGATATACTTTCATAGAGCTTGGTCATGAAATAATTTCTACGACATCCTCCATTCTATCTCTGATTCTAAATCAGGGCAGTTGTAAGTCACTGATGGAAGTATGTGTCTAATAACTGGTTAATAGCTGAATTCAGAGACTTAAGTCATCCCAGTAATGGTTAGTAGGTTGACTGACCGCTGTTATATGACCTAAACATTATGTTTCTATGAGAATAAGCCCAACAAACATCTACAGTATCAAATGCTTGTGTGTGGTTTAAACGGAACGAGATAGTAACGTAAGATAAGTATGTATAGTCCAACAGAATTAACCTGAGCTTGACCTTTATGCAAGAATATATTAAACTCAGTATTTACAGTCTATTTTTGTCTTCGTTTGTAAATCGCACTTTATCGGAAGCTTTCGGCAAAATAAACGTACTGAACAATTAAGGTTGTTTTCATAAGAATAAATACTTTGAAACTGTGCCGTAATATTGCTGACTTACTCGTTTCCGCAAAAACTAATGTGCTTAAAATTAAAAGTACAATAACATGTCACTTTTAATAAATTGATTTATAGTCACATCGGTTGTTAGAATTAAACACGTGTATAACCGTATACACGCATTCGATTTAATGAAAGTGAAGTAATTATTATAATTTGGTAGTTCAAGCTCAGGTTGACTCTGTTGGGCTATACATCACTCAAAAATAGATACACTAAACAATTTTTATCATTTTTATCAACCAAATGCATTTTAATTGATAAATTTAATTGAATTATTAATGGCTTATACTCATCATAGATAAAAAAACTTACTCTTGGTCATTACACAATGTATATTGGAATGGTTCCTGACTAGTTACTTTGGCAGGAAGGTATGTGTCACATGTAGAGTCTGTGGGAGCCAGTACATATTGCCAGGATTGTTGATTATGTCTTGTTGGTCTAATGATAGGAAATACATGAATAGCTTGTTGAGACATATATCTGTTGTCCGATATCTTCAGTTTTACCGTGTGTTGATTCACGTCAGATGATATAGCAACATCTTAAGAAGAAAAAAATCCAATGTTATAGTTTGTACAAAAACACAACACTGTTTATATAAACAATTTAATGGACTAATCCAAGACAGGGAATGCTCAGAATGACAAAATATGTTAAAATGTTTTATAAGTGTCTTGTTGGAGTAATGGTGCACTATTAACGGTACAGTGTCTGTATAGGTTTGGGACACCACACTGGTTATTCTGTACACAAACGATCCTAACCTTCTATGTACAGAATGCACACTGGCCGCTTCTGCTTAAAATAAATAATGATCAACTAAGTCTAAAATTGTTAAAGACATAAATATGTAGCTGAGGTATAAAAGGCTGGTTAACGGTAGGTTAATTTAGGTTACATCTACTCTGGAACTTCCATATTTGGCAGAGGTATGAAACGACTTATATTCCCTTGCATTCCAGCTAGATTTTACAAGATTGGCTTTTGTGGCCATGTGTTATTTAAAGTGTTCCTTACAACTTGGAATGTCGTGGGTTCTAATCTCAGTTGAGAACATTTTTATCGGGTTACATACATAATAAAAGTACACATGTATAATATATACAGTGTTTTGGACAGATCAAGGCATTACCAGCTATCCAGAAATTGAGACTAAAATTAAACTTACATTGTTTATAAAAACCAGACTCATCATCCCTAGCTATGACATCACCGCGTATTGTACAAAGTCTATCATTTATGTATTTAACATATTCATTATATTTATGACATGAAATCTTATAGACTTTAGACCATGGTAACTTTGTCACAGCATTATCATAGAAGGTAACATCTACTCCTAGATCGTAGGCCTCTGTAGCAATGCCTGGAGCATAACTGTATATATACTTTGGATGCAAACCTATCACGTGATCTCCAGGCTGTAATAGAAATAACATTAAGTGTATAGTACATCAACATTGTTGACTGAAATAGAAATTTTATTTGGTGTTCATCACAATTGATTGCTGAAATAAAAAAAAATGGTGATTGGTTCATCACAATTGATTGCTGAAATAAAAATAACATTTGGTGATTGGTTCATAACAATTGATTGCTAAAATAGAAAAAAACATTTGGTGTTTGGTTCATCACAATTGGTTGCTGAAATAGATATAGCATTTGGTGTTTGGTACATCACAATTGATTGCTGAAATAGAAATAGCATTTGGTGATTGGTTCATCACAATTGATTGCTGAAATAGAAATAGCATTTGGTGATTGGTTCATCACAATTGATTGCTGAAATAAAAATTACATTTGGTGATTGGTTCATCTAAATTGATTGCTGAAATAAAAATTACATTTGGTGATTGGTACATCACAATTGATTGCTGAAATAGAAATAACATTTGGTGTTTGGTACATCACAATTGATTGCTGAAATAGAAATAACATTTGGTGTTTGGTACATCACAATTGATTGCTAAAATAGAAAAAAAACATTTGGTGTTTGGTACATCACAATTGGTTGCTGAAATAGAAATAACATTTGGTGTTTGGTACATCACAATTGATTGCTGAAATAGAAATAACATTTGGTGTTTGGTACATCACAATTGATTGATGAAATAGAAATAACATTTGGTGTTTGGTACATCACAATTGATTGCTGAAATAAAAAAAATGTTTATTTTATATTTGCTTAACATACAATTCCCACAGTCAGCCTCGGTCAGATGTGATGAAAAGTTAACTCATACTATTGTTCTTGGGGTGCACCAGTGCTAGACTTGGAACCATTCTTTTTAAGCAACTAACTTCCTTATCACGTGAAGAACAACGATTGCTTTATGGTCTTATCCTCACGACCCATCTGTCACAGATATATATTTCACAGTTGTTTATCTGATACTTTAAAAACTCCAGCAGGAAGATCCTGGCCACAAAAATAAAACCTTCCTGATCACTGTTTACCAAAGGAATGATGAGGAAAGTGCTCTTAAAGGACTATTAAGGACCAAACTTTCCACATTATTTAGCAATACAAATGTACATGTATTACATAATTTAAGAAGAACTCGTAAAGGCATTTTGATTTGTTTCACCCACGTTAGGATAGGGAATAATGAGTCAAAGACAAAATCATAAACTTCTAAGGTTGTAACGGAGTCTTCATTCCTTAACCCACCTGGATCTACTAATATACCTGAATGGCATCAAATGGTTTTTCTGTATCTCTAAAGATATCTTCGTGTTTTATTAATTCTCTATGTTGGCTAGCATCTATAACAGTGTAGCAGTTATCATCATCATCATCATCAGGCTGTGTTACAATACGACCATAATAGAACCAACCATCATCTAACCATCGAGCTAACACCACTGCATTGATAGGTATCAGTACTTGAACTTCTTTCTGTGCTTTTTCTGTACAATAAACATAGGGAAATAACCCAATAAGAAATATTATTTCCACAACAAATTATGTCCCTTTGATCATCTGGCCATCTAACTAACACTACTATGACAATTGGTATCAGTCATTTAGCCTGTCTGGTCCCTAGTCGTATTTTGACGGGTAAACGATAGTGGCAAGGGGCAGGTAATCCAGACTATTTGTGTACAATAGAGCAAAAGGGAGTAACCAAATAAGATATTCCATTTCTACAACAAATTATCTCCCTTCGATTGTCTGAAGCAATGTTGGCCTCGATATTAGGGCATTTATCAAGACAAAAAATTTAGTCTAGAGGCCTTGGAGTATTTTGTCCATGACAAACATATCAAAATATAATGAGCTTAACATGTACGAAAACAAACATGTTTTCTTGTTATTTGCACTTACAAAAGGTCCTTATAAACAACTAATCACATATTCAAAATGACTTTAACCAAATATGGTATGAGATCTTTACATTTGCAGGCAGATCAGAGAATCAATGGGTCTGCAGAAACTAGTTTAACTACATGTAAATAAAGAAAGATATAGACTAGTTTTGCTCAGACGCATCAAAATATTTCTTTTAAAGCTTTTAGATGAAGTCCGTTTTCAATGGTACAATAAAATGCGTACTAAACTATATTTACATAATACATGGATGATATGTAATAGAATAAAATATTTACTTGTTTTTGCTGTAGAACTTTTGTCAGCCGTTACAATGGCGGATGTTTGCGTTGAGTTGTTAGAAGTGGGATTGATAGGAGGTACCTGACTACCTGTGCCAGTGCCAGTGTCAGTGCCAGTGTCAGGGTCAGGGTCAGTGCCAGTATCAGTAGTAGGTGGTTTATTTTTTGGTGGTACAGGTTTTTTTTGGTTTTTAGGTTCTTCTGGTTCAACTGTGATAGAAACAGCAAACAATAAAGCAGTTTGTTCCCCACAATAATTTAGAACATATAATCTTGGAGCATATAGTGCGTACACAATAACAAAACGTGTTTGAGTAAACATTTAAAATTAACCAATCCATTCCAGAGGTAGGCAGTATTGAAAATAAAAGTTGTATTCTATTGTTTTTGTAAACAGTGTTTTGTTTTTTGTACGCACTATACAGGTCGTCCACGTAAACATTGCGTATATAAACATAGCCAGTTTCATTTCACACCAATATTTAGGGGTGAACTATTTTTACAATTTTATGGTTTCATTAATTTACACCTATTTTATAAGCATATCATTATATAAAATTTACATTGTGCATACACAATATTTAAAATAATTGTTACACATAAAAACGGCCTGTTTAAATCAGTAAAATGCTGTTCATGCATTAGCTTATTCACCTATTTAGTGGGCAAGTCCATTATTTAAAGTACAATAACACGCATGACCTAGAATACGACCTGTAGTTTGTTCTTTGGTACAGGTCGTCCACGTAAACATTGCGTATATAAACATTGCTAGCTTCATTACACACCAATATTTGGGTGGGAATTATAGTGCGTACAAAAAACAAAACGTGTTTGGGTAAACATTAAAAACGAGACAATCCATTTGAGGGGTAGGCAGTATTGAAAATAAAATGTGTGTAATTCATTTTAACAAAATTAGCATGATGGATTCACCATTTCTTGGTAAATCATGCTTGTAATGGTAAAAATCTTTACATTACACTAACAACTGCGACAATCGTAAAACATATCACATGTTTATATATTATTGTCATCCTGGGCGTCCCTCGTCGTGGATTAGTTTATTGTATTGTTATTATAAACAGTGTTTTGTTCGAACTATATTTAAGAAATAACTTACAGTTGTCTATATTTTGTTGTCTAATAAAATATAGGCACGAGTTGTGATGTGCGTATGATTAAATCACGAGTGCTTTAGCACGAGTGATTTAATAAGCGCATCAAACGAGTGCCTATATTTTATTAGACAACAAAATATAGACAACTGTAAGTTATTTCGATTCTAACATCGTAAAATACATCCATAGAAAAGATATATTTATAGAACTATTTTTAACTGTCAGAAACGTCATGCTGTTGAAATCCACCCCTGTGCAAAGGCCGAAAATAGCATTTATTTACACAATTCTCACGGATAGGTGTTTCTTATTCCGAACAAAAAATATTAAAATCTTAATTATAGAATAGAAACCAAATTGTAAAAGTCAACCCTTATAAACTCGGGCGCCATTTTCGGCTTTGCGCATTTAACGTGGGGAGTAAAATTTCAACAGCCGTCACGAGCTATATTTTGTTAAATAATAAAGCATAGATGACGTCACATTAAATAAAGAGTGAAAACGCACGTGCCTATGTTAGAATTAACAATATTATACTTCAGTAAGTTAACACATATTTTATAAACATATCGTTATATAAAATTAACAAATTAACAAATAAACTGTGTAAAATAGATGTTAAATATCAAAGTGGTATATGTTTAAATCATTGGAATGCTGTTCATGCATCAGCTAATTCACCTATTTATCGGGCAAGTCCATAGTTTGAAGTACAAAAACACGCATGACCTAGAATACGACCTGTAGGTGCGAATTCGTGTTTTTAGTTACACATTGTATTATACTTACCTCTTATAAGCAACCTGCAAAATAAAAGAAAACAACTTTCAATGATATATTTGAAATCGTTAGATAAGATATTTGATAATTTATATAGAGGAGCTAATAATGGTGTTTTAAAGATGAAACTTTAACCAGATTAAATATTCACATTACCATTATAGGATAACGTAGATTAAAATTATCATTCAGACGAAATATTAGAATAATAATTTAACAAATATTACAATCACAATTACAGTGCAAATACAAGAATAATAATGACTTTAAAGATTTAAGAATCACATTTGTAGTACAAACATTAGAATCATTCTTGTAGTACAAATATTAGAATCATCATTGAATTACACATCATTGCAGTACAAATATTAGAATCACAATAACTGTACAAATATTTGAATCATTATTTCAGAACAAATATTCGGCTCATCATTGCAGAACAAATGTTAGAGTCATCGTTGTAGTACAAATGTTAGAATGTCGATTACAGTACAAATATTAGAATCATCGTTGCAGTACAAATATTTGAATCATCGTTGCAGTACAAATATTTGAATTATCGTTGCTGTACAAATATTTAAATCACGAACACAGTACAAATATTAGAATCACGATTACAGTACAAATATAAGAATCATTGTTGCAGTACAAATATTAGATTCATTGCTGCAGTACAAATATTAGAATCGTGGTTACAGTACATATATTAGAATCATCGTTGCAGTACAAATATTAGAGTCTCTGTTGCAGTACAAATAATTGAATCATCGTTGCAGTACAAATATTTGAATCATCGTTGCAGTACAAATATTTGAATTATCGTTGCTGTACAAATATTTAAATCACGAACACAGTACAAATATTAGAATCACGATTGCAGTACAAATATAAGAATCATCGTTGCAGTACAAATATTAGAATCATCGTTGCAGTACAAATATTAGATTCATCGTTGCAGTACAAATATTAGATTCACGATTACAGTACAAATATTAAAATCACGATTGCAGTACAAATATAACACGGTATAACAATTTTTTGACAATATCTCTATAGAAAGGAAAAGATAGTGCGAGAATGTATACGTACCTTATTATGACGTTGTATCTATCTGGACCAATTAAAACTATCTTTGATCGTTTGGTACATATCTACAATGACAACAATAAAGCTCTTGTTAATGAATTCAGTCTGCTTAATTTAATGTATCTTTATCTTCATAATAATGTAATCATTTTGTTGACAGAGTTTTTTCTGTTTGTTGTTAAAGGCATATGGAAATAAGCTGGATTACATTGCAATAGAATAAAAGAACCAATTAACCGTGTTAACAGTTATTGCTTACTCAGTTTTTGTGTCGCCGAAATTTAATAAAATTCTTTGATGATTATTGGTGGCCGTTCACATCTCCAGCGTTTCTGATGACTTAAGTTTTAGCGATATACTAGCTTGCCTTTGTATAAAAAAATCCAACTGTTTCACCCATATATTCTAATTTTCATTTTAAGATATTACTTCGAGGTGTTAGCATGTGCCCATATGTGACCGGCACGGATTCTACACAAAACACTATAAAACTGTTTCCCAATGTAAATTTTAAGAAATAACGTCAGAATGTTAGCCCATATGCAATGTAATACATTTACGTTTATTCAGCATCAAGCCTTAGCTAGCTTCTGACCATGAACATACATAGACAATTGCGAATAGCACGGTTACAAGACAAGAGTTGTTGGGTTTCTCAGGTTTCACGATACTATACCTGTTGTTTATTATACAATACTACAGTGTATAAACGTGGTCTATTTTGTAAAGGTAATGCAAAAACTAGTCCAGGTACATAATGTGGGATACGTGGTTTTCTTCTTGGTTTTATCTTCACTAAAACATAGTTGTATGGCTGAAAGAAAACACAGAGATATCTAGTCATTCCATGCTCATATTAAACAGCATAGCTACATGCAATTTACATGCAAACTTCTGATTAAGCAGGTTTTTGTATTCCTTGTAAAAGAATTGATTGTCTCTGCTTTAAATTGGTGTAGTTCATCGTTTCTATAAGTTAATTTCTATAGTTATATGATTAGTTTAACAGATACGTTTCACAGAAAGGTGTTTAAAGACCTACAGAAAGTCTCCATGAACTTCGTCTTAAAAACAGAGAGGCGGTATTCTACGTTATTGAACAGGACAAGTGTGTCTTAGGGAGGATATCGGCACACTTGATTAGGTATTGGCTCGAGAGTTTCAGCCTGAGGCCCGATGCCGGGGTAAGTGTGCCGATATCGACTTAAAGAAGTCAGCCATTGTTGGACAGCTTGAAATGACCGGAAGTTGTCTCGATACGGATTTGTGGCACACTAGGAAGTGTGCCGATATTGTATTTTGGCACACTTGCTCAATACTGGAATATAATGCCGACATAATCTCGGCACACTTCCCGGCAAATTTGTTACTATTTATAGTAACATATGCAATAATAGCTTATAAGCTATCTCTTTAATCTTCACATTGTCATTACAATACATTTCTTCAATGAATGTTGCATTTAAAGAAAAATAATTTTGTAAAAATTGATCCACAACATTTCAGGCCAATTTGAAGTTGGTCAACAATTATCTGTAGGCGGTTTATTCATGTGGCTCGTAAACTTTTTTAATTAGATAAACGTTTGTACAGTTTTTACGACTACAAAATATATTCGATACGTTCAAGAATCATCAGCCGGTTGAAACAGTAAATTTCATAAAACAAGTAAATCTGTGAGCTAATGCTCACTAGTGATACCCCCGCCAAAATCTAAAAATATGCGATAAACAGGAAGTAGATGAGCAAGGAGCATGAAATCGCTTTACACCACATGGGACTATGGGATGAAGCAATATGCAAAGTATTAGGCTGCTGCATGTTACAGTTGCTGAGAAAACTGCGACGGAAATTTTGTAACGGACGCACGGACGCACGGACGAACGGACGCACGGACGCACGCACGGACAAGGGTAAAACAGTATACCCCCCTCTTCTTTGAAGCGGGGGTATAATTATCAAGACAGCATACCTGTAAGTTTGGCCATGGCCTGGCTCCTTTAAGTATGATTACATGTTCACGTTGAACAACCTGTTCAGGTAAATATTTAAAATCCACATGGTAGACGTCTCTGCCATTCACTTTTGTTGGTATATCACTGTTAACGCGTCCTGAACAAAATGTATAAAATTGTGCTACATTAAATTGAAGGCACGGCTTTAGAGGGCGAAAATTTGGTTAGATGTTCATGCTCGAGAGCCGAACAGACCGTCTGACCAAAGACATAGATAAAAGTATCTATAGTTACTATGTATGTAGTGACTACATTGTAGTCTGACACACATAAAAAGTCTGGTTCCATATACATTAATACTTAGCTATCTTGCATAATAACACTTGTTCATCGAAATGGAAGTCATCAGTAAACAGTATTGTTTGACAGCTTTGATAAGTTAAGTGGCTACCACTGAAATATTTATTTAAGACATTATCAGTGTCCCTTGAGGGACTTGAACTAGGAATCTCTCTAACCCAAAAGCTTATGATATAGCACTGGAATACTTTTTTTATGCATATACACTATACAGGGTCCGATATTGTCATGTGAACTACAGTAATAACTGAATAGGGAAACAAGCACATGCTTTGAGTCGATTATTTTTTCTTTCTGGACATATAATTGAATATCACCATGTAGTTCATAAAGTAACTACTACCTTTCTTTACTAGCAATTACCAATTTGTCCAGTTATTGATCGTTAGCTTCAAAATTTGCACGAAAACCGAAAGGTACACATGTACTACAGTACTAGGTAATTTGCAAAAATAATTTTATAATAAACAATTTCAATTCATAGGTTAACATTGGCATTTTCGGACAAAAAACGTACATGTATGTAATCGTAATTTTATGCACTATGGGTCAAGCTGCTGCAAGAATTTGATTGAAAAAACTACAAGAGTTTGTTAATGTTCTGAAGATCACGTAACTAAAACAGAACAGAACAGAACATATCTTTTATTTTGTCACAGTTTACAGAGTAAATAAATGTGAGCTAATTTTAACATGAACAAATAAATACAACATGAAGGTACAATTTCAAAAATTAAGAAATATTTGTCAAATTTGCAATTAATTAGATGGCATCACTGTCATAAATTTATGAAGTATTGAGAAAAAATATCATGGGTATTTGTATATTTAAACATTTATGTGCCTTACAGTGGGTGCCGTTGCAAGTTTGACAATATGTTATAAATATTACCAAAAATCATTGCAAGTTTGACGAATTTATAAATATTAACAAAAATCTTTGCAAGTTGCAGGATTGTACCCTGATACATGAATATATTCTTACATGATATGACACATTGGAAATACATTTAAGTTACTTATAAAGTAACGTTCGATATGATTTTTTTTGTAACCGTTATATTGATATTAACGTACTTGTTTAAACGTTTATATAGCAACCTTGAACTTTGATATTCAATAATTGTCAATGTATTTTGCATGTTATTTGAGAAATAGAATGTTTGATCGCTTTAGTTATGCTCTGTTCTGTATAGAATGCATTGTAGCCAAACCGTAACTACCTCAATACATATCTAGACTGTACAAATACATTGTACAATACAATGACATTGAAAACAATTTTGTACTAGTACTGATCACTGCTTTAAAATGTTCTAACAGTCGATAGTTATTAAACTGACACTAATGAATATTCGGAGATTTACGTTGATCTAAATAAAGCCAATGTATTGGTCGTAACATTAAAACGACCAATGACGACCATCAACGAACATTACCGAACTGACTTTACGATTTCAAACGGAAATTATTAGAGCGCTTGATCAATAGTTACGGACAATAATTAACGATCGAAGATACGTGTATTCTATTTTTAGAAATAGAAACCAATCCCTAAAACATATTATTGCCATTCTGATTTGTTTACTTAATTCGCCGCGGTTCACTTCTATAGAAATACGATTCAATGCATGCAATTCAAAAATGAATAACAGGTATAACATGTATAACATAAGTAGAAATAGTCAATTGTAGAATTGTTATTATCTCGTCTATCTTTTTCTGTATTATTCATACTGCACTGTCGTAATTTGATGAAATATTAATCAGCTATTCAGATAGAATGACAGGAACAGGTAATTGAGTCATATTGAAACTCCTGCTGTACATAGACGGTTTTTACAATAAAATATTTTTATTTCCTTGCTCGCTAATAAAAAGTTGTTCAAAACGCTGTATAAAGCAACTGAATTAAGATTTTTAAATAGTTTTTTCTTCGCTCGCTCGCCCCATTATCTTCCTGAAAAATCCGTAGAACACATCATCAATTTGTTGTGGCCTTACCTTTTACATGCTGGTACAAAATGTATCTTTTGTTTGCATGTTTATCTGACGTCGTTTTATAACGTAAAGTAAATTTCAATTTAAGAACTCTGATAAAAATGTCCTTATAGATAGTGAAAAATGTGTGCCAAGGGCGAACATCATTGTATAGGCTTAATATATTGTTTATTTATGAATTATGCACGCACAGACAGTACAGGTCGTCCACGTAAACATTGCGTATATACACATAGCCAGTATCATTACACACCAATATTTAGGGGTGAATTATATTACAATTTTGTAGTTTAGTTAATTTACACTCATTTTATAAACACATCATTATTAAAAAGTTACAATGTGCATACACACTATTTAAAAGAAATGTTACACATAAAATGACCTGTTTTAATCAGTAAATTCTGTTCATGCAATAGCTTATTCACCTATTTTGTTGGCAAGTCCATTGTTTAAAGTACAAACATACGCTTGACCTAGGATACGACTTGTACAAGCGAACATTAATAATATGATACATGTACAACACTAAAAAACAGATTTGTCGCACTAAGTGATCGTTGAACGAGTGGACTTGATCAATAAGTTCTTCTGCCAATTTAGCGGACACTATTTAAATGCTAGTAACCGTTTAATTCTAGTTAAGGCGTTTCCAAAAATCGCTATTATTAAAATAATAGGGATTCGTTTTGATACCCTTGTTAAATGGAGCACTCTTTATTTATTGTGTGCATCAAAGCTCGTACTTATATTTATATAGATACCAAAATATATTTTCTTTAACATGTAATAAGTTTACGCGCATAAGATTTTATTAGAATTTATTAATCTTCGAAATTTATCAGATAAATGCTCAAAATTTATATTATGCAAATGAAAGTAACAAATTTTGTTAAAAAAACGTGGCTTAACAATTTGAATGCATAATGATTAGACGAACTATACCTTCGTAATAGAATCCATTAATTTCTTGCCGTGCTATAACATTATAAATTCTTCCAGGCGCCAGAACTTCCATTACGTATGTTTTTCCTTTTTTAAAAGTATAATTCACAATAGTATCAGTGTATTTCCATTCTCCAATCAAAATTTAAAATAGGTTTATCAGTGTAATTGGCAATATTTAAGTAAGATTAAATAAGTAAACACACATATACATAGTTGCGAAGTCTTCCACTTAAATTTGTTGATATTTTAGTTAGGGTGCCACTTTAAAACTTGGAGATAACGTTTTGACGTTCTTAATCGCGTTACCTGCTGTATTTAATTGGTGTCAGTATCGTCGCGTTTTCCAAAAACGTCCTTGATATGAATATATCCACGGTTTATATTTTCTGAAAATAGCTCTGAAGTTAATCGCTGCAAAATCAATATGCATGCACCGTTTATTTAAACTCTGTATAAAAAAATATTGAGTCTATCGATAACCGGGTGCATTTTAAACCGTGTTCATGAAGCCGGTAAATAGAACAATAATAGTTAGTATTAAATTTCATATGCAGTGTTTTATTTGAATAACAAAATCAATGACAGTACAATACAGTGAAAACTCTATAAAATGGTCGTTTTATCCAAGTACAGTTGCCCCTCAACAACATTGGTCGAATGGTTACGACGTTGTACTGGTAATCATTGGATAGACAGCTCCTTGTTGGTTCGAATTCCATCCAAAACCTACCCCGTTGTTTCCTTAAGCAATAAACTTTATCCTACTGGCTCGATCAGTACTAGGGGACCAGGAAGCGGACTAGAAAATGATAATAAAAGTTGTGAGTACTTGTTTCCCTATCGAGTGAATTAAGTATGAACTAAACCAGGATTTTTTCTAGGGGGGGGGGGGGGTCCAAACTTTTTCTAGAACGGGTTCAAACTTTCGCATCACAACCACATTATACACTGAACAAAAGTTCTAACCGATCACTTTTCTAATTTTAATTATTTTATAACGGGCCAATGGATCCTTTTAAAACTTTGCAGAGGTGATTTTTGTGTCATTTTCTACCGATTTGTGGAAAAAAATAATTTGATACGGCCCGATGCACTCAATCGGCACTCAGAGTGGGGTTTACACATTTTGACACGAAATGTTCGTGCAGAGAGTGGTGAGTATTAAATTTCACTTTGCATGAATCCTTGTTAACTTTATAAGTGAAAAAAAACAACAACAACATAAAACATTGCACGAATGTCGATGCAGGATCGTGGCGTAGCCAATGGAATGTTGAATGCTGGAGCCTCTATCAAACAGGCGAGTGGCTGTTCATGGAAACATCTTTAAAAAATATCGATAAAGTATTGTTGAAATAGAAAAATGCTAAAATTTTATTATTCTCAATGTGTTCATCCCTATTTCAAGTTGCATGACACTTTAATCAAGTCTTCTCGGCGATCGCGACTTTGGACGATGTAGCAAGGGACCGAAATCGTTTCTAACTGACGCCGAAGACCAAGAACAAAGGTTACAGCTCGCCGACAGGATCGACATTCATGCAATGTTTTATGTTTTTTCACAACCAAAGCAACAACAAATTTAACAACTGTCATTATCATAATAAGCACACCAAAACATATAAAATTAACAGCCATCATGATCATCATAAACAACACTAACAACAAATCAAAACAACAACCAACCTTATCCTCATAAACATAACCATCAATAAATCAAAACAACGATCTTCAACGTCACTATTTAAAAACACCATCAGCCGGCTAGCTCAGTTGGTAGCATGCAAGTCTACTGATCGATGGGTCGTGGGTTCGATTCCCGGGCGGGGTCATGAAATTATTTCTACGGCCATTCTCCCTCCTACCAATGATTTTTAATTATGTAGGGCAGTTGTCATTCACTGACGAAAGTATGCGCTTAGTAGTTGGTTAACTCAGCTATATCCAGAGATTAAGCCTTTCCAGGAGGAGTGAGTAGGTTGACCGACAGCCGTTATATGACCTATAAAATGTGTTGCAACGGCGTTAAACCCAACAAAAAACAAAACAAATAAAAACACCATTAATAAATATAACAACTACCATCATCATCATTATAAACAACACTTACAACGAAACAGACGAACAACTATCATCATCATCATAAAAACATTAAAAAACACTTCAGAATTAATTGGTTGTGACAAACAACAATAAAACAAACAACAATGAAAACAACAATAACCAAACAAAGCGCTTGGACATGTTAAAACTTTGTTTTTACTTGCAAACTTATATTTTGACAACTTATAGTGAGTGGAATGGAACAATCGTAGGTGGATTTCTTGCTTGAGGGAATTAGCAGTGCCCCTAGTGGGAATCGAAACCCGGGACCTCTTGATCCCTAAGCGCGCGTCCTGCCACTGGACGGTCCACTGTTCCTACTATCATCAGGGAATCTATGTCTCTGAATTAACCAGGGAATTAGTTATCTATGTCTCTGAATTAACAGTGTAAATCAAAGCACTGAAAGTACTGATGGGGCGGGGCTCTTGAAAATTTTAAAACACTGATCATGACACTACTATGACGTTATGAGAAACTAGCCATAAAGTTGCCTTTTTCCAATTGGACAGATGGATTTTCAACTTTTGTCATAATGATTGTGTCAGATAAATTGAATCATTGTTTTTCATCATGATTTTCTATTCAGTAGTGGATTCTATATCATGAAAGATTAATTTAAAACAAAAAAGGAAAGAGTTGTGAATAGTAGTCTATAGTGTCTGACTTTATTGCTGTTAAAAACTTCCCTCCTTGATGGTCATAGAATTAATTTTTATCCTTTTTACAAGGACCAGTCTTGTAACTTTTAACTTGTTGCATAGACCTTAGTCCCTACAAAGCTGGAATCAATCCCAGTATCAGTCATATATTTCTGCCGACTCATCCACTCCACCACTAACAAACAATGAGTATGCACTTGAGATACCGATATTAATGAATTCAGGAAACAACTTCATGCTCTTTTACCCAGTGTTCTTCGTTGATATACAGTGCCTACCAAAAGTTTGGAGACAACAGAAATTTATTATATCTTGATTCCAGTAATTGATTTTTTTTAATACAATCATTTTTAATACATCACTGATTATCTATGATGAAATTAAAGCACATTTCATGAACGCACCACAATTAATAGGTTTAACATCTGATATTCCAAAGCCTCAAAAATTAAGAGCAATGTAATTATTTTCTATCACATATTTTTAAGTAGAACTAAAATTAAAAAATAGGCAAAACTGACAAGTATTTAAAAGCAGTTTTGAAATATTTTATAACAGCTATTCAATAGGCCTACAAAGTGAAAATGTCTCCAAACTTTTGGTGTGTACTGTATATCGGCTGGCCATATTTGAGGCCAGATGCATTTGTTAGCAGTGTTTGATGATACTCGGATGCAATGGCAAGTTTTGAGCACTAAGTCTGATCTCAAGATACATGAACTTTAACACAGTTCTTAGTGGGTTAGGCATAACCTTGACAAGCAATGTATGCTTAAGTATATTGATAGTACAGATTTGTTTGTAATTATTTATTACTATTAATTACAACACTTCAGTATGAAATGTACAATATATACATACATTTTGAATGAACAATTTCAAGTTTATGTAATACCAGGTAATAACAGTAAATAGACAAAAAAGTTAACACTGCAGGGTGACAATTCACAAAATCTTCTCAGTACACTTATTTTTAAATGATGACTTGTACACTTCCATGGAATAGGTATTTCAGCCGCGACATTAAAAAATAACATAAAGTGCCTAAATATAACCAGTTCTTCCTTAAATTCTAAAAGGTTTGATAGAATCTGAAGTAAATAATGATGCTTACTGTACATTTTACTAATAGAAAAGGCTGTTTCTAAATTAGTTCAATTACTATAATATTTAACCATTTATAATCCATCAGGGTTATGGAGAAACTTCTCATAGAAAAAAAATCCATGGTGTACTATAGATTGTTACACATCATGTACATATATTAATGCAGTTCAAAATACATTTAAATGTTTATTTACACAAATACCAAACATATGCGAAGTAAAACATCTCAATGATACAATATTTTGGAACAGATTAAACAAAAGCTTACTTAACATATTTCATGTTTTATACATAGTTAACTATAGTTATATACAGCAAATCAAGGATGACTTCAATGCTAATTGTTTTTGAGATACAGAGGTTTTAAGTTGGTAGGTATTGCACTACTAGTATTTTTGAAGTAAGAAATTGGTCAGTTTTGAGCCATCTTTGAGGGCAACAGTTTTAAAGAAAGAGAGCTCTCAGAGTCCTTTATTTCCATATATGTACTAAAATTTAGGTAAATATTTGAATTTAATAATCATTTAGATTCTTATTTCTTCCTTTTTTGAGAAAAATTGATCGGAAAATGGCCCCGCGGCCAATTTGTGCAAAAACTTAATTCAGAGCTGTAAAAGTCTTGATTTATAAATTGCTGTATTTTCTTTATTTTTCAAGATAATACTTCAAAAATTTTCAGGGAATATTCTTATAATCATAATTGATATATATATGGTCTTAATTTATTGTAAATCAATAAAAGAAAAATATTTTTGTATTTTATACAGGGTTATCCCCTCTTTTTTAGGAAATTAATTTTTTCATAAGTTCATTGTGCTATATTTTTTTTTTTTTTAAGATATTCTTATAGAAATGGGTATACATGTTCTTGATATTGCCCTTAAATCAATTATTCATACATCATTTATTGCTTGACCATTATTCTGATACAATGACTATCAAAAAAGTTTACATGAACATAATGTGAACATCATGTATATTATCTTATTATAAATCCTGTAAGCCTATCTTAATATACATACAGTAGCCTACATAAGTGCGTATCAGTATACAGTGTAATATTTCATGAAATGGATTAACACTAACAGCTCTTAAAATACTTTATTTGTAATTCAGTTTATATTGTATCAAACCTATGTGTTATTTACTGTCAAAGACCTTAGAAATAATTTCATCACCAAGCTCCACATAAGTATGCCCCGCCCGAGGGGCCATGGGTTCTATTCCTTGGTGAAGCATACTTTTGTGGAGCTAAGGAGCTTGGTCATGAAATCATTTCTACCGCCTTCCTCCCTCCAACCAATGATTCTTAATTATGCAGGGCAAATAATGCAAAACATAAATTCATGCTTGTTCATGAAGGGTAGTGTATATACAGGGATTTCATTCATATAAAAACATTCATAATTTACAAACATATAACTCAATATAAAAAGGCTTTTCAAGTAGCTAAAACCTGAAAAATTGTAATCCCCTGATAACTTGCTCAATTTCAATACAGGGGTATGCAATATTTTTCTGTTATGGACTCAGAGGAACTTGTCATTTATCATTCACCTTTTCCCCTAATGGAACATGAATAATGATATGCTAAATTCTTCAAACTTAGATCTTATATTAAAACCTTAGTCTGTCATTGGCATCATAAAAGCTGGACCACATTCCATGTAATTTCTTCATCTGAGATTTGTTCAGGCTAAGCAGCAGGAGACATACATAATTGTGCTTTCTGACAAACAAGTCATTAATAGTTTAAGGTGTTTCAAAGTTTCTAATTTGAACTTTTTATTAAATGCATTGCACATTTACACATTCTGGTTACACCAGTCAATCTCCATTTCATAAAGGTTGTTACTTTAAAAAAGCACCATGTCATTGTGTTTTACAGAAGACAGAAGGATTGGCATCTCTGGGTCTGGAACTATGTCCACTTTGTTCTATGTGATCTGGTCTGTATGAATTTTCTGAAACAATAATTGTACAACAATTAAGAAATAAGCCAGATTTGAATACTGGTTATTGTAATATATGCACATGTAATTTGTATGATATCTGATTATCTTAGATATTTGAAAGAATATTTTCAATATTTTCAACATTAACCCAAGCATTTTGATAAAAGCTGAAAACCAAAATTAACTACATGTATGCAGCTAGAACACACAGCACTAAGATTAGTTCCCATCAATGAGTAATAAATGTGTCTATATGTGTTATTAGTTTCGCCCAAGTTTGCCAGAAGCAAGGGTTCAGTTCTTTGAATCTTACTACAAATAAATAGATTACAGATGAGCCATGGTTAGCCTTGGCTGTATATAGGATATGTTAACTGTTAAGATGAATAGTATGTGATATTCATCAGCTCAATGATCTCTAATGGTGAAGCAACTACACAAGAAGTAGCATATTCCATACTAATATCTGGTACTTTTCTGCATCCTTATAGGATGTTTGGTTCTGTTCTTGTTCATGCAAAGTTTATGTAACCAGATAAAAATCCATGTTCCAAACTAAGATTCAAACCAACGACCTCACGAGTTTAATACCTCTGCTACACACATATCCCCTCATTAACAGAATTTGTCCGCAAATTCTTGGAGTTCCATTGTCTCTTTAGTTTATCTAACAGTGCAATCATACAATTCCTAGGGGGTTATTTACGTTGGACGCAAAATGCAAGCAGATACAAATCCATGTTGCAAACTAAGATTTAAACCCACAGCCTTTCGAGTCCTAAGAGGACATTGTACAACATTGCCATAAAAGCTAGCCTGGTGCAAGGAGTACAAGCAACATATTACACCTCTGCTACATCTAATTTATAAGCATTTAATGCAGTGAATAGTACTAACCTTCATGTTCGTTTTATGAATTCCATTTTCAAAGAATTCCATTATATGTACTGGTTTTGCTGTGTCATAACACATGTTGAGAGATCGTAATGAGTTCATCAATATTCGTTCCCATCACAAAGTATGTGCAGCACAGCATACTGTAGAATCTTTGACTGGAGACCAAAGCTTGTTTCCACATACTCTTCCAACAAGTTGCTTCCATTCGTCCTTTTGCTTCAGGATTTTAAGTGGCTGAAAATTGAATCAATCTGAAAAATAAGTTAAAATCAATAAGCTGATACAGTTCTCCTCTTAATTATATGGTGCTTTCACCACTCTAAAAGTTTCAGGCATATTACAGTACAGCAAAATGAAAAAATCAACAACTAGCAATCACTAGTAGGCTCAGATTTGTAAACTTTACAATTTTACATGAATACACATAAATGTTCACTGGTGATTGTCATTACCTAGTTAATCTACTGAAAGCTAGGGTGTGAAAGGCCATAGATAGCAGTTAACTACCCCGTTTCACCCATGATAAAAGGCCATACGCAGCTGTGATATTGAATTCCTGTGCCTTGTATATCTATGTCAGTTAACAAGGAAATATTTCCACCCAGTGTCAACGCATAAGTTTATAGACAAGTTTTATTCTATCAAATTCAACAGTGTACTATTTTATTGTAATTTATCATTATCCACAGCATGTTTTTAATTCATAGTTTTCTAAGTACTTTTGAACTTCTTAGTGCATTTCAAATCCAAGCAAGTAGTTCCTAGACCAATGCAGATACTCAAATATATATTACCTAAAAGGATTTTGACAGAAAACTACGGCAAATGAAAAACGAAAGTGAAAGTACAAACAGGGTCGCGAAAACCCATCACTCTTGCATCTGTCAAAATGCTGTTGAATTGCGGAAGACTTAGGTCCATACTACATGAAATACAATCGATCTTAGTGACGGGTCGAGTTAAATTTTTATTTTGAAAATGTGTGTATTGTTACACCGGCAGTTTTTGCGATGAAACTTCTCACAATTTCCACAAATGATCAAATATCTAAGCTGCTCTGTCTACATTTTTAGTCTGTTCACAGACGCATAATTTTGTACACTTTGCAATATATTATATAAATTAGTTCAGATGAAACCATGGACATTCTTATCATATTGTAAAAATAATAACATTTATTGAGACTCGCGTTAATAACGACAAATACAAAAACATTCATGTACTTACTGTATCGATGAATGCATGTGGTTCCGACATGTTAAATGTTTTGACTGATGCGTCACAAGAGTCACGTGATAAATAACGTCCGCCCACTAGTGGAGAAATCCCTTAACGTGTCCCATGTTCTATATATAGAATATAGAACATGTAGCGCCCTCCGCCATTTTGAAATTCCGGTCAAGGTCACGTCTAATCATCGTATTGTTATGATTTTGTTTTCGCGTCGCATGCGCTTGAAATAACTAATGTTCACGGCATTTAGGCGAGTTATGTTGATAATATAGCATTTATTTGAGTAAAAGTGAGCTGTGAAGTTCATGTATGGAATTATTTCCGTTAGTTACACTGATGGAAGTCCGTAATTGTACTGCTTTCGTATAATCGGTAATTCGGATACTAAACTAGTAGTCAGAATTATACACTAAAATTGGAACATTAAACCATCGTTTTAGCCCATGTACACACCTTACACAGCTTTATAATTTTTAAAGTTAGCAAATAATTTATTGAATAAAATTTCCAACCAGAAATGACAACTAAGTTCATTCCAGTGAAAAACAACATAAAACTATGACCTAACCTCCTCCCTGAACCAACCAACCACTAGACCCTCACAAAATGTTAGGGGAAACCCATAAAACATAATGAAATATTGAATACAAATTAAGATTTAATGTCTTTAGTTTATGGGTTTGACAATTCCCTATTCCTCTTCTATAAGACTGCTTCTGCCCCCCCCCGCCTCAAATAGAAAGAACAAACTAAGATCCAAGGGGATACATTCAATAAGAATAATTTAAATAAAAGTACATTAAGATTTAAAGGTTTCCAACAAGATTCTTTGGGATAATCAAATATATTACTCTATATAAAAACTTGAGACCCCATTATTCATAAAAAATACAGGACACAATTGAAATTTAGGAGTGTTAACTCAAAATACAGGAAATAATAACTGAAAAGATTACCACCACATTTAGACAGTTAGATCCTCATTCAATTGTATTATTTAATTTAAAAACAAAGCTATGCTGCTGTTAATACATGTCCTTTGTTCTTCTTTAAAATAAGTAAAAAGTGATGGTGGATCTGTCAGGTCAGTAAAGTTGTAGGTTGTCGTCTATTTGAGCTGGACTCCAGGTTTTGGAGAATTAGCAGAAAGTCCGAAGCACAACCACCTCTCAATCTCAGTGATCAGAAAAGGGGTCAGCTGATTCAACACCAGCTATAAACATAGTGAAAGTTCTGTAGGCCTTTATACACAAGTTGACAACAAACAATTCCGTCTCTGGGTTTTTTTTTTATATGTTTATATGATTGTAATAACAGTGAGAGTGAACAGCGTTAAATTTTAAACAAGTATTAAAGATTGTAAAGTCCAAAATAGATTATTAAATTTCCAATGTACTTATCAATTAAACTTAACATTTTCCCTACATATTCATTTCTCTCACTGTCTTTCAAAAGTTATCCCAAAGGACCCTATGTATACAGTGTTCTTGGTTATACCAGAACAGTTATATAAACTTATCCAGAAGGTACCTGGGTAATTCAAACTGAGTGTATTTGTCACATCCTGGAAATCATGCTAATTATATTAATGTTGAAACTATAAGGTAACAAGACTAGATAATGCTTAGATATAGAAATTCTAATACTATAGTAACATGTAATTTGGTGTAAATTTATAAAATATGAAATAATTCTTTGTTATAATTTATAAACATACATGTACCAAAATAAAATAAATCAACAGCTGGCTTGGCTGGGGAAAAAATAGAAAAATTGATCCAGAAGATCATAAGAATATCAAAATTAAGATTTTCAAATTAATTAAAATTTTGAATGAAATGCTCTTTGTGAAGGTCTTTACTGAGATTTTACTTTAATATGTTTGTAACATAGAGCATTTAATGCAAAATTTTTATTTTAAGAAAACTTAATAATTCTGATATATTTAGTATCAATATTATAACAAAAGAAAGGAATAATGTATAAATAATAATTTTGTTTTAATGTTTGAGGACAAACATATTTTAAGTAGGTAGCAATTGTAGCATAGAGTCGCTGTGTTGAATCGGCTGACCCTTC
The DNA here is from genome assembly GCA_025267735.1 of Mactra quadrangularis. Taxonomy (NCBI): domain Eukaryota; kingdom Metazoa; phylum Mollusca; class Bivalvia; order Venerida; family Mactridae; genus Mactra; species Mactra quadrangularis. Next base: position 34,886,004 of record CM046308.1, on the reverse strand, counting down.
TGTTTGTCAGAGGTTTGCGAGGTGTTTAAGGTCGGGGCATTCCTGCTAATTCCCCGTTTCAAGGAGCCCGGCCTAAGAGAAAAACTGTTGTTATTCTACATAACTGGTGACATGTTCACAAACTACTCCTTTCTTTTATTTTCACATACTTGGTACCAAGCTTTTTAACTTAAATTTTAAACTTTAACAAGTGATGCCTTATAAAATGTAGTATGCAGTTTGGCCCCCCCACAATACTGAATAATAGGATCATATCATTTTTGGTTGTTCAGTAGAGAACTAATTTCTTACTTTTGAAAAACAAAGTAATTCATTATCATGGTGTTTGTTTTGTAGCATCAACATAAATCAATTTTAGAAAAATGCATCCATGTTGTCAACACTAGTAAGCTTCTCACTGGGACTTGAACCCAGACTACATTTTTACTTAAAATGTGTGCTGTCATTACACTATGAGAAGGGATATAGTGAAGTGTTAACATGGAAGTAGACCTAATGATTAGAAAATGATTCTTAAAAGCATGTTTAGGAGTCAAAATTTACAGTCAGAATAAATTCTGCATTTTATGGCTAATCCAGAATGAAATAATTGAATACTCTCGGGGGGGGGGGGGGATCGGGACAACTCAACCCGAAGACAAGTTAACCAGAGACGAGTCAACCCGCAGGTAAGGACAACTCAACCCGTGAGTTGCTACAACTCAACCTGAGGACAACTCAACCCGTGGACAACTCAACCTGTATCAGGAGTAAATATTTTTTTTAAAAGAGATAATTAATATGATTAATTAAAAATATGTATTACATTCATTTCATTTGAATATTGCCTAACTTGGATAACTGATTTCAACAAAAATTTTGCTTATTAAAATGAAAATATATGATTTAAAACATTGACAAACAATTTATGACAGAACAATGATAAATAACTACATGTATTATGTATGATACGGGTTGAGTTATTCATGGGTTGAATTGTCCTCAGGTTGAATTATCCCAACTTACCGGGTATGTCACAAGTTGAGTTGTCCCAACTTCCAGTTGACTTGTCCATGGGTTGAGTTGTCCGGGACCTCTATCAGGTCACCACAGATACTACATCAAATAGAAATTTAACATTTGACAGTCAATTTCTTGACCAGTGATGAACTACCAGAAAGTGCAAAAACTTAATCTCTGTAGTTTAACATAACAAATCCAATCTGACCCAATTATTTCATTTGTTGAAGACATTGGTGCTTGAATTTAGTTGTATTTATTCATTTCACCAGCAAATGTCAGATGGCAAAATCTAAGAATAAATTCTATTTATCAAAAGTCTCAATTCAAAGAGATTCTGTAGAGTTGGGGTCCATATTTCCTGTATCATTCATACTGGAGATAAGCACAACCTGGCGACCGATAGTGTAACGACCAATAGTATCGACCAATAAACCTCGCCAGTTATCTTTCCTTGAAAAATTTATTATGCGTAAGATATACATTCCATCGACCAATAAGGAAGGCTACAGACCACTAAATAATCGGCTTTTATATATTTCTTTAACTAATTTATAACTGATTAGCTACTGATAACAAAACTCATAGAGGTTACTAAAGCGGATTTTAACACAGTTTGATCTTTATTTTGTGTCCTAGGTTAATCTAAAATATTGTTGCCGTTTAACTTACCGGTAAATAAGTCTATAAAAACAAAAAAACAAAATGAAATGACCATTATAATATTGAAAGTCAAAATGCTTCATGAAGGAGCTAATGTGACCCTAATAAACTACATATAGGTAAGAAGTACATAGAAAAAGCAGTAAAATGACACCTTAAGAAAGGTTGTACCTTGGCCGTGAAAAAAGTAATACCTTTTCAAAATGATGATTCTCACAGAAAATTGCAAAAAATGACCCCCCCTATGATAATGAAGAGGAAAATACTTGATGAAGGAGCTAATGTGACCCCATAAAACCATATATAGGTATGAAGTACATAGAAATAGCAGTAAAATGACACCTTAAGCAAGGTTTTACCTTGGCCGTGAAAAAAGTTATACATTTTCAAAATGTTGATTCTCACAGAAAATTGCACAGAAATGCCCCCCTATGATAATAAAGTGGAAAATACTTGATGAAGGAGCTAATGTGACCCCATAATACCATATATAGGTATGAAGTACATAGAAATAGCAGTAAAATGACACCTTAAGCAAGGCTGTAACTTGGCCGTGAAAAAACTTACACCTTTTCAAAATGATGATTCTCACAGAATATTGCACAGAAATGACCCTGTATGATAATAAAGTGGAAAATACTTGATGAAGTAGCTAATGTGACCCCATAAAACCATATATAGGTAAAAAGAACATAGAAATAGCAGTAAAATGACACATTAAGCAAGGTTATAACTTGGCCGTGACAAAAGTTATATGAATTCATAATGATGATTCACACAGAAAATTGCACAGAAATGACCCCTTATGATAATAAAGTGGAAAATATTTGATGAAGGAGCAAATGTGACACCATAAAACCATATATAGGAAAGAAGTACATAGAAATAGCAGTAAAATGGCAACTTAAGCAAGGCTGTACCTTGGCCCTGACAAAACTTATACATTTTTAAAATGATGATTCTCACAGAAAATTGCACAGAAATGCCCCCCTATGTTAAAAAAGTGGAAAATACTTGATGAAGGAGCTAATGTGACCCCATAAAACCATATATAGGTAAGTTGTACATAGAAATAGCAGTAAAATGACACCTTAAGCAAGGTTGTAACTTGGCCGTGACAAAAGTCATATGAATTCATAATGATGATTCACACAGAAAATTGCACAGAAATGACACCCCTATGATAATAAAGTGGAAAATACTTGATGAAGAAGCTAATGTGACCCCATAAAACCATAAATAGGTAAGTTGTACATAGAAATAGCAGTAAAATGACACCTTAAGCAAGGTTGCAACTTGGCCGTGACAAAAGTCATATGAATTCATAATGATGATTCACACAGAAAATTGCACAGAAATGACCCCCCTATGTTAAAAAAGTGGAAAATACTTGATGAAGGAGCTAATGTGACCCCATAAAACCATATATAGGTAAGTAGTACATAGAAATAGAAGTAAAATGACACCTTAAGCAAGGTTGTAACTTGGCCGTGAAAAAAGTTATACATTTTCAAAATGATGATTCACACTGAAAATTGCATAGAAATTCCCACTATGATAATAAAGAGGAAAATACTTGATGAAGGAGCTAATGTGACCCCATAAAACCATATATAGGTAAGAAGTACATAGAAATAGCAGTAAAATGACACCTTAAGCAAGGTTGTAACTTGGCCGTGACAAAAGTTTTACATTTTCTAAATGATGATACTCACAGAATATTGCACAGAAATGACCCCCTATGATAATAAAGTGGAAAATACTTGATGAAGGAGCTAATGTGACCCCATAAAACCATAAATAGGTAAGTAGTACATAGAAATAGCAGTAAAATGACACCTTAAGCAAGGTTGTACCTTGGCCGTGAAAAAAGTTATACATTTTCAAATTGATGATTCTCACAGAAAATTGCACAGAAATGCTCCCCTATGATAATAAAGAGGAAAATATTTGATGAAGGAGCTAATGTGACCCCATAAAACCATATATAGGTAAGTAGAACATAGAAATAGCAGTAAAATGACACATTAAGCAAGGATGTACCTTGGCCGTGAAAAAAGTTATACATTTTCAAATTGATGATTCTCACAAAAAATTGCAAAGAAATGACCCCTATGATAATAAAGTGGAAAATACTTGATGAAGGAGTTAATGTGACCCCATAAAACCATAAATAGGTAAGTAGTACATAGAAATAGCAGTAAAATGACACATAAAGCAAGGTTGTAACTTGGCCGTGAAAAAACTTATACATTTTCACAATGATGATTTTCACAGAAAATTGCAAAGAAATGACCCCCTATGATAATAAAGTGGAAAATACAGGATAAAGGAGATAATGTGACCCCATAAAACCATATATAGGTAAGTAGTACATAGAAATAGCAGTAAAATGACACATTAAGCAAGGTTGTAACTTGGCCGTGACAAAAGTTGTATGAATTCATAATGATGATTCACACAGAAAATTGCACAGAAATGCCCCCCTAAGATAATAAAGTGGAAAATACTTGATGAAGGAGCTAATGTGACCCCATAAAACCATATATAGGTAAGTTGTACATAGAAATAGCAGTAAAATGACACATTAGGCAAGGTTGTAACTTGGCCGTGACAAAATTTATACCTTTTCAAAATGAAGATTCTCACAAAATATTGCACAGAAATGTCCCCCTATGTTAAAAAAGTGGAAAATACTTGATGAAGGAGCTAATGTGACCCCATAAAACCATATATAGGTATGTTGTATATAGAAATAGCAGAAATATGACACATTAGGCAAGGTTGTAACTTGGCCGTGACAAAAGTTGTATGAATTCATAATGATGATTCACACAGAAAATTGCACAGAAATGCCCCCCTATGATAATAAAGTGGAAAATACTTGATGAAGGAGCTAATGTGACCCCATAAAACCATATATAGGTAAGTTGTACATAGAAATAGCAGTAAAATGACACATTAAGCAAGGTTGTAACTTGGCCGTGACAAAAGTTGTATGAATTCATAATGATGATTCACACAGAAAATTGCAAAGAAATGCCCCCGTATGATAATAAAGTGGAAAATACTTGATGAAGGAGCTAATGTGACCCCATAAAACCATATATAGGTATGAAGTACATGGAAATAGCAGTAAAATGACACCTTAAGCAAGGTTGTACATTGGCCATGAAAAAAGTTATACAATTTCAAAATGATGATTCTCACAGAAAATTGCAAAGAAATGCCCCCTATGATAATAAAGTGGAAAATACTTGATGAAGGAGCTAATGTGACCCCATAAAACCATATATAGGTAAGTTGTACATAGAAATAGCAGTAAAATGACACATTAAGCAAGGTTGTAACTTGGCCGTGACAAAAGTTGTATGAATTCATAATGATGATTCACACAGAAAATTGCAAAGAAATGCCCCCGTATGATAATAAAGTGGAAAATACTTGATGAAGGAGCTAATGTGACCCCATAAAACCATATATAGGTAAGAAGTACATAGAAATAGCAGTAAAATGACACCTTAAGCAAGGTTGTAACTTGGCCGTGGCAAAAGTTATATGAATTCATAATGATGATTCACACAGAAAATTGCAAAGAAATGCCCCCGATGATAATAAAGTGGAAAATACTTGATGAAGGAGCTAATGTGACCCCATAAAACCATATATAGGTAAGAAGTACATAGAAATAGCAGTAAAATGACACCTTAATCAAGGTTGTACATTGGCCATGAAAAAAGTTATACAATTTCAAAATGATGATTCTCACAGAAAATTGCAAAGAAATGCCCCCCTATGATAATAAAGTGGAAAATACTTGATGAAGGAGCTAATGTGACCCCATAAAACCATATATAGGTAAGTTGTACATAGAAATAGCAGTAAAATGACACATTAAGCAAGGTTGTAACTTGGCCGTGACAAAAGTTGTATGAATTCATAATGATGATTCACACAGAAAATTGCAAAGAAATGCCCCCCTATGATAATAAAGTGGAAAATACTTGATGAAGGAGCTAATGTGACCCCATAAAACCATATATAGGTAAGTTGTACATAGAAATAGCAGTAAAATGACACATTAAGCAAGGTTGTAACTTGGCCGTGACAAAAGTTGTATGAATTCATAATGATGATTCACACAGAAAATTGCAAAGAAATGCCCCCGTATGATAATAAAGTGGAAAATACTTGATGAAGGAGCTAATGTGACCCCATAAAACCATATATAGGTAAGAAGTACATGGAAATAGCAGTAAAATGACACCTTAAGCAAGGTTGTAACTTGGCCGTGGCAAAAGTTATATGAATTCATAATGATGATTCACACAGAAAATTGCAAAGAAATGCCCCCGATGATAATAAAGTGGAAAATACTTGATGAAGGAGCTAATGTGACCCCATTAGACCATATATAGGTAAGAAGTACATAGAAATAGCAGTAAAATGACACATTAAGCAAGGTTGTAACTTGGCCGTGACAAAAGTTGTATGAATTCATAATGATGATTCACACAGAAAATTGCAAAATAATGCCCCCTTATGATAATGAAGTGTAAAATACTTGATGAAGGATCTAATGTGACCCCATTAAACTATACATAGGTATGAAGTACATAGAAATAGCAGTAAAATGATACCTTAAGCAAGGCTGTAACTTGGCCGTGAAAAAACTTATACATTTTCAAAATGAAGATTCTCACAGAAAATTGCAAAGAAATGCCCCCCTTTGATAATAAAGTGGAAAATACTTGATGAAGGATCTAATGTGACCCCATTAAACTATACATAGGTAAGAAGTACATAGAAATAGCAGTAAAATGATACCTTAAGCAAGGCTGTACCTTGGCCATGAAAAAACTTAAACAATTTCAAAATGAAGATTCTCACAGAAAATTGCACAGAAATGACCCCCTATGATAAAAAAGTGGAAAATACTTGATGAAGGAGCTAATGTGACCCCATAAAACTATATATAAGTATGAAGTACATAGAAATAGCAGTAAAATGATACCTTAAGCAAGGCTGTAACTTTGCCGTGAAAAAACTTATACATTTTCAAAATGAAGATTCTCACAGAAAATTGCACAGAAATGCCCCCCTTTGTTAAAAAAGTGGAAAATACTCCACCAAGGTGTCACTTTACTGTTATTTCATTGTACTACTTACCTATATATAGTCTTATGGGGTCACATTCCCTCCTTCATTGAGAATTTTTTAGTTTCGTATCATGGGTGGTCGTTTCTTGACATTTCTGCATCAATTGTCTTCTTTTGTGAACCAGTAAATGTAGTACTTTCAGATTTAAAAGGGACATTTCAGGCACAGTAATGTGGTCGATGGCAGGCCTGTTCCTCCATGCATGTGACTTTTATCGCTTGAGAGAACATTGTAGGTAAAGTTCAGCTAAATGATCTAGATCTACATGCTTTGAATGTAGTTATTACCAAGAAGCAAACAGTGTTAATCCTGATCTGAAGGAAAAGATGTTTCTGCTGATCTGATTCATTAAATCAGTATATATTGGTTTTCTTATACAGGGTTTTAAGAAACTTTAAGGGATTTTTGCCTTGTCTAACACACCTAACCTACCTTTTTATGATCCTCGTACTTAGGCTTATTGTATATGTCTTGTTTGCATTAGAGGCTATTTCTTTATGTGGCTCTTTCTTTAAAATAATATTATATAATTAGATGCTTTCTATTGTTTGTTCTCATTTATACAAAAATGCATAAGTATATTCAATTAAATATTTATTTCATGAAAATGTAATAATTTTCAGACAATATCAACCAAGATTGTAAACAATTAAGCCATCTGATTAGTTATAAAAACATAGCCTGTTCTTCGTTGTTGATCTGACATTGTAACATTGTAATATTTCATATTTTTATAAAGTGCTTCTTTAGCGTGAGGTTAACTTTAAGCAATACTTTTTTCTACTTAAAAGAGCCTTATATTATATTTTTAATGTACAAAACATTTTTACCTATTCTTTTATTTTATCATAGTATCTTTGACTTTTTAGAGATTATTCTGACGTAAATTAGAATGGAATTATTATGGTTGACTTTATACACCTTTATTTGCCTTGATGACCTTTATACCTCGAAGAAAATAATTGAACAGAAAATAAATGATACATGCTTAGCATGTTAATTCTTAAAATGTATTAATAATTCATTTTAAGATGACTTGCATAAAAAAGGTCAAGGAGACATCTCAAGAGAGATTATGTCAAAGTTAGTACAGGTCTGTGGCCAATGACGAGTCATGATGTGCCAGAAAGGGCATCGGCTCAACAGGAACAGCTGACAACTTGAGCGAATATTACAATTGGAATTTATTCTCAGCAAATGTGAAAAATCAGACCAGTCATTATTGATCATGGTCTTACGCTTTGACAAGTTCTCCTAACAAGATATATGTATGACCTACCTCAAAGAATTTGAGAATAAAGGATTTATATTGTATCAAGTCGATGTAGGTGAAAAATCAACAATAATATATTCTGTTTATGTAAAACCTTTTCTGTACCTTGCATACAAACAAGTTTGGATTTCAAGCTGCAGAAAAATGTTTATTTTTTTATTTTTTTCTTGGAATAATTTCTTGGTCTATTCATATTAGTTTACTTATTGTTTCTAAATCCTTAAATTGTTTTCTCTTCTTTAACTCATTACTACATATTGTTTGCCAATGTCTAGTGACTAATCAGATTGCTTATTTTATAAAATCTTGTCTTTCAGTGTCTTCAGAAACATACTTAATCATAAATTTATCATGCTGACTGCATCTGTTGTACTTTTATATTGAGAAAATTATCTAAAACTACCTACCTTGTGAAAGCAGATATATACAATAAATTTCTTAAGTTATCTACCACTCGGTTACTATTTTGAAAGTGCTGGTCCAATGGACATGAAACCATGACAGCATTTGTTAATCCTAAACTGGTCAATCCGGCATGTTCACTTGTCTGGACCCACCCTTCAAAATAGCACCCATGTTCGGAAAAAACAGTCACCCAGGGAATAACTTAGTCAAGTTGCATTTTGTTCAGTAAATTAGTAATGAAATAAGAGCATCTTTAAATAGCGTTAAGGTGAAAGAATGGCCATATTCCATGTTGCATCCAGTAAAGGGTTAATTAATTTTTAGTTTACTAGTTATTTTTTGTCACAACATAGTGGTAGGTAAACTTGGCTTTAGCATTTTAACCCTTTCATTCATATTTATGGATACAGCATTAATTGCTTGGTAAAACAGTGTAGATCCAGTTTAGCCAATCAGCATCAGTACTGTCTGACCAGTATATATTCTGTTCCCCTTTTGATTTATTAGGTTGTTACTGATAAAAAGCAAACAACACAGATTCTAATCAGTCACAACAGATGTGTTGGCTATAACTATTATTGACCCCAATGGGCCTATATCATTCATTGTTTTATGATAAATAAAAAGTTCACTCTTCATTGTATGGTTTATTGCAACAGAGTTGTAAATGCTTTTTGATGAAGTAATGTGGATGAGTGTTTTGTCACAGATTTCATAATACAATTAAGATTTATTTAATTTTGTGATGAATGTTAGTCTTTCCATAAAAAAGTATGGTAATCAAACTTGTTATCTTAACATTTAACAGTCAGACCCAGATGAATGATGTTATTTCAGTAGCTTTTGTTGTAGAAAGAATACTGTTTACTATTTAAGAAATATATCTTTTGACTTTTAAATAAATGTTATGTTCATGTATGCTTTCAGAGATACCACGATTGTGCTCATTGGTTTGAGAATGATCCAATTGCATCTGGTGAATTGAATTACCGGTATGTAAAGGAAGTCATCTTGGAAGCAAAAATTAAGGAAGAAATGCAGTGGTGATTTTATGTGGACATTCTAGACATAATCTGATTAAAACCAGATCTAAAATTATACCGCCTATTTTAGATCTGGCTACTAATTATAACGAGACATGTACAGCTGGCTTTTTCATCCTTATGTTCATGAGGAAACCATTTTGTGTAGTGCAGTAAAAATTTGCCTTCATTATTGAAACATTCAAATTGCATTTTACATTTTTGCTCCGTCCAGCTTTGCCATGGTGACTGGGATCTCTCATGAAGTAACTTGGCCAAGTTGCAGTCAGTCAACTAGTAATGAAACTTGACCATCTTGAAATAGCCCTAGGGCATTGAGGTGAAGAAATGACCACTTTTCATCCCTGTTGCATCCAGATAAGGCTTAAACAAGCGTTCATTTCAACAGAGGTTAACCCTTTATATAATTATATGCACTTCATTGCATATGTGGACAGTGTAAATCCAGATTGTATCCCTCAGAGTTTTCATATTAGATATTTTGATTCGGCCAAGTGACTTTTAGAAGGTTTGTGGCCCAACAATCCACCAACTTTTTACAGCTTACATTTTCCATATTCATTATAAAATCATTATTCAATATTATATTGTTTATTTCATTTTATGATATGGACTGCATGGTTCAATATATGGCCATTTGCTGAGGTTTTATAGTTGACCCCTGCCTTTTACAATATTGTTGATTTTTAAGAATTAACTAAAATTCATCATTATATTTTTATGATAACATGTTCATCAATATACACACTTTGCAGTTAATTTTTTTTTTTTTACCTTTGTTGCTTTTGTATTCCAAAAATAAACATAGTAACAAACTAGATGTTATTATTATTTAGACATATAACCTCAAAGTACCAGAAAGTTCTCCTGTAACAAATTGGTGTTTTATGTAGAATTAAATTCTAAATTTCTGAACACTTACGATGTGCATGTTTGTACATGAGCTGGTGCACAATGAAAGTTGCTGAAGTTTAGCATTTACTAACATGCAATTGATAATTACATTAAACCAGAGTATTTGTCTTCTAAATACTCGGCAGGTTGTGACTATCCCATACATGTCAGTCAATGAAGTCATTCTAACGAACTTGCTAGCAAATCTACCACCTGACAAAACATGGAGTTATCAGACAAACAAAATCCAGCAACTGGGTCCGAAAGCAAAGGTACTAATGTACTAAGTTGAAATCAATGAAGTGAGACCGTGCCTACCACCCATGCCACATTTTTTTGTGAACAAGGGAGCCTACTACGATAAAACTTTGTAACAGTTGCACAAGATTTGTCGTTCATATTAAATTCATAATGGGAGGTTGCGAGATGGACATGTTGTATCGGACAAGTTTTGATAACAGGTCAAATATAAATTCTCTGTTCCCCCAAAAAGCAATAAATGCATCTAAGCTTATCTGGGTAACTCTTGTACATGTATAGTACGACAATATTAACCCGAGATTGAGTATTTTCCACTTTATTAACATAGGGAGTCATTTTTGTGCAATTTTTCTGTGAGAATCATCATTTTGAAAAGGTATAAGTTTTTTCACGGCCAAGTTACAACCTTGCTTAAGGTGTCATTTTACTGCTATTTCTATGTTCTTTTTACCTATATATGGTTTTATGGGGTCACATTAGATCCTTCATCAAGTATTTTCCACTTCATTATCACCAGGGGGCATTATATTGCAATTTTCTGTGAGAATCATCATTATGAATTCATATAACTTATGTCACGGCCAAGTTACAACCTTGCCTACAGTGTCATTTTACTGCTATTTCTACGTACTTCTTACCTATACATGGTTTTATGGGGTCACATTAGCTCCTTCATCAAGTATTTTCCACTTTTTTAACATAGGGGGACATTTCTGTGCAATTTTCTGTGAGAATCATCATTTTGAAAATGTAAAACTTTTGTCACGGCCAAGTTACAACCTTGCTTAAGGTGTCATTTTACTGCTATTTCTATGTTCTTCTTACCTATGTATGGCTTTATGGGGTCACATTAGCTCCTTCATCAAGTATTTTCCACTTTATTATCATAGGGGGTCATTTCTGTGCAATATTCTGTGAGAATCTTCATTTTGAAAAGGTATAAATTTTGTCACGGCCAAGTTACAACCTTGCTTAATGTGTCATTTTACTGCTATTTCTATGTTCTTCTTACCTATGTATGGCTTTATGGGGTCACATTAGCTCCTTCATCAAGTATTTTCCACTTTATTATCATAGGGGGTCATTTCTGTGCAATATTCTGTGAGAATCTTCATTTTGAAAAGGTATAAATTTTGTCACGGCCAAGTTACAACCTTGCTTAATGTGTCATTTTACTGCTATTTCTATGTACAACTTACCTATATATGGTTTTATGGGGTCACATTAGCTTCTTCATCAAGTATTTTCCACTTTATTATCTTAGGGGGGCATTTCTGTGCAATTTTCTGTGTGAATCATCATTATGAATTCATACAACTTTTGTCATGGCCAAGTTACAACCTTGCTTAATGTGTCATTTTACTGCTATTTCTATGTACAACTTACCTATATATGGTTTTATGGGGTCACATTAGCTCCTTCATAAAGTATTTTCAACTTCATTATCATAGGGGGTCATTTCTGTGCAATATTCTGTGAGAATCTTCATTTTGAAAAGGTATAACTTTTTTCACGGCCAAGTTACAACCTTGCTTAAGGTGTCATTTTACTGCTATTTCTATGTACCTTATACCTATATATGGTTTTATGGGGTCACATTAGCTCCTTCATCAAGTATTTTCCACTTTATTATCATAGGGGTCATTTCTGTGCAATATTCTGTGAGAATCATCATTTTGAAAGGTATAAGTTTTTTCACGGCCAAGTTACAACTTTGCTTAAGATGTCGTTTTACTGCTATTTCTATGTATTACTCACTTATATATATGGTTTTATGGGGTCACATTAGCTCCTTCATCAAGTATTTTCCACTTTATTATCATAGGGGGGCATTTCTGTGCAATTTTCTGTGTGAATCATCATTATGAATTCATACAACTTTTGTCACGGCCAAGTTACAACCTTGCTTAAGGTGTCATTTTTCTGCTATTTCTTTATACAACTTACCTATATATGGTTTTATGGGGTCACATTAGCTCCTTCATCAAGTATTTTCCACTTTTTTAACATAGGGGGACATTTCTGTGCAATTTTCTGTGAGAATCATCATTTTGAAAATGTAAAACTTTTGTCACGGCCTAGTTACAACCTTGCTTAAGGTGTCATTTTACTGCTATTTCTATGTTCTTCTTACTTATATATGGTTTTATGGGGTCACATTAGCTCCTTCATCAAGTATTTTCCACTTTATTATGATAGGGGGTCATTTCTGTGCAATATTCTGTGAGAATCATCATTTTGAAAGGTATAAGTTTTTTCACGGCCAAGTTACAACTTTGCTTAAGATGTCGTTTTACTGCTATTTCTATGTATTACTCACTTATATATATGGTTTTATGGGGTCACATTAGCTCCTTCATCAAGTATTTTCCACTTTATTATCATAGGGGGGCATTTCTGTGCAATTTTCTGTGTGAATCATCATTATGAATTCATACAACTTTTGTCACGGCCAAGTTACAACCTTGCTTAATGTGTCATTTTACTGCTATTTCTATGTACTACTTACCTATATATGGTTTAATGGGGTCACATTAGCTCCTTCATAAAGTATTTTCCACTTCGTTATCATAGGGGGTCATTTCTGTGCAATATTCTGTGAGAATTTTCATTTTGAAAAGGTATAAGTTTTGTCACGGCCATGTTACAACCTTGCTTAATGTGTCATTTTACTGCTATTTCTATGTACAACTTACCCATATACGGTTTTATGGGGTCACATTAGCTCCTTCATCAAGTATTTTCCACTTTATTATCATAGGGGGTCATTTCTTTGCAATTTTCTGTGAGAATCATCATTGTGAAAATGTATAAGTTTTTTTCACGGCCAAGGTACAACCTTGCTTAAGGTGTCATTTAACTGCTATTTCTATGTACTACTTACGTATATATGGTTTTATGCGGTCACATTAGCTCCTTCATGAAGTATTTTCCACTTTATTATCATAGGGGGTCATTTCTTTGCAATTTTCTGTGAGAATCATCAATTTGAAAATGTATCAGTTTTTTCACGGCCAAGTTACAACCTTGCTTAAGATGTCATTTTACTGCTATTTCTATGTATTACTCACTTATATATGGTTTTATGGGGTCACATTAGCTCCTTCATCAAGTATTTTCCACTTTATTATCATAGGGGGCATTTCTGTGCATTTTTTGTGTGAATCATCATTCTGAATTCATATAATTTTTTCACGGCCAAGTTACAACCTTGCTTAAGGTGTCATTTTACTGCTATTTCTATGAACTTCTTACCTATGTATGGTTTTATGGGGTCACATTAGCTCCTTCATCAAGTATTTTCCACTTTATTATCATAGGTGGTCATTTCTTTGCAATTTTTTGTGAGAATCATCATTTTGAAAATGTATAAGTTTTTTCACGGCCTAGTTACAACCTTGCTTAAGGTGTCATTTTACTGCTATTTCTATGTACTACGTACCTATATATGGATTTATGGGGTCACATTAGCTCCTTCATCAAGTATTTTCCACTTTATTATCTTAGGGGGGCATTTCTGTGCAATTTTCTGTGTGAATCATCATTATGAATTCATACAACATTAGTCACGGCCAAGTTACAACCTTGCTTAATGTGTCATTTTACTGCTATTTCTATGTACAACTTACCTATATATGGTTTTATGGGGTCACATTAGCTCCTTCATCAAGTATTTTACACTTTATTATCATAGGGGGGCATTTCTTTGCAATTTTCTGTGAGAATCATCATTTTGAAATTGTATAACTTTTTTCATGGCCTAGGTACAACCTTGCTTAAGGTGTCATTTTACTGCTATTTCTATGTATTAATCACTTATATATGGTTTTATGGGGTCACATTAGCTCCTTCATCAAGTATTTTCCACTTTATTATCATAGGGGGCATTTCTGTGCATTTTTTGTGTGAATCATCATTCTGAATTCATATAATTTTTTCACGGCCAAGTTACAACCTTGCTTAAGGTGTCATTTTACTGCTATTTCTATGAACTTCTTACCTATGTATGGTTTTATGGGGTCACATTAGCTCCTTCATCAAGTATTTTCCACTTTATTATCATAGGTGGTCATTTCTTTGCAATTTTTTGTGAGAATCATCATTTTGAAAATGTATAAGTTTTTTCACAGCCTAGTTACAACCTTGCTTAAGGTGTCATTTTACTGCTATTTCTATGTACTACGTACCTATAGATGGGTTTATGGGGTCACATTAGCTCCTTCATAAAGTATTTTCAACTTCATTATCATAGGGGGTCATTTCTGTGCAATATTCTGTGAGAATCTTCATTTTGAAAAGGTATAACTTTTTTCACGGCCAAGTTACAACCTTGCTTAAGGTGTCATTTTACTGCTATTTCTATGTACCTTATACCTATATATGGTTTTATGGGGTCACATTAGCTCCTTCATCAAGTATTTTCCACTTTATTATCATAGGGGTCATTTCTGTGCAATATTCTGTGAGAATCATCATTTTGAAAGGTATAAGTTTTTTCACGGCCAAGTTACAACTTTGCTTAAGATGTCGTTTTACTGCTATTTCTATGTATTACTCACTTATATATATGGTTTTATGGGGTCACATTAGCTCCTTCATCAAGTATTTTCCACTTTATTATCATAGGGGGGCATTTCTGTGCAATTTTCTGTGTGAATCATCATTATGAATTCATACAACTTTTGTCACGGCCAAGTTACAACCTTGCTTAAGGTGTCATTTTTCTGCTATTTCTTTATACAACTTACCTATATATGGTTTTATGGGGTCACATTAGCTCCTTCATCAAGTATTTTCCACTTTTTTAACATAGGGGGACATTTCTGTGCAATTTTCTGTGAGAATCATCATTTTGAAAATGTAAAACTTTTGTCACGGCCTAGTTACAACCTTGCTTAAGGTGTCATTTTACTGCTATTTCTATGTTCTTCTTACTTATATATGGTTTTATGGGGTCACATTAGCTCCTTCATCAAGTATTTTCCACTTTATTATGATAGGGGGTCATTTCTGTGCAATATTCTGTGAGAATCATCATTTTGAAAGGTATAAGTTTTTTCACGGCCAAGTTACAACTTTGCTTAAGATGTCGTTTTACTGCTATTTCTATGTATTACTCACTTATATATATGGTTTTATGGGGTCACATTAGCTCCTTCATCAAGTATTTTCCACTTTATTATCATAGGGGGGCATTTCTGTGCAATTTTCTGTGTGAATCATCATTATGAATTCATACAACTTTTGTCACGGCCAAGTTACAACCTTGCTTAATGTGTCATTTTACTGCTATTTCTATGTACTACTTACCTATATATGGTTTAATGGGGTCACATTAGCTCCTTCATAAAGTATTTTCCACTTCGTTATCATAGGGGGTCATTTCTGTGCAATATTCTGTGAGAATTTTCATTTTGAAAAGGTATAAGTTTTGTCACGGCCATGTTACAACCTTGCTTAATGTGTCATTTTACTGCTATTTCTATGTACAACTTACCCATATACGGTTTTATGGGGTCACATTAGCTCCTTCATCAAGTATTTTCCACTTTATTATCATAGGGGGTCATTTCTTTGCAATTTTCTGTGAGAATCATCATTGTGAAAATGTATAAGTTTTTTTCACGGCCAAGGTACAACCTTGCTTAAGGTGTCATTTAACTGCTATTTCTATGTACTACTTACGTATATATGGTTTTATGCGGTCACATTAGCTCCTTCATGAAGTATTTTCCACTTTATTATCATAGGGGGTCATTTCTTTGCAATTTTCTGTGAGAATCATCAATTTGAAAATGTATCAGTTTTTTCACGGCCAAGTTACAACCTTGCTTAAGATGTCATTTTACTGCTATTTCTATGTATTACTCACTTATATATGGTTTTATGGGGTCACATTAGCTCCTTCATCAAGTATTTTCCACTTTATTATCATAGGGGGCATTTCTGTGCATTTTTTGTGTGAATCATCATTCTGAATTCATATAATTTTTTCACGGCCAAGTTACAACCTTGCTTAAGGTGTCATTTTACTGCTATTTCTATGAACTTCTTACCTATGTATGGTTTTATGGGGTCACATTAGCTCCTTCATCAAGTATTTTCCACTTTATTATCATAGGTGGTCATTTCTTTGCAATTTTTTGTGAGAATCATCATTTTGAAAATGTATAAGTTTTTTCACGGCCTAGTTACAACCTTGCTTAAGGTGTCATTTTACTGCTATTTCTATGTACTACGTACCTATATATGGATTTATGGGGTCACATTAGCTCCTTCATCAAGTATTTTCCACTTTATTATCTTAGGGGGGCATTTCTGTGCAATTTTCTGTGTGAATCATCATTATGAATTCATACAACATTAGTCACGGCCAAGTTACAACCTTGCTTAATGTGTCATTTTACTGCTATTTCTATGTACAACTTACCTATATATGGTTTTATGGGGTCACATTAGCTCCTTCATCAAGTATTTTACACTTTATTATCATAGGGGGGCATTTCTTTGCAATTTTCTGTGAGAATCATCATTTTGAAATTGTATAACTTTTTTCATGGCCTAGGTACAACCTTGCTTAAGGTGTCATTTTACTGCTATTTCTATGTATTAATCACTTATATATGGTTTTATGGGGTCACATTAGCTCCTTCATCAAGTATTTTCCACTTTATTATCATAGGGGGCATTTCTGTGCATTTTTTGTGTGAATCATCATTCTGAATTCATATAATTTTTTCACGGCCAAGTTACAACCTTGCTTAAGGTGTCATTTTACTGCTATTTCTATGAACTTCTTACCTATGTATGGTTTTATGGGGTCACATTAGCTCCTTCATCAAGTATTTTCCACTTTATTATCATAGGTGGTCATTTCTTTGCAATTTTTTGTGAGAATCATCATTTTGAAAATGTATAAGTTTTTTCACAGCCTAGTTACAACCTTGCTTAAGGTGTCATTTTACTGCTATTTCTATGTACTACGTACCTATAGATGGGTTTATGGGGTCACATTAGCTCCTTCATCAAGTATTTTCCACTTTATTATCTTAGGGGGGCATTTCTGTGCAATTTTCTGTGTGAATCATCATTATGAATTCATACAACATTTGTCACGGCCAAGTTACAACCTTGCTTAATGTGTCATTTTACTGCTATTTCTATGTACAACTTACCTATGTATGGTTTTATGGGGTCACATTAGCTCCTTCATCAAGTATTTTACACTTTATTATCATAGGCGGGCATTTCTTTGCAATTTTCTGTGAGAATCATCATTTTGAAATTGTATAACTTTTTTCATGGCCTAGGTACAACCTTGCTTAAGGTGTCATTTTACTGCTATTTCTATGTACTACTTACCTATATATGGTTTTATGGGGTCACATTAGCTCCTTCATCAAGTATTTTCCACTTTATTATCATAGGGGGTCATTTCTGTGCAATATTCTGTGAGAATCATCATTTTGAAAATGTAAAACTTTTGTCACGGCCAAGTTACAACCTTGCTTAAGGTGTCATTTTACTGCTATTTCTATGTACTTCTTACTTATATATGGTTTTATGGGGTCACATTAGCTCCTTCATCAAGTATTTTCCACTTCATTATCATAGGGGGCATTTCTGTGCAATTTTCTGTGTCAATCATCATTATGAAAATGTATAAGTTTTTTCACGGCCAAGTTACAGCCTTGCTTAAGGTGTCATTTTACTGCTATTTCTATGTTCTTCATACCTATATATGGTTTTATGGGGTCACATTAGCTCCTTCATCAAGTACTTTCCACTTTATTATCATAGGGGGGCATTTCTGTGCAATTTTCTGTGATAATCATCATTATGAATTCATATAACTTTTGTCATGGCCAAGTTACAACCTTGCTTAAGGTGTCATTTTACTGCTATTTCTATGTACTTCTTACCTATATATGGTTTTAAAGGGTCACATTAGCTCCTTCATCAAGTATTTTCCACTTTATTATCTTAGGGGGCATTTCTGTGCAATTTTCTGTGAGAATCATCATTATGAATTCATATAACTTTTGTCACGGCCAAGTTACAACCTTGCTTGAGGTGTCATTTTACTGCTATTTCTATGTACTACTTACCTATATATGGTTTTATGGGGTCACATTAGCTCCTTAAGCAAGTATTTTACACTTCATTATCATAGGGGGGCATTATTTTGCAATTTTCTGTGAGAATCTTCATTTTAAAAATGTATAAGTTTTTTCACCGCCAAGGTACAACCTTGCTTAAGATGTCATTTAACTGCTATTTCTATGTATTACTTACTTATATATGGTTTTATGGGGTCACATTAGCTCCTTTATCAAGTATTTTCGACTTTATTATCATAGGGGGGCATTTCTGTGCAATTTTCTGTGTGAATCATCATTATGAATTCATATAACTTTTGTCACGGCCAAGTTACAACCTTACTTAAGGTGTCATTTTACTGCTATTTCTATGTACTTCATACCTATATATGGTTTTATGGGGTCACATTAGCTCCTTCATCAAGTATTTTACACTTCTTTATCATAGGGGGCATTATTTTGTAATTTTCTGTGAGAATCATCATTTTGAAAATGTATAAGTTTTTTCACGGCCAAGGTACAGCCATGCATAAGGTGTCATTTTACTGCTATTTCTATGTACTTCATACCTATATATGGTTTTATGGGGTCACATTAGCTCCTTCATCAAGTATTTTACACTTCTTTATCATAGGGGGCATTATTTTGTAATTTTCTGTGAGAATCATCATTATGAATTCATATACCTTTTGTCACGGCCAAGTTACAACCTTGCTTGAGGTGTCATTTTACTGCTATTTCTATGTACCTTATGCCTATATATGGTTTTATAGGGTCACATTAGCTCCTTCATCAAGTATTTTACACTTCTTTATCATAGGGGGGCATTATTTTGTAATTTTCTGTGAGAATCATCATTATGAATTCATATAACTTTTGTCACGGCCAAGTTACAACCTTGCTTGAGGTGTCATTTTACTGCTATTTCTATGTACCTTATACCTATATATGGTTTTATGGGGTCACATTAGCTCCTTAAGCAAGTATTTTCCACTTTATTATCACAGGGGGTCATTTCTGTGCAATTTTCTGTAAGAGTCTTCATTTTGAAAATGTATAAGTTTTTTCACGGCCAAGATACAACTTTGCTTAAGATGTCATTTTACTGCTATTTCTATGTATTAGTCACTTTTATATATGGTTTCATGGGGTCACATTAGCTCTTTCATCAAGTATTTTCTACTTTATTATCATAGGGGGGCATTTCTGTGCAATTTTCTGTGTGAATCATCATTCTGAATTCATATAACTTTTGTCACGGCCAAGTTACAACCTTGCTTAAGGTGTCATTTTACTGCTATTTCTATGTATTACTCACTTATATATAGTTTTATGGGGTCACATTAGCTCCTTCAGCAAGTATTTTGGGGGCATTATTTTGCAATTTTCTGTGAGAATCTTCATTTTAAAATGTATGAGTTTTTTCACGGCCAAGATACAACTTTGCTTAAGATGTCATTTTACTGCTATTTCTATGTATTAGTCACTTTTATATATGGTTTTATGGGGTCACATTAGCTCCTTCATCAAGTATTTTCCACTTTATTATCATAGGGGGGCATTTCTTTGCAATTTTCTGTGATAATCATCATTTTGAAAATGTATAACTGTTTTCATGGCCATGGTACAACCTTGCTTAAGGTGTCATTTTACTGCTAATTCTATGTACTACTTACCTATATATGGTTTTATGGGGTCCCATTAGCTCCTTAATCAAGTATTTTCCACTTTATTATCATAGGGGGGGGGGGGGCATTTCTGTGCAATTTTCAGTGTGAATCATCATTTTGAAAAGGTATTACTTTTTTCACGGCCAAGGTACAACCTTGCTTAAGGTGTCTTTTTACTGCTATTTCTATGTACTACTTACCTATATATGGTTTTATGGGGTCACATTAGCTCCTTCATCAAGTATTTTCCACTTTATAATCATACGGGGGGGGGGGGCTTTTTGCAATTTTTTGTGAGAATCATCATTTTGAAAATGTATTACTTTTTCACGGCCAAGGTACAACCTTTTTTAATGTGTCATTTTTTCTGCTATTTCTATGTACTTCATACCTATATATGGTTTTATTGGGTCACTGTAAGGATCGACAACTCTGTATGAGAGATTGTAGCTCCTTCATCAAGTATTTTACACTTCATTATCATAGGGGGGCATTATTTTGCAATTTTCTGTGAGAATCATCATTAAAAAAAATATCCTACAGAATCATATGTTTTGTAATATTTTCTGGTCAACTTAATAAAAAATAAGCTTATTTTAACTAAACCGTGTGAAGCCGTAAGAATTTTATTGGTGTTTAACCCTGCCAGTATACCGGAAATGGAACTAGTGTACACAGTCACCGGTCATCAGGCGGGGTAACTCCTTCTTATCGGTCGATGAAAATTATTGGTCGATGTTATTGGTCGCTAGCTTGTGCTCAGTCATACTGGAGTGCGAAATGAAAGTGGAGCAAAAGTTCATCAGCTAAAAATCACGAATAAAAAATAGGTGCTCATTGTACACGCGAAGTTGTACGTCATTAAAAATACTTACATTTGATGATAAATCCCACAGAGAGCTTAACTTAAAAATGAGCACCACTTCCGTAGCTTAGTTTTAGAGTAATTCCAATTTTTGTGTCAAAATTCAGCGTTTTTTGACGTTTTTACGCTCTCCGTATCTCGGACATTTGGATAAAGTCCGAAGGTATCCCATTGGCCGCTACCTGGGGTAATATCCAGGGAGGCGTTTTTTTACATCCAGTTCGTGCTACATCGAGTTACTGTAAAGTAGATCCGGTTTTTATTATCAGTTAGCCCCGCCCAATAAGATTGCTCCGCTTAATCCTCAGCGGTTGGTGAATAAGAATGGTCACAATTTTTAAGTATCTATAAGTTGCCAAAGTTGCAGACAGTTAATTGTTTATTTTATGGAAGCTTCTGAACTCCGTACAGTATTGATGCGCATGACATATGGCATTATACACTGTGTTAATCACTTTTTGTATGCTATGTGCCATGTCATTGATACCGAAATAAAATTATTATTATTATATTAACTATTCATGCAGCATGATTGATTACTTCAATGACATCGAGTTGATGTAATTTTTTAGGGTCAAACTTTATAAGCTTACAAAGCAACGGAACACATCCAGCAATTCGTAGAAACCTTTAAACCCCTAGATAATGCTTTATAGATCTATGTCATCAATACTCATTTATCACCAAAATAGTCGGGGTCAAAACCTAATATTACGTTTTCTATACATCATGATTTTTCTAAGTAAATGACATCGAGTTGATGTTTTTATGATTTTCTATTCCAATGACATCGAGTTGGTGTATTTTTACTTACTCGAACTTAATTTATCTAAAAAGCAAAGGAACGCACCTAAAAGAACCACTTCAACAACTCAAGAAGGCTTAATAGATGTCATTAATGCTCATTTGTCACCAAATTAGTAAGAGTTAAAACCTATTGATAACTTTCCTAGATATCATGATTTTTTTAATGACATCGAGTTGATGAAATTTTTCTTGCACGAACTTTATATATGTACTTAGCCACGAAACCCATCCAGTAAGTCAAAGAACCTTTTAAACCCCTAAATAATGCTTAATAGATGTTATTTAGGCTAATTTATTACCAAAAAAGTCATTTATATAACCTTTCAGTGTGTTTTGCTAGATATCATGATTTTCTACTTTAATGACATCGAGTTCGTGTTATTTTTCTTGCTCAAACTTTAAATATCTAAAAAGCCAAGGAACACATCCAACAAATAAAAGAACCCCTTTAACCTCTCAAAAAGGCTTAATAATTGTCATCAATGCTAATTTATTACAATAAAAGTCCGGGTTAAAACCTTTTGATAACTTTTTAGGCACCATTATTTTTTACTCAAATGACATAGAGTTGATGTAATTTTTCTTGCTCGAGATTTACATATTAACAAAGCAACAAAACACATACAGCAAGTCAAAGAACCCATTAAACCCCTAAAGAATTCTTTAAAAATGTCATAAATGCTCATTTGACACAAACATAGTCTAGGTTAAAAACCATTGATAAGTTTTCTACACATCACCATTTTTTACTTAGTGACATCCAGTTCGTGTAATTTTCCATATATATATATATATATAAAGGTTAAAATATGCTGTAACAAGCAAAATACAAAAAAACCCCCAAAAAACATCATCCAAATGGACGTTTAATACTTGTATTTTAACCCTACCGGTTTCATAATTATCAAGGAACGCACCTAGCTAGTCAAGGGTCCCATTTAACCCCTTAAGATACTAGATTAATGTCATAAATGAAATTTATGAACAAGAAAGTCAGTCTTAAAACCTATTAAAAACGTTTCTAGAAATCAGGGTTTTTTAACGTAAATGACACCAAGTTGGTGTTCTTTAACCAACTTTATATCGCACGAAGCAATGGAACGGAACACATCCAGCAAGTCAAAGAAACCCATGAATAGCTCACTAAGGGTTTAAAGATGTTATCAATGAGCATTTATCACTACAATAGTCAAAGTTAAAAACCATTGATAATTTTTTACACATCAGGACTTTTTACTTCATGACATCCAGTTCGTGTTATTTTCCACGCTCGAACTTAATACATCTACAAAGTATCGGGACACATCAAGCAAGTCAAAAAATCCCGTTAAAACCCTAAAGAGTTCTTTATAGTAAGATGTCATAAATGCTCATTTAACACAAACATAGTCTTGGTGAAAAATCATTGGTAAGTTTCCTACACATTACCATTTTCTTCTTAATGACATCCAGTTCTTGTTATTTTCCACGCTCGAACTTAATACATCTACAAGGCTACGGAACACATGCAGTAAGTAAAGATAACCGTTAAACATCTTAAGAATGCTTTATAGATGTCATAAATGCTCATTTATCACAAAGACAGTCATTGTTTAAACATATTTATAAGTTTTCTAGACATCATGATTTTTTACTTAAATGACATCCAGTTCGTGTTGTTACCTTTCTTCCTCCAACGTTATACATCCACAAAGCATCGGGACACTCCCAGAAGTCAAAGAACCCGTTAAACACCTTAAGTATGCTTCATAGATGTCATAAATGCTCATTTATCACCTAGAAAGTCATTGTTAAAACATATATATAAGTTCTCTATACATCACGACGTTTTTGCATTCATGACATCCAGTTCGTGTCGTTATCTCTCCTCCTCCATCGTTATAGTTCTACAAAGCATCGGGGCGCATCCAGCAAGTCAAAGAGCCCCTTAAACCCCTCAAGTATGCTTCATAGATGTCATAAATGATCATTTGGACACAAAAAAGTGAAGATCTAAAGCTATTGATGAGTTTTCTACACATCACCATTTTCTACTTAGTGACATCTAGTTCGTGTTATTTTCCACGCTCCAACTTTATACATCTATATCGCAACGAAACACATACAGTAAGTAAAAAAAACCCCGCTAAATATCTTAAGTGTGCTTTATGAATGTCATAAATGTTCATTTATCAACAAGACAGTCATTGTTTAAACATATTTATAAGTTTTCTACGCACCATGATTTTTTTACTTTAATGACATCCAGTTCGTGTTGTTACCTATCTTGCTCCAACAATATACATCCTCAAAGCATCGGGTCACTTCCAGAAGTCAAAGAACCCGTTAAACCCCTTTAGTATGCTTCATAGATGTCATAAATGCTCATGTATCGCCTAGAAAGTCATTGTTTAAACATATTTTTAAGTTTTCTATACATCACGACGTTTTTGCATTCATGACATCCAGTTCGTGTCGTTATCTCTCCTCCTCCAACGTTATAGTTCTACAAAGCATCGGGGCGCACCCAGCAAGTCAAAGAGCCTCTTAAACCCCTTAAGTATGCTTCATAGATGTCATAAATGCTCATTTGGACACAAAAAAGTGAAGATCTAAAGCTATTGATGAGTTTTCTACACATCACCATTTTCTACTTAGTGACATCTAGTTCGTGTTATTTTCCACGCTCCAAATTTATACATCTATAATGCAACGAAACACATACAGTAAGTAAAAAAACCACTAAACCCCATAAGTGTGCTTTATGGATGTCATAAATGTTCATTTATCAAGAAGACAGTCATTGTGTAAACATATTTATAAGTTTTCTACGCACCATATTTTTTTTACTTAAACGACATCCAATTCGTGTTGTTACCTATCTTGCTCCAACATTATACATCCACAAAGCATCAGGACACTTCTAGAAGTCAAAGAACCCGTTAAATCCCCTGAGTATGCTTCATAGATGTCATAAATGCTCATTTATCGCCTAGAAAGTCATTGTTTAAACATATTTATAAGTTTTCTATACATCCGACGTTTTTGCATTCATGACATCCAGTTCCTGTCATTATCTCTCCTCCTCCAACGTTATAGTTCTACAAAGCATCGGGGCGAACCCAGCAAGTCAAAGAGCCCCTCTTACCCTTAATTTTGCTTCATAGATGTCATAAATGCTCATTTAGACAAAAAAAGTGAAGATCTAAAGCTATTGATGAGTTTTCTACACATCACCATTTTCTATTTAGTGACATCCAGTTCGTGTTATTTCCACGCTCCAACTTTATACATCTATAATGCAAAGAAACACATACAGTAAGTAAAAAAAACCCCGCCAAACCCCTTAAGTGTGCTTTATGGATGTCATAAATGTTCATTTATCATCAAGACAGTCATTGTTTAAACATATTTATAAGTTTTCTACGCACCATGATGTTTTTACTTTAATGACATCCAGTTCGTGTTGTTACCTATCTTGCTCCAACATTATACATCCACAAAGAATCGGAACACTTCTCGAAGTCAAAGAACCCGTTTAACCCCTTAAGTATGCTTCAAAGATGTCATAAATGCTCATTTATCACCTAGAAAGTCATTGTTGAAACATATTTATAAGTTCTCTATTCATCACGACGTTTTTGCATTCATGACATCCAGTTGGTGTCGTTATCTCTCCTCCTCCGACGCTATAGTCCTACAAAGCATCGGGGCGCATCTAGAAAGTCAAAGAGCCTCTTAAACTCCTTAGGTATGCTTCATCGATGTCATTAATGCTTTTTTGGACACATTAAAGAGAAAATCTAAAGCTATTGATGAGTTTTCTACACATCACCATTTTCTACTTAGTGACATCCAGTTTGTGTTATTTTCCACGCTCCAACTTTATACATCTATAATGCAACGAAACACATACAGTAAGTAAAATAAACCCGCTAAACCCCTTAAGGGTGCTTTATGGATGTCACAAATGTTCATTTATCAACAAGACAGTTATTGTTTAAACATATTGATAAGTTTTCTACGCACCATAATGTTTTTACTTTAATGACATCCTGTTCATGTTGTTACCTATCTTGCTCAAACATTATACATCCACAAAGCATTGGGACACTTCCAGAAGTCAAAGAACCCGCTAAACCCCTAAAGTATGCTTCATAAATGCTCATTTATCGCCTAGAAAGTCATTGTTTAAAAATATTTATAAGTTTTCTATACATCACGACGTTTTTGCATTCATGACATCCAGTTCATGTTATTTTCCACGCTCGAAATTAATACATCTACAAGGCTACGGATTACATGCAGTAAGTAAAAATAACCGTTAAACTTAAATGACATCCAGTTCGTGTTGTTATCGTCCTTCCTACAACGTTATATATCTACAAAGCATCGGGGCACATCCAGCAAGTCAAAGAACCCGTTAAACCCCTAAAGAGCTCTTTATAAATGTCATAAATGCTCATTTGACACAAAAATAGCCAAGGTTAAAACTATTGATAAGTTTTCTACACATCATCATTTTCACAACACGAACTGGATGTCATTTAAGTTGAAAATAGTGATGCCTAAAAACTTAACAATGCGCTTTAACCTTGACTTTTTAGGTGATTAATGATCATTGATGCCATCTTTGAAGCCTTAGTGAGCTATTTATGGGTTTCCTTGACTTGCTGAATGTGTTCCGTTCCATTGTTTCGTGCAATATAAAGTTGGTTCAAAAACATCAACTCGATGTCATTAAAGTTTAAAAACCCTTATGTCTAGAAACTTTTTAAAAGATTTAACCACTGACTTTCTTGTTCATAAATTTCATTTATGACATTGATACATTATCTTTTAAGGGATAACCGGATCTTTGACTTGCTAGGTGCGTTCGGATGGTTAAAAGTTATATATTAAGACCGAGCAAGGAAACAACACGAACTGGATGTCATATAAATAGAAAATCATATTTCTAGAACAATTAACAATATATTTTAACCCCGACTTCTTTTGTGCCAAATGAGCATTTGTGACATCTATAATGCATTCTTTCGATGTCCAACGTTTTACGTTGCCTCGTAGATGTTTTAAGTTGTTCGAACAAGGAAAATAACACGAGCTGGATGTCCTTTAAAGTAGAAAATCGTGATTTCTAAAACAACTAACAACCTATTTTAACCCTGAATATTTTTTAGTCAAATGAGCATTCATGACATCTATGAAGCATTCTTTAGAGGTTCAACGGGTTCTTTGACTTGTTGGATGCGTCCTGATGCTTTGTAGATATATAACGTTGGAGGAAGAAAGATAACAACACGAACTGGATGTCATTTAAGTAAAAAATCATGATGTCATGAAATTAGCATTTATGACATCTATAAGGCATACTTAAGGGGTTTAACGGTTATTTTACTTACTGTATGTGTTTCGTTGCATTATAGATGTATTAAATTCGAGCGTTGAAGTGATGTGTAGAAAACTTATCAATAGTTTATAACCTTAACTATTTTTGTGTCAAATGAGCATTTATGACATCTATAAAGAATTCTTAAGGGGTTTAACGGGTGTTTTGACTTGCTGGATGCGTCCCGATGCTTTGTAGATAACGTTCGGGGAAGAAAGATAACAACACGAACTGGATGTCATTTAAGTAAAAATTCATGATGTCTAGAAAACTTATAAATATGTTTAAACAATGACTTTGTTGGAGATAGATGTGCATTTATGACAACTATAAAGCATACTTAAGATGTTTTACGGTTTTTTACTAACTGTGTGTGTTCCGTTGCCTTGTATTTGTTTTAAGTTCGAGCGAGGAAAATAACACGAACTGGATGTCATAAAGGAGAAACTCGTGGTGTGTAGAAAACTTTTCAATGGT
Source organism: Mactra quadrangularis (assembly GCA_025267735.1). Taxonomy (NCBI): domain Eukaryota; kingdom Metazoa; phylum Mollusca; class Bivalvia; order Venerida; family Mactridae; genus Mactra; species Mactra quadrangularis. The sequence continues at coordinate 34,858,020 of CM046308.1, read as the reverse complement.
ATTAAACCTAGACTATATTGGTGTTAAATGCTCATTGATAACATCTTTAAAGCTTAAGTGAGCTATTAATTAGTTTCCTTGACTTGCTGGACGTGTTCCGTTCCATTGCTTCGTTAGATATAAAGTTGGTGCAAGAAAACATCAACTGGATGTCATTTAAGTTAAAAAAACCTGATGTACAGGAACTTTTAATAGGTTTAAACACTGACTTTCTTGTTCATAAATTTCATTTATGACATTAATATAGTATCTTTTAGGGGTTCAACTTGACCCTTGACCTGCTAGGTACGTTCCGATAGTTTAAAGATATATATTAAGTTCGAGCTTCGAAAATAACACGAACTGGATGTCATTAAGTAGAAATTAGTGATGTGTAGAAAACTTATCAATAGTTTTAACCTTGACTATTTTTGTGTCAAATTAGCATTTATGACATTTTTAAAGAATTATTTAGGGGTTTAACGGTTTCTTTGACTTGCTAGATGTGTCCCAATTCTTTGTAGATATATAATGTTCGAGGGAGAAAAATAACAACACGAACTGGATGTCATTTAAGTAAAAAAATCATGATGTCTAGGAAACTTATAAATATGTTTAAACAATGACTGTCTTGGAAATAGATGTGCATTTATGACATCTATAACGCATACCTATGATGATTAACATTTGTTTTACTTACTGTGTGTGTTCCGTTTCCTTGTAAATGGATTAAGTTTGAGCGTGGAAAATAACACGAACTGGATGTCATTAAGGAGAAAATCGTGGTGTGTAAAAAACTTTTCAATGGTATTAAACCTAGACTATATTGGTGTTAAATGCTCATTGATAACATTTTAAAAGTCATAGTGTGCTATTCATGGGTTTCCTTGACTTGATGGATGTGTTCCGTTCCATTGTTTCGTTAGATATAAAGTTGGTGCAAGAAAACATCAACTGGATGTCATTTAAGTTAAAAACCCTGATGTATAGAAAGTTTTTAATAGGTTTAAACACTGACTATCTTTTTCATAAATTTCATTTATGGCATTAATATAGTATCTTTTAGGGGTTCAACGGGACCCTTGGCCTGCTAGGTACGTTCCGATGGTTTAAAGATATAAATTAAGTTCGAGCGTGGAAAATAACGCGAACAAGATGTCAATAAGTAAAAAATGGTGATGAGTAGAAAACTTATCAATGGTTTTAACCTTGGCTATTTTTGTGTCAAATGAGCATTTATGACATTCATAAAGAGCTCTTTAGGGGTTCAATGGGTTCTTTGACTTGCTGGATGTGCCCCGATGCTTTGTAGATATATAACGTTGTAGGAAGGACGATAACAACACGAACTGGATGTCATTTAAGTAATAAACCATGATGTCAAAAAAACTTATAAATATGTTTGAACAATGACTGTCTTTGTGATAAATGAGCATTTATGACATCTATAGAGCATATTTAATGGGTTTAGTGGTTAATTTTACTTACTGCATGTAATCCGTAGCCTTGTAGATATATTAAGTTCGAGCGTGGAAAATAACACGAACTGGATGTCATGAATGCAAAAACGTCGTGATGTATAGAAAACTTATACATATGTTTAAACAATGACTTTCTAGGCGATAAATGAGCATTTATGACACCTTTGAAGCATACCTAAGGGGTTTAACGGATTCTTTGACTTCTGGAAGTGTCCCGATGTTTTGCGGATGTATAATGTTGGAGCAAGATAAGAAACAACACGAACTGGATGTCATCAAACTAAAAACATCATGGTGCGTAGAAAACTTAAAATATGTTTAAACAATGACTGTCTTGTTGATAAATGAACATTTATGACATCAATAAAGCACACTTAAGGGGTTTAGCGGGCTTTTTTAAACTGTATGTGTTTCGTTGCATTATAGATGTATAAATTTGGAGCGTGGAAAATAACACGAACTGGATGTCACTAAGTAGAAAATGGTGATGTGTAGAAAACTCGTCAATAGCTTTAGATCTTCACTTTTATGTGTCCAAAAATAGCATTAATGACATCTTTGAAGCATATTTAAGGGGTTTAAGAGGCTCTTTGACTTTCTGGATGCGCCCCGATGCTTTGTAGAACTATAGCGTTTGAGGAGGAGAGATAACGACACGAACTGGATGTCATGAATGCAAAAACGTCGTGATGTATAGAGAACTTATATATATGTTTTAACAATGACTTTCTAGGTGATAAATGAGCATTTATGACACCTTTGAAGCATACTTAAGGGGTTTAACGGGTTCTTTGACTTCTGGAAGTGTCCCGATGCTTTGTGGATGTATTATGTTGGAGCAAGATAGGTAACAACACGAACTGGATGTCATTAAACTAAAAACATCATGGTGCGTAGAAAACTTATCAATATGATTAAACAATGACTGTCTAGTGGATAAATGAACATTTATGACATCCATAAAGCACACTTAAGGGGTTTAGCGGTTTTGTTTACTTACTGTAAGTGTTTCGTTGCATTATAGATGTATTAAGTTGGAGCGTGGAAAATAACACGAACTGGATGTCACTAAGTAGAAAATGGTGACGTGTAGAAAACTCCTCAATAGCTTTAGATCTTCACTTTTGTGTCCAAATGAGCATTTATGACATCTATGAAGCATACTTAAGGGGTTTATGGGGCTCTTTGACTTGCTGGGTGCGCCCCGATGCTCTGTAGAACTATAACGTTGGAGGAGGAGAGATAACGACACGAACTGGATGTCATGAATGCATAAACGTCGTGATGTATAGAGAACTTATAAATATGTTTAAACAATGACTTTCTAGGCGATAAATGAGCATTTATGACATCTATGAAGCATACTTAAGGGGTTTAACGGGTTCTTTGACTTCTGGAAGTATCCCGATGCTTTGTAGAACAAGGACAATTACACGAACTGGATGTCATTTGTACAAAATATTGATTTCTAGAAAAATAAGAATGGATTTTAATCCTGACTATTTTGGTGATATATGATCATTGATGGCACCTTTTAACCCTGACTATTTTGGTGATATATGATCATTGATGACCCCTTTAAAGCTTTAGTGAGCTATTTAAGGGTTTTTTTGACTTGCCGGATGTGTTCCGTTCCATTGCTTCGCGCGATATATAGTTCGTGCAAAATAAACATCAACTGGATGTCATTTAATTTAAAAAATAAATGATGTCTAGAAACCTTTTTAATAGATTTAACAGTGACTTTCTTGTTCGTAAATTGCATTTATGAAATGTTTAAACTATTTTTAAGGGGTTTGAACGGATCTTTGACTTGCTAGGTGCGTTCCGTTTCTTTAAAGATATGTTAAATTAAGTTCGAGCAAGAAAACAACACGAACTGGTTGTCATTTTTTTAAAGTAGAAAACCATGATGTAATGAAAACTTGACAATATGTTTAATCTATGGCTATTATTGTAATAAATGAGCATTGATGACATTAATAAAACATATTTAGGGCTTCAACAGGATCTTTGACTTTGTTGGGTGCGTTCCGCTGCTTTCCAAGTACATATAATAACACGAACTGGATGTCATGTGAATAAAAAATCATGATGTCTTGAAAACTATTTAATAGGTTCTACAATGACTATCTGGGGTGATACATGAGCAATTGTGACATCTATAAGGCCTTTTTGACAGATTTTGGGGATGTTTTCCTTGCTGAGAAGTTTCTGTTTCTACGTTGTCAGAGCAAGAAAAAAAGCATCCGAACTCAATGTCACGGTGATATCACGAAAACTTATTATTCTCGACTTCCTTGTTCATAAATGCGCTTTGATGGCAATTTTATACCAGAAGAAACCTTTATTTCTCTTAATAATTAATAATATTTCTCTCTAATACACTTCAAAGTCTAATAATTACTAAGAGCATTACAGGAGAAGTTCAGTTAAAAGACATATTTGAAAGAATGTACTGTTAAAAGTTTAATCAAAATTGTACACGAACTCTACTGTATCAGTGGGCGTTTACTTTCGATAGTAGGCGTTAACTTAACGGAGTAAAAGAAAAAGTAGTTCGATAATAAAAAACTCATACTCGTCGACAAAAGCAATATTTTTGTCAATATGAGTTAAATATATCAAAATAGTTAATAATTTAATTGACTGGAGTAAAATTATACAAGTTTTATGCATGAAATTAAACCTTGAATAATTTCAATATTTTACACTTGCATACGATATCTAGATGTAGCATGAACTGGATGTAAAAAAACGCCTCCCTAATATCCAACGTAGTCCCATGTGGTGTAAAGCGATTTCATGCTCCTTGCTCATCTACTTCCTGTTTATCGCATATTTTTAGATTTTGGCGGGGGTATCTTTAGTGAGCATTAGCTCACAGATTTACTTGTTTGTTTTGATGAAGTCTATCTTTAGTATAGTTCTGTTTTATTATTATACCTGTCACAACTTAAATATGGTAACTACACAGTCACTGAATGTGTTATTATTTAACTTCTTTTCATTGAGCCACCGATCCATATTAATTATTGATGATATAACTATTAATGCGGCGATGTTGAATATTGAGGAAATAACAAATTTGAAAGGCAGTAAAAATAACAGATTCAGTGACCATGTAATTATTTAAGCCATGACAGGTTAATAATACTGCACTACAATATTTTATATATATATATATATCACATAGCAAGTATCAAGTTCAAAAACTGCTGAAGTATAGAGTTAAACTTTTATACCATTTGATTATACTTTTTCATGTTACTGTTAATAATACACTTTAAGGTATTATATATTGTTAGATCTATTGTAATAGATAATTATACATTCAATTTTGTTGTACTCCATTTGATTTTTTATTGAACTTTTAGTTAATCTTCAGGTGGCATTATTTCTGTTATCTGAAAGTAAAGTAATGCTCAACTCCTGAACATTTATTTAAATTAAGAGATCTTAAGTTTGAAGATTTTATTGTATTATGCCTCAGGTCATGATTTCTAATTGTTATAAATCACAAACATTTTTTATTACAATTCGCCATACTAGTAGCTGTTCAAATTTGTTGAGAATGTTGTGCTAAGCTGCAATGTCTCTAATATTCTTGTCCTCCTTTCATTATTATTATTAAAGAAATGTCGATAATGTATGTGAAATATGTGTCAACAAACGGCCATTAAAATATGTCAAAGAATTATGTTAACAAAGATATTGATATGTTTTCTGGTAACCATTGTTACAACATAATTTTTCTGGTAACCATGGTTACAACATAATACAACTCATATATTATTTCCTTTTGTTAATTGAATTTTTTTATTATGTTAAGCATGGTTTAGCACATTTGACTACAAGTGAGATATTGTGATTGCTCTATGTCTGTCTTAAAGAAACCTTCATGTCAAAGCAATAAGGCTTACAACCACAACCACCATATTTGGTGTTTACCTTCACTGTACAATGACTGGTTTTTTTAATACCTCAGTTCCTGCAATCCCTCTGGTGTCATAATTGGCAGCCCTTAGGGATATTTAGCTTAACATAGAGTTAAATTTGGGAGCATTGTCAGGCATCCTTTAAGGCTTAGACCTCAGATGAGCTATTCATTGTCTTTAGGACCCTCTTGTTTTAATGAACCAGTAGTTTAATGTTTCGATTTACATTTCATTTACATTCCAGTAGATTTTATAGGAAACATATGTTTTACTGTTAGACTAGACCAAGGTTATACATGTATATAGCAATATTGTGTACCACATATATTTGTCCTACCATCTAGGATCTCATATTATCAATAATAATTTAGTTGTTACGCAGACAAATGGATGTATATTTTCACCTATCCTCCCCAAAGTTTTTTAAATTGCTCCTTTTTTTAAGTTTGAATCAACATGGAACATTGGTTGCATTCTCATTTTGTTGGTGTTTGTTTCATATAAAATAATCTTGCTAGAAACATTCATCAATTTGTTAAAACTCATGTAAACTAACTCTGTTGAGTATGTTTTGAAGAAAAGTTGGTTGATCAAATTCTATGTTAAAAACACTATAACAATTAAAGCTTGTTTGGTAAGCTGGCCATAGCATATTACTGGAGAATGAATTATTTAAGAACATAAAAAAGTGACGAGTTTCTAACGTATTGAGTATCTACGTCATGTAAAAAATGATTATAAAATGTGATGCATTATAATGTGATGTGTTATAATATACATGTACAATAACCAGTTAATGTGTCTAATCAATGATTCAATGTTTTTACTAACAATGTAGTTGTAAAATGTTTCTTATATACAATGCATAATTTAATGTCTCAAACATAATATAATCAAAGTTAGTGGGAGTGAAATGCATGTGTACTCGGTATATATATTGCTTGTTTTTGTATTGGCTAAGGTAGATTGTCTACTATATATCACTAGAAATTATTTCTAATTTGCTATGCATTGCTCTTTAACTATCCTATGAACTGGTTTCTGAAGCAATTTGTTTCAGAATGTTGTCATTTTTGAACTTACTAATGTGTCAGTATTGTTCTGAAGACAGAGTAGATTAATTAAGAGAATTTTTGTTGGAGCAGTTGTTTGACAAAACTGATGTTCTATGTCATATTGAATGTCTCTTTATAAACTTATTATTATAGTATAACACCCTTCACCTACCTATTATCCAATTACTTACATTTTTTTGTACATGTGCAGTGGAGCCGCCCGGCTAGCTCAGTTGGCAGCATGCGAGTCTACTTATCGAGGGGTCGTGGGTTTGATTCCAGGGCGGGGCATACTTTCGTGGAGCTTGGTCATGAAATTATTTCTGGGTCCATTCTCCTTCCTACCAATGATTCTTAATTATGTAGGGCAGTTGTCACTCACTGACAAAAATAAGCACTTAATAGTTGGTTAAAAGCTAAATCTAGAGATTTAACCTTTCCAGGAACAGTGAGTAGGTTGACTGACTGCTGTTATTTGACCTATAGGATGTGTTGCTACCCAACAAAAACAAACAAAACAAAAAAACATTAGTGTCCCCATAACAATTCTCCGTAAATATTTTATGCGTAACGTAACATATTTTTGCATCTTTGGGAGTGTATCACTCGAAACTTCAAACATTATTACTGGGTCACCATTGGAGGTCAAATACCAAGTTGCATTACTAATATGATTTTTTACCAAATTATGCCCTTAGAAATTTCTTTGTTTAGCCGTTTTTGTGCAACAACGGAAGGAATTCTGTTGAAGTTGCCCATGCAAATTATATAACTTCAAATAGAATCTATTTAAAATTTCCCTTATCTAAATTTATTACATATCACTAATTGATTTTGTTAACTCAAGCACCTGGAATAGTCAAGCTCGCTGTCTGTTGACTGCTCTTGTTTTATTAACACTTGAATTGATCTGATTTATTAAATACTCTTAATTTATTTTAACCTGTATCCTCCAATTATATAGACTTATTTATTAGCTTGACTTTTCAAAGAAAATGAAAGCTTATGCTATTACTTATGTGTCAGCGTTAGTATTGGCAAAAAATATGACTTGATGTTATTTGTGTTTATCTGATTTATTTCCTTTTCGAAGATAAGTCCTGTATTTAAAGCTTTCTTGGTTTACTATAAGCTTTGTCATTAACAAAGCTGTTCAAAAGTCAAGCATGATGTCATTGGACTGCTCTTGTTTCAATTATAGTTCAAATTTCTGTTTAATCCTTACCCTTTCTTACCATACTCACCTTTTGCCCTAGCAGTGTTAACCAAACTGTCACTAGCCCTAACCCTTACCAAATTGACCCTTACCCTTTCCAAATTGACCCTTACCATGACCTTTGTCTTTGATATCTTCCTGATGTCTGTATAGTTCATAGTTACCATCAATGTGTGTGTGGCTGTCATATGTTTATGTGATTTTCAATAAAAATATGATGATTTTTTTACTTAGTTGTAACCAGTTGATAGGTGGTGTTAATGTAACTTATGTGTTCAAAAAGTGTTATTAATTATTTTTATTATCATCATCATCATCAATTTTTGTTATTTTATTTGTTATATTGTAGTGCTTTTTGTTATACAAATTCACATTTTGTTTGTTTGTTGAACTATGTTTAAAAACATATAAATATCTTACTGACTTTGTTTACTTAATAGTTATAGGTTTATGTTAACTGATTTTTACGTGTCCGTGTGTCCATTATAACATTGTTATAACCATACCTACACCAAAGTACCATGTACTAGATTTACTATAGCAAGCTTAGGCAATGTATTTGTGTTCTTTTAATAATTGTATAATTTTATAGGTATATGGCATACATTTACTATGATATATGTATATTTATAGTATTGTAGTGTCCTAACTCTAATATATGGTCCATTTTTTAGCTTGACTATATAAAGAATAGTGAAAGCTATTATACTCAGTTGTGCATTGGCATAACAATTACATTAAAGGTTATCAATCAAATCAACTTGACTCTTGTCTCAAACTGTTACAATTTTTAGTTGTTTTATATCAAGTCCCATACAATCGTCAGTTATCCCACGATACATTACTCTGCTATGCTGCGTTATGTACTGTGGGCCACTTGGTAAGGAAAATCTCGTAATCATGAATAATTAATGAGGCAGTTTCATTGGTTCCCATGAGAAACCACTGCGGAAAACGAGCCAATTAAATTATGTTTTACATCTAAAGTTTGATTTACCATTCAAAATGGCGGCCTCCATGAGTGACTTTTCTAAAGTAGGTGGAGAAAATCCCAGTATGATCTCATTGTTATTGAAGATTATTTAATTGTTAAATGCGATTTTATTGGAGGAGGATTGGTCTCCCCTGCCTCATGCATATTCATGAAAACGGGATTTCGCGTGTCAAATTGCCCACAGTACATATGGAGTGTAATGGAAGAAAAGTACTGTGGTTGCCGACGATGGTCCTATACTAGTTGTGTTGATTTAAATATTTCCTAAGGCCACTCTACCAGTTTACTATAAAATACAAGAAATAGTTGAGTTTTCTGTCCATATTAAGATGTCATACATTGTCAATGATCCATCCTATACTATACTATGTGCACTCTTAAGATATCTATGATTGTTAATGTTATAGCTTGGAATACATCTCTATACAGTCATACAGTTGATAGCTTTATTTTTGTAAAGTTAGGTTCTATTTTAGCCTATACTTTTTAAGTAGTTCAAAATACACATTGCAAGCTAGTTAAGTTTTTTTTATCTATCTGTTCAAATTTCTGGTTATAATAATTCCCTATAGTGCTTGAATTTGCTTCTTATACGCACCACTCTTATCCTAGAAATGTTTAAATTAATCATAAGGCCATATAAAATTAATTGTAAGCTTATATTTATAATTTGCTACCCATGATGTAATGTTACATTAATACAGTTCCTGTATGATAAGTCTGTATAAGATCATGTTTTATTCTCATACTTATACAGTGAAATGTCGTGTTATTCTATGAATATGTATGTGATGATATTTTTTAGCTGGATTTTTCAACGAAAAAACTCGACTTATAGTTTGGAGAAACCCGGGCAGGCGGGTGGATGGGGTCCTGTGTCGTTAACAATTGTGTTTAAGTCTTTTCTTTACCATATATTTCTGCCATTTATTGTCAGATCTTTATGAAACTTCATACCATGTAATGAACAGAATTAGAAAGTAATCACAACTCTGCTTGGCTTTATAATGGATTATTTCGTTTAGTAACTTTTGCATTAAAGTTTTTAATATGTTGGATATCTCTGTCATTTATTTTATTAAATCCAGCTTTAATGTGGTTTCCACATTACATTTCTTGTATATTTTCATTGTAGTGAAAAAATGATCTTATATTTTCATTGTCAGAATGATGTCATTTTAGAAGATAAGTGACATCATCTTGGAGAAGTAATAATGTCATGTTATAATTTGTGTCAAATATATCAAAACTCAGAATTAAGCATGAAAGAAACAGAATATTAGTCAAATTTAGAATGAGATCTTTATTATTTTAACTTGTGAACTCAGAAAAGATGTGTGTAGCATATGTTTTCTGAGCTTACTAGGTGAAATAAAATTGATCTTAGACCAAAGTTGATGAAGGCTCTCTTTAACTTAATAAAATTGTCTTTATTTTGTATACATTCCAAAACTGATAAATCAAACATCAGTATTCACTCTCCAACTCTATTCTCTCAATATCGGTGTTGTCCTTTTTTTAACCTGAAATCTCAACTGTTCAGCAATAAAATGTGACTATTATTTTTAATAGCATTACTTATTCAGTGATATGAAATAGTTGCTTTATGCATGTTAACACTTGTAGATATGAAGCTAGCATTAAGTGTGTTCTATATACATGTTCTGTGCCCATTAAAAGTTTGGAGACCAGCGAAATTATTAAAATTATTAAATTTCATTGATTGTTTTTTGTAGAACTATTATTTTTAATATATTCAGTATGGTTGGTGAAAAAATTTAAACAAATACATGAATGCATATATATATAATTTAACATCTGATATCCCAAAGCCATCAAAACCATGTCTAATGTAATTCTTTTCCATAACATAGTTTTTAAGCTACTGTTGTTGTCGCAATTATAAGTAAAACCACGCCTGTTTTAACAAAATAGATTAGGCAAAATTAAAAAGCATTTCAAAACTAAGTTATCAAATTTTCTTTAGAAGTCATGTTATTTATTTATTGATCAGGGCAGCGTATTATCAAAGTTCTTACAATAAAATTACAATACAATATAGAAGGATTTACGACTAAAATCGGTCGTAAGATGTTTGATAATATGGGCTCCAGTAGACTAGTGTGCTACTAATTGAGCTAACTGGTGGGGGGGGGTAAAAGCCGTTGTATTGGCTTACACAGTTAATGTCTCCAAACTTTTGATGGGCACTGTACAAGCAATGTGATGTCTTGTAGAGTCTGAAGTCTAAGTTGAGTCTAAAATTTATTTGTATCCTTAGTTAAATTACTACCATACTTGGAAACACATAATTTTAGGTTTTTATATTTTTTCAGATTAATTTCAATCCACGACTTAATTGTTTAACTTCTTAGTATTTACATACATACATGAAATGCTGAAGATTTCCTAATCTAATGCATGTTCAAGCTTCAGTTACCAAATTTTTATATATACTTATCATGTTTGAATTTGTTGTTGTCTTTTTTAATTAGAAATTGTATAAAATCTTTGACTAAAACATGGCATATAAACAAGAGTTATGTGATAAATTAAACATGTTAATATTTAACTCCTGAGATCATGTAACAGTATCATATTGATAATATAATTGACTAGTGTTAAACTCAGATATAATTTAGTGTTAATTTAGTGACCATACTATGTATACTGTAGTCTTATATGTTAATACAGTGCCAACCATGTTACCCCAACACTTACGTAAATGTGTGATTGATTGAGAAATTAAAGACTTGTTATAGATTTTAGATACGTTCATTACAATTATAGTTCATTTTTTCTCAACTGTCAAAACATGAAAAAATTTACGGTGAATGCATTTGTTAATATTATTGTCATGATACAATTATGAGTTTTCAAAAATGTGTATTATGATCAAGTTATGTTACTTATGTTGTTTGCTATGTTTTAGTCAAGATATTTTTAATAACAATTAGGCCGCCAGTACAAAAACAATGCATTCAGTCACTGTGAAATTATTCAAGCTTTGACTGTTGAGAAAAAAAAGACTATAGAATTGCATAAAGTATCATTACTCTTCTTTCAAATGTTACAATCTATTATAACTATCATGTTAGGTAAATATATCTAAAATAAAATTTAATTGTATTGAATTATAAATGAAAAACTAGCTTTATTACAAGTGTAAAGGTACTTTTTGGATGGCGCTGTCTATAAATATATGTATATATCCATAATGGCTACCTACGTGTCTCATGTTATTATTTGTTATATTTGTATATAATACCAGTTCTAGCTATCTTATATATATATAATATTAATATTATTGAATAAATATTTGTGTATAATTATTTCAAAGAGTTATGTTGTAATTTGACGCAGCTGTCTAAGCCAACTTTTGATCTATATTTCAACCAATACAAGTTGCTTTACTATAGCTGTTTGTCCAATGAAAATCCTTTACGGTATAAAGAAATGGATAAAACACATGACACCATTGGCTATTTGTGATAAATAGGTGCGTAGCACGTACTGTAGCTGCTGACTTTACTCTGTGTATAATGAGTGACTCACTATGCTAATTGATCAGACATTCGTTGTGGTACGCCCCTTGTGGTATAACTAAACTGCGAATATGACTCGGCGCACACTTGGAATGGGTTTTCATTTTGTCATATGTAGGCCGCCATTGAGCATTTCTATCAAATTATTCTATGTTTGCCAGAAAAGTAACATAAATTGTTTGGTCATTCTGGAAAGAAGTGATTTTTAATAAAAAAATCCATGGCATTGTTATTAAAGATGTTTAATCAGCCAAGTGGCAATATATTCGGACAAAAATTGTCAGTTGAGGCTGAATTTCAATTTCGGACAAACTACATTTGACCGACCTATAGTTAATACATGTACGCCGTGCATGACCAACATTTATACTTTAAACCATTGAAAAATGAACCCAGCAGAGCGCCGAATATCTTTTTTAAAGATATTTCTTGTTTATACTAGTTCAACATTCCTGAATACCTGAGTTGTGAAGCAAAATAAATGGGCACGATAAAACCTTTCTGTGTTGATGTGCCAGCATTTTTTTACTCAGAGGTTATTAATAAAGATTCTAGATCTAACTTCTGGCACTATGTGACTAACTTCATGAATGAAACATTGTAATTGGGATTGATATTAACTAATTATACAGTAATACCTCTCTTGAACAACACAGACTGGGTAAGACTAAAAGGTTTTGCTCTTCAGAGGTTGTTGCTCTTCAGAGGTAAAATTCAACTAAAATTACACCTAAGGGAAATTTCTAAAGTTGTTATTATGCAGAGGATTTGTTCTGTAAAGGACCACTCTGCAGAGGTAATACTGTATACATGGGTTTCGTAAATCACTAGTAGATTGTCACAATATAATACACGTACTGTCTCGGTATCAGTAAATTTGTAATTGGAACCATTTTCCAGGATAATGTGCACTCTCAGTTTCGATGTAATGGTGCCAGAGGTTGGAAAATCTTTATAATCTCTGGTCACAAGAATTATGTGCCAGATAAAATCATGAAGCAAAGGGATATTAATGGCTCTTAGAGTATGGTGTAAGTAAGTTGGAGAGGAGGCTTCATCAGTTTTGTACTCGAGGGATTGTAAGGTAAGGCCACAACAAGTTGATGATGTGTTCTACGGACTTTTCTAGGGGAAAATGAGGCAAGCAAGTGAAGAATTTTTTTTAAAATCTTAATTCAATTGCTTTATATAGGGGTTTGATCAAAATTTTTTGAGCAAGCAGGGAAATAAAAATATTTTTTTGTAAAAACTGTCAAAATTAAGGTGCAAGGGAATCTTACTTTTCATTTAAATTTATTCCCTATACCGGGAGGGGGGAGACTCTGTTTCCTTGTACATTGTTTAGCTACAGGTTTATCCCAGCTATATAAAGTTAATTTATAGTTGATGCTTAGAAGTGTAAAATATCTTTCTTTAGTGGGAAGCTTATGATAGTAGGATGGAGATGAAGAAAGTTAATCGATTCTACAGGTGGTGCACTGTAAATACAAGTAAATCTGTGAGCTTATGCTCACTAGTGATACCCCCGCCAAAATATAAAAATATGTGACAAACAGGAAGTAGATGAGCAAGGAGCATGAAATCGCTTTACACCACATGGGACTATAGGATGAAGCAATATGCAAAGTATTAGGCTGCTGCATGTTATAGTTGCTGAGAAAACGGACGGACGCATGCACGAACGAACGAACACACGCACGCACGGACAAGGGTAAAACAGTATACCCCCCTCTTCTTCAAAGCGGGGGTATAACAAGCCTGTCTGTTATCATAAACTGTAATTCTTGTAATACAAGGCTATTTACATGGAATCATGAACTCAAAAAAAGGGTCCCCCCAAATTTTTTTTTTTAATTTTTACTGGAAGATGCTTATCAATACAACATTCGCACACATTACAAAGCTTCAATTTGATTTTTTATTATGAAATAAAACATCAAAGTACTATTTTATACAATGTGTACTCAGAATCCTTGGGGCCAAGGGCATGTCCCCCCTCCTGAATTTGTTTTTCTGGAGATAATATCAGGACTTATTCAAGAGCGTATTGGCTACCATTCAAAAAGAGTTTGTGTAATTCATTTCAGGCACAAATGTAGGAAGACAACATTTGTACCAATTATCATTCATTTCCAACCAGCATTCAAAGAATTTTTTAGACTGGAGTCAAAAACAAACAACTTATTTAAAATGTGAACTCAACTCGCAAAAGGCAATTTCTATGGAAATGTAATTGACATAAGGTTACTATCAGCAGACTTATAATGAATATGAAAATAAACTTAACAACTTTTCTAACTCCACATTTTTTTAGGTAATATTTCTGTGGTGCGTTGATATTGAAAATTTCAACTTTTTATGTTATTGCCTCTGATCATTTAATTAGTTGACAACCATTGTAAATTATAAAATCTATTAGAATGTATTTTATGCATTTTTAACAGATTCCTTATCATGGCATGATGTCTGTAAAGAAATAGTAAAAAAGAAAAGTTTTTGTTTGTTTTTTAAATAATTATGTAGATCTATTAACAGTTTCACATGGAAATTACATGAAAAATATACACTATTTGTGAATACTTAACATAATATATTGATATGACCAGTCATCTCACTAAAACCTAAATTATTAGTTTGGGCCTAAATATTGATTTTTACCTTGTTGAACAGGCCTATGATGCACTTGAGCGCCTTACTTATTTATCTTTGGGTTCATTAGTTTCTTATAACCAGTCTTTGACTAGTATCAAAATAATTCGTCTGCAGGTTGAATCATGCTAAAGTTCACCAAATCTGTAAGGATCCATGTTATTCGTTCCATTTATCGTCGTCTATAATTCCATATTAGTTCAGTTTTGAGGCCGCCATATTTAATTTCAATACAGTAGTTTTTATTGATGACGTCATATCGTCCCGTTTTTTGGACGATTCTGACGACACAGAATCGTCCATCGGCCACCGTCCATTGGACGATCGTCCCGGCCACAGGACGATTGTCCAAATCGTATCGTCCACTTTATCGGCCATTGGCTACCCTGGGGTATAAAAACCCTGGCGTCCATCGTCCAGGGATCAGTCTCCGCCAACAAGCATTGAGTACACATCCACGTGAATCTTCTTCAGAACTGCATTTTATTGAATATTTTAGATCAAATAGTTAGCTATTCATCAACGTTATTACTAGTCTATGTCATGATTAAGAAATCCTTTTTGTAGAAATTATACCTGTTTATTTTGGCTTTATTGCTAGTTCTGTTGAAAACTTGAAAACCACTAAAAATAAACTAAACTCGTTTTAAACAGAAATCCAGTTTCGTTTTGAATACATCCAGTTGGCGACACGATATAGCCTTATAGGCATATTAAGGTAGAAATATTTCACAATTACAAGTTGCAAATTCAAAATCATGCTAAATGATAAGAAACATAGATTTTCATTGTATCATCCTATTAATCATTTTGTATCCATGATAATCATAATTAAACAGCATTCTGTTGTAATGTTGTTAAAGACCAAAAATATATAGATGAGTTATTATCTCCCTTTGATAAGAATATTTTGTCACCTTTAGTTTGTTCTTACATTAATAAATAAAGTCTGACATAAAGAAAACATTAAAAAACACAGTGCACTTCAGAATATCATTTACTAACAAATTTTAAATGGCCATAACATTGTTTTTTAATGGATAAATAATCTAACCTACTTTTATTTAACAACATTATGTTGCAATAATGTTTAAGAAAAGATACACTAGGGTGAGTGGTTATCTCCCTTTGATAAAAACATGGAGTAACCTTTAATTTGTCCATAAATATAAATGTGACATGGAGAAAAACATCAGAAACACAATACACAAAATATTTCCATATTTCTAACTAATTTTATATTGTCCTAAATATGATGTTGTATAATGGATGATATTCTACCTTATTGTTAGTCACTAGGTTTGTCTCAAGTGCTCTCACAATCTGAAACCATCTGTCATTAAAAGTACATGTATTAACCTGACCACTTTTTGAGCAATGTAATTTATATTTCTGATATAAGAGTGTAGTTAAATCTTAAATCTGTCTAAATTTTAGGTGGAACTATTATATAATACATTGAAAATGGAAAAGTGGTAAAAGAACTATGGTTTTCTTATACTTTTAAAGCAGTTTATAATGGCAAATTTTTAACTCAAATGGAAGCAAGAAGATATTATTGAATTTCTGTTTAAACTAAAATAGATGAAAAAGGATACAATATAGCTCATAGCTGAACAAATCCTGTCCCTTAGAATTCATAAAAATGTTGAAAATTAGATTAAAAATAACCTATACTCTACTATTGGTATTATATGGCCGTATCATTCACAGAGTATTGATTTTACCTGCCACAAATAAGGGGATGTAACTTTTGGCAAATTTATCCAATAAGTAGTGTTTGAAATCTTTTGCAATTTCCATATGCATTTTTTTATTGCATATGAGTAAATATACTTAACGAATGAAAATATTGAAAGAAGAAAATGTTGGTGAGAGAAAAAACTTTAATGCTAGTACTTAATTTTCAATTTCTTCTTTTTCTTTCTGCTTAGCTGAACAAACAATAACTTGTTTTATCTTTTAATAATGAAAATTTTCACTAGGTTTTCCAAAGGAAGAATCTGGTTACTGGATTGTCAAATGTTGGTGGGCGTACTGTCAGGCGTTGACAACTGGTTTCCATTCCATGACTTGAGTTAGAAATGAGCTATTGATAGGTATATATAAACCGAATGACACTCAACCCATCACTGGAACCGGTGTTTGCAGAGATGTGAGGAGAGTAATTTTAAAGACAGTGAAAATATGTAGCAATTGAAGCAAACACCTGAGATATTGAGGTGTTTTCATTATTTACTGAACTGAAATGTTAATCATTCAGGTTAATTGCAATCTGATTAAAACCCTATCTACAATTTTACTAGTCTAACTATCTTATAGTGAAATTTTGACCACCGTAGGACATTTTTGTTAATGCAAATCTAATGGTTGATTCATGTAGCTTGATGCCTCCCTGATATCGTACGGGGGGATGTATAAAATCTAAATCACGTTCAAGTCCGTAATCTAGGTCAAAGGTCAACTAGGTCCATTTATTTTTTATTAGACCATATGCTCTTTATACTGAAATTTCAAGAAATTTAATCGGTAAAGTGGAGATTTTCTTTGTTGAAAACTAATGAATTATGATTAAACTTTATTTCTATGAACAAAATGGAGTGTTTGATTGCATGATTACTTCCCTTTTTAGCATTTTATCGCGAAAATAGGTGACAATAAAAAAATCGTATACAATAGTTCAACTAGTAGAACAACAGTTAGTGTTTATGGTTTAAATCTACTTGAATTGTGTTTATTGATGCTTCATGACCTTTTTAGTAGACATTTCATACCTGATAAGGTTAAAATAATGTCACAGTGGTGTAAAATTAAGGGCGAGTGGTATAACTGTTTTTAGAGATTTTTTGACAAATTTGGAAAACTTTTGAAAAGGCAGATCATTATTCAATTCACGTTGCTAGATGACTTACTGAGCCACATAGAGAATGTTTAAAAACCTATTTTGTGATAAAAATGTGTTATTTAGGTCAAATGTCAACACAGTGCATGTTCTTATTATTAAAGCTATGTGATCATTGTACAGAATACCTCTTGCAAAACGTCATGTACATTTATAATAAAAAACTTTTGAAATACGTTCAAATTGTTCAAAAGATTTTTAAATGTTTCTGGTTACATGATTACGTCCCTTTATGTAATGTTTGTCGCGTAAATAGGTAAAAATACAGCTCGCTCAGTAGGTAGCTCGTTAGTCTGCTGATCGCTAGGTTTTTTATTTCTATTCCCGGGTCAAGCATACTTTCATGGAGTTTGTTCATGAAATGATTTCTATGATAGTTGTCCCTCCTACCACTTATTCTTAATTATGTCTGACGAAAGTACATGCTTAGTAACTTGGTAGAGAGCTTAATCCAGACATTTAGCTTTTCTAGAACGGCCGTGATATGACCTTTACGATGTGCTGCTACGGCGTTGGACCCAACTAAACGGGGAAATACACAATAAATCAATCCTAACATGACAAACATTGTAGGGCTGTAACGATTCACCGATGCATCGTGAGATCGTATTCGCGACTGTCCGATACGGGTGTATCGAATCGCGTCCTAAAAAATCGCGATTCATAGGGCCTTTTAGTTTACAAGAAATCAGTTTGAACGAAATATACTGTATTCATTTGTATTTATAGCATTTAACGTGCAATTGCAATCTTTACTCAGTGTTCAATCTAGAGCGCGCCATTGGCCCCTTATGAACGCAAATGGCGCAATATCAATCGTCTATTGAGCCCGTCGGGCGCACTTGCCGAAAATATGGCTATATCGCGAATTTGACAACTTTTCGTATAATATTTTGGTTTCGTTAGATATATTTTGCTAAATAAAACGGGTACCTCAGTCTTCGAATCTAGCTTATCCATCTAATCCATCTTAAACGCCGACGGTTCGTTAAAAAGATACGGATCGCAAGACCAAATGTCTGGTAGCATTATCAATAGCAATACATGTATTACTAAAAATGGATAATTGAACATAAAAATTGCAGTTACTAGCAATTTATTATTTGGACGCCAAAAATCCAGCCGAGAGTCCGCAATACGCATTAAATTTTTATCCACGCTTGTAACAATCATAGACAAAATGACTTATGTGTAAGGCGTCCTCTAAAAATTCAATAGTGCTACATAAATGACGGCTCGATAAAATTGATTACGTAATCAAAGGGTTGCAAATAACAAACACGTGACAAACTTTGGTGAACATTGATTGAGGAAGATAACACTTTCTTTTATGTTTGCCGATAAGCTGATAATTGTTATTAATTATTAGCGTGTTGTGTGGCACTTTAAATAGACATAATTAGTTGATTTTTAATGAACTAATTCGTCAATCATTATTTCGTTATGTCATACATTTTCGCGACCCACGCTATCGCTTTTTTAATTTTATGATTGTTTGATAATAATAACAGAATTTGTCTATGCATTCATACCAAATTTACAATTACGTCGTATCGCAATTAATATCGTAATCGCGAGGCATATATCGCGATACGTATCGTATCGTGACCTTGGCCACGATACGCAGCCCTAAAACATTGAGTTAAGAACATATTTCGATTTCTATGAAATGTTTGTAAAATGTATTATTATCTAAATGGTACAAATCCTAAACATATAGTTTCTCAAAAGACGAAACAGGATTAGCACAATTTTGTACTTTACAATCACACCCAAATATGCAGACTTGGCCAGCTTTATTACATTTGCATCTAGCAGAAATGCATTTGGATCTAACACCACAGGTTACTATTTGCAAGCATGCCGAAGTATTCGGCGACTGTCGTTCATTTGACCAATATCCCATAGTGACTTGATCTTTAGGTCCAAAGTGAATATTTGCAGCCTGTATCAAGATCTCCGTTAGATAACTGGCGCTTAAAATATGATACTGTTAAGCATCCTTGGTAGGCGGAAGGGAATCAATGGACTTCTTTGCATTATAAAAAGTATTCCACGGCATTAATCTATGTAGGTTTTTAGGATTGCAGTTATAGAGTGCACACAAGAATCTTTCAATATTTTCAGCCTCCTCATTGTGAACAATTGATAACAACACAGATACCTTGATGTACCAGATACCATTTCAGTCTAAAGATTGCAATTAATGAATAAGTAATACATCAGTATTTTTAATGCTTTCTTCTGTTTTATAAAAGCACAAATTCGGGGGATTGAACCTTGCGTGTAGAAACCTACGCCTCTGTGATGCTATGGGTGTCAAAGTTTGAATTTACTTACCTCTGAACAAGGTATAATCGTTCCAACAAAAGACTCTAACCCAGGCAGACCTAAATTGGTTATTCTAGATGGTTATGCTTGATTTAATCTCTTCGCAAGCCTTCAAGCATTTGGTGACCATGCTGTTATATTTGTCAAGACTTTTTTCTCAATTAAGTGAACAAAGTACGCTTGTTGGTGTCACGTTCGATAAATATCTTGGTTGCAATTCCAGTAAAGTCTTTACAAGAACAATGCAAATTGGCAAACGACGACCTGTTGGAACACAAATTACTTGTCGACATGTGCCACTACCTCGAGTATGGAATCAATATTATAACATAAGCTAACAACAAAGCAGACCTTGCAGAATGCCTTTCTTCTCATCTCATGAGGCGAGGATATTGTTTACCATTTTATTATTCAATAGTTACAGGTGGTGGGGGTCGGGGTTTCTGGTGTTATCATTGCTCTAGCAAATAACTTAAATGCAGTTTGTTCACAAAGCACGAAGCTGACACTCACATTATAATTCACATTAAGGATGCGATGGAAAACGAATATATACGATTACTTGTCAGTAGTACAGATACTGATGAATTATTTCTGCTTTCGTGGCGTTTTACCATGTTCATTCTATCACTGAAAAGTTAGGGGGTGATATCAGAAAGTCATAGTTGACTGGGTGCGATACCACGTCTTCATTTCATGGATTCAGCAAGAAGACAAGTTGGAAGAAATTTGTTGAAAATCCTGACCTTTCTTCATCAATTAGTCACAATAAGGAGTCTAAGAATATTGGAAGATTCAAGTGTGCACTCTATGATTGAAATTCTGAAAACCTACTTAGTCCAGACGTAGATTTATGTTATAACGGACTTTTTATGAAAAAAAAAACCCAGTCCTTTGATTTGCTTCCGTCTACCAAGGACGCTTCACAGCTTCATATTTTAAGCGCCGGTTACCTAACAGAGATCTTGATACAGGCTGCAAATATTCACTTTGAACCTAAAGATCACGTAGAGTCAATACGGGATATTGGTCAAATGAAAATGATACTTTATCTCCTAATTGGATTCGAAAGCCGCCGAATACTTCGGCATGCTTGCAACTAGTGACCTGTGGTGTTAGAAACAAAAACAATTCTGCTACATGCAAGTATTATAAAGCAGGCCAAGTCTGTATATTTGGGTGTGATTGTAAAGTACAAAATTGTGCTAATCCTGTTTCGTCTTTTGAGAAACTATATCGTCGCCTCAATCTAACAATGTCCTAAATCAATGGCTCTATGTCCAGGACATACATCAATATTTGGACTGAAAACACTGTTATCCGATCAAAATGAAAGCTTTGTCACTCGTTATCTGTCCTAATTGACCATAACAATGCTCTAAGTCCATAAAAGCTCGTTCGTACATTGCTCTATCTCCTTTCGTTCAGGCAAGGTTCACAATTTAATTATCGTGTTTTTATTGCTAAATGACATCGATGAACTTGTGTATACCTAAATTAATGAGTATGCTACAATGTAGGCAGTGTTACAAACTCAAAATAATAGAAATTTGCCCAAATACCACTATATTGTCTTCTTGGAGATAGCACAATGTTAGAACGAAATGGATCAACCAAAATAAGCAAATTTTGATCTATCTCCAAACACTTTTTTTGCAAGTTTCGTATTATTATTCATAATATTTTAATAATATTCCTCATGTTTGTGTTGAAATACATTATTATTGTGCATCCCAAGTATCATGCCTATAAAGACTATTACAACAAAGATATAACGTTTCGAACTTATGAAGTCGATTTCACAAAAATAAAAATTAGGTAGTTAGGACATTGTTAGATTGAGGCGACCATATGTTTAGGATTTGTACAATTTAGATTATGATACATTTTATAAACATTTCATAGAAATCGAAATATATTCTGAACTCAATGTTTGTCATGTAAGGGTTGATTTATTGTGTATTTTCCCGTTTAGTTGGGTCCAACGCCGT
Source organism: Mactra quadrangularis (assembly GCA_025267735.1). Taxonomy (NCBI): domain Eukaryota; kingdom Metazoa; phylum Mollusca; class Bivalvia; order Venerida; family Mactridae; genus Mactra; species Mactra quadrangularis. Next base: position 34,835,939 of record CM046308.1, on the reverse strand, counting down.
AGCAGCACATCGTAAAGGTCATATCACGGCCGTCCTAAAAAAAACTAGATGTCTGGATTTAGCTCTCTACCAGTTACTAAGCATGTACTTTCGTAAGTGACTGACATAATTAAGAATAAGTGGTAGGAGGGAGAATTTTCATAGAAATCATTTCATTAACAAACTCCATGAAAGTATGCTTTGCCCAGTAATAGAAATAAAAAACCTCGCGATCTGGGGCCCGTATTATCAAGCGTCTTACGACCGATTTTGGTCGTAAATCCTTCTATATTGTATTGTTAAATTATCGTAAGGTTTTTGATAATATGCTGCCCAGATGATTAGCCTGCTACCTACTGAGCTAAATGGGAGCTGTATTTTTACCTATTTACGCGACAAACATTACATAAAGGACGTTATCATGAAAGCAGACGCATTTAAAAATCTTTTGAACAATTTGAAAGTATTTTAAAAGTGTTCTATCATAAATTTTGTTGACCTTTGCCAGTAATATACTGTACAATGATCACGTAGCTTCAATAATAAGAAAATGCACTATGATGACCTTTGACCTAAATAACACATTTTTATCACAAAATAGGTTTTAAACATTCCTTATGTGGCCCAGTAAGTCATCTAGCAACGTGAATTGAATAACGATCTGCCTTTTCAAAAGTTTTCCAAATTTGTCAAAAAATCTCTAAAAACAGTTATACCACTCGCCCTTAATTTTACACCACTGTGACATTATTTTAACCCTATCGAGTATGAAGTGTATACTAAAAAGGTCACGAAGCATCACTAAACACAATTAAAGTAGATTTAAACCATAAACACTAACCGTAGTTTTACTAGTTAAACTATTGTAGACGATTTTTTTATTGTCACCTATTTTCGCGATAAAATGCTAAAAAGGGAAGTAATCATGTAATCAAACACTCCATTTTTTTTCATAGAAATAAAGTTTAATCATAATACATTAGTTTTCAACAAAGAAAATCTCCACTTTACCGATTAAATTTCTTGAAATTTCAGTATAAAGAGCACATGGTCTAATAAAAAATAAATGGACCTAGTTGACCTTTGACCTAGATTACGGACTAAAACGCGACTTAGATTTTATACATCCCCCCGCACGATACCAAGGAGGCATCCAGCTACATGAATCAACCACTAGATTTGCATTAACAAAAATGTCCTACGCTTTCATTTTCTAGAGGTTTTTTTGAAATCGTAGGTAGACTATACCGCTCGCATACTCGCTAATGTACTGATTTTAACTCTTCATCAGCCGGGCCGAGTCATCTCCTCTTTTAACCAGTTTTTGCGACTAAACAAACCAGATCCATTGATTTTTTGCATACTTTCATAGGGAAAGCATTGTCAAAGACAGACGTATTCTTCAATATTAAAAAAGTAACACAAATGAGGTACGTATCCATGCACTCTCAAAAATAAATAAGGAAAACGTACTGGTTTTTAACTCTTTACCAGCCGTACAGAGTCATCTCCCCTTTTAAACAGTTTAGGCGACCAAACAAACCAGATCCATTGTTTTTTTTGCATACTTTCACAGGAAAAGCAGTGTCAAAGACAAACAAACTCTTCATTATTAAAAAGCATTGTCAAAGACATACATACTCTTCAATATTCAAAAGGACCACAAATGAGGTGTTGATGCACCCTAAAAAAAAATAAGAAAAATGCACTGGTTTTTAACTTTTCACTAGCCGTACACTGTCATCTCCCCTTTTACCAGTTTTCGCAACTTAACAAACCAGAACCATTGAATTTTTGCATACTTTCATAGGAAAAGCATTGTCAAAGACAAACATACTCTTCAATATTAAAAAGACAACAAATGAGGTATCAATGCACTTCCCAAAAATAAATAAGGAAAATGTACTGGTTTTTTACTCTTCACCGGTCGTACAGAGTCATCTCCCCTTTTTACTAGTTTTTGCGACTTAACAAACCAGAGGTGCGTTCAAAAATGCGAGCGCTCGGGGCGACATCGAGCGCCCGCGTTCTGAACGCGGGCGATCGCGCGTGCGCTCGCGATACAGCTCGAGAGGTGTTTCGCTTATAAATTGTTAAATAAATTCCGGTAAATACCGTTTCGTTTTGATACCGGTACTCAAATCGGTACATTGAAAAAATATAGCAGATTTAAAATAACCAAATACGAAATATCCAATGCTTTAATCTCAAGCCTTCTGTGTATTTATCGTATTTCAAAGGGATTTACATCGATCTAAACTTTGGTTAGTATATCGCCATTCTGTACACAAACGGTCTGACTGACCGATATCTTCACCTTCTTCTATTTATAGAATGAGCGCTCGCATTCGTTCAATAACAAAACAATTCGCGAGGCGGGCGCTCGAGCGAGCGCCCGCATTGTTGAACACTCCTCAGATCCATTGCATTTTTGCACACTTTCATAGGAAAAGCATTGTCAAAACAATACATACTCTTCAATATTAAAAAGCACCGCAAATGAGGTATCCACGAACTCTCAAAAAGTAAATAAAGAAAATGTACTGGTTTTTAACTCTTCAACAGCCGTACATAGTCATCTCCCCTTTAACCAGTTTTCGCGACTAAACAAACCAGATCCATTTAAGTTTTGCATTCTTTCATTGGTAAAGCATTGTCATAGACATACATACTCTTCAATATAAAAAGCACCACAAATGAGGTATCCATGCACTCTCAGAAAATTAATAAGGAAAATGTACAGATTTTAACTCTTCACAAGCCGTACAGCGTCATCTCCCCTTTTAATTAGTTTTCGCGACTAAACAACCCAGATGCATTTATTTTTGCATACTTTTATAGGAAAGGCATTGTCAAAGACATACATACTCTTGAATATAAAAAAAGCACCACAAATGAGGTATCAATGCACTCTCAGAAAACAAAAAAGGAAAATGTTCTGGTTTTTAACTCCTCATCAGCCGTACAGAGTCATATCTCCATTTTAACCAGTTTTCGCGACTAAACAAACCAGATTCATTGATGTTTTGCATTCTTTCATAGGAAAAGCATTGTCAAAGACATGCATACTCTTCAATATTAACAAGCACCACAAATGAGGTATCCATGCACTCTCAGAAAATTAATAAGGAAAATGTACAGGTTTTAACTCTTCACCAGCCGTACAGAGTCATCTCACCTTTTAACCAGTTTTCGCGACTAAACACAAAAGATCCATTGTAATTTTGCATACTGTCATTGGAAAGGCATTGTTAAAGACATACTAAGTCTACAATATTAAAAAGCAACGCAAAATGAGGTATCCATGAACCTTCAAACAATAAATAAGGAAAATGTACTAAACAACCCAGATCCATTGCATTTTTGCCTACTTTCATACGAACATCATTGTCAAAGACGTACATACTCTTCTATATTAAAAAGCACCACAAAGGAGGTATCCATGCACTCCTAAAATATAAATAAGGAAAATGTACTTGTTCTAACTCTTTACCAGCTGTGTAGAAACATCTCCCCTTTTAACCAGTTTTCGACACAATACAAACAAGATCAATTGAATTTTTGCACACTTTCATAGGAAAAGCATTGTCAAAGACATACATACTCTTCAATATTAAAAAGCACAACAAATGAGGTATCCATGCACTCCAAAAAAATAAATAAGGAAAATGTACTGGTTTTTATCTCTTTACCAGCTGTAGAGAGCGATATCCCCTTTTAAGCAGTTTTCGCGACTAAACAGACCAGATCCATTGAATTTTAGCATACTTCTATAGAAAAAGCATTGTCAAAGACATACACACTCTTCAATATTAAAAAGCACCACAAATTAGGTATCCATGCACTCTTAGATAAAAAAGGAAAATGTACTGGTTTTTAACTCTTCATCAGCCGTGCTGAGTCATCTCCCCTTTTTAACCAGTTTTCGCGTCTAAACAAACAAGATCCATTGAATTTTTGCATACTTACATAGGAAAGGCATTGTCATACTCATACATACTCTTCAATATAATAAAGAACCACAAATCAGATATCCATGCTCTCTAAAACAGAAATGAGAATAATCTACAGATTTTTAACTCTTCACCAGCCGTACAGAGTCATCTCCTCTTTTAACAGTTTTCGCGACTAAACAAACCAGATCCATTTTAGTTTTGCATTCTTTCATTGGTATAGCATTGTCAAAGACATACATATGCTTCAATATTAAAAAGCACCACAAATGAGGTATCCATGCACTCTCAGAAAATTAATAAGGAAAATGTACAGGTTTTAACTCTTCACAAGCCGTACAGCGTCATCTCCCCTTTAAATAAGTTTTCGCAACTAAACAAACCAGATGCATTAATTTTTTGCATACTTTTATAGGAAAGGCATTGTCAAAGACAAACATACTCTTCAATATAAAAAAGCACCACAAATGAGGTATCAATGCACTCTCAGAAAACAAAAAAGGAAAATGTTCTGGTTTTTAACTCCTCATCAGCCGTACAGAGTCATCTCTCCATTTTAACCAGTTTTCGCGACTAAACAAACCAGATTCATTGATGTTTTGCATTCTTTCTTAGGAAAAGCATTGTCAAAGACATACATACTCTTCAATATTAAAAAGCACCACAAATGAGGTATCCATGCACTCTCAGAAAATTAATAAGGAAAATGTACAGGTTTAAACTCTCCCAAGCCGTACAGCGTCATCTCCCCTTTTAACTAGTTTTTGCGACTAAACAAACCAGATCCATTGAATTTTTGCATACTTTCATAGGAAAAGCATTTTCAAAGACATACATACGCTTCAATATTAATAAGCACCGCAAATGAGTTATCCATGCACTCTTAAAAAATAATAAAGGAAAATGTACTGGTTTTTAACTCTTCACCAGCCGTTAAGGGTCATCTCCCCTTTTAGCCAGTTTTCGTGACTAAACAACCAGATGCATTGATTTTTTGCATACTTTTATAGGAAAGGCATTGTCAAAGACATACATACTCTTCCATATAAATAAGCACCACAAATGAGGTATCATTGCACTCTCAGAAAACAAAAAAAAACGAAAATGTTCTTGTATTTAACTCTTCACAAGCCGTACAGAGTCATCTCCCCTTTTACCAGTTTTCGCGACTAAACCAACCAGATTTATTGAATTTTTGCATTCTTTCATAGGAGAAGCATTGTCAAAGACATACATACTCTTCAATATTAAAAAGCACCACCAATGAGGTATCCATGCACTCTCAAAAAATAAATAAAGACTTTGTCACACTTTCAACTTCCGGTAAATTCTCACTTTCGGTTACTATTTAGTGGTATTTATCCTATTACTAATTAATTTAGATCATTGACCTACCCCTTAATGTCAATCTCTCATACAGAGTTGTCGATATTTACAGTGATAAAATATCAAAGCACTGAAAGTCCTGAGGTATTCATTGTGTTTAGTAGGGGTTTAATGGGTAACCGATATTACACTTAATATTGCAATATGAATTCTAACGAGTTTTAACCGGATCGTTTTTTATTGACCCGATTTTTGTGGTTGTATGTCACACTGTTTGTTATGAACAAAATCTAAATGTTAAATGTTTAAATTTGTATTAAAATGTGTTAAATATTTGCAATCCTCATACTGTGCCTTAAAAGGATAAACTTTTAGTCGAATGGCAGAAAAACATCTTCAAAAGTCCGTTTCAAAGTACTCATTTTTCCAACATATAGGCCATTTTACATTAATCTGATTAAAGCCCGATCTGCAATTTTACCGCTCGCATACTCGCTTTTGTAGATCTGGCCTTAAATTTTCCAAACGAAAGTCACGATCAGGTGACCTTTTCTCATCATAATATTCATGACGAAATTGTTATGATGCGTAAATTGTTTACATCGTCTTCGTCACAAAATTTGAAATAAGCCGCCCAATCGCAGCCTGTGAATATTACCGCGGTTAAATTAGCAAGCAAAACTTATTCTGAAAATAGGAATTACGAAATCAAAATGTGATTAATAGTGTTTTCGTCAAGATGATAGTTACATCTCGACGTGACTTCAAAGGGAAAAAGTACAGATCCAGTACGACCGTGGTCTACTGGACATGTGTTTACGCAGATTGGGTTTATTGTAATATTTTTTTTATAAATATTATCATTTTCAAAAACCCATCAAAACTTCTGTAAACGGAAGTTTTTATTGTTGAGGTGGTTTACACCACTTTCAACAGTTGAACACTGCTCAACACGTTTGAAACAGTAGTAGAAGAGAGAATGACCATAGAAATAATTTCATGTTCAAACTCTTTGAAAGTAAGTATGGCCCACCAGGGATTCAAACCCGCAACCCATAGAACGCTATGTAACTGCTTTCATTAAAATTTTGAGAAAAATGAGTCACTTTTTTCCGTTGCGAGTTGAAAAATTATCAACATGCAAAAATTTGCAAGTCTTATTTCTTGTTAAATTCTAGCCCTGAGTGCTCTTTTCATATTGAATTTATTTTCAAAACCGCTTTACAAGTATATGCATTATTAGGAAATTTGAGTTGAAATAAAAACGAAAATGAAATATGAAACTAAGAATTAGTGCTTATAGTAGTTTAAAAACAACAACACCAAAACAAATGGATTTTTAACTGTAAAAAATAGTGAATGAGAAATATTGCATCATGAATGAGAGATAATGGATTGTTTGTAGAACAGCAGCAAAATGGTCGATGAAGAATCGGGCTAGATGCCTAAAAAATTCATGATTGCTAGGTGCAAAGTGGGATTCTAATCCAAGGATCCCTCATGAACATCCATCAGCTTCAGCATCTGAATCCTTATATAAAGTTTAAGTGATATAGGTAAAAATTAAATTACCAATTGAATGGCAATCCACAGCCAATAGGGAATCCAGCTATATGCCTTGGAATAATCCACGATTGCAAAGTGCAAAGTCAGATCTCAATTCAAGGTCCGGCCAGAACATCCATCAGCGTCAGAACCTGGTTGGTTAGATAAAATTAATCTTAAAAGAAATGAGTACATAATCGGTGGAAATTCCCATGTCTTGTTACTTACTGCCATTTTTTGGACTTAATACAAAATTTATCTTCTTACTGGTGCTTGAACCCAGACAACATTACAACTTATGAAAACGTGTGCTAGCATGACAATATGAGAACGGAATGCTTAGTGTTATCTAAAGTTCTTAATCTACAAATCTACTAGATGTATACATCTTGATTGGAGATACTCAGCTCAAGTGTTATTCACACTGAGTTGAAACTCTTGGTACATAATTCACATCAGTGGGATGATAATGACCATCAGTCCCTCCTTTATGATATAACCCAAGTAAGTACTAAAGATGGTAGCTCTCTCCAAATTGCTCATGGTCACTTCCAGTCCTTGTTTATGTAGACTAGTGGCTGGCTTACATGATGATGGTAGTTCACTTATGAACCAGTGCACAGTATTGTAAGGTCAGTACAAATCTGGGTGGGTGAATCTGCGGCTTGAACTTTTAAGCTGCACTATTTTGACATATACATGTACACAGGTGCGTTACACATAGTGCCGACCACAATTGATCTTACATATTCATAGTACACTTGTTTTAAAGTTTATTAATACAAACTGTACTCAAATGCAATTTCCATTGAAAGTGATGCTTTTATAAACCATGTACTTTCAAATACAACTGCGTACCTCAATCAAAATATGACTACACTCTTCGGATACTTTTAAAAAACAAAAACAAATACTTGACCACCATTGATTAATGCTGTCAAATAATGTTTTATGAATAACCAGTAAGTAAACTGATGGAAGTTGAAGCCAAATAAGGGTCATGGTTGGCTCATCCTCTGTACCATCTGTGACTTAGCAAATATATACTCTTACTGAGACTTGAACTCAGATCTCCTCATGACTTAAAGATTAATCTCAAGTATGAGGCGTTTTACATTAAACCAAAAGAGTGTCATATTGCTGGCCTTTGATGTTTGGGGAAAATACCAAATGCATATGAAATGATTTTGATGTTTTGCACCCATTTCTATGTTTTCATGTTTATTTATAAAACAACAGAATGCAACATACAATGCTATTGTGGTCACTCCTTGTTTATCCAGACTTGTGACTGGCTTACATGATGCCGATAGTTCACTGAAGAACTAGTGCATCATGTAAGGTCAAGTTACCCACGACCAAAAAGTCCGTGCAACCCAGGGTGGATGAGTTTGAGCCGTGGTTCAAACTCTTGAGCTGCACTGGTTTGGCACAAGCACAGGCGCATAACGCATAGTGCCGAGAGCACTAAATATAATGTAACTGTGTAATGCAGTACCTGTCTGTGGTTTGCGTGCAACAAATTCATAGACCTCTATAAAGAGCGCTGCGACCATTTCCGGAACCCATTGTCTTATCTCAATATAGAGTGGCATGCGTATTTACATATGTCAAACAGACTAAAAGACGGTAATATTTATATACTAGTAGGTCATCTCATCATGGTTTGGTTGGTAGGACGACTCATCATGGTTTGGTAGGACATCTTATCATGGTTTGGTAGGACATCTCATCATGATTTGGTATGGTAGGACATCTCATCATGGTTTGGTAGTACATCTTATCATGGTTTAGTTGGACATCTCAACATGGTTTGGTTGGACATCTCAACATGGTTTGGTAGGACATCTTATCATGGTTTGGTAGGACATCTCATCATGGTTCGGTATGGTAGGACATCTCATGGTTTGGTATGGTAGGACATCTCATCATTGTTTTGTATGGTAGGACATCTCATCATGGTTTGGTAGATTATCTCATCATGGTTTGGTAGGACATCTTATCGTGGTTTGGTAAGACATCTCATCATGGTTTGGTAGGACATCTTATCATGGTTTGGTAGGACATCTCATTATGGTTAGGTAGGACACTTATCATGGTTTGGTATGGTAGGACATCTTATCATGGTTTGGTAGGACATCTCATCATGGCTTTGTAGGACATCTCATCACGGTTTGTAGGACATCTAATCAAGGTTTGGTAGGACATCTTATCATAGTTTGGTTGGACATCTCATCATGGTTTGGTATGGTAGGACATCTCATCATGGTTTGGTATGGTAGGACATCTCATCATGGTTTCGTAGATTATCTCATAATGGTTTGGTAGGACATCTTATCATGGTTTGGTAAGACATCTCATCATGGTTTGGTAGGACATCTTATCATGGTTTGGTATGGTAGGACATCTCATCATGGTTTGGTAGGACATCTCATCCTGGTTTGGTAGGACATCTCATCATGGTTTGGTAGATCATCTCATCATGGTTTGGTCTGGTAGGACATCTCATCATGGTTTCGTAGATTATCTCATCATGGTTTGGTAGGACATCTTATCATGGTTTGGTAAGACATCTCATCATAGTTTGGTAGGACATCTTATCATGGTTTGGTAGGACATCTCATTATGGTTTAGTATGGTAGGACATCTCATCAAGGTTTGGTAGGACATCTTATCATAGTTTGATATTGTAGGGCGACTCATCATGGTTTGCTATGATAGGACATCTCATCAAGGTTTGGTAGGACATCTTATCATGGTTTGGTATGGTAGGGCGACTCATCATGGTGTGCTATGATAGGACAACTCATCATGTTGTGGTAGGACATCTCATCACGGTTTGTAGAACATCTAATCATGGTATGGTAGGACATCTCATCATGGTTTGGTTGGACATCTCATCATGGTTTGGTAGGACATCTCATCATGGTTTAGTAGAACATCTCATCATGGTTTGGTAGGACATCTCATCATGGTTTGGTAAGACATCTCATCATAGTTTGGTAGGACATCTTATCATGGTTTGGTAGGACATCTCATTATGGTTTAGTATGGTAGGACATCTCATCAAGGTTTGGTAGGACATCTTATCATAGTTTGATATTGTAGGGCGACTCATCATGGTTTGCTATGATAGGACATCTCATCAAGGTTTGGTAGGACATCTTATCATGGTTTGGTATGGTAGGGCGACTCATCATGGTGTGCTATGATAGGACATCTCATCATGTTGTGGTAGGACATCTCATCACGGTTTGTAGAACATCTAATCATGGTATGGTAGGACATCTCATCTTGGTTTGGTTGGACATCTCATCATGGTTTGGTAGGACATCTCATCATGGTTTAGTAGAACATCTCATCATGGTTTGGTAGGACATCTTATCATGGTTTGGTAAGACATCTTATCATGGTTTGGTAAGACATCTCATCATGGTTTGGTAGGACATCTTATTATGGTTTGGTAGGACATATCATTATGGTTTAGTATGGTAGGACATCTCATCAAGGTTTGGTAGGACATCTCATCACGGTTTGTAGGACATCTAATCAAGGTTTGGTAGGACATCTTATCATAGTTTGGTTGGACATCTCATCATGGTTTGGTATGGTAGGACATCTCATCATGGTTTGGTATGGTAGGACATCTCATCATGGTTTCGTAGATTATCTCATCATGGTTTGGTAGGACATCTTATCATGGTTTGGTAGGACATCTTATCATAGTTTGGTATGGTAGGGCGACTCATCATGGTTTGCTATGATAGGACATCTCATCAAGGTTTGGTAGAACGTCTTATCATGGTTTGGTATGGTAGGGCGACTCATCATGGTGTGCTATGATAGGACATCTCATCATGGTTTGGTATGGTAGGGCGACTCATAATGGTTTGCTATGATAGGACATCTCATCAAGGTTTGGTAGGACATCTTATCATGGTTTGGTATGGTAGGGCGACTCATCATGGTTTGCTATGATAGGACATCTCATCAAGGTTTGGTAGGACATCTCATCATGTTTTGGTAGGACATCTTATCATGGTTTGGTAGGACATCTCATCAAGGTTTGGTAGGACATCTCATCATGGTATGGTAGGACATCTCATCATGGTTTGGTAGGACATCTCATCATGGTTTGGTTGGACATCTCATCATGGTTTGGTAGGACATCTCATTATGGTTTAGTAGGACATCTCATCATGGTATGGTAGGACATCTCATCATGGTTTGGTTGGACATCTCATCATGGTTTGGTAGGACATCTCATTATGGTTTAGTATGGTAGGAAATCTCATCAAGGTTTGGTAAGACATCTTATCATGGTTTGGTAAGACATCTCTTTATGGTTTGGTAGGACATCTTATCATGGTTTGGTAGGACATCTCATTATGGTTTAGTATGGTAGGAAATCTCATCAAGGTTTGGTAGGACATCTTAGCATGGTTTGGTAGGACATCTTATCATGGTTTGGTATGGTAGGACAACTCTTCATGGTTTGGTTGGACATTTCATCATGGTTTGGTAAGACATCTTATCATGGTTTGGTAGGACATCTGATCACGAATTGTAGGTCATCTCATCATGGTATGGTAGGACAGCTCATCATGGTTTGGTAGGACATCTCATCATGGTTTGGTAGGACATCTCATTATGGTTTGGTAGGCCATCTTATCATGGTTTGGTAGGACATCTCAACATGGTTTGGTAGGACATCTCATAAAGGACATCTTATCATAGTTTGGTAGGACATCTCATCATGGTTTGGTACGACATCTTATCATGGTTTGGTAGTACAGTAGAACCTCTCTAAACCGGACGAGCTTGGGACCGGACCATTTGTCCGGTTTGGAGAGGTATCCGGTTTGAAGAGGTATTATACCATTTACTTTACCTATACCGTCTTCACAAGGCTGATGACATCTCATCAAGGTTTGGTAGAACGTCTTATCATGGTTTGGTATGGTAGGGCGACTCATCATGGTTTGCTATGATAGGACATCTCATCAAGGTTTGGTAGGACATCTTATCATGGTTTGGTATGGTAGGGCGACTCATCATGGTTTGCTATGATAGGACATCTCATCAAGGTTTGGTAGGACATCTCATCATGTTTGTCCGGTATCCGGAATTCGGAGGTTTCCGGTTTGTAGGGGTAAAATATATAGGAAAGAAACGCAGACCGGACGATTTTTCCGGTTTGGAGAGGGATCCGGTTTGAGGAGGGACCGGTTTTGGGAGGTTCTACTGTACATCTCATCATGCTTTGGTAGATCATCTCATCATGTTTTGGTAGGACATCTTATCATGGTTTGATAGGACATCATCATTATCATCATCATCATTATCATCTACATTATTTGTATCATTATCATCATCATTTTCATCATCATCGCAATAATTATTATCATCATTATCATCATTATCGTCATCATTATCGTCATCATAATCATTAATCTTGATAATCCTCATCGTCGTCGTCGTCATCATCATCATCGTCGTCGTCGTCAACATCATCATCATCATCATCATCATCATCATCATCATAATAATAATAATAATAATAATAATCATCATCACCATCATAATAATCATAATTATAGTCATCATCATAATTATATTCATCATCATGATTATATTCATCATCATGATTATATTCTTCATCATAATTATATTCATCATCATCATCATCATAATTATATTCATCATCATCGTCATCGTCGTCACCATCATAACCATCATCATCAATATCAGTATCATCATAATCATCATTATAATCATCATCATTATCATCATCACCACATTAATAATCATCATCATCAGCATAATCATCATCATTATCATTACAATCATTATTATCGAAATTATCATCATTTTCATCATAATCATCATCATCATCATTATCGTTATCATCATTATAATTACCATCATAATTACAATTATTATCATTATAATCAATATCGTCATTATCATTACCATCATCATCATCATTATCGCCATCATCATCATAATCAATAATCATGATAATCATCATCATCTTAGTCATCATCATCATAATAATAATTATATTCATCATCAAAATTATATTCATCATTTTAATTATATTCATCATCGTCATCATCAACATCATCATCAACATCATCGTCATTATCATCATTACCATCATTATTGTTATCATCATCATCATTACCATCATTATTATAATAATCATTATCGTCGTTATCATCATTATTATCGTCATTATCATTACCATCATTATTAACATTATCATCACTATCGTTATCATCATCATTAATCATGATAATCATCATCTTAATCATCACCATTATAATAATCATCATTATAATAACAATTATTTTCATCATCGTCATCAACATCATCATCATTATCATCATTGTTATCATCATCGTTATCGTTATCACCATCATTATTCATGATAATCATCATCATCACCATCATCATCATCCTTATCATCTTAATAATCATCATTATAATAATCATCATTATAATAATGACTATATTCATCCTTATCATCAACATCTTCATCGTCCTTGTCATCATTATCATCTTCATCACCATCATTACCATCATTATTATTATCATTATCACCATGATAATCGTCATCATCATCATCTTAATCATCATCATCATAATAATAATTATTTTCATCATCATAATTATATTCATCACCATCATCATCAACATCATCGTCATTATTAATATTATCATCATTCTATTATTGTCATTATCATTACCATCATTATCATAATAATCATTATCGTCATTATCATTATCGTCATTATCATTACCATCATTATTATCATTATCATCATTATCGTCAGTATCATCATCATTATCGTCATCATCATCATAATAATTCATCATGATAATAATCACCATCGTCATCGTCCTCACCATCATTACCATCATCATTACCATCATTATCATCATCAGCATCATCACCAAAATAATTATCATAATCATCATCATTACCATCATTAGTATCATTTTCGTCATTATCATTACCATCATTATTATCATTATCGTTATCACCATCATCTTCACCATCATCATCACCACCATCATCAACATCATCTTCACAATCATCATCACCATCATCATCATAATCATAATTAATATCATCAGCATTATCATCATCATGATCATCACCATCGTCATCATCATCATCATCACCATCACCACCATCATCATCATCATAACAATTATCATCAGGATCATCATTTTAACGGTCATCACCATCACCATCATCATAATTATCATCATCATCAGCATTCTCATTATCATCATTATCATTATCGTCATCATCATCATAATCATTAATCATGATAATCATAATTATCATAATAATAATCATCATAATAATTATAATTATATTCATTATCATAATTATCTTCATCATTATCATCATCATGATCATCGTCATCACCATCATCATCAACATAATCATCATCATGATCATCATCATCATCATCGTCATCACCATCATCATCATCATTACCATCACCACCATTATCATCACCATAAAAATTATCATCAGCAGCAGCATCATTATCATTACCGTTCTCATTATCATCATCAGTATGATCATCATCACCCTAATAAATTTTATCATCATCATCATCATCATCGTCGTCGTCGTCATCGTCGTCATCATCATCATCATCATCATCATCATCATCATCATCATCATCATCATCATCATCATCATCATCATCATCATCATCATCATCATCATCATCATCATCATCATCATCATCATCATCATCATCGTCGTCGTCGTCGTCGTCGTCGTCGTCGTCGTCGTCATCATAATAATAATAATGATAATATACAGTAAAACTCGGATATAACATACTCTGTTATAACATACACTCGATTACAACATACCATTTTTTCTGGCCCGTTTTTCATCCTGATATATAACATACTTAGTATACTATATGGATATAACATACCTCGGTTATAACATACCTTTTTTCTATGGCCCAGCGAGTATATTATATCCGAGTTTTACTGTAATCATCATAATAATCATAATTTTAATCATCATCATCATCACCACCATCATCATCATCATTACCATAATAATTATCATCATCAGCATTCTCATTATTATTATCATTATCATCATCATCATTATCATTACCATTACCAATTTGTTTACATAGGCTTTACCAAAAACAGTTTAATACACTAATAAAGTATAATGCATTAAAGTCCAGTAATGAAAAAGGGAAGGAAAAAAGAAATAAGGTGCTTAGTTGCTTTTAATACTTAGTCTAACATATGAAATTCAATATTACATATGAATGAAAAAATCTAGATTGTTTGTTTGGGTTTTTACGGCGCACCAACACAAAAAGGTCATATCGCGCCGAAAGCAATCGATGATACTATTAATTCAAACGATATTAATAATGTAAAGCTCTATATCTTAATATATCCCCTTCAAAAAGTTTAGAATCGCATTGTCGTACAGACTCAAAAAGTTCTTTAAATGAGTTTACTTTAAAATCTAGATTGTATTACCTCCCTTGCACTGTGAGAATTTTATCCAGCTTTGACTTAAGTTAACAGCTTTTTGAGGGCACTGTATATATTAACATAACTGTATACCGAGACAATATTTTTGTCTTTCCATGCATGGCCAGCAAGCATGAACTTGATGTATACTGACTTATTATGCTTAAACATTCTTCAATTTACAACTTTTAAAATAGATCAGATTAATAAAACTTTTAACCAATCACTTGAGACCCAGCAAGTTAACTCCAACTGAGACTTGAACTCAGAACTCCTCATGACATAGAGATTGATCTCTAGCACAAGGCGTTTTGCATTAAACTAAAAGAGTGTCTTAATACTGGTCCCAAGTGATACATGGTGTATGCAAGCCTCACATTTATAAACTTTTTCTTTAATGAATTTTGATTATAAACTTCATTTTACAGAGCTTGACATTTCTGTATTTTGATGGATGGTGAGTTTGATTTGTTCAATATTCATCAAAAAATAGATTATCTTCATGAATTGTCATGCTTCAATACCATTGTGGTCACTCCTTGTTTATCCAGACTTGTGACTGGCTTACATGATGCTGATAGTTCAAGTAAGAACTTATGCATCAAATAAGGTCAAGTTACCCACGTAAAGCAAAAGTCAGTGCAACTCAGAGTGGGTGAGTAGAGGTGGGGCTTGTCAGAGCTCTTACACTTAAGATGCACCGGTTTGAAATACGCACAAATATATTATGAATAATAGTATCTGTGAATGCAGTACCCATCCTTAGTGAGCAGGCAACTACTACTGACCCCGAAGGGTACGGACCCCGTTAGGGGTAGGACCCCCGTCAAGAGCGCTGCGCCCATTGCCGTAACCTGTGGACTGATCTCAAGACGGAGAGACATGCATCTTTACATATGACAAACAAAACTTAGAGACAGGAATATGGTCTGTGTCATCTCATCTGGGTTGGGTACATCATCTCATATGGGTTGGGTACATCATCTCATCTGGGTTGGATAATCATCTCATCTGGGTTGGTTCTGGGTTGGGTACATCATCTCATCTGGGTTGGGTACATCATCTCATCAGGGTATTTATGATTATTGTCATGCGTGAATAGTATTAATGCATAATTTAATGCGTCTTTTGTATTTATGGATAATTTCAAAAGTATCTGATGATGTTTTTTATGGATAATTTTATGTGTATCTGATGATTTTTTTTATGGATAATTTTATGTTTGTTTGGTATTGATGGGTGATAACATGTATTTTTAGTATTTATGGATAATTTAATGCATCTTTTGTATTTATGGATAATTTCAAGTGTATCTGATGATCTTTTTTATGGATAATTTTATGTTTGTTTGGTATTGATGGGTAATTACATGTATTTTTGGTATTTATGGATAATTTAACACATCTTTTGTATTTATGGATAATTTCAAGTGTATCTGATGATGTTTTTTATGGATAATTTATGTTTGGTATTGATGGGTAATAAAATGTATATTTAGTATTTATGGATAATTTAACCCATCTTTTGTTTTTATGGATAATTTCAAGTGTATCTGATGATGTTTTTTATGGATAATTTTATGTTTGTTTGGTATTGTATGGGTAATTAGATGTATATTTAGTATTTATGGATAATTTAACCAGCTTTTGTATTTATGGATAATTTCAAGTGTATCTGATGATGTTTTTTATGGATAATTTAATGTGTGTTTGGTATTGATGGGTAATTACATGTATATTTATTATTTATGGATAATTTAACGCGTCTTTTGTATTTATGGATAATTTCAAGTGTATCTGATGATGTTCTTAATGAATAATTTTATGTGTATCTGATGATGTTTTTTATGGATAATTTTATGTTTGTTTGGTATTGATGGGTAATTACATGTATATTTAGTATTTATGGATAATTTAACTCGTCTTCTGTATTTATGGATAATTTCAAGTGTATCTGATGATTTTTTTTATGGATAATTTTATGTTTTTTAGGTATTGATGGGTAATTACATGTAAATTTGTATTTATGGATAATTTAACGCGTCTTTTGTATTTATGGATAATTTTAAGTGTATCTGATGATGTTTTTTATGGATAATTTTATGTTTGTTTGGTTATTTATGGGTAATTACATGTATATTTAGTATTTATGGATAATTTTAACGCGTCTTTTGTATTTATGGATAATTTCAAGTGTATCTGATGATGTTTTTTATGGATAATTTTTTGTTTGTTTGGTATTGATGGGTAATTACATGTATATTTAGTATTTATGGATAATTTAACGCGTCTTTTGTATTTATGGATAATTTCAAGTGTATCTGATGAAGTTTTTTATGGATAATTTTATGTTTGTTTGGTATTGATGAGTAATCACATGTATATTTAGTATTTATGGATAATTTAACGCGTCTTTTGTATTTATGGATAATTTCAAGTGTATCTGATATTTATGTGTACATTTGGTATTTATGGATTGGTACAAAGATGTATTGATAATATGACGTGGGTTAAGTATTAATGGGTAAAACCATGTTGTTTAATATACATGGGTAATTTCATGTGCATTTGGTTTTTATGGGTAATTCCATGTTCATTAGGCATTTATGGATACTTTCAAATGGGTTTTTAGTCTTACGGATAATTTAATGTGGTTTTTCTTTAGAACAAAAATAAATTAATAAATTAATTAATCAAATTAATTAATTTTTTAATTTATCAAATAATTAATTTTTAACCATAAACAAAACCTACCAAGGAAGGTACCTTCCTAGATCAGACCAACCAGTCCTTAACTCGCATAATAATTCACCTTGATATATAAATAGAGTTTCAAGATATCAATTTGTGCAAGGATGAAATGATACATTAATGTTCGTGTTAGTTGAACAGAACAGAACAATTATAGTTGCATGTAAAATAAAATATAATAGAGTTTCTTATCTTAGCAACATGTTCTTTTTTACTTAATTCACCTTCATAAATATAGATTTTCATGACATAAAATTTTGGCACACACAATGATACATGAATGTAAATGTTAGTAGAACAGAACAAAAAAGAAGAGAACAGAATAATTATAGCTGCATGTATAATGAAAAATAATAGAGTTTCTTATATTATCAACATGTACTTAATTTCTTACTTAATTCATCTTGAAACATAAAGATTTTTTAAGCATACATTTTGGGCACCAACAAAAATGATACATGAATGTAAATGTTAGTAACAGAACAGAACAGAACAATAATAGCTGCATGTATAATGAAAAATAATAGAGTTTCTTATATTAACAACATGTACTTTATTTTTTTTACCTATTTCACCTTGATTTATACAAATTTTCATGGCATAAATTTGAGAAACAATTACATTATACAAAATATAAGTGTTAGTAAACAGAACAAAACAGAACAGAACAATAAGAGTTGTTTTAGGTATAATAATTATGATAGATTTTTTAAAATTAGCAACATGTACTTTAATTTTTGATAAAAATTATTAAATGACAACACTTAATCATAAATAAATAATCATGTTTTTAGTAAAAGACAAGAAAGTAATTATACAACTTTTGACAAATAATATCTATAAGTGAATGATGAAAAAATACAAAAAGAACTTAAAATTCATACATTAATGTTAGTGATGTTAGTAAGTATGGCCTCCAAAACCTCCCCTTATAGCCATACCCTTACCGCCTTAACACTAAAAAATAAAAATAATGCTTCCTTGAGATATAGTAAAATAATAACTAACTAAAGAGTGGTTAACATAATAAAACTCTAAAATTGATAACTAAGAACACCAATAACTATAAAATAAGGGTTTGAATATAAGTTTGATATTAGAAACACATAAATCTTTTAAAAACAATGTTGTTGAAATAAGATACACTAAGATAAAAAATAAAAGTGTTTTTAATGTAAGAAATATATAAATAACAAGAGCTGTCAGAGGAGACATCATGCTTGACTAAGCAAGTATTTGTCACAGGAGATATGGTTGATGATAAGGAACATACATATTTTAAAAGTTGGAAATATAACCTTGAAAAATTTAAAGAAAAAAATCTTTAAAATTATAAGTACAAGGGGGACAATTTTGAAAAAAAATGTATTTGGAGTTATGAACCTTGTCACATGAGATGTGGTTGATAATAAGGAACATATACTTAAAGTTTGAAGTCAATACCTAAAGAAATAAAACAGTTGCAGTAAAAACAAATATTTTTTTAAGAAATTTCTAGGTTTAAGGGGGGATAATTCTGAAAAAAATGTAATTGGAGTTATGAACCTTGTCACATGAGAAGTGATGGATAATAAGGAACATACATTTAAAGTTTGAAGTCAATACCTAAAGGATTAAAACAGTTGCAATAAAAACAAACTTTTTTTTAAATAAAACAATTGGTTCAAGGGGGATAATTCTGGAAAAAAATGTATAAGGAGTTATGAATCTTGTCACATGAGATGATGTTGATAATAAGGAACAAATACTTAAAGTTTGAAGTCAATATCTAAAGAAATAAAAAAGTTGCAGTAAAAACAAATATATCTTTTAAGAAAACTCTAAGTTCAAGGGGGGATAATTCAGATAACAAAGTATAAGGAGTTATGAACCATGCCACATGAGATGAGGTTGATAATATAGAACATAAATTTAAAACTCAAAGTCAATACCTAAAGAAATAAAACAGTTGGTAATTACAAGGGCAGTTAATTCTAAAAAAATGTATTTGGAGTCATGAACATTATCACATGAGATGTGGTTGATAATAAGTAACATATGTTTTAAGTTTGAAGTTGATACCTTGAGAAATAAAAAAGTTATAGTAAAAATATTTTACTGCAAAAAAACTTTAATCAGAATTGTTGATACAGACGCTGACATTGACGCTAAGGCGGGTAGGAGAGCTCTTCATTTACTTCGTAAAGTCGAGCTAAAAACTATTTTCATATTTCTAGTATAAGAAACACAAATAAACAAATAAATATGAGTTACATATTAAACGATCATATTTTTGTTTATTTCAACACCGGTAGTTTCAAAATAGCATCTAAATATGTCTGAGATTATCGCAACAAATTGCCGAGGAGTTCCAAATGTATTGTTACGGAACGTTTTGTAACGTTGGCGGTAGGGGTGTAACAATACGGTAAAAACTGTATTGCAATATATTGCAATATGCAGAACCTGTATTGCAATATATTGCAATACGTACCGGTTTTTCGTTTAGACACGCAAAGCATTAATTAATGCATGGACCTGGTCTTAATTGGATCAGCATTGCACGCATATGGGTATTTTCAAATGATTTCTTATCCAAATGTTTGAATTACAAATATGAAATTGTCTTTATGTTAGAAAATGCGTGGTTTGAAACAGACTCTGGAAAATATTTTTCTTTCAATTCACTAAATGTTAAACCTTTAAAAGCACAATTAGAGTGTTTCAAGTATTCAATTCATTTGAACATTTGTTTAAACATTTAACTATCAGATTCTGATAAAAACAAGCAGTATGACACCTAACTACAAAAACCGGTTCAATGAAAAACTAACCGGTTTAAAACCGTTAGAACTCGTATTGCAATATTAATCGGTTTACCGTTACACCCCTAGTTGGCGGTAACTGAACGCAGGGATGGTCTAAAAACTAGAGTGTTCCTAATGTTCATATACAACTAATAATGTATGATAAAAAACTAGTAAGGCATACCCTGAGTGTACCTCATGTTGATAAAAAAGTGTTGAATTGTAAAAAATCAAACAAAATTAGATATAAAAACCCCCAAAACAGATGTAACTATTGTAAGGCACACAGAAGGAAAATATATACTGTAAATATAAAAAACACGGACGTAAAAATGTGTTTCATATATTGTTTATATAAAAAACACAGAAGTATAATGTGTAACATATCATTATGTTGCATATATTGTTTACATAAAAAACACTGAAGTATAATGTGTAACATATTATTAAAGTTCCTGTTGTAAGTAGAAGAAATAAAGCTTAATCAATTGTTCCTGTTTTTAATAAAAACATTGTTGCATTGTTTTGTGGATCATTTATGTATATATTTTACCATTTTATGTAAAAGTGTGATAGTATCAAACCATACATAACTTTTGTAATTATTTTTATTTTCATTATACATGTAGTTACAGAGATTTTTACAGATCTAAACATTTTAACTAAGTTATAAAAAGAATATAAGTTATCTGTCATCATAATATAGTTGAAACATAAAGAGATATACAAATTACATTTATCAATATAGATACCATGGTTTTTACATCTAAAAAGTATATCAGCTAAGTAAATATCAAAATATGCTCCTTAATGTGATTTACTTTTAGAGGGAGATAAGAAAGGTATAACTTTTCAATATTTGTCTCCCTTATTTCCTACAAAAAATACAATTATGACAAATCTGAAATATGTAGGACAGTGAAAGTGATATATATAATAATTATATTGTAAAAATGTATTGATAATTGTATTTGTTAATTGTTGTATTGTATTGTAATTCGTATGTTAATGTATTGTTTTGTAAAATTTGTATGATAATTGTATATGTACGAGTATATTATCTTATCATATTGTATTGTATTGATTTGTAATTAGTATATATGGTTTTTCTTCTGTATTGTTAAAGTAGCGATGATAGTTGTGTATGTATGTTACATATTGTATTATTTGTAATGATAATTGTATGTTACATATTTATTTGATGTATATTGTTCAAGGACCAAATGGTCTTTAGAATATGAATAAAGTTTCTTACTTACTTAATAAACTGATAATACTTATTGCCATAACTATGAAAAACACTTTTACAAGTAACTTAAAACCTGTTACAATAAATATAGCACTCTTTTTAGGATCAAACCATATATAATTGTTCCAATGATGATTATAAAAATAAAAGTTCATGTTGTTGATAATAGAAAACTTCATAATAACTAATGAGAATGTTGTTAGTGTTGGACATCATTAAATAATCAAATAAAATGTTAGCATTGTAAGTAAGTATGGCCTCCAAATCTCCCCTAACAGCCATACCCTTACCACCTTGTATTTAACACTAAGACCTATCAATTATATGCCACCATGGTATATTCTAAAAAAGTTTAGTTTAGTTAACTTTTTGTTTATCTGTTTATTTGTTTAAACATATACATTGTATTTATTGTATGTTTATGATAATGTATATCACCTTAATGGTGGAAATATAGAGTATATATATAAAGAGTTATTTATGAGGATGCACTAAAATATTGTTGTTGTTGTTATTATTTTCAATGTATATTAATGCATGCCCTTATTTTGGATAAATTAATTGTATTTGCATGATTCTTTATTGGTAAAAAAAAAAATGAAATCATTCATAATTGTTCATGTTTACAGTATAAAAAATCTATTACATCATAATTATATACATATTTCTGTTATTAGTATGAAAACTCTTAGTAGCACTGCTTTGTGGACCATAAATGATTAATAAATAAATATTTATATTATTAGAAATGGACATCAATAAATTGAAACAAAATGTTAATGTTGTTAGTAAATATGGCCTCCAAAACCACCCCTTAAAGTCATACCCTTACCACCTGAACACTAAGACCTTATAATCAATTATGCTTCCTTAAGATATAATAAATAACTAACTAAAGAATTATTAATACAACAAAACTCTAAAATTAATAAACAAACAAATTGTTAGTGTTGTTAGTAAGTATGGCCTCCAAACCTCCCCTTACAGCCATACCCTTACCACCTTGTATAACACTGAAAACTATAAATAATTTCTCAATAAAACATGATAAAATAACTGATTATAGAGTAAGTGTAAATAATAACAAGTCTCTATATAAAATATTGAAAGCAATAAAATCATGCTGTTATATACAAGTTGTTTAAAAAGATAAATAATAAAGGCAAACGCCAGTGTTCCTGTTCTTATTAAACACCTTATAAAGACATTCCCGAGTGTACTTTTTGTAATAAAAAACTATTAAAGTATAAGAATTAAAAGAGTGTTCCTGCAGTAACTATCAATAAATTCAAATAATAAGAAAACACATTAATAAATAAATACAACTACATTCATGTTGTTAGTATCAGTCACATGTAGTTTATATCAAATATATTTTAAACACAAGACATCTAATATTGCATAAACATAATATCAAAAACACTCAATTAAGAAAGTGCATGTATATACTACAAAATAAATAATAATATAAAACATTAAAAAAAAATCATACATAAATATCTACGTGTTAGAAACAATAAAAAGTGATTCTGTCGTAGCTAAAAATTATTATGTTGGTTAATGAAAACTGAATAATAAATAAATTAATTCAATAATACATATGAATGGAAAATCTAGATTGGATTATCTCCCTTAGATATACTGTAAGAAGAATTTTATCAAGTTATTGACTACAACATTTATAGAGGGTACTGTATTAACGTATGTTTTTGTCTTTCATAGCATGAAGAGCTTACATTTTCCTGATGCATACTGACTTGTATGTTTAACATTCTTCATAATACAATTTTTAAAATATAAATTAAACACAACTTAAACAAATCAACTTAGACCCAGCCAATAAACACCCACTGAGACTTGAACTCAGAGCTCCGCATGACAAAGAGACTGATCACTAGCACAAGGTGTTTTGCATTAAACTAAAAGAGTGTCATGTCGCTGGTCCCAAGTGATATGCAGAAGCATGCCACACGTTGATAAACTTTTACTTCGAAAGAGTTATTAGTTGAAAAGTGAATTTTGATCATAAACTCCATCCAACAGAGCTTGACTGATACTTATTTACATATCTTGATGGGTCGTGTGTTTGATTTGTACAATAATTATTAGAGAATTTATTATACTCATGGATTATTATTCTCGATTACTATCGTGGTCACTCCTTGTTTATCCAGACTTGTGACTGGCTCACATGATACAGTTAGATCATTTTAAGAACTAACAATCAATATAAGGTCAAGTTACCCACATAAAGCAATAGTCAGTGCAACTCAGGGTGGGTGAGTAGAGGTGGGGCTTGTCTTAACTCTAACTCTTAAGTCGCACCGTTTTGACATACGACATATACAAGAAACATAGTGACGAAACACTATGGATAATGTATATGTGTGCATACATATCCTTTGCAACCAAGGCAAATCACAACTGACCCCGACGGATGCATTGGGTACGGACTCCGTTAGGAGTAGGACCTCAATCAAGAGCGCTGCGACCATTGCCGTAACCTGTGGTCTTATCTCAAGACGGAGTGTATGCATTTTTCATATGCAAACTAAAACTAAGAGACATGGAATATTATGGATCATCTCATCTCATCTCATCTCATCTGGTTTTGGTATGTATGGATCGTCTCATCTTGGTTGGGTATATATGGATCATCTAATCTGAGTGGGATGTATCAAGGTAATTTCATCTGGGTTGTATGTATATGGATAATCTCATCTGGGATGGATGTGTATGGATAATCTTATCTTGGTTGGTTGTATATGGATGATAATATCTGGTTTGAATGTATATGGATGATCTCATCTGTGTTGGATGTATATGGATGATCTTATCTGGTTTGGATATATATGGATGATCTTATCCGGTTTGGATGTATATGGATGATCTAATCTGGTTTTGATGTATATGGATGTTCTCATCTGTGCTGGATGTATATGGATGATCTCATCTGTATTGGTTGTATATGGATGTTTTAATCTGGTTCGGATGTATATGGATGATCTCATCTGTGTTGGGTGTATATGGATGATCTTATCTGGTTTGGATGTACATGGATGGTCTTATCTGGTTTGGATGTATATGGATGATCTCATCTGTGTTGGATGTATATGGATGATCTCATCTGTATAGGTTGTAAATGGATGATTTTATCTGGTTTTGATGTATATGGATGATCTCATCTGTGTTGGATGTATATGTATGATCTTATCTGGTTTGGATGTATATGGATGGTCTTATCTGGTTTTGATGTATATGGATGATCTTATCTGGATTGGATGTATATGGATGATCTTATCTGGTTTGGATGTATATGGATGACCTCATCTGTGTTGGATGTATATGGATGATTTTATCTGGTTTGGATGTATATGGATGATCTCATCTGTGATGAATGAATATGGATGATCTTATCAGGTTTGGATGTACATGGATGGTATTATCTAGTTTTGATGTATACAGATGATCTTATCTGGTTTGGAAGTATCTGGAAGATCTTATCTGTGTTGGATGTATATGGATGACCTCATCTGTGTTGGATGTATATGGATGATTATATCTGGTTTGGATGTATATGGATGATTGTCTGGGTTGGTACTTATGGATATGCATTCATGTATGTTTGGTATTTGTGGATAATATTATGCGGGATTAGTATTCATGGGCATTTGGTATTTTTTTTGATAATTGCATGAGCTTTTTTGAATTTATTGATAATTTCATATGCGTTTGGTATTTATGGGTTATTTTATATGGATCATCTCATCGGTTGGGTACATATGGACAATCTCATCTGAATTGGATGTATATGGATCATTTTATCTGAGTTGGATGTATATGGATCAGATAGTCTGGGCTGGTATTTATGGATATACGTTCAAGCATGTTTGGTATTCATGGATAATTTCATGTTTGATAGGTATTTATTGTTATTTTCAAGTTGGTTTATTATTTATTGATAATTTCAAATGTGTTTGGTATTTATGGGTAATTATATATGGATCATCTCATCTGGGTTGGATGTATATGGATAATTTCATCTGGGTTGGATATTTATGGATTATCTTATCTGGGTTTGATGCACATGGAACAGCTAGTCTGGTATATATATGGATAAATTCATGTGCTGTTGGTATTTAATGATAAATTCATGGGCATTTGGAATTTTTTGATAAGTTCATGTGTGTTTGGTATTAATGGATATTTTCATAGGCAATAAGTATTTATGGATAATTCATGTGCCTTTAGTATGTATCAATAATTTCACGTGGGTTTGGTATTCATGTATAATTTCATATGAGTTTGGCATTTATGATTAATGACATAAGCCTATGGTACTTATGGATAATTTCATGTGGGTTAGGTATTCATGTATAATTTCATATGAGTTTGCCTTTATGATTAATATCATGAGGGTATGACACTTATGAATAATTTCATACCGGTTTTGTATTTTTGTATAATTTCATGTGAATTTTGTATTTATTGATAATTGCATGTGCCTATTGAATTGATTGGTAATTACATGTGTATTTGGTATTCATGGATAATGCTGTAAGCATTAAGTATTGAAAGATAAGTTCATGTACCTTTAACATTTTTACATAATTATATGTGGATTTTGTATTTATGAATAAAATTCATGGACATTTGATATTTTTTAATGATTTAATGAGCAACTTTATTTTTTACTTAATTCACCTCCATACAAACAGATTTTCATTACATACATTTGGGGAAGCAACAAAATGATTCACTAATGTAAATATAAGTAATACAGAACAGAACACTTCTGATTTCATGTATAATCAATAATTGAATTTCTCATATAAACAAGTACTTTATTTTTTTACTTAATTGACCATAAACTATAACACACAATATTGACTAAACAAATGATACATTAAATCTAATATAAGTACAACAGAACAGAACAGAACAGAACAATTATAGCTACATGTGTAAAAAAATTAGGTCTCTTTTATAAGCAACATGTACTTTATTGAATATAAAGATCTTCATAACATATATTTGGGACACCGAAAAAATGATACATTAATGTTAATGTTAGTAGAACAGAACAGAGCAGAACAGAACAGAACAGAACAATTTTTAGCTACATGTATAAAAAAATTAGGTCTCTTATATAAGCAACATGTACTTTTTTTGAATATAAAGATCTTCATAACATATATTTGGCACACCGAAAAAATGATACATTTATGTTAATGTTAGTAGAACAGAACAGAGCAAAACAGAACAAAACAATTATAGCCTCATGTATAAAAAAATTAGGTCTCTTATATTAGCAACATGTTCTTTTTTTAATATAAAGATCTTCATAACATATATTTGGGACACCAACAAAATGATACATTTATGTAAATGTTAGTACAATAGAACAGAGCAGAACAGAACAGAACAATTATAGCTACATGTATAAAAAAATTAGGTCTCTTATATTAGCAACATGTTCTTTTTTTGATATAATGATCTTCATAACATATATTTGGGACACCGACAAAATGATTCATTTATATTAATGTAAATAGAACAGAACAGAGCAGAACAGAACATAACAATTATAGCTACATGTATAAAAAATATATAAATCTCTAATATTAGCAAAATGTACTTTATTTTTTTTACTTAATTGACCTTAAGATATAACAAACAATATTGACCAACAAAATAATACATAAATATTAATATAAGAAGAGCAGAACAGAACAATTATATCTACATGCATGATAAAAAAATGTTTTATATTAGCAGCAATGTACTTCATTTTTACTTAATTGACATAAAATTAAAAGATTTCAATAACATATAATTTGGGCAACATCAAAATAATTCATAAATGTTAATATTAGTAGAACAGAACAGAACAATTAAGCTATATGTAAAAGATAATTGAGATCTTATGATAGCAACATGTACTTTATTTTTTACTTAATTAATAAAATTTATACATGTAAATGTATGATGATAAAATACAAAAAACTTTAAATAAGTAATTTAATATTAGTGTTGTTAGTAAGTATGGCCTCCAAAACCTCCCCTTATAGCCATACCCTTACCGCCTTAACACTAAGAACTATCAATTATGTCACCATGAAATATTTGAAAAAAAAAATCACTAAACTAGAAAAATTAAGTACATGTTGATAATATATAAAAGATTGAAAATAAACAAATCATACATTAATATCATATTGTTAGAAAAAAAGAATGGTTCTGTTGTAGCTATATATTATGATTTTGGTAAAAGAAAGCTAAATAATCAGTAAAGTAAATAAAAATGAAATTTGTTAGAATCAGACATCTATAAAAACCAAATATAAATGTTGTTAGTAAGTATGGCCTCCAAAACCTCCCCTTACAGCCATACCCTTACCGCCTTAACACTAAGAACTATCAATTATGTCACCATGAAAAATTCTAAACTAACTAACAAAAGTATTGTTACAAGAAAGCACTAAAATGAATAGTAAAAGTTCAAAATGTAAACATATCAAAGTGTTTTATTATTATTATTATTATTAATATCATTGTACATAAATACATGTTCTTATTTGTAGCATAACATAAATTATTATTGATTCTGGTGTCAGAACAAAAAACATGAAATCATACACAATTGTTTTTGTTGAAAATAGAAGAAATCAAAACATACATACTTTTTACTGTTGTTCAAACTCCAGTCACCCTGTAATAGACTCAAAAAGAAATATTTTCCATACAAACAGATTATTACATGGAATCAAAGATCATTATACCTAAATTAAATACTATAATTCAGTTTGTTTGTTTGGGTTTAAAGGCACATCAACACAAAAAGGTAATATCGGGCCAATATAATTGCATAAATGTATTATGAGAAACACTAAAATAAAGAAAAAAGTACATGTTAATAATATATAAAACATTGACAACAAAAAAAACATACAAAAATATTCCTGTAGTTATTGAAAATAAAGAGTGTTACTGTTATAAGTAGAAATATGTTGATATAAGAAAAACAAAACAAAAAACAACAATAAATAAATGTGAATTTTGTTAGTATAGGACATTGTTTATACCAGAAAGCATTAACATAATAATAATAATAAAAGCATTAAAAGAAAATGAAGAAGAAGATTTTATTTTAGAAATCAATAGGTCAATAGACCTGTGTGAACATACAATCACTGCGTTCAGTTACCGCGAACGTTACAAAACGTTCCGTAATGATACATTCGGAACTCCTCGGCCATTTGCTGAGAATAATCTCGGACATATTTAGACGCTATTTTGAAACTACCGGTGTTAAAGTAAACAAATATATGATCGTTTAGGCATTGAGTGATGTTTTGTTTTTAGTCCGTAAATTTTGAAACATCACTCATTGCCTTAAGGATCTCATGTTTGTGTATTAGATTAGGTTATTCGCAGGAAATGGCTGAGGAGTTCGGAATGTATCGTTATGTAACATTCTGTAACATTTTGTGTAATTGAACACGCTAAATGTATAACATAAAATATACAATTATGTGACGATGACATTATACATAATCAATTACATACAGTTGAACAGGAGAGAACATTCAAGAATAATGTAAACTTAAATATACATATTATGCAGTATTGTACTTTTGTAGAATGCTGTAATAGTAAATTTTGAAGAAAATTTAATCAAACACAATCAAATATCACATTTGACAAGAGTTAAAAGGGTTATATGTTAAATATTATATATTAAAATTTAAGACAGACGCAGGAGAAGGTGACTTTTACTAGTTTTGTAAATATAGAAAAAAGCAAGCTCGCGCGATAACTTAATGTGGCAAAATTAGAATTGAACAATTAAAGAAACCGGACAACTAAGGTAAGTGTTTTGGGAAAGAAAATTTGAATGAAAGAAATTGGACTGGAGCGAATGAGAAGAAGACTTTAATTGTCAACCTTTAACATGTTACAATGTATTTATAATGTATGTAGATATGTCAAATACAAATTATAGAACAGCACAGCACAGGACAGGACAGAACAGAACAGAACAGAACATACACTTTATTTAACCCAGGTATATATACAGCATGGGATTAATTTATATTTAGGAATATATTCATTATACTCTTAATTTGAAATAATTATAAGCAAGAACAAGTTCATCATGTTTATGTTATATAATGTTATTATTATAAGTATAATTGTACATAAATACATGTCCCTATTTTTTGCAAAAAATTAAATGTAATAGCATCTATAGTGGGAATAGGAAAACATGAAATCATACACAATTTTTATTTCTAACAGAATAAAGAATCTGTTAAGTCATATATACACTTTCTTGTTGTTCGAAGAACAATCACCCTTTAATAGACTGAAACAAATATTTTCCGTACAAACAAAAAAATAACTGAAATCAAATATTATTAAACTTAAGATAACTATAATTGCACAAAACTTATTGTTAGAAAACACTAAATATAGAACATTAAGTACACATTGATAAAATATAAAACATTATAATCAAACAAATCATTTACAAATATTCCAGTTGTTATAAAAAATAGAGTGATCCTGTTGTTACATTGTAGCAAGAATATGATGATATAAGGAAACTAAATACATGTAATAAATAAATAAATATTCATGTTGTTATAAAAAATAAAGAATGTTCCTGTTGTTAGTAGGAGTATGTTGGTAAATGGAAACTAAATAATCAGTAAATAAATAAATATTCAAGTTACTTCAGACATTAATATAATCAAACAAAATGTTTATGTTGTTAGTAAGTATGGCCTCCAAACCTTCCCTTACAGCCATACCCTTACCGCCTTAACACTAAGAACTATAAATTATGATTCCTAAATAAAAACTAAATAACTAACTAAACAGTTGTTAATACAACAAAACTCCAAAATTTATAAACAAATTAATGTTAATGTTGTTAGTAAGTATGGCCTCCAAACCTCCCCTTATAGCCATACCCTTACCGCCTTAACACTAAAAACTATATAAGTATTCTAAATTATCTTACTAAAGTATTGTTCATAAAAGCAAGTACTAAATTAATAGTAAAAGTTCCAAATGTTTAAGTTTTGATGTATTGTTATTATTATTATTGCACATAAATACATGCCCATATTTTATAGCTACACATTAATTGTATTTATTTCTGTAGTCAGAACAAAAAACACAATAAAATTATACATACATTTATAAGAAACACTAAATTAAATGATTTCAAGTTGATAATATATTAAACATTGAAAACCAACATAACATACATGAATATTCCTGTTGTTATAGAAGTACAGAAAATGTGAATTATAATTAGGTGTACATAATTACATGTCCTTATTTTTGTATATAATTAAACATACTTGTTCCTTTCTTGATTGTAAAACCTCATAAAATCTTATATAATATTTTTTTCTGATGCATGAATAAAATACAGAAAAATATAATATAATTTTTTTGTTGTAATTATAAAAAAGAAAATACTCAAACTGTAGATAGGCAAAACTCAACTCAGAAATCATAATCTGTAAACACTAGAGTTCCAAAACCCATAAATAAATGTTAAATTTTTTATTATATAACTCGGATATGATCATAAACAAGTGTTCATGTTGGAGATTTAAAAATTACTGTAAATTAAATAATGGTTCAAGCTTTATGTAAAAAAATCATAAATAATGTGGACCATATTGAAAATTGACATGTAAATGTTAAATGTGTCATCAACTAAAGACTTTACTTACTTAATTACTTTAAATAAATGATAATGTTACATAAACAAAATGTTATTATATATAAGAAACCCTAACAGCTTGAACTATGTTAAAAGTTGGTAAAATTTAAGTAACAATTGTAAATTGTTGTTCTTAATGTAAAAGAGAAAACCTATATTTATGCATATGTTGTTCAAGTAGTAAATATATTAAACCCTAAAATCATACATGAAGCCTCAAATAATAAATTATGTTCATAAAAGATTGAAGTAATTAAAATCCTGACTGCCATTTAAATACATATTATATTAAGCTATAAGTACTATAATTTCTTAAAGGTCATCTTGATAAAATAAATCAAATACTACAATCAATTCTCAAGGTAAAATGATTTATGTACAGAAATGTCACATTAACATAATATACCAACACACTTATAAGTACATATAGCTAATAAAAGATCAAAGCGCTGATAGCACTGTCCGGACATGGCTCCAATAGGGTACAACAACAGTGTCCAGTATTGTCCAATATTGTTAACAATTCGACTATTATTTCATTTGTAGGTATTAAACAACATATGGTTGAGTAAATTTGACTGCGCAAGCAACCCATGTAAAAAAACCTAAATCATAAATGAATGTACATACAGTTTGTAAAAGAAACAATGAAATCTTAAAATAAAGTTCATGGTGATAATTTAATAAATAACTTGATCATATAGTTATGAACATGATGTTAGTAAATGAACACAGAAATCTTTAATTAAAGAACATATGTTATCAACATAAGAAAAAACTAAATCATAAGTAAGCCTGAAATCATACATAAGGAACATTTAAAATCTTAAGTTAAAGTATGCATTAAATATGATGTTGTAAATCTATGAAAACCCTTAAATCATAAATTAATATTCCATTTTTGTAATATTGAATATACATACATGTTCTAATTGTTTATATATATATACATGTACTATGAAACCCTAAAAGCATCATCTATGTACAGAAAGTCTTACAATATTAAAAAAAAACATGTACATAGCCCCTCTTAATAGAGTCATAAAAGACTAGAAGCATTTTAAATAACTAAAACTATGACACATTCATACTATATAGTTATTTTTAACAAAAATATTATAAAACAGATTAAAAATAAAGAGTAGCTAATAAATGGTATTCGCAAGTTAAATATATATTTAAGAAAAGACTTAAAAACTTGACAAAAATTAATTTGTTGCACTAATGTGCATGATAAAAGATTGATTTAGAAAATCAATCTTCATCTTTGATCAGATCAGAGATTATTTGAATAGCATTGATTACCTACATATATTGTAAAAGATTCATAGTACAGTAAAAAAATATTACATAAAGTAATATCAAAGAATATGAAACAACATCTGATTAAAGGAACTAAATTTTAGTTAAAAGACACTGCATTTTATTTAATTAGCATGAACAAAATTGTTCAGTACATGAAGTAAATGTATGGAAACCTTAAATCATAAATTAAAGTTTAATGATGGAAACACAAAGTTAAAGTACATGTTGCAAGTATAAGAAACATTGAAACCATCAACATAATTAAATATTGTAAAGTATAAACACTGGAATAAGAATAAGTAATTGTACATGTTTTCAGTTTAAAAAATAGATTTCACAAAATGTTAATGTTGTTAGTTTATATGGCCTCCAAACCTCCCCTTACAGCCATCCCTTGAAACCACCTTGTTTTTAACACTGAGAAATATGAATAATGACACCATCAGGTATTCTTAAATAACTTAAAAGATTTATTTATATAAGTAAGCACTAAAATTAATAAATGAATGTTCAGTAAGACACTAGTATGTAAATGAAAACTAAAATCATAAACTTGATTACATGTTGTTAATAAAAGGAACTTTGAAATCTAATATTTAAGTACATGTTGCTGATATAAACAAACCCTAAAACATACATGTTGCTAGTAAAAGAATATGTTCCAAATACAACAAAAATACTTAGTCATAAATAAATATGAATTTTGTTAGTAAAGTTACATGTTGCTAATGTAAAAAAAACTAAGCATTGAATAAATATTCATGTTGTCAGTAAAAGGAACACTGAAATCTAAGTACATGTTGGTAATATAAGAAAAACCCTAATTATGAATAAATGTATATGTTGTTAGTAAAAGGAACACTGAATTCTAATATTTAGGTACATGTTGCTAAAAACCCTAAATCATAACTAAAAGGAACACTGAAACCTAAAGTACATGTTGCTAACATAAGAAAACCCATAAATCATAAATAAAGGAACACTGAAATCTTAAGAAAATGTTGCTAATATAAGAAAAACCCTAAATCATAAATAAAGGAACACTGAAATCTAAAGTAAATGTTGCTAATATAAGAAAACCCCTAAATCATATATAAAAGGAACACTGAAACCTTAAGTACATGTTGCTAATATAAGAAAACAGGAAAAACTAAAAGAGTAACAGGAAAACTAAAATCTAAAATGTAGTAAGTAAAAGGAACACTGAAATATTTAGGTACATGTTGTTAATATAAGAAAAACCCTAAATCATAACTAAAAGGAACACTGAAATCTAAAGTACATGTTGCTAATATAAGAAAACCCCTAAATCATATATAAAAGGAACACTGAAACCTTAAGTACATGTTGCTTATATAAGAAAAAAACAAATCATAAATAAAAGGAACACTGAAATATTTAGGTATATGTTGCTAAGATAAGAAAAACCCTAAATCATAAATAAAAGGAAACCTGAAACCTAAAGTACATGTTGCTAATATAAGAAAAACCCTAAATCATAAATAAAAGGAACACTGGAACCTAAAGTACATGTTGCTAATATAAGAAAACCCCTAAATCATAAATAAAAGGAACACTGAAACCTTAACAAAATGTTGCTAATATAAGAAAAACCCTTAATCATAAATAAAAGGAACACTGAAACCTAAAGTACATGTTACTAATATATGAAAAACCCTTAATCATAAATAAAAGGAACACTGAAACCTAAAGTACATGTTGCTAATACATGTATAAGAAAACCCCTAAATCATAAATAAAAGGAACACTGAAATCTAAAGTACATGTTGCTAATATAAGAAAAACCCTAAATCATAACTAAAAGGAACACTGATATTTAAAGTACATGTTACTAATATATGAAAAACCCTAAATCATAAATAAAAGGAACACTGAAACCTAAAGTACATGTTGCTAATATAAGATAACCCCTAAATCATAAATAAAAGGAACACTTAAACCTAAAGTACATGTTGCTAATATAAGAAAAACCCTAAATCATAACTAAAAGGAACACTGATATCTAAAGTACATGTTACTAATATATGAAAAACCCTAAATCATAAATAAAAGGAACACTGAAACCTAAAGTACATGTTGTTAATATAAGAAAACCCCTAAATCATAAATAAAAGGAACGCGGAAACCTAAAATACATGTTGCTTACATAAGAAAACCCTTAATCATAAATAAAAGGAACACTGAAACCTAAATTCATGTTGTTACTATAAGAAAACCCCTAAATCATAAATAAATATCAATAATGTTAGTAAACGCACACTGAAATCTAAAGTACTTGTTGCTCATATAAGAAAAATACTAAGTCATAAATAATTATCAATGTTGTTAATAAAAGGCTCAATGAAATCTAAAGTGCTTGTTGCTTATAAAAGTAAAAAACTAAATCATCTATTAATATCAATGTTGTTAATAAAAGGCACACGGAAATCTAAAGTACTTGTTGCTAATAAAGAAAAAACTAAATCATGAATAAGTATCAATGTTAGTAAAAAGAACACCAAATTTGCTAATATAAGTTAAAAACCTTATCATAAGTAAAAGGAACACTGAAATCTAAAGTACACGTTTCTTACATAAAAAACTAAATCATAAATAAATATTCATGTTGTTAGTAAAAGGAATACTGAAATATCAAAATAAATGTATCTTATATAAGAAAAAAACCTTAATAATGAATACCCGGGTATGTATATGTTGTTAGTAAAAAGAACACCAAATTTGCTAATATAAGAAAAAAAAACCTTATCATAAGTAAAAGAAGCACTGAAATCTAAAGTATATATTTCTTATATAAAAAATTAAATCACAAAAAATATTCATGTTGTTAGTAAAAGGAACACTATAACCTTAAGTTCATATTGCTAATAAAAGAAATACCCCTAAATCATAAGTAAAAGGAACACTGAAACCTAAAGTATATGTTTCTTATATAAAAAACTTAATCATAAATAAATGTTCATGTTGTATAAAAGGAAACTTATTATTAATGTTTAGGTTGTTTGTATAAAACCAAAATAATAATAAAAAACATTAAAGTTATGAATATAAAACAATAAGTCCCTATCATTAGATTGAAAACGCATAAAACATATATAAATGATCCACAAGACAGTGTAAGACTATGCAAGGCAGGATTGTCTTAAGTTCCTGAGATATGATTGTATATCAGCATACCCACAGATCATACATATTCCTGAAAGAACCTTAAGTTATAAATAAATGTTTATGTTGTAAATATACAGTATATAAGAAATGTAAACTAGTTATTAATATTGAAGATATTAGTATAAAAAAACCTAATTTCATTATTGAATGTTCAAGTTGTAAAAAAAATGTAAATTTATAATTAATGTTAGAGTTATTTAAATAGAAAACCTGAAATTATAACAAATGTTCTAGTTAGTTGTAAATATACATGTACAAAAAATCATAAAACAACATAAGGAAAAAATAAACAAATATCATATAAGTATTTATTTAAATAAACAAGAAACAATAATAAAAGAATATAATGTAATTATAACGTAAACAATAATACCTTGATGTCCCAACATAAAATCTGTGCCTTCTTATTCTATACCATAGTCCACCATCAACTAAAAATTGAAAATATAATTGATGACTTGCATTTATATCTTGCTGACTAAGGGGTTTTCAACATACTGTATACATTTACACACACTGACTAATATGGAAGGAAAATATTAAGAGTAAACTGTC
The DNA here is from genome assembly GCA_025267735.1 of Mactra quadrangularis. Classification (NCBI taxonomy): domain Eukaryota; kingdom Metazoa; phylum Mollusca; class Bivalvia; order Venerida; family Mactridae; genus Mactra; species Mactra quadrangularis. The sequence continues at coordinate 34,799,019 of CM046308.1, read as the reverse complement.
ACCTTGACCTTGATCCAGTAACCCAATTTCAACAACATTCTTATAGAAGAATTAGCAAACAGTGAATCATTTTTTTAAGCAGGGGCAGATCCAGGATATTTTTCTAGGGGGTCTGAACTTTTTCTTAGGGGAACATTATACACATTTTGCAAAATAATGCAACATATTAATAATAAAAACTACATAACCACTAAATCTATGTTAAGCACCGAGAAAACAGTGAATAATTTTTTTTAAGCAGGGGCAGATCCAGGATATTTTTCTAGGGGGTCTGAACTTTTTCTTAGGGGAACTTTATACACATTTTGCAAAATAATGCAACATATTAATAATAAAAACTACATAACCACTAAATTTATGTTAAGCGACGAGAAAAAATTACTTTGTGCTACTTAAAAATGACTTACTGTCAATAAATACACTAATGAAAAGGTACATTTTGGAAATTCTGGGGGGTCCGGACCCCCCTGACCACCCGCTAGATCCGCCTATAAAAGGGTCCATTGAAATCAGATAATATGATTAAATATGAATTGATTAAACAATTCACATTCAAAGGAAACAGATTATAAATAAACCATACATACCATGATCCACCATTGCTTTATCTTGTACATTCCCTCACACAGACTGTTATATAAAGACTGAAATTATATAATAACAAAAGGTGATATTAAACAATATATAGAACAAAATCAAAATTATCAAAATAATGGAATACTGTAAATAAAAATCTGAATATTATGTATCTTGCAACATAAAAAAAAATAAAGCAAGTCTTTACTTCTAAACCCTGAACCCTGAGAGAGGCATGAGATCAACAAAGCCTGCTTTCCCTTTCAATACCTTAGGTTAGGTTTTGTGGACCGGTGCAAGGCCCTTCCAGTGGTGCTGATATCACATGGGCTGAGAACGTGCCAATGCCTGACCGGAAATATCCTGGAGGGTTTTTGCCATACACAATATTCGAGGACCCTGCAAACTGGACTAAGTTATTATAGATCCCAGGGTTGTCAGTGAAATCTACGTTTATCCTGTCCCAATGAGGAGAGAGTTATCCAAGGGGAAGAAAGGGGCGCATACATGAGAGGTGGGTGTTTATGAGAGGAAGAGATTCAAAATGATGCATTTCTGAGTTCTCTGAGAAAGTTGATGGCACTTCCATGATTTCAAACTATCAGAAATTTGTAATGTTGAATACAGTGATGAATATATCATATTCATCAACATTCATCATCATCCTCATTTTCAGTAATCGCCTCACTCATCATAGAGCCTAATGGCGATAACATCTAATACTTTTTCCAACAGATTATTGCTGAATGTCTTGAGAGCCATGAACTGAGATCACTCATAGAAACCTATCTGTTGTTGAAAGGCAGAGTTTTACACAAATTATTGTACCAACGTGAAATATGGTTTTGTACAACATGTACAGATTTACAAGGTCCGAGGGTCTGTTAATTCCCAGTAACTATATGTATATGTAAAAAATATCTAATAAAATTATTAACAATAATGTTACAAGTTGTAACTTTGTGTAAAAGTATCCTGTGTTTACGAAATAAAGATTATGTTCTATTCTATTCTGTTCTGTTCAGCTCTGTTACCTTAAATGACCCAAAAAAACCCAATCGACATACAAAACAATATAACGAAAATTAATATTGATAAAATATTTTTATTTATACCATAGACAATATTAAATGACATCATAGCTCATTTCAACATGTAAACAATGGTCTCATTCAATGATCTTGATAAATTAAAAGTCTAGAAAATCAATTTATTTATACAGTAACAAACTGCATGTTTTATAATCCATTTAAAAGTTAATTCTGCACTCAAGTACATTGTTTCTATAATTAGTGTATTGTCATTAGATAAAGGTTGAAGTCATAATAATATATCTATTCATTACTCTTTAAAATTTACCAGCTAATTTTTAAAAATCTCATTTAAAAAGGGTTCATCGCTTTCAATTTTTTTACAAATACTCTTTATGATATAACATTAATTTCCATCATTTAAGTAAAAGCTAACTTTCTCATTGATTAAGATAAGATTTTTTTAGTCGGTAATTGATTACATAGCAATATAATAGAATAACTTAAGCCAAGATGGATCTCAAACTTCGTTCCTTAAGATATCCAGTTAACATAATCAGTTAAGTCAGACTTCACTGAGTAGGCCTCAAAAGGATGTTTTACTATTTATCATTTATTACTGTTTTAGCTTGCGACCGAAAAGGCTAATCTTTACCAAGTTGCTTATAGTATGTCATTTTAACAGCTGATGATTTAATGTTAAATACAATTGTAATATGAAATATTAGAAATGTTATTAAAATATCTTATTTATTCATACAATATCATATATTAAATGAATTCACTAAAGTATAATTATGAAACCTGCAGTTCTTACAAACTTGTATTATAAACCTATATTACTCAGACATTGTCTTTGTTTAGTTTATTGTTGTTCATTGAATCTAATCACTGTTACAAAATATTCATACTAGCTCATTGGGCTGCTCTTGCTGTGTACACCAATTCCTAACCAGCTCAGGCAAATCACTTAATGTGTTTCGAGATTAAGCCGGAATCACTAGCAGTTGTAAGCCGAATACAAATAGGTTTGAGTAGCGAGCGAGTGACAAATATGGATAAAAAAGGATTTCACATCCCTTTAATGATCTATATACTAAGTGTGTTAACCATTCAAGTTTTAACTCTTTTACAATGCTACAATTCATTACTCACAAGGGTCATTAAATTTTATTTAAACTTCATTAAACTAATAATTTAATAGAGACAGTTTAATTTACAAGAGTTAATGTAAAAGTACACAGACTTAAAATTAAAACAATGAAATTAAAGCAGAATAAATATATGTACAACTGACCAATACTGTAAAGAAAACATTTGAAAAAATTGATTTACAACTAACCACAGAAGGCCCTGCAGGCATGCTGTGGTTACTTATATAGTGCTTGTACCCATGAACCGCGAATTCAAGCGTTCATGTTCAACCTAACTAAAATTGGAAATATCTAGAACATGATTCTGTAGCAACTGGTTCAAGTGACCAATAACTTAGGTAAATATTTGAAGTTCGCCGGGAGATAATAAAATGTATGAACCTATATATAACGATTTTCAACAAAAGCAAAGTATTTAATTCTTGACGTTTCTTACTAAAATGTGCATAATATTTAGCACAAACATTTAAGCACAAAAATTTAAACACAAAAATGAATATAACCTAATACAATATAAAACAGTTTAAGAACACCAATAAGTTATACCTGAAACTTATCCTAAATGCAACTTACTAAATACAGTATCAATAAGATAATAGCTCTGTACAAAAATATTCTAACAAGTCACATTTATCAAAGCCATTCTTATGTTCATGAAACCTCTATCTACAGTACAAATCAAAATAACCATGTGCTTTCGATTGAGTTTTATTATGATATAATCTTAATCACATGAGAATGATGAATGGTGGTCAGCTTACCTAACCAGCATTTCTTGTCTTACCCTCCCATATAGAGCCTAAAACTTTTTCAATTTATATTATTGTCAATGAAATCAACCTTAAGGTTCAATTTCATAGAAGAAATGACCTGCAGTGGAACATGAAGTAGTGGTATTTATTCATTACTATTCAGTAGATGTGCCAAAACCTTAATTTCTATGCAAACAACTTAAGCCACTGGAGCTACATGTAAACAACTCTGAAATACAGTTACAATATACTGTATGTTATACTTAATAATATATTTATGAGATATAATGAATTATCAGAATTCCATATGAATTTATAATTTCTACACTATATGTATGTAATTAACACCTGAACAACACTCAATACTATGACCAGCCATGCTTTTTTTTTTTTTTTTTTTTTTTTTTTTTTTTTTTTTTTTTTAACAAACACATTTTCAAATAATTGTATGGTCAATCAGTGTCGACATCTTCCGATCTAGCTATCCCCCCAGAATTACCTGGGTCCTTCACTAGATTACTCGGGACTTGTTATTAGATTTTGAATCCATTGTCAATAAGTGTCGACATCTTCCGATCTAGCTATCCACCCAGAATTACCTGGGTCCTTCACTAGATTACTCGGACTTGTTATCAGATTTTGAATCCATTGTCAATCAGTGTCGACATCTTCCGATCTAGCTATCCCCCCAGACTTACCTGGGTCCTTCACTAGATTACTCGGGACTTGTTATTGGATTTTGAATCCATTGTCAATCAGTGTCGACATCTTCCGATCTAGCTATCCCCCCAGAATTACCTGGGTCCTTCACTAGATTACTCGGACTTATCATTAGTTTTTGATTCCATTTTTTTTTCTTATATTCACTTGGATTCATTTTTTATTTACTTTTTTTTTAATCCATCTTTTTTTTTCTTCTTATATTCGCTTGGATTCATTTTTTATTTACTTTTTATTTTTGAATCCATCTTTTTTTTTCTTATATTCGCTTGGATTCATTTTTTATATATTTTTTTATTTGGATCTATCTTTTTTTTTCTTCTTATATTTGCTTGGATCCTTTTATCTACTTTTCATAGACATGGAACATAAGTAACAAGCATTGTTAGTGTATATTACATACATATTGTAAAAATTAAAGTGACTTTGGAAGACTGTATTTTATATTGCTTATATGTTATACCAAAGTTATAAAATAGTAAAAATATGCACAATGACTATGTTGCTTTACACATGAAAGTGTAGGTATGGCCATCATTTGTTTCCATAATTTCCACTGTATGTTAGAGCTCAATTCCTTGTTTTTCAGCCCTGTGATTTTCTAAGAAAATCTTATTCTCTAATCATTATACACTATTCCACAAAAGAGCCCACTAGATCTTGTGATTAAAATTTTATGCAATATATTACTTATCCAAACACAATCTACTTTTTTTGTACTTTAAATAAAGGTAAAAAAAATGAACTGAGGTGATATGTAATGGCGTTGACATTAATAAGAGACTTAAGATTGATATTATACTGAATAAAAATTAAAAATGATCATACAGGTCTTACTATACAGTGTTTACTGTATCAAAAATTACATTTTCTTTAATATAAACATTGAATCAGAAAAATGAAGAAAACATGGTCATTCCTAAATATGTTTTGATAGTAAATCATGATTTCCATGGGATTATTCACAGACAGCACACTTTACTTGTATCATTTTTCAAATGTTTTCTTAATAAGACTGGTTAGTGTATACATAATTGTGATCTCTCTTCCTTTCAAGTATTAGAGAGGCTTTAAATAATCAAAATACGAAAAACATGCTGTTAATATCATGTGTTGTACACTGAATTGCTGCTAAAATACTGTTTTCAGTAAGAAAAAATGTATAAAAATAAACTAGTTAATGGTTAAAAAGTGTAAACTTTAAACTTTTAAGACAAGACTAATGCCAAGGTAAAAATGTCCTGGCTTAGATCCATTCATAGTGCATTATTAATGTTTCTTGTATAGTGTCTAATATAGCTCTAGAAATACCTAGGAGTCTTATATATATGTAACAAAATGTAAAAGAGGTAAAACTCAATGAGCAGTTGATTAATCAAAGCACGGATAGGGCTGTCAGACATAGGGTTTTGGTAGAGTATGGCTGTATACAACTCATGGAAGCGATACAAGGGACCTTTACTCTACATAAACTAGATAAGATGTACGCGTACTTCTTATCATCAGCTTGTTAATGCGTAATGCAGTCTAAATAAAACCTGATCTAAAATTTTCCGCTCGCATACTCGATAATTTAAATCTGGCCTTTTCCAAAAGAAGGTCAGGTTTAAGTGACCTTTTCTCATCATAATATTCATGACGAAATTGTTATGATTCATAACTTGTTTACATCGACTATGTCACGCATTTCGAAATGAGCCACCCAATCGCAGACTGGCTTGCAAACCTTGGTCTAAAAATAGAAATTACGAAATCAAAATGTGATTTATAGTGTTTTTCGTCTAGATGAAAGCTAAACATTTATTGGTTGACACAAAGTTCATCTCGACGTGACTTTGCATTGACAAAGTAGAGATCCAGTACGACAACGCTCTACAGGATCTCTGTTTACGGAGATTGTGCTTAATGCGGACTATACTAATATTAGTGATAATCATCCCTTTATTTGTGCGCGCACAACCAAATGCAATTGTCCCCGACAAATTTTGATGAGGATTTGCCACAGTCAAATGTAAAAACTGGCTCAATACATTTACTAACAATGCAACAACCAGTTACTACATGAGTTATGGGTGATATCTGTACATTACAAAGTTCAATATATTACAAAATTTGGTTTGAAAATAGTTCATTTTTAACATCATAGTGAATGTCTATGAACTAATATAGCTAAAGTTTTGATTTTGATTGAAATAAAATCTATATGATATAATACTAATGGTCCTGATAGTACTATCCAATGGATCAACATAAACTATGAGGTAACTTGAAGTTATTAATACAAGTAGTAAGAACTGCTTTCCATTAAAACTGTTTAATGTCATAAAATATTTTTAATACAGTATCAGAGGAAAATAATTCAGTTTTCAGATATTTCTCAGGTAAATTAAATGATACTCTCCAATTGTAGAGGAAACTGTGTCCCAGGATTATATTTCCTAAAAAGAACAGGAAATATGCTGTGGAATAAACTTTTTTATGATATTTTATAGTTATCATATGCTTATATTAAAACTAAAAATAGGAAAAGGAATATGTACATATATACATATTTACATTCATACATATTTACATAAATACATATTTACATTCATACATATTTACATAAATACATATTTACATTCATACATATTTACATATGTACTAATATACATATTTACATTTAGCCAGAGGTTGGCTAAAAACTAAAAACAGAACGATAAAAAACAGAAATATAAAAACTGAACAAACCATAAACTTACTGGACCTTAGACCACGCCAGAGGTTGGCAAACTATATACAATAAAAACTAAAACCAGAAAAGTAAAAACCGAAAAATAAAAACCGAACAGACCAGGTTGGCTAACTATATACAATAAAAACTAAAACCAGAAAAGTAAAAACAGAAAAATAAAAACCGAACAGACCAGGTTGGCTAACTATATACAGTAAAAACTAAAAGCAAAAAGATAAAAACAGAAAAATAAAAACCGAACAGACCAGGTTGGCTAACTATATACAGAAAAACTAAAAGCAGAAAGATAAAAACAGAAAAATAAAAACCGAACAGACCAGGTTGGCTAACTATATACAGTAAAAACTAAAAGCAGCAAGATAAAAACAGAAAAATAAAAACCGAACAGACCAGGTTGGCTAACTATATACAATAAAAACTAAAAGCAAAAAAGATAAAAACAGAAAAATAAAAACCGAACGACCATGAACTTACGGGACCTTAGACCACGCCAGAGGTTGGCAAACTATATACAATAAAAACTAAAAGCAGAAAGATAAAAACAGAAATAAAAACCGAACGACCATGAACTTACGGGACCTTAGACCACGCCAGAGGTTGGCAAACTATATACAATAAAAACTAAAAGCAGAAAGATAAAAACAGAAATATAAAAACCGAATAAACCAGGTTGGCTAACTATATACAATAAAAACTAAAAGCAGAAAGATAAAAACAGAAATATAAAAACCGAACAAACCATGTTGGCTAACTATATATAATAAAAACTAAAGCAGAAAGATAAAAACAGAAAAATAAAAACCGAACAGACCAGGTTGGCTAACTATATATAATAAAAACTAAAGCAGAAAGATAAAAACAGAAAAATAAAAACCGAACAGACCAGGTTGGCTAACTATATATAATAAAAACTAAAAGCAGAAAGATACAAAACAGAAAAATAAAAACCGAACAGACCAGGTTGGCTAACTATATATAATAAAAACTAAAAGCAGAAAGATAAAACCAGAAAAATAAAAACCGCACAGACCAGGTTGGCTAACTATATACAATAAAAACTAAAAGCAAAAAAAGATAAAAACAGAAAAATAAAAACCGAACGACCATGAACTTACGGGACCTTAGACCACGCCAGAGGTTGGCAAACTATATACAATAAAAACTAAAACCAGAAAAGTAAAAACCGAACAAACCATGAACTTACGGGACCTTAGACCACGCCAGAGGTTGGCAAACTATATACAATAAAAACTAAAACCAGAAAAGTAAAAACAGAAAAATAAAAACCGAACAGACCAGGTTGGCTAACTATATACAATTAAAACTAAAGCAGAAAGATAAAAACAGAAAAAAAAAACCGAACAGACCAAATTGGCTAACTATAAACAATAAAAACTAAAGCAGACAGATAAAAACAGAAAAATAAAAACCGAACAGACAAGGTTGGCTAACTATATACAATAAAAACTAAAAGCAGAAAGATAAAAACAGAAATATAAAAACCGAATAAACCAGGTTGGCTAACTATATACAATAAAAACTAAAAGCAGAAAGATAGAAACAGAAAAATAAAAACCGAACAGACCAGGTTGGCTAACTATAAACAATAAAACTAGAATGGAAAAAAAATAGAAAAAAACATATTTACATATTTACATATAAACATATATGCATATTTACATTTAGCCAGAGATTGGCTAATTATCTACAATAAAAACTTAAAAAAGAAAGATAAAAGCCGAACAAACCATGAACTTAAGGGACCTTAGATTATGCCTGAGGTTGGCAAACTATACAATAAAAACTAAAAACAGATAAAGCAGAAAAAACATATGTACATATATACATATTTACATATAAACATATACACATATTTACATTGATACATATATACATATATACATTGATACATATATACATATATACATTGATACATATATACATATACACATATTTACATATATACATATACACATATATACATATGAAAGACTCTCTAGGATAAAAAGATAGGCTTAGCTAGCCTGACAAAAGACATTAGGACCAGATCGTGTGAAACACCCTCTTAAATGTAGAGATATGCTTAGGCCTTACAAAAGACAGGCACTCCGAAGTAAAGAGATATTCTTATATTCTGACATAGTGTGTGGGTACTTTTATTTCAATATTTATGCTGAGAGTATCATATGATTTACCTGATATAAGGGAGATAATCTGAACTGAATTTACGCTTATTACCGGTAAGTATATAGTATGTGACTTATTGACAAAATATTAGATTTATGTTTGATTTAAACTACAGGTAGTCAAATTATAGTTTGTTTTCAATAATGTTACATATTTTATCGGGTCATTTTATAAAATAATAATTGAAACAAATAATATTACATCAGCCTTATAGTTCACATTAGCCTTATCTGTTACAAGCTAGAATCTTCAATGACATTATTTTATCATTTATGGATGATTATATCTTAGTATTTTTATAAACATTCCAGATTATTGGCTTGAACACATTCTCTTCCTAGAGTCTAGTATGATCACAATACTAGTATTGAGAATCCTACTAGACTCTGGGAATGAGAATGGGTGGAACATTGACTAATTTAGAAATATTTTTAGAATAAAAAGGCCATAATGTAAGGCCACAAAAACACTCAATGAAATCTGACCAATAGAATATATTATCTGATGTGTAAAGCATTAACTATATATACTATTAAAATTATAGTCTCACATGAGCACTTGAGTCTAAAAATCAATGTAAAAATTAGTTTTTGTATATTACAGAACACATTCCATTTAAAATTGAACATTTAGTAATTGTAATTTATGAAATAAAATAAACTCAAGTTAAGTTCACTTTTTGAGAATTCATTAAACAAGCCAGTATAAGAGAATTTGTAAAATAAGCCATTATAAGAGAATTTGTGAAATAAGCCATTATAAGAGAATTTGTAAAATAAGCCAGTATAATGAGAATTTGTAAAAAAAGTCAGAATAATGAGAATTTGTAAATTAAGCCAGTATAATGAGAATTTGTAAAATAAGCCAGTGTAATGAGAATTTGTAAAATAAGTCAGTATAATGAGAATTTGTAAAATAAGTCAGTATAATGAGAATTTGTAAAATTAGCCAGTGTAATGAGAATTTGTAAAATAAGCCATTATAAGAGAATTTGTGAAATAAGCCATTATAAGAGAATTTGTAAAATAAGCCAGTATAATGAGAATTTGTAAAAAAAGTCAGAATAATGAGAATTTGTAAATTAAGCCAGTATAATGAGAATTTGTAAAATAAGCCAGTATAATGAGAATTTGTAAAATAAGCCAGTATAATGAGAATTTGTAAAATTAGCCAGTGTAATGAGAATTTGTAAAATAAGTCAGTATAATGAGAATTTGTAAAATAAGCCGGTATAAGAGAATTTGTAAAATTAGCCAGTGTAATGAGAATTTGTAAAATAAGCCGGTATAATGAGAATTTGTAAAATAAGCCGGTATAAGAGAATTTGTAAAATAAGCCAGTGAAATTAGAATTTGTAAAATAAACCAGTGAAATCTTTACTACATAATTATGACATCTAATCAATTACAACCAACAATTTACACAATTACATAATTACAGTATTTCAGTTTGAAATGAAATAACTTGCAGACCTAAGGTCAGAATATCTTAAAAAAGCAGAACTATTAGGTATTAATCTAAAAATTCATTAAAACTGCAAGTTGAGAAAATTGAGAGCAGATCGGATGACTTCAGATAAGTAAAAATTTCAACTCAGGACCAACATATAAGTTGTTGAACATTCATTATTTGACAATTTAGCAGAATAATCAAGTTGATTGGTCCATGCAAAACTTATCTAACTACATTAATTACAATTGAATTAAGGCAGGTTTTGTTGTGACCATCAAATTAAAATTTTGGCATATAATTATAGATATTCATATGCACATAAACTTTCACAATTAGTAATATAATTAATTAATTATGGATATTATGTTTTATCTGTCTTAAATAAACAATTTTTTTGTAGATTTTGAATTTATCAAGTTGATTAAATGAAGGGACAGTCCACATGATAAAATGAGCTAGATATGTACATTCAAACATTGTATGCAAAACAAATCCAAATAAATTGACTATATACAGAAAAATTGAGTAAAACCATTACCCTTGAGCTTAAAAATATTTATAAAAGTAAGGAAAAGGATATATATAGTTAATAAGCCAAATTCAAGACTAAAACAATGTGATTATAACCACTGCATCTATTAACTGAAAGTAGCTAGAAATGTGTATGATTTAGTCATAAGAATGCAGATCAATAAAGTTTCATACATTTTTTATCTATAAACAACAGTCCAAAAATTAAAACTTCCCCTTAAAACAAACAAAATTGAATATTGTAGCTAAATGATCTCATTTAAGATCCACATAAAATTGATAAAGTTTAAAAATAAAATCAATGTACAGTGCATACTGAGAAAACCAAGTATCTTATTGACTAAACAAAAAAGTTTACTTTTCTGAGGATTCATTTTTAGAGTTCCACTGTATTATGCTAATGTTTTTATCACATTACCCATCAATGATCATTGATATCTTCACATTATTCTTTCATTTAACCATGATTTCTACAGCTAGCCCATTTACCATCAATTGAACACAGAGACTAGTTCTTAGAATATAAAAACATATTTTCTGGTACTATTAATCAAAACTTGAGGGTTACTGCAATACTGTAGAAACTTGCTCTTTTATGCAATGCACTTACTGCAGTCTTGTATGAACCCTAGAAGTTGATCTGAGACAAATGATATAGTCAGAATGTATTTTTTCCCATGAAATTTGAATCCATTAATCAAAAAAGTTTTATTAGATTATATTTACAGGCCAACTTATCTACCCAACTTCCTCGACTGTTTTGTTTAGCATTATTTCCCTACACTGGTATTTGACAACTTTATTATTTCCCTACACAGGTATTTGAAAAATTTTATTATTTCTCTACACAGGTATTTGACAACTTTATTCTCTACCAAGAAAAATAAATATAGAATTGTCATTAACCTTTTGCAGCTGAGAATCAAACCTAGAGCTTCGAGGCTAGAAACTTTGTTCTTCAACCATAGCCACAGATATCATACAAATTCATTAGATCAGTTACACACAGAGTATAGTCTAGAGTATGAAAACTGTCTCAGATTTGTTTACCATAATTTAAAATAACACTAAAAGATAGCACGAATAAACTAGGTAGAACTTGCCCTGTTTTCAACCATTGCCACATGTATCATTCAAATTCATTAGATCAGTTACACACACAGTATGTCATGTTTCAAATTGTCTAAGGTCTATTTACCATAACGATTGTATGTTACATTGCACAAATAAACAAGGTTGAACTAGCCCTGTCCTGATTACAAATCAAAGTACTGATAGCACTGATAGGACAATGCAACTAAAATTGCAAAAAGCTCATCATGATGCTTAACTTTAGTAAAAAACTTAACTTAAAAAATGTGCAGATTTTTAGACGATAATGAATTTTAGTCTGCTTCAGTCTATTTTAAGTAATACATTGCGCTGAGGGTGCTTATTCTCTTGGACTGTGACTATAATGTAATCCACATGAGATTTCACAGTAGTTTTGTTTTGACAAAGATCTCATGGAGATGAATTGTCAATTCAAGATGCAAATTAATAGTATAAAACATGATTTGTACAAAATAAGACAATTATACTCAGAAGACTGAGAATGCAGAACCGGAAGGAGAGGGGAGGGAGCACATTGTAGCTAGCAAAGCATGAGAATTCATAGAGCTGATAAAAAAGTATTTAATAAGTTAAGAATATTAACTTGGCATAATGTAACAATTAAAAAGCTTGGGTTAAGGTCTATTCATATGTATGCATTGTTACCCATTGATAGGAAAAGTCTATTATTTAAGATTTATGAATAAACATGATCTTATATACTACAAGTATATAGAAGATGTTTGTGTCAAATAGATTACTATGAAGTCATAGCTTAGTCTACACAAGTCTACTGATTGAGGGATTGAGAGTATGACACCTGGGCCATTCTCCCTCCTACCACTGTTTCTAAATCATGAAGGTCAGTTGTCAGTCACTATCGAAAATTATTACTTATATATTACATGCAATTACATTAAAGTTAAACAATCACAATAAAGACTTAATGGAAACTTAACAAAACTTAACAAGCATTTTTAACAAAACTGATCAATTAACAAAAAATAAAGACTTAATAGAAACTTAATATATGTATAAGTTATATTCTAGCAATAAAAGAAATACTACTGACATGATGGTCTACAAACATACTCATCCCGATAATTCAGTTACTCTCTTGTGCAGTGAAAGTAATTAAATCATTGAGACAAACATATTCAAAGTCCAGTAAGTTGAAAAGCTACCAACATACTGGTCAATGAACATACTCTTCCAGATAAACAAATTACTCTCTTGCGCAGTAAAAGTAATTTAATCATCCGAAAAAATATATTCAAAGTCCAGTATGCTGACATGCTACCAACCTATTGGTCTTCTAACATACTCATCTCAATAATTCAATTACTCTCTTGCACAGAGGAAGTAACTAAATCATCGCAACAAATATATTTGAAGTCCAGTATGCTGATAGGCTAACATCATACTGGTCAATGAACATATTCGTCAGCTAATTAAATTACTCTCTTGCGCAGTGAAAGTAATTTAATCATCAAGACAAATATATTCGAAGACCAGTATGCTGATAACAAAATTTCTTTGTCAATCAGTATATAACCAATACACAATTGATTTTACACCAACCTTAGTAGATTTGATAAAGGCAACATGATACTGTCACTTAAAAGGAAGAAAACAGTGACATTTATTATATAAATGAATATAAGAGGGCTAGTTCAACTGTACATGCTCAATCGATCTCATGCTGAGAATTATACTGCAGCTGTTCATCAGTTATTAAGAACATACTTCTGTTGGTGACTGACAACTGTCCATCATGATTTAGAATCAGAAGAAGGAGGGAGAATGACCATAGAAATAATATTTCATGATCAAACTCACTGAAAGTATGCCTGACTCGAGAATTGAACCCAAGACACCCCAATCAGTAGACTTAATTCAATCAAAGAATTAAATAATATCAAAATAATTACTGTCACTAAAAACAAAAAATCATCATGATCTTAATTCAATATGGAATTTTCCAACAGTTAATCCACTTATAAAAGCTAAATATCAATCATGATGCACAACAACAACAAATCAGTACTTTTCATCTGTACCATTTCCTAATAGCTTTGTGTTCATATATTTCAACTTAAATGTCATTTTTCTATATGCTATTTATCAAATACATCTTTGCTAGCTGCAATGTGACCCCCTCCCATCCCCTGTTCCCCCATTTAGTCGCCTCTTACGACATGCAAGGGGGAGACAGTGGTCCTATTCTATTAGAGCCCCGAAACCACACAGGGCTAAGGCATCATTTACTAACTTGCCACAACCACCTTGATATTAAATTCATACATCATACAGTGTACAGTAGTTGAACACTAATCAAATCTGTATTCAAAAACTTTCCAAAGCAGTAAGCCAGTGCTCTTGCAATGACAATTCTAATTCAAATCAACGCACAACTGTAAAAGAATTTGATTTAAGGTATAACTCCACTAATACACCACAAGGTTTATAACCACAGAATTTTCACTGTATAAACTGTTATGTAATAATTCCAAGTATTTCTTACATTTTCACAAAGTCAAACTATATTAAACATATTTTTGTATGAACAAATAAAAAATTATACTATTTTCATATCCAAGGGAGATAAAAACTAACTTTCATAAAAAGTTTCATAATAAGTTAGCAACAGAATGTTGTTATGTTATAAAATGATTGCGAACTAATGAACATGTGCATAGTGCAATGAATGAAAGATATTTTTTTATAATGATCATTACATCGATAGTCACTTAGTTAACAACTTCACCTCGATATTATTTGAAAAAAATTGGTTATAATCAATTCCAATTTGTGAAACTAGTTTTACATCAAATGTATGAATTTTTACCATTAACTTATAATTAACATTTAAGAGATTTCTGACATTTTACAGCAAAAGAGGTCCCAAGACCATAAGCTTTTTAGAAAAAAATGATTAATGAAAGTAAAATTTATTTCCAATGATGTAATATAAATGACTACGCAATCGGAAATAAATTAAAATGTATCATTTAATCACAGAAGCAAGATCCAAGTTCAAACCTATATGAACAGGGGAGACAACTCTAACATTTACTATATAATGCCATCAATCACTTAAATGTATACAAAATGAGCTAACAGATGAAAAATTACACTTAATAGAGACAATATCTACATGCTTCAACATATCTAAGCGCCAAGTAAATTTTAGTTATTATACATTATAAATTAAATATTAATACATAACAGAAGTTATGTAGTAGAAAAAATTAAGTTATATAAAAGTAATGGTAATGTATTACAAAGGGTAGGGCCAACAACTTTCAGGAGTTTTTACTATATTCATTATTGTTAACTTTAGGTACATCTTTGTCACTGAAACTCTTCCATAAATGGATACAAACCAGACCTTTTTTCATTATATAACAATGATCATTTACAGGCACCTTCCCCGCTTGAAATCTCTTTAAAATCATGCAGTTTTCCCAAAATTTGGAGTTTATATTGAATATTTTTGTTCTCCTATCTATGAAATTGCTATAAAATTTCCCCAAATGTTTTTACATAAAAAAGGCTCTGGGCCCATTCCCCAAATACTGATAAAAAGCTTGCAAACTCTCATAAAATGTTAAACCTAGATTCCACAAGGATATACTTTCTGATTAAATTCATATTAAATGATAAGGTAAATGAATACAAATTATGGAGAATAATTAATCTTCATTCAAGTATGGCACTATGAGGCTACTATAAATATTCATTTCAGTAATCAAGGAATATTTTATCGGTACACTATATACAGTAATTGTAAAAAGTTGCAAAGCATACAATTGTATAACAAATTATGTACTGTGGACAAGTTCAAACTTGTTTATCAATATCATTATCTTGCATTATATTTAATACTTGATGTCATATACCACAAAGTTAATGTAATGATGAGCATTTCACTTCAATACAATTTTGAGTAAAACTCTACATTTCAAACATATCTATCCACTGTCACCATTACAAATCAAAGTACTGATAGCACTGATAGGGCAGTGCAACTTAAACTTGTAAAAAATCATCATGATGCTACAATCTTGTAAAATACTTTCAAAAATTTTAAAAAGTGTGCAGGTTTTTATAGACGATAATGAATTTTAGTCTGCTTCAGTCTATTTTTAGTAATAGTATTGTGCTGAGGGTGCTTGTTCTCATGGACTGTGATTTTTATGTAATTCGAATGAAATTTCACAGAAGGTTAGACTGGCTTTGTTTTGTTTGTAAAAGTAGATAAAAATGGTAAGAAACTATATTCTAACTCAATAAAAACATACAAAGATCTCATGGAGATGAATTGTCAATTCTAGATGCAAATTAATAATTTAAACATAATTCTTAAAAAATTGGACTATTATACCCAGAAAACTGAGAATTCAAAGACTTTTTTTAATAAAAAGTCTTTAAAAGATGATAAAATTAAGTTGGTGTTTTGCAGCCAGCTAACCAGAAGGAGAGGGGGAGGGAGCACATTGTAGCATGCAAAGCATGAGAATTCATACAGCTGATAAAAGTTGTAGGTTAAAGTACCAGGTTAGATGTTTATGTCATATAGATTAAAATAAAGTCATAGCTAAGTCCATAGCACACAAGTCTACTGATTGAGGGGTTGAGAATTTGATACCTGGGCCATTCTCCCTCCGACTTCTGATTCTAAATCATTAAAGTCAGTTGTCAGTCACTTTTGAAACATATTACATTGTACTTTGTCGCGTCAAACTAAAACAATCACAATAAAGACTTAACAGAAAACTTAACAATTCCTAGTCAAAACTTATCAAGTATTTTCAACAAAACTGATCAATTAACAAATAAAGACTTAACAGAAA
The DNA here is from genome assembly GCA_025267735.1 of Mactra quadrangularis. Taxonomy (NCBI): domain Eukaryota; kingdom Metazoa; phylum Mollusca; class Bivalvia; order Venerida; family Mactridae; genus Mactra; species Mactra quadrangularis. The sequence continues at coordinate 34,781,934 of CM046308.1, read as the reverse complement.
ACTTAACAATTCCTAGTCAAAACTTATCAAGTATTTTTGACAAAACTGATCAATTAACAAATAAAGACTTAACAGAAAACTTAACGATTCCTAGACAAAACTTATCAAGTATTTTCAACAAAACTGATTCATTAACAAAAAATAAAGACTTAACAGAAAACTTAACAATTCCCAAACCAAAAAGTCTTAATACAAGCACCTGATATCAATGTTAAAATAAACAATTATAAGTACATGTACCTTTTCTGATGTCAATGAACTGTGAACTGATGTAATTCTTCATTGATAAGTAGATAACCATATTGTATTGGTTATATACAAACAAATTGAGAAATACTACCAAAATATTTGTCTACAAACATACTCATCCCAATAATTCAGTTACTCTCTTGTGCAGAGAAAGTAATTAACTCATTGAGACAAACATATTTGAAGTCCATTAAGTTGAAAGGCTACCAACATACTGGTCAATGAACATACTCTTGCCGATGAATAAATTACTCTCTTGCGCAGTAAAAGTAATTTAATCATCAGAAAAAATACATTCAAAGTCCAGTATGCTGATATGCTACCACCCTATTGGTCTTCTAACATATTCATCTCAATAATTCAATTACTCTCATGCACAGGGGAAGTAATTAAATCATCGCAACAAATATATTTGAAGTCCAGTATGCTGATAGGCTAACGTCATACTGGTCAATGAACATATTCATCAGCTAATTAAATTACTCTCTTGCGCAGGGAAAGTAATTTAATCATCAAGACAAAAATATTCAAAGACCAGTATGCTGATAGCAAAATTTCTTTATCGATTAGTATATAACCAATACACAATGGGTAATACACCAATCTTCAGATATATGCATTTCTCTTGACAACCTGCTTATCATGATTTAGAATCAGAAGTTGGAGGGAGAATGGCCAGAGAAATTTTTTCATGACCAATTTCCAAGACAGTATGCCTGACTAAATGCAAGGCACCTCAATCAGTAGACTTAATTCAATCAAAGGATTAAATTATATCAAAATTATTATTGTCTATAAAAACCAAAAAATCATCATGATCTTAATTTTATAAAGTATTTTCCACCAGTTAATTTACTTATAAGAGCTAAATATACTATATCATGATGCACAGCAACAAATCAGTACTTTTCATCTGAACCATTTACTAACAGCTTCTTGTTTATATATTTCAACTCAGATGTCATTTTTTTTCTGCTATTAATTAGATGTATCACGCTATATAGCGCAAACCAGTTGTAACCCACTCTTTTCTTACATTAAGTTACAAGCTTTTTCTGCTAAACCAGTGATGTCTAGTATAAAGGGAGATCAATCAACTTATTTACTTGAGAAAATTGTAAGTTATCTGCCCTGTCAGCAGCCCATTCATAACTCTAACATTGCTAGCTTCGATGTGCTCCTCCCTCTCCCCTGTGCCCCCATTTAGTCGCCTCTTACGACATGCAAGGGGGAGACAGTGGTCCTATTCTATTAGAGCCCCGAAACCACACAGGGCATAGGTATCCTTTACGGACTCGGCACAACCACCTTATTTACAGCTTTACAGCTTATCAATTTTAAATTTGCATCTTGAAGTCAAATCTAGATTAAATAGGAACTACATGTCCAGTTTCAAGCATTTTTATGTTTTACTTCTTTCATATACCTAGCATTAAACAACTCTTATAGATAGACTGTATGAGGGTTGATTTAAACAAAGTAACATCAGGCAACTTTATAAAACAAATCATAAGAAAGAATGTTTCCTGTTACCACACTGTTTTACTGGTATTATCATTTGGAAGCCTTAGGATTTAAACATTTTCAGCACAAAGAGGTTAAATCTCTTTTTTTCAGGAGCATTCAGTCAAAGAGTCAGCTCATCATTATTTCATGAAAATAGGCTCTCATTAATATCAATTGTGAATATTATATCAACTCAACATTTTCAATGCTCAAGTATGTAGATGTAAACTCAATGTAAAGTTTTGAATTTATGAGAAAAAATTCACATAAATATTATCTTGTACATAAATAGATGTAACCATTTAACATGGCCAGTACTTAGAAAATTAAGATCATCCATAGAGCAGCCACTTACATGTAGTCTATTTGACTACAGAGTAAATCTACAACCATTAATAGTCCAACAATATTAACCTGAGCTTAATCAGGCGGTTGTAATAAATGCGCACTTAGCTTACTAAAAAGCCAATGGTGTCACATAAAAATAAAATGATGCTGTGTCAATAAGTAATAAGAGATAACTATAATATTATCCTATTATTACAAATTAATTTTCTCATTACAGGGGCGGATCCAGGATTTTTTCTAGGGGGGGGGGGGTCCGAACTTTTCTAGGGGGGGGTCAAAACTTTTCTAGGGGGGATCCAAACCTCGAATCACAACCAAATTATACACATTTTGCAGAAAAAATGCAACATATTGATAATAAAAACTACATAACCATTAAATCTTTGTTAAGCACTGAGAAAAATTGCTTCATGCTACTTAAAAATTACTTACAGGCAAGAAATACACTGTTGGAAAGGTACATTTTCCAAATTCTAGGGGGGTTCCGGACCCCCCTGACCCCCCCCCCATGGATCCGCCCATGTCATTATGACAACATAGCATCATTTTATTTATATTTTCAAACTCTATGCCACTGAAGTGTTTCAATACCAATGTGTCATTTAATATGTACAAACATTTTAAAGTTGATACATTTCAATAATACTCTATATGATGACAAGTCAAAAATAGATAAGTAATTCAGTGAAATGAAATTGTGCCCACAAAGTTCAAGCTCAGATTAATATTGTTAGACAATTCAACATTACAAACTTCTGACATCTTAAAATCATCAAAACACCACCAGTCTTTCTCAGATACTTTCAGAGTACACCATTTCTCCCCTCTTCCCCGTCATAAGACAACCTGCCCATCCCATGTATACAACCCTTCCTTCCCCCTTTCACACCCCCTCCTCATTCAATTTTAAATATTCCACTGACATTTGTTTTGGATCTTAGCCTTTTAGATTTGCCAGCCTACAAGATACAAGAATATTACATATGGCCCCTCTGATCAGACGACACTCCTCCCAACCATGCTTAGTGACATCAACGGTACTGCAGGGCTTGGTGCTCCCCAACCGCCAGTATATCCAGTTTCCACAAACCTTGCATCCTCATAATCTCTCCCATGATTCAAGACTTAAGAAGTTCAGACTTGCTTATCTCAACAAGAACATTATTCTAGAATGTATTTTCGACAGACAATACCTGCAACTCAAGTATCTGTGTTTTTCAAACAAGTACAAACAAAGGTATTACACATTTTTGCCAAAAGTCACAAAAAAACCTAAAAAATTCCATTTAATATATTTGTAACTAAAAAAATTTTGTTATGGTAAAAGTGTGTTTGTACTTAAATTGAAAAACCCATATACTTGAGATTGAGAATAATCAAGTTAAAAAAGAATTTGAGAAAAGTAAAATAATTGATTTATTTGAATATATGTCATGAAAAATTCTTAAAAGATCCAAAATCAAGTCTTTAAAAAGGTATCAGAGCAAAATTTAGAAAACAATTTTTGTAAACTGAGTTGATTGATATTGATTAAAGGGAGATAATTACAGTACATAACTACAATCTAAATTAATAGTATATACTGAATTATCTCCTTTTAATAAATATGTACAACATCTTAATTTTAAAACCAAAAACTTTCTAAGGCGCATACTTATTTAAAAAACCTAAAAATTGTATTACAAAATTTTAATGAAAGTACTGAGAAATATATAAATTAAATAATGAAAGTACAAGAAATATATAAATTAAATAAATTGTTTAAAGAAATATATAAATTAAATAAATTGTTTAACTAAATTCTAGAATAATCTTCTTGTTGAGATGAAACTAACAGATAGAAAAAATACTTTACCAAAGAAAACTTCCCCATTAAATTATGTACAAAAAATCCCTTAATTATCCTTACTTTTAAAAATACTGTAAAACATACCAATCAAAATTAACTTTACAAATTCAATAAATATTGCAGAATTAGAAAATGGAATCACCAACCATCTGCGGCGTATAGCCTGAGACAACTTCTGCTCATAGAAATCTTATACAGCTTATATAAGATTACTTAAGAGACACTTTATTTCAAAACTTGAAAATAAACTTCACAAAACTCTATCCAGGGCAGATAGTAAATTATTCCATCAGACACACAGTGATATAAAATGATATAAAATTCTTAGCTTTTATCTTCTCTTCATTTTTCATCTGTCTATTCTCAGCTTGATTCATTCATCATGACTTCTTATTCTATATGTTCATGGATACAGTCAACAGTAAACAACATAAACATTTGTCAACATCTTCAGGCTAATAGCCTACAAACATAAAAACAATTCATGATAATATATCTATACAAACAAGTTATATTGCTATACAATTTATGACAGTTTTTCACTGGTTTGTTTTTCTCTGAACTGTTTTGTAGTCATGGCAATACCAGCCATGAAAAGTCTCAGAGAAAAAATACAAATTTACAAATGAATTAATTCATTGTAACAGTCTATTGTATACCAGGAAGTGGTACCTTTAAACATACCAGTTTTAAATCTATGGACTTGAGGCTCAGTTTTGTACTCAAGCTATATATCAAACATGGCATAAAGCTTTGAACTAAATTATTGTAGTATTAATGTTTTTTTTCCATTTAGCATTATGGAACACTGAGTTTGTCTATAGACAGACTTCCTAGGATCTTTTTTTGTTAGGAAAGCAGGGGTGTGGAAGTCCTATATTTTTTCTACTTGTCCTATCTCAGTGATAACTTAAAATATACTGTTCAGGGTCAAGATGCACTTGCCTAGAAGTTCAATATTCAAGAAGATATATTGAGAAATATGATATTAAATACATACTATAAGTAATAAATGATATTGACAATATAAGAAAGCGTAGTCTACTGTTGACTTTGGGTTCAACGCTGTAGCAACACATTGTATAGGTCATATAACGGTAGTCAGTCAACCAACTCACTGTTCCTGGAAAGGCTAAATCTCTGGATTTAGCTGTTAACCAAATACTAAGCACATACTTTCGTCAGTGACTGACAACTGCCCAACATAATTAAGAATCATTGGTAAGAAGGAGAATGGCCGTAGAAATAATTTCATGACCAAGCTCCGGAGAATCAAACCCATGACCCCTCGATCAGTAGACTTGCCTGCTTCCAACTAAGCTGGCTGGGCAGCCTTCAACTTTTCTAAATCTATCAGAATTCTATAGGATCATTTCAAAATACGTAAAGCAGAGTCAAAAGCACTTCACAAGTTTATGCATGATTTATGAATAAATGATAAAAAAGATATGTCAAGTTAAAAAAGTTGACCAAACTTTAAAGAAAAAATTCTTTATAACAAACTTTTCTTGAGTAATATTTTCATACAGCCAGGTAAAAAGAAACATATAATATAGTAGCTAAACAGTGACAGATCTAAAGTGTTGTAAGAAGGTTCCTGACAATTATTAATTCAAGGGGTCTGGATCCAGAGATGTATCAACTGATTTTAACATTATTGCATGTACTTTGAAAGGGCATGGTGTAGTGACCTAAACACTCAATTTGATCTGATAATGTTGAAAATTTAATTCAAGACCAATAAAAAAAATAATCAAAGATAACCAATAACATTTTACATTATAGAACAAAGAGAAACATTCTTAATGTGATCAATGGACAGATTGGATAAAACAATTCTACTTACCAAAGTATGAATGATGATAAAAGTCATTAGTTCTAGGTTTGACAGACAACATACAGTATGAATCAATCATGAAGTCATTGGTTCTATGCTTGGTAGATAAAATCAATCAACCATGAAGTCTGGGAGACATGAAATGAATAAATAAAACAAATAATTAGAATAATTCATATGCAATATAATTTTAGCTACATGTACAATGATCACATTCAAACAATGAATATCCAATTTTGAATAGACTTGGTGAGTTCACTCAATGCTGTGTTGTCTAGATATGTAGATGGGAAGCTTATAAATGTTTTACCATAAATCGAATCACAAATATATACATTGTCAATATATACAGTCAAGTTTTAGTTGATCTGGACCTATTTCTTGTAAAGTAGTTGTAAACATACCATGTCGATTTCCATGGCAATTTCTACTCACTTGATCCAAGCAATTCAAAGTTCCGTTTCGAGAATAACAAGCACATATTAAGATTTATCCATCCCGTATATAAAATCCACTGTGGTTAAAATTGAAACCAATTTAAAGAAATAAATTCAAATAAAAAATCAAAATTCAAAATTTTCTTTCTCACCTCTATCAATATATCCAAACAATTAACTTAGCAAGTGCGAGCCTAACCCGCGTAAATTTGAGTAAAAGACCAGCCAATCAACACTGTTTTACGTCATGATAACGCCAAGATCAGCCAAGTATAGCGATCATGGAAAGCTACTCGGATAAATTCGTGAACTGGCGATCATATGCTGCACCGCTATCACCGAGTCGTGCCGAATGGGGTTCGACAACGCACGGGAAAGTTACGTTTCGGTCATCCAATTCGTTCAATCAAAATATACGGGGGTTACTGACAATTAAACATTTGCCTACAGGGCACAAAACTAAAGGATTAAATTTTCAATATACCTTTGATACATTTATAGATTCAATTTCGTTAGACATTTAATTTCCCTCATACCTCCAAAGTATCCTTATAATAACAAAATACAAAACCAACGACATATCAACGATTTAACATATTTAATTTGTTATGAGCGTTTGAGACATGCAACTATAATTACAATCTAGAAATACCCCCTTTCCTTCTTGGCAGTCGAAATTTTCGCTTGAAAATATTTTATTTTGTTGTGCAGTTTATTTAATACAATCCGCATTACCATGATGCCCATTAAATAGAGATCCAAAGGTGTGAAGATCTTATTCCGAAAGTGCGATGATACATTGGTCTAAAATTGAGTCAAATTTTAAAGTATACTTCTAGTTAATATTTAAAAAAATGCACAGCCATTATCTTTTTTGTTCAATCTGAAATCAATGAGATCTGTTCTGTTCTGTACTTCGCATAGGAAAAGTTAAAGTCAAAATACTTTCTCTTGGCAGAGATGGTTAAAGATTTATATAATTATTTCAATCTGGCATTGGAGTGGGTTTCTCGCATCCAGAGGTCAAAGGTTAGAGTCTAGATATCTTCTGGGTGCGAGCATATGAGATGGGTAAAATATGGTATGTACTCATACGTGGCTAACAGAACCTAGCTTTACAGATCCGTTTGTAAAGTGTGCTTTCCCACCTCTCCACAAGACCGACAATTTAATTCTCTATAGATTTTATGTAAGGAGAAAAATCGATGTTATTGTTGAATGTTCATGGAAGTGTATACCCAGCCAGGGTGAGCATCGAGCCAGCAATAGATTCGATAGTCTGCACGTAGCCAAATACACCACAAACCCGATTGAAATGATGTTGACAATTGTTTGTTTGGTTTAACGCCGTAGCAACAAATTGTATAGGTCATATAACGGCGGTTGAAAAAAAAGATATGAAATATTAATGAATTGGTTATGATATACAGAAATATATATATATTCCTGTACATAATTGCTGACAATCACCCCATTCCACATTAGGGTTTCACGATAGGTCAGAAGCGAATCGCGATATACTGCAATACGCTGACACTGTATCGCGATACGTACCACGATATATTGTGGGCTTATAAATTCGTTGTGCCTCTGTTGTATTTAACAGAAACAGTGCAGATTTTATATTCAGCTACTGATAGAATCTAGTCTCTTTAAGTATTTAGAGTCATTTAAGACTGCGGCGCGCCAAAATCGGTTACAACTGACGTCTCGATACTTTTATTTCGCGAAGGGAAGAATTTTTCAATGAAATAAAAGATATCGCCAAATAGTAATTAATTGCATTTTATAGTCTAAGTTTTTATGCTGACGCACGTTCACCGGCTTTACAGCTATTATCCTTGGTAATTTGGCTCAGTGACTGGTATCTATCTATCAATCTCCCTGGGGAGTCTTTTTACTCCGATTATTATTGCAGCCGACAAATTGGCGCAACGGAATTATACCACCCTCGCAAGTACCCATTTACACCTGGGTGAAGTGAAGCAATCGCAGGTAAATTTCTTGCTTAAGGAAATAAACAGTGCCCCTGGTGGGATTCGAACCCAGGACATCTCGATCCCTAAGCGCGCGTCCTACCACTGAACCATTGCTCCTAAAATACCGGTACGTTAAAATCGTACCGCGGTACGTATTGCCGCAGTTACGAATTGTCGTATACCGGTATACCGGTATATCGTGACAGCCCTATTCCACATTATACAAAATGCGTAAATCTGGAAATATTAATCCTTCCCAGATTATCTCATTTGAGAATTCTTTCAGTAGATTTGTAAACTTAGTTAGTCGGACAAGGGATGAAACGGTTAACTTTGCAAAGCGATTTCTGACAGTGCGTTTTTCCCTGGACCGGTTTTGAGGCTATTAATGATTTGCCTTGCTGCTTGATATTTATCATAGTCTGTTATAAAATAACAACATAGGTAGTAAGCGTTAATATGGTTGCATATTTTGCCAACAGAGTACCACATATCAAACACTTTATTTAAATGGTTAACTAGTTACGTAACAAGTTAAATCACACCATTATTTGAATATGGAGTGTAACATTTAACATGAAATTCACTAAACTCACTGCTTGGAATTTACTCATAATACGATCTCTTTTGTTAAACATAAAGGTATATCGATAGCTCATTAGTTATACTTTTGGAAATGAACATTCATTTTATCATCACATTAAATAATACATGCAATAAATCACAGTTGCCTGTACATATAAACAACTGAATTCAAAACTGAAATTCATTCCTAAATTTAGTTAATGCGGTGCATGGACAAAATCTCAATATTCTCTATTGGCCAAAAACTTGAATTATTAACTATTAATATGTATTTAGTTCTCGTCCTGTATAGACACAATTCTAAAAATCTCAAATCTCCCGTTCGATTGAATTATTGATATGTTTATATGTTGAACATTAGAGATTATATTATGAGTATTGTAAATTCTATGTAATATGATGCATTCCATATTCGTATAATATGGTGTTTTAATATTTTCAATCAACTAATGATCATAACAGAAAATAAATGCAGGTTAGTGCGTACAACTGCTATTAAGTATTATTTTACCATCTAAATGTTAAGTGGTTAACTAGTTACGATAACTAGTTAACCACTTAACTAACTAGTTTATTTAGAAGTCAACGAGTTACGGTAACTAGTTAACCACTTAACCACTTAACTTACTAATTTATTAAGAAGTCAACTAGTTACGGTAACTAGTTAACCACTTAACTTAATTAACTTAAGAGGCTAAATAGTTACGGTAACTAGTTAACCATTTGACTTACGAACATAAAGATCTGTGGTTGTACGATAGTGTCAGGGATTTTAAAATTAGTATTAAAAGAAAAAAAATGTTTGTGACGTCGCATTATTGCTGACTTAACTTTAGGTATCTAAAGGTTATTGAGTACTATAGCCTGTTATATTGGCAATGCTAAATTTAGTAAATTAGCTTTTTATGCCTTTGTGTGTTTTTGTGCACAATATGTCGAGCGGAAGAGTGAGTGTAAGTCTTTTCACTAAGACGATTTGTTATTGGTTGTTTTACACGAACATATTGGAGCAAGGGTGAGATTGGATCGAGGACCCTAGAACCAGGTTAACCCCTAGGGGCCACTATTCGTTTCAAGGTAGAAGCCACTTTAGTCTTCTTTTCAATTTTTAGTATTTGCATCCTTTTTATAACTTAGTTAAATAACTGAAAACTATCACTCCCTCTGTAAGGTCAGTGTTGTTTGACTGTTGCTGTCCTTGAAAGGTTTTCAGACTCACCTTTATTTGAGTGCGTGTGAAAATTCATCGTCGGTCATCCCACGATACATTACTCCGCTATGTTGCGTTATGTACCGTGGGCCATTTGGTTAGGAAAATCTGGCAAGTATGAATAGTCAATGAGACAGTTTCATTGGTTCCGTTTTATATCTAAGGTTTTGTTTAACATTCTAAATGGCCTCCATGAGTGATTTTTCTAAAGCGGGTGAAGAAAATCCTAGCATGACGTCATTGTTATTGAAGTATATTTAATTGCACCATTCGATTTCATTGAAAGAAGATTGGGCTTCCCTGCCTCATGCAGATTGATGAAAACGAGATTCGCCAGTCAAATTGCCCACGGTACGTATGTTATGTAACGAAAGAAAGTACTGTGGTTGCCGACGATGGTCATGATGGTGAAAATTACGAAAACGTCATGTAGTAAATATCAGATTTCTTATATACTCATTATCTATTAGCGATATATTAAAGATTAGAAAATAAATTGACTATTTACTTGACCAGTATGCTGAACCTTAGGACGTTAGTTTAAGTCTACCTCGTTATGTATACATGTAATTCTATTTTAAATGGCATGTCAACATTAAATTAATTTTTCAAATGGTACATTTTACCTGTTTTAGTATTTTAGTATGTAAATATTTTAGATTTCAATTTATTTTTTATAATTTCGTGTACTTGTATCGTTCAAAATCGCATACAATTAAATGTTCATGTTTCATTTATTTACATAAAATGTTTAGTTTATTTGAACGGAAATTAGCCTAGTATTTCTATATGAAAAATTCAAACGTTTGCTGTAGTATTTTTATTTATATAATTCTACCATCTCGTCCAAGGAAAGTCACGTCCTTTAAATACTGTAGTTCGCAACAATGAAATGTCACATTATACGCTTAGTTAAATTGTTTACGGTGAAATCATTACGGCCGTGGAATATTTATGAGAGAGAATATCTGAACAGAATCTGCAGCATAAAACATCGGTAAGAATGAGTATTTTTTACAATGTACGTGTATTTTAAGCACAGTAATCGTATTATTGTGTCGTTTTCATGCTTTCTCGTGCTCATGCAATAAAACCCTTTGTCAATTGGTATCGACAAATGTGACCGTGGAATTATACTCTCTTCTCAGATACAGCCATATATCTGAGTAAAATAAGACAATGTTTTATTTGAATGTATACATACTGGAGTAGTGTCTACGATGGCTTTAAAATTGTTCTTGTTTAAAATTTGAATCTTTCCCTTTTTTTTTTAGTTTTGTCTGATCATAAAACAGGTTGATTTGAGGATATTTCTACTGTAATGAGAAATATGAGTCAGTTATCCTTCCTTGATAAAGTCTGAAGAGATCCAGTTGGCATGTTGGTCATATCAGTTGGAATCTTCGGACTTTATCGTTGAAGTCCTGTGTAAGGATAATAAAATATTTCATCAAATATCGTTCTTGTTAATTAAGATATTATTAAGAGTGATGAAAGTTAGATATAAAGTACTTCAACAAAACAATACTTAGCTTGATTTTCAAGCAAATGAAATGATTTACAAAAAGGTAGTTTAGATTGAGTGTCAAATTGACATGGAAAAATAAGGGTAAAATCCGAGTAATCCAACTGATTGGGCCTAGCTATTTGAAGAGTATGCAAAGGGAAATAACTGACTAAAGTACCTTATTATCTGCTAAATACTTTATAGAGAATGCTTTGTAATCTAATTTAATAAAATAATTTAACGAAACAATGAACATGTAGTCATTGTTGTTGTATCTTAATGTATAGTGGCTGTACTCATCAGTTTTATTTATTGTTACTCCGTGTAACGTGTAAAACAATGAAACAAACGTTTTGGCTGGGTGTTGTGAGGTCTGATGAAAGCTGTATGATTTTTAAAAGAACATACATCACATACTCTTGACAAGGACTATCACATTATACAGTTTCGATGAACTAGCAAATTTAATGATAATTTTGTACACATGAAATGTGCTGCTTTTTTACTGACTGGCCAGTGCCCATTATAGGAATGCGATGATATTATAGGAGTGTGATGATATTCATGTTACAGATCAAAAGAATACAAATAAAAGTCGACAATAAGGCCACAACAAGTTGATGATATGTTCTACGGATTTTTCTGGAAAAAATGGTGCGAGCGAGCGAAGAAAAAAAAATCTTAATTCAGTTGCTTTATATAGCGGTTTGACCAAATTTTTATGAGCGAGCGAGGAAATAATTTTTTTTTGTAAAAACCGTCAAAATTAAGGTGCGAGCGAATCCATAGAACATATGATCAATTTGTTGTGGCCTAAATCTTATTCAAAACAGTCATGAAAGTTATTATTTTGAGATTTCTACCATATTTTATTATCAATACTCTGCTTTACGCTTTAAACAATTGTTCCATAAGTCGACAAATCCGTTCAATATATTTTAGTTGTGCATTCATATAATGTTTGTCGGTTCAATATAAAGATGTTTTCAATTCATATATTGTCAAAACGATAATATATAATGATAGTTGGTTTCATATATTGTTAACATAGTTTCATATATTTATTAAATACATCAATATAGTATTAGTTGGACTCATATTAATGTTGTTTTCTCTCGTGAAATTAAAATCCCTATTAATATATTTCCAGATTGAATACATGTAAAGGTAGAGTACATTAGTTTCATACATCATTGATAAATTCTTTCAATATATTGTAAGTTTGCATTCATATAATATTTTTCGGTTCAATATAAAGATGTTTTTATTTCATATATTGTCGAAATGGACTAGTATACAGTACCAACCAAACGTTTGAAGACAAAAAAAGATTACAATTCTTGAAATTTGATTAGTATTATTGTAGAATCATTATTTAAAAAAAAAAGTATGGTTTGTGATAAAATGAAAACAAATTTGATGAATGCAAAATATCTATGAGATTCAGCATCAGATATTCTAAAGCCTCCAAAACCATGTTTATTGTAATCATTTTCCATAACAGGTTTTATGCTATTTTTGTAGTCACAGTTATAATGATAATACTAACAAAAAATAAAGCAAAACTAAAAAGCATTTTAAAACAAGCAGTTATTAAATTTGAAATAAAAACTATTCAGTAGGCCTGAAAAGTGAAAATGTCTCTGAACTTTTTGTGGGTACTGTATAGATTGAACGGATTAATTAATTGGAAAAGAGCGGTATAAGACAGTACTGGCTTTCCATACATTGTTATCTCAGTATTATACATGCATGTTTATATGCTTGCCACAGCTTAAAGATGTTGTAATGGATCACGATTTGTATTTACAGTACAGTATAACCTCTGTAGAGCGGCCTTCTACATAACAAATCCTCTGCACAACAACAACGTAGATATTTTCCTTAGGCAGGATTTTTATTGAATTTAACTTCTGTAGAGCAACAACCTCTGTACAGCTATTTTAGTCTCTCCCATTTGATGTTTTTCAAGAAAGGTTGTACTGTACCAACCAAAATTACATTTATGCAAACTGTTTTATAAAATAAAATTTTATTTCAATTTTTTTTTCTCATAAGAATAGTTTTAATTGAATGTAAGACAACTGGTCCCCTCGTAGTTTTGCCAGGCTGGACATCTGAACTGACATTGGACCATGGCAAAACTACATGGGACCAGTAGCGTGTTCAATTACACAAAACGTTACAGAACGTTACATAACGATACATTCGGAACTCCTCAAGCCATTCGCTGTGAATAACCTAATCTAATACACAAATATGAGATCGTTAAGGCAATGAGTGATGATTCAAAATTTACGGACTAAAAACGAAACATCACTCAATGCCTAAACGATCATATATTTGTTTACTTTAACACCGGTAGTTTCAAAATAGCGTCTAAATATGTCCGAGATTATTCGCAGCGAATGACCGAGGAGTTCCTAATGTATTGTTACGGAACGTTTTGTAACGTTCGCGGTAACTGAACGCAGGGCAGTTGCCTACCCCTGTCAAAAATGACATGGGACCAGTTGTAAGCCTCCCGTTTAAATTGATTGTAACATTTGTAAGGGGGGTAAGCATGATACTACATATACAATTGTAATTGATATTCATGTCCATGTATTTATAGTTATGTTTTAATTACTCAAGTATTAGTAAACTTTAAACAAATCACACATTTACAAAACTGTTAAGGTAATTAAGAATGGCACTTTATAAGTAAATTTATATGCCAGTAGGTAAATACTTTACCCTAGTTTATCATACCCCCATCACACTGATATAAAAATACAGTGTTAATAAGGTGAAATATCATGTCATAGATGTATATTGATATACCTTTCACATAAAAAAACGCCTGCAATAAATAAAGATATGATCATTATTCATATGACTTATAGGACGATTATAAATAAACAAATATCATTAAATTCGTGAAATCAGGCTCGAAACTTTAGGTACAGTCAGATTTTATTCGGCGAGCCGTGACAGGTTGGATGAGTCCAATAATAAACCATGACGATAGGTATTGTTCGACAATGAGCATTGGCGGGTGTTTGCACTTTTAAAATTGGTATGATTCATACCCATGTTAAACACAAATTACTAATGCGCAGTCATAGAAGTTCGGATAAAAGTAGCAAGCAAGTCGGGCTAGTAATTAATGAATTTTTACTAGCTCAAATAATACATGTATTCTATGAGCCCTAAATATATTTTAGTTTTGACGCTGTAACCATTTGTCTGGTTCCTGAAAGACAAACATGTTGGTAAATGAAATACACAACGATACGGTCCCCAGAGGGTGCCGCTATTTTCTTGGCAGTATGTGCATGCTGGACAGTGTACATTTATAATGCTTAAAAAGTAAAATGACATAAGCAACCTGCTCGATACATAGAGCTGCATGATATTTTGTAAACAAAACAGAAATATTGATGTGCACAAGCATGTGGGGCTAGTAAAAATTGTTTTTAGCCCCACTGAAAAACTACTATCTTTTTTGCTGTCGGGCAAGGACGAATTTCGACCACTGATTGTTGAACTACTATATCATGCGTATAAGTTTTACGCAGAGGGCTAAACTAGAGTAATATTGACACGTCAACTGATTCCATACTTAGAGTTGATCCTGTATGTATCTTCGATTCAGTAAAGTGCGTTCCATTATAAAGACAACCTTAAATATTGTAAAAGCATGGGATATTGGCAATTTTTAAGTACTGAATGCTTAATTTAAGAAGAAAAAGTTCCCTATGTTAAGACCACTCCGATTATCGATTATGACGGTCCTAGAAGCTGAACTTTACTGTATTCATGGATTAGTTATGAAAATGATTGACAGAACTATTAATGGTATCATTGACCATATTTTTATGGTCATTAGTGGCAGATTTTGAAAATATTCGGTAAAAATGTTCACCGTCATCAGCCATCTGCTCATTTTACTAAATGTTCGTTTACTAAATTCCCTGTGTAATTTATACGATTTGTAAATTTGCCATGTTTTTGAAAATTCAGTATCTTAAATATCAATATACATGTAGTTTGCCAATGAATAATCTAATTTCTGGAAAAACTAATTTACAGGTTTTGAATGGTGAAAGTTTTTGTGAGATATACATACAAGATATATTTAGGGTCATCTATTTTCAATTAGGAAATCCTTAAGGCGACTGTAATGTTTTGTATATTTTTGTATGCTGTTAAATTTACCTTTAAAAAGATGTTTGATAAGTACACAGTTTATGACAATAGGGTTAGTTTCCTCTATTGTTAGTTCACATACGTCGTGGATGTATTATCTGGTCAAACGTGGATGTACCGTCTGTGTAGCCAACATATTCACGTTTGAATGTTTATTTTCCATCGAACATTAACTTGATATACATGTAGTAGGAATTGGTATCGGAGATTTAATGTTTCTGTGAAATGTTACTGTGATATGTTCGTAGTAGGCATATATGAAAATTAAAGATATTTTCATATGTAAGTAATTTTATTCTCCATTTTGCATTTTGCATATAGTATAGTTCATTTTTTCTAAACTGTCAAAACATGAATAATTTCACAGTGAATGCATTTGTTAAAATTATCGTCGTGATACATTCATGAGTTTCCAAAAGTGTGTATTATGATCAATTAAAGCTGCTTATGCCGTATTATATGTTTTAGTCAATATAAATTTAATAACCATTAGGCCGCCAGTACAAAAACAATTCATTCAGTCACCGTGAAATTATTCAATCTTTGACAGTTAAGAAAAAACGGACAATTTGTTTTTGGGCGATTTTCAGCCCAGATACTTTGACATATTTTTGAATAAATTTCTTATGACCAGTTTAATTTTAACATCGTTGTATGTTGTGGCTTTATAAACGAAGTCCATGTTTCAATTCTATAACTGTCTCTGTCATTTCTTACCCAACATACTAGCTTTGCCAGTCTCTATCACCATGAGTACAATTATTATTTTTATACGCACGTGGTTCTATAATTATACTTTTATGCCTGTATATTGTGATTTATTTAGATTATATCTCTAATTTCTGTGTAGAAAGTATTACATATTGTTGTATGCTTTATTTGCGATATAGTTTGTAAGATGCTATGTGAACCTTACATTAATTAATGTTTTTCACATTTTAATGACAATGTTATTTAATATGTAAACTTTTTTGATTGAGTTAAACAATCAGTCAGTCTACTCGCCGTTCCTGGAAAAGATAAATCCCTAGATTTAGCTGTTAACCAGTTACACGATGCATACTTCCGTCCACTGTCCATCGTCCATGATCATTAATCAGTGTTAGGAAGGAGAATGGCCGTTTAAATTATTTCTTGACCAAACTTCGGAAGTATGCCCCGTTCCAGAATCGAGCACACGACACCTCTATCATAAGGCTTGCGAGCTACCAACTGAGCTAGCTGGGCGGAATGATATGTAAACAATTATGGGAGAATTTGATCAGCATTGTATAGGTATTTGATTCAATTTGTAAATACTTATAAATGCTCTATCTTCATTGATAAATGATAAAATTTCTGATATGCTTATATTGCGGTGCATGAACAAAATATCAAGTCTCCTTTAACCAATACCTAGGACAATAAAAAATAAATGTGAACTACAATATAAAAATCTGAGACCTTCCACACAAATGAATTAACCAGGGGCTTAAGTCAGTTACCTTCCCTAATAAAATCTGAAGCAATCCAATTGGTAAGTACGTCCTTACAGTTGGAATCCTCGGGTTTTATCATGAATTCCTATGTAAGGATAACACAATATTCCATCTAATATCTTTCTTGTTAATGAAGATATTTACAGAAGTGATGAAATTCAGATAGTCCTTTACCTTAAAAATATTTAGCTTGAATTTCAAACAAATTAAATGATTTACAAAAAAGCTAATCAAGATTAATTTTGGCAAATTGACATTGAAAACTAAGGGTAAAATCCGAGTAATACAACTAATTGGACCTACCTATTTGAAGAGTATTCAAGGGAAAATAACTGACTAAAGTCCCTTATTGTCGATATGCTAGTTTGTTAAAGGTACTCATTCACAGAGTCCAACTTAAATATCATTTTTTCTAAAACTATCATAATTATATGTAAACAATTTTGGAAGCAGGAAAGAAGTGTTCTGATAATGACAATTTTAGTGCAAATCGGCATACAACTACAAATGATGGTGTTTCATGTAGTATATATCTACCCCGTATGTCACGGTATAGATAATTTTAGTGCATTTTATAACTTTTATTTTATATTTCTGGCAACATATAGGTCAGTTTGTCTTATAATAATTAAGAATTATTTGTTTGACACAAGTACAGACACTGAATGGTATTTCGAAATTTTAGTATGTAAATATTTTAGATTTCAATTTATTTTTTTATAATTTCGTGTACTTGTATCGTTCAAAATCGCATACAATTAAATGTTCATGTTTCATTTATTTACATAAAATGTTTAGTTTATTTGAACGGAAATTAGCCTAGTATTTCTATATGAAAAATTCAAACGTTTGCTGTAGTATTTTTATTTATATAATTCTACCATCTCGTCCAAGGAAAGTCACGTCCTTTAAATAGTTCGCAACAATGAAATGTCACATTATACGCTTAGTTAAATTGTTTACGGTGAAATCATTACGGCCGTGGAATATTTATGAGAGAGAATATCTGAACAGAATCTGCAGCATAAAACATCGGTAAGAATGAGTATTTTTTACAATGTACATGTATTTTAAGCACAGTAATCGTATTATTGTGTCGTTTTCATGCTTTCTCGTGCTCATGCAATAAAACCCTTTGTCAATTGGTATCGACAAATGTGACCGTGGAATTATACTCTCTTCTCAGATACAGCCATATATCTGAGTAAAATAAGACAATGTTTTATTTGAATGTATACATACTGGAGTAGTGTCTACGATGGCTTTAAAATTGTTCTTGTTTAAAATTTGAATCTTTCCCTTTTTTTTTTAGTTTTGTCTGATCATAAAACAGGTTGATTTGAGGATATTTCTACTGTAATGAGAAATATGAGTCAGTTATCCTTCCTTGATAAAGTCTGAAGAGATCCAGTTGGCATGTTGGTCATATCAGTTGGAATCTTCGGACTTTATCGTTGAAGTCCTGTGTAAGGATAATAAAATATTTCATCAAATATCGTTCTTGTTAATTAAGATATTATTAAGAGTGATGAAAGTTAGATATATAGTACTTCAACAAAACAATACTTAGCTTGATTTTCAAGCAAATGAAATGATTTACAAAAAAGGTAGTTTAGATTGAGTGTCAAATTGACATGGAAAAATAAGGGTAAAATCCGAGTAATCCAACTGATTGGGCCTAGCTATTTGAAGAGTATGCAAAGGGATATAACTGACTAAAGTACCTTATTATCTGCTAAATACTTTATAGAGAATGCTTTGTAATCTAATTTAATAAAATAATTTAACGAAACAATGAACATGTAGTCATTGTTGTTGTATCTTAATGTATAGTGGCTGTACTCATCAGTTTTATTTATTGTTACTCCGTGTAACGTGTAAAACAATGAAACAAACGTTTTGGCTGGGTGTTGTGAGGTCTGATGAAAGCTGTATGATTTTTAAAAGAACATACATCACATACTCTTGACAAGGATTATCACATTATACAGTTTCGATGAACTAGCAAATTTAATGATAATTTTGTACACATGAAATGTGCTGCTTTTTTACTGACCAGTGCCCATTATAGGAATGCGATGATATTATAGGAGTGTGATGATATTCATGTTACAGATCAAAAGAATACAAATAAAAGTCGACAATAAGGCCACAACAAGTTGATGATATGTTCTACGGATTTTTCTGGAAAAAATGGTGCGAGCGAGCGAAGAAAAAAAAATCTTAATTCAGTTGCTTTATATAGCGGTTTGACCAAATTTTTATGAGCGAGCGAGGAAATAATTTTTTTTTGTAAAAACCGTCAAAATTAAGGTGCGAGCGAATCCATAGAACATATGATCAATTTGTTGTGGCCTAAATCTTATTCAAAACAGTCATGAAAGTTATTATTTTGAGATTTCTACCATATTTTATTATCAATACTCTGCTTTACGCTTTAAACAATTGTTCCATAAGTCGACAAATCCGTTCAATATATTTTAGTTGTGCATTCATATAATGTTTGTCGGTTCAATATAAAGATGTTTTCAATTCATATATTGTCAAAACGATAATATATAATGATAGTTGGTTTCATATATTGTTAACATAGTTTCATATATTTATTAAATACATCAATATAGTATTAGTTGGACTCATATTAATGTTGTTTTCTCTCGTGAAATTAAAATCCCTATTAATATATTTCCAGATTGAATACATGTAAAGGTACAGTACATTAGTTTCATACATCATTGATAAATTCTTTCAATATATTGTAAGTTTGCATTCATATAATATTTTTCGGTTCAATATAAAGATGTTTTTATTTCATATATTGTCGAAATGGACTAGTATACAGTACCAACCAAACGTTTGAAGACAAAAAAAGATTACAATTCTTGAAATTTGATTAGTATTATTGTAGAATCATTATTTAAAAAAAAAGTATGGTTTGTGATAAAATGAAAACAAATTTGATGAATGCAAAATATCTATGAGATTCAGCATCAGATATTCTAAAGCCTCCAAAACCATGTTTATTGTAATCATTTTCCATAACAGGTTTTATGCTATTTTTGTAGTCACAGTTATAATGATAATACTAACAAAAAATAAAGCAAAACTAAAAAGCATTTTAAAACAAGCAGTTATTAAATTTGAAATAAAAACTATTCAGTAGGCCTGAAAAGTGAAAATGTCTCTGAACTTTTTGTGGGTACTGTATAGATTGAACGGATTAATTAATTGGAAAAGAGCGGTATAAGACAGTACTGGCTTTCCATACATTGTTATCTCAGTATTATACATGCATGTTTATATGCTTGCCACAGCTTAAAGATGTTGTAATGGATCACGATTTGTATTTACAGTACAGTATAACCTCTGTAGAGCGGCCTTCTACAGAACAAATCCTCTGCACAACAACAACGTAGATATTTTCCTTAGGCAGGATTTTTATTGAATTTAACTTCTGTAGAGCAACAACCTCTGTACAGCTATTTTAGTCTCTCCCATTTGATGTTTTTCAAGAAAGGTTGTACTGTACCAACCAAAATTACATTTATGCAAACTGTTTTATAAAATAAAATTTTATTTCAATTTTTTTTTCTCATAAGAATAGTTTTAATTGAATGTAAGACAACTGGTCCCCTCGTAGTTTTGCCAGGCTGGACATCTGAACTGACATTGGACCATGCAGTTGCCTACCCCTGTCAAAAATGACATGGGACCAGTTGTAAGCCTCCCGTTTAAATTGATTGTAACATTTGTAAGGGGGGTAAGCATGATACTACATATACAATTGTAATTGATATTCATGTCCATGTATTTATAGTTATGTTTTAATTACTCAAGTATTAGTAAACTTTAAACAAATCACACATTTACAAAACTGTTAAGGTAATTAAGAATGGCACTTTATAAGTAAATTTATATGCCAGTAGGTAAATACTTTACCCTAGTTTATCATACCCCCATCACACTGATATAAAAATACAGTGTTAATAAGGTGAAATATCATATCATAGATGTATATTGATATACCTTTCACATAAAAAACGCCTGCAATAAATAAAGATATGATCATTATTCATATGACTTATAGGACGATTATAAATAAACAAATATCATTAAATTCGTGAAATCAGGCTCGAAACTTTAGGTACAGTCAGATTTTATTCGGCGAGCCGTGACAGGTTGGATGAGTCCAATAATAAACCATGACGATAGGTATTGTTCGACAATGAGCATTGGCGGGTGTTTGCACTTTTAAAATTGGTATGATTCATACCCATGTTAAACACAAATTACTAATGCGCAGTCATAGAAGTTCGGATAAAAGTAGCAAGCAAGTCGGGCTAGTAATTAATGATTTTTTACTAGCTCAAATAATACATGTATTCTATGAGCCCTAAATATATTTTAGTTTTGACGCTGTAACCATTTGTCTGGTTCCTGAAAGACAAACATGTTGGTAAATGAAATACACAACGATACGGTCCCCAGAGGGTGCCGCTATTTTCTTGGCAGTATGTGCATGCTGGACAGTGTACATTTATAATGCTTAAAAAGTAAAATGACATAAGCAACCTGCTCGATACATAGAGCTGCATGATATTTTGTAAACAAAACAGAAATATTGATGTGCACAAGCATGTGGGGCTAGTAAAAATTGTTTTTAGCCCCACTGAAAAACTACTATCTTTTTTGCTGTCGGGCAAGGACGAATTTCGACCACTGATTGTTGAACTACTATATCATGCGTATAAGTTTTACGCAGAGGGCTAAACTAGAGTAATATTGACACGTCAACTGATTCCATACTTAGAGTTGATCCTGTATGTATCTTCGATTCAGTAAAGTGCGCTCCATTATAAAGACAACCTTGAATATTGTAAAAGCATGGGATATTGGCAATTTTTAAGTACTGAATGCTTAATTTAAGAAGAAAAAGTTCCCTATGTTAAGACCACTCCGATTATCGATTATGACGGTCCTAGAAGCTGAACTTTACTGTATTCATGGATTAGTTATGAAAATGATTGACAGAACTATTAATGGTATCATTGACCATATTTTTATGGTCATTAGTGGCAGATTTTGAAAATATTCGGTAAAAATGTTCACCGTCATCAGCCATCTGCTCATTTTACTAAATGTTCGTTTACTAAATTCCCTGTGTAATTTATACGATTTGTAAATTTGCCATGTTTTTGAAAATTCAGTATCTTAAATATCAATATACATGTAGTTTGCCAATGAATAATCTAATTTCTGGAAAAACTAATTTACAGGTTTTGAATGGTGAAAGTTTTTGTGAGATATACATACAAGATATATTTAGGGTCATCTATTTTCAATTAGGAAATCCTTAAGGCGACTGTAATGTTTTGTATATTTTTGTATGCTGTTAAATTTACCTTTAAAAAGATGTTTGATAAGTACACAGTTTATGACAATAGGGTTAGTTTCCTCTATTGTTAGTTCACATACGTCGTGGATGTATTATCTGGTCAAACGTGGATGTACCGTCTGTGTAGCCAACATATTCACGTTTGAATGTTTATTTTCCATCGAACATTAACTTGATATACATGTAGTAGGAATTGGTATCGGAGATTTAATGTTTCTGTGAAATGTTACTGTGATATGTTCGTAGTAGGCATATATGAAAATTAAAGATATTTTCATATGTAAGTAATTTTATTCTCCATTTTGCATTTTGCATATAGTATAGTTCATTTTTTCTAAACTGTCAAAACATGAATAATTTCACAGTGAATGCATTTGTTAAAATTATCGTCGTGATACATTCATGAGTTTCCAAAAGTGTGTATTATGATCAATTAAAGCTGCTTATGCCGTATTATATGTTTTAGTCAATATAAATTTAATAACCATTAGGCCGCCAGTACAAAAACAATTCATTCAGTCACCGTGAAATTATTCAATCTTTGACAGTTAAGAAAAAACGGACAATTTGTTTTTGGGCGATTTTCAGCCCAGATACTTTGATATATTTTTGAATAAATTTCTTATGACCAGTTTAATTTTAACATCGTTGTATGTTGTGGCTTTATAAACGAAGTCCATGTTTCAATTCTATAACTGTCTCTGTCATTTCTTACCCAACATACTAGCTTTGCCAGTCTCTATCACCATGAGTACAATTATTATTTTTATACGCACGTGGTTCTATAATTATACTTTTATGCCTGTATATTGTGATTTATTTAGATTATATCTCTAATTTCTGTGTAGAAAGTATTACATATTGTTGTATGCTTTATTTGCGATATAGTTTGTAAGATGCTATGTGAACCTTACATTAATTAATGTTTTTCACATTTTAATGACAATGTTATTTAATATGTAAACTTTTTTGATTGAGTTAAACAATCAGTCAGTCTACTCGCCGTTCCTGGAAAAGATAAATCCCTAGATTTAGCTGTTAACCAGTTACACGATGCATACTTCCGTCCACTGTCCATCGTCCATGATCATTAATCAGTGTTAGGAAGGAGAATGGCCGTTTAAATTATTTCTTGACCAAACTTCGGAAGTATGCCCCGTTCCAGAATCGAGCACACGACACCTCTATCATAAGGCTTGCGAGCTACCAACTGAGCTAGCTGGGCGGAATGATATGTAAACAATTATGGGAGAATTTGATCAGCATTGTATAGGTATTTGATTCAATTTGTAAATACTTATAAATGCTCTATCTTCATTGATAAATGATAAAATTTCTGATATGCTTATATTGCGGTGCATGAACAAAATATCAAGTCTCCTTTAACCAATACCTAGGACAATAAAAAATAAATGTGAACTACAATATAAAAATCTGAGACCTTCCACACAAATGAATTAATCAGGGGCTTAAGTCAGTTACCTTCCCTAATAAAATCTGAAGCAATCCAATTGGTAAGTACGTCCTTACAGTTGGAATCCTCGGGTTTTATCATGAATTCCTATGTAAGGATAACACAATATTCCATCTAATATCTTTCTTGTTAATGAAGATATTTACAGAAGTGATGAAATTCAGATAGTCCTTTACCTTAAAAATATTTAGCTTGAATTTCAAACAAATTAAATGATTTACAAAAAAGCTAATCAAGATTAATTTTGGCAAATTGACATTGAAAACTAAGGGTAAAATCCGAGTAATACAACTAATTGGACCTACCTATTTGAAGAGTATTCAAGGGAAAATAACTGACTAAAGTCCCTTATTGTCGATATGCTAGTTTGTTAAAGGTACTCATTCACAGAGTCCAACTTAAATATCATTTTTTCTAAAACTATCATAATTATATGTAAACAATTTTGGAAGCAGGAAAGAAGTGTTCTGATAATGACAATTTTAGTGCAAATCGGCATACAACTACAAATGATGGTGTTTCATGTAGTATATATCTACCCCGTATGTCACGGTATAGATAATTTTAGTGCATTTTATAACTTTTATTTTATATTTCTGGCAACATATAGGTCAGTTTGTCTTATAATAATTAAGAATTATTTGTTTGACACAAGTACAGACACTGAATGGTATTTCGAAATTATAGAAAAAATAAACCAAATCTGTGAACTAGTACCTTTAAAATACAAAAAAGAATGTATATTAGTTTGTGGTTACAAGTTTATTGTTTAGTAAGTAATATCAAACTATGCATTCACATATTGATAAAGATTCCACGATGTAAATTGAACTTATGATACAGCAAGTTTAAAAGCATCCATGATGAACAGTTGTATTTAGTTCATGTACAAATCAGTTCACCCATTGAATTTCAGTCATGCATAATTAATAGGCCAGTCACGATTGAAATAGATCTGAATTTATAATGTAACATACATTTTAAAATATAAAATCAATTAAATTCAAAATCAGTTTAATTCAACAGTGGGCTTCTTTCCAAAAATCATATATTTAATGTTACCATAATGTTGTAAGTATGTACTTTTACAGATTGAACACAGCTGACACCAAGTAGTTTCTTCTTACTTGATTGCAGCGTGTGATGAACAAATAAACTCTCTCTGAAAGACAAGTAAGATGGATGTTGAGTTCTATCGTGGTGGGAGATCCCCGGATGGTAGTAGGCTACGTTCTTCCACAGATAGGTATTCTGGTACGGGGAGCTATGATTACTTGTATGAAGGGAAGAATGGTGATTCAAGATTTTATCATGGACATAACAACAGAGGGTCGAGTAGACGTTCTAGAAACAGCACACAAAAGGTGAGAATGTTTTAATTTTGTAGAAATTTTATTTTAGCTTCTTCTTCATATCCCAGTATTGTGCAGAATCCCCTCTTGGGCATCGTCGCACAGGTTTATTTATATAGGTCAATGAGAGGAGTGCAAAAATAAAACTTATGTAATAATTGCAAAACATTGCATATGGTTTTCAAACGCACGCTTCTTACCGAAATAGACATTATAGGAATTCTATCATTACAAGATTATTTCACGTCGTCGGGATTGGATTTGTTTCGAATCAAGGCGAAGCTGGACTTTCAAATCTTATATAAAATGTATATAAACATTTAATTGAAATGATGTATAAATAAATTTAATTGAACTTATTGACGAATGTATAAATACATGTACATTCGTCAATAAGTTCAGTTAAATTTATTAGTAAAATAAACATGATCAAATTCTATGTATGAGAAACTCAATGCAGCGTTGTATTTAATAGTATAAAAGCAAGCCAATTTCAAACAACGGTGTATCTAATTTCCATTAGTTATTGTCAAAAACCAAATTCTCAGTAGTGAAAAGACTGATTATGTAATTTTCTGAAGTGATAGAAAGGTTATATATGGGGCTTTATATCGCATTTCAACATGTTTCAGTTATATCACGGCGGTCACTCGTGCTATTCCCGAGCCCTTGACAGTAGGGGCTGTAAAAATACGGTAGAAACTGCATTGCAATATATTGCAATATACGCAAACCCGTAATGCAATATATTTATACATTGCAATACGTACTGGTTTTTTTGTGTAAGCACGCAAAGCATGAATTAGTGCATGTGCATCGTCTTAATTGGATCAGCATAGCATACATTTTCAAATGATCTCTTATTCAAATGTTTAAAAACTAGTGTAAAATGGACTAAAAGTTAGAAAAATGCACATTTTGAAACGAACTCTCGACGATATTTTTTTCGTATTTGATTAAATGAAAAAAAAAATCAAACTCCTCGGAGATACATATTATGTTATGTTGATTCAAGAGTCGAACCCACGTCCCATGGACCAGATGCGCTACCGACTGAGTTAAATGGGTGGGTACTGAACGTGGTTATGTAATAATAGAAACTAATTGTCGTGATCTATTTATTTCTTGAGTGATGGATTCTTGAACTACATAAAAATAACATAATGAATTTCCACGGCGGAAATCCATTAATTGGGATTTTTGTTCTCGTTACTTGCTTGTTGTGTTCTTTTTAACAACAGTTTAAAAACTCTAAAAACGTATCCTTTTTGCTCTTTGCTATGTTGTTGTTCCTGATACGTATGCTTATACCTCCTTTGAAATATGCCATATAGGGCAGAAGTAGTCACTGACGGAAGTATGTGCCTAGATTAATGGTTAACAGCTAAATTAACTTTCCAGGAACAGTGAATAGGTGGACAGACTGCCGTGATACAACTTATACAATGTGTTGCTTCGGCGTTAAACCCAACAAACAAACAAACTTTAAAATATGTTCTGAATCAGGATCTTGGTTTAAACGTGTATCATGAAAAATAAACGATTCAGTAATGTTATCTTGAGTGGAGGACTTATTATTTCAGACTAAACTTTACTTACAATGTCTTAAGAAAATGTACAAAGGTGTTTCATTAACGCTATCGAATAAAGTTGCCTTAACGATCTCTGACTATTCTCCCATTGGAATTATTTCAGGAGAGGTTAATTGGTAGACTAGTTCGAGCTAATTAAGCTATTTTGTTCCCTAAGAATTATGAAGGTTCAGTCTTGTCTGCTTATGAAATGTTGATTTTAATAAGTAATATTTGATTGAACTGTGAGTGTTTTTGTTGACGTCATAACTTAGCACCTACTGTAAAGAAAGCTGACATACGATGACACTTTATTACAAATTAAGTCAATATTAATTTAGCTCAATGCATGGTTAATTTAAATGCTT
This sequence comes from Mactra quadrangularis, assembly GCA_025267735.1. Taxonomy (NCBI): domain Eukaryota; kingdom Metazoa; phylum Mollusca; class Bivalvia; order Venerida; family Mactridae; genus Mactra; species Mactra quadrangularis. Next base: position 34,754,598 of record CM046308.1, on the reverse strand, counting down.
AATTAGTCAAGAATTAGGATTTTTGAATAATTAGCAACATTAAAAATTACCATTATAGTCAATGAGTGTTTCTCTTGTCTATGAATATTATAAACACAACTAGTATATGGCATACACTAACAAGTAAACGACATACGAAAGTAAGTTAGACCAAAATGTTTCTTTGCAAGATAAGCGTAGTTTTTTAATCACTAATCACTAATGTAATTAATAATAAATGTAAATTTTGTTCATGCGCCACATGGGCGGATCCAGCGGGGGGTTTCAGGGGGGTCTGGACCCCCCCTAGAATTTGGAAAACGTACATGTCCATTAGTGTATTTCTTGCTTGTAAATCATTTTTAAGTACATGTACTATAAAGTAATTTTTCTCGGTGCTTAACATAGATTTAATGGTTATGTATTTTTTATTATCAATACATGTATTTTGCATTTTTTTCCGCAAAATGTGTAGAATGTGGTTGTGGTTCGAGGTTCGGATCCCCCTAGAAAAGTTCGGACCCCCCTAGAAAAAATCCTGGATCCGCCCCTGCGCCTATTAGACCAAACTTGACACTCTGAGATCTCACATACTTATGAACTTTCGATATTTTATAATGATGAGCTACGTTAATTGGAGGGGAAGGATATTATAGATTCAATGTTATATGATACCGTCCATATTCAAATAATATAAATTCATATTGACCTGTCACTCGTATGCGATTAACATGAATAGCAAGAAAGAATAGACTCGGTTCAATACAATTATTAAAATTACTGTTTTTGTCTGTTTAAATACGTGCTAAATTGCAATATAATTGAGATTAAGGGAAACCAATAAGGTTATTAATGTTTAATTATTTGTTTAACAATTAAGAGTGTTTAAGCTTCCATTATGAAGGTAAATTACTGGACTATTACATGTAGAAAGATAATATTGATAGTTCTATTGATAAAATACTACAACAAAGGTAGGAAAGTAGGGGACATCACGGATTTTGATCAATGATCTTTATATACAAAGACTGACTAATGCCACTTTAGAGTAGATTTGATGCAAATTTAGGATTGATATATATATATATAAAGTTTTCATTGTTTTGTCTGAAATAGTAATCATCATCACTTTGGTTAGAGCCAGATAGTCACTCGGAACACCTCGGCGAGTGTTGATCATCAGTTTACGGAATCATCCGAGTGGTTTTCCGAATGTCGGAGAGCAAGAACGCCTCGTTGTCTTACTAATTACTTGATTCGGTGACTAAGGACTATTTATAGGAATGGCACCACAAGCTGGGGTATGTTTTTTGGCAATACTTATTACTTATTTCATTCTAACTTTGTTATATAACTTAATTATAGCGTCAGTCCCTAAGTTATCATTGACAATAACTAATAATCTCATTAATATTTTAAAATAAGAGTATACTTTTATTACAAGGTATTTAAATATCACTTGGTAGACACTGCATATTTCGACATATTTAAATTAGCACTTCATACAGACAAACCTGCGAAACACAGCCAGACAAGCGAGACACAGAAAAACAATACATGTTCAGGTGGTTGAATACTGAATACAATGTTAATCGAAAATAACGTTTAAAAGTTAGGAGCTGTTTTTTCTAAGATGCTTTAGTACGAAAGACCGGAAGTGCCATTTCAACTTCATGATTTCCCGACTTCATCTTCAAGAATTCACATTTTTAACTTCGTGAATTCACGTTTTCAACAAACGGAATTCATGAATTCACGATTTCAACTTCATGAATTCGCGATTTCAACTTCACGAATTCAACTTTGTGAATTCATGAAGCTGAAATCGTGAATTCACAAAGTTGAATTCGTGAAGTTGAAATCCTATATTCGTGAATTTGAAATCGTGAATTCGTGAATTTGAAATCGTGAATTCATGAAGTTGAAATCGTGAATTCATGAAGTTGAAATCGTGAATTCGTGAAGTTGAAATCGTGAATTCATGAAGATGAAATCGGGAATTCGTGAAGTTGAAATGGCCCTACCGGTCTTTCGTACTTTAGTCATGGATATTGCTAAATACAAGTGACCGCTAACACAGGTTTGAATACAGCAGTGTATATGTAAACTAAATCTAAAATTTTGATTTGGTTCAATAAGTATGAAAAGAATAATTTCCTATCAAAGATGATCATATGAATCTATTTTTAAATAAATCGGAACAAATTTTTTCACGAAGTGAACAATACAGATTTACATCGTAGATACAAACCAAACCTAAGATTAAACTGTAGAACATGTAAATATTGTTGTACAATGTTGGATAATAAAGTATTACTTTATATGTTTTAAAAATACATGTATATATTTAGTGGTCAAGTCTTCTTTTTCATCTTTAAAAGGTTGTACAACTACATCTAAAATATTTGTATTGATCTAGCTATTGCTTAAATGATGTTAAAATCAGTTCTGGTCGTTAACTCACAATGCTGGAATAATTGGGTGGATCGACTGACTTAATAGTCCATGAGCCGAGACCGTTTATTTTCAATTTCGGGGCATGCTTTGATTTTGATATATGTTGTTCTACATTGAATGTAGTTTTCAAAATGGGGCATGAAAAGTGTCGTATCCTGGCAAGGATATGTGAAATTCAAGATGGCGTCCAAGATGGCCGCTAAGATATCTGGAAAAGCTTTTCTGTGATGTTTTGAGTCTAAATTATTTAATTTTCAATGTAGACATCCTAAAACCATGTCATTTTATTGGAATAAGAATGGAAATGAATTAACAGTCACAACTATTTTAAAACATTTTAGGCTTTTTCGAAAAAAGACCAAAATATCGTAAAAATGGCAAAATTTTACATGTTTTTCTGATTCCACTCAGTTTCAAAAGCTGTAAAAGTTTGTTTTAGTGTTATAACTTGTATCATTTATTTTTTTCAATGCAACATCACTTTAGAAAGATATCTAGATAGTTACATTCATTTGATCATTTGTTTTCATTTAACATTTGTATAATTTCAGAAAAATGATGTTAAAAAATCACAAGATGATTCTGCTAGCGTGGCATCAATGGATTCTGTTGGTAAAAAGAAAAGTTTTCGTAGGCTTATCAGTAGATTTGCTGAGAAAACTTCCATGGTTGGAGTGCCTTATATAAACAACGCTAAATTTTGGTGGGCAAAAGTAATATGGAGTTTTATGTTACTTGTAGCATTAGCTGTGATGACTTTACACTTGTGGTACTTAATCGACCAGTTCTTTCAATTTCCTATTCAAACTAGTGTCTCTTGGGTTTTCCCCTTTATCATTTCCTCAGATTACTATATGCAATACTAACTTAATACACAAGGGACGTTTAAAAAAGTATGAAGGTGCACATGAACTAAAAGATTTAGTTCATGCATTACAACCTGAAAATTTAGTACCACATCAATATGACAAAGATTATGATCCTTTTGCTGATTATTATGACGACCCACCACCTGACTATGGCTCAGGACCACCCCCGGATGGCTCAGGACCACCCCCGGATGGCTCAGGTCCACCCCGGATGGCTCAAGTCCACCCTCAGGCGGCTCAAGTCCACCCCCGGACGGTACAAGTCCACCCACTGGAAGCTCAAGTATACCCCCGGATGGCTCAAGTCCACCCCCGGACGATACAAGTCCACCCACTGGAAGCTCAAGTATACCCCCAGATGGCTCAAGTCCACCCCCGGATGGTACAAATCCACCAATGCGCGGCTCAAGTCCACCCCCGGGTGACTCAAGTCCACCCCCTGATGGCTCAGGTCCACCCACAGATGGCTCGGGACAATCTAATGGAAATAATGATCCAGACAACTATGGTGACAGTCCAGTATCAACAGATGTCACGGTAGGAAGCACTAAACCACCAGGTGTAGGAGGTAGTGGGTCGCCATCTAGTGGAGGGGGTGGCAAGACGCCACCTGGTGGGGAGAGTGGTACAAAGCCACCTCCTCCTGAAGGAAGCGGAGGCTCTCCACCACTAAATGTGAGTATATTTTACTTATGATAATACTATAGATCATTACCTTCTAACATTCATATTGCGTAGTTCTCAGCAAGCTTACGAGCCTGATCATGTTCATAGAATGTAAGCTTCTCTAAGAGTTAATGTGTTTTAGAAAAAAGTTTTTCTAGTAAGGTAGCGTATAGATAATAGGATGGAGTAATCAGTTCCTAATCAAATATTTTTTCACCAATGTAAACTGACTAATGACATTGATGAACTTTATACACTGTGTTACCCAATGCTTATTTAAATTCAATGTCACATTTTTACGCATCAGATAAATGTAATCATATTGTTTCTATTTGTTTTGATTTATCATATTTTAATCTTGATTATGATACCTTACTTCTAGAGACGCAGGCGATTTGTAGAGAATTATGATAAGTTAAATCTTTCCAACTATCGTGAAAAAGATGGTGCAAACAGACGAAATTATATACCTGAAGACGACGATTTTTTTGATGATTTTTACGATGCTGAACTAGATTCACAGACAGAAATATTAGATATATTTAATGAATTATATATGGACATTCCTAAGTAAGCATATTTAAAGTATAATTCTTTATTAACTTTTGTAAGGATTTATTCAAAAATCGATATGATTGGCCTGCATCAGCATAAAATGAACGAACATGTTTGAACAAAGTTAACATAAGAATGAACGAACAATGAGCTATAAATCAATATCAAATCAATCGTATTTTATGTAGAATGACGTTGTTCCGCATGGATGCATTTGGTACCAACACAGCCTATCTGACTAAACCAACAATATGACTTAAAGTTTCGAATATTCACTATTGCCACAAAGTATATCTATTCAATTTTACAATATATATTTACAATGTGGATCAAGTACATAGTTAATGGTACATATTAGTTCTATCAAAAGGTCAATACATGTTCTCCTTAATTCCTTTAAGTTATGAGAATTAGCAAGATTAATCTTGATACATTGGATTTACTAGTTAAGCTACAGTCCTATAAACATAAAAATGCCCGTTAGGGCACCGTACGGGCGCCGTGCGATAAAGCTCCGCAAGGACCCGTACGAACTCTTGCGTACCCGTACCAACTGTTACGTTTTTTACCACGGTCCCTGGGATGAGCCCAGGATACACGTTTCAGTTTCAAAGTCAAATCGTAAACAAAATCGTGGCCGAGTATGGATTAAACATGCATATCTTCCAGCTACGGATCCGTACGGGTGTGTTGTTTTGTACCATGTGCGTACCGTCACCTTGATACGCAAGGCTTCCCACGGACTACGACTGTCTGCACGTACGGGTCCGTAACAAGCCACGATTTTATGGGACTGAGGCATTAGAGGTTATTAAAGAGGACAAGTGTGACTTACAGAAGATATCGGTACCCTTTATAAGGTATTGGTCCGCGGGCTTCAGCGCGAGGGCTTTGCCGGGGTAAGTGTGCGGATATCAACCTAAGGCACACTTTTCCTGTTCCATAACCTAATTATTGCATATTTTGACTCTTTATAATGATTCTTCCAAAACAAAAACACACTGAATTTTTGCTATTTTATATCATTTTTTTACTCAATTGTCATCAAACTAGGTCAGGATGCTTGTTTAGGTAATTGCTCGAATTAGTTTTACCATGGGTAGTATTGGATGAAAACTATGTCACGGGAGTTAGAAATAGAAAAATCATGCTAATACTCTTAGTGGTGGCTACATTTTTATCCAAATATACTGAAAATTCGTGTACAAAAATTGTCTTGAATTTACTCTGATTCACGTATGAATCAATGGTACTGAGTAAAGTCTACGCAGCGTCATGAGGCGCTCACCAACAGACAGATAACTGTTTTATATTTTTCAGACATGAAAGAGCATATCTTGGACACAATATTACAGACATGTTAGTTAGTTGTACATTCAATGGAAGAGTATGCTCTGCTAGGTAAATTGTTATACAATATTGTAATTATAATGCAGAAAACTATTGACCCCATAATGAGTTCATTTTAATCTATGGGTTGTGGTTTTGAGCATGAACATTTATAATATTAGTAATTTAATAACTAATTTTCATCTTTATTTTTTTTCTAAGAATAGAAGAGTTTAAGCTAAGACCCTCTTCGAAAGCGAGAGGCTAAGGACTGAGGGCCAAGAGTTAAGTAAATTTAATTTTTCTTTCACTTGTAGCTTGTAAAAATATAAAGGTTTATGAAGTTGAATTGGTTCTACAATATAAATATAACATAAGGCAGGTGCATTTTTTGAAATTTTGTTGAGCGGTGGTTGTTGTTTGCATAATATGATCGCTTGTAACATTTATCATATACAAAACATTACACTTTTACAGTATGTTTAAACTTCATCAAACATCATCGTATGGTAATTGTTGGTCTATAACATCAGAGAAATCCAAAGTACTTTCAGCTGGACCAAGAACAGGTAACACTTCTAACATTATTATACTAATCCAAAAGCGGTTTCTGAACCAGAAGTTAGTACACTAGAATTCCAATATGACCAATAAAGCTCTAATCATAGTATGGTAGGTTATTCCATTTGGTTTGATTGTTTTGGTTTTACGGCGCACCAACACAGAAAGGTCATATCGCGCTACTCCATTTGGAAATGGGACAATTAAGCATGATGTCTTCCTCTGAACTCTTCCTCTGAAGTTATTAGCTACTTGTTAGCTACTGAGCGATTATAGATATGGAAAAACAATCATGAAAAACGGGGTTATGTAGGTCAGCAACTGTAATCATCTGAAATATTGTGGTTTGATTGTCTTTTACACTATATAGCAAGGTAATATATTACACCAGGTACCTAGCAACCATAATATAGTTGAATTGGTTAAGTATAACAACAAGTATTTATACAAAATGCTTTGATTTACATAGCAGCCAAAGTTTGATAATTTACGACAGGACGCCCAAAGCGTCAAGTCCAGCAATGACTACAGCTGATGACCCCCAAAGACTGGCCAGAAGTCCAACTGGCCATTGATAAAAAATGAATTTTACTCTGTTTCAATGACAGACTTAAAGAACTTATTATAAAGAAATTAGGGTTTGCAATAAAGTCATCGCTACTTAGTGACATAATGTTCCGTTTACGCATATACATGAGCCATGTAAAGAATACCTCATCTTTAGAAAAATCGAGTAACAACAATTTTATGTTGCACTATTTAATCATTATGTCTAAGTCTGGTGATATATCTAGAAGAGATGGAGTATTTGAAAGGTATAACTAATGGTTTTGGTGCAAGAATACAAGTTAGTGAACAAGGTACTCATCCATTCCCTGCTGAAGAAGGTCATTTTATACCAGCTGCCATGGAAACCTCCATTGGACTTAAACTGGTATGTCATTACACTATTTTATATTCAATATCATTAAGCTTAGTCATTGAATTACTTATAAAAGATTTATATGATTGGTCAAATTTTATATATTTATAATGGCGGGTGAACAAATCGGTCATTAAAACAACAACTTTATTTAATCACGTTTTGTAAACTTATACAGTTAATCAAAGTTTCAACAAGCTTACTATGAAAGTAATTTAATTGTTGCACGGATCTGTATTAGATGGACTTGCAGAACGATAAATATGCCCCGCGATTGGTTATTTCCGCCAATCGTCGTTTTTATTGACCTCGGTTCACCTCGTCGTTTCAGCGGCGGCTGCAGGATTTTTTCGGGGGGGGGGGTCCAAACCTTTTCAAAGGGGACCACAAACTTGCGAACCACAACCACATTAAACACTGTTTGCAGAATAACTCAACATATTCATAATACAAACTACATAACCATTTGATCTATCTTAAGCACAAAGGCGAGCGAAGCGAACCTAATAAAAATTGTCCCATGCTACTTAAAATAGCTTACAGTTAAAAGATACACTCATGGTCGGATACATTTTGGAAAATTCAGTGGGGTCCGGACCCCCTGACCCCACGGTTGATCCGCCTATTCGTTTACTGTGTATACTACGGTGAATTTCAGTTTGATATTCCCTGGCTAGGATTTCGAATCAACTCTTTAATTACCAATTGATTTCGAATTGCGAATAGTTTTAAATGATCGTCATCACATACTATTGCGCAGTTTTGGCTTCAAACTCGAGGAAACACAAGATTGGCCCAACATGGTTTCTTATGCGAGCCATGTTCAACTGCATTGAACGAGTCTATTGATCAAATACATCTAACACGTACATGTGATTTATTTTAAAGAAAGAATGGTTACAACTACGCTACAGAATAAAGCTTCAAATTTTAAACAGACAACGAAAAATAATCTATTTTTGTAAAAAACAACGTTGACTGCTACAGATGCTTTTTAATGTATATTGTATTTCCTTTAAAACTAATCAATTTAGATAAATATTTTCAGATAACATTGGAAAGAAAGGGATTGCCTTATGGTAAATGTAATGATGGGGTCGAATTTGAAAAGAAACATGGCGTCAAGTATGCAAGACGTGTAAGTATGTTATCTCGACACTATAAGTGACAATGTCTGTGGTCCAGTAAACTTAAGTGCGCTTTGTTATATCAATTGTTAAAATCTAAACAGAGATTCTGCTGATTTCAAACATCGTCGGCAATCACAGCACTTTCGTCAACAGGCGGCCGGTGCGGTCCCGAAGCAAAAGCACTGTAAATACATATGAATAAAGTGTTTTTGCTTTCGGACCGTGCCGGCTGCCTGTGCTTTCTTCAGTTACACTCCATACGTAACGCAGCATAGCAGAGTAATGTATCTTGGGATACCCGACGATGATTTCCAAAGACAATTTAAATGTACATGTCTGAGATTCTTGTATCTTTGTTAGAATATTTGGAAATTACTGTAGTTTAAATAATTTGTGAAGCCGCCGGCCAGCTCAGTTGGTAGCGCGCAAGTCTACTAATCGAGGGGTCGTGGGTTCGATTCCCGGGCGAGGCTTCCTTTCGTGGAGTTTGGTAATGAAATTATTTCTAAGGCGATTCTCCCTCCTACCAACGATTTTAATTATGTAGGGCAGTTGTGAGTCACTGACAAAAGTATGTGCTTAGTAGTTGGTTAACAGCTAAATCCAGAGATTTAGCCTTTCCAGGAACAGTGAGTAGATTGACTGACCGCCGTTATATGACCTATACAATGTGTTGCTACAGCGTTAAACCCAACATAGAAAATAAATTGTGTACATTTGTCATGATATGTTTCATAATCTGATGTCTAAAAATCTATTTCATTGAAATAAATTGTTAAAACTAAATCTGCTAATTCTTATATTAACTCAAGATGACCAAATCCTGCCCTGCGTTCAGTTACCGCGAACGTTACAAAACGTTCCGTAACAATACATTAAAAACTCCTCGGCCATTCGCTGCAAATAATCACGGGCATATTTAGACGCTATTTTGAAACTACCGGTGTTAAAGTAAACAAATATATGATCGTTTAGGCATTGAGTAATGTTTCGTTTTTAGTCCGTAAATTTTGAAACATCACTCATTGCCTTAACGATCTTATATTTGTGTGTTAGATTAGGTGATTCGCAGCGAATGGCCGAGGAGTTCCGAATGTATCGTTGTGTAACGTTCTGTAACGTTTTGTGTAATTGAACACGCAGCTGATATAAGTCGGCGAGCTTACCATATTGTGAATACAAGACTATAAATTAAAATTGATTATCTTTCAACAGGTATGTCAAGCTGTATGTGAAAGTACTGCAATAAAAAATAAATGTAATTGTTTTGATGACAGTAATGAAGAAATGTATGATCAACGTGATCCGAATTTTAGACCATGTCGTTCAGTAACTGGTTAGTCTTATTTTCCTTTAAACTATTCATAACATTGTATTCTAAATCATAATTTACTAGGGTGTAAAAGTTTTTGCAGAAAGATATACACTGCCCTTCAAATGTCCCTTCACGCATTCTGATACATTGCAATAAATATAGAATTTCAAAAAGTTGTAAAAGTAGTTATTTTTTAATTATTATCAGTTGAGTCGATTTGTTAGCCTTTTCTATTTTAATGTGTAATTGGTCAAATAGAGTGTTCATTTTTTGTTAAAAATACTTTGTCCAGAGTTATCAGTATCACACATACAGTAATTGAGCAATGTAAACTCAAATTTGTCATGACATTTCTTTTCAGAAGTTGAATGTATGGTGAAAATACAAAGTGAAAATATTGAGCATGGAACATGTGTTTGCGACAATCCTTGCAGGTATACATGTTTATAATTGTTTCTATATCTATGTACAATTAGCTACAAAGAACTTAGTCTCCACTTTCAAATGCATGTAGCCATATAAGAAAAATAACCATTATACATTTTGAAACATCATTTTGGTATTTTAATGACATGATATTAATTAGTGTGAATTACATTCGAATTTTTTTTCAAATTTGTTTAGTTACAACTATATATAAAGGATAAGGAATTACTTTCAAGGCCGTATATAATGCATCCTCATAGATCTGATGGGACCTTAATAAAAACAAAGATTCTTCATAATTATCTGCTACTATGAATACATAGGGGCGGATTCAGGATTTTTTTCCAGGGGGGTCCGAACTTTTCTTGGGGGGGGGTCCGAACCTCGAACCTTTGCAGAAAAAAATGCAACATATTGATAATAAAAACTACATTACCATTAAATCTATGTTAAGCACCGAAAAAAATTGCTTCGTGCTACTTAAAAATATACTAATGAACAGGTACATTTTCCAAATTCTAGGGGGGTCCGGACCCCCCTGACCATCCCCCGCTGGATCCGCCCATGATACATTATACAATGGATGAATCAATTAGATTGACTTCTTCAGATTGATGATAAAATGTAAAGCAGTGAAAATTACATTCAGATTGATTGTAATATCAATAAAAATGTCAGTAATGATTGATTGGGAAATAATAATCATAAACATACATTCGTATGAACATTATTTGGAACACTCGACGCCCAAACACTTGCATGAAATTTTTAGCATGATTGGTCTCAAGAGTTACCTGTTTATGACTTGGTCAACGTTAGTGTTATGATTATTGTCAGACTAGTTTTTATTGATGTTTAGCATGACTTCATGTAAATTTTGATGTATGCTTTTCATTTATTTATGTTTAAATTGTACGATGTTTAGTGCCAAAGACATTTAAAAGTTGATATTCCACATTAAACTGCAACAGTAAATTACCTGAATTTCATTAAACATACAGAAGTTTAGGGGAAGTCTCGTGTTTGTCTCCTTGAACGTAATATTTACATAACAGATAAATATAATATATAATTATAGGTATCGGTACCACAAACAACGAAAGCATTTTGCAATTTCTGTCCCCGATACCCTTTAGGCTCTTGTTTTTATTTTGTGGTGGAGTCCTTTTATAACAAAATTAAAAAATCTAAGACATATCTTTATATTTTCTTTCTGGCTTTGTGTGAGGTCTGCGTTCGTAGTGTTGTTGTTCTTGATAAGTTTTCACACACCTTAGTATGTTTCAGTGAGGCAGACTATAGACAAAGTGTGAGTCAAAGACAATGGCCATCTGATGATTATGCGGTAAGTACGTTCAATAGCAAAGGAGCTAATCTACTTTATTTTGCCAATATCATTTCCATGTCTCTTGTAATCTTTAAAGCCCATTTGAACATATTGGCGAAATTGTCATGTAAACCCTTCAAGTGTTAAATTTGTAATACTTTATATGTAATGTATTTCGTAACTGTTGACACTTAAAATGTCGTTTTTTATTGTGTCATTTTTTTGTTTAGTAAATGCAAGTACCCAGTGCATATTGTTGCTAGGATGACATCGTGGAAAGCTTAAATGCAAGTTTTATGTGGTATAATTGAGTTTTGTCAGATTTTAGATTTTTCTGGTACTTGTATTGTCCATACAACGTTGCTATAAATTATTGCTTTACCTTTGATACATAATACTAACATTGAACTAAATACTGTCTTATGTTAAAATATACACCAAAATGTACATAGGTCTCTTTAAATAGGATTAGAAAAAGATGAATGTCTCAATTTAATGAAGTACACTTTCATATCGTCAGAGTTTCAGATCATTTGTCACTTGGTTGTGAACCTTATAGATATAAGAATGTACATGTAATTATTAGGTATCCGGCAGTGATTATGATCGTTCATATGACCAATGTACTTGAAATGATTATATTGTAGTTGTGTTATAATTTTCAGATGATATTGTTGGAAGATATTTGTATCAACAATAAAAATAGTTGTGTATTTCTAAGACAAGATATGGATTTTGACTCAATACGGTAAGAATCTATATGTCTCATGACATAAGTATGTAAGTGAAAAATCGTTATTCTGCCAAACCAGATGATTAGCAAAATAGATTTACGGGAAGTTATATCATTTTTAATTTTCATTAATTTGGTTTCGAAATTTGTTATTTAAAACAGATATTTTGAAAAGTTGGTTGTTGGGTTTAACGGTAGTAAGGTTTTGTTTTGCTGAACAAATTCATACTTTAATTTACTGGTCATTATAAGGTATCGATAATATGAAAGCTATTAATGGCAATTAATTGGTTTACACCGTGTTGATGTTCTTGATTTAGTTGAGAGGTAGCAAATAAATTGAAAATAGAAAATACATCTCTGAAGTCAAAGATGACATTACATTGATTAATAAATCTTCGAGTAGGTGTCATCATCATCACCATCATCTTCCTAGTTAATAGGGACAGGAATCCAATCTGGATTGTCTTCCCGGGGAAGTGCCGTATTTGCCGTGCATAATATTGATTATTATGATGGCATATTTCTAGTCAGAGAACTAGTTACGAAGCTAGTTATGTTTGCTTTCAAAAATAAAAGACTACAGCGGGAAATAAATGCATGCTAGTTTTAGTACTATTTTACCAGCTAAAAGTTTAGAGGTTTAACTTGATAATGTAGCTAGTTCTCCACTTAATTATCTAGTTAGTTAAATCATTGTCTGAAATATGCCACCATATTAATATCCGCCTATCATTTTTGTATTCATTGTTTTTAACAATGAATACTCTGTTACCGGTAATCCGATTGGAGTCCTATACTGACCTATTGACCTATATATCTAATCAACAAAACCGAACAGCATCCGGATAATTTCGCTACAATAAAATAGTTCGCAAATAGTTCTTTTGTTTCATCGATCATCTGTGTATATTACGCATTTAACTCGATCTACATCAAACCTTTCTTCGAAGTGACACCGAGTATTGACAAATTTGTGAACAATTGAACAATGGTAGACAAATTATTACGTAACTGATAATCGCGGATGTATACATCGATTTCATTCATGAAAAATTATGAATGAAACTACGTTTCCGTATCAAGCGCTATAGTCACGTGACTACAAATATGCATTTGCAGTTAGACATCGGAAGACAAAGGAATTGAAGGAAAGTACTCGAAACTAAATCAGTTTCTCTTAATGCAGTTTACAGTCATTCACATTATTGGAAGGAATTGTTTGCAAAAAATTCCTTTCTATGTCAGCGCTCCCAGAAATGAGAAAAAGAACGAACAACACATAATTGAACTCTGTCTGTTGCGACCCAGAAAATAATATAACAACAGAAAAATGTGTATACTCGAGTACTATCGAGACGAGTTGAAAAAAATACAAATTTAAACAAATAGTACTTAAAATTATGATATTCAATGTTTTCACATTAATAAAAATTTATTCTATCTGTGTACGGAGAAAAGTTATTTTGTGCATTGCGCATTTTTATGTCATGCATTTGTATATGTATTTAAATTTAGCGTATAATTTAGTGTCGTGTCTGTGGCCTAGTGGTTAGCATGTCAGACTACCAAACATGAGGTCGCGAGTTCAAATCCTGTGAGCGTAATTTTATTTTTTATTTTTTTTTTTTTGGTTTAGGCTACAAAAATTGATCATGTTCGTCAGATTTACGCACTTAAAATTCAGAAAATGGAAAAAAAAAATTTGCTCTAGTTACTTTTTCACTTATAAAATGAAAACATCAATTATAAATGCAACCATGTTTGATCATCAGTTGAACACTGACGTAAACTTGATGTTTTCATCAACTCTACACTGCTCTAGTTATGTGACGTCATGTCCCCCTGCTGTGTTATTTACGACAAGCAGGTAAGACGGGGTAGAATATTTAACATTATAATTGTTAATGCCCCAAAATACTCGACTGACTTATTTTGAAATAAATTTTGCATAACGTACCCCAAGACTATATTTATATACCTAAAGGTTCAGTCAATTTTTATTTTAGAAGGGTTCTGATGTAATTGTTTTCTTTCACATAATTTATGACAAGCCTCTATTTATTCACTTTAAAGTTTTCCAGTTTGGTCCATTTTCATTTTATAGGGATGCTGACTCTAAAATCGTCATACATGATGGCTTAAGTAATCTTAGTAGTTGTTTGTTGTTTAGTTGTTCCCATATCATCCAAATAATATAACTTTATTTATACTCAAAAAGTCAACAAGACTCGTCCATTTATATTTACGGGGGTGCTCAGCTGGTACTCAATCTGGATTACTAAATTATATTGAGCAGTTGTATGTTGTTGATCATTCTCTTATTTACCCAATAACATTAAGACTTTACTAAAACACCAACATCAACAGGTTTGATCTATCATGATGTTAGCCGAGCTTATTCTAAATTGTACTGAAATATTGGAAGTATTTAATTAAAGGTTAATATTGAATGAATTCACTTAGTGTATTAGCTATGCAGTATAGTAAATGCAAATGGAACAAAATACAGTTAATTATGACGTATGTACCTCATGAAAAGCATTTATGTATGTTAACAGCAAATAATCTTTCTTACAACAACCTGCAAAATAATCAAAACTATATGCCCTGTACCCCAATATCAAAATAATATGGTTCAAGTTAGAAAGATTTTGACATATTTCATCTTTGAATGTGCATGATTGTATCATATCAATATGCTGAATAAATGACCAACTGGTATAAACACTAAAAAGTTACTTATTATGCTTTTTCTGAACTACCTGCTATAATGTGATTTTCTGTATAATGTTCATATTTAACATGTATTTTTCCATTTGTATAAAAATTCTCATGAAAAATATCACACATTTATTCATCGCCTTTCGATCGCTTCTCAAAATATTTTTTTTCGCTGGCCAGCTCTATTTTTTGAGACAAAATTCATAGAACATATGATCAATTCATTGAGGCCTTAACGCCATAGCAACACGTATTGTATAGGTTATATCACGGAGATCAGTCCATCCACTCACTGTTCCTGAAAAGGCAAAATCTCTGGATCTAGCTGTTAACCAAAAAGAAATCACATCGATGACTGAGTGGTAGGAGGGAGAATTACCGTAAAAATTATTTCATAACTAAGCTAAACGAAAGTATGCCCCGCCCATGAATAAAACCTACGACCCCTCGATCAGTAGAATAATGGGCCTGTAAAATGAAATATGAAACACAGTTGACTATGAATGATAAGAAGGTAATGAGTGATATCGAAATAGTATCTTTGAACTTGTTGAAGTCATCAACATAATTAATGTTTGGAACATATATCACCTTTTCTAGTTTGTGTGTACTAATGAACTCGGGTATTAAATCTTAGCATAACACTTTGAATCTTAACATTTGTTTATATTTTCTTACATAATATAGATAATTTGTGCATATAAAACACTTTCAACTATTTTGCAAAAAATAACCCCATTCACTTGACGACATTAACCTCTTTGTTAAATCAGTTCATCGAATGAAAAAAAGAAATTTATCATACAATTGATTCTTAATAATATTTGTAAATCTTAACCTTCATCATTAAACATCATCAGTGCAGGTAAAATTAATTTCTAAGACCTTTATGATAAGCAGAAATGGGGGTTAAATACATTACTTTCTATTCAGTTACTATATAAATCATAGAATAGCAGCAGGGTGTTAGTCCAACTTTACTAAAAAATGTGCACTACGTAGCACACATAACAGATAACAATTACATAGTTTTAAATCTCTCCTATATTAGATTTTTTGACACACAGACTAATTAAATAATGTGATAGTCATATTGTAACAGTTAATAGCATTGACTAATTACAACAGTAGTCATAGTAATACGTAAATTCAATCGTTCAATATTGTAAATGACTCAAGCAGATTTTTATTTGTGAAGAGAGTTTGATAAAAAATGTAATCACCAGCATTAATAATATCTACGGTCATTCTGTCCCCTTCCCCTGATTCTAAGTCATGTAGGACAGTCGTCAGTCACTGACAAAGTATGTACCCAGTAGTTTGTTAACAGCAAAATCCTGAGATAAAGCTTCTTCAGGAACAGTGAGTAGGTGGACTGACCGCTGTGATATAATCTATGTAAGGTGTTGCCACAGCATAAAACCTAACAAAAATTGAATAAATCTAAACACAATGAATACCCCAGTACTTTCAGTGCTTTGATTGTGTTTGTTGTGATTGCCTATGTATATCTCAGTTTGGCTTTTTTGTTTTGTTTTGTTTTTGTTGGTTTTAACGCCGTAGCAACACATTGTATAGGTCTTATGACGGCGGTCAGTCAATCTACTCACTGTTCCTGGAAAGGCTAAATCTCTGGATTATGCTGTTAACCAACTACTAAGTGCATACTTTCGTCAGTGACTGACAACTGCCCTACATTAGAATCATTGATAGCCATCTCGGTCGACAGGACTGGAGACAAGAAATCCTGTATTCATAAACTACCTATCATTGATTTATAGTAAATTCTTTGCCTATAACTTTGTCAAAATATTTGTGTTGTAACACGTGCTTCTGTATAAATGCCGATTTTAAATAATGCTTAATATTGAAGCAAAGTAAAACATGGTGGGCGGAAAGCATAGTAAGTTATACAATCATAAACAATGGTGAATTGTGTAGGCATGGTCATACTATATATAATACATTCTTTGCTGCATGACTACTGCGTGAATCATAAGTCTTAAACTAACTCTTGGCCCAACTATCATTTTCAGATTAGAAGCAGAATATCTCAATACTATTAAGAAATACATAAAGCTTACGTAATAATTAGACGCCCTACTTCATATTTAACACTTCTATACGTAAATGTATTAGGCAATTTGTGAAATGCATAAAGTTCTGGCAATTTGCAAAATTGCATAAAAGTGTCTCCTAAAGCCTCGGTTGACATTACTTAACTCCGGTAAACATTTCGTTCTATCACTCTCTGTATGATGTGATATTTATATAATGGTAAACAAGGGTCTATGTATACTGACTGATAATCCTTTAAATATAATGCACCATAAGTTTAAGTGATGATTACTGTTTTAAGTATGCTGAAGTTCTGTCCAAGAAATTCTGTCATATTGCTTTCCATTTCCAAACTTCTAAGTACCCCGATTTCAATGCTGGAATCGTTGTTGGAATTTTTTAATTTAAAGAATTTATTTCCGATCGTTAATGGAAATGTATATTGGATTATTCTGCTTGCATGGTTTTCATACTTCCTAATTGATGTAAAAGCGGAAATGGGCACGTGATTCTCGTGCAAAAATACCACAATGTCGTTTTGGTAAAAACATTAGTGTGTTGATATGCGCAACGAAAAATCAAGACATACCTCGAATGTCGCTTCAAGAACAAGAAATTGTCATAGGTCTTTTGCAAGGCGGTGCGTCACCTGTATGATAAGATTTCTAATTGCTCTTTTTTCTGTTAAAGCAATTAAAAATCTTCCCATATCAACGCATGCCCGACAAAACCGGTTTCGCATCGATAAATTAGCTTGGAAACCATGCAAGCAAGTGTCAGTATGGTCCTGCACATATTTCTACATTCGTCCAGACATAACTGTTCAAAAATAAAATTTTCCAATAATATTGAAATCGGGGTACTTAGAAGTTTCGTTAAGTATATATACATTATGCATGGTGACGGTGTGGAGTTCCCTTTGTTAGCTTGGTGCATGAAACTATATATTTATATCTTCATTGTTAAACTTGTTTAAAATCATCTACTGTAAACTGTCAACTATGACCACATAGGTCACATCTTATAAAAGTCATCGTAAATGTTTTCTTTTCATTTTACATTTTTTGTTGCTTTTGTTTGTTCAAATTTCCTCACACGTCATTTTAAACAATGTAGAATAACAGCAACGATTTTCTTTCTATATTCATCATTGGTTCCTTCATTATATTCGATATTTTCCTAATTGTATAAGGTGCATTCTTTACTAAACTCGGTGGATTGATTTTATATAAGGTGCATTCATCATTATATTCGGTGGTTTGTTCATTATGTAAAGTGCATTTTACATTGTACTCGGTGAATTATTCATTATATGAAGTGCATTTTACATTGTACTCGGTGTTTTAATCATTATATAAAGTGCACTCTACATTATGCTCGGTGTTTTAATGATTATATAAAGTGCATTCTACATTATGCTCGGTGGTTTAATGATTATATAAAGTGCATTCTACATTATACTCGGTGTTTTAATCATTATATAAAGTGCATTCTACATTATACTCGGTGTTTTAATCATTATATAAAGTGCATTCTACATTATACTCGGTGTTTTAATCATTATATAAAGTGCATTCTACATTATACTCGGTGTTTTAATCATTATATAAAGTGCATTCTACATTATACTCGGTGTTTTAATCATTATATAAATAGCATTCTACATTATACTCGGTGGTTTGTTCATTATAAAAAGTGCATTCTATATTATGTTCGGTGTTTTAATCATTCTATAAAGTGCATTCTACATTATGCTCGGTTGTTTCATGATTATATTAAGTGCGTTCTACATCATGCTCGGTGGTTTAATCATTCTATAAAGTGCATTCTACATTATGCTCGGTGGTTTAATCATTATATAAAATGCATTCTACATTATGCTCGGTGGTTTAATCATTATATAAAGTGCATTCTACATTCTGCTCGGTGGTTTAATCATTATATAAAATGCATTCTACATTATGCTCGGTGGTTTAATCATTATATAAAGTGCATTCTACATTCTGCTCGGTGGTTTAATCATTATATAAAGTGCATTCTACATTATACTCGGTGGTTTAATCATTTTATAAAGTGCATTCTACATTATGCTCGGTGGTTTAATCATTATATAATGTGCATTCTACATTATGCTCGGTGGTTTAATCATTATATAAAGTGCATTCTACATTATACTCGGTGGTTTAATCATTCTATAAAGTGCATTCTACATTATACTCGGTGTTTTAATCATTCTATAAAGTGCATTCTACATTATGCTCGGTGGTTTAATCATTCTATAAAGTGCATTCTACATTATGCTCGGTAGTTTAATAATCATTCTATAAAGTGCATTCTACATTATGCTCGGTGGTTTAATCATTATATAATGTGCATTCTACATTATGCTCGGTGGTTTAATCATTCTATAAAGTGCATTCTACATTATGCTCGGTGGTTTAATCATTATATAAAATGCATTCTACATCATGCTCGGTGGTTTAATCGTTATAAAAAGTGCATTCTACATTATGCTTGGTGGTTTAATCATTATATAATGTGCATTCTGCATAATAATTGGTAGCTTGATCATTATGTTGATTGATTTCACAAACTACAGGTGTTTATGACCAACTTAAGATTATCTTACTTCTAAAGATTTTTATTTAAATATCAATTTGGCCTCAGAAGTAAATTCTCTACAGAGTCATGTCTGATGTGCATTTATAACTGATTTTCTTCGTTTTCATACGGATAAGGCAACCTAGTTGGGATTTTACTTGACATTTAGAAAGCTTTTGACACAGAAAACCTTTCCTTACTTCTGATGAAACATGAAGCCCTTGGTCTTACAGGTTCTGCGGTGCAATGGTTCTCTTCATATTTGTATGACAGGCAGCAATAAGAGGTTGTATCTAGAACATATTCTTCCAGCACCAACATTGATTGTAGTGTTCCTCAGGGATCAATTTGGGGCCCACTTTTTTATGATATATGTAAATGATATGTCAGCTGTTATCAAGCACAAACTATTTTATTATAAGCAGATGAATCGACCAGATAATTCCATGGCCATGTCCACTCTTCGTAAAGCAAATGGGCGGCTCAAAATGTTTATATCACTAAATTGTTTAGATAAATAATGTTCAGAACTTTTACTACTTGTAATATATTACGAAGTGAATTTATCACTATGCATATATGTTAATCGTAAAAAACACAAACACAAGTAGTCATGCACATTAAACTGTTTTATGTCCATGGAGCGATGAGTTCTGCATCGATTGAGCTATGCCAATATGTGTTTCCTCTATTTTTGTATTAATTACATGTTAATTAGAATTTCCACGTTTTGATTGCCATTCAAACTGTACAAAGCTATCCCCAAGCTAAAAGAAACTACATGTATTTTAATATACAATGTGCATGTATAATAGAACATATCTATACTTTTTACGAACATCCTATTAAACATTAATTAGTATAATTCATAAGATGTACACTGTATGACTATATAATGCTCACATGTAACAGCCCATTCCCATTTAATCAATATGAAGTTGTTTTATTTATATGTAGTGATGTGACATACAGTGTTAGTTAACTGGCTCATTTCACGAGTATACGTGCAATACTTGACTTTTCTTTTACAGCAATAACTTTCTCAAGTTAAATGTCTATTATGAAGATTTAAATTATGAAGCCATTGAGGAAGATGCTGAAATAGAGGTTGGTTTATGTATATTAAATTAATAAAGCATGTTTGAGCCATTTGAAAAAGATATTTGTTGATGTATATTTAAAATTAATAAAGCATGTGAGCAATTTGAAAAGTATGTTTGTTTACATGTACATGTATGTTACATTAATTAAGCCATTTGGAATAGAGGTCAGTATATGTTTATGTATATTATAATTAATAAAGCACTTGTGGAGCCAGTAATCAACAGGATGGTGTAAGTCAACTACAACTACTATGATAATTATATAACTTTTTTGTGGAAAAAATAAAATTGATTATTTTGTTATGCACACACCCTTCTGGTTAATCAATCTTGTATATAGATCTACTCACTCATTATATTTCTGTTCAATCTTTACAATATGAAAATGAACCAACAAAATTATGGTACCCGTCTAACGTGTCATCAAATTAAAAGAAATGTGCTTTCAATTAAAAATGCTAGGCTATGTATAATTTAAAAAAAATAAAACAATGTTATTTATGTGCTGTAAAAGTTTGGTATTCTTATCACAAACATGAATTTCAAATTGTCTAAAATGTTGATGTTTTAGTGCTGCATATACATGTATGTGATATAATTTGAAATAGACATGACTCTTGGTATACCTTGATATTCATACGCATGCTTAGTGAAAATAGTTCTTGATAAATCTTAGATCCAGTATTAAAGGAGTAGTTTTATAGCACACTGTTTTGTGTTTGTTGTAACTCATTCGAGTTTCGTACACATTTTATGTATAATACCAACATGGCAATATTACAATAACATGTCTGTACGTGATTCAAAAACGTATAAAACGTATAATTCTAGTAGTTTATTGATTGAGACTATATTTTTCTTATTTCTATTTATAAAATGTACATATGATTACTCATGTATCATGTATCATGATTTGAGAAATAAAGCTTTGTTCTGTTCTGTTCTGCAATTATATAATTTGGTTTCAGATACAACAGTTTTTGTCCGACGTTGGTGGTGCCATCGGTTTATGGATAGGTCTGTCAATGTTAAGTTTATGTGAAGTTGTTCAGCTCTTCATTGAACTTTGTGATTATGGAATACATAAAACAATTAAGGAACGGCGGATTAAGAGAAAAAAACGTCGAAAAGAAAGACTAAAACGACAAGCCGAGGAACAAACATCAGCAGGAGGTTCTTGGCCACATACAAACTTTGAACGAGAGTACAATGGACATAACAAAGGACATATTCCAGGACCATCGTTGAACCAACATGACAATAATATAAACTATGGATTTCGTTATTAAATTTGCTTCATGTACTAGATATGTTAGTATCTATACTAAACGGAATACGTATATATCTTTATATTGTTCGATTGCCAAAGTTACTTATATTTATATGTATTTTTATGTTAAGCGCCCCTAGATCATAATTGCATAGCTTTATTACGATGAAAACATGAAATTGATATCGGCACTCGTGTGATCGTTTCCATGGCAACCTTGTATAGGGGTACTCGGAGCACGTCAAAACTAGAGATATTTACATGTGAACAAATGAAAAACAAACACAGCACGATGGTACAGTTACCAATGTCAAGAATTGTTCGTGCTTACGAATTGAGTGACAAGTCAACACGCCATACTCTTTAACATGCGTGAAATAGTAGGGGTGTAATAATACGCTAAAAAACATTGCAATATATTGCAATATGTACCGGTGTTTGGGGTACACATGCAAAGCACGAATTAACGCATGTGCATCGATTTAATTGGATCAGCATAACATGCATAGGTGTATTTTCTGAAGATCTTTATTCAAATGTTTCAATTACTTGTGTAAAATGGTCTATTTGTTAGAAAAATGAGTATTTTGAAACGGACTTTTGAAGATGTTTTTCTCTCATTTGACTAAATGTTGATCCTTTTAGGCACAGTAAGACGATTGCAAGTATTCAACACATTTTAATACTAATTTGAACATATAACTTCTAGATTTTGTTCAAAATAAACAGTGTGACATACAACTACAAAAACCGGGTCAAGGAAAAACGAACCGGTTAAAACCGTTAGAATTCGTATAGCAATATTAACCGGTATATCCGTTAACCGTTACACCCCTATGAATTATCGCCATATTCCGCCTCGGAGTCTAAATTATTTTTCAGTTGGCCAACCATTGATAAGGGTATGATAATCAAGAATTTGTTTGAATTCACAACCATATATTTTTTACAAATTTTGTTTGAGCTGTGGTAATTTGGATGCATGACCAATAAGCAATTACATTTTGTAAAATTGAACTTTTTAAATTAAAGTGACTAGGTATTTGGCATACCCATTAACGCTTAGGGTTTTTAATCATGACAATTTTATACTGTTCAATAAAGACAAGCATAGTTTAATGAACTTGAAGATGACGGAGGGGACAAGAAGTACGAGATAAATCATGAGATTTTGTCAAAGATTTTGGCGTTAACAAAACATTGCATATTTCTTTATTTTATCTAGCTTTTAGAAAACTTTGAAAAATCTTACAACTTGAACTGCATTAATATGTTTCAAATGGAGATTCAAGTCACATTTTCTATTACATGTATGTAGAAATGACATGCAAGTAGAATTTGAAGACTGATTTTAAATAAAACTGACCATGAAACTAGTGCATAAGAATTTGAATTAGAATAACGTGTAGATTACCTAACATTAATCAATACAGCTAATTCTGGTTTAATATAAATGTGCTTATCAAATATGTGCTACTGAATATCATAAAATAAAAATGTTTAGTTCTCATAGTTCTGTTGTGTGTGTGTTTTTGTGTTTTTTGTTGGGTTTAATGCTGCAGCAACACATTGTATCTCGACGGTCAGTCATCCTACCCACTGTTCCTGGAAAGGCTGAATCTCTGGATTTAGCTGTTAACCAACTACTAAGTGCATACTTCCATTAGTGACTGACTACTGCCCTATATGATTTTGAATCAGTGGTAGGAGGGAGAATGACCATATAAATTATTTAGCTTCAAAGTATGCCCGCCGGGGAATAGAACCTACGATCCCTCGATCAATAGACTTGTGCGCTACTGACTGAGCTAGCCAGGTGGGCTTCTGTTATATTTACATGGTATGTTAGAAGGGTCAGAATAGTTCGAACTTGCTGAGTTCTTTAACAGTTAAAGTTAATAAGTCAGTGCAGTTTAAAGTCTGCTTCCATATACATGTTACAGCCGACTTTACAATTTTGTAGATAACTTCTGATCTTTGAAATGACCTTCAGGCAGTAACCATTTTCGCATTGCTTAAATGGAACAACTGTATGTAAATTTCTTGCTCAAGGAACTAGCAGTGTCCCTATTGGAGTTCAAACCCATAAGGCTCGCGATCCGTCAGCGCGTGTCCTACAACTAGAACACCGCTCCTACGATAGTTACCCATTACAGATGGTATTTTACTGAAATTTTTCGATACCTGCATCGAACTTATATTTGTAATAACATGTACATAACATTTTAATACTCATTTCTTCAACTAAACTTTGAAAATATAGGAGGTTTTAATACTGAACTAAAAACAATCATAACTATGTCACTAACAAGAGAGATGATGTCCTTGTTCTAAATGCGTACAGTCTATTAAATGATAAGCAGTAAGCAGTGTACTAAGTCGGTCATCGAATGACATAAAGCACATCACAAACATTTCACAATGAAGAACTGGCAAGGTGTGATTTTTATGCTCAGCTTTATAGCTGGTGCAAAAGCTACAGATATTGATTCTTCGGAGTTAAATAAACTTTACTCAAGACTTTCTGCATTAGAAGAAAGAGGTGAGATCTTAATACAACATGTTCTATTGTTGTTTAATTAATAATGAAAATTGGTTTTAGCCAATATGTTATCCACATTTAATAAGTCATTATTATTATTATTATCATAATTATTATTATTTTTATTGATATTATTAATAAAGCTAACTAAGTGTTCTTTAGCAGTTGTTAGACATTCATGCAATGTCTTTTTCAAAAGAAAGTGTCATGTTTCACCACTTGCTAAATTAAAATGTTAGAAGCTGAGATTGCTCAACGATATAGACAACTTCGTTTATCTTCAGTGACTTTGCCGCTGAATTCCAAAATTTATATTCTTCTATATAGACGTGTCTTTGTGTTGACTATAAGTTACCTCATTAATTGTCTCGTTTTCCTTACAATTTCAGTTAATTTTTCTGAAATATCTTTGGCAATTAACTTGTTTTCTGCCTTTGAGTTGTTGTGTTTCCTGTGCAATATACATTTTGTACATCCGTGAACTGTCCGTGTACGTGAAATTTCACTCACCGACACCGACCCAACGACGTTCTGATTCATTTGGAAAACCGCTCGGGTGATTCCGTAATCTGACGATCATGCAGTAATATCCGAGGTAGTTCCGAATGGTTCTAATAAAGCAGAAAGTCGCGGATACAGACACAGACCACGGAACTATGGAATAACGGCCTTATTTATGCTTTAGTGTTTTTATAGTATATCAGTTGATTACAATGACTACCGTATACAAGTTTATGAGAAGCAACACGGAAATTCCATGCGATCAAGAAAGGACATACAATGTTGTTATGTGAGACGTTGGATTAAAATCATGACACACATATAGCTCACAGTACCTCATCTTTATGTTAAGCAAAAAATTGATTTCAGGTCAACAACAAGATTTACTGAACGCTAAATTACAAGGTGAACTGAACCATGAGAGACAATTACGCTCAAATATTCAACAACAGTTGACAGAACTTAAACAACAACAAGCTATCCAAACAAAAGGTAATGATATAACTTCGGCAACAATCAACATCATTCATGTATCGTGACAAAAAGCAATAAACAATACTCATACTTTTAATCATTTACAGAGAAGAGCCTTAAATACGACCAAGTACACACATGTACATAAATATGCATTTTCTCAGGAACATGTTCACATTAAACAAACGATATTGATATGACAATGGCTATTGATGGTTAATATTAATTAATAATTTTAATAATAAATAATGATCATGAATTAATAATTAGTATCCAAAAGTTTTAATCGCGTTTAAGACTTGCTTGATTTTACTTGTATCACTCTCGTACCCAGAGTCAAGTAGGATTCTCAATACTAGTTAGATCGATCTTGATAACCTCGGGGTACGATAATGACTTATATGTGTACATATTGGAATATTTACTAGTATTTATAAATACATATTAGATGTACAGAGACCCTAAGTGACATTTTGGCATACTTTTTATTTTTACAATTATTCTATAAAAAACGAAATAATTATAAAAATACAAAAAGGTATTTCAAATGTCACTTTATGGGCTCTGTAAAGATGCAATCAGAGTTTGACACTAGTTTTGCTGATTTTAAAGCATTGGGTCAAGAATGAAATCTTCATTATATTTAGTCAACAAAGGTTAGCATTTCATAGTGAAATAACGTCAAGCTAAAGTTTCCTAATTGTGTTTCCCAAAAGCCAGTTACATTTATCATTTTACCAAAAGGTTATGCATGTAGCCCAGGTTACAATCGTCTTTATGACTGAAAATGTTGAGTTGACAAAAAGTAACAGAAAAAAAACAAACTGAAACAGAGAGAAAACTCCAGAATCCACGAACATCTGTTTGCAAGTCAATGCTCTACAAACTGTGTTAAACGGTATGATGCATATTCCTTTTTTCTGTAGGATTATTGCACAAGCGTCAAGGTTTTATGGAGACCGTGGCATTTCATGCTACATTAGATCAAGATTCAGGATTAGAACATATAACAGTTGGTTCTACAATACCCTTTCCAAATATCAAGCTCAACATCGGAGGTGGTTATGATAACACTACAAGCACATTCACAGCTACTACTCCAGGTTTATACATCTTCTCTGTCTCTATATCAAGTTATTGGAATGATCATGGTGAACTACATGTAGGAGTAATGAAGAATGGTGTGTATCTAGCAGGAGCCTATGTCGATGACATTGGTGGACCACCTGAACAAGGCTCTGTCACTATACCAATGCAATTACAAACAGGTGATAAAGTTTTGATAAAACACATTGTTCATGATGATGGAGCTCTCTATGGTGGTGGTCTTACAAGTTTTATGAGATGTTTGGTTTTTGCTCTCTAAGTTATTACCGTTATTTCATGTAAAGTCGAAAGAAATAAACCAAACAAAAAAGCATGTTCTTCTCATAATTTCAAAACAACTGTTCCCTTTTAATTGCTGAGCCCATTCCTGGCTAGCTCAGTCGGTCGTACGCAAGTACACTGATTGATGTGTCATGGGTTTGATTCCTAGGCATACCATACTTTCTTGGGTTTTGTCATGAAATCAGTTATACGGACATTCCCCCTCTTACCACTGATTCTAAATAATGAAAGGCCCTGATAGAAGTGTGCATCTAGTCACTGGTTAACAGCTAAAACCAGAGATTTGGCCTTTCCAGGAACAATAGAGTAGATTGACTGACGGCCTTGATATGACCTATAAAATTTGTAGTTACGATGCTAAATCCCAACAAAAAAGTAGAGAAAATAAAAATAAAATAAAATGTATTAATTTTAAAGAAATTTTATTACAAATATAAATTAGCAATACAATATCATGAATTAGGTTCAAGCATTTATGAAATACAATTTAGTACTTACAGCAAACCAATTATGAGGAGTAAAATAAAATAAAATATGAAGTTTTGACAATGATTCATTGTAATAATTTATCACAATAAAATTAAGAAGACAAAATGTTTTGAAATATCAATCAGTTGAGGTATTATTGAGGTATATAAACAAAGAACACATAAATGCCCATTCGGAACACCTCCACCTTTCATGAATGAATAATCTCGGAAGAATTCTTGGGTGGTCTACCCTGGCAGCTTGGGTTATTACCTATGTGAGGCAAAGCACATAACGGTTATGTAAAATAGTTCTTGTAGTACATTGTAAACACACAGATCTTCGTCAAAAGATTTTTCTATGTTATATAACTAAATATTGTTCAGTGATATCATTGCTCTATGTATTTTCAAATTTATGGATTTAAAACAAAACATTCCTCATCACCTAAATCATCGTGGATTTGTTTACTTCAACATCAGTCTGGAAATGTGACTAAAAGATAATTTCAAAATGGTGTCTAAATATGTCTGAGGTAATTCGAAGCAAATGGCCGAGGAGTTGCAAATGATAAATGCCATTAGATACAAAGTTAATTATATGAGGAGGTTTGTTGTACCCTGATGATAAAATCTAATATTATCCTTAGTTTGGTGGCCATATTGGCAGGCAAATGTATGGGATATTTATATGAGGTACAAAATTAAAGAACTTTCATTTTCTTATGATATCCTTATTTTTCCATGCAACAATTTAAAAATATTGAGGTATCTAAAAAAATCCAACTGAGAAGAAATACATTTATGATTACAACTTAAACAATCATTTAGTGTAAGTTTAATAAAACATTATGTTTTTATTTTTAATGTATCAAAATATTATCTCCATATACCAAAATAAATAATTAATGCTTTTTAATATGACATGAAAATCAGTAATAATGGTTGAAAAATAAAGTTTAACTGGAAATTAAAAAAAAAAAAATTTGAAAATTTCAGCCAGCACTAGCAAATGCCTATCAAGATGGCTACCAATATGGATCTTATCAGTAACCATACCTTTCACAAATTGCAAATGATCAACTAAATCAGGTCAAGGATTATATCTGATCCTGATCCGATGAAATAGGATCTGGCGGATCCCTTTTAGTATAAAAACTTAGCTACCTGTGTGTATTTTGAGTTCATTTCTGTATTCAGGGCTTTTTCAGCCTATCTCAAGAGGCCGAATATCGGCCCCGTTCCCAATCCCAAATAAGGACCATTTTTCCCAATTTCAAGAAAAAAATTCCCAATCTTGTTAAATAATTCCCTTTGAACAGGATGTCTTTTGCCTTTACAAAAAAAAACGACTGCCGATATTTTATATAAAATTTAAAAAAGAATACATGAGAATTTGCATTAAATGCCTCACTGGACTGTCAGCACAAACTCTTTAAGAACACTGCAACACTCTCAGAGACACCTCAGCAAAGCATGTTAAGATTTAATGCAGAAAAATTATTGATGAAATTTCCATATTGGGTTGATTTGTTGATATTTTTTCCCCAAATTGGACTATTTACCGCGTTAAA
This sequence comes from Mactra quadrangularis, assembly GCA_025267735.1. Classification (NCBI taxonomy): domain Eukaryota; kingdom Metazoa; phylum Mollusca; class Bivalvia; order Venerida; family Mactridae; genus Mactra; species Mactra quadrangularis. The sequence continues at coordinate 34,725,626 of CM046308.1, read as the reverse complement.
AATTCCCAATTTGGGCAGGGGCCCTTTTCCCAAAACCCCCTGATAAAGCCCTGGTATTGAGATACAAAAAGAATTAAAAAATAAAGTAATCAAAATCATCAAGAGTTGAGAGTAAAAATTAACAAAGAGGTAGGAATAACAATGACAATCATAATATAACTGTGGTTATTTGCAATTTGTGACACTGACATCATATGGGAAGTGTGTAAATGAATGAGCTACAGATATTGTCAGGCAATATTAGACTGAGCTTGACCTTCCTGCATGAATATATTAAACTCAGTGTTTACAGTCTATTTTTGTCTTTGTTTGTAAATCGTGCTATATTGGAAGCTTTCGGCAAATTTACACATACTGAACAATTACTTTTGTTTTTACAAGAATAAATACTTTGAAACTGTGCCACAATAATGCAGACTTACATGTTTTCACCAAAACTAATATGTCCAAAATTATAAGTACAATAGCATGCCATGCTTACAAAATTGATTTATATTCAAATAGGTTGTTAAAAACACGTGTATAACCGTATACATGCATACGGAAACTCACTATTTAATTAAAGTAATGTGTGTATTTATTATAATTAGGTAGTTCAACTTGTTAATATTGTTGCACTATGCATGAGTAGTATAATACAAACAAAGTTTAACATGAAGTTAGTGTTATCTTTTTCTTTTCTTCCATCTTCTACTAGCACCAGATTTACTAATTTCATTATCAGAACTAGATTTAGCTGGATCATGTTCTTTATGAAGAAAGTTCCATAACTGTTTAGCATGTTGAGAATTCATCATAATGGTGTTTAACTCTTCCTCAGAGAGGGTAGATAACTCAGCTAGATTTTCAACTTTGTTCATTATACTTCGATAATTTCGAGAATTTACTCCTGGCATTCTTAATAACATATCCTGAAAAAACAAACAACAATAAATATTCCATGGTTAAATTTTATTCAACTGTCAGTGGCACATACATTTATCCCATTGATATAAATACTTCACAGACTTAAAACATATGGTTCAGTATAAAATGACTAGTGTATTTTTTCACATAAAATATATATTGTATAAATGGCATGGCTATGATAAATTGCTTGTGAAGAATAACATCGTTGCCGATCACACTTCCCCCCATAAGAAATTTTGTTATCAAATCCCGGAACATTGGATTTTTTTAAGAAAATTTCAACAATTTTTTTTTTGATTGAGGATCCTAAAACCTACTTGCACTTGGACGCTTAACAAAATTCTGGTATAGCATGACCTAAGACTGGGCTATATATAACTCTCTGATTTCCAATCTGCTAGGAATTTCCTATTCTTACTGAGTGCTAACAAGAAAACATCAACCTCATCCATCTAATAAAGTCATGTATACTTTTAAAGTATTCTATATTTTTGTTTTGAATGTATGTATACTATACAATGACTCTTTTGGGAAAAATTTCATACACAAAGTACATTGTATCAAGTGACTCATAATGCATGTCTAGAATAATGAACCCTTACACTACTGTTAAAAGGTAAATTGGCCTAGTTGTTAATTCTTTACTGGGTTTGACGTAGTATCAACATAATTTAAGGCCATTTTACAACAGCCAGCACACATAACCTAACTTTATGGGCCCTTGTCTATAACCAAGACTCACTAACCCTTCCACAAAACCAGCAACTTCTTCATATACCTTATGAATGTAGAACATATGACATTAATGTCAAATTTCAAGGAAGAGTATAACCCCCTCAGGTGGAATTTTAATCTGTGCCCCCTTCAGAAAACTAGAATCAAAATTCCTGCAAGCTACCATCAGAGATACCAATCCGAGTTATACAATACTATAAAATGTTACTATAAATATATCGAATTATTAGAGTAATTATAAACTTACTTGAGGACCATGACTATATCTATCAGAGAATTCTGTATCATCTGATGAACCTTTACTCATTGCTTCACTAGCTACTGGTTCTTCTCTACCATTCTACAATTATATAATATATATGTATTTCTCTACCATTCTACAATTATATAATATATATGTATGTATAGAGATAACCAAATTAAGAACCGTGCCATTCAAAATTACCATTACAATTGTAAACAAGAGAAGTCCATTGACAGGGTGATGGACTTTTCAAGTGTTTTGTTCATGGCAAGGCTTCTCTTTAAACAATTGTGCTTTCAAAACTGGACTTGTTTTTTTCAAAGAAAATAAATTAGTCAAACAATAATTACCAATTTATAAATAGAAAAGTGGCATAACTTTTAAATCATATATCATAGTAATGTCCCTTCATATTTGAGTAGATGTAATATCAATGAATAAGCATACCTAGTTGCCTTTAAGTGTCTTTATTAAGTACTAAAATTATTTCAACTTGAACAAATTTTAACATTAAAGTAAAGGGGCATTATTAGGGTGACTGCATACCCTGGTTTCATAAAAACATTAACTTACCTTTAATTCCTGAAATAGCTCAGCAGTGGCATATGGACTTTGACACCATAATATACGTAACTTAGGAAAATGTAAGGTCAATAATGATAAACGTGTTGTAGTTTCCTGCATTGTAACATCATTGGACATGGGATATTTAGCCTGAATTATAGATATAGAAATGAGTTAAAAAGATATTCTAATAAAATAAATAAACATAACACCTTTATCATAAAATGGAAATTAGGTTTAAATAGAATGACTTTCAATGATAACAATTTTTGATGGCAGATACTTTCAATAATAATAATTTTGATGGCATATACTTTCAATGATAACAATTTTTGATGGCAGATACTTTCAATGATAACAATTTTTGATGGCATATACTTTCAATGATAACAATTTTTGATGGCATATACTTTCAATGATAACAATTTTTGATGGCATATACTTTCAATGATAACAATTTTTGATGGCAGATACTTTCAATGATAACAATTTTTGATGGCATATACTTTCAATGATAACAATTTTTGATGGCATATACTTTCAATGATAACAATTTTTGATGGCATATACTTTTAATGATAACAATTTTTGATGGCAGATACTTTCAATAATAACAATTTTTAAAGGCATATACTTTCAATGATAACAATTTTTGATGGCATATACTTTTCAATTATTATAACTATTTTGAAGATGGGTAAAAATGTTAAATAAAATATCCTATGTCTGAATTAACACATTAGAACACAGTTTTTTTGATTTCTTAATTACAAAAACTCATATTTATTGTAGTTAGGCAATTTACAAATTTCAAGAAGAACATTTATCAAAACTTTTGCTCTTTAATACAGGCCCATCTAAATATGTTAATGTTCACCATAAGTGGCTGTCCAATTCTCCACCATATCCAGATGTTGGAATTATTGGAAAAAGCAAAGAATAAGCTATGCATGCATGTTTCTATATTTGTGAAATAAAATGTGTTACGATGGAGAAACTGAATGCTAAATGAACTTTGAAAAATCTATCATTTTTGAGTAAGATACCTAATGTGTATTTTCAGTGTTTCGACTCTGAACAATGCCAGCTGCCAATGATATTCACAATACCAACAACTAGACTAAGTTTAAGTGTCCACTGAGGTATAAATAATACAAAACCTGATATGAATTATATTGGGTAAAACTTCCTAAATTTGACCTATTTTCAGGCCTCAAAAACAATCTTTCAGGGAAGAAAGATCACACTCCGGGGTCTGCACATAATACATCCATATGGAGTGGACGGACCCTCACTAAAATCATACAAACTAACTGAGGTATAAATGAAGTAACCTACCTGTAATGAGAATGGTTTACTAGGATCAAACTCTATCAACAATACCGGACGTTTATAAAATCTACACATAGATACACATTGATTATATAACCGTCCATTATTTAAAGATCCTATTAAATCTGATACACTCTTTCTTTCTACACATATATCTGGTGTTAAAATGTAATCTCCAACCTAAAATATGTCACATACATGTAAGTGATAAAAATAATAACGAAAAATCAATATTTGGCGAAAAAATTTGATTATGTAAACATGGTATGTTCTTGTACTAACGTTCACGTCCTTTTATCACAGTGGCAATACCATGTGACAACGACATCACAAATGCTACGGTTTTAAGAAGAAAACAGTAAAAATCTACTGATCGATGGATTGACAATTTGATTCCCAGACAGGGCATACATTAGTGGAGCTTGGTCATGAAAAAGTTCCATGGTCATTCTCCCTTTTACCTCTGACAATAAATCATGTAGGGCAGTTGTCAGACACAGGCTGAAGTAAGCACCTAGTAGCTGATTAACAGCTAAAATCAGATTTATCCTTACCAGAATAGGTGAGTAGATCCACTGACCACCGTGATATGACCAATACAATGTGATGCTATATCATCAAACCCAACCAAAATAAATAAGCTCATACAGTATAGATAATTAACCTACCTCTAATGTAACAGGTTCTATATCAATATTTCTTCTATGTATCAATGATGGTAAGTCACTTCTAAATTCTCTCATATCTACAATTATCTAAAATACAACAAATTACAAAACGATAAAATACGATATAAGGAGGGCGCAATTTCTTAAGAGGGACATATTGAATTTCCTGTCCATTTTGCTAAATGTTTTACCTCTAACAATATTTGTATTGATACAAATTGAATGATATTAGATATATCATATGATACTTTAATAAAAAGAACAAGTAAATCTGTGAGCTAATGCTCACTAGTGATACCCCCGCCAAAATATAAAAATATGCGACAAACAGGAAGTAGATGAGCAAGGAGCATGAAATCGCTTTACACCACATGGGACTATGGGATGAAGCAATATGCAAAGTATTAGGCTGCTGCATGTTATAGTTGCTGAGAAAACTGCGACGGAAATTTCGTAACGGACGGACGGACGGACGCACGCACGGACAAGGGTAAAACAGTATACCCCCCTCTTCTTCGAAGCGGGGGTATAATGAATTTTTCATAAAACAACAAATAGTATTGTTTTACTAATTTATTATATAATTGTAGTAGCACCATACCACTGCAATGTCTTATTAGTATTTAAATGTAAAAGTTTTTGATGTTACCATTTTTTAAAGAAATATCATTGATTCCAGTGAGTCTGGATCTAGATTCGGCAAAATGAAAAACATACTCTTTCAGACCTTCAGCTATTTACATGACATTTGGTGTTTATCACTGATGCAGAAATAAATGTCTAATAAGGATAAGAATCAGCCATCATGCTACAAATTTTTAACACTATGAAAAATACATAATCAAATTTTGACACATGTTACCAGGGGCATAGCTTGCCCAATATAAATGTGTAGGCACAGGTAACCTTGGGGTCCTAGGGGTCTGGTGACGTCACATGTATGACGCCATCAATCAGTTACAGTAACTGCTGCTTGACTTATCTCCCTTTATGAATAATTTAGACATCGTATCATGACCATTTCTTATGGTTAACTGTATGCTGAATCTAGACTGAGTTATTGTTTTTTTATTAAGCATTATTTTCAAAAGTGATGGTACAATCCATACTGCTCATATCCCTCAGCCTACGATTTTTATTGCTTTTATGGCATTTTTAGCCTTTTTCTTTTTTCAAATTTTCAAAAAATGTGTAGGCCCGTGCCTTGTGTGCCAATGGTTACAATAAATTTTGTCAATCAATTTACAAAATTTTTAAAAAAGATTTTAAAAGAGATTTTTCAAATCTTATATAAACTTCTCACAAATAGGTTTTTTTCATGACTTTGAAAAGGTTATCATGCTAAAGTCACAATTTGAAGGGCTACAGATGTACCAAAAATGCTTTAAAAATCTGCAGTACTGATAATACTAAAAGTGTGAATTATTGAATTGCAAGTATGATATAAATAAAATAATCACTGTGACATAAAAATTGATGCCATACACACCTTGCTTGTAGATAATGGATTAAGTTGTCCCCCTTTCCTGGTATTAGTTGAAGCTGAGGCAGGAGTTACATCCCTTGCCAAACTTTGATCATGGTCCATTTTACCCTCTCTTTCCTCAGGTATAACCATTGTCTACAAAAAATGTAATGTGTGGAATTTTAAAATAAATTCAAACATTTTTTCAGTCATTACTCACAGGCAATGTAAGACCTAGGTCTCTAGACCTAAGCTTATATCTTAGCAATAACCAAACACACATCCCAGTGGCTGACAACTGTCCAACTTTATACAGAGGAATGTGGGAGCATGGCCATAGTAAATATCTAACAACCAAACTCCACAAAGTTATAAAGGTATCACCTTAGAAACTAACCTAATACCCCAACCATAAACTTTAGGGTCGGTAAAGCGCAAACAAAATAGCTTTTAGTTTAGGCCTCACCTATCCTTGAAAGGCTAGATCTTTAGATTTAGCTGTAAACCACAGCCCTACAAGATTTAGAATCAGAGGCAGGAGAAAGAATGGCCATGGAAATTATTTCATGACCAAACTCTACAAAAGTATGCCACACCAAGCAATGAAACCTGTGACCTTTTTTCAGTAGACTTATTGTCTATCAACTGGGCTAACTTGGTGGCTTCCACCTGCCTCTATGACAGAGTGGTAAAGATTGCCAAACTTCAAACTGCTCTAAGTTGACACAGATAGTGTCATTGGTTTAAGTCAAGCAACAGATCATGGAGAAAAAGAAGCTAGTTGCTAAGGTAGGTAAAGGTTTCAGCATCTAAGAATTCCAGGTAGGATAGTGAACTTTCTACTGCAAGTAACACTTAACGATTAAACAGCTAAGATTAGTATAAAATCTAATTATATCACTCACAGCCTTTTCTCTGATCAAATATTCAAACGTTTCATTTTCTTTCCTTACTGATGTAAGATATCTTTGTTCTTCCACAGACCCAGTATACATGAGAAAATATACACGTAGTGGAGTACTCGGATTAGATGCTCTGTATACCTAGTATAAAAATATTTAAAATATTGAAGTTAACTGAAAATATACAAATCAAGTAACTTAACTATACACCAAATGGCATAGAGACAAATAATTTCTTTAGTAAAGTAAAGTCTACTAATCAAGGGGTTATTGGTTAAATTCTCAGGCGTTGCATACTTTCTTGTAGCTTGAACATGAAATAATTTCTACTGACATTCTCCTTCCTACCACTGATTCCAAATAATATATGGCAGTTTTCAGTCACAGACGAAGGTATGCAAGACTGACAAAAAAACAAGCAACGCCAATGCCTAGGCAAAATGATAGCATAAGCTCTCATTTGCTTGGAAAAGTACTCCTAAAAATGACAAACATGCCAACCAGGTTGCCTGAAGTTATCAAGCAAATATTACAGATGCCAGCTCATCCAGTCAGTCAAAGAAATGTCTAATGTCAACTCTTACTAGGAAGATCTGATTCTCCAACTATCTTGAGCCACAGCAATTAGCTCATTAGTTAATAAATTAGACAAAATACAAAAAAAATCATAATGACAGAAGCTTACAAATGATATAAGTACTGAAAGTATGAGAAATAGACAAGTGGTAGGACGAAAACTTAGAGAGGTCCAAGTTTAAACCCCACTAAGAGAACTGTTACATGTACACTAGGGGTGTAACGGTTAACCGATATACTGGTTAAAGTTGCAATACGAATTTTGGCAGTTTTAAACCGGTTCATTTTCCTTGTAGTTATGTGCGGTACTTGACTGTTTTTTATCAGAATTGTTTGAATAAATTTTAAATATGTTGAAATCTTAAAATAATCTCATTGTGTTTTTTAAGGTTAAGCATTTGGTCAAATGAGAGAAGCAGTTTCTTTGAAAGACTGTTTCAAATTATGCATTTTTCTAACATATAGTCCATTTTACACAAATCATTCAAACATTTTGATAATAAATAATTTGATATCGATCCCATTTAGACAATGCACATGCATTAAATCATGTTTCACATGTATACCCAAAAAAACGATATGTATTGCAATATGGGTTATATTGCAATACAGGTTTTGTGTATTGCAATATATTGCAATACAGGTTTTGTGTATTGCAATATATTGCAATACAGGTTTTATCATATTGTTACACCCCTAATGTAAACTGACTGAAAAAGGGGTAAAAACCCCCAAAAAGAAACAAGCAAAAAATGATACAAGACTTACTTCTAATTGTCTCACAAACTCTAGATCTGGATCATAAAGTATTACATATGTAGGTTGTACTTCAGCCAATGTTCTAACAAGACTATAAGGATCAGTACAATCATGCAGAGGATGTATAATAGTCACTGGTTCAGGTAATACACCATAATATATTTCATCTGTTTTAAACATCTTATCATCATCATCATCATCATCATCATCATCATTGCCATCATCCTGTCAAATAAACTAGTGTTACCTTCTCTTTTTTAATTTGGGTTTATTCCTTTTGTCAACACATTTTGAGCTACAGTGGCCAATCCTCTTACCTTCTTTAGGGTTTCTTTTACCAGTAATCACTTTTCCCTCCACAAGAAGTTATTAATTTGGGTTTATTCATGAATGAAATGTTGGTAAATGCAAAATACATAACTGCATTTTTTATCTAGTCAGCCTAATAAAAGATAGACCTTCACTGAACATGTTTATTTGCATTGTTTAAAAGAAGAAACTTGAGAATATATTTATATACATGTATTCAGCTTGTTATTCAGTAGTACTGGTAACAAAATCTCCAACAAACAAAATAAAAGATTGGATTGGAACTCAAGTTAATGGGTTTTTTTCAGCAGAAAACTTTGTTTGTACAAGATGTATATGACGTCCAGCTCTTCCTACTATAGGTTTCCTGGACACTTTTCTATCACCAGTACTAACTTACCATACCACGAGGCCGACTACTCATGTATAGGGTATGACCTCCCCCACTGGGCTGGAACTCGCAATCTCCGGATTCGAAGTCAGACATGCTAACCACTACGCTACGGCCGCAGCTGAAAAATACCATCAATTTATGTTCTGAATATGAACTATAGACTAACCATACCTTAGTTTCAGCTTCTATCTTAGCAACCATCTGTGTTAAAGTTAAAGTATCTTTATCTTCCTTGTTTTTATCTAGTTTCCTCTTTCTGTTAACTGGTCTTTTCTACTTGAAAATATACATAAAATCACATATAAACTTAGTCTGAAGTATACTAGGCAGTGGCTTGCCCAAGATTACTCTCCAATACATCGGTTCGAAAGATTCACTCGTTCACTTTCTACCTTTGCTAAAATACTACATTCAAGCAGATATGTCTATTTTTAGACAGAGTTACATAAACATTTAAATCGCATGATTGTCACATGGTTTCTAAAAACAGATGCAAAAATTCTCACGCCTGTAATTTCAAAATGTCAAAATGCAAAGATGTTTGACAGTTTTGCATTAGTTAGATAATGAAAAATTAACAAAAATGAAAGTAAACATTGATCTTTTTAAATGTGTATCTCTGATCTTTTAACTGTAAACAAAGAGCAACTTATTGGACTTAAATACAAAGTGTAGCCACCCTATATATGACGTCATACGAGGTTGCATTTGTCACAAGTATGATCATACCATATAAGGTGTTGTTTACTTGTTCAACCAATGAAAATGGGTATGAAGTTTTTCAGCTAATTTTGGTAAACTTTCATTGGACGTTCAAAGGTTCATAGTAAAGGTCAATATCATAAATCAACACGTTTTAAGGCAGCGGGTGAATGTAATGTATTCACTGAGCTGCGAAGGGAGCATAGCCCAAGATCTAAAATGTGGGATCCAATGGCCCAATAGGTAAAAATTGTAAAGAACATTTAAAACATATTAGGGTGCAGAGGAAAGAGATGTTTTTAATTCCAGTTTAAAAGATATTCTAATCATTATTAGTAGATATGTTTTCATATATAACTTGAATAATATCAAAGTATGACTCTACCTTTTATCAATACCTGTGTGGAATGAAACTGGACAAGTAGGGCGATGGATCGTTGAGCTAGTTGTGATCCGTACCATGATTCATGTGTAGGGATTAACAAATTGAATCACTTGTAAATGGAGAAGCATTCAGGAATTCATGTTATAATTGAAGAGTTACAGAAGTTTTACTATATGGAAAAACATTGAATTCAAAACACAGATGTTTGATAGGCATTTTCAGTGATATTATTGTTTAAATGCGTATCAATTGAAATTACAACACAAGATAATTCGGTTCCTGCATAAATTAAAGCTTTCATAAGTAGTGCAGCTTGTTTTCAGTGAAACTTTATGGCAAATTGTTAACAACACCAGACACCCCCACCGGTCCACCCGTGTTTCGGCAAACTATTAGCCCAACTGCTTTGTAGAAAAATTCGGCTAATGACAACAATCAAGGTACCTTAACTTCTTCAATATATTCTCCTTTAGTAGCTACAGATTTGTTATATATTCTAGCTAGAAGACTCTCACCACCATCACAGAGAACTTGTTTAATCTGAGAACATGTTCTATCATCTTCTGCAGCAATTAGAACTCTCCCAGTTGCCATGGAAACTCCATTTGATTTATTATGTGTTGATATCTCTTCTATTACTTCTAATAATGCCTTCCATTTTGGGCATGGCTCTAAGTTTGGAATATTTGAAGCTCCTGTGTAAATATAAATCATAGATAAGAGCAAATAGATCAACTTTTTGACCTAAAAGTAAACAAATTTCCACTCAAATACCTTGATAAGTAATGAAAAGCCTGTTGGGCTAGCTCAGTCAGTAGCGTACAAGTCTACTGATTGAAGGGTCGTAGGTTCAATTATAATAATTTTCTGCCACCTTTCTCCACTGATTCTAAATCATGTAGGGCAGTAGTCAGTCACTGACAGAAGTATGCACCTAGTAGTTGGTTAACAGCTAAACCCAGAGATTAAGCCTTTCTAGGAACAGTGAGTAGGTGGACTGGCCACTGTGATAGAACCTATAAAATGTGATGCTACAGTGTTAACCCCCCAAAAAAGTATTGTGAAGATAATTTAGGAAAAACTTCAACCTTAACTTTTGCAATTTTTTTAGGTGTAAAAAGTTTTTAACTCCAATTCATCCAGAGTTATATCTCTTCACAGTATTGTTGATATAGACCAAATAAATAAACATACCAATTTTTAATAAAATGTTTTGGACAGCACTGAAGATATAATACTTTTTAAAACTTGAACCTCATAAGCAAATACAACCACCAATGCCAATACTAAAGTGATACATGTAGTATAAGCTCTCATTTTCTTTGTGAAGACAAGCTAAAACTTTACAGATGTAACTAAGTGATTCCAGTACAGTCATCCTTGTACATGTAAGTGGTTAGGGTAGAATTAATTATGAGCAGTGGTCAAGTGGTAGGATGTGCTTAGGGATCGAGAGGTCCCAGGTTTGAACCCTACTAGCGGCACTGCTTATTTCCTTGAGCAAGAAATTAACCTTCAGTTGTTCCACTCCACCCAGGGGTAAATGGGTACTGTGAGGGATCGCGTGCCTGAGGGTGATTTCAATGATCAGGAGTTATCATACAAGATTGTAAAGTTGGCTGAACATGTATATGGAAGCAGACTTTAAACCACCAGTGTTTGCGTTTACGCCGTAAACATATCCATTTACGCATAAAAATTGCCAGGGACGAAAAAAAATCAAGGACGTTTCGTCCCTGGGACGAAACGCTTTTCCACGGGAAATATGACACTTTTAGAGCTGTTTTGCGATATAAACGTAGTAAATGGATTTTTTCGTTCCATAAAAATGACCTGTTCGATGTTTAAGTGCATTTCACATTGGTTTAATCGATTTATTTCTCATTGGGCGAAGTTTATCATTCACGAAAGTTAACTGGAAGCAAGTGCGATGAAGCCGCGTTTCGATAACGCACCTTGCGTAGCAACCACAAAATGGCCGCGCCGCCAGTCAAGAAAGTTAAGCACAGTCGCCATTCCAAGAATCTGGGCTATTAGATAAAGAATGGTCCTTATTAAGACATAAAAATGCAATTTTAATTTCCGATCTCATGTTTCGATGCACATATTTTTTAATGACATCTTTGTTTTGATCATACCAGTGCAATCTTGTATGACGTCACTGATAGCGTGGCTACAGGTGCAATTAAGATGAATGTGCTTAACGTTACCAATGCAAAATTGCCCAACAACTTTGCATTTCGATTTTTGCAATTATAAGCGTGGGAATATTTTTCATTCTCAGTCGGTTAAACACACATCTATTTTTAGAAACCATGCAATAGGCATGCGAAAAAAAAGGTTACAAGGTAAAAAATCACGCTTTAGAAAGCTGTACTCGTTATATTGTCCACGAACGCTATCAGATTTTAATTGCCTGACCGTCATATAGATATGTTCATTTGATTCAATGCTTATAAATATTATGCTATTCAAAATTTCGCTTTTTAAAATTATACTTTTATTTAGACATGAGATGTTTTGATTATACAAAAAAATACTTAATTATCTTGTAGAATGTAGGGGTAATTATTTTGTTACCTGATTTTGATATGTGCCGGGTTCGTTTTTTCACAAGGAAAAAAATATTGACATGCTATTTTTTTCATTTGTCTAAAAAATAGTACTTGGATATTTTTGCATCAAGTAACAGACTGAGTGCTCGCAGTAATAATTTTGCTTTTTCCATGTTTCATTACAGTTGATTTTTAGTACATGGATGCTGCAACGGCCCTTGGTTACAATCAAAATTTAACCATTTTCGAAGAGTGTTATGTCCTTGAAAACATTCAAAAATGTACAAAAGGAATGAAATCATCGATTTTTAGTTGTAATTTGCTCTCTTCTCTGAAATCACATGATATACACATTTTGTTGCCTTAAGTGCATCAAAACTAATGACACCAGGATAAGCATCAACATTTTTATAATTCTGGACTCATTACATTTGAATTGGGACTCAATATATTTTACACCACTGAGTCCCGGGGACTTGGTGAAATTTGGAAAAATTGCGAACACTGACCACACTTTATCTTTTTTAATACAAACAAGCTGAAAATAGCAAGCCTGCTAGTAAGGTTGTAATATTGAAATTATGTACACTAAACAGTTGTCAAGATCAATTTTAAAATAAAAAAGCTTATAAATTGTCACTTAAATCAAAGAATGATTTTCAGTCAGACATGTAATCATTGAAAAGTTGTTGTAAGTTTATAAACCAACCCTAAACTATCATAATTGTTCTCATAGAAACTTTAAGCTCTTCTGCTTCATTACAACAATCAAGCATTGATAGTAGAGTGACAATTGGCTGATTTTCGAGAAGAGGTGGTCCACAAAGTAGAACACAAAGTGTTATATACCAAAATGTTCCTGGATGTCTCTAGTATATGTAACCGATAATCATTTTTTCCGTACCGTGGTGCGGACCTGGAAATTCAAGATGGCGTCCAAGATGGCCGCCAAATTTTATAAAAAACTCTGGTTTATAGTTTTTTTGGTCTGTTTGCTAACTATTTTTATCTATTCATGTCTAAATAGTATCAAATGTGCAGAACAAGTTTCTGATGATAAATAACAATAAATCATGGCCAAAATTTGATTAATGACCAAAATTTTATTCAATTATATGCGAAAAAGGGGCTATTTTAACACATTTTTCTCAATTTTCTCAATTTCAACATTTACACATACCTCAGTTAGATAAAATAATTGTTTATATGAACATCTTTCAATGCCCTATGGATATTAGAACATGTAAAGACGCATTATTTGTTCTTTATTCCCTTAGTTTCTGCAATGATGTTAAACAAGTGGGTGGGGTAATTTACTCGATAAAAACCACAAAAAGCAATCAAAAAGAAAATACCATTATTCATTTCATTCTGGTCAATTTTGACTTGTTACAACTTAAAATATGGAGTGTATGTTATATTTTTCAATGAATAGCTTTTAAATTATTACAATTATGAAGAAATTGTTTCTTTTAAATGGCAAAAAAACCCTGAAAAAATGGGTGATTGTATGTATTATGGTTTTTCCCCACATTTTGGACTCCAATCAATCTATATGTGTTAATAAATATCCAAAACTTTTCATTTATATCAAGGAGATGGTCTGTATTACCAAAAAAAAAGTTTGGTAAATCTTTCTTCACAGCAATCTTTTTCAGATAATAATGTAAAAAATGGTGGGTGGGGTATTTTTCCTGGTTATATGACAATTTAATGGCTATCTTTTTGAGATGATTTTCACATTTTTTTGCTAAAAAATGCAAATTACAAAAATAGTTAAATGCTGTTCAAAAATCTTGATTGTAACTGTTTTGAGTTGATATCACATGTATTAACAATATAAACATTTTGAATGGGAAAGACTTTTTTGTTGAGGTATTTTTTATGATAACACCGGTGAATTTTTACGGGAAAATTTTAGCGGTAAATTTAAGAGGGAAATTTTAAGCGGGAAAATTTGAGAGGGAAGTTTTTGAGAGGGAAAATTCAAAACAAGCAAGATGGCTGCAGAAGTTCTATAGAAAAAATAAATGTAAGTATCTCTAATTCTATACATGTATTATATTAAAAAAGTATTAGTTGAACCAATAGAACATTGTATTATGCATTATAATCTAAGAACCATTTTTAACATCATCATAATTAGCGTTTGTTTTGAGTAATGATACTCATAACTGCTTGTCACTCTTATCTGCCAATGGCAAACAATATCAATAATTCCTTTTAAAATATCATGTAATTTGAACATTTCTCACCTAAATTATAATACTAAACTTGTTTGGAAGGCAAGACTTTCTTATTTGAGGGAATATAATTAACTAAAAAACAAAATTACCCCACTTTTTTCTTTATTATTTTAAGGTTAATCCTGGGCGATGGCTGATCTTAAATGTACCAAGAAAAGAAAAATTGATAAAGACTGTGGTGCTTTGATTACTGATGTTACAAACCATGCCAATAATCAGCAAACTACCTTTGATTGGAAAATTCATTGTTTCATTTGTGGGGGGAAATGCCAATACAAGAAGAGAGGATCATGGTCAGTTGTACAATCTTCGAGTGACAAAAAGTCGTCTCTTTACTCAAAGATTTTTCAAACAGCAAAAGTCAGGCAAGATTATGATTTACTTAATAGACTACAGTCACGTAATGGTGATTTAGTCGCTGTAGGAGCCAGATATCACAGACAGAAGGGGTGTCTTTCCCATTATATTTCCACAAGAAACATCAAATGTGTCAATAAATCTCCTAAGAAATTAAAGCATTTTTCCAATGGTGCATGGGATAAATTAACGGAAGAGTACCATCAGCAACTAATGAATGACAGATGTATTGTTGAGTTAACAACACTGAAATCTAAATATCAAAATTATAAGTTACTAGAAAATGGAGCCGAATCGTCTATTATGAAATCTTCCACCTTTAAACGTCTTCTTCTAAAACAGTGGCCTGATGTTAAATGTATCCCAAGACCTGGGCTAAGTGATCTTATTTGTTCAATGTCGTTTACTATTGAAGAGGCTTTGATTCAAGTTCATAGCCATGAAAGTGCAAGATCCTCACTAGATCATACTGAGCATGGTGATAATTTAATGGAACTGAATGTGAATGAGTCAGAAATTTCCATCCTTCACAAAGCTGCTGGAATTATAATGAAAAGTCTATCAAAGTCCAAGAAACTACAAAATGAATACTTCTCTCCAGATGAAGTAAGTTTTAAAGGACAACTGGCCTATTTAAATAAGAATTTATTAAAGTTTGTCTGTTGGCTGTCAGATAAAAATCTGTTTGAAAAAGGTCCAGATATAGAAGATATAAATCCAGATCAAAAAGTCATATCCGTCTGTAGTGATCTAACAGCTTTAATTACTAACTTAATAACACCAAAACATCTTGGATTATCTGTGTATTTACACCATACATATGGCAGTAAAAAATTAATAGAAGACCTCAACAAACATGGACACACATTACCATATGCTGAAATAAGACATTTTTTGACCTCTGCAGCACTTTATACTACAAAGCAGCAAACTACTACATCTGGTGCATTAGTTCCAAGACATGTTCAACCATCTTCACAAAAGATAATTGTAGCTGCAGCAGACAACTGGGATCATAACGAAAGAACATTAAGTGGTAAAAATACAACACATGCTATGACAAGTTTGCTGGTCACTCAAGAACCTTTAATTCCATTATCAGTAAGACTACCAAGAGTTTCAGAGAGGTCACTTGATACAAACATTCTGCCAGGTAATATAAACAGTTTTTCTACAATTTAAATTAGATAAGAAAGAAGTTTAAAATCAAAATTCTTAAAGCCCCATTATCCAAAGTAACACTGGAAAGAAATGCAAAGAAAATGGACAATTATCTATGTCAACCAACAATGAATAAATATTTAGATAAACGCAAATATCGCTTAGGCTATTTATTGCAATTCGAAGTTAAAGTAGGTCAAAAGCAAAAGTAGACTTCGGTTGTCAATTCTTGAATGTTCTCTTATAACAAGACCCCTAATTAAGAAACGGACAATTTGTCAAACTTAAAGAAAATATTCATTGTGTCTCTAATGCATGTTTTATTTTGATAATTTCATGATGACTTAATGGTTGTAAAACAGTTTTCAAGTCCACAATTGATGAATTTATCTTCATTGGTGACTTTACAAAACACATGCAGATTTGAGCTTTAAGTGAGTTTAACGGATTGCAACTAGTTACATCACATTCTTAACAAGTGATTATGTGGTAACTGGTTACATAATCTAGTTAACTTTATACCAGTAATCAATTTTAGATAAGTGATTTTCTATTTTTTAGCTAGTTAATCACTTAACTAACAAATTATTTATTAACTTTTATAACTTAATAAATGTGATTGATTGAAGTTTAAGTGGCTTGAAAGTGGTAAGTGATTGTCTAATATGTAACTAGTTACCCACAGTTAATTGTTAACTAGTTACATGTTTAGACAACTATTTACCAGTTAGAAATTTAAGATAAGTGGAGAGTAGTAGAATCATGTCTACATACTTAATACCTGATCTATCATGGAAATCATAAGATATAAGTCTGGTAAAATAATACAGTGTTGGTTTTAATTCAACATTGATCAATTAAGTAAGACGTGAAAAGTCAAATATTAGCATTATTTTCTGTACAATTAGGTTGTGTAACACACACATATTGGCTAATCATTTTCAATCTCTTTACAGGACAAAGCCTTACTGCTGTTCTTCATTATACTAAACCAAGTATAAGACCTTCACCAACATTATCACCACCACTGAATGAAAGAGAACTGAACCCACAAGAACCAAAGCAAGCTGAAATTTTAAGGTTGAAGGAACTTTTGTATAATTTTGGTCGATGTTCTGAGTTTTGCGAAGATTTAAACGTGTGTTCACCATGGACAGTTTTCCAGTCTCATGTCCAAACGGATATGTTGTTAGATAAATGTAATATTGTTTTTAATCCTATTATAATGGCCCCACCTAACAACTACAACACTGTATATACTACATTAAAACGATTAAAGGAGCAACTTAATGCCCTTAATCAAAATGTTTGTCCAGTAGTCTTTGACATGGGATTATTAAGCAAGGCTCTTGAGATTGTATGGGCAAACCCTGAGGAGTTTGAAGGTGTATTTCCTCTTGAAGGTGGAATGCATTTTTTAATGAATGTGTTCTCTGCAATTGGAAGCTTATTTGGTGATGCAGGATTAACAAGCCTTCTGTTTGAGTCAGGTGTTTATGCTCAAGCTACTGTTGGTCAGATTTTCGCGGGTAAGGATTTTGATCGTGGTTTGAGAGCTCTTTTATTAATTGATGAAACATTGCAAAGAAGATTTTTTATTAATTTCAAAAAGTGGCTTTCTGATTGCAATCCAGATGTAAATGATAAACTTTGCAATGTTTTAAGGCAGTGTGCTGGAAGTTCTTATGATTCATCCTTGGATGATACTGAAATATATTCTTTCTTACAAGAAAATATTGTAAGTCTTGTTGATAAATTTTGCATGAAGGGTAGAGAAATGTCTACTACTTTTAGATTTTGGGATGATTATCTTCAGCATATTTCAAGCCTTTTGAAAATGTTTATTGCTTCTTCAAGACATGCTTTTTGGGATGCAAATATGTTTTCTAAGTATAAACTTATGCCACTGATGTTTGCATCTAACAGACACACATACTCGCGGTATATGACATATCTATTTTGAATGTCAGAGTGATAAAAATAAATAGGTCAATTCCTTGGCGAGGCATACTTTCGTACACCTTGGTTTATGAAATACTTTCTGTGGTCATTCTCCCTCTTACCACTGATTCTAAATCATCAATTATCATGTAGAGCAGTTGTCAGTCACTGACGAAAGTTTGCGCCTGGTAACTAGTCAACAGCTGAATCATTAGATTTTACCATACCAGGAATGGTGAGTAGGTTAACTGACAGCCATAATATGAACGCTACAATCTATGTTGCTATGAAGTTCAACCCAACACCCCCCCAAAAATAACCGAAGGTAGAAACACATACCAGATGTAACATTTTCTTTCTTTGTTTTCTTGTCCTCAGTGTTACTACAATAAAGTCTCCTCTTAGCATGCTGTAAATAAAATAATAAAAAATTTGTTTACAGAGACCTTGATCCAGTGATTAATTACATCAGAACTTACCAATAAGGATACTGGTCTTAGAATTATGGTCCAATTAGTCTGAGTTTTCCATTAAAATTTGAAAGCAATGTTGATCTTGTTCTCTATATCCAGCTCCTGACAGAATAGTAAGCTATAACTGATAAAACAACAAGAAATGTAATGTGGAAACCACATAAAAGCTGGATTTCAAAACTTTAGCACAAAAATTACAAAGGGAAATAATCCATAATAAAGCCAGGTAGAGTTGTGGTTTTTGTCTTATTCTGTAGATCACATGGTATGTAATCATTGTATGAAGTTTCATAAAGACCTGATAATCAATGGCAGAGATATTTGCTAAATTAAAAACTTTAATGCAATTGTTAATGACACAGGACACCTGCCTGCCCAACTAACATTTTTTGAATACACATAATAAGTAAACTAAGTATATGCTTACTTTTAAATTATTCAGCAATCTTTGTGGATGTTAAAATTCATATAAAAAACCCCAATATGTTTGTTTAATATAAATCAATGTTCTGAACTCATAATATAATCACATTGGTGATAGGAGTTTTAAAACAATGGTCATTTAACAATTAAATAATCAGTGGTAATTTTGCTTCTTAATGTAACGAAGCTTTTTTATATATATTTTATAATCAAGCATCAAAAGTTTAATGCATAATTAGAAGTTAAAACAAGAAAAGATTAATGCAAAGCATTAAATACTGCCAGATAGTGGTATCATTATGTGTACATACGTCAAAAGGGAAGACAAAGATATATGCGGCAAAAAAATACTTCCAGCTATATTGTCAAACCTATTTTGATTTAACGGCGGTCCCCATGAGTGAGTTAGACAGTAATTACACAGTATCAGCCGAAAAGTTCAGAATGTAGAGACAGTATCAGTCAGTAACTTACTACAGACAAGTACAAATAATTAACTTTTACATCATGCATTTAGCGTTTTGTATACGACTAACCCGATCTAAAATTCTCAGCTCTTGCACTCGGTACGTGTTTTTTAGCCCGAACCTCAATTTAAGGGAGCAGATATTTTACAATGTCTTAAAATATAAATTAAGAATAAAATGCTCTTTAAAATGCCCCCAAAAAAGCACGAAATTTAATTGCATTACTATAAAACTAAAATTAATACAATTTCTAGATGTCAACATTTGTAAATAAAAAAGGAGGACACAATTAAAAGAAATCATGAACTGCTCCTACCATGATCATCAGATTCTGACGACTCCAATATACCACCGGCCTTCAGGCCGGCGGTAAATGAATGTTACATGTTAAAAGCAATTGCTTGTTAAGGAATTATGGTGACTTGAGAAATCTTAAGTGTACATTTACCATGCAGCATGTAACTAAAATAAACATTCATAAAATTCTTACAACAAATAAATTATCAGCAGATTCCAGAAATAACCAACCGGTTTTTTTTTACCATATGTTTGTTCACCTTTTCTTACAGAGTTCACCATATTATAAAATGTTACACAATCATACTGGGTTAAATGTCTGAAATAGAATCATACCATAATGTATAAACTGTACATATAAGTGATGGACAATAGTAGGACAAAAGGTCCCATGGACAAAAAGTCCCATGTCATTTTTGACAGGAACCCCTGTCAAACTGAGATGGGACTTTTTGTCCAGGGTGGCAAAACTACATGGGACCTTTCGTCCAGCCCTGTCAAAAATGACATGGGACTTTTTGTCCATAGGACCTTTTGTCCGGCACCCGTGATGGACTAATGATCATTTTCTAGAACAGGCAAATTTCAAGTCTTCAGATTTGGAAATCAAGTTGCTGGGGATAAAATACGTAACAAGATGGTCTTACAGACCATAATGCATTCATCTGAACTAGAACTAGATCCTAAGTTCAGCTAGCACCAGTTTTATTAACAATTACATATTTACCTGTATGAAAATATTGTGACCCCTAAAATGGGACTCATTATCAAGAAAACCCTGGGGTGATGTTACATGACAATTATTGAAGCTCAAGGCCTTACATTTATAGGGAAGATTTTATTCATTTCCTTGATATATAAATCTATGTAAAACTAGTGACCCCTGTGGTATTAGGATCAATATTGATCCTGGGAATAGTCAAGCATTCTTCATAGAGGACCTTGATGTCACATGCCAAGATTAAAGCTATAGGCCTTCTCTATTTTAACAAAAAGATTATCAAAGAAATTGTTTACGACCGATGCATGCGCATAGATTTTTGATAGACCAGTCACAACAGCTCACCTTGAGTATCAAGTGAACAAATGGACAATGAGAGAGATAAACTAATTTTATAAGATAATACCTTAATATCAATCTTAGAGTTTTAATATCCATAACAAGTTGTTTAGTTTTTGGTCCAAGTTGATGCCATATAGGGTCTAACTGAAGACGCATCATTTGATCAAATGATTTAGATATAGCATTTTCTACAGTAATCTCCTCCGAGTCAACCTATAAAACAAAACACAACAGTTATTGCTATTTATAAAAACATCTACCAGGGTTGTTCAGAAAGTTCAGAGAATTTTTCATGAAATCATAAATAGTCGTGGTAACACGTAAAAAATTATATCAACATCACTCTCAACATCTGTGCAATGTATTCAGTAAAAATCAGCATGATATACATTCATATGATTTTGCTGTCCAAGGGATATGTCATGTGACCTTCCTTTGGTTTTCGAACATACAGAATTCAGCTTGGTAGTGCAGTTGGTAGCATGCCTGAATTTCGAATCTAGCGTTGCAAAGGGGGTATAGGTTCAATCCCAACCGGTGAGGTTATACCCTTCCATGAAAATTAGACAATAATGTCCATTTTTCTCCATTAATGAAGTATATGGAGAAGTTTCCTTGAGGATGGGTAGGCAAGTTCCGGTTATAGACAAGGGTCTAGGGAAGCTAGGCTAGGTGTGCTGGATTCGTAAAATAACCTAAAAATTGTGTTGACACAGTGTTAAACCAGTACCGGTATAATAAAATTTCTTAACATAAGAATATTTAGGTTCATAGTTTCAAAGTGTAGATCATGCATGATCAAGGTATTAATTTTTTTTGTATTTACACACCACTGAGCGGCAGGCTACATTTGTACCTAACTTCACTATTATGAACCCACACAGATATATTGTAAGATTTCATACTTACAGCAGTATTACATCTCTTTAATTCCTTTATACAAGCATTGAGTAAATCTAGTAAAGCAGCCTGACAAGCTAACATAGCATCAGTTAACTGTACATGGATTTCTACAACATCTATCTGTAACAAGAAAATCAGTATTTAGTGCCATAAACTTTGCTGTAACAAGACAATCAGTATATTTGGTGCCATGAGCTTTGCTGTAACAAGACAATCAGTATTTTTAGTGCCATAAACTTGACTGTAACAAGACAATCGGTATATTTAGTGCCATAAGCTTGACTGTAACAAGACAATCGGTATATTTAGTGCCATAAGCTTGACTGTAACAAGACAATCGGTACATTTAGTGCCATAAGCTTGACTGTAACAAGACAATCGGTATATTTAGTGCCATAAACTTTGCTGTAACAAGACAATCAGTATTTAGTGCCATAAACTTTGCTGTAACAAGACAATCAGTATTTAGTGCCATAAACTTTGCTGTAACAAGAAAATCAGTATTTAGTGCCATAAACTTTGCTGTAACAAGACAATCAGTATATTTAGTGCCATAAGCCTGGCTGTAACAAGACAATCAGTATTTAGTGCCATAAACTTTGCTGTAACAAGACAATCAGTATTTAGTGCCATAAACTTGACTGTAACAAGACAATCAGTATATTTAGTGCCATAAGCCTGGCTGTAACAAGACAATCAGTATTTAGTGCCATAAGCTTGACTGTAACAAGACAATCAGTATTTAGTGCCATAAACTTTGCTGTAACAAGACAATCAGTATTTAGTGCCATAAACTTGACTGTAACAAGACAATCAGTATATTTAGTGCCATAAGCCTGGCTGTAACAAGACAATCAGTATATTCAGTGCTATTTAAAAAAATATTCTTGCATTTGTAAATATTCATTTTAGGCACAGATCATTTTCCCTAGAATTACAATAAGCCTGTTATCTTTTAATAGATGTGATTAATAATTTAATTAAATATTTAAAATAAGATCAAAACAAATCATTTACCGTTTTCAATACAGATCCAAATAAAAGTAAAATGCATTGTTGTTTATATGCTTTGCAATGCGGAAAAAGGCTGAGAAATCTGAACAATTGTGTTCAGTGTGTTTCATATAGTGTGTATTGGGATTATTAAAGAGCACAAGCTTTTGATTGTGAATCGTTTATGGTGTTTTGTTTGTTCAGCGTGCATTCAATGTTCATTCAACTTTCGTTTTTTGTGGAAACCAGCATGATCCGATGACTGTAGACTAGTACACCATTAATTGAGCTAACCTGGTGGGTCTTTTCATTAGAATAGTGAAATATTAAATTATTGAAAAATATTAAGAACTACAGTTTACAGCAATCACTAAGTTCATTATGAGCTAAGGTCAGGCTGACTAAGACAAGTTTTAAAACATAAAAGGTTATATCAGAAAATACCTTATTCTGGTTAAATGTTTCTTGTACATTAGCTTGAAATCTTGGCCACAGAAATAGTTTTCTGACGAACAAATTTTTCATAATCCTTTCAATATGACAGAAACCAGATGTAAAGGCTGTGGCATTCTGGGAGAATGCTTTAATGAAACCAGACTGAAAAAATAAATCCATACAATATTAGTCAGACAGAAAAATAACAATTTATTTATGAACCAACATCAATTTTTATTTACATATAATTTTTTTCACTACATAACTTCCATACCATTAAAACAACTCTGTCAGAATATCAGATGGTCTTACAAATAGAACTTTACTGTACTAAATACCTAGACTTGTATGTGAATAGACAATCCCATAAATTTAGTCTGACAAAGTTATCTCCCCTGACTACTTCTCAAATCCGCCATTAAGGTACTGAAGAAAAATCGCTATGAAATGCAGATGTAAAAAATATTTTGTTGATAATTATCATTAAGTGTCCCTTAATTGGACTCCTAGTGATATACTGATGTATTTAACAGATAAGATCATAAAGATCCGACAGACAGTGGGTTAATTTATTACATAATATTACATAATTGACCATCACAGAATATGACACCATGTAAATTGTAGTTAATTGATTATACCTACTTTATTTTTCTGTCTGTATAAACGTAAGATGAAAGCTTCTTGACATGACTCAACAATTCTACAAAACAGAATAAAACATTATTTATATTACAGTGTTACAGTAGAATCACCCAACATTTAACCAGTTAAGTCAAAGTTAAAGCAAGGTTTTTGAAGTCCACTTCTATTATCACTATTCAGTTGACCCTTGACATTAACTTCCTCGATCATCTAGTCACCCACTAACAGTTAACATATGGCGCAGAATTCAGCCACAGCATACAATGCATGATCCTAACAGGTACCCATTTACACCTGGGTAGAAAGAAGCAATAGTAGGTAAATTACTTGCTCAAGGAAATTAGCAGTCAGGGCTTGAATTTAACAAAAAATTGGACTTGCACATTTTTGCGAGTAGATTCTATTTCAACTCGCAAAATTAAAAAATCACTGGCACATTTTTCTCAAACTTTTAGCTGCATACAAAGTTACTTTTCACACACGCGATATAAAAACAAAATACATTGTAGCACTATATATATTTAGTTATGGATAGAACAATGGCATTATTGTGGAATAGATCAAGAATGTCAAACATGCTCTTACGTTGAATCTGTAATTGTTACTATCAATCTATCTGGCTGTTTTAATGCTGATTTGAGCTTAATTTATTCAGACAGTAATATTTTTGCGTCGATTTCAACTCACAAAAATTTGGGAGTTACAATAGAAGTTACTCTCAATATTCAAATGTTTTTGAATCCATTCATCATTATGTAAATATTGTATATACTGTGTTATATTTTTGATAGAGGATTTATCCAAATGTGTAGCCTCTTAAAATAAAATCTTTATTATTAAAAATATTATAACAATGTTCCTACCTATGTGCCCTACAAACAATGATACCAGTCACATTCTCCACAGGTACTCTGTCTGTGAGTAAATCAACTACTAATATACGAGATGTTATAAATAATACACCACCTTGTAGGTATAACTTTTGTCTGAAATAATTACAAGAAATGACAATATCAAATTACAATATATTATCAGAGACTTAGCTTGTTCATACTGGACTGAGTTAAATAATGAATGAAGTTTTTTATTATGTGCTTTCCAGTGGGATACTGGGATTTATTGGTGACATAAAAATCAATACTCCACTGTTTTGAAACGATGATTTTTTTTGTTATTTTTCACTGCTAAGATGCACCATTCTGATGAAATATCATACTTAAACTTTATAAAAGCCAGTTTAAAGCATAATTATAATAAACAGAAAATATCCTCAATATATCAATTTCTAACTTGCTCAATTCCACTTGAGACAGGTTACGCAATTTTAATATTTTAATAACTACATTCATTAATCAGTGAGTAAGAGCTATGTGTTCTTATAAAAATGTTAAATGTGTGTCTTAGGTCAATGAGACCAAGCTGTCATCATAGAGAAAAATAAATAAGCATACTTGTCCATAAATAGAAGTTAAGAAATAAATTATAATATATACATGTACATGTACAACACATTCCCACAACTTACTGTATTTTTAACGGGTATAAAATGCATACGTGTATAAAACGCATTAAAAAATTTAAGCAAAATCTGAAGAAAAAAATTTCTGCCGATTTCTTTGGCAAAATTAGAAGAAAAAAAATCAGCCTAGTTTCTGTGAAGACAAAACTTTCTGCTGATTTTTCAGCAAAATCGTAAAGCATAAATTTTTGGGCTGATTTTTTCTGCGGAATTGAAAGTTGATAGGATTGCATTGTTTTACTCTGTTGTGAAACACGCTTAAAAGTTATGGTATTAATTAACATAGAAGAGGATTGTAGAAAGTCCTGGAACTTTTTATGGACTTACACAATTCTGAAAGATCACCTCTAGGGCCTTCAAAATATGGAAATCCTGTATATACTAGACATCTAACTCTCCTGCTAATATATGTATTGGACAGCTTAAATCTACCTAGTAACATGATATCATACATATCATCATTCTGAACTACCTCGGCGATTTTCCACGCAAATACACCTCGGATATCACAAGGAGAGAAAGTAGTTCCAACATAGAATCTAGCCTCGTTCCCAACGTTTACTCAATAGAATGCTGGCACACACCAAAAATGACGGATGATTATGGGCAGTTAAAGCCCTTCAATGCCTGTAACTGATATTCATTTAAATCAAAGTTGATCCTTAAACATTTTATGTGTACTAGATACTTCTGCAAATGATCTGCCATGTTGGTTGTTTACATCGGCACTACTTAACCTATGAGGTTAATCGCCTGACCTCATAACTTGGTTGTATTCCTACTACGTTTGATATCCGAGGTATATCTTCATAGATGATCGCCGAGGTCGTTCCGAATGACATATCATCAGTGTATTGCTGAAGCCGCCCGGCTAGCTCAGTTGGTAGCACGCAAGTCTACTGATCGATGGGTCGTGGGTTCGCTTCCCGGGCGGGGCATACTTTCGTGGAGTTTGGTCATGAAATTATTTCTACGGCCATTCTCCCTCCTACAAATGATTTTTAATTATGTAGGGCAGTTGTCAGTCACTGACAAAAGTATGTGCTTAGAAGTTGGTTAACAGCTAAATCCAGAGATTTAGCGTTTCCAGGAGGAGTGAGTAGGTTGACTGACCGCCGTTATATGGCCTATAAAATGTGTTGCTATGACGTTAAATCCAACAAAACAAACAAACACAGTGTTTTGCTGAGGACATTATCACACATTTAAGCCATTGTCATATGAAAAGTCAATATGGCACAATTGAAATCAGGTGAGTGCACAAAGGAGTAAAAACACATTCAGTTTTATCCCAAAGCCATATTTTAATAATAGGTCTTGCTAATTTAACATACATGTAATAATTAAAACAAGAAATACACATTTTTTGATAATTAAAGATATTATTTGCTCTGGACGCAAAATTAAACTTTTTCTTTTTGCCAACCAATAAGTTTAAATTGTCACCAACAAGTTTGGTGAATGGGCCCCTAGTTCCCCACACTTAAATTATATGCATATTGTAGGAAAATGAATATTTTTTTTTGAGAAATGTGAAAGTAAATTACCTATCAGATGCATTATACTCATTAGTTATAACTTTAGGCAATGGTGATACATCATCCTTTTCTAATTCTTCTATAAAATAATCCTGAAAAAAAAATCACTAATCATTTGTAAGTGAACTAACAAATTCATAAGTCATCTAAATACACCAGCAGTCATCAGCCGGTGGACCATCACCTTATTCCATCACTGGCAACAGAGTCCCTACACTCATTAAATATGCGCACATATAATATTTTGTCAACAAACACAGTCTCGTATACTTTATCGTATACCAGTTATAACTGTACTTTTATATTATATATAAGGTAGTGTATGTGTATGTATGCACAGGGAACTATATAAAGGGACATATGCATTATTTTACGATCATAAGATATGGACTCTGGTGCCAGTGTAATTCATCTTAATTGCTGTCAGTCCAGTTTATTTTTAGAATGACAGTGGTCCAAATTATTTACAATTTTCACATGACCTAAACTTTTTCATTTCACCGAGTCCAAAGTCTAGTACTGGAAAAAATAGTGAAGACAGCACAAAAGAAATCAGGTTGAATTTATCTACATGTTCAAGCAAGGTAAACAGTAGCTGTTGTTTAATCCAGAACAATGCTGACTGCAGAATGATTGCTGTAGAATCCTTCTACCTTCTATCTAAACAAGCTTTTTTGCAATTTATAAGTTAAAGATGGGGCACAGCATCTATGACATTCAACAGTTAAACTTCTCCAGATACATGTACCTTATTAATGAAGGAAAATTGACTTTAATGTCAAATACCGGTATTTATGAAATGGTATAACCACCCTGGTGGAATTGGAACTCATACCCTCTTCAGAAAATTACTTTCAAGAATGATTAATTCATAAACATCAATGTACTGCTGCCTTTAAAATTCTGGTGCAGATTAGCAACCATAAGTACAGCATTAGATTTAATTTTTCACAACAACTTGCCGAGGGGGCAAGTTAAACCTGACATTTACTTGGCCGCAATACCTTTTAGTTGCCCAAACATTTATCATCTATTTTTACCATTTCTTTTCCTGAATAAAAACTTTTACAAAATTAACTTTGATGTTTCATTTTCATTTTTTTATAAGAATCATTTTACTTCTGCATTACAATACTTAAACTTTGAACTATTTACTTGATTGAGCAGAACAAATACATAGCAATCAGTCAGATGACAACCAACAAAACCTTCAAATAATGACTTTTTATGCAAACTTGGGTTTAAGTTCTGAATGCTGACTTGCTTAGCAGAACAGTTGCTATTGCAACCAACTTGCCCTGTTTGATTATCAATTTGGCAGGGCATGTGGGAAGTGCTTATTTCTAAAACTGTAGGTATATTGTAATGTAAGGATAAGAGAACTTACCTCATCTGTACCTGTGGTGTTCAGTACTAAAACCAGATTAGCAGGATCACAGTAAACTTTGAGAAAGTTTGTAACAATTCTTTCTAATCCTAAGCCTCTGAAAAGACAAAACAACACAACAGATTTTAATCTACAAAAGTAAAATCTATCATTAAATATTGCTTACAGTACATGTACATGTAATATTGTTTTCATAAATATTAATGAATAAATTAGTGCATAAATTAAAATAGTACCAAACAGCTAGGTTAGTAGAAACAAATTCAGATATGTTTGCAATTATTTATTGTAGGGCTTAAACAATACTCACCACCCAAATAAATACAATATACATGTACATAAACAGAGTTTTACCTGACACAGGAATCCGCATCCATATACCCATAAATCAAAAGTTGTATGCATAAATAACTGAAGTCTGGGTCCATGTAGATGCACAAAATGTGTCAGGCATGAGGGTATGAAAACTGCTCAGTGGATAATATTTAATTCTATTTCAACCAATCCATGACAAAATCCAACAAATACATGTAAACAATTGCCCCATTTATCACAAATTTTAACAGCATGTAAACATATCATCCACCATTTTGTCCTTCATTTTGTGATATATATGACAATAATACATGTATACACCTTTTGTGATTAAATCTGTTAGAACCCCAAATTTGCTCCAGGACTCCTGTTATTACAGGATTTGCATCCACTGGACCCCTAAATTTTAATAGCAATGTAAAACCCTGCATACATAAACAATTACAAGGCATGAAAACATTTAATATAAACATACATAAAAGAATGAATTCTATAACAAAGTCCAAGGTTGACTTGTTCTAATTGTCTACAAAGCTTTAAAAAAACATCAATAAATAATTTGAACAAGAACAATTCTTTATAACTAGTAAAGACTAACCTTGCAGTGACTAGTAGACCATCATCATGATAGACATCAAGAAGAATTTGCTGTTCATAATCAAGCAGATTCATCTTCTCTTACTTTTAAAACCATAGTCCAGAATGAACACCTTACTGCTTCTGCAATGGTCAATATATGTTTATGTAAAAGCGAGTTAATGAGTGAGTGAGTGGGTTTTGGCCAGAATACTGAAACATACACACTATGTCTACAATTAATTCAAGGTTTACTCCTCAATTCCAATTACCGCACGTTTTTTTGACATTTTCAGTGATAACTTTTTTGTTTTAACATGTATTAAATTGAAATTTTGACATAATATAATTCAGTCCCCACTCAGTACATTAATATATCAAGAAAAAGTAATACAATGTTTTTTGCTTCAAGATCGGGTCTAAATCTCAAGAGGAAATTATCTGTAAAATACGGATTCAAAGCGACATGATAATAAAGCAGACATATTTATGACATCATTATGACGTAAATATGTCAATAATTCAATAATTAACTATAGAACAGTTCAAATGTTGAGAGCCAGCGATTAAAACCAGATGTATTGAGTAAAAGTAGATCTATACTGCAAACTTAACATAATTTCATTTCACAATGTTTTCTTTTTGCTCAAACATGCTTTTCATTGAGAGACATCTCATCATAAACGTGTATGTACCTCAAATGAACTATAAATCTATAACATACGCAGATCTATAATGTCAAAATTAATTGATGTTTAGGCCCTAAATCAAGGTTTGAATAATAAGAAATAATCATTGGACAATTGTTTTAGTTAATTCTGATTATTTGAAGGTTAACTCCTAGATTAGCCAAATTTCAGGACTAATTAATCCTCAACACTCCTCCCCCACCTTATTGACAAAAAATGAAGAAAAATTAAAAAAAAAATTAAAACCGTCAAAACTAACAATTATGCGATCAGTTTACCTTTAAAGGCGTTTAGTTTGCATGGATTAGAGTTCTTTTATGTAAAGCATATCTTTTATGAGCTATTTTGATGTTATATCATGTATTTTCGCGATCCAAGCTAGATTGTAACTTCATATGAAACACTTTTAAATCTACGCTTGAAAATAGAAAAAAACTTATACTTTTTATGTTTGCTGTCTTAATTTAGCAAATGATACTTCAGGAAGAGACACATAAAATGTTTTGCATCCGATTTTTGCGCATGGGCTCTTTAAAAAAAGTAAATCCCCTAGACAGACATTTTCATTTTTGTCAACAAGTACATCAGTACTGATTAAATTTTAAGCATTTTCGTGTTAACTTCGCATTGAAATTGTTGTTTTTAATGTTTTTGTAACTGAAGGAGATATCTGGACATTTTAGATACAAAAGATATTATGCTCTTTTCTCGTTAGTTCATGCCCCTTAACCTTTGTTCTTCAAGCAATAATACAAGTTAGTTCTGAATATTTTTCTGTAAACTGATTTAGCAGGTTGAACGCTACAAACTTGCATAGAATTCGGACAAGCGCGATGTATGCGCATGTTGATACCGTTTTTACTAAGGCACGAATCGAATGAGAAGGCACGGAGTAATGAGAAAGAGGCATAATTAAATCACTTAACTTGTTTGAAAGACAGCAATTTTAAAATGTCCGGTTTATTGAGCCGTCCAGGGAATACATATGCGGGGAGTATTACCAGTACTTAAAAATGTAGATGTTTTGCCCAAGTCAGTTTGAGGCCAATTTCTCTTTAATAAACTACTTTAGTTCACAGATTTATATATATGCAAGCATAGCTAAGGCTTCACTTTTTTAAATAACATCATCATCTTTTGCATAACCTTGTAAATAAATTCATAGGCCAATTTCTTCAGGCCATGATATTTGGCCACCCACAAAAACCAGATGGACTTGGGATGACCAGAAACAGAATTTCATCCCAGGAGCACCATGAGAGGCAAGGTTGCTGACAATACAAAACTACTTGAATTTGAGACTCTCGTTTTATACATTGGATGGCTTATAGCAACCAAAAGTAGATCAACAGATGCTCTATCCGTATGAACTGGCAGAACATTTTTAACCTGAATTAAACTTGATATAAAAGTGACCGAGCATAGGTAAGATGTATACCTTCAGTATAATACCTGACAGACTCACAGAGCCATGGAAAAATCTTAGACTAGAGTCTAGAGCTACGGTCCGGGAGACTGATTTTTTCTGTCACATTAGCACGTATTTAAAGAGGGTCCAAGACGGTCCTACTAAATACCACTAAGACACTACTAAGCACTACTAAGCACTACTAAGACACAGCAAACACCACTAAGACACTACTAAGCACTACTAAGACAGGATTTTAGGTGTTTTAATTGTATAAAATGTTATTATATGTTGATTTAACTACTAAATACGACATTTTCAGATGGTTTTGCAAAAAAAAAAACCAGTTAAAAATGATATTTTAGCGCAAAAAGTAAGTGAATAGATGAAAAAAAAAATGAAATCTCATTTCACCTCTAAAACTCGAATGAAATAAATAAGTACTTTATCTTGAACAAAATATTGTCAAAAAATTAAACATCTGTTAGATTTTGTTAAAAACAACTATTTTATAGGAGATATTTAATTAGAAAATAAAATTATAGACCAAAAGATGAAATTTAATGTTCACTAAGTACTAAGACACTACAAACACCACTAAGACACTACTACGCACTACTAAGACAGGATTTAAGTTGTTTTAATTGTATAAAATGTTATCAAATTTTGATATAAAAACTAAATACGAAATTCTGATATGGTTTTGGAAAAAATCAACTGCTAAAAAGGATATACAAATGTATAGTAATAGTTAAATGAATAGACGAAAATATGAAATCTCATATTTCACTACTAAGACACGAATTAAGTATATTATCTTGATTAAAATGCTGTTAAAAGTTTCTAAGGAATCTTAATGTTAGATTTAGTAAAAAAAAAAAAGTTTACTGGAGATATTTCAATTAGAAATAAAAGAATATAGACCAAAAGATGAAATTTAATGTTCACTACTAAGACACCACAAACACCACTAAGACACTACTAAGCACTACTAAGACAGTATTTTAGTCGTTTTAATTGTATAAAATGTTATTAAATATTGATTTGAAACAAAATACGGAATTCTAAGTTGGTTTTGAAAATAAATCAACAGCTAAAACGATATTTAATAATAGTAAAATAAATAGACGAACAGATTAAATCTCATTTTTCACTTCTAAGACACGAATTAAGTATATTTTGTTGATGAAAATGTTGTTAGAAATTTAAAAGGAATCTAATTACGACTAAGACACTACTAAGGTATATTCAGCCACTAATAAGACACTACAAAGCTATATTCAGTCACTACTAAGACACTACTAAGCTATACTAAGTCACTACTAAGCTAAATTAAGTCACTACTTAGACACTACTAAGCTATACTAAGTCACTACTAAGCTATAATAAGTCACTACTAAGACACTACTAAGCTATACTAAGTTACTACTAAGCTATAATAAGTCACTACTAAGACACTACTAAGCTATACTAAGTCACTACTAAGCTATATTAAGTTACTTCTAAGCTATAATAAGTCACTACTAAGACACTACTAAGCTATACTACGTCACTACTAAGCTGCAATTAGTCACTACTAAGACACTACTAAGCTATAATAAGTCACTGCTAAGCTATAATAAGTCACTAGTAAGCTATACTAAGACACTACTAAGCTATAATAAGTCACTACTAAGCTATATTAAGTAACTACTAAGACATCACTAAGCTGTATTAAGTTACTACTAAGCTATATTAAGTCACTACTAAGCTATATAAAGTCACTACTTAGACACTACTTAGCTTTACTAAGTCACTACTAAGACACTACTAAGCAAGACTAAGTCACTACGAAGCTATATTAAGTTACTACTAAGCTATAATAAGTCACTACTAAGACACTACTAAGCTATACTACGTCACTACTAAGCTATATTAGGTCACTACTAAGACACTACTAAGCTATACTAAGTCACTACTAAGCTATAATAAGTTACTACTAATCTATATTAAGTTACTACTAAGACATCACTAAGCTATGATAATTAAGTCACTACTAAGACACTACTAAGCTGTATAAAGTTACTACTAAGCTATAATAAGTTACTACTAAGCAATATTAAGTCACTACTAAGACACTACTTAGCTATACTAAGTCACTACTAAGACACTACTAAGCAAAACTAAGTCACTACTAAGCTATAATTAGTTACTACTAAGTCACTACTAAGCTATATTAGGTCACAACTAAGACACTACTAAGCTATAATAAGTCACTACTAAGCTTTATTAAGTTACTACTAAGACATCACTAAGCTATTCTAAGTCACTACTAAGACACTACTAAGCTATATTAAGTCACTACTAAGACACGACTAAGCAATACTAGGTCACTACAAAGCTATACAAAGCTATATTCAGTCACTACTAAGACACTACTAAGCTATACTAAGTCACTACTAAGCTTTATTAAGTTACTACTAAGACACCACTAAGCTATACTAAGTCACTACAAAGCTATATTCAGTCACTACTAAGACACCACTAAGCTATACTAAGTCACTACTAAGCTATAATAAGTCACTACTAAGACACCACTTAGCTATACAAAGTCACTACAAAGCTATATTCAGTCACTATTAAGAAACTAATAAGCTATACTAAGTCACTACTAAGCTATAATAAGTCACTACTAAGACACTACTAACCTATACTAAGTCACTACTAAGCTATAATAAGTCACTACTAAGACACTACTAAGCTATACTAAGTCACTACTAAGCTATATTCAGTCACTACTAAGACACTACTAAGCTATACTACGTCACTACTAAGCTATATTAGGTCACTACTAAGACACTACTAAGCTATACTAAGTCACTACTAAGCTATAATAAGTTACTACTAATCTATATTAAGTTACTACTAAGACATCACTAAGCTATGATAATAGTATAACTTAGTAGTGTCTTAGAATAGCTTAGTAGTGTCTTAGTAGTGACTTAGTATAGCTTAGTAGTGTCTTAGTAGTTATTTAGTATAGCTGAGTAGTGACTTAGTGGTAACTTAATATAGCTTAGTAGTATCTTAGTAGTGACTTAGTATGGCTTAGTAGTGTCTTAGTGGTAACTTAATATAGCTTAGTAGTGTCTTAGTAGTATCTTAGTATTGCTTAGAAAAGACTTAGTATAACTTACTAGAGTCTTAATAGTGACTTAGTAGTGACTTAGTATAGTTTAGTAGTGACTTAGTATAACTTAGTAGTGTCGTAGAATAGCTTAGTAGTGTCTTAGTAGTGACTTAGTATAGCTTAGTAATGTCTTAGTAATAACTTAATATAGCTTAGTAGTGTCTTAGTAGTGACTTAGTATAGCTTAGTAGTGACTTAATGGTAACTTAATATAGCTTATAGTGACTTAGTAGTGACTTAGTATGGCTTAGTAGTGTCTTAGTAGTAACTTAATATAGCTTAGTAGTGACTTAATATAGCTTAGTAGTGTCTTAGTAGTGACTTAGTATAGCTTAGTAGTGACTTAGTGGTAACTTATTATAGCTTAGTAGTATCTTAGTAGTGACTTAGTATGGCTTAGTAGTGTCTTAGTGGTAACTTAATATAGCTTAGTAGTGTCTTAGTAGTAACTCAATATTGCTTAGTGGTGTCTTAGTAGTGACTTAGTATAGCTTAGAAGTGACTTAGTAGTAACTTAAAATATGTTAGTAGTGAGTTAGTATAATTTAGTAGTGTCTTAGTAGTGACTTAGTAGTGACTTAGTATAGCTTAGAAGTGACTTAGTTGTAACTTAAAATATGTTAGTAGTGACTTAGTATAATTTAGTAGTGTCTTAGTAGTGACTTAGTATAGCTTAGTAGTAACTCAATATAGCTTAGTAGTGATCTGGTTAGTTAAGTCGCTAAAACGGGTTAAAAGGGGAGATGACTCTGTACGGCTGGTGAAGAGTTAAAAACCAGTACATTTTCCTTATTTATTTTTTGAGAGTGCATGGATACCTCATGTGTGGTGCTTTTTAATATTGAAGAGTATGTATGTCTTTGACAATGCTTTCCCTATGAAAGTATGCAAAAATTCAATGGATCTGGTCTGTTTAGTCGCGAAAACTGGTTAAAAGGGGAGATGACTCTGTACGGCTGGTGAAGAGTTAAAAACCAGTACATTTTCCTTATTTATTTTTTGAGAGTGCATGGATACCTCATTTGTGGTGCTTTTTGATACTGAAGAGTATGTATGTCTTTGACAATGCTTTCCCTATGAAAGTATGCAAAAATTCAATGGATCTGGTCTGTTTAGTCGCGAAAACTGGTTAAAAGGGGAGATGACTCTGTACGGCTGGTGAAGAGATAAAAACCAGTACATTTTCCTAATTTATTTTTTGAGAGTGCATGGATACCTCATTTGTGGAGCTTTTTAATACTGAAGAAAATGTATGTATTTGACAATGCTTTTCCTATGAAAGTATGCAAAAATTCAATGGATCTGGTTTGTTTAGTCGCGAAAACTGGTTAAAAGGGGAGATGACTCTGTACGGCTGGTGAAGAGTTAAAAACCAGTACATTTTCCTTATTTATTTTTTGAGAGTGCATGGATACCTCATTTGTGGTGCTTTTTGATATTGAAGAGTATGTATGTCTTTGACAATGCTTTTCCTATGAAAGTATGCAAAGATTCAATGGATCTGGTTTGTTTCGTCGCGAAAACTGGTTAAAAGGGGAGATGACTATGTACGGCTGGTGAAGAGTTAAAAACCAGTACATTTTCCTTATTTATTTTTTAGAGTGCATGGATACCTCATTTGTGGTGCTTTTTAATAATGAAGAGTATGTATGTCTTTGACAATGCTTTTCTTATTATCGTCGGAACCTGTCCGACGATAATAACAATTATCAAGATTTGAGCATTTTTGTGTCGACACCGGCTGTCTTTAGCCAATCAGAACGTTGCATTAGAGGTCACGTGACCAAAATGATGACGTCGAGTAGCAAAAAAAGGGGTACCTGTATGGAATCGTCCACGGCGTGTATTATACGGTTACCTGTTTGTAATACAAGAAAATATCATTATCGATCTATGAACGGGTATCAATTTCAAGGAGTAACAATATAAAACCAAAAAAAACATTCATACCTATTCGTAACATGTACATTTATTGAAGAAAGTTCGCTTTTGTTGGAAAACAACAAACTATCTTCCCTATTTCCGAGCGAGTTTATTGGTAAATATGAACGTTTGATTAGCTGGCGGAATGTAGGGCAGAACATGTTCTTGAAACGAGCGCGGTCGGAATATGTCTGGACAGCACATGGTAATTCGATGTTTTTTATCTGGCCTTACAGTGTGCAGAATTAATCAAACGCCCTGTAGTCTATTAATAGACTTGGAACGGGTTAAAGTACTGACCAATACCTGGTATTTATATCCTACGGGGATGGAGGCGCTGTAGTCGAGCTTCTGAAGGTCTGATTTAAAGCCCTCTACTGTAAAGACATGCACTGTTAAATCTGCATATTGCTTGAATCTTTATTCTCTATGGAGAATACACGGCTAAACGACGATTTCAAGCATTTTTGGAAATGCTAATACTTGTGAAAGTATACAATCAACCAATGGATCTGGTTTGTTTAGTCGCGAATACTGGTTAAAAGGGGTGATGACTCTGTACGGCTGGTGAAGAGTTATAAACCAGTACATTTTCCTTATTTATTTTTTGAGAAGGCATGGATACCTCATTTGTGGTGGTTTTTATTATTAAAGAGTATGTATGTCTTTGACAATGCTTTTCCTATGAAAGTATGCAAAAATTCAATGGATCTGGTTTGTTTAGTCGCGAAAACTGGTTAAAAGGGGAGATGACTCTGTACGGCTGGTGAAGAGTTAAAAACCGGTACATTTTCCTTATTTATTTTTTGAGAGTGCAGGAATACCTCATTTGTGGTGCTTTTTAATATTGAAGAGTTTGTATGTCTTTGACAATGCTTTCCCTATGAAAGTATGCAAAAATTCAATGGATCTGGTTTGTTTAGTCGCAAAAACTGGTTAAAAGGGGGGATGATTCTGTACGGCTGGTGAAGAGTTAAAAACCAGTACATTTTCCTTATTTATTTTTTGAGGGTGCATGGATACCTCATTTGTGGAGCTTTTTAATACTGAAGAAAATGTATGTCTTTGACTATGCTTTCCTTATGAAAGTATGCAAAAATTCAATGGATCTGGTTTGTTTAGTAGCGAAAACTGGTTAAAAGGGGAGATGACTATGTACGGCTGGTGAAGAGTTAAAACCAGTACATTTTCCTTATTTATTTTTTAGAATGCATGGATACCTCATTTGTGGTGCTTTTTAATATTGAAGAGTATGTATGTCTTTGACAATGCTTTTCCCATGACAGTATGCAAAGATTCAATGGATCTGGTTTGTTTCGTCGCGAAAACTGGTTAAAAGGGGAGATGACTATGTACGGCTGGTGAAGAGTTAAAAACCAGTACATTTTCCTTATTTATTATTTAGAGTGCATGGATAACTCATTTGTGGTGCTTTTTAATATTGAAGAGTATGTATGTCTTTGACAATGCTTTTCTTATGAAAGTATACTAAAAACCAATGGATCTGGTTTGTTTAGTCGCGAAAACTGGTTAAAAGGGGTGATGACCCTGTACGGCTGGTGAAGAGTTAAAAACCAGTACATTTTCCTTATTTATTTTTTGAGAGTGCATGGATACCTCATTTGTGGTGGTTTTTATTATTAAAGAGTATGTATGTCTTTGACAATGCTTTTCCTATGAAAGTATGCAAAATTCAATGGATCTGCTTTGTTTAGTCGCGAAAACTGGTTAAAAGGGGAGATGACTCTGTACGGCTAGTGAAGAGTTAAAAACCAGTACATATTCCTTTTTCTTGAGAATGCATGGATACCTCATTTGTGGTCCTTTTTAATATTGAATAGTATGTATGTCTTTGACAATGCTTTTCCTATGAAAGTATGCAAAAAAACAATGGATCTGGTTTTTTAGTCGCGAAAACTGGTTAAAAGGGGAAATGACTCTGTACGGCTGGTGAAGAATTAAAAACCAGTACATTTTCCTTATTTATTTTTTGAGAGTGCATGAATACCTCATTTGTGGTGCTTTTTAATATTGAAGAGTATGTATGTCTTTGACAATGCTTTTCCCATGAAAGTATGCAAAAATTCAATGGATCTGGTTTGTTAAGTCGCGAAAACTGGTTAAAAGGGGAGATGACTCTGTACGGCTGGTGAAGAGTTAAAAACTAGTACAGTTTCCTTATTTATTTTTTGAGAGTGCATAGATACCTCAATTGTGGTCCTTTTTAATATTGGAGAGTATGTATGTCTTTGACAATGCTTTTCCTATGAAAGTATGCAAAAATTCAATGGATCTGGTTTGTTTAGTCGCGAAAACTGGTTAAAAGGGGAGATGACTCTGAACGGCTGGTGAAGAGTTAAAAACCAGTACATATTCCTTTTTCTTGAGAATGCATGGATACCTCATTTGTGGTGCTTTTTAATATTGAATAGTATGTATGGCTTTGACAATGCTTTTCCTATGAAAGTATGCAAAAAAACAATGGATCTGGTTTTTTAGTCGCGAAAACTGGTTAAAAGGGGAGATGACTCTGTACGGCTGGTGAAGAATTAAAAACCAGTACATTTTCCTTATTTATTTTTTGAGAGTGCATGAATACCTCATTTGTGGTGCTTTTTAATATTGAAGAGTATGTATGTCTTTGACAATGCTTTTCCCATGAAAGTATGCAAAAATTAAATGGATCTGGTTTGTTTAGTCGCGAAAACTGGTTAAAAGGGGAAATGACTGTGTACGGCTGGTGAAGAATTAAAAACCAGTACATTTTCATTATTTATTTTTTGAGAGTGCATGGATACCTCATTTGTGGTGCTTTTTATTATTGAAGAGTATGTATGTCTTTGACAATGCTTTTCCCATGAAAGTATGCAAAAAAATCAATGGATCTGGTTTGTTTAGTCGCGAAAACTGGTTAAAAGGGGAGATGACTCTGTACGGCTGGTGAAGAGTTAAAAACCTGTACAGTTTCCTTATTTATTTTTTGAAAGTGCATGGGTACCTCATTTGTGGTGCTTTTTGATATTGAAGAGTATGTATGTCTTTGACAATGCTTTTCCTATGAAAGTATGCAAAAAACCAATGGATCTGGTTTTTTAGTCGCGAAATCTGGTTAAAAGGGGAGATGACTCTGTACGGCTGGTGAAGGGTTAAAAACCAGTACATTTTCCTTATTTATTTTTTAGAGTGCATGGATACCTCATTTGTGGTGCTTTTTAATATTGAAGAGTATGTATGTCTTTGACAATGCTTTTCTTATGAAAGTATACAATAAACCAATGGATCTGGTTTGTTTAGTCGCGAAAACTGGTTAAAAGGGGAGATGACTCTGCACGGCTGGTGAAGAGTTAAAAACCAGTACATTTTCCTTATTTATTTTTTGAGAATGCATGGATACCTCATTTGTGGTGCTTTTTATTATTTAAGAGTATGTATGTCTTTGACAATGCTTTTCCTATGAAAGTATGCAAAAATTCAATGGATCTGGTTTGTTTTGTCGCGAAAACTGGTTAAACGGGGAGATGACTCTGTACGGCTGGTGAAGAATTAAAAACCAGTACATTTTCATTATTTATTTTTTGAGAATGCATGGATACCTCATTTGTGGTGCTTTTTATTATTTAAGAGTATGTATGTCTTTTACAATGCTTTTCCTATGAAAGTATGCAAAAAAATAATGGATCTGGTTTTTAGTTGCGAAAACTGGTTAAAAGGGGAGATGACTCTGTACGGCTGGTGAAGAGTTAAAAACCAGTACAGTTTCCTTATTTATTTTTTAGAGTGCCTGGATACCTCATTTGTAGTGCTTTTTAATATTGAAGAGTATGTATGTCTTTGACAATGCTTTTCCCATGAAAGTATGCAACAATTCAATGGATCTGGTTTGTTTAGTCGCGAAAACTGGTTAAAAGGGGAGATGACTCTGTACGGCTGGTGAAGAGTTAAAAACCAGTACATTTTCCTTATTTATTTTTTGAGAGTGCATGAATACCTCTTTTGTGGTGCTTTTTAATATTGAAGAGTATGTATGTCTTTGACAATGCTTTTTTCATGAAAGTATGCAAAAATTCGATGGATCTGGTTTGTTTAGTCGCGAAAACTGGTTAAAAGGGGAGATGACTCTGTACGGCTGGTGAAGAGTTAAAAACCAGTACAGTTTCCTTATTTATTTTTTAGAGTGCATGGATACCTCATTTGTGGTGCTTTTTAATATTGAAGAGTATGTATGTCTTTGACAATGCTTTTCTTATGAAAGTATACAATAAACCAATGGATCTGGTTTGTTTAGTCGCGAAAACTGGTTAAAAGGAGAGATGACTCTGTACGGCTGGTGAAGACTTAAAAACCAGTACATTTTCCTTATTTATTTTTTGAGATTGCATGGATACCTCATTTGTGGTGCTTTTTATTATTTAAGAGTATGTATGTCTTTCACTATGCTTTTCCTATGAAAGTATGCAAAAATTCAATGGATCTGGTTTGTACATTCGCGAAAACTGGTTAAAAGGGGAGATGACTCTGTACGGCCGGTGAAGAGTTAAAAACCTGTACAGTTTCCTTATTTATTTTTTGAAAGTGCATGGGTACCTCATTTGCGGTGCTTTTTGATATTGAAGAGTATGTATGTCTTTGACAATGCTTTTCCTGTGAAAGTATGCAAAAAACCAATGGATCTGGTTTGTTTAGTCGCGAAAACTGGTTAAAAGAGGAGATGACTCTGTACGGCTGGTGAAGAATTAAAAACCAGTACATTTTCCTTATTTATTTTTTGCAAGTCCATGGATACCTCATTTGTGGTGCTTTTTAATATTGAAGAGTATGTATGTCTTTGACAATGCTTTTCCCATGAAAGTATGCAAACAATTCAATGGATCTGGTTTGTTTAGTCGCGAAAACTGGTTAAAAGGGGAGATGACTCTGTACGGCTGGTGAAGAGTTAAAAACCAGTACAGTTTCCTTATTTATTTTTTAGAGTGCATGGATACCTCATTTGTGGTCCTTTTTAATATTGAAGAGTATGTATGTCTTTGACAATGCTTTTCCTATCAAAGTATGCAAAGATTCAATGGATCTGGTTTGTTTAATCGCGAAAACTGGTTAAAAGGGGAGATGACTCTGTACGGCTGGGGAAGAGTTAAAAACCAGTACATTTTTCGTATTTATTTTTTGAGAGTGCATGTATACCTCATTTGTGGTGCTTTTTATTATTGAATAGTATGTATGTCTTTGACAATGCTTTTCCCATGAAAGTATGCAAAAAATTCAATGGATCTGGTTTGTTTAGTCGCGTAAACTGGTTAAAAGGGGAGATGACTGTGTACGGCTGGTGAAGAGTTAAAAACCAGTACAGTTTCCTTATTTATTTTTTAGAGTGCATGGATACCTCATTTGTGGTGCTTTTTAATATTGAAGAGTATGTATGTCTTTGACAATGCTTTTCTTATGAAAGTATACTAAAATCCAATGGATCTGGTTTGTTTCGTCGCGAAAACTGGTTAAAAGGGGAGATGACTCTGTACGGCTGGTGAACAGTTAAAAAAACAGTACATTTTCCTTATTTTTTTTGAGAGTGCATGGATTATGCATTTGAGGTGCTTTTAAATATTGAAGTAAATGTATGTCTTTGACAATGCTTTTCCCATGAAAGTATGCAAATATTCAATGGATCTGGTTTGTACAGTCGCGAAAACTGGTTAAAAGGGGAGATGACTCTGTACGGCCGGTAAAGAGTTAAAAACCTGTACAGTTTCCTTATTTATTTTTTGAAAGTGCATGGGTACCTCATTTGTGGTGCTTTTTGATATTGAAGAGTATGTATGTCTTTGACAATGCTTTTCCTATGAAAGTATGCAAAAAACCAATGGATCTGGTTTGTTTAGTCGCGAAAACTGGTTAAAAGGGGAGATGACTCTGTACGGCTGGTGAAGAATTAAAAACCAGTACATTTTCATTATTTATTTTTTGAGAGTGCATGGATACCTCATTTGTGGTGCTTTTTATTATTGAAGAGTATGTATGTCTTTGACAATGCTTTTCCCATGAAAGTATGCAAAAAAATCAATGGATCTGGTTTGTTTAGTCGCGAAAACTGGTTAAAAGGGGAGATGACTCTGTACGGCTGGTGAAGAGTTAAAAACCAGTACAGTTTCCTTATTTATTTTTAGAGTGCATGGATACCTTATTTGTGGTGCTTTTTAATATTGAAGAGTATGTATGTCTTTGACAACGCTTTTCCCATGAAAGTATGCAAAAATTCAATGCATCTGGTTTGTTTAGTCGCGAAAACTGGTTAAAAGGGGAGATGACTCTGTACGGCTGGTGAAGAGTTAAAAACCAGTACATTTTCCTTATTTATTTTTTAGAGTGCATGGATACCTCACTTGTAGTGCTTTTTAATATTGAAGAGTATGTATGTCTTTTACAATGCTTTTCCTATGAAAGTATGCAAAAAAATAATGGATCTCGTTTTCTAGTCGCGAAAACTGGTTAAAAGGGGAGATGACTCTGAACGGCTGGTGAAGAGTTAAAAACCAGTACAGTTTCTTTATTTATTTTTTAGAGTGCATGGATACCTCATTTGTAGTGCTTTTTAATATTGAAGAGTATGTATGTCTTTGACAATGCTTTTCCTATCAAAGTATGCAAAAATTCAATGGATCTGGTTTGTTTAGTCGCGAAAACTGGTTAAAAGGGGAGATGACTCTGTACGGCTGGTGAAGAGTTAAAAACCAGTACATTTTCCTTATTTATTTTTTGAGAGTGCATGAATACCTCTTTTGTGGTGCTTTTTAATATTGAAGAGTATGTATGTCTTTGACAATGCTTTTCCCATGAAAGTATGCAAAAATTCGATGGATCTGGTTTGTTTAGTCGCGAAAACTGGTTAAAAGGGGAGATGACTCTGTACGGCTGGTGAAGAATTAAAACCAGTACATTTTCCTTATTTATTTTTTAGAGTGCATGGATACCTCATTTGTGGTCCTTTTTAATATTGAAGAGTATGTATGTCTTTGACAATGCTTTTCCTATCAAAGTATGCAAAGATTCAATGGATCTGGTTTGTTTAGTCGCGAAAACTGGTTAAAAGGGAAGATGACCCTGTACGGTTGGTGAAGAAATAAAACCAGTACATTTTCCGTATTTATTTTTTGAGAGTGCATAGATACCTCATTTGTGGTGCTTTTTAATATTGAAGAGTATGTATGTCTTTTACAATGCTTTTCCTATGAAAGTATGCAAAAATTCAATGGATCTGGTTTGTTTAGTCGCGAAAACTGGTTAAAAGGGAAGATGACCCTGTACGGTTGGTGAAGAAATAAAACCAGTACATTTTCCGTATTTATTTTTTGAGAGTGCATGAAAACCTCACTTGTGGTGCTTTTTAATATTGAAGAGTTTGTATGTCTTTGACAATGCTTTTCCTATGAAAGTATGCAAAAAACCAATGGATCTGTTTTTTTAGTCGCGAAATCTGGTTAAAATGGGAGATGACTCTGTACGGCTGGTGAAGGGTTAAAAACCAGTACATTTTCCTTATTTATTTTTTAGAGTGCATGGATACCTCATTTGTGGTGCTTTTTAATATTGAAGAGTATGTATGTCTTTGACAATGCTTTTCTTATGAAAGTATACAATAAACCAATGGATCTGGTTTGTTTAGTCGCGAAAACTGGTTAAAAGGGGAGATGACTCTGCACGGCTGGTGAAGAGTTAAAAACCAGTACATTTTCCTTATTTATTTTTTGAGAATGCATGGATACCTCATTTGTGGTGCTTTTTATTATTTAAGAGTATGTATGTCTTTGACAATGCTTTTCCTATGAAAGTATGCAAAAATTCAATGGATCTGGTTTGTTTTGTCGCGAAAACTGGTTAAACGGGGAGATGACTCTGTACGGCTGGTGAAGAGTTTAAAACCGGTACATTTTTCTTATTTATTTTTTGCAAGTGCATGGATACCTCATTTGTGGTGCTTTTTAATATTGAAGAGTGTGAATGTCTTTGACAATACTTTTCCTATGAAAGTATGCAAAAATTCAATGGATCTGGTTTGTTTAATCGCGAAAACTGGTTAAAAGGGGAGATGACTCTGTGCGGCTGGTAAAGAGTTAAAAACCAGTACATTTTCCGTATTTATTTTTTGAGAGTGCATAGATACCTCATTTGTGGTGCTTTTTAATATTGAAGAGTATGTATGTCTTTTACAATGCTTTTCCTATGAAAGTATGCAAAAATTCAATGGATCTGGTTTGTTTAGTCGCGAAAACTGGTTAAAAGGGAAGATGACCCTGTACGGTTGGTGAAGAAATTAAACCAGTACATTTGCCGTATTTATTTTTTGAGAGTGCATGAAAACCTCACTTGTGGTGCTTTTTAATATTGAAGAGTTTGTATGTCTTTGACAATGCTTTTCCTATGAAAGTATACAATAAACCAATGGATCTGGTTTGTTTAGTCGCGAAAACTGGTTAAAAGGGGAGATGA
This sequence comes from Mactra quadrangularis, assembly GCA_025267735.1. Taxonomy (NCBI): domain Eukaryota; kingdom Metazoa; phylum Mollusca; class Bivalvia; order Venerida; family Mactridae; genus Mactra; species Mactra quadrangularis. The sequence goes on along the minus strand of CM046308.1, from coordinate 34,680,718 downwards.
CTCTGCACGGCTGGTGAAGAGTTAAAAACCAGTACATTTTCCTTATTTATTTTTTGAGAATGCATGGATACCTCATTTGTGGTGCTTTTTATTATTTAAGAGTATGTATGTCTTTGACAATGCTTTTCCTATGAAAGTATGCAAAAATTCAATGGATCTGGTTTGTTTAGTCGCGAAAACTGGTTAAACGAGGAGATGACTCTGTACGGCTGGTGAAGAGTTTAAAACCGGTACATTTTTCTTATTTATTTTTTGCAAGTGCATGGATACCTCATTTGAGGTGCTTTTTAATATTGAAGAGTGTGAATGTCTTTGACAATGCTTTTCCTATGAAAGTATCCAAAAATTCAATGGATCTGGTTTGTACAGTCGCGAAAACTGGTTAAAAGGGGAGATGACTCTGTACGGCCGGTGAAGAGTTAAAAACCTGTACAGTTTCCTTATTTATTTTTTGAAAGTGCATTGGTACCTCATTTGTGGTGCTTTTTGATATTGAAGAGTATGTATGTCTTTGACAATGCTTTTCCTATGAAAGTATGCAAAAAACCAATGGATCTGGTTTGTTTAGTCGCGAAAACGGGTTAAAAGGGGAGATTTAAGTTTTAATTGGCCATCAAAATTTAAGTTCTCTCTGAATAACTTGACTATAAATGTAATGTACTCTTTGTAGAAATAGAAATGTATGCATACGCAAGTAAATTGGGAACAGAATAACTGAATGAATTCTCAGATATTCACATATTAATACACATATTGTGAACAGTTGTAAAATCGTTCGTACTGTTGAGTTTATTTCACGGCGTCTCAACGCCGTGATATTGTGGTGGGTATATTTTGATAGCAATGGACAAAAGTCACGTGACATAAATCCTTTCGATTTCTACTGCCGACAAATTATTGTTTTTTTTTTAATTGAGATTTGCCAATATTTTATTTGAAAAGATAAGATTGATAGACTTTTGGGGAAATTACAATTAATATCTATTCAAATGTAAATACATAAATACTAATATCGAAATTATTTTTTTAAGAAATAAGTTTGCAGATTTCAACTATGAAAAGAATCGTTGATTGCTACATTACATATTGTTGTAAATATTATTTACTATGATGTTCTCAAATTGTTGCCTTTCGTATGCATATGTAAATAACTAGTGACAGTTGAATACATCACTTTTTTTTAAATTGCAATGACATGTTAACTAAAGTTTATATGTTTTATATTTACAGGCAGCGATGAATCCAGCTAACACACTATTTGATGCCAAGAGATTGATTGGTCGTAAATTTGATGATGCAGCAGTTCAAAATGATATGAAACACTGGCCATTTAAAGTGGTTAACCATGGAGGTGCTCCGAAGATCCAAGCTGAATACAAAGGTGAAGTTAAAACCTTTGCTCCAGAAGAAATCAGTTCAATGGTTCTCACAAAAATGAAGGAGACAGCTGAGTCCTACCTGGGACAGAAAGTAACAAACGCTGTAGTCACTGTACCAGCATACTTTAATGATGCTCAGAGATTAGCAACAAAAGATGCTGGAGCTATTGCTGGTCTAAATGTCATGAGAATTGTCAATGAACAACAGCGGCAGCACTTGCTTATGGACTTGATAAAAACTTGAATGGTGAAAAGAATGTTCTTATCTTTGATCTTGGCGGTGGAACCTTTGATGTTTCTATACTTACAATAGATGAAGGATCAATATTTGAAGTTAAATCAACTGCAGGTGATACCCATTTAGGTGGTGAAGATTTTGATAATAGAATGGTCAATCATTTTGTTCAAGAATTCTAGAGAAAACATGGCAAAGACATTACCAAGAATGCTCGTAGTTTGAGACGATTGAGAACTGCCTGTGAACGTGCCAAGAGAACATTATCCAGTAGCACCGATGCTAGTCTTGAAATCGACTCTCTATTTGAAGACATTGACTTTTACACTAAAATAACTCGTGCAAGATTTGAGGAACTGTGTGCTGATTTGTTTAGAACCACCATGGAGCCAGTTGAAAAAGCTCTCAGAGACGCTAAACTTAATAAATCAAAGATACATGAAGTTGTACTTGTCGGTGGATTAACAAGAATTCCCAAAATCCAGAAACTCTTGCAAGACTTTATGAATGGTAAAGAACTGAACAAATCTATCAACCCAGACGAAGCTGTAGCTTACGGTGCCGCTGTACATGCTGCCATTCTCTCTGGAGACAGATCCGAAGCTATTAAAGACGTACTTTTTGTAGATGTCGCCCCTCTTTCACTTGGTATTAAAACCGCTGGTGGAGTTATGACCAAGATCATTGAAAGAAATTCAAAGATTCCAACAAAAGCTTCTCAGATTTTCACTACATATTCTGACAACCAACCAGGTGTTAGTATTCAAGTTTTCGAAGGCGAACGTTCAATGACCAAGGATAACAACTTGCTTGGTCGCTTTGAACTTAATGGTATACCGCCTGCTCCTCGTGGCGTTCCTCAAATTGAGGTCACTTTCGATATCGATGCGAATGGTACCCTGAATGTCTCAGCTGAAGACAAGAACGTTGGTAAAAAGAACAAATTACTAAACCATTACACCATTACTAACGACAGAGGGTGCTTGTCTTGGGAAGACATAGACAGGATGGTAAACGAGGCTGAAAAATACCGAGAAGAAGATGAAAAACAAAAGCAAAAAGTTGAAGCAAGAAATAAGTTAGAGAACTATGTGTTCAGCGTCAAGCAAGCAGCAAACGATGCCGCTAGTGATAAGATTTCTTCTGAAGATAAAGACACTGTTCTTAAAGTGACTGACGAATACATGAAGTGGTTGGATAATAACACTACTGCTGAAAAAGATGAGTACGAGTATAAATTGGATGAAATTACGAAAAAGTTATCATCAATCATGGTTAAACTTCATGGTGGAGCCGGTCAAGGTCAAGCTGGACCACAATACCCTGGTGGTGAAAGAAGTGGACCAACTGTTGAAGAGATGGACTAAAAAGCTGACTATTCTGTGAAGTATCGTTCTCGTCCATCTCAGTACATATATGTGATAACTACCTGTATAAACTTGTTCCGTGTTGTAAACTATGTGCATATTTTTCCATGAGACATTTATCGTGTATAAAATACGAACTCTCGCTCGTATAAATACCAGTATGGTTGACTGTTCATTTGTTCATAATTAATTACATTTTATGGTCTTCGAAGTTATATTGTTCATTTGTTCATAATTAATTACATTTTTTCAAAGTTACATTGTTCATTTGTTTATAGTCATCCTCGGTAACCCAGGGTATTACGTCAACGATAATTCATTTGTATGAGTACCGTGGGTTACCGACGATGGTTTATAGTATGTTCTTCAATGTTATTGTGTTCATTCGTTTTTCAATTTGTTACTTAATAATTTATTTTAGTATTTATTTATTTTGAAATGCAATGAATTGCTTTTTGCTACGATATTGTTGGTAGCTGTTGTAATAAAATAATAAACCTAATTCGTGTGTTATTTGTGATTAGTATAAAAGGAAAATAAAGGTATTATATCGAGAGCTGAACGAAACAGTATTGTTACTCCATATGAAAAGCAAGGGAGAGTTAAAATATTTTTTCGTTCAGCACTCGTTATGTTCTATTATAGTCACCTGAAAGAGACAAATGAGAAGCAAGAACAGCTTTAGAAATCACATTATAGTAAAAAATGAATTGCATTGGCTCTTGGGCTTATATGGAAGTGTACGTAGATACTCATCAGAACAAAACAGCGCTCTCTTTTATGTAAGCGTTTAAAACCATTATCTTGGTCGTTTCTTATTGATTTTCAATAGAAATTTTATGAGAGTCAGATGAATATAAAGTTGGCTGACTCAGCAGACACAGCAGAAGGAACGATCCTTCTGCTGTGTCTGCTGGCTGAAGGATTGAATTATAACAGAAGGACCAATCCTTCTGCTGGGTTTGTTTGAAGAAAGAAAACATTACAGCGCTATGGTATTATAAATATAAATGCATATGTTTACAAGAAGTAAATTAAAAATAACAACATGGCCTATGTAGAAAGTCGCCCTATTCGGCGAAATCCACCAAAATTGTGGATGTTTGGTATGGGACAGTCAAGCAGTTAATGAAAAGCCCAAACATGTTTTTTTCATAGATATTAAGTATAAATCACATAGCCTGGAACCCCATTGTATCGATCTACTTAATTGTAAACATCAAATTTCAAAACTAAATAAACCAATTATCTTGTTATTTCTGCATTTCAATAGTCTTTAATGTCCATTTAATCCAACTCTATCAAAGTTTCTTCAATAAGTTTTAATTTCGGCAAATAACTTGTCAATATACACAAGGGGGGTAAGTCTGAGGGAAATATTACGTCACGCCATTGTATCGATGCATTGTGGGAAAACAGTTCAAAATATGGAAGGCCAGAGTTGTTTTAGTGCTTACAACTGTTGACATACTCACAGAGTCCCTCTCTCTTGAAATATTATTAATCATTTAAAGGGAAGCTGATTAAGACATCAGAGGTGGGTTTTATAGGATCTTACACGATGATTAGACGTGACCTTGACCGGAATTTCAAAATGGCGGAGGGCGCTACATGTTCTATATTTCTGCAAAACAAAACTAGATGTGTCAGAAATGCTGCATATTCATAATTTCTTGTATACAAAATGGCTACACCACGCATGAAAATGAATAAATAAACATTATTTGGATAAATTTTCAGTTTCAAGGGAAATATTATATGTTACCGGTACAGCCACTGCTATTTTCCTAAAATTCATTTTACTTCGAACATAATTTGTCATTTCCATGGTAACGAATATGGCAGTACAAAAAATAATGATGATTTTCTTAATAACTCAATACAATGAAAAAAAAACACAGGCAAAATGACAAAAATCTGAGACTATGAGTGGCAACACTTTTTTGGTGGTTGCAGAGAATTGATCTTAAGTATTTAGACCTTGAGCCAGTATATGACATTGCTCCCCCCCAGGGGGAATTTTCAAGGGTATGATTTTCTTAACCCATATGGTGGTAGGCATTCACTGATGAAAGTTTGCAAACTTCTGTTGGGGCTTTACAGAGTTATGGGACTTTGAAATATCACCCATTCTCATTTTCTGGTCAAATCCATAACAGACCTTGAGCCAGTATATGACATTGCTCCCCACATGGGGAATTTTCAAGGGTATGATTTTCTTAACCCATATAATGGTAGGCATTCACTGATTAAAGTTTACAAAGTTGTGTTGGGGCTTTACAGAGTTATGGGACTTTGAAATATCGCCCATTCTCATTTTCCAGTCAAAACCATCATATCTTTGAGCCAGTATATGACATTGCTCCCCACATGGGGAATTTTCAAGGGTATGATTTTCTTAACCAATTTAGTGGTAGGCATTCACTGATAAAAGTTCACAAAGTTCTGTTGGGGCAAAACAGAGTTATGGGACTTTGAAATATTGCTCATTCTCATTTTCTAGTCAAATCCATACTAGACCTTGAGCCAGTATATGACATTGCTCCCCACACGGGGAATTTTCAAGGGTATGATTTTCTTAACCCATATAATGTTAGGCATTCACTGATTAAAGTTTACAAAGTTGTGCTGAGGCTTTACAGAGTTATGTGACTTTGAAATATCGCCCATTCTCAATTTCCGTTTAAACCATAAGTGCTTTTAAAGCAAGTTTTAGACATGGCTCCTTCCTGGGAGTAATTATCTATGGTATATTTTCTAAACCCACATGAAAGTAACAGTTCACTGATAAAAAGTTTGCAAAGTTCTGTTGGGGCTTTACAGAGTTATGGGACTTTGAAATATCGCTCATTCTCATTTTCCGGTAAAAACCATAAGTGCTTTTAAAGCCAGTATATGACATCGCTCCTCCTTGGAGTAATTATCTATGGTATGATTATTAAACGCACATGGTAGTTGCAATTCACTTATAAACGTTTGCAAAGTTCTGTTGGGGCTTTACAGAGTTCTGAGATTTTGAACTTCATGACCCCCTATGGCCATTTTCTATGCCAAAAAGTTCTTATTACTGTCCTCCGGTATTCTATTTCGACGCATCTTAATTACGAAGCCATTTTGTTTTTGACAACGATTTGGATTTTGGGTTACCTTGTAACGTCATTCCTGTGCATTCTCGATAGTTAGCAGTACGGTGATTTCTTAACACTAATATGTAAAGAGTCAGGGATTTTGAGGGACTCTTTTCATACCTCTTTTCAACACTGAAAATGGTGCTTTTTCCTATTACGTTCTTAGTTTAGTTTTGAAAATGTCGTTTTTTCTAAAACAATAAATATAACAGACAGATTGGCATCCCTTATTTCTTGCTATTTCAAGAGAGTCACGTGACAGGTAGAGTACTTTCGTTTTGGCAAGATTAAAGATAGAAACAAATCAAATGCATCGTTTCTCTGTTCTCTTATGTCAGCCATATAGGAAATCTCCATTAGACATATTTTTATTTCTTGGTTTTAATGATAACTTTCAGTTATTAATAAAAGTTATACAAGATGGACAAATGAATAAAGTATTTACAGGAAGGGCCATTCGTTAGTCAGACTAAATAAATTTTACACATATTTGAATACAAGCACCTATTTTCTATGGTAACGTATGTTTCTATACGGACCACACTAAGAAAACTTTATTTTTTTGTCTGTATTTGTATGTTTGTCTATGATTTAAGCACTTTAGGAAGGCAAAGGGTTGATACTGGAAATACATACCACAAAATGATAAATTCAGAACGCCCCTTCACTTAAATATGACTTAAATTTTAGATCAACTTTTGGAAAATTACAGAAATACATTTATAAATCTTGATACAATGACTTTCAAACTTGGAAAAATCGAAAGAAACTTAAGTACCATAGCCGTGAACAGTCAAAATCAATGAATACGTTTTAAAAGTTTATATACTTAACTCACTGAAAAGTTCATAATTATGAATGCCTAAAGAAATTAATAGGTAGTAACGTATGTTACAACAACTCTGTTTAAACTATCATATCCCAATTTTATCAGTCACACACAGTACAACAGTTTAAAACATTTAATGGTAGCACAAACTATTTTCTATGTTCTATGTCATATCTAAATACTGTTAATTATATCAATAAGGATTGCCTTCAAAATTAAGTGAAAACATGTTAAAATTAAGAGTTAAAAAGGTTACTAATTAGTCTCAAAAAAGCATAACAGATCAATTATGTTCAAAGTTCATGTAGTAATTCACTTTGAAATAAAAATCAAAACATTCTCCTAGATATTCCATGAGGTACTGGCACACTTATTTCATATAAAAAGTCATTTGTCACCCAAAATTACATCCTCAAGGGTTTGCCATTGGATAAGAGATCGGCGTTGTTGCATGAACGATGTGTTTGCTTCCTTATCATTATCGATTTGTTGTACCATGCTTATGTACCATGTTCCCTTAAATATTTCTGCAACAAAATCTTCCGCGACATATTATAGTTCATCTACGACAAAAATTAAATTCCGATATAAATTATGCTGTTTGTGTTGTCAGGAATTACAACAACATGTGGTAACGTGTGTTTATAAAAGTCCAACTACATTATTTCGCTGCTGTTAAATTCAACAGACATGTTGTGTTCCTTTACACTCAAAGACATGATATAAAAGAAACATTCAGAACGCTTCAAGTTCCCAAAAAAGCGAAACATTGTGAAACAAGCAAACAAACAAGCATCAACTATGATACATTTCATATGAAACATACCTTACCAAACGTAACGTATGTTTCAATTCATAAAACCATGTTATGTTTTATTGAATAATAAGCGAACAAAGGACGCTTTGGTTACATTTGAGATTTGGTTACATCAAGTAAGAATTGAAGTAACAAATGAAGTGCAAAAATATCGATTTGAGTATTGCTATGAAGGATTCTACGCTTACATTGCATGCAATGGTTAAAAAATCTTCATAGTTTAATTTATCAAAGCCATTGAGACGCACACAGTTTCATGTTTTTTTTCAGTCTGGTTGAAGATGTCATATATTTTTCAATGAGATAATAACGACTTTATTTATTGTGGATAACATTTTTGGTGTAAACCAATTTTCAATATGTCATCGTTTAACCCTTCGCCGCATTGTAAGATCGGTATATCATTTTAACGGTAACGTATGTTACATCACGTATGTTACATTTGATACTTTAGACAGCATTATCTCTAGACGATTCTGAGGAATGGCAAAAGTAGTAATCATAAAATGAAGAGTTCATTAGAGAGACTAATTAGTAAACGTGAATTCAACTAAGATATTTAACATTAGTTGAAAAACCATAGTCACGTATGTTTCATTTTTAAATGTCTACCCGAAAATTTTAGTAAAATGTAAAATTTAATGAAATGTCTTTGAATAATAAATGGCAATCGTTTTTATTTCATTTATATACATATCTGATCTTATGTTTTAAAATATTTTACAATTATAATATCTTTTCCAATTTGAAAAAAATGGATTTTTTATGGTCATGTATGTTTCAACACTCTTGGCGACAAAGTTTAAGAGCTGTGTGGAAGTTAATATTTCTGAGGAGCAAGATAAAAATCTTATTCTTACATACAGCAACATTGTATATCTTAAAAAGCAAGTGTATTATGACTACTTTATGTGGCTATGTTTCATAGTCTGCGCGCAAAGGCACAGTAACGTATGTTACATTTTGGGGTACTTATGAGATCAGTATCAACAGCAATTTCCTTTTTTTTATAAAACACAAAAGACACATTTTCTTTTTAATTGACAAACAATATAATGAGAACTTGGTGTTGCAAACTTTATTTAATGGTTTTTGCAAAAATAAATCGATAAAAATGGAATAAAAATTGCTATTTACCTATACAATTAAAAGTTGATTTTCTCGGCAATGCCCCACTGGAAACTTGCAAACTTTGTACTGTTGTACTCAGGACAGATAGGGGAATAAAAAAATATGGGTCTTGAAAATTCCCCCTGGGGGGGGGGAGCAAAAGTGTATCTGGCTCACGGCCTAATTATGCATCGTGTTGAAGCTGATTCATTAGAAAATGTTTTGACAGGTACATTTTGGAAAATAGAGGAATGATAACAACACGACGAGTGTTCAAAGTAGACATATTCATGTTTACAAGTTTTTGTTCGACAAACATCCTTCTGTGCCCTAATTGTTTATTTATTTTTCAAAATAAGCATAGTTTGAATCATAACAATTAAGGCTGAATTTTGGAATTTGCCGAATTGAATCCAGGGGCGGATCCAGGGGTGGGGGGGTCCGAACATTTTCTAGGGGGTCCAAACTTTCGAACCACATTATGAAGAATATTATTATTATTATATACCGCATTTGTATAGCGCTCTTTTCATATTGAGTATATGTTCAAAAGCGCTTCACAATCATATGCATAATTAGGAAAAAAACGAGCTAAAATGAAAACGAAAATGATTAAGATATAAAAACATAAACTGAAAAATAATAATAAACTAAAATTTGTGATCAATAATAATGCAACGTAATAATAATGATAACTACATAATCATTAAATCTATGTTAAGCACCGAGAAAAATTGCTTCATGCTACTTAAAAATGACTTACAGTCAAGAAACACACTAATGTACATTTTGGAAACTGACCCCCGCCCGCTAGATCCGCCTATGGAATCTCTGTTTCTTTTTTCTCATATGTACAAAAGTGAATCCGTTTATTCTAACATGGGATTTAGTCCAAATACTTTTTGAGGTCAGTGTATATACATGTACTTGGCATATCTATTCTACGTGTCACAACAATAAAAACACACTTAACTTTTCTTACTAACTGTTTATTGCAATATAACTAGTAAATGGTGATTTAAAATACATAACTTGATTGATAATTAAAGCTGCTAAAAATGAATCATAAAAATTGTTCATTTATCTGAACATTGAAATAAATGATACATTTCAAATAATATTTTATACATATGCTCATAGTGTACCATTAGCGGTCTCCAGCCAATTGTATAAACTTAGGTTAGATTTTTCCATTTGGTTTAGTAACCTTTTGGTTATATCACTTTATACAATCGGATAACCAAATGGGTTAGCTAACCCAATCTGGTTAAAGATAACCCAGGATTAGCATTTTACCCAGGGTTAATTTAACCAACGTTTATGCACTCGGACGCTGATGAGATTTCATACAATACTTCTTGGAACAAATTCCACAAGGAAACTTGTACGGCGAATGTTTGTCAATAACATGTCGTGTTATAGAAGATTTGTGCTTGAAATTTTTAGTACAAAACAAGCAACATTGACTATCGTGTTTATAATACCGGTGTGCCTGAAACGATTGAATGTTAGGACAGCTTTCTTGACACATATCGCATGGGAATGACCTTTTCTGGGAATTTATCTTTACTTTCACAGCGTATAAAACTCGTCAGTATAAAATCTTATTTTAGATCTACCATTGTAGGTCATTCGATCTTCCAATTGTTTCCTAATGGCATATGGATCAGATTCATTTCCACGAGGTAGTCTCGCAGCATCTCGCGCTGTACCTGTGTCACTAGGGGGGTTAATAATTTCATTTTTAAAGATAACCATGTAAGACCCTGCTTAAAATATGGTGCCATCAATATGATAATAGAATCCACAACAAAAAAATTTGTGTGACCCCATTAAACCCCCCCCCCCCCTGTACATACCCCTTGAAAGTCGGACACGCCCATTTTACACAAAAATAACAATATTTTATATCCAGCTGTTATAAATCAATTCTCATCGGCTTTCAATATATCAATCTGTAGGTTTGTTAGGCTGCTGAGTTCAAATATGAAGTCAAAATCTAAATTAAAAAACTTAATATGGCGGAAAATTCAAAATGGCTGCCAAAATGACCCAAATGTTGGACATATTTGGGTATTATATTTACAGGGCATTGAATATGTTGAATCATGCCTGCAATATATCAATCTGAAGGTGTTTTATGGTGCTGAGTTCAAATATTAACTCCAAAACTAAATTAAACAAACAAATATAGCAGAAAACTCAAAATGGCCGCCAAAATAAATCATATTTCAGTTATAAACGGCACATTTTAAACATGTTACGCAATTAATAAATTAACTCTAGTTAATGAAATCTTAACAGAAGACCAAAGTTATGACACTTGATAATAAGTGTGTAAATATATTTTACTCGTTATATAGCTGAGGTAGAGCTCTAGAGGTATGATTAGAGGTTAAGGTCTGAGAGGTCATTCGTTCCAACCTCACCAGCGGCACATATGATGTCTTGATTGAAAATTGTGTCTTTGATTGCTTTACTTCATTAAGATGTTGATGAGTATGTGCTTAGAAAAAGTCTTGGCACGTTGGTTGCAAAGTAGAGTTAAAATTCCCGGGAAATTTTATAGATATTAGTAACTAAATGATCTAAGCATCTAAGCTACGATATAGATTGCCACTTTTTTTAACAAGACTGTGTTGTGTTGTTAAATTTTGAAAATATACTAGCAATGATTTCTTGGTAAAGAATGACTTTATAGCTTATCAGATTTCTAGATGCAATTAATTTACATTCTCTGTTTCTATTTTTATCAAGTTTGGCTTATGTATGTATCAAAATCTTCACAAAAAGTAAATGGACCAACAATTGCTTTCAGATATTTAAAGAATTGTATTCTCCAATTTTCCAATATCACAATAGCAATTGTGTCATTTCCTTTAATTTGCGAGTTTGGTTATATCTCTATTAATTTGTTTATACTAACTTGCATTTCTTTTAATTATAGCCCTTAAAACTGATGACTGAGATGATGGTGTTCAATTATTTGGCCAACTGTGCACGGTTGAAACAAATGGAAGACATTCAATGATTAGGAAATGAGATTGGTTTCAAATTTTAGATGTATAACATAACTGGAACACTCATATATGATTGAATGAGGGTATCATTGCCAAAGGTGCCCGTCGCATCAAAAAGCCAAAAATTTGTTTAATAAAAAATATTTTTTTACAAAACAAAATATTGGCTTTTGGCTGGAACTTTCGTATTTGGCGTTTTTATGATAATTGGGGCATGTTAAAGTAAAAATTGATAATAATTTGGTGTTTTGTAAATTGAGATGGGCACCTGTGATCATAGCTAAGAGAACTGCATATTATTACAATGTAAAAATGGCCCTGTCCAAGACAAGAGCCCAGAAGACATGAACTCCAGCAGAGTATACATTGAAGCTGTGTATATTTTTAACAGAAGAGCCAAATAAAGAAAGGTTAATCAGTGACAGTCCATGATGATATATACATAGGGCACTCACCAAAGGACCCTTAAAATATTACATTTGTTATACAGGGTCCTTGACCTTGACTCACCAAACCAGACAAATAGCTAAACAAATCATGAGAACAATATATTGAAATATTAAATTGTCCTCCATTACAATTAAAAAACCACAAAGATTTGAAACGGAATATAAAACAGGAGAAAATAGACTCGACTTAATGCTCAAGACAACAAATAAAGTCCACAATGCAACATTAAAGATCAAGTCTGTAAAATCTCATTGAGTTGACACAATCCATCTAGAAAATCCTCAAAGCTGTCAGTTATTCTTAAAACAACATCATGTGACAGCTTCTACAAGACATCAGAGACAAGGAAAATATTTCTGTGAAATGGAAATTACTCATAGGCGGATCCAGCGGGGGGAGGGTCAGGGGGGTCCGGACCCCCCCCCTCCCCCGTAGAATTTCCAAAATGTACCTGTGTATTTCTTGAATGTTAGTCATTTTTAAGTAGCACGAAGCAAATTTTCTTGGTGCTTAACAAGATTTAATGGTTATTTAGTTTGTATTATAAATATGTTGCATTATTCTGCAAAATGTGTATAATGTGGTTGTTGTGCGAAAGTTTGGACCTCCCCTAGAAAAAGTTCGGACCCCCCCCCCCCCGCTAGAAAAAAATCCTGGATCTGCCCCTGTTACTGGTATGCATATTTTTACTACTAAAGAAAGGAGAGGAGACAAACAACTTATATTCATGTTGCCCTTGCATGGGTCTGGGTGCAGCAGGTAACATACAGCGTTTCTATTCTAGGGTCTCAAAGAGGTAGCTGAATTGAGCCTTACACAAACTGGTTGCACTCTTTTATAAAAATACAATACTGGTTATTTTCCTCTATTTATCAGGTATAAAGAGAATAGAGAAGTTTTCCACCACATGGAAGGATACACGAGCACTACATAGGCGGATCCAGAGGAGGGGGGGGGTCAAGGGGGTCCGGACCCCCCCCCCCCTAGAATTTGGAAAATGTACCTGTCCATTAGTGTATTTCTTGCCTGTAAGTCATTTTTAAGTAGCATAATGCAATTTTTCTCGGTGCTTAACATAAATTTAATGGTAACATTTTTTCTACAAAATGTGTATAATGTTGTGGTTCGAGGTTCGGACCCCCCCTAGAAAAGTTTGGACCCCCCCCCCAGAAAAGTGTGGACCCCCCTAGAAAAAAATCTGGATCTGCCCTTGCACTAAGTTATAGATACAGGCGGAGGAAAGCTAGGTTAGGTTAAATTACCATTATTTGTGTTGACAATCAAAAAACAAAGAAACATAGTTGGGACTTCATTCAGATAAGAGGCTTTTGGGATACCACCTACAATAAAGCGGAAAAATGAAAGAGGATCATAACCATTGAATCAGAATACTGCCAAATGATGATTATCATATGGATATATCTTACTATAAATACAATAATTAAGTTGTGTGTGGGGTGGGATATTATAGCTAGATCATTGCTATGTTTACATGATGTATTGTAAGACTAGCTGATGAAGTAAGATACAGTCTAAACTTCATACCAATTTTCATACCAACTAACCAAGTCTCTCTTCCACTGTTGGATCTAAAATCAGACCAAATAAAATTCCACCAAATGTGACCAATTTATAATATGACCCTCTGATCTCTGTAACAATTAATGGCTACTAGTTACTTTAAATGACCAGAAATTAGTCATAAAAGCTGCATGCAATAAAAAAACATAATAATTATATGCATAACATATATGGAATGTGTAAATTACATAAGTACATTTGGCACCATCATGGAATTCTCAAACAGCAGACATTATACCAATTAAATACCAATTTTTAGCGTGTGAATAAAACAATGAATTGACTGAAAAGCTAAATAATTAGTTAATGCAATCTTTACATTATAAATAACTAGTACCTTTCATCAACAAAGACTAGGGCTGCGGCCAGTATCCGAGTACTCGGATATTTGCAATCTTGGCCAGAAAATTGAGTATGAATATTTGTCACGTCCGAAATCGTCGGATCGCGATCTATTTTTTGGAAAAAATGAAACTTTCATTGAAAGAACATTACAGCTTAATTACAACTGAAAACGAGCCCCACATCTAATGTAAAATTCATGTTGGGACCGAACAACCTTGTGTCAAAATGCGATTGATACACATTTAAACAAAAACGTCATCACTGAAAATGCCCTTAAACGTCTGGTAATAGACATGTTTGGAGTAGGCCTACATGGTTTTATTTACAGTAAAAACTCTTGAAATTCTTCACTTACTCTTTTTATTTTCTAAATTCTGTAAACTTTTCCTTTAACAAGTGATTCTTGGTTCGTTACGGAATCGCTACTCATGAATCATGGTTCAGAATGGATCGCCACTTGCTCAACGATCCACAGCCCTAACAAAGACAGGACCCAACATTAAAGTCCTGACGACCAATACTTGGGTTCATAGCTAGTTGTCCAAACTGGCAACCTACTTTTTAAAATTATTGTTTTTCAAGAGAGTATTTCAGATAACTTGTCAGATCGGATCACCACTTGCTCAACGATCCACAGCCCTAACAAAAAACAGGACCCAACATTAAAGTCCTGACGACCAATACTTGGGTTCATAACTGGTTGTCCAAACTGGCAATCTGCTTTGAAAATTATTGTTTTTCAAGAGAATATTTTAGATAAGTTGTCTATAAAGTCACTGGCTCAATCCCCATACTGACCACTATATACAGGTTTGACTGTACCATTTACATCAAATAGCAACATATCATTTCTATTCCAGACAAAGTTCAAAGGAAACATAACCTTCTAGTTTATAATTTTCATATTTTGATTATAATACACTATAATAACACAACCTGAGTGAGTAGAGATTGCTGAATTCTGCTGGAAGCTACTTTTTGCTGTTGATTGGAATATAGAAAAAACATTAGCAGTTATAATATTTTCAATACATAGTACTTATTACAGTGTAATTCACTAGAAAAGTATCTGTTTGAAAAGTACTATAAAAAATAGTACATGTACTACACTATTAAATTACTCAAAATTGAAATAATATTTAATTCCCAGAACAATTAATATTTTAATCTTCAAAATTGGAGAGAATAAAAAGAACTTAGACATTTTAGTGTTATGAAAAGTAAAAAATGCCGAGAGACAAATGGCAATTTAAATGTAATATTATAGTAATGAATTTTTAGTCAACTCATTGAACTCATTCTGTAGCACATCTGACTGTAAATCAATGGTACACAAGTTTGATTCCTGGATCAAGATGCATTTACATGCTACTCTCCTGTGCATTTAAATTGAAAGTTTCACTTGTTCACTTTCTACCAAAAATGGTAACGGTAGAATATTCACTGAGTGGGAAGAGATGAATGAATGATTTGAGTTTCATAAGGGTCTGTCCGCTCCTAAGGATGCATTATGTGCAGACCCTGAGGTGTGACCTTTCACCCCTTAAAGTTTGTTTTTGGAGATCTAAATTATAGGTCAAATTTAGAGAAGAACCCATTAACATGAATGAAGTTAATTTTTCAAAATCGTATAAAACATTTTACAGTAATTTTCTATCCAATTTCTGCAATTTCTAATACAAAATTAAACATGAAAATATTACTCAAATCTCTATCAAACAGTACAATTTTTACCACCAAAAATTCCATACCAACTTTTTTGGTTTCATTTTCTATGTCTTTTTTTCAAAGTACCTGATACCATTTAAGAATTAAATACTAATTATACTTCAAAGATATTGGTAAATTTTATTTCATTAAAGTATCATAGTAATAGCATTGTATGATAAACATTCCAGCAATCATTGATAAGTCAAATGCATACCAGTTTCAAGCTCTGAAATAGTATTGCTTTACGTTGAATTTAATTATTTAATGTAATTAAATTTATATCAATATCTACAATAAAAGATTTTGTTAAATACTTCGATTGACATAATTCTGCACATGTATAATAGTATTCACTGCAAAATCATGTACATTAAAATACACTTCTTTTGCCTTTTATTGGCCAATCTTTGATTGATGAGCAAGCAGTTGAGGATCATCAAAACTTGTCATTGAACAAACAATGATACACAATTAGGAGAGGCTATGGAAAGTATAAGTGCACCAAACAATTTCCAAGCGCTCCGATTACTGCTGAAGGGACAGGGGACAGTGTCTTACATCAGCTAAACCAGTCAGGAGGAGAATGACTCAGCAACTGCTGAAGGCAAAGACCAGGCGAGTTTAGAGCGAGAAGCCCTGAATCAACAAAAGCCCAAACATCACCAAAAAGCCGTTGATAAATTAAAAGTTTATTCAAAATGAGGGGAAGCATACAAAAGCTGTTGATAGCACAGACACACTGAGCAATGTCGATGTTCTTAGACAACTGTTGAAAACACAATTCCAGTGTCTAATACAGACAACCCCAGACGCAGGAGAAGAAATCAACAACTACTCACGATAAAGAACTGAAAGTGACTATGTCATCTGATGATGATAGTGAAGATTACTTACCTTTGAGTAAACTGATGAAGAAAGAGTCTATGAGAAGAGCGAAGCAAAAACGATAAGCACTGAAAGAACCTGTAGATGTTTAAAATAGTTTCATCTGCATATGAATTATGTGATGATATTGACAAAAGCTACACACTAACAACTTAATTCTGAACTGTTTGAGCCCAGAGAATAATCAAGGCCAAGAAAATTGGTCTAAAAAAGAATGAGGTCAGCAAAGTAAGATGGACAAGGAAGACTTTTTTAGTTGGGTTTAATGCCTTACCTGCACATTGTAAAGGTCATATAGCGGCGGTCAGTCAACCTACTTACTCCTCCTGGAAAGGCTAAATTCTGGATTAAGCTGTCAACCAACTACTAAGCACATACTTTTGTCAGTTACTGACAACTGCCCTACATTATTAAAAATCATTGATAGTTGGGACAATGACTGTAAAAATAATATCATGACCAAACTCTACGAAAGTATGCCTCGCCCGGGAATTGAACGCACAACCCCTTGATCAGACTTGCGTGTTACCAACTGAGCTAACCGGGTGACTAAGAAAGACTTAATACAAGTTCAAAGCACCAAAAGCAAACATAAAAAGAAAACTGTCAATTTAAAAGGCAATTGATAAAAGAAAAGCAGAAAGCACTGTTCAGTCAATGTTTAAAATATTTGTTATGGCTACAACTACCAATCTTTTAGCCAGAAATGGTCTACTATGTAAAACGATACATCAAGATGAAAATTTACTGGTCTTTTATGAAGACCTACCCAGCAACAGTTGGCATTAAGACAGGCCCTCGTGCCCACACATTCTGAAGGAAGAAGATGATATTGACGAAGAAATCAATTAAACTTGACAGTTAAATGGTCAATAGTTATAAAAAATTAATCATGAAAGTTATTAAAATGATATTAAATGGTTGAAATACATTGTATCAGTCTTTTTCATTTACTGATAAGTCCTTATTACCCTAGAATGTTGTGTAAAATTCGGCAGCCAAAAGGGCTTATCAACAAAAGCCCCCAAATATGGCAATAGTTTTCAATGCATCAACTTGATAATTGCAGAACTATTTATTGGCATATAACTCTAATAAAATATCAACATTCAATCACTAAGATCATTAAACCTGATTTACTACAGAGCCTTGAAACTTTAAACCTCATTTTCTCAAAACTTGAAAAAGTGCTGATAAGCCCTTTTGGCTATCAATGGACGATTTGTTAATGTTGAGGGCATAGCATGAAATCAGGGAATTAGTTATCTATGTCTCTGATGAAATGTAGCTGCAAACAAAAAATCACTGATTTCTTTGTTTTAGTCATTCTTTGTTCAAAGTTTTGTTTTCTTCATTTATAGTCACAACTTCAATAATGATGATGTGAATAATGAATTAATGTTGAAAATAAACTCATTCTTATTTTTTTATTATTAATTCATGTTAATTATGAACTCTGTCTCTCAAGTCTGATGAAACATGGCCCATTTGTTCCTCCCTCCGAACAAAGGCCACCTGTGAACAAAGGCCACTTTTCTCTTCTCCCTTGGCCGGCCGTTGTTCACAGGTTGGACTGTATAATCTTTATTCAATTTTTTGTTTTCATTTTCTATTATATAATATACAAGTAAGTACAATGAGGTGCCAATCTACGTCACTTAGGTATTTTTAGCATGCAGTGCGTCTAACAAGTTTATACTGATGATGCCTCAGGCTTCAATAATAATATTGGGCTAAGTATTAACCCCATTTATATCAAATGCCAAAGTTTATCATAACTCTGGGGATGCAATAAAGCTAAGAATATCCAACAAATGACAATAATGTGTAGTCCAATTTGTGTGAGTATTTATGATAGACATAAGGCATTCACAAACTGTATGACATAAACAGTTATAAATATAATAAATATAGAAAGAACCATCAAGACAAATGTTAAAATTATGTATAATATCAGTTATACTAATGTAAGTACAAATGTATATTATGATAAATCAAATATATTGTACCCATGTCTTCAAGTATGTAAGGTGCCATCCATACCTAGGTATGAGCAGGGATTCTATATTACAGGGATTTGTAATGAAGTGCTTTTTTGAATTTTCTCGGTCGTCACTGTCTATAACTGACTGAAGCAGGCTGTACAAACTATTCCAGAGTTTAAAAACTTGATTTATGTTTTTGTACATGTTTTCCATGCAACTTGTGAATGTTTCTGAAGTTTTTGACAAAAGACTGTTGCAATTATGACCGAAAATATGACTTTAGGTGATGTAAAATTGGGCTAAAAATGGCAGATCGGCGGAAAAATACATTATTTTGTGAAACAGTCTGAGAGCGTAATTTACCTCAAAATCATGTAGAAACACATTTTTCCTAACTTTTATGTCAATTTGAATGGTACTGGTACAAAATTTTATGCGAATATCTTTATTTAAACTTGTTATACTTGTTTTCCGTATGGGCCGAAATAATAGTGACGACAGTGAAATTTGATGAAAATCTATTACATTTACTTATTGTTACAAATCCCTGTTATATTAAAGAGATTATATGTATGAGATTATACCTTTGCACTTTTCAAGAGATCCACATGCACCCTGAGAATGTTATTACTCACTCTGGTGCTTTAAGGGTCCACTTGTGGGGCGTCCTTTCCTAAATAAAAGCTGTCATTTTGATATCATATGAACTTAAGGTTTAACTTTGGGGAATCACACCACCATTCCAAAATTTGTTTTTGTCATAGACAATTGGGTGAGTGCTAAATTATGGCCTCGTTCAAAGGTTTAATACATCAGTTGCAAAAATGTTTTTTTTTCATGACATTTTATGGCCAGTTTCTTACTTAAAACCTAAAACTATTTTTACTATTTTTTATCAGGTTTAAAACAGTTTCACTTATAAATTATGATTATTTTATGGCAGCAAACTCACCAAACCTAGTAATTTTTTTTCATATTATGTTGCTGAGCAGTTGCTTTATATAAAAGTTTAATATTGTCCGTCTAATGTCAAGTCTGTTTTTCTTCACATGCTAATGTCAGACTTTTGTCAGATTATTGTCAGTGTGTAGTCATGCATCCCTTTTAGACAAAATCTTGCCCCTTTGTAACCAGTTGACCAACAGCCTAATGCATGTCAGATCTGGAAATAGGCTGATATCATCTCTCAGTCTGTCAGTGTGTAACCAGATTTTTTTTCATACCAGTGTGAAAAACTATTGAATACAGTGAGTTGTCTGACAAAGCTTTTTGTAATCAGTTAGATGTCATTGTAGTGTTAGCTTATAACCAGTTTAGTGCAAGTGTGTTGTCAGAAACTGCTTTTTGTAAGGGATCTCTTCCACCAGTACTCAAAAGCTATTTTCACAAAAGTCCAAATTTATACAGAGGCATGTGCCTCGTATGTCTTAGTGTAGGTATGCCACATAGTAATATATTAGTACTATAAACCAAGAAGTCAATCTAGTATATAGTAACACATGTAAACAATTCTAACCCAAGGGCAATTGAGGGCAGATTAGTTCCACCCATTATTAGTACAACACAGTAGATTCCATGCTATGAAATTTGTATGTTACCTGTAAAATACTAACAATGAGAATATTCTGGTGAATTATGAGACATTTATCTAACTATCCACTATCTATTGCTTTGTTTAATCTAACCACAGGTGATTTCTGTACAGTTATAATACCCACCAAAAGTTTGGAGACATAGGAACTTTAGGAAAACTAAATTCCAATAACTGTATACTAAAGAACCATTATTTCTTACGGTTGATGACTAAATAAAAACAAACTTCTTGAATGCATCACATTTATAAGATTCAACATCTGATTTCCCAAAACCGAGTAAAAGAAAAGTAAAGAAAACAATAATTAAAATATGCAATTCCTTTTTGAGGGGTGGTTGATAAAATCACAGCCAAACCAAGCAAGATGCAATGTGTTTATTGATTAAACCTTTGAATCTCTCATGAATGCTAAAACAGACAGGAAACCTTTTTTAGCTCACATTCCATACACTTTGCAACTAATGAGATTTTATATATAAAGACATAAACTTATAAATACAAACAGGTATAGAATGGTTTCTCCATAACTGAGGATGAGCAGAAAACATTTGGTACATTTTCTACAGAAACAATACTACAAGAACTTTAACACAAAACCTTTAAGATTACATATTTTAACCAAATTTGCAGCTATTTGCCATGGTCATTTGACTAAAAGAGGTCCGTAAGACCGGGGATGGCAGTCTCGGTCCCCCCATAATGTCGATCGTGACGTGTCTTACAACAAAACAGATTGGGATATCACTTATAAAGGTTTCTCACTGGATAAAAAGACAGCCCCACATGAAAATCGTCGGAATTCTTCGCAAATCGCGTAAAAAGGATACTTAGTTCTCAGAACAAGGAAAAACTGTAAAAACATCATCACTTTACCATCATTCTCGTACCCCCAATTAAGGTTATCAAGATTCTTGAAGTTAGTATCGATATCCTACTAGATTCTGGGTACAAGAATATATTGTGTAGGATGTTGGTTAAACCTTTGTTTTTTCAGTTTACATTAATTTTGCATTCGATCAATGGAGGGAATGTTAACGAACGGTACATTACGCAATTCAAATTTTGCAGGTACAAATTTTCCGTCTGAATGTTTAAGAGTCAGTTTTGGAAGTGACGCTGCTAAATGAGAAACGGACTGCGAGGTTAACTGTTGGATGGGTGACTACAGGGATTGACGTTGGCTCGGTGCACGTTTCTTATACCTTAGACTGGCAAAATATTCGGCACAATCCGGCTATTCCCGTGCTAACACTTAACGTCACTTGACGGAATCATCCGAGAGATAGCCACGAATGATTTTCTAATCTTTTAAGTCAAGCGTTTTGCTCCTCAGTCAAGTTTTTAAAACCGCAAGATCACTAGCGGTAAGCGATCTGATTGGTTGAGAGCCTTGAACGAAACACAATTCACGTGCGCTCTATTGATACCTAATACAATGGTGTAGACAATAGGTAAAATGTGTGAAATGTTTGTGTTTGAAATTTCAAAGCGCGCACCTGCCAAATAAGTTGTTTGGATACTTAAATACAGGTAAGACATTTGATTTTTTAAAGATTTATTAGGAATTTATTTTGTTTAAAATGATTCTGTATGTTAAATGAGTGTCGGTATGTTATTATATACATTGTTCGTGTGTCTTTGATACCAAATCTTCATTTATTTATTACATGAATCTTGAATTGTGGTTTTAAAGTTCAACTGAACGAATGGAATTTTTTTCAAAATGTTTTGAAAGTCAACTGATCAATGTTGATCAACTTGCTGCAATTGAGAATTTTGTATCCATTTACGAGTCTGCCAATTAGCATAACATGTTGTTAAGAACTTGAGATATAATACTGACATTAATGTATTTCATCATGATGATGGTGATGCATTTGTACAGAAAATTTTCTCGCCTGAGTTGGTCGGTATAAGACATTGTTTTCTAGTGATCAGTTTTAACAGTTTTATTTATTTGTATAAACAGGCCTCCGGCCTATACACAACAATATGCATTTACAAATATAACATGGTACATATGATAAATCATGTGATCATCTTCACGTTTTTAGATTTAGATACACACGGGTTAGCTGAAGACCTTGTTAAGTAACATTGTGGTTTGTTCCCATAATGCAGAGAAAACTGAATGTTTGTAATTCAAAATATGTTATATTGTATGCTTGTTATTGTACCCACATGTGTCTTTAATGTAAGTTCATATATTCTAACTATATGTTTTGTCTATTTCATGTATCACAGACTTTACTGTTCATCATCATGTCATTTGATGTCTTATCGAACTACACAGATCTGATGGCTTTGTTATTGATACATACATGAACATGGTCTTATCAAACATAGAACTGAACACTGTGTCTATCCTGCATTCTTTGGTAAGTAGAACTTTTTTCAGTTTTTTTTGTGTGAAATTTTGTTGTTTGTTGGGTTTAACGCTGTAGCAACACCTTGTATAGGTCATATAATGGTGGCCAGCCAACCAACTCACTAGTTCCTGAAAAGGCTAAATCGCTGAATTAAGCTCACAGATAACAAACTACTAGGCGCATACTATTGTCAGTTACTGACAACTGCCTTACATGATTAAGAATCATTGTTAGGAGGGAAAATGACCATAGAAATAATTTCATGTCCAAGCACCAGGAAAGTATGCCTTGCCAGGAATTGAACTCACAACCCTTCAACTTGGGTGCTACCAACTGAGCCAGCTGGATGGCTGCATAATAAATTATATGCTGATAAAGCTGGACAAAATTAACCAGAGCTTGACCTTTTGAAAGAATTTATTTAACTCGGTATTTACTCTCTAATTTTGTCTCCTTTTATCAATCACACTTTATAGGAAGCTTTTAGGGAAAATACATGTATAATCAATTTTCAAAACATTGCATGTTCTTGTACTTAAAATTTTGGATTCATCCATTAATAGGGGAAACACATGGGTCCATGCTACTTTGAGTAGTTTCAAAATGTAAAAATTTCAATGAATTTTTTTTATTTATTCAGTTTGTGTGGCTCATTGAATAAGAGTTTAAATATTACTCACTTGTTTTTATATAGATAATAAAAGAATATTTTTTAATGTATTCATCCATCCCTTTTTCCACTGGTAGACTATTATTTTGGTTAATACATGCACCATGTTAAACAAAATAACTTATACTGAAAATTACTTTTGTTTTGATAAGAGTAGATACTATAAAACTGTGCCACAATATTGTGGACTTACACATTTCCCATTAACGAATAAGTCCAAAATTAAAAGTACAAAAACATGCCATGTTTAAAAAATTGATTTATAATTGTATTATTCCTATACACACATTTGGAAAATTTATGATATGATGTAAATGAAGTGTGTAATTATTCTTATTAGGAAGTTCTAATCAGGTTTAAACTGTCAGACTATTGGCCTACTCGTAAATAAATTTAGCTATGGAACAAGTTACTAGTTACATACTTCCATCAGTGACTGACAACTGTTCTACATGATATAGAATAAGTAGTAGGAGGGAGATCGCTTATAGAAATTATTTCATGACCAAGCTCTGTGAAACAATGCCACGCCTGGTAATTGCACCTATGACTCTTTGATTGGTAGACTTGAGTGCTACCAATTTAGCTAGCCAGACAGCTATCCAACTAGTTTCAACAGCACTGATAATACATTGTTATTATATTATTTAAAATTTAATATATTATGTTTGCAGGACGTTTACCACAAGATGTGGACGGAAGTAGTATGTTGTTTACTGTGCTGTTATATACCCATATGAGCTCAACATATTGAATAACAAGACATGGTGAAACACTCTACACATAGAACATAGTAAAGTTGAAAAAATGAAGAGACGACAATAGCTAAGTTTTTTATATTATGTTTTTTATATCATAATGTGCCCAATGGTATTATCCATTTTTCTAATCTAATGGTTCCATACTCCTGTTTTGTAAAGATCTTGTCCAGAAAGTATTTACGTTTTGTTAATTATTATTAATTTGTTTAATACGAGGATGATCTTCATGATTCTGAACCATCAAAGATTCTATATATACATTGTGTCTTGTATGGTTTTGGACCATGTTGTTCATCTTTGTTTCTGTCTTATTGTTGTGTCAATGATACCTTACATGATAATACAGTGTACTTACTCAAATTCATCTTTGGGAATT
This sequence comes from Mactra quadrangularis, assembly GCA_025267735.1. Classification (NCBI taxonomy): domain Eukaryota; kingdom Metazoa; phylum Mollusca; class Bivalvia; order Venerida; family Mactridae; genus Mactra; species Mactra quadrangularis. Next base: position 34,656,107 of record CM046308.1, on the reverse strand, counting down.
TCAATTTATTAGTAATATTTCTATACAGGGAAGGTTAGGTGTAAAATCAATTTTTTTAATTTTGAATTTAGTATAAAAAGCCTATCTGCTTTTGTTCCATGTCTGTAAGGGTAAACTTTTATTCAAATGGTACACTTTCTTATAATGTAAGGATATCATTGACTTTGTTAATATTGCATAATGTGTTGTTTTGATCTTAGTATGTGTTTGATTTTTCTCAACTGTCAAAATATGAATAATTTCACCGTGACTTCTTGCATTTAATGTTTGTTGTCTTGAATTGTGGAATTTATATTTGGTGTTTTCAGATGGGTAGAATATACTTAAAGCTTTTATGTTTTAATGCTTGCTTGCTGTGCCAATGTTTGCCTTCATAGAGAACCTATTCAGTCATTGTGAAATTATTCAAATTTTACAGTTTAGAAAAACAACTATACACGTATGTGTAAGTTTCCACTGGTATTATTTTTGAAATGTAATTTTCATCATTCATTTGAGGCTACAATCATAACTTAGTGGGTTTTGTATGTTTGTTGCATCACAACAGGAACATTATTCTAGAATATACTGAAACACAGGCTGTCGGCACGGTCCCAGATCAGAAACACTTTGTATAAATAAAGTGGTTTTGATTCTGGACCATGCAGGTCGTCTTTGTTATGAAATATTTCTGATATTATTATTATCTATGTTTATTGATGGTTATGAAAGGGAGATAATTCAGTATTGATTTTTCTGTATAGAAAAGATACACACTGTATTACTTCCCTTTGATCTAAATTAATAAGCTTAGTAAGTAATGTTTATTTGAAAGATACAAGTAATAGAGGCCAGATTTGAATTACATACACAGGTTAATATATAAAGATTGTTATTTTCTCAAGCTGCAATATTAATGATTATCTAATTCAATTTCTATTTGGATTTTCTTTTTTTGTAAAGTTTTGAATTTTATTGAATTTAAATTGACCTGATCATTTTATTTTCGTTTGTTTTCATCTTATGCAGCCTATTAAACAATTTCAACAATTAGCAACTTGACTTTATTTAATTTTGAAAACTTTTATTTAGATCATGGTCAATATCTTTGTTTTTAGTTTTCTTTAGTACAGTTTTTATATACGGTTTGATAATAAATAATCACTTTCATTTTTGTCATGTGAATTCATTTTTGTTGTTTCTTGAAGCATTTAATACATTCTTACAAAAAGTAACATACATACGTACATATTTTTGTCTTTTGAATTGTTATTACTATTTTTAACATTTAATACTTTCTTATATACCTTTATATACGTTAGTGAATTTGATTTTTTTTTTAATTCAAGAAATTGTTATTTTTAATAAGTGCAATATTTTTTACTACTCTATTAGTGTGGCTAGGATATTTAAATTTACCTAATGAAATATTTATGTGTCAGTGCAAAACTAGTCTATCTACATGTAAATAAACGAAAAAGTAAACTTGTTTTTGCACTGATTCATCAATATTTCTTGCATTTTATGCTGTTATCATTTACTATTCATTATAGTCTTTCTTCAGCTCTCAGGTGCTGTGTTTTTCCATGTTTTTAAAAAAAAATATTTTTTTTTTGTTACACATTTTTATAATGGAATTTTGTAGAATCAAATATTTTTTTTGTACTTTTGGCTAAAACCTGTGAATGGTCTTAATAATAATATTACATGGGAAAACCCAGACATTTGAGTTCTGGATATTGTCTACTGAAAATTTGTTCTAGAATAATGTTCTTGTTGAGTTGTACAAGCATCAATCCTAAGTCCTGGGTTTTGGGATAGATTATGAGACTGCAAGGTTTGTGGAACCTGGATATACTGGAAGTTGGTTGTGAGCCCAAGCCCCGGACGTACCGTTGATGTCACTAAGCAAGGTTGGGTGGAGTGTCGTCTGATTAGAGGGGTCATACTTAATGTTCCTGATATCTTGTATTGGCTGGTAAATTTTGAACCTTTGATCTGGACAGTGTTGGTGGGGTTTGTAGGGATGGTAGGGAGTTGTGTGTAAGGGGGGATGGAAGGGTAGGTGTGTATGGGATGGTCGGGCTGATTCATGTTGTGGGTGGGGTGATAAATGGTGTTATCTGAAAGTATCTGAGAATGGCTGGTGGGTATTCCATGATTTCGTGCTATCAGAAGTTTGTAATGTTGTACAGTGAGTTGTATACAAAGGGTGACTGTATAAGGGATGATCCAAAATTAGTTAGAAGTTTCATAGTCCATGTGTTTATTTGAATGTACAACTCAGTTCAGTACTTAGTTTGTACAGAATCAAATACTTGTTTATTGAAAATAAGCTCATTAACTTCATTAGTTGTGGTACTGTAATGAATGGACTTTCATATCTTCCTGGGCTGTATATAGCCAGTCAAGATATGATGCGACTCAGATCATGATACAATGCAGTAGTTGTGATACAATATGTTTCATGTTAACAATATTGAACTTGCCCTCAATAGACTTTTGTATTGGTTACGGGATAAACTTGACAAACCAGTGAATCTTAGAATATATCTTTTAGGTTTAAAGAGTAAATTCAATGTTGCTTTGAATATTTCAAGAGAAAACTCTTTGAACACCCCTTACCAAATCATTTCTGTCTAATGTGACTTCCTATTCTCATATTGTCACTGTTGAGTCAAATCCTCTTAACTTTACCATTTGGAATTGAAGTTACGAGGTTTTGACTCAACAATGACAATATGACTGTGTTTATGCATTACTTGTATGATATTGGTGTACATGCGATCACCACATTGTGAAAAGATCGTACACATGTATTATCTTTAATGCATTCTCTTCTTAGAGTCACATAGTTCTGATAACTCTGGATCATCCCTTGTACAGTATATCTATGAGGAGTGTTGAAGTTTCATGACAAGTGTTTTTTGTCATTTATTGACAATTTGTTCTGATCTCTTGGTCAGTTTCTGTAGTCACTGTATACTGCACAGGTGACAGACCCAAATATTCCTTATTATAGTTTATTAAGATAATACTCTATATATACAATGATAAGGAAAATTTTAGTTTGCCACCTGTGATATTCTGACTTGTATACATTAAGTATCTAAGAGTATAAAGTTGTCTGTGTTTGTTGTGTATGTATGTAAAACACATTTTAGCAGTATGTTCATATGCAATGTCATAATTAAGTTTTGTGCATTTCAAAACGTATTTGGCATAATATACCATTCTCAGAATGACATACGGTTGTCTTTCAGCAGTCGCACAACTGTCTTGCGACTCCAAAAATTGCATAGAGATCGCAAGAAAAATAAACATGTTGAAAATTTGACTTGCGAAGTCTACGACATAGCGATCACCTGAAAAAAAGGCATGAAGTCTTGAGGCGTTCGTACGAAGTTCTGTGATTTTTCAGAAAATGTTGTTGTATACAAGCTGCCGCAAGCGTGATGTGAAATTCCGTAGGCTTTACCGGGTACTTGTCTTGAAACTTGTGGGACACTCTTAGTACTTGAAGCTTTTTACCCCCAGTATATATTTTGCATATATTCATTTTGTTACAGTGATTATAACAAATTTGTCAATAGAGAACTTTAAAGACTAAATATAAATAATTATAACTTAATTATGATTCTGACTTGATTGAAATTTTGGTTTGCTATTTTACAATGGTTGTCCTATAAAGTATAACTATTAAAGTAAAATAATTTATAATTTCTCTTTATTTCAAAGAATAAATTAATGTGCAAAATAATACTTTCATACCATATCAAGTCATCCTTGATGATTATGGTTTTGTTGTAGGCCTACAGTGTGTCTGTATTAATCAGTTGTGTAAATATGGACTGATAGGTCCGTTTGATGTTTGAACCCACCCTTTTATGGGAAGCACTTGGCAATTCATTTTCAAAGTATATATATATAAATCGGGTTTGATTAATTTCGGTTTGAATTGGATTCATGGATTTAACATTAACTTTTATTTGTTAATTAAAGAGTTATGAACTTCATTGTTAATTTCTATGCATGAAAACTGCAGTCTTGCTTTTAAAAGTTATTTGACTTGAATGTTAGAAAATTGTACAGCAATTAGCCTTGTTGTGAGGTAGTTAGAACCATAGATAGCAATGCTTGTCAGCACCTATCAATTGTCAACCACAGGTACCTGGAACAATTTTAACCCTATTTATACATTATATAGAATGTAATAAATCAGTTAGGTAAACATTATACTTGGCACCTGTGAATGAATTTTTGTTATTCTGAAGTTTGCTTTGAAATGCTGAATCAGACTTTTGTATTGATGTGAAATGTAGATTATTATATGTTTCATCTAGATGTATGACATCATAAGTCAGTCTTAGACTTTAGAATATAAAAGTGGTTGCCTTAACAGGTTGATTTAGCATCAAACACTATCTCTTGTTTGTAAAATTATTGTTACCCGACAGAAATTTTGGTAGTCGGAATTAAAATGGTGTTGTTCTGGGCAAGGACCCTTGTTCTGGGCAACTGGACACCTACTAATTTTATAGACTGTTTAGTACTGAATAAATTATGAGATTATGATACTTATGGTACTAAGTGGGTATATATATATAATGCTGGTGCATATTGACCTGAGACAGTTTATTACATGTTTATGAATTAGTGACTATGTTTCTTTTCAAAGGCTAATTTAACTCTGTAAAGTTTATCTCGAAATTTTCGGGTAATAAGAATCTCAAATTAAAAAAAAGGATAAACTTTCATCAATCATTGAAAATTTCAAATTAATGAAATATGAATGAAAAAACAAAAATTATAGAAATTTCAAATTAATTAGCTTCTTTTTAGCAAATTCAATTGAATGAAAACATGCATCATAGAATGTTTCAAAATTAAAGGAATTTAAAATTTGGTACAATATTATGAAGTTTTTATGAATTAAAAAAATTAAATTTCTAATGTTAATGTTGTTAAATTTTCAATAAATTGAAGGAATTTCAAATTATTAAACATACATTTTTTTCATAGATTATTAGAGTTTTCAATTATAAAAAAGTATTGTATTTTTAAAGAAAAATTGAATACTTGAATTGATGAAATAAAATGAGTTTTAAATTAAAAAATGAATTTTTAAAAGTTCATTTATTAAGCAAATTTCATATAAATACAATACATGTAATTGAAAATTTCAAATTGATTAGACAAATAATTAAATTGAATTGAAATGAATTTGAAAGTCTTGAATTAAATTTGAATTTAATTAGCTAAAATAAAATAAAGTGTTGTTAAATTATATTGAATTGAATTAAATAGAATCAAAAGGAATTGAATTGATTTGAATTGTATTGATTTGAATTCAATTTTGATTTTGATTTAAATTTGATTTTGAGTTTGAATAAAATTTTCATATTGTAATACCAGTCTTGTTTATACTGGGCATATAAAATAAGTAAAGAGTAAAAATGCTTGAAACTGGTCATATAGTTCCTAATCTAGAGTTGATTTCAAGATGAACTTTAAATTGATAAGTTTTAAACTCTTGTACATAAAAATATGTTGTTTGTGCCAAGTCGGTAAAGGATACCTATGCCCTGCGTGGTTTCGGGGCTCTAATAGAATAGGACCACTGTCTCCCCCTTGCATGTCGTAAAAGGCGACTAAATGGGGGCAAAGGGGGTGGGGAGGGGCACATTGCAGCTAGCAAAGTTAGAAATATGAGATGAGCTGGTGACAGGACTGATAACTCATACAATGTACTCAAGTAAATAAGTAGATTGATCTCCCTTTTTACTATGTATCACTGATTTAGCAAGAAAAACCTGTATTTCAATGTAAGAAAAAGGTTAGTTTCAACTGTTTTGCACTATATAGTGTGATTTAACTAATAAATAGCATAAAAAAGAAAGAAAAAATGAGATCTAAGTTGAAATATATGAACAAGAAGCTATGAGGAAATGGTTAAAATTATAAGGACTGATTTGTTGCTGTGCATCATGATATAGTACATTAACTAGTGGACAATACTTTATTAAATTAAGATCATGATATTTTTTTGGTTTTTATGAACAGTAATAATTTTGATGTTTAATCCTTTGATTTAATTAGGTCTACTGATTGGGGTGTTGTGAGTTCAATTCCCGAGATGGACATACTTTCATGGAGTTAGGTCTTGAAATAAATTCTATGGCCATTCTCCCTCCTACTTCTGATTCTAAACCATGATGGGCAATTGTCAGTCACTGATAGAAGTATGTTGTTAAAAACTGTTTAAAAGCCTGCAATGTTGTTCTCAGCATGAGATTGATTGAGCATGGACAGTTGAACTAGCCCTCTGATATTCATTTATATAATAACTGTCACTGTTTTCTGGCTTTTTAAGTGACAATATCATGTTGCTTTTGGCATATCTAGTAAGGTTTCTTAAATCTTATCGTTAGAGGGGAAATGCATATTTCTGAAGATTGGTGTATAACCCATTGTGTATTGGTTATATTCTGATTGATAAAGAAATTTTGTTATCTGCATACTGGACTTTGAATATATTTATCTTGATGATTAAATTACTTTCACTGCGCAAGAGAGTAATTTAATTAGCAGATGAATATGTTCATCGACCAGTATGCTGTTAGCCTATCAGCATACTGGACTTCAAATATATTTGTTGCAATGATTTAATTACTTCCTCTGCGCAAGAGAGTAATTGAATTATTGAGATGAGTATGTTAGAAGACCAATAGGTTGGTAGCATGTCAGCATACTGGACTTTGAATATATTTTTTCTGATGATTGAATTACTTTCACTGCGCAAGAGAGTAATTTATTCATCCGGAAGAGTATGTTCATTGACCAGTATGTTGGTAGCCTTTCAACTTACTGAACTTCAAATATGCTCGTCTCAATTATTTAATTACTTTCACTGCGCAAGAGAGTAATTGAATTATCGGGATGAGTATGTTTATAGACCAATATGTTGGTAGTATTTCTTTTATTGCTTGTATATATCCAATATACTATGGTTATTTACTTATCAATGAAGAATTACATCAGTTCATTGACATCAAAATAGGTACATGCACTTTAATTGTTTAATTTAACATTGATTTAAGGCGCTTGCTTAAGAAATTTTTGTTAATCGATCAGTTTTGTTGTAAATACTTGTTAAGTTTTGTTTGGGAATCATTAAGTTTTCTATGAAGTCTTTATCTTTTGTTAATTGATCAGTTTTGTTGTAAATACTTGTTAAGTTTTGTTTGGGAATCATTGAGTTTTCTATTAAGTCTTTATTTTTTGTTAATTGATCAGTTTTGTTGTAAATACTTGTTAAGTTTTGTTTGGGAATCATTGAGTTTTCTATTAAGTCTTTATTTTTTGTTAATTGATCAGTTTTGTTGTAAATACTTGTTAAGTTTTGTTTGGGAATCATTGAGTTTTCTATTAAGTCTTTATTTTTTGTTAATTGATCAGTTTTGTTGAAAATATTCGTTAAGTTTTGTTTGGGAATCATTGAGTTTCCTATTAAGTCTTTTTTTTTGTTAATTGATCAGTTTTAGTTTACTGCGGCAGCACATAATCTATTAGTAATATCTTTCAATAGTGACTGACAACTGATCTTCATGATTAAGAATCACTGGTAGGAGGAAGAATGGCCCAGGAATCAAACTCTCAACCCCTCAATCAGTAGACTTGTGTGCTGTGGACTTAGCTTTGACTTTATTGTAATCTATATGACATAATCATCTGGTACTTGTAGTCTGTAAGATCATGTAAATTCATAAATCTTAAATAATAGACTTGCCCTATCCATAGGTGACAATGCACATATATAAATAGACCTCTTTGGCATTCAACATTTATCATAAATAATGCATAATATGTAAATTGCATATGATGAAATGTTGATTAAGTTTATTTGATATAACCTTTTTAATTGTTAGATTATGCCAAGTTTACATTTTTAAGCTATAAATAACTTTAATCAGCTCAGTGAATTCTCGTGCTTTGCTAGCTACAATGTGCTCCCTCCCCCTCTCTTAGCTGCGAAACACCAACTTAATTTTATCATCTTTTAAAAAACTTTTTAATAAAAAAATCTTTGAATTCTCAGTTTTCTGAGTATAATGTTTTTATTTTTTTTAAATTATGTTTAATACTATTAATTTGCAACTTGAATTGACAATTCATCTCCATGAGATCTTTGTCAAAACCAAAACCAGTTTAAACTACTGTGAAATCTAATGTGGATTACAAATATAATCACAGTCTATGAGAATAAGCACCCTCAGCGCAATTCTATTTCTTAAGATAAACTGAAGCAGCTATAAAAATCTGCACACTTTTTAAGTAGTTTGTAATTTTTACTACATTGTACCATCATTATTAGTATTTTACAATTTTAGTTGCACTGTCCTATCAGTGCTATCAGTACTTTGATTTGTAATAGTGAAAGTATAAGCTTTTGGTTAGATATGTTTGAAATGCAGAGTTTTACTGAAAATTGTATTGAAGTGAAATGCTAATAACTTACATTAACTTTGAGGTATATGACATCTAGTATTAAATAAATTGCAAGATTATGATATTGATAAACAAGGTTGAACTTGCCCTCAATGTATATTCATTAACAATTGTATGCTTTGCTCAGCTATCTCTGTGAACTTTTTACAATTACATAGTGTATAGATAAAATATTCCTTGATTATTTAAATAAATATTTTCAGTAGCCTCAATAGTGTGATACCTGAACAAAGATAAACTAAGGGTAGTTGTTTGAATCCTGATTCTCTTAATTTTGTATTTATTTATAAAATCTTTTATTATGAATTGGATCAGAAAGTATATCCTTGTGGAATCAAGGTTTAACATTTTATGAGAGTTTGCAAGGCTTTTTATCAGTATTTGGGGAATGGACCTGGAGCCCATTATTTTGTTTGGAAGATGAGAGGTGGGTGGGGTGCTAGGTATCTAAGAAACTGTTCGATAAACTTCATTTTAACCCAACTATTTATTTTGCATGTGTGTATAAATCTAGCTCATATTATAGATCTATGTTGAAGTCTCAATTAATGATCTAGGAAAAATTTACAGAATTATCTTTATCTTATAAAAACAGCAACATAAAATTGATCAAAATCAATTAACCACTTCTACAAATGGCTGTTAACTTTTTGGGTGTATAGTTGTCTAAAGTTATAGAAAATTTCATTGGCTTCTATTGAAATACTCAAAATAACGAGTTTAATCTAAGTTTACTTCGGCTGTACCGAATGCTTGAAGTTGGTTTCATGGTCTGACTTGACCAGGTCTTAAACTATGTGATAGTTCATAGTTGACATTTTATGCTGGAGACAACTTGGTCAGATTTCATATTTGTTTAAGTTTATATTGCATATTGAATTTCTAAAACTTGTTTTAAACAATACTATATTTACTAAATTTATCTGGAATCTTTAAACAGTCTCAAAGAGACAATCATTCTTCCACATGTGGGGGAAGTATTGTGATGGAAGATTCTAGCTTGTCATAGAATAGGTTGATGTAGCTTACTAAGTAAATTACTGTATCTTTTGTCAAATTTATATCCTTTTATACTCTTTCTATAGAAAGAGGTTCTGGAAAATATAGTGCAGGAACTTAAATCCCTGCAATTTTATGCATTCTTTTAAGTTGAATGTGTTTCCTCTGTTAGATTTCAAAATCAATCCACTTGTTAAATAATTTGATAAAATTTAGTAAGACTTTGTTTCAATTATTTAATACCTTACAGTTTGTATTGTTGATTGTTGAAATTAGGCATCAGGATTTAATATACATTTTAGTGAAATATTGCATTAGATGAATGAATTTACTCCTGTCTTTATAGTTATTTTCAAAATAGACTATTCATCAACTAAAATATGAGGTTAAGTGTTTTGATAGATAAATGTAGCTTATTTTATGTTTTTTTTTTTAATAATATTTACAAGGAACATGTATAAAAGCCCAATTCTACAATTTTGACCCATTATATATAGTATTCTTAGCCATTCTATAGTCTTGATATACTGTTGGGTTTAAATTATCATTAACAACATCCATAGTAAGCATGGTTAATTGAATTCAGGGTATCTCCCTTGTATCAGGTAAAATGAATATTATTATTTTCTGTTGATTTATTTGCTCCAAGTTAGAAACTACAGTTTTGATTGTTAGAAATTATTTTAAAGTACTTTATCAATTTTGATATGTACAAAACATGCAGGTTAAGTTGAACTCACTGTAAAAGTCAGACATTTATACATTATGAATGTGAGTAATTCTGAACTCTTCTGTAATAGTTAAAGTTCATTTACTATGGTGATTACTGTGATATTGTTTGTAATTGACTTCTTCCATTGTTCTGTACACTTTGAAATTGTAGATGTTGGTGCAATATGTCGGCCCAGGTCTCTAGCTCCATGAAACTCTAATTTATATAAAATGTATGAATTAGAGTGTCATCGAGCTAGCGGCCTGTCCCTGTAGGTTCAAGCACTGGTATGGGGTGCAACTTATATAACCTACGACAACACCTCATGGATTTCAAATAGTGTACAGCAGGTCTTATGCTTCCAAAGAAGGTATATTTCTGGTCAGCGATGGCTTGGAGTTCACAAATGAAAGTGCAGCATACTGTTGTACGTAAGAGAGGGATTCTGTTTTTGTCATTTACTTATAAAGTACTGGTATGATACTGTATTAACTCTAGTTATATATAAACCTGATACATTATAGCAGAATATTGTTTAATAATACTCATTTTTACCAAAATTGACTTAATGGCAATAGTGCATCTTGTGTCAAATACATATGGTTTAGGAAAGCATAGTTGAAGAAAATGTCACATTCCCCTGTTTTATGCTCAATTTGATCTTAAATTTGTTTCTTTTTTGTAAATTTTAAAAATCAAAGCACTGGCTAAATTATTATTACAACTGTTAAAGAAGAAAAGTTTTTGTATCAAACTTTTAACTAATTTTCTTTTTGTCTTTACAATTTAATTGATTTTTAATAAATTAAATACTCTGTTTCACATGAAGAAAAAGAGAACAGATTTATGTACTGACTGACCAGTCTTGTAAAGAAAATATTGAATAACTTGTTAGTAAAAACAAAGTGTGCTTTTTTACTTTAAACCCATGAAAATCATGATTTACATTAAAACAGATTAATAAATCACTACTGATTCAATGTTTTTATAAAAGAGTATAGTGATATTCTTTAAATACAGTAAGCACTCTATAGTATGACCCATACTTTTGTTGTAAGTTTTGTAAATTATTTATCAATTAACATGTATCTAAGAAGTCATGCAATCAATGCCATCACTAGAGTTTCAATATTGTTTAACCTGTATTTATAATACAAAAATGTGGGCTGCGTGTGAATAAATGGTGTAGGTTTCTATAATTACTTTTGGTCACTTCACTGAGTACACTTGTAAGTTGTACAGTGTACCAAATTTGTCATAGTCTTTACTCTGAGTGCACTAAATGTGCATCCTCCATTGTACCAAATTTGTCATAGTCTTTACTCTGAGTGCACTAAATATGCACTTCCCCCTCAATACTTTGATAGCCCTTGAAGTTTTATTGGCAATCAGATGATTATGTCATCTTTGTCTGATTGAATATTTATTCTTTATATACCAAGTGATAGAAGTTACAGAAAAAAAATAAATGATGGTCATACATATATATTTGAATGTAAAAAAACAACATAATTTTCGTATTATTGTCAACTTAGTTTTTCCATCTTTGATTTATGATATTTCGGAAATTAGAAAATAAATAATTTTTAAAAATGTATTTATACATTATACATGTGAATAGCACTAATCATGCTTGATAACGGTGCTCCAAAATAGATCATATGAAATAGAAAAATATGTATAGATAAATAAAAAAAATATATAGAAAAAATGCAAATGATCCAAGCAAGTATAAGAAGAAAAAAATGATGGATCATTGATAATATACAATTGAAACTACAATAATATACCAGATAACCTGGTAAAAGATCTACTATCCGAGCAATCTAGTGAAGGACCCAGTTATTACTGGGGGGATAGCTAGATCGGAAGAAGATCGTAAAAGATCTACTATCCGAGTAATCTAGTGAAGGACCCAGTTAATACTGGGGGGATAGCTAGATCGGAAGAAGATCGTAAAAAGATCTACTATCCGAGTAATCTAGTGAAGGACCCAGTTATTACTGGGGGGGATAGCTAGATCGGAAGAAGATCGTAAAAGATCTACAATCCCAGCAATCTAGTGAAGGACCCAGTGAATTCTGGGGGGGATAGCTAGATCGGAAGATATTATTGTATCAAGTATTGTTTAGATGTTAGTTACATTAATATTGTTCATTAATAAATTCAAATGAAATCATATTAAATAAACTGTTAAAAAAAATGTATAGATAAAACAAAAATAATATATAGAAAAAATACAAATGATCCAAGCAAATATAAGAAGAAAAAAAAGGTGGATCATTGATAATATATAATTGAAACTACAATAAAATATGGACCAGATAACCTGGTAAAAGATCTACAATCCGAGCAATCTAGTGAAGGACCCAGTTAATACTGGGGGGATAGCTAGATCGGAAGAAGATCGTAAAAGATCTACTATCCGAGTAATCTAGTGAAGGACCCAGTTAATTCTGGGGGGATAGCTAGATCGGAAGATGTCATTGTATTGAGTATTGTTTAGATGTTAGTTACATTTATAATGTTCTTTCACAAATTCAAATGAAATCTTATTAAATAATTATTTAAGTATACTTGCTATAAATATGTACTTCTGTACATTGTATTTGTAAATCAGAGTTGATTGAAATGTTAACAATGTATTATCATTGTAACAAATACTTAATTATGTTGTTTTATTCATTAAAGTGTATGTATTGTCTTTTGTTGAAGGTTAATCTCTGTGAGTTGGTTTGGTACACCACACTCCATGGTCCTATATATGATAACAAATATTCCCATGAAACTACACTTAACCATAGTCACATGTTCGCTATGGTTTGTACTATAGATAGAGGTTATTAAAATAAGATTTATTTGTTCAGACTATATAAGGGAAAGTTGTTAGCTCAATCATGTTGAGGGTTAGGTGAACCACTCACCACTGTCCAATATATGATAACAAGGTTAGGTAACCCACCCTCCATGGTCAAGTATATGAGAACAAGGTTAGGTGAACAACACCCACACGGTCCTGTATATGATAACATTTAGCATTCCCATGTAACTCAACTTAACCATAGTCACATGTTTGATTTGGTTTAAAGGGTTATTCTTAGAGAGCTGGTTAGGTGAACCACATGCCACAGTCCAGTATATGATAACAAGCATTCCCATGTGGCTAAACTTAACCATAAGCACAATGTTTACTAAGTTTTGTATTGTAAATATAGGTTTATATAAAAACAGACATGTGTATGGCTTTGATAATGGTGACTTGTTTCCTCGGGTATTGTTTTGATTAAATGATGAAACTATACTTAAGACATTAGTTATGCGAATAGATTTCATTAGGATTTTGTCGTTCTTATTTTTTGTACATTTGATCATGGATTTGATAATGGTGACTTCTACCTTCCTTTATTTTTGACTATGCTGTAATATAGTATTAAGAAGATGGATTTCAATTAGGAGTTTTCACTATTTTTTTGCATTTTGTGAAGACATATGTAATATTGCAATGATATGTTGTGAGATAGACTTACTTAAATATGTTCAATGTTTTCTATACAGTTTTGGTCAGCTGTGTATAGAATCTCTCATTTCTTCATTGTTAAGTCAGAGTATTTTTCATCTCTTAGAAATGCGAGTTTCTCTATTTAATGAGTTATATTTGTTGAGAAATTAGTACAAAAAATATATTTGACCATCTGTGAATGACTCAAGTAATTTAAATTTTAAATGGTTGCATTATAGTTGTGACATAATATACCTCATCATAGCTTTGGTACTTTGAACATTTAATACGTTTAAAATATTTATATTGTATTTTTCCTGATTGCACTGGTTTAGAAATGATCAACAGGAATATGAACTGAGGTTTTATGTTAATCATATTGGTTGATACAAGTTTGTAGCAACTAGCTTAGTTCTTGTGACATGGTTACACTAAATTCATGATTATTATTCTTATATGAGGCAATACCTTTAACTTTCTTGAGGTCTAGAAAATATGAACATCTACTATTCAGCTATCCCAAAGAACTTAATTATCTGACCCTGGTACTTTACTTTATTTGTCTACATCATTCATTTTCTGTTACAAGCTTGAACAACAGTGAATTATGAGAGCTTCATAGACTTCACTGAAAATTTTGATATAGACTTAATGCTAGATTGCGTTGCTTCCATCTCAATCTCCGTAAACAGAGATCCTGTAGAGCGTTGTCGTACTGGATCTCTACTTAGTCAATGCAAGGTCACATCGAGTTTGTGTCGACCAATCAATGCGTAGCTTTTATCTAGACGAAAACACTATTTATCACATTCTGATTTCATAATTTCTATTTTTTGACCAAGGTGTGCGTGTAAATTCAACAGCGGTATTATTCACAGTCTGCAATTGGGTGGCTCATTTCAAATTGCATGACGTAGACGATGTAAACAAGTTACGTATCATAAAAAGCTTGTCATGAATATTATGATGAGAAAAGGTCACCTGAGCGTGACCTTTATTTGGAAAAGGCCAGATCGTGAGAATGCGAGCAGTAAAATTTTAGATCGGGATTTAATCAGATTGCTTCCATCTCTGAACTGATTCTATTAATTAAAATCTTAACTTTATGAGATTTGACCATATTGTTTTTGCTGATTACTATTGAGTAAAGGGCTTTCAAGTTTATGATAGTGAATAATTTTACTGCCAGATACTCGAATACTGCTATAAATTAATTAATTAATATATTTAATTTATTTCCATCTCTTGTCTGATTTTTATTGATCCATAAATTAAAGTTGAAATAATAATGTAATATTTAGCATCATTATTCTGCTGAAACTTATAGAATTCATTGAGTTTAGATGTTATAATGTTACAGCTAGAAATTATATTCAAACATTGCCCAGTATTCTTCAGTTTTATACTTATATTTGGAATTTGTCAGGATCATTGCTTGAGACTTCAGTATAAGAATATGATCAATAAATTTATACATTACTATGTAACTTAGGTTGCAACTTATTTTATTAAATTATGGGTTTGAGAAGGGTCTCAAACAAATGCTATGTCTGAATGCCCATAGTTGAAATGTCTTTCATTAGTTTTTGTATCAGTGCAACTGATCTTCCATGATTGCTTCATGAGCAATGGGGCTCATTAGCTTGTACGTTTAGTCAGCATTGAAATAATTGAGACCTAAAATTGCTTTCTGTCTAACATAGCAATTTAATTGATAATAAGGGTGACTTTGGCTATGTTAATACATGTATGTTTGCGTGATATTATTTAATATGTTAATATTTCATAATTGTCTCGGCTTATAATAAACTTCAAACTTTGTGTGTTGGTAAAATTTAACATTAAAGAGGTTTAGACGACTGTCTATTTTATTTATTAATTGGATTTAACGCCATGTCGACACAATTTTAGGTCATTTTATGGCGTCCAGCACACCTAACCTAGCTTTCCTGGACCATTGTCTATAACCAGTACTCACCTACCCTTCCACAAGGCCGGAAACTTCTCCATATTGTTACATTCCAGTGAGTGATCAGATCCTCGACGTTGTACTGTACGTATATCAGTGTAGGTAATTCAGTGGAGTCTATACAGACTATGGTGATCCCAAATAGGAAATATGAAGCACTTCGTGCTTATATCTCCAGCCTTTAGCTTGATAAGGCTTTTGTAAAAATTTGTAAGAAAACTTAAGAAAAACAAAACTGTGAAGTACGATTTCTAAAATCAATTAAAATAACTTGTCTCAACAATAAATATATATTAAGATTATTATTATATATATTAAGATGATAAGAATGATCAATTCCAGGTAGTTTAACGAATGAATTAGCTTAAATAATTTAAAGTCCGAAAATATAGGGGTTCTACTACTTAAAATACAATATACTCTGAGTACTTATTTGCTTAAATAATTTAATAAAATTTTAAGTTAAAGCCCAAATAAGAACTTGGATGAAAATTAAATTAAAGAAAAGCAAAATACGTCCGTACTCTATGAAATCTAATCCAAGTCTGATCTTGTGACCAAAATCTGGTCACATTGCACGCAATTGTGTTCGAAAAATGATAACTGTTACCACAGGTGACAGACTCAATTTTCCCCTATTATAGTATATATATATACTATAATAGGGGAAAATTGAGTCTGTCACCTGTGACTGTTACCCAGAATTGGTAACAATTGCCAAGAACTGGTCACATGTGACCAAAAATTGGTAACACGTTGTGACCGAGAATTGGTAACAGTTACCCAATATTGGTAACATTACCAAAAGCTGGTCACAGTGACCCAAAAATGGTAACAACGATAAATTCACATTTAAATCACATAAAACTACTTTTAGATCAATGAAATACATCAATGGACACGAAATATCGGGGTTTTACTGTATTATCGACATATTGCATCATCACTTAAGTACCCAGAAAGCTTTGCAAAGATGGAAGACTGTTTACATTGCAGAAGACGCAGGCTTAACAATTTCACAAAATACAGGAATATTACACGGAATGAAATAGGATTTATCATGTAAACAGACATATAAAAGGTTAAATATTCTATACAAACTATTCAAACTTTGGAATATGGATTTTACCGGAGAAAACTAGGAAACATGACGACAGTTCTGTAGTACATTAAACAACAAATTCTGTTCTTTAAAAGTTTAATGTACTGAGATTCAGGGACTGAAACCATTGACCCCTCCCCTTGTCTATTGATGGTTGGTTTGGATTTAACTCTTTGTTACAACACACCGCACAACATTACAAACTTCTGGTAGTATAAAATCATGGAAATGCCACCACCTTTCTCAGAGAACTCAGAGAAGCATCATTTTGAACCCTTCCCCCTCATGAACACCCACCTCTCATCCATGCTCCCTTTCGCCTCTCGGACCACACTCTCCTTATCAACCCCCTATGAATTTCGCTGGCGCTGTTTGGGTCACCCAGTCTGCAAGGTACTTGAACATTATGTATGCCAAAAACCCTCCAGGATTTTTCCAGTCAGGCTTTGGCACGTTCTCAGCCCATGTGATATCAGCACCACTGGAAGGGCCTGGCACGTGGGTTCATGTATCTCAACCTAAGGTATTGAAGGGGGAAGCAAACTTTGTTGGTATCATGGTCTCTCTCGGGGTCCATGGCTAAGGAGTTAAGGGTTTTCTCTTGGGGTATATGGCTAAGGGGTTAAGGGTTTACATTTATTATTTTTCATTATTTTTTATGAGTTGTAGATATTTGAATGTTTTTTACTTATTTTACTTGTAATCATTACCAAGAACTGTTGTTAGGAACTCAAAATGTTTAAAAAAAATTTTGTTCTATTTTCTTTTTACAGGAAAGCATTAGTATCAACACAAGAACAACACATGAATTGATGGCAGTGTATGGTATGAAGAAAGAAGACACAGACTGTATATTTATGTGAGTTTTTTTTATTGTTTTATTATATTTTCATCTTGTGTTATATGTTATGCTTCTCGTATTGATAACTTTGATATTTTTTATGATTTTCATATGAACAACATGTGTATTTGATGGTAGAGTTTAGAATGAAGTAAGTTTTTGTATTGAGGTGGTTTCTTTTATTTCTTATTTATAATTTCATATTGTGTTTTATATTATGCATCTTATATTAAAAACTTTGATATTTTTATGATTTTCTCATGAACAACATGTGTATTGATGGTAGTGTTTAGGATGAAATAAGTTTTTATATAAATGTGGTTTTTTATCTTTTAATATTTTCATATCTTGTTATATAGTATGCTTCTTATGTTTCTTACTTTTATAATTCCACTTTATTTATGACTCTTTATTTGTTTCATTTAGTTGTTCATTTATTTTATATCATGTTTTTTTGTGTGTGTATATAATATGTCTTTTTATTTGTAATTTTAGTGTTTGGTGTTTTTTTTTCTGTTTTCTACTTTAATTTATTAATTCTTATGTATTTTAATTATAATGTAATCAAAATAAACTTCTCTTCATATTTTTTATCATTTATTAACGACATGCACTTTTGTTATGGTTTCCAATTTTTTTTTGTATTAACAACTAATACCTTTGTTATGATGAGTTTTGTGTTTTCTTACATTATACAATGAGTTTTTTTATTTAAGTTTTAAGGTATTTTCAGCAACTTGTATTACTTATTATGGTTTTAGGGTATTTTCTTATAACATGTATGTCTATATAATGTCTTGAGCGTATATTCTTATTTTAGCAATATGTACTTCTATTTCAGGTTTTAGGGTATTTTCTTATATTAGCAAATTGTATTTCTATTTAAGGTTTTAGGGTATTTTCTTACATATTAGCAATAAATTGTATTTCTTGTTTAGGTTTTAGGGTGTTTTCTTTTATTGACAACATGTACTTCTATTTAGGGTTTTAGGGTATTTTCTTTTATAAGCAACATGTACTTCTATTTAATGTTTTAGGGTATTTTTTCATAATTGCAACATGTACTTCTATTTAATGTTTTAGGGTATTTTCTTATATTAGCAACATGTACTTCTATTTAATGTTTTAGGGTATTTTCTTATATCAGCAACATTTACTTCTATTTAATGTTTTAGGGTATTTTCTTATATTAGCAACATGTACTTCTATTTAGTGATTTAGGGTATTTTCTTATATTAGCAACATGTAATTTTATTCAAGGTTTTAGGGTATTTTCTTATATTAGCAACATGTACTTCTCTTTAAGTTTTAGGGTATTTTCTAATATATGCAACATGTACTTCTATTTCAGGCTTTAGGGTATTTTATTTATATTAACAACATGTACTTCTTCTGAAGGTTTTAGGGTATTTTCTTATATTAGCAACATGTACTTCTATGTAAGGCTTTAGGGTATTTATTTATATTAGCATTATGTACTTCTATTCAAGGTTTTAGGGTATTTT
Organism: Mactra quadrangularis; assembly: GCA_025267735.1. NCBI lineage: Eukaryota > Metazoa > Mollusca > Bivalvia > Venerida > Mactridae > Mactra > Mactra quadrangularis. The sequence goes on along the minus strand of CM046308.1, from coordinate 34,636,993 downwards.
CTTATATAAGCAACATGTACTACTACTTAAGGTTTTAGGGTATTTTCTTATATAAGCAACATGTACTACTACTTAAGGTTTTAGGGTATTTTCTTATATAAGCAACATGTACTACTACTTAAGGTTTTAGGGTATTTTCTTATATATGTAACATGTACAGGTTCTTCTGTGGAAGGTTTTAGGGTCTCTTCTTATATTAGCAACATGCACTTCTATTCAAGGTTTTATGGTCTCTTCTTAAATTTAGCAACATGTACTTCTATTCAAGGTTTTAGGGTATTTTCTTATATTAGCAACATGTACTTCTATTTAAGGTTTTAGGGTATTTTCTTGTTTTAGCAACATGTACTTCTACTTAAAATTTAGGGTATTTTCTTAGATAAGCAGCATTTACTTCTATTTAAGGTTTTAGGATATTTTCTTATATTAGCAACATGTACTTCTAATTAAGGTTTTAGGGTATTTTCTGATATTAGCAACATGTACTTCCACTTAAGTTTTTAGTATATTTTCTTATATATGCAACATGTACAGGTTCTTCTGTGGAAGGTTTTAGGGTCTCTTCTTATATTAGCAACATGCACTTCTATTCAAGGTTTTAGTGTATTTTCTTATTTTAGCAACATGTACTTCTATTAAGGTTTTAGTGTATCTTTTAATATTTGCAGCATGTGCTTCTAATTAAGGTTTTATGGTATTTTCTTATATTAGCAACATGTACATTTATATTAGCTATAAGTGTATTTTCTTTTTTTAGCAACATGTACTTCAACTTAATGTTTTAGGGTATTTTCTTATTTAAGCAACATGTACCCGTACTTCTGTTAAAGGTGTTAGGGTATTTTCTTATAAAAGAAACATGTCCTTTTTTTACCAATATTAATAATCCCATGGTCACTGAATGCTTTATTTTTTTACTTCTTTGGAACCACTGACCCACCTGTTCTTTATCGGTTATTTATGAACTTACTATATTTGAGATGATTTGGAATTTCAGGAAAATATAAAATTGAAAGATGTAAAAAGATAAAAGATTCAGTGAATAGATTATGAAAATCTTTGGGTCCAGGGTATGACAGAAAACTGCTTCCAGCTGTGGCATCCCATATATGGATGTGGGAAATTGAGGCTGCCCTTTACCACAGTTGCCTCTAAGTACATGTTGTTTGTATGTGAAAAAGCTGCTTTAACCAGTCTTAAGTCATGAACAGAGTATATACTTTTATAGATAAAGTTTGAATTCTGATATTTTTTTCAAATTTTATTTATGTATTATTTTATGTATCAGAAGTTTAATGTAGCAACTGAATTTTATTCTTGGGTAATATTAAGTTACTGACCTTTATAGCTGAGGTTTAGGTTTTTCATGTCTTATGCCTTATTATCAAATCTTTTTTATTAAAACCTTCTATGATATGATACTTTTATAGTTTTAGAGGATGATAATATAAATAATTTATAACTTTTTCTTGCTAAATGTTGAATTACTGTCTTGTATTTATCATTCAGTGAATAATTATTAAAATAAAACCAATAGAGAACATGCTTAAATTTATAAAATATCACTTTTGATTTTCTTTAGAGAATACATGTTTAATTTTTTCTCACTTTACACCCTCATAGTGAAAAATGTGACTGTAATGTAGTTTCTAAATGTTTTTATTGTCTTTGACTTTCACCGTAATTATAGTTCACTTACAGCTGTCGGGAATAGTTATAGGTATTTAAAAATTTTAGTCTTGCAATGCATAAGTTGATCTAAGATAATGAAAGTAGCCCTATGGTACATTAGTACATTATAATGAAATCCTGAACATAGTTTTTAGATTTATAGTTGCATTGAATAAGGTTTATAGAGATGGCTTGTTAGGACTTTGATTAATTTGTTTAACTTAATTGATTAAAATAATGAATACTTTGGGTTATATATTTATACTAGACATTTTAAAGGGTTAAACTGTATACAGATATATGGTAAAATGTTATTTCTTTATTTCGACGTGACATCAGAAGGAAGAAAATAATTAAAAACTAACATTTTGATTAACATATTTTATACATTGAACATAGTTTGGAAGATAGCTACAAATGACCTCTCCTTCTAAGTGGAAGAGTCCGCGGGCCTCAGAGCTGGATGAACGCCGAGCTGAGGGGGTTGTAAGAGTTGCCTGGTCTTACGAATATGGGTTCAATAGCATGTCAACTAAACCGTGAGCTCTATGACTCATAGTACAGTGTGTAGAGTTTGTAAACATAGTGTTTGTGAAAATTATATCATCATTTTGTTGTTACTCGCATATAGAAAACATAGTTTTACTGTAACTGAACAATGTTTTACCTTTCTTCTTGCTAAATAGGTTAATAAAAAAAGTGAGATGGATTTAGGAATACTTTCCTCCTTTGGTGAATGATGAATGTTTTGAATTCTTATGATAAAACTATAAAGAGATAAATACTTGATGGAATATTTTTGAACTACTTTGTTGAACTACATTTTTTAACTACATTTCGAGCTACATTTTTTAACTACATTTATGAACTACATTTTTTGAATCTATATTCAAATTTAAAAAAAAATATTGTAGTGAGACTTTGTATTTAGATCTTTGATATCAATTAATGATTTAAGGTTTAAATTTAAACTACTTGAAAATTATTTATTTATGTAATTAAGGTTTCATATTATTAAGGATTTGAGCATTTTTTTTATGATCAACATTAATATGATTTGTATTTATAACGTTAGGGTACTAAATATCTACAGCTTGAGCATTTGTCTATGAATTTAAATGTACTATAATAATAATTTGGATTTAATTAAATTCATTAAGATGGACTTTCAGGACTTTGATTAATATTAGTAAAATTTTATAGGTAGAATTAATTGAAGTAAATAGAACTATTTGGGCTGTACAATATTACATAAAATTTTACAAATTAGGAAGGAAAAGATACCAGTATTCGCTAAAATGTAATTTCTTTATTTTGACTTTACTTAAGATAGAAGAAATAATACAAAAACTACCATTTTGATTAACAGATTTTATACATTGAACATAGTTTGGAAGATAGCTACAAATGACCTCTCCTTCTAAGTGGAAGAGTCCGCGGGCCTCAGAGCTGGATGAACGCCGAGCTGAGGGGGTTGTAAGAGTTGCCTGGTCTTACGAAAATGGGTTCAATAGCATGTCAACTTAACTCAGATTGTGAGCTCTATGACTCATAGTACAGTGTGTGGAGTTTGTAAACATAGTGGTTGTGAAAATGTTATCATCAATCTGTCATTGTTCAGAACTAGGAAATTCAGGTTTAACTTTTCTTAATAATTGTTTTGTAATAATGAACTCAGTTGTAGATTTAGAAATATTTTCCTTAGTAAATAGATAGTTAATATACTTCCATTTCTTCCTGTTAAGCACATTAAACTCAGTAAACAGATGAATACTTGAAGTTATGAACATAACTTTTACAAGTACTTAATTTTTTATCTGTCTGTTTCTTATTTCAACATCATTTTTTGTAAGATTTAAGTGTCTCTTATATCAAACTTATCTTCAAGCTGTAAATTTATAGTGCTCAGTGTTCAATATTGGGTGGTTTCGGGTATAGCTGTTTTGAAGTTTTGGAGGCCATACTTACCAACTACTCTTTAATTAGATATTTTACTATATCTAAAGTAACATAATTTATAGTTCTTAGTGTTAAGGCGGTAAGGATATGGCTGTAAGGGGGGAGGGTTTTAGGCCATATTAACTAATAATATTTACATTAGTTTCTTGATTTTTGAGTTTTGTTGTATTAACAATTCTTTAGTGTTTTTACTATATCTTAAGGAAGCATAATTATGTTCTTAGTGTTAAGGTGGTAAGGGTATGGCTGTAAGGGGAGGTTTGGAGGCCATACTTACTAATAACATTAACATTAGTTTCTTGACTTTTGAGTTTTGTTTTATTAATAATTCTTTAGTTTGTTTTGTTTCTTTATCTTAAGGAACCATAATTTATAGTTCTTAGTGTTAAGGTGGTAAGGGTATGGCTATAAGGGGAGGTTTTGGAGGCCATACTTACTAATAACATTAACATTAGTTTCTTGGCTTTGGAGTTTTGTTTTATTAAAAATTCTTTTGTTTGTTTTGTTACTATATCTTAAGGAAGCATAATCATGTTCTTAGTGTTAAGGTGGTAAGGGTATGGCTATAAGGGGAGGTTTTGGAGGCCATACTTACTAACAACACTAATATTAATTTACTTACGTTAAAGTTTTTTGTATTTTATCATCATTCATTTACATGTATAAATTTTATTAATTTAGTAAAAAATAAAGTACATGTTTCTATCATAAGATCTCAATTATCTTTTACATGTAGCTTAATTGTTCTGTTCTGTTCTACTAACATTAACATTTATGTATTATTTTGATGTTGCCCAAAATATATGTTATTGAAATCTTTATATTTTATGTCAATTAAGTAAAAATGAAGTACAATGCTGCCAATATAAAACATTTTTTATCATGCATGTAGCTATAATTGTTCTGTTCTGCTCTTCTTATATTAATATTTATGTATTATTTTGTTGGTCAATATTGTTTGTTATATTTTAAGGTCAGTTAAGTAAAAAATAAAGTACATTTTGCTAATATTAGAGATTTAATTATTTTTTATACATGTAGCTATAATTGTTATGTTCTGTTCTGCTCTGTTCTGTTCTACTTACATTAATATAAATGTATCATTTTGTCAGTGTCCCAAATATATGTTATGAAGATCTTTATATTCAAAAAAGTACATGTTGCTAATATAAGAGACCTAATTATTTTTTTTTAAATGTAGCTATAATTGTTCTGTTCTGTTCTGCTCTGTTCTGTTGTACTAACATTTACATAAATGTATCATTTTGTCGGTGTCCCAAATATATGTTATGAAGATCTTTATATTCAAAAAAGTACATGCTGCTAATATAAGAGACCTAATTTTTTTTTATACATGTAGCTATAATTGTTCTGTACTGTTCTGTTCTGTTCTGTTCTGTTCTGTTCTGTTCTGCTCTGTTCTGTTCTACTAACATTAACATTAATGTAACATTTTGTCGGTGTCCCAAATATATGTTATGAAGATCTTTATATTCAAAAAAGAACATGTTGCTAATATAAGAGACCTAATTTTTTTATACATGTGGCTATAATTGTTCTGTTCTGTTCTGCTCTGTTCTGTTGTACTAACATTTACATAAATGTATCATTTTGTCGGTGTCCCAAATATATGTTATGAAGATCTTTATACTCAAAAAAGTACATGCTGCTAATATAAGAGACCTAATTTTTTTTATACATGTAGCTATAATTGTTCTGTTCTGTTCTGTTCTGCTCTGTTCTGTTCTACTAACATTAACATTAATGTAACATTTTGTCAGTGTCCCAAATATATGTTATGAAGATCTTTATATTCAAAAAAGTACATGTTGCTAATATAAGAGACCTAATTATTTTTTTTAAATGTAGCTATAATTGTTCTGTTCTGTTCTGCTCTGTTCTGTTCTACTAACATTAACATAAATGTATCATTTTGTCAGTGTCCCAAATATATGTTATGAAGATCTTTATATTTAAAAAAAAGAACATGTTGCTAATATAAGAGACCTAATTTTTTTATACATGTGGCTATAATTGTTCTGTTCTGTTCTGCTCTGTTCTGTTGTACTAACATTTACATAAATGTATCATTTTGTCGGTGTCCCAAATATATGTTATGAAGATCTTTATATTCAAAAAAGTACATGCTGCTAATATAAGAGACCTAATTTTTTTTATACATGTAGCTATAATTGTTCTGTTCTGTTCTGTTCTGTTCTGTTCTGTTCTGTTCTGCTCTGTTCTGTTCTACTAACATTAACATTAATGTAACATTTTGTCGGTGTCCCAAATATATGTTATGAAGATCTTTATATTCAAAAAAGTACATGTTGCTAATATAAGAGACCTGATTATTTTTTTTTAAATGTAGCTATAATTGTTCTGTTCTGTTCTGCTCTGTTCTGTTCTACTAACATTAACATAAATGTATCATTTTGTCAGTGTCCCAAATATATGTTATGAAGATCTTTATATTTAAAAAAAGAACATGTTGCTAATATAAGAGACCTAATTTTTTTATACATGTGGCTATAATTGTTCTGTTCTGTTTTGCTCTGTTCTGTTCTACTAACATTAACATAAATGTATCATTTTTTCGGTGTCCCAAATATATGTTATGAAGATCTTTATATTCAAAAAAGTACATGTTGCTAATATAAGAGACCTAATTTTTTTATACATGTAGCTATAATTGTTCTGTTCTGTTCTGTTCTGTTCTGCTCTGTTCTGTTCTACTAACATTAACATTAATGTATCATTTTGTCGGTGTCCCAAACATATGTTATGAAGAATTTTATATTCAAAAAAGTACATGCTGCTAATATAAGAGACCTAATTATTTTTTTTTAAATGTAGCTATAATTGTTCTGTTCTGTTCTGCTCTGTTCTGTTCTACTAACATAACATTAATGTATCATTTTGTCGGTGTCCCAAATATATGTTATGAAGATCTTTATATTCAAAAAAGTACATGTTGCTAATAAAAGATACCTAATTTTTTTACACATGTAGCTATAATTGTTCTGTTCTGTTCTGTTCTGTTATATTAGATTTAATGTATCATTTGTTTGGTCAATATTGTGTGTTATATTTTATGGTCAATTAAGTAAAAAATTAAAGTACTTGTTTATATGTGAAATTCAATTATTGTTTATACATGAAATCAGAAGTGTTCTGTTCTGTATTACTTATATTTACATTAGTGAATCATTTTGTTGCTGCCCCAAATGTATGTAATGAAAATCTGTTTGTATGGAGGTGAATTAAGTAAAAAATAAAGTTGCTCATTAAATCATTAAAAAATATCAAATGCTCATGAATTTTATTCATAAATACAAAATCCTCATAAAGTTATGTAAAAATATTAAAGGTACATGAACTTATCTTTCAATACTTAATGCTTACAGCATTATCCATGAATACCAAACACACATGTAATTACCAATCAATAATGAAATATAACATGAATATAGAAATGATGAACAAAATATAACATGAATGTAGAAATGATGAACAAAATATAACATAAATATAGAAATGATGAACAAAATATAACATGAATATAGAAACGATGAACAAGATATTGCATGAATATAGAAATGATGAACGAAATATAACATGAATATAGAAATGATGAACAAGATATTGCATGAATATTGAAATGATGAACTAAATTTAGTATAGATATAGAAATGATGAACAAATATAATATGAATATAAAAATATAGGAATGATGAACAAAATAAAGCATGAATATGAAATAATGAACAAAATATAACATGAATATAGAAATATAGGAACGATGAACAAAATATAGCATGAATATAGAAATGATGAACAAAATATAACATGAATATAGAAGTGATGAAAAAAATATTGCATGAATATAAAAATATAGGAACAATGAACAAAATATAACATGAATATAGAAATGATGAACAAAATATAACATGAATATAGAAATGATGAACAAAATATAACATGAATATAGAAATATAGGAACGATGAACAAAATATAACATGAATATAGAAATGATGAACAAAATATAACATGAATATAGAAATGATGAACGAAATACAGCATGAATATAGAAATGATGGACATAATATAGCATGAATATAGAAATGATGGGCAAAATATAGCATGAATATAGAGATGATGGGCAAAATATAGCATGAATATAGAGATGATGGGCAAAATATAGCATGAATATAGAAATGATGGGCATAATATAGCATGAATATAGAGATGATGGGCAAATATAACATGAATATAGAAATGATGGACATAATATAGCATGAATATAGAAATGATGGACATAATATAGCATGAATATAGAGATGATGGGCAAAATATAGCATGAATATAGAGATGATGGGCAAAATATAGCATGAATATAGAGATGATGGGCAAAATATAGCATGAATATAGAGATGATGGGCAAAATATAGCATGAATATAGAGATGATGGGCAAAATATAGCATGAATATAGAGATGATGGACATAATATAGCATGAATATAGAGATGATGGGCAAAATATAGCATGAACTTATCTTTAATACTTAATGCTTACAGCATTATCCATGAATACCAAATACACATGTAATTACCAATCAATTCAATAGGCACATGCAATTATCAATAAATACAAAATTCACATGAAATTATACAAAAATACAAAACCCTTATGAAATTATTCATAAGTGTCATACCCTCATGACATTAATCATAAATGCCAAACCCATATGAAATTATACATGAATACCCAACACACATGAAATTATCCATAAGTACCATAGGCTTATGTCATTAATCATAAATGCCAAACTCATATGAAATTATACATGAATACCTAACACACATGAAATTATCCATAAGTACCATAGGCTTATGTCATTAATCATAAATGCCAAACTCATATGAAATTATACATGAATACCAAACCCACGTGAAATTATTGATAAATACTAAAGGCACATGAATTATCCATAAATACTTAATGCCTATGAAAATATCCATTAATACCAAACACACATGAACTTATCAAAAAATTCCAAATGCCCATGAATTTATCATTAAATACCAACAACACATGAATTTATCCATATATACCAGACTAGCTGATCCATGTGCATCAAACCCAGATAAGATAATCCATAAATATCCAACCCAGATGAAATAATCCATATACATCCAACCCAGATGAGATGATCCATATATAATTACCCATAAATACCAAACACATTTGAAATTATCAAAAAATTCAAAAAGCTCTTGCAATTATTCAAAAAATCAAAATGCCAATGAAATCATCAATAAATAATAAACCAACTTGAAAATAACAATAAATACCTATCAAACATGAAATTATCCATGAATACCAAACATACTTGAACGTATATCCATAAATACCAACCCAGACTATCTGATCCATATACATCCAACTCAGATAAAATGATCCATATACATCCAATTCAGATGAGATTGTCCATATATACCCAACCCAGATGAGATGATCCATGTAAAATAACCCATAAATATCAAACGCATATGAAATTATCAATAAATTCAAAAAAGCTAATGCAATTATCAAAAAAAAACCAAATGCCCATGAATACTAATCCCGCATAAAATTATCCACAAATACCAAACATACATGAATGCATAAGTACCAACCTAGACTATCTGATCCATATACATCCAACCCAGATTAGATATATATATATATATATATATATATATATATATATATATATAATAAACCATAAATTCCAGGCACACATGAAAATATCCATAAATACCAACCCAAATGAGATCATCCATTCACATCCAAACCAGATAAGATCATCTGTATACATCCAACACAGATGAGATAATCCATACACATCCAAACCAGATAAGATCATCCATATACATCCAACACAGATGAGATCACCAATACACATCCAAACCAGATAGGATCATCCATATACATCCAAACCAGATAAAATCATCCATATTCATCCAACACAGATGAGGTCATCCATATACATCCAACACAGATAAGATCTTCCAATTACATCCAAACCAGATAAGATCATCCATATACATCAAAACCAGATAAGACCATCCATGTACATCCAAACCAGATAAGATCATCCATATTCATTCAACACAGATGAGATCACACATATACACCCAAACCAGATAAGATCATCCATATTCATCCAACACAGATGAGATCATCCATATACATCCAAATCAGATAAGATCATCCATATACATCCAAACCAGATAAGACCATCCATGTACATCCAAACCAGATAAGATCATCCATAAACATCAAAACCAGATAAGACCATCCATGTACATCCAAACCAGATAAGATCACCCATATTCATTTAACACAGATGAGATCATCCATATACATCCAAACCAGATAAGATCATCCATATACATCCAAACCAGATATAATCATCCATATACATCCAACACAGATGAGGTCATCCATATACATCCAACACAGATAAGATCTTCCAGATACATCCAAATCAGATAAGATCATCCATATACATCAAAACCAGATAAGACCATCCATGTACATCCAAACCAGATAAGATCATCCATATTCATTCAACACAGATGAGATCATCCATATACATCAAAACCAGATAAAATCATCCATATACATCCAAACCAGATTAAATCATCCATATACATCCAACACAGATGAGGTCATCCATATACATCCAAACCAGATAAGATCATACATATACATCCAAACCAGAGAAGATCATCCATATACATCCAACACAGATGAGATCATCCATATACATCCAAACCAGATAATATCATCCATATACATCCAACACAGATGAGATCATCCATGTACATCAAAACCAGATAAGACCATCCATTTACATCCAAACCAGATAAGATCATCCATATACATCCAACACAGATGAGATCATCCATATACATCAAAACCAGATAAAATCATCCATTTACAATCAATGCAGATGAGATCATCCATATACATCCAACACAGATGAGATCATCCATATACATCCAAACCAGATAAGATCATCCATATACATCCAAACCAGATAAGACCATCCATGTACATCCAAACCAGATTAGATCATCCATGTACATCCAACACAGATGAGGTCATCCATATACATCCAAACCAGATAATATCATCCATATACAACCAATACAGATGAGATCATCCATATCCATCCAGCACTGATGAGAACATCCATATACATCAAAACCAGATAAGATCATCCATATACATCCAAACCGGATACGATCGTCCATATACATCCAAACCAGATAAGATCATCCATATACATCCAAACCAGTTAAGATGATCCATATACACCCAACACAGATGAAGTTATCCATATACAATCATCCCAGATAAGATTATCCATATACATCCATCCCAGATGAGGTTATTCATATACATACAACCCAGATGAGATTACCCTGATACATCCCACTCAGATTAGATGATCCATATATACCCAACCAAGATGAGACGATCCATACATACCAAAACCAGATGAGATGAGATGAGATGAGATGATCCATAATATTCCATGTCTCTTAGTTTTAGTTTGCATATGAAAAATGCATACACTCCGTCTTGAGATAAGACCACAGGTTACGGCAATGGTCGCAGCGCTCTTGATTGAGGTCCTACTCCTAACGGAGTCCGTACCCAATGCATCCGTCGGGGTCAGTTGTGATTTGCCTTGGTTGCAAAGGATATGTATGCACACATATACATTATCCATAGTGTTTCGTCACTATGTTTCGTGTATATGTCGTATGTCAAAACGGTGCGACTTAAGAGTTAGAGTTAAGACAAGCCCCACCTCTACTCACCCACCCTGAGTTGCACTGACTATTGCTTTATGTGGGTAACTTGACCTTATATTGATGCATTAGTTCTTATATGATCTAACTGTATTATGTAAGCCAGTCACAAGTCTGGATAAACAAGGAGTGGCCACAAAAGTAATCAAGCATAACAATTTATGAATATAATCTATTTTCTGATAATAATTGAACAAATCAAACACACCAATCATCAAAATACATAAATAAGTATCAGTCAAGCTCTGTTATATATAGTTTATGATCAAAACTCACTTTTCAACTGATAACTCTTTCAAAGTAAAAGTTTATTTATGTGTGGCATGCTGCTGCATATCACTTGGTACCAGCGACATGACACTCTTTTAGTTTAATGCAAAATACCTTGTGCTAGTGATCAGTCTCTTTGTCATGAGGAGTTCTGAGTTCAAGTCTCAGTGGGAGTTTATTGGTTTGGTCTCAGGTGATTTGTTGAAGTTGTGTTTAATTTATATCTTAAAAATAAAAATTGTAAAATGAAGAATGTTTTAGCAAAAAAGTCAGTATGCATCAGAAACATGTATGCTCTTCATGCTAGGAAAGACAAAAACAAATGTTAATACAGTACCCTCAAAATGTTTCAGTCAATGACTTGATAAAATTCTTCTTACAGTATATCTTAGGGAGATAATCCAATCTAGATTTTCCATTCATATTTATTATTGAATTCTTCAATGTTGATATTAAAAGAAAATAAGCACCTAATTTTTTATTACCTTCCCCTCTTTATTACTGGAGATTACAACATTTGGAACTCCTTGGCCACGTGCTATAAATTCATGAATTAAAAGGTCAAGGTGTTCCAAATGGATATAACAGAACAGCTAATGTATTTAACTTGTATTTGGTAAAACCTGTGTAAGCAAATGATTACCGATGGATACCAAGCTTGTACTTGTAAACTTTTGAATTCAGTTAAGATTTCAGGGGCACAATATAGTCTAATTTACCCTTTTGTTATAATAGTTATTGATTTGATGAGCAGGTCCATACTGTAAACTATTATGGCTACATTTTGTTACAAAGATGACAAGGCATCTTCTAATATTAACCTTAAGATGCAATTTATTACAAGAGCCATTTCTTCACTTATTTGCACAAAATTATATGCCCGTACTTTCTCATCATAATAGAACTGTTATACTTCAAATCATGACGCAGCATATTACATATTACATACACAATATGCTTACATTTGTTTAGTAGATGCATGATCAACAACTACATGTATGACGTCACACTTATGACATATTTCTTTGTTTTGATGTGTTTTGTATGACATATGGTATGTAAGAATGGAATTGTTTCACAGCTTTCCTATTTTTATCGTCTTTATAAACATTGACCATATTAGATATTTGTTGCTGTATATTATTGTATGAATATTAATATGTCATTGACTGACAAAAAAAAGTATTAATATAAGGATGATGGATAAAATTTAGTATGAATATAGAAATATGGGAATGATAAACAATTATAGAATGAATATTGAAATGATGACAAAATATTGCATTAATATAGAAATGATGAAAAAAGTATTGTATGAATATAGAAATGATGAACAAAATATAATTTGAATATAAAAATATAGAAATGATGAACAAAATAAAGCATGAATATGAAATGATCAACAAAATATAACATGAATATAGAAATATAGGAACATTGAACAAAATATAGCATGAATATAGAAATGATGAACAAAATATAACATGAATATAGAAATGATGAACAAAATATAACATAGCATATAAATATAGCATAAATGTAGAAATGATTTACAAAATATGCAATGAATATAGAAATGATGGACAAAATATAGTATGAATAGAAATGAGGGACAAAATATAGCATAAATATAGAAATGATTAACCAAATATTATATGAATTTAAAAATATAGGAACGATAAACAAAAAATTACATGAATATATAAATGATGAACAAAACATAACTTGAATATAGAAATGATGAACAAAATACAGCATGAATGACGAAATATAATAAATATAGAAATAATTTTCAAAATATGCAATGAATGTAGAAATGATAAACAAAATATAGTATGAATAGAAATGATGGACAAAGTATAGCATGAATATAGAAATGATGAACAAAATACAGCATGGATATAGAAATGATGCGCAAAATATAGCATGAATATAGAAATTGTGAACAAAATACAACATGAATATAGAAATGATTAAAAAAATATCGCATCTATATAAAAATATAGGAACAATGAACAGAATATAACATGAATATAGAAATGATGAACAAAATATAATATAAATTTAGAAATACAGGAACAATTAACAAAATATAACATGAATATAGAAATGATGGACATAATATAGCATGAATAAAGAGTTGATTGAAAAAATATAGCATGAATATAGAAATGTTGCACAAAATATAGCAAGAATATAAAATGATGAACAAAACATAGTATAAATATAGAAATGATGAACAAATATAATATGAATATAAGAATATAGGCACGATGAACAAATTATAGCATGAATAAAGAAATGATGAACAAAATATAGCATGAATATAGAAATTATGGACAAAATAAAGCATAACAAAGGAAATGATGAAAAAATATTGTATGAATGTAGAAACATAGGAATGATTAAGAAATGATGAACAAATTATAGCATGAATATAGAATCTTGGAATGACGGACGAAATATAGCATAAATATAGAACTGATTAACCAAATATGCCATGAATATAGAAATGATGGACAAAGTATAGCATGAATATAGAAATGATGAACAAAATATAACATGAATATAGAAATATAGGAACAATGAGCAAAATATAACATGAATATAGAAGTGATGAACAAAAAAAGCATGATTATAGGAATGATGAACAAATTATGGCGAGAATACAGAAATGATGAAAAAAATATTGCATGAATATATAAATATAGGAACAATGAACAAAATATAACATGAATATAGAAATGATGAACAAAATATAACATGAATATAGAAATGATGAACGAAATACAGCATGAATATAGAAATTATGGACATAATATAACATGAATATAGAGATGATGGACAAAATATAGCATGAATATAGAAATGATGCACAAAATATAGCATAACAATGGAAATGATGAACAAATATTGTATGAATGTAGAAACATAGGAATGATAAAGAAATGATGAACAAATTATAGCATGAATATAGAATCTAGGAATGACGGACGAAATATTGCATAAATATAGAACTGTTTAACCAAATATGCCATGAATATAGAAATGATGGACAAAGGATAGCATGAATATAGATATGATGAACAAAATATAGTATGAATAGAAATGATGGACAAAGTATAGAATGAATACAGAAATGATGAACAAAATACAGCATGAATAAAGAAATGATGAACAAAATTTTGCATGAATATAGAAGTAATGAACAAAATATAGTATGGATAGAAATGATGGACAAAGTATAGCATGAATATAGAAATGATGAACAAAATACAGCATGAATATAGAAATGATGAACAAAATATTGCATGAATATAGAAATAATGAAACGATGAACAAAATATAACATGAATATATAAATGATGAACAAAATATAACATGAATATATAAATGATGAACAAAATATAACATGAATATAGAAATGATGAACAAAATACAGCATGAATGACGCAATATAGCATGAATATAGAAATGATTTTACAAAATATGCAATGAATATAGAAATGATGGACAAAGTATAGCATGAATATTGACATGATGAACAAAATACAGCATGGATATAGAAATGATGAACAAAATATAGCATGAATATAGAAATGGTGAACAAAATATAACATGAATATAGAAATGATGAAAAAAATATTGCATGAATATACAAATATAAGAACAATGAACAAAATATAACATGAATATAGAAATGATGAACAAAATATAATATGAATTTAGAAATACAGGAACGATTAACAAAATATAACATGAATATAGAAATGATGAACAAAATATAACATGAATATTGAATTGATGAAC
The DNA here is from genome assembly GCA_025267735.1 of Mactra quadrangularis. Taxonomy (NCBI): domain Eukaryota; kingdom Metazoa; phylum Mollusca; class Bivalvia; order Venerida; family Mactridae; genus Mactra; species Mactra quadrangularis. The sequence goes on along the minus strand of CM046308.1, from coordinate 34,621,414 downwards.
AAAATACAGCATGAATATAGAAATGATGGACATAATATAGCATGAATAAAGAGATGATGGACAAGGTATAGCATGAATATAGAAATGTCGCTTAAAATATAGCATGAATATGAAATGATGGACAAAAAATAGCATGAATACAGAAATGATGGACAAAATATAACATTAATTTAGAAATATAGGAATGATGAACAAAATTAAGTATGTATATAGAATGTAGGAATGGTGAACAAAATATAGCATGAATATAGAAATGATGAACACAATATCGCATAAATATAGAAATGATGAACAAATTATGGCATGAATATAGAATCTAGGAATGATGGACGAAATATAGCATAAATATAGAAATGATTAGCAAAATATGCCATGAATATAGAAATGATGGACAAAGTATAGCATGAATAAAGAAATGATGAACAAAATATAGTATGAATAGAAATGATGGACAAAGTAAAGCATGAATATAAAAATGGTGATAAAAATACAGCATGAATATAGAACTGATGAACAAAATATAGTATGAATATAAAATTATAGGAATGATGAACAAAATGAAGCATGAATGTGAAATGATGAACAACATTTTACATGAATATAGAAATACAGGAACGATGAACAAAATACAGCATGAATATAGAAATGATAAACAAAATATAGCATGAATATAGAAATGATGAACAAAATATAACATGAATATAGAAATGATGAACAATATATAACATGAATATAGAAATGATGAACAAAATATGGCTTGAATATAGAAATGACGGACAAAATATAGCATGAATATAGAAATGATGAACAAAATATAGCATGAATAAAGTAATCATGGATCTGGTTTGTTTAGTCGCGAAAACTGGTAAAAAGGGGAGATGACTCTGTACCGCTGGTGAAAAATTTAAAAACCAGTACATTTTGCTTTTTTTTGAGAGCGCATGTATACCTCATTTGTGGTGCCTTTAATATTGAAGAGTATGAATGTCTTTTACAATGCTTTTCCTATGAAAGTATGCAAACATTCAATGGATCTGGTTTATTTAGTCGCGAAAACTGGTAAAAAGGGGAGATGACTCTGTACGGCTGGTGAAGAGTTAAAAATCAGAACATTTTATTTTTTTATTTTTTGAGAGTGCACGAATACATCATTTGTGGTGCTTTTTAATATTGATGAGTATGTATGTCTTTGACAATGCTTTTCCTATGAAAGTATGCAAAAAATCAATGGATCTGGATTGTTTAGTCGCAAAAACTGGTTAAAAGGGGAGATGACTTTGTACGGCTGGTTAAGTGTTTAAAACCAGTACATTTTCCTAATTTATTTTTTGAGAGTGCATGGATACCTCATTTGTGGAGCTTTTTAATATTGATGAGTATGTATGTCTTTGACAATGCGTTTCATGTCAAAGTATGCAAAAATTCAAAGGATCTGGTTTGATTAGTCGCGAAAACTGGTTAAAAAGGGAGATGACTCTCTACGGCTGGTGAAGAGTTAAAAACGAGTACATTTTCCTTATTTATTTTTTGAGAGTGTATGGATACCTCATTTGTGGTGCCTTTAATATTGAAGAGTATGCATGTCTTTGACAATGCTTTTCCTATGAAAGTATGCAAAAATTCCTTGGATCTAGTTTGTTTAGTCGCGAAAACTGGTTAAAAGGGGAGATGACTCTGTACGGCTGGTGAAATTTAAAACCGGTACATTTCCTTATTTTTTTGAGAGTGCATGTGTACCTCATTTCTGGTGCTTTTTAATATTGAAGAGTATGTATGTCTTTGATAATGCTTTTCCTATGAAAGTATGCAAAAAATCAATGGATCTTGTTTGTTTAGTCACGAAAACTGGATAAAAGTTGAGATACTCTGTACGACTGGTGAAGAGTTAAACCCCAGTAAATTTTCCTAATTTATTTTTGTAACTGCATGAATACCTCATTTGTGGTGCTTTTTAATATTGAAGAGTATGCATGTCTTTGACAATGCTTTTCCTATGAAAGAATGCAAAAATTCAATGGATCTGGTTTGTTAAGTCGCGAAAACTGGTTAAAAGGGAAAATTACTCTGAACAGCTGGTGAAGAGTTAATAACCAGTACATTTTCCTAATTTATTTTTTGAGAGTGCATGGATAGCTCATTTGTGGTGTTTTTAATATTTAAGAGTATGTATGTCTTTGACAATGCTTTTCCTATAAATGATGCAAAAAATTCAAAGGATCTGGTTTGATTAGTCGCGAAAACTGGTTTAAAGGGGAGATAACTCGGTACGGCTGGTGAAGAGTTAAAAACCTAAACATTTTCCTTACTTATTTTTTGAGAGTGCATAGATACATTATTTGTGGTGCTTTTTTAATATTTAAGAGTAATTAGAGTATGAATGTCTTTGACAATGCTTTTCCTATGCAAGTATGCAAAATTCAATGGATCTGGTTTGTTTAGTCGCGAAAACTGGTAAAAAGGGGAGATGACTTTGTACGGCTGGTAAAGAGTTAAAAACCAGTACATTTTCCTAATTTATTTTTGAGAGAGCATGAATACCTCATTTGTGGTGCTTTTTTAATACTGAAGGGTATGTATGTCTTTGACAATGCTTTCCTATGAAAGTATACAAAATTCAATGGATATGGTTTGTTTAGTCACAAAAACTGGTTAAAAGGGGAGAAGTCGCAAAAACTGGTTAAACGGGGAGATGACTATGAACGGCTGGTAAAGAGTAAAAAACCAGTACATTTTCCTTATTTATGTTTTGCAAGTGCATGGATACCTCATTTGTGGTGCTTTTTAGTATTGAAGAGTATGTATGTCTTTGACAATGCTTTTCCTATGAAAGTATGCCAAAAATTCAATGGATCTGGTTTGTTTAGCCGCGAAAACTGGTTAAAAGGGGAGATGGTTTTGTACGGCTGGTGAAGAGTTGAAAACCAGTACATTTTCTTGATTTATTTTTTGAAAGTGCATTGATACCTCATTTGTGGTGCTTTGTAATATTGAAGAATATGTTTGTCTCTGACAATGCTTTTCCTTTGAAAGTATGAAAACTTCAATGGATCTGGTTTGATATGTCGCGAAAACTGGTTCAAAGGAGAGATGACTCGGTACGGCTGGTGAAGAGTTAAAAACCAGTACAGTTTCCTTATTAATTTTTTGACAGTGCATGGATACCTCATTTGTGGTACTTTTCAATATTGAAGAGTATACATGTATGTCTTTTACAATGCTTTTCCTATGAAAGTATGCAAAAATTCCATAGATCTGGTTTTTTAAGTCGCAAAAACTGGTTAAAAAGGGAGATGACTGTACGGCTGGTGAAGAGTTAAAGAACAGTACAATTTCCTTATTTATGTTTTGAGAGTGCACGGATACCTCGTTTGTGGTGCTTTTTTATATTGAAGAGTATGTATTTGTCTTTAACAATGCTTTTCCTATGAAAGTATGCAACAAATCAATGGATCTGTTTTGTTATGTCGCGAAAACTGGATAGAAGTTGAGATACTCTGTACAGCTGGTGAAGAGTTAAAAAACAGTACATGTTTCTAATTTATTTTTGTCACTGCATGAATACCTCATTTGTGGTGCTTTTTAATATTGAAGAGAATGCATGTCTTTGACAATGCTTTTCCTATGAAAGAATGCAAGACTTCAATGGATCTGTCTTGTTTAGTCACGAAAACTGGTTAAAAGGGGTGATGACTCTGTACGGCTGGTGAAGATTTAAAAACCAGTACATTTTCCTGATTTATTTTTTAAAGTGCACGGATACCTCATTTGTGGTGCTTTTTAATATTGAAGAGTATGTATGTCTTTGACAATGCTTTTCCTATGAAAGTATGCAAAAATTCCTTGAATCTAGTTTGTTTAGTTGCGAGAACTGGTTAAAAGGGGAGATGACTCTGTACGGCTGGTGAGATTTAAAACCGGTACATTTCCTTATTTTTTTGAGAGTGCATGTGTACCTCATTTCTGGTGCTTTTTAATATTGAAGAGTATGTATGTCTTTGATAATGCTTTTCCTATGAAAGTATTCAAAAAATCAATGGATCTTGTTTGTTTAGTCGCGAAAACTGGATAAAAGTTGAGATACTCTGTACGACTGGTGAAGAGTTAAACCCCAGTACATTTTCCTAATTTATTTTTGTAACTGCATGAATACCTCATTTGTGGTGCTTTTTAATATTGAAGATTATGCATGTCTTTGACAATGCTTTTCCTATGAAAGAATGCAAAAATTCAATGGATCTGGTTTGTTAAGTCGCGAAAACTGGTTAAAAGGGAAAATTACTCTGAACAGCTGGTGAAGAGTTAATAACCAGTACATTTTCCTAATTTATTTTTTGAGAGTGCATGGATAGCTCATTTGTGGTGTTTTTAATATTTAAGAGTATGTATGTCTTTGACAATGCTTTTTCCTATAAATGAATGCAAAAAATTCAAAGGATCTGGTTTGATTAGTCGCGAAAACTGGTTTAAAGGGGAGATAACTCTGTACGGCTGGTGAAGAGTTAAAAACCTAAACATTTTCCTTACTTATTTTTTGAGAGTGCATAGATACATTATTTGTGGTGCTTTTTTAATATTTAAGAGTAATTAGAGTATGAATGTCTTTGACAATGCTTTTCCTATGCAAGTATGCAAAATTCAATGGATCTGGTTTGTTTAGTCGCGAAAACTGGTAAAAAGGGGAGATGACTTTGTACGGCTGGTAAAGAGTTAAAAACCAGTACATTTTCCTAATTTATTTTTGAGAGAGCATGAATACCTCATTTGTGGTGCTTTTTTAATACTGAAGGGTATGTATGTCTTTGACAATGCTTTCCTATGAAAGTATACAAAATTCAATGGATATGGTTTGTTTAGTCACAAAAACTGGTTAAAAGGGGAGAAGTCGCAAAAACTGGTTAAACGGGGAGATGACTATGAACGGCTGGTAAAGAGTAAAAAACCAGTACATTTTCCTTATTTATGTTTTGCAAGTGCATGGATACCTCATTTGTGGTGCTTTTTAGTATTGAAGAGTATGTATGTCTTTGACAATGCTTTTCCTATGAAAGTATGCCAAAAATTCAATGGATCTGGTTTGTTTAGCCGCGAAAACTGGTTAAAAGGGGAGATGGTTTTGTACGGCTGGTGAAGAGTTGAAAACCAGTACATTTTCTTGATTTATTTTTTGAAAGTGCATTGATACCTCATTTGTGGTGCTTTGTAATATTGAAGAATATGTTTGTCTCTGACAATGCTTTTCCTTTGAAAGTATGAAAACTTCAATGGATCTGGTTTGATATGTCGCGAAAACTGGTTCAAAGGAGAGATGACTCGGTACGGCTGGTGAAGAGTTAAAAACCAGTACAGTTTCCTTATTAATTTTTTGACAGTGCATGGATACCTCATTTGTGGTACTTTTCAATATTGAAGAGTATACATGTATGTCTTTGACAATGCTTTTCCTATGAAAGTATGCAAAAATTCCATAGATCTGGTTTTTTAAGTCGCAAAAACTGGTTAAAAAGGGAGATGACTGTACGGCTGGTGAAGAGTTAAAGAACAGTACAATTTCCTTATTTATGTTTTGAGAGTGCACGGATACCTCGTTTGTGGTGCTTTTTTTATATTGAAGAGTATGTATTTGTCTTTAACAATGCTTTTCCTATGAAAGTATGCAACAAATCAATGGATCTGTTTTGTTATGTCGCGAAAACTGGATAGAAGTTGAGATACTCTGTACAGCTGGTGAAGAGTTAAAAAACAGTACATGTTTCTAATTTATTTTTGTCACTGCATGAATACCTCATTTGTGGTGCTTTTTAATATTGAAGAGAATGCATGTCTTTGACAATGCTTTTCCTATGAAAGAATGCAAGACTTCAATGGATCTGTCTTGTTTAGTCACGAAAACTGGTTAAAAGGGGTGATGACTCTGTACGGCTGGTGAAGATTTAAAAACCAGTACATTTTCCTGATTTATTTTTTAAAGTGCACGGATACCTCATTTGTGGTGCTTTTTAATATTTAAGAGTATGTATGTCTTTGACAATGCTTTTCCTATGAAAGTACGCAAAACTTCAATGGATCTGGTTTGTTTAGTTGCGAGAACTGGTTAAAAGGGGAGATGACTCTGTACGGCTGGTGATGAGTAATAAACCAGTACATTTTCGTTATTTATTATTGAGAGTGCACGGATACCTCATTTTAAGGTGCTTTTTAATATTGAAAAGTATGTATGTCTTTGACAATGCTTTTCCTAAAAAAGTATGCAAATTAACCTTCAATGTATCTGGTTTGTTAAGTCGCGAAAACTGGTCAAAAGGGGTGATGACTCTGTACGGCTGGTGAAGAATTAAAAACCAGTACATTTTCCTTATTTATATTTTAGTGTGCACGGATACCTCATTTGTGGTGCTTTTAAATATTGAAGAGTATGTATGTCTTTGACAATGCTTTTCCCATGAAAGTATGCAAAAAATCAATGGATCTGGTTTGTTTAGTCGCGAAAACTGGTTAAAAGGGGTGATGACACTGCAAGGCTGGTGAAGATTTAAAAACCAGTAAATTTTCCTTATTTATTTTTTGAGAGTGCACTGATACCTCATTTGTGGTGCTTTTTAATATTGAAGAGTGTGAATGTCTTTGACAATGCTTTTCCTAAAAAAGTATGAAAACTTCAATAAATCTGGTTTGTTTAGTCGCGAAAATTGGTTAAAAGGGGAGATGAATCTGTACGGCTTGTGAAGAGTTAAATCCCAGAACATTTTCCTGAATTAATTTTTTAGAGTTCATGGATACCATATTTGTGGTGCTTTTTGATATTGAAGAGTATGTATGTCTTTGACAATGCTTTTCCTATGAAAGTATGCAAAACTTCAATGGATCTGGTTTGTTTAGTCGCGAAAACTGGTTAAAAGGGGTGATGACTCTGTACGGCTGGTGAAGAGTTAGAAACCAGTACATTTTCCTTATTTATTTTTTGAAAGTGTACGGATACCTCATTTGTGGTGCTTTTTAATATTGAAGAGTACGTCTTTGACAATGCTTTACCTATGAAAGTATGCAAAAATTCAATTGATCAGGTTTGTTTAGCCGCGTAAACTGGTTCAAAAGGGAGATGAATCTGTACGGCTGGTGAAGAGTTAAAAACCAATACAATTTCCTTATTTATTTTTGAGAGTGCACGTATACCTCATTTGTGGTGTTTTTTTTAATATTGAAGAGTATGTATGTCCTTGACAATGCTTTTCCTATGAAAGTATGCAAAAATTCAATGGGTCTGGTTTGTTTAGCTGCAAAAATTTGTTAAAAGGGGAGATGACTCTGTACGGCTTGTGAAGAGTTAAAACCCAGTACATTTTCCTGAATTAATTTTTGAGAGTGCATGAATATCTGATTAGTGGTGCTTTTTGATATTGAAGGGTATGTATGTCTTTGACGATTCTTTTCCTATGAAAGTATGCAAAATTCAATTGATCTGATTTGTTTAGTCGCGAAAACTGTATAAAAGAGAAGATGACTTGGTACGGCTGGTGAAGAGTTAAAAACAAGTACATTTTCCTAATTTATTTTTTGAGAGTGCATGAATACCTCATTTGTGGTGCTTTTTTAATATTGAAGAGAATTTATGTCTTTGACAATGCTTTTCCTCTGAAAGTATTCAAAAATCCTATGGAGTTGGTTTGTTTAGCCGCGAAAACTGGTTAAAAGGGGAGATGAATCTGTACGGCTGGTGAAGAGTTAAAAACCAGTACATTTTCCTTATTCATTTTTTAGAGTGCACGGATACCTCATTTGTGGTGCTTTTTAGTATTGAAGAGTATGTCTTTGACAATGCTTTTCCTATGAAAGTATGCAAAAATTCAATGGATCAGGTTTGTTTAGTCGCGAAAACTGGTTAAAAAGGGACAGGTCGCAAAAACTGGTTAAAAGGGGAGATGAATCTGTACGGCTGGTGAAGATTTAAAAACCATTACATTTTCCTGATTTATTTTTTAAAGTGCATAGATACCTCATTTGTGGTGTTTTTTAATATTGAAGAGTATGTATGTCTTTGACAATGCTTTTCCTATAAAAGTATGCAAATATTCAATGGATCTGGTTTGTTATGTCGCAAAAACTCGTTAAAATGGGAGATTACTCTGTACGACTGGTAAAGAGTTAAAACCAGTGCATTTTCCTTTTTTATCTTTTGAAAGTGCATGGATATCTCATTTGTGGTGCATTTTAATATTGATAAGTATGAAAGTCTTTGACAATGCTTTTCCTATGAAAGTATGCAAAAACTCAATGGATCAGGTTTTGTTGGCCGCGAAAACTGGTTAAAAGGGAAGATGAATCTGTACGGCTGGTGAAGAGTTAAAAACCAATACAATTTCCTTATTTATTTTTGAGAGTGCACGGATACCTCATTTGTGGTGTTTTTTTAATATTGAAGAGTATGTACGTCTTTGATAATGATTTTGCTATGAAAGTATGCAAAACTTAAATGGATCTGGTTTGTTTAGTTGCGAAAATTGGTTAAAAGGGGAGATGAATCTGTACGGCTTGTGAAGAGTTAAATCCCAGTACATTTTCCTGAATTAATTTTTGAGAGTTCATGGATACCATATTTGTGGTGCTTTTTGATATTGAAGGGTATGTATGTCTTTGACAATGCTTTTCCTATGAAAGTATGCAAAAATTCAATGGATCTTGTTTGTTTAGTCACGAAAACTGCTTATTTATTTTTTAGAGTGCATGGATACCTCATTTTAGTGCTTTTTTATTGAAAAGTTAATATGTATTTGACAATGCTTTTTCTATGAAAGTAAGCAAAATTCAATGGATCGGGTTTGTTTAGTCGCGCAAACTGGTTAAAAGGAGAGATGACTCGGTACGGCTGGTGAAGAGTTAAAAACCAGTACATTTTCCTTATTTATTTTTTGAAAGTGCATGGATACCTTATTTGCGGTGCTTTTTAATATTGAAGAGTATGTATGTCTTAGACAATGCTTTTCCTGTGAAAGTATGCAAACATTCAATAGATCTGGTTTGTTTAGTCGCGGAAACTGGATAAAAGAAGAGATGACTCTGTACGGCTGGTAAAGAGTTAAAAAAATCAGTACATTTTGCTTATTTATTTTTTGAAAGTGCATGTATACCTCATTTGTGGTGCTTTTTTAATATTGAAAAGTTAGTATGTATTTGACGATGCTTTTCCTATGAAAGTATGCAAAATTCAATTGATCTGGTTTGTTTAGTCGCGAAAACTGGTTAAAAGGGGAGATCACTCGGTACGGCTGGTGAAGAGTTAAAAACCAGAACATTTTCCTTATTTATTTTTTGAAAGTGCATGGATACCTTATTTGCGGTGCTTTTTAATATTGAAAAGTTTGTATGTCTTTGACAATGCATTAACTATGAAAGTATGCAAAAATTCAATGGATCTTGTTTGTTTAGTCGCGAAAACTGGTTAAAAAGGGAGATGACTCTGTACGGCTGGTGACGATTTAAAAACCAGTACATTTTCCTGATTTATTTTTTGAGAGTGCAAGAATACCTCATTTGTGGTGCTTTTTTAATACTGAAGAGAATTTATGTCTTTGACAATGCTTTTCCTGTGAAAGTATGCAAAAATTCAATGGATCTGGTTTGTTTAGCTGCGAAAACTGGTTAAAAGGGGAGTTGACTCTGTACGGCTGGTGAAGAGTTAAAAACCAGTACATTTTCCTGAATTAGTTTTTGAGTGTGCATGGTTAACTCATTTGTGGTGGGTTCTTTTTATATTGAATGGTATGTATGTCTTTGACAATGCTTTTCCTATGAAAGTATGCAAAAATTCAATGGATCTTGTTTGTTTAGTCACGAAAACTGCTTATTTATTTTTTGAGAGTGCATTGATACCTCATTTGTGGTGTTTTTAATAAAGATCTTTCAGCCTATTGATGGTTTGGGGTATCTTACGTACCTTTGTCATTGTGTAATTTGTCATTGAATATGAGACTTTTTATACAACAAAGAAGGATTTTTTATTTAGTGGTATGTAACCTGTTACGCAATAATATCCGAAGTTTTTCTAATGTGTTTTATAGCATTCGGATCTACCTCTGCAAATCTTTCGCGCAAATACCTATGAGGATAATCGCCTGACCTCATAACTTTGTTGTTATCGTTGCCGAGGGGCAACGATATTAACAATTATCAAGATTTGAACATTTTTGTGTCGACACCGGTTGCTGTAAGCCAATCAGAACCATGCATTTGAGGTCACGTGATGAAAAAAATGACGTCATACAGTCAAAATAGGTGTGTTTGTATGGAATCGTCCACGGCGTGTATTATACGGTTACCTGTTTGTAATACAAGAAAATTTCATTATTAATGTATGAACTATTACCAGTTTCAAGAAAGTTGCAAAATAACACCAGAAAATATGCAAAACTAATTATGAAATGTGGTTTTCTTAAAAAAAACCTCCCATTTGTTGAAAAAATGCAAACCTATCTTCCCTTCTAACGGGCGAATCTATTTATACGGGAGAAGATTATCTGTATCCAATCAGCCGAGAGGCGAAACCGGTATCCACAGGTTTAAGTCACGCCCCTCATAAACATTGCTGTTAGCTTAACGTCCAAGATTAGGAACGCCCTACTGATTCATAGTCCCTATTTGTTTTACATATCGTTACCAGAGCGCGCTTATTCCTGGAATTCTAAAAATAGACTCAATGGTTTTACATATTGCCAGGGCACGCTTATACTTGTCTTCTATAAATATACTTGGAACGGTTTGGAACTTTGGATACGCTGTGAATACACGGCTAAACAACGATTTCAAGCATTTTTGGAAATGCTAATACTTGTATTTCTACTACGATTGATATCCGATGTGTATCTTCGTAGAAAATCTTCCCACAGTGACCCTGAGAGCCTTCAAGATGACCTCAACAGCCTTGAAAGATGGTCTAATACTTGGCAGTTACACTTTAAACGCTACTGATTGTAAATGTATGCATCTAGGTAAAGGGAACATTCATCATCTATACACTATGTCAAATACTAACATTGAATCTATAACCAGTGAAAAGGACCTAGGTGTCATTTTTGACAATGAGTTGAAATTCAACGAACATATCGCTTCAAAAGTAAAAAGAGCAAATCCAGCTGTCGGCATGATACGAAATACATTTTCATGTATGGACCCGGATATATTTATTCCTTTATATAAAAGTTTCGTCAGACCCCCACCTTGAGTATGCTAGTGTGGTTTGGTCACCAATCTTCAAGAAAGACATAATTGCAATTGAAAATGTTCAACGTCGTGCCACAAAGATGGTTACAGGGCTGAAAGACGTGCCATATGAAGACAGGTTGAGAGCATTAGGTATTCCATCACTGTTCTATCGTCGAGAGCGTGTGGACATGATTCAGTTATTTAAAATTATGCATCAATACGACATTGTCTCTCTGAGTAACATTAGTCTGTCAAATAACGTGCTTCGTGGACATAAATACAAATTGAATAAAAACCGTATGTCGTCTAAATCCGACCAACATAGGTTCAGCAACAGAGGAACCAACAATTGGAATAACATAGCTAGTTCTACAGTTGAAGCCTGTTCCGTAAACTTCTTCAAGAGCTGTCTTAACACTGAATGGAAAACCAGAGCTGGTAAATTTGAAGGGACTTAAGCGTTTTGCTTCTACATACATATATAAATACAGTAATTAGAAATCAGTAGACTGGTACATCCATCGCGTGCAGTGCACATGTATATATTTTTAATATTGTGAGTAATCATGGATTTAACTTGGGCCAATACGAGCACCGCTCACAGAAGGCCAACAGGAGCAAGGTCAATCTCTCATACAGAGTTGTCGATCTTTACAGTGATCTATATAAAGATCACTGTAAGGATCGACAACTCTGTATGAGAGATTGTCAATGATCGCCGAGGTCAATCCGAATGGCATTCGGAACGACCTCGGCGATCATCTACGAAGATACACCTCGGATATCAATCGTAGTAGAAATACAACAAAGTTATGAGGCAGGGCCGGATGCAGAAGGGTCGAAAGTGGGGGGGGCACAGGGGTCGGGTTCGGGAGGGAACCCCCTCCCGACGGTATAGAAATTTTTGAGTTTTTCACATGTCAAAGGTGCAAATCTAAGCACTTTAAAATGCTCTTTGAAACAAACTGATTAAAGCTAAAACAAGGTTAATTATCATTTTTTTCTGCAGAAAAGTGATGCAATGCGTAACAATTCAGATCATTCGATTGATTAGCTTTTAATAAATATTCATAAATAAATAAACTGCATTCATGTGAGTTAGATCACGGGGGCCTGATAGAGAGGGGTCGTTTGTGGGGAGTACGGTTGGGTGGGTACGGGAGGGGTATCCCCTCCGGAAGATGTGGAAAATTTTGAATTTTTGCATGTCAAAGGTGTAAATCTGAGCACTTTCGAACACACTTTAAAAGGATAAAATGAAGCTAAAATTTGATAAGTACATTTTAAGCACTTTTGGGCACTACCAAGGAAATATTGAGCGCTATAATAATGAGGTATCTTTCATGCATGTGTCCGTTTTTTCGTTTAGATTTAATTTGTTGGCTTATTAAATCCCATTTTCGTACCCCGAGGTTTTCAAGGCATAAGATCGGATAAAATCCTGATTTACAAAAAAAATCAGCAATTTCATCATGTAAATGCCGAGAACTTATAAAAGATACACTTGGTAACTTGTATAAAATCACCGAATGCAATGAGAAAATTCTCGGATTTAACATCCAAAATGCCGGTTTACGATACGTTTTTTAAATAAGAGGCTTAGTTTATTGTGTTGAAAATCAGCGGTGTTGTGAGTTTTTCGTACGTTTCAGTGGAGTTACAAGAATGGTTGTTGGGACGATCCAAAACGTGGAAATCCGCCGAAGAATCACTTTTTTCGATTCCTTTGGAAATTAACATTTAGAATAAAAGTATTTTAAACACGTAAAATGATATATAAGATAAAAGCAACAATTTAAAATTAACGAAACACAAGCCTATTAATTTATGATTGGATGAAAAAAATGTTTAACCACTGATTAATTTTTGCCTTGTTTTTCGTAAGAAAGCTTGTTGTAGGGTAGGTCACTCCTGAAAAGTTACTTGAAAGTTTAATTCACTTACCTACATTTTCTAAAAAACAACAACAACAACATAAAACGCTCGCTTTTTTCCGATTATAACTAACTTTTAATCAACTTATTTTAATGACAAACATTCATTCGACTATACTCAGCTTTTCTCAGTCTATTACTTGATATGAAAGACGCCGATGTCCTCCATGAATACTTTATTTATATTTAGGCTCGGTCACTATTTAAAAGTTTTTCGGAATTTTAATACCATAAAATATCATCAGACGATCGTGCATGTTTTCGAAATTAACTAAGTTCGAGTGTCATAGTAGTGACGTATAAAATGCACTTGACTAGCTGTCCTCGTCTTTTTTCTGTCTAACTTGCTATGAAAACGCCGATGATTTCCACTAGTAAATCAGATTAGAGAGTGCACTATAACCAAATTTAGGCCTCGTAAGCTAGTTACTATGGTAATTTCACTGGTGACGGTCTTAAATATACTGTTGAGGTATGTGTAATATAGACAATAAACATAGCAATTGGTATCTGTGTGTCTGTATAGAGGGACCATACACTTGCACGATCAATGATTTGAACGCTTGATAAGGTCCGATCTGGGTACCCTTAGATGCTTGAATGTATCAATTTAGATCATTATCTTTTTTAATAGCTCGGATGGACGATTTCATATTAAAAATAATCCACAAGTCGAGTTGATATTGCTTTGATGGTGCCGATTTTGTGCCCTTTTCTTTGTAAGAAAGTCAATTAATATCTGTGGGGCCAGGTGGGAGGGCACGTGCCCCCTGTGCCCCTTCCCGGTAAATCCGGGCCTGTACTTGATATGAAAAACTACGATGTCCTCCATAAATACTTAATTTATGTTTAGGCTCGGTCACTTTTTAAAAGTTATTCGGAATTTTAATACCATAAAAATCACCAGACGATCGTGCATGTTTTCGAAATTAACTAAGTTCGAGTGTCATAGTTAGTGACGTATAAAATGCACTTGACTAGTTGTCCACGTCTTTCTCTCTCTAACTTGCAAGAAAACGCCGATAATTTCCACCAGTAAATAAGATTAGAGAGTGCACAATAACCAAATTTAGGCCTCTTAAGCTAGTTACCTTGGTAATTTCACTGGTGACGGTCTTAAATATACTTATGTGTAATATAGACAATAAACATAGCAATTGGTATCTATGTGTCTGTATAGAGGGGCCATACACTTGCACGATCAATGATTTGAACGCTTGATAATGCCCGATCTAGGTACCCTGAGATGCTTGAATGTATCAATTTAGATCATTATCTTTTTTAATAGCTCTGATGAATGATTTCATATTAAAATGAATCTTAAAGTCGAGTTGATAGTGCTTTGATGGTGCCGATTTTGTGCCATTTTCTTTGTATGAGAGTCAATATCTGTGGGGCTAGGTGGGGGGGCACGTGCCCCCTGTGCCCCCCGGTAAATCCGGGTCTGTGAGGTCAGGCGATTAACCTATTAGGTTAAGCAGTGCCGATGTAAACAATCAACATGGTAGATTATTTTGCAGAAAGTATAGAGTACACAAAAATGTTTGAGGATCAACTTTGATTTGTGTGAATATCCGTTACACTCATTAAAGAGCTTTAACCGCCCATAATCGTCCGTCATTTTTGGTGTGTGCCAGCGTTCCAAACGTCGGGAACGAGGCTAGATTCTATGATGGAACTACTTTCGTTAACGTGTCCCATGTTCTATATATAGAATATAGTAATATCCAACGTAGTGATATTAGTCCAGGGAACCAGGTAAAGAAATCCCTGGCTATAAATAGATCAGGCTGATACTATTCTCCCAACTTATTAGAACGAAAATGCGGTAATTGCAAGCGTTTATGACATGATTTGGGTTATTTCTTTACTTAGGATTGTTATTTACGTCAAATAGCATCATTTAAAAAAATGATATAGAATTTAAAAGTCCTGTTCTCGCAATCCATAATGCGAAACTGTAATTAACCGAATTAGGTCGACTTGCCAATTCTCCATTGCGTGTTTTAGTCGTATCATGACTCATGTTGATCTATTGCCGGATGATATCATGACTCATGTTGATCTATTGCCGGATGAAAAATCTAATCTATGGAAATAAGTCGCAGGCGGATGCGACTAATTTCCATAGTTTTGCCGTTTTTGGCCGGTTATAGAGTTAAAATTAACCGACGGTAATCCGATTGTATTTAGTGGTGTTTTACCATAAGAATGTTTAGCATACGACACCAATCTGCGGAATTGTAGTAATGTTTAAAGAACAAGAAATCAGTGATAACTGAAATTGTTGTCTGGCATAATGTCAACATATATTACTCTTGTATTGTTGCGAAAGATTAATGCGTCACATACATTGTTTGCATTCAAACTAGCGTAAATGATAACGTCGTACTGTGTTCGCAATGGGAGCGAAAACAATGAGTTAAAGTATATCTAAAAAAAGTAATCTTATTATAAAATGTCAAAAAGTCTTCTAATTTCACCGTCAATGGCTTTTCTGACAAAACACCAACTTAGCAAGCTTGCAAATTGACAATAGATATGCTCAAGGTCATATTGATAAATACGTTGCACATGTATATAATTTTAGGTTATTGTAAGACATCAGGCTTTGATGATTTTCATACATCTCAATGAAATCTTTACTATATGACCTCAGCAAGATAAAAAATTTATTGTACTTAAAACTTTACAAGCCTAAATATCATCAGTTAAGATGTTCCACGTCCTGGAAACATTACGTATAAGCATATAAATCATGTTAATCCTAAGATAATTAGTCATCCAATTTTTGATTTTTCAAATATCTCGATATAACCTCAACTCTATGGCCGCAGCAAAATCACATTTGCATTGCACCAAGAACTTTGAAAGCTTGCTTACCATCAGTAGGGATGTTCAAAGTCATGGAAACAACATTTATGAGCATAAAAATCATGTTTATCCTAAGATAATTAGGCATCCAAATTGTTAATTTTTCATATTTCACGATAAAATCTCTACTCCATGGCCGCAGAAAAATAGCATTGGATTGTACTCATAACTTTAAAAGCTTGCTAATAATCAATAGTGATTACCACGGTCAGAGAAAACAACATGAATAAGCATATGGTTTATGTTTATCCTAAGAAAATTATAAATTCAAATTGTTGATTTCTTATGCATAAAACGATATAATCTCTACTCTGTGGCCGCAGCAAAATTACATTTCAATTGTACTAAGAACTTTGAAAACGTGAGACAATCAGTTGAGATGTTCAAGGTCATGAAAACAACATTAATAGGCATATCAATCATGTTAATCCTTAGATAATTAGGCATCCGACTTGATTTTTTTCTTATATCTTGAGAAAATTCCTACTCTATGACCGCAGCAAAATAACATTTTTATTGTACCCTAAACTTTGGAAGCTTGCAAATCATTAATGCGATGTTCAGGGTTACAGTAAACAACATAAAGGATAATTTAAATCATGTTTATCCTAAGATTATTTGACATGCAAATTGCTTCATTTGTAATAAATCGCGATATTATCCCTACTCTATGGCCGCAGCAAAATTACATTTGTATTGTACCACGAGTTTTGGAAGCTTGCGAATCATTCATGCGATGTTCAAGGTCACAGTAGACAACATAAAGAATCATATAAATCATGTTTATCCTAAGGTTATTTGACAGGCAAATTGCTTAATTTGTAATAAATCGCAAATTAATCCCTACTCTATGGCCGCAGCAAAATAACATTTGTATTTTACCAAGAACTTTGAAAACTTGCAAATAATCAGTAGACATGTTTAAAGTCATGTTAACACCATTTATAAGCATATAAATCATGTTTATCCTAAGATAATAAGGCATCCAAGTTGATAATTTTTTCATATATCTTGATAAAATTTCTACTCTATGGCCGCAGCAAAATAACATTTGTATTGTACCCACAACTTTCGAAGCTAGCAAATCATTAATAGCGATGTTCAGGGTCACAGTAAACAACATAAATGATCATATAAATCATGTTTATCCTAAGATTATTTGACATGCTAATTGCTTAATTTGTAATATATCGCGATATTATCCCTACTCTATGGCCGCAGCAAAATTACATTTGTATTGTACCAAGAACTTTGGAAGCTTGAAAATCATTAATATCGATGTTCAAGGTCACAGTTAACATGAAGGGTCATTTAAATCATGTTTATCATTAAGAAATTAGGTTTCCAAATTGATGATTTTTCAAATTTCACGATACAATCTCTACTCTATGGCCGCAGCAAAGTTACATTTGAATTAAACCCACAACTTTTGAAGCTGCAAATCATTTAAAGCGATGTTCAAGGTCACAGAAAATTACATTAAGGATCATATAAATCATGTTTATCCTAATATTATAAGACATGCAAAATGCTTAATTTGTAATAAATCGCGATAGTATCCCTACTCTATGGCCACAACAAAATAACATTTTTATTTTACCAAGAACTATGAAAACTTGCAAATAATCAGTATCCATGTTTAAGGTCATGCAAACACCATTTATAAGCATATAAATCATGTTTATCCTAAGATAATAAGGCATCCAAGTTGATATCTTTTCATATATCTTGATAAAATTTCTACTCAATGGCCGCAGCAAAATAACATTTGTATTGTACCCACAACTTTCGAAGCTAGCAAATCATTAATAGCGATGTTCAGGGTCACAGTAAACAACATAAAGGATCATATAAATCATGTTTATCCAAAGATTATTAGACATGCAAATTGCTTAATTTGTAATAAATCGCGATATCATATCTACTCTATGG
Source organism: Mactra quadrangularis (assembly GCA_025267735.1). Classification (NCBI taxonomy): domain Eukaryota; kingdom Metazoa; phylum Mollusca; class Bivalvia; order Venerida; family Mactridae; genus Mactra; species Mactra quadrangularis. Next base: position 34,603,481 of record CM046308.1, on the reverse strand, counting down.
CCGCAGCAAAATAACATATGTTTTGTACCCTATGCAAGGAAGCTTGCAAATCATTAAAAGCCATGTTCAAGGTCAGTTTAAAACAACATAAAGGATCATATAAATCATGTTTATCCTAAAATTATTTGACATGCAAATTGTTTAATTTGAAATATATTGCGATATCATCCCTACTCTATGGCCGCAGCAAAATAACAAATTGATTTTACCCTTAACTATGGAAGCTTGCAAATCATTAATAGTGATGTTCAAGATCACTTTTAAACAACTTAAAGGATCATATAAATCATGTTTATCCTGAGGTTACTTGACAGGCAAATTGCTTAATTTGTAATAAATCGCAATATTATCCTTACTCTATAGCCGCAGCAAAATAACATTTGTATTTTACCAAGGACTTTGAAAACTTGCAAATTATCAGTAGACATGTTTAAATTCATGCAAACACCATTTATAAGCATATAAATCATGTTTATCCTAAGATAATAAGGCATCCTAGTTGATATTTTTTTCATATATCTTGATAAAATTTCTACTCAATGGCCGCAGCAAAATAACATTTGTATTGTACCAAGAACTTGGGAAGCTTGCAAATCATTAATATCGATATTCAAGGTTACAGTTAACATGAAGGGTCATTTAAATCATGTTTATCATTAAGAAATTAGGTTTCCAAATTGATGATTTTTCAAATTTCACGATACAATCTCTACTCTATGGCCGCAGCAAAGTTACATTTGAATTGAACCCACAACTTTTGAAGCTGCAAATCATTAAAAGCGATGTTCAAGGTCACAGAAAATTACATTAAGGATCATATAAATCATGTTTATCCTAATACATGTATTATTAGACATGCAAAATGCTTAATTTGTAATAAATCGCGATAGTATCCCTACTCTATGGCCACAACAAAATAACATTTTTATTTTACCAAGAACTATGAAAACTTGCAAATAATCAGTATCCATGTTTAAGGTCATGCAAACACCATTTATAAGCATATAAATCATGTTTATCCTAAGATAATAAGGCATCCAAGTTGATATCTTTTCATATATCTTGATAAAATTTCTACTCAATGGCCGCAGCAAAATAACATTTGTATTGTACCCACAACTTTCGAAGCTAGCAAATCATTAATAGCGATGTTCAGGGTCACAGTGAACAACATAAAGGATCATATAAATCATGTTTATCCAAAGATTATTAGACATGCAAATTGCTTAATTTGTAATAAATCGCGATATCATATCTACTCTATGGCCGCAGCAAAATAACATATGTTTTGTACCCTATGCAAGGAAGCTTGCAAATCATTAAAAGCCATGTTCAAGGTCAGTTTAAAACAACATAAAGGATCATATAAATCATGTTTATCCTAAAATTATTTGACATGCAAATTGTTTAATTTGAAATATATTGCGATATCATCCCTACTCTATGGCCGCAGCAAAATAACAAATTGATTGTACCCTTAACTATGGAAGCTTGCAAATCATTAATAGTGATGTTCAAGATCACTTTTAAACAACTTAAAGGATCATATAAATCATGTTTATCCTGAGGTTATTTGACAGGCAAATTGCTTAATTTGTAATAAATCGCAATATTATCCTTACTCTATAGCCGCAGCAAAATAACATTTGTATTTTACCAAGGACTTTGAAAACTTGCAAATTATCAGTAGACATGTTTAAATTCATGCAAACACCATTTATAAGCATATAAATCATGTTTATCCTAAGATAATAAGGCATCCTAGTTGATATTTTTTTCATATATCTTGATAAAATTTCTACTCAATGGCCGCAGCAAAATAACATTTGTATTGTACCAAGAACTTGGGAAGCTTGCAAATCATTAATATCGATATTCAAGGTTACAGTTAACATGAAGGGTCATTTAAATCATGTTTATCATTAAGAAATTAGGTTTCCAAATTGATGATTTTTCAAATTTCACGATACAATCTCTACTCTATGGCCGCAGCAAAGTTACATTTGAATTGAACCCACAACTTTTGAAGCTGCAAATCATTAAAAGCGATGTTCAAGGTCACAGAAAATTACATTAAGGATCATATAAATCATGTTTATCCTAATACATGTATTATTAGACATGCAAAATGCTTAATTTGTAATAAATTGCGATAGTATCCCTACTCAATGGCCACAACAAAATAACATTTTTATTTTACCAGGAATTATGAAATTTTGCAAATAATCAGTAAACATGTTTAAGGTCATGCAAACACCATTTATAAGCATATAAATCATGTTTATCCTAAGATAATAAGGCATCCAAGTTGATAATTTTTTCATATATCTTGATAAAATTTCTACCCTATGGCCGCAGCAAAATTACATTTGTATTGTACCAAGAACTTTTAAAGCTTGCAAAGCATCTGTACAGATAATCAAGTTTATGGAAACAACTTTTAAAAGCATATAAATCATGATTATCCTTAGATAATTAGCCATCCAATTGTCTTTTTTTTATTTATCACTATAGTATCTCTACTCTATGGCCGCAGCAAAATTACATCTTCATTGTACTCACAACTTTGCAAGTTTGCAAATCACCAATAGTGATGATCAAGGTCATGGAAACAACATTAATGAGCATATATGTTATGGTTATCAAACGATAATTAGGCATCTAGTTTGACGATTTTTTTTATCTCTTTATTATCTCTACTCTATGGCCGCAGCAAAACTTTATTCTTATTGTACTGAGAACTTTGAAAGCTTGCAAACAATCTGTACAGATGTTCAAGTTTATGGAAACAATATTTATAAGCATATTAATCATGTTTATCCTTAGATCATTAGGCATCAAAATTGATGATTTTTTAAATATCACGATATTTTTTCTACTCTGTGGCCGCAGTAAAATTGCATTTATATTGTACTAAAACTGCAAGCTTGTTAATCATCAAAAGCGATGAAAAATGTCATAGAAACATCATTTTTAGCATATAAATCATGTTTATCAAAAGATAATTAGGCATCCATTTGACGATTTTCAAATATCTCTATATAATCTCTACTCTATAGCCCCTGGAAAATTACATTTTTATTGCATCAAGAAATTTGAAGGCTTAATAACCATCTGCAGAGATGTTAAAGGTCACAGAAACAGCATTTTTAAGCTTATAAAGCATGTTTATCTTAAGATAATAAGGGATCCAAATTGTTGCTTTTTCATATTTCACGATAAAAAGTCTACTCTATGGCCACAACAAAGTAGCATTTGCTTTGTAATCAGAACATTACAAGCTTGCAAATAATCAAATGTGATGTTCAATTTCATAGAAAAAAACATAAATAAGCATATATTATATGTTTATCTTAAGGAAATTAGACATCCAAATTGTTGATTTTTCATACTTTTCGATAAAATCCCTACTCCATGGCCGCAGCAAAATTACATTTGTATCGAACTGAAATTCTTGAAAGCTTGCTTTCCATCTGTAGGAATGTTCAAGGTCATGGAAACAACATTTACAAGCATATAAATCATGTTTATCTTAAGATATTTAGGCATTCAAATTGTTGCTATTTCATATTTCAAGATAGAAAATCTACTCTATGGCCGCAGCAAATTTACATTTTTATTGTACCAAGAACTTTGAAAGCTTGCAAACCGTCAGTAGAGATGTTTAAGTTTATGGAAACAACTTTTATAAGCACGTAAATCATGTTTTTCTTCAGATAATAAGGCATTCAAATTGTTGATTTTTCATATATCTCCATATAACCCCTACTCCGCAACAACTTTACACTTGTATTGTACCATGAATTTTGAAAGCTTGCTTACCATCTGAAGAGATGTTCAAGGTCATGGAAACAATATTAATAAGCATTTAATTATGGTTATCAAAAGATAATAATGCATCTAAATGACGATTTTTATATATATATAAAATCTCTACTCTATGGCCGAAGCAAAATTGTATTTGTGTTGTACTGAGAACTGTGAAAGCTTGCAAACAATCTGTACAGATGTTCAAGTTTATGGAAACAATATTTATAAGCATATAAATCATGTTTATCCTAAGATAATTAGGCATCAAAATTGGTGTTTTTTTAAAATATCACGATAAATTTTCTACCCTATGGCCGCAAAAAATTGCATTTATATTGTACTCAGAACTTTTCAAGTTTGCTAATCATCAAAATCGATGAGAAATTTCATAGAAACATCATTTTTAAACATATTAATTCAAATTATTTTGATCTTCTAAATAATTTTATTTATTTTTTCACAAAACGTAGGTTTAAAAGTTTAGTACACTTCACCTCGATAAGGTTTCGGGCGAATGGTTTTGCCTTCAACCGTTTTCATTGGCTAACGCATTCTCTAAGCCATATTTAAACTCCAAATCCTCGTGCGTTGCCTCCACACGTTATATTACTATTGACTGATCGACTTAGTTTCCCACCCGCCTCGCCCTTCAATTATCTACCGCCAATTATCTGCTTCTTTAGAGTATCCTTCTTAGAACTGTCATAACTATATGTGACTTAAATCTTCAATACTGTCTTGTGACTGCTGTCAAAGCAGTTATGTATTGTTTAATTTGTATCATAACATATATGATATGTCTTTACATATGTCTTTTTGAATTTAAGTTAGCATCAACATAGCACTTGTATGACGTTTTTATACACATAATTTCTGCCGCTTTTTTCATGTCATTTCAGAATAAACATGGTGATGAGAGAACAAATTAACTGTTGAATACACTGACATCTATGACGATTTCATGAGAACACAGTAATACATGTTTCACAGAGATTGTTGACCAAGTGGAGCTGATGAAATAACGTCATGACCATATTCCGCTGTGCATGGATTTTGTGGAAATGAGAATTGTGTTTAAACTGGAAGACGGTAGCTTGAAAATCTAAATAGTTATAAAAACTTAAGGATTGTTATACAATGCACTCTCACTATCCAACTACTATCAGCCTGAGAGAGGTTATACGGTCTCACTTGAGTTTTTCATAAGACGAATTATCACTACAAGTCAAGACACGATATAGCTACCGGGTTGATAGTTGAATGTTCAATAATAATATAACAAAGTACATAGGGTTGGTTCTTTCCAGTTTGTGCGCCTTACACACAAAGTTCGATGCTCCGGTGACTTAACCAAGCTATGACTTCAGTTGGCTGTGTAGTATGTCACAAATGGTATCCAGGTCGGACTAAACTCGCGTGTCTTTCAGATCTCGGGTACCCAAGGATGAAGACCGTTGGTTTGAGGTTCGATGCTCCGGTGACAGTGACCTTATAACGATCTCATATCATTGATCTTAAATGTTTAAATACTACCGGTATTTCATCAATCTGATTTACACTTTAGTGTTACATGTATGTCCACCTTCGGTCGACGGGATTTCCTTTAAACTAAACACGGATACCCTGTTTAGTATTACATGTAGTGGCCTTGAACACCCAACTTAAACATCCCTCTTTAATGTTTTTATTACAATGATTTAGTAAAGGTAATAAGAAATCATTTATTTGTTGTTTGTTATTTTTGGGTAATGAAATAATAATGTTATTTAAAAGATAATTAGGCATCGCTTTGACGATTTTTCATATATCTCTTAATAATCTCTACTCTATGGCCGCAGCAAAATTACATTTACATTTTACCCAGATCTCTGCAAGCATGCAAATAATCAATAGCGATATTCAATGTCTTATAAACAACGTCAATAAGCAAATAATTTATGTTTATCCTAAGATTATTAGGCATCAGGTTTTAATAATATTTCCTAGATCACTACACTTTCCTCCTCTATGGCCGCAACAAAACACCATTTTTATTGTAAGCTTGCAAAGCTATCAGTAGAGATGTACAGGGTTATAGAAACAATACCTATGAGCATATAAATCATGTTTATCCTAAGAAAGTTAGGAATCTAAATTGTTTACTTTTCATAAATCTTGATCTCTTCTTTATGGCCGCAGCAAAACTACATTTTTATTGTACCATGGAATTTGAAAGCAAACCATCGGTAGAGATGTTCGAAGTCATAGAAACAATATTTATAAGTATACAACTCATGTTTATCAAAAGATAATTAGGCATCCAAATGACGATTTTTATATATCTATATATAATCTCTACTCTATGGCCGCAGCTAAATTACATTTGTATTGTACTCAGAACTTTGAAAGATGTCAAGCCATCGTAATAGATGTTCAAGGTTACAGCAACAACATTTATGAGCATATAAATCATGTTTATCTTAAGATTATTAGGCATTCAAATTGTTGCTTTTTCATATATCTCTACATAATCTCTCTTTTTTATCAAGAAATTTGATAGCTTACAAACTATCAGTAGAGATGTTCAAGGTCATGGAAACAATATTTATAAGCATTTAAATCATGTTTATCCTAAAACATTAGGCATCAAAATTGATGATTTTTAGATAGCACGATAAATTTTCTACTCTATGGCCGCGGTAAAATTGCATTTGACTGTACTCAAAACTTTGCAAGCTTCTAAATCATCAAGGGCGACATGAAACGTCATAGAAACATCATTTTTAGCATATAAATTATGTTTATCCTTACATAATTGGGCATCCAAATTGACGAATTTTCATATATCTCTATATAATCTCTACTCTAAGGCCGCAGCAAAATTACATTTTTATTGTATCAAGAAATTTGAAAGCTTGTAAACCGTCAATAGAGTTGTTCAAAATCACAGAAACAGCATTTATAAGCATTTGAAACATGTTTATCTAACGATAATTAGGCTTCAAAAATTTTGATCTTTCATCTTTCACGATTAAATCCCTACTCTATGGTCGCAGCAAAAATACATTTACATTTTACCCAGAACGCTGCAAGCATGCAAATAATCAATAGCGATGTTCAAGGTCATATAAACAACGTCTATAAGCAAATAATTATGTTAATTCTAAGATTTTTAGGCATCAGATTTTAATAATTTTCCCTGATCACGACACTTTCATCCTTTATTGCCGCAGCAAAATACCATTTATATGGTACCGAGGACTCTGAAAGCTTGCAAACCCTCAGTATATATGTTCAAGGGCATGGACACAGCATCTTCAATAATAATTTAAATTATGTTTATCTCAAGGTAATAAGGCATCCAATTATTTTTTCCATATATCTTGATTAAATCTCTTCTCTATGGACGCAGCAAAATTACATTTTTATTGTTCACAGATATTTGCGTGCTTGTATGTATTAAAAGGAGACGTTAAAGAGAAACAACATTTATAATCATGTAATTTATGTTTATACTTAGGTATTGCTGCAGCAAAATTACGTTTCTATTGTACTCAGATCTTTACAAGCTTTCAAATCATCAATAGAGACTTTTAATGTCTCAGAAACAACATTTATAAGCATACATGTATAAAATGTTTATCCTAAGATTATAATCATATAAATAATGCTTATCCTAAGATAACTAGGCATCCAAATTGTTGATTTTTCATATATCACGATATAATCTCTGCTCTATGGCCGCAGCATAATTACATTTGTATTGTACTTAGAATTTTGCGTGCTTGCATGTATTCAAAGGAGATGTTAAAGGTCATAAAAACATCATTTATAATTATATAAAGTATGTTTATCAAAAGATGATAAGGCTTCATGCTTTGATGATTTGTATAGATTACGATAATTTTCTACTATATGGCCACAACAAAATTACATTTCTATTGTACTCAGAACCTTGCAAGCTTGCAAATCATCAGTAGACATGTTAAAGGGCTCAGAATCAACATTTATAAGCATATAAATTATGTTTATCAAAAGATAATTAGGCATCTAATTTGTATATTTTTTCATATATCTCGATATAATATTTACTCTATGACCGCAGTAAAATGCAAGTCAATAATAAGTGGCAATACAGAGTTTGACCGGTTTGATTGGCCATATTTCTGTAAGTATTATCATTTAAGGTAGAATTCCCATAATAACTGCATTAAGGTAATAAAAAAAATAAAAAGAAGAATTCACACTTCTGCATATCTATATGTATTTTGATAATACATACAAGCCGCAGTCAAACTTCAGGCGTTTTTCTTCACTGCGTTAAAATTGGTAAAGATCGGATATACTTGTGTAAATGACTCCTTTTTCAAAAATTTATTAATATCGTTCTTATACTAACTAAAACATTATTAATTCTCAAAATTGGAGAAATTTCATAAAATTCGTGTAAAAAGTTTTAATCGAAAGTTTATAAATCCAATTTAAATAATGTACAGAAAGATATATTATATGATAGAATGGTCATTATGGGTTGACAGTATTTCATTAATGGGGGGGTCGATGTATTCAAATGGCATTTGTTTTAGTTAGCGGAGGTGAAATGCGTTTTATTTCTTATATTTAAAGCCAGATGGTACTGTATAAGGTATATTATGAATTGGGTAACTTGGAGTGTCCAAACTTTGTTCATAGTTAAAAGATAATGATATGGACTTAAAGCCGGCGAAAATCTTCTAATTTTCTGTTGGGTCTCCCAATATTTATTTTTAGTTAGAAATATCCAGATTAAGTTATGCAAGCTGTTGTTTTTACATTCAAAAAAGCATTGTGAATTTTTATAAACAACATTCATGAAAAGAACTTGATTATGGGTCTCATTTTTACATTTTGAGAAAAATACCACTTCAAATTTATAATGTTATTCTTACACATTTAACCCGGGTCGATAGCGCAGTTGGTAGCGCGCCGGGATTTCGAATCTCAGGTCTCAAAGGGGGAACGTGTTGGAATCCTACCCGGGGAAGTTATACCCTTCCATGAAAATTGACAATAATGTCAATTTTCCACCATTATTTAAATAATATGGAGAAGTTTCCGACCTAGTGGAAGGGTAGGTGAGTACTGGTTACAGACAAGGGTCCAGGAAAGCTAGGGTATGTGCACTGGACGCCGTAAAATGATCTAAATTGTGTTGACACGTAGTTAAATCCAATTAAAAAGCAAACAAAAACTTACACATAACTTAATTTTCAATAAATTGATATAAAAATTATTGGAGATAGAAAGTTTAAAATTTTGGCCGCAAATCTAAATTGTAATTCTGATGATAAAAAAAGTAACAAAGAGCTTGTCCTTGATGTGTGTATTATGGGAATTCTTCCTTATACTCAATAGTCTAGCTCAGTGTGTTATGCGTGACTCAGGCCCGGATTTACCGGGGGGGCACAGGGGGCACGTGCCCCCCCACCTGGCCCCACAGATATTGACTCTCATACAAAGAAAAGGGCACAAAATCGGCACCATCAAAGCAATATCAACTCGACTTTTAGATTAATTTTAATATGAAATCATCGATCCGCGCTATTAAAAAAGATAATGATCTAAATTGATACATTCAAGTACCCAGATCGGGCCTTATCAAGCGTTCAAATCATTGATTGTGCAAGTGTATGGTCCCTCTATACAGACACATAGATACCAATTGCTATGTTTATTGTCTATATTACACATACCTCAACAGTATATTTAAGACCGTCACCAGTGAAATTACCATGGTAACTAGCTTACGAAGCCTAAATTTGGTTATTGTGCACTCTCTAATCTTATTTACTTGTGGAAATCATCGGCGTTTTCATAGCAAGTTAGACAGAGAAAAGACGAGGACAGCTAGTCAAGTGCATTTTATACGTCACTACTATGACACTCGAACTTAGTTAATTTCGAAAACATGCACGATCGTCTGATGATTTTTATGGTATTAAAATTCCGAATAACATTTAAAAAGTGACCGAGCCTAAACATAAATTAAGTATTTATGGAGGACATTGGCGTTTTTCATAACAAGTAATAGACTGAGAAAAGCCGAGTACAGTCGAATGAATGTTTGCCATTAAAAGAGTTAAATAAGTTAGTTAAAATCGGAAAAAACGAGCGGTTTATGTTGTTGTTGTTTTTTAGAAAAATGTATGTAAATGAATTAAACTTTCAAGTAACTTTCCAAGAGTGACCTACCCTACAACAAGTTTTCTTACGAAAAACAAGACAAAAATTAATCAGTAGTTAAACATTTTTTCACCCAATCATAAATTAATAGGCTTGTGTTTCGTTAATTTTTAAATCGTTGTTTTTATTTTATATCATTTTACGTGTTTAAAATTCCAAAGGAATCGAAAAATGTGATTCTTCGGCGGATTTCCACGTTTTGGATCGTCCAAACAACCATTCTTGTAAATCCACTAAAACGTCCAAAAAACTCACAACAACGCTGAATTTCAACACAATAAACTAAGCCTCTTATTAAAAAAAAACGTATCATAAACCGGCTTTTTTGGATGTTAAATCGGAGAATTTTCTCATTGCATTCGGTGATTTTATACAAGTTACCAAGTGTATTTTTTATAAATTCTCGGCATTTACATGATGAAATTGCTGAATTTTTTGTAAATCAGGATTTTATCCATTCTCGTTCCTTGAAAACCTCGGGGTACGAGAATGGGATTTAATAAGCCAACAAATTAAATCTAAACGGACAAAACGGACACATGCATGAAGGATACCTCAATTATATATATACACTCAATATTTCCTTGGTAGTGCCCAAAAGTGCTTAAAATGTAATGATAATTTACCAAATTTTAGCTTCATTTTAGCCTTTTATAGTGTGTTCAAAAGTGCTCAGATTTACACCTTTGAGATGCAAAATTTCAAAATTTTTCCACATCTTCGGGAGGGGATACCCCTCCCGTACCCACCCCAACCGTACTCCCCACTGACGACCTCTCTGTACCAGGCCCGGTAATCTAACGCGCATGATAGCATTTTTCTTTATTTATGAATATTTATAATAAGGTAATCAATCACATGAATCTGAATTGTTACGCATTGCATCACTTTTCTACAGAAAAAATGATAATTAACCTAATTTTAGCTTCATTTAATTTGTTTTAAAGAGCATTTTAAAGTGCTCAGATTTGCACCTTTGACATGTGAAAAACTCAAAAATTTCTATACCGTCGGGAGGGGGTACCCCTCCCGAACCCACCCCCTGTGCCCCCCCACTTACGACCCTTCTGGATCCGGCCCTGCGTGTCATTGTCCATGAAGTGCTTTACGGGTTGTTCAAGCAAGAATGTGGACAGTAAGCAGATGAAAATTAAACAGATCCACATAAATTGCTGAAAATCAGTTGTATACAACCAGACATAGACTCCATACAGGACCTCATCCCCCCTATTCTCGTTCCCAGAGTCTAATAGGATTCTCAGTACTAGTATTGAGAATTCTACTGAACTCTGGGAACGAGAATGCTCATTCCCTTGATATTAACACAGAAGCTAAGAAAAGAATCCCATGGTTGGTCGATGTATTATCTTTATTGAAACGTTGTTTTCATCGACTTTACTATCAATAGTGAAGATATGAAAAGTTTTCAAAGGTCTGCGTGCTGTATAAATGCAATATTACTGCGGCCATGTAGTAGAGATTTTGTCGAAAAAACTGAACAATTATTATATACTGAAGCAATTATAATCTTATGATTAACATAATTTATATTTATTGAAAGGTTGTTTCCATTGACTTTACTACCAACAGTGATGATATGAATAGTTTCCAAAGTTCTGAGTGATATATAAAAGAAATTACACTGCGGCCATATAGCAGAGATTTTGTCGAATAAGTGAAAAATCGTGAAATATTGAAGTAATTACAACCTTATGATAAACATAATTTAAATTCATTTAAAATGATGTTTCAATTGAATTAACTATCAACAGTTATGATACATATACAGCACTGTATATATAGTTTCCAGAGTTAAGAGTGCTATATCAATGTCGAAAAACTGAAAAAATCGTGATATATTGAACCAATTATAATCTTATGATAAACATAATTTATACTCATTTAAAGACTGTTTCCATTGACTTTACTATTATCGGTGATGATATGAATAGTTTTCAAAGTTCTGCGTGCCTATAAATACAATTTCGCTGCGAAAAACTTAAAAATCATGATACATCGAAGCTTTATAATCTTATGATAAACATGCTCTATATACTTTAAATATCATTTCCATGAACTTTACTACCGTAAAAAGCTTTCAAAGATCTGAGTGTAACACAAGTACAATTTTGATGCGGCCATATAGCAGAAATTTCGTCGAGATTCGTAAAAGTAGTGATATTTTGAAGCATTTTTTAATATAAACATGATTTATGTATGTATAAATGTTGTTTCGATGGACTTTACTATCATAAGTGAAGATATGAGAGCTTCCAAACTTCTGAGTGCTATATTATAGATGTAATTGACTGCGGCCATATAGTAGAGATTTTGTCGAGAAAAATGAAAAACAAATCATCAAATTTTTAAACATAATTATCCTTACTTTCTGATTATTATACACATAATTCGATTCATTATTAGAAATGTTAAATATGTTGTATATACTCAGTCTATACTTATTTTTAATTAATGCGCTCGTGTCGGACGATACTGTAGATAAATAAATGTTTTCCTTCTGCTGCCAGTTTGTATTTTGTCGAGAAACGACGTTCCAAAGTATAGTGCCGCAGATTCGCGTCGTGTCTGAAACATTATATGGTTAAACGCCACTAAATACATTTGGAATATCGTCGGTCAATTTTTACTCTATGGTCGGTAAAAACGGAAAAACTGTGGAAATTAGTCGCATCCGTTAACTTTGGACGTGGCTAAAGCCCCGCCAATTTTTCCGGAATATTGTTCCGGAGTATGGAAAATAAACGTAACTATTGAATTTAGTGGTGTTTAACCCTTTTACATTTCAACATGGCGGACGAAGTAGCAATATTGACAGCACGAGCTATTCAGGCGGTGAGTACCAAGCTATAAGAGTGCTAAAATGAATGACAATACCCTATTTTTTTAAGGACATGAATATAAAGACAGTATATAGTCTTAAAAATGTTTTTAATATTGAACTAAAAACGATTTCATTGATGATGAAATCACCGGCAACTTTCTACTTGTTTTGATAATGGGTGGGGTTAGGTCCGTGCGTTCACGTGTGTTATGAAGACGGGATATTCATATCTCTTAAAGAATATTTTTTTAACTGTATATGTCAGCAGTAAAATTCCTTGAAAAATAGATATATACTTAAAAGAATGAATGAATATAAGTGAACATGAATTGGAGAAATCAACCCCCTGATTTTGAGTAAATCAATTCCTGTTTACAGAAGCTAACAACCTGAACGCCAGATAGCTTTTATCTGTTATTACAGATTTTCAAGTATTTTCTGTTCTTTAACATAGTGAGTATGTCACTTGCCAATGATTCTTATGCTCTGGGCGGTACATAGATAGATTTTGAATCTTACACTTCCACTCCAGCACTCAAGTTAAATCCAATCTATTCAGATTGGACACATTTCCCCATAAATTATGTCATTCCTGTTTTTTATGCTGGTTTAATCCAAACCTACTTTATACTTTAATTAATTTTTACTTTTTTTCTCATATTCTCATTGGTTGACACATCTAAGTCCCCACACGGGATTTGACTAAATGGAAAATAGATTGTTAAAGAACAAATATATATAGGTAGTTTAATAATTTAATCGATGAAACTTCTAATGTAATACATATTAGTTAAAATATTTCTGAGTATAGAAACATAAGTATGCCTAACAATTAACTTTTAAACTAAGTGTTAAAATAGAATACCCAATGCCCAATAATGACATACTGAATACACTTCCTCTAAACATGGTCATTGTTTCCATTGTAGGAAGCCGAGATAGAGGCATTAGAAGCAGAGATTGCAACGCTGCAAGATCCACAGAAGTTGTTGGCTAGTGGAATCATATCTCCTCAATTAAAATCTCTGAGAGAAGAAAATGCTAAACTTAAGTTCCAAGTTAAACATCTAGAAAGGGTTTGTATTTAATATTCATTTGAATAAATCATCATATAATTAATACTAGATCGGAGCCCGTGCAAGCACGGGCTTTAGGTAATGACAGTTCTCTTGATTTAATAAAGGGAAATAACCGCTGTGGGGAGTTTGGTCTATTTTTAGTTTTATCTAGAACTATTTTTAGACACAAAAAAAACACATTATTTTTGTTGATTTTTGGCAGTTTTTGCAAATATCAAGAGGCTTTGTCAAAAAAGAATTGTCAACTTGATATGCCGGTATATAGGTGCTCCAGCGACAAACAAAATATTTATTCAAAGCTGCGCAGTTTCTTCCACAAAACAGGAAACTCGCAAATTAAATAGTATAGATTTATGTGTATATTTTATTAGTAGCTTTTGTGGCCTTTCATTCTTTCAAGTTTTCATTCTTTTATAAATTATTTGGTTGAATGCTTGTATCACATACTCAGATGAAAATACTTGCTTGTTATTTTATTGCTTATACATTCAATTACGAGGGATGATCCAGAATAACGTGGACTTTTGCTACAGTTAACGTTTGCTTGGTACAATCAGAAAACAATGTACATCAACATAAATAAGAACATGTCCTGCATATTCTTACAAAATATCAGAGCAAAATACTGACTCAGTAAAAAGTACTGATTATTAGAAAACTATCACTATCAGTGACCCGGCGCGCGTCAACGACGTCTTCGTAACATTAATGGCGTCGTCACTCACACAGCACAGTACTCAATGTCAAATAACGGCAAATAGATTTGAAAATCGATTCACATTTGACATTTGCAGGCTGCCGATAAACATGCCCTTGATTGTACCGTAACCCATTTCAAGCTTATCTGCCAAATCGCGAATGGTTAGACCTCGGTCCGTATTCAGTGCTTCCCAAATTGATTTCTCTGCCGTCGCTTCGTTTTTCCCGTTTCTTCACCCACCCTGTCTTTCTTGAAAGCTTTCTCTACCCTACCCAAACTTTTCGTGTCACTTAAAAACTTAACTTCTACTGACTGGATTTTTTTCTTTTAGAGTTTTCAATCAACTTAAACGTCTTGGTTGGCATTTTTATGAGATTGTGACAAAATTTTATGATGCAACATACTTCCATCCGGTCAGGTGACAATATTTTAACGTTCATTCCGTTGATGAGATCGTGTTATGAATGTTGTTTTCTCCATAACGCCTTGATCAAATGAAGTTAAATTTGAACATGACGTCATGTATACACCCACAATTCAGTTGGTTAAGTTTCACGCTGTTTGTTTCATTATTTTCTGAGAAACAATACAATATGTTTCTCAAACATAGTGATTATAACGGCGCGCGCCGCATCGGCGTTACCTTGGTTATGAAAACGCATGGTGCGGTCTTATGATTATAAATATTTGTAATTTTATTGCTTTGTTTGATTCATTTTATGTTCCGATTTACAACCATATAAGTTTTTAAAAAATATTGTTAAAATTGTAGGAGCAGTATTAGAAGTCCACGTTATTTTGAATCATCCCTCGTACATGAAACAATACATTATTCTAAACTTGAGCAATGAATGCATTAGTTCATGCTATTATAATTATATAAAATGGTGTCATTAAACAGAATTTTTTTACAACTCATATTTTTTGATGACCTGCATTAATTTTATGAGAATGTCAGAAAGAGACGCTGAAAGTAAGGGTTCAAAATGATGTGTTGATTTGTGTTTATACTTCATATTGAATATACATTTTTAAATTTGACCCTAAAGAAAAAAAAATTGTTTTGCTCTGGTGTTCTTATATTTAGTTGTAAGTCAATTAATACCAATTTTTGTTATTTTTATTCAGAACATAGAGAAAGAGGAGTCAACATGCCCAGATCACATGATCAGTATAAACCAGATTATATATGATGTATTTACATTAGCTATAAAACAAGCCTATCCTGATGTAGAAGGTGCCACTGTTCTTATACAACGTGGAAAGTTTGCTGACTATCAATGTAATAGTGCTATGAATATATGCCAGGTATTTAGATGCTTAATAAGGGACTTTAGTCAGTTATCTTCCCCTGATAAAATCTGAAGCAATCCAATTTTTAAGTAGGTCCCTACAGTTGGAATCCTCGAATTTTATCATTGTAGTCTTATGTAAGGATAACAAAATAGTTTATCTAATATCTTTCTTGTTAATGAAGATATGAAAGAAGTGGTGAAATTTGGATAGTTCTTTACCCATAAAATACTTAGCTTGAATTTCAAACAAATTAAATGATTTACAAAAAAGTTATTTAAGATTAATTTTGGCGAATTGACATTGAAAATTTAGGGTAAAATCTGAGTAATCCAACTAACTAGACCTACCTATTTGAAGAGTATACAAGGGGAAATAACTGACTAAAGTCCCTTTATTATTATTTTTTATAATCTGATCAATTTGCTCAGTAGGTATAATCAGGGACCAGGAAATTCGCCGAAGTCAATCGGTCCAAAGCCGTCCGAGTACCGGATACGGGTTTTAACGTGTACCGTACGGACCCGACCGTTTACTGTACTTTATTCACGACCATGTTAGTACTTATTTTTTGCTCCCTTTTATTAGGAAGGCATACGATACAATGGCATTGTTTGTTTAATTTTTTACAAAACTTAACTTCTATCTAGCATAAAAGCGTGGTTTCCGAAATTACTCCCCACAATCGTCGGTCGTTCAATAAACAGAACTTGAAAAAAGGCTGTTTCATCTAGTTCTAATGTTGTTGGAAAACTCCGTCATGTGGGGAAATTATTTTAACTGCGCATGCGCAGAAAAACGGGTCCAAAGTAAATGTCTCGCATTTAAGCGTCGTTCGCTAAATTAAGAAAGAAAACGTAAAATAATGATAAGCTTTTTTAATTACACACGTAGATTAAAACGTTTCTCATACGAAGTGACGATCTAGCGTGGGTCTCGAAAATGTATGACATCTCATCACAATGGTTCAAGCGGTTTCTTTTAACACAAAAGATTATCAAATCGTGCATAGTACACCATTTATAGATAGTTTAATGACAAAACTGTTCGTTTTGAAAATTATTTTCGTTGAATTTGGAATTAATAGTAATCATTAATTTTGTTCACCAAAGAAGGGAGAGAAGAGAGGGTTGAATTTTGATCATCAACAACTGTATCTTCGATTAATAAGAATTTGCGTAGATACATGTCCTAAGATAATTTCTTATTATTCACACCTCAATTTAAGACGTAAAAATAAATCATGAATCAAGTCAAACAAATTAAAGATTAAACGAATACATCAGTCAGGAATTGACAACAAAAGCAGTTAAATTGTTTTCTTTAATTATTCATAAAACATTCTTTATAAAAGATTATTGTTTTTTACAAGTTTACAGGTTTCAAACAGACCGATCAAAAAAACGTAATCGGTTCGATGGACACGATTAAGTAAGAACATATTCTTCTGCTGTTCTTCAAATTAATCGAGTGCAAATCAAGCGTACCTTGCTGTGCTCGATCACAAAAAATATCACTGCCTCAACCCCACATGATACCTGTAACCATGGATACGTTATACAGGGTCCTTGATGTGTAACCTGTGGACAATTAAGTAGGATATTACATATGTAAACAGTGGGTTTTAGCAACTGATAGTTGTTTGATAATATTTTATCGATACGTTTTCTTGAAATTTATGGAAATTAATGGTTTGAGGTCAAAATTAGCGAATTTTTCCCGGACCGATTTTTTTAAGGATTTTGAAATCTCAATCGGTCCAAACTGAAAAAATCGGTCCGAAAACCGAAAAACCGGCGATTTCCTGGTCCCTGGGTATAATCTCTAACTACAAATTCAGGGTGCAAAGGTTTGATTTTACCAAGTTGGTTTTACATAGTGGAGTTAGGTCATGAAATACAGTCATTCTCCTGTCAACCTTTATATCAAGTAAGGTATTTGTTGATCACTTGTCATAGTTATCAGTATTCTACCCTCTCCATTGATGGTTATTTGAATGTTGATGTTTGTGCTCTTCAAGTATACAATTAAACCTCTGTTTTGGGTCACATGTATTTATCAATATTCAGACTTCCCCCCCAAAAAATGTTTCCGAACATGATTTTTATTCTTATCTATGCCTGTGCTAATAAGTTCTCTGTTTTAAGTAGTTTGTATTTTGTTGTCTGACTGTTAGGTAGAGGTTTGACTGTAACTTGTAACTTTTTCTAATGTTCATTATTTAGCTTTTGACTTCTGAAGGACATAGCACATACTGGAGCTTAGATATATAAGTAAGAAATTAACTATTTAGAATAATACATAGGAAAATCCACCGATAAAAATGGCCACTTTAAATTCATGATAATGAGCTCTAATAAAACTGTTATCACTTTACAAGAGCCAAGTCCTTGCACTGGCTGTTGTATAGAGGTTTCACTGTATTTTATATGTTTACTGTTTTATATTTCAGAAATTAAAAGCTACTGGTGTTAAGATTTCTCCACAACAAGTTGCTACTAAAATCATTGAACAACTTCCAAATGTTGACTTCTTTGAAAAGGTTAGACTTGTACTGATTTTATTTTAATGATTTGTTAATATCTGGCTTAAGCTGATTTGACAGCTGTGATGATCAATTTCTCACTCAATCTGTTTTTTATATTCACTTGACCAAACCTAAAAATGATACTTCCCAGAATTTCTCTGATGAGTTTATCAACTGGAATGATCAATCTACTTGAAGACTTTACCTGCACTACAGATGTATTTCATGGCATGATATCTTGTTTGGGTTTTGATGCTTAGATTTTCAGTATTGACTACTTGGCTTTGTTGTTATCAGGGATGTGGAGTTACAGGTTTTTTTCCACCTGTCCATGGACATGTGATATATGAAAATTTAGTCGTCAGGACTCAAAGTGCAATTTGTCCAGTAGTTCAATTCTCAAAAAAGAAATATTGAGAACTATTACATAAAATACAATGCTATAAATAATAAAAAATGATTTATAATAAGAAAGTTCTGTGTTGAATATGATTAAAACATTGAGACATCTATATTTTTTAGTTTAATTACAGCTTAGGTGTTACGTGTCCACAGTCAAGTAGGCTGTAAACATTTACTTCTCTGCAGACATGAGTGTACAAGTCAGACAAAGGAATTCTACACTCATGGTTATTACCTGTGGTTGATGTGAATGTCATATTTTAATTCATAATATTTCACTTTTTATTTAGCTTGAAGTAGCAGGACCTGGCTATATCAACATATATTTAAATAAGAAATTTGTAGCCAAACAAATTAACAGTATTTTAAAGAATGGAGTACGTCCACCAAGGATTCTAGCCAAGAAAAGAGTTGTCATTGATTTCTCTTCACCAAATATCGCCAAGGAGATGCATGTTGGACATCTCAGGTAATTATATCATGAAAAGTTTCAGAGAAATTTCAAGGGTTGGGTTCAACACTAAAAATGTCAATTTGAACCCGATGTTTATTTCTTATTTTGAAATTTAAAATAGGGGTTTAGATTCTTACTTTTTTATGAGAAGGTGATGTTTATCTCATTAGTTTTATTTGATGTGTTCTTTGCTACAGGATCATGGTTCTTTGCTACAGGATCACTGGATGTTTAAGAATAAATATCAACAATAATCATTATAAAATTAACTGAAATCTTAGCTCTTTAAATTGTTAGCTCCCTGTGAAAAGGTACATGTAAGCGTACGAGTAAAATTCTGTCCAGGAAAACTGGTTAGATGATTTGATATCACTTAGGGCTGCAGGTTACAAATAACCTAATTAAGAGTGATAAAAGTTAAATTTTAAAAGGATGGTAATATGCAGTCTATGAAATTAATGGTTGTCCGGGAGAACTACTTCTTAGTTCGAGCAACCAAAAATTTCTTTTGGGGAACCAAAAAATTACAAACAAGATTATTGTGTTTGCTGCTAATAAATGTTTGGGCCATCACTTTCATTTCCTAAATTCATAGACTGGTTACATGTATATGTAAATGTTTTAAATCTCATAACTACCTCCATTAATATATTAATGATTACTGTTTTAGGTCTACTATTATTGGTGAGAGTATAAGTCGTCTGCTAGAATGGGTTGGTCATGATGTACTTAGAATAAATCACCTTGGTGACTGGGGAACACAATTTGGAATGTTGATAGCACATTTAAAAGATAAATTTCCTAATTATTTAACAGTATCTCCTCCTATACAAGACTTGCAAGCCTTTTATAAGGTATATGACTTTACATTTATCTTTCATGCTTTACGATGAAACGTTGCGATATTCGATGAAAATATACGATGAAAATATAAGTTTTATATTTTCATCGCAGTGAAAATATAACCTTATATTTTCATCGTTCATGAGAAGAATTGACGTCACATTATTATTTGTGTAATTAATATCTTATAAAACATGAAATAATTCATGAAAGAAACAGGATATTCGTCAACTTTGGTGTAAGATCTATTTTATTTCAACTCGTGAACTCAGAAAATGACATTTTCACTCGTGGCTATGCCACTCGTGAAAATATGTTTTCTGAGCTCACCCGGTGAAATACAAATCGATCTTACACCAAAGTTGACGAATATCCTCTATATCTTTAATTTGTCTCCTCACTGTGTCATTAAGACGGCTGTGTTGTAGTAGTGCTTAGTCTTAGTATTTCAAATCTTGAGGTCCCTTGTATGGTTCCTGATGGTTTTTATAATGTCAATTCAACTATTATTTTAAATCTGTTTCGTACATGGACAATTCATGGCTTCTTGTGGAAGTAAGAGAGAGTACTGGTTTAAATGATCCTCAAAGAAACTAGTTATGTCAGCTGGCTGATGTACATGAGCTAAATAAATTGAGCAAGGCTTTAAAATCTAAATATCGCAGGTTTAGTGCAAGATGGACGTATCTTACTCTTTTCTTATATTGAGTTATGACCGTTTTGTGCTAAACCCAGGATATTTGTGACATACAGATTGTAACGTACAAGTTATGTCTTTAAGACTTTACTTCCTCTGTCATTAAAATTTTGTTTACACTGTTTTTGAAATAATTTGAGTTTAATTACTTGTTTAAAATTGAACATCAACTGAAATGTAAATGTATGCATTACATTGTGTGGTATCTTTAGCTAGTCTGTAATTTTCTTGTTGTACCATCACTTCTAGTATTGTTTTTTTTTTAACTGTCATTTGTGCATACATTTACCCTACTGATTGAAATATATTTTTTATCGATCATGAATACAGAAGTACTGTAGTGAATATTTAAATCAGCAGAGTTAATGTTAGTGCCACTAACAGTTGAATGAAATTTAACTACATGTATAAGTTAGTAATTGTATATTGTTTACATAGGAATCTAAAGTAAGATTTGACGAAGATGAAGAATTCAAGAAGAGAGCATATGCTGCTGTTGTACAATTACAGAAATATGAACCAGATCATATGAAAGCTTGGAATTTAATCTGTGATGTATCTAGAAAAGGTTTGATACTTAATTGTTTTGCCCAGCTAGCTCAGTCAGTAGCGCACTAGTCTACTGGTCCAATGGTCTTGAGTTCCATTCCTGGGTGGGGCATTTGTGGAGTTGGGTCATGAAATAATTTATGGCCATTCTCCCTTCTATGTTGATTTAATCAGGTTGGACAGTTGTCAGTCACTGACTGAAGTATGCACCTAGTAATTTATTAACAGCTAAATCCAGATATTTAGCCTTTAATGGATGATTGACTGAGTGCTCTTTATGACATATACAATGGACATTGCTTCAGCATTTAACCCAACCAAAAAATGTTTTTAGTTGGAGCTGTAATAATAACCAAACTAAAAATTGTTGATCTTTTCTAACAAATCCATTTTAAGTGGTTAATTGGTAGCTGTTTTAATTAAAACAATGTGTTGCTATGGTGCTAAAGTTTAACCCAACCAAAAAAAGAAAGATGTCATATCATGTAAGAAATATCTAAGTCATATATAAAGCATATTAATTGTGACAGTGGCGAATCCAGGATTTTTTTATAGGGGGGTCAGACATTTTCTAGGAGGGGGGGGGGGTCATACATTTCGAACCACAACCACATTATACACATTTTGCAGAATAATGCAACATATTAATAATAAAAACTACATAACCATTAAATCTATGTTAAGCACCGAAAAATTTGCTTCATGCTACCTAAAAAAGACTTACAGGCAAGAAACAGGTACATTTTTGAAAAAATTCGAGGGGGGGTCCAGACCCCCACCCCCCCGCTGGATCCGCCTATGTTGTGATATAGGAAAAGGTTCAAATGTTAAGGTCATAATCATTGAAAGTACTTAGATAACATTGTATGAACCTGTATGTAAGGAATTATACTTCAAAATAATTCTGATGTGTAAAGACTAAAAAAGTTAAATATTGTTTAATGTATATACAATTTTATCAGAATTTCAGAAAGTATATGATCGTCTTGGTGTTACAATAAAAGAGAGAGGAGAGTCCTATTATCAAGAACTAATGAAAGATATTGTCAGAGAATTAGATGACCAAGGTACTTATATTGTCTTTGTCTTGAAAATTGGATTGATGAAATATTGGAGAAATAACTCTGTACCATCTTTATGTAACTTTTGTTGTACTAGTTATCTCCCTTTGACATACAATGTATTGTAGTGAATACTGCGGTAGTTGTGTGAAATATCCTAGACACATACTTAATTGTTCATACAACTCCATAATGAAAGAAATATACAGTACCCACCAAAAGTTTGGAGACAAAAGAAATTTACTACAATTCTTGAATTTTGATGATTAGTTTTGTTGAATCATTTTCTTTAATATATTTAAGTATGGTTTGTGATAAAAAGAAAACAAATTTCATGAATGCAACCAATTCAATACTGCAAAACTACAATGCATTTAAAAAAAACGGTTACCAAATTTATATAAAAGCTATTCAGTTGGCCTGCAATCTGAAAATGTCTCCAAACTTTTGGTGGGTACTGTATACATTAAGTACATCTACAAAATGCAAGAAAATTCAATTCAAATGGTCTTGGCAATCCTGTATAATAAAAGAAGACACAGTTTGCATTGTCTAAGGCAGCCTTTTTCAGAATGACTAACTAAAGCCGTTTTTAGACTACCAATGAAATACAAAATATTTTGGACAGTCTGTTAAAGTCAGTCAATTTTGATCTTTAACCTTTATTCATAATTACATTTTAAATGATAGAAAAATACTTTAAATCATTTCTATCATTGGATGACACTTAAAATCAAAGGACACTTAAAATTCTACAGAAAAGTTCATGCTATTCCATCATTAATTATTTCATATCATTATATCCTTTACTGATAGCACCTGCCACTTCCTATTTTGCATCAATTATCAATGGCATTAAAATAATCTGACATTTGGAAAATCAAGAGTTTTTTACTCTTTGGGTTCTTGCTGACTATCATTGTAGTTGGTTTGTTGGGAGAACAGTGACACTTACCAATGTGTTTGTGTTGGCATTTGCTATAACACTTGGTTATTTTATCCTTGCATCCACTTTATTTTTGTTATCATCATTATCATTATTATCATTATAATTATTATTACTGAAAAGGATTTGCTTCAAATGTCTCACATGCCTTTTTTGTTACAACTGAAAGTCAAGAACATTTCAAGTTTCATAACTCTGGAATGAACTTTGTCTGAATTATGTCCCTTTATACTTGGAATGGAATGTTTGAGATTCTTAGCATGTAAATTTCTATTATATAACTACTGATAGTTTTCGCTAATGTCTTGGAATATACAAATAAAAATTGCTGTTTTACTTACCATTAAGTACCTGAGCAGCATATTATCAAAAATCTTATGATAATTTTACAACACTATATAATCGATTGTAAGACGCTTGATAATACGGGTCCCTGGAATAGTCAAGTGTCCTGTTTGTAGACTTCATGCTCATTCAGGGCTCAACAATAAAGGTCCTCTTATTGCCATTTTACAACCTAAATTTTGGTTTAGGCAACCTGTTACTGCTATTAAATATTTGGTTCAACATTTGGTTTTGGCAAGTATATTATATATATAAAGCTGGTTGTAATCGATTGTCGCCGATTCTCCTGCAAACAATCGATTTTCGATTATACTCGATCATCAATTAATCCCTACCAACCAGCCTACCTTCTTGAAAAATAATGCAGAGACGTGTCATGTTACATTAACTTGATATATTGTAGGTTTGACTACAGTAGAAGATGGTAGAAAAATAATGTATGTAGAAGGACAGAAGGTACCATTAACATTAGTGAAGTCAGATGGTGGTTTTACTTATGATACGTCTGATATGGCGGCCATCAAACAACGGTTGCAGGTTGAAAAAGGAACATGGTTGATATATGTAGTAGATGCTGGACAGGTGCGTACTTGTAACTTTATTGACAGCCTTTTTGATGGTTCAGCGCAAAACTAGTCTTACTACATGAAAATAATAAAGGATGTAGACAAGCTTTGCTCTGACCAATCACTATGGTCTTGTCCAATCAAACGTATATTTTACTTTCTGTTAGCCTTCTTGACTATATGTGTAAGATTGCTATGGTTGTTACAGAGTTAATACCCTATCTTTAAATGTCATGTTTTCTGGATTTCAAGGAGTTGTATGTTCATTGGAATAGATAAGATAGTACTGGAAAGAATACATTTAGTTTTACATGGTTTATAGTTGGGCTGTCACGATATACCAGTATACCGGTATATTGCAATACACAGCTGCAGCAATACATACCGTGGTACGAATTTAATGTATAGGTATTTAGCGATTTTTTGTATTTCCTTGGAAAATGTTTCTCTTCACAAAATGAAACATCAGTTTCTTCATCGTTCATTCAATCTAAGCTTATGTAACAAGAATTTTAACTGAATTGGACCTGTCGGATTGGTTGTACAACATATATTTCATTCCTAAATGACCATATAGATTAAAGAAGCTAGATTCTATCAGTCACTGCATGTTAGATTTGCAATGTTTCTGTTAAATACAGCAGAGGCATAACCAACCTAAAAAAACCCAATATAAATCATGGTACATATTGCGATACGGTGCTAGGGTATTGCAATATATCGTGATACGCTTCTGGTGTATCCTGACAGCCCTAGTTTATAGGCTGTATGGTATGAAACCCCCCCCCTCCCCCCCCCCAAAAAAAAGAAGCCAGAGTATTAATATATATCCTTCAACTTTTTACCTTTTTTCTAGGTTTTAATATATATGATAAAGATATTTGTATCATGATAAAACATCTTACATCACTAAAGGCACTCCCTCTGGTAATTGGATACCTTCCTTGTGTAAAATTAAAGATGGTTTTTGTAAATTTCTTTTTTGAAGAGTATTTTGTATAGCACAACTTGTCCTTTGAATGAACTAATCAAATATATGGCAGAAGTTACTTGTCTTGATTCCTAGTTTCGTTGTTCATCTTTTAATTAAGATATATTAGAAATTTCATCAAGTTTTCTGAGCTTGGTGTCATTTTCCCCTGGAACTGTACTATTTCTATACTAGAAGTTATTATACAGATTATTTTGACATAATTCTTGACATTTATACTTTCAGTATTAGATTCAATGATTAGTTATACTAAAGTAGGATCATATGTTATCATGGCTTCTATACTTAAGCTTTGTATAGTTCAAATTCAACTAGGTAATTTTAAGTTCAAATTCAACTAGTTGATTTTCAGTTCAAATTCAACTAGGTGATTTTCAGTTCAAATTAAACTAGGTGATTTTCAGTTCAAATTAACTGGGTGATTTTAAGTTCAAATTCAAGTAGGGTTTTTCCAGTTCAAATTCAGCTTGGTAGCTTTGTATTCTTTAATTTTTTGTAAATTTGAATATCTTTTTGACCATCATTTTTTCTTTAAACTGAGGATATTTCTTCAGTACTTAAAATCCTATGCCATGCTGTTTAAACATAGCAAAAATAAAACAAGTTTCTTTCAAACTTATTTACACTAAACATTCTGAAAAATAACATCAAGGAATAAGGTTTCATTCACAAAACAAGAACAAAGGGTGTTTCTTTTAAAATTTAACAGTGCAAAATTAATCTAATTTTAATGATTCTTTTATAGAAAAAAATAAGCTATAAATGCATTTGTCAAAGAAAGAGCTGGCCATAAATTTAGGTCACTGTTTTTTTTCCTAGGTGGCGCTGCATAGAGTTTTTAGTGGAAAAAAATGCTGCTAAACCAGAATATACATGACAGTAGCAAAGATTATGTATTATGATTGTAGAAGAAATATTCAACAAAGTATTCTACCTTTTGCACATGCCAGGAAGAACAAATGAAATCAGAAATTATTTCCCAAGCAAAACTATGGGTTACTGCTCAATGATAGTTTTTGGGATGTATAAATTGAAATAACTAACATGTGCCTTATTATGTAATGTGAAATGAAGATGTAGTCACTCTTTCTTTAAAGTGCTCTTATTTAATTACTGATGCTACCCACTCATGGTATGATGCCTACCCACACATACTTATGTTTATACTTTGTATTTCACGACAAAACGTGGACAATTATTCAACATTTCTTGAACATTATGTAGTTCTATGATGGTTTTCTTCTGTTTTATCTTCTGTGTGGAAATCGCCATGGTAACTCTCCCTACTTTCTTTAATGTCTGATAATTCTATTTCCTCAGTCAGTTATCATGCAACATGTCATTGTCATGTATTTCTTTCAGGTATTAATCTTACAACATTATATTGCTTTATTATATTCCGTGGCTATCTAATTTTATAAATCAATATGTCTAAGTGAATGGGGTCTCTCTTCTGTCTGTCAACCGTTGGAAATATCTAAATGATTGCATGACTATAATGTGGGTGGTAAAATAAAGCCTTTCAATGATACACTGTTATTTTAGCTGTCTGAAACAACTATTTACTTTTTATAATAAACACTAATGTTTCAAATTGCTGAGACAAATATGTACATTTTTGCATGGGCACAGGTGTTCGAACACTGGACTTAATATTTTACATTGTTGAAACAACTGAAGGAATTCACTTGAAAGCACACACATGTCTAAAGCGGGAACATTGGAGGTCAAATATCTAGTTGAATAATTCTAGCATGAATTTTGACAGACTTATGGCCTTTTTATACTTAAAAGATTCTTGGTTAAGGTTTTTCGCTTACAATTTTTGTTGTAACTACTTAAGGGATTCACTTTGGAAATTTGAGTCTTCATATAATGTGGTTACCATTTGAGATTATTTACCAAGGTGTAAAATCTAGCACAAATTTTGACTGAATTATGGCCCTTTTGTACTTAAAAGTTGTTAGATTAAGTTCTATATTATAAAATCTTAGATTCTGCAGTTTACAGTGATATAATCACCAGGAATTAATTATCACCAGAAATATTATAGAAAACCATTGTTTAATTAATGTTCCAACTACATTCTAACAATGATAACGATTTTTCATTATAGCAAAGTAAATTAAATATTTTCTTCATTATTTTTTGTTCTGTATCATTTATCATCTCATGTTTTAATCATAGAAATGTTTTAATTATTTCGCTGAAGAAAACATGAAATGTGATTAAAATCGTCTAACATTGATGAATAAGTTTGTGAAATTGAATTTTCAAATTAAAGTAAATGTCTTGATGGCAGTTCTTTGTTGTCTGTGATATTTATGGGAGAAATTTTGGTTGAAATTTTACAATTTACTATATTATATTATGTGTTTCAACAAGGTTTGGTAAAATTCTTGAGATATCTTATTGATTTCTTCTTGATTTCTTAGGCTTAGATAAATTTTGAATGGAACAGTGCTTACTCAAGCTGATGCATGACTGATAAGTATGATTTTTGTAAAGTATAACTATAATTTGCTATTCTTTTTTTATGATTTTTTAAAATCTTTGATTCAGAGTTTGTCCAGATTAAAGGTTTATTACACTAAAATAATGTTGCAATACAGTAAAACTCGGATATAACATACTCGGTTATAACATACACTCGGTGACAACATACCATTTTTTCTGGCCCGTTTTTCATCCTGATATATAATATACTTAGTATGCTATAATATGGATATAACATACCTCGGTTAAAACATACCTTTTTTCTATGGCCCAGCGAGTATGTTATATCCAAGTTTTACTGTATCTCAGTGAAAGTACCTTTTCATGAGACCTTAGAGTTTGAATTAGGTTTAACCTTAGAAATTGGTTGCAGCAATATCAATCTATTAGGAAACCATGTTAAGTTCAATACATTTAAATATAGATCAACAACATTAACATTTAAAATTCTATTCTTTACGTCTCTATTACCTTGCTATGACAACAATAATCGTTTATTGAGAAGTTCAGCAAAGGTATGACATTTCTTATTTCTCTGTGTCCATCTATTAGATGAATAAATTTAATATAGTAAAACTTGTCATTACTTTAAACCACTTGCTGGACAAGTGAAAATTGATTTGTGTTGGTAAAAATTACACCCTTAATATAGTCAGGCTAATTGACAATTTTGCCCATAACTACAATCAAAGCGCTGAAGGCACTGAATTTGTTCGGGTTTAAAAAGTAAAATGAGATTTCCGGCTCCAACAACATTTGTACACAAAGAACAATTCAGTGATATAAGTAGAACAGCATTGTTCAGGTAGAACAGCATTGTTCAGGTTCAAAACACTTCAAACAATTGACCTATAAATACAGCAGGTTAACCGGACAGGCGAACACACTTTTGATTTGTTTTCACAAAATCACAACAAGTCAAGGGGGCCATTCTTAGAACAATGCAATAATTACCGCTTTAAATTTATCATTTATGCACATTTATTGTACTGCATCTGTATGTAAAATAAATAAAGTCCACTATTCAGACATCATTTAAAGTAATCAACTATGATCTTTAAACTTATCCTATAGAACCATTCTATTACACAAGATGATGTAACATCTCCAATGACAACTGGCACAAACGACAGGGCGTGACTGAAAAGTTGATACCATTCTATTACATAATACGATGTAAAGATCTCTACTGAGACGCTGAATTCATAAGCTTCAGTATAGACAGATTAACAAGTGAATTTCATGAATTATTGCGCCTGTCATAGCAGACGATCATTTTGAATTGCTCTATACTTATATACTGAGGGACTACTTCTGGATACGGTAAATTTTTAAAGTGGGAAAGGGTCTGAAATACCGTATATATATTTGTTCAGGACTGAAGTCCCGAACAAATAAAAACATATTCATTCAGGCTATTGCTCAAGAAATTTTAGGCGATGACTGAGCATATGTTTACCCACAAAATTATAGCACATTTGCAGCTAAATACATTACCTGATATGAATTATATTGGGTAAAATTTTCCAAATTTGACCAATTTCAGACCTCAAAAACACACGTTCAGGGATGAAAGGGTCACACCCCAGGGTCTGCGCATGTGTCCTTATGGAGCAGAGGGACTCGAAATAAACACATATCATTTCTCTCATATATTTTCATGTTTTACAAACAATTGTTGATAGAAATATACAGTGTCAATTTGTATTCCATGTTTGGTTAAGTTATTCCGGTAAATTAGTCTCATTTTAAAACATGCTGCAGAATGTCCCGTAGTACGGGTATTTCCATTGAAATAAGCCTGAAAGTCTTTTTTAATTAGGTCGAGTTCAGTTGAACTTTCAATGGCAAATTTCTTAAGTGATCAAGCTTGTTCCATAATTTCTCAAAAACCATTATCTACAATAAAGTTCCACTATCAAAATTGATTGTCCTTTTAGTGGAATAGTCCTAATATAGAGACCTTGTTCGACTCCAATTAAGCATTTAGGACTTAATAAGGGACCTTAGTCAGTTATTTCCCCTTGTATACTCTTCAAATAGGTAGGTCCAATTAGTTGGATTACTCAGATTTTACCCTTTTCAATGTCATTTTGCCAAAATTAATCTTAAATAACTTTTTGTGAATCATTAAATTTGTTCGAAAATCAAGCTAAGTATTTTAATGGTAAAGAACTATCTAAAAATAATCACTTCTATTAATATCTTCATTGACAAGGAAGATATTAGATAAAATATTTTGTTATCCTTACATAGGACTTCATGATAAAACCCGAGGATTCCAACTGTAAGGATCTACTTACCAATTGGATTGCTTCAGATTTTATCAGGGAAAGATAACTGACTAAAGTCCCTAATTTTGCTATATCCAAGAAGTCTATATAGTGGGGCTTAACTGTTTTATAAGTTGCCTAAAACATTTTTATTGTGTTTAACATCCTTGATATGAGACTAAATGGCTGACTATATGAAAGTTCCTGATGTTCGCTTTCTTTGTCAGTTATTTTTTATTTAAGTAATTTTCACCAAACATGATCAGAATGTTTGTTACAGGATTTCTTATTTGACTCTGAAAACCAGTCCAATCTGCCTTAAACTCCTACGTCATGGCCGGTGAATTGCATGACAGGCATTTGTTGTGACATTTTGTTACCAAAATTTTAATTGCTTATTTGCTTACAACATCTTATTTCCATATTTATTGTTTTGTAAGATATCATACGATTGGTTTTTTAGATCTATTTGTTCAGTTACAGTGACATTTAACAGTACAATGGATAAGAGTACTTGACTTGTTAAAGCTGGTTTTATCTGCTTTGTTCATTTGATTAAATTCATCAACTTGGAAGGAAATCTAATAAATGCTACATTTTTGCAATATGAAGGTCCTGTTTCAATTTTTTTAAAAGTCATGCGCTGTCTGGTAGTTCTGATATATTCAATCTTAAAAGCTTGTCAGTAAAACATTGACGTGAGGTTTCAGTGTTGAAACATTCTCTTCCATCTATTTCAGAATTTATTATGTCTGAACTCAAATCAATATGTCTAAGTGAATGGGGTCTCTCTTCTGTCTGTCAACTGTTGGAAATATCTAAATGATTGCATGACTATAATGTGGGTGGTAAAATAAAGCCTTTCAATGATACATTGTTATTTTAGCTGTCTGAAGACTACTATTTACTTTTTATAATAAACACTAATGTTTCAAATTGCTGAGACAAATATGTACATTTTTGCATGGGCACAGGTGTTCGAACACTGGACTTAATATTTTACATTGTTGAAACAACTGAAGGAATTCACTTGAAAGCACACACATGTCTAAAGCGTGAACATTGAAGGTCAAATACCTAGTATAATAATTCTAGCATGAATTTTGACAGACTTATGGCCTTTTTATACTTAAAAGATTCTTGGTTAAGGTTTTTCGCATACAATTTTTTGTTGTAACTACTGAAGGGATTCACTTGGAACTTCAAGTCTTCACATATGTATATGTGGTTACCATTTGAGATGATTTACCAAGGTGTAAAATCTAGCACAAATTTGGACTGAATTATGGCCCTTTTGTACTTAAAAGTTGTTAGATTAAATTCTGCATTATGAAATCTTAGATTCTGCAGTTTACAGTGATATAATCACCAGGAATTAATTATCACCAGAAATATTATAGAAAACCATTGTTTAATTAATGTTCCAACTACATTCTAACAATGATAACGATTTTTCATTATAGCAAAGTAAATTAAATATTTTCTTCATTATTTTTTGTCCTGTATCATTTATCATCTCATGTTTTAATCATAGAAATGTTTTAATTATTTCGCTGAAGAAAACATGAAATGTGATTAAAATCGTCTAACATTGATGAATAAGTTTGTGAAATTGAATTTTCAAATTAAAGTAAATGTCTTGATGGCAGTTCTTTGTTGTCTGTGATATTTATGGGAGAAATTTTGGTTGAAATTTTACAATTTACTATATTATATTATGTGTTTCAACAAGGTTTGGTAAAATTCTTGAGATATCTTATTGATTTCTTCTTGATTTCTTAGGCTTAGATAAATTTTGAATGGTGATAAGTGAATGCATGACTGATAAGTATGATTTTTGTAAAGTATAACTATAATATATAACAAATAATATAACAAAATTAATCTTAAATAACTTTTTGTGAATCATTAAATTTGTTCGAAAATCAAGCTAAGTATTTTAATGGTAAAGAACTATCTAAAAATAATCACTTCTATTAATATCTTCATTGACAAGGAAGATATTAGATAAAATATTTTGTTATCCTTACATAGGACTTCATGATAAAACCCGAGGATTCCAACTGTAAGGACCTACTTACCAATTGGATTGCTTCAGATTTTATCAGGGAAAGATAACTGACTAAAGTCCCTAATTTTGCTATATCCAAGAAGTCTATAGTGGGGCTTAACTGTTTTATAAGTTGCCTAAAACATTTTTATTGTGTTTAACATCCTTGATATGAGACTAAATGGCTGACTATATGAAAGTTCCTGATGTTCGCTTTCTTTGTCAGTTATTTTTTATTTAAGTAATTTTCACCAAACATGATCAGAATGTTTGTTACAGGATTTCTTATTTGACTCTGAAAACCAGTCCAATCTGCCTTAAACTCCTACGTCATGGCCGGTGAATTGCATGACAGGCATTTGTTGTGACATTTTGTTACCAAAATTTTAATTGCTTATTTGCTTACAACATCTTATTTCCATATTTATTGTTTTGTAAGATATCATACGATTGTTTTTTTGTTAGATCTATTCGTTCAGCTACAGTGACATTTAACAGTACAATGGATAAGAGTTCTTGACTTGTTAAAGCTGGTTTTATCTGCTTTGTTCATTTGATTAAATTCATCAACTTGGAATGAAATCTAATAAATGCTACATTTTGCAATATGAAGGTCCTGTTTCAAGTTTTTTAAAAGTCATGCGCTGTCTAGTAGTTCTGATATATTCAATCTTAAAAACTTGTCAGTAAAACATTGACGTGAGGTTTCAGTGTTGAAACATTCTCTTCCATCTATTTCAGAATTTATTATGTCTGAACTGTTATAATTTTGTCTTTAATTGTCTATACATTATCCTGTCTGCTATGAAGTAACAGGAAATTTATATACTTAAACACTTTAGGAGCAGAACGTTATTTTTCAATTATGACTGTTAGTAAATCAATTTGTAATTTTAAATTTTAATGTATGGAAATTTTGTAAGGAAATTATGTCTGTAAATTAGTCTGAATCCGTGACAGTTACTTAAATGTCTTTACAAGTTGTGTGCAGGAAATGATTATCCTGTCAAAGTTATGATTTCCTCCCTCCCCCTGACTGTTTTAAAGCAGGTTTAATGAATTTCGTGTCGCCTGACTTGGTGAAATAGCTGGCACTTGTGTCAACAGCTTTCTGTTTTACTTGTCTGGGACATCACTTTTTCACCTGTAGTTTATTAGTGGCTATTTGGCTTAGTTATCAAGACGATTGTATCCAATCAGAGAAATTTTATTGTCCAAGAAAAATTAAAACTTTAAAGCAACCATTCTCATAAACATTGTATAAGGCCTGGCTGGAATGTACGGATACATATTTTACAAATCTCATTAACATCAGGCCATTAACACTCTACTATATTACTGTTACAATAGATCTCTAGGTTTTGTTTTACATTCATGTTTAGCATTAATAAATTTTATTCAACTGTCAGTTAGGCATACATTTACCCAGCTGATTTAAATACTTGCTGCACACTTCTGTTCTCATGATTTGTAAAATATATATAACCATATTTATGTGTATGGAATATCAAACATATATCTTTGGTTTAAATCAGTTGAGTCCATGTATGCACCCAATTAGTGTATCCAACGCTTCCATTTTATTAGCATGACTTTTTGAAGAAAATGAGAGCTATTGCTATCACTTTTACCAAAATGTTGAAATTTGATTAAATTGAAATATTAATAGTTCCTTATGAAGATATTTAAATGAAAGTTGATATGCTTATTCATTGATACTATGTCTACTTAACTTTGAAGGAACGTTACTATTGATGTATGTTTTAGGAGTTATGCCCCTTTTATATTTTACAAATATGAATTTGTAATTCTGTTTGCCTGATTTATTTCCTTTCAAAAATTAAGGTCTGTCTTGAAATCATTTTTGTTTAAAAATAAGCCTTGCCATGAACAATACACCCGAAAAGTCGAGCGCGCTGTCCTTGGACTGCGCTTGTAATGAGATTTTATCACATACTGATTCTGTTGAGTCAAGTTTTGTTTTATTTAATTTCAGGGTCCTCATTTA
The DNA here is from genome assembly GCA_025267735.1 of Mactra quadrangularis. Taxonomy (NCBI): domain Eukaryota; kingdom Metazoa; phylum Mollusca; class Bivalvia; order Venerida; family Mactridae; genus Mactra; species Mactra quadrangularis. The sequence continues at coordinate 34,569,348 of CM046308.1, read as the reverse complement.
GAGTTGATATATGCTGCAGCTCAGATGGCTGGTCTTTATAATCCAAAATTAATCAGAGTAGAACATGTAGCTTTTGGTGTCGTTCTTGGTGAAGACAAGTAAGGAAATTAATTGTGTTAATATATTTGTTGCCCTGGTTACCGATGTAACATTCTCTGATTAAGATTGTATCAGAGAAATTTGTTGTTTGCGCTCGGAATAGTTAATTACAATTTGTTCTTGTATAGTGTAGAATTGCTTTTATCTAAAAAGATGAATGTTTCTGTTGAATTTTCTTCGGAAAATTTACTTACATTACATTGCTTTGCTTCAATATATTGTTGGAAAACTTCTGTTTATGACCGACATTAGCTTCATGAATAATTTAAATTAGTTTTAGATACTTTATGTATAATTGTAAATTTTGTCTATTCGTGCATTTGTGCATTGTCAACAATTTGCTAAAAGACATCTTGTCTGAAAACATTTAGGCATAGAGCTACTATATTTAACATGTTGATTCATTTCTCTTTATAAAGAGATTTTGGGAATTTCCTGAACTTTGAGGTGTTTATTATATTTATGCCTCTTGACTCTAAATTTACCTTAGATGTATTGGAAATCTTTAGAAATGTATTTTCAGACACTTGATAGACATTTAATAAGTCACCGGTAAATGATCCAGGGTCATACTTTTGGTCTTGGATAAATACATTGTAATATAGGTCATCAAGGACCTCTGGGTCCTGGGTAGGTGATATAGGGTCATCAGTCTCCAAGGGTTTCTTTTTTATATGACCTAGAAAAGTGTTTGAATTTAGTTCTCATATTAATTTTCTGTTTAAACTCTGTCCCGCACTAGGTCTCGGATGAGTAATCTAAGGTCACCAGAAACCTCTTAAATTTTGTCATAACACTATTTGCTTACATTTACAATTGACCATCCGCCATCGGATGCTTTTGATATATCATACTTAGTGTTACATTTCAATTTTCTGTTATATATTATTCATGTTAAACTATTATTTGTACACTGTTGCATATATTTGATAAAAGGCTCAATGACTTTTACAAGTGAAGATATGACATTACGAAGATAGCTAATGTAAAAAGGGATAATGCACTCTCAGCTTTAATTTGTCTATCATTCAAATTGTATACCCTTGTCGAAGACAGATAGTTAATTATTATGTGATTCCATCAAACATGATGGATGGCTGGCTTGGTGTTGAGTTAGAATGCCTTATATGTCTGCTATTAAAATCAATCCATTTTCATTAAATATTTTCCAAACCTGGTCAGAATAAATATTCAGCTGGCTAAGATAGCTTGCTTGAAAAAAGTATTAGTTCAAAATTTTGATGTTGAATTTTGATATGGAAATTTTTGTTAAATTTTGATGTTGAATTTCCGTATTGAATTTGTTGATGAATTTTATTTGTTGAATTTAATTGTTGAAATTTTGTTGCTTTATTTAGATGTTGAATTTGTGTCAAATTTTGTTTAGTGTTATTGCTGAACTTTCATGTTGAATTTGATGTGGAATTTCGATATTGAATGAATTTGTCACAATGTTGTTATTTAATTTAGTTTGTTGAATTTTGATTTTGAAGTAACTTATTAATGTTGATTTTAAGAATATTCATGATGTATATTATCTGGAATTCATCAGGAATTAGATTTCTATGTGTTAATTAATTAAACATTGTTTATATTGAGATTTGCTTTATATAATAACTTGTGTAGGTGGTCATAGGTGAACAGATGAGACAATTTATCATGTAATTTATCAACTGTTTGTCTGAATCTTTGTCACGAGTAATCGCTCACCGACTTTTAACATATAGAAACTTCCATTACATTTACTATAATTGATTCTGATAAATCCGTTTTCTCCTCCTCTGTCTCTCTCTCCTCATGATATGTTTTTGTACTGAGGTCAGTTTCCCATAGGGGCTTAGATAATCATCAGTATTACAATTATTTAAATTATCCTACTTATAGTTATTAGAGCTATTAAAATTGATATTATTTTTTCCAGCTGGAAATTGGTTTAATTACTAATGTTAGTAATCCTAGTTCATGGGTGTTTTTGGTTATACACCTCCTTTTTCATCAGGCAGTATGTGGTAGACAAGTGACTTAACCATGGTTCAAAAGGAAACCATGGCAATGCTACACCCTCATCCTTACTAGGTAATTGCCTACTTTCTCACATGAAGAGCCATGGTAGCTATAGGTTGCTGGGCATAAATTCACTATGTTAGTGACTCCCTTCTATTTCTGTTAAGTGCATTTATTGTGTGGGTAGATTGAGAGAGGAGGCAGTATGTCATGTAGTTTATCATTTATATGTCTGAAAACCACTAGTCACGATATATCTGACCGACTTTAGGATTGTTGAAGATGTTGAAATATAATAGACTAGGTTTTATCTTTTGATATAGCATGTTTCGATACATCTCCATGATTTTATTATAAAGCTGTGGTCTGTACATTATTTTTTGCATGTAAATAATATTATTCCTTGTGAAAAATCTATTTCTAGCTTAAGAGCTGTTCTTTAGTATGTTTGAATGGATTTAACAGTTGTTTTTCAACAAATTTTTGGTTGGGTTTTACACCGTAGCAGCCCATTATATTAGTCAGCCACCCGGCTAGCTCAGTTGGTAGCATGCAAGTCTACTGATCGAGGGTTCGTGGGTTCGATTCCCGGGCGGGGCATACTTTCGTGGAGCTTGGTCATGAAATTATTTCTACGGCCATTCTCGCTCCTACCAATGATTTTAAATCATGTAGGGCAGACTTGTCAGTCACTGACGAAAGTATGTGCTTAGTAGTTGGTTAACAGCTAAATCCAGAGATTTAGCCTTTCCAGGAGGAGTGAGTAGGTTGACTGACCGCTGTTATATGACCTATAATTGTGTTGCTACAGCATTAAACCCAACAAACAAACAAACAAACCATTGTTTTGATATTAGTCATATCACAGCAGTCTGTCATCCTACTCACTGTTCCTGAATTATGCTAAGTCTATGTTTTTAGCTGTTAACCAATCACAGGGTACATACTTCTGTCAGTGACTAACTACTGCCCTACATGATTTAGAATCAGTGTTTAGATGGAGAATGGTGGTAGAAATTATTTTATGATCAAGCTCCCTTCAGAACAACTGCTCACTTTTAATGAATAGATATGAGCAACCTGACAGGGCTAGGAATCAGAGGGCTAGGAATCGGACCAGACTTGCAGTTCTCTGGACAATAACCTTATGTTGATAAAGGGTGTAAAAATTCAATAAAAGCCTTATCAATAAATATAATTGATCTAATTATTATTGATAAGGCAGGGTATCAGTATGATATTTACAATGCCATGTAATGTGACAATGTGAATTTAAATTCGTGATGTAATTCATTCTGGAGATTTTTAGTTCTTTGCGTTTTTTAGCATCATTTGTTATTGGAAATGGAAGCAGTTTTTCTGTTATACAGACCTGTTGCTGTTACATAAATCAATCTGGGGGGAAACTTGATTCTGTAACTGAGGACTTTGCTGAAGAATTTTTGTTGGAAATCTATTTATTTTATGATTTTTGTCCTGCCAGGCTTTGCTGACAGCTGCTGACAGTTGATTTTTCTTGTGGCCCCTTGGGATATTAAGAATGAAATTTAAAACTAAATGTCAGCTTCTATTAATTATTTTCTGAAAGGTTAAGTGTATTTCAAGTTGGTTTGTTATTTTGCATGAAATGGGAATAGCATCAGATTTGATTGGCTGTGTCATTCTTCATATTTAAATGTCAATTTTTATGCCTCATAGTCATTCATTTTGTGTGGGGTAATTTATGATGCCTGCATTGTCTATTTAGAAAATGGACTGGAAAAACATTAGGGAAGCAATTGTGGGCTTTAATGACTGCTCTGTGGTTGATGATATTATGTCAGTGATATTTTATGGTGCTACATATGCTAGCATAATCTCTGACTATGACAATCTAACTTCTTAGCAGTGTGATATAACAAGCAAGTTATGTCCCTTTTAGATTTTTCAATCATGCTTGCATGTTACTTCTTGCCATTACACGTGTACCTTTCAGATTTATCTAATTCACAAATTACTTACTTATTATACCCCCCCTTCGAAGAAGAGGGGGGTATACTGTTTTACCCTTGTCCGTCCGTGCGTCCGTCCGTTACAAAATTTCCGTCGCAGTTTTCTCAGTAACTATATCATGCAGCAGCCTAATATTTTGCATATTGCTTCATCCTATAGTCCCATGTGGTGTAAAGCGATTTCATGCTCCTTGCTCATCTACTTCCTGTTTGTCGCATATTTTTAGATTTTGTTAAATGAAAGTTACATTATGATAGTCATATTTCTCACAGCGGGGGTATCACTAGTGAGCATTAGCTCACAGATTTACTTGTTTGACTTTAAGACTTGCATATATGCCTTTCAAATTGTGCTTCTCCCACAACATTCTAGGAGAACCCCTTTCTACCATTACCTACATTATGTACCTGTTGGGTTTTGAAATAATTTGTTCTGCTCTAAGACATGTCTCTATCAGACCAGGGTTCGATAGGATTCCAAAAACGTGGGAAGAATTCTAGAGATTTTCAGCTAGGGATTCCGTCTTGATCCCTGAAAATTGCCATGAAATGTTTAACAAATAGTGATATGATTCTGTATCCAAAAAAATTTTTTTCTTTAATTTGAGGAATCCCTAAATTAAAAAATGAATCCCTGAATAACTGACAGGGATTCCTTTGGGATCTCTGGTAAAACAGTTAGTGTTAAACCCTGTTTTAGACTTATTTTATCCTGGAAACATGTGATAGTTATGTGATATCTGACTGTAAACAAAGTATAATTAAACTGTAGACAAAATAGATATCTACAGCTTATATGATGGGATTGATTTAAGATTGTATAAGGCTTGATTGTATTCCCTGAAACACTATCTAAACAAATGAGCCTTTCTTGTCTAACATATTTAGTCTCACAATTGTTGAGTCTAGTCAGTAACTGTAGTCTCTAAGTTTTAATGATACAATTCCATTGCTTAAAATCTTCAATTTGTCATTTTCTTTTGTCTGTATCTTTCTGTATCTAGAATTTTTGAACATTGAATACTTAAAATACATTTAGCTATCAGGTGTGCAGGAGAAATGAGGAAATGGTGTGTGAGAGCAGCTTAGCTATGCAATATAATATATAAAAATACTTCAAAGAAATTTTTTTTATAAGATGTAAAGAGATTTTTCTTTGATTCTAAGAAACGTTGGTTTTTGTACAATCAGTAATGTGGGTGTACAATTTAACTGCTATGACACGTAGACTTCTGAAGTTATTATTTCAAAGGCAGCTATATGACAGATTAATAATTGTATCTTTGTATTGTGTATAGACATTTTACTTGTGGTCAGGGTGCAGCAATTAAAGTACCCGACTTTTAATTAGGATTTGATGCTCTGTACACATTAGGTCATTTCATTTCATGGAAATTAAACAATAATGTTTTTTTTCTTTGAGCTTTATCATAAAAAAACAGTTGTTATTTTTATTGAAAATATTTGATGAAAATAATGTAATCTTATATTTATATTCTTTGTAATGAAATAAGTACGATAAAATGATGTCATTTTGCGAAGCAATGACATGATGTTGTAGGAGTAATGGGGTTGCTTTATATTTGTATAAAAATATCTCTATTAACAGAAATGATCAAAACATGAAAGAAACAAAATATTAGTGAATTTTGGAATAAGAACTTTAATTACAAGTTGTGAACGCATAAAGAATTACACTTTCACTTGTAGCTATGTCACTCTGTCTCATGAAAATATGTTTTCTGAGCTCTCTCTCAATGAAACCAAAATCGATCTTACATGAAAGTCGACACACGAAAGTCGACGAATATACTCATTCCAAGTATTTTTTTCGACTTTCATGTAAGATATTTACAAGTTGACAGCTCTTCGTGGTAGAGGTAACAAAATTTTATGAAAGAGGAGACCAGAAAAACTTTGCACCTTTTTATAAGAATCATAGTCAATTTCATAATTTTGCAGTGCAAAGTCAAAAGGATAATAAAAGAACTATGATTATGATATAGGAAAGATATACTATATTCTACATAATTATACCCCCGCTTCGAAGAAGAGGGGGGTATACTGTTTTACCCTTGTCCGTCCGTGCGTCCGTCCGTTACAAAATTTCCGTCGCAGTTTTCTCAGCAACTATAACATGCAGCAGCCTAATACTTTGCATATTGCTTCATCCCATAGTCCCATGTGGTGTAAAGCGATTTCATGCTCCTTGCTCATCTACTTCCTGTTTGTCGCATATTTTTAGATTTCGTTAAATGAAAGTTACATTATGATAGTCGTATTTCTCACTGCGGGGGTATCACTAGTGAGCATTAGCTCACAGATTTACTTGTTCATTAATATTTGGAGTAGTTTGGCCAAAATATTGTATTATTTATGATTCTTGCTTTTGACTTACAATGATATTTATTGTAAGATTTTTTGTGAAAAGTGCCCACTGATTAGTTGAAGTGGTCAACATCACTATGGAAAAATGTTTGCATAAAAAGAGTTAACCTTTACTATAAACTGTATAGACCTGTCTGATATTTGTTGCTTTATTCTTTACTTTGAGCTATTACCACAATATTCATTTGTTTGCAATGAACTTCGTCTCTGTTGTTTTAATTTGAATATTTGGTAGATTTATATTCAATGGTTTATTGATTTGTTTTAGAATTAAGCTAGATAATCTACTTAAAGAATATTTATTGCTTCATTATACTTGCAACAATGGTCTGATAAAGTATTTTATTATCTTACTTCAACTTTTCCATTACAGAATGAATTCTGTTTTATATCCATTACTTAAAATGTCGAAAGTTATGTTTTGCTCTAAATTTTGTCTCTAAATTTTTTATTTCTAGTTATTGTTGACTGACGAGATTTAGGGGCATAGGAATTTCTCTTTCGTCTATTTTTATTTGGGCCAGTCACATTAGTTTTGGCTTATGCCAAATTATGATGTTTTGCAATTCCTGACAACAATGTTTTAGTCAAATTGTGAGGAAACAGTTTACCTACTCCTTGGACTTAATGAGAGGCTAAGATCTCAAGCCTAAAATGAGGAAAGGAGTACCGGTGAATTTTGGCCCTTCGATGATAAATCTTGTCCACTATTGTTTTCTCAGTACCCAATTTCTCCACAAATACTTATTCAGGGGTATTTTATCACATTATGTGATATGACGAGTTTCATTATAGATCATATGACTATTGTCGCTATTAGCTCTATTTTGTATCATTTTGGATTTTTTCCCCTTTGATAGCTGATAGCTTATCAAGCAACACATCTTACTTATAGAGTTCTTGTAAAGGAAAAAAGTTAATGATATGGTGTTACAACATAACTATTCATTTCTTATATATCTAGATACATATCTACAAAAACTGATAGAAGACTATCTTTAATTATAGAGATATATTTTAGTAAAGATAGCAATAATTACTTCTTTTAATATACATATGTATGTTAAATGTATATAATCTGTAGGGTCATAGAAAGAATAATCTTGCTATCATTTTTGCCATTATTATGGAAATCTCTATGGAGTTATGTATAATTATTGTAATAGTTCTAAATCAGAAATTAATACATGTAGTATTAAATGCCGCCCATCCAGCACTAAAGTCTACTGATTGAGGGGTTGTGGGTTTCAATTCCTTTTCAAAATGATGAAATAATGATGGAGGCTGAAGGACTGTTCTTGGTATTCACCAATACTAGACTGAAGGCTCTTTAAACAACTGACTTTCTTAGCTGTATCTTGGTTAAGAACCATAGTTAGAAGTTTGATTCAAACTACATGCTTTTTTATCAGCAACACCGAGAGACAGAAGTTGCCAACATTTAAATTACTTAAATTACATTACAAAAGTTAAAAAATCTAAAAAACATCTCCCTCCTAGGTTTAAAGTTGTGCAAAAGGTTTGTGTTTGGTTATTACTGTTGCTGTTGAACCTAATATGTTTTCAGACTTCTTTTTTGACCATAGAGATGGTACAAATGTGCTTGTTAAAAATATTAGAAGTCGTAATGATTCACTCACTCACTCTTCATTGTAATTAATTGAAAGGAATTGGTTCATTTAATATCTACTTAACAATTTGATTGGCTTTATTTTCTTGCATTGGTTGAAAGAAAAAATGATATCTAGACTTTCTAGTTTAATTGACTCACTAAACACTTGTGTTTTTTCATGACTTGGAGATATTATGCCTGTTGAAAATGACAATTATGAGTCTCATACATTTAATTATAGAAAGGCATCCTGGGAGATCTTACCAGCTTAATTGAAACTGATTGATACCTAATTAAGAGAAATCCCTCCTTGTATAGAAATTTTGTAACCACCGTTGGGGAATTTTATTTTTATATGAAGCTAAGCTTTTTTGCCATGAAGCTTTTTCCTTGTTAATAAATGTCTTCTTTTGATGTGATCGTTAATTAAGATTGAATTCAATAAAGATTTTGAGGTACTTAGTGATTTTATTGTGTTTTTAATTAGTGAGAGATTTAGTATAACAGGTGTGGCTCTTGTCAATGACTAGTTTTTTATCATAAATGTTTTATATTTTCATTATGATTCATGTTGACGTATTTAGAAGAAATATGACCTAGGCTGGTTCCTTTTCCAATATGATACCACATGAGAGCCAGTAACCAGTCTGGTCATTATGGTGTAGGAGTGGTTACATGCATTAAGTATGATGATGTCATTGATGGTGTCATTTGACCCATCATGAACCAAATGTGCTATGTGTTACATGATATTGCAATGAGTTTTGCTGGGTGGTAAAGACATTGGGCTGGTAATCATTAGATAGCCAGCTATGCCATGGTTCGAATCCCATTCAACAACACTGCTACCAAGTTGTTTCCTTGAGCACGAAGTATTGGGGGACTGCATATGGGGAGCAGACTAGAAAGTAATTTATGTAAAAACTAACCTGCTAGAAATTCTGGAATTTTAAGTTTCTGAGTTTCTATATTTTCTGTTCTCGAAATTTAACTAAAATGTTATAAAATACAAGTTTGGATACTTGATAATTTCCTCCAGTTACTATGAATGTAAAGCTGTCATTCTTTTTATAATTTTCTTGACACTGAAATGTAAGCTGTCTGCCTTGAGTGCATTAAAAGATAGTGTGTCCTACTTTCTATCAAGTTTTTCCTTTCATTTCTGACTTTTGGGGCACTCTGCAGAGCTCTCTCAAAGCTAGACAATTTAGAGTATACTCTCTAAATTGGAGAACATGTTTTTTCGGCGTAGCTGTCTAAGCTGGATTTTGATCTACATTTCTGTATAATGACGTATGTCTGGGAATTTCGGAAATCCGCCGTTCTATTGGATGATTTTATAAGCACTGAAAATGACGTACGGGGGAAACAGAGAAAATCCCCTCTTCGATTGGATGGCCCTGACACGCGCGAAAAAATAAAGGCCACACTATTGTAATGCAGTGTTTTACGAAATTTTGCTTCGTTCGTAGATTATTTTTTTTGGGTAGACTTCTATTGCTTTCCAAAGTGTTTTTTTATATTGTAACAATAAAAAGTTACGTGTCAAACACAATATTTTATGGGTAAAATGAATTACGTCTCCAGATGTGAACCAGTTTCTAGTAAAAAGTCTGACATATTACCCAATAATTATTAAGTTAGCCTCACTATGTCCAGTTTCCGGGGCCACATATATTTATTAATCCGCAGTTATTGGTACGTAACTTTTAAGAATAAATTCATAATTTTTGTTCGGTCACATTTATATCAAAATCGAAGCGGGTTTACGGTATTCTGTCAATTCATGTCAAATTCATTACGCATTATCGTCTACATGTTGACCTACTTCCGTTTACAGAAAAACAAGCGTCTGACGATCCCGATTATTGGATAAAATCGGCGCGGAGTGTAATACGTAAAACACGGTATTTTTGGAAAATTTCGGACCAGTGCTCGGTCACCTTGTTTTACTTAGAATATACATAAATATGTGAGATTTTTATTTACAATTGATAGATTATTGTATAAATATTATAAATTTAAATAAATCATAATACTTCTTGAATTATTATAATAATTATAAGTGAAAAAGACAAGGCTGTCCAAATTCTATTTTCTAGCCTCTAGGATTTTCTAGCGGAAAACAGCAGGTGCGCTCGTATCTATCGTCTGCATAAACAGATAAGTGTCTAGATGATCATGATTTGGGGTTTTCCGCGAGCGTTTGACAGGTATGACTAAAATTAGAAACAATACGCGAGGTCCCCTTTTTAATTAATCGAAATTTGCTAGGGGTGACCGAGCATTGGTAGTGACCGAGCATAGGTAGCTGACACTAAACAACATTGAACGGGCAACGGAGATCAAAACAATGGTAAGGATTATTAACAGTCGATTTCACCAAGGTCAAATATGCTCACAAGCTGCAGGTTATCAGTGTACGACAATTGCATTGGCTGTTATATTGTTTACGGTAGGCAATCATGTGCCAAGTCTGCGAAACTGGTCTGCAAATGTTGTTGATGAAGTGATGATGCGTGGTCACAACTTGTATGAGCAAATACTAACGGAGGTCACGGAATCAAAAAATAGGTTTTCACAATGCAATTATCAAAAATCTTCTTGTCTGAAACTACAAGGCCTAGAGCTTTCATATTTGGTATATAACATCATCTGGAGGTCCTCCATCACAGTTGTTCAAATTATGCCCATGGGTCAAAATTGACCCCACCCCATGAATCACAATATTACATTGAATTATATAAGAAAAGTTCAAACAACATCTTCTCTTGAACCGCTTATGATAATTTGCCCAAACTCAACAGGAATGGTCAGTGGGTGGTTTCCTACCAAAATTGTTCAAATAGGTCTGATTGGTTGGATAAGTAGGTCACTGGGTCAAAAAAATAGGTTTTAACATTAGTGGTCCTCTGTAAATGGCTCTTCTGTGACCTTTGACCTTTTCTTCAGGTGAGCACCCAGGGCCCTTTGGGCCCTCTTGTTTTTAAATCGACTCCGTTTGTCTTTTTTAAAGACATTTCTTGTTACTCTTCAGCTTAAAGATAAGTTTAGTGTACTCACCAATTTCTCTCTAATTTAGAAAAAAACATTTGATATTTTTCAGTAAAGATAACTTAAGTGTACTCATCAATTACTCACTAATTTAGGGAATCCTTTGGTACTCTTCAGCTTAGAGGTAACTTAAGTGTACTCATCTATTGCTCTCTAACTTAGAGAACCATTTTGTACTCCTCAGTGAAAATAACTTAAAAGTGTATACATCATTTTATAACCTCAATAGAGTCATAGTTGAACTGAAATCCAATCTAGACTTTTCTCTATTTCCTTATAATTAAATCTAATAGAACAGAGAAAAAAAATGTTCTTGATAATATTGGCAATAGATGAAAGTTGTGAAATATATCATAAAGTTAGGATTGTAAATCCATTGAGACTTAGCTCAATGTCTTTTTTACAATCAGTTTACTATGGTAAACAAGTTTATCCCTTCCATAGGGACTAGCTATTTGATTTATTAGTCTGTGCTTTGAATTAATGAGTGGTACCCATTTTATGTTTTGTGACATGTATGTCATTTTCTCCGTGTGTAATTGCTTGTCCAGTAATCAGTACGCTGACTTGAATGTCAGAAATACTTGGGATACTCTAATGGAATGCCATTTAATATTTTTAACACATCAATCTTTATAAGTTGTCACTGATTCCTCTCATCTATGTATAATTCTGTTTTTGTTGTTGTTTTTTAAAACCCGGGTCGATAGTGCAGTTGGTAGTGCGCCGGGATTTGGATACTTGTGCCCGTGGGGGTGCGGGTTCAAATCTCACCTGGGGAGGTTATACCCTTCCATTAAAATTTGACAATAATGTCGATTTTCCTCCATTGATTAGATAATATGGAGAAGTTTCCAGCCTTGTGGAAGGGTAGGTGAGTACTGGTTATAGACAAGGATCCAGGAAAGCTAGGTTAGGTGCGCTGGATGCCGTAAAATGACCTAAATTGTGTTGACACGGCGTTAACTCCAATAAGTAAATTGTTTTTTATTTGGACATTTTCACAATTTATCATCATTTTTTACTAAGATTCGGACAGCCTGCTCAATTTAAACCAGCTTTTATGGAATAGTAATCTTTACCAGTACTCAATTTACTTTCCACTTTGAATCACAGCTTCTCAATATCAAACAAAGGAAATTCAACATTCTTGTCAAATGTTCATTGAAGAGAATGTCCTCTAATGACATGTATGGGCTGTGGTTGAACATGGGTTACTAGTAGATGTGGTGTAGATCATGCTTACTTCTGCATTGCTGTTGTGTTATGGGTTTTGTTTTTGCACCAGGGTCTGTCCACTCCTTGCATTATGTGCTGACCCTTGCTTAAACTTCAGCATAACTTAAGGGTCTGTATGAAGAACCTTCTTCCTCTGCCGGTTCTCTTACTTTCTCAGCAGTGCAACCCCCCTTACCATTTCTCTGGTCAGTCAGGCTTGGAACCGGCTTTGGCAAATATTTTGTGCTTTCTTCTGTGTCATAGCTCTATACTTATGAAATCTGTCAATGTCATAAAAATTGTTCCAAATCTTGTTACCAAGATTCATGCAAACAAGAAATTCTGCTTTGATGTCTTTAAAATCAATTAATGCCTTTGTTGTTCATTATATTTTAATATGTTTGAAGCCATAAATATCAGAATCTCATTAATTTTGTTCACGGAAGAGAATGAAATATTTGTTTGCCTCATTACCTCAAATATCAAAACTTGCAGCACTAAGAAAAAGTCCTCTTCATAAACTCTGTTTTTTTCTCTTTTATTTCCTCCTTTAATTTGAAATGTTTTGGTTTTTATTGGTGTTTTGCATGTGAATAGAATTTTGCATATGAACAGTGCCTTAAAGATTCTGTTATGACATAAAGTCAGCTAAAATGAATTATTCAAATGTTCACTTACTTCTGCATTTTCTCAAAAGTGACTCTAAAAATTTCCATTTTTGTTGATAGTTGGCATTGAAATGATTTTATAAAATGTGTTGTACTCTAAGAATAACAGCTTTCCAAAAATAGCTCAAAATTGACATTTACTATAAATTTGACTGTTAATAACTAGTTTTAAGACCCTTGTGATAAAGTGCCATATGTGTGCCATTTATTGCTTCTAGAAAGATATTTATTATTATAGGCTGAAATGATAAGAAATAAAAACTGATGTTATAAACTACAATAGTCTTTAAGACTTTATGCTTGGTCCTACTATTTACTTTGTACATGTGCGTATAGTTGTACTGTTAAACCTGTTTTAATGACCATATATCTTCAAACAGTCACCTCATAACAATAGCCATTGTATTGATAACAACACCCTCTCAATAATAGCAAACACTTGGCAACAGCGGTCTCAAGGCAGCCATAAAAACAATTTCCTCTTAATTATAGCTACCTTTTTCAAAACAACCACCTTTTAATAACAGTCATGTCATCATCAATCTTCTCTCAGCAACAATCACTTTTCATCAACAGCAAATTCTCAAAAAACCAACATGTTTCTTAACAATAGCCTCCTCTCAACATTATCTCATCTCAACAACATCCATCTGAAATTAATCCCTGTCACACTTTTTTTCCTATATGCTACCTATAAGCTCAGTTGGTAGTGTGCAAGTCTAATGATCGAGGGGTCGTGGGTTTGATTCCCGAGCTGGGCATACTTTCGTGGAGCTTGGTCATGAAATTATTTCTACGGCCATTCTCCCTCCTACCACTTAATTATGTAGGGCAGTAACTGTTGTCAGACACTGACGAAAGTATGCGCTGAGTAGTTGGTTAACAGCTAAATCCAGAGATTTAGCCTATCCAGGAACGAACAGTGAGTTGGTTGACTGACCGCCGTTAAATGACCTATACAATGTGTTGCTACGGGGTTAAACCTAACAAAAATAAAACAAACAAACATTTTTTCCTATGATAATGATCAATGGCTCTACATACTACCTGACCAGGGACCAGGAAATTCGCCGAAGTCAATCGGTCCAAAGCCGTCCGAGTACCGGATACGGGTTTTAACGTGTACCGTACGGACCCGACCGTTTACTGTACTTTATTCACGACCATGTTAGTACTTATCTTTTGCTCCCTTTTATTAGGAATGCATACGATACATTGGCATTGTTTGTTTAAATTTTTACAAAACTTAACTTCTATCTAGCATAAAAACGTGTTTTCCGAAATTACTCCCCGCAATCGTCGTTCAGTTCAATAAACAGAACTTGAAAAAGGCTGTTTCATCTAGTTCTAATGTTGTTGGAAAACTCCGTCATAATGTGGGGGAATTATTTTAACTGCGCATGCGCAAAAAACGGGTCCAAAGTAAATGTCTCTCATTTAAGCATCGTTTGCAAACGTAAAATAATGATAATTTTTTTTAATTACACACGTAGATTAAAACGTTTCTCAAACGAAGTGACGATTTAGCGTGGGTCTCGAAAATGTATGACATCTCATCACAATGGTCCAAGCGGTTTCGTTTAACACACAAAAGATTATCAAATCGTGCATAGTACACCTATTTATAGATAAATTAATGACAAAACTGTTCGTTTTGAAAATTATTTTCGTTGAATTTGGAATTTAGACCAGTTCATTGTTATTGTTATGATGTCTATAAATAGTAACAAGGGGATGATAAAAACTAAAGGTAACCGTTCGCTGGTTGGCAAGAAATGATAGCGAGTAAATACAATGAAAACACAGTAATTTTAAAATTGCAATTACTAAGTCATTTGTCATCAAACAATTAAGTATTTTATATCACTAGAAAGGTCTTGAAATTCATATTTTGAATATTTAAAAATTATTTGTCAAAAAAGAATTGTTTTTTATAAGCGAGTGTTTAAACCTAGTGCTTCAAACCGGCAAGAAGATAGACAAATGATAGTTCAAATGACAGGTTTAAATCACCTCGTATATTTTTTTTAAATCAAAATTTTGGCAATTTTTTAAAAATATGAATTTTAAAAGCTTTCTTTCAATATAAATATAAAAATCGGCCAACAAATAAAAAAGTTATCTTGACTTAAAAATTCTGCTGCTATCAAATGTATGTAAACTTTGGTTTCTTTCTGCCAAACAGTAAATCAGCCAAAATATAGGTAGCATGTGCTTGTGACGTCATCCGTAAACTGGTCCTTTATCATTTGTTCATCAAAGAAGAGAGAAGTGAGGTTGAATTTTGATCATCAACAACTGTACCTTCGATTTATAAGAATTTACGTAGATACATGTCCTAAGATAATTTCTTATTATGCACACCTCAATTTAAGACGTAAAAATAAATCAGAGACATAGATCTAATTCCCTGAATAAATCAAGAATCAAGTCAAACAAATTAAAGATTAAACGAATACCTCAATCAGGAATTGACAACAAAAGCAATTAAATTGTTTTCTTTAATTATTCATAAAACATTCTTTACAAAACATTGTTTTTAACAAGTTTACAGGTTTCAAACAGACCGATTGAAAAACGTAATCGGTTCGATGGACACTATTAAGTAAGAACATATTCTTCTGCTGTTCTTCAAATTAATCGAGTGCAAATCAAGCGTACCTTGCTGTGCTCGATCTTAAAAAAATATCACTGCGTCAACCCCCGATGATACATGTAACCATGGATACATATACAGGGTCCTTGATATAACCTATGGACAATTAAGCAGGATATTACTGCAATAAACAAGTGGGTTTATTCAACTGATCGATGTATGATAACATTTTATCAATACGTTTTCTTGAAAATTATGAAAATTAAAGGTTTGAGGGCAAATTTTGCGAGTTTTTCCCGGACCGATTTTTTTACGGATTTTGAAATCTCAATCGGTCCAAAATGAAAAAATCGGTCCGAAAACCGAAAAACCAGCGATTTCCTGGTCCCTGTACCTGACTATCATAGCCCATCCTTGGTAACCCAGGGTATTAATCATAATGTATCAGTATGTATGATGATCTTAACCACTCTAATGTATTATTGCTACTACTGTAGCCTGTTCAATTACCCTAAATGTTCTAAAACGTTCTTTAACGATACATTCAGAACTCCTCTGCCATTCGCTGTGAATAATCTCGGACATATTTAGACACTATTTTGAAACTACCAGTGTTGAAGTAAACAAATATACGATCGTTCAGGCAATGAGTGAAGTTTCGCTTTTAGTCCATAAATTTTGAAGCATAACTCATTGCATTAATGATCGTATATTTGTTTATTAGATTAGATTATTTGCAGCGAAAGGCCGAGGGGTTCCGAATGTATCGTTACGAGCGTTTTGAAACGTTTAGTGTAATTGAACAGGCTACTGGCTAATGTTGAAAGGTTTCACTGTAGAAACAATAGAACACAGATTTCAAGTAAATATTACAGTAGTTTTGTTTATCATTTAGTATAAATAGCCTGTCCTACCTATTTACAAACATGTCAATGTTATAGACATATCAATGTACTCAGTTTATTTTTCTGGCCTCTTAAAGCTAGAGGGTATAACACTATATGTTTATATAATTGTTCTAAGTTATACATCAAAGGGTTTTATACATGTATATTAGCCATATAATATACATGTAAGTGATAAGATATAATTAGTGTTCGATTCAATTCCTACTGTACTCATGTACTTTAAAGATCGATCCTATCCAACAGAAATAAATCATTATCCCCTTATCAACAAATCATATAAATGAAAAACAACAACAAAACATATGCAGTTAGGAACAGGGTTGCATTGTGTATTATCGAAATAATATATAGGGTCCTAGTTAATTCTAATCTTTGCTTTGAATTTTCATAGTCTGATTTATTACCGGTACACTTTTATTACAATAATGGGGAAAATTATCACCTAGCTCGACTGTTTGAAACAAGCCATTTTAACTAGCTCCACTCATAGCAAAAATTAACTGCATGACCAAGTGGTTGCGACCTTTGAAGATTATTTGATAGCCAGCTCAGTGTTGGTTAAAACGACATACAAAACCTACCTAGTTGTTTCTTTGAGCAAGAAACACAAAACTGAGGGACCAGGGACTCAAGAGTGATTTGTATCAGTTGTAAGAACTAGTTCCACTATCAAGCTAAAATAAATAAGTATAAACTTTCTATTAAGTGCCATTGATCGGCTGTCTCTTATTGTTAACACCTATTTTGTTTATTGTATTTTATATATATGACACAGACAATGTGACATATGCTGGTTATGTTGACAATGTCGTAATATATATTGGTCTACAAATCAATGCCATATTTACATTAATTTGTTGTAATAATTAACATAACAACAGGTGGTTATCTATGAATGACAGATTATTGTTATTTAAGGTATATTTTATGCTATACATTGGTAAACTTTATTAATTGGCTTTCCAAGGAACTGGTCTGTCAATTTTTATTAATTTGTTTCATGTGGACTCTTTGGATGAAAATACCTCCCAGGGTTGCCACTAATAAACTTAGATTATTGTTTATGTAAATGGAACTGATTTTTTATTAGAAAATGTAATTTTTTGGTCATATATAGGTCGTTTGCGTTAAAGCTGGACCCCTAAAATCATGAAATATCTCAATAACTATCGGATGGAATTAACTCAAATTTTGTATGTGATCATAACTAGCATTTTCCTTCTCAAATCCAAAAATTCAGAATTTTTCTTTAATTACATAACATACTTCCCATAGACATGCAATGCAAATTTTGAAGCCAAAAAGCGACTTTTGTTAAATGGGTATGTGCCATAATCAGAACAGCCACATAACAGTAGATACAAAATAATAGCTAAATGTGAGGCCCGGTTAGAAATTTTATTTGATAACAAAGTATAACAGTATATACAAACTCAAACATCATCATCACTGTCGTCTGTGTCGTCAAAATCTATACAAATTCTTCACGTAGGATTTTAAAGACGGGCCTCTGCTATACAATTCAGTAGACCGTCGAGTGTTTATTTAAGCGACAAATTTACAGTAAACGCACGGGACTTAGTATAAATACACTGGAATATGACAATGATATAATCAGAACAGCTTATTTTACCTCCCGCCGGATTTTTGATAAAAAATTCCAAATATTTTGCATTGTACCTTATGGAAAACTTTTTTATCTATCTATCAAAAATTCTGAAAATTTAAATCCTAGAAGGAAAAATTGAAATAAGATTGTATTAAATTTTTTAGCAAAATCGCTGTTATAGTTTTAAAGATATTTACGGCAAATAGGGGTCCAGCATTAACGCAAACGACCTATACTTTGTTTGTTTGTTTGTTGGGTGTAAAGCCGTAGCTACACATTTTATAGGTCAGTCAACCTACTCACTCCTCCTGGAAAGGCTAATCTCTAGATTTAGCTGTTAACCAACTACTTAGCGCATACTTTCGTCAATGACTGACAACTGCCCTACAAAATTCAAAATCATTGGTTGGAGGGAGATTTATAATGGCCGTAGAAATAATTTCATGACCAATCTCCAGGAAAGTATGCCCGCCTGGGAATCGAACCCACGACCCCTCGATCAGAAGACTTGTGTGCTACCAACTAAGCTACCCGGGCGGTGGCGGTCATATACTTAATAAAGAAAATAAAGTGTGGTGTGATGTCGTCAGCACAAGGAATGACCTTAGCTAAGTGATTTGGTCACTGAACTTTAAACCTGATCATTTTAATAGTCAACCGTGGCCGTGACATGTGGTTAGCATGTCTGACTTTGAATCCGGAGATTTCAGATTTGAGCCCAGTCATGGTAGGTCATACCCTTTACATAAGTTGTCGACATCGTGGTTGAGTAAGTTAGTACTGGTGATAGAGAAGTGTCCAGGAAACCTATAGTAGGAAGAGCTGGCCGTTGTATATATAACCTAAATATGTAACCCGGGTCGATAGTGCAGTTGGTCGCGTGCCTGTATTTGGAATTACGTGCCAGATGGGGTGCGGGTTCGAATCCCACCCGGGGAGGTTATAACCTTCCATGAAAATTTGACAATAATATTGATTTTCCTTCATTGATTAGATAATATTGAGAAGTTTCCGGCCTTGTGGAAGGGTAGGTGAGTACTGGTTATAGACAATGGTCCAGGAAAGCTAGGTTAGGTGCGCTGGATGCTGTTAAATGACCTAAATTGTGTTAACACGGCGTTAAATCTAGTAAAAAACAACAAAACACCTAAATATGTGTTAAATATACAAATTTATTCAGTTAGTTGATGAGCTCTAATTCTGCAAGTCTTAATAATTTCAGTCCTTGATAGTTTAAGTTAAGCAAGCAAGCAAGCTGACTAACATTACTGAAAAAAGTTTCCCTGTCTAAAATCAAGAGGAACCAGACAAAACAATCGCTATGGGTCAAATTGTCTCAACTCTAGTTTTGTATTAAATTAAGTCAGAAAAAAAATTCAGGAACAAATTTCAGGAATTAAGTTGATAAGTTAACACAGTGCCTCTGGACAAATTGTTTCTATATCCTATTAACTTTATCAGTGCTAGGTCTCTTGAATCAAATAACATAAAAGCATTGTGTTAAGACTTCACTAGCTTCAGATTCTTGGATAAATATGATAATATCATTGTTACAGACAATTCTTGTCTTCTGATTGTATGGAGAGCAATAATTTTATTGATGATTTTGTTTTCTCTTCACGTTCCTTGCTTTTTAGTGTGGTATGGTACAAACACTTGAGTGCATGAATTCATCATTGATCCAAAATAGTTGTTTCCTTAGAATTGCTTTAGGTTTGTTTTCTATGGTTAGGATTTAACCATTTAGCAGCACATTGTATAGGTCATATCATGTTTTTTTAGGTCTATCCTACTCAGCTGTGCATCGGCGTCAGCTTTGGCGTAACACTTCTTGGTTAAGTTTTTAGGTGCAACATTTTTGTATCATTTATATCTTTGCAAGTACTGGAGAGATTCACTTAAAACTTTATTACGGGGTTACATGTACCATTGAAGTTCAAATACCAAGTTACATAACTCTAGGATGAGTTTGGACTGAGTTATGGCCCTTATATACATAGAAATTTCTTGGTTAAGTTTTTATGTGCAACATTTTATCTTTACAACTACTGAAGGGATTCACTTGAAACTTCACACATGTCTACAGGGTTACTAATTGATGTCAAATACCAAGTTGCATAACTCTAGCATGAATTTTGACTGGGTTATGATCCTCTAATACTTAATTTTTTTTTGGTTAAGTTTTTTGGTGCAACGTTTTATTTTTGAAACTACTGAATGGACTTACTTGAAACTTCACTCATGTCAATGGGGCTAGGAATGAAATTCAAATACTAAGTTGCATAACTGCAGCATGAGTTTTGATTGGTTGTTGCTGTCATTTACACGAATACCCAAAATTGTCCAGCGCGCTGTCCGTGGACTGCTCTCGTTTATTTGGGCAATGATAGTCTGCAATGGCAACCATGCTTCACGACAGGACATATAGAGGTTTGCAAAGTTTGGCTCCCAATTATAGTCTCCAAAACTCACAGGTTGAAAATTCTAAGATACTATGAATTACATTAGGCACCGTGAAACTTCACAGTTAATAACTGGACAGTCTACTAAGGTCCTGTGAAGACCAAAATATTATAGAACCTGTCATTGGATCCTGAAAACATGCAGATCTAGAATGACCTTCAATTTTTTACATGATTTGTCCATCCGTCTGCCATGTTTCTTGGTAACTGTTCCTTGTTCCAGTATAAAGACAGTCATAGAAAAAATGAACAAAGCATAATAGATAGTAAGGTTTTAACTTACTTATATTATTCCTTGTTAGTAGCAATATAATGATGAAACATTTCTATAAAATATGACTTTTAGATCTCATTAAGGAGAATATCAGCTTCCTTCTATCAATTATCTTAGTGTTTTACTTACTTTACAATGTAGGTAATAGGACATAAATCAGACATAAAGTTGTTATATAACCATACACCTACAACTGTGGGAGTTTTATTCAAAGTTATGTAATATTACAATATGTGCGGATTTATTCCTCTTTCTTGATTTATGATCTTAAATTAAAATGCTGAAGAAATTTAACTTGTTTAAACAGGTAAAACAAATGTTACATTCAACTGTTTGGTTGAGATGAAGGGTTGATAATTGAGATTTTTTAAGTCTTGATGTTATGGCAACTATAAAATATGAAATTACTATGAAAATGTCTGAATTGCTGACAAATGCTGTGGAAGGGTGGTGAGTGGGTGTTTCAAATTATGTTTTTTTGTGTGTGTTAAAACATTGTAAATGGGTTAAGGATATTATTGATTTGGTGCCAAAATGGGTATCTTTTGTATAATTGCTGGCTCTAAAACTATCTTTATTCCGAACTTCAGCCTTTTAAACTCTCCTGTGAAAAGCAGATTTTCATTTCATGAAATGTTACTGAATTGCTGTTCATTTAAAACCATGGGTAGAAGCTCATGAAAATCCTAGGTACAACAGTATGTTAATGAACCGAAAGTTCATGAAATGGCAGTTTGAGAATACTTATATCAGTTCATGAACACCTTATCAATAGTTCATGATCTTTTCATGATTTGTTCATTAAGCCATGAACTACGTTTTGCATTGGACTATCTTAACTCAAAGCTATTGAATATTTTATTTTTACTACAGCTCTTAACTATTTAACTCTAATTTATAACTAATTTACCTTTTTAACTACCTTGTTTTTAAACTGCATTTTAGCTCTTAAACTACTTTAGCTCTTAAACTTCTTTAGCTGTAAAACTACTTTAGGTCTTAAACTTCAGCTCTTAAACTACTTTGGCTCTTAAACTACCTTGACTAGCTTTAAATTGAATGATAAACCAGATGTTGACAGATTAATGTTGACTAAGAATAAGTTTTCTATTGTTTACCATCAGTATAAAACATTTTAATCTCTCTGATTTATAATAACTCTTAAGAATGTAAATATTATACAAATCATGAACTGTCATGCTAACATTTATACAGACAGCTGTCAGTAAATGTGTGGGTTGTCTGGTGATAACATTGTGTATTGATCTTATATTTCTAAATATTTTCTTTCTTGCCATCTTAAGTCAATAAATATACAAATCTGTTGGAAATTATGTTTGTCTTGTCAATAAAAACACATCAAACATGACTTGAGAATTGACTAGTTTATGTTGTTTGTTAACACTAAGTCTTGTTCATGCTTACTATAATTAGAAAATGATGGAGAGCCAGATTTTCATCATATTTTCTCCTTTTTGAAGATCTTTTGGTAATCTATTTATAGAAATTGTAGTACCTCCTTTTTTGAAGAGTTGCTTGTTGTGTGTAAGGTGGAGAGCTTTTGATGATTTTTATGGAATGTGTAGTACCTCAAGTTTTAAAGTTAGTTGTGGCTTGTTACCTTCACTTTGAAAAGCGTTTAGTGATCTATTTATAGAATATGTAGTACCTTCATTATTGAAGAGTGATTTAAGTGATAATGTTTCTCCACCATGAAGAGCTTTTAATTTTTTTTACATCAATATTGTCATGAAGATTTGCGACTGAGACCAGAGAGTTTGCCCAATAGACTTCAATCAGATTTCAAACTTTTACAGGGGTGCAAACAAATATGTACCGCTATAAACAAAAGTATGTCCATACAGAAAATAAAAAGATCAATTTTAAAACACATAAAATATGTTCTTCAGACTTCATCAGTTGGGTGGAAAACCTGATATTTTTAGCGCCGGATAACATCTATTGGACAAGTTTAATGAAACCAGGGCCCATATTACCTAATGTTGATAATAATGTAAAAATAATGATTTATGACAAACTATCCTTAACTCTTTGATGTTTTGTAAGAGATCTCTGCTGATTTGATCATTATTATGTAACTAAAAACTTGTGTACAGTCGGTGTAAAAAGCTCAACAGAGCTTATGTTATTTGTTATATATATCCGACTTATGAATAGAATTTACTTGACATGAGTGAGACAGCAAATTACATTGAAGTTTTATGGTTTGTTTTAGCAGTAATGTTTTATTCATTTATTCTATTGATAAATGCTATATCATGTTCAACAAATATTAGACAAAATTACTTTTATGCGGTGGTAGAATATGTTAGACATTTTACAGCGTACAGTGCCCACCTTAAGTTTAGAGACAAAATTTTTTCCCCCCAAAATTACAGAATTAGGACACATTTAGTTAAAGCCTATTTCACATCACGCTTGCGGCAGCCGTACAACAACATTTTCTGAAAAAATCGCAGAACTTCGTACGAACGCCGCAAGACAGTCGTGCGTTTTTCAGGTGATCGCATCGTCGTAGACGTCGCAAGTCAAATTTTCAACATGTTTATTTTTCTTGCGATCTCTATGCGATTTTGGACCCCGCAAGACAGTCGTGTGACAGCCGTACGTCATTCTTGAGACAGTCGCACGTCAGTTATAGAATCTTTTTCGTACGTTTGTCTTGCTAAGATCGTGTGACAGCCGTACGGGCATCTTGCGACGCCCTCATTTCGGTCAGAGTTTGTCGTGAGTCGGCTGCGAAACGTACGAAGAACGTAAGAACAACGTACAACAGTCTCACGGCTGCCTTGCGAAAAGTAAGAACCAACCCTGTCGAGTCTATAAATAGCATTCGTATTGTTCGCGCCAAAAACGTCATTCACTTTTTTGATTACGAAGAGGAAGGTATTAATAAATAAGATTTTGTGATACGAGGACCAACACGAAGCAGTAGCTCAGCAAACATGTTGGAACTCATTCGGATGTATCCGACGTAATCACCATGACATTCTCTTTCCAACTCTTGAAAGAGCGTGTAATATTGGCCGAATAAACGACGTCGCTCGAGCCATGGTTTCACCCACCAACGTCTTTGTCTAGATCTTTTTTGAAGTCGTCTGTGGATCAGAAGAATTACAATTTCGTCTTCCTGATTTTCAGCAGTAAGTGCTGCAATGTGCAATTTACTTGCCAAGTTAGCCATGACTCTGTCAAGACCTACTGTGAAATGAAACCTTTCCCCTGCAGACCCAGTATTTATACCAAAATTAAACAAGAGGAGATAACCCATTCTTTCGATCGCATTAACATCGTACGACTGTCGTACAAGTTTGCGTTTGTCGTGCGATTGACGTACGGGTGATGTACGAAACTTTTCGAAATCTTACGACGGTCTTACGACTGACGTGAGTGTTTTACGGCAGCCTTGCGATCATCCCACAGCAGTCGTACAAAAACTAGGGCATGTGTTGTCGTGCGATGAACGAGCGAAAAATGTACGGTTCGTGAAAGTGTCGTACGACCGCCGTACGACGATTGCACGGAAGTTTGAAGTATCTATGGCGGCTGCGATTCGTCTGCGATTTCGTTCGCAGGAAAATTCGTACGACAAAAAAATCGTAAGGCTGATGTGAACTAGGCTTAATAGTTTTTTCCAACACTATGTTTTTTATTTGTTTGTCTTTTTTTTTTTTTATTAGGCTATTATTGTTTTTCACGTCATTGTATTCTCATATATTGTATATATTTGTAAATGACTATGTACATATTTGTATACGTCAATAAAAGATCTATCTATCTTAAGTCTAATCTAAATTATGGAACCATTATTTTTAATATTTTCAGTACAATCTGTGATAAAATGAAAACAAATTTCATGAATGTATCATGTTTATAAGATTCAGCATCTGACATCCCAAAGCCTCGGAAAGCATGATAAATGTAATTCTTTCTCATAACATACCAGGGTAGTTTGATTGATTATTCCTTTTGCAGCAGTCTCAACTATAAATTGAGCCATATCATAAAAATGAAGCAAAACTCAAACATGTTTCAAAATAAATTGTGTTCATATTTTCGATGGAAGCTATTTATGTCGGCTTACAATACAAAAATATCTCATAACGTTTGATGGGCACTGTACTTGTATAATGTTTTTTCAATGGATCAGAATTGATCAATGGTTAGGACATACAAATAAATACTCATATTTTCAAGCTTCAGAGTACATACAAATATTAGGTTACCATATTCAATATTTATTGTATTAGCTCTAATTGCTATATTGTTCTGAGGAGTATTAATTGATCCTTGGGTTTGATCCAATTAACCTTGGTGAGGTTTGAATAGTTCATATTCCAAACTTGAATTAATGAGTTTCCTACCAAATAAGGTTTGTTTGTCTGGATGCATCTCTGCTGAACAAAGTTATTTCACATATTATTGCTGAAAAATATGCTATGCTGATTGAGTCCTATTCTTCTATGTACAAAATATTGTGTGGGTTCATCCTTGGAAAAGCCAAGTTTTTTTTCTGCTGGGAAAAAACATCAACTTGAGTTCTGAATCAAATTTAATGCACTTGATTTTCATTGGTTTGTAAGACTCTCTAATTGTTAACTCTGACACTTAGTATTAGCATTTCCAAAAATGCTTGAAATCGACATTTAGCCATGTATCACATCTTCTCCTTTGAGTAAAAAGATTCAAGCAATATGCGTCAGCGTTTTAAACTATGCCAAGTCTATTTATAGAATACCGGGATCAGCGTGCCCTGTTAACGATATGTTAAACATTTGGAAGCTTTTGATTCATTGTGCAGAACCTTTGGGGCTGATAAAAATACATCCCATGAACAGGCGCTGGCTGGGATATGTTCCGACTGTGCACATAAAACAGCATTATCATGGTAGACTCAAGAAATTTTCCTGTTTGTTTGGCAAATAGGAACTATATTCAATTTTTTAATAAACCAAAATATTCTGGCAACTAATCGAACGTTCACCGATATGAATCAGTAGGGCGTTCCTTCTGGCGAAGTAAAGCTTATAGCAATATTTATGTGGGCGTGACTAAAACTGGTCTCAGTGGATACTGTTTACGCCCCTTGGCTGATTGGAATTGGATAATCTTCTCCCCTATATTTAGATTCGTCCAAAAGTAGGGAGGACAAGTTTGCATTTTTTCAACAAATTGAGTTTTAAAAGAAAAAAAACATGTAAGAATTAGTTTTGCATTTTCTTGGTCTTATATTGCAACTTTCTTGAAATTGGTACTCGTTCGTATATTGATTATTGTATTTCTGGTAATACAAACAGGTGTCGACAAGTCCTTTCACCCACCCTTAATTTGACTATTTGATGTCCATTTTTTTATCATGCAACCTCAAATGAATCATTTAATTGGTTTAAGGCAACTAGTGTCGAGTACAAAATGCTCAAATCTAAATAATTGCTTATATCGACATTTCTGGGAACAACGATAAATTAGCTCTGCTTCCAAATTTTAAGGAGTATATATATATATAAGACAAGCTTGTGGGTTGATTTTGTTCTTTCCAGATGATAAGTCTCTTATGTCAGACAATGGATTTATATTATTTGGATACACTGATGTCGGTTGATAAAGTTCATTTCAAGTTGAATTTGGGTCACATAGAGTGAAACAATTGTCCACCACTACAAAGGATGATTTGCCTGCCTTTTTCTGACCATGAATTTGTGTTTAATTCTGGCTTTTATTGCTTGTCAAAAAAGTATACACTTTTTCACCCAAATATACAGTCCTAAAAGAGAGCATTTTTAAGTTTAATAGCTATTTTTTCTGTATTTTTTGTAAGTGAATGTATTCTGCAATGTTGGAATTACAAGTATTGTTCCTGCATCTTTCTGTTAAAAAACATATTTTCCTGCATGTTTTGAAATAAATTTATTTTTCTTATCTTTTTTCTGTATCTTTAATAATATAAAGTTGACAAAGTAGTCATAAAGTGATTATTCAGGCAATGACTTTTTCACATCTAAACTTTGTGGACTGATACATCTAAACTTTGTGGACTGATATCTCATGGTGTTTACAAGATTTATTTTTGTATATAATATGTCACTGACATTTATGGCATCATGCCCTACACTTACACTTATTTCTTAACTTTGGAATAAGTAGATTTTAATCTTCTTAAGGAGTTAGAATTTATGTTTTCTCTACTTAAAAGCTTTTGTTTTGGCTTTAATGATTATACTTTTTCACATGTGTTCCCTGTTTAAATTTTCTGCTAGTTGCAAGATATGAAATAAATGAAAATGAATATGATTGTTTTGCATGAAATGTAAGTACAGTGACACTAAAACAAACAAATGTTTAACAGCTAAAAGATGGTCATTTCTGAATTGTAAATATAAAAAAGTTAGAGGGGTGTCCAGTTTAACTTAAGGTGGCTGTTGTTCAGAAGTTACTTCTTTTTTTTAAACGTCGTATTCAATACATATTAAGGTCAAATATACGATGGCGAGCTCTTCCTACTATAGGTTTCCTAGACACTTTTCTATCACCAGTACTAACTTACCCTACCACGAGGCCGACAACTCATGTATAGGGTATGACCTACCACGACGGGGCTTGAACCCGCGATCTCCGGATTTGACATGCTAACCACTACACCACGGCTGTGGCTCGAAGTGACTTGTATGAAACTGGATGCCAGTATACGGTTCTTCTGTATAAACAATGATAAAAAATGGACCTAGTCGTTTTTCATTTCATACATTTTGTTTGCATGTGCTATTTTATTCAATAATGTCTTTTTACCATTTTATGATTAAAACTTTTGTTTGCTATAAACATCATAGTACATTAATATAGAGATTATCAGCTACCATGGTCTTGTTGGGATGGGAATGCTTTTCTTCAATGACAATAGAAACCCAGACTGTCTTGTAAATGTTGAGAGAAGAAACCCAGACTGTATTATTCATGTAACAATGACTTACCTTTATAGTCAGCCAGACTAGTCACTGCGGATTTACGTTATTATGTTAAGAAGTTCAATCCCTTTTCTTTTTTGCTTGACAACATTTTGAAAGCTTGTTCTAATTTACCTGAGACAGAGTCATCTTTGTAACTTGTTCATATTGATTCAGGAGGCAATCCTTGTAAACAGATATCCTGTAGATTGATGTTGTACAGGATCTCTTAAGTTCGTTACAAGGGTCACGTAGAGATGACCTTCCTGTCAATGCGTAGCTTTCTTCTAGAAGAAACACTATTAATAGCATCTTGATTTTGTCATTCCTATTTTTAGACTGAGGTTTGCATGCTAATTTGATGGTGGTGTTATTCCAAGGCTGTGATAGGTCAACTATTTTCAAATTGCGTGAGGTAGGCGATGTAAACAAGTTACTTAACCTAATGATTGCATCATGAATATTATAATGAGAAAAGGTCACCTAAAGCTGGCCCTCATAACAAAACAGCCAGATCTAAATTCGCCAGTAGGCGAGCAGAGAAATATAGGTCTGGTTTTAGTCAGATTATTCGAGACAGAGACTAATGTGTTACACTCTTCAGTTATTTATTTTTGGCTAACCAATTTATGAAAGTAAATGGTATTGAATGTATAGTTATAAACGTCTTTGGTCACTGACAGCAATAGGTCATGAGTAAATGCAAAATGCTGTTGAACAGAGCTAAACCCAAAATAAACAACTCTGTGCACTGAGCAAGTTGTCTTTTAAATAGTACAGGTCAACGTCTGTAACCTTACCTTTCAGTCATGACTCCAGACAAAGACATAATAAGCTTATTTCTTAGACTTGCCTAAAGACTCGGACTTTTTTATTACTTGTTATTAAAATGATTAGTGATATTTCTATCCTGGAAACCTATCCTGCCTCAGTATAAAGGCATTGGTGGTACACCCTTTAATTAATTGAAAAATTGCAGCTAATTAGCCTCAGTGAACCATTTTATTAATGTATTAAAATTTTGTCATGTTAAGAGAAGCATCAGTTAATTTGAATATAAGCTGTATTAAATGACCTAGTTCTTAGCTACAAACATTGTAATGACATTATGCTATCTTATTTTCTTGGAAACAGATCTGTTAAATCGGATTATTGAATTTGTTACGAAGAAATTGTCTTCATTTTTAGTCATAAGCCGTGCCTTAATATTGTGAATGCAATAAAGAGGTTGTCCCTTGTGTATGCCTTGAAGAAATAATTATATATGATGATTAGAGAAGGAACGCAATATTTGTTGAGTGTCGTAAATTGTTTTTGTTTTGCTTAGAAAGTTAGTTTGAGGCTTTATTGCCTTGTACTGGGAGCAATAGGGAAGAAGTTTTTTAACTATTTTATCATGCCTTTGCATATGTCTTCTGCTTAATGCAATACTGCTCTAACTTATTTTTTTCAAGAATTGTAAGTTTGTTATTTCTAAAAAGAATTCCATGATAGTACATCCCAAAAGAGATTTGACCATATTTGAAATTTTAGGGGCCAAATGGCATTTGGCTTTAAATTAAAAGAGAGTTCCTATTTTGGCAACATAGTTAAGTTTTTAGGCCTCCTGAAAAATTGAATTAATTGAGTTTGAGCAGTACTGCACTAAACTGCCAATGGATGTAGTCCACGATAATTTTATTGTGTGACAATGGTCTCAAAGAGACTAGAACATGACCAGATTGGAAATAATCACTGGATTTAAGTACCGGTACTGTTTCTCAAATAATTGTGGGTTGTCATATATTATAATGAGTGATAAACATTATTTATTTTCATGAGACAAACTCAGTTTGCTTGACAAATACTTTATACATTCTTTATTTTTTTGTTTACACAAAACATAAACAAAATTTGAAGAAAATGATGAAATATAAATGCTACTCATGAGATTCAAGTTCAACAGTTATAATCTGGTTGCCATAGAAACTGTGATTATCATTTGGGTATAATCAAAACTAAGCCACAGATTTCTTAGCTTTTCATTTCTCCACTGTTTCAATCAATTCCACATGTTCCTATGATTAGGCTAGATGATTAGGTTCCATGAAGACCATTAACCCCCTTTATGATTTTAAATGTATATGATTTTATATGACCTTGAAAAGAAGGTTAAACAATGACCTTGAGAGGTCAAACAATGACCTTGAAAGGTTAAACAATGCTTTTATAGGTTAGACTTCAGTATCTGAAATGTCTCCTGAAGTTGGCACATGCTGTTGTTTAGAAAACAGTGTAAACACCCATATTCTAGCTTGTAACAATGTTTGATGTACTGCTTTGTTGATGCTATCATCCACACAAAATATTACTTGCGGGTATACCATAGTTTGAACAGTTGAGATGGCAGTGAAACATGTGACAATGTTAGTATATGCACTGGGAGACAGACAGTAGTCTCGTAATATTTCTGTCACGAACATCGGGAAAATACTGATTATAAATGTTGCTACAAGTAGACAAGAAAGCTTGCATGGTTTATGATAGTTACTTTTATAACTAACTGACTGTAAAGATTCATTTGTGTTACTATCGTCATTGTTCACTTCTAACTGTTTTTCTTCACCATTACTTTGTGTTAGACTGATCAATGGTGGTGTTGGGCATGTTGAGTCACGGTGAGAATTTGCTACACTGGCACATTGAGACTGTACATCAGACTTGGCATTGCCAGCATTTTTTTCACTACATTCATTTATTTCATTTTCATGTTCAGTTTCATTTTCCGGCTCCTCAGCTATTTCCTCGGCTATTTCTTGACTCTTAAGTATTTCATCTCTACTTCGACGCTTTCTACTATGTTTGGGCTCAGCCTCTTGCATTGTCTGCTCTGCTCCTGGCTTGGCTGTACCTTTTATATCTTGTTGTGAATGAAAAGGAAAACTTTCACTGATTTTAGGATTTTCTAGCTGAGCTTGCAATGCAGAAATGTCAACAGAAAATTTTCGAACATAATTGTATGTTTTAGCTTTTTGCATAAGATCTAAATGTGGGTCTGATATTTGCGCTATTGTGTGACGCCTTCTGCCAAGAATGGCAGCCATATTGACCCCTAAATGATTTGGGGATTTAAATCTGTCACCAAACTTTGGACTTGGGGTTGGTTTTTCTTTAGTTGGACTTGGAGTGTCTGCAAATATAACTTTTTGAGATGAAGGTGAACTGCTACGCTTCTTAAATGCACTCTTTGAACTTTTGGATACAGGTGAGCCATTTGCTGAATCATGTATGACATCAGGAGAAGGTAGGGCTACAGAACTTTCATCGTCATTGTCAACATCATCCATATCCTCGACACTTTTAATGATTAGTGAAGGAACGGTAAAATTGTCCCCTGATTGTAAATCTGATACCTCTGTCATGATCTTAGTTTTCCAGAACCTTGTATGGATATGAATTGTAACCATTAGCGATATTGGAATTAATAACAATACAATCCACATTGTCTGCAAGCCTATCTTGAATTGGAATGATAATTGGTTTATCGTGTGATAGACTTGATCATCTTGGTCGCCATTGGTTACCAGTATGTACGCAATTGTCAAGGAAACACTAGTTATTAACCATATTAGTATAAGAACGATGCCTAGTTTCATCTTAGGAATACTGTCATATTTCCTGATGATTTTCAGTAAATTTTGAACACAAATTAAAGCAATCATTGCAGCTATAGTACACAGTAATAAAATATAGAGTGTACTACCGATATACTTCAGATCTTGCGTAACATCAGGCGATATAGAATTACCGTTTCCATGTTGATGATGTAATACCAATCGAACAATTTCTATTGGACACCAAATAAAGTCATACACACAACAGACTATCAGTAGTATTCCTACAAACACGAAATGTAATTTACGTAGCAGACGGTGCACAAACATCGCAATTAAAACTGTCACACAACCACCTCCTCCAAATAGTATGGCTAAGACTAACATAGTTGCCGAGACAACTATGGAATATAACTCCATTCTAGAATTGTCATCTGCTTTTTGTAAAGTGAGATCTTTGATGAGATCTGTTAAATTTTGTATCAAATTTTGGTCCATCCTTGATGTTGTGGCTGTATCTGGAAATAGAGGAAAATATTGTTTTTAAGTGATACTATACTGAATAGTTACAAATTATCCTGATGATAAGAGGCTGAAACTACTAGTTGATTTATAAACTTGCAGGATTACCCCTATTCCAGAATTTTCAATTGTAGAAGAAATTTTCATAAGAACGCTGTTTTTTTTTGTCCTAAACCTTTTTCTTAGAAAAAATCAAAGATTGATTGACCAATCAAACAAAGCTTATTGTAGCTTACAGCCATGTTAGTTTGATTAACATCATTTTTATTGGCATGATTTGAAGAAAATCATCAAATAATTTTGTTTTATAAACTCATGATACAAACTTTTTTGAATTTCGTGACAATCTTTTACATCCGTGCTTCTTTTTGTGTTTTTAATTTTGAATGTGTTTAGAATTAATTTCTTACCTAATCAGAAAATTGAAAAAATCTTTAGTTTTTTATTGTTTAACAGTCAACATTGGAATAGGTTTTGTAAATATCTAAAAATTACCAGGAAACAAACTCCTATTTGCCATTACAATCATAACAAAAAACTGATTGCGTGAGGCATTAATTGAAAACTGCTTCAGGCATATAAAAACTTGCTGTTTCATTACCAGAACAAATTTTTTGGAATTATAATTTAAGTTTCGTTCTCTTTCTGAATACAAAATTTTAGACTATTGCCACGCAATGATTTTTGATTTAGTATTCATATGGGACCCACTGGTTGTTCGATGTAGGTGAAGTTTTATACATAAAAAAGTGTAAGTTCTGATTAAGTTTCCAATTAAGGTGTTTAATAGTAAGATATTTAAGACATTGTTGAGGAAAGTTGTATGGAGCCTGCTGGAGATAGAGACACATGCACACAAAGGCTGCCATAAAGGCAGGTTTGTTTGTTTGTTTGTTTGGGTTTTACGGCGCACCAACATAGAAAGGTCACCTCACGCCGAATACATAAAGGCAGGTCACATTAGTAAGACACATGGCAATAGTATATTTTAAATCATTTTGGTATTTAGTCATGGCCTTATGTAACCTTAATTCTTGACAATGAAAAGAGGGTTTCCCTGTCTATTATTAAAGGGAACTCTGAACATTTGGTGCTATAAAGTGTCACTGTTAGGACCATCATAATCTTAATTCAGAACATCTTGACCTTTCATTGAACAAAATAATCTTTGAATGATTTTGGGGGGCTCCATCAATAATATTTGGTTTCTGCTACATAATAGTCGAATAGTCTTAATATAGACAGCTTTTTCTTATCAAATTTGAAAAATGAAAGAAATTGCATGATTTTGCTATAATGAATGTGTTCTTTACAGCAGAACTTTATTGTTTTAAGTCAATGACCTAATATGGTTGCAGCATGCAAATTTAATCACAATAAGAAATTGTTTCATCTTCTTCCTAAGAGTCTACGTTAGCTAGACCTCTGTATAATATTTCGTTATATAAAATCAATGTCTATGGAGAACAATTAAATATACGTGACAAGTTGGCTTTATTCATCTTAACAAATGGGTTAACATACTGCTGTCTGTACGGTGAATCAATGGTTCTGTCTTAAATACAGAACACCAAGAACCAATAAACGAGTATGGTTTCATTATTAATTTGTTGGTTGTATTTTTCTTTGTCATTGTTGAATGTTTCTAGCCTTTTTTCTTGTTTTATTTATGATGATTGTCTTGTATTGTTTACATTAGATTCCATACATTTATATATTTCGGTAATGATTTTCTTCATTATGAAATTCTTGATAATAGAATATTTTAATGAGGTGTCTGAAAGTTGTTAGTACATATGTACTCAGTTTTGATGACATACATAATTATGATACAGTATAATTTATAAGAAAAGTTCAAAAACATGAACTTCAAGGCTTGTGTCAAAGTACAAGCAAATTGGGTGTTTGACTTGTCTGACTTTGTCATTTTTGCTGTCTTTTGATTCTTACTTGTTCTCTATGGGCAATTTTACTTAGACAAACTTTCGTGGTATTTGTGTTTTGATTCTGATCTAGCAGTATTATATAAGCTTTCACCATTGTTTAATATTTTGAAGTAAAGAATGAATGTGTAAAGTTTGATCTACAGGCTAGTGATTATTCCAAAGCAGAATATCAGGGCGCTGCACCCTGCCCTATTTCTCTCCACACTGCCTTTTTTAGCATCTTTCTATGCAGTATTAGTTTATTTGAGACATTTACCCTCAGATATGCCCTGACCCTTTCTCTGCCTCCCTGCCCTTTTCTGAGTTCTGGAATAATCACTATAAAAGCATACAAAAATGATCCTCTAGACAGGGTTTCATGGAGATCCTTTAGTAACCATGGTGATAATGTTACTACAATCGAAATTAATGAAGCTGGTGTGATCTGTTAGTGTAGTGACAATTTTACTATGTGAGTACTTAAAGTTCTTTGATTTTGTAGTTTATGAGTTGTGCCATTTTTCTTAAGTTGACATTGTTACCATGGCAATCATGTACCCCACTAATGGGCTCATAAATCAGAACGTAAAGACAATAATTATATTAGATGGCAACCTTTAATGGTGGTTACTTCTGTTTTCTTCTCTGGCTTAGAGAAAATGTTAACATTCAGATACATAGTACCACCCATTTCCAACTCAATATAACTATGGATATTCAATTTGCTATGGTCATTTAGAATTGCCAGAGAAATAAGGATTGTTATGTGAGTAATATAGAACATTTTCAATGAGTTATCTATGTCAAAAAAAGGCTAGGCACTCAAAAATATGTGTTTTCTACTGTTTTTATGCTCTTTTCCATAAACATTTTTAATTGGGTGCCAATACTAAAAGCTATTTATTATTAAAAGCATTAAATATACAGAATTTTATTATGGAATTTTTACATGGAAATTGTGTTGATCGAATACCCTTGTCAAGTTATTTGAGCAGTATGTAAAAATACAACAAGAAATATTAACAAATTGCCGTTCCTACAATTAGCGCATTCTGAAAATCATTTCATAAATTGCAGTTTTTGGGCTACTCTTAATACAAAGAACATTATTGTTTATTTCCAATAACAAATTGATCATATTGGTGGGTTAGTGCGAAACAAGTCTACATCCTTCTTTATTTACATGCAGATAGACTAGTTTCGTTCTGACCTATTGATGTATGTTTTGTAAAGTGAAGCAATCTATATGATGTCAAACTGTTCATGTATTGTGATGCTTCCTTTATCTACTGTAGGTTTGTTTGTTAACCCTTCCTCTATTGTGAAACAGGCATACATGATTGTATGGATAAATACAGTTTGTGGTTTATTCATTGTAAACTGTCTATAATTTTCATTTTTTGTCTCTTAAGATTAATGGGTGGACATCTGGCATTAATGATAAATTCACACCAATAAAGATATAAAGATTGATCTTGTTCCTAGTTCTAAAACATTTCCATGGTTTCTTATGGTTGCTTAGGGAAATAAGAATTTGTACACAAGATGACATTTACATGGCAAATATGAAGTTAAATCTTTTCTTTTTTTGCCAAACACTTATAAATCTATCGGTGAGCCTGGCAGCGGTTGATGACAGAAAGTCTGTCTGTGATAATGATAACTTGGAGGTCAAAATGCTGGTATGGAAAATAACATAGCTGTTTTTTAGAAAACAATCTTATAAATAACAAATTTTCTCTATAAATTGAATATTTTATACCATTTAAGGAATATGTACTCATTTCTAGACAATGTCGTTGGAAATTTTGATTTGTTTATTTTTGTTTCTGTTGGGTTTAATGCCGTAGCAACACATTGTATAGGTCATATAATGACGGTCAGTCAACTTACTCACTCCTCCGCGAAAGGCTAAATCTCTGGATTTAGCTGTTAACCAACTACTTAGCACTATCACTTTTGTCAGTGACTGACGACTGCCCTACGTAATTAAGAATCATTGGTAGGAGGGAGAATGGCCGTAGAAATAATTTCATGACCAAGCTCCTCGAAAGTATGCTCCGCCTGGGAATCAAACCCATGACCCCTCGATCAGTAGACTTGTGTGCTACCAACTGAGCTAGCCTGGCGGCTCTCTCATTTCTGGACAATGTTGGAAATTTTGATTTTGATTCACTAGATATGGTCATTTGATAAAAGTTAATTGTCTGGCACAATAGCAAAGTTTGTTGGACCTTTGCAAGGACTGGCAGATCAACATCTTTGGCATTTTAAGGCTGCTTTCTGATTTTTATTTCTTTATATTTATGGTTAGATTAATTTATTGATTAAATGAAAAATACAAATATGCTTCTTAAAATAATGAAATAAAAATGTCATATGACAGAAAGAAACTAGTGAATAAAGTTTAAAAATTCTTTGTTAATGGAAGATGTCCATTAGTGTGTTCTTGCATTGTTTGTTTTTTACTGTTTTCAGCTGGACAATTTTTTAATCAAATGTTGACATTAAATTAAGCAAGCTATTTTGTTAATGAATTATGCATTAAGTTTCATGGGATTGTCCTCACAAAGCCAGATTTCATTGTCAGTGGTGACACAAACATTGTTCCTAGTTTCACAGAATGTCACATTTTTTCACACTAATAAAGTCCTCTAGTAACAGGAATTGATTGATGCATTGGCAATAAGCTGCCAAGTACTGCTTGAAAAATGTCTGAAGAAATTAAAGGTCAAAAGGTCATATCTTGGTACTAATTGAGAGTGAGAACTGAATCTGACTTGAAGTGACTTAAGTCTTTAGCCATTACATGTATCTAACATTATCCTATGAGTTTTGTTTAAATCACTGATATGCAGGGCGGTCATCGAAAATTGCGAAATTGATGTATCACAGATTCTTGATAGACGATCCGATATTGATTCACAATTTGGAATATCAATACAATCTAGTATTTCATAAAGCTATAACTATAGGACTTATACATATTTCTGAGTTTTCATGTTTCCAGTTAAGTATCAAAAACAAGAAAATACGGTTTGTTTTAGTTTGTTTTGATGTCTGAAACAACTTTTAACATCATGCATAACATCATGAGAGCATTATATAGTATATATATCCTGGAGTTGTAGTGGCTTCTATAACACTCCTTGTCTGACATGATATATCGATATATCACCCATACTTGCCTTTCGATAAATCGATACAAAATTTTCTATCAATGACAGCCCTACTGATATGAAAAACAGTTTTTAGTACAACGTTACACTTCCCACTATGAAAGAAACAAGGTACATAAGAAATATAAACTAATAGTTGAGCACTTCTTCTGTAGCTTAAAAAACAGTTATAAAAATTGTACATAAAGGGTACAGTCTTCAGACTGCTCACAAAAAACAATAAATGAAGCTAATATACAATACTTAAAGTACATTACTTTCAGATCAGTGTGTTTGGTAATGTTGATGTCCGAGGAGCAGAACCCAAACAATTTTGGGGCTTGTTTCCAGTTTTAGCCTCTTGTTTTTACAAAAATAATACAGAGCTCAACCAAAACCTGTTGAAGGTTCAATTCATGGCTTCCCATAAGAATTGTCATCCTGAGCCAGTTAAAACCAGATTGTGCCAAATAGAATAAGATCTTAACATATAAGAAGATGTATTTCTTTTATTTAATCTTATTACAAAACAATATTGAAGGAATAAAGACTTTTACTGTAAAAGGATAATTGATCTTGTATTTGTTTAACTGGCAATGAATTGCCCAGACATGCCAACTTTGTATAATATGTCTTAAGTTTATTTGAGTTGGCAGAAAGTCATGACTTGTATTAATACGTCTGCTCGCTAGATTGCATCGTCTGGTCATCAATTTATATAAAAGTTCTGTTTATATATTGTTACTCTATGCTTCAAGGAAATATTAAATTACATTTATGAGTTTTTGCTTGAAAGGTTTGGCAATACATGATGAAATAAGATGAAACTTAGATAATGATATTGGTATAACAATATTTATGGTAAAAGTTATGACTATTAATGTCATTTAAGTAAAATAATTGTCTGGTCCCTTCTTGCTTTCTTACATAATGTCTCAAATGAATTCATTTTTGTAAAAGTTTCCTGACATTTTGTTTTGTCAAATAAAAGACATTTAGTGTGATGCCATCAATCATTTTGTTCCATATTATTTAGACATTTTCGCAGAAACTGAATTTTTGATTTTTTTGTTCAGGAAAGTTGTAGTTTTCCTGCATAACTGTCTTCCATTCTGGTATTGACAATGTGGAATGTGTCAGTCTATAAAATAGTTACATGTTAACCTGTTTAACTAGTAAAAAATACTGAAATTAAACTTACACATTAAGGGATGTCTTCTTTTACTTCCTTAACCCACAAGCCCAAAGCTTGGTACTAAAGGCTTGCAATGTTTACGGCTAGTGAAAAGTACTTATTTCACAAATTTGGCTTGATCATTACTATAAAACATTACTATAAAGCTGTAGTGCTTGTAAAATGTTAATGCAAAAGAGATGACTTATGCTAGAAGCCACTAAATGTTTAAAAAACCAAAATTCTGAATTTATTTAAATAGTCAAAATGAAAAAAAAATGCAGAAATTTGAATATTCCTCACTTTTATAAAAAAAATCACAGAATTAAGAACTACAGAAATGTGATTTTATACAGTATTGATGGGAATGGATTATTATGGAAATAAATAATTATTTGACCTAACAAATTTGTTATGATCTTCCAGAGCGCATTTATTCCTAGTTTTATTGACTCCCTGGAAATATAATATGTACTTAATATTCAGCAATTAAATCTCTAGAATAATTGGTCTTTCTTTTGTTTCATAACAAAGTCTTTTGTTTCATTACTAAGTCTTTGGTTCCATTTATACATCTTTGGTATCATTTAACATCTTTGGTTCCAAAACTCCTTTAGGAATATTCTATTGTTTGACATTTTTTTGTTTGGTATTTTTAAAATTGTTTATAACTTAACTTTTTATGGTAGTAACATGATATTGTCATATATTGATGTCTACAAGGGCCTTGTAATAGAGACTATTCAGGTTACTCTACAAGGGCCTTGTAATAGAGACTATTCAGGTTACTCTACAAGGGCCTTGTAATAGAGACTATTCAGGTTACTCTACAAGGGCCTTGTAATAGAGACTATTCAGGTTACTCTACAAGGGACTTGTAATAGAGACTATTCAGGTTACAACAGAAGTGTTGCTTAATACTATAAAAGGATTTAAATTCAATGATACAATTGATACTAGAATATCACAAGTATTGGCATTTCCAAAAATGCTTGAAATCGCTGTTTAGCCGTGTATTCTCAGCGTATCAAACCATCCCAAGTCTATTTATAGAATACAAGAATTAGCTTGCCCTGGTAAAGATATGTAAAACCATTGAGTCTTTTTATAGAATTCCAGGAATTAGCGCGCTCTGGTAAGGCCATACCATACCGGAATTTTGTTAATCATCCGCGTGCGCGTAGGTTTTAAATAGAGTCCTCAATCCAAAACAAAACAAAATTGTTGGTGAAATTTTCTTAAATAATTTGATCTGTTGTTCCGGGATTGATAACTGATTTATCTCAGGAAATACTGATAGTTCCTTGTTTA
The DNA here is from genome assembly GCA_025267735.1 of Mactra quadrangularis. Classification (NCBI taxonomy): domain Eukaryota; kingdom Metazoa; phylum Mollusca; class Bivalvia; order Venerida; family Mactridae; genus Mactra; species Mactra quadrangularis. Next base: position 34,529,820 of record CM046308.1, on the reverse strand, counting down.
TGTGTATTTGATTAATGAAAATGTACATGTGTATGTTGTATATACTTTTTTTATAGAATTATTTTAATCTCACATTAATGTCATAATCATTCATTTATTACCGAGTACTTATTTGTGTGAATACTAGCTTGAAAGACATGATTGTGTTTTCATTTTCGGTTTGTGTTTTTTTTGTAAATAGGTACCTAGGTTTGTCAAACATTAGTTGACACTTAACAAAATTCCAATTTGGCATGGCCTAACAATATGTAAAACCATTGATTTAGATTTGCCCGGCAGTAGGGAAGATATGTTTGCATTTTTTCAACAAATGCGAGTTTTAAAAAGAAAAACACATTTTACAATTAGCTATGCATATTTTCTGGTGTTATGTTGCAACTTTCTTGAAACTGGTACTAGTTCATACATTAATATTGGTATATTCTGGTAATACAAACAGATAACCGGACAAAACATGCCGTCAACAAGTCTATTCACACACCCCTATTTTGACTATTTGACGTCCATTTTTCTTCATGTGACATCAAATGCATTGTTCTTATTTGCTTAAGGCAACCGGGTGTGGACACAAAAATGCTCAAATCTTGATAATTTTTATTATCGCTGCCTAGGCAGCGATAATTACTGAGAAGTCTTGTTTCAGTACAGCAAATGCTATGAAGGATTGTTAATGATTTTTTTATTCTTCAATACAGACTATGAGGACTGCTAACGCATGATTCAATTTTAAGACTCTCTTTTTACTCTGGTCTTGGATGGACTTGATGAACCTGAAGTCCCCTAAAATTGACTCTAGACAACAGAATAGCAGTCACCTCTCTTTTTAGCATCCAGTTTAGTTTATGCTATCACTATAAAGGCCATCTTTCCTTGACAGCCTTATAAGATCTAAAGATAGTGATGTATTTGTTTAAAAAACAATCTAATAATAATGACTCTCTCTGAGATGGTGACCACTATAACAATCAAAGAAGCATAGTCCTACCATTACCTGCTGTATATTGTCCTATATATATAGATGTGACTTATTGGCACCTTTAGAATTTGTTTGTTTTGATATTTGACTCACTATTGATCACAAAATGTCATATGACATACCAAAGACACACATTGGTCACCACCAGATAGATCACAAAATGTCATATGACATACTGTAGACACACATTGGTCACCCCCAGATAGATCACAAAATGTCACATGACATACCATAGACACACATTGGTCACCACCAGATAGATCACAAAATGTCATATGACATACTGTAGACACACATTGGTCACCCCCAGATAGATCACAAAATGTCATATGACATACTGTAGACACACATTGGTCACCCCCAGATAGATCACAAAATGTCATATGACATACTGTAGACACACATTGGTCACCCCCAGATAGATCACAAAATGTCATATGACATACTGTAGACACACATTGGTCACCCCCAGATAGATCACAAAATGTCATATGACATACTGTAGACACACATTGGTCACCCCCAGATAGATCTCAAAATGTCACATGACATACTGTAGACACACATTGGTCACCCCAGATAGATCACATAATATCACATGACATACTGTAGACACACATTGGTCACCCCCAGATAGATCACAAAATGTCATATGACATACTGTAGACACACATTGGTCACCCCCAGATAGATCACAAAATGTCACATGACATACCAAAGACACACTTTGGTCACCCCCAGATAGATCACAAAATATCATATGACATACTGTAGACACACATTGGTCACCCCCAGATAGATCACAAAATGTCATATGACATACCAAAGACACACATTGGTCACCCCAGATAGATCACAAAATATCACATGACATACTGTAGACACACATTGGTCACCCCCAGATAGATCACAAAATATCACATGACATACTGTAGACACACATTGGTCACCCCCAGATAGATCACAAAATGTCATATGACATACTGTAGACACACATTGGTCTCCCCCAGATAGATCACAAAATGTCACATGACATACCAAAGACACACATTGGTCACCCCCAGATAGATCACAAAATATCATATGACATACTGTAGACACACATTGGTCACCCCCAGATAGATCACAAAATGTCACATGACATACTGTAGACACACATTGGTCACCCTCAGATAGATCACAAAATATCACATGACATACTGTAGACACACATTGGTCACCCCCAGATTGATCACAAAATATCACATGACATACTGTAGACACACATTGGTCACCCCCAGATAGATCACATATCACATGACATACTGTAGACACACATTGGTCACCCCCAGATAGATCACAAAATATCACATGACATACTGTAGACACACATTGGTCACCCCCAGATAGATCACAAAATGTCACATGACATACCAAAGACACACATTGGTCACCCCCAGATAGATCACAAAATATCACATGACATACTGTAGACACACATTGGTCACCCCCAGATAGATCACAAAATGTCACATGACATACCATAGACACACATTGGTCACCCCCAGATAGATCACAAAATGTCACATGACATACCATAGACACACATTGGTCACCCTCAGATAGATTACAAAATGTCACATGACATACCATAGACACACATTGGTCACGCCCAGATAGATCCCAAAATGTCACATGACATACCATAGACACACATAGGTCACCCCCAGATAGATCACAAAATGTCATATGACGTACTGTAGACACACATAGGCACCGTGACTATATCACCATTTGTTTATGACCCCTCAATAATGAGGAATGTCTCTAGTGTACAATAGACATTCAGTGCAATCTAGGAATACAATAGACTTAATGAAGTATAGAAACCTTGATATTAGATAGATAAATAATGTATCTGTATCTAATATACTGTGATTGTAGTCTGTATGTAAGCTTGACCTTTTGACATTGGTCATTTACTATCATTGTTGATGACAACAACAGCTATTGGTCAGCACCTCAGACATTTACATGTATATTTCTCTGTATAAGAATTGTTTTCTTGGGGGGGGGGCTGTCCATCACCGAAGAATTTTGGATGGTGTTCTATCGGAGTTAACCCCTGCAAGTACAGGTTTATGAATTCATGAATTTCCATGAACATCTTCCAATTGTTGGACATCATCTTGGGAGAGAAGTTCATTAAAAAATGTTAAAGATCATGAATATGTATGTCTGTTCATGAATATGTTGATATGTTCATGATCATTTCGACATATCATTGGTCTATTCATGAACAATTTGGTCTGTTCATGAACAAGCTGATATTATTCTTGAACTTATGAATTTAAACGTAAGATTAAACCTTAATTAACTAACTGGACAGAGTTAACAATCAGAAATATCAGGAATTTGCATTGGCTATTGTGAAACAACCAAGCACGTCCTATTTAAAAAATACTGGTAATTTTATTCGGTTCACTTGACTTTACCTTGAACCACACTTTGGCTTGTTTTCGAAGATCTATGGGGATGGATTGTGTTGGTTTGAGCCTCTATTACAATCATCAAAGTCATTAAATCTCATTTAGCTTTATAATAGTTTAAGTTTTATTATTACTGTTTAGAAAATTCTGCATGTTTCAGTAATAGAGCTGCCAATTTAAAATATAAATTATTTTAGTAAAGGAGTGATTTAAAAAATCAATGAACAATTTATTTACCTTTTGAATATTGGGTAAATGTTTTAATTAAAATTATTCTTTATGAAATTTTGACTTAATTGTATAGACTCAATCAATATACTTAACTTGCAGACATTGAGAGGATGTGTCAGTCAGGATTAACACACCATTGAATTGTTAAGTCCATTGGTTTCATAAATATTAACATTGTTATTGTACAAAATGTTACAATCAATTAAATCATTGATTTAATGCAACAGCAAGTATATGATGGTGCACCGTATCTCATTACTGAAACATAAACATTGTCAGCAAATTACCATAAGCAAAATTAATATTGTCTCCCAGGTGCATCCTGAACTATTAAACCTTAAGTCGCCTTGGTCCTTACTGTTAAAATGTTCAAAATGGTCCACAGTTTGAGTACTTGGGGGGATAACATTTGAAAAGTTCCTCTATAAAGACCTTACTTTGGTTTATGCAAAACCATGTGATTTTTTACGATTTTTGGGGGCCCAAAAAGGTCCCTATTGAGACCATACAATTGATCTTGATGGTCCTTGAAATGAATTTACAATACATTTTACTGACAAAACTTTAGATAGTAGAATTTCTCTGTTCAGAAAAATAATTAAGTATTGCCTAAGCCTGTATTGTGAAGAGATGGCACAGATATGGAATATGGAATAGAAACTAGTTGGTATAAAAACTGCAATAAAATTAATTACACTTGCAGAATGCATTGATATTGTAAAATACTGTCAAGTAAAAAAAAACGGTACAGAAATGTTCTCTGCTAGAAATAACAATTCTGACTGCAGCATTGTTTATTATTCTTGTATCCTATAGACTGTATTAGATATGTTTTATCTTGTACCAAAATCTTATCAATTGTTACTACAAGTAGATTTTCTGCCATTAATTGGGTTATTTATTACAAAAACTTCTCAATTCTCTTTAAGCTAAACAAATAGCTAGAGATTGTGTGATGGTCTGAAAGCGATTAGGAACAGTATTCATGTTCTTAGAGCTGTGCCATTTAGTTGGCATGAAGGTGTTATAAAAAAAGATATCTTGTAAAATCATGATTTTAAACAATCTTAATGCATCAATTATTGGAAATTTACTAATAATTTGGTTTATGATTTTATAAGCTTGAGTGCAAAATTAATGTTCTCTAAGTGATTTTGCTCAAATGTAATTCCTAATGTAACTTAGTTTATGAAATTGTTATTTTTTATAAGATTTAGGAGGCTAATTAATGTTGCTGTATTCAACAATTTTAATCTATTCCATCACATACCAAATATCCTGAAAACTTCTTTCTTCCTTAATGGCAGGAAATGACAAAATAAACTTACAAAAAACACACCATCAATATCTCAAAAGTTGTGTATTAAGAATTTGAAACTGTTTTATTTTCCTTTTTTCCATTAGTATCATAATACATATGATATTGACAATTTAATACCCAGTTAATACAGCATATATTCATTTAAATTTTATTTTGTCTTAATTTTGTATTGTATTGTGTTTGTGCAATTTTATTAAAAAAAACCAAATAATTTTCTCTACAAATTTTACCTTTTTTGCCAAAAAACAATTTCTTGTAATTATAATTATCAAGTAAACAATTTTACAGAAATAAAAAGTTTACCCATTTTGATTGCTTTATCTCAAATGTAGCATATTCCTCTGTAGGTCACATTTTATACTCCAAAAGTGTTTTTTCAGTTTTCAAAAAAAAATATTAGTCAGTAAGCACATCACAAAAAGACACCAATACCAAGCGTTTCTTTATATTCTAACATTTTACAACACCATGTCAACGCTGTTAATTTTCAATATAATGTGATTGTTCGCAGATCCAGCACAAAATATTGGAGAGAAATCATTTAATGTCCTATAATACAGCAAGCTTCATGTTATTATAGATAAACCATATTCCAGCATGCAGCAAGTTATCGTACAAATGGTTGCTGTATAGACACTACCAATGGTTGTTGTATAGAGACAGCTGATTGAAAATATTGACTGTGTACCCTGTTGGATGTCAATTCTGAGTGAAAGTAATAGAGAGCCAGTCTTTACTCCCAGTGTTGTAATGGGGCTTCCTCATATGCTATTGGAGATGTTTTATCAACAACATAACCTATCATCTTGGAAAAATAATTTTATATTTTTAAAGAAAAAGGTACAAAAGTAGAAAAATAATAACCGCTCCTAGCCTCCAACCATGGTCATCAAACTTGTGTCATTTTAATAATTATCCCCCTGACCTCCAGGCTGGCGGTAATTGATCAGACTTTACTTTTTTAAGATGTTTCTGTTATATATTATGTAATATTTGATTACATAATGCCATCTAAAATTAACTTTACTTTTGTAATTGTTATACAATCATGTATTGAATGATTTTATTCAACTGTCAGTGGTGCATACTAGGGCTGCGGCGAGTATCCGAGTACTCGGATATTTGCAATCTCGACTAGAAAAATCAAGTACGAATATTCGTCTCGTTCGAGATCGTCAAATCGCAATCTAGTTTTGGAAAAAACTGAAAGACATATTCAGCATAATTACCACTGAAAACGAGTCACACTACCAATGAAAACTTTAACTTATGTAGGGAAGTGTCTTGTGTCAAAATTTCGATTGATACTCATTTGAAAAAAAATGTTATCACTGAAAATGCCCATTAAACGTCTGATAGTAATATTTGGAGTACATGGTTTCCCACATAGTTAAAGCTTCTGTAATTTTTCCTTTATTTTTAGCTCGACTTTACGAAGTAATGTAGAGCTCTCCTACTCGCCCCGGCGTCGGCGGCGGCGTCCGCGTCCACATTTCTGATTAAAGTTTTTGTGCAGTAAAATACTTTCTTCTATATCTTTGTTATTTCTCAAGATATTAACTTCAAACTTTAAATATATGTTCCTTACTATCAACCACATCTCATGTGACAAGGTCCATAACTCCAAACACATTTTTTAAAGAATTATCTCCCCTTGAACTGATTGAAGTTTTTGTGCACAGATTAAAGTTTTTGTGCAGTAAAATACTTTCTTCTGTATCTTTGTTATTTCTTAAGATATTAACTTCAAACTTTAAATATATGTTCCTTTCTATCAACCACATCTCATGTGACATGGTCCATAACTCTGAAAGCATTTTTTTCAGAATTATCTCCCCTTGAACTTAGAGTTTTCTTTAAAAAATGTTTGTTTTTTCTGCAACTGTTTTATTTCTTTAGGTATTGATTTCAAACTTTAAATATATGTTCCTTATTATCAACCACATCTCATGTGACAAGGTTCATAACTCCGTATACATTATTTTCAAAGTTACCCCCCTTGAACTTATAGTTTTCTTTAATAAATATTTGTTTTTACTGCAACTGTTTTATTTCTTCAGGTATTGACTTCAAACTTTAGATATATGTTCCTTATTATCAACCACATCTCATGTGACAAGATTCATAACTCCTTATACATTTTTTCAGAGTTATCCCCCTTGAACTTATAGTTTTCTATTTTTTTCTTTTTTTTTTCTTTGAATTTGTTAAGGTTATATTTTCAAATTTTAAAATATGTCTGTTCCTTATCATCAACCACATCTCCTGTGACAAACACTTACTAAGTCGAGCATGCTGTCTCCTCTGACAGCTCTTGTTGTTATTACATGAATAAATTCCTGTATGATTTTCCATTAACATGTAATTCGTTGATTCGTGAATTGCTACACATGAATCGTGGTTCAGATTGGATCGCCACTTGCTCAACGATCCACAGCCCTAGTGCATACATTAATCCCAATTAAATACTCAATTATCAACAGCAAGTTCTGAAATACCATAGCAAGTATTTAATTCAGGGGAGCTAATGTATACCCCACTAACCATTGAATAAAACTTTGTCTAAATATGTACCTTAAGATAGTGTTGTTTATTTTGCAAGCATGGTAAAAATTTAATAACAAATCAGTTTACAAAAGTGTCATTTATGTAATTATGGATGACACAGTACAGTCATTGCCTTTAATTTTTCCGAGGCACTAGCCCTATTTATCACATTGTATGGTAAAGCACAAACTTCTCAACTAGCCTGACTATATAAATTTTGTCATTTTCTCCAGCCCAAACCAGTTTCACTTGCCACCTGTTTCCAGCTAGTGGGTTTAAGACTGCTGTATATTAAAAAAATATATAATATACTGATACTTGAGGAAACAACATTCAGTTAACTCTAGACCTTGTTGTTACCAACTTACAACACCTGCTTCTCTCACATATGTTAACATCTTGTTGACTATTTTCTTCTTAATTTTCTTGAGGAAGTATCTTTGTTATGTATCATAAACACTCTTTAAAATGATGCGTTTTGTTTAATATGTAATTTTCATAGATTCAACTGTAACTTGTTTTATTTATGTTGGGGATTTTGGGTACGTTATTAATAGAGCTGTCACGATACGCCGGAAACGTATCGCGATATATTGCAATTATATGTACCACAATATATTGTGGGCTTTTAGATTTGTTGTTCCTTCACTGTATTTAACCGAAACATTGCAAATCTTACATGCAGCCACTGATATAATCTTGCCTCTTTAAGTATGTACAGTCATTTAGGACTGTGAAACACGTTTAAAAATCGGTTTAATTCTTGTGACTTAAGGTTAGATGGAATGAACAATGGAAAAACAGACGTTTCACTACTTTTATTTCGCTAAAGGAATAATTTTCTAATGGAATAAAAAATATTGCCATATACCGGTTCGTTAAAATCGTACCGCAGTACGTATTGCTGCAGCTGCATATTGCAATATACCGGTATATCGTGACAGCCCTAGTTTTTAAGTTCAATACAGAAAATTGTTACAGGTATGATTTCTGTATTTCAGTTTTGTTTTTTTAATTAAGTGATACAGAAATAAACTCTGGTTTATGTTTCTAAAATAGTAGCTTGTATGTTAAGAATAGAAACAGTGGCTGGTGTTTATGTTGTCAAATATAGTGGTGGGGAAGACTCTAATACCTAAGACTTAAAATATCATACCTGTAGGTAATTTGTGTGTGATTTATTGGTAGTTTATACATTATTATCCAGACCCAGTTTTTGGTTATTTTACTGCGTCTAGCTCACCTAACCTAGCTTTCCTAGACCCTTGTTTATAACCAGTATTCACCTACCCTTCCACAAGGCTGGAAAATTCTCCATTTACCTTATAAATAGAGGAGATTGACATATTGTCAAATTTTCATGGAAGGGTATAAGCTCCCAGGGTAGGAATTCGAACTGGTGACCCCCTTGAGACACTAGAAATATGCGCTTATTATGAGCATAATTCTTTGTCCAGTGGTAGGAGACAGGCATATGGATCAAGAGGTCCTGGGTTCTAGCCCACTAGGGACACTGCTTACTTTATCAAGCCAAAACATTTATCTTCATTTATTCCTCTCCACCCAGGTGCAAATAGGTTACTGTGATGGGTCACCTGCTTGAAGGTGAATTTAATTATCAGGGGTAATCATACAAAATTATAAGTCAACTGAACATGTATATGAAAGCAGACTTAAAATCACACTTTAACTTTAAACTTTAACTTTTATTGGCTATTATGTAAATACCATCCTTGTAATTTTCTCATCATTATTTTACAAATCATACAAACTAATTGTTTATATTTCAATTACACATTTTGTTCAATTAGGCAGATCAGTAGGACAAGACAGTGTATTAGAATATGATGTAATTTTACAGCCCAAGTTTTTAACAAAATAATGGCCTGAGGGGTAGACGTTAACTTCAAATTTAGGGACATTAATGGTAATAAAAATCTTGAACATTGCAATTTTTTCTCAATTAAAGTTTTTAAATTATTTGACTCCTATCTTGTATTTATCAGTAATTATGTATTAAAGTTTTTTTAAGATCCGGGTACCTTTAAATTTACTGAGAATAAGAATTTTAAGTATTTTTTGGACAACCCTCCTAGCAGGCACTAGCTCTCTCTCTCTTCACAAGAGAAATAAATCTTGATCAAATATTTTATGATTTGATGTACTACACTATCATCAATCTATAATCATTTATAACTTATGTTATAAAGCACTCCGTGACATTTAATGAGCTATAGGAAATATGTATAAAACATTTAACTTAAGGTGTTTGATAGATTTTCCTACTTTTCATGTTGACAATACATGACATATTGTCTTCCATAACAATGATGTATAACCTACTTAAAGCGTCTTGTTTTTTGTTTTCATTTAAGTGGAAATCACTTTATCATCAAACTTAATGTTTTCCACTTGCTGGCAACCAATGTCATACAAAATTGGAAAATTTGTGTCGCTTACATCAGACTTTCATGGTTGACATAGCAGCACAGGACACAGTCTGATTAAAACCTGATCTTTATTATCCACTCACATCTTCTATGGTGGCTGAATTACTCCTCGTCACATTGTCGTTCCGAGGGGTGCCACAGGAAAACATGAAAGTACTACAAAATGGTCTTTTTGTGCAAGTGGAAGACAAGAGAGCGAAAAAACACAATTATGCGACAGAATCTATTTCCCACTTTCCTGTCTTCGTCCTGCTAAGCGCCACATGAAAAAACACAAAGATGCAACAAAATTACAACAAAAACACGTCATAAAAAGGTGTCATACTTCTGTAAAATTTTTGTTATGAATATGTTTTCATATTACACTTTCATAGGCAAAAATGCAACAAATTATTAAATTGCCATATAATTGTTTTTGCATGAAGCTCTGCAGGACAAAACTACAACAATGAGACATGGGGTAATTCAGCCACCATACATTTTCACTTTTTTTTCATCTGACAATCTCACAGTAAAGGTCATGTTCAGTTGACCTTTGCTATTATATTACTCTAGTCTCAATTTGCCACAAATGATCAAATCTCAGCTTGAAAATAACACAAACCTGGAAAACCCGGAATCTTTAATTAGAAATTACAAGAATGAGATGCTATCGATAGTGTTTATCTTAATAACTGTGAATTGATTGGTTGATACAAAGGTCATCTGTAATTGACCTCCTTAGGGATGTTGGTGGATCCAATATGACAGATGTCTATAAGATATCTGTTTACAGAGAATTAGAGGTTGCAAAGGACTGACTACAGAACTATACAGGAATTCTTTTTTCAGTTTTATGCCTTAGATGAATTAAAAATATTTAAATCTTGAGTCATTTTGGTCATCTAGCTACATATATATAGAGGTGAAGGGGATTTTTAATGTTGTTGACTGTTTAGGGACATGATGTAAAAGAGTACTAATAGGGATCAGCTCCTTGAAAATGATTTCAATGATCAGGGTTATGGTATGAAAGTGTAAAGTTGGCTGAACATGTACATGGAAGCATTAGACTTTTAACTGCATTTCAACTTTTTACAAACTTTTTTTAACAGGGGTTTCAAGCATGAGTTTCGCCACCATTGTTTTCTTTTATGGTATAAGAAAGTTGTCAGTGTCTGTTGCTTATGGAAGACTGGGGAGTCTAACAATGTATCCCAGAAAAATAGGGTGAACTGTCTCCTGATATGGGCTTTTAAAGACTGTTATTGAGAGCTCTAAAAACACCAGAAAATATCAAATTGATATGAGGCCTTGTGTTGTATTAGTATGATAGATAAATTTTTCTATAAATATTTCCATCAATAATTTACTAGACAATCTCGTTAGGATCTATTACTTTATACAACTCTGTATTAAGTCTAGACTTAGCTATGTGTTAGTGGAAACAAGAAGTTTAATTATATATATGCCTGATATTATGTGATACATCAGTCCCCTAAAACTTATTTATTAGGAAACATTTTGTCTGATTTTCGTGATGGTTTTTACATTAAATGGATTGGGGTGATATTTTTCTATAGTAAAGCTTGGTGTATCACGCTAGAACATGTCAGAATGATGTTTTTATCTATTTTATTATGTCTATTATATAGGATATAGTTTGCTTCACATACATATTAATATATGTGTCATAGACAGAAACTAGTCGAAACGTTTGAAAAATGATTGTCCAATAAAGTCCCAGACACAGGTGCCAATCCCATTACAGAACACCAAATTATTATCAATTTTCACTTTAAAATGCTCCAATTATCATAAAAACACCAAATACAAAAGTTCCAGCCAAAAGCCAAAATTTTTTTTTGTAAAAAAATATAAGGTATCCAACTCGATGAATTCCTTATGAAATTTACTCGGAAGAGATGTGACAGGTCACCTTTCCAAGACTAAACACCCTTTTCCCAATGGTTATGTGCTTTAATTGAAAACAGATGTGTAAGATAAATAAAAAAAGGACTTCTAGCATCAATATCTAACTTCTCGCTCCCTTTTGTAAGACTGTATTCTCGGAAGAGATGTGATGGGTCTCCTTTCCAAGACTAATCACCCATTCCCCTATGGTTTAGCGCTAAAATCGAATACAGACGTGTTAGACAAATAAAAAATGGACTACTAGCGTCAATATCTAACTTCTCGCTCCGTTTTGTTAGACTGTATTCTGAGTTGGATACCTTATATTTTTTATTAAACACAATTTTGGCTTTTTGATGCGACGGGCACCTTTGGGCCCAGACAATTGCTTTTTATTTGTAATATGATAGTTGCCAAAGTAAAAGGTTTGGTTGTTAGAACATAAAAGTGGTTGTCACAGAACAACTGTTAAATTTGTAGAAAGAGGTGTAAGCAAACGTCAGGAACAGCTACAGATAGAAAACGCAGACCTGTCTCATAGCCATAAAGCAAATAGGCAGATTTTTTAACTTCATTTATAAAAAGATATCCCCTTGAACAAATAATGAAAACGAGAACCATAGGGTTTCTGATTTGTAAGAGACATTGGCTTAAAGTAAACGGAGAGACTGTTTTGTTGCTCATACAACAAACACCCCAGGTTTCTGAAATAAAAGTGTCCTTCAGACTAAAATTTCAGTGGCAAACACACTGCATTAGAGATGATCTATTAAGTTTCAATTTCAATGGTCATGCATGGTTTCTGCTGTAAAACTCAATGTTTACCCATGCTAAAAGTTGATATGTGGATGTCAGACTTTATAGTCACATGATCTGCAATAACAAATTGACTGTATTAACAAATTTGTTTTTGCAAATTTCCCTTTCCAGACTGAAATAATTCAATGATATGAGCTTGTGCATAAAATAACACCTACTCCCCCTCCACCCCCCCCCCCCCCAAAAAAAAATATAAATTCCCAATTTATCCTGTGAATTATTTTCGTTAGCACTTAATCGTCTGTGTGAAAATCTAGAGTCTAGAGGTACACAAGGTCATAAGCAAAAATGACTTGTGCAGAAGATTCGAAGTAAACAATTACAGTGAGGACAGTTTTGGAAAAAGAAACACACCAGTAGTTTTACAAATGTGCAAGAAGTTGATAAAAAAACAATGTTAGTTTTCATTCTGAAGATCACATGAAGACCACATATACCTTGGAAGTTAAACAGGAATGACATTCACAAAAAAATTATTTTAGATAGTGAAATATCTTCCCTTCCCTCCTCTTTCTATGGAGAATTCTATATTTCCTTAATTGTCAACACATAGCCTATATCCTGAAGCTTAATGAGTTACCAACCATATAATAATGTCCTTCACTTTGACCTTAAACTATTCCTCAGAGTTCATGACTATTTTTGCTTGATTTTAGATGGACATTATATGCCTGGTGATCAGTAATTGGTTTTCTAAGTGGATCCATTCGGTAGGGGGAAATTAACAATAATCTGATTTTAGAAATATTTTTTATTTTTGATGCAATATTGCCCATGGCTGATAGAGGTACCATAAGTTTAGGTAACCAGTCAGTTTGATTTCTTGATTAATATTATAATGGACTGCTATAACCTTCTAGAAATAAAGATATTTATTTGATTGTCTGTATTCAATCCATTTACTGAGAGAAAAAACTGTAGTAGCTTGGAGCTAAAGTAGGACATATCTGTAATGATGATTAAACAGAATTTTCATCAGGCACCTCTTTTCAAGAATTTGGATGATAGGAAATGAGACTGTTTTACTGATTATTGATTGTCATTGAAAATTCATGATAGTGTTGAAATCAGGTTCTCATTGTTGTGAGGTGGCTGTTGTTTTAAGATTTTAACTGTAATATCAATATGAATAATTAACTTTTGTATAGAATTTAATATTGTCAAGCAGTCATGTGGAATTTTTATTTTGTTTTTGTTCTCGGACAAGTAAAATCAAAACATAAACTTTTCTTGGATCAAAATGCACTTGTCCAAATGTTTAACATGATAAAGTATTGCTATTTTAGTAAATTTAACAGCTAACAAAGTATTACTAGTCATGAGCCAGTTTTATGTAGCAAGATAGTGTATATGTTTGGTAATAGGAAATGATTAGAGTAGAATGTTTACATTTCTGCAAACATGAATGTTCAAGTAGGGTATTATAAGAAATTTCTCTTCCCCGTCAAAAGCTGCCCAGCTAGCTCAGTTAGTAGCATGCAAGTCTACTGATCGAGGGGTCATGGGTTTCGATTCCCAGCCGGGGCATACTTTCGTGGAGCTTGGTCATGAAATTATTTCTACGGCCATTCTCCCTCCTACCAATGATTTTTAATCATGAAGGGCAGTTGTCAGTCACTGACGAAAGTATGCGCTTAGTAGTTGGTTAGCAGCTAAATCCAGAGATTTAACCTTTCCAGGAGGAGTGAGTAGGTTGACTGACTGCCATTATATGACCTATACAGTGTGTTGCTATGGCGTTAAACCCCCCCCCCCAAAAAAAAACACTTCCCGTCAGGTTTATCTTTGTAAGAAATGTTGTGAACATATGACAGACAAGTGCCAGTATTCATATGGTAGCATCTGATGGTTATTTTTATAGCTTATTGGTTGTTTATGTCAACTCTTAGTACATAAATACCCATGACCTAATATACAATCTGTAGCTGTTTATTCAAGATGACTCTTTCTTGATCATTCCAGATTTGATAGTACATAATAACTTTTATTTAGATTGGTTTGGGGAATTATGTAATTCTTAATAGCGTCTAGCAATCTTAGATTAGCCTCTCTAAGGACAGGGAGTAGGAGGACTGACCACAGCCTGTCACATGACTCAGATAATCCTTGTAAAGTAGAGTAAAGCATAATACATTACTTTTATTCTTTCAAAAGGTTACTTAGAGGTTGTTTTTTTCAAAAATGTTGACTTTTTATTTCTTAGATCAAAAGGAGTGCTGTGCTGATCTTGAATTTCCCTAGACATTAGTCAATCATGATTATTGTTAAACTTAGCTTTTACCAGCTTTTATTTTTAGCCTACAAAAAATGCTTACTTAAGGTAGAACCTCGTTAATGCCAATGATGGTCAGAGACTTCTTTAAAAAGCCAGTGTACAGTACCCCCCAAAAGTTTGGAGACATTTTCAGATTGTAGGCCTATTGAATAGCTTTTAGCTAACACTTGATAACTGTTTATTGTGAAATGCTTTGCATTATTTTTTTGGTGATCATTATTATTATAACAGAGACAACAAAAATAGCATAAAAACTTTGTTATGGAAAATTATTACAATAATCATGGTTTTGGAGGCTTTATGATGTCAGATGCTTAATCTTATTAAGTGTTGCATTCATGAAATTTGTTTTCATTTTATAACAAAACATACTTAAATATATTAAAAATATTGTTTCTACAAAAGTAGTCGTCAAAATTCAAGAACTGTAGTAAATTTCTTTTGTCTCCAAACTTTTGGTGGGTACTGTATATGACAATGTATGCCGAATATGCTACTCATTTTGCTGTGAATTGTGAAAACTGATCTTAGCATGTGAAACTCACTTTTCTTATATAATCAGACTAGTTAGCAACATAACAAATAATGGTAAATAGTAATAAAACTCTGTGTTGTAATTCTTGTGAAAATTTAATGCAATGGCTGCCCAATGATAGATGCAAAAAAGCCTTATGGGAAACCTACCTTATCCAGAGCATATTTTATAGTCCATGGAAAACCTACCTTATCCAGAGCATATTTCATAGTCAATGGGAAACCTGCCTTATCCAGAGCATATTTTATAGTCCATGGAAAACCTACCTTATCCAAAGCATTCTTCATAGTCCATTGGAAACCTACCTTAACCAAACCAGAGCATATTTCATAGTCCATGGAAAACCTACCTTACCAGAGCATATTTCATAGTCCATGGGAAACTTACCTTAACCAGAGCATATTTCATAGTCCAGACATCTCTTTTATTTTGGCGCGATATGACCTTTTTGTGTTGGTGTGCCGTAAAACCAAAACAAACATCTCTTATAAAATTACAAGAACTACCTTAGACAACTAAATGGAGAAGAAAAATGTGACGTCAATAATGAAACATTGAACTTGACTTAACCATACACTAGTTTCCCATGGGAACTCAAAGTTAATGATTTTTCTTTATTAATAGAAGTATAAGAGTACAGACTTTCTTTCTGACCTGTTTTTAATTAAGATATTGATGCCAATATGGTCTGAAATGATTCTTTCATCAATCTATATTACTTTAAGTGAGTTTGACATTCCTATTTGCTAATACAAATATGTCTGTGGCCTTATGATAACCACTTTGGGAGATGAAGTCGGTGAGGAGTGGGCGTTGCCGAGTGGATACTATGTCAGACTCTTTATCATGAGAAAGCTAGATGTTCATTGGTTAGAATCAGACTCAAAACGCAACCTCTATGTGCAAGATACTTCATCCTTATTGCTCAATACTGGGGTGCCCGAAGCTTTTGACAGTTGATTTGGGAATGTGAAAATATTTTGTTTTATATGAATTTACATTATATTAGGTTAGTTGATAATAATAATAATAATAATAATAATTGCGACTTTATTTAAACAGGCTGCACATTTGGACAAGTCCTATCTTCCATGTTGGCCTCAATATGATTTGGGCCATTTGGTCATTACTAAATAACATGATAAAATCAGGCTTACAAAATTATGTTTGTAAAAATTGAAGATGAAGACTGTACGAGACAGAAATAATTAAGTTAATTTCGAAAGAAGGGGGGGTAATGAAATGTGAAGACGATTACATTGCTGTCCACTTAAGTAAATATTGATCAAGTGATTCCATCATCCAATAAATAGATCATAAGACTTGTTTGTTGTCTTATAAACTGATTTTGTTATCATATCCCTTCCAGCATGTTTACAATACAATATGAAATCAATTACAATGTTAAAAGAATTCGGTCACTTTATCATTAAGTATTTTGTTATTATCAAGAACATGGATATGGAACTTTTTTTTTACCTGTAAAACACTGATAACTATGGCAATAAACAGGTGAAGAATATCTGAACATGTTTCCTTGGAAATGTTGAACAGATGTTTACTGTAATATATGACATTTCTACAATGTGTTTTATAATATCGTTACATTACAGTGTCCACCTAAAGTTTGGAGACATTTTCACGTTGTAGGCTTACTAAATAGCTTTTGTCGAAAATATGAACACCATTTTTTTTTCAAACATGTTTTAGTTTTGTTTCATTTTTATGTTAAAGTTTAATTAATAGTTGAGAATGCCGAAGTAGCTGGAAACTGTATGTTATGGAATATAATTACATCTGACATGATTTTAAGGGTTTCTAATGTCAAATGCTGAATCTTATAAATGTGATCCTTTCATGAAATTTGTTTTCAATTTTATCTTATACCATACTGAATATATAAAAAAAAATGGTTCCACAAAAATAATTTTTTAATTCAAGAATATTACAAATTACAATTTTTAGCCGGACTTTTCACCTAAAAAATTTGGTTTATAGTTGGGCAAAACAGGGCGGAAGGCCGGTGTCTTTAACAATTGTGTTAATATATTTATTTACCATATATTTATACCATTTATTGTCAGATCTTTATGAATCTTTATACAATTATAACATAACCTGTGATGAACAGAATAAGACATATCCATAACTCTACCTGGCTTTCTTATGGATTATTCCCCTTTGTAATTTTTGCTTTAAAGTTTTTAATATGCTGGATATCTCTGTCATTTATTGTCAGATTTTGATGAAAATCTGGCTTTAATGTGGTTTTCACATAATAATTCTTGTTTGTTGTTTCATCAGTAACTTTTGTTGTGTTCTGTATATTAAAGATTAATTGCAGTTACTGTTATGTTTGCACTCAAAATTTCAATAATTCAAGGTGATAATTATAATGAAGTGACTGAACTGGGAGTGTTCATAGTTAATGTAATTTTAGAATAAGTTAGTATCTTGTCAAATTGATGATTCTTATCATAACTTGCTTTGCAGCTGGGTTTTTGTTTACAATATTTTGATGAACAAATTTAATTAATGTGTTATTATTGAACTTTTTGTCAATGGTGTAATTGATAATGTAGTTTTTTTTTGACGGGCCATGAAACTTGGTGGAACAATGTATTGCACTTTTAGTTGAATTTTATTGCAAAAAAGTTTTTTTAGCAAAGTGATGCAGTGTTTTGTTTTTTTTTAAATTCCAACACCCACAGAAATTTATCTGATGAACATTCCGTTTGATTATCCCAATGCATACATACAGACATAATTAGCCGGATTTTTCAAGGAAAAATTTCGGCTTATAGTTTGGTGAAACCCGGGCCTCCCATGTTGTTAACAATTGTGTTAAAGTTTTTTCTTTACCATATATTTCTGCCATTTATTTACAGATCTTTATGAAACTTAATACAATGATAGCATACCGTGTGATGAACAGAATTAGGAAGGCTTTATTATGAATTATTTCCCTTTGTAATTTTTGTGTTTAAGTTTTTAATATGTTGGATATCTCTGTCATTTATGGTCAGATCTTGAAAATCCGGCTTTAATGGGGTTTCCGCATTACATTTCTTGTTTTTTATCTTTAGTGAGATCAGAAGTACTTAAGTCAGCAGGGTTAATGTATGTGCCACTTACAGTTGATACATGCAAAATGACTTGATAACTTAAAGAAAGTTGTTAATTGTCACTGAGATACCAGTTTTAAGTTGCATAACAGTTTGTAATTTTCTATTGTAATTTTTCTTGAGAAAGGTTGATATATAACTAATTTTGTCATATGTTCTTACAGTCTTAGAAACAACATACTTTCTTTAAATCATTATGACAGTGAGATGTCTTCTTAGAAGTTTGTTAATCTTAAATTTAAAATTATAAAATTACTTGCCAGTTTTAGTAATTGTGTTGAGAACATGATTTCTTTATATTTAAAGACATACTCAGACTTATAGATTGTGAGAAATATCACATATTAAATTCATTTATACCATTACTAACTTGGTATTTTTTTATAAATAAAATCAACCCGGGTCCATAGCGCAGTTGGTAGCACGCCGGGATTTGGAATCTTGTGCCCAAGGGGGTGCGGGTTCGAATCTCACCCGGGGAGGTATTTTGAAAATTTGACAATAATGTCGATTTTCCTCCATTGATTAGATAATATAAGAAGTTTCCGGCCTTGTTGAAGGGTAGGTGAGTACTGGTTATTGACAATGGTCCAGGAAAGCTAGGTTATGTGCGCTGGACGCCGTAAAATGACCTAAATTGTGTTGACACGACATTAAATCTAGTAAAAAAAATAATAAAAGTATAGATAAAATCACCATCTTTTACTGTTGTTTTTCAGTTGGAACTAAAATTGTCATTCTTAATATGCAGCTTGTTACTGCTTTTTTAACATTTTTCTTTTCAATTTTAAGAGTTTAAGAAAAGTTGATACTTAAGTTGATATTTTAAAACTACAGCTTTTAAGTTGAAAGAAATGGACAAGCTACTATATAGTCCAATCTACAAATTTAGCCTGTAAACCCAGTCCACCAATATTGCTGTTACTTTCTACTTTTCCGACAGTCACCATTTTCCTAATTAAAAATAATCACACTATGTCAGTATTAACTAGAAATTTTATGTATTTATTAAAAACTGCATGATAACTTGTTGAACATCTGTTTTTTTCTCTTGTTTAGGCCACAACAAGTTGATGATATGTTCTATGGAATTTACAAAAAAAAATTAGGCGAGCGAGCGAAGAAAAAAAAATAAAAAAATCTTAATTCAGTTGCTTTATATAGCGGTTTGACCAAATTTTTATGAGCGAGCGAGGAAATAAAAAAATTTTTGTAAAAAACCGTCAAAATTAAGGTGCGAGCGAATCCATAGAACATATGATCAATTTGTTGTAGCCTTACTGTTTATATTATTTAGGATTTATTACTCTAAACCATAAAATTGACGGCATATTTTTACAAATTGCTTAGAATTGTTTTTGTCATGTATGTTTTCATTTCCTCCAGTAAACAAATCCATTAAACTATGCTGAATGTCCAGTGCTAATGAACGTTTGTCAGGAAGACTTTATAGTCTAGATAAAATAGGTCACACAGACATGTAGGAAAATAATGACCACAATATTGATGCTTAGAAAAACTCTAACAGACCCTTAATGGATTTAGACATTGAGAAATTGTTGCTTTTAATATATTAAGATATTTTATGGTTGTCTGTACGGTGAAATAAACAAGTCCTGTTAGTGGTGTTATATTGTAGTTTGCATCATCTATGTTGGTTAATGTAGGGATGTTATATTGATAAATCCGTATGGTAATTGTTGTTGATGACTCTTGTTGTTTTTGTAAGGGTAATGATTGATTCCTCTTCCACGTGTTTAATGCTTGAGTAGTGTAATTTAGATTTTATTCAGGTTGTGCTTAACGCTTCACTAGACTGATTTTTGATTTAGGTTTATCATTTGCTATTTGATGTTTTGTGGTATTCATTTACTGGAAAAAATCTTTTTTAAGGTCATTTAAGTACAGTATTATATTTTTTAATGTCATATTTTGTTTAATCTTTGTCATACAAATCATTTTGTACTGATGGAATCGTCTAACCTTTTGTAAGACTGATTCTGAGGTTTGGGTATTTAGAAAAAACTTCTAAAATTGTCTGTAATGTTAAAGACTGATAGTGACCATGAATTAAGTCCAAGAGGTGGTTGCCACATACAACTTTATGCTACCTGAGCGCAATGATTCCTGGCTAAAGATTATTGCTGAAATAGATTTTTTGTTCCCAAAATAAATGAATTCAACAATTTTGTTATTTATATCATTTGATAAAAAAGGAAACATTTTGATGAGATGTATTATTGCATTACATGTGTTATACAAAAAGCATTAAGTTGGCATTTGTGAACCAGATTCATATAGCTTTAAAATACAATTGTTTGCTACATTGTCCTAGAAAACATTATTCTGAAGTATTTATGATTGCATGCCTGTGATATAACATAAAAAATGAGGCAATTTATTCCAATATTGATTGATGTAGTCTTTATAATAAACTGTTGAACAATGCATAAAGGACATGAATTCAAATATCACTAAAAGCAAGGATTTTGTAATATCCGGGCTGCTTTGAATTTCCAAGAAGTTTTAAATCCAACAATAAGAAAAAAATCTATTCAAAAGAAATTTGTTTTTTATTCTAAATCTTTTAAAAGGTCTTGACTCATTTAAATGTTATGTAAGAATTTTTATGAAGGGATTCCAAATGTTGACTTGACAATTATATTACTGAGGAAAGGTTATAATTGTTACAAGTTACAACTCAAAGGTTCCTGCAAGACTGTACTAAATGCATTGCATAAGAAGCAAGTTACTACAGTTTTGCTGGCAACCCTCGAACTGAAGATGCTAACTACTCAAAGTTTTTTTGGTCATATGACATTGAACTTTGTAGAAAATTGTCATGTAACTTGTCATGGTGACATGTCAACAATAGCCAAGTTTACAGAAATCTGATTATTTGTTGATTTTAATGCACTATCAGTTCATTTACCTAATCCATCAATGTGGTGATAAATCCTCCCAACCCTGTCTTACAAGGCATGCATGGCTTTACAAAAATATGAAAAGTATCTTTCATTAGAATGATGTATGCAATGGTATTAAAATAAATTACCATTGTTATCATAACCAGACAAATTATTTTTTAATCTTATCATAGAAAATGAACAAAATGTAAAGAAATGAAAAAAATGAAATTTTAAGAAGATTGCATTCTTACCATGAAGTTCACTTAGTACTTGTAAGTCCCTAAAATCTCAAATCAGCCCCTACATTTACAGTAATTGAAATAGTCGGTCACACAAGTTTGTCTGATGTTGATCAAAGCAAGATTCAATTCACCTATGTATATATTTACAGTAGATGAAGTAATTTGTTGTTGCAAACAAATATTTACAACAGGTTCAAAGTTTAATGTCTACCTTTTTATTGCTTACATCAAATGACCTATTGTATGTCAAACTGCCCTTAACTAGCAATTAAATTCATCCCTAATTGTTCAAACAGATGTCCATTGTAGGTTTTAATTTTATGTCCAATGTTGGGGACAGTGAACAGTAAAGATCATAAATGAAGTTTATTTGACAATAATAATTAAGACAATAAAGGGATTTCACAATGACAATATTTACAAGTTTTGGTAAGGGAATGCATAGTTTCTCTGACCCATTTGTATGGCTAATTTTAGTGTAATATAATTATGCTCTCTGTACCTTTGACTCTTCTAATTATACATTGTATTTGAAAATTGAATAACCCGGGTCGATAGCGCAGTTGGTAGCGCGCCGGGATTTGGATACTCGTGCCCGAGGGGGTGCGGGTTCTAATCCCACTGGGGAGGTTATACCCTTCCATGAAAATTTGACAATAATGTCAATTTTCCTCCATTGATTAGATGATATGGAGAAGTTTCCGGCCTTGTGGAGGGGTAGGTGAGTACTGGTTATAGACAATGGTCCAGGAAAGCTAGGTTAGGTGCGCTGGACGCTGTGAAATGACCTAAATTGTGTTGATACGGCGTTAACTGCAATAAATAAATAAATAAATAAATAGATAAATTGAAAATTGAATACATTTAAATTTTATCTCAGATTTTGGTGTAGATCTATTTTTGCAGAGCAACTTGTAAATTAAATTAGTAATTTTTTATCACATGGCTTTCATCTTGATAGTGTTTACTTTTGAATCTCATTATGTAGAAGTGTTATTTTTAAAAGAACTTAGGAAAAACGATTTAAAAGGACTAGCCAATTGCATTTATATTCTGTTACTGTATGGTTAGAGCTTCAAAATATAGTTAGTGTTTTGTCTTTAGCCTGTACAAAAAGTTAGGACAAGTGTAGATATTTTGCCTATTTGAAACCCTTTTCTCCGTTTTGATTAATACATAAATTACCGGCTTATTATACATTTTAGTTGCATGCTTGAAGTACATTGCCTTCTTATCAATTTATCTAATCAATAAAAAATCACTTAAGTACCATCCCTTATTTCCATGTCTAGAATTCTAATTATCCTATATAAAATACATTACATTGGACATCATCATAATCTGTTGATATACCATATTGATATTGACCACGATGAATATTAATATCTATTTAGTATTACAGTGCAGTATCAACTATTTCCCTAGAGTCTACACTTATAGCAATACATTTTTCATCTCTATTCTCATCAATAGTTCATTAGGGATAATTACATTGATAAATGTCCACCTTGATCGGTCATTAGTTTAGATAGACCCATACATGTGTAGAATACCATAATCTTAGATGTTGACACTGTACTGGGTGCTTGTAGTGCTGTTTCTGTATGATACATTTTTGATGTATATCTCACCATACTGTTACATTAGTAGGATATTTGTCAAAAACAAGAGACATCAAGGGATCATTGGCAATGTCCTTTAATGTGACGTGTATATTCTAGTCAGCAATGGTTTGCCTATAAAAGAACATTTTATGGCGTTATGGAGATAATCAACATTGACCATTGTGTACATTTCTTCATATTTTTATAGTTATTTATCTCTACTGATCAAGGGGTCATAGGTTCAATTTCCAGGCAGGGCATGTTCATGGAACTATTTCTATTGCCATTCTCTCTCTCCTTCCACTGTTTCTAACTCATTTAGGGCAGTTGTCACTCATAGAAGTATGAGCTTAGTAAGTAGCTATTGTTAACAGCTAAATCCAGATATAAGAAAACTTAGATGATAAGTGTAGGTATGGTTCATTGAGTTTTAAAAATAAAACTGGTACTATTTACTCCATTTAATATGTAAATAGATTGATTTGTTATGATGATTTTCTTGAAATACCAATTAGAGAAATTATTTGGAACTTTACTTCAATCTTCATTAAATTCTTCTGTCCTATTGATAAAAAGTCGGCTTTCTACAAAAATTAATTAAAGTTTTATTATGTGATATACATGTACTTTGTATTTCTTAGCAGAGTATTGTGGCTTTCTACGTAACCTTTACAATCCCTGTCTCTTTAGTAAACCTTGGCCCCGACAATAAAGTTTACACATACCTAATACAGACAAATCTTTAATAAATTAGTATTCATTGAACTCTATAGATTGTGGAATTAATTAGTTTTACCATTCCCATGGTTCTATTTAACATATTTGTAAATGTTAACAACCTCTATCATAAATGCCATATAAATTTATACAGAGTGATAACTCCAGCAATTTACCAATTAAATCATGAACTCATTGACTTTCCCAGGAGATCGACCTTATAATCTGAATTCCAGTTCATTAGTCAAATTACCTTGAAAATTAGTTGTATCATATGATAAATCTAGGATATTTAGCGCAAAAAATCACCATAGTATCATTATAAATCAGCTTTAATGGTCATTTTATCATTAAGATTGATGTAAACTAGCTAAGCTTTGTTGATTATAAATGTCACATAATTACGCAACAAGTAACTTAATACAGAAAAAAAAACAGTTCGCTCAGTGTCTTACATCAGCTTTAATGGTCATTTTATCATTAAGATTGATGTAAACTATCTAAGCTTTGTTGATTATAAATGTCACATAATTACGCAACAAGTAATTTAATACAGAAAAAAAACAGTTCGCTCAGTGTCTTACATCAGCTTTAATGGTCATTTTATCATTTAGATTGATGTAAACTAGCTAAGCTTTGTTGATTATAAATGTCACATAATTACTCAACAAGTAACTTAATAGGGAATGAAAAAAGGTCCGCTCATTGTCTTACATCAGTTTTAATGGTCATTTTATCATTTAGATTGATGTAAACAATCTAAGCTTTGTTGATGACAAAATGTCACTTAATTACACAACTAGTACTTTAATATAGAAAGAAATAAACATGACCATATTATGTCTTATATCAGCTTTTATGGTCATTTTATCATTTATAATTATGTAAAGTATCTAAACTTTGTTGATGATATAAATTACACAACAAGTAACACAATACTACAAGAAAAAAACATCACCACCTTGTCTAATCAAATTTCCTATTTCTTACAGTATATTATTAAGACATATTATTTTGAACCCGTTTCAGAAACATTTTATACAGTTTTGTCTTATATTAACATCATATTGGTGTTTCTTTTTTCGCTTTCTCCAGTCTATGTTTTGTTTCTCCTTGAAGATCAATATTTTCTCGTATTATTACATTAAAACCAGAAGTGACAACAAGATCTTAACATATTATGTAATCTGTCAAAGATCCTTGGAATTCCTGTTGACTCTCATTTTATAAGAGATTTTTATCAACATATTCTCTAGTGAACCGTGTTATTGCTTGGTGCTTGTTTTTCCACTTGAAATGTTCAAGGAAAACTGTCTGGCTATATAACAAGTGTTTTCCAAACATCAAGTGACGTAAAGTGTTATAAGATTGTATGACTTTTTGCTAGAAACAAAATATACTATTATTTACCATCAACTGTTATACCCAAAGTGTTAAAGATCCTCTGAGGGACTTCCGGTACTTTTGCTACCAGATGATGAGTATCAACAAATCAAGCCAGTATTGGCTTGTGGTTTTAAACTTGATGAGTGCTACAAGATCAGTAATAATCTTGTTACAGAACATACAACCTTAGTTTTTATTCTTAGAAGTTGATTCTCGAAGTGCTAAAGTTGACTTGAGCTCTGGTTTTGTTTTTCCAATGCTTTGCTGATTTTTCCTAGCATATCTCATTGTTTTTAGAATTCGATGGTTTTTGCAAAATTGGTAAATTTGTCACAAAATATTCTGGGTTTGGTTAGGATCAATATGTGCCTTTGTTCATTTGTGAGACTTGATTTCTCTTAGCAGTATTGGTTTACATGCAGTTTTACAGAAGTTAATTATGTTCTGTTCATTGATGAATAAAATACATCTCAAGACTGTGAGGTCCAAGCGTGGAGCAATCTTGGTCAAGTACCGAAATTAATAAGCCCTTTCACTTTCTGTCAACGTGATAATTACATACCGCTAAGATCTTTTATCTGTTGTTTCAGCTTGCATGCACAATATTCATTACAAATCCGTGCTTCTAAATGAACGTATGTATTCCATTTCTGCACGATGAATTACAATCACGTATAAATAGAGAACTTGATTGTCAGAAAGAAATTAACTCTTGTCAATTAGATTGACACGACGTCAAATGAGAATGGTATGTTGGACACAGAAATTGCCTAGTCTGGCTAATAAGAAACGTATTGGTCTATATGATCGAAATAATGACCAGTGTGGCTGCCATTATTATTCCCTGTAAGGCAATTTTATCCTTCATATAGTTGATGTGGATGTCAATACCAGTCAATATATTTACATTTGGTTAGACTAATTAATGTTAAAATTTTGTACTTCTGTAATTCTTTTTCTCTCGAAGGAATGCTTAAGCTCAGTGCAAATTCAAGCCTTGGTAGTTTATTAGCTCATCATGGTAACGTTGATGATCGTCAAACTTTGGAATACTACTTCCATATTAAAACTTTTTTCATAAAAATATTCACAGAAACAGTAGGTACACTTATAATGAAACTCTGGTTGAATGGTCCTCAGTAATTAGTTTAAAAACTGTTGTGGTGTAATATTTGATGCTTTATTTAGCATTTTAACATCCTTTCAATCGTTTCGCAGCAGTCAGTCATCCTACTCACATGCACATATTCCTATACCTCTGGACCCAAAATCTTAACCTAGTAATAAGAACATACCATCTCCAGTGACAGAAAACTGAAGCAGAGGTAGGTGGGAGAATGGCTGTAAATATTTCATGAAAAGTCCACAGATGTGTAGGTCCTATATAGGAATCGATCTAATTACATATTGATTCATAATCAGATGCTCTACCGACTGAGCAAGCTAGGCTGATAAGAGTAGCTACAAAATACAGCTAAAACAATCATATTATGTACCAAGTTTGTTGGAATTAGGATCGAAGTGTTAAACTGGCAACCCAGAGTTCACTATCACTAGATCGATGTAGACTTGTTAAGAAATCTTTTCAATGTATCAAATGAGAGATATCTGACTGTCTTGACTCTTGATTTCAAATTATCAACAACCTCAACTTTCTTAATCCTTTAAGTTGTATACATGAAATTATCTCTTATTTTGGTTATTACGCCCCAATGTCTACATGGTCAAATAAAAACTGCATTTCTTGTATAAAATTCATCTTGATTTCTTTGCTGAGACATAAACAGAAAACAATACCTGTACGTTATCAAAATTGTCTACAAATGATATACTTGTACATCTGTGTATGGAGAACGATTTTTATGTAAGTTGCATAATTTTATATATTTACTGGGACAATATGGTGTCACATAGTCATTTCTATATAGTAACCATTATCCGGAGAGTCTGTATCATTTCTTTATTTCCAGTGGATAATTGGAAAGGAAATTAAGATGCTGGGTCATTGATGTGGCAAATAATCTTTGCATATAGACAAATCACATTTAAATTAAGAAATTACTCGCTCGAGTTGTTGCTGTTTGTTACTTCCTGTGATGTGTGCTAAATGTTTGACTTTTTTATGGCAAAGATGCACTGAGACAAAGAAACTGTTATTATATGATTAAAAGATGCCAAGAGGACAAAATAAACATGAAAATAATTGCGCCTATGGGTTAAGCGTCTCAGTTGAGCTCTTTAAGTGTCTCAGTTGAGCTCTTTACGTTGTATTATGTAATAGAATGGTATCAACTATTCAGTCACGACCTGTCGTTTGTGCCAGTTGTCAGCAGAGATGTTACATCATCTTATGTAATAGAATGGTTCTATAGGAAAAGTTTAAAGATCGTAGTTGATGACTTTGGATAATGTCTGATTAGTGGGCTTTATTTGTTTAAACATTCAGATGCAGTAGAATAAATGTGCATAACTGATAACTTTAATTGTGATTGCGCGAAAAACAAATCAAAAGTGTTTTCGCCTGTTCGGTTAACCTGCTGTATCTATAGGTCGATTGTTTAAAGTGTTTTGAACAGGAACAATGCTGTTGTACCTATCAAATTAATATCACTGAACTGTTCTTTGTGTTCAAACGTTGTTGGAGCCGGAAATCCCATTTTACTTTTTAAACCCGAACAAATTCAGTGCCTTCAGCACTTTGATGTTTAATAGTGAATTCATATATTTGGCAGGTCTTTAGAATTAGTTTGATATATTCATTTCTTTATACAGAAGGCGTTTTATTCCAAGTTGTAACAATATAAGAAAAGCCTTCTGTATTTTGTTGGCATGAATCTATAGATATTTTTGAATATGTCATCAGTTTGTCTCTCTGGTGATTTGTATTTCTGTTATAAATCTTGGCGTATACATGTAATTAAATGACATTGTCATCCATAAGATGAAGTGGGCATACTGTAATTTTCTTTACATTGTCATTCAGTCATGTTAATCGAGACAGTTTCGGGAGTCTTTTGTGATGTTCATATACAGATGTGAAGAATATATTATTTACTCTGATATACAAAAAGCCTGTGTGATCCTTAGGGGTTTGCATTTCTTAACAATAAATTTTCTTTACGGATGCCTTATGATTTTTTGCTTATAAGACACACATGCTTAAAATGTACAAAACTTGGTACAGTGAAACCGTTAAGTGTTCAATAAAGATCTATATCTGGATGTTTTCTACATGTATCTTTCTCTTGATTAACTATCATAAATACTTCTGGAAATGAAATAATTGTGTCACAATTTGCTATCTGCAATTCTGACATTGACTGAACTTTCAGGAATTATATTGTTGAGCATTGCTATTTATGATGAGATATAATTACTTGTTTACCTTTAAAGGATTTAACAAATCTAACATTTTTTTGAAAAGCTGCATCATAATTTAAACTCATGTATGTGAGATTTTAGGTTCTTAGTCGTCAAAACTTCTTCTCTTCATTTAAAAATGTTTAAATGCACTAGTATTAAGGAATTAGCTGAATATGAATAAATTTTAAAATTTAAAGTTGTCTTTTTCAAAAACCATTTTATAGTCTTATCTTTTAATTCAGCTTTAATTAGATATTGTTGTAGGATTTCTGTTAACGACTTGCCTATTCAAATGGTCTGTTGCCATTTTTGTATGAATAACTTTTTAATACAAGGATGTTATGAACAATAACTGGTCTAGGAAATAAAATATGGTTAGTTCTGTGGTGTCTGGATGCAGGTACATTCTGGTTTGGTTGGTGCCAATAGAACGAATAACAGGCTGTCAACCGATTCCTATATTCCTATATAACTCCTATATTTTGGGTCAGAATCCTATATTTTGAAAAACCTCCTATTTTTCCTATATTCTCCTATATTTTGAAAATATTCCTATATTTTTTTTAAAAAAATTGTCGCAAAAAATGAAAAGAGTTAATATTGCTTTGATACTTCGATAGTTGTTCAAAGTTAATGGTTTCGTTCATAAGTACGGTAGACACTTTTCGCTCGATGTCAATTAAATGGGCATTAAGGATTTGACAATTGATCAAAAATGAAGTAACAGTTTAACATCTTTTATCATGATAATCTTTAACATAAACCTATTTGGAGTAGAAAATACGCATCAGAGATTTTATTAAGGACTGTGCTGAAACATGTCATTGCTTAACGAAAGGTAGTATAAATGTTAAGTAATATACATTAAACTTTTAAAAATAAAATTTCTAGAACAGATGGACAGTAGCAAATCTAATCAATAATTATTAAAAGGTATTTCATAGCATGGCGGTAAACTACATGACAACTATTTATATACTTTTTACGGAATAAAGTTCTATTTGTCCTTGATTTAACAATAAACACAAAAAATTTTTTTATTTGAATGTGTTTCTAAATCAATTCGTTTTATTCAGGTAATACTCACGTTAATAAAGCAATACAACCAGAGCACAAAAGTCAATGTAAGAACACACTAAAAACCCACTTCAAATGCCGCTAATATGTCTCTAGTGTAAGGTTTAATCACTTAATTTGTTCAAGGTAAATAATAACGTATCTTACTAAAAAAGTATTGTCATATATTAAGGGAGATGTAATCAAAAAGCAAAAAATATGCAAGCATTTGCTTACAAACATTTCAAAAGAATAATTCAAAATTAAACTTAGTTTGTTTAGACAATAATCAAACGTTCACATACGTAAACCTAAAATAGTAACGTATCTTACTTTTTCAATTCACATAAGTTCCACTGCCTTTTACTTTAAAAGACATACTCCTTTAGGCACAATTTATGTTTCAAAGCAAAACAATGCTAGCTCTCTTGCTTCAAATATGTTTATTTGTCAGAAAAAGACATATTCATTTGATTTTTCTGTAAACATATATTTTGTATTTGTTAACATATCTTACTCATTTATCAATAGCAGTTCATGACTTATGATTCAAAATATCTGGTCCATTTTCATATAACTTTACATATTATCTAGTTCTGTAGAAAGCTGCTGTCAGTTTTATTGCAACAAAATAGTCGATTTGATTTTCAACGAGGTAGAGGCTCTACAATTTGTTTTAAAAGTATCACTATCTAAATATTTTTTCAGCTTATCCTTCTTTCGGTGTACTGTTTTGGTCTGTGGCGTTGTTGTTTGTTATTAAACTTTTTCGATTACATTATTTGCATAAACAAGTTTTTCTTGAGTTCCTCTGGTAATATGTCAGGAACTATACCTGCATCATTAATTTTTAATTTGGTTTTAGATCCTGGTGTGCTGGACGATGTTTTGTTTTCATTAGTTTTAGTCGTATGGTAATTCCTTACAATCTGAATTCATGTTAAGACTTTTCTTTATATTTCTTTTTGTAAAAAGGTTTATAATTTTGTTTTAGTGCTTTCACCTGATTATTTCAAGACCAACTTTTGTATTCCGCTGATCTTGGTCTTAAATCTACAAGGTGGCCCTTTGTTTTCCTAGGTCACAAATATGCATTTAAAAAAACAATCTTGTTTTGTCTATTTGTTGTGTGCATTGGTTTGATGTACTTGCTCAAACTCCATTCAGTACTTTTTTAATATTGAATTTACCTGATACCTTATCTTTTTTTGCTCATGTAAACATGTAGATAGTACTGGGTGCGTAAAAGCCTCATTTGTAATGCATTCTTCTGTTGTTGTTTTTTCTAAATCATTTGGAATATTTGCAGATAAATTTTCTTTTGTTGAACTACTCAGACATTTTATTGTTACTTTGGTTGATTTAGCATGTGCTCCATATTCAGGAGGAATGTTTGATCATTTGTCTTTTTTCATTTCTCGTATCCTTGCTGGGGACATTTGCAGCAAAATAGTATACTATCTCAAAACTATATTGTAGTTAAAACAAATACCCTATGCAGGGACAACGCAAAATCAACAGTTTTTGTCCCTTTGGATGTAAGTTTTTATCAGAAAGTATGTTCAATGAGGGACAAAACTTTTGTTTGAGGTACATATAAGTTGGATACATCATCTAATGAGAAAAAATCTCAGCTACCTTTTGTTTTTAAAAAATGTGGGCCAAAGGACAGAAAAAATTTAAAAATGCCCATTTAGCTCACAGGGATTCCTAACGATAATCATTTATACCTATAATATATACAAGGGGTTCAACATCAAAATTATGAAAATTAACCCTTGCGTCACAGTAACATGCATAATTCCGTTATTTTTTCGAATATTCTCATCAGGTCTTCAGGTTTCGATACAGAAGACATTTATCTATCCAAAAAGCCTAAGTTTTTTACAACAAATTTACAACTTTTTACATTATTCAAGCTAGTTTCTCGACAAAACGCTCTGAAAATGGTTAGTACGACACGGGTCCGTCCCCTAGTCTTACCCCTGTAAAAACCGTTTTTTCCGCGAAATACCGGCCAAATTATGTATTGGTTCGATGAAATATGTTATTTTATTCAACAATCCTCAACTAACCCGACTAATCTTCGTCTTTCAATGATGATAATTGTCCATTTTTAATTTCCGAGACGAAGTCGCTACGGCACAGCCATCTTACGTATCACGTGAACATTATGTATCGCGATCGTTCATTGGTTCTTGCTGATAATATTGGTTGGTTCCCCGCTTATCGTATGTCGTTAAGTACAGACGTATATAAAACAGAAAATCAGTCAATAGTAACCGTTGTCGTACATTCTATATATAGAAACAAACTCTCCGCAGTGGTTATCTCCCTTTATCAAATCAATTACGTAGCATAGCGTGACGTAAGCACTGTGTGGAGTTACAAGTGAAGTCAGACCGTTTACGTAAATTTTGTTGACAAGGTGTTAAATCCAGATAAAAAGGATGAACCATAAGCCACCCTTTCCTTCAGGCCTGATATGATATATGGTTTCACAGTGTTAAAAAATTAGTGATATAATGATTTATAGGCTTATACAGTATTCATCGAATAATTCAATGAAAATAAAATTTGGCCTTATAGTTTCTAATTGTAAATCATTACATATTGATCTTAGCTTACCAGTTCATACTCATTTTGGTTAATGGGCAACAAGTGTTTGTATTATATAAAATCTATAAATAAACTCAATATGTATGAAGGTTTGTGGTATTTTTCTTGTTTACAATGTACTTTGTCCCGATGTTGAAGCCATTTATATATATTAAACGTATAGAAAATCGAGAACCACTCTTCTGTTTGACGTCATCCAATCAGATCGCTCGTTAGTACAGCAGCATGGCAAGTAGTCATGTGACTTGTTGATGATTTAAGATGGCTGTGCCGTAGCGACTTCGTCTCGGAAATTGAAAACGGACAATTATCATCATTGAAAGACGAAGATTAGTCGGGTTAGTTGAGGATTGTTGAATAAAATAACATATTTCATCGAACCAATACATAATTTGGCCGGTATTTCGCGGAAAAGACGGTTTTTACAGGGGTAAGACTTGGGGACGGACCCGTGTCGTACTAACCATTTTCAGTGCGTTTTACGAGAAACTAGCTTGAATAATGTAAAAAGTTGTAAATATGTTGTAAAAATCTTAGGCTTTTTGGATAGATAAATGTCTTCTGTATCGAAACCTGAAGACCTGATGAGAATATTCGAAAAAATAACGGAATTATGCATGTTACTGTGACGCAAGGGTTAATTTTCATAATTTTGATGTTGGACCCCTTGTATATATTATAGGTATAAATGATTATCGTTAGGAATCCCTGTGATTTAGCTGACATTGAGTTTTTAATCATTGACTATTGTAAAATACAGTAAGTGAAAGGTAGTTATTGTAATACTAATTATATGTATATGTAGTAGCTGAAAACGATACTATTTTAATTTGAAAACTCCTATATTTTGCCTAAAAAATGTCCAAAACCTCCTATATTTCTTGCAAAAATGTTCCTATATTCCTCCTATATTTTGGAGATGATCTGGTTGACAGCCTGGAATAATCTAAATTATGCATTATCAATTTGTTCACGTAGGACGGTCCAAAACGTAACCATTTTGTTGAAAGAACATTTGAATAACAGAAAATTGGTGTTAGCTCTCTATGGAACATATATTTACAAGTTGGCATTTAAATTCTACACGTTTTTGACCGCTTCAACTTCAATTATTTCTTGCATGCTCATAATATGCATTTCACCAATTATCTAAAAACCTCCTTAAGTTTTATTCCAATGGAATATTGATGATAAACATGATGATTATAGCAATGTCATTGAGTATGACAATTATGTGTCTTTGGGAAACATCAGTTTCTCTAGCAGGCAAATTTGTTATCTAACTGCAATGGTAATTATTTTTATAAATGAATTAGAATTGTTGTTGATTATTATTTGTTGTGGACTTTCTACTGGTGAAATAATGTTTGGTTTTGTCAGTGTGTATTGATATAACCATTTAAGCAGGTTTTGTGAGGGATTTTATGGAACGAGCTAAGAATAAGAAAAATCTTCTAGGGATTATGAATTTGAGGCTCTGACTTGATTAGTCATGACTCTTGGTTTGAACTGTTAATGGCAATTCAATTATATTGTGATAACTGTATG
Source organism: Mactra quadrangularis (assembly GCA_025267735.1). Taxonomy (NCBI): domain Eukaryota; kingdom Metazoa; phylum Mollusca; class Bivalvia; order Venerida; family Mactridae; genus Mactra; species Mactra quadrangularis. The sequence continues at coordinate 34,495,736 of CM046308.1, read as the reverse complement.
ATGGTGTTGTACTGTTAATCTTTTTGTCTCATTTATTTAACCATTAAATTAGAAACGAAAATAAAACTCATGGAGTGGGTTAACTAATGGGTGTTTAATGTGATTAGTGTTGAATGTCTATGACTTTGTCTCCCTTAATTCCATTATAATTGGTTGGTTATTTTGAAATTACCAATATACCTAAACTAGTTCTAGAAGAAGCTGTGTTCTAAATTGTTATAAATTGACTTAGCTAGCCTTTGAACAATATAGAGTTGTTTATATCTTGTGGATAATTTGTTAGTTTCTTGATTCATGTGTCAGGCTATGTTTCAGTGGTTTGCACACTGTCCTTATATTTGTGTTGTTTTTGTAAAAGTTTTATTTCCTCTTTAGAGAACAATGTAAACAAACACTTTGGTTAAAAACTTAAAATAAGTTGTTCGTTTTATATTTTCAGGAAAAAGTTCAAGACACGATCAGGCGACACAGTACGTCTAACAGATTTACTAAATGAAGGTCTGGCTAGGGCTGAACAAAAATTGAAAGAAAAAGAAAGAGACAAAGTATGTAATAGTTGTACTTTAATGACATTCATTTCGTTTATTCAATGATACTTTAATCGTTGATGTCTCGTGTAATTTTTTTATCCATTTTAACCGATTCCTTTATGTCAGACAAAATGATAAGTTGCTAGCATTAATGTATTGTTGATCATTATCTAAAGGTAAAATACCGGTGTATGTCTGACCTCAGTCTACCATTAATCTTTGTATATCTTCCTTTTCTTTTTTTGTATTATAATTTCAATAACAGTCTCGGTTTCTGTTGTAAGATAATCTTGTTTGTTTGTCTAAAATACTAGGATTTTAATGAGTCTTTCTGTTATAATGGTTTAAAATTTAATTGTTGAATACATAACATTCATTTATTTTTTTCTGATCCTGAAGAAGACTGAGAGGCCACAACTAGTCGATTAATGTGAAAATATTCTTGTGTTGACGTGTAGTACTTCTCCTTTTACTTATTTTTTTTTTGTGAGGAGTATGCTTTTGAAGTGAGGCTGTTATACCTTATTTTCCGCATTTAATTGTTTTTCAAATGCCACATTGAACTGTTTATATCAATTATGTTAGAGTTTTTACATGTTATAGAGCAGCCATATTCTTTTTATGCACAAAGTCATTATATATACAAATATATTTTATAGTTCAGACGTTTTCATCACCATAGTCCAGTTTTTATCGTCATTAGAGTAAATTGATACCATAGTAACCGATCCGACTTCTAGAATGTAAACATTGATTATTCTCTTAATGCAATATTATGTTTTCTTCGTGAATTATTACTAATGGCAGATATCATTTGTTAGAATCATTTATGTCATTTTGCATAAAAGGGAAAACTTGTCCAATCGATGTTTTTGTAAAGCACATTGTAACTTAAGAATGCAATTTTCTCGGGACTAATTATGGGCACTCAGAGGTTCTCCTCTAAAACAATTCTGTCTTTAGAGAATGCTTAAATCTTTATATTACTGTCAACACTTGGATATTGTTACAGTTTTATTTAGAAAACAATAAAGTTGTTGCTTCTCTGTACTTTGGTTTTAATAATTTGTGTGCTAGTCATTGAAGAAGCTGTGAGTGTTGTATCAATGTTCAATAGTGTATTATGAGCCTTATTCATGCTTAATGTCTGAATGTTTACTTAGGCTTTGAAATTGTAAAACATTTAATTGCATAGAGTGGCTCATCTGATAACTTAGCGACTAAACCTTTTTCAATTATTTAGACATTTGGCATCTTCTTGTAAAATAGGTTCTTATATCTGGAGTTGAATACATAATAACTGAGTGATCACTTTCGCTAAAATGATCACTCTTGTTTATTTCTTAAAGGTTATAATTTATTCTTTTAGTTCACTACTTCTCTCCAAGGCTAAACATTAGAGATGTCCAACTGCCCCTGACAACCTATATTTAGGAAAAAAAATAAAGTAAAAATAAAGCTGGTTGTCAAACTTGACAAATTGTTGTAAAAATGAATGTCGAGAACTTTCTCTAACAAATATTTTTAAAGTTATCATATATTTTCTTGGGTGCTATAATTTCCACAGTTTTATTAATACTTTGTCATGTTTGATATTTCAGGAGCTTACACCAGAAGAATTAAAGGCAGCACAAGAAGCTGTAGCGTATGGTTGTATAAAATATGCTGATTTATCTCATAATAGAAACCATGACTATGTATTCTCATTTGATAAGGTATGTTTTCGGGGCTCTACATTTAAGGTCGTCTAATTGCCACTGACAACCTATGCTTAGGTTCGGGTAACCTGTTATTGCTAGTAAACATTTGGTTTGGGCAAGTTAAGCATATAGCTTGTTGTCCAACTGGACAATCTAGTTAAAAGATAAATGTCGAGCCTTGACTATTATTAGCTTTTTAAATGTATGTACATGTATTGTTAAAATTGTTTTTAAATGGATCTTCAATACCACCCTTTTCTGAAATTATCCATTAACATTTAATTACATTTAAATACTTTGATTTAATTACATGTATTAATAACTTTAAATGTATTTGAAGGTAGATGCTTGATTATTGTTTTATCATATGTGTGGGATGGTCTCTGTCTTTGTGGCATGATCGTTGATTCAGGATATCTGATTAAAAAAGATATTTATCATAAAATAAAGGACTTAAAAACCTAGAATTCGGTTACATTAATAGTATCATCAATTGCTTTTGGCGCGATATAACCTTCCTGTGTTAATGCGCCGTAAAACCAAAACAAACAAACTAACAGTTGACTCAGGATTTCTGTCTGAAAGTAAAAACAATCATTCAAACTTATGGAAACATATCATTGTGAAGTTTTATTGTGATTAATGATGTAAAAACTAGAAAAAAAACGTATTTTCCAGGAACACATTATTGATAGTAATTATTTATTAATAAACATGTATGTATTTAAACATTTGATGTTAAAGAGCAGTATATAAGGTTTCAAACATTATAAAAACATAGCTTATAATGAACGTTTATTTATATTCACAGATGTTAGATGATCGAGGAAATACTGCCGCTTACTTGTTGTATGCATATACTAGAATAAGGTATTTGTACAGAATATTAATCAGCTTTCTCACTATGTTTGGAATCATGTGGACAAAATTATAAGGAAGTGGCATTGTGCAAAAATAGCGTTTTGCTGATGAATATTAATGGAGATCTATTAAAAACATTTTTTTATGATGCTCACGTATATTATGCTAGAATAAAATTACAACATTGTTTTCTCTATGGCAATTATTTCAGTGGCTATGAAACTACAAAGGAAAGACAACATATAGTCATAACAATGGCTATTTCTTAATTTTCACTCTGTCACGCATTAACTGGATTCAAGTATCAAAACAAAATACGTGTACAGTGTTTATTGATATGAGCGGTAATATAAATACTAACATTATGCATAATGCTTTTAAAATACTGCAGGTCTATTGCTCGTACAGCCAAAGTTACACCGGAACAGATGAAATCAGCATTAGAAAAAGATGGTGTTGTATTAGACCATGAAAAGGAATGGAATCTAGCTAAATGTATCCTAAGATATTCTGAAGTTATATTAAAATGTCATGATGATCTTCTTTTACATAGTCTATGTGACTATATATATGAGCTCTCTACAGCCTTTACAGAATTCTATGATAAATGTTATTGTGTGGAGAAAGACAGAACTACAGGTACAGTTTGCGTTCAGATTATAATATTTTTATACAAAAATGTAGGTAGTTTGAGGGGCCTGTATTATCTTATATCACATTCGACTTTGTAGTATTCCCATCAACAGTTCTTGTAGAATTAGATTCTTTGAGCTTTGAGCACTAAAGAAATTATCAGATGAAATATGGAACATCAGAGTTGGCCATAACAAAGCCTATGCTAAGATCCTTTATGACCATGTTTAGTTTTCTGCCATAGTCTGAAACAATTTCGAAACGATAGCACTCAGTAAGTGATTTTCACAATCTGATACAGGTTTATTATAATCTACATATTAGCTGTTTTTATGTTGGTTTCTTTATTTGTCTCTAGTGAAACCTTTAATTTACAGTTTGTGTTTTTAAATGTATTGCAAGAGGGTAGTTAATAAATATATAAGAAAATATGTTTAGTTTGCTGATGATCTACATGTATATTCAAGTTCCAAATTTTTGTTTTGGACTTGCTGAAAAAATATGTTGAGCATAGATGTGCTATTCTCAAATATAATCAAAGGTTATGCGTTAAAGAACTTGATGATTTTAATGTATATGTATTAAGTGTTTATGTGTATATTCCATGTTTTTCAGGTGAAATAGTAAAAGTTAATATGGGAAGAATCTTATTATGTGAAGCCACAGCGAGTGTTATCAGTAGTGGTTTCAATATCCTTGGTATAACACCAGTATCTAAAATGTAAAATGGATCAACATCATCAAGTCATTTTTTCATTAAAAATAGTGAATATTGTGGCAGCGTTATCGGTGCCATTCTTTAGTGTTATTGATTTTTTGATCTTTACAAATGTGAACCATAACCCTCGGTTTAAGTAGATATGGACATTTTATTCAAAATTCTTGATTTATTTATTTCGTGGCAATTCTAATTTTGCTTGTGCTAGATTAAATATTCTTTCATGATATTTTACTCAACAGTGAAGAATTATTATTGTCGGTATTTGTATGTTTTAAAATTCTGTTTTCTTCTTTTATTTCGTTCAAGTATGTTAGTCGTGCGAACCAGCAATTATGTTCGTGTTGATGGCTTTTTGTTACAGATGTTTTGAAACAGGAAGATATGAGATATCCACATTGACTTGTCATTTAATTTTATTATTGTCTGGGAAAGGATTCTTTATGTTACTTTACAGTGTATTTGGCATATATTTTCTCCATATCAACTTTATGAATGGCAACTTTGCAATGAGTGTTTGTACATGAAATCAACCAGCAAGTTCCTTATATGTGTTTTTACTTTTTACTCAATAATAACAGTACATTTGTTATGATTTAATCTACTCTATTTGAGATCGTGGTCAGTTTGAATGAAAATCTTTCATGAAAATAAATTCAAGAAGATATATTTTTTGTTGTTCATTATTTTGTGTTGATAACTATGTTGGTTTTGGGTTAAACTGAAATAGCTATAACAAAGCATAAGGTGTCAAAACCTAATGCAGTGACAATATGAAAATCTTCTATCTAGGATACATTCACCACTCTGTCTTCCACTGTGATAAGCCCTATCATATTAATCATTCAATTATTGAATTGAATAAGGTTAATTTCGTCTATAAAAATGTTTCAATTTCTGTCATAGTGATATTTATTCACCCATAGTCCTTTTTATCTGCATTTTCAGCTTGCATACACGAGAATGTGACTTTAAAAAAGATGTTTGTATTCCATTTCTGTGCAATGCCTTATAATCACATATTTAAATTGAACTTGATTGACTGAAAGAAATTAACTATTGTCAATTAGATTGACACGATGTCAAATGAGAATGGCATGCTGAACACAGAAATTTCCTAGTCTGACTAACAAGCTGTGTCATCGTCTATTAGATAGAAATTATGATCAGTGAACCTTCTAGTTATAATCAAACATGCAATATATCCTTTAAATGTGAGACACGGTACATTCTCTTTTGTGCTGGAGTGCTGTGAAGTCAAAACACGGATTGGATTTGAACATCTTAGAATATAAATTATACATAGATTGTTTTGCATGCAAGCAAAGTTTTCAATTGCTAAATGAATTATGTTATCTAATTGGCTTCTTTTACCGTAAGGCATAATAAGATATTTTCAGTATAAAATCATCTTTAATGTCCAACAATTACATATTTATACTATCCAAGTGGAATAATAGGTTAAATTATAAAATTACTTACCCTACATTACATTCAGGTTTCTCATCAATTGTGTGTTTTGTTAAAATGACACGTTTCTAGGACATGAACAGGAATCAGTATTTCTTAAAATTTGACATAAAAACATGTCAATTGTGTTGATGTTTATTTAATATAAAATATTCATTAATGTGTGATGTCGCATTCTGATTCTATAGTTACCATTCTCATGAGATTCTTTATTTCCGGAGTATAATTACATAAGGTAGTTGTGTCATAACCTTATATATTCAAACCAAGAAATTATTTTTTCGATAAGTTGGTTGGTTGTTTTCTCTTGTAATTTTTTCTATGTAGTATTGCACAAATTGTTTAAAAATTACAGTTTTTTGTTGGGTTTTCAGCTGTAGCAACACATTGTATGTCATACAAACCGCGGTCACTTTCGTGAGTGACTGACAACTGCCCTACATAAGTAAGAAATATGGGTAGGTGGGAGAATGGCTGTAGAAATTAATTCATGACCAAGCTCCACGAAAGTATGCCCCGCCCGGGAATCGAATTACAGTGACGGGTTAGTTTGATAATCGAAGAGTTTAATTATTCACATTATTTATTTGTACACTGTATATATAATGTTAGTTACTCGGAGAATCCGCAAGAGTCGTGTCACAATTCACCATCGCTGTACTAATCATTATATACAAGTCAATTTTTTGTATCTTAGGTACAAGTATCACAGAAAAATATGAAAACTATTCAGCAATATGGTTATTGCTTTGTTATTATACATTGTATAAGACAGTGTCTTGTCCTCGGGAACAACAATACAGAAATAATTTAGTAATGTTTAGCTTGTGGGCAATTGTGTTATCTAAAGGCGTGCCAATAATTGCTTTAATTGAATAAGTTTTTGTAAGATTTATGGCAGGCTATCAATGTTGAGGGCATGTGAATATTGAGATTCTCCTAATGATTAGTTAAATTGGTAATTATAGTAATGTCTGACAAATATTTCGTAGGACTGTGTGAAGAAACAACTTAAGGATCAAACGTGTTTTGGCTCTTTTGATTGGATCATTTCTCAGGAACTGGTAAATCTTACTTTACAGCGTCTATGCCTTGCCGCCAGCAACATTTTACAAAGAGTAAATGGAGTCTAAAATTTTTTCAGTCTGAGAACATTAGCATCATCTTACTTTTTTGTCAAATATAATTTCTATAGTCTAATTCTTGACAGTCTGAAAATTGACCCGCTGGCCTCTAAAAGACATTATACAAACACAATTTTTGAATCAATGATCCAAAACTAATTTGTTTAAAGGTTTTAAATATCAGTGCAGACAATGTTGTAATTGTCGTCTCTTCCTTAAAAGGTTTTTGCAAATTTCTGTTGCATTATTTATCCATTATTTCCTTTACACTGTATTCCTGGTAAGCCTCATATTTCTATGCAAGTAAATCATATTAAATATTAATAGAATAGTCCGTATAGATAACATAACATATTTGTTATTTTACGTCACTTGTTCTGCTATATATCTTGTATTATACTCGATGGCATTATTGTCAGACTGTCTGTAAGATCTAAACTTATTCTCTTTTTTAAAAGCATTTATAGTATCATTGATTGCTTTCGGTGCGATATGACCTTTTTGTGTTGGTGCGCCATAAAACCCAATCAAACAAACAAACAAAGCATTAATATATAACATTGACTATCTAATCGTTTTAAAGGGTTTACATAGTTGAACTACATTCATATAAATTTAAAAAAAAAACAACACCTTACCTTTCGAATAATGTGTTGCATATACATGTGCTTGGTGCAGTATCTTTTGTGAGATTTACCTTTCTTTTGCCCTCTAAATCAATGAATAATAAAGTTGTATTTTTTTCTTACGGAGTAGAAATTTCATATCTTAGTTTTCTACTTTTAAGGTTTTACATGTATGACAGTTTTTGTCATATAATTTCTTGAATTCTTCAAAGACTTCAAATACCTCTCTCTCTGTTTTTTCTCGTGAATGAACTTTGATATATTCTTATCCTACTTTTACAGATGTGTTTTTGTTGAATATTACACTCTTTTAATTTTTCGCATAAGTATCTTGATGTAGAATACATTTCCATTTCAGGTGTTTTCATATTAAACAATTGTGATAATTATGTATCTAACTAGAAGTATATTTTCCGTTTTAATTATAATAACAATTTTAGTTGAAAATGTCATTTATTTCTTTACTTTGATTTGTAAGAATTGACTAATGAGAAGTGTAGTTGCCTTAAACGATACTATAATCAGTTATAATTGAAAATGTCTTTATTTTTTTACTTTCAATTGTAAGAATTGACTAATGAGAAGTGTAGTTACCTTCTATAGTATTATCTGAGTGTCTTCTATTTTCATTCTCGGACGTTGATAAATGAGAGTATACATTAATAATGAAATATATATGGTAAAATTCTACACATTTCAACAAACATCTACTGAAATATTTAAGTCATACTTTTATTTCTTAGCTTAATTGAACCTAACTTGGTTTTTTTTATTTAACTTGATACAAATATGTCAATGATACAATTTTTAAATTGACCGGATTTTAGTTTCATGCTTGGTTCATTAGCCTTGACAAAAATGCAGAAAAGATAAGGATTAATATGTCTTGGCTAGGGCATAAGTGAATGAGTAACAGTCTCTTCAACTTGCTTCAGATTGATATTAGTCTAATATAGAGATACAGAACTGCTTATTTAGTCTACTTAAAGCTATATTGAGATCATTTGGAGTCAGAATTCTTAAATATAGAGTTGAATAATGGCGACTATTGAAGGTACAGATTTTAAAAGATCTTATTTGCAATTAATTTGTATAGAAATGGACTTTCAATGGCAATAATTTTTATTGGAATATGGAAACATATGAAGTTAAAAATGCTAATATTTGACTGAAAGATAGTCTGTCAAAATACGTGTATTTAAGCAAACAGTGTATCGTATCATCAGTTTAAGACTATCCAACCATCTTAAAATGACTGGCTCATCTGTTTTGTCACACTCGAGTTAAAGCTTGGCTACAGCGAAGTGTGCCATTAGAAGGTTGTATCTCCATAAAACCGCCATAAATGGACGTCCGTATGCGCTTATTTCTTAGATCTGTCTCCATCTAAACAACTCAAACGAGACTCAAATCATTATCATCTTCTACGTAGCCTTAAAGCTGTTATGAAGGCATTGCCATTGTTGTTTGAATGTGGTAATGCTGGGTTTAAGTAATCTTCAGTTGTTAATAACGCTCTTAATTGATATCAGTTAGTTTATTGTAGTACGTAAGTTGTTGGCATAAACACTTAATGTGTTGAAGCGGATTAGATTGATAGCTTTCATATATTTTAAAACACCTGTGCTTACCAGTTTATCTTTGAAAATTATACAGAATTACCTGTTTACTCTCTTTATTACATCCTTAGAAACACATGTGACCAAATTGGTCTAGTTTCCTGCGACAATAATAAAAATGTAATTATATTCATTTTAGTTTTTTTGATAATTTGTTGCAATTATTTATCAATTAAAACAAAAAACTAATTCTTAATGTCCATGATGTTACTCATTTTAATTTTGATTCACAAATCGAACCACGAATCACCGGCTTAAAAGCATACAGGAATTCATAAAAACAACGTACATGTATTTATATGAATATACATATAATTATGACAAAAATAAGTGAAGAATTACAGAACTTTTAATACATTTTCAACAAAACCGTCTGCAGCGTAATAATAGAGATTTAAAGGAGGGTTTTCGCGTGTGCTGACACACAGTGCGCGGTGCACAAAGTACGTTGATTTATGTTTTCATACGTAGCGCAGCTCATTTTCGATGGAAATTAAGCTGATAAGGTTTTTTTCATTCTTTGTAAAAATTGATCGCGATCCGACGATTTCGGAAGTTCCGAATATTCGTTCTTGATTTTCTAGTCGGGATCGCGAATATTCGGATACTAGCAGCAGCCCTACTGACGAAAGTATGCGCTTAGTAGTTGGTTAACAGTTAAATCCAGAGAATAAGCCATTCCAGGAGATGTGAGTAGGTTGACTGATCGCCGTTATATGACCTATACAATGTGTTGCTACGGCGTTAAACTCAACAAACAAACAAAAAATCAACCTGTTGTGTCCACATACGATCGTACGTAAGTCATCGGCCTGTAACGTGGACATACATGTAAGACTATTCTATTTTGACCAAACGGCAAAATATTTGTATTGTATATTTGTAAGTTTGCCATATTCTGATAACCCATAAACTCTTAAATTTAATAACTTCACCTTCAAATTGTGCTATGATATGAAAGAACAAACACATGTCTTGCCTATCCTTCTTTGATATGCAGATTTTCTTTTATTTTCACATAGCCTTTATTGTGATTAAATTGTAAATTGATATCATAGTAACCGATTAGACTTTCAGAATGTAAACTTTGATTATTCTCTTGATGCAATATTCTGTTTTCTTTGTGAATTATAACTAATGGCAGATATCATTTGTTAGAACCATTTATGTCATTATGCATAAATAGGAAATCTTGTCCAAAGTCAATTATCAATGTTTTTGTTAGGCACGTAAGTAACTTAAGAATGCAATTTCCTCGGGCCAGTTAATTGACACCTTTTTCTCCGAACAATTATTTTTATTCCTATGTTTTTGTCAATACTGGTTGACCATTGCAGTTTTAATCAAGGTAAAAGAAATATGATTATAGGTGTTTTGCATCTTACGTGGTTATATTTTTTGTGCAATTTTCAAATCAATCCATGCATATATAATGCCTTGTAAACTAGATATTAAAATTGTTTATTTGCACATTTGCAAACTACTTCCTTAGTTTCACACCTTAACATTTTGTAAACGTTTCAGTTAAAAGAATGTGCTTGTAAGGAAAGACTTTAGTTGCAAAAAGGAGTACTTATTGTAAGTTTTTTTTCATTCTTTGTAAAAAACAGATCGCGATCCGACGATTTCGGAAGTACCGAATATTCGTTCTCGATTTTCTAGTCCGGGTCGCAAATATCCGAGTACTCGGATACTCGCAGCAGCCCTAATGACGAAAGTATGCGCTTAGTAGTTGGTTAACAGTTACATCCAGAGAAAAAGCCTTTTCATGAGATGTGAGTAGGTTGACTGACCGCCGTTATATGACCTATACAATGTGTTGCTACGGCGTTAAACCCATCAAACAAACAAACAACCTGTTGTATCCACATACGTAAGTCCTTAGCCTGTACGTTGACAATCATGTAAGACTATGCTATTTGACTAAACGGCAAAATATTTGTATTGTCTATTTGTAAGTTTGCCATATTCTGATAACCCACAAACTCTTATATTTAATTACTTCACCTTCAAATTGTGCTTTGATATGATAGAAAAAACATATGTTTTCCCTATACTTCTTTGATATGCAGATTTTCTTTTATTTTCACATAGCCTTTATTGTGATTAAAATGTAAATTGATATCATAGTAACCGATTAGACCTTCAGAATGTAAACTTTGATTATTCTCTTAATGCAATAGTCTGTTTTCTTTGTCAATTATTACTAATGGCAGATATCATTTGTTAGAACCATTTATGTTATTATGCATAAAAGGGAAAACTTAAAAAATTAGTGTTTATGTTAAGCACAAAAGTAACTTAGGAATGCAATTTCCTCGGGACAGTTATGGGCACCATTTCCTCCAAAACAATTATATTTATGAAGAATGCTTTTTTCTATATTTATGACAATACTTGTTGACCAATGCAGTTTGTTTTCAGGGTAAAAGAAATATGATATTGGGTATTTTGCATCTTACGTGGTTATATTTTTTGAGCGATTTTCGAAGCTCATCTTTCCATATAATGTCCTGTAAGCTAGTTATTAAAATTGTATATTTGCACATGATTTGCAAACTACTCAGTCCTTAGTTTAACACCGTAACATTTTATAAACATTTCAGTTTTAAGAGTGTGCTTGTATGGAGACTTTGGTTGCAAAAAGGAGTACTTATTGTATTTATACATTTCCTTAAAATTGCTAAACATGAAAATTGGATTGATGATATGTAAATCAATGTCTGGACCTATTACTGGATCATAGCATGTTCAATTACGTAAGAGAATTGATGTTCTGATTTCAAGTACAAAATTCTAAAGTGTATTGATTGTAAAATATTCACATATTCACTGGTCTGACGTCTTTTGTTTTGCCAACCGAACAGTATTGTCGACTTTCATTATAAATTTGAACTAAAAGTGAAAAAAAGTTCCATTATATTATCTGTCAAGGATTGTTAAAGTCTTACTTATACTAATTCTATGTGAGGATATTTCAAAATAAGTTTAAGTTTTTGTGACTTGGTTTCTCATGACTAAATATTTCACTTGATTTTGACATTCATTAGGATAACGAAAATAAATTATGGCCATTCACCGGTGAATAAACTGCGCTTTAAATAAAAAAGTTTAATACTCAATACCAAGTTCAAAAATGTCACACACAATAACTTATAGACTATGTAAATATTGCAGGCATTCTTATTCTTGTATTGTCGCCCAGCTTGCATTCCCACTCTTCATCACGGAACTTGACTTTAAAGAAAATGTTTGTATTCATTGTCTGCTCGTTGAACTAGAATCATGTATAGGCTAATGAAGAACTAAATTGCCAGAAAAAAATAACGTTTGTCAATTAGATTAACACAAAGTCAAATAAGAATAGTCTATTCCAAAGCAAACATGGTCTTGTCTGGTTAACAATGTATATTTTGACACTGTCTAGCCTTGTCTAACAATCTAAGTATTGGTCTTTATGCAAGTGATAGTGACTTGTTAGGCTGCCATCATTATTCTCTGTATGACAATTTTACCTAAAATTTGTTTGGTTTTGACCACAGGGAATTGTCAAATTACCTCCCTTTGATTTTTCCAACATACCTTTAATATACTTATATACAAGGGGTACAACTGCATTTACTTGACCACTTCATCTTGATTTATTATTTTGAGAATCACAAAGATTTCTGATACCCTAGCGGCGCTTTAACGGAATGATTAAATTGATTAAACATAACTCTTCGAGCTATGAATATTAAATGTTTCATAGGGCAGATCATTAATACGATTAAAGTTTCAAAAACATAAAAAACAGACCAAAAATCTCAACTCGGACAAGTTAGTGCACAGTTGAACAGAATGAAAATTGACCAAATTTCAATGTTACGTCGTTTCAAGTATGATTTACTCCGTGTTATATTGTGTTTCTCGCTTCACTAGTTATAAAAATACAAAACATCGTGCCAATTATAACCTGACATGAAACAAAACGAATATATGTACACTTTTTATCTGATTTAACCTCAAAAAATTATTCTCACAACCATTTTCACTAATTATACGTCACTCACATAATAATCTAATTAGTTAAACAATTTCTGATTCGTCGAACCGTACGGGGGTTTTCCTACTTTCAAACGAGACAACCAAAATGCTATGAAAAAGTCGAAATCTTCCAAATTTGTATCAATCAATTAGTCGGAAGTCTTGGCGATTTTCGTTTACAAAATTAACCAATCAAAAAGTTTCTTACAAGTTTCTTGAATAAATTAAGGATACCGGCTACAACATTGATTATCAAATAGAGTTTGTTAATTTTGCTTTTTATGGCTCGCAAGTGTTTCTCTCTAGGTAGAGAGTTATATTTATTACATTTTTATTCAATAATATTGTTTTTCTGTTGTATTTTCTTTGATTGGGGTAAATATGTCATTTTGAAATATGAAAATAAAGCGATTTTCCTCGAGAAATGTCGATTTCATCTGTGCACTAACTTGTCCGAGTTGAGATTTTTGTGTTGTTTTTTATGTGTTTGAAACTTTAATCGTATTAATGGTCTGTCCTATGAAACATTTAATATTCATAGCTCGAAGAGTTATGTTTAATCAATTTAATCATTCCGTTAAAGCGCCGCTAGGGTATCAGAAATCTTTGTGATTCTCAAAATAATAAATCAAGATGAAGTGGTCAAGTAAATGCAGTTGTACCCCTTGTATATAAGTATATTAAAGGGAATGTTTGAAAAATCAAAGGGAGGTAACTTGACAATTCCCTGTGGTTTTGACATTGATGTATTAACATTTATTAGTGTTCTTTTAATGTAAAATTGTGCATTACTTAATTCATTCTCTGTTAGATGATTTCGCTCGGGGGGGGGAGTCTTTCTCTATCAGTTGAATAAGTGTTACTTTAATGTAGATGGTCAGTTACCAAATGTCTTTAAAGTGCGCTTAAAGAGTGCATTAGCAACTCGGGGACCATTTGTATGTGTATTTTACAGAACCGTCCATTTTTCAATATTTTGTATAATTAATATCGAGCATACATACAATGCTTTGATGTACCAACTGTCGACACTCCGAGCTAACCTGATCTGTTTATGGTAAACACATTGACCTTGATTTGTATCATTACTCCTTTATGTCTCAGACTGACTATATCGCCATGATTGAATCTCTTGGTCATGAAACAGAAATTAATCCCCATGTTCCTATCAAAATTATATTTCCTCTACATTGAAGATGATATAAAGTTAAACATAACATCAATGTTGATATTTGTTTATTTAAATATATTCTTTGAGACAGCGTGGTTGTCTCATTTTCAGTACATAGAAACTAATCTATGGAGAGTCTGCATCAATTCTTTATTTCCAGAAGATAATTGGAAAGGAAATTAGGATGGTGTGACATTAATGTGGCAAATTATTCTAAGCGTATAAACGAAACATTTTTAAATTACGAAATAAGAGTAGATGAATTAGTTTACTCTCCTGATTCTTTTACTCATATGACCTCAACGATAGATTTGTTGATACCATTGCTTTTATTGATTTCATTTATTTCATTTTCTGATCTATTGCTTTTAACTAGAATATGTTTTATCCGATTGTAGGTTTTCACATTTTCACAAGATATTGTGTCACTGTAATTAAATCTTTCAATGTTTCGTTGGCGCTGTTGATCTGAATAATTAGGTCATTAACTATTTTCACATGTGGTTTGTATTTTACTCATATTTATTGCCAATTATAAACTTACATTTTCATTGTAATTGAGATGAGAGCATTCAGTAATTACAGAGAGGATGCCATTTTTACACGTTTTACTAAAGGCGATATCAGAAACTGTATTATACTGCTATTTTAGGTATGTTGTAAGTAACGTTTTCTTTGCATTCTCATTTAATCGAGTTACCGGGTGATCCTTAGGATTAATATATATGGCAAGAAAATATATTATGAATTCAAATTCTTTATTACCTGCTTCATTAGGCGAGTGATTCTTAATGTGACCTTTTGCAATAGTACACATGAAATGAGTTTAGTTCTCAACAGAAGTGCATTCCCATTACTGTTTAATCTTATAAGCCATGTTTTGCAGCTATTTATTTTGTTTGACAAAATCTTGTTGTCCGTGTTATAATACTACGTGGAAAAGCAAAATGAGCTGTTACTTGTAGAGAAAGTACGAAATCTAGATGAAATCAGTGGTATTGAGTTAAAATAAAATTCATAAATTCTAAGCATGAAAAGATAAGTTTTTGCTTATGTTTTGTTAAGCTTTGAACCGTGCCAGGAACCATTTCTAACAGATCATTTGTAGGAATTCGACGAAAGAACTTTGCAATCTTTTCAGAAGATCTTGAATGTCAGACTTTAATATGATTAGTTCGTTTCTTATTAGAATCAATATATCATACTGAACATTGCTCCTACTGAACATTGCTCCGAGCTTTGTCATCTGAATACATCTATTCAAATTTCTATCTATTTAAATAGGTTCTTAAAGTTTATACTTTCTAGAAACACAGACAGTAACTAATCTAATATTTAGAGAAAAGTAATATTGTTTAAGTCTGACTCCAAGTACGAAGGTTGACCTGCTCACAGTCGTTGTTTCAATAAATGAAACCATATTTCAAATTATCAATTATGTTAGAATGTCATAAAGATCAGAAAATAATGCAATTTTTTCCTCGTTGAAAGCCTTCTGAATTTTCTGTTGCATGATTCATCTTTCAGCTCTTTGTTTCTGTACAATGGATATTTAAGTACAGTAATAAAAGGACATTACGTTCAGATGAATGATATCACATTCCAAGTGTACGTGTACTCGATGAACTCGTGGCCTTTGTCTAATATTACACATTTTATATTTGATTATCAAATTTCTGTGCATCAACTTAAGCCCATCTGTTTTACCACAACATTTTCTTTTTCAACGTCATCTTGTCTAACATAATTACTTTGAGTTAGAAAGGGTTTACAAAGTAACTAAGATGTAACACAGATCTATTGACTAACAATTTCAAACTATATTGAATATTCTTGGTACAACGACTTCGTCGTTTTTCTACTAGTGGACGCCGTAAAATTACCAAAAGTGTGTTGACACGGCGTTAAATCCAGTAAAAAAATCTACTAGTGTCTATATATCATACATTGATCATCTTTAAATTCATTTTCATGAAAAAAGTTGAGATATTTTGACTGTTACTTTAAAAATTAGATAGAGCATGACTCGCTTGTTGTATAACAGAATCTTCAAGAATCTTCAACACGGTTTCTTCTGATATACTTAGTCGTTATTGTCGCATTTATTACTCTCAAAATATAATAAAATTAACTATTGACTTTGGTTAACTAATAGGTGTTTATAATGTGATAAGTGTTGAAAAAATATTACTTCAGTCTCCATTAACTGACTCCTCAATAATTGGCTGGTTAATTACAAAGACATTACCATTTTGCTACTTATTTACTTTAAAATGAAATAATTATCTTTTAACCCAGCTTGTTGCATTTCTCTTGGATGATATAGACTTAGTTTTTATACATGTTTAATTGTCTAAGGCCTAACTGTCCCTTAAATAAAGGGTTGGCAAGTCAAGTTTACAATAGACTTACACAGTGTATGGTTGTTTTGCGACTTATTTTCATTATATTCGAGTTCAGGACAAAGTTCAATATTTGATCAGGGCCAGAGGTTATAAACTTAAGAACAACTTCGTGTTCGAAGCTGATATTTTTCAAACTATTTTGATAACAAAAATGTTAATTATGTGGTTGTAGTTAAACTACAATTATTTTGAACATTGCTTTTAAATATACATATTTCTTGTTTAAAAATATTATCATTTATTAATGAAGACATTTCTTCGAAGCTCAACTTATTGAGCATTGAATCTGATTTGATATGATATCCTCAATTTAAGATTAATAATTGCATGTTTTGCAGAGTTATTAAATAAAATGTATGAATAAACAAAGTTTCAGGTTACTTTTTAGGTTCATTTGTCTTAACAGAATTCGTTCGTTTAAAAGATAGAATAAGTGTGTCTAGGCTAAAGCATTAGTTAGTGATTAAACTGACGCTAGTCTGTAAAGAGATTTCACTAAATCTAGATACGAATTAATGTTTGACATAACAAGTTACATAAGAAATGACCAATTTCGTCTGACTTATAACTATATTGGGAACGTCAAGAGTATGTCTTTTTTATTCAGAGTTAATTATGGTTATTGTATAACATTACAGATAATTATTTGACACGATGGCAACCCAATGACATTTAACTGATTTACCTGCATTTATTATCCCTGGAGATTGTAAAATTTTACGATATTCGAAATAAAATACGCTAAAAAACTCCTTGCTTTTTGCTGTGTGGAAAAGCTTTGCCTTTTTATCGTTGCTGTTTCTGATACGTTTGTTTGAAACCTTAGTAACTTATTGTTAAGAAGAAACAAAAAAACAAAAGTTCAAAAAGTCTAGAAATATAAATAAATACAGTACCCACCAAAAGTTTGGACACATATTCACTTTGTAAGCCAACTACATATGTTTTATCAAAACTTTGATTACCATTTATTTTGAAATGCTTTTTAGTTATGCTAATATTTTTGTTAATATGGTACTATTTGAAGTTGAGACTACCAAAATAGCTTAATATCTTTGTTATAGAAAAGAATAACGTTGACTTTGGTTTTGGAGGCTTTGTGATATCAGATAC
The DNA here is from genome assembly GCA_025267735.1 of Mactra quadrangularis. NCBI lineage: Eukaryota > Metazoa > Mollusca > Bivalvia > Venerida > Mactridae > Mactra > Mactra quadrangularis. The sequence goes on along the minus strand of CM046308.1, from coordinate 34,477,740 downwards.
TGAATCTTATAGATGTGATGTATTTAAGAAATTTGTTTTTTAATTTAATCATCAACCATATTTATAATTATATTGAAAATGATGTTTCTTACCGAAATCAATAAAATTTAAAACTTTATTGAATTTTCTTTGTCTTTAAATTTTTGGTGGGTACTGTGTTTTGATAGACCATAAAATGTCTAAAGTCATTAGCACACTACATAAAAGGTGTTGTAATATGAAAGGAAGGCCAGTACACAAGAGTTGTTAATTTGTCAACTGATATGACAAATTGACGATTATACTTCAGACAGATAGGGGATTTTAGTGAAGCAAATGGAGTATTTTGTGTTGCTAATGTGGTATGGAAATGAAAATTTAGCATAAAATAACCCTATGAGAAAAGTATTTTTATAACAGTTGCTTTAGTAATGGTACATGTATATGGTTTAGTGCATTGGTGAGAAATTATGTCTTTGTTAACAATAACACTCGCTTAATGTTACACACTTGGGGAAAATAATTATAACAAACACCATAGCTATACTAACATTGTATTTTCAATTCATTTGCAATGAAAGGTAAATAACATCAAGACAAATCATAAATGAAACAACTTTATTATGTAAATCATACACAGAGGTAAGAACTAAGACCATGTCTGTTTAGCCGGATTTTTAAACGAAAAGATTCGGCATTATAGTTTGGCGAAACCCGGGCGGGCGGGCGTCCGGTGTCGTTAACAATTGCGTTATAGATTTCTTTACCATATATTTCTGCCATTTATTTCAAATCTTTATGAAACTTTATACAATGATAGCATACAATATGTTGAACAGAATGAGAAAGACACCACAACTCTACCTGGCTTTTTTATGGATCATTTCCCTTTGTAATGTTTGCGTTAATGTTTTTAATATGTTTGATATCTCTGTCATTTATGGTCAGATCTTGATGAAAATCCGGCTTTAATGGGATTTCCACATTACATTTCTTGAATTTCATTGTTCTGGCCAAAAACTCCAATCAGTAATATTCTTCTTACATGTAAAATAACACAAATGTAACATTCTCTTTATGTTCCTTGTCCGCCTGTGGTTGACACATGTATTTTTTGACAAGTTGATTTTTTAGATATCTTCGTGGAGTATTGTGTTATGTTGTGCAAGTGGTAATTGTTAATAAAAGACACGAATAACATAAAAAATGAAAGATTTTTATTGCTGGTTAATGTATATTCGATGATTCAACTCTGATTACTACATTGATAGTAACCTTTGTTTAAGTCTAAAAGAACTTTGCTCCATTTAGATCAACCACTATGTCATCATCTGTTGGAATACTATGTCTAGTACGCTTAATTGCTTGATTTGTTGTCTCATGTCCACACAAATTATATAAATCTCATTATTTTTGCTTTTGGGTTTTGGCGCAGCGACAATTGGTGAAACCCAGACCTTTTCAATTATATATAATTCCTTAAGTCTCTTGGGTTATATTTCTACCTGTTTCCTGAGATGAAATGGTATCCTTCTGTGTCGTTGTGTTACAGGCTGTACATTTGCATCTATGTGTAAGTATGCTTGCGTATTGTTTAATTTGCCTATACCCACGAACAATTTAAAGAAGCATACGTTGTATTTATAGTGGAGGGTATGAATTAACCATAGAGTAGTAACTCTAGGTAAATTTATATCATTTGCTATTTATGTCAGGTTTTTTACTAACGTTCGTTGTTGACATAAACATTTATTTCAGTGGCGCAGATAGGATTAATTGCTATCATATATTTAAAACACCTGAGCTCACCATTCATTTATTGAAAATTTTCTTAAATTATTCTCTTTCTTTTTTATCTAATCGTTAGAACCAGAACATATGTGATCAAATTGACCTAGTTTTCTGTGACAATAATCATGTTATATATTACTTGTACTTAATTTGCTGTTTAGTTTTTATTCAATCTTATCAAAGAGAACATGTTTACTCTGTTCCTTTGAACCGTCAGAATTACTTCAGACACTTTTATGAACGTGCTTATTTTTTTTTGTTGGGTTTAATGCCGTAGCAATACATTGTATAGGTCATATAACGGCGGTCAGTCAACCTACTCACTCCTCCTGGAAAGGCTAAATTTCTGGATTTAGCTGATAACCAACTACTAAGCGCATACTTTCGTCAGTGACTGACAACTGTCCTACATAATTAAAAATCATTGGTAGGAGGGAGAATGGCCGTAGAAGTAATTTCATTACCAAGCTCCACGAAACTATGTCCCGCCCGGGAATCGAACCGACGACCCCTCGATCAGTAGACTTGCGTGCTACCAATTGAGCTAGCCGGGCGGCACTGCTTAAAATATACATGTACTTGTATTATTATACCCCCGCTTCGAAGAAGAGGGGGGTATACTCTTTTACCCTTGTCCGTGCGTGCGTGTGTGCGTCCGTCCGTCCGTCCGTCCGTTACAAAATTTCCGTCGCAGTTTTCTGAGCAACTATTACATGCAGCAGCCTAATACTTTGCATATTGCTTCATCCCATAGTCCCATGTGGTGTAAAGCGATTTCATGCTCCTTGCTCATCTACTTCCTGTTTGTCGCATATTTTTAGATTTTTGCGGGGGTATCACTAGTGAGCATTAGCTCACAGATTTACTTGTTGCTAAGTATTTATGAAGGTTATTTTTCAACTCAAGAGTCAACAAGACGCATTGCGTGCATGGCATTCTTGCTCTATGCTAAAGAATCATATACAGGCACCAGTAATGCGCTAGCAAAATCATTTTCAATTCAAGATGTAATGTTTATCATTTAAATGCTTTTAAAACTTCTAGTTAAACATAAGCTTAATTGCTTAATTAAAATTTCATGTATATTTATATATTGTCCAAGGCTATTCTGAGTGATTACCATTTTCATTGACCATAATAAACATAGAACTACAAAACAGTCGACATCAATGAATAAAATCTTTGTTTGTTTTTAGATATCAGGAATATCATTAAATTCATGCTTTTCATTTCCATTTGGTAAACGGAGTTGGTACTTGCTATTACCATACACTGTATTTTACTGTCGTGACTTATTTCTTATATATACGCCACATGTGCCAAATTGTCAAAGGGAGTTAATAGTGTATGGAATAATTTACTGTTCTATATTTGTTGTAGAGTTAGTCCCCCTTTATTTAATGTAGTTCTACCACATTAGGGATTTCACATTTCTGATCGATATGAAATGGATCATCTACATTAGTTTAGAGTTTTAGTTTTGCTTTGAAGACAATTTGATTTATTTCAATGAGCCTTATATTTTTGTCGATTTTGGTCGATTCTTTTACGTCAATTAATTGAGTATTCCTGATCAAAAAGAAAGACCAAGTTAGTTTTTTTATTGTGATGGGCTTTCTTTAACAAATCATTTTCAACCAATGTGTCATGATCGGAAGAGTATACAATTAACTACTGATTGTACAACCCCATTGTATTCCTGCTCACAAGGTTTTTGCAAATTCCGCTCCTTAACCTTTTGTAACGTGTCCGCTGGGCGCACGGCCGTCAAGCCGGCGCTCGCGTACGTGTTTTAAGTCGATGCCCGTCTTAACACCGACTGACTAGGTGTCCGAGCCTGCTGCAGGAACGGAGACGAGACAATCCCAGGACACTGACTCGTGCCCCGGGGTTAACAACAATGTCGAATATATATAGTTGGATTTTTCTCAAGCTATTTGCTTATATGATTAGAAACTAAATTAAAACGTATATAGTAATATGTACAAGAACAAAGCATAAAACAAAAACACACTCCTGAGACAAGACCTCAGAATGAAAACCAATAGAAACAACAAAAGTTATAGACACGATAGAATAAAACTACAGTATAAAGCAATGTACAACCTTAATGTTCCAGACACAGTCTGGAGCAGAGACAAAAGCGTTAATAAAAACTATAACTCCGAACACAACCTCGGGTTATAAAACGTATGTTGAAACCAACAGACCCCGAGTCCGGACAAGCTAATGTCTCAGGAACACCTCGGAACTAAAGCAAAACCAAAACTAAAACTAAAACTCCGAACAAAACCTCGGGTTCTAAAACGTATGTTGAAACCAGCAGACCCCGAGTCCGGACAAGCCAATGTCTCAGGAACAACTCGGAACTAAAGCAAAACCAAAACTAAAACTAAAACCTCGAACAAAACCTCGGGTTCTAAAACGTATGTTGAAACCAACAGATCCCGAGTCCGGACAAGCAATGTTCCAGACGCAACTCGGAACTGAAGCAAAACCAAAACTAAAAACTAAACTAAAACCTCGAACAAAACCTCGGGTTCTAAAACGTATGTTGAAACCAACAGATCCCGAGTCCGGACAAGCCAATGTTCCGGGCACAACTCGGAACTAAAGCAAAACCAAAACTAAGACTCCGAACATGACCTCGGGTTACACCTTGCTTGAAACCACAGACCCCGAGCCGGACGAATCGATGTTCCAGGCACAAGTCGGAGCAAAAGCAAAGCAGAAACCAAACCCGAAACACCATCTCGGGTCATAGACTATTGCTTGGAACCAACAGACAAATAGTCCAAACACTCCAATACCACAAGGACGACCCGGAGCAGAAACAAAACCTCGATCATTGGAGCTTCAACAGTCTATCTTCTAAGACAACCTCGGGAACGATAACAAGAGATACCCCAAGATCTAGCACGATTTACCCCGCAGGTTCTGCCACCAAAGTCGGCGTGCAAAGACGTGTCTCTACCTTAGAGACAACCTACAAATCGCAATGATGTTCAGTTGTCAGTACAGCAGAAAACTCATGCCCAGCTTACCAAGCATCGGCGACTATACCTCGGGCACGTTAACAAGGGAATACCCAGGAACCACGATTTACCCCGCAGGTTCTGCCATCAACGACACGAGCAAGAAGGTGCTTCCACATCAAACAACGTACAAATCGCAATGATGTTCTGTTGTATGAACAGTGGAAGCACACATCTTGTTCCGGGCGTCTACAATTAAACAGTAGACCCGCGACTATCTTCCACTCCAACCATCACCACGAGCAGTCACCAACTTTCTGCTACCAAATGAAATTTACACGCATTTATATACTATTGGACGAGTCAATTTTACAGAACAGTCCATTTCCAATCCGGAAGGTAAAACAAGTTAATTTTCAAAAAGGGAGGTAATTTACACATTTTCCTTAGCTGACCTAACTCAATGCTATAACTAGATTTAAAATAATAAAACAAAGGTATGGGTTTCACTTAAAGTTCTAAATAAATAGTTAAAAATGCTAAATACTACATAGTTTTAGATAATCAAAACGTATCACAATTCTAAACATGACAGAAAAAGAAGAAAATTCACAAAAACATTCAATTTTAGTAAAGGGAGATAATTTGTCAAAACTATTCAACAAAGAAATTGTTTAAAGGCGATCTTGCATACGAAAAAAAATGCTTTCAACAAAGTCGCTGAACAAAACGACAATGCCGGTTCGTTTCACTTTTAGAAAAACACCGTCTGTTTGTAATGTTATCGTTAGTCACATCAGAGTACAATTAGAGCAAATAGCTTAAGCGATGAAGTCTTGAAATTTATTTAGTTCTTATCCAGCGGAGTTAAAGCTGATATTGTCAACGCTTCGAACAAGAGTATTACCATACGCGTGTTATACTCCTCGGATCAAGTTCTCTCGGGTTGACAATATCCAACTATCACCTCGCTGGTAATGTGCCACGAATGTAATTATGTCCTAAGTTCTGTTTTATATTGATAGCTTTTCTTCTTCTCAGAGATGATTAGTATTTCGTGCATGTGTCTGACCTACTAACCGATATATATTATTTGAACCAAAATGATCGAACTATATGATACATACCGGGTCAAACTTGAATGAAAAAGATAGTATTTCTACACTCGTGTACGCATGTCATAAATATTCATTGACAAATTAATCACGTGACCCTGTAAATAAATTGCCTGAATGTAGAGGAGAAAAAAGGTGTATTTTGATGTTGTTATCAAATGAATGAGTAATCTTAATCTACATGTATTATACGAGTTGAATGTACATTTGTACATGTCGAGGGTTGTCCGTAAGACTGTAGTAACTCGTTCTTTTACGCAATGCACTTACTACAGTCTTGCGAGCATCGCTCAAAGTGTACCAGTATGGTACAGATAAGAATTGTTTTATGAAAGTACAAGTGTCACCTTTATCGTTAAACAGTAAACTAGACCTTCAAACAATAGTATAATAATGCTTCAAACTACATCATTTAACATAAAGTTATGACCGTCTGACTGTATGTCTGTTTGGCATATTTATAATAATACCTCTGTTTTATTTATAGACGATGAAAACAGTATGTGAGCTCAACGCTATGACATTTGTGAGTTTCAATTTGTTTAGCTATTGAAAGCAAATTACATCTACAGGGTATACAGTCAAGTGATCTTCAGATGTAAATTAAGTCACGTGTTTCATCAAACTCTTGCCAGAACAATAGAAAATATGGAAATAGTGTGTAAAATAACTATTTTATTTTGATGTTCGAAAATGCCAATGTAAACCTGCTATTGTAATTTTCTCTAAATGCTCTGCACACATTATCTTGCAAATGACTTAGTTAATTACCATTTGATTCAATTCCTGTTCGAAGTATTAGTATCATAATATTTACTATTTTACTACCAGCAGTAAGATGAATGCTACGACTATCATAAATCTCTTAGTGATGGTTCTGCCATCTGTAAGATCGAAAATATAGCAGTAAGATAATATATCTGTAGCCTGTTCAATTACCCTAAACGTTCCAAAACGTTCCGTAAAGATACATTCGGAACTCCTCGGTCATTCGCTGCGAATAATCTCGGACATATTTAGACGCTATTTTGAAACTACCGGTGTTGAAGTAAACAAATATACGATCGTTTAGGCAATGAGTGATGTTTCATTTTTAGTCCATAAATTTTGAAACATCACTCATTGCCTTAACTATCGTATATTTGTTTATTGTATTAGATTATTCACAGCGAATGGCCGAGGTGTGCCAAATGTATTCGTTACGGAACGTTTTGGAACGTTTAGGGTAATTGAACAGGCTACTGGTATTTAGAGTTGTAAATAGGAATGATATTAACAACTTCACCACTAGACAAGTTGTATACGGTCTACCTTTTTGCTTAGCAACACGTGACATCAATCTTTGGTTCTTCGTGCATTTTGTTTATCTTTTTAGTTCTGATTGTTTTGCGTATCTTGTGAGTTTAATTCGGTGAAAACATGTATGATCAATTTTGAACTTCTGATATATCACTTTCTTCACTTATGGTACATTTTATCTTTTCTTTCATTGGCCATTGGGTTAATTTGTCAAGTTCTATCATTTAAGTATTTGTCTAACATACTGATACGCTTTAGAAACAGTAATTTATAGCTCTTTCATTCAATCACAAATTACACATACATGTACAGCTATATATGTAGACTGTAAACTTTGCTCAAGATAGTTAAATACGTTAAATACAATGTCCATGTATTTTGACCCTATAACACGTTCTTTTAGTTACCACTTTATAGATCAGAAATTCACACCACAGAATGCCATGAACTCGGTTCTTATATTGTCTCCAACGCTCAATTCTAAATAGACTTAAATAAATTAAGTATGAGTTACATATTTTGAATCTTAGTAAATGCTCACAAAATTTTATAGAGGTACGTTTTCAAACTCCTGGTAAGAATATGATTGTGTCTAATACAGAAAACAAACACAATTATGGTTTGATATACCTTTTGTTCGAAAGAAAATTATGAGACAATAATAACTTAGTTGAATTTCTCTCAAGGTTTTAGATATTTATTCGAATGTTAAAGTCATTTCCCTCATTCCGTCATCACTCATACGTCATTGAGATATACAACGAAAAAATCCTAAGTTATCAAGTACTACTTGAATCCGGTTTGACCAATGGCGTGCCTTCGTTGATAACTGTACTTAAAAACTCGAGAAGTTAAGATAGATTAGATTGCACGTTGAGGCATTTCACATTTTCGATAAAACGATCCTAGGACAACAAAAGTACGTAACCATGTACTAAAGTAACCGTGCATGTAGCGGACATTGTTTACTTGGTGTGCTCTATTGCACTATTTCTTGTTAGTTTTTCTTTGTTTCAGTACAGTGCAGTATCGATGCTTAGTGACTAGTGGATAGGTGGGCCGACTGCCGTTATAGTGGTTTCGTTGTGTTGTTCGAGTGGCACAGAGAGGGCGACCCATAACATTATATCACTGGCTGTCATCTTTCATTGTCTCAATTACTGCGAGCCCTTGCGTTGTGTTGTTCGAGTGGCACAGAGAGGGCGACCCATAACATCATTACACTGGCTGCCATCTTTCATTGTCTCAATTACTGCAAGCCCTTGCTTTGTGTTGTTAGAGCGGCACTGAGAGGGCGACCCATAACATTATATCACTGACTGCCATCTTTCATTGTCTCAATTACTGCAAGCCCTTGCTTTGTGTTGTTAGAGCGGCACTGAGAGGGCGACCCATAACAATATATCACTGGTTGTCATCTTTCATTGTCTCAATTACTGCGAGCCCTTGCTTAGTGTTGTTAGAGCGGCACTGAGAGGGCGACCCATAACAATATATCACTGACTGTCATATTTCATTGTCTCAATTACTGCGAGCCCTTGCTTTGTGTTGTTTGAGCGGCGCATAGAGAACACGTTGTGAACGTTGTTACATGACGTTAGAGTATTGTTGGAACTGTCTCGACCCTCCAAAACAATCAATCAGCCATCCCCATGCCTTGTCTGTCAATAGACATACGATGCTTTACGTCATGTTTATTTGCCTTCTTTTAAATGAGGAAAATAAACGTCTGATGCCCAACAGATCACATTGTATAAGGTTACAATGTGCTATCATGTTTGTTAATCGTGTTCATCCTTAAGGGGCCAATTTAATTCAGATATGCGGTTATCAGTTAGTACAAGGCACACATCTCGTATGATCCCGTATAATTGAGATTTGTATTTATGTTTTTATTTACACGTATATTGTTTTTCAGTATTTAAGTACACTTCTCAAGAGCACATCATCTTCAACCATTCAACCTTGACATTCTGTATCGTAGTTTGAAAAATTCCCTCCTTCATATAATAAAAACTAGATTTTATTATATGGAAATTATATCTATTAATATGGAATGATATATATTAAGGAGGGAATTTTCAAACTACGATACAGAATGTCAAGCGCCTGTGCTTAAACTTATCTAAGTTGACACAAATATATCAATAATATATCAAATAGAAATTAAACGTGTAATTTTCAAAATATTCTTAATTACATTCGCAAGTTATCACAAAATGGGCAAAGTGAGTACAACAGTGAATCATAAAAATTAAAAAGCAAACATTAATTAGTATAATTAAAAGTAATTGTTCGTCTCTTATCTAAATTGTAACGTAAATAAACGTTGAACGTTTTCACTAAGCATGCCCCCATGACCGAAATACTGGCACGTGTTTCACCTCAAATACACTATAGTACATGATATCACATAGTTCTAATTAAGTATTTATCTATTGACTTAATGGCACGTAATTTATATTCTGACTGAGATTTAAAAATCTTTCAAGTCTTAAATATTTATGTTACTTTCCAATACTATAATATAACTTTTAGCGGCTCTCAACTTAGAGAGAAACTTTTACCCAAAAAAATCAAAGTGAAAATTGAGACTTTTGAACTCCTAAGAATTATCTAAACTGTCCACTGTCTTGCTAGTTTACTCGATGCCAGTCATGTTAAGAAAAAAAATATTCTAATTCCTAATCATAGTTTTATAATACGAATCATGAAAAATGAGATATTCAGTTTAATGGATACCATTTGACAGTCACGTGACATAGAATTGTCTAATAATAAGCCTTTAAATATCAAATGTCTGTTTGGAAACATAATAACCACTATGATTTGTTTTATGGGCGCTATAACTGTCACATGACTAAAAATAGTCCTACATGAGACCTAATATGATATCAGATGCCTTTTTTGAAGTATAACAATCAAGAGGGTCGGATTTGTTTGCTCCATGACAATCACGTGACTGAAAGTATGGCAACATTTGTCTGATATGAAGCATAAAAGCCGAGGTGTGCAGAATACATTACAAATATTGTAACATTGTAACACATTGAACAAATAGTCCATATCTAATCAAAACGTAAGTAACAGCTTTGTAAACGCCTGCAGCAATCGAAAAATGACCACGTTGACAATATCGATACACCTATGTCACTTCATGGACAATAAGCGCATACATGTACTAGTAAAAACGAAACCTATCAAGTAATCTTTGTTTTTCATTTAAAAACATGTTTCTGTTTTCAAATGATAAATTATGGCGTTTTATCACTCCTTTATTTACTTCAATTAAAAACTCCATAATTAATTAACTGATCAGTTTATTTACCACATACATGTCATTTAATGTGCAAAATGTACATATTTTCTGATAAAACAAACTGCAATTCACATATACATTGTACACGCTGAATAACACTTTCGATATAGAAATAAACATACATTTGTGTATTTACGCTGTACAGAACCTCTAAGCTATATAATAAGACATTCATGGTCATGAATATTGTCATGTGTCATTGAACTTATGTCATTATCATTCAATTGTTATTTAATCACACCGGAAATGTATGATTGTTAGAAAGCTTTTCCTGATTGGCCAAGAAAGCCAATTCCCTTGGTTATTGTGTGGACGGTCTAGTTCAGTTTTACTCCTTCTGAAATATTGGTACTCAGATAATTATCGTTCCCTTCCTTGTTAGATGTAATTCAAAACATTTTTATATTATGTATTTTGATAAGCAATTTTGCTGATATATGATCTTTATATTCCTGTGCCGCAAAAAAGGTCATAGTTGAAAATTTTCATTTTGTTGCCGAAAAGGATTTGACCAAATTCATGTTATAAATTTTATTCAAGGCATGTGCTGTTTTCAGGGTGCAGTTTATAAATGAACAATTTTCATTCATGATTGCATCGTGTGGTGTGTCTTTTTTAAATTCTATTTGTATTCTAGTATTACAATTGCGCGTTGCTGAAGTGTACATGTATGTTATGACTGTGCTCCATTACTATGCATATTTTCTAGCATTTTATCACTGGCACCAGAGTTCATAATGTTATGATCATTAAATAATGCGTACGTCCCTATATATATATAGATCTAGTTCCTTGTGCATAAATACATGTACACTATCTTATTATAATGAAAGTATAGTTATAAGTCCTACACGGTAATGTATACGGAACCGATTTTTAATTGTGTTTGTTGACAAAAAATTGTGTGTGCGGATTTAACGAGTGTGAGGACTCTGGTGCCAGTGCATTTTATATCCACTGAACTTTCCTATGATTTTCCTTGTAAATATGTTTGCTTAAACTTTTTATACATCTACGTACATGTATATATTATATTGTCTATTGATAAATGACGCTCTCCCGACTGTCGAAAAAGGGCCATAAAGACATATCAAACACTAGATCGGTAAGATTCCCTATGTTGGATCATAGTGATGTATGGATGAATGGATATAAATCTTGTCAAAACTGACATTGACACAGCTCTGTAGAGAACTGTTATCAACGTTGCCCCACTTACGATCATGCTTAACATAATGTTATCGAGGTCAACGACGCAGATATATCATGAGTGAACAAATTCGAGGTCACGAAGATTCTTAACATCGCTCGGATGGTTCCGTAATTTTACGATCATCCAACGAAGCTATCATCTGAATGGTCCGATTGTGACACAAGTTCATGTTTATCATGAGTGTTTGATAATTTGGTAAACAAACAAATAATCATGAGTTGAACTCAGTCTCATTCATGGTGAATGGCATAGCTTCAAGACAACATTATAGTCTTAACATTATTTCACATTTCTTGATTGTCAAAACCTAATAGGTTACAATGGTATGAGGACGTAACTTTACCATGTTTGTTTTCCTTCGAGGTTAATTGCGTTTACTGTGAGCTAAAGGTGAATTTAAAAGTACAAGATAATATTGCGAACTTTGATTGATAAATTAAGTTGTTGATAATTACTTTCTTTTATTTTATGGTACAAAATATCATTAACTAAAGTTATCCTGTTTTTTTTCTGAAAACTATGATCAACTTCAATTGATTTACGATTTTTCGAAGCGGCATCGCATCATGAAAGTCTGTATCCTCATTGTGCTATAGAATATACGTATCGTATTGGTGCTATAAAATGTCTATATCTTCATTGTGTTTTGCGCTATTTTATGTATATGTCTTCATTGTGCTATAGATGGTATCTGTCTTTATTTTACAATGAAATGTCTGTCTCCATTGTGCTATAGGTGGTCCATGTCTCCATTGTGCTATAGGTGATCCATGTCTCCATTGTGCTATAGGTGATCCATGTCTCCATTGTGCTATAGGTGATCCATGTCTCCATTGTGCTGTAGGTGGTCCATGTCTCCATTGTGCTATAGGTGATCCATGTCTCCATTGTGCTATAGGTGATCCATGTCTCCATTGTGCTATAGATGGTCTTTGTCTTCATATCTTAGCTATCATGTAAATAAAAATGATAATAGGTAACCGTGTTCACAATTTGACTTAGTCGAGGAATAATTATAGGAAGTATTAAAATGCACTCGTTTCTATTTATGTAAGCACAGTGATAATATGTTATCCAGTATGCATCTTTGTAGGATGTTATGTCAACGACTTGATTTTATTGAAGTTTATGAGGTTATTGTATTTTATGGAAAAAAACGGATTGCACCACTGACACATAAACTAGAAATCGTTAAGCTTGTGACACCTTTTTTCAAAAGTGGTACTAGAATGAAAAAAGTGTTGTAAAGTTTTACTGACTCCGTTTCTGACTTGAAATCTTCAGATTATCATCGACTGCACATCAAACAAAAATTGTATGAACTAAGAGTTCGCCTTTTTCTTCTTCATAGCCCATGAGCTAGTCTGATTTATTAAAACAGAGTAAATGTGAAAAGTTTTAATCCCAAAATCGTTTAAATAATATAAGTACGGGAATTTGTCAAATTCTCAACCCAACGGTATCGCTCTCATACGTGAAATGTGAAGATAAAAAATAAACATTATCTTTGGCCAAAACTTTGAGAATAAATCGTTTGCACGTGTAGCTACACTCGTGAACATATCAAAAAGGGTCAAAATGGGCTTGCATCTATAGTTTAAACTGATAAGACGTAAGTTGACTTTAAAAGTAGGCGGAGCTTATCTTATTTGCATAAATGTTTGGGTATATCAGTGAAATAGCATTGGTAGACTGTGCTCAAAGCCAAACCAACCACCCAAGATTCACTGAGGAAAGAATACCTTTTTCCTTTTGATATTTTCTCTTCTTCGTTAATTTATCAACAAAATTCTGCCATCATGAGGTGAGTTACCTTTGAATTCATTTTATTTATTTATTTATCAATTTATTAATTTACTAATTTATTTATTCATTCATTTTCCAAAAGGTTCTTGTGTTGCCTTTAAAACTATGTTTTGTATACATTGTTAATTTTATTAATAAATATCCTGTTAATTGTTATGCGGATTCTCTGTATGTAATGTATAAAACTTGTATTTTTGTCTTTGTCATAAAATATTTAGATGGAAATGTCCAAATGGTAAACTTAGCCGATAACTCATAAACATATATACATTGTATTTGTTGTTGTTGTTTGTGTATTGTTTTATATCATTCTTCTTTTGGATCTGTTTGTTGCTGGAAATATGTAATACAATGGCCCTCTGCCATACAACCTGTAGTAGTTGCTTAATATTCATGAGGTTGGTTGTATGCTGGCCAATGATCGTGTGCCTGATCAACACGTGATCATTGCAAGCCAGGTAGCTTGCTATGCAGGGAGTCTAGTATCTTCAGTCTTGTCTCGAGCGTACAGCTGTTCACAACTACTAGTTAATATTAACATACTACATTTATATTCATGAGAATAAAACTATTTTAGAAACTGTTTTATTTATTGAGTTGTTTTGGTGGTGTTACAAACAAAAATAGAACTCGCTGCTTGTGCTTTAACTCTTCAGAATGTAACATAATTGACATTGAAGTCTTCTTTAACTACAGTTTCGTAATTTCTTACGTTTCATTTGAGTCGGGGTTCAATTTATTTTAGACTTGTTATTTTATTTATTGCATATACTGTTGTAGTTTATTTAATTATACATTGATCTTTATTGATGAACTAAAGTTGCCTTCTATATGTCATGTATCATCATTCTATAAATAGAAGGTGAAGACCGTTTGTGTACAGAATGATGCCTCATGCCATACGAAAGACCTCCACGTGGTAAACAGCTTGTGTATGTATTTTATTGGGTGCTGTGTTATGGTTATTCATTAAGTCAATGTATGAAAAAGGCTCTTGAACATACTAAAAGCTAGAAACAAACGGTAGAGAAATTTAGTAAATGTATAATATAATTGTTCATTTTTGTTGGCTACCAAACTACTCGGCTTCTACTTATGAGCAGTAGGCTATTTGGCACAATCTTTAAGATAATGCGTTGAATCATCAACCCATATTCTTATACATTGTTTTGTCAATCGAAAATAACTGAATTGTGGTGAACTTTTGATACTACTTTTATATTGACGCGAATTCTAAAACCTCTGCGGGTTTTTTTCAGATTTTTTTTTAAAAGTATGGTGCCATTTAAATGATTCTTTTAATTTCTATAATATTTCTTCTTTTTTGAATTGCTATTTAACAAAATCAGTTTGTTTGTGAAACCAATGATGTTTCAATACTTGGTGATTGATTTCATATGAACATATTCTATGACAAGAAATAATCAAATTATAGTCTTTCAAAAAATAGATAATGCGATTGTTTCGCTGATTTCCGTTTTTGTTACCTCAAGAGAGTTTGTTTCTGTTGGTAGCTATTAATTGCTAAAATAGTATGTGCATTTGAAAAGATATTTTAATCTATCTTAGCATGAATTACATCATTATCAAAATCGAGATTTTAAAACAAATATCCATATCTTATGGCTGACGGTCTTTAAATAATTAGATAAGACACTCCTTCATTTTAATTTACTTTTGAGCCAAATTTTGTTTAATCGTATTTTACATGGGGTTATAGTGCGTAAAGTTTGACCCCGACCTGACCTTTATGCAAGAATATTCATTACATTGAATACGACTGTAGTATTAATGCTCGATTACACTGTGGCCGTGAGGATTATGAGTTGAAATTGAACACATAAGCATACTTTTATAATTTTACAATCGCTGCAGAAGTGTAGAATAGGCGTCATAACGATTTTCATCGGGATATGTGTAGATAATAACTTGATGCAAATGTGAAAGGTCAGATCGGGGTCAAACTTTACGCACAATACCCCATGTTTAGTATTATAGTTTTGTGACTTTTATAAGAGAGCAAATCTTGGTAGTTAAACGGAGGGTTTTTATGTTGTTTGACGACAAGCATCAATGATCATATATTTTGCAAATAATGGCGTTAAGCAATTTACAATGTATTTCTAATTTCCTCATTATCCATCATACATTCCCAGGACTTCTAGTAAAGTTACCATTTGTTGTCGTTCTTACTTCATACTTTACCTTTGTGCACCAAGGGTCTCATTGATAAAAGTACTTGGGATTGTCCGTCCATTCTTTCCTGCGTCGAATTTGTACTAAAAGAACTTTATCAATGTGAAACATATCAGTGTTTAATATTTGAACGAACTTATCAGACTAGACTGCATGTAGTCATTTCAACTAAGGTCAATCTATGGTTATTGGAGTCTGCCCCAGATATAGGACTTAAACGTAATCATGACTTTTGTGTCCCTTCTTGTCCAAATTAATTTTGTATAATTTTGTTTCCATTTGTTTTTATTATGTGTGATACATAATTATACGAACTTAGTACTTCTCTAAATTAATATATCATTTTGTAATGAACTATTTCGTTTAAACGAAATAATTAGTTTCAAAAAACGAAAAACATTGTAACATTTTTTCGTAAAAACGAATTAATTGTTTCAAAAAGGGCTATAATTTGTATTTTGAAAATTATATATCGTTTAAACAAAATAATGTTTCGAATATATTTTTATATATCTTTATTTATAAATATTAACTTTCGTCTTGTTTCTTGCAGTATGTTTGAAGCTGATTACTGGTCATTGTATGATGATGCATGGCTCTGGATTGTTATTGTGTCATTCATCATAGCCTTAGTCCTTGCCTTTGGTATTGGTGCCAATGATGTCGCTAACTCCTTCGGTTCATCTGTAGGTGCCAAAGTATTAACTCTTAGGCAAGCTTGCATCCTCGGAACAATATTTGAAACTCTTGGAGCCATTTTAATTGGTAAGATGTTGTTTATTTTCATTGGTTACTTTTGTCTTGATCGATTGAATGACTCTCAATTTCTCAAACTGCCAGTTCAGTCAGTAACTAGTCGGACTACGAGTCTGAGGAACATGTGTCGATACCCAGGCGGAAACTAAATACTTTGAGGGTGGTTGGTGGTAAAATGTTTTCTATACTTGCTCTTCAGTCTTTTTCTGTATCTTAACAAGTGATGTATCTTACCAAGTAAGGTATAGTTGTCAGTCACTTGCGATAAATAGTTATGTGTGTTTACTGAGTACTGATTAAGAGCTTCGGTGTTTTCTAATTTTAATCTTCATTAATATTAATAAAATGCACACCTTGTTCTCGTTATTTACAGAATATGCACTTACATAAAATTTTAGTAAAATGATACTGATCCCTGGTTGCTTAAGTAAATCACAATATAACCGTGGTGACAGTTGATGTATAAAGTTCTAATATATTTTATTATATTTAAGGTTCCAAAGTATCGGATACCATACGAAAAGGTATTATATCAGTGGAACTGTTTCCCAATGGTACAGAAACCGAGTTCATGTTGGGAAATATGGCGGCTTTGTCAGGTAATACCTTTAACATAATCAGACTACTCTTAACCGCATTCTGTACACAAACGGTCTGACTGACCTTTGTACGGAGACGCCGCGCATCACGGGTAAACTGTTTATTTACCTGAAAGCACGTGGCAATGTTTACATTCTAACAATTTCCCCCTTCAAGTATACTGAACAAATAGAGTATGCATTTTGTGTCTACTCAATCAAATTTGACTATCCAACCAACTATCCTCATGAAATTAAACTTTTTAACAGGTAGTTAAACCTTCATCATAACGTGTTTACATCTGTCATACTTTACACAGTAATTTGAAATCGAAAGTAGAATACACGGTTTAACTATGCACCTATACCTATAGAGATTTAAAAGTACTTTGTATATATAGATTCATATTCCTGTAGCTATGAGTGATCATTTATTTTACATTTTAACTACGATTTTGTCAAAAAAAAACGAAAAAATCCAACGATTTTGTCTGCATGCGCCGCACTATATTCTGTTGCGTACCAAACGCCGAATTTTGGGACTGTTGTGCGTCTTAGTATAGAGGTGATATCTTCACCTTCTATTTATAGAATGCTCTTAACCGTTCATTAAATCTACCTACAACTTTCAAGGTATTAATTTTGTAAGCGTATTCAAAATTTCAGTCCATCAACTGCTCGTAAGCGTTCAGTTAATCTACACTTCCTAAGCATTTGTAAGCATACTTCCAAATTTCAGTCCCACAACTGTCAGTTACCATTCAGATGATTTTGGTTTTCCTCCAAGAAGGGTAAAACATTAATTTTACAAGAAGACCTCATGTTGTAGTTCACTTGCACCATGTACAAAGACATTGAAATACGTATACAAGTTGACAGAACTTGATAAATTACGTCTTCTACCATTCGAATCACTTGCTTACACATTAAAAAAGCTCAGTGCAAGAAAAGCCACAATACTTTCCATTTCCATTTGTTTGCTTGACACGTTTAAAATAAAGTGAAGCGGTGGTATAAGATTTGCATTGTGTATATTAGTTATGTTGTATATATTTTTTACAGGATCATGTATATGGATGTTAGTGGCTACATTTTTAAAACTTCCAGTATCGACTACACACAGTATAGTAGGAGCTACTATTGGTTTCTCGTTGGTGGCACATGGAGCAGACGGAGTCAACTGGAAACAACTTGGTTTAATTGGTAAGTACTAATGTTGTTAGTTAAAATACGTAGTATATGTGTATACTTTGTACGATTGAAAATTAACTGAATATAGTTAACAAATAACTTATAGATGCTATTAATAACAAATTAACTAAGAAATGAAACTGAATTTAATAGTTAGTCAAATTAGTTGAGACTATTTCAAGGTTGTTTGGACATGAGCAACATTTTTTGAACAAGTCGTATTTCTCAGAAATTGTGTAGCTGAGGTTCCTTGTGGTTCTCTAAACAGAAAACGTACGAATGCAATGCAACATGTCCATTCATCAAATTCTTAGCATTTGAGCGTGCAAGAAAATTAATATCGTACAAAACTATTATATGGCATATAGGTGTTTATGACCTCTTATACCGAATGGTTTATGTCAATGAGGGACTTTAGTCAGTTATCTTTCCTTGATAAAATCTGAAGAAATCCAATTGTTAAGTAGGTCCTATCAGTTGGAAACCTTGGATTTTATCATAGAAGTCCTATATAAGGATAACAATTTATTTTATCTAATATCTTTCTTGTTAATTAAGATATTAACAGGAGTGATGAAATTTAGATAGTTCTTCACCCAAACAATATTAAGCTTGATTTTCAAACAAATTAAATTATTTACAAAAAGTTATTTAAAATTAATTGTGGCTAATTGACTTTGAAAAGTAAGGGTAAAGTCCTAGTAATCCAAATAATTGGACCTACCAATTTGAAGAGTATGCAAAGGGAAATAACTGACTACTGTCCCTTATTTAAAACAGACTTTCTATCACTTTCATTTATAATATTTCAATTTGTTACAGTTGGTTCATGGTTCTCATCACCTATATTATCAGGTGCTATATCTACTGGTCTATTCTACTTGCTATACAGATTTGTATTAACCAAGGTGAGAAATATCGATTATTACCAAATGAACACCTTCTGCTGTGTCTGCTGAGTCTGCCAACTTTATGTTCATTATTACCGAACTCTTTTAGAGAACAAAATAACATGTTATTTGTACACCTTTAAGGTTTTTGCAAGAGAAACAATCCATGAATTAATTAATTCGCAAAACAAATCTTAGTTTTTACGAAATATGTCTTTCGAAAATTAGATTGTTTTACTGTGATGCAAGCATATTAGATTTAGATGATGTACAATCCCTTGCATGCTATCACAGTGAAAGCATTCTGTTAATACAATTAGGTAATTACCATTTGTTTATCATTACAGGAAAAACCACTGGAACCTGGTCTAAAACTCTTACCTATTTTCTATGGTTTGACGATTGCTGTTAATTTCTTCTCTATATTTTACAAAGGCTCGTCATGTAAGTATAGTTTTAATCATATGACAATGATCAGTTGTCTCATGCCGGGTCAAGGTGTATCTTCCATTATAAATATTGATAATAACATTATCTGCAAATATTTAATGTTGTTTTTGTACGTATGATATAATTAAGATAGAAGTTACACCAATATGTTCTCACAACAGACTATTGATCGTTTCTACAACATCCGTAATTTGGTGTCCTTCATGTATTATGTATGTATTGGGTTGTAATTTATCTAAAATCAGTTACATATTTTAATGTTAAAAACGCAGCAAATGAGTTGTTACACTATTGTTGGACGATGTTACTGTTTTGATAATCCACTCTAATATTCTTGTACTTTTTTTATTCTCGGCCCTGTTCCTCAAACATTATTAGCTCTAACCCATATTTTTATGCTTTTTCACTTGCTTTACAAGTTTATGGAGGACAAATTATTCCGCATGTCAACTTTTCCGTAACATAGAGATTGAGTCTGTTTTTAACATAGAACTCGACACGTCCCTTAGCCTCTCAAGTTTGTAACAACTGCTCCTCAGATATGCTTCTTTTAATAACGTATGTCTATGGAACTTTTCAACAAACTTTGATAATATTCTATAAAGAAATATTATGATATTGGTTATATTATTTATTTCAGTGATGAAGTTTAACGAAATACCTCTTTATGGGGTTTTCATACTAACATTTGGTTCAGCAATAACTTGTGCAATCTTAGTAAGACTTTTTGTTGTGCCTTGGCAACGAAAGAAAATAACAGGTACGTAAACAATTTCCAGTCTTATAGTGGAAGACAGTCCATCTAGTAGCTGTTCCTTAACATGACATTATCTTAACGGAGGCTTTTAACCTTGTATTTGACCCATACCTTGGTCAGTGGTTATCGACTGTCCTAGTTGGGTCAGTAATGGAAGAGTGAATGACCGTAGAAAATATTTCATGATCGAAATACCATGAACATTAACATGTAGTCATGACCGGAAACGAAACCAGTACACCTTTTTCCATTTCATATACCGCATCTACCAACGGGCGGTTTTCAAATACTGGAGTCAGGTCGCCCAAGTTTTGTTTTCTTTTAACATACAATTGCTATCTCATATAAGTTGCGTAGGGAAAAAGAATATTGTCCACCAATTGATTCAATACTAGAGACGTATGTTAACCAAGCGGTAATCAAATTATCATTTCTAAGTAACGGTGCCTCATGAGATATAAAATGTCCCAAATAAAACCTTTAACAGCTATTACATAACAATAGTGTCTGACATTCAGTCCAAGTTAAACATATGATATTTCATACCCATGAGTTTACATCGGCAAAGTGACAATCATGTTTGGAGGACAACACAACCTCGACCTGCATTAAACTGTAAATAAACTATACCGATCATTTGTGGTACGTCTTTGTGTTAAATGACGTCATACAGTAGAAGTCTCTTTATCTTACAACAACTATCTGAATGAATGAAATAAATGATAGTAGACAACCTCGTAATAACCTTGGGCTGATGCACTTGTGCATGATTATCGTTTACAACCTTTACAATGACATAATGTTATATAGTATGCTACACGACCATAAGAACGTGACAAAAAAGACATCTGAGTTTGCTAATCTTAAATAATAAAATTATTTTAGTCAACGGCAGACAATTTTTACCATTGTTTTAGTCAGGAGTACGACTATTAAAAATTTCGAATAAAAGAATTTAGTCATACAACTTGACTTTTTCAGAAAAAGCTCAAGGACTCTATCTCCAAAGAGCCCAGGAAGCAGAAGCAACAAATACAGACATAGAATCAGGTAAGATAAATATTTTCCAATTGAAACTATTTAAAACAATGTGCTTTATTTCTATTGGAAACGCACAATTTTATTTTCCTGTGATTTGTTTCTTATCATTGTTTAAAGCTTGACCTACATTTATATTGAAAGTTTGATGAAGACATTGACACTAACCTTGACATTTTGTATAAACTCAACTTTAATTTTATATCATGTTGTACAATTTACAATACATGTACATGTACTGTGATATAAAACTGGCGTTTATAACGCTCATATTGTCTTCTTGTTGTTTTTTGAATTTGCACTGTTAATTAATATTTTTTTTATAAAACGTGCCTAGCATTTGGAGCTCTGTGTGTGTATTAATAAACCATTTTTTACAGACAAAATGTATTTCATTGTCTTGCATCTTTTAAATACACTGATACCTCACAACTTATACCGCGTGCCATTACTGTGTCCATCCCTTTCTTAGTGGTTTTATAGTGTCATCTGGTGTTCTTGGTACATGAATATATGATAGTCCCATTTTTTAACCTATTTCATTCCTCTTTAACACTCTTAAGTCTCTATGTTTCTATTGACCTCTATAAAAGATGATTTATTTTGCAAGTTTTCTATTTAAATGTTCATTTATTTCAGGATACAGCTCAAAATACTCTAATGGAAAATATGCAGATGCAATAGGTAAGCAAATATATCTTCATTGACCCATACAATGGTGTTATCTGGTCAAAATATTAGACTTTGAAGTTGCTTTTCATATTTTGGTTGAGAAAACCTCTAGATATATTTCGATTATGAGAATGTATTAAGTGTATGTTTAAATGTTTTTATACACATATATACTAAATAGTTTGAAAATTACATAGTACTATTGGCAAACTATTGCCTGTTATAACCAACGTACAAATGTTGTCATTTTTTTTTCGAAATACGAATCATCAGAACTTTGATTAGCTTACTACTTTTTCCCGCTTACTAAGTATTCCTTTGGGGTACACAAAGTTTAAAATGGCTGACTTACTAAGTCGTAGAAATAATGCAAACACTTCTTGTTGTTTTAGGCAATCAGACATATGAATATAAAGCATCAGAAAAAGGTTCAATAGCTATGGTTAGTTCTGGTGAGTTGACACCAAGTCAGATCAGCTTAGGTACTAAAAGTGACGTGGTCTTGGTAACAACAAGTGATAATGATATTGAGATGTCAGGTGCAAAAGGAGAGGTGTGTGTTGCTGTGTAATTTTTCTCTGTGTGATTAGAACAATATTTTTCAAACCTTGTCTTTACAGGCATATAATTATTATTTAGCGTAATATTGTTGATAGTATGTATTAGGCTATATACTTGAATGACTTCTAAAACCTAACCATCATATAAATCAGATTGTTCAAAGTTAAATACCTGAATTTTTACACCATATTGATGCAACATAGCACTGTGGAAGTTTCATATCACATAACTCTAGTTTCTTATTTAAACCACTTAATCTTTTTTCAGGATAAGGCTTCAATTGCACGAAGAAATGTAGAAGAGTCATTAGAAACCCATGGTTTATTTTCATTCCTACAAGTTTTAACCGCCATATTTGGTTCATTTGCTCACGGTGGAAATGACGTTAGGTAGGTTTTAAACTATTTTACTTACTGATATTTTGAACATAAACTGCATAATTGCACACTTTTCCATTTTTGCATTGTTTTTGCTTGGCCCTGGATGTTATATTTTCAATCTTTGCATGCATCATTATTTTGACTCTTACTTGATTAATAAGCATATCAGTTGCATATTGTAAGAACTTTAACTTTACTTTTAAATTTGATCATTTTGAAACCTTCATTGTCCAATGGGTTCAAGAGTAAGTACATTTAGCAAATCATTATTTTATTTTCGTGGTCTCTTTCATAAAATCCACTTGTGTTCTTATTTCAGCAATGCAATTGGACCTCTAGTCGCTATATGGATAACTGCAACCACAGGAAGTGCTGCACAGAAAGCACCTGTACCAATTTGGATATTATTGGTTGGAGGAGTTGGTATATCAATAGGTTTATGGGTATTGGGACGAAGAGTTATGAAAACACTTGGAGAAGATCTTACAAAAATTACACCAACCAGGTAAAGTTGTATTCATTGTACTACCCTCTGATTTTATCTTTTTATAAAGATCGGTGTTTCCATGAAAATTTCTCTTATAACTTTATACAAAAAGGGAAACTTTATCTAAACTAGTTCTCTGCAACTTGATTGTTGTTTTCTTGTTGGGATTGCTTCTAATTTTAGAATACACTTGTTGTAATCTGATGTTTGCAAACAAAATACTAATTGTGTTGTTTAATGGTTGTATTTTCAGTGGTTTCTGTATCGAAGTTGGCTCAGCATTGACAGTAATATTGGCATCAAATATTCATATTCCAATTTCCACAACGCATTGTAAAGTAGGCAGTGTCGTCTTCGTTGGTTGGTTTAGATCAAGGGAAGCTGTCGATTGGAAACTTTTTAGAAATATTATCATTGCTTGGTTTGTGACTTTGCCAGTCGCTGGTGGCATTAGTGCGGCTTTAATGGCTATTTTTAGAGAGGTTATACTATGAGAATAAAATCTCTGCTGTTTTTGACATAACCTATTGGAAATAAATGTGCCTCAGATATTGCACATGAGCAGTATGATGCCAAGTATGGGAGCTCTATATTGAAGATATTGTACCAGACTTTGGTAGTTGCAAACAAATCAACGAACTTGTGAGGTCTCTGCTCAGTGTATTGAGATGGTCCGCTGGATAACAGGACATCCATGTCTCTCTTTGTTAAATTAATTAAAGGTTAGGATATTGATGAATGCTTTTGCTTTTATGCTGATAAGTTTATAAATTAAAACCACGCTGTAACTTATTTTAAGATGAATAAAAATACTTAGTTCCGTTGTAAAGCATTATAAACATATAAAATATCACTTGCGTTTTATCTTATAACAATTTTTGATAAAAAAGGTTTTCCAATTTCTTGATAGCTGTCAACTAATTATATCCTGTGTAATATATTCTAACGACACCAGCCAATTAATTATCTGCTAAATTAATAAATAATTTCCCTATAAGTCAAGGTTCATGTTTGTTTGTTCATAACTTGAAGCTTTGTGCTTGTTGAAAAAAGTATAACTTTCAGTGTATAAGCATTCAAAGTGTTTTAGTATATATTGCTTATTGTTTAAGCATAGTTATATTAGCTATATGTTAGCAAGGAATCGTCGTTTTTATGAAATATATATTTTAATTATAGACATATGAATATGTCCATGATTTTAATCATTGTTGTTACATTTCATAATTATATATATTATATTGTTAAAATTGTTACTTACTCCGTACAGTACAGTTGTAGTAAAGATTTTTATACATTTTGTTAATAAAACTATGAATATAACTTATTGTTATAGTAAATACAAATGTACTTTCTTTTGAGATTTTTCGATCGATTTCCCAATGTTGCCGGCGCATTCTTATTGTTATTCCGTTCCAAGCTCTTGCAAATTATTTTAGAATAGTGTTCTGTAAGCACGTAGTGAATGTAATCATGACATTTATATATATGTTTTGATTCACAAGAACGTTAGATAAAATACGCATACAATTTGCTACCGTAGGATGTTAGGATGTTGATTGCAACATCGTGGTAATAGATGAAGCCTTTATCAAAGTTGGCTTCAAATGCTTTGAATAAATGGAACAAACCTTTGACATATGTGTTGAATGTTAAAAAGATGAAAAATATGCACCTTTTATGTAACCAAATAAAGTGTGATAACTTAGATATTTGGCAAAGCTTTAGAACACTCTTCAAAGGAAATTGTATAAATTAACCTTTTCCCGTTTTACTTACTGGGAACAGGATCAAGTAACTTTTGTGTGGAGTTTTAAGTATTCTTACTAAGATCAAAATGCAACGTTTCGTGCAAAAAGTACACAAACAGCAAGTAAGCTCAAAACCACGTGCTCTTTAAACCCCGTTCAAAAGTGTAAATTGACGGCGTAAAACCAACTTTCAAAGATTAAACCAAAATAAACAAAAAACAAAAAGAAAGAAACAATATATATTCAGCGTATTGTAATTTGTATTTTAACTTGTTGCAGGTTTAACCAACCACATTCGTATTATCTATTTCACTCAAATCTTGCAACAGGAAACCAGAAAAAGTATTATAAACCCTTTTATTGTCAAATATGTAGTCTGCAGTTAAAACGTTTTGAACAGCAACATCGTCGCCTTTGTTTAGACGGATTACTAAAGTTTGACTACCGCTATTGAACTGACCTGTAGGCGCATTTACGTAGACATCGACTTTGCTGACACCGTTTACGACCAAATTGAGTGCTGCTTCATGACCTAATCGAGTAAATATGGTAAGATGAAAGACGTATACACCAGAGACGGGAGCCACAAAGGTACCATGGTTAGCATTGTAGCCATTACCAATGTTGGTATACACTAAATTAAAAACAATATTTTGATCTACGCCTAAATTCGTTAGTGAGTGATCCAATCCAGCAGTAAATGCAATTGTTCCTTCCCCTGGTAACTGGCGCCGATGAAACGATCTAGATGATAGGTTACCTGTAAATACAAGAGAAATTACAAGTCAGGGTATAGTTTTAATAGATATTGATATACACGTAGTCTGTTTTCATTTTGATAATAAAACATCCAGTTTGTACCGATTGTGTTTATTTTACACATATGTATTTTAAGAATTCCATCGGGTTACTCATCTGCTTAAAATTTCAAACATCAAACCAAATACAATGTAAAAAATCAGTATGAACAAAATAAATATTTCTATATGTACAAAGCAAGTTCTATCGAATACATGTAAAAAGTTCTAGTTGATGTTTGACTACACAGGTGTAAGTTATTTATCAAAGATAATAGACACTGCAGACTTTTCCCAAACCGTTCCAAAGAAAGTAATTACAGAAATGCGTTTATTTAGAGATTTAAATAACTTGCATTAATATTTGGAAACGATATTCCAGTACATTTATATTGATGTTACCGTGAAATCCTATTTTCACGTTATATATCAACATAATCGCATTTTCCAAATACCAAACGCATTGGTAAAAACTTCGTTAAAATTTTATTATGTTATTACCTTATGCCTTACAGTAGGTCGATATATGACTATGTTAAAGAGAATATGACCCAAAAGCAGATTTAGCGTGTCTTTTATTTGCTTTAAGATAACAATAACTTTCAAAAATGTACAAGCTTTAAGTGATCTACTGTGAATTCTGCCATGTTTCAATCTGATATTTTAGTTCATACCTCGCAATGCTTTTTACGCTTTATGGCAAAATGTATACATGCGATACTATGACAAGCGTTATTGGGACAATGTAATGTCATGCAAACAATGAAGGCATACCTGTTGAAAATTGCTCTTCATTGACCATTTGTTCTTGGTTTTTAGCAAGTGCGTATTTTAGATGTTTTATTTCTGCTTTCTGATTGTCCATTTCAATTCTCTGGTTGTTCATGTCCGACCTCTGGTTTTCAAGTTCAATCCTTTGGCTGTCTATTTGCTTCTGCTGTGAGTCAAGACGATTAATAAGCTCTTGGATGATGTCGTCTGAACATAACTGATCACATGATGATAAGCCCATCATATAAAGCATTACCAACAGTCCTAATTTAAAATCCATGTTTACTTAATTCAAACCCTGAATGTATTGGAACTAAAAGAGGTCAAGTCAAACGACTATCGCTGTATAAATTTAGGGAAAGACTTGATTCTATAGAACAAATTAAATGGTGGCATTATCTCACGAAGTTCACTAGTTCACTAATAAGTGACTTGACATGAAGCGACTGATAATAGACATAAATCTATGGTGATATAAATTTGCCATGCTGCAAACTTTTTATTAAAACAATCGTACAAAGTGATAAACGCGCGAAGAAATGTCAGCTATGAATTTATCAGGATAATTTGTGGTTTAATAACATGTGATAAGAAGCAAACATGTATATGTGGGCACCAATTTTATTACCTTTAACTTACTGAATTTACATTGCTGCACCCAGCGGATACTCATTGCGAAAGCAGTCAAAATAAGTAACATTCATGACATTAAGTGTTTATTCGAAGAATCAGAAGAATACTTGTACTTGTTTTTATTGTGTTTCTTTGATGTTGATTTTACATTGTGTTATCACCAATTATGATCATTTTCCAGCGACCAGCTCACCTTATTAAGTTATCCTTGTCAACAACTTCTACTCTCTTACTCTTCAACATGCCTTATTAATTGAAGAAAATCGACATTAGTGTCGACTTTTCATGGAAGAGTATAACCAACCCAGGGTGGATTTCAAAAATCTGCTCAAAGCCTACTATGACATTGGTCCGGGTTTAAAAATACTAAAACTGGGATACAAATGTAAATTTTTAATTTTTCCCTTCCAATCCATCCACTCTTAAGATGTTCCATATGTACATGTACTTAGTAATTAGATGGACAACTATGTGTCCAGGAAAGTAAAACAATAAGAAAGAAGACGATTATTTCTGCATCAGTTCAAACTGAAATTTTATTCGTATTTTGTAGAGTGATTAACCGATCACATTAGTAATATCGATTTCAGTTAAATCTTGCAATAAGAAACCAGAAAATGAATTATAAAGATTAGTGTCACTGTAAATGTAGTCTACCACTGCAATATTTTGAACTGCAACGTCATCGCCTTTGTTAAGACGGATCACTAACATTTGGCTGCCACTATCATTCAGACTAGTTCCTGCTTGTGCGAAGACACCAGCTTTGTTAGCACCATTAACTACGAGATTACACCAAATCACATTGTTATATCGGGTAAACAATGTAGTATGAAAGACATACACTCCGGTGACGGGAGCAACAAAGGTACCATGATGAGCATTGTATGCATTACCTATGTTGGTGTGCACCAAATCAAATACAATATTTTGGTGTGCTCCCAACTTTGTAACCTCGTGATTTAATACAGCAGTAAATGCAATTGTTCCTTCTACTGGTAGTTGTCGAACGTTGAATGATTTGGTCGGAATGTTATCTAAAATAGAAAATGTAAAAAATTCTAAGTACACTTGATTTCTTTATTAAATTATAATACATGTAATACATTTATAACCCTCCTGGAGTAGACTAAACATTTGACGGATTTGAAGACGTGTCTCATCATACATGTAAACCTTTTCTGAAACCTTTGCTATTGTATCATCAATAATTTACTTATCATTTCATTACTCTTACCAGGGTGGTAATAATGTATAATAAATTTAGAACAATCGCCATCTTCAAACTGATAACATATCAGTCTGATTTATACCATTTTGAAAATGATTTTACCAAATGAAATAGGTTTTTTTTCTTTTTTTAACTAGATTTAACGCCGTGTCAACACAATTTAGGCCATTTTACGGCGTCCAGCGCACCTAACCTAGCTTTCCTGGACCATTGTATATAACCAGTACTTACCTATCCTTCCACAAGGCCGGAAACTTCTCAATATTATCTAATCAATGGAGGAAAATCAACATTATTGTCAAATTTTCATGGAAGGGTAATACTTCCCCGGGTGCGATTCGAACCCGCATCCCCTTGGGCACGAGATTCCAAATACCGGCGCGCTACCAACTGCGCTATCGACCCGGGTTAAAATGAAATAGGTACGTTCAAGTACATAATACTTTAATAGCGAAGTGCTGGTATCAAGTAATCTATTGGCAACTACTAAACGAAACATTTACTCAAAGCGTAACGATGAATTAAAGAAATACAGAATGTAGTGTGTAAAAAAATAATAAACAAAAGACTTGCATGTATGGTCGATGTGTCACAATCATTATGGCATTTTTTCCATAAATAGTTCGTATGAAGGCTTTCAGTACTAATATGTCATTTCACTAATAAACATTCTAAAAGTTAAGTTATTCAACGATAAAAAAACAATGCAAGATCAATGTCCTTTTGCTACGCAAAAATTACCTGGAGATGAATGGCTATCTTCATTCTCTTTCTGGGCCAGCTTGTCTTTCAATATCTGTATTTCCGATTGTTGTTTGACTATTTCAGCCCTCTGGCTGTATATCTGCTGCTGTTGAGAATCCAGACGATTGATAAGCTCTCCGATGATTTCGTCTGAACATAGCTGATCACATGATGACACACTTACTAAACATAGCACAAGCAATAATCCTAACCTAAAATTCATATTTCATAAAGTTGTCCTGAGTTTATTAAAATCAACCACAGCAATTGTTTTTACCTAAGTAGTGCTTAGTAGTTCACCAGACGTTCTTATCTTGAACAATTGGGCTGTTTATAGTTTCTAATCTTATTTTGTTTTTATTGAAACAATGATTACTGACACAAGCGAAATCTACGTACAGTTATGTTCTTTTATCACGTACATGTACATCAAGTTAGTGGAATGGTCTAAGTGTAGGAACTTTTTTCTTCTCAAAATTAAAAGCATTTGGAACTAAAACATCGTCAAACATCTCTTGATGCATTCTCATACCAAGAGACTACCAAGATTCTTGTTACTAGAGATGCGAGAATCTTGATGACCTCTGGGTACGAGAATGAGCATGATTTTGCAATAACTAAGGCTCTTTTTACGGCGAAACTTTACTGTATTATTATATACTTATGTATTTTTTACATTGTGTATATGTTTTGTGTATGAGTTGGAGACATTGAATAAGACGAAGTTATGTTATCATTCGCATCAGTAATATTTGGGCATTGAAGAATATTTAATATTCTTTTTCCAAAAGATTGTGGGAGTAAAAATATATATATACATTACACCACAACATGTTCTAAACATGTGTCACTGACCAACATAGCAGCTCATACTTTTTCATTGTACCTGAATATCAACTAAATGTACTAAGTTTTATATTCTATTATACATGTATATTAGCCGCCCGGCTAGCTCAGTTGGTAGCACGCAAGTCTACTGATCGAGGGGTCGTGGGCTCGATTCCCGGGCGGGGCATACTTTCGTCGAGCTTGGTCATGAAATTATTTCTACGGCCATTCTCCCTCCTACCAATGATTTTTAATTATGTAGGGCAGTTGTCAGTCCCTGACGAAAGTATGCGCTTAGTAGTTGGTTAACAGCTAAATCCAGAGATTTAGCCTTTCCAGGAGGAATGAGTAGGTTGACTTACCGCCGTTATATGACCTATAAAATGAGTTGCTACGGCGTTGACCCCCCCCAACCCCCCCCCCCCAAAAAAAAACAACATGTATATTATTCTGTTTTAAAGCCATCTGTGCCAAGTAGAGGGCGTTAACACGTTTTCGATTAGGTACTTGTTTTATTAGTCCATACTCATTTAGCTCCCTTATTAAGTACTGTCCTGTGTTTAGTTTGTAGGTCTGTTATCTACAAGACTTTAGAAATGATTAACATATGTCTGTTAATTTATCTATTTCAATCATCTGTTATACAGTGATTGGAACATTTAGTGATGTGTTCACCAGATAAACATTAACAATTATTATAGCGTCCGTTTCGTTAGTTCTTGTTTCGCATGTTTTGCTGTAATTTTAAAAGTTTCCTTCAGCAAACCAAAAACAAAAACCTAAGTGGCGGCACAGTTAAAAAAAGCATGGTTTCGAATTTGAGCTTGGATTGTACTATTTTAGCTCTGCTCCACCTAGCTGTAATTGGTACTTCATTTTTATAAATACACACTTACTATTTATGTTTTTCTTGATTGGGGTTGCGAAGCGTCAACACTTTTATGGTCATTTTTCATTGGTCAGTGAGCCTAACCTAGCATTCCTGGACTCTGTAACCAATACTCACCTACCCTTCCACAACTATGGCAACTTCATCATGGATAAAAATTTACATTATTGTCAATTTTTCATGAACAGGTAACACACTTGTAACATACTCGACGTTGTTAAACGCATTTTCAAAATTTATAAGTACCACATCTCTGGGGTATACTTGCATATAAACTCGCCCTGATTTTCCGTATTTAAATATAGATCCCTGTGCATCTCAAAGACTGATTTAGTTACTTCATGTTTTAAGACCACACAGTCTTCTTTAAAGTACATGTGTAGTAATATAGGAAGTAGTATTGTTGAGATTAAGCATAATCTTATGCATATGGATGTGCCCTAAACACCTCTCTTTATCCTATAAATCAAATGAGAATACATTTTCCAATATTAAGACGGCACACTAAGGCAATATCTTAAATTACCGGTAACACTCGTTTGAAGAAACAATGTGTATAAATAACAATATTGAAGAAATAATTTTATTCTGATCATTTATTTGCATTGCATCATGTGATTAACCAATCACGTTGGTTGTACCAAACTCAGTTAAATCCTGCAGTAAGAAACCAGAAAATGTAGGATAAACATATTGGTCACTGAAAATATAATCAGTTTTCGCCATGTTTTGAACTGCAACGTCATCGCCTTTGTTAAGACGGATCACTAACATTTGACTGCCACTATTATTCAGATTAGGTGCTGCTTGTACGTAGACATCAGCTTTACTCACTCCATTTACCACAATTTTACACCAAGCTACATGGTTCAGTCGTGTAAATATTGTGGTGTGAAAGACGTACACTCCGGTGACGGGGGCCACAAAGGTTCCATGATGGGCATTGTAGGCACTTCCTATGTTGGTATATACTAAATCAAAAACGATATTTTGATTCACTCCTAAATTGGCTACTTCATGATTCAATGCAGCAGTAAATGCAATGGTTCCTTCTGTGGGCAATTGTCGCACGTGGTACGATTTAGGTGTCTGGTTTTCTGGAAATATAAACGAATCAGACATTTAAATATTACCTTTTTATATACTTTTTTTAATGTTCTAAATGGAATTTCTGACACAATAATTAGACAACCTATGTCTTACGGTGGTGTCAATTGTATCTATTTGAAATAAAACTGAACTATCTAATTAAGCGTTTGTAAAAGTAATTAACCACTATGTTCTATCGAGCTGTTAGAGTTTCTCTCATATAAAAATCAAACATGATCTTTTTGAAAGGTTAGGTACAATTCGCAATTTATCTATTTACAAGTTATATATTATGTTTTCCAATTATGATCTGAAGCAATTCAGTATTGAACAATTTTAATCTCCAAGAAGATAGCACGTGACAATATCACGTGACAACACCAAAGACAGATTCAAAAGCACATGTTCATTAACATATTTTAAATATCAATGCTAGATAGTGATATCATGACAATTACATGATTTACCAATTTTACCTGGTGACAATTTATGCTGGTCGTTCGCCTCTTTTTCAGCGAGCTTGTTTTTCAACATGTGGATTTCATTCCTTTGACTGTCTATCTGCTTCTGTTGCGAGTCCAGACGATTGAAAAGCTCTCTGATGATCTCGTCTGAACATAGCTGATCACAAGTTGACACACTCATCATATAAAACAAAACGAAAATACCTATTTTGAAATAAAGATTTTGTAAAGCCATAATGAAACCCTGAGACGTTTTAGTTCGAAAAATGTTCAAAATAATATAAACCTTGTGCAAATATAACTTGACCAGGGAAAATTCTATGTCTCTGAGCTTAACCTAATTTCGAAACACTAGAACAGATGACGTCCTATGATAAGACTTACATGTATCTATAGAAGATGTATCATATTTTTTCTGAATTACTGTGACTAATACAGAAAAGTTCCGCTATTAAGACCAACAAAATAGATGGTCTTAATAGCGAATCTGTCTTATTATAGAGACCCCTTTGTTCACAAATTAAGCATTTGGGTCTAAATAATTGTCACAAATCTCATGATTTTGAAATAACATAAGTGGTCTTAATAACGAACTTTACTGTATAGTAATGTTGTGATCATAATAATGTGATAGTTGTGTAAATATCTCTTTGATAGTACCGATTTCGTGCTTTTTTCAATGTGACTGCCGGTATCTCAGGCGTCAGGTGGGCGCATGAGCCCCTCCGGTTAATACGGGTCTGTCCTATTTTAGTCTATTAATTAAGGAGGAGCATTTAATAAACTCCGCCTTTCCGCCCTTTACTTAAACGGTGTCCGTGTAAACATGTGATGTGTAAAAACTACTGTTCAAAATAAACGAAACGAATTACCAAACGAAATTCGACTTTATTTTCTAGTTTTTGATGTGAACATTGATAAAGAGTCGAAATATTAAATGATCATTGAGTTATATTGCACGGTATGTTTATCATATTGTGCTATCGTCATATCTTAAAGGATGCATGCTGATTCAGATAGTGTAATTATATTCGGATAGACCATTTCCGGACGGTAATTAAATGCTGTCACTGCATTTACGTATTTAATTCGTCATATTTCGCCATTATTTTAGTTGATGAAAAAGAATCTTTAATATTGCAATGACATAGGAACTGAAATATTAATCCAAAGCTTGTAAAATTGTATATGAAATTAGAAACCATCTTCTAATGATTTGTAGGCAGTAAGTGGCTAGCCTGGAGTTATGGTACTGTAACTCTAGACCCAGGGGCCAGGGTCACTCAATATTGACTTTACACATCCATGTTTAAACAATAATTGAACTACTTCAGTACTTGCCGGCAATTTATTCATTGGGACTTTAGGGTCTTTGTATTTTGAAACCTGATTGTAAATTCCTCTGATATTCGAGGTGTGACTTTGAAGAAGATCGCGTAGGTTGTTCCCCATGGGTTTATTTATATGAGGAAAGATTCATTTCTTTCTTATAAATGTGTACTATGTAAACTAATTATGGATTTAGTGATCACTAAATATTGATGGTAATGAAAATATGAGAATGAATTTGAACATTTATGACTCCTCATTTTGATTAGAATCCGAGAAAAAATTTAAACATTGATATTGTTTTAAATATATTTTTTAACTGATAATTGACAGTTCGAACCTTTAATACATATCAATTGATAACCATGGGTGAATGAATGGGTTGGAAGCTTAACTAAGTACAAAGATTGCTGTCACTGACCTATATGAAGATTTGTCACCGGTAGCTGCCAGCACTTTTTTTGGGGGGGTTCAGTGTTTCTTAGACTAAAGATTGTAACATGTTTAAAAGTTATGTACAGATAAATCACTAAATGTAGTTTTTGTTCACTGACTTAAAAGTAGCATGACTGATAATGTAATATTACCAGTATATCATGTAGTAGTGTAACATTAACGGTCATGACTGTATTTTAGCGTCTCCATGTAAGGTTACCTCCCTTGTAAGCAAGGTAACATTTGTAAACGGGTAACGGTTGACGCTCATTCAAAGACAAAGTAGGCGCTTGCAAATGTGCTTCCCGTGCAAGAGTTCCAAAGAGCATCAAATGTATGTATGTACCAATCAGATTTCAGTTCCGGTATGCGTGGGCATCAGGTGGGTATAAAAGGCGATACTCGACAGAGAAAATTGGAGTCTGGTAGGAGACTCCGGAGGGTTCACATCGCTCTTAATTGACTGGGACTTTGTCAGTATACCTGGCGCTACAAATCTATCTACTCGCGTTCTTGTTCAAGCATTGCGCTTGCCCAAGAGAGTGTTAGAATAGTTAGTACCTAATACTGGGTCGCAGTGTAAGAGAGAGTCGTTGTCAGAACGTCGTGGTTTGGTGAGTTCGGGTTGAAACCGCAGGTTAGTCATAGAACCTGGTGTGTTGTGGGAGTTGTTGGTTATAACTCCTGGTGGTTTCAACGCCTCTTGTGCTGAGGCTCGAACTTGTTTGTAGCGATTAAGTATGTGTTGCCGTGGGTTATTGGTTGTTCAGTTGACGGATTGGTAGAATTTGTTTCTGGTTGGAACTCCTGGTAGTTCCAACACCTCGTGCGTTGATACCCCAGCCTTGTATGATAGTTTGTGTGAGTTTCTTTGTTACCGCTCGGATCATGTGTATATATGGTTTGTCCGTAAGTTTGGAACTAATTGTTGATGTTGGAGTTGGAACTCCTATAAGTTGTAACTTCATAAGAAGTTGGAGCTTGATCTATTAAGTTGTGTCTGTGGATAGCGTATATGTATATATGTAATTAACTGTGATTATTTCTTGTTCTATCCTATCATTTTGTATCATTTATTTGTCCAATCATTAGTCTAAGCAAGACGAGGAAAATTCTCATATAAAATTGTCTTAATGACTGACCCTACAAGAGGGTGAGTTACAACTTAAATCATTCATTAACCTACCTGATTAGATACACGCTCGGTATACACGTTACAAAATTTGGTGGCAGCGGTGGGATCATTCTGACTATTACCAGTCAGAACCCATATCCTATGTTTTGTATACTGTTAAGTTGTAACTTTGAGTTCTGTGGATATGTCTTAGTTAGAAAAGCAGATCGAGGAGCTGAAACACGAAAATGTTAGTTTACACTTTAGGTTTGAAATTGAGTCTTTAGAACTGCAGGTTTAGACATCTTTGAGAATGTTTCATGAAGGTTGTATCAACATCAGATGCTTGGTGGAGAATTTTGATTGATCAGTTTCATCTCATGTATCTAGTTGATTGTTTTACTGTGTTATTTTGTTGCGTCTCTATGTGTGATCATACTTTAGTTCATTATTTGCTTTTTATTTTTATATTTCTTGTTCTAGAATTTTGTATTATAATTTGTCATGTCCATCCTTTTCATCATTGAAATCGTATTCATTATTTGTCTCATAGTTGGTTAATAATACGCATCACATTAGCAGTTTTATGTTTGTTTCATTTGTGTCGTTGTGGCTCAGATTATCTAAGATTTAACATGCGGGACGCATGTAGCCGGAGGCGTGGGTAGTGTAACGTTAACGGTCATGACTGTATTTTAGCGTCTCCATGTAAGGTAACCTCCCTTGTAAGCAAGGTAACATTTGTAAACGGGTAACGGTAGACGCTCATTCAAAGACAAAGTAGGCGCTTGCAAATGTGCTTCCCGTGCAAGAGTTCCAAAGAGCATCAAATGTATGTATGTACCAATCAGATTTCAGTTCCCGTATGCGTGGGCATCAGGTGGGTATAAAAGGCGATACTCGACAGAGAAAATTGGAGTCTGGTAGGAGACTCCGGAGGGTTCACATCGCTCTTAATTGACTGGGACTTTGTCAGTATACCTGGCGCTACAAATCTATCTACTCGCGTTCTTGTTCAAGCATTGCGCTTGCCCAAGAGAGTGTTAGAATAGTTAGTACCTAATACCGGGTCGCAGTGTAAGAGAGAGTCGTTGTTAGAACGTCGTGGTTTGGTGAGTTCGGGTTTAAACCGCAGGTTAGTCATAGAACCTGGTGTGTTGTGGGAGTTGTTGGTTATAACTCCTGGTGGTTTCAACGCCTCTTGTGCTGAGGCTCGAACTTGTTTGTAGCAATTAAGTATGTGTTGCCGTGGGTTATTGGTTGTTCAGTTGACGGATTGGTAGAATTTGTTTCTGGTTGGAACTCCTGGTAGTTCCAACACCTTGGGCGTTGATACCCCAGCCTTGTATGATAGTTTGTGTGAGTTTCTTTGTTACCGCTCGGATCATGTGTATATATGGTTTGTCCGTAAGTTTGGAACTAATTGTTGATGTTGGAGTTGGAACTCCTATAAGTTGTAACTTCATAAGAAGTTGGAGCTTGATCTATTAAGTTGTGTCTGTGGATAGCGTATATGTATATATGTAATTAACTGTGATTATTTCTTGTTCTATCCTATCATTTTGTATCATTTATTTGTCCAATCATTAGTCTAAGCAAGACGAGGAAAATTCTTATATAAAATTGTCTTAATGACTGACCCTACAAGAGGGTGAGTTACAACTTAAATCATTCATTAACCTACCTGATTAGATACATGCTCGGTATACACGTTACAGTATTATCTCAGCAAATAAGTACTGATTTAATTGGGAATTTTTGTTACACTGGTATAAGAAATTGCAAGATTTCATCACTCAAACTGAAAAATCAAATACACACAGCTAGAGTTGTTAAAACTATCTTTGGTTTGTAAGGTCCGTCCAAATTGCAATCAACAATTTTGTTTTATCTTATCTAAAATACTACATTAAATTACGCTTAGATTCTTTTATTTCAGGCCTAAAAATGACTTCAGCTGGAGCAAGTATCTGTACAGATTCATCTGATGCTATTGAACTCTACTCAAGTTTAGGACTTTTTCTTAAGCCTATAGCAAGAGTCAATGTTTGTGTTCAGTTACCTCCCCTTAAAGAAGCTGGTAAATCAATATCTAACTGGGAAGTTATGGAAAGAATAAAGGCAATGATCAAACCACACTCTTTCACATCACTGAAAATTATCAAAAGTACCATGGAGTTTATTAGGTTTGAAGGGGAAGCAGAGAATAAAGAACTAGTGGTTACTATAATGCATCGTTTGGAGGGAAAGTCAATAAAGTTAAGTGGTTTTCCAGAACAACTAAAAGTTAAAGCTGGTGAGGCTAAAATACAATTTCCAAGCAGACATGACTGGGATTCATACTTTAGGGATGCTAAAAATATGAACGAAATGAAACCTGGTGAACGTCCAGATACTATACATATTCGTGATATACCTACCAGATGGTTTGCTGGGAAACATAGTAAAGAGAAGGACAAACCGAGTGAAGATGTACTCAAACGTGTGTTTAATCAATTTGGTGACATACGCTGTGTAGATATACCCATGCTTGACCCTTATAGAAAAGAAATGTCAGGTCTAGTGAAATCTGGTACCATCCAAACATTTACATTTGGTCAGGATCTTGTATTTGATGCATTTATTCAGTTCAAGGAATATATTGGTTTTGTTAAAGCTATGGATAGATTAAGAGGAATGAAACTATTATACATTGATGAAGATGATAAATGTGCTGTTGCTAATGTCAGGGTAAGTTTAAGTATGAAGGGACCAACCTGATTGCCGGGCTCAACATTGAAGGTTGTCTGATTTGGGTTCCGGCACCTTGTTACTGCAAGTAAACTTTTGGTTTTGGCTAGTGAAATATACAGTTGGTTGACAAACTTGGCAACCTACTTTAAAAATTAATTACAAGCCCTGTTATTGTAATGCATGCAGTTTTTATCTGGTTGTTTAAGGGCTGAGTCTGCCCCCATTCCCCTGTTCCTGCCACAGTTTCTTTGTTACAAACTCTGGTTGTGGTACAGTTCTGTGTTCACTTATTCTATATAAGGTTTGAAACTACATGTACTTTAATTTCAAGTGACCAGTAGTGTATTGTATATAAAGATTGACAGTCTGTGATATAAAGCAGTTGTCTAGTAAGCTGGATAATTCATTCTCACATTTGGACAACTAAACATTTTACTTTGGCAGTACTAAAAGTAATGTAACGCAGTAAAAGCTGCTATATGGATTCATTTTTAAAACAATTTTTTCAGATTTTAATTTCCTACTGGATAAATTAAAATTTTCATCTGAATGCATGCAGTATAAAAATTCTCCTTAGTTGAACATTTACCAAGCTTAAAATAAAGTTAGTGACAAGATACAACCAGTCAAGTTTCAAATTTTAAAAATTAAACATGTGTTTAATAGACCTGAGATTATAATTTACTAGTATTTTGTTTTTCAAAAAGGTTATGAACCACTTGATACATGCATTGATTTATAATATTTAAATCTTTGAAACAAAATGCAATGAAAGTATTTTGCTATTTTTCAGGTTGATTTTGATAAGTCAAAACATCTTACAGATAAAAGTATACGAAAACGTAGATTAGAAAGAGAAAGGTTGGAACAATTAGAACTTGAGCGTGAAGAGAGAGTTAAAAAAGAAAGAAGTGAACAAGAAAGGAAAATAGCTGAAGAAAAGTAAGTATTCATCACAGTTACAATATACTTACAACTCAATCTAAAATTATCTGCATGCACACATGCTTGTTTAGATCTAGCTACTTCATATTACTGATCACATTCAGCTGACCTTTGATTTTACTATATTCATGCCGAAATCTTTGTGCCGAGTAACTTGTTTACATCATCTACATGACGTAATTTGCAACTATCCAATTACAGCTTGTGAAGAACACTACCATCTAATTTTCTCCCAAAACTAGGTCTAATAATAGAAATTAAAAAATCACAATAGTTATATGCGTATGAAGATTGTGACCTGTAAGGATACCCATAAGCTACTGATCATTCTAAAACTTGGATGCTGGCAAGGAGGCAGAATAGATAGGGCTGGGCACATTGAAGGGCTGATATTTCAAAATTACTATTTCTGAATAGGAAGGAGCTAAACAAGAATGGGCAAGGAGAGGACCATGCTTTAGAATGAGTTAGGAGCTATGTCTATAACCAATGTATAGAGATTACAACTTTCATATTTTATACTTTATTCTAACTTTGACTCTTATACTATTTTATTGTGATCTAATAATGGTGAACTGATCATGAATTTGGGTTCATATGGAAAATATTGTAACCAGGAATGCTGTAAATACTTACATTAAATTATATCACCTGAGTCTCACAAATAAACAATCTAGACTCTACTCTTGTCTAAAGTGGCTGGAAGTGGCTGCTTCCATGCACATTTTCCAGACGACTTTGAAATTTTGTTAGATAACCACTGATCATTGAAATCACCTTCAAGCAAGTGACCTCATAGTATCCATTTACACATGATGGATTGGAACAGCTGAAGGTAAATTTCTTGCTCAAGGAAATTAACAAATCCCTTATTGGGGTTTGAACCATAGACCTTTCAATCCTAAGAGCGCATCCTACCACTGGACCACTTCTTTTTGTAAATGCACCATCCAACAGTAAATAGTAGAGCTGCCATTTACAGGGCTTGAAGAGTATCAAAGATATTAATATATCGAGAATTAAATATTGACAATACATTGATATATATTAATACATTCCCTGCAATACTATACAGACTATTTATGTAGCCATAAACTCATGATAGATCATAGATGTATATTTGTTATGAACAAAATGCAACAATGTACTATCTGTGGAATAGGGCTATTTTGTCAATGTGGGTGCCATCAATGTTTTCTAGACCTACCCATTCATATCATGACACCACACGTTTCTGCTCACAATACGTCTTGCTAATTTTATTCTTATATTTATTTCCCTAAATAGGCTTTTAATATTATCAATATATAAAAATGCATTTCGATTATTGATCTGAATTTTTTAATATCAATATGGTTGAAAAAGCTCGTTATACAAATGTAAATAGAAATGAAAGATTGTGTCCTTATTGTGTCCTTATCTCCTTTATTGAAACTGAATATCACTTCCTACTTATATGTCCTCTTTATACAGATCTTAGAAATGAATACATACCTAGAAAATTTACCTTTGAACCAAATCTACATAAGTTTAGCATTTTATTATCATGTAGACAGGAACCCATAGTAAAATAGTAAAAAACGTAGCAACATATTTGTATTATGCTTTTGATAAAAGGAATACTATATTGTAATGTAATTGTAATTGTTGTAATTTGTATTACATTTTATCTTACCTCGTACAGAATACTCGTTTTTCATTGGCCGAGAGTGGTCACGTGCTGACCATGTATTATCCCATATTAGGTCAGTAGATTCTAATATCCAGTCAGTAACAAAATTTATATATGTTCTTTGATGCTAAAATTCAGATGGGGGTACTCGGTAAGATAAATTCGTTACACAGTCAGTTACTGACCGGATACGGTGTGATACCGGGTCAGTGAATAAATATTTGGCTCGAGCTACGCTCTCACCCAATATTAATTTACTGACCCGGTATCACACCGTATCCGGTCAGTAACTGACTGTGTAACTAATAGTATTTGTATATATGTGCAAGGGCCGATGGCCAAATAGCATAAATAAATTGTTTGAGTTTGGTTAGAATTGATGACAGCTGTAGTTATTGGTCTTGTTATGACTTACCACTAAATATTGTTATTATTTATGTTTTATAGACGAATGAAAGATGAGGAGGAGATGGAACGAGAGAAAAAACGTTTAGAAAAACTACAGAGACGTGAGGAGAGAAGGATTGAACGTGAAGAAAAAAGGAAAGAGAAACATCAAGAAAAAAGGAGAAAAGAGGAAGAAAGAAAAATGCAGTTGAAGATAGCTTTAGAAGAAAGAAAATTCTTACTGACACAGAGAAAACTAGAATCATTACGACTACTTACAGAATTATTTGAACGTGTTAAAGTAAGCTTTTATGATATTGTGTTTTTTTCTTTATTGATTATATACATGGATTAGACATACCTTGCTATTTTTTGCTAAAGTACTATGATTAATTGTCATCTTTAGCTACTTTCAGCATGCTTGTGTTGGTTAGCTATTAAACCTGTACAAATAGATGTCTTGATTAGTTCATTACAGGATATACAGTACCCACCAAAAGTTTGGAGACATAAAAAAAACACTAAAACTTTCGAATTTCAATGACTAAAAAGCATTTCTAAATAAAAGGTTATCAAGTTTTGATAAAGGCTATCTAGTAGGCCCACAGAGTAAAAATGTCTCCTTACTTTTGTTTGGCTATGTATGTTTATTTAATGTGCAGGTATGAAACATTTATATAAATCTTATAAATGATAGCAATAATTTATAGCAATAATTACAAACTCTGGGAACTATATATTTGACAAAATGCTAGAAAATTCATTGAAGGCTAAACTATTTAAACCCATTTGATATAAAAAAAAGGCTGAACCTATCAGAGCACTCATGGGGTTGGGACAATAGTTTTGAAGGAGTATATTATAACAAGATTATACCACAAACAGAAGTGGTACATAGGCACTTTCCCTTACATAAGCCAGATAAAGTATACTTCAATTAGACAATCAGCATATTGAGTGCTTGTTAATGCCTAATGCAGACTACATTAATTGAAGTAGTAAATATCTCTTTAATTGTGCATGTACTGGTAAATAATTGTCTGCAGCAGATTGAAATGAGGATTTGCTTCAGTCAGCTACTAAGCACGTAAAAACAACCCCCATGTAATAGAGTAAACATATTTTTAGTTACTCTGAATTACAGGTAATTAAAGTTAAAGAAGATGTTGAACTGAAAGAAAAAGAATTAGAGGAAGAAAGAAAGAGACAGGTGGATGAAGAGATAAGAAGAAAGGAAGAAGAAGAAAGAATGAAGAAAGAAGCTTTAAAAAGAAAGAAAGAACTTCTTAAAAAACAAGAAAATGAACTAAGAGAAAAAATATTAAAAAAGTGGAAATCTACGGAAGAACAAAAACAGGAACAGTTACGGGAAGAACTTAGAAAAAAACTTTCAGGAAAGAGAAAGTTAAAATCAGCTGTTGTAATGAAGAGATGACTAGATGAGGTACTGACTGAAAGAGAACACAGTAGCAGTGAGATAAATGATCTACCTTACGTTATTGATGCAAGGTTGATTAACCAATCAGCTGATGATGACACTGACGACAACTGATGAGAGTAATGGTGATCTGTAATTAATATAAGGTTGATTAATCTATTGGCTGATGAATCAGACAATGGCTGATGGTGTTAATGATGATTGTTATAAATATAAGGTTGAATAATCAATCAGCTGATGATGACACTGTCCTCAACTGATGAGAGTAATGGTGATGATGACACTGGCAACAACTGATGACAATAATGGTGAATTGTTATAAATATAAGTTTGATGAACCATTCAGCTGA
The DNA here is from genome assembly GCA_025267735.1 of Mactra quadrangularis. Classification (NCBI taxonomy): domain Eukaryota; kingdom Metazoa; phylum Mollusca; class Bivalvia; order Venerida; family Mactridae; genus Mactra; species Mactra quadrangularis. Next base: position 34,434,687 of record CM046308.1, on the reverse strand, counting down.
TGATGACACTGGCAACAGCTGATGTTAATTTCATTTTTGGGAAGTTATTTTATGTAAGATTTTATGACTGATGGACATTCACTTAGTGAAAGATAAGTGTGTATTGATCTGCATTGATTAATGCTATGATGTCAGACATTGAAGTTTAATGCTGATTTGATAGTGTGAATTTGAGTTTTGAAGTGGGGTTGCCAGAAAATGACGTTTAAACTGCCTTGTTGTATCTGTAAAAATATGAATACCTAAGGAAAATTTAATGTTACCCAATTTGTGTTTGATTATATTGTTCTTGTTACTGTTACTAGGTAAGGATCTTTAATGAAATTATTTTAGTTTTATTGAGCATTTTCATTTCGAAAATTAGTAAGCATTTGTCATTGGTTCTATTTTTTGTTGAGATATTTGTACGTGTTGTTAATGAAATGTATTCAACTTTTATCAACTTGATTTAATGGTTTAATATTGTTGTTTTTTATATTGATTACTTTTTTCAAATTTTTTTTATAATCTGTCATTTTGCTCCTAAAATGTTCTTTGTCAAATTAGTCCTTCAAACTGCTTTCTAGTAGGTGTTAATTACATGTAACTCTAAATATTATTGTTTAGGGTGATGTGACACTAATAATCAAATAACTAATGAATGTAACTATTCGGATGAAAAATCAATTCAATGTTCACCTTCGGTCGGAAAATCAAGTTAAACAATTTTACTTTTAAGCTAAAATACTTCCTTAATCATTAATATTTTTATTACTGAGTTTTTTAACTTACTTAACAACCAAGCTAGAACAAGTTTTTAATACATAATTTTATTAGCATATCCATGAGTTCTTGCGTCTTGTACATCACACAGTACAGTACAACAGCAGTATGACATATTGTAGACAATTTCACTATTAGGCAGTGCTTAGAAAAAAGTTTTGATAAGTATGAAAAGGTATGACATAATTTGTTTAATTTTCAAGTGAACAATTGGTCTATGCCTTAGTTGAACATTTCAGATTTTGAAGTGTTTAAAATTGGTGTAAATGAAGTGTGTATCTATTTGTAAATAAATTTTGTCTTGTTTTAATAGTTTGTCCTTACATGTATCTTCATAATTGATGAAGTTCATGCCACTTGTTGATCTCATTATTGTTTGTGCTTAATGAAAAGAAACAAACAGTGTTTTAAAATAAAGAAGTGAAAACTTGATATGTTATTTGGTTTTTTTATTGTTGTCCTTCAGTTCATTTTATTACTAATTAGTACATGTACATTACAAGTGCATGCTTCTTATGTAATGTAGATTACATGTTGTTTACTCATTATAAAACTAGGAAAATGAAGTTATGAGGTGTGAGATTCTGATTTGAAACTGGTCAGAGTGAGTCATTTGCATTTTTTTTTGTTAAAAAAAAATAACTCAATGAAGATGAACATCGGCTGATAAAGTTTCAATATTTGAAACATTAGGCCACAACTAATTGATAATGTGTTCTATGGATTCGCTCGCACCTTAATTTCAACAGTTGTTACAAAAAAATATTTTCATTTCTCAATCGCTCATAAAAATTTGTTCAAATCGCTATATAAAGCAACTGAATTATAAATTTTAAAAAAATTCTTCGCTCTCTTGCCCCATTATTTTCCAGAAAAATCTGTAGAACAAATCATCAATTTGTTGTGGCTTTATGCTGCATTTCAACAATATTTAAGTCATTTCAAATTTTCATGGAATGGTATAATCCCATTGCTTTTCAGCAATAATGTGTAGAAACTTTGCTTGTACCAACAGCCCAAGATGGAAAAACCCATTAATTGGAGTTCTTATTAGGTCTATTGCTTCACTTCATTCGAGTGAAAATGGGAACTTCATAAGAGAGCTATAGCTCATTTGAACAGCACTATTGCCCAATCATATTGCTATGTAGTGCTTTGTGCCTTGCGCAATATAACCTTTTTGTGTTGATGCACCTTAAAACCCAATTAAACGTCTTTGTGCCCTGATATACTTGTTTCACCAAAAGGCCTTGCAGCAACTTCATTGGATCTTATTTGGCAGTTGCCATTTACACACTAGCCTGAATTACCTGCTCCTTCTCAAAGATAGGAATTGTGTAGAAGATGAGACAAGGAATCTGAGTACATTCACCCCCTCCTTAACAGATTTCGTCCATTGAATGTAGTGTCTGTGGGACAATCTAAGGATACAATCACACAATTACTAGTGGTTTATATATGTTGGGCACCAAAGGTAACCCAACAAAAATCCATGGTCTGAACTGAGATTCAAACCCATGACCTCTTGGTCCTAAGCAGACTCACTACCACGTCACAATAAAAGCCAAGTTGAAGGCAAGGGAGTACAAGTGGGTATTACACCTCTGCTATATAAATTTTATTATTTATATGGATACTTAATAAAAAACAGAAGAAAATGATTAACATAATCAATTTTTACAATAGATTAATAGCGTTGATACAAAGCTCTATTAAATATATGACAAAGTTGAAGAATGAGTGAACTTTAAATGACAAATATTTATATAGTTGCCGCCCAAAACTACTCAAAACTGAAAGTACTTGTTAATTTCCTCCTAGCCTTGATTTTATTTCCACATACATGTATACATGCATGTGGTAGATCATTGTTTTAAACTACATGATTAAGAACAATTGTTTAAACCATGTACAACAAAGATTACTGATTGCAGTAGACCAGGTAGCGAAAAGATTTATATCAAAAATCTATAAATCAAACCATATTAAGCAGTTATAACTAGGAAGTACTCAAAATATCCCATGGTATGGCATGGTTTAAAATAAAATATAAACTTAAAACTGTTTAAAAATGTAAAATGTAACACTTTAAGTTTAATGTTAAATGTACATACAAGTAAGTATAGGTCGCTTTTAAAATATGATCAGTGTGGCTTTAATTCATTCCCTAGGCTTAAAAGCTCACTGATGTTACCAATTAAAACCCCATTATAAAAAAACGCTGTTTTGGACTGCAAAGAAAATAGACATTTATCTATTTCATACATCTCATATGAACAATATTTTTTAATTAAATGAAAATATTGCTTAAATATGTTTATGTTATTCATTAAATTTTAAAGTGAAAGTAGATCGAAACCAAAAGGAGAATTTGTTTATCATTACTTGAAACAATAGTTTTGATCACAGTATGTTTAAGATGAAGTCTTGTCATAGAAAAAACGCTTCCAACTTGCATAATTAAGCTGCAAAACTGTTTATTCTGTCCCTTATGATTGTTATATTTTTATAACTTCATGGTTGTAAAATAGTTTTCAAGTATACTGTAAATGAATATATCTTCATAAAGTGGCTTTAAAGTACCGCTTGATCGAATTCTTGAATGCAGTTAGCTCCCACTGTGCATATATACTCATAAACGAAATTGATTTCTGCATTATCAATAAATACACATTCCTCCATACTTGGTTGGTTTTAAAGCAATATTCATTTTTATTTAACTTAAACATACAACAAATAAGTATATCAACATGTAGCCTGTTCAATTACACAAAACGTTACAGAACGTTCCGTAACGATACATTCGGAACTCATCGGCCATTCACTGCAAATAATCTCATCTAATACACAAATATGCGATCGTTTAAATATGTCCGAGATTAATCGCAGTGAATGGCCGAGGAGTTCCGAATGTATCGTTACAGAACGTTCTGTAACGTTTTGTGTAATTGAACATGCACCTGTTATGTTCATAGTCTTATTACACTAATTATGCTAAGCTACATAGTGATAACGTGTCTCTTTTCTAAATTAGAAAATAAACACTCTCTGAAACTGAAACTTTTATTTTAATTATCGTCATCATCAGTATCATCTTCACTTGATATTTCAACTATTTCAGCACCATGTTCGTCGTAATATACACCAATAAACACACGACTTTGTTCAATTTCCTCTATGTCTCTTGGTATGGACGCACCTGATCTACACAACAAACGTTCAATTTCATGATCTCCTCTACACCTCGCCAATTCTGAGGCAGTGTACCCAGCAAATGTTTCCTTATCCAAATCACATTCAGGATGTTTAATTAGTTCACTGACAATAATGTCGTCACCCTGCTCAGCTGCTATGTGTAAACTAGTTTTTCCTGCTTTCATTTCTACTGTGTTTACATCCGCATCATTTGATGTCAGCAATGAAATCATCTTAGTGTTTTGACCTAAAGTTGCAAGATGTAAACACGTCAGTCCTTCAGAATTCCGAATTTCTAAGTTTTGGGGTATTTTCTGATATGGAATTTCGTAACTGTTCAGTTTCGTTTCATGGTACTTAACTGGGGCTAGTAAAGCGTTGGCCACGTCGATGTATCCGTGCTTACAAGCAATATGCAGAGCAGTGTTGCCATGTCTGTCTTGCTGATCTACTATGGCCCCTGCGACCACAAGACGTCTCACAATAGTTGGCATATTCATTAAAGACGCTAGATGCAAAGCTGTTTGATAAAAGTCATTATAAATTTTAAAACAAGTTGAATCTCTTGCAAGAGTAATTAGCCCCATAGTTATAGAAAGTCTATTGTCAATTATTGCCATGAATAATAAATTATCACCATCATCGTCTTGTTGAAAAATCAGATCATCAATTTGTTCATTATCACATATTGTTAGTGCATCAAAATTTTCTAATATACTATCACAGTTAGTAGAACTTCGAGGTATGCATTGTGATTCTGTAGTAGTACTTTTATCACTTTTCTCGTCATTTTCTTGCACTATCCTACACTTCACTTTATTCGAATCTAAGACCCTAGCACTTTTTATTTCATCAGACTCATCGATAACAATAGATATACCTTCGCGAGAACATTTCATTATATCAAAATGTACATCAGACTTGCAGATTCCATCTGTAACTGGTACCAGTGACAATAAGTCCATCTCAGTATCGCCAGCAGAGTCCTTGCTGTCTTCAGAATTATTATCCGTTTTATGCATGATGCTCTTTTTAAAACAATGCTATTATCTTAACAAGTAAATTACGTAAAATGGTAAAACCTAGCTCAATTAACTCAAATCGAATGTTTTAAAAATGCAACTACTCTAACATGTTAAGGACGTAAATGATAAAATATAACTCAATTTTCTCAAATCGAAAGTAGAAAACCCAACTTAACGATAACAGACTGTACTGTATAGCTATATCTTTAACTTCCGTATAGGCCTACATGTTTATTTCATTGATCAGAATGCTAATAATGGACGTATTGTATAAAACATAGATTTTTACAATTGAAAAAGCGATATAATTTAAAAAGTATATATACATGTGTACAATGTACTTCAATGCGATTAAAATGAAATTGAAGTTTTATCGATAATGAAGCACTCACATATTGATAACAAACACATCGATGGATTGATTTTTTGGGAAATACCTATTAGTCGTTGTGATTAAAGGTGTGATTGTTATTCAACAGCATGAATGTCCAATTTAGGACATTATGTTAAATCACATGATACGAGTACACGTCATTTGTAAAATACTCTGATGATATAATCAACGTGCTTTGCTGTAATATCTAAAACAGGAAAATTAAAATTAGTCACGTCGCTGAGGTTAGCAAAAATGATTTGCTAGCAAAAGGTGACCACTTTTGCTAGCAATTGTTTATTGCTAACTTGATGTAACATAAAGTTGTCAATCATACAGTTGTCCTAGTGCTGGTACATGTATATCATTTATACAAAGATAACTGTCCAATACCTAAATACTTCTCATTAAATTTAAAAATAACAAATAAAAAAAGTAAAAGATAAAATGTATGTTACTATTGGGGAAAAGGGTTCTTTAAACAATTACTAAAGTTCATGCAGAGTTCTTCCTGTTACGAAATTTTAGTAGATAAAAAGTTATGGAAAAGGTATACTTAAATATAGAACAACCTTAGTATTAAGAGTATATTATGTTTCGTCCATGAGTGATTAATAATGAAAATATTTCTTCTTTTCGTGTATATAGAAACATTTAACTGTACCAAACACTTTAACTATGTCTGTGATGCAATACATGTATACTATTCAGTTAAACTCGATCTGTCGTCATTAATGCCTAAGTCCCATAAAATCATGGCTTGTTGCGGACCCGTACGTGCAGACAGTCGTAGATCGTGGGAAGGCTTGCATATTAAGGTGACGGTTCTCACATGGCACTAAACAACTTACCCGCACGAAGCCGTAGCTGGAAGATATGCAAGTTTAATTCATACTCGGTAACGACTTTGTTCGTTTTGGTACGAAAGTATTAGGGGACGAATCTTTGTTTACATCTTGATTCATCCCCAAACCATTTCGATCCAGGTTTTTTCGGGTACGAAAATATTAGGGGACGAATCTCGGGATTCGTCCCCAAACCATTTCGACCCAAGTTTTTGTTTTAATACGAAAGTATTAGGGGACGAATCTTTGTTGACATCTTGATTCGTCCCCAAAAAATTTCGACCCCGGTTTTTTCGGGTACGAAAATATTATGGGACGAATCTCGGGATTCGTCCCAAACCATTTCGACCCAAGTTTTTGTTTTGGTACGAAAGAATTAGGGGACGAATCTTTGTTTACATATTGATTCGTCCCCAAACCATTTCGACCCAAGTTTTTTGTTTAAGTACGAAAGTATTAGGGGACGAATCTTTGTTTACATCTGGATTCGTCCCTAAACCATTTGGACGCCGGGTTTTTCGGGTACGAAAATATTAGGGGACGAATTTCGGGATTCGTTCCCAAACCATTTCGACCCATGTTTTTGTTTTAGTACGAAAGTATAAGGGGACGAATCTTGTTAACATCTTGATTCGTCCCCAAACCATATCGACCCCGGTTTTTTCGGATACGAAAATATTAGGGGACGAATCTCGGGATTCGTCCCCAAACCATTTCGACCCAAGTTTTTGTTTTGGTACGAAAGTATTAGGGGACGAATCTTTGTTTACATCTTGATTCGTCCCCAAACCATATCGACTCCGGTTTTTTCGGGTACGAAAATATTTGGGGACGAATCTCGGGATTCGTCCCGAAACCATTTCGACCCAAGTTTTTGTTTTGGTACGAAAGTATTAGGGGACGAATCTTTGTTTACTTCTTGATTCGTCCCCAAACCATTTCGACCCCGTTTTTTTTCGGGTACGAACATATTAGGGGACGAACTCGAAACCATTTCGACCCATGTTTTTGTTTCGGTACGAAAGTGTTAGGGGACGAATCTATGTTTACATCTTGATTCGTCCCCAAACCATATCGACCCCGGTTTTTTCGGGTACGAAAATATTAGGGGACGAATCTCGGGATTCGTCCCCAAACCATTTCGACTCAAGTTTTTGTTTTGGTACGAAAGTATAAGGGGGCGAATCTTTGTTTACATCTTGATTCGTCCCCAAACCATATCGACCCCGGTTTTTTCGGGTACGAAAATATTAGGGGACGAATCTCGGGATTCGTCCCCAAACCATTTCGACCCAAGTTTTTGTTTCGGTACGAAAGTATTAGGGGACGAATTTGTCCGGACTGGTGACAACTGATAGAAAGCCTAGGGTTCGAATGCTACCGGTCATGACTTTTTGTGAACAATTGCCAGCAAAACACTATCCGATGAGAAATTGATCTTTAATAAACACCTGAAAAAGCGGTCTGCTAATTAGTAAGTTAGTAAGTAAGTAAGTAAATTTGATTTTACAGTCGGCAAGATATAATAACAAGAAACATAAGCTATAAAAGCTTTTTAACCGACTATAAACCGACTATTAGCGGTCTGCTAATTACAAAGAACGACAACTCTTTTGTGAAACGCTCCCACGTAGCAAGAACGACAACTCTAAAAGAAAATTGGAAAATGTTGAGGTAAACAAAATACTAATTAATCGTACTCTACAACTAGTTTACATTAACTGTTGGTTTATTTTATTATTTAAATATATGCCTATTGCATGACAACTTTGCTGTTTATCGTTAATTCATGTCACGATTGGTTGATTACAGCGTTCTTCTACTGGTGAAATATTCGGATAGTGCATGTTCGGATTGATCTAGGTTTATTCTTGTTCGTTTATTGGATACTACAAGGTCAGACATTATTGGTATAGTATTTTATATGCTGAAGACTGGTTTGCTATTTGTTTATAAATATTGACTAACATGTTTGTATGATTTTAGATATTTTACTGTAATATTGGTTCAAAACATGAACCCAACTTCAAGTCATCAAGATATTTTTTGTTATATTGATGCATTATAATAATTCAATATTATCATCAAAATACTTCATGATATGTAAGATATTAACCTCAATCCAAACCTTAATCTTAAGCTAGTTTGTTTTAATGGTAATCAAGAAAACTACTAGCTTAAGGTCTTCAGCGAACCCGTGTTTATACTGTTAATGAATGGGTAATGCCGAATCGGATGAAAATCAAAATGTAAGAAAGCGGATTATAAAGTTTTGGTAGCCAGAACTAGAAAACTACATGTACCATTTGGGTTAGCATCTTACCATGATTTTTTATTGCATTGTAAGACCTTTCACAAATTAATAAATGTTACCCAAATATTAATTATGCCTTTTGTGGGGTTTACAATCCATCAGATAATAATTGTCTTTTAAGAATGGTTTTGACTTTACCAAGTTTTATCGTGAACTGTCTTCTTTATTTATATGTTTTTTATGTAACATTGAATATCTTTACAGGTCATGAGCTGGATATCTGATGCTTTTAGGATAATCAGTGCATAACTCGTAACAAGTCTGAGTTTAAGTTGGTCTCACTTCTAGCATTTGAACATTATGGCTGAAAATCCACCTATACCTGAGCGTGTTGACAGTCTTCAGATTAACCCTCAGAGAGATTACGCTGTTGATGAACTCAATTCTTGTCAGCCAGACAGCGTCTCAGATGATTCACCTTCAAACTCACAGCCAAATGTGATAGAGTTCCAAACTCCAGATTTTTTTCAAGATACTTTCAAAACATTGAAAAGCTTTCTTGATAATGAAGAGCTCTGTGATGTTGAAATCCAGTGTGGAAGCAGAACTTTTAAATGTCATCGTTTGATATTAGCCAGTATTAGTGGATACTTTAGAGTCATGTTTTTAAGTAGAATGGCTGAGAGTAAACAGAGTCTCGTAAAGATTAAAGACATAGATGAGAATGTCTTGGCAAATATGATAAAATATGCTTATACTGGCAACATCTTGATTACTGTTGAGAATGTCCAGAGTGTGTTGTATGTGGCATCTATACTACAAATAGAAAATATTGCCAGTGCTTGCTCAAATTTCATGAAAGAGCATCTTCATCCAGACAACTGTGTACAAGTTCATACATTTGCCATGCAGCATAATCGTGAACAATTGATTAAACATACTCAAGATTTCATTACAGATAATTTTCTTGCTGTTTCAAAGACTCCAGAATTTATGTCTATGTTGGCCAGTGATATTGATAAGATTGTTAGCTCTAATAAATTAAATGTATCCAGTGAAGTAGAAGTATTTGAAGCTGTTATGTTGTGGATTAATCATGATGTCACAAAGCGAAAGCAACATCTCTCTAAGCTTATGGGAAAGGTGAAACTGCCATTGATCAACCCAAAGTATTTGATGGAGAAAGTTGCTTCCGATCCACTTATAAGAAATGATCTAGAATGTAGAGATTATCTTGATGAAGCCAAGTCCTATCAGATGTATATTGGTAATCTTGTGTCTGAAATTGAAATTACTCATAGAACTAGACCTAGGAGTAGTTATGCAGGTATTGATATCTTAGTTATTGTCAAAAGTTTATTTGTTTGTATTGGTCAGGTCTGTTTCTTTTTCAAAGCTTTTGCATTTGTTTTTTTTTGTGTATATAAGGCCACAACAAGTTGATCATATGTTCTATGGATTTTTCTGGGGGAAAAATGTGGCGAACGAGCAAAGAAATTTTTTTTAAAAAAGTCTTTATTCACTTGCTTTATATAGCAGTTTGACCAAATTTTTATGAGCGGGCGAGGAAATAAAAATATTTTTTTGTAAAAACCCATCAAAATTAAGGTGCGAGAGAATCCATAGAACATTATGATCAATTTGTTGTGGCCTAAAATCATAAAATATTTTTCCCATAAATATATATTCACTAATAACACTATGATGCTCTTTTTCGCACTAGCATGGGTGAAAGCTTTCAGTATCAATCATGCTGATTTCAGTATTTTGAGATTGAATTACTCTTAAAGTCTTATGTAATTTATATGAAATCTGCATATTTCAGTATTTTCAAAACTTAACTTTCACTCATGTATTAGTGTATAATTACATAGTATTTACAAATCTATAAATTAGTTTTAATACAGACCCACAGGACAACCTTACAAGTAGTACCTAAGAATTCATGAATTAGAGATATATTCCCACCAGGATGTGCACATATCTACATTAACTTGCAGTTTTCTCTGTGAATTTTCATTAGTACCATCTCAACTAATAGTGTTTTAGTAATGGGCAAAATTGTCTTGAAACAAGTAATTCTGACTAGCCCAAATCAAGTTTTCCCTATTCCAGGGTTAGGTAATTATGCCGAAGACTTAACATGTTTCCATATTCTATTTATTCCTTCAACAAATTTCAAAGTTTGGTATTGTATTAAACTCATTTTATATATTTCTGATACTGTTTAGTACATGTCTAGTTTAATGAATGTTTTCCTGTTAATACTTTTCTAGGTGTTTTATTTTGTGTTGGTGGGCGTGGCGCTTCAGGTGATCCATATAAAACTATAGAATGTTATCATCCTATGAAAGATAAGTGGTATCAAGTTACAGAGATGCATACTAGAAGACGTCATGTTGGAGTTTGTGCTCTGGATGGTATACTTCTTAGTAGTTTTATAGTAATAGAGATGAATTTAGTTTCTTTGATAATATGGGTGCAAGTTTTAAGGACTGGTCCTGAAATTCTGAATATTAGATCTAGAGGAAAGGTTATTTTGACATGAAAAATCTAGAATTTTAGAATTGTGAAAATACACTTTTACTGGGTTTAAACCAGTGTCAACACAATTAGTTTATTTTACATAGGCCAGCACACCTGACCTAGCATTCCTGGATCCTAGTCTATAACAAGTACTTGCCCACCCTTCTACAATGTCAGGTTGTAGCACCCTGCTACTCTGCTTTAGAACATTTGTTAGATTCAATTATGTATTTTAAGGCATCATGGGATTCAGTGAGTGTTCTTTTGTTGATTTATATTGTCTGTATAATTTGATTTGATTGATTCTATCATACATCTTTTTTGAGGAGTGGGCATGGTCAAGTGGTTAAGAAATTAGATGGGTAATCATTTAATGGCCAGCCCTATGTAGGTTCAAATCAGATTCAAAACCTATCATGTTTCCTTTAGCAAGAAACTTATCCTACTGGTGCAGTAATTGGAGAAGTTGACTTAGTTGTAAGAACTTGTTTTACAATTTAGCTACAGTTAATATACAAACTAGACATCATTAGCTCGACTTTACGAAGTAATGTAGAGCTCTCCTACTCGCCCCAGCGTCGGCGTCCGCGTCCGCGTCCACACTTCTGATTAAAGTTTTTGTGCAGTAAAATACTTTCTTCTATATCTTTGTTATTTCTTAAGATATTAACTTCAAACTTTAAATATATGTTCCTTACTATCAACCACATCTCATGTGACAAGGTCCATTAACTCCAAACACATTTTTTCAAGAATTATCTCCCCTTGAACTGATTGAAGTTTTTGTGCACAGATTAAAGTTTTTGTGCAGTAAAATACTTTCTTCTGTATCTTTGTTATTTCTTAAGATATTAACTTCAAACTTTAAATATATGTTCCTTTCTATCAACCACATCTCATGTGACATGGTCCATAACTCCGAATGCATTTTTTTTCAGAATTATCTCCCCTTGAACTTAGAGTTTTCTTTAAAAAATGTTTGTTTTTACTGCAACTGTTTTATTTCTTTAGGTATTGATTTCAAACTTTAAATATATGTTCCTTATTATCAACCACATCTCATGTGACAAGGTCCATAACTCCGAATGAATTTTTTCAGAATTATCTCCCCTTGAACTTACAGTTTTCTTTAATAAATATTTGTTTTTACTGCAACTGTTTTATTTCTTTAGGTATTGACTTTAAATATATGTTTCTTATTATCAACCACATCTCATGTGACAAGGTTCATAACTCCAAATATATTTTTTTCAGAATTATCTCCCCTTGAAATTAGAGTTTTCTTTAAAAAATGTTTGTTTTTACTGCAACTGTTTTATTTCTTCAGGTATTGACTTCAAACTTTAGATTTATGTTCCTTATTATCAACCACATCTCATGTGACAAGATTCATAACTCCTTATACATTTTTTCAGAGTTATCCCCCTTGAACTTATAGTTTTCTATTTATTTCTTTTTTTTTTCTTTGAATTTGTTAAGTTTATATTTTCAAATTTTAAAATATGTATGTTCCTTATCATCAACCACATCTCCTGTGACAAACACTTACTAAGTCGAGCATGCTGTCTCCTCTGACAGCTCTTGTTTTATTATTATTGTAAAAAGGTCAGATTTATGCTGTTGGAGGTCACAATGGTAGTAAACATTTAGGAAGTGGTGAGGTATTTGATCCTAAAACTGCTAAATGGAGAAAGATTGCATCAATGGTTACTCAGAAATCTGGAGTGTAAGTACTTAGTTGATTCATTTTCAGACAAAGGAATTTGATAGTTATTTTCTGCAATACATTGTATTGGAATATTATCTATTTTTGGTTGCTGCATGAATTTGACGAAGAACATTTGTTTGTTTACATTCTGAACTTCTGAAGATCACATGACTATACACCTTGATAATATTAGTCATTATTGTTTGGTTTTTTTGTTGGGTTTAGCGCCGTAGCAACACATTGTATAAGTCATATAACGGCAGTCAGTCAACCTACTCACTCCTCCTGGAAAGGCTAAATCTCTGGATTTTAACCAACTACTAAGCGCATGCTTTCGTCAGTGACTGACAACTGCTCTACATAATTAAAAATCATTGGTAGGAGGGAGAATGGCCGTAGAAATAATTTCATGACCAAGTTCCATGAAAGTATGTCCCACCCAGGAATCGAACCCACGACCCATCGATTAGTAGACTTGCATGCTACCAACTGAGCTAGCCAGTATATTTATTTTTATTAATGAAGCGGACAGACCGGTAAACATTGGACTGGTAATCATTTGAAAGCCATCTCCGCCTTGGTTGAAATCCCATCCAAAACCTACCCTGTTGTTTTTTTTAACAAGAAACTTTATCCTACAAGCTTAGTTCTGGGAGACCAGATAGTGGATTGGAAAGTGATAAATCTGAATCTTGTAAAAACTTGTTTTGCAATCAAGCCGAAATAAAATAGTATAAAAAAACTTGTACTAAATTTGATATTATAGCCGAGGTTTAGGTCTATCATGTCTTGGTGGAGCTATATATGCTGTTGGTGGTCTAGATGATAAAGCTTGTTTTGATACAGTAGAGAGATATGATCCTGCTGTTAATGTATGGACACAAGTTGCTTCTATGAATCTACCACGGGGTGGTGTCGGTGTGGCTGCATTAAAGGTTGGTATATTTTCTTCTTTTTTTATTTGTTTGGGGCTATAAGCCCATAACAATATATTTACTGGTATTTTAGTGTCTATCAATCCTTAGGTACGGAATCCATAAATAGTTCCAGTAATTTAATAATTGCAGATCAAACAGATCATTTGCTAATTGCTATGAAGGCGTAATAATTTCTTTATTCTTTATTATTGAACTTGAAAGTCAAACTATTTGTTGGGCAGGCTAAATGCCTTTCAGTAGAGATGTTTACATGGTCTTATGTAATTGGATTGTTTGAATGGTTTCAACATTTCATTTGTATTGGGAAATCTAAATTTTAGGACAGTAAAAATCCGGGCCACTACTGACAACTTTGAATGGCACTTAAATACTGGGTAGTGGTGTCTTGTTTGTTATTTGATACATGTATAATCATAATCAAGTAATAGAATCCATTTGAATAATATAGATCATATGTATTTAATCAGTTAGTATGCTTTGAGCCTTGATAAACCGGACCGATTGCAATTATGTTGAAATTGGTTCATAGCCAAGTGGCTAAATACTAAGACCACAGTTTTTGCTATAAATATTATTTCAGTGTTTTTTATATGGTATTTGAGTATTGGTAGTAATAAAATAGACAACAATTATGACTCAATCCACTGTCTACTTACTGGCTAAACCAGAAGTTTTTCACTTTCATCATTATTATTTTCAGGGATGTTTATATGCTATGGGTGGTAATGATGGGTCATCTTCTCTCAACAAATGTGAATGTTATGATCCAATAATAAATAAATGGTCTACTGTTGCTTGTATGGGAAATAAGAGAGCTGGAGCTGGTGTTGGTGTCTTAGATGGTTATATATATGCTATAGGTAGGTTTTCCAACCTTTATGAATGCAAAGGTAGTTAGTCATTATTCTTGAACATTGCTGTTTCCCTCAGGTGTAATTATAATTGAATTTAACCTCTGCAGAGCACCCCCCCCCCTCCTCTGAACTGCAACACACTTTAGTCCTTCCCAGTGGGTGTTGCTCAAGAGAGGTTGTATTGTATAATTAAATGTCTAAGCAGTTAGCATCAGGGCTTAACTTCAACCTATAGCATTACCTACTTCTAATATCAGAATTGTAACCCATTTACTATTCATACCACAAATTATTAATTGGAAATAAGATTGCATGGAGATATACAAATATTAAGGAAATTTATCTGATAGAGTGAGCAAAAATGAACCCATATTGACCTGTTTTCAGAAGTGATTAATTCTTTTCAGCTGATTTCATGAGTCTATATTGGCAGCCCTGGTATCAATCTCCGTAAACAGATATCCTGTATTGTCGTACAGGATCTCTACTGTCTCCGTGGAAGGTCACGTCAAGATGATCTTTGTGTCGACCAATCAATGCGTAGCTTTCATCTAGACGAAAACACTATTAATCTTATTTTGATTTCGTAATTTCTATTTATAGACCAAGGTTTGCTGCTAATTTAACAGCGGTATTATTCACAGTCTGCGATGTGGCGGCTCATTTCAAATTGCGTGACGTAGACGATGTAAACAAGTTACGTATCATAACAATTTTGTCATGAATATTATGATGAGAATAGGTCACCTGAAAGTGACCTTTGTTTGAAAAAGGCCAGATCTAAATTAGCGATTAGGCAAGCGGAAATTTTAGATCGGGTTTTAATCAGATTGCCCTGGTATATGTACTTGTTTGTTGATAAAAATGCTTGTAAGGTGTTTAAATTAACTTGTATTATCTAGGTGGATTTGATGACAATGCTTCACTAGATACATGTGAGAGATATGATCCTATTACTGGTAAATGGACACCTGTAGCTAACTTATCTTGTCCTCGTGGTGGAGTGGGCGTGGCCTCACTTGGTGGAAAGTTGTATGCTGTAGGTGGTCATGATGGTTGTAACTATTTAAACTCTGTGGAATCCTATGATCCATTATCTGACAGGTTTGTAGAGTTTTATATGTATCTTTTTTACATTCATACTATTATAGTTATAGTAATTGCATTTTATATGCTTACTCACGTTCACCGACTTTACAGCTATTACCCCTGGTCATCGGGCTACTGGTATCTATCTATCAATCTCCCTGGGGAGTCTTTTAACTCCACTTAGTGCAGCCGACACTTAGGCGCAACGGAATTATACCACCCTCGCAGGTACTCATTTACACCTGGGTGAAGTGAAGCAATCGCAGGTAAATTTCTTGCTCAATGAAATTAGCAGTGTCCCTAGTGGGGTTTGAACCTGGGACCTCTCGATCCCTAAGCGTGCGTCCTACCACTGGACTACTGCTCCTACATAGGTCTACTGCTCCTATAGGCACAGCCTATTGATAGAAAAGACATGCAATTTAGTGATGTAGTTAGTTGGTCGTAGAGGCTGTATATTTAAACAATTAAATCTCCATTGCACCAATGTCTGCTTCATTTTGCCCAAAATTCTTAAATGAGTGTTTTGTTCATACCATCCCAATATGCAACATGTGGTAAGCACATGAAACAGAAGCATTCAGAAAGTGCAAATTTAGTTTGAAAGAATGAAGTATGTTATCTCCATTTTAGTTGATTTATAGATAGACCAAAGGGAAGTTACTAGAAAAAAACCATCAACACTCAATTTAGTTTAGACTATATACAGAAATTAATCCGCCAAAACTAATGTGATACCTTCAAGTGGAAAAGACATTTGTCTTTTCTATAATATTCAATGCCATCCAAAACTACCTGTACACTTGTTTAAAAGTTGATTTTTCATTAGTATACTCAAATTTTATTGAAGATGTCTTCACATATTAGGATTTTTTATTATAGATTGTACCATATGAAAGGGGAGTAATATACTTTATACAATTTTAATAGTTATACATGTACATGTATCAAAAGAGTTGTTTTTACTTTCTCAAGTATTGGTAAGATTTAAAAACACATCTCATATTTAAAAAAGGTGTAAAGGTAATAATGGATGGCAATTTATTTTAATCTTGAATATAACACATGCTAATTATTTACTTGAATTTAATATCAACACTCATTGAAATTTTACGTTGAAGAGTACTTACTATCTAGTATTTATTTTGTGAATTTGATTGTTTTTACTTTAAGTAGGAATTACCAAAATGATGTCTTATTTTTGCACTCAGAACTAATTACCTGTTGTTAGTTGCACTATACTAATCATTGTGTACACCATTGTACTTTTTGAATACTTTTTGAATACTTCATATATTTAATTATGTTTTGATTATTTATGCTCCAAAGATACTCAGCAGTGTGTGACACTGAGTGGTGCAATACCAGGCTGTGTGTTGGGTGTTAGTTACAGTGTATTAATGTGTTAATAAACTTAGTAAAATACTCATGGATTTGTATGATTATGTTACAGTTGGAATTGTGAACCGAGTATTGAGATATCTCGTGCTGGTGCAGGCGTTGTACTGTTACCAGGACCTGTCTCATTTATACCTGACAGTTCTGAGATTAACTATTTTACAAATGGAGGGGGAGCAGGTATAATTTGTTCTCTCATCCCATTAAACCTTTGTTTGTTGAAAATGTCTTCCTTTGTTTTGAATGGAAAGCATGCTTGATAGTATGTTAGCTTGTTTTTTGTTTCTTTTCAGTTTTTTATCTATTTTTTCATGTAATCAGTTTATTTCACGATGGTATAAAATAGGCCTTTCATGCATTTCATTATTTTTGAACATCTGGGGAAGTATATGATCATTTGTTATATGATTTGAAATTCTAATAAAATGCATCTAGTGCCTGTTTTTGTGATGGTATAATTATGTTACATTATTTACATACATTCTTTGTCTATCATATTCATATAGCACTCTTTTCATATTGAAAATATGCTCAAGAACTTCATAATTTACTTGCAATATTGTATGCCTGGTTTACCCATTTCTATAACAAATTTTTATATTAAAAAGCTCAGCTGAAGACTGTTATTAGATATTTTACTATTGGTGTAATTTTATAAATTCTCAACAACTTGACCATTTAGTCATACCATTTCATTTACTATTTTTTGCTGGTCACTTATTTATAAATATGACTAAACATCTAGATAAAAGTATTATTATTTTTACTTTACATTAAAAATATGTTTTTTAATGTACGTTATTCCCTATTTATCTCTATACAGTAACCAGAGCATCATTTTATATGATATATTGTAATGCTAGTCTCCTTATAATTTCTTTACCCAGCATGAAATGTGGTTGTTTTCACTCTTAACAACTTCACTTAGGGACTTTAGTCAGTTATCTTTCCCTGATAAAATCTGAAGTAATCCAATTGGCAAGTAGGTCCTTTGCCATTGAAGTCCTATGTAAGGATAACAAAATATTTCATCTAATATCTTTCTTGTTAATGAAAATATTAACAGAAGTGATGAAATTTAGAAAGTTCTTAACCCTAAAAATACTGAGCTTGAATTTCAAACAAATTAACGATTTACAAAACAGTTATTTAAGATAAATTTTTGCATATTGACATTGAAAAGTAAGGGTAAAACCCGAGTAATCCAACTAATTAAATAGGACCTACCTATTTGAAGAGTATACAAGGGGAAATAACTGACTAAGGTTCCTTATTGTACTATTTATTTTGTCTTGAATCTTGACTGAACCCTAATGTAGTTTCTCCTGTTGTCTACCTGCTTTTGTAATTAGAATTTGCATTGTTTAAATTTTGATAAATAGAATCATTATTTCATTTTCTTAGATAATATATATTTGTCAAAATTTTGTATGCTAACATGTTTTAACACTGTAATGAATTCAATTAGGACTGTCACAATTCATTAAAAATGAAATCAGATAGTTATTTGCTTGGAATCGATTAGTGCTCAGTGCATGTAAAGCTCATAATATCAGTTGTATGGATGAAAGATTGTTGAAGGGTGACATAAAATACAAAAAGCCAAACAAAGAGCAAAGTCATATCCCATTTTGTTTTAGACAGTGTTGTAGTTATATTGATGGTATTATTTACTTGTTTTTCTTATTTCAGAAAATGGTAAACTGTATATCAATTAGTTTATGATTCTGTTCTTTTGTAAATTTGTTCAGTTTAATTATAACTGTTATGATCATAGCATTTCACAGTCTGGTCAGAAGTATAGAAGTATAGATTACTGCTTTTACTGCTAAAGTATTTAAGCAAACATTAATTTTGATAAGGGTTCTTTTGTAGGTTGTTATGTCAATTGTTTTTATCTGATCAAGTCTCTGTAATAATTCTGCTTGTGGTCTGTATGGCTTATTGGGCAGTAGATATTTAGCAGTCAACAAGACAAAACAGTTTAGTTGTTGTTGATCAAAAAGTGTTCTTAGGAGAAATAAACTTCTAGCTGGGCAAGAAAGCTTATGTAATGAATGTGTTTTATTCTATGCATGTTATTGTGATTCATGATGCATGCATTGTAGATTTTTTTCTTTAAGTTTATTGTTTCACCAATTAATTTTTAAGTCATTATCCCTCATAGTTTTTTAAGGAAAAACAAATATGTACAATTAATGTTATAATTGGTTCCATAGAAATCTCTAAATGTGTTGTTGTTGTTTTTTTTCAGCTAAAATTTACATGACTGTCTATTTTAAAACTACTTTTCTTTTTCATCTACATGACTATGTGATTAAATGAACAAATCTTGTATAGGAGCAGTGGTCCTGTGGTAGGACAACCAAGTGGTCCCAGGTTTAAATCCCACTCGGGGCACTGCTAATTTCCTTGAAAAAAAATCCTACTGTTGTTCCACTCCACCCAGGTGTAAATGGATTCAGTGAGGGACCATCTACCAAAATGGCTGAACATGTACTTGGAAGCAGACTTTAAACTGCACATTAACTTTTTTAACTTTTGTCTGAATAGTATTGTCAGTCTGATTGTTTGTCATGCTTGACATTTGAGCGTGCATCATTGTTATCTTGTCAAGAATTTAATATATATAATGTTTAATTCATTTCTCACTTTCTTGCATCATTTTAAGTATATAATGCCCAACATAATATATCAACCATACATAGGTATGCATTCAGTGAAAAATATTAAATTGCCTAGAGATGTGAATTATATACACGCACAGTGGGTTATCGTGGATTAGATAATAATTTATTCAACGATTGTACATATGGACCCAGTTGTTTTCAGAAGTGGTTGACCCCTTTTATCTGATCTCATATACTGTACTGTATTGGTTTGACATGCTATAGTATGATTATTATATACATGCAGTATTTAATATGTAACAATGAATTTTTTATATTTTATATATTTCAGCTGGGAAACTTTAAGTGAGATATCAGAAAGTAGTGCTGGTGCTGGTTTGGTATCTTGTCCTATGATTTTATCAACATTCAACAACATGTGTAATACAAAGATACCTTCAGGTCCTATATGACTTACAGTGTGATGTCATCTCATTTATGTTTTATGATAACATTGGGCAAGTTTCCCAAACATATTGCTAGCTAGCACTTTTTTGCTCCCTGGTACCCTTAATTTGATATCACATACACATTCCTTTTGGTGTTAAAAGGGTACCAGGTCACAAAGGTCTATTTTTTTAATATGATTATTAGTAGCAAATATTTTATGAGAATGCAATTCATCATGATAATTTGTGTCAGTATCTTAGATTTAACTGGAATAACTTGTGAGTCAAAATGAATCAATCAAAATTTATAGTGCCAAATGTGATATATTGTCTAATTTGTTAATTTTGGTTAAGCAGATTGAGAATAACTTTTGAAGGAGAATTACCTTAGCTTAATAAAAAAAATAGAAATCCTGTATATTGATGTACAAGTATGTATGCTCAAAAATTGAGATCTGGAATTTCACTAAACTTCTCATAATGGGCTTGGTCTTTATTGCAAATATTCAGCTAGAAAATATGCTTACTGAAACCATTGTAATGAAAACATAATTAAGTCCATCTTAACTGTTGATAAATAAGCATTTAAGTTCAAACCACAAGATTAATGGGTGGTTTACAATGAATTTATTGTAATGTAAAATTTTTACTTTGAACCAAAGTAAATTTGAGAAGTTTTGTGAAACCAGGTCCTGATATGAAAACTCAGTCCTGATTTTAAATATTAAACAATGAAATAGTTTTGCTCAAGCTTTACTCATTTGTATCTGTTTATGTTTTTGATCACATTGAATGAACAAAATGTTTGATTTTATGGCATAATATATTTATGTTAAATAAACTGTGGCACTTTTCACAAAAAATCTTACGATAAAAATTATCATAAGTCAAAAGCAAGAAACATTAAAAATACCGTCATTTTTTGGTTCATCAATTCCAAATATTATTAAATCATGAAGAATATTTTATACCTTCTTTATATTATATAATAGTTATTTTTATTCTTACTTTGAACTGCAAAATGATGAAAATGACTTACAATAACTTTTTTGTGAGAATTTTTGTGAAAAGGTGCTTTAATCTACAATTATGATTTTTTCCCTGAATTAGCTCTTAGTCATTTATAATTTGAAATTGCATATTTGACATGGAAAGGGTAAAACCAATGACATTTTACCATTTATGATTATCTTAATATTATTTTCTTTGAAAGATTCTGAGCACTAATTTTACATAATTGCTTTATAAATAATTCATTCGGCAGGGCTCAAATTTAAGCTCGCATACTCGCAAATTGCGAGTGGATTTTGAAAATTGCGAGTAACTTTTTTTAACTCGCAAATTTTCACGAGTTGAAATTGACGCAAAAATATTACTGTCTAAACTAATGAGGCTCAAATCAGCTTAGAAACGGCCAGATAGGTTGTTAGTATCAATTAAAGATTCACCTAAAAGACATGTTTGATACTCTTTGTCTATTCCACAGTAACGACCTTGTTCCATTCATAATTAAATATAGTACAATGTTGTTTTTATATTGCATAAATGAATTTTAACTATGTATTCTGTAAAGATTTTGAGAAAAATGCGAGTCACATTTTTACATTTGCGAGTTGGAATAAAATCAACTTTGCAAATTTCCAATTTTTGTTAAATTTGAGCCCTGCATTAGGGCAGAATTTTTTTTTTCTGATGTCTTTGTTTTTTTTATGTCTTTATGTATTATATTGTTATTGAAACTGTGATGATATTATTTTCTCTGTTAGAGAAATGTGATGATATTGTTTGCTGGACAAAATGTTCTTTTGTATTATCTTAGTGATATTACTTATTATACCCCCGCTTCGAAGAAGAGGGGGGTATACTGTTTTACCCTTGTCCGTGCGTGTGTCCGTGCGTCCGTTCGTCTGTGCGTCCGTTACAAAATTTCCGTCGCAGTTTTCTCAGCAACTATAACATGCAGCAGCCTAATACTTTGCATATTGCTTCATCCCATAGTCCCATGTGGTGTAAAGCCATTTCATGCTCCTTGCTCATCTACTTCCTGTTTGTCGCATATTTTTAGATTTTGGCGGGGGTATCACTAGTGAGCATTAGCTCACAGATTTACTTGTTGTATTTTTTTTTGTAGATCTGGAATATGATTTTAAAGAGGTTACTATGACATTACTGTTACATGTACAGTGCCCACCAAAAGTTTGGAGACATTTTCAGATTGTAGGCCTACTGAATAGCTTTTATGTAAAATTTGGTAACTGTTTATTTTGAAACGCTTTGTAGTTTTGAATTATTTTTTCGGTTATATTATTATTATAGCTGAAACTACAAAAATAGCATAAAATCTGTGTTATGAAAAAAATTACGATGAACATGGTTTTAGAGGCTTTAAGATGTTAGATGCTGAATTTTATAAATGCGCTGCATTCGTGAAATTTCTTTTCATTTTATCACTAACGATACTTAAGTACATTAGGGGTAATGATTCTACAAAAATAATCATCAAAATTCAAGAATTGTAGTAAATTTCATTTGTCTCCAAACTTTTGGTGGGTACTGTATATTTATGAGTGAAAAAATTAGGACTGGTTTTGTAGTTCAGGAAGTTTAGTTCTTGAGGTTGGGTTCTTTTCTTACAAAACATGTAAGATTATAAATTTTCATGGTTTTGAAATTTTATTCAGGTAAATTTCTGTACCTTATAGTTTGTTTATAGGTGATTGTAAGGATTGCTGGTGGTTTATCTTGATTATTTGGGATTTTTTTCATTATATATGTATACATGTACATGTACCCGAGGTGTCATTTAAGAATTAAATGACTGTGTAATTCTCTGATACCAATCTATTCTATCCAAGGTTGTTGGGATTAAAATATATTATTTTGTGATATTGTAAAATTCAGAAAGTACTTGTGTCTGAAGTTATCAAACTTGTTGACAAATTCCAATGCTCAGAAGTTAGTTTTGTTCTCAATGGATTTCTTTGTAAGTAGAGAATCAGTTTGAAAACTCATGTATCTTTTTGTAAGAAGATTTCAATGAATCTTCTACAATTCTAGCTAATTTGTTTTATACTATTATATATAATATGGTCTGGGAACAAAACTTATCTATAGATATGAAGTCTATTATCAAATTTTATTACCTTGGATCCTGAAATAAAAAGATCAAATTTTTCAGAAGTTATTCATAAGATATACAGTACCCACCAAAAGTTTGGAGACATTTTCATTTTGTTAGCCTACTACATAGCTTTTATCAAAACTTTGATTACCATTTATTTTGAAATGCTTCTTAGTTTTGCTTATATTTTTTGTTACGGTACTATCTGTAGTTGAGACAACCAAATTAGCTTAATATCTATGTTATAGGAAAGAATTACAATGAATTTAGTTTTGGAGGCTTTGGGAAATCAGATGCTGAATCTTAGAGATGTGATACATTCAAGAAATTGTATTCATTTCATCATCAAATATATTAAATATATTAAAAACATTGGTTCTATCCAAAACAATCAATGAAAGTGAAAAATTTTGATAAGTTTCCTTTGTCTCCAAACTTTTGGTGGGTACTGTATGGTTATTCATAAGATATATGATACAATGTGTTCTAATTTTGAAGTTGTAAATTTGTAGTCCTGTATTTTTGTGTTACTTCCAGCAGTGTGTTGTATTTTATTCAACTAGTCAAAATGTTATCTTGGGTAGCAACTATCTTGTCAAGGGTCCAACTTCCAATTTTATGTATTTTGTTATGCAAATATTTGCCATCATATGTGATGCTATAGTATTTTTCATAAGAGGATTTTTTGCAAGTGCTCATTTTTCAATGTTATGCCTACATGCAATATATTAAATATTTGGTGCAATATTATTCATTCATGTACTAACTTTATTGAGCTTCTTAGTTCAAAGTATTAGTCTATGTACCAAGAAATTATTTATGCACAGTTTTCATTCATTACTATGTATTGTATATTCCAATACATTCTCATATGTTTTCACAATGTAATTTTTTCATAGAAACATCACTTATTCACATATTCATTAACTGCTTGAATGTAATCAAAGATAACATTATTTTTATACATCGTTTTCCAAACTATTTTGGAAATTTTCAATTTAAATTTTTTTCTTAAGTGTTCATATTATGTGCAACAAGAGGCTTAGTTAGTGAAATATTATATTTTAGAAATTTTTCTGTAACATTTTTGGTATATTGTTCCTCATTATAAGTATTCAACATTTGTGGAAGTAGAGTATTACTAAGTAGCATATTTATAATGTTTTAATTTTTCTAGCAATATTTCTAGTTACATTAACTAAGACTGTATGTATTAAAACTATCCTTACTTTGTTTTCATTCCATAATGGGTTTTCTAAAACTGTAGTCTTGTAGAAGTAATAGAAGATTGCAGCGAAAATATTATTGTTTTGTCAAAAATACAAAATATTGTGCAATATTAACTATAAAAAGCAATGTGGCAATGTAAGAGGTAAATTCTCTTGCTGTTTGTCTCAAGGTTTTAATGACCACTACTTGGACACAAACCATGACAATAGGCTTTATAAGTATGTCAGTTTGTATCTCATGATTACACTAAAACACTGAATGTCTTGGGGTTGTAACTAAAACAATCAATTGTATAAGAAGTTACTTTATCAGTAAGCTTTTTGTCTTTGAAATATAGGGCACGTTCCGCAAGGCGATCGCTAGCTAGCACTTTGTAGCGATTTCCTACAGAACGGTTTGCTACCATCTAGCAAATTGAATCGCTAGCTAGCGAAACGTAGCAAGTTTTTTTCTTGCTAGCCGTATCATTCAGAACGTTTCTGATTTTTTAAAAATGGCTGCCCCCTGTGGGAATGTGTTTTTTTTTTCAAGAATACTGATATATATTTCATTTAATGCATATATTTCATCAAAGCGGTTGAATAGAATAATCATGGTGATAATTGATTTGAATATTTTTCATTTGTTGCAATTCTGAACTTTTTGTTTTAGAAAGTCGCCATCTTGGATTTGCTAGTTTGAAGCAAACCATTCCGTAGACCTCTTGTGCTACAATAAATCACTTTCAAAAAGCGCTAGTTAGTGATCGCCTTGCGGAATGTGCCCATAGACTTGAGTTGGGGTGCATAGTCATTAAAGGTCTTGCGCATTGCATGAGTTATAAAATTAGGGTATCAAAATCAATGAATCTATTATATTTTTATCATTTTGTAATTCCACTTTTTGTCAAAAACTAACTTGAAGTTAGCTTCATTAATAATTTGAATATCGGTCAACGCTAGTGGTAAATCTTATTCAACTGTCAGTGGCATACAAAAATATGTAGCTAAGTCTACTGTAAAGTACTTCTGTGCTCACTATAGATAAAAGTGCAGGGATCATTGAACATTGGCCAGTATTTTAGTTATGTAGGAAGTAAATGTATGTGCCACTGACATTTGAAAAAAATATTGAATAACATATGTTCAGTGAACTTCAGTCAGATCTTGATACAACGACATTCTCGTTTCACTGACATATTTTATGGAAACCAATACCAACATGTACAAGGTTGGAAGAATTCATTACACTGACATATGCATTATAACAACTCATTTCTTTGAAACAAACGGTGTAGTTGTATCGAGATCTGACTGTATAGATCTTTGATACTATTAAGGGGTTAGTTGGTTGATTTTGAAAGCTTTATAAATACTATCTGTGATCTTTCTACTATTATTTGGTTGGTAATTTTGTAGATGCTGTGATTTTTTGGGGGGTTTTGTGCCATGTTAGTGCTGTTTTTTTGTTTGCACATAAATTATATATTTTCTTGATGCACTTTTGTTCTTGTATGGTACACTTATAGACTATATTTTTATTGAATTATGTTCTTCTGCTACCAATTATAGATTTGATTCCGAACTCAAGTGGATGGGTTTTCTCAGCTGAAAAATTTGTTTGTACCTTGCGGAACAAATTTGAAGTAAAAATGTGTGTACAAAAAACAATAGGATTTAATCTCTGTTGTGTGCTTTTCAGTAATAGTGTGTAAAATTATTTCATTCTGCATGAATGCATGCAGTACAAACAAACAGTTTTCAGCTGAAAAAATCCATACAATCGAGTTCCGAATATGAACTATTTGAAGCCAGTTTTGGCTTGATCATTCAAGAAAAATTGTTTTGCATAGGTTGATACACTAATATACATTGTATGGATACAGTGCCATCCAAAATTACCTTGCTCGTAAGACTGTAGTAACTCACTCTTTAAGGCAATGCACTTACTACAGTCTTGCGGGCAACCCTCGAGTTTATTTTCCAGATATTATACAATTACTGGTAAATTTATCTTAAATGTCACATTTGAATTAAGAGTACTGATACTTTATATGATTATAATTGTTATACATTAATATGAAGATATGTTTTTAATTCCTTGAGTATAGGTAAAAAATTAAAAACAAATCACGCATTTACAAAAGTGTTTAAGTAATTATGGATGGGATTGTATTTACATTTATCTTACCTCATACAGAATACTCGTTTTTCATTGGCCGAGAGCGGTCACGTGCTGACCATGTATTATCCCATATTAGGTCAGTAGATTCTAATATCCAGTCAGTAACAAAATTTATAAATGATAGCGCTCAGATGGGGGTACTCGGTAAGATAAATTCGTTACACAGTCTGTTACTGACCGGATACGGTGTGATACCGGGTCAGTGAATAAATATTGGGCTCGAGCTACGCTCTCACCCAATATTAATTTACTGACCCGGTATCACACCGTATCCGGTCAGTAACTGACTGTGTAACTAATAATACCTATTTCATGGTATTTTTATTTTCATAGTTTTATATGTAAGCTTTTTATTTATTTTCGCTATTATTTCTAAAATATTCATGTTTATGCTTTCTGGTTATTATTTTTTATTTTGTTTTATTCTAGCTTTAAACATTGCCAAAAAAACAGATCTGTAGCTTTAATGCAAGCATGAATATATATTTTTATTTTGTTGTTATATTTTTGTTAAATAGTCAATAAACGGTATTGTGGAATAATGACTTGTTTTGTTTATTGATATTTGTTTTGTTTATTAATCTTGTGAGACTTCAATAGCAGTTTTAACATACTCGAACTTATAGTTCTATTACATTAACCTGTCACAACTTAAATAATTGCACGGTCACTGAATCTGTTATTTTTAACCCCTTTCGAACTTGTTATTTCCCCGATATTCAAAATTGTTGCATATATAGTTAGATTATCAATGATTAATATGGATCGGTGGCTCAATGCTTGAAAAGAGGTTAAATAATAACACATTCAGTGACCGTGTAATTATTCAAGTTGTGACAGGTTAATGTAACAGAACTATACAAGTATGTAGATCATTTTTGTGAATACAGTGAAATCTTAAGTAACTTTGACTATAAGGACTGCCAATTTTCATCTGATCAGATGATTTCAGCTAATTTCAGCATATTTAGCTTCTTATAGTAATCATCAAATTTTAATTACAAAACAGTGTACCAGAGGCTTTGAAATGTCAAAATCAGAAATATATAGGGCAATTTGACAAATGTTATGTAAATTTATTGGATAGAGTGAGCAAAAAAGGAACCAAGTTGACCTGTTTTCAGGAGTGATTGACCCTTTTTAGCTGATATCATGTGTCCATAATGGCAGCCCTGGACTATGAGAAATGGCATTATACATTTCAGCAATTGGTTTTGCTCTTTTGAACACTTATTGAACAACTCGGATAAGCAGACATTAATGACATCAAATGATGCTAAAAATGAAAATGTTATACATGTAAAACACAAGGTCAGTTCATGAATGAGAAGGAAATGATTATTTGATATTGGTGGAAATGGGTTAAAAAATAAAGATATATCTAAATCGAACAATATTTAATATAATTGGAAGTATAAAGTGAAGGATGAAACATAAAATAATAGCCTCAATCCTAGTTCATAGCTAGTTTAGGCTTCAGAGTTCAGACACTATGTTTTTTATGTTCAAAATAGAATGAAGGATCTGTTTTAAGTAGTATGAGTATATAAGAAACAGGTAGGAATGTTTCCATTATATGGATATAAAGAGGTATGATGATTAGACACATATTTAAATCACATATGCATATGCTCGAACAAGTTCAAATTCAAAAGATTTTCTAAGCGAAATGACCTTCGTTCCAAATAACAAATATACATAATTTATACAAACAATATCAAGTAGTTGAATAATTTGGTCAATACAAATAAACGAGGTCATATCAAACAGATTGATGTTTAAATGGCAAAAGTTATTACAATTTACAATATATTTAGTTACAAATGAAAAATAGCAAATTAATGAATGCACTGATTTCTAACTTCCATCTCTGAGTGAATATAAATATAGTGTATGAAGGAAGTAGATTTTAAATTAAATATGTAGCATGCAATCTATTTATAAGTACATGTTTAAATCAAAGCGCTGAAGGCACTGAATTTGTTTGGGTTTGAAAAGTGGAATTAGATTTCCGTCTCCAACAAAACATTCGTTCACAAAGAACTGTTCAGTGATATTAGTTTGATAGGTAGACCAGCACTGTTCTGGTTCAAAACACTTTATACAATCGACCTATAAATACAACAGGTAAACCAGACAGGCGAACACTACTGATTTGTTTCACACAATCACCACAAGTCAAAGAGGTCGTTCTTAAAACAATTCAATAACTGCCGCTTATAAGTTATCATTCATGCATATTTATTCTACTGCATCTGTATGTAAAATAAATGAAGTCCACTATTCAGTCATCATTCAAAGTCATTTACTACGATCTTTAAACTATTCCTATAGAACCATTCTATTACATAATATGATGTAACATCTCTACTGTCAACTGGCACAAACGACGGGTCGTGACTGAATAGCTGATACCATTCTATTACATAATACTACATAAAGAGCTCAACTGAGACACTGAACTCAATAGCTATAATACATGTGCTTCAGTGTAAACCGATTAACAAGTGTATTTCAGGAATTATTGCGCCTGTCCTAGCAGACAATCATTTTAAATTGCTCTATACTTTTATACTGAAGGACTACTTCTGGATTCGGTAAATTTTCAAAGTGGGAAAGCGTCGGAAATACGGTATATAATATATTTGTGCAGGACTGAGGTCCCAAACAAATAAAAATCACTCTTACAAAAAAGATTTTATGACCACATTTTTATGGCCATGATACATTATTGCTCATAAGAGGTCTCCAACCTAAAAAAAAAAATGTCTTAAAATTGAATTGTTTTTACTTATACCCATTCTTCATGTCTAATTCTATTAGTCAGGAACACTTTTATACATATAATCAATAAAAGATGAGTATATAATCTATTTTCAGATTTCAAAACCGGAGATTTCTACTATATTTCTCCCATACCCACTGTTGAAATTAACTCCCTTATTCATAAACCAGAATTTTGTATATTTTGGTCATTTCTTAGATTTTTTGTTTGAAATTGAAAATATATCATTTTAACACATATCTCTATCTATTTAAGAAACAATTATTACAACAGAATATATTTTGTAAAAGATATTGGTACCCAAATGTCCCGAGGACCGTGGGAATTTTTTTTTTCATTTCATAAGCCAGTTTTTTTGTTCGTGTTACCTCCCTTAGATTACAAAAAATTAAATAGGCAATATGTATCTAGAACATATAGGGCACATGTTATATCTTCTTTTATTGATATTATTCATTTAGAGAAGAAACCCCTTTCTTGTCACTGTTCTGGGTATTTCCTTGCTCATGATATAATTTACTATACAAGTGCACTTAGGTCCAAAGTTTTTTTACATGCATCTTTTTTTCATTTTCTCTTATCTTTCTATGAGAAATTATTGCAGAATCATTTTGTTTAGTATCTTTATTTTATAATTATAATTATGAATGATACATACCCGATAAATTACGTAATTGATGGTTCATATTAAACAATACATGTATATTAGTTGTTAAACTAATAACTACATGTGAAGTATATCAAAGTACACTTCATAACATCAAAATTTAATATGAGTTAAGAAACTTTTGGAACCCAGTGTATTATATTTACAAAATTGAAACAATGGCCTGACTTGATACAGAATTAAATGGGAGGCTTTGAAAACATTTCATGTCCGAACTCCACCAAGCTAAGTTGGTCCTGCCTGTGATACAAAAAAGTGGAAGTCTGCTTCTATATACATATTTACCCGACTTACCTATTTTGTACGATAACACCTGATCATTTTGGCAAGTGGTCCCTCACAGTACCCATTTCCACCTGGGCCTAGATTAACAATTTTAAGTAAATTTTTTGCTCAAGGAAATAAGCAGTGCTCCTAGTGGGGTTTGAACCAGGACCTCTCAATCCCTAAGCACACATCCTACCACTTGACCACAACTCCAACCAAGCAGTCATAGACAAGACACACTACCTACTGAGCTTACATTGCTCTCTCTCTCCCCATTGTTACATTGAGTAGTTTGAACATCTTTATTTATTCATTGGAGTTAACGCCATGTCAACTCAATTTTAGGTCATTTTACGGCATCCAGCGCACCTAACCTAGCTTTCCTGGACCATTGTCTATAACCAGTACTCACCTATCCTTCCACAAGGCCGGAAACTTCTCCATATTATCTTATCAATGGAGGAAAATCGACATTTTTGTCAAATTTTCATGGAAGGGTATAACCTCCCCGGGTGGGATTCGAACCCGAACCCCCTCATGCATGAGTATCCAAATCCCGGCGTGCTACCAACTGCGCTATCGACCCGGGTTTGAACATCTTTGTAGAGGACCTTGAGATGATGCTACATGCCAAATATGGAAGCACCAGGCATTACAGTTTACAAGAAGTTTTAAGAATTTCTTTATGCAACTTCATGTAAACCTTGAGACCCCTGGGGTAGGGTCAATTTTGACACCAGGGGCATTATTTGAACACAAAGATGATGCTACATGTCAAATAAGAAAGCTCCAACCCTTATTGTTTCAGACAAGGTTTTTGAAGAAATTTATTTTAATCTGATGATCCCTAAGGCAGTCAATATTAACCTCAGGGGTATAATTTGAAAATCTTTGTAGTGGGCATTTAGGTCATGATATATGCCAAATTTAGATATGCTTTATAGTTTTTGACAAGACGATGTTTTTAAAAATCATTTAAGATGCACAATGTATGCACTGACATTGATAGACCAGACACTGTGTGCTCAGGTGAACTAAACTAAGTAGAAGTTTAAAGATTCTTTTGTAGACTGTATGAATTGGATCTTCATGATAATGTAACATCATCACCTCCAACAACTATAACAACAACAACATAAAGTTTACTAAGATTTAATCAATATGATTATCTCATACAAATATATATAACTAGGGGCACAATCCATAAGGCAATTGCTAGCTAGCGCTTTTTAAAATCAATTTTTTGTAGCATAAGAGGTCTACAGAACAGTTTGCTTCAAGTTAGAAAATCCAAGAGGGCAACTATCTCAAACAAAAAATTCAGAATTGTAAAAATATTCAAGTCAATTATTACCATGAATATTCTATATAACTGCTTTGATGAAATATATGCATTGAATAAAATATATATCAATATTATTGAAAAAGAAACATGTTCCCACAGGGGGCAGCCACTTTGAAAACAGCAGAAGTTTCCCGAATGATACGGCTAGCAAGAAAAAACTTGCTACATATCGCTAGCTAGCGATTCAAATTGCTTGATTGTAGGCTGTAGCATTGTAGATTGTACCGTTACGTAGGAAACCACTCAGTAGCTATACAAAGTGCTCGGCTTGCAGAACTTGCCCTAGGAAAACATACCAGCAAGTAATATATAACAATTACAATATACAGTACAAAAATATACAGTGATATCGATAATTATATCTAAGCATTTGTAAATGTGTGATTTGTTCTCAAGTTTTCATCAATACTATAGAAATTGAAAACATATCTTGAGATAAATATACATGTATAACAATTACAACTGTATAAAGCATCATTACTCCCCTTTGTAATGTAATAATCTACCACTGACTAACCTAATGTTTAAATACATCTAAAACAAAATTTAATTCTAGTAGTAATGAAAAGCTAGCTTTTTAACAGATATTAATAACAATTAAATTCAATAAAATCCCCAGTCAAAATTGCCTACCAGCAGGCAGTAAATTGCTCACCAAAAAACAATGACAATATTCTACATAGGCAATACTGTAAAATTGTTTCAACAAAAATGAATACCACTGACACTGATATTTCATAAAACATACATTATTTTATATTCAGGATAGTCAACTTTAATATCAACTGAAATGTTGTCTAAAAAACGAGCCTTTTTGCTTAATGAAGTAACATTAAAAATCTTTTGAACAGGCCAAGTACAATTGTACTAAGTAAATTAACAACTAAAAACAATTAGTCATTCATGAGGCCAGTTTCCTAAACATAGCATTATGGCAATCAAGCATTTTGCACTCTGGTACCCTAAATTTGGTATCACATATATATTACTTCTAGTATAAGACAGTTATCAAAGGACAATAGGCAGAGTAGTGATTTCCTTACAAAAATGACCAATGGTGTGTTGGTATACATGGTCAAGAGAGAATAATCTGAAACATTTACAGCTGATGTTGTAGTGCTATCATACAATCATAATATTATTATTATTATTATTATTATTATTATATACCGTATTTGTATAGCGCTCTTTTTATATTGAATATATGTTCAAAAGCGCTTCACAATCATATGCATAATTAGGTTAAACGAGCTAAAATAAAAACGAAAATGATAAAGATATAAAAACATAAACTGAAAAATAATAATAAACTAAAATTTGTGATCAATAAAGTGCTCATAGTAGTTTAAAAACAACAACAACAACAAAACAAGTGAATTTTCAATTTTAAAAATAAGAGAGGTAAAGAGAGGTAATGGATTGTTGGTAGAACGGCAGCTACGCAGCCGATGAGGAATCAGGCCAAATGCCCCGAAAATCCATGATTGCAAGGTGCAAAGTCTTCTCCGAGGCTCCCACCCAAACATCCATCAGCATCAGCGCGGCGCGTCCCCCAACCATACATTGTATAGTGATAAAGTAAAAGTGATAATAGTTATGATTAGAGTATGAGAAAAGGCAGCCACCGACCAATAGGTTGTTCAAATCAAATATCAGTTGGTAGTGCTTCTTGAGAAACCCTAATGAAGTTGTAGTATGATGGAGATGAATTGTACTGTTTCTTTGTCAATCATTTTGGTGTTGTACAACAGCCCTAAATCTGCTGTTTTAAGTCCTAGAACAATCAGGAGTTTAATATGTAGAGCCTTCTTATGTATTCATTGTACATGTATATTTTTCAAGAATTACTATGTTCCTGCCTATTAGTTCACATAGTTCACTTAATAAGAGAGCCAAACACATTAACACTTGTTGTTTTTTTTTTGAGCTCCAATACATGTTTTCTATCCTTAATATCATCTACATATGTCAATGTAATGTCATTTATCATCTAACGCTGAGTAGTCATAAACAGTTGTTATCTTGGATGTCTTGTAGTTATGACTGAGCCCTAGGATAGCCATACAAATCAATAGTCACATTTTGCAGTCTCTATTCATTTCAATAGTAATATTGCCAGCTGAGTTGAAGTCAGTTAATGATGAAAAGATAAAATCGTCTGATCAGCTTAAATACCAGCAGCCTTGTATACAGCCATTACATATTTACGATCACTATTTGAGACAAGTTTTTTAATGAAATGTAAAATATTGAGGTACAGTAGTTCCTGTATACAATGTACAGGTATTACACATTTCACAATCACTAATTGAGAAAAGTTTCACACAAATATAAAATATCTACATAGATCTATACTACAGATTCTTACTAAGATGATGTATCAGGGAAAAGTTTACATAATTCTTTAGCAAATGGATGTAAAGGAAATCCTATAACATTAAAATAATCTCCTTTGACTCCACTAATTAATGTACTACCAAGTGCTTGTATACCATAACCACCTGCTTTATCCCTGAAATCATAATTGAATTAGAATTAAATTAAAAATTATGGCATTTCATAGTCTTAGTTTCATGCTTATGCCCATTCACTGGTTTTAAAGCTATTACCATTGGTCATCAAAGTACTGGTATCTATCAATCAATCTCTCTGGTGAGTATTTTACTCTGCTAAGTGCAGCTGACAAATAGGTGCATCTGAATTATACCACCCTCACAGGTACCCTTTACACCTGGGTTGAGTGAAGCAATCGCAGCTAAATTTCTTGCTCAAGATAATAAGCAGTGTCCCTAGTAGGGCTGCGACGATTCGATTCGATACATCGAAACTCGATTGCAAGGGTGCCGATTCGATTTCGATTCGGGACCCGCGAGTTTCGATTCGATACTGACTTTTAAAAGTGTCTACATAAGTTATAACGTTAAAAGCAAAGGCGCGCCTAAAAGTCAAAGTATACGTTGACAGTAAAACTGGGTTTCACTTTGTTACATTTCTGTTAAATTTCCATTACGATTTTATGTAGCATGATTGGAAACTCTGTTCCAAATATACATTCTATAGTATATGCCCCGATCCTCCGCCAATAGGGTCGGTGTGATTGAATTTTACCTGTTCTGACAAACTAGAAGAAGTTTAAGGCTCCGCATAAGCAAGCCAAGTTTTGTTGTTAGTTTATTCAAATTTAAATATTTTTGCATGTACAGTGTATGTTTAACTAATAGTAATATGTACAATAGTATACCAAGAATTGCATCTTTCTACAATTTATGATCCATGCTGTCTTAACGTTTTAAGTCGATATTACATTAATAATACATTTTTGCGACCTTTACATTCGTACCCAATCCATTTCGTACTTGAATAAAGCAAATATCAATTATCAGATTTTCGAGTTTCATGTTATCCAATTTTAGTAACAATTTTATTTAATTAATATTATTTAGTTTTAAGCTCAAATATATGTATAAATGCATATTTCTAGTAAATTGTATTAATAAAAGAATCGAATTGAAAAAAATCGAATCGAAAAAAAAATAATCGAATCGCATCGAATCGACTTTCCGGTGAATCGTTGCAGCACTAGTCCCTAGTGGCATTTCAACCCAGATAAACTGATTTGACAAAAGACATTGCAGAATTGTAATCTAACAATGATTAGATCATGGTTCATTGTCCAGATACAAGACAAATATCTACTCAAGTCTACATCTTAGTAGTTAAATTGTTACTTTTTAAAAGGTTATTCACAGTGATTTACACCAAAGATATTGTAAAAAAATTTTGAAAGGGTATAACCCCGCTGCAAATGAAAATTAAACCTGGTTTGGAGTTCAGCATACTAACTATTATACCATAGCTATGGCAACTAGACATTTAATATTTATAGACTGTGTTTCATCCAAGAAAAACCTCATAAAAAATAAGATAATATTTAGTAAGTAAGTTACACCTCATGAAGCATCACAATACAATAAATATTTAAACTTACATTGGTTCCCCAGTATCAACATATGATTCAATAACTTGTTTAGATAAATCTCCCATCCATACCTCTGTGTTAGAATGAAATTGATTGATTTTATAGGGAGGATCACCTGTACAATGTAATGAAAACAATTCTATAATAACAAAGGTATCTTGTAATTTTTAAAAGAATAGCTTCAAAGTAAACATCATCTTTAACACTAGTTTGTCTTCATTGCTTCACAAACCATAATACTAAATTCATTACTTGCATCCTCAATAAGCAACTGCCACAAATAAAAAGCCAAGGTAAGCAGTTGCACTTTTATCCATAATCCTCTCAATAAGAAAGGTTATAGTCAATAAGATAGGTTATAGTGACTTTAAATAAGTGACCTTCATTACAATGAAATATCCTAATAACACTCTGCTTTTAGACAAATCAATTGTTCTACATGAATATATTCACAGAGCAACGTAAGACTAGATGATGCTTTATGTCACTTTTCATTTGTATTACATTCACATCCTGGAAGTTCATCATCCTACTCACTGCTAGCTTATTTATCATTTATATCACAGTCAGACCCCAAGAATCATCACTTGTACTGTTTGGTATGTACTACTTGAGAAATGGCAATTGCTATGACATAAATAGCTACAAAAATTACAAATCTGTATAATGATATAGCCATCATGGCTAGTTCAGTTGGTAGCCCACAAGTCTACTTTGATTGTAGGTTCAATTCCTGGGGGTGTACACTTTCATGGAGCTTGGTCATGACATAATTTCTACCGCAATTCTCCCTTCTACCACTGATTCTTACTCATGTATGGCAGTTATCAGTCACTGACAAAGGTATTCACCTAGTAACTGGTTAACAGCTAAATACAAAATTTAGCCTTTCCAGGAACGGTGAGTAGGTTAAATGACTGCTGTGGTACGACATACACAATCAGTGCTCAAGCTAAACTTTGGGTAGGGCAGGGCGTTGCTTAGGAAATCAGGGCACTTTTTAACGCGTGGTCAGGAAACAGGACCGAGTGGTCAGGTCAACAAGTTACTATGGTGTTTAACGCAACCAAAACAAATAAATCTTATATAATTACATACCTGTCTGAGGTGTTACCAGTACTACTGATGTTATAACATTATGTGTGGAACCACTTAATCTGAAATATATTAATATTTTAAACATATGTGCAAAATGTACATGTATGTTGTTACAGTATTACAGTCTACGAAATAATGAAAGGAAAATGGTTGCCCAAAAAGGTCTTATAGCAGCTAGCACTATAATTTAATATTATCTTGCTTGTAGAAATTTGGTTGCCCAAAAGAAATTTTTGGTAGCCTGAGTTAGAAAATGGTTGTCCCGGGCAACCGGACACCCACTAATTTCGCAGACTGGTATTAGTAAATAAACAGACGGTGAGACAGAAAATTAAAATTATCAAAGTGTAGATGGCCCTGCAGTGATGATCAATGAACATCTTTGCATCATGAACATACCTAGCATCATGACTCTGTTGCTACGCTTCAACTCTTATCTAGCAGACCCAAGAAGTATCTCTGTCTCTTTTTGAATACTCTATGAGCATCAAAAGAAATCCCATTACATATTCTCAAAAAAATGTTTGATTACATTGTATTTTCATACAGTCTTTATTGAAACCAATAGATAAATAGTAAACAAACCTTGATAGGATATTAATAGCATGATCTCTTGATTTTGGTTTTTCAAATATTTCCCCGTCTAGTGTAACAACTGTGTCTGCTCCTATAATAAGATCTGGATGTGCAGTCTGAAATCATGGAACATTCTTATAATTGAATGTTACATTCTTCATCAACATTTCTAAAAATTTATGTATAAAGGCTGCTCATCTAATCATAAACAGAGCAAGCATGGCCGAGTGGTTAAGATGTTGTACTGGTAATCATTGAATAGCCAGCTCCAGGTTGGTTCAAATCCCATCCAAAACCTATAACCTTGTGTCATTTTTTTCCTTTAGTAAGACACTTTCTCTTACTAGCTCAGTACTGGGGGACCAGGAAGCAGACAAGAAAGTGATTAATCTAAGTTGTAAGAATTGGTTTCACAATTGAGTTAAAATATATCAGTATAATAATAATAGCATTCTGGGTAATTATATCAGTACTAGCTTACCCAAACATAAGAAAGCTGACAGTCTCACTCATTAAAAAGTAAAAATCTAACATTAAATTTTCGTAGCAGGGCTTTTTCAGAATTTATGTCAATTAAAACTGAATACCTTTTCACTGTATAATCTGTTAACAACATCTAATGTTTTCTGTTTTGCTGTTTCAGTAACATAATCTAAAGGTGTTTTAAAGTCTTCCTTCTTAAGATTCTCTTCAAAATTGGACGGAACTATTTCACATTTTAAATTCTGTGGAAAAAATCAAATTATAATTCACTTCATTTTA
Source organism: Mactra quadrangularis (assembly GCA_025267735.1). NCBI lineage: Eukaryota > Metazoa > Mollusca > Bivalvia > Venerida > Mactridae > Mactra > Mactra quadrangularis. Next base: position 34,396,669 of record CM046308.1, on the reverse strand, counting down.
TTGATGTATACTAATCTCAAATTGAATGTGTTTTCCAATAGACAATGACTGAACAGTTTTTCAGATTTTGCCAGCAAACGGTACTGATTCTGGTTCAAGGCATTTAACCTACAGAAGCTTGAAGAAAGGTAAAATACTGTAAATACATCAGTGACAAAATAGTTGAGGTACTAGTCCTATATCCCTTGCCAACTTTCTGTGGCAAAGGAAAAAGCAATTTGATTTCTAAAAAAAGAAGTATCTAACAGATCGCAACATATTTTTTATGTCTCATAATACATGTCAACATGTATTTGTATATGTGTACAAATTTGACATCTAGGTGTTGGTCAAACACCACTAAATTTATGAAGTCAATTAGTAGACCTGTCATTGATATGTTCATATTCTTGAATAGCCAACTAATCTATGGGCATATTATTGCACGAAATCGTTCATAATACAGTCGTCTGAAACAGTTGTTAAGATCTGACAATAAAAAGTAAACTAAAACAAATGTTGAACTCACTATTTGTTCCATCAACATCTTTCTTCTAGGTGATGTACTAGCCAGTACAATGGTTTTACTGTTAAGCTGATTGAGAATCGGTTGAAGCATGGTGTCTTAAGACTAATACTAAAATGCCAAAGAGCTGATGAAAAACAATGATTCAACTTATTATAAATGGTTTGTTTACAATGAAACGTGGGTGATGAAACGATTGTGAAAGTAAACGGTGAAGCGTGTTAAAAACACTTCGTGCATTTCAAAATTTCTTGCAGAGTTATCTTTCATAAGTTATGTTGAGAAGACCAGAGTTTTAATAAAATGTTACTTTTACTTTTTCTTTATTTTATTTCAAATCACACATAAACAAATAATTTTTCCTGACCACCATGGATTTAACTTCCAGGGTTTTTAATTAATATGTAATTATAATTTTGCTATGTCTGTATCATTTGCATGTGCAACCAAGTGGTATTGTTAAATTTTAGTCAACTGTCGGTGGCACATACTTTACTCCTCTGAGTAGAGTATTTAAATCAATGAGGATAATGTACATGCCACCAACAGTTGATAAAATTTAACAGTACAATCAATGAATTATACTTTCAGTACAGAACCAAGTCATGCTTCACCAATTTTCAACAGCAATATTCAAGCTTGCAGTCCAAGATATATAATATTCATTGACCTGAGATAATATCAATTATTTTGCTAAGTGAGCTCTGGAAACATATTTTCCAGAGAGGTGTAGCCAAAAGCAAAGCTTCATTTATTGAGCCAGCTAGTTGAAATAAAAAATCAACACAATAACTGTTGAATATTCTCATGTGCTTTCATTCTGTTCTGTTAGATACATGTACACAAATACAAGATGATGTCATTTATCTTCAAAGATGACGTCATTCATGGTTGTAAATGACATCATAATGATATAACACTGACAATATAAGATTTTACGTTCTCACATTTCTATCAAAATACACCACTTTTGCCGTACAGCATTCAAGAAGTTATTTCCAAGTATTTTAGTAATCAAATCCAACACTCTTTTTACAGGGGTTCATTAGTTTTTTAGACCATGGCAAGTCTAAGCTCTACAATTTCCGACTTTCAACCAGTTGATGAGATTTTACTTTCCATCAAATATGGAGATAGAGTTCACTATCCCTTTCTTACTCATAACTGAGTACAATAGTCACTGAATTATCACTGCCATACACAAAATAAGGGGTTAAGAAATAACCACACAAATTTATTGAAGCAAACAAAATACTTTATTAATACCAATCATGTACACATGTATAACAAAACTGATGAAAACTGATGACAATAACGATTGATGGTTTAATGATACATAGTTACACATACATTGTGCATTGAACACTAAATAAAAATTATTTTATAAACTTGCAAAAATAAACAAAACATTAGAAAAAATCACTAGACTTAAAATTCTTTTCATACTATTACTATGGGTCCAAATACAGAGATCATACAGCCTTACAACACTCATAGATCTATGTTGAACCAATCCAACTGAAATTTTATGATTTCAAGATTTGATTTCATAGTAAAAAGGGAGAAATTTCATCGCATTAAGATATCAACTGTATTGATTTCATGTTTAAATTTACTCACAACATATGCTACATTCTAGCTAAGAAATAGATTTCAAAATTACAGAAAATAGTTGGTGCATTGATTAAGAATTCATTAGTATTACAAATAAAAATGTCCAGATTTGAACATAGAGAGCAGGTAGAGTTAATGCTTCATACATTCAAAGATACACTCCATGTTTGACATAACATACTGAGATCTAATCATTGTGAAATCAACTGTATTACAATTTCTTTATAAAAATTCTTACCAAAATTATTACTAATTTATAGAATTTAAAGCCATGCAACTTGATTGGACATCATTATCATGCTTATACAAATTTCACATTTTTTAACTAAAAGCAATATTGATTCCCAAAATTCATGTTTTTTTATAATCAACTGATGTACTAATTTCAGTGGCAAACTCAAGTCCAGTTAAAGATCTTCAGAAATGCTTTAAATTTTGTGAATAAGGAAGGTTAACAGCTTGAAAGCTACCAAGAAAATATGATGATAAAACTTTTCATGTGACAACAGTTTCAAGGAAGCCTTATATATTGGTAACATCATGTTGCATGGCTTCAAATTTCCATAGAAACCTAACGCTTTTCTAATACAGATAAATCACAATCTATTTTATAATAAACTAAAATCATTATTGCATCAGTTCTATAGTTTGATCTTTTTGAAGCCTAAAAATTCTAATAAATAATAATATAACAACACAAAAAACACACTGAACTATTTGTACTATATATATATATTATAGTGATATCGTTTATAATGCATGTATTATATACTTAAAAATTGTAAACTTCAATAAGGCATTATTTTGTTCATAGATATTAACTGTAAACTTGCAAGTACACTCTCCAAATGGCACATGTTGTAACAAGTAAAAATCAAAACATGATTTATGCCAACATAATGATATTCGTTACGATTGTCTTGCTAATTGACCTAATCTACTATAACCATTCTAAAACAAAAATCATCAAATAATTTAATATGAGTTAAAAATTGAATATCAATAGAAAGATGGCACCATTACAACTAATGATATATTTATACTCCAAAAATCTAACCCTATAAAATGACATTAGGCTAAAAAATTTAATGAAGATGGTATGAAATAATCAGTCAAACATTGACCACTAACTAGCGTACTTCCAGGTTTAAAATCAATTCGTTTCCATGACAACAAAGACCTTTGATATAATAATTAGAAAAAGAGACAACATAATATATATTGTAACAGATCTATAAATGTTTTACCAGCAATCATTGAACACGTGACTACTAATGAATGAAAAAATAATAACAACTTTATATATAAAAAAGAATAAACAAAGGATTTCGGTTGTAATGTTTTACATGATATGAAACAAGTTTGCATTTTTAATGAAAAAAGTTTAACAACGTAACATTTTGCCATCTGAACCTTGTATATAAAACATTTTTTCCAAGCTTTCATTAGAAAACAACTAGCATTTCAAAATATATGAGTTGTATAAATGAGAAATAAAATGAACCTAAAATCTACATGGAATGTGCTTCATGAAGGCAAAAATTTTGTGAGCACAATACAACAATAATTTCCAGTATAAAAGTAGTTACTATAGTAACAGAATTTTGGCTATTAACCTTCATATTTATGAATTATATTCTTAATGTGGCATGATAGTGATTTTAATGAACAGCTTACAGAATACTGCATCTTGAAAACAGACAGCGAAAAAATATATCTACCTCAGTAAGCAACCTTGCGGAAGAAAATGAATTTTAAACAGCGAGTCTGTGAAGACTAACTGAAAAATGTTTGTGACAAATGCTGTATATCAACCTTGATAAAAAAGCCATAAATTTAAGATGATATAATCGAAGCAATGACAATAGGCAAAGAAAATGAGACTGGAATCAAATTTTCCAAAAATGGTCACGAGAATTAACATATTTTTTTTTGCAATAAAATAAAGTGAAAAATAACAAAATAAAACATGGGATAACAATTATTTAGCCTTATTTTAACAAAACAAATAATATTGGAATAAACTTGCGCAATCAACAATTGAACCAATAACAAGATAATATATGGCTACTTTTTGTAACAACTTTAATGATCAATAGCACTAGATTAGTTTACACGAGACATTTATTAGTTTAACTGTCACTAATTAAATTTGTAATTGATTTAATGTATTAGACTTTTACCACATTTCCAACTCATCCTTGAACTTGTTATGATTTAAAATATCCATTTATATAAATATTATATTTATATTCTTTAGACTTAATGATTATATTGAGATCTTCACTCGGTAAAAGTAATTTCTACAGAACTCGTTACCAATATGAAATTGTGTACAACTCTTTCAAAATAGAATTTCAACAGCAGTATATTATATATCTTCAATACAAAGAAAGGTAAAAAAAACATAGCTTCAAAAAATATTAAGTTTGAGTGATTTTTATGCACAACTAAAAAAACCTACATTTGTAAATTACACTACACTAAGTTAGTTAATCTATATAAAAGTGTCTACAATGAACAATGTTTTCGGGTAACTCTGTTAATTACTGGCAGTATTTTTTCTCCTTTATAATTCTCTACAGAAACATTGTATTTTATATAAACTAAAATTAATATTCAGGAACAAAATAGCATTCAAACAACAACCAACGTAACAAAATAAAATTCTAAAATTATTTGAAAAAAATAAGAAAACATCTACTAGCGGAACACACAACATAAATTTTACTCTATAAATCAAATATAAACAATAAATTAACATTTTACTATACAATTCAACATTTATTTTAAAACCTCACCTATCTGATATCATGCATCTAAGAAAGTTTGATTTTTTTTTTATTATTTCTAGTTTTGAATTTTTTGCTTATTTCATTAACTCGTCCAATTTTAAACAATTCCAAGATTTAAATTGAATAGTAAAGCCATCAAGATCAAATTTAGTCTCTGGTAACAGGCAATAAGTACATGAATTCAGATATTTGAGGTTTTGTAATATTACATACAAGCAACAAAGAGGGAAGGTAAGTTCTACATCTACAGCAAGGTGGTCATTTTCAGAGCTAAGATTCTGAACAACCCTTTGTGATAAATATATGAAAATAAATGCCAATCTCTATGGTAAACTTGCTAAAATACTCATGAGAAAAATGATATCAAAATATGATTTGAATTTGAGCCACAAGCTGTAAGTCGTGAGAGGTCAGTAATGCCATCAGAGTTAAGGTGAATATCTGAAACTCTTAAGAGTCTAAAAAATGAAATGATGCAGCTTAACTTTTACAGTGGCAAGAGACACAAAAATTAACGTAACAAGATTATAACTTTAAACTGACTTGTTTCAAACAAATTAATAATTAATTAAACTTCACAACACCAAGAACTGCATAAAATTCTACAAACAAACAAAAAATCCACAAAAAATAACACAAAAACATAACATACTACTATATATAGAGTTTTAATAAACTTCTAAATGCTCAAATTATTCATCCATGTCTAGCCTAAGCTTGTTTTCTTATTCGTTGCAAAAAGGGAAAAACAAAATAGGATACAAAAAACAAAAGATTTAACAGCATGGAATGAAGCAGCATAGTCTCAATAAACAACATTTAATATATATGGCAAAAAGTCAACAGTTTCAACGAGAATGAAATAAAAATACAGCAACGAAAGTGGTCGTTTTTTTGTAACACAATTATCTTGAGATAGATAATTTTTCTATATTAATTTAACTACGCCATAAATATATATAAGTACTATAAATCATATAAATTCTTAACTTCCATACTATTCAGTTTTGGCAAAATACTTTCACATTAAGAGAAGGCCCCCAAAAAACAATAACCACAACACAGAAAGCATAGATAACACGCTTACACACAAAAATATTTTGTCAAAATAAATATGAATATATTAGTTATAGTCAGGCCAATAATATTACATAGCAAGTTTATGATCAGCTTAATAAACAATGATCAACTTAAACAATGGAAAAATGACCCTGATCTTCTGCCCAGTCTGCTAGCAATAGTGATTTTAGATAATGACTGAATAAATATTCAACTTAATGTTAAGTAATTACTTTGTCATATCTTAACATTTAAACGATTACAAAGCATGGAATAAAGTTTATCCGCCAATACTTGAGTCACATTTTATCAAGTAATTGATCAAAGCAGCTGGGAGATTATTTCATTATACCCAACGCTTGACTTAATCAAATTAAGCAGAATTTAAATCATTTATGACTAAATGAAATGTTACACACTATAATTTTTCAAATATTTTATTGGTATCAGAGGCGTGACCATTTCACAATAACAATTTACAATACCATACATATACAAGTAAATATAATAACCAAACATAACCATTAACAGATTCAATAGGACAAAAAAAACACTTTCAACTTGTAAAAAAAGAAAACACTTGCCCTTCCCAGGTCGACCCGGGACATATTAACAAAGACTTTTGTTCCAAAACACTGGCTGGGCTCATATTAACAATCTTTAAGTACATTAGCGAACTCAAGCCAAATTTACATTGAATAAAACCATTGTATTTCTAAATACACAGTAACTTTTTTAAATGCATAACATTACAAATGTGATAAAAACTTTTTAGCTTATTTTTTTCTGACAATGGTGATGGACATAAATCAAAACCCTCCATTAAGTAATGAGACCCAGCCACCAGCAGAGAGAACTAGATAAAGTCTACTATAACATCTCAACAAACAAACAACAACTTGTACAAAAGTTAACATTATGCACCAAAATATTTTCAACAAATCGTAAGACAACCTTTTTTACTTTTCCCATTTTTCTTAAATTACATTTTTATAAAAAAAAATGACAACATCAAACAAATACAGATTAATACCATTTTTACAAATACCATTTTAATTGCCAATTAGCAACATTTTCTTTACCGTAATAGGCAGTGGAAATCATAAACCTCTTTTGAGGTAAATAAACACTTAACCCTACTATTTCATAGAGACAAAATTTGTTCAAGAGCTGCAGTGCAACAGGAAATTATCAATCTTCATATTCCAATACCTTAATGTATTAAATACAAACTTTTCAATACTACACTCATACAACAGAAAATTTTCTATAAGCGCAATGCATTCACACTTAAAAACATGTGTGCATGAATTGACTGACCTACAACATTTGAGCAAGTTCTTGAAAAACAAGTCTGTTATTTGGTCCACATTAGGCAAATAAAATCTTTTAACGAATCTAAACAAGATTCAGAAAAAAAAACATTTTATAAAAAATGTCAGAATACTATTAGTAATACAGTGCATTTAACTAACAGAAAGAATGTTCATTGAATGTAGGATCACACAAAATACTAGTACTACGTCACATTCACCAACCCATACATACATACACAAGATTGCTGACAAAAGTGTTTTCTACTATATTTAAACATACAATTAACACACAACATAATTTGTAACAACATAGACTACATACATTTAAATAACTACTTTATATAAAACTTAAAACATGTAATTTGCATAATTATTTACCAAGAACGAACAAGTTATCTTCAAGGCATTTTAATCATTTTTTTTTTAAGAAAGAAAATTACTCAAAGTTAACAAGCATAAAAAACTTAAGTACAAGCAGGGTTATTCAGACAAATTTATGGCAGATTATTTTTTTTATTCATTTACCTGGTTTTGTATAAAAATGCAGATGTATAATAGTAAAAAATAACCTCAATCTTGCAAAACGAAATATAAACAAAAGGCTATATAAAGCCTAAAAAGCACCTGACAAGTGATTGTTTGAAGTTGCTACAGTGAACAAATGGTTGCTATGACATTTAAAGAAGTAAAATAATGGGATTGATGAATGTTTTGATTGAGTATTCAAATTCTCCATAGTAATAACAATAACAATAGTATATTTTGTAACAAAATGGAAGATGAATTCATAAGTTTTGTCTCACAACATTCAAGCAGTTTATGACCATAAATAGACATATGGGTAACCTATATGATACAAGTTACACAAGCCATTTCATTTAGACACATCATTTAGCTTATATAAAACCTTCAAGACTTAACATGGATATGTGCAAAAATTTGTAAATATTTAGAATCAACTTCAACAGCCTTATTTCATTTAAACTATCTAGATAGAAAGCTAACAGTCTGTAATGATATTGTTTTTTTATATATCTAAATTTCATTATAAATTTAACAGGCAACTTTCTAACGTAGGAAGACACATTCTGGCAAACTACTACCAATGAAAAACAATAAGGCAGTCGGATTGTGTAGGTAAAGCTAAATGTCTACAAGGTTAAACCACTCAAACTATTATCATGTAACAATATGAGAGTAGAGTGGCATTTTTAATGCACATAAGCTTCAATGATGAATATATGTATTCTTATATCAATAAAAAATATCAAATGTCAAAAAATGCATTTAGAACACAGCAAAGCAGCTAGCCTTATTGTCCTTGTTAAGATGAGAGAAGAAAAGGGACACAACCATCAAGTACTGAACACAAATACATAACAACTCCTCTTTAAGTTACCTCCCTTGCAACAACAAAAAATTTCAACACATGCAAACTATTTAATATCATATGTACAAAATTTGTCACACTAATTCTAGGTAAAAATTTGATTAAAAAGAGCTGTCAACTCTTTACAAAATTAATTGAAAAGAAATAACTTAAATAAAAATGCATATATACTACAGCGTTATAGAAAAAAACAAGATACAGCATACATTTAATAGTACCACATAAGAAAAAAAACATGTATCAAATAAACTCAAAAATCAAAAAAATGTGTCTGCGCTACCAAACTACACATGAAAAATGTACAAAAATACTCATATAGTCATAATTATAATAATATATGTAATATATATCTAAGTTTGAAAAAGAAATAACAATAAAGTAGTGATGATGATGAATACAATGAACAACAACAAAAATGAGCAGGTTTTTAGAAAAAAAAACACTTCAGACTTCTTAGTCAAAGATCATGTTCTTTGCATTCAAATTCGTTTTAAAGTCATAAAAAATCCAGCAGGGAGCAATACGATAAATGGCAAATACAATATAAATGCATCTTAGAAAAAAACAGCCAAATTATACTGTTTAATTTACCAGTATAAAAATAAGACGAGTAACAAAGAATTTCGTGCACAATACAAACTACAAAGTATAAAAAAAGTTATCTAAATTTTTTTGCAAAATAACTCATCTTATAAAAAATCAAAACACCATTTAATTGGTTTACAAATTTTGTTTTAACAGAACGAGGAGATGACGATTTTTAGTCATGTAAACATTAGGCAAGGAGTTTAAAAATCAAGCAACAAATTATTGACTATTGAAAAAAACAAATATTTAAACAATTAATTATTAATCAAGATAAAAATTGCACTATTAACTTCAATGAAATTTGTCAACAAAATGCTGTCAATGCTTTCGGCAGGCAAGGAAGTAATAATCATAACATAGAAACATTCTATTTGGTAAAGCTTTGATATAAAAAAACAAATTTAACAAACTGACTACATGGATAGACTTTTGTTTTCCTTACATTATTTGAATGTCAAACATTTCATAATTATAAAGATTACTGAGCCTAAAAAATATTATTTTATTCTGTATGTTAAGGTATTTTTGAAGGGTGTCTTTTCAATACAAAACATAGAAAGATGATTCAATGACAACTTGGTACTGGAGGCCACATGAACACAGTGTTAATTTTCACACAAGAACACACATAACTGGCAGTTATAATTCACAATATCATTCAGGCTTTGACTAAACCTAATTCTAATCCAAATCAGGCATTGAAAAAAAATATCAACTTTAAAATCATGCATCAGCAAAATTTTCTACTTAGACCAAAAACACTAACTGATAATTAAGATGTATATCAGATGAACTATTTTGAATTGAAAAATAAATCGAAAAATACAAGAATGCTTCATTTGAAACTTAACAAGTAAATCTGTGAGCTAATGCTCACTAGTGATACCCCCGCCAAAATCTAAAAATATGCGACAAACAGGAAGTAGATGAGCAAGGAGCATGAAATCGCTTTACACCACATGGGACTATGGGATGAAGCAATATGCAAAGTATTAGGCTGCTGCATGTTATAGTTGCTGAGAAAACTGCGACGGAAATTTTGTAACGGACGGACGCACGCACGGACAAGGGTAAAACAGTATACCCCCCTCTTCTTCGAAGCGGGGGTATAATGAACTGACCCAATACATAAAAACCTGCTTTCAAAAATATTAACATAAAACCAAAAAGTCAAAGGGACAAAGTGATCAGGGGCCTGTAATAGCATAGGTCTTAGAAATATAACTGATTTTCTTTTAAAAAACTTATTTACTATAGTACTAAGTTAAAATTGTAAAATTTGATAACCATAATATGACCCCTGGCCTGTCAACTATGTCCAAAACGGCTCTACTAATTCTTTCTATCAATATACATTAACCAAGCACAATGAGTGATCAGATAAAATGTTTTAAACATCTCTCCATAGCACCATGAGAGACAAAGAGTGAGAGAGAGCAATCTATAACTGATGATATAATCCCTGAATTTCTGTAACAATAGGTAACAAGGTGTGAGTCAATGACTTAATGAATGACCAGAAATAATGACTCAGACATACAAAATAAAAACACTATCAATTATTCATTTAGGCCATGTTTCAATAATTTAGTTACGAGGATGCAATTAGTGTATTGCATAAAGGTATTTGATTATTACAGTTAAATTAATGAGTTTTCCTAAACTGATATTTTCTTTGTTTGTTCGAAGAGTCCATGGCATCTTATATCATATTGCTTCAAATCATATTAGAAATATTCATCAAATTAATAGATAACAAAAGCAATTAATCATTCCTGCTAATCACTTTTAACACTCAATCAGTAAATCTCACTATAGCCAGTTAATTAACAACTTTTAATAATCAAAACACAATATTCTCAAAAAAAATCTAACTCCATTATAAATTTCATATCCTAATGAATTCAAGATTAAATCATAAAAATAAAAAAAATTGTATAATTATACATTGATTCACAACAGGCTATTGTAAAGCAGATTCTCAGCCTTGCTTGACTAATAGTCGGTGAGTTATTTTTGATTGTAGCAAACATTTGTTATATTAATCAATATATGAAATGAGATGTTTCTGAATGAATCATAAAACAAGCATATCTGGTATTGGTATCAAGCATTCTATGGATTATGAGGATAAAATACGATATCACACAAGGATTTCAATATAAATATTAACAAAGCTAACTGATCAACATGATCACAATAAATGTATGGCACATACAACATATTGGATTAAAATAAACCCTAGTTTGCTTTGTCTCCACTAAAAGTAGACACAAAGACATGACGAGACATGAACTTTTGTGACCTCTGTACCAAGTGACATATCTATTTTTAGAACAAAGAAAATGCTGTCTATAAATAGAATTAATGCAAAAGGGAAATAATCCTGAACTGACTACCCTGTAAAATGAAAATCATAGTTATGGTTACTGAATTAACAAGGGTAATAATAAATAGAGTATTAAACAAAAAGAAAATAACATAAAAATCCTGAATTGAATATGGCAATAACATTAAACAGTAATCTCTTCTATTATGACTATATTACAAATAAACTACAAGGGAAGAAAGGGGGGAGACTAAGTCTAATAATATTGATACAAAATATTAATACCAATATTAAGCCTTTCTACCTCAGGGAGATTAACCGAGTCTTCAATTTTGTAAATAAGTTACAGTCTCAAATATAATTGTGACTACGTAAATAATAAGATTTTTTTGGATTTATCTTAATAATAAAGACTAATGCATGCTGAGGTAGGAAAATAATTCAGTATTTATGGTCCAGTTTGAAAATAAACTCAACACTCTATATTAAATAAAGTATGATAATTATTAAATTCCAAGAAGAAAAAAAACAACAAAAAACAAAGACTAAATAAAAACAAATAACTGCAAAAAAACGGTGAAAAATATTTGTCTATTTATACTGATTGTATTAACTAGAGAAAAAAACAAACAAAAAAGGGCCATAACCAGTTGAGAATTCTAACACAGCTCACAACTAAATTAAATTATATAATAACATTACATAACAAAAAAACAAAAAAATAAAGAAAGCTACAATGGCAATTAAATAATAGGCTGTGCCAAAGCACAACAACAGCAAACAAGATCTATCACAATACAAAAATAATCATAAAATAATCAACATTTTGTTCATAAATATAGAAAACATTATTACAACAAAATGGTGGACTGTAATGACATTATGACCTTCATACCCAGCACAAAAATACTGAGTATCAAATATAAAATGCATAAGCATTCAGATAAATACTGACCAAAAGAGTCTGCAAATTAATTACCATAGCAACAGCGACATTTCATGACCATGGTCAATTATCTGCTTTTTTTCCTAGCGTGTTTCTATGGTAACCAATGCTCAATTTTGCAGTTTCAACACCATGACTAGTAAATGGCACTTGGCCATACATGGAAACTACAGGGAGAAAAAAATGTATCCCTCTTCATTAACAAAACCAATCAGTAAAGTAACATCTTTGAAAATTGCTTAACAAAAATATCAACTGCTAACATCTAGCACATGAAATCAACATACTCTAAACCGATATCATCTCAAAAACATAATTTGACGAAGTCTTTCCATTAAGTCTTTACATAAAGCTTACTACAAGTCCTCATCCAAAACTTTGAAATACTCTATGGCAAATCCAACCAACAAGAAATCTCAAACCTATGATAACAACGTCAAATGATAAGTGTTTGCAGGGTTTGAGAGCAAACACTAATCTGTGATCATTCTTCTTACATACCAAGGCTCGGAATCTGGGCATATCTGTAAATATACAGTCTATAATCTTTACTTGCTAAAACAACTGAACCATCATCCATGAGAGCCACATCGAAACATTGTGCATGCTTTACTTTGCTTTCTAAGGCATTTATCAACTGTCCATCTTGTGTAAAGATGGTCAAGTTGAAGTTGTTATGATTATCAGCGACAAGAATTTCTCCTTGATTATTGATGCCAACACCTATGGGGTAATTTGTGATTCCTTCCCCACCAATCTGACGAAGGTATTGACCTTGGTAGTTAAACACTTTGACACAATGTGCACGATTGTCACTAATGAAGATTTCTTCTTTATCATTCACCACCACACCATTAGGAAACTCTAGATGCTTCGAACAACCAAACTTATGCAAGGTGTTCCCATACTGGTCGAAAATAATAACACGCATCACCTTGCATTCAACAATGATAATACGTCCCTTGTTGTCGATGGCAACACCTCTTGGATGTTGAAGAATATTGGCCCCAAATTTACGAACAAATTGTCCATACTGATTGTACACCTGTATTTGGTGTGTTGGACTTCTCTCAGTGACGATGATGTCACCTGATGGTTTAACAGCAGCAACACGATTAGGATACAGTAATTGGCCGTCACGTTTACCACATTCACCAAACTGGAACTTGAAGCGACCTTCTTTGTCAAATATCTGTATGCGATGATTATTTGTGTCTGCTACGACAATATCATTCTGTGCATTAACAGCGACTCCACTTGGTTCAGTAAATTGACCTTCCATGACACCAAACTCTCCAAACTTACAATGGTAGATCATCTTCTGGCGTTTAATCTGAGATTTTGGTGGGTAAAGATTGGTCGAGATCAACTTGCTAGTGATATCCATGATAGGATAGCTACTGGTTGAGAATACATCAATACCATTCTGAAAGATATCTAAACCACCACTTGACCATTTCTCATACAAGTTGCTATCATTGTTGGTTGAAAATGAATCAGAAGATGGGAACAGCAGATTATTTGTGGAATCAAACTGGTTTGAAGTTGACCCAAAGTTACTTGTGGTCACTGCATCAATACTGGTTGGATCAAATAAGTGACCGTTGAGCTGGCCATTCATCTGATTGTTGCTTAGAGACACTGGAGGTGGAGTCAACGATGATACAACGCCATTCGGACGAGCGATTGGTTGAGGTTTTGGGATGATATGTGATATATCGCTGGGTCCCTCTCTTACATAACCAAAGGTGTTTCTGACTCCAGTTTGGATAGCTTGAAAATTGGATATAAATTCAATATCATGGTAGCTCTCATTCTCTGTGTCTGGTGAGAAGTTGAACAGATTCTGAAATCTCTGCTCAACAAGGTTCTTAAACATCAAAGCTTCTGGCATAGTGGCAAATTTGGTGATTTTATCAACAAATTCAGTCCCAACATAAAGTTTGTCAATGTGTTCCTGAATTTTAGCACCTAGATTGCTTATCAAAACTTGTTTGCTGTTGAAAGCTTGATCTAGTTCTTTCAATGACTCTTGTTTACGTTCTTCAAGCATGGCTCTGTAGAAGTTATAAGTATCATTAATATCATTCTGGGCTTTGTGGTACTGAACTTGTAGACGACTTGCAATATGCTCAATGCTCTTAGATGTGGTTTTTAATTCGGTGACTTTCATTTTTGCGTCTTGTTCAATCAGGTGCATCTGAGCAATCTGTTTGTCTCCTGTGTCTGATAGAAACTGGCAATCATGTCCACGACCGTGATCAAAGACGGTACATTCCTTGCATATAGGTAGAGAACATGTCTTACAGAAGAACTTTAAGTCTTCCGCTTTATGACGAGGACAGTACAACGGTTTTTCTAGTTTACCATTCTCTTTGTTGTTTTTAAGATCAGTAAGGCTACTAACTCTATGTCCTTCGAAACAATGCATAAATTGGTGAGCCATCACACAGTTAGCACATAAAAAGTTAGCACAATCAAAGCACCTGGCTACAGCATTCAAATCTTTACTCTTACAGCCAGTGCAATGTAAGGCACTTGTGTCAAGCGCAGTTTTCTCTAGTAGATTACTCACAGCATAGTCGGGCATCAGGCTACTTAATCCATTAGCACCGAGGAAAGTATCTTGGTGACATTCAGGACAGGCAATTTTGTCAGGCAGTTCCTGTATTTTTTCCAAGCATGGTTGACAGAATGTATGAAAGCAACTTAATACTTTCGGAATAGAGAAGGTCTCATGACATAATGAACATCTTAGGTTTGGATTTCCAGCAGATTCCATTTCTGAGTCAGAGTTAGATGCAGTAGTGACAGTGTCACTCTGTGAAGGTGTTGGGGATGCCATATCTGTATCAAAACAATCACTTTCAGCAGATTCTGAAAATATAAAACAACAATATTAAAGCCATAGTTTAGTATATAGTACAAAATATCCATGTTTCTAGATACCATTTTGGGAGAGAACATGCAGAAACATTTAAGAGATCCTTCACTTCTGCTTATAATTCAACTTGGAGACAATACTATAATACTTTCATATATGTCAGAGTCATCTGTATTTGGTAATCCAGGCCTGTCATTGACAACATTTCCTGGAGCCTTTTAAATCTGAAAATACTATGGTAACTAATACACAAAGAAGACAACAGATGGAATCAAAAGCCTGAAATCAGGCCAAGGCCTGAAAATAGCAGGCCAGTAAACCCCCCCCCCTGTGAAATGATTGGGAAAACACAGTATAAATGACAAAATGAGTATCATTTGTCAATCTCAATAAAGCCTTCATATCAGAAAATATGACAACTAAGCATTATTCAAAAGTGCAACTTCACAATGAAAGAGAATTTCTCTTCCTTCACCTGACCTATGACATAAGATATTTATACTTTTTATAACTGTGGTTAAACCATCTAGAACCTTCTACTTGACTTAATCATTGCACTTTTTTGATATCAAACCACACCTATTGAACACTCTTGAGATTCTTGACACAAAAAAGTACAGTTCATACAACCCTCTTGACCTGCTTAGTAATAATTATTGAACCGATTTCTTCATAAAAATACTTTCAAGTTAGCAGCCATTAATTATATATATACTAGTCTTTATGTTACATTACTAAATAACATTAGAATAAAAAAAAATTAATTGCAGTAACCAATATAGTATTTTTTATGAGCCACAAGAGAGAATAGTCTGAAAGGGTGTAGTATAGAGATATGTTAACCTTTTTTAGAACTCCATCCTCAAAATGGGGATAGTTAAACAAAATGAAACTGCGTTTATATACAAGTTTTCATACTAGAACACTAAAATCTAACCGGAATGTATGTATTTTGTAATACTTTTATTTTTGTTTTTTTCTAATTTGAGGAGAGAGATCACAAAACTAGCTTTTAAAGCTATCTTCTCAATCCTCTCTTTTGTAATATTTGACCATTACTTTGTATATATATTTATGTTTGTATTTACCGAAATAAAATATTGTTTAAACTAAATATTGTACATTTTAAATGAATTTATAACTTATCACATCACTCAACTCACATTGATGATTATAATGTTCAATATTTATGTGTAAATAAATCATCGGTATCAAATTACAGAATAGATGATAGATCATTGACGAACTTATAAAAAAACAACAAATTAACTTTCACCTTTTAGTTAAGTGCATTTACTAATTCATGAAAATAAACAAGGTTAAAAACTTGACACTTAATTGTCAACAAAAATCAACACTTAACAAAAAACTTTGATATACAGGTGATGGATAAAGAACCTCAAAATTGCAATAAAAATTAACCAAAAAAAATAAAAACAAAGACAAAAAAGCTATAGTATGATTAAAGATACAAAACAAATATAAACGAAAGTTTTCACCTCTGAAGAGACAGTCTATATCCAACGTCCAGAATAAATCCCAATAATCATTAAATTGTTTAACATCAATTTTCTTCAAACATATTTCATGAATATCAATCAGATTCAAACTATTTACTTCAAACTCCATAACAATTAACCAAAACTTTGTACGAAAACCAATTTCAATATTTTCCACCCAAACTCAATTTTTAAACTGAATATTCAAATTGTAAAACAAACTATTTAAACCCCCAGAAATAAGTATGTACATGTTCATTTAAATAATGTCCCACATCATTCGGTAAGCATTATTAATTCATTATTATCTATTTCCCCAATATAACGGACAATCACCAAACACATTTTTCACTCAATGAAACGTTCAACTTTATGACATGTACTTTTTTAAGACTATTGACCTCTGGCTGTAAACATACATTCAGTGGATAGATTAACAGTGAGTAAATTTAAGACAAAAAGTTCACTGCCACTTATAGTTAACATTAGTTTGGAGACCTAAATTCAATACATGCCATCTCCAGTTGAAAGAAATGCAAGAAATTACTGAAGGAAGCTCTGGCAGACATGGAAGCCGAGACAGAGACGGATCAATATCTTATTATAATATATAGCCTACATTTACACACAAAGAAACAGAAAACAGGAATACGAGAATTTACCAAGAATATGAAATCATCAATGTAGAGGAATATAAGACTTAGTAAAATAATTACAGAAATTCTCCCGAATACATTGTTTATACATTTACAGTGTTAATATACTCTTTATGATCTATCAATAGCCCCTTACTATCACTGTATCAACAACTAATCAAAATGTCAACATTTTGAAGTGAATGACCAGTGAGTTATCAAACTTAGATCAAAATGTTAATTGATTCTATAGCTTTAAATCATAAAACTAAAGCTGAACACAACTAATACATCAAACTGCCAGTATAGAGTGCAATGTTGACAGACAAGGCAAGATTAGGACAAAAACTTGTGCAATCTTTTGCTAGCAGTAGAATGTCATGAAACGAAACTACTGAGATTTGTAGAGGAACACAAACAAGATTGAACTAGTATTATGTAATACAGGGATTTATATAAGTTCTATATTAAAGCTTTTATTTACATTGAGCAAATAAATAAACAAGGGTTTATCTTACTATCAGTAGGAGTTGGGGTGTATGGTAGAGGCCCTTTATGTAGGGAAAATTATTAAGACATTAAATGGGGCCTTTTAAGTAAGGGGATATAAGTTAACTGAGAAAAGATACAAATGAAGAGTAAATAACACATACAGCCATGCCTTTATAGACAAAACAATTAATTAACAACTAATTAGCTATAGAAATCTTGAAAAGAAAACCTAATACAATCTGATCAGTTGAAAAAAGATTATATAAGCACTATAGTACAGATGGATCTAATATTTCACTAAAACCAATGTTTATACCTAGCAGTGACCAAGTGAAGGAGATAATGTAAAGATAATACATGAAATCAAGCTTGTAACATCAATTAAACTACAAGTGAATAGTGACATCAATACTGATAAGAATTTAATTGTATAAACCTGACCATCAATGACTAACACAGCAAGAGACATTAGTCTCAATATCAGACAAAAATCCCTACAGCTGATTGACCATCACTCATACATTCATCTGTCATCATCTTAGTCTGCAAGTCTAGTACTAGTGAAAATTGTATCTGCTCATAGAACAATCTCCGTAAACAGAGATCCTGTTCTACTCGCGTTGTCGTACTAGATCTCTACTTAGTCAATGCAAGGTCACGTCGAGATGAACTTTGTGTCGACCAATCAATGCGTAGCTTTCATCTAGACGAAAACACTATTAATCACATTTTGATTTCGTAATTTCTATTTTTAGACCAATGTTTGCATGCAAATTTAACAGCGGTATTATTCACAGTCTGCGATTGGGTGGCTCATTTCAAATTGCGTGACGTAGACGATGTCAACAAGTTACGTATCATAACAATTTCGTCATGAATATTACGATGAGAAAAGGTCACCTGAACGTGACCTTCGTTTGGAAAAGGCCAGATCTAAATTAGCGAGTATGCAAGCGGTAAAATTTTAGATCGGGTTTTAATCAGATTGCTCATAGTAAAATTACCATATTTCACATCAACAGGCTCGTTGATGATTTAGTCAAATATTATAAAAACACAATATTTGGGCTAGAGCTAGTGCCATTAAGATTCAATTTAGATTTGGAACCCATGATTTCCATTTCAATACTGGCCATTAAATGTGTGTAACTTTGTTACTATCATAAAAGCCTAAGTGCATCTAATAAATTATTTGCACAGACAGTGAGCCAGAGTTCTCTTTGTAGCATTTTTCTAAAGTTTATAACATGATTTTATTTATTGTTTTAGTCACTTTCAACAAATCAGTTCCAGTATTAGTATTTTAGCTATAATAATAAACTACTGATAGATAAATCAATATAAAATTTCATTTGGTTTATTGATCCTTGTTCTGAAAAAAATGATAGTTTCAGTAACCATTTTATTTTATCAGAAGTGGTTAGTTTTACAGATCTGATGTATATTTAGAAAAATTATTCTATGAATTGGATTAAATGAAAAATGAATGATCTATCATGAGAAAAAAACATTTGTATAAAATTTACTTTTTAAGTAAATGTTTGCAGCCCTAGCAAGTTGAAAGTCGATGCAAAGATAGTCAAAACCGATTAAAACCTAAGTCATAAAAACAAAATGGCAATGTTATAAGTAAGACTAAACAATTTTTATTTTACATACTTAAACAAATAAACAAATAAATAAGAAAAAAATCAACAACTCCAGAAGTAAACTTTGAACTCAAAGGGCAATTTCATAAAATGATCTAATGATAAATATATTCATAGATATCCTTCTGATATTTTCAGGATAATTCTAGCTTAACAGTTTTCCATTAATAAGTTCTGAAGTGTGGAAAAGAAATCATTGCAAAACAATACTAAGTCTTGAAACTAAATATATATCGACCATTCGTATACCATAGCTTTGATTTACTAGTAAACAAGCAACAGGGGAGCAGAGCAGTGAACCGCAACATAAAAACTTGGAAATTAGTCACACAAAACAAACTTTTGATCATTTTTTATTCATCAAAAAACTATGAACAATTAAGCTGACAAATTTATTTTATTCATCAAAATAAAGGAACATCAAAAGTAAAATTAATTAAATCCCTTTTAAAGGGACATGCATACAGTATTTAATGACAGTAAACTCCATAAAATTCTATAATAAGATTCATCATCTGTATAAAAAACAAAGACATCTTAGAAGAATGAACATCACAGCAACTATCAAACATATGGTTTAAAAAGGTCAGTGACCACAGAGTGAAATCTAAACAAAAATTGTACTTCATTAGGTCAGTGCTCTCAGTCTCATATGTTCTCAAGGTTGGTTTTTATGAATTGATAAGGTGGGTGAATAAATAAACAAGAAGCTTTTTTTACAATATAAATAAAGCATTTAGTGGCATTCAACCTTTGTGTCAACTGCCCTAAAACTAATTTTCAGCATTTCAGACCTCTAGATTAGCTTTAGAAATGGTTATGCAAGAAATGTAGGAACCAAAATTAAAACTAACATCATAGACAGGGATATAATTCTGACAGTTCATAATTTGTTATATTCTGAGTCATAAAAAGTAAGCAGACATAAAACATACTTTAACTGTGTAAACAGAAAGGGATCAGTGACCTTTCCAGTATTAACAATTAAGCAACTTTTCACCTATTAAGTGTTATCAATAAGTTGAACTCTTCCCAAGTTAAAAGCAATGACAACTGTGCTATCACGTTGTCAACAATCACACTGTCAACACATGATTAATTGAACAGAAGAAAAGTTACAGACTAAAATAAATATGATAAATAAAAATATTGATTATTTGTGACAGTAACATTAACTCTGTTTTTGTAGTGTAAAACAATACCTGATATTATTCTATGGTGCCAACAAAAGGTCAATGCCAAGACTGAAACCTAAGAAATAGTTAACAGGAATATAATAACCTATTTAAACATTATTATCATATCACCTAAAGAAATCCTGCCTTATTTATATTTAGACATATATGATATTCATCAGCAACTTTATTAATTTATATTAAAAGAATAACTTATTCAGTTAAATCATAACTAGTCAAGCTTGTGAAGACGTTTAATAATTTAATTATCAATGATTTTAATGTAAATTTATGACTTTAAATCACTATTCTTTGTACTGAATTTACATGTATAAATGGTTGATCAAGAGATTATAAATATGCATTATCTCAAAACAGAAAAAGGTTAGTCAGTTTCTGTTTTGATAACAAACCACAAAGAAGGCAATAAAATGCTAGCTCATAATTATGAAAATACATCAATGTTAAATTATTGATATAACTAACATAACACACAAAAGTACCCAATTTTCTATCTGAATAAAAACCCTTGATGTTAATTAAGTTAAGAATTAAGTTAAGAGGGAATACAAAATACATTAACACAAAACCTATCACATACCATATAATCATAGCAATAATAGCAATAAGCAATGTGTACAAGGGACAGATGGCAAGCCATCTCTTTTAAGACCATGTCTTCATTTATTCATGACAAGTCGAGGTCTTTGTTAGCAATTTAATTGATTTCTAGACAACTGACAAACGCGACCAGCTGAGTCATCTTTATTTTTAGCTTTTTTTGTTGACAACATAAACAAAGGAATCATAAAGTATGACAATATTAACAGTTAAAAAGCATTACTCAATGCAAGTTAAAAAAGAAGAGAAATTAATATGCAAATAAGGTGTGCTGTAACTTTTGTCGCACAATTAGATAACAAAAGCTTTGATAACCACACAATAATGTATAAATTGTACTTGATTCAAACAAAGGAAAAATGATCTTGATCAAACCATTACATGTATAGACAGAGCACTACTAGACTTGTATGATGACCTTGAATTTGTTATTTACAATATTTGTCATTGATCATTGAATTGATTTTCGTACAATTCTAGTTTTGATTTACACAGACAAATTTTGTGAGAAGATGTATTTATACAATAAATTTGAAAGCAATAAATTATGAATAATTTAACTTAAAATTTTTTCACTAGTTATTTATGAAAATTAGCCTACATTATGTTTATCTTTACAATATTTTTAAAAACATTCACAGTATAAACTCGTGTCCACATAGGATAAACAAATGTCTTCATAAAAAATGTGTAACAAAAATTCTAACCTAAAAAAGCTAAAGCAGCCTAAGGAGTAACAGCTGTAAAACTTCTACCCTCATTACAAATTTAGCACATCATTCAAAAGCACACAAAATACTATCCACACAATAAAGTGCAACATCTCTGATTGTTCTACCATGTTTTATCACATATGTGTTTACAGTGAGCAACATTGAGCTAACAGATGAGTAGAAAATACTCATCAGGGATAAAGTATGCAGCTTAATGCAAGACAGCAGTAGATTTCTCCGGGGAGTAAATTGCAAAACATTTAATGTATTTCCTTTCTCCGGTACATACACGTAAATACCTGAAACCCAGTGACATTATATATCTAGAGATGTAAATCAAAACATTTTGTTTTAACTGTTCTCATGAGAAACAACACAAGTAACCTAGAACAAAACATTGGTAGAGAGAATCAATAAATATCATCAGTTTATTAGATTGTACATGCAAAGAAACTTTTAATAGACTACATAGAAAATGGAAAATATAAGAAGAAAACCGTGAGTCAAAACAATGACACTGGTAACTTGAGACTCTGAGACCATGAATAACCATTAATGATAAAAATATAACCATAAAGTAGAATCTAAATACAAGAGAAAATTGTTCCAAGAAAAGAATGGAAAATAATTATGGAGCCACACAAAAAATCAGAATAAACAAGAGATTATTAGAACTTAGTATTTTGAATAATAGCAAAAACAGCAAAAATATCGGGATTTCAATTAACTTGAGTAACTTTTTGCATTTCTTTTCTCCTGTTAATAAATCCAGAAAAAAAACAGCATCATACATATTTGGAAACAAAAGTGAAATAAGGTGAAGTACTAAATCTAGTTCAACCCGCATTTTGAAGAGTTTTACTTACGAGACAAACTGGAAAATTAACCAATTAAAATGTAAGAACAAATTGAGACAATTCAGAAAATGCCAAGATGAATAAAACGTCAACAAAACAAAACATATATCCACTATCTAGTCTAAAATCTTACAAATACTTGATAATAAAACAGCAACTGTGTCAATTAAGAAAGCAATAAGATCGGATGAAATTCCTATCATAGCAGTAATTCTTGACAATAAATTGCAAGACAAGCTGTAGTTGATTGATACATAAATCAGTAAGACCCATAAAATAAGTCTCCATAGATACAAAACAGGACTAAAACATATCAAATTTTATCAACATACATGAAACATGCAATGGGATAAAATGTTAGTAAAATAGGTTTTACCAAATACATTGTGTATTTCATACTAACAGTGACTTTGCCGCACCTTGTACAAGGAATGTTACAGCAAATAAAAATCTATACTAACACTTGGTTGACATAATTACCTCAAAGTTATAAAAACAGACTATCAAACCCAACCAGTTTATTTAAACAAGTATTGTAAAATTTCATGGTTTGAAGATGTAGGTCACAATTTAATACTAACTAACATTCATTCATTACAACTAGAAAATTCTTACACAATTACAAATCATATCCATACATAAAATGGGATTACCCGACAATATTTACAATAGATTTAATAACAAGTCTTAGTGTCTATACATATATTGCACTGTGCGACACTGTTCCATCCCGTAACATAAAATAATAAATACACGCATGTAATAGAGTGTAAAATATATTATTAGTCCTAAGAAATAAAACCACAATGAAAGTACAACATGCACACACTCCTAGTTTAATGAATTATGTTTTCTATAAATTGGTCATGTTTTATAATAAAATCGGTTTTTACTGAAAGCATTTTCAGCATGAGAGAGAAACTAACTTTATGAAATACTTTTGAGCTGACACAAGAACAGCATGTTATTATGAAAATCAGCACCCTTGTTTGCTCTAAATTGAAAAAGTCGTACAACAATACCACCAATGGTGTAAACTATTACTCAAGCTAGTAAAAAATAACAAGTACATGTAAAAGGCTATATTGAAACTGTATAAAAGTAACTCACAACTCCATGAAAAGATCAGGTCACTAGCTTGCTTATTGCATGGTTAAGAGTATAAAATCAAAACATAGACAATAACAAACTGAAGGTAAGTTTCATTATAAGTACTCTCAGCGTTTCCCAGTAAATTCTGTTAAGTTTGATACAGTATTCAACATCTGGTGGCCTTTGTCAATGAACCATAAACACAGCTGCCTCAAGAATTAAACAAGAGAGTGTAGAGGATGTGTATAATACACAAACTTTGACAAGGCAAAAATATTTTCCATGAAATATATGAAGCCAGGCTTAGATTCTTAAACCATGAGAAGTTAAGTATAATGATACTATGTGTACATGAACGTCATTACAATAATAACAAATTAACGAGAGACAATTAAAGTCAGTTTGGATACATTGTTTTATGCATTGCACTAATCTATTACATAAACACAATGAAAATGAAACTGTTTCTGACATGAATAATAACTGCTGGTTGCTGGAATTTTCCATCTCAGTCAGTTTGCAGGGAAAATCTGAGTGGCTATGGAATTGGATCATTCTTCATTTTTTAACATTAACAAGAAAAGGGCCTGCGTTCAATAAGTGATGAAGGATTTGCAAATTCACAATCTAACAGAATTAAATGCTTATTCAGCATATTTGCAACAAAGCAGCTTATAAAATATACATTGTAAGAACAGAATAAAACCAAAGAAAATGAACTAGAATAAATCAGTCTACAGCACTAAGTGTTTAACCACAAAATGTACATGTCTGTAGTCATTTATAAAATTCATAATTCTTTCCCACAAACTTATACATATAAAATTCAATAACCTAGCTTCTCATAAACAATGGTAGAACACTGTTATATCAAGTTACTATTTCATAGACACCAACAGTAGACAATTATATTTACTAGACTTTAAATAGCCTTCTCTTCTTCTACTCAAATGACTTTAGGTGTATTAATGATTGTCTGAAATGAAATCCAGACAGTTCACATTACAAACCATCTCAAAGGAAAATGGTCAATCTTGAAACAGAAAACGGTGAATACAATTATGAGCCTTTCCTAAAGGAAATCATTGAATAGCCAACACCATTTTGACAATGTGTAAGAAACCAAATTGTTCAACAGTATGCACCAAGACATGTGCAGCATCACACGTCGGGTACATCTTGAAATTTGAATGCCCTGAATTCTGCATATTTATGAGATTTTTACAGTATACAAATTGGCAATTAAAGAACATTTGAAATCCTTAATTCTGGAATGACCCAAAAACCTTTCCTCCATGGATCAATATATACATTAATCTTTACAAAAATGTCCTTTATCAATTATGTATGATTTAAAATACTTAAGATAAAAATATTCTGATCTTTGCTCATCAAGAAATTATGAGATCAGCTAAAGCTCTAATATAAAACAAAGAAATATTTATCATAATTTCATTTTTTGTCACAAAGAATCATTATAGACAAGTACATTTTTCAGATATTTTAGGTATTTACAGAGACAAAATTTTAACTACCATAAACCACAGTCATATTCCTACAGTCATTAACATAGTTTAAACAGAATCAAATATGTACCATGCATACAATAACAGACTGTTTTTAACAATTTACATATTTTTGTCATCTGTATGATTACATGAAGTCAAATCTCAGATGGTCAAAAAGGTTAGGACATATCCATACTTGGTTTGGCAAATAGACAGCAAATTCTAACAGATTGGGTGCATCAGTGCAATGCATGTTTCTAGATAGAACCAATTGCATGACAAAATGCAGTGAAAACGGTAATATTGTCTACACTAATACAGTTTACTTAGCTGTCTGATCCTCAAGACTTAATCGACATAAACAGTCAATAACAGATTGAAAGACAATATGAATGAAAGAAAAATGATTCTTTGTAAATAAAGGGTTATTAAGGAGAGCTTCAAAATTTCTACACTTGTAGATACCTATAAGTATCAACACCGTGTGACCTACATAAAAATGAAAACAAAGTTTTGTTTACAACTCGGCTTGAACCAGTTACAACAAGAAATGATAAAGTATTTTTCATACAAAATGATAAATGAGGTTTGAGAGAGACTGACACTGCCAGTCACACTAAACTAGAAACACCAGACATAGAACTAGAGCGTTAAGCTGTCAGAGACTACACTCTTGCCAAGCCTTACTTCCCAAGAGTCAATCAGTCTTTATCATCTAAAACACAGAAACAAGTTAACCACTAATTGGTATGATATGGAAGCAAGTACTTGAGAAGGCAATACTTTTATGAAACCACAATGAGAAAATGACATAACATCTGTCCAATTTACATGGTGCACTGCTATAAGCACTATATTCCATTTTAAACTAATAAAAGCTTTATATTCCCAAGTAAAATACCATTTACGTTAAACATGGGATGGAACATTCAAAGCGTATTATTGAATAAAAACATTTTTTCATGCAGCACAACCAAATGATGAAATATTTTATAATGTTGATAAATCTACAACCAGATAATTGACATCTGTAGGGAATTTACAGTGACTAAAATTATAGTTATTCTTTCGGTATAGACAGATACTTGTTACACTAGGGAAAAGTGAAGTATAGTTTTCATTTTGCTATATTATAAGTTAGCAAGCCAGACCATAAGAACAAAATCTTACCAATACACAAAAATCTAAAATCTTGTTTTAATCAGCCATTCATTAAGTGCATAGAGTCTAGAGAGGCTATATTTGTTTACAGTTAAGCAATTTGACCACCAATCAAAACCATAAGATCTACACCTCAGTGAACATTAATCCAACAGCTCAGTTCAGACTTGCTTTAGACCTTTTGTTATAATCCAGTAGGATTTATCACAAAAGTAAATCTCAAAATCTGAGCTTAGAATCTTCACATCAACTGTTTTATACAATAGTAGCTTGTAACTGAAACCCTTACATACAATACAGCCCATACTGTTCCACTCATTAAACTTAGTTGACTTCATAATCGTATACAATTATACCATTAAAATGACTTGAAACTTAATCAATACAGCTATGCTTATTGTTTACATTTTTTGTGATCTAACTATTAGAGGATCACTTATATCCAAAATAAAAAGAATGTAGTCGACAACTCCATGACTCATAAAGGACTAAATAGGGTATACTTGACAATTTTAACTTTCAATATTCTTTGTTTTCAAATGGCTCTCAAGTACTCTAGAGTACTGGGTTATTGTTAACCAAAATTACAACTCTTAACAATATAACAATGTACTGATAGCATCAGTGAAGTCTTTATTTCATAACTAAGCAGGTCACACAATCTTCTCGACAAGTATCAACCATTAAATGCAAGTTATCAAGAATTAAGAGGCCAAAAAGAATATTTTTGAAACTGAAATGTTTATTAAAAACAAAACATACTTCTTCCTTCTCTGTTAAGAAGTGAAAACATTTCTTTGCTGACAAATCAAATCCTTGTAACTTTTCTTTTTGGAATTGATGTTACAAGGTTTTGACTCGACTTTTTTTCATTCATTCAGATTTTAAGAGGAATTATTACACAATAAATAGACTATATTATAAAGCTGATTATTTCATACTTTTTTATAGACCAATACTGTTCATAACAATAAAAACAGCTTTAAGTATGTTTTGAGGTTAAAAAGTCAAGAGTGATAAGAAATCAACATTTTTACATATATTGAACATAAATAATTCAGCCCATGGGCTATAACTACAAGACACCAAGTATACATTAACTTGCAAGTAATATTGCCTAAACAATTGTGAATAAACAAAAATGTAAAATACTATCATAAGTATATAGAAATGAGGTTAAATGACTTTTAAGGCTACAAAATAATATCAAATCTCAATGTAACACAATTATCAGAAAATCAAGTACTGGGGTATCTTCAACCATCAATAAATGGCCAGTAAACAAATATGAATTCAGAATAAGGAGATATCAGTATCTAGATAAGAATAACAATTGGGAGTAAGGTTTCGATAGCATTCCTAAAATTCCTTTCAAATACTACGTATATTCATACTATAATTTGACAACTAGTAGCGTCAACCTAGAATGAAATATTTTTAACCATACATAGTAACATACATAGTATTAAGTTTTGAAAAAGAGAAATTAATATTACAAGTGAAGACTGATAGAATGAACTAAGTATGGTTAAATGTCTGTATTTCAACCACATATTTAAACAGATCTATGTGATCAAGGTTTACATACCTATCAGTATTATAGATGATTAAATAGTGAATCATACAATTCTGTGTATATATTTTTACATTGTTTACATAACAACTAAGATGATCAACATGTACGTCACTTTTTTGTTATATCTACACTTTAAAAAATACATGTTAGAATAAAAAACAGTCAAAATAAATATGCAGAATGAAAACTTTCAAATCATTACATTACATTACACAGATTAATAACCGAGGAGTAACAATTAACAGACCAATAATATGACACACAAGATTATAATCAACCAGTAAGTAACTAAAAATAGAAAAGACAACAAATCTTGAGTTTGATTTCATGATAAACAACTTCTACATGAATAACATGCAGTAAAGGTTTTCATAGCAAGCAAAATCAACACAGGCCAGTATAATCACCAGTTGACAATCACTCACATTTGAAACAACTGAGACACAGAATCAAATACCATAAAATTAAAATCTTACAACCCAATCAACCTATAGAAAATGCCATATAAATCTATTTACACAAAAACATAAGAGAGTAAGGAGAATCTCTGAATACAACAAGAAAAACTTAAGACAGATCTAGTCAGAAAACATGTCATAAAGCTGAAATAAAATCTTTATATCTAATAAAATTGATACTAACAATTAATGACACTATACGGCCAAACATTCACAAGCATAACTTATATCTTTTTAATTTGGCACTATTTCTTTTATAAAATTAATTGTACAAGATTTCCTGGAAAATGCTCTTTTACCAGTACTAGTATCCTTTTTCAAAAGATGTCAACAACTTCTCTCTCGCTCTTTCTCTCCATATGAAGGAAAATTAACAATAACATTATCGTCGAAAATTTGATGGATTGATATGACCAGTAGCTACTCAGAATAAAACCTGGATTAAATAATAGAAAATGCTAACAAAAGAAACAAGAATTTATTCAAGATAAAAGATACACTTTTCAAACTTATGCTCACGTAAATTTACTTAAAAAACTATGAACACAACTCAATGTCGAGGCTAGAGCAGAGATTTCTAAATCAAGATCATCTTAACACATTAGCTAAGAAAAGTATTGTCAGCTTCAAACAAACTCAAATGTGATATAGGTCAAGTTCTTTCCACTGTCAATTAAAAAGTGATTAAGAAAAGTAACAAGAACATAGAAGTTGTCACCTAGTACACTAATAAGTTTATACAAAGAGAACAATTATGAAAAAAGACTTAAAAACATTAGTACATTTTTACAAATGTAATAAGTGATGGGTCATCTTACATAAACATTTCCTAACATGAAAGTAAATATCATACTTACTATGAATCTTAAGGATAAATTGATAAAAATATTAGATTCAATCATAAGGAAAATTCACATTATATTAAAACAACTTGTAATATCCAAATGTCATCATATGTAGGTTATCACTTATGAAATGACAACAATGTCTTTCTAAATAAAGCCAGACTCTTTGTTTGTAACTATGTCAACAATAAATGGACAATAACAAAGAGCAAATATCATATTTCATTATAATAAACTACACAAACCTTGGCGACAATTATTTCTCATCTCACTTCACTAACAATAACAATTATCCAATCCCCACCCTTTATGTTTTAGAAAAAAGCTGGCTAAGAAAATTCTGTTTTCTTTGTCTTGATAAACACGACTATGAAACCAAACTGGCACTACAACTGAACTGTGAGTCAGAAAGAAACACTCAGAATGTGTGATTCATCAGGCCTTCCTACCTACTAAGAGTTTAGTCACATAAACTCAAATAGCCCAACAGTTAAGTTTATTGTAAGTCATTTTGTACAAGATATTAGTAAAAATTCATGGGAAATGGTTCACTGACACAAGCTTTGAAAGAAGGTTTTCGGAATTTTCCTTTTCTCTGATTTCTTTCTTCGAGTAAACAAAGGGACCTCGCAGATGACATGAACTTAATTTCGACCAATCAGAGAGCGCGTCAGCAATCGTTCCGTGCTTGATCATGTCTGCAAATTTGACAAATGGTTATACGTAACCCATTTGTTTGCAATCACAATATGAAATGTCATCTCACTAGCATTGACATATTGAAAGAGAAACACTTACTTGTGTAAAATGTACAGCTAAACAATACAGTGCATCCAATTTAAAGCAATCATTTCAATTTAAGTTTTGTTATGATGGAAAAACATAGGCGGGTTTGAATGTGAAAGAACGTGCATCCTCAAAATTTTGCAGATCGCCAATTAACAGCGAACGATCGGCGAAATTAGCAAGCAAACATGAAACAAAACTCTATTATTTATGTAGACAAATAATTGCAGAATGTCAGTACTTACAATTCTAGTAAATATCAGCGAATAATTCTCATTTGGAAGACATGTGCTAGCGTCCCGCCATGACAAAGAACAGTTTGCCTCGTTCTGAACATGAATACCTAATTGCATTAATTAGCTCAAAGCGCCACCTATTCACGCACCTTACGAATTGGCGCCAAAATACGAACAACATAGAGTTCGGCATTATTTAGTGATAAACGGTCATCGGGGTATCGGGGTATATGTCTCTGTCGTGGCTGAAGTATAAAACTAGATAAAGGAATCTAATTTTAATAAAATGGCTGAATAAATATATAAATACTTATAACTTCGGTCAGATTTATACCTTAAAGTAGACAAATAATCATATTAATACTTGACTTGCAATCATTACAGGGCGTGGCTTAACCAGGGATTTTATATAACATATACCTTTGTGTATGCTATATAAAATCCCTGACTAAACTTAAAGGAGCGCTCTAGGTAAATAAAGAACCATGGACCCTATTTATCTGTAGGGTCTTTGATAGACTCAAGATCGATATTATGTTTTTAAGAACTTAACCAAAGTAGGCTGCGTACGGCTTTCTTCACAGATGCAGATGTTTACTTGAATGATTACTTTATTTGCAAGAAGCCTAGCTATGGACCCGGGGCATTGTGCCAAAATTGCATAGATCTGTGCTCTATGTAGAGTTGAACCGGAATTTTTGTAGGAGCTTCTCAGATGAGCAGGATTTGTACGTCACATTCATTCATGAATGTCTGCAATGAACCGTTTTGGGTTTTAAAGAAGTTTTTCTTCATATGAGAGATGCAGAGATGAACCTGAGAGATGGATCTAGCGGGGTGTCATGGAGATCCGGGCCCCCACCCCCACTGAAATTTCAAAAATGTACCCCTCTATGAGTGTATTTAAATTGTAGATTCTAACCCATTTCAAGTAGCGTGAAGCATTTTTTCAACTAACCTTTTCAGAACTTGTTACACATTGATGGCAAATTTCTCTAGCGAAGTGCAATTGGCATAATAATGCAGAGTTGGGGGCGATATACACTTTTTACCTTCTAGGATTCCACTAAAAACCCAACCAAGAACTGATATACATCATGTATAATTTTTGTGTCAACGTGCAGACAATCACCACCGATACCTCTGGGGAGGTACGCCACTGAAATCATCCCAACCAGAATGTACTAATGATTGAGAGGACGCAGGTGTGAGCATTAAATAATTTCCTTGTAGTATTCGACCTTTTCTCTGATAAATCCGTAAATGCGTAAATTTATGGCGGTACGAACAACAGGTGCGACCGCCTTGATATTGCTACAAACATGATTCATAGTTGTACAGAATAATTATATAGAGCTTGTATTACATAATATAATCAATAGTTTACAAGATACTTAAGTAGAATGTTTACAAACAAACATTGAAATCTTAGATTGTGACCCACGTGGATTATATTGACAAAATTTAATGTTTATCACCACCGTACTTACTATTGAATAGTTCGTTTTTAGACCGGGCATGATGATGTACTCATTAGATAAATTCTTCCAGTCTCTAAATAATTCATCCTTTAGTAAAATATATTTATAATTAATAGTTGATTTCATTAGCATCTTGGTGTTGGAGGTAAGACAATATACACAGGCTGCTAGCATAAAACAGTCCCCATGCACAAAAAATACACAAAACAATATTTTTTGTGGGACCGTTTTATGCCGACAGCCTTTGGGACAGTACAGAGTTTATAAACCAAATTATAATAAATATTATTAACGGATCCAGCCTGAGGAGAATTATTTCAAATACCAGTAAAGCCAAATGCTTATGGACGGGATGGTCGCAACTTGAGTATCCATCAAAGTATGGGTCGCCCGGACAATGCTAGCTACCTAATACTAGTACAAGTTGAATTAGATATGAATTAGATCCACAACCTTAATATCAGTATACAATGTTTAATTGATTTTATTGACATTTTAAAGCAATTGTCAATACGACAACTTGTTTGCAAACAAACAACGAATAACGTGATAACAGTATCTGCATCTGTAACCAGCTAATCAGCAACAACGCATTTTGTTTCACTTAACCACCATCTAATCTAACTTGCTGGTCGCCCATCAGAAATTGTGGTCTGTAAAGTTTTAACTTTAGATAAAAACAAAAACAACAGCAACAAAAAATCAATATTTTGTCCGTATTCTCTGATTTTTTTTCTTTTACAAAAATTCCCCTTACGGATTTTAGACCGGATCTTTTTCACAAACCGATTTTAAAATTGTATTACCAGGACAATACATACTATCATTAACTTGTTTATGATGTACATCGTTACAACACTTAGGGATACATATATACAGTAAGCACTAAATATGTTAATTCAGTGTGTTAACACCCCCTCCCACCTTTAAAACGACCGCAACTGAACTTGACCATTTATGACAAGACTCATCGAATTTCATATAACAAAAGTTGCCCTAAAATGACGTTTTTCGCGCACCTTCCCCAATTAAAATATACATTCCGAATGTAAAATATACTTCAGGAGGTCAGGAGTCCAAGAGAACATTTTGGCATAGTTACACCCGCTGTCACTCGGTTAGTGACAAAATGGGAGCACATTGAGTTAGCCTTACCACGTTATGGTGAAAAAGGCCAATTTTGACCAAGGCCCAACCAATCTCCAAGTACAATGTAATTTCAATATAATATTATGTAGCCTTTTAATGACAATGCAACAAATACAGTCTGTTTAAGTAACTTTTCCATAACGAATCACACCATTTTCAGCATCCACTGTATAACATTATATTTATAATTTATTTCCACTCTTAGAAATATGTTTTTGTGATGAAAGGCAGACGCGAGAAAATTTACATTTCTGCATATAAATGTACAAGTACGTGTCTTTGTTTACAATAAAGTTGTATATATCATTTTGACTGTAACAAAATTTGTAATAGATAACATATTAATAGGTACGTTAAATTTTACATACTAATATCGGAGTATATTAGTATCACTGGATTAAAAACAGTTCAAGGACAACAGAGAGAGAATATATTTACTACGTCTAAGCTATGATGTTGTTCGTGTCGACTGTACATTGTCTGATCTGCTTTGTCCAATATTTTCTCTTGTCATTGGATTAATGATACAGCAGTGAATGTTTTCAACGTCTCGTCGCCTTGGTTGGTAAAATACAGTCAGAGAAGTTTTGAGCAGAGACAATCTACCGTATTTTAATTCTAATATTAAAGCTTGGTTTTTTAATGATTTACTACTATTAAAGATTCGTTCGGAATAAAACTTATATTGTTCCAATCTTCATGGTTGTCCCTGGTCGCCATTGACAGCACTACAACGGGTGCACAAATTGATTGTATACTTATATCTTGATTAGATCTACTTAAAATTGCATTCAGCTCATCAACAGTGACTTTCGAACGCATAAAATTTACTTTTTTTGGAGACACTTGTTTCTCATGAGTGTTAGCTTATTTCCTTGCAAGGATGTAAATTGTAGGTACTGGAGAACCAAGAAAAGTCTGTAACACAGAGGAAACCCTAATGTTAGTTTTTCTTATCAAAAGCTGTGTTATTGCATTCTCGTACTCAGAGCTAGCTATTATGATTATCGATCTAGAATCTTGATATCCTCTGGGTACGAGAATGCACTATAGCTGATCGTTGATTCTGATGTTTTTTGGTCATCTCACTTCTTCTACTGCTTGGCCTTTTCACAAAAAACCGATCTTTCATATCGTTAAAAAAACATACACTTTTAGGACGTAGACATATCATTGGTAGCCTCTTTCACAAATTTTCTTCACAATATTTCAAGGGAAGTAACAAAGCAATGCAAAAGCTTAATTTAAAGCATCTAAGGCCGTACGAGTTATTCTTCTTTTTTATTGCAGTATTTTTTTTCGAGAATGTTCCGAAAAGTTCTGCGTCCAGCAAGAATAGTATCTTTAGAGAACTTTAACTATTTAGTGTGAAGTTCCGTCTCTATCTGATATTATGTATAATTTACATTTAAAGAGTCATTTGTCGCTACACGGCAAATGTTTTAAGCAATAATTTAATTATATATTAAACATTATATATATATATGTACATGTATGCTAAACATATAAAATCCCTGATCATATTAAGCTCATGACTCACAAACGTTCACGTCGATCAGTATACAGAGTTATCACAATCATGGCATTCCTAAATGTGTAACATACGTAATGGCCGACATGCACGTTTAAGAATACGAAATATACCATTGTATGTATCATAAATGGTTCAAATTTGTTAATATCTTCTAATTATATTCATAGACCTTCATTATTCTAATTAATTTTACTTCATGTTATATGGTACCGTGACCTGCTTTATCATGATAAACAATAAATTATGATTATCACTAACACATGGACAGTATTATCAAGTATTTTGCATCGTAGCAAACGTTCTCAAAAGTTCATGACACAACTTCCAGCATAAATACAAATATTTAATTTAAAAAAATGTAATTTAACCCATTCTAGGCTATTAGTTAAAAAACTTGTACGTCGAAGTCGATGCTAAACAAGAAATTCTCGTTCTCTGTTCCATTTTCAACTCGAGCGTTTTCCAAGATTTTTCAAGTTAACTAGGGGAAACTACTCGTGACATTAAGTTAAAGGGAAATAATCCAAAGAATTTAGGAACCAACCATTGGTTCCATTGTAAACGCGCATGCGCACTTCATCAAAATGATCAGTAATGGCGACATGTGCTTCTAACTATTTGTTGATAAAATGTTGTGCGATTTTTCTTCTCTTTGACACTTACGTGTACAATAAATAAAAGTCGCAAACAATGACCAACTTGATAACCACTAGAATAAAGCATATCAACAGTTGTCATCGGTTATAATGGACGGGTAAACACCATTTAGATTCTAGCAACGTGGCTGGAGGTAGAAAAAGGTTGCGCAAGTTTCCACAAACGTAAAATATGTCGACTTTAATTGCCTGATATATGATGAATTATGTTGTTTTGATCGTTTAATATATGTTATATTACTGGTATCACATTGACATTGTGTAAATTGAAAGTATTGGGCAACCATATCTTCACAGCCTGGTGCTGCCATTGACCTAGTCTAAGTGTATAGACTACTGATTAAAAAGTTTTGTATTGAATCTATATGCAGTGCTAATCAGTTGAAAAATGTCAACTGCTATGACTTCTGTGCCACAGGACGAAACTGAAAAGTTTCAAAGTAAAAGTTGTGCATCAAACATGAGTGAAGGTTCTCAAGTGGAGAATGTTTGGACTAAACGTACATTAGAGAAACAGCTGTCGGCTAATGCTGTTGTAAGCAGTAAGCCTGACAGTAAACCAGAGGAAGAGGAGAAAGTTACGCCTGAAGTGAAAGACGATGGAGATTTTCAGGAAGTTAAAAACAGGAAAGAGAAAAAGGACGAGAAACCTCGAAAGTTAGAAAAAAGAGACTCGGATAAAAAAGATTCTGCTGATAAACCAAAAGACATTAAAAAGGAAAAAGCAGATAAAGAAGATAAAGAAAAGGAAAAGAAAGAGGAGATAGTGAAAAAGTTTGACAATGTTAACTATGTAGAAGCACCATTACCAAAGACAAATCCTTGGGCTGTAAATAAAAGTAGTAGTCAAAATTCTGAACCAGGTTTGTATATATTGTCACATATGATGTATGTAAATATTTTATTCATTCATACGTTTTTATAGATATTTAGGTTCTGTGCAGTAGCATAGCTAATACTTTAACTATGGCTGATATTCTGTTTCTTTACCCAGGAAAGTTTCTTTCCTCGTGGTTCTGCAAATCAAATCAGCTGACAAAGTGTTATGGTTCTATATGACTATGAGGTGCTAATATGATGACTGTAAGTGGTGTTGCCATATAATTCTGAATTACCATTCTGGAGGTTTAGGGTAAGAAAATCTTCCTAAGCTTTAGCAGTAATGATAAATAGTTATTATACCCCCCGCTTCGAAGAAGAGTGGGGTATACTGTTTTACCCTTGTTTTCAGTGTCCTTCTCTACCTTACCAAGTATTGTACTGGGTGCGAAATCACAGGTAACAAATGTAGAAATCATTTAGGACTCTAGAATAAGATCGGGTACAGTAAAGAGTTTTTTTGGTGTTTTTTTTTTTTTTTTGGGGGGGGGGAGGTTAAAGCCATAGCAACACATTGAACAGGTCATATCACTGAGGTCCATTAACCTACTCCCCTACTTTATGACCTAACTTCACGAAAGAATGCTCGGCCTGGGAATGGAACCCACAACGTTTTGATCCGTTGACTTGCCAACTGAGCTAGCTGGGTGGCTTACTAGGGAAGTACACTTAGATTTTAAGAGATTGTTATGAAAAGTTCATTGCTATTCAGAACTAAACTTCAGGTTAATGCTGAAATGGTAGCGCTTCTTTTTGTTACTTTGTGTTCTTTTGTTGACTACGTGTTTAAGTCAATCAAAATGTCAATCTCTCATACAGAGTTGTCGATCCTTACAGTGATCTATATCTCTGTAAACGTCTCGGGTTTTACAAGATTCTTGTAAAATAGTAATATAATTTAGATTTTGTATCAAAAGCGTAATTCGTCTTTTATATATATTATCTTAAAGTTTTACGTGAAATAGAATTTAATTATAGGCGAAATCCAATTTTAAAAGAGTTATATTTACAAGAACTATTTTCTTGTGAAACGTTTTCCTATTTTGAGTAATTTGGCTTTTTTACTCATCCGCTAAAAATGTAAACAAAAGATGATATTGCTAAAAATTATGACAAAAATTTAGTGCTAAGGGACTGTCAACGACAAGCCTTTGAACATCTACAAGACAAAAAAGGTGATTTGTTAGTTAGTTTGTCTGTTACGTTTGGAAAAAATTCAAAAATTGTCACATGATCGTTTTAAACGATCACGTGTTTGGGACTACTTTCGAGACGTTAACAGAGATAAAGATCACTGTAAGGATCGACAACTCTGTATGAGAGATTGTCAAAATGTCTTACCTTATTCATATTGTAAATCTACATAAAAGGCTCATATCAACCTGTTTTAAATGACAATAATTCTATTAAATTTGGATGCTGGATGATGAAACCACTCATGTTCATAATCTAAGATCATTATTTAAATATCAATGGAAAATACTTCCTTGAATTCTATTTTGACATTTATAAGTGACCAGAGGGTAGGGTACTTCATCTACATAAAATTATCATTTTAGGATGATTGAAGAAGGTATCACTATGAGTTAAGGTTTTGCAATGTATGTTTGCCAGTTACACTGTTTCAAATTTTATTGTGGTTGCCCTATGGAATATTTGCTGTCACTCTCTGTTGATGGGATACTTGTCCAAAGAATGCCATGACCAACTTACATTAAAATTGCATTTAGTTAATTTTACCTGTTTTTAAAAGACATGTCATTTTATTTTAACATCCAGATAGAGTAGCTTGGACTTTGGTATGTTGGCTCTCTTAAGTAAAATCATTGTCATTCTGTAATCACTGCATTTGGTCAGAATTTTTTTCACCAGGATAACATTAATGAGTGTGACATCTGTGACAATTTACCTGGGACATCCTTTATGTTATGACCTTTGAGTTGGGTAATTTGCATATTTGTGACATTTTGACACTACATTCATTTATACAGGTAAATGGTAAAAGCATGGGGATAGTTTTCTGGACTGATTTATGAATTTTAGAACCAGTTAAAAGGTTCTATTTCCTATGTAAAAGTTGAAGAAATCACTCAATTCACAAATTTATTTTTTTTTGAAAATTTTAATTTTGACCTTACGTTACCTTTATAAAACAATGCTATTAGGCAGTGATTATTTTAAACCTCTGCAAGGGACAGTAGGCAGAAAAGGGAAGGTCACATCAGAAGATTGAAGTTTTAAAGTAACTATTTCTGCATTGAGATCTCAGGCAGGAGAGAAAAAGGACTGAGTGTAGCACCCTACTATTCAGCTAAGATTAATCACTTTAATGAAAGGTTAAATTAACTTGGGTCTGTAGCACAGTTGTTAGCACACTGGTATTTCAAATCTAGTGTTCCAAAGAGAGTACAGGTTCCAATTCCTTCCAGGCTGGTTATACTCTTCCAGCTAGGTTAGGTGCACTGGAGGCCTTAAAATTTATAACCTAATATGTGTTGACACGGCATTAAATTCAGTATGATCTCATTGATGTCATTTTTTATTTTGTACCTCAAATTGATGTAAGATATTTTTATTAGACATTTAAATTATTATTATACTGAGATAGCTGTCCTATAAGAATTTGAACTGATTGCAGGACATAGTATACCTTTATGTTAAGTTATCAATGTTTTACTTCTAGAGAATTAAAATACTAACTTGTGTAACTCAATGGACATACCTATCTTCACATGTAGATGGTTTAAACTGATAACCACTGAGAAATTTGTCAACCATTACCACAAGGATTGGATCAAAATATTTGTTAAATGACTTCCTTCAAGTCTCATTGTCAAAACTGAAGTTAATTGTTCTCGGTTTTTTTTTATTTGGTGCTCTAATTAATTTTGTGTGGTGGTGATTAAATGTTTATGCTGTAAGATAGTGCTTGCGAGTTGTGAAAGCTTGTTTAATGAACTTGGTTATTGGAAATTGTGTCCATGGATACTTCTCAAGCTCAATGTCATTTGTAGAATGTGTGCAGTGCTCGCTGTATATATATCATCAAATTCTATGAGCTAATTTGAAAGGGAAAACATTTTTTTTAAAAACTTGCAACATAACTGACTTGTTAGTTTTGGTACTTGAATTTTACTGTCCCAGTTAAGCTGTGTATCTCAGGTCACATATTCCAGGCCTATGAAGCTTTCACTTTTGGCAATATCTTAGAATAAAGTGTTTACTGGATGATAGCAAAATGTCTTGTTTACGTTTTGCCTGAGAAAGAAAGTCTTGAGTATTTTACTTGATCATTAGTAGTTTTGGCCATGTAGCTGTTTGACTACTTGATTTCTTATTTTCTTATTTCTTCATGTAAGAAATTCAGCAAAATATTTCATCTATGGAGGCCAATAAAACAAGAAATATGAATACTTAAAGCCTACTTAAAGCTAATTTTAAGAAAAAACAATTATGTTTAATTAGGAATGACTGTTCCAAGTCAAATCACAAATTTATTTGTTGTCTAATGTAAACTAATGAATGATGAATAGAGTAGATCTTGGTTGTTTGTTTCATGCCTTAATATGTTTTAGTATGTTACATGTTGATTTATGATAAAAAAACTTACTATAATGTCTTACTTTAAGATGGATAACTATGTTATGCTTACTCGGCATGTTTAGTCTTGGTGGATTACTTCCCCTGAATTAACATTGTATTTGCCCTGAGGGTTTTATTTGGTATCAGAGGCATACAATGTTGTCATTATTCTAACCATATGGAGAAATACACAAACTGACATATGTGGTTAGCTAAGTGTACGGAATATTTTACTGATAGTAAATGTAAGTATCCGTATAATTACCATGTGAGTGGACCTCATTTCCTGTTACCTGTTTGTTTGTCAAGTTTTGGCATAGTTTTTTAAGCTCATTGAAACTTTGCTCTAAAACCATATGGACAATTTATAGCACATACTTCAATGTTCGGCATTTCTTGCTTATCATACAGATTTAAGTTTCATGTATTGATAATATTTCTCTATGTTTGACCAGTGTATTAAATGTCTTCAAAACATTAAGTTTTATTATCAGTTTATATATAAGTCTTAGTTTGTGTCTCGTGGCATTTCTTCACTAGTTAGTATTAATTTTAGAAGGTCATAATGTTCCGTATGTATGTAATGTATATATATGTATATACAGTGATAGTTTATACAATTTGACAGGTACTGCTATGGAAGGTCATGATGTAGCCGTCAACGTAATCGTCTGACACGATTCGTGTAGTAGCTCACTAGGCTAATGACTGAAAGTTATTTTAATTATATTCATATTCTAATGGATTTCAATTTGATTTATTAGGTTTATGTTACATTATCCATCGTAATGGAGTTTAAATCTGTCTTACTGTCTATTTAAATGAAATACTGTT
Organism: Mactra quadrangularis; assembly: GCA_025267735.1. NCBI lineage: Eukaryota > Metazoa > Mollusca > Bivalvia > Venerida > Mactridae > Mactra > Mactra quadrangularis. Next base: position 34,355,825 of record CM046308.1, on the reverse strand, counting down.
TGAGTTATTGAATGATTGTTATACTTAGTCTTAGAAATTTATTTACTTGGACTGACTTTTACGCAATTCTACATATTTGTTTCTTTTGCATTAATCTTGGCTTTAATGTTTGTAGTTTCTTCAAGTTAAGAAGCAGTACACAGTCATCACTTTTAATTTTTCTTGAGCACTAGTCAGATTTATTATGTTATATAGTAAGTGCCAAAATTATCAGCTAGTCTGACTATATAAGTAATTTTCCAGTGTTTATTTTTTATCAATTTTATAGCTGTTTATGGGCTATATTCCCAATCTAAAGTCCTATCTTTTTTTTCAAAATTTCAATCCAAAATTCTCAATAAAACTTTTTTTTTAAAAAAGACAGCTGTATGTATGTTTCAGCTTAAATTATACATCCCAGTAATCTTTCTTTTTAATTAACTAATTAAATTAATTAAGAATGAAACTAAAAACTTTGTTAAATCTGCTCTTGTTATTAAATTTGCATGACATTTTATCCCAATTTAAACCAAAATACCGTTAAAATTCCCAATTCTAGGGGTATGGGTCATATTCCCAAATTTGTGGAAAAAAAACATTGTTTTCACTATTCCTAATAAATTTTCACTGGTCCTGGGCTCATCATTAATTTTGAAAGTAGGTTACCCAATTTGATAAGTAACTTTATATTTTACTTGCCTTAACCCAAATGTTTTGCTAGAAGTAACAAGTTGCCTTTACCAAATATAGGTCTTCAGATGACCTTTAATGTCAAGCCCTGCTAGTCCGAGGCATTGGGCTAGTGGTTAAGACAAAGACTTGTGATGAGAACACGGGTGTTGGAACTTATTCCTCAGCAGTTAAACAAAGTTAGATACAACTATATTCTAGACATTTGATAGCAGATGGTGAATAAGTTATATATTGCCCTTTGGTTGAATATTTTTTGTTCATTGCCATCGAACATCCACATGAATTTTCAGTCAGAGCTTAACACAATGATTATTGGAGAAAATGGACTTTAAGTCTCAGTTTAATGTAATACTCATTTGCAAGTATTTGCATGTCTAGTCATTAAATTGACAGCACTGTATTAATTTAAAATGTACATTCCTTTAGTGAATTGGCATGAAGACTTTCTCAGGAATTTTATTTATGTAAGAAACTTTTGTTATAACTGAAGTCTTGTGTAAGACTACTGTGGTCATTTTTGGCTTGTTCAGTTTACTCAGTCTGTAGTGTGTCTGATGACATATCCAGGGCTGGAGCTTGCATACATTCATGGAGTTAAAACCATTCTCCTGTCTACCTTTGTATCTAGAAGAACAGATGTCAGCCACTAACTAGAATTTGTGCTTTGTTCTAAGTTGAAAGTTTGGGTCCAGAAATCTTAGCCGGTTTCAGGGACAATGAGTAGGTTGATAGAATGCCTCTGTATGACTGAAAGTTAGTAAAAAATAATCATATATTTCTTGTGTTAGTTTCATTCTAGTTGCATGACACATTTTCTGGAGTTATGATATTGTGATATAATAATTGTTGTAGTACACCAATTAGCAATAGCATTGATTGTTTGATTTGATAAAAGCATTTATTTTGATACGTTCATGATACTTCTTGATCTTAATTAAAAGAAAAAAACTAATGTAAAATGATTGATGATGATGATGATGATGATGATGATGATGATGATGATGATGATGATGATGATGATGATGATGATGATGATGATGATGATGATGATGATGATGATGATGATGATGATGACGATGACGACGACGACGACGACTAATTTGTGTTATGTATACATGTTGTTCCTTTTAACATTTATTGTAAAGATAAAAGTTTTTTAATCTTAAGTGTTCTGTGTGTGTATGGTCTGATCGTTTAGGTGATAATGGACATATCATTGATGTCACTATATCAGGAAATTATCTTTCTTTGGCACAGGAACTCTTGCTGTCTCTTAGTATTAGACTAGTTCTGCCCTTGGATACGATTTTCTCTTATAAATGTGATGTTATTGTGAGAAATCATTTTATCAGTCTTTGACATTTATTCCTGAGATTGTTAAGGAAATAAGTTTTCATGCTTAATTTCTATCATCCTACTTAGATCTGCTTGATTAATTGTAACTGGGCTTTTTGTCATGCTATGTTATGTTGACCTTTGTAGTGTTTTCCTTAATAAAAACAGAGTTAGAATTTTTTAGTTTTAAGTACAGTATGTATCTACTAAGGAATGGTCAATCTGTTTGTGGCAAGACTATCAAGGCTTTAAATTTAGTTTTTGGATGCATAAATAGGTTCGTAGATCAATTTAAGCTTCAGCAAAGCATTATTAAAATCTTTCATATGAATAATGCAAAATATAACCCCCCCCCACCCACCAAATAAAACACCAACAAAGTTCTACAAAAAATGACAAAACAACTTAAAAATGTATAGCCTGTTGAAGATAACACGAGACATTATTTACATAGAATATTGTTAAGATTTGTCTCAAGTTATCCTTAATGAGCCATAGCTGACTTGTAAGTTTATTTGTAATTGGTATATATTGAAATTTTCTTACGCTGTTTAACATTTAAAATAATCATGTACATTAAAGTAGTCGCAATCAATTTTCAGGTGTTGTTAATTAACATATACATGGGCCATGATGGCTGTAGTGTAGTATACTGTATATACGTTATATATGTATGGACAGTTTGACTTATTGTCACTTATTAAACCTAGATATGGACCAATCCATGTCTTCCCTGTAAGGCTAAACATAAAATTCTGTTGATTTACGTCACATCATTGAAAGTTTCTCAAAAAATATTCTCAAAAGTTTTTTATTATTTTTAAATAGTTAAAGGTTTGTCAATAGTATGTATAACAGCTGGTATGCTATATTTTACACCTACACTGATGGTTAAGTTTATCATATGTGATCATTCATTTAGCAATAGTTTGTACAGTACTTCAATAATTTTATCGTTGCCTTAAAATGTTAATAGCTAAAATTTTACTTTAAAAGTTATCCTAGCCTGCAACAACAGGAAAAGTCAAGATAATGAGTGACAATCATGATGTCCTTGACCTTGGTACACACATGTACACATATAGATATGGTCGGTAGATGTATATATGTATTTAAACTCGGGAACTGTCATATTTAGAATGTAAACATGTCATGGATAGAGTATAATGTTTTACTGAACATTTGCTGCTCTGTTTATTTCCTTTTATAAACCATGGTAGTATTGTAATTCATTCTATAGATAGATCGTTAATTTTATACATTGTATACATGTTAATTTCAAGTTAAACTGCTGTATTGCTAGATTAGATGTTATATTCTGCTTAGTAAGGAATTTATTTTATGTTGGACCTAGGTTTAACGAGAAACTCTTATGGCTTGTCCTGGGCACGACTATAATTATATTCTTAACTTGTGATGTCTCCAACAGACATTCCAAAATTTGCTGGTCTGATAGATCTGACCTGTAAAATTCCAGTTGGTCCAGGAAATAATATGTGATTCTTTGAGATCACTAGACCGAGTGTCCTGTAATGTCAAAACACTTTCTGGAATGTCTGGTCTCAAACTTGGTACATGAGTGTTTATTGTTACGACTTAAGATGCTTGGTACAAGAACCACAACTCTATCTTGTGTGTTTTCTGGAGTTATTCCCCTTTGATAGATTATCAGGTGATGCATCTTACTAAGTTTTAGTTAAACCATTTAAAAATCCTTTTTAAGTTCTAATATTGTATAACAACAATATAGCTTAGGAATATCTATTCTTTATAAATTCTATAAATAAGCGTAGACTGAATATAACACAGTATAAGCTTGGGCGAGTGATTCCATATAAATTGTGTATCTATTCTGTTTCTAAAAGAATCCTTTGTAAATGTGTTTAGAAATAATGTGAAATGATATTGTGAGTTAAGTTGGGAAAACATCATTTAGCATTTATAGCAGTATAGGCCACTCTGTGAGCAGTTTTATATGATAATTCTGTTTATTCCATAAATCTGGAGATATTGAGGATTTTTTCTAAATTGGTTGAACTTTCACCTATGTAAATGTATTATGTCACGTTAGGTTAGTTAAGGTCATATTATCTTTGAGATCTACAATATTTTAACTACCTTTATAGTGATGTATAGATAAGCTTAATGACTTTATGTGAATATAGTGTGTAATAAGAATTGAACAAATACATATTAGTTGACTGTTTTTTGTACAGTCTCATATTAAACACTTGGATTTGTCTAGTTAGTGCTTTAGAACATAAGACTTCACTAGTTGATACCAATATTATAGTTTCGGGTAAAGCAGGTTGTGTGCTTCTTATTAAGCATTGATATAGCTATCAGTGACAATGTAACCTGCCTTACCTCATAGTGTTAATGTTTTGGACTTGCTTTGTTTTGTGCACAAGAGTTTAACTGTAAGGTTGAAATGTATTTTTCTAAGATTGGAATCTCGCTCAGTGTTTACAGTTGACAAGGATGTTGTGGTGAAAGTGTTTTAGTTTGACTTTAGTTATAGTGTTCTGTTATACATTATTGCATTGTGTATTTCAATTCTATTTGGATTAATTTGTTCAGTTCTGCTTGAAATTCTGCTACTGATTGTTTTGGAATTTAACATTTGAAGGTTTTATGATTTATTTCCACTTTCAGGTATAGTGCTAAAGTCTTGTTAAATGGCAATCATTTTTATTAGCCAGATTTTTCAACAAAAAAATTCGGCTACTAGTTTGGCGAAACGGGGGTGGGCGGTTGGGCGGGCAGTTGGGCGTCCGGTGTCGTTAACAATTGCATTAAAGTTTTTCTTCTCCGTATATTTCTGCCATTTATTGTCAGATCTTTATGAAACTTCATTCAATGATAACATACCATGTGATGAACAGAATTAGAAAGTAACTCTACCTGCCTTTATTGTGGATTATTTCCCTTGGTAATTTTTGCGTTTAAGTTTTTAAATCCGGCTTTAATGTGGTTTCCACATTACATTTTTTGTTATTTACTATTTCAGACATTAATTTCTGACTGAAAAAAGGAAGGTTATCATTTATGATTAGTATAACTTGAGTTGTAGTCATCAACAATATAAGATCATTTGGTAGTCCAGTTAATTTTCAAAGACTATCATTTTTGAGATGTCAAATCTTATGTCCAGTAGATTGAGTAGACTATTTTAGATCTTGAGCAGTTCTAATATCATGCACACTAGACGAATGTCATAACTTTGTTTGTCATTGTCCCAGTTATAGGCACCTTGTAGTTGAAGTGTTATTGTTCAATTTTGATAAACTGAAAGTGGTGCATGCATTAACCTTGCTCTACATTAAAATGGCTATCTATTTTGATCAATCATAAGTACAAAAGAACTGTAATTAATATTTAAATTATGGAGGTTGATGTATGCATCACTGACAGTTGACTAAAATTCAAAAATATTAATGACTTCGGCAAGAATTGATGTTCCAGTTCTATAAGATTGTAAGTGCTTCTTTCATCCTCACATGTACTTCCTTTACCTATTCAGGTGTGGATTTTTAAAAAGTTGTTCATCTTTCATTATAATGTAATATTGTTTGTTAATATTTCAGTTATACCAGCCAGTACACCTAAGGTAGCTAAAGTGGCTGACAAACCACAAGTATTAACACAGGAGATACAAGATAAGCCTTCCAATGTTGTTGATAAAACTGAAAAGGTAAGAACATTATTATGTTGCTTAACGACCCCATAGTGAGTTAACTAGACTTGACTAATGCTACAGTCCCATAAACATCAAAATAGCAGTGAGGGCATCGTATTGGCGCCATGCGATCAAGCTCCGCAAGGACCCGTACGAACTCTTGTGTACCTGTACAGACTGTTACATTTGTTATCAGGGTCCGTGAGATGAGCCCAGGATTAATGTATCAGTTTCAAAGTCAAACTATGAACAAAATTGTGGCCAAGTATGGATTAAACATGCATATCTTCCAGCTACAGCTCTGTACGGGTGTGTTGTTTTGTACCATGTGCGTACCGTCCCCTTAATATGCAAGGCTTCCCCCGGCCTACGACTGTCTGCACGTACGGGTCCACAACAAGCCACCATTTTATGGGACTAAGGCATTAGATGGTCTTGGTCAGATTTTGTGTCACATCTGGTCATACTTTTTCATGAATACTTTTACAACAATATTTTCCTTCGTGAAGGACTATGGTGTTTGCTTGTGGAGGGATAAACCAGTACAAGTTACAAGTGTCCAGAAAATCTGATCATTGGAAATAAATAAAATTGTGATAAAAATGTTTGCTGTGAATTCATGGAGCACTTGTGATGACTTCCTAAATTGTCTAGATTCTGATTCAGTTTTCCATCAATGGTTGAAAATGTACACTTGATTGAATAGGTATCAATGTGCATCAACAAAGCTGTTTACACTATGCCAATGTATCAAGGCTCAATTTTCATCTTTTAAGTCAGTTGTCAGATTGGACAAACAGCTATATATTTTACTTGCCATAACCAAATGTTATTAGCAGTAACAAGTAACTAATATAGGTTGTCAGAGACAAACCTTTAATGCCGAGCTCTGTGTATCCATATTGATGCTTATGTTATATAATAGTCTTCCTCAGCCTATTGTTGAGGATTTTGATGAACACCTTACAAGTCTTGGTCATATCTTTGCTTCTTAAACATATATTCAGAGTATTTTTCTAGCCGTGGGCGTGGCGTAGTGGTTAGCATGTCTGACTTAGAATCCGGAGATCGCTGGTTCGAAACCAAGTCGCGGCAGGTCATACCCTTTACATGAGTTGTCGGCCTCGTGGTAGGGTAAGTTAGTTCTGGTGATAGAAAAGTGTCCAGGAAACCTGTAGTAGGAAGAGCTGGTCATCGTATATATGACCTAAATATGTGTTGAATATGACATTAAAAAATAAATAGATAAATAAAGTATTTTTCTATGGCCTTTTCAGGGCTTCACATTAATTTTAACATATGTTGCCCATTTGGACAAGCAGCTATATACTTTACTTGCCCAAACCAAATGTTTACTAGCAAAAACACATTGACTTAACCCAAATATAGGTTATCAGTGGCAATCGGATGACCTGTAATTTGGAGCCCTGACATAATGTTAATTGTGTCAATACCATAATGTATTCTATGGCTATATTTGTCTTGTAGGACACAGCATCATTGATTGATGAGAACTGGCCAGCTCTTAATGAAGTTACAGATGCTACAGTCCCCGCTGTAAATACAACTAAAAAACCACAAATGAAGCCAGAATCCAGTCCATCTATAACAAACAGTAACCAGTCTAATAGTGACTCTGGCGGAGATGACTCTTCAAAAGAGAACAAAGAAAATACATCATCTAATGATGAAGGGCAGAGAACTCCGAAAAGAAAAGGTATGAAAGGTATGAATCAGTTAGTATATCTTATTTACCTTCACTTAATACCACTATTGTTTTTATCGGGCCTGTCTTGTGGATGTGTATGATAAAAATAATAATAATATTTAAAGATAATAATATTGACATTATTTATAGAGGCAACATTGTTTGGCAAAGCATTGATTTAAAGTTATTGTCTAATACCCTGTTTGATAAAAGGTTTGTTGAAAGTTGTAAATAAAGGTATCTAAAAGTGAAATTACGACTAATTTGCACTCATGGTAAGAGTTACTAGCCCAAAAGTTAACTTGGCATATAGAGCTTGTTAACTGTGATATCAGATTATATCATTCTATAAATAGCAGGTGATAATATCACCTATATACTAAGGCGCACAACCATTTGCAGTATCTGCCAATTTGGTACGCAACAGAAAATAGTGCTGTGCATGAAGACAAAATGGTTAGATCTTTTCTTTTTTGATACAATCATTATTAAATTGAAAACTAGATGATTACTTATAACTACAGCAATATCAATTCATAGACACCAAGTAATTTTAAACCTTATATGGTACAGATGCATAGTTAAAGTATTCTACTTTCGATTTCAAATTACTGTGTAAAGAATGACAGATGTAAACATGTTAGCTCATATTTCGTACCAAACGTGTCCTTGAAAAACAATAATATGTTCTTAAATGTCCTGGAAAAGTCCTTGAATTTGAAGATGAAATTTCTGTATGAACCATGTGCAATGAAGTGGCTGGTGGGGCACTAGATGGCTACATTTATATAATAGATGTTAGCATGTGCATTGTCTGACTCCAGTAAAATAAATGATTGCACCTTTTATAGGTGCTAGATGGACCCAAAATCTCTGCCACAACATATTAATACTTAGTAACGGTATTTCCTTCAAACCATTGTTTGAAATACATACGTGCTCTTTGATTTAAGAATAATTGTTGAAATGTTTTATATTATAGGTACAAAACAGAAATGGGTTCCAATGAATATTGATCACAAGTCAGGGAGGAATCGAAGAAGCCGGAGTGCTGGTAGAGCCTCTAGACCTAATTCAGCAATGTCCGATAAAAATGACAGAAATAAACCAGAGCGAGGTAGATTTGGTAAGCATGATCTTACCATTTATTTTAAGCTCCTTTATTCAATTTTGTTTTATTTTCATGAGTCATATATTTGGGAAATCATTTCAACACATCGTGGTCTACTGATGAAATAGATCACTGTTAAGTGTTCCGGTACTGAAATGTGTGTTCTTCTTAATGGAGGCTTATGCTAACTTCCAAATGAAACAAAGGAAGTTCTCTACTACAATTATTATCTTTAGATGAACTTTTTGGTTAGGCTTAATTTAAGTAGCTTAATGTAAGTGTTAATTTCTTATGTTTTAGATTGTGTTTTCTTCTCACTTATGACTTAATTTGGCAGTAACTTATTAAATGAAGATGTTAACTTACTTACATAGTAAAATTTATAGCAACAATGCATGGGTGAATGAAGTTTTTAGTATTTATACAGATTTCAGTATTTTGAGAGCAAATCACTCTCTGTAATTTTTATGAAATTTGTCTATTTTACACTTAGAAAGTAGGATTTAATAGACCTAATCCGAAATTCAAATTTATGGGTTTTTCTGTCCGTGCACAGGTGGTACAAACAAAGTTTATTGCTAAACATTATTGCTAAAATGCACAAACTATTGATTAAATCCTATTGTTCCTTGTACACATGTTTTCATTGTAACGGTGAAAGTTTGTTTGTACCGGAGGGAAAAACCCAAATATTTGAATTCCAGATATAGTCTATATTTTTAAAACTTCCACCCTATTTATTTAAAGGTTTTATGATATATGCCCAAGGTTTCAGTGTAAGATAAGTACATATTTTGAGGTGAGTTCATTTTAGATGTAGCACTACAGTTATGATAATTAAAAAGTATATAAATGTTTTCAGGTTCAGAATCAGATAACTGGAGACGAGACATGCGACTACCTAGTCCTAGAGGTCATTCTAGAAGAGGTGGTCGTGGGGGAGGAGTTATGAGAGGGCGTGGTGGTAGAGGTGGCGGTCGTGGACGTGGCAGAATGGATGCAGAAAGTTTGACAGGTATTAGATTTGATATACTCCGTGCACCAAAAGTTTGTTGACTCATGTTTAATTTGATGTTTCAGTATATACATGTACTTTTATATACTTCACATGCTGTTGTTTGTTTTACAACTATTATACATTTTAACTTGAATCTACAATTATGTGCTTTCATATTATCTCCTCTTGTCAAAATGTACTTTTTTACTAAGAAAGACTTTTATTGCATACTTAGTAAATTTTCTACAAAAGCTCAAGTTATGAGAGAAAATGTAAAAAAACACATGTTTAGAAGCCTTTGGGCCCCCAGTATATAACAAAATGCAGCTAGCAGTAGATTCTTTATGTATTATAATTGTGGTGTATAAATATGTATTTTTTACTGGGTGAAGTACATCATTGTGGTGACATGACTCATACTTTCTTATGGTACATGTACTTGGGTTCACAAGTTCACAAACCATTGTATTTTGATGTCCTGTTCAAATGTCTTCAGTATAGTCTGAGTTGCACTAAAGTGAAGGGTGTTGCTTGATATCTGTTACGAAATTTTATAGAATGCTATTGAAATAAGTGATATACGTCATTAAGCAAATAAATGATATTATAATGAAGTATGTTACATTTTATTAATATATAAATGATGTAATATTGATGTAAATGATGTAACAGCTTGCTGTTTAACTCATAAAGGTTGATGAATATAGATAGATTCAACTTTACTCTCATGTTTTCTCAATGATAGTGTACATGTATATTGTTATTATGCTTAAATGGGATTTACCAATTCATGAATTTTAAAAACTGGTTGCCTGAAATAGCCATTTAGCTACCAGTGGTTTTTAGGCTATTTTGGGGCCGAAATTGGGCCCCATTCCCCTCTCCAAAAAGTATATATTTTCCCCCTTCCCAGGTAAAAAATTCCCCTGTTGGAGTGTCCTAAAACTTTTGTATTTTTTAAGCAAATTTGCCCTTCCGAAAGCATTACAGAGAAATCACAGATGAATACATGGGTTCAATAGTTGAAATTTTATATAGGTTGACAGAAATGTTACTCTGTTAGAGGATCTGTGTTATCTCAAGTATAAAAAGTAAAGGAAAATTTTTTCCCCTAATTTGGTTTTTGTCGCTATTCTCCCCTCAAAAAGGGCCCCGCCACCTTTCCCCTAAGAGTGAAAATAAACACTGGCTACAGTTTCTAAAATGATTTCTTAGTAAATCATTGATAGCCTTTGAAAATATTTTAGTTTTATGATCTGGTTGTCTTTAAATAGTGGTGTGTGTATAGTTTGTGTGTTACAAGGTGAAGGTGTTTCAAATAGACTGTTACAAATACCAGATTGTTGGTAATTACGAATAGTCACATTTGATTCTTTGACCTCTATTTTGATTTCCTAACTGTTCGCTACAATTCAGCTAAATATTAAGTCTGATTGTATTAGCATACCTTTGTCTTTCTAGATAAATACATTCGCAACATCTTCATCTTATACAGAGGCCTCCATCTTGGTTTTATTAGCTTATAGCATATATTGTGTCTATGTAATTTACATGCCATATCATACGTCCATGATGGTTTTATTTATAATAGTCTAATTCTTATACTTTGTGTATTTTTCAGGTCCGAACATGCACTATGCATCACCAGATTTCAGTGATCCTAATATACTAGCAAACCCATTGTTAGGAGGTATAGGTGGCGCTGTATTCTTTAATGTACCTTACCTAGATGACTCCACAGTCAAAGATTATGTTAAAAAACAAATGTAAGTTGGTTTTGGTTCAAGTATCACTATACGTCTTTAATCTACTGTCAGAGCGCTTCGTTCCAGTGATGTAAGCCTTTTTTAGGGACAGTGAGTTGATTGAAACAACATTGATTGGTCTATGTTATGTATACAGTACCCACCAAAAGTTTGGAGACAAAAGAAATTTACTACAGTTCTTGAATTTTGACGATTACTTTTGTAGAAACATTATTTTTGATATATTTAAGTATGTTTTGTTATAAAATGAAAACAAATTTCATGAATGCAACACTTTAAGATTCAGCATCTGACATCATAAAGCCTCCAAAACCATGATTATTGTAATAACTTTCCATAACAAAATTTTTAAGCTATTTTTGTTGTCTCTGTTATAATAATAATGATCACCAAAAACAAATGCAAAACTGCAGAGCATTTCATAATAAACATGTATCAAATGTTAGCTAAAAGCTATTCAATAGGCTTATAATCTGAAAATGTCTCCAAACTTTTGGTGGGTACTGTATATAAAATTATAATTTAGAACCATCCCATCTAATCACCATCAATGGGCATTTAGAATTGCTATATGACATTTCTACCTGTTTAGTCATTTTATTTCTGCAGAATCAGTAGCTTCTTACATAATTCTAAGGATAGTTCATGATTCACATGCAGTTGGTTTTAATTGTTGTATTGAAATTGCTCACTGGGATATTTTTGTCTTACTGCACAATTAACTTTAGCATAATGCACTAATATATCCCCCAATATTATAAGTGGTATATCTAAGCTTTTGTACTACACTCCTTAATTGATTTAAATATTGATAAATTTTACTTACTTTATTTTTATGGGTGATAGTGATCAACATCAGGAAATTTCTCCTATTTCGTCAGGAAATTTAAAGTGCACTCCTCTCTGAAATCATAAGTTTTCCTATTCATCATGTAACTTCATCTATAGGTCCTATATAGATGGTTCATTTACATGAGAAACTTTTGAAAAAATATTTTCTAATGCAATTATGTTTTGATTTACCAATCTGGCCTAAAATTGTGCTCCAAGGTTTAAAAGTTTACCCAGTTCAGGAGTTGTCGATGTCTTCATTTAGCCATATTAGGGTGTTATAAAAAAGTTTCCTGGATGAAATCCGATGAGCTAACTATTGTCCTAGATCATCTTGTTTAAGTTTTGTATATCTTGTCTTTTTTCAGTGAATACTACTTCAGTGAAGAAAATCTTCAACGTGATTTCTTTTTACGTCGTAAAATGCAGAAAGGTGGCTGGATCCCAGTTAGTCTTGTTGCCAGTTTTCACCGGGTTCAAGCTCTTACACAAAATGTTGCTCTAATAATTGAGGTTTGTGTTTTCTTTTTTTCTTTATTTGTAACTATATTTTTGTAATAACATGTATATAAAAGTTATGTGCCTTACTTTAAAAATTAGGGACTGTTATTAAAGCTGGGCTTTTATATAGTACATCTGAAGATTTTTTTCAAATTTAAAGGTTAACTCCAGATTTTGGTGAAACTGTTTGAGTTTTAAGACATTAATATTAACATAGCTGAAATGCCCTTCAAATCAAAGGCATCTGAAAGTTCTTAAGAGTTCTTGAAACCCCTTTGCGTTTTAGTTTTTGGTTCTGAGATATTATACCTCATTGTTATTGAATGATTTCTTACTTCTTTGTTTTGATCTTGAACAATATTGTGAGGAATAAGAATCTGTAAATTTAAATGAGGAATGCCAATCTTCAGCTGATCAGCTGATTCCAATGAATTGTACTTTCTATAACAGTATGGTAATGATACTAAATTGACCAGCTTTCAAAAATGATTGACCCATTTTATCTGATTTCAAAATCTCATGTTTGCAAGCCTTTTAAACATAACTTTATTGATAAGATGACATATATAGCTCTTTTCTATGAAATTCAAGTAATGTTCTTTTTTCATTGAAACATTGATCTCTTTTCATACAGTCATGTGCCGAAAGTGAAAGTTTAGAATTGTCCGAAGACAGAACACGTGTAAGAGGAAAGAATGATCCAGATAAATGGCCATTAGAAGATTCTATGCCAATCAGTCCAGCATCACCTGGTTCTACCACATTGCATGCAGACGTACCGGAATTTGTACCTGGTAGACTACATGCTGATGTCCCAGAATTTGTACCTGGAAAAATGTACACTGTACCTCAACATGATGGTAAATATATAGTATTCAGTTTAAGAGGTTAAATTTTGTAAGAACATCACCATTATCTGGTTAATTGACTTTGCTCACTTTCAAAAAAGAAATTTACTTCAGTTGCTGGAATTGGTTAGTCATTGATATCAGATCACTGGATAGAGCTTGACTAAATGATTGATTTACATTATATGTGTTAAATGTATGTGTAAATATTGGCCAGTACATAGAGTTATTTCATTTGTCATTTATATGACAGAAAATAATAATTGTGTTAATGTTGAATCAGATATTGTTCTAGATTTTAGTACCCAAACTAGGTTGACCCAAATAATAAGGATGAATGATAGTAGCTTTAAGCATGAATCAAATGGCCAACATTTTACTGGTTTAATAGTTTTTAAGCAAATGATGAACCAATTTTATTTAGTAATCATAACAGCCCTACTTTTGCTCTGCTAAGAGATGATGTTTAAGGACTGTACAGTACAATAGACCTAATCCGGAATTCAAATTTATGGGTTTTTTCGTCCGTGCACAGCCGTTACAAACAAAGTTTTCTACACATTTTTACTAAAAAGCACAAACTATGGATATAATCCTATTGTTCTTTGTACACATGTTTTCATTGTAACGGTGAAAGTTTGTTTGTACCGGAGGGGAAAACCCAAATATTTGAATTCCGGATATAGTCTATTAGAGATTATGTTGTCAATATAGGTCTTGACATTTCATCTTAAGATGGACTGTAGGATGCTCAAGTATTTAGACTATTGTTATATGTTGTATGCATACTTACATGCTCAGACTCAAAACTCTTGGTCAGTGAGATATTACAGTGATTTGAGTTAACTGTCTTAATAACTCAACAACAGAATTTATTCTGCAATCATTAAGTAATTCAAACAAAATTATGAGAAGTCATAACCGTAACCCTCTAGCCTGTAGCCCAGTACAAGTGAAAATTGATTCAGTCTAATGAGAAAAATATATGGTTGAACTAGTTGATAATTTTCCACTTTACTTAGGCCATTCTCCCTCCTACCACTGATTATAAATAATGTAGGGCAGTAGTCAGTCACTGGCGAAAGTATGCGCTCAGTAGTTGGTTTACAGCCAAGTCCAGAGATTTAGCTGACAGCCGTGATATAACCTATAATGTGTTGCTACGGCGTTAAACCCAACAAACAAACAAACAAACATAGGGTATTTAATTGAGCTCGTGTTGGATATATTTTAAGTATTTATGTACTATATATAATGTATTTCAGATTCCCATCAATCAGAGGGAGGTGTAAGTATAAAAAATAATGATATAACAGATGATATATATGCTCCTATATTATCATCTAGTGCACCTGAATTACAAGGTGAATGGATGGAAGTTAAAAAACGAGCTAAAGAAAAGAAGAAAAGTAAAAAGGTAATACTTTTAGACTTTGATGATTGTATCCATTAGCAACAGTCTTAACTATGCCCAGACTCAACATTAAAGGGGCTGTCCTATTGCCCCTAATGACCTTTCTTTGAGTTGGGGCTAGAAAACATTTGGTTCTGGCAAATGAATTACATAGCTGGTTGTCCCTCCGGTTAACCTTCTTTAATTTCGAGCCTGTATGCTCTGATTGCTTTACAATTATGTACTATCTTATTAAATCAAGTTATTATACCAAAGTGGAAGATGATATTTTGACAAATGAAGATTTTTCGTGTTGTGAAGTTATGATTGGAATGTTGGCAAATTCTTAAAACTGACATTTAGGTTGCTGTCTCTCTGTCTTACAAGATAGGCTTTTATCCTGATGAAATCTGAAATGCTTTATCTCTTGAATTTGTTAAGGTTTTAGGAGTACAAAACCCAACTGATTGCTTGTGAACGTCAAGAAACTAGTATAAAAAAAACATATTAAATGATAAAGAGGTTACTGACCTCCAATATAGCTTAGTTGGTAGCACACAAGCCTACTTTTTGAGGGTTGGTAGGTTTGATTCTTGGACAGGCAAACTTTCCTGGAGCTTGATCATGAAATAATTTATTTTTACAGCCATTCTCCATCCTATCACTGATTCTAAGTCATGAAGGGCAATTGTAAGTCACTGATGGAAGTATGTGTCTAGTAACTGATTTACAGCACCTGCTACATATAGAGATTTAGCCTTTCCAGGAAGGTGAATAGATTGTCTGACCGCCGTGATATAACCTATTCAATGTGTTGCTTTGGCGTTCAACCCAAACAGAAAAGGTTACTATGTATATTTCTATGTTACAGGAATCTAAGACACCATCAGGAGAAGAACAAGAAGAATTAGATTTTATGTTTGATGAAGAAATAGAACAGTTAGAAGTTGGCCGTAGAAATAACTTTACTGAATGGTATGTTTGTATGACCATACTTTGTGACATAATTTCATAAAAATCTATCATGTAAAATGTTCCTTATAAACATTCATGATGGTGTATTTTTTGTGTGTAAAACTTAAAATATTAGTTTATATCAGTGATAGTTTTGAACACTTGACTTTCAGTACCTAGACCTCAGGCTGACTAAACATAGCGAGTATATAGATTTTAGAGTCTTTGACAGTGATTAACTTTCTGTAGACAAAAAGGTAAAAACCTGGAACTTTCTATCATGAAATTTGGGAAGTATTTGGAAGAAAAATTGTAAGTAAAAGATGAGGGACTTGCTGATGAAAAGTGATTGGGTTTATTTTTATAAATGATTATAAAGCATCAGCAAAAGCAGTCAGTTTGTCCAATTAAAAAGACAATCTTAAAGAAAATCAAGCAACCTGTAAACCTTGGCAAAGTGATTTTGTGATGCCCATAACAATTATAATTTGGTTAATTTTCTTAATCGATGAACATACAAGCCTTGTCTTTACTTTACTATTTTGTGATTTATCACATTCTATGTTTGAACAGGTCTGATGATGACGATGATGACTATGAGATTCCTGATAGTGAAATTAACAAGATTCTCATTGTGACGCAAACACCGCCAGCATTCCGTAAACACCCAGGTGGTGATCGTACCGGAGATCATACTTCAAGGTCAAAGATTACGGCAGAGATGACGAAATTGATAAACGATGGTCTATATTACTATGAACAAGACCTCTGGGATGACAGTGAATTGATGGTGGGTATAACATCAACCATTACTGGAAACAAATCGCAGGTGTGTTAGTTATAGAGAGGATGATATGTAAACCTTTCTATAATATAGAGGTGATGGCATGTATTTTGGTGTGTAGTTTTAACTGTAGTAACCTTTTATAACTTGTATGTTGTGGGTTTTTATAATCTGTAGTCTAGTGTGTTCTGTGTTGTTTTCCAAGCATTTTAGGACCACAGTTAATCCTGTTCCCATCCAAAAGAATAGGTACTTTCCTTAAATTTAGCAATGTTTTCCTTTCGATATAATTATGTGTTTTTATATTGATGATATTTTTGCCAAGGTCAGAAGCCTGTATTATCAAGCATCTTACAACTCATTTTAGTCCTAAATTCTTCTTTAGTGTATTGTTAAATTATCTTAAGGTTTTTGATAATATGCTGCTGTGATTTATAGTGAAGAAATCTAACAGAATATAGCTCGTTTAGGATAACTTGAGACAAAATACAACGATAACATTTTTATACACAAGCGGATTTAGGTTTAGTACACGTAATTATTGACTATTATCAGTGTGTTTTTTATGTATTAAATTTAGTACGAGAACATACGTTCCACGCATTAAGACATGTGTAATACTTTAATTACACAAAATCAGCTGACCTCCCTGTTTTATGTAATACCTGAGTCATAAATATGTAAACAGACTGAGTCGTTTGTCTCAAGTTATCCTTAACGAGCTATAACTTAATTACAGAAGATGACTTAAATCTATTTTTTTGAGTGTTGTATGCCTTATTAATATACAATATACCTGCCTTCAGTAATATGCTTGCTAAATAAAATAACTTGATATGTAAATATTTTGTTGTAAATTAAGCATAATATAATCTGCTCTGTAGTAGCTTAATATTTAGTTATTCTTCAGTGATTTATTGTGTTCTTAAATACTAGTCAGGGCTTTTTTCCTCATATAACAGGGGCCGTTTACAGGCGTCTTCCTTTTCTAAAATTTCTTTTAAATCATGCAGTTCTCCCCAAATTTTGAGGTAACATTTTGATTTTTCATTCCCCTATCAATGAAACTGCGATAAAATTCCCCCCCCCCCATTGTTCTATACAAAGTACGGTCCCAGGCCTCTTCCCCACATACTCAAAAAAGCCCTGCTAGTGCTTTTTATGGTATTTAATGTGAAATAACATCATCAACTACCTGTATTAAAGTGGATGTCATTTGTTGCTCAAATGTAATGGAACATATGCGAAGTTTGAATGGATTAATCAGTTTAATTAACAATGTTACTCTATTGTTTCACAACATAGAAATGTGTATAAGTTCATGAAAAAATATTAAAGTCACAGTGTGATATTCAACAAGATTTAACCCTCTCATTAGGTTCATAATCATTTAGATCACTATGTAGGGCTATGGGAATTTTTCATATGAGGTAATATTGAGATGTAAGAAAGCTTCATACTGTTAATTCTGTGTGTTTAATATCAGGGCTAAAATTTAAGCTCGCATACTCGCAAAATGCGAGTTGATTAGGGCTGCGTACCTTGAGCCAAGTCACGGTGCGTACCTAGGTACGGCAGTTAAGGTTCACAATACGTACCTAGGTTCAGTATGGTAATATTATTTATAATAAAGATTCTTTGGTATAATTGTGTTTAATTAATCAACTAGTAACCATAACAGTATTTTAATTTGCTAACAAGTTTATACAAACATCTTGTCTGTTCTTTGCCTATTTGAAATACTCATTAAACAACAAACTGAACATTTTCATAAAGTCATGCATACTAGCAGGTGTAGTTATCTTAACTGTTTGTCAATGATTATCACAATATTACAATAGTTTAGATTATTAATACAGTGTAGCTATGATAGCATCATAAGAATTTTTAATTGAATTCATAAATTACATAAATATGCAATATGCATATAATTTTACCATTACAATTGTCAATATCGACAAAAAACGTCATTTGTTAGAAGATTTGTTTCAATTTCGTGTGCCCGAAAACAGTAACCTTTTGTTTGAATTTGTTGGTTCCTGAAGCATTTTTTTATATTAGGAAGAACAATTAATAAGCTTTTTACATTACTTATGTAAATTTAAAAAATGTGTCAGTTTAATATGCGATAGCGTGTGTCGCGAAAATATATTACATATTAATTTAAGACATAATTAGGTTGTAAAATGACGACAATGAAGTTTGTTTAGAGTTTATGATTTAATAAGATTCACTTGTTGGGAGTTTCGGCATATGTGCCGAAAATTAGCGCGATTTTAAATTGTAAGCGTTAATCGTACAATTGCATGTCTTAAAACCACCAACACATTTTAATCCATCAATATCAATACACAACGTAACACGAATAGCTAACGACATTTTGATTACACTTGCATCGGTAAAATACGAAAATTCGTTGAAAAATAGTTGTTGTTTTCAGAATAAAAAAAATAATACGAACGGAAGAAGTTATGTTTGAATTTTCAAAAAAATAAAATGATAAAATAACGGGAGTCATAGTTAATTTTACGTTAGTCTAAAAATTCTATTTCCTGCGATCGTCGATTGTGTATCTTTTCAAAACCTGTCTATAATTTAGCGTATAGAGTCAACAATTAAAAAACTAGGTCACACTTGTTTTAAAAATTATTTAATGTAACAATTAAATTATAGAAGCGTCTATGATTACACGATGAGACATAGCAATTATGACATTGTATTGTTAGGCTATCAAATATCGACTAACTGTGAAAAATGCCGACACATATATTAAATTGTTTACATCAGTTTCAATTAAAAATTACAAACACATGTTCGTCATCAAACAAAAGGTTAATGTACCCGGTGTACATGGCAGTTTGTTTGTTAATATTTTAGGATTACTACAGAAAATTAATATGATTTACACACACATACGAATGGCTTAAAGTACTCATTATCACGACTAATTTATTTAATTTGTGTTAATTTGGTTAACTTGTGTTTGTCGTCGTCTTGACATGAGATTTTGATTTATAATTCGTTCTTAATGACCAAAAGGAATATATGTTAGACAATATTTAAAAAGACCGCGGTTCACTCGGATTTTTAGGTCACGGTACGGTACACTCGTACCGGCCACCTTCGGTTCGAGTTTCACGGTAGTTCGGTGAACCGTTGCAGCCCAAGAGTTGATTGTAAAAATTGCGAGTAACTTTTATTTTCATTCACAAATTTTCGCAAGTTAAAATCACCACAAAAGTATTACTCTCTTATCTAATGAGGCTGTAATCAGCATTGAAACGGCCAGAGAGATAGATGGTATAATATAATTAAAGATTCACCGTAAAAACATATTTGATATTCTTTGCTTATTCCACAGTAACGCACTTGTTCAATCTGTAGTTAAGTAAAGTACTAAGTTGCTTTCATATTACATATATACGAATAGTTACTATGCATGCTATTAAAATTTGGAGAAAAAAATGATAGTGATTTTTTTCATTTTGTGAGTTGAAGTAAAATGAACTAGCAAAATTTTGCGAGTCTAATTTTTCGTTAAATTTGAGCCCTGCTAATATACAGATTAATCTTTGACCCTTTTTTTCAACACATACTAACACTTCATGACTGTTCTACATTATAGAATTGTTACCATCTGTTAGTTTCCCAGGTGATCTATATTTGTAAAATGTCATGTCAAGAGAGTCATTAAAATATCAAGATTTGTACATGAATTTATATAGAGTAGTCTCCCTTGTCATGCATGCTAAAATGTTTGTATTGTAGTTTTTGCTTCTTGTATATTGTTTGTTGTTCCCATGTAAGGTCACAATATTGTCTTAGATGAAGATGTTTGTTTCAACTAATTTATGTTAAATGTTTTTGCTGTCAACATGTTGGTTAGGCCACAACAAATTGATCATATGTTCTATGGATTCGCTCGCACCTAAATTTTGACGGTTTTTACAAAAAAAATATTTTTATTTCCTCGCTCGCCCATAAAAATTTGGTCAAACCGCTATATAAAGCAAGTGAATAAAGATTTTTTTTTTTTTCTTCGCATTGCTTGCCCCATTTTTTTTTCAGAAAAAATCCATAGAACATATGATCAACTTGTTGTGGCCTTATTGTTTAAGTTATAAAACTTTTGTAGTATTTTTTTCAGTAAATAACTTGTAACATGCAATTGAATGTAATGAATATGAGCCACTTATAATAATGTAATATATCAGTCTATTCCTTTTTGTATGTAACTTAGTTATGAAAACTTGCAGGCAGACTTCCTTGACATTTCTGATCTTGGTGAATTTAGGTTTTGAAAGAGATTATGCGAAAAAGTCTATGTAGTTGCTTTTGCAATATTTCTTTCTATTATTTTGGTTGACGAAGTCAATTTTAGGGGGAATCTAAATTGAAAAGATGTTTTTCTTAAAACCCAACAATTGCTAATTGAAATTTCAGACTGTTTTGAATTATATGATGTGTGTACATGTATCTTGTATAAGAAATGTTTGAACTGAATTTTAAATTGTGACATCTTCTAGAATAACTTACATGTAGTTATCATATTAGTAATAACATAGTTATAATAATAAATACATTTTTATTAGCATATAAATCCCTTTATTTATCAGTACTGTTATTTAAGTGCTTCAATTTGTTGTTCATCACTTAAGTGTCATGTTCAATGTATATTATGATAGTTGAATAAAAAGTACTTAAGTTGGTTGAGTCAAGCCATATGTTAGTCATGTTGCATTAGTAGAATGAATTTTTGTAAAGCTATATTTCTTATTTCCACACCTTTTAATTTTGCATAATGTAGATGAATTCATGGCTTTATCTGTTCTATTAGACAAATGGGCACTTCCTTACTATAGTTTTATTTTGTTCTTTGAATGTTTATTGACAACTTTTTTTCTGATTTTGAAAATTTCCATGTAATTCGTTTTCATTTTGGGGCATGGTTCTCAAATTCTTTTCTAATTTATTCAATATGTTGCTGTTTAAATGTTTATTAAACATGTTCCTTACTTTCATATTCTTCTTCGTTTCAGTCTGACTTTGAGAAGTTTAAAACTGTAAATGTGATATCAAAGGAAACATTTGAGCAAATTGTGCCTCAAGAGAAAGTTGAGAACCAGGAAATACCTCCACCACCTCCCACTGCTGTCTCACCTTCAGGTAATATAGTTCAAGGTTGTTTGATTAATGTCAAGGTCATTTGACTAATTTCAAGGGGCCCATATTATCAAGCATCTTACCACAGATTATAGTCGTAAATCCTTCTATATTGTATTGTTAAATTATTGTAAGATTTTTGATAATATACTGCCCTGGTCGCTAAGCATGTTCTTATCATCAATATTTATCCTCTGTGACTAAAATTTTTGTTTGTTAAGATGAAGCTGTTTAAACTAAATTGATTGTAAGAAACCTGTTTGATGTTGATGTCTAGTTAATATAAACCTTGGCATCCCTAGGGTCAATGATTATGTCATCTGACCGGCATTTTGACTGAAAATTTTTACATGGGGTTTCCCCATGTTTAGTAGTGGACTGTGGCAAATACTCATCAAAATTTGTCTCGGACGATTGCATTCGGTTGTGTGCGCGCAAATAAAGG
Source organism: Mactra quadrangularis (assembly GCA_025267735.1). NCBI lineage: Eukaryota > Metazoa > Mollusca > Bivalvia > Venerida > Mactridae > Mactra > Mactra quadrangularis. The sequence continues at coordinate 34,333,638 of CM046308.1, read as the reverse complement.
GATAATTACCACTGCAATTAATATAGTCCGCATTACGCATTAACAAGCAGACGATAAGAAGCACATGTATATCTTATCTGGTTTATGTAAAGTAAAGGTCCCTTGTAACGCTTCCATGAGTTGTATACAGCCATATACTCTACCAAAACCCCATGTCTGACAGCGCTATCGGCGCTTTGATATAGAATAGCTCCAGGTATACTTTTTATTTAGCTTGCAAGTCTAGTGAGATACTCACATATTCAATTTGATTTTGAGTTTAAGAAATTAAAACCTTAATTATTCGGTTGCATTAATTGTTATCATCAATTGCTTTCGGCGCGATACATACTTTTTGTGTTAATGTTGATAAACCCAAACAATTCAATCAATCAAATTTGAGAAAACACCTTTAAGCTGTTGATCAGTTATAATTTCTGATTACAAAACAATTAGTTCTGTTTTTTTTGTAACCTTATTCATGTAACTCTATTAATGTTTTTTTGTTGTATAGAAACAGTGAAGGTACCAAGTCCAAGGACCTCTCAATCAGAAGAGATAGCTAAATCACTGCCTACATACGTACCTAATACACCTGGTAGACGAGACCATGCTACAAGAACACCACGTCAGAGAACTGATTCTGAAAGAGTTAGATTCTATCCAGTCACTAAAGATGCCACTAAACCACCAGATCCTCAGGTAGGTTTTTTTATTCTGGGTATAACACCCATGTCAACTCATTTAAGGTTATTACACAGAGACCAGCACACCAAACCTAGCTTTCGTGGATCCTTTTTTATTCACAACCTATATTCCCCGACCATTCCACAATGCTGGCAATTTCTGCAAATACCTTATTGATGGAGGAAATTGATATTTTTGTCAAACTTTCATGGAAGGATGTTATTGCTGCAGGTGACTGGTACATTCTTTATCATATTTTTTTAGTTCTAAATCCACCTTATTGATTCTTGTAGTAATTTTTTATTATCCTAACTGATTCCTACAAGAGAATGCTTTGCTAAATTCCAGTTGTAGGATTTTTTTTATGCTAATAGAGTATGTTTATATTAACATCCATGTTGTACAAGTTCTTTTGCTCTGTTAACAAAAATAGAAGATGTTAAGTTGGAAACCCCCATATGGATAGCTCTTTCACATTTTCTAATTTCTATAGAATCTTGACCCTTGTGTCAATATTTTTACATATCATTGTGAAAACTTTTCTAGTCTGTACTTGAAAATTAGAACTTGAGACTTGTTTTTTTCTATTGATGTTAAATTTTAAACATGCTCCCATGCATAGACTGATAGATTGATAAATTTATATTTGCCTAGTATACATTCAATGGTACAAGAAATTAGAACATATGGATTAAAAATTTCTTCACGTAATATTTTTGTCATGCATATGTTACATACTAAGGTCACTAGGGCTGTGGATCGTCAAGCTAGTGGCAATCCGATCTGAACCACGATTCATGTGTAGCGATTGACGAATCAAACGGCGAATCACTTTTTAATTTAATTTTTTTTAATTCATGTAATAACAAAAATAAGTGAAGAATTACATATGCTTTTACTATATGAAAATCCATGTACTATTCCATTTCTATTACCAGACCTATTTTGGGAATTTTTAGTGATAACATTTTTGTTTAAATGTGTTTCTGAGTACTCGGATACTCACAGCAGCCCTAAAGGTCACATAATGATATATAATATTTTTATTATATTATAGACACCACGTAAACGTAAGACACGTCACAGTGAGAATCCACCAGTAGAAGGACATGTAGGCTGGGTGATGGATTATAAGGAACATAGACCTTCTAGATCTAGAAATAATTCTTCCTCTTATAGGTTAGTACAGAATTATTGTTCTCTTTGTCCCAGATATATCTCACAAATCTAGGATTTTTTGTTGTCTAATATCTTATTGATGCTCAGCATATTTGGTTCTTTGCTATTTATTTATTTATGGTTTATACAATTTATATGAAAGCTCTTGTTTGATAATGAAAGTGCTATTAGATGTAATTATTAACCCTTTCAATGCTGAATTTTCACAATGGACTAGTCTGTCTTCAATTTTTAGACCTATCCATTGTCATTTTTATGGATAAAATTTGGACAATGAGCAGCCAACAGTAAAGAGCCTGATCAGCCAGCATGTGTTGTGTCAGCTTACCTGGCACTTAACTGGTGGCAAAGGCTTTTCATATTTAGCTCCCTAACTCTTAGGGTTAATAAATAAATCAGTACCTCTGAATGTAAATGTATATATGTATTGTCTATTTTTTTCTCAACTGTCAAAGTTTGAATAATTTCACGGTGATTGGTTACACACTATCACAATACCATGGGTGTAAAATAAAGAGCACGAAGTCACTGTGAAATTATTCATGTTTTGACCGTTGAGAAAAAACAAACTATATAAAGTGTAAATGTCTATATTACAGTGAATGTGATGTACCCATGTCATCAAGTTATGGATCCTATGGTAGTTACAGTAGTACACCTCATGCATTCCCTAACTTTCAACATCCATCACATGAATTACTTAGTGAAAATGGTTTTGTATGGCATGTATATCATAAATATCATGCTAAATGTGTCAAAGGTAAGACTGCTATAGTTATATTTGTTGTCTGGGATGCTACATCTCTGGAGATGCTGTGTGAAACTTAGTGATACAGGAAGTATATGTTTGAAATGAAATTTAAAGTAGGTTTGGTTATGTGATGGCTATGTGGAATCATCAACGCTGAGTGAAAATGTTGTTCTGATTAAACTGAAATAAGAATTGGAAATAAAATTCAACCCATCATAACTTACTGGTGAATAGATGACTGTTTATTGTTCAGTTGTGAGTTTATTAATAGCTACACATCGGAACTCAAAACAAATGGGATGAGTATAATATCCACACGTAGGAAACCAGAACACCTCTGAACAGTGTGAGTTCCAAATTAACAAATTTGTGTTAGATATTGTTTAGAAATGAACTTGGAGTTCATCCAATTAAATGTAATGTTACATAACCCTGAAGAATATTTGATTGATCTGTTGATTCAATAAAATATCATTGAACATTGTGGTTACCATATTATAGTTAGATTTTTCCATTTAATGAAAGTAATTACTGTCATATGATGAAACTAGGTTTGACTTAGACACACTTAAACCAGAGTAATTAATTGTCTGTAATCTTGGTGGTTACATAGAGATTTTGTGACCATCGTAAGGCCGGACATATATACTAGACACACCTACTTTCTCACTCTAAGGGTTGGGATTTAAGGATTCACTGATGATATGTAGATTTTACCTTCAGTGATTTGTGAGTGTGTCATACAGAAATAAGTGATATTTTTTACTGATTTCATGGGTTAATGGGCTGGGGTTTATTTAAGGGGTTGTTTAGTGTCTATGATGTCATATTTAGTAATCTGATGACAGTATTAGATCTAAAGATGGATTTTACTCGAATGGGTTCACCTTTAGAACCAGCTTTTATGCACATAGGCCTCGACATTAACTTTAAAAGTTGGTTGCCCGAATGAACAATTGGCTTTATCTTATACTTTCCTGACTCAAAAGCTTACTAGCAGTAACAAGTTGCCTGTACACAAATATAGGTTGTCTGGGGCATTCAGGTTACCTTTAATGTTGAGGGCTTTGCACCAATTTCTTTACTGGCTCTCATTTACCCTTAAATAATAGCCTACAATTTCTTGTTATATTGAGAAAATTTATATAGTTTTGTTATATTTTCATGGATTTGTATGACCTGTGTTGACTAGAAATGCAACCAAGATTTATGGGTTTTTAGTTTCACAGCTTTACATTGGACTATAGCTTACTTATTTATTAAAATGCCTTTGAAGTCATTGATTAATATTGGCATTCAGCATTTATTGTGGTGAGAAAAAATGTTTTAAAGTTTAAAACTGAATCGGCATAGGTATTTCATCAATGTAATCTGCATTGACATAGTTAATTAATCGCATGTAAATTGAATTGACATAGTTAATTCATTTTGAGTTAACTGTAAAATTACGTAATTGATATTTGTTTTTTTACAGAACGTAAAAAGGCTGGTGTTGGACTGTCACCTGAGATGAACACATTGTTTAGATTCTGGTCATTCTTCTTAAGACAGCATTTTAATAAAAAAATGTACACAGAATTTAAAACACTTGCTGTAGAAGATTCAATGGCAGGTCATAGGTAAGATATAGTTAATATAATTGTGAGCCTTTCAGAAAAAACCATTTCAGCTTGATTGCAGTTACCATGGCAATGCTGGGACGTTATATTTCCCCAAAATGAGGTCTGAAGTGCTAGTACTTTATGGAGACTTAGGATATATTACCTTGTCATCATTTTGTGCCTTTGTTCTGCTGCCCTCAATGTGTGAATTGACCAGTTAAGGGTTAAGCCCATGGTCTTAGTGGTTAACTGTACTATTTGTCAGAACTCTAGGTCATGACTTTTTACCATTAGATTTCTGTGGGATGAAAATTCTTTTCAGTAGGTCAAGATGTTTCTGGCCAATAGATAAAAATTCTTGTATTGAAATTTAGTCTTAGATAATTAAGATATGTAAGGGCGGATAATCTTGTTTTAACATCTATTGGTTTGTTTATTTAATTAAAAGCTAGATCATCGTAAAACAAACATGTAGTTTAAAACCTTTTTTATTTGAATTACTTTCATAGTACAAGTTGACCTAATTCAGAACTCCTGTTTATTGGTCTTTCCATCTGTGCATTTGCAGTACAAACCAAGTGCTTTACACATAATTGCTGAAAAGCAAGCAAAATGGTTTAAATCTTATTGTTCTTGGTACACATTGTTGTAATGGTGAAAGTTTGTTTGTACTGTTGGGAAACCCTTGAATATATGATATCCAAATCATCTATTGTATATCTTCATGCAAGAAGAATTTAATATTGTTTCTCTATGATGATACATGTTATTATTTGTCTCTATTTCTAGATATGGTGTTGAATGCCTGTTTCGTTTCTTTAGTTACGGTTTAGAGAAGAGATTTAGAGCTGAATTATATAAAGACTTCCAGGAAGAAGTTATGAGAGACTATGAAAATGGTATACTTACGAGTTTAGTTTTATGTATATTGATATTGGATGTGATTTCTCATTATAGGCCAGGGGTGGATCCAGGATTTTTTTCTAGGGGGGGGGGGTTCCGAACATTTCTAGGAGGGGTCCAAACTTTTCTAGGGGGGGTCCGAACCTCGAACCACGACCACATTATACACATTTTGCAGAAAAAAGGCAACATATTGAAAATAAAAACTACGTAACCATTAAATCTATGTCAAGCACGGAGAAAAATTGCTCCATACTATTTAAAAATTATTTACAAGCAAGAAATACACTAATGGACATGTACATTTTCCAAATTATAGGGGGGGGTCTGAACCCCCCTGACCCCCCCCCCCTGCTGGATTAGCCCATGTAGGCTTTGTATTGAAATAGGATGTGATTTGTCACAATAGGCTACTTGACAGTGTTTTGAAGTTTTTTATTTTTTACTTGAGTAATAATTCAGGCTATCAAAATAGTAGATTTAAAAGTTATAGTGCGCTTAAAAGCCTGCTTTCATATACATGTTCAGTTGACTGTACAATGTGTACACTGTATGATAACCCCTGATCATTTAAATCTCCTTCAAGCAAGTAAACCCTCAAAGTACCCATTTACACACCTAGATGAAGTGAAATGGAACAATAGGTAAATTTCTTGCTCAAGGAAATGTGGAGCTCTTGTGAAGTTCGAACCTGGGACCTCATGGAAACTGGGACCTCCAAACCTTAAGCATGCAGCCTACTATTGCACCACTGCTCTTAAGTGAAAGGATTGATTTAAACTGATATTGGTAACACAAACTACTATTTCATTTGTGTTTTTCTCTCAGAAGAAAGCTTCAACTGATATACATCAAATTAGCTCAAGCCAACTTAGGTTTAAATCCCCTTTAGCATGATTAAAATATCAAAATATTTGCATTACAGTTTTGATACATTTTAATACAGGCTTATTATTATTACTATTACAGGTCAATTGTATGGCCTAGAGAAGTTTTGGGCATTTTTGAAATATTCACGTAAACATGTAGATGTTGATCCAAAACTTAAACAGTGGCTTAGTAAATATAAAAGATTAGAAGATTTCAGAGTGGACGTAAGTATTTGGCATGAGTTTGTTTATTTATTTATACTGGGTTCAAAGCTGTGTCAACACATTTTGGTTATTTTATGGCGTCCAGGGCACCTAACCTAGCTTTCCTGGACCCTTGTCAATAACCAGTACTCACCTACCATTGGCAAGATTTAGTTATGTTAACATAAACTTCTTAACTCATCAACTTCTTCAGTCTAAAAGGTTTTATCTGAACTCAACCCATTTAGAATGTTGGTTGCCTTGAAATGTTTGATGAATTAGCAATTTGGGCAATATACTTCTGGACACCCAAGTTTGACTTATGAATTGTGCATTTTATAGAAAAAGTGTATTTCGTGCTAATATTTAATAATTTATTATAAGAAATGTTCTTCCCAATAATAGTGTATTTTGTAACAATTCAGTCATTCTTAGTACCTTTCTATCTTTTCGATGATATTACAATTTCAATTTTTCTCACATTTCTGTATATTTGTTTTGCAGTCTGTTGAAGCAGATACACATATTGTGCATCACTCCAGCCTATCAAGTACAGGCCACAAAGTGAGACATAGCTCAGGACAGAGCGCTGCCCAATCAAAATCCTCGCATTCTAAGTCTAACCAATCACATGGTAGAGGTAACCAATCACAACAGGCCTCTCATAGCAAAAACAGTTCTAGCCAATCGCAGCAAAGTTCACATGGCAAAGCAGACAGTAAATCTAGCCAATCAGCTGCCGGTAATAAAAGTGGTGATAGTAAAACTAACCAATCACAACAGTCATCTAGAAGGAGAACTAATTCTTCCAACCAGTCATATAATAAAGGAGCCACAGCATCCTCAAAGGAAGCAAAAGGATCAGAAAAGACAGACAAGTCATCTGGAGAACCAGCTTCTGGAAATAATGACAAATCTGAAGCTAAGAAGATGGACACTGCTAGCAAACCATCTGTCGAGAAAAAGGAGAAAAAATGAATAGAATAAATAATAGATAAAAAAAACGTGGAATTTGAAATGGCTGTATTTTGGCTGAATATTATTCTTTTTTTTGTAATAAGGAAAATGCTTTTCGGATACTAGTTATCTACTAGGATAACGTTTAGTAAACACATTATTCTTTATTGATTATAGAATATTTCGACAATTTTAAATCACCTTATTTTGATATCAAACACTTAATCATGAATCATTTTCATGTGCACACAGTTTTTTTTCTGCAGCATAAAAGCTATGTCAGTCATAGCCCTAATATAATAATGACACGATGTTGTCTCTTGTTTCTATTATAATGTTTTCGTTGTGTTCAACATTTACCATGTGTTTATGTGTGGTCACTATATAAACTGTAACATTGTGTGCTAATGTTGTTGTGTGTTGAACGACAAACAGACATTAGCTTTGAATGTAAAATAATATCATTATTATGTGCTGTGTGCAAAAACTGTCGGACAGTATTCATGAAATTTCTGCTTTGTTAAACATTAGCAACCATTGAATGAATTGTTCTAGTGGAAATTTAGGGTATAGGATTGGTGTAAGTCAATGGACATGAGGTTAAGCAATATGAATTAGTAGTAAAAGTGCTTTTGCCTATTAGTTCTTTTACCTTATTGCTACAGATGCCATGTTACATGGGCAAAAAATAACTGGATGCTAGTTGAACTTTATATTTTAAGTTTGATCTTCATGGAAAGAAAATTTGTTTGAAGTTCTACATAGGAATTGGCATGGGAAAAATAGGAATTGGCATGGGAAAAATCCAGTTTTAGTGGAGTTTTTCACATAACTTGTTATTGTTTTGTTTATTTTAGCTAAAAAAAAACACATGGATGCTCAACATAATTGGTATTTTGCTATTTATTTGTTTATGGTATATTACAATGTATTGGAAGTCTGTATGATAACGCTTATATGATAATGGAGGTATATTTAGATTTAATTAATAATAAATGAATCAGTATCTCTGAATGATTGAAGCTCTTAATGTATCATACACCATACATACTTTGATTCTTTAGTATTTAGAAAAAAGGAGTAGCCAATATTTTGTTATCATTTTATAGAAAAAAAATCACACTTGCTGTTGATATGGTATGAAAAATTGAAATAAGTTTGAAAGATCTTACTTTTGTATGATTAATTTGATGTAGATTCTTTTTAATTCCCATTGGTAAGAGCTTGTTACTGATAATAATGTATTGATAGTAAAATCAGATTTTTACTTATACAGAAAGTTAATATACAAAAACTTTCAATTACTACAGCATTACATATATAAGTAAGTGACTAAAAACTTAGTTAGACGTGTTTACAGGGGGCTGTGTTTCGTATACTTGAAAGTGTGAGTGAAAAAAAAGCTTCATTTGATATTTTGATATCAGCCTGTGATCTTGTACATTTTGAGATAATTTATTATCACATGGAATGGATTCTATTCATTAAAGCTCTTTAATTTTGCAGTGTGACCTGACCCTCCTTATATTTTTTATTTCCTACGTAGAAAATATTTCGGTCATTTTTTTCTTGCAAGTTGATCAGTCACTGTAGAAATCCTGTATTAAAATGATGTGTGTGTGCATTTGTACATATTTACATATCAAAATGACGTAAAAAAAAGATTAAAAAAGTAGCAAAAAATTGCCCAAAAAAATGTAAAAAAAGTATATATATGATAATTATATATTTAGAAAAAATCGGACACCATTATGTTGCTATAACTACATGGTATTCTTGTTTTTTAATTATTCCTGTGCTAGGGAAGTATGCATGTAAGTTTTGTTTCTTCCATTTCAAGTGTAGCTACCTTATATTTTATTCACTACTTCATTGTTCATTTTTGGCATATTTATGCTGCCGTTATCATGGTTTTCATGCTTTTACAATTGCATATTTAAAGGGAGACGTGTTGCCATGGTGACTAAAGTTAATGTGTTGATTCAAATTAGTGGAAAAATGTTCAAAAATTATACTTTCGTTAGTGATATTTATTTATATGACAGATATGTGCTGTTGACTGCTATCTTTGTTCTTGTTCAATATTTTCTACCAGGGTTATTACGTTAGATTTTATAGCGGAGGTTCAAGACCTCTGAGTAACTTGACTCCATTTATCTCTCAGCAGATTTTATCAATAAATGATTTATGAGTTGATTAGGGGATCATCCCTTTATGATGCTTGATGGTGCTTTCTGTTGAGTGTGAATGTAAAAATTGAGTTGTTTTAAAGTATTAATATAAACCTTTTAATATTGCATTTAATAAACCTCTGAATTGAAGTGTAAATTTATGAATAATTGTAAAGAAATATTGATTTTTTTATATGAGAAGCATTTGAATGATGAAGTATAATGTTTCGATATTAACCATGGAGTGCCTTTACCAAGCAGTGTAGGCCAATGTCTTGACTTTTTTATGCATCTTTTTACATTCCTTTGCAATTACTACCCACTTTTTGTTAATCTTTTTAAAATTTATGTTTTAATTATTTTCTTAATTGACATATATTTCTGGTAAATTAGGTTTTTATATCTATTGATATATCCCAATAGAAATCTTACATGTATTAATGAAATATTGATGGCTGTTGAAGTATAGTTTTTTTAAATGGCAGCAACAATTTTCTTTTTTGTAATTATTTTACTTTCTAATTATAATTTTATTGATTTTTTTTTATTAAAAAAATGCTTTTAATTTTTTTGACGTGAATCTATAAACTTCTTTGTATTCTAATGTAAGCATATTTTATCAAAAAATATTTTTTTCACAGCTATTTGTGTGTATGTAATATTTAATCTAAATCTTAAGACTGATATTTGACGAAACTGTCTTTTTTAACTGTAGACTGCAGTTTTAAATGCATTGTACTGACGATGCATAGAAAGTCCCTGAATGTTTTAGTATTACCTATATGACATGCATTCTTTTTTTGAATGAAAATATTGTTATATAAGTAATTTGTTCATGCTGCAGCCTTGTTTCTGTTTGTTATTGTATATAGTATACTCACTCAATTTAGAAAGTTACAAACCAAATTGTTAGGGGTTTAAAAGTGAGCATATTTTTCTTTGCACTTGTTATATTTATATGGTCGACAAAACAGTAGATAGCAGTGTGCCATTTAACACTATATATATGATGTATAAAAAGTATATAAATTTGTGTGTTTTGATTGTTCATGTGTATAAGAATAAGTTGTTGCTGCCTGAGTAATTGGTAAAAAATTATGGAAGTATTGTGCCTAAAGTTTGACCCCAATCTTTAACATTTGCATCTAATCATTATCTACACATATACCGGTAAAATACCACACCTATTCTACACTTTGTCAAAATGAGCAATCGATTTACAGGAATGTAAATAGAGGTATGTTTATGTGTTAAATTTCGAGTAATCCTCTCAACCATGGTGTAATAGACACTCATTGTACACTTATGTATTTAAAAAATTAGTCCATCTAATAATTACATTTGAGCTTTGATGATATACTCTGATATCAGTTTATCAAGCATTAATACTACATTTTTATTCAATTTAATGAATATTCTTGCATAAAGGTCAGATCGGGGTCAAACTTTAGGCACTTTCTGTGTTTAAAATTTTTTTTGTTGAACATGACTGTTTAAATGTAGCTCTAACATAATAATAGTCACTTCATTTTGCTGATATCTTTAGTTCATGAAAATGTCTTGCCCATATAAAACCATAGTCTAGCTTTTTGTAAGAAGAATTTTAGTTATTAGTTTCGAAAAAAACCTTCGATATTTATGTCTAGTTAATAGTGTTAACTTGTTTGCATAGGCTGTGATAATGATATAATTCAACTCCTTTAGTTATCGCCATATGGCAAAAGGGACATTTAAGCAAAAAAAATGTAATGAAATAATTAAGTGGTTAAATTTTCCTGCTGAATTACAATGCTATTATTGTTTGTATGTATATATAACTTTCATTGATCTCCATTAGTTACTTTCATGTATACTATGTGCTAAATTTCTTTATATTGAACCCTTTTTTCCATTAGTGTTAATTTTACTGTGATTTAGGTTTTACTTTATTTCAGACCCCTTGTTCCAATAATATAGTCCTATCTTATATGGAAAGCAAATCTGTAGTTATACAATTTGTAACTGTCTGTACTAACTTCTATGTATTGAAATGTCCGAGCTTTTCATGACACATGAATATAAATTGTGATCAATCAGACCCGCAGTCTGTTTTGAATTTGAATTTCAAAGTAGAAGAAAAAGAGGTAGTGGTACAAATTGAGGTATTTAGTTAATATTAGTCATTAAAATATTGACAAACTATAAGTTTTATCTATGAAGTAATCACTAAGACTTTTTTGTCATCAAACAACATACCTGCCTAATTTAAATAAAACTTTTATATTACCTTTAAGTGTATGTTATATCCCTCTTAAATGATTTCCCATTGTCGAAACGCAATCGCCTACTTCATGCATTGAATTTAGTACTAGGGGATATAACTCACATATATTTTATTGATGTAAAGAAAGATAACTCATGTATATGTGTACTTAACAATTCATTGCTCATGAAAATTTTGTCAAGTTTAATATTTAATAATATTAACAGCAAACAAATGACTTATTTATCATTTTATCACATGTATACATTTCATTCATCTGTCATGAACTTCATGTTTCCTGTAAAATATTGATATTTTCATTAACTCCAATTTCCTTGTGTTTGTATTTTGATTCTCTAAAACCAAATATCTCAGTGAGTTATTCTAACTTATGATTATTTTGTTCCAATATTCAGACCTTTTGCTCTTAACAGTTTCCCAAGTGGTTCCTTACTAAGTTTGAATTATTTTGTCTTAGCAGAAATCCTTATGATGTAAAAATTCATATCTGCAACTCAATGTTTAAGTTTTTATTTACTTTATACAAGCTTCATTTAAATGAAAAGTATGTGTGCATAGGTCAACAAGATATAACCAGTATTGCATGCTTTAAAGTAATAATATGTATAATTCCTTAAAATTCCTAAAAGATGTTCTGTGCAACCGGACCCGCACTAATTTCCTACTAGAGATGGGTACCGCCAGGAAATTTATACCACGGTATACCGCAGTTATTTACTAAATACCACGGTATATACCACGGTAAACCACAGTGTAAGCCTTAACTATATGCAGTAGGGCTATTAAATAAAAATACTAGTTCAATCACTAACTTATGAAGACACTAAGTCCTTATTTAAGGGAAATTGCTATTGCAACTTAATCATCCGTATTTTTTAAATTTTTTCGAAAATTTATTGAACATTTCGCCACCCCTGCTGATATATATAGCGTGTACAACCCAAAATCACGGGTACTACTTGTTCATGGGTTCTGCTTGCTTACCAGAAAGCAAGTTAAGTTATTCAATACCGGTATTTCCAAAAATACCGCGGTATTGTACCGCAAGATAAAAAACCACGGTTATCGGTTTACCGGTAATACCGCGCACCTCTATTTCCTACACTGTTAATGGTAAAATCTTAGATACAGATTTGTGATTGAATAATATTAACAAGAATGTTAAGTTTCTAGTAGTCTGTACTTAATGTTAAGCATTGCTCAGCCATTAAAAAGGTTATTATACCATTCATTGTATCAGATATCACCAAACTTTGTTATTGTATATATATTTGTGAGAAAGGTTAAAATATTCTTTGTGAGTTAGTGTGTTAGTGTTAGGGTTTTTAGATTGTACAAATCATATCAGAAACATACCCCCACTGTTTGTCAGAGAGTCCATGTGCAATTTTGGTTGTTACGTAAACATAGTATTTCAGCTTTGGCTAGTACGTCAGTTTGAGTATACTTTATTTATGCAACATGTTGAAGAAATTTCTGTTGCCTCTATTTACGCTTAGATTTGATGTGTGGTTTTTCAGCATAAGAGATTTTGCAATCATTCATTCATCGATATCAATTGTAATTGTTAAATATAATTGTGTATTGCTTGATGTTTAACTATACACACATTTTACAGGTGCTTGTTTTATTTCGAGTAATTGAAATGGTTGTACGAGTGATAGGAGGGTTTGATGTTAGTTTTTATTTTCATTATGTATGTGTATTTTAGTATGAGATACCGTGTGAGATATTTTGATATTGTATGCATTCTATTTTATCTTCTTATCATGTTTTTATCAATTTTCATTGTTGACTTTGTTGTTAGGTGTAATCTGCTTGGTTACGCCATTGTACAAACTAGAATTTAAAATTTAGAAAAAAAAATGTACTAAAATAGTATCGTATATAATTTGAATTATAACAAATTGGAGTTTTTTATGGTAAATTGTCTCCCTTGTATATAAAATACATTAGGAAAATGTTACATAGTCAAAAATTGAGCATAATTTGTTGTTTTTTTCGAAGTTGATTTCAGGCAATACTGAAATTGTTGAATTACTGTAAAATTTTCGATTGCCATGGTAACAGATCTACATTTTATGTATTTTTTGTGGTATATTGATAATTGTCTTATAAACTTGATATGCCACACCCCTAATGTATATATATAATTAAAAGCATGATTATTTTACTTTGATTGCCATTTGGTAATGGATGTTTTTTCTTCTTCAAATGTTATACATTATATTAAAAAATGTACGATGATAGATAATTGTATTACATATTAACAGAGAATGTATATTTGTTTTTCCCCTAAATGATTTTTTGCTTCATGTGTAGGATTAGGTCATTAAATTCTCAAAAATATCAATAACTTGTTGTGTTTTTCTTTCTTTATTGTCTCGCCTGAAAAGGTTACTTTTGGTGGAGACATCCCCTGTTTGCTTGTCGTAGCATAAGTCCAATACTGTTCAAGTTACTGACTTGAAACTTCACAGTGGGATACATCTCGTGGTGCAGAAGAGTAGTACACAAGATCCACAACTCTGCTTCAAAATTGGGGAGTAATTGCCTTAAGTTGCACTTTCTTCTCTGGAGCATAAGTCCAAATCTATTCAAGCTACTGACTTGAAACTTAAGAGGTAAATAGATCTCATAGAAGAGGAGTGCAGTGCTCAAGAAGTATAATTTTTGTCAGGAACACATCTTAGTTCTGGTTTGTATTATTATAGTTCATTGGTGCTTTTCACAAAAAATCTTACGAAAAAATTCTTTGTAAGTCAAAAGCAAGAAACGTTAAAAATACGCTCATTGTTCCATTTATCAATTTTAAATATAGAATTGTGAAGAATACTGTTTACCTTTTGAATATCATATCATAGTTATGTTTATTATCTGCCTGACTTTGAAGTGCTTATTATATGAAATTGACTTGCGAAGATATTTTTCGTAAGAATTTTTGTGAAAAGCACCACATGTTTGGTACATGACTAAATGGTTGAACATAAAGTTTTGTGAACACCATGTTGGCTGAAGCTGAGTACCAAAACTAGGTTGTCACTCTAAGATCATCAGTAGCTATAGATTACCTTTGGTGAAATGCATTGATCATAGTAATGGTATTAGATTTGCCCATGACGTGAATTGTGTACATTTACAATGGGCTCTCTGAGAAAAGATATTAATTTATTCAATTAGTGTCAATAAAGACTCAAATTTATCTGTCTCAAGATGTGGTTGATCCAAATCAACTGATCTCATAAGCCATACAAGCATAGCTTCAGTAAAATCTTTGATAATAAGCTGCTCAGAAGTTAAGTTGGTTCTCTAACGATGGTGTACAATATTACATACACATACATAAGAAAGTAAGTATAGTGCGTACAAAAAAACAAAACGTGTTTTGGTAAACATTATAAATAAGACCATTCATTTCAGGGGTAGGCAGTATTGAAAATAAAATTTGTGTAATTCATTTTAACAAAATTAGCATGGTTGATAAACCACCACCACTTGGTAAATCATGCTTGTTATGGTAGAACGCTTTCCATTACACCAACAACAAAGACACAAGAAAAATATATCAAAATTGTTTATTTTAAAGTCATCCTGAGCATCCCTCGTTGTGGGTTAGTCCATTGTATTGTTATTATAAACAGTGTTTTGTTTATTTGTTCGCACAATACAGGTAAGTATTTTATTCATATGATAGTTTATTATTGCTACTTGTGCAAACATACAATATATACAAACACATTAACAAATGCATCCAGCCAAATGGGCCTATAAGTCACCAAGACTTTCAAATATATATATAATTACACACACATAATTACTAGATCTATCAGATGTTAAATCTGGTATAGACATACACAAGGATATACATAAAAGGGAAATAATAATAATATAGTTGGAATATAGATTACATTTAAATATAAGTTCTAATTGGATTAATCTTCAAAACTCATGTTGCTTCACAATGGACAAAACATGAACATGCATACAATGTATATAAAAGATACACGCATAATTCTATACTAGTTACGTATATTATATCTTGAGCAGGTTGAAGAAGACCCAGAACAGGAGCAAAGAAGGGGTTTCCTGTTTAAATGTAGGTCATAATATCAATAAAAGAAGATATAACATGTGCCCTTTATGTTCTGTATACATTTAATTCTTTTAATCAAAGGGAGGCAACACAAACAGAAAAACTGGCTTACCAAATGAAAAAAAATATTCCCACGGTCCTCAGGACATCTGGGTAACAAAATCTCAAACAAAATATCTTTCTGTTGTAATAATTGTTCCTTAAATGGATAGAGATATACGATAAAATGATATATTTTCAATTTCAAACAAAAATTCTGAAAAATTATCAAAATATGCAAAATTTTGGTTTATGAATAAGGGAGTTAATTTCAACAGTGGGTATAGGAGAAATATAGTAGAAATCTCCGGTTTTGAAATCTGAAAATTGACTATATACTCATCTTAAATTGATAAGATGTTTAAAAGAGTTCCCAATTGATAGAGTAAGACACGAAGAACAGTTATAAGTAAATAAAAATTTAATTTTGATAAATTTTTTTTAGGTAGAAGACCTCCATCCAGCAATACTGTATCATGGCCATCAAAATGGTATTATAAATATGAACTATATTTGTATGCTGAACATATAGGACACAAGTTGTATTTTCTTTTATTAATATTATAACCTTCATTTGAATAGGAAACCCCTTACTCGTCCCTATTCTGGGTATTATCTTGCTCATGATTAAGTATACTGTACTAAAATATATACATGTATAATACATATACATATATATATGCATATACATATACTTACATAATTCATATTAATTTGGATATTTGCTGTCTTGTATACTGCACTCAATGTTGTTCCAACATTGGGCTCAAGATCTATTTATTATCTTTAATTTCTTTATTTATATGATTTTACACCATTCATAAATCCTTCTACATAGGTTATGTATGGAGAACAACTCACTTTACCATCTTTCAATCCTGGACAATTTTCTTCTCCTTTATATTAGAATAAGATGAATGAACTCTCACTGATATAAATATATAAATGGTATTAGAATTGTTTTTCTTGCACCAGGTCAGTCTGCACACACTGCTTCCCTCATATTTATTACTATCAAGACCATTTCTAGAGTGATCATCAGAGATGCAGAATTGCCATGCCTGACTTGTACATTTATGTCTGTGGACGAGTTAATATACTAACATAGTAATACATGATATTATTATATATCTAATAAATCTAACCAATCGACAATCTGCATTTGTACCACGTGACCGTCCAATATATTCTCGTATTGAATCCAAAAAATATATATTATTTTCGTATTGGATGGTTGGGTACATGTGCACTTAACGATGTGATAAGAATGGCTGTGATTGCTTTGTTTGGGGCGATGGCAATGATGATTATTTCAAAGTAAATGAAAGATATATAATCAAAAGTTATTATACATTATACTGTACAATACAGCGTATATTTTTAGATTTCACTTGTCCGTGAACATTGTTCTTTAACAACAAGTACCCATGCTCCAGTCACGGGGTAACACATTTTAGTAGTAACTTTTAAAATTGTCTGAATTTAGCTTGTGTTGTCATCAACATATCATACTTATACTTCAAACCATTTCAATGCTGATTTGAGCCTCATTAGTTAAAACAGTAATATTTTTGTGGTGAATTCAACTCATGAAAATTTGTGAGTTAATATAAAAGTTACTCACAATTTTCAAAATACACTCACATTTTGCAAGTAAATCGCCAGATTCCATTTTTTTATTACCTTCATTGTTTGTGGAACCTCATAAAAGATATTTGTTAACTTTTTGTAAAACCTCTTTTTATTTTACTGAGTGAGATACTGAGAAACATTAGTATGGCTTAGCCACAAATGAAAATATCATTTCTTAAGCTTTAGAGTTGAAATAAAAAGCTCATGTTCCAAATTTTGTTTTTTTTTGTTTCTTCCATGTTTTTTTCTGAGTTCTGTTGGACATATTTAATACAAATGTAAAGCCATGTCCTTTCTCCTCTAAGGTGACATCATTAATCTTCTGAAGTGTTGTCATTTTGACTTTATATTATCATTATATACAACTTTACATTTTCTACTGTATATTTTCATCAAATAATATTGCATTTCATCCTAAAGCATGAAATAAAGATCTATATGACCAGGGTAGTTTATACTAATATATTTTAGCTCGATTGTGAAACAAGTTCTTACAACTTAGATTAATCACTTATGAGTCCACTTCCTGGTCCCCCAGTATTGAGCTAGCAGGATAAAGTTTCCACTCAGGAAATAATGGGGAAGGTTTTGAATGGGATTTGAACCAACATAGAGCTGGCTAACCAATGATAACCAGTCCAATGTTGAAACCACTAGGAACCCCGGCATCAGTGTAGAAGTTGACACATATACAGGTATAATTGAACAAAATAAGAACAAGTCCACCATTTGTTTGTTTCATAAATTTATTTCCAGCCATTAAATATCATGGCACAGTTTTGTGTAAAATAGTGAAATATTTGTTTTGTACAAATCAATAGAATGTATGGAATTATATATACAATAAAAAGTTATTAATTTAAGAAAACAAGTACAAGTAATGTGAAAAATACCATTTTAATACATGTATCACAAGAAACAGACATTTTGTAACTATAAATGTTTATAACTTACACCAAAGAAACCACATGATAAAACGCCATAACAGACACATTGAAAAAAAATAATATAAACATTAAAAAATGGAGAGTATACATTCTGAATGTATGAATAATTAAATAGACGATGTTAAACATACAGTTAAACACATTAATACATACACATTTATCTTGGCACATAGTATGTGAATACCTTTCATACATAGACAATGTTATAAGAATACAAGAAATAAAATAATACCATTATAATAGTTACAGTCAGATCTCGATACAGCAACATCCGTTACAACGACATTCTCGTTATACTGACATATTTTATGGGAACCAATACCACTATGTACATGGTCGGAAGAATTCATTACACTGACATATGTGTTATAATGACAAATTTCTTGGAAACGAACAATGCCGTTGTATCGAGATCTGAATGTATCACCATATCACACTATGAATATACTTAATTGGAATGTATGCCATATTTCATTATTACTGAATTTCAATGTTAATTTGCATGCATGACCAATATGTGTTCATGCACCATGATACAACATGAAGCATATGCCATATTACATTTTTTGGGTTGATAAAGAGCACAAACTTCAATGTATCTTCACAACACGTTTTGACTATTAATTAGTCTTCATTGGGTGAATAACAATAAAGTAAAAGTAAAGTAAAAGTAACTATATTACATTTTTTTAACACTTGGTTTAACTTATTTCAGCTTGACTTTTTAACAAGCAATTACAATTGACTGTTCAATTAGCAGGTTTCTTTTGCTTACATTTTAAGCAAGCTATCAATGCTTAAAGTAAAGGTTATTAAACAAAATCTATTATAAGCAAGTATATGGGAAAATAAACTGACTGTTCTTCATCTTTTGTCAAGTATAAAAAAGTAAATGTTTAAAAGTTACAGGTCAAACATACTCATACATTGGCAAAATACAAGAAGATTTCATGATTACATAGATTTTCTATGATAAAAATTATGGGCTCTCCTCAAATGATCTAGTTTGAGATATTAAAATCCTAATAGCTTACATTGGCTTTTTTATGTCATAGAATGAAATAAAAGCTTTCAAAATAGGTGTTCTTGTTAAATCATTTATGTGTCACACATAGTTATAATGTCTACACAATCAAACTTGTTAATTTCATGTTATAAGACAGTTCAATTGAAAACAATAATAAGTGACGTCGTTGTGACGTCATGACGTCACAACTTTCTTAGTAACATCCTCTAATACATTTACATCATAATCTGTATCAACATAGGCTTAATAAACATCATCATACTTACTGGTGTTTTTTTTGCATGACAAAACATACACATATGTAAATTATTTCTATGGTAAATTTTGGGTTCATGGTTAAAGCATTTTTGTTCACACCAACAAATGATATAAAATTCAAAAGCAAGCATTCCTGAGAGACAGGGTGTGAGCAAAATGTAAAGTTCAAGGTCATATTCTGATATGTCTTACAATAATGATGAAACAAGTCACCCCAATTGTTAAAAGACTTGTGCAATACTTATTTAAGATCACTTTTTCTTTGAGCAATCTTGAAATAAAATTTCAGAGAATTAAATATATTTTATCAGTACCAGAAATCAGAGATAAGTTTTAGATATGTACAACCACTATACTAGTTGCCATGAGTATAAATACATTCATAATATAACAAAATATGAAATTAACAAAGCAGACTTCCCATGATGCATTTTGAATTAATTGTAATGCACTGGGATTTCATAATATTTATATGTAATAATAATATGTATATAATTTAATATGTTTTGAATATAGTTATAATATCTAGGGGTGTAATGGTGCACAGAACAATATGTATTGCAATATATTGCAATATGGGTTTTGTGTATTGCAATACATCACAATACCGTTTTTACCATATTGTTACACCCCGAGTATTTTTCTACATAGATGTGACATAACAATCAGAGTCAAAACAGAATAAAGATTATGTTTAGTTCTGTTCTGCAATCAGAATCAATGCTGCAATGACATTTGGCTTCATAATTTTAAGTGCACAACAGGACTCCTACATTAAGAGTAAACACATTTTTAAGAGTGTTTAAATGATAAATGACATTAATTAACTAAGGAATAATGATAACTTTGGCCTAAAAGTAGATATATATGATGACTTGGCACTAACTATTCAAGAAGTAAAGTTTGTCATCACTATGTATTATAATAATGAGATCAATTATCACTATACCAGATATTGGTGAGGGAGAGTGAGAGCAAAACAATATAAACACACACTTTGTTGTCTTAAATTCATCAAATATAGCAAAACATCCCATGATTTAAATTGCAGTAGAAGCTGGGAATACAGCACAGAGTCAGGACTGACAATATTGTCTTGTTTGCTCAAAGGTCCAGTTTTCTCAATGTGACACATAACTTAGAAATGTTTTCTAGACCTAACATTTTGTGCAGTTTTCTCAACTGTCCACTTTTTTGCAGAGTGGGAAATTCTCAGATTCTACTGAATATGGAATCAATTTTAAGAAAAGTACATGTAAAAAGAGATATTTCACCATTTAATCAGTCACTGACAATAAAAAGCTGTGATATGCCATTTAAATGTATTTTTTTTGGACGTTATAATTCAATTATATAAAAATCTTAATAACAAATGCATGAACAAAGGATCATGTAGTTCAGTCCTATAAATTAAGAACAATGAATGAGTAATCTAATTTTTAAGTTAAATTATAAGACTTTACAAGTATATAACAACTTTTCCTATAAACTTTATATAACTTTTTCTGAGTATTGGATTATAATCTGAAACAAATATTCAACTAAATATGTAAACAAAAATAAATTCTATACTATATATCTATCTGTTTAAGTAAGTATATTTCTAATAAAATTTACATTGTATAATTAATTTACTCATAAAATAAATCCAGTGTTTGACATTTCAATGTCAAGGTCACTTCAAGGTCGACTGAGAAATATTACATGTAATATAATATAAATTGTATTTTTTTAAATAAATCTCTTCAATAATTTCAATGTCTAATTTATTTTGGCAAGACAAAAGCCTATACTACCTCTATCTAAAATTCATAGAATTTTTAGTGATGATTTATTTATATTACATGTTTATCTCTTAAATAAACAATTCTGAATCAGAATCAAGAAAGTCTTACAAAATAACATGATAATTATAAAATATGGCCATCATGGCTATGTGCAATAGATCAATCTGGAATTCAAATGTTTGGGCTTTCTCTGCGTTACGAACGAACTTTCACCATCACTATTAATGAGTACAAATACTAAAAGATTTAATCTGTATTTTGTGTTTTCAGCAATGATGTGTAACAAACTTTGTTTGAACCGCCTGTGCATGTACAGAAAAACCTTCAAATTTGAGTTCCGAATTAGGTATATTTTATGGACTGGCAGTCAGTTGGACTAAGGATGATATACAGATTGAGGTTCATATTCTTTTCAAATTTAGACTAACCAGTCCATAAACTTGCAAAAAGCCTGAAAAGTCATCTATAATTATTCATATTATACATAATCAAAACTGAGTACATAGTACCAATAAAACAAAACAAAAAATATCATACTGTGTACACATATTTAAACTGCCATTCTAAAATATATGTATATACTTTTATTACCTCCTAAACTGGAGAGTAAAAACTACAATACTTCAACAGTTGAATACTGATATCAGATTTAACAGTTAAAGACATTGAAAATAATTTGAAAATAATTAAGTAAGAATTAAAAATCTATGAATTGTTATAAAGAAAATGAACAAACATTTACTTAGCTTGCCATTAATGCTTGCTATCTACATTAAATACTATTGAGTAATCAAGAACAAACAACTGTTGAATTAAACAAAGGGAGATGATTCAAAACATCTGCACATAACTATGAATTACCTCCCTTTGAACATGTCATTCAATTCATATACAACAATGTATTCTTGTATTCCACCCGTATAAAGAGCACAACATTTACTTTAAACAAAACAATGTAGTACAAAAATGGACGGTATCAATGTAATAAAAAAATAAATGGAATAAAAACTAGCCATTAAATAAAGACTTAAAATAAAACAATAAATATATGTTTTAGATATATTCAAAATTCTTACACAAAGTTCACAAGCAAAATTAACAAAGAATGCATGAGCCAAGGTCATAGAATTGTATCATATGTTACACAATAATCACAAATCATAAATATCTGTCATAAGTTAAAGAAAAAAAATGACTCAGTTGTATAATATCAACAAACATACAAATGAATAATTAGTTTTACATTTAATAATGCATCACTGCTCTGACTCCATTTTGTTCAAAATATTCAGAAAGCATGGGGAATATACTATATCTTTCATATCTTTAACTAAAAGCAAAATGCCTATTTACCCCTATGTCCCTTTAAAATCAAAATCTGGCCATTCTTATTTCTTGATTAATTTTTTTGTCGAATGAAATCAATTGAAAGCAGTGTTACATTTATCCAACAAATATTACTGTATAGATTTTGTCCATACATTGCCATTGATTAAATATATGTATTTATAAAACATTATTCTTAATACATAGACATTGTTTTATTTTATGGATGTACATAGAACTACAACATCGGCCGATTGAGTAATAAATTAAGTAAAGTCAAGTCAGATGACACAGGGACAAATGTCATGTGACCAATTTACATAAAACCTGTGTATCTTAGGTAATGAAATATAAATGGGGTGACAAGATTAGGGAAGCGATAAGAGCTGGTGACATAGAGACTAGATTTATCAATCATATTATCTAAATGATGTAAAAGTTAACCCAATAATTTTTAATATCATGGCAGATAGAAGTAAAATTTATCAAAATATTTTAACAGTTGCATAGGGAATTCATTACATGTACCTAAAGTATTGTCCCATGGTACCCTTCTTACACTGGCCAGATGGCCAGAATCAAGTACCTTTGGTCTCCACTTCATAAATAAATATTCAGGTTGTACAACTAAATACATGATAATGTTATCACAAGTCAGAAGCATTCATTTGATCAAATGAAGAGTTTATGATACAGAAAATAAAAATTGACAACAGACTATGTGCTTAAACTCAGTTTGGTTTTCAAAGAATTTCTTCATAACAAAAAGAAAAGAACAAACACCAAGGTATATTCAAAACCATTGTTTTATACTGTTTCAATGTTATGATAAGTCAGTTCATACTTGGGATTGCTATTAAAGAAACATAGCTTAAAAGCAAACTGAGAAAGAGCGTAGAGTTTATTTTCAAGTTTTATTACCTTGGGCCGACATTCGGAACTCCTTGGCCATTCCCTACGAATAACCTCGGACATATTTAGAAGCCATTTTGGAAAACCGGTGTTGAAGTAAACAAATACACGGTTGTTCAGGCGATGACTAAAGTTTCGTTTTTAGTCCAGAAATTTGAAATAACACAGTTCAATGATATCAATGAACAATATCTGGGTTCAATTTAAAACAAAGAAATATGTTTAGACAAAGGTATGTGTGTATACTACAAGAACTATTTTGTATAACCGTAACGTACTCGCATTTGAAGTAAAATCCCAAATATCCAGGGAAGACCCCCCATGAATCCTTCCGAGATTATTCATTCATGAAAGGTCGAGGTGTTCTGAATGCTTGGGCCTAGTGTCATTTGTTCAGTAACATCAAGAAATATAAATTATCCATTCAGGCCTTATTCAGAGTTTTTTGACACATTTTGATACAGAAATAACACATAGACTGTATCATACAGATTATTTGAACACATATATATATATATATGAAAACATATGAAGATAGTGTTTAGTATGAGCTTTCAAGTACATGTTAAAAATGATGATTTGTATAATATATTACTGGCATTTTCTTGGTATATGAGCCAAATATTGATATTGTTAAACCTTTTGATGGAACCATGTGCTAGTTTGAAAAATATGGTCAAACGATGAAATTACAATTTAGGCCACAACAAATTGATCATATGTTCTATGGATTTGCTCGCACCTTAATTTTAACGGTTTTTACACAAATTTTTTTTTTATTTCCACACTCGCTCATAAAAATGTGGTCCAACCGCTATATAAAGCAACTGAATTAAGATTTTTTTAAATTTTTTTCTTCGCTCGCTCGCCCCATTTTTTTTTAGAAAAATCCGTAGAACATATCATCAACTTGTTGTGGCCTTATTGTAAATATAAGAAAATCACAGCATAAGCTTCATGATTTAATCTTTTACGATTTTTATACAATGAAAGCACTGCTACTTTTTATAAACAATATATATGGCATTCAAGAGTTTCCATCCCTCATTCCACGCATGTCATGATAACCTCGACTTTTACCACTCTTTATAGGTTTCAGATCAGCGTCTCTTGGTGTAGGTATATAAATGTCCCCATCATCCCCTAATACTGACTGAGGTCGTGACATCCAACCAGATCTTACATCGGTCCCTGACATAGAACCCATGTATCTGTCCGTTTCTGGTTTACTGTGACTCTGATAAGGCCATACTGGCTCAGCATTTAAATAATGTCCTGTTTGACTTCCAGCTCTACTTGCATAACCTTTGTTCAGTGGTTGCAATCTAGCTGTCTGTAATTATAATAAA
This sequence comes from Mactra quadrangularis, assembly GCA_025267735.1. Classification (NCBI taxonomy): domain Eukaryota; kingdom Metazoa; phylum Mollusca; class Bivalvia; order Venerida; family Mactridae; genus Mactra; species Mactra quadrangularis. Next base: position 34,308,704 of record CM046308.1, on the reverse strand, counting down.
AAGTATAATGTAAATGTAAGAATATATCATGTAAACAGGTTTTCAGTACAGTTAAGTTCCGCTATTACGACCACTATTTTAATTTCAAAACAATACTATTCTTGAAAATTATTAAGACCCAAATGCTTAATTTCTTAACAAAAGGGTCTCTATAATAAGACTGTTTCTCTATTAAGACCATCGATTTTTGCTGGACTTAATAGAAGAACTTTACTGAAACAAGTAAAAATATCACAAAGTTATGTAAATTGTTTTGTGTTTGTTAATTTGGTAAGCAGCAAATTTTAATTTTAAGGATTTTTTTAAGGTCAATCTCGGGCTAATTTCTGATCCCATATACATGTATTTATCACAAACAAATTAAGTTTCTAGCAGTTGGAAATGACAGATGCCTCAATAAGATGATATCCTCCAACAGATTGATGACTCGGAATCTAGTAACTTAGACACCATTGATGATCAAACAAACAGAAATTTATAAACAGCAGAAGCCTACTGCCTATCCCAGCAACTGAGACATATACAGTCAAAGTTAACACTAAAATTAATGAGCAGCTCCAAGTCTGATTTCATATACAAGTTCAGTCAACTTTAAATTGTTTGTATAACCCCTAATCATTGAAATCACCTTCAGGCAGGTGATCCCTCACAGTACCCATTTATAAATATAAATTTCTTGCTAAATAAATCAGCAGTGCCCCTCTGGATCACTAGGCACATGTCTTACCACTGGACCACTGCTCCTACATGAGTAGTAAAACAAAAAATCCTAAAGAAATAAACTAATACCTTATCTACAGGTGTTTGGGTCATTTTTCTTAAAGCCATTGTTTGTTTAGCAAACTGTGTTTTCTCTCTATTATCTACATCTTTAGTCATATATAAATCTCTATTTTGTAATGGTTCCCTAGCTGATATCTGACCTTCAGGTACCTCATCATCAACATCATAGTCCATACGTGAAGCTCTAGATGGATTTATAAAATGACGAGATGATGGTGTAGCTCTACCTATATTCTCATTATCTCTATCCATTAATATCTATAGGAAAATTATAATCAACAGTAAAATATTATTTTTCCAGACTTTCCATGACAGGAAAACAAATTTGAAATACATATGCATATCACTAGAGAGGGTAGTATTAATTTTATACAAATGAAATACAAAAACTAATTTAAAAAAGTTAAAGTGTGGTTTAAAGTCTGCTTTTATGCACATGTTCTGCACTGGACCTCTTGATTGCTAAATGTGCTCCCTACCACCGCTCCAATGATCCAACAAGGCAGCAACTTGCCATATTTTTATTTTATATCCATTTCATTACAGCAGTGGTCATGTATATCAGAAGTACAAGTAATAATTAAGATACAGTAAACATTTAGAAAAAAAAAACACTTTTACATGGGAAATCACGGCAAAGACTCAATTCATTTTAATTTATAGAAAGGAAGATGGCCATTACAAACATTCCCTACAATGTGACTATGACATCAAAAAGCCGTACCTGTACTATTTTTTTCTTTTTCTTTTTCTTAGCTAACTGATACATTGTACCTGATGCATGCCATTCGCTGTTGTTGTCACCACGCCTGAAAAAATAATACAAAAATATTTCTCCACATAAAAATATATAATTCAATAAAAAACAAATAAATTACATAAATATACATAATTCATTTAACATGATATACCCCGTAGTTTACTAGGCTAGCAACATGGATTGATATAAAATCAATGAGATTATTAAGATTTTAATAAATAATAATGAACAGAGTTCAACTGCCTGAAGTTAATTGTTATTTCCAATGGTGGCAGTCTGGAACTCTCTTCAATGTAGAGGTACTGAATCACAGGTGAATGAGCTTGGGAGTAATAAATAATTATAGAAAAGGAAGTGGTATGAAAAAGAATACAAAATCAATACAACATGCAATGTTTACATCAGCACTAAGCATCAACAGCATTATATATTCAAACTGAATCGTCATGCACTGAATAATTTCTCATTAGCAGGATATACTTTGGACTAAATTAAAACACAGAGTCAATAATATTATCTTAATTTATCACATAACTTCCGGGCTGGGAAAAAATAATGTAGTAAAATAGATGTTATAATCTACTACAGCGAAAACATCTCACAGTCATCCTGTATGTAATTAGAAACTTTAGTCAGTTATCTTTCCCTGATAAAATCTGAAGCAATCCAATTGGTAAGTAGGTCCTTACAGTTGGAATCCTCGGATTTTATCGTTGAATTCCTATGTAAGGGTAACAAAATATTTCATCTAATATCTTTCTTGTTAATGAAGATATTAACAGAAGTGATGACATTTATATAGTTCTTTAACTTAAAAATAATTAGCTTGAATTTCAAACAAATTCAATGATATACAAAAAAGTTATTTAAGATTAAATTTGGCTAATTAACATTGAAAAGTAAGGGTAAAATCCGAGTAATCCAACTAATTAGACCTACCTATTTTGAAGAGTATACTAGGGGAAATAACTGACTAAAGTCCCTCATTCTACCTCAGTAAAGCAGTCAACGAAATAAGGATATGGAAGTGGTTGCCCGAACAGGTTGGATTAGCAGCAAGCACTATATCTTGTTTGTAGAATTTTGGTTGTCCAAAGGAAATGTTTGGTTGCCCGACCAAGAAAGTAGTTGTCCCGGGCAACCGGGCACCCACTAATTTCTTAGACTGGTAAAGATTGACTGCATAGACAAATCTGTGCTAATAAAAATTGTTTCACAAGTTTTGTGAAGTAAAGAATCAATCATTCTTGGCCTTCTGATCAAGCTTTAAGTTTATCTTATTATCAAGACTCAATAAATAAATTGAAATAGTAAGTCCTGAATATATAAATATATAACTATTAGTTCTGATAATTGAGATGGACTAAGTAATTGGTAATACATGTACATGTATTTTAACTGAATAAGTATGACTTGGGGCTCAGGGCTCGACATCAAAGGTTGTCCTTTTGCTCCTGATGACCTATATTTTATATATATGTATAACTTCGGAAAACTTGTTACAGCTAGTAAATATTTGTTTTCTTTGAGCTTGTTACTAAGGGACTGTGAACAAAATTTAAGTTATTGAGAGGAAACAAAGCGAATGGTCAAAATTTGTTCAACAATTTAGCTCAGATAACATTGCATTAAAACTTGTATCACACTGAAACAGTTACTATCAATAAGTTTTAAGTATACACGTACCATGATGAATCATGCCTGCCTCCTTGTCTGGTCGAATAACCAGTATCTTGACTATCCATGTTATTATAATATGGTTGAACATTTACATATTTTGTATGAGATCTAGTTTGTACTGGTGGGCCTCCTACACTAATATTTCCATGTTCTCTATGAAAACCTAGATCTGAAATAATAAAAATACCTACATAGATTACAAAACTTTTACAATAGTCAATTTATATTAAAAAACAAGCTTATAAAATGTATAATTTTCCATATATCTACAAGAGCTATGGGCTAAGATCAACATTCTAAGAATGTTCTAAAGAATTATTCCAAACAATCAGTATAAACAATAATGTCATCATTAACAAGTTTTATTTCCACAAAATATTGAACTTTATTTAAGACATAACATACATATCACTAGAATAGTTGAATCATTAATACATGAAGTTGGATTTTTTTTTAAATTTCAGAGAAATTGTATTTGTGCATTATGCCATACTTAAATTTCATTCATAATTTACTAAGTCACTTCAATTTTATCACATTTGGCCTAGGCTCAATTATCACACCATTATGCAAATTACACAAATCCACAAAGTCCTAATGATCTGTCAATTTCATGTTTTGACTGTTTTAGCTTCTCCTGGTCTGAGGACACTTTTAGCATGATTCAACTGCATATACTATGAAAGAAATACTTGTATTTATTATGCATTAAATGTTCACAAATAAGTTCATAAAGAATCAGTCAAATATTCCCATTCGATTTTTGAAGATCTTTTTTATCTTATTACTCTGACATTCAAATTTATCAGTAATATATGACCTTAAATGTTTTAGTATTCAAAATTCAATAGAAAAACATTTATATCAATAAAAAAGATAAACTATGCAATCTATGTGAAAGTATTTAAAAAAAACTCTTGAACTTAGGCAAGGTTAAGTGTTTTTATCAGGGATGCCAATATATATTAAAGCCAAGTCTGGTTGAAAAGAGCAATCTCATGTGACCTCAATAATATGCTAAAACATCAACAGTGATAAAAATGAAAATATTTGTCCCACAGTTTTGCACTGACATTACTGACACATAAAAACTTGAAATTTGATTGAAATATTTAGAAAATCCACACTAACATTATTAGTGTCATATAATATAAAACGACAAAAATAATCAACTAAAAAATGTGAATTTTATTTGTTTTAAGTGTTATAATGAAATTTACCATTTTTATCTAGGGATAGAAACCACATTTTGTTCTTAAATTAAAAAAAAAACTTGAAGTACCATGACATTGTGAAGAAATTTTACCAAGTCTAAAAAGCTAATACACTGAACTACCAGATAGCTTATGATAAAAGAACAAAACAAGGCCTTTCTAATGTACATAAGCATAGAAGCCAAGGGCAGTAACTCTATCCTAATATTGGTAAAGAAAGCAAGCTTGAAATAAAATTTACAAATTAAATTTCTAATGCAGCTAGATGTGCGGTACAGATACGAGCTTGCTAAGAGGCTACTAATTAGAAATGACTACTTAATAAAATGTCAATTGAAAAGTACAATACAATAAAATTGATAAATGATTAAAAAATCAAACTAGGCACTTAAATGTAAACCATAATTTATATATAAAGGACACAACAGTTATCACTATGCAAGGCTTAGAAAACCAGCTCAAGTATTTTCTTTCTTAACAATCAAGCTCTAACAAGTAAATCTGTGAGCTAATGCTCACTAGTGATACCCCCGCTGTGAGAAATATGACTATCATAATGTAACTTTCATTTAACAGAATCTAAAAATATGCGACAAACAGGAAGTAGATGAGCAAGGAGCATGAAATCGCTTAACACCACATGGGACTATGGGATGAAGCAAAATGCAAAGTATTAGGCTGCTGCATGTTATAGTTGCTGAGAAAACTGCGACGGAAATTTTGTAACGGACGGACAGTAGGACAGACAAGGGTAAAACAGTATACCCCCCTCTTCTTCGAAGCGGGGGTATAATAATTTCATTTCAATTATAGAATATATTCATAACACAGAAAAAACAATTCAATCATGCATTTGATATACCATCATAGAGGATCTTTTACTAAAGGGAAGTAATCATGCATCACAGTTAGCATAAAGTATATGTGAAAAATGTCAAGACAAATTCAAAGGGAAGTAACTCAAGAAACAAAACAAGGGATATAACTCATGGATACAAGTGCTCTTCACTGGTGCCAATCTTTTCTTTGATATAAAAGTAAAACAAGAACCAATCCAATTCTGTCACCCAAAATGCAAGCACACATTTATAATTCTCAAACATCTTGACTTCAGATCATTATCATCATTATTATTGATAATGTCTTAAAATTGAAAAGTTATATTTGAAAACAATAAAATGAAAGTAATATTACATACACTAAATGCAAAATCATAAATGAAGTTTTTGACTAATTTCTTATGAAAAAATTCTAATGACAATAGCAGAGACAGGTAGCTTCAAAATGCAGTAAAAACAAAGACATTTTTTTAACATGTGTTTTTATTCATTATAGTCCAAAACAAGAATTTTTTTTTGCTATTTGAAGTATTTTTTAAGTTAATTCAGAACAAATAATTGCAATTCAATTGCATTTATAAAATCACTTACATCAGTGATGACAATGATGATAATGATAAAGTCTTGAAGCTCCAGGCTATCAAAGAGTAAGAAAAACACAAAAACAAAAGTAAAGAGAGGAGCGGGGACAAAAGGGTAATCTACCTGTCCCCGATTCTAGTGACGAAACAGACTCGCTGCGTGTTTCTGTGGAAGAAATGAAAACCAAAAATGGTTCATGGGAATATTTTATAAGGGAGATAACTCTAAACATATAACATCTATAAATAGATTATCATAAGATATAGGACAGCTGAAACAAATATTCATAAAATAAATTTATCACAAAGAGAAGCTATCTCCATAAATAAATACCATACTGATGGGTCAGCCCAAAACTAGTCTACATCCTTGAAATAAATATAGGAGGAGAAAACTTTAACTTGCATGGGGGGAAACTGACTAGGGAGAAAGAAACAGACTAGTCAGTTCTTTTCCCACGAACAAACTAGACCAGCCAAGTTCATCTTGACAAGTCAGTTTTCCCCCCATGGTAAAACTGGGTGGGAAAACTTACTATTTCATGATACATGTAGTGAGACTAGTTGTAACTGACCCATGGATACAGAGTTTTGGACTATAATCTGCCCAATGTTCAGTAACTACTGTTAACTAACATTACGGGTACGGGAGAACTCAACCCAAAGACAACTCAACCCATGCAAGACTCAACTCAAAGTTGGGACAACTCAATCCATTAGTAAGAGATTGAGTTGTCTCGGGTTGAGTTGTCTATGGGTTGAGTTGTTCCGACACTTCCGTTACAGAACGGTTTGGAACGTTCAAGGTAACTGAACACGCTACTGTAGTCAAAATATACCAAAACTGATTTTACTTAATTTTCAGCATATCTAAAGTTAGTAATGACAACAGACAATAAGATATAGTGAGCCTAAATGGCACCTTTAGATTTCACTATATGCAGGTATGAATACATGTCTTTCTCCAGAAAGAACGTAGCAATTAATTTACAAGAATGACTTCACCCACTTGTTCATATTCCAGCCAAACAGTCTTTTGTATCTGATACATTTTTCAGTCAAATGTTTGTTTGTTCCAGATGCATATGTGCAGAGCAAGGTTATTTTTAATTAATACTATTGCTGAAAAGCATGCAACACTGATTAAATTCTATTGTTCTATGTACACACATTTCTATTTTAACTTTGTTTTTCATGGTACATTCAGTACAAAGTTTTTCTGCTGAAAAAATAAATCCATCAACTTGAGTTCATAACAAATCTATTATATGAGTTATATTTGAGTAGTACCCCAGTTAACTTGAGACAGCATAAAAAATCAAATCGCCGGTAGCGCTGTCAGACATGGGGTTTTGGCAGTGTATATGGCTGTATACAATTCATGGAAGCGATACATGGGACCTTTACCTTACATAAACTAGATAAGATATACACGTGCTTCTTATCGTCTGCTTGTTAACGCGTAATGCGGACTATATTAATTGCAGTGGTAATTATCCCTTTATTTGTGCGCGCACAACCAAATGTAATCGTCCGCGACAAATTTTGATGCGGTTTTGCCACAGTCCACTACTAAACATGGGGAAAACCCCATGTAATTATGCCAAATGTGCTCAGAGAAAAAATGTGAAACAATCACTAACACACATACTAATATTCACACATATCAAGCCTGGGATATTGTGATATGTTTGTGGTATATTACAATATTTCAAGTGACACTCAAGCAACAAGTGATGAGACAATATCTGAATACATTATCCATGTTTCATTATAATGGCAAATAAATTACTGAAGCATGGTAAAATATACATAAATATGAAATATTGAAAGATCCAGTAGCATGCTAACATCATACAAAGATGATACAGAAGCAATCAGGTGACAAATTGAGAAGAATAATTAATTAAAGATTGAAGCAAAAATTACGATATCATATCATTACATGTATAATATTTTATTTGATAATTATGGTACATAAAGCAGGACCTAGCAAGTTGATCAGACTTAATAAAAAGTATGATTTTGAATTTGCATTTGCTTATATCTTGGACTTCTTCTAGTTATGTTCTATACAAATTGTTAAATATCATTGAATTAAAAAATTAAGGAAACTGATTATTTGTCTAAAACACAGACTCATGTGGCATGTAAAACCTAATAATCTGGTAGTTTGTAAAAAACAACTTTGACAATATACATAATGATAGCTAGCAATGACTGGCACCAGTAAGTTGGTCAACAAGTGCCTTATTGTAATAGTGACAAATGTGCTTGTGAAAGGATTTGGAAATAGTGAAATATGATATACGATCACTGTGTTAATACTTTAAACTTATACCAATATACAATTTAATTACCCGACTAATTAAACATTAAACTAATAATAAATCTACAAAATCTAAGATTCTACATAATTTGCTGATCTATCATCAAGTCTTAGATGTAAAATAGCCATTTAATGGCCAAATGCATAAGTGATGTTGTTTAGGGCTTTAAAGATCATCTGATTGCCCCTGACAACCTATATTTGTGTTCTGGCAACTTGTTATTGCTATTGTCCATTTTTCCTCAACTGTCAAAGTTTGAATAATTTCACGGTGTTTGACTACACACTATCTCAATATCACGAGTGTTAGACAAAGAGCACAAAGTCACCGTGAAATTATTCATGTTTTGACAGTTGAGAAAAAACGAACAATAGTGAACATTTAATTCAGGAATGTAAAATATATAGTTGGTTGTCCAATGGGCAACCTACTCTAAAAATTAATTTAATGTCGACCCCTGCCTAATAAACATTATATAAGTACTATATCATAAATAGTCTCACCTTCAAAGATCTAAGAAGTCTCACCTTCAAAGATCTAAGAAGTCTCGCCTTTAAAGATCTAAGAAGTCTCGCCTTCAAAGATCTAAGAAGTCTCGCCTTTAAAGATCTAAGAAGTCTCGCCTTCAAAGATCTAAGAAGTCTCACCTTCAAAGATCTAAGAAGTCTCGCCTTCAAAGATCTAAGAAGTCTCACCTTCAAAGATCTAAGAAGTCTGGTCTTCAAAGATCTAAGAGATACAAAGTCTTCATGACTTCATCTACTAGACAAACACAGATGATAGATCAGCAATGTAGTGATAACTATACAATCAACTACTATATCATACAATTTTATTATAGCTAAAAATAAACACACACCGTTTATATGGTGAAAGTTATATAAACATTAGACAAAAATCTAATATTAAATGTACATTATGACAATGCTCGCAAAAAACCCTATGTATAGCATCACTACATTTAAAAACATATTAAAAATTGTGCTGAAATTGTGATAAAATAAGCTTTCTAAAATAAGAATGCAGTCTTCGAAATCCATCTCCTTTGTCACTGAAAGTCATGTCCATTTTCATTGCATAAGTAAACAAATAAATGTGCAGGCCAACTATACTACTGCATGGTATAGTACAAATATCTAATATTAAGTTTGTCAATTTTTCAATCACTTATTATGAACCATTTTTTATAACTTTTGTTTAGAAGGTCATATCACAGCAGCCAGTCAACTTACTTTCCGTTCCTATAAAGGCTAAACCTCTAGATTCAGCTGTTATTCAGTTACTGGGCACATACTTCCCCCAGTGACTGACAAGTGCGCTACATGATTAAAAATCAGTGGTAGGAGGAAATATGGCCATAAAAAATTATATAATGACCAAACTCCACTAAAGTATGCCCCATAATTGATTGGAATTGAATCCACGACCCTTGGTCAGTAGCTTTGAGTGCTATAGAATGAGCTAGCTGGGTGAGCATTTCGAAGACTACTTTTTCTTTTACTCAGTTACAACAAAAAATCCTAAATATTAATCTATCTAATATCTATTGTAAAAAATAGCAAAAAAAATCTTGAAAAAAAATCCGGTACAATATATGCAGCATCAAACCAAAAATAGAGGCAGTACAAAGCAAACACTAGAGTTAGACAAAAAACGTGATATATACTGTTATTTGTGACTGAACAGACAGATGAGGAACGATAAACACTTTTTCTCCCATCATCTATAGACATTCTTCTACTGCCGTCTGCATTGAAGAAACTGGACTCTCGTCCAAACTGTATACTGTCTGCTGCTTAACAAGAATAATACATAATCTAAGTGCCTGATATCATGAACATGTTTCATTTAACTTAAAAATATAAGTAAATTCTTGGATTACTTTTGAAAATTATTGATGATCATACTAACAACCAATTTGTCATAAACCCTTAAAGAAATTGTCCAGTGATAGTAGAGACGAGTCTTATACAGTTCCAACTTTAACCTTTGCCAACTAATTATTAAGAATTATAATGGAAATGTCTGGACGTAACTTGAAGCAATCTACAGTCAATTCAAAGAATTTAAATGCAAAATTTAAATGCAAGATCAACAGTTACTAGAACAAACTACATATATAAGCAATGCTTTTGCCGTAGACAAACTGTATTAGTAAAGTCATATATCCTGCCCACCTCATCTAAGTAAAAGGGCAGTTGTCTAATGACCATAAACTAAGATAACCACATGCAATATAAGGTCAAAATAACTGTTTCAACATTTCTACTGACAAATATAATGAATATTTGATAGTTTGATTCTCACTTAGTGATAAGGTCAAACTTTATAAGACAACTTTTATCTAATCATATACTAAGAACAGTAGATACTATTCAAGGTGTCTTTTATGATTCTGAATGCTTTGATTGGTCACTATAAAGCGATGAAATGTGCCCTCAATTATTGACAAACCTATCTTTATACAATCGGCAAGTTCTAAACTTATTCTGTATTTCTATGAAGTGTATATTGGTTTCAACAAAAAAACACAAAACAAAATATAAACCAGAGAAAGTATGTATTACAATTGATAAAAAAAATCTATCCAATATTTTATCAATTAAAACTTATACAGTGTATCATTGTCATGTATAATCACTACAAACACTTAAAACAAGTTTATTTTCAATGAGTTTTTACGATAAACCATGTGATATTGAACAAATTTAAAATTCAGAAAATAAAACACAGTAAATATAAGTTTCCCCCACATAAGCAAACCTCCCTCGATTTTCTTGTATAAATAGTCTGCAATAACTCTTCTATATAATGTATAGTACAAGCTAACTCATCTATAAAATGTCTGCTTAACACAAAGAACAAAAAAATGCATAATGCCTTTTAAAGCAGGGTATACTGAATTTTATATTACTTATTAATTTGAAAATATACATTATAAGAGAAAGATTTTTTTTCAAAGTACCTATGTTTAAAACTATGGTACAATAATGATAATAGACACTATAGATTCTTTGATAGTATTTCACAGTTGACACTGACAGGAAAATACAGGTTAATTGTCACAGAAGCTAGAATTTCATTGAATATAAATAAATATATCAACAATGACAAGGTAGATTTTTTATATATTATACTAAAATGGCTTATCACTATGATTTAAACATTACACTCAAATAATCAAGTAATAATTCAGCTGACAGATGATTTATTCCTGCCAGGATCTATAAAACATAATCTACCAAGTTATGTAATTAATCGAGAAGACTTGATCAACAAATTCCAACGATAAATAACGACAGATTCCTTCCGAAGAAATAATAAACTCTCCCTGTTTGATAGACATTTTTATGTGTCTGTAACAATATCATTTAATCAACAAAACAATACATGTACCATTAAAAACAAGGATGTGAATCGAATAATAAAATAAAAAGTGTAAAAATCAATGTTGTATATTGAATAATAGAAGTTTCTTTCGTGATTCAACACACATTTCGTTATCATGCAGATTTATTAGCTTGCTATACATAAATAATGAAAGCCGACATAAAACTTGTGATTTTTTGTGGAAATCAGTAACTTTTAATCTCTAAACATTGTAAAAGTTTTGACGTCAAGGAAAACAACATTTCAAACTTACCGTAGTATTGGTTTTTGTTGCGTGACCTCGTCGTATCTTTCATATTGTAACCATAGTTATTGTTGTCTCTGTCTGATCGTTCTCTATATTTGTTACTGCCTCCATCATGATTCTGTATCTATAACAAAACAACAGAAACTATACAGCATAGTTAAAACAATCCTCAAATAATGTACACAGGAAACTTTTCTATAACATTTTTTTTTCATATGCACATAATAAACAGAATTATTCTACAGATGGGTTGTGTAAAAAAACTACCCCTCGCCATAGGTTATACCATAGGAGCTTTTACAATAAGCAAAGAGAACTGTGAGTACTGAACAGTGTAGCATCTGCCACTACTTTCCTTCATATTTGATGGATCAGAGCACGTCTAGTCTAACTACTTGTAAATAAAGAAGGGTGTAGACCAGTTTTGCATTAACGATACATTTTCATAAAGAACTCATCTCCATTCACCACAATGGCCATTGCGAAACTTATGCACACTTCCAATGAAATATGTTGGCCAATGATAGTAAAAGTAACTAAAAGGCATATTAGTAAACCCCTGTAACTGAAAGGTGATGCATACCACATCATAATGATGCATTCGGAACATACTCGGCCATTTGCTACGAATAACCTCAGACATATTTAGGCGCCATTTTGAAACTATGTAAACAAGTACACGATTGTTTAGGCGATGACTGAAGTTTCGTTTTCAGTCCGTAAATTTGAAATTACACATTTCAATGATAATGATGAACAATATTTGGTTCAATTTAAAACAAATAAATATGTTTTGACAAAGATCTGTGCGTATACTACAAGAACTATTTTGTGTAACCGTTACATGCTTTGCCCCGTGTAGGTAGTAAAATCACCAAAATCCAGTGAAGGCCCCCCACAAATCCTTCCGAGATTATTCATTCATGAACGGTCGAGGTGTTCCGAATGCAGAATGATGATATAATGAGCCATTGATGAAAAACACATTGGTAATCATATTCAGTAATCTATTCTTGACAATCCACTTTATGGCATTTTAAAATTAATGCTCATACAAACAAACACTGAATTTTTTTCTACAACAAAATTTATATAAGCAATTTCAGGCTTTATAATGTGATTTAATGATGCATTTAATATTCTGCATATAATGAGAAAAAATACAAGTCATACAAAATTTAACTCTAGAATTTGTATTTTGCCACACAAAGGGACAATATTCAACATACAATGAAATAATGTCTATCTCATACATGACAAAACAAACTATCTCTTATTTACAAAAAATGTACAAAACTTAATCATCACACTACAAGCAAACATTTTACCACATTTCATAATATCACAGACATGAGTAGGTTTTGCTAATAGTCCTGTGGAAGGACATAGCTTAGGAATTAAGAAGGGTTCAAACCAAACCAAAGACACCGCCCTCTTTCCTTGAACAAGAGTTTAGCCAGCCATTGCTTGAATTTTCACACTAAAATGTTAACTGTAAGAATGGTCTAATCATACTGCTCATATCGATGGTTGCCAGCAAGACTGTAGTACCTCACCCTTTAACGCAATACACTTACTACAGTCTTGCAGGCCACCCTCGATATGGATTAAGAAAAGACTAGATACATAACGATCAGGGATTCTAGTTCTCAAATCAATAAGCCCGCAATAACATGAAACATAGACTATAAGGTGCAATTACTTCATTTTTTCATATGACACTCTTTGATGCAGGTGCTAAGTCTGTCATTTACTTCATAAATGTCACAATAATCAATCCATTTATTAAAGACTATCTTATATTTTATTAGACAAGCAACCATAAATTTGTCACTGACAAAGCAATGATTATAATAGAATAGGTTATTTTATTAACAATAGCAAATAAATGTCTCATAATAGACCATTAAGTATTGAATCTCTCATTTAAACAATATCCCTGTCTCTTATTATGTTTATGGTTGCCATGGCTACCAGACATAATGGAACTTGATTGAAATCTGAAACTTTAAACAGCAGTAACTTCATACATTAACTATCACTTTATTATGTAATTCTAGAATTTAATATTGCACAGTGACAAAACATTGCAAGAGATTATTACAAATACTCCATAAAAGGATAATTATAAAATAATTGTTCTAATACTTCATGCAGAACTAATTTAAAAAAAAATAATATAACAAACTATGAACAGAATTTTACCCTTGCATAAAATCAATAAGATATACTAATACAAAATATTACAAAACTTTGAATGAATTCACATTCATTTCACTAAACACACCAACAATATTTTCATTATAAAACTTTGTTCTAGCAAATAATAAAATACATAAAAAACTTGACAGCAATTGAATAAATGCATGATGTAAGTAAATTTAACACTTGGTAATAAAATGTCAGTTGAAGAATGGGGATATCTTCATTTCTGCAGACATAAGTGTCTTAGTCGGACAAGTCTGGCACAGAAATTCCGTACTCCAGTTCACGGTTTGACATTACAGGTTGTGCTTTGCCTCTGATGAGCTATATTTGGGTTGGGGCAATTTGTAACTGCTAGTAAACATTTGGTTCAGGAAAGAAAGTGTATAGCAGATTGTTTAATCCAGCAACCTATTTTAAATATTAATGTAGTCTGACTGTTTATTCTACATTGAAATAATTATTTTATTACACTTATAAAAAGCCTATGATGTGACACTTGCTCTAATGGTTTAGATACACAATATATACCTAGACTAATGACTATCATTAATCACTAAATATTCAATTTTAAAAGCAATGATCGATGTTCTAATTGCTTTATATAATGTTTAGTAAGTCTGAATAGAAAGCTTGTATTATAATATCCAATACAGTATAAAGCAAGAGGCTGATAATGATAATTATAGTTATTGCTAAAATTTAATCATTTGTCAGAACAAATACATTAACCCATTGATTTTAATATTCACTACAGTACTTCTGTACTCATTATAAATTTAAATCAGCAGGGTCAATGTATGGTTTTTTGTTGTTTTTTTTAACGTCGTATTCAACACATATTTAGGTCATATATACGACGGCCAGCTCTTTCTACTATAGGTTTCCTGGACACTTGTCCATCACCAGTAATAACTTACCCTACCACGAGGCCGACAACTCATGTATAGGGTATGACCTGCCACAACCGGGCTCAAACCCACGATCTCCGGATTCAAAGTCAGACATGCTAACCACTATGCCATGGCAGTGGCTATCAATGTATGGGCTACTGACAGTTGAATAAAATTTTACAACATTTACTTGTCTTTATCAGAACACCCAAAGAGACCAAACAAGAATCTAAATAATTTAACATCTGGGTATAGGAGTAAAAATATGAAATAAGAAATTCATTCTGCAAATACAATTAGGATAAGAGAGCCATGCATAACCTTTAAAGGAAGAAATGTAAATAAACTATGATAACAAACTTGTAAGTCAAGGTCATACATACAATAGAAAATAAATATAACATATTTTCTCTCAATCCAATATAAATTCTACTATACAATAAAGCTATAAATAAAATACTATAAAATATTTTGAAGGCTGAACAAAACACTATTGTAATTAATTTTGTTTTCAAATGGAGTTACAATAGTGTTTTGTAGAGCCCTAAATTTGTAGCTTACTGACACTGTACTCATCTATGGTATAATTCTTATATTCATGCATTATATACTCAGTAAATTAAGGATGTTGCCATAAAGCTAACTATATCTAAATCATTTTTTAATAGAGACTCAGTCTATGTATAATGAAAACTCAATGCAACTTTTAAACAATTAAATGGCCATATCACACACTAACAAGTTTCAAATTTCAAAATACATTAAAGTCATGCCATTGAATAAATGTATCAACAATTTTCATTGGTTCTTCCAACCTCTGAGACCAGTTAACAACCAATCAGGCTTCCTTTTAGAAAATGTATCATACAAATATGCAGGACAACATTTTGGTACCTGGTTTTCAATTGATAACTTACAGGAACTGCACATTAGTTTACTGATGATTGTTTTCAAGTATTTCATATGGACAAAGTATTTTATCTTGATGTATACCAGGAAATAAAAGTTTGCAATCAGTAAACGCTAAACCTAAAGTCCAAATGAGTTAGACATTGTAGCTGATCTAGTCCTTCAGGAAATTATTCATTCAATAAATGCCATCAGGGGTAGTTTTCACTGCAGACTAAAAAATTTCTAAAATGTAACTTTCAGTTTTAGCAATATGGCAATATCCTATTTTATAAATCTAGCTAAATAATATAACATATTCTGATTAAATACAATAAAGCTGTACATCAGAGGTACATGTGGTATTTTAGTCTAGTCACCTACTTTAGTATTTCTCGATTTCTTCCGAAAGGGGTTGTAGATATTCTGTGAAAGTCAATATTGGAATAAAAAATTACTAAGTCATTATAAAACTATTGGTATAAATTTGATTAATATAAATCTACAAAAAAATCAATCGCTAAAAAATCATACAGTAGTACAATGTATTGTGTCAATAAAATGCTCTAAGCAAATATGCCAAGGGGCACTCTCTCTGTTGATTACCAGTAAATAAGTAAATATTTATCCTGCCGTAAAATAGTTTTAAAATCGTCCATTGACCTTATCTTGAATGGGTTGTAAAAAGAAGAACTACATCCTTGACTATGTCCAGCCTATATAAAAGGGATACTTATACACACATCAATATTTACAGTGATTTATATAAACCAGTAATACAATATCAAACACTTCAAGGTTTTTACCCACCCATAATATAGACTGAAAATAGTAAGTCACAAAAATTGGATATATCATTGTTTGTAGTAGTCATAAAAGTCATTAAAAGTTATTTCAAAAGCCAGGTCTCCAAAAAAAAAAATTAACTAAAACCTAGGACTAGTGATAATTGCCTGGATCCAGGTCTAGTGAGCATGGGCTGAAGCCCAAAATGGACCTTTCAATGACTTCGCCCATTAGCATATTTAAAAAAATGTTTATAGTTACATTTTGCTAAACAAACAAGATGATAACAAAAGAGCACATGGTTTTATATTAGTGAACACATGTATTTTTCTTTAAATAAATAGTTTGCATAAGGAATGGTCAATTGGGTTAGGCTGATGAAATTACTAATTCCCTATAATCAGGCAGAATGACAATTTGTTGCATAAAAATAACAATAAATAAGGCTAGCACATGTAAAAATTTGAGGTAATGACAGATACAAAATGATTATATTGAAATAAACACATATCATAATCAATAGTATATATACATGTACATTCATTACTTAGAAAACTAATGTCCTCATTCATTTACAAGATCAACATACATGCATGGTTACACTCATTTAAATTATCATTCTGAGAAATTAATAAAATATGCGACATATCATGCAAACGTAACAATTAACAGATAAATTGTAAATCATTCAATTATCTTTGTACATAAATCACATACATAAAGTCTGCACTACAGTACTAGTACATCTGTACTCACTATAATGGATAAATATAGATATCCATATTTATGTACAGTATTTAAATCAGAGGGGTTAATATATATATATATGCCCTACTGACAGTGAAATCAAATTTTCCATTATCTTTACATACTATTGAGCGGGAGAGTCATGTTAGAACAAAGGAAAAGGTGACCTATCCCTGAATGTGATGATGTATCCCACTAGGTCTTTGTCAAGAAGTTTGTATGGGTAATTACCAGGGTATGTATGAAGTTTTTTTCCTGTAACAAAACAAATTATGTTAAAAATCTTAGATTAGTGCACTTCATAATTATCCAACAAATGCAAGCTAAGCTCTTGAGCACTGTACTTGTAAGCACAAAAACCATTTGTTTCATAAGCAAGGATACCTTATCCTAGCTCTGGAGTATAAATGACATATTTACCTTCGCATCAGAGAGTCGATCAGTAATAGTTCTCATAAATGATGCATCTTGCTTCCCATGTTGTTGTTGTTGTTGCTCTTTCTTTTGTCTCATTGTACTAGATTTGATTCTTTGTAATTCTTGTTGTAAAGCTTTGTCCAAAAACTGGAAAAAACAGAAACAAAGATAATGTATAAATGACATTGACTTCTGCATAAGTTCATTCTTTGTAGGTAACAAACACACAATTCATGGGCTAATAGCAAAAGGGTTGTAACTCACTTTTTAAAATTGATTTACAACCGTTTTGTGCTAAGCCCGCGAATTATATTGTACACTGGGTATGTTCAATCACTATAAATACTAAATAGAAATAATTTTATCAGCAAATAATTGGTAGTGGTCATAGACAAGGGTCCAGGAAAGCATGGCTAGGAGTGCTTGCTGCTGTAAAATAACCTTAATTGTGTTGATACAATGTTAAACCCAGTAAAAGTTAAAGCAAGGGCTTTCAAAGTCCGCTATTAGTATCACTGTTCAGTCAACTCTTGACATTAACTTCCCTGATCATTGAGTCACACACAAACTGTGAACAACAACAAAACAAGAACAACAATAAAACAACTTACCTTTTTTCTTTCAGGAGGACTATCTGATGATCTATGACTATTTTCTATATCAGGATTGTTAGGAGCTTCTAAATTTACAGTAAATGTATTAGTCTTTGAACTAGGTGCCTCTCTAGGAGTTAACACAATAGGCTCAGGTGATTTACTTTTCAATTTTTGTTTATTATCACCAATAGTCTTAGAACTATGTTTCCGTTTAATAAATTTAGACTCATTTTGAGTATTGTCTAAATCACCATCATTATCACCTATTCTATTATAATCACTATCAACTGTTTCCATTTTAGAATCTATTTTATTTCCTTCAACAAGATCTCTAGATCTAAAATCAGGAAAAGTTGTATTATATTGTGTATTAATATGACGATTTGAAATATCTATATAAGACTTTCCCAGCCGAGGTTCATTTTTATCGTCACTATGATTCATTGGTTCTTCACCAACAGTAGAATTTCTATTAGCACTTTTCTGAGACTTCCTTCCAAGTGCAGATTTAGCAGGAGTCCGTGATCTCTCCTTTCTGTTTAATTCAACTTCAGTTTGTTCAATAACAACTTCCGTTTTCATTCTTTCTAATTCAATTTTTTCACGTATTGCATTCAAAGCCATTTTTTCTGCATTAGCTTTAGAAGTGGCATTTTTTGCTTGTTTGATATATTTACTCTGTGAGGTGGCATGTAAACCATTCTTTTCACTCTCTGATGTGTCCATTTTCTCTTCATATCTCTCTTCTTTAGGTTCAGGTAATAAACCTCTTTGTTTCCCTGAGCGAACTGATGTAAGATTTTTCAAGTTCTCACTGAAAGAAGCAAATTGTTATTTTGAAATCATGAAGTTGACTTAGTTATACCTATACTAAATTTATGATGGCAAACTTGATGATTTTAATATTAAAAAAATATGCCCTCTAAATAAGTGAAAACATAAACTTTGTAAGCATTTTAAGCATGGCATCTGTAAGGCCGCAACAAATTGATCATATGTTCTATGGATTCGCTCGCACCTTAATTTTGACGGTTTTTACAAAAAAAAATATTTTTATTTCCTCGCTCACTCATAAAAATTTGGTCAAACCGCTATATAAAGCAAGTGAATAAAGACTTTTTAAAAATTTTTTCTTCGCTCGCTCGCCCCTTTTTTTTCCAGAAAAATCCGTAGAACAGATGATCAACTTGTCGTGGCCTAATTGACTGTATGTGATATCAGATGCACCCAACAACATTGGACTGGTAATCATCGGATAGCAAGCTATTATTACAACTAAATATAACAAGTATACAGAATCCTTCAGATCTACAGTCACATAAATTTGGCAGAGTCTGGAGCAGGGCTTAAACTTAAAAGTTGTCTTGTTACCCCTGACCACCTATACTTGGGTTCAAGCAACTTGTTACAGCTAGTAAACATTTGGTTCAGGCAAGTGATATACAGTAAAAGTTCATTCTCTCGAACACCACCAGCTCGAATTAATTGCCTGAGTCGAACACATTGTCTGGCACCGATCAATTACCCTTCTATATCTATATAAAATAACCTCTTCTGAGTCGAACCGGACAGGGTCGAACTCTCGAACCAATATCACGGTCCCGTGGTTTACAAATACACTATAATACTATTGTCTCTCTCGAACAATAGATTTTCACACATCAGCGACAAAGGTCTGATCGTAACTATTGTTTGTGACGCATGATAATAACACGGCGTGAAAATCGCTCAACCTTAAATTTGTTGATTGATTTTATTTCATTGTCGCACAAAAATACTTAACAATAGAATTGTTTGTAGATTGCACATTGTTGATGGACACAAGTTATTAAGTGTCATGGTATGATTAAAAATCAACAATAAATCGAGTAACTAAGGCATCGCTAAAACAAATGAATTGGCGTATACACAGCTTGTATGTTTGTCTTAATTGATAAAATTGCAAACAAAATGTTAATGCATTTTAGTTTACAATCAGTGGAAATTTACGATCGGTATCAATTCAAAATGTAAGACAGGAATATACATGCAGATTCAACGATTGAACAACTTAGTCTAGGACCCGGTTACGTCCTCATTGTGCTATAATGCTTCTTTTATGTTTCGAGGTAAAATAAAATTACATTAACAATATTTGAGTTAGTTTTTATTATTTTATTTCACAAGAACATAACGAACAAAAAATAAGTTATAAGCAAATTAATTTTCAGTTTGTACCGATTACTTTAACAAGACACTTGAACGAACCGTGTATTCGGGTTTTATATTAAACCAAGGGAGATAACGAATAAAAACAATTAAAAAAACAAAGGGAAGTAACAAAGTCGAACTCGGATGAATGTCGGCCAGGTCGAACACCTGCCTGGCTCGAATTTTTTTCCGTGTCCCTTCAAGTTCGAGCCAGCGAACTTTTACTGTACATGTATATAGCTGAGTGTCCAACAGTACAACCTACACTGGGTCCATAAGTTTTTTTACACATGTATTTTTATTTTCATTTTTTTGCTTATTTTTTAATGAATTTTTTTTTTTAAATTGTTTGGTATTTTTATTTTATATTTATGATACATAGAGAGCTTAATTGATGGTTCATGTTAAACTGTATATTAGCAGTGAAACTAATAACTACATGTTAAGTACACCAAGGTATACTTCAAATCATCAAATTTTAGTATGTGTTAAGAAACTTTTGGACCCCAGTGTATACTAAAAATGAATGTCTAGACTTATTTTAAAGAGATTGAAAAAACAACAGTGACAGAAGCTAATACTGATATTCTTACCTATTTACATGATCACTAAAATCATTTTTACGTTTTTTACTAGTAGTATGAGTGTCTATATGTTTTACTGGGACATGATTTCTATTGAGGAGTCTTTCAGTTTGAAATGATATATGATCCAAACATTCTTCTATAGTAAATCTATCACTAGGTTCAAGTTTCAGAGTATGCTGTAAAAATATATATAAACACAAATTTACATAATATAAGAATAGAAATGAATTACAAAACGATTAATTATTTCGATCGATTAATTTGAATAGGTTGACACAAATTATTATTATTATAGGACTACGAAGTGCATCAGTCCTTTTTTATATTTTAATCATCTTTGAGTACTATGGTAATGGTTGCATAGAATAAACTCAATATAATACTGTTACTCTATAAATCTTGTGGGTGGAGTAATGGGGTCATTTTTTGTCATAATGGGAGCTGGCAATATTTCTGATCTGTATTGTACTGAGATTCTTATCTATACAGCAATATGCTTGCTCGGACCAACATTGCTGTACTGTACTAAAGTGACATTGGTGTAAATAGTTTATGACTCAGATGGCATCAATTTAAATTAAAACAAGTAAATCTGTGAGCTAATGCTCACTAGTGATACCCCCGCTGTGAGAAATATGAATACAAACAGGAAGTAGATGAGTAAGGAGCATGAAATCGCTTTACACCACATGGGACTATGGGATGAAGCAATATGCAAAGTATTAGGCTGCTGCATGTTATAGTTGCTGAGAAAACTGCGACGGAAATTTTGTAACGGACGGACGCACGGACAAGGGTAAAACAGTATACCCCCCTCTTCTTCGAAGCCGGGGTATAAATATATAATCCAAACAGAGCAAATTTGATCTTCTATGAATCTATATCATCACAAACTACCATTTTAAGATATAATTGCATTGACTAAGTAATACGGTCCATCATAATAGACTTGTTTAGTAAATCATAAAATGTCCTGGATGGTTTAATACCAATGGGCCATTCCGAGTGCGACCTCTTTATTTGAATAACAATACATTTACCCACAAATATAAGCATGTGCTCTTTTGTTAACATCTTGTTTGTGGGACAAAAAGTAACAGTAAACCTTTGTTAAATATGCTAACAGGCAAGGTCATGGAAAGGTCCATTATTGGTACTCTCAATTACCTGGACACAGCCCAGACAAAGTCCAATACCAAATTATTGAAGTCATGCCAAATGATCCTTATTCATTTTCTAGCACTAATATTCGTGAACTCTATTGGATACCAATCAGGATCAATGTAGCCATCTAGTGTCGCCCCAGTCACTGCATTATCATTTTACTATTTTAAGATAGTCAGACTTTAAACATAACAAAGACACTTCATGTTTACCATGCAACCATGTCATAATACAAACTAAGATCTGTTTATAGAGATTATACAGGTTGTCTTATCAAAGGTTTTTATAAGAGTCCTCTTCAAAGAAAAAACAAACAAAACTTCTACTTACATTCATGAAATCTATCATTACACTACTTAACAAACCATGGTAACGTTTTTCTAAACTCTGAGGTTTTGACACAGATGGAAACTATAAAATTAGAAGAAAAAATAAGTGATTAATTTATATATGATAGAAAAAAAAAGTTTAAATGATCAAGATGCAAAAATATTCATTCTTTTTATGCCTGTTCCAACTGTAAGGACTTTTCTGGGGAAGGGTTTTATGCCATAGCAATACATTGTATAGGTCATAATTATCATGACAGCCAGTCAACCTACTCAAAATTCCTGGAAATGCTAAATCTCTGGATTCATGTGTTTACTAGTTACTAGGCACAAACTTCCATCAATGACTGACAACTGCCCTACATGATTTAGAATCAGTGTTAGGAGGGAGAATGGCAGTAGAAATTATTTCATATATGAGAACAAAAATATTGTAATAGTAAAATGTTTAAAATTACATCAGAATATTTCATTCTGACATTTAAAATTAATCAGATATAGTCTTCATAGGCTGTGTCTCGAGTCACATTCAAGTGACATAGAAGCAATGACAGGGACAGGCTTACAACTTTGACAGGTCATTTGTAACAAAATGAAATGAAACAAAGAATGAATTCAAACATCAGGCAGTATAGAAGAAACATAAATGAGATGAGAAATATAGAAAGAGAAAAAGAAAAATATAGAGAGAAGAAAAGAAAGAAAGGAGAGAACTTACATCAAAGAAATCCTAAAAAAAATAGAGAAAAAGAAACAATGTGAGAAAGAGGTAAAAAGAAAAAGGAATGAATAAACTACATGTATGTACATGTATTTATGCATAATTATGTATTTCACATGGGTGAAAGTTCAAAATTTTTGAGTATTGAAAATACTGAATTATTTGATTTATCTAACTTTTACTAAGGAAAAGAACCATTCATTTAGCAAAAAAATCTTGACCTTCAATTGAAGTCAAGAAAAATTTCATTTTTTTCATGTATGAAAATAAAATGTGATAATGTGTAATAAGTAAAACATGAATAAATACATGGCAGAATACACAGTCAACCCAAGTGATAACATTAAAATACTAAATAGGTAGGTTCAAATGACAATTAGACCAAATATAATTATGACCAAAGGGGAAAGATAGTTCATGGATCACACTCAGATCAGGCTTTATATCAACATTTACAAGAGAATATAGACTACAGAATGTAGGAGCAATGGTCCAGTGGAAAGACACTTGCTAAGAAAACCTGGGTTCAAATCTCACTAAGAGCACGGCTTATTACCTTGAGAAATAAGTTTACAAAGTTTACAGTTGTTCTAGTCCACCCAGGTGTAAATGGGCACTGTCAGGAATTACCTGCCTGAAGGTAATTTCAACAAAAAGTCAGTCAAGATGTTATTATACAAAAAATGAAAAGTCGGCTGAACATGTATATGCACTTTTAACTTTTTCAATTATAAACAAGAACCTACTTTTAAACCAGAAAATCTAGCATTATTATAAAATAGATTCATTTGATCTGGTGGTAATGGTCCAACAATCTTCTGTATAACATAGAGTTGATCTATCTCACTTTCACCAGGAAACAATGGCTGACCGTCTGCTAGTTCACCAAGTATACAACCTATAGACCATATATCTACAGCTTTACCATAGGGAGCACTGAAATATAATAAAATACAATAAACAACACATTGGTACGGTGGCATGGAGGTGACATGGAGAAATATTTAATTTTTTACGTGGCCATGTAAAAGCTTTACGTGGCCACGCAGTAGCTATTACGTAATAATTGACCAATGAGAGTTGTCGAAAATGGCTGCCAATTTCGACAACTCTCATTGGTCAATTATAACATGCGCACGTAAAGCTATTACGTTGCCACGTAAAGCTATTACGTGGCCACGTAAAGCTATTACGTGGCCACGTAAACGTTATTGCGTGCGCATGTAATAGCTACTGCGTGGCCACGTAAAGCTATAACATGGCCACGTAAAGCTATTACGTGGCCACGAAAAGCTTTTACGTGGCCACGTAAAAAATTAAATATATCTCCATGTCACCCCTATGCCACCGTACATTGGTTATTGCAAAGCTATAATAGTATCATTTTTTGATGATTTTTAAGTCACAAATATTACATCCTTTTTGATGGGCCTAATCATTGAACTTTACTGTATTAAATAAATACTTGCATGCTCTCAATATCAAAACAAATTTGGCTCACTCAAGGTCTTATAGAAAAATCAGTGTAAGCCTGATCCACTTTACTAAGGCAGAGAAAAAGACTACCACCAGTTATGTTGGAAAGGAAGGCCCAAGTTCATTACACAGGCTACTTGTATGGAAGAAAAAAAAATCTTTTTTTTTGAGGGGCGGAGAGGGGGGGGGGGTTCTTTTCATGCCCTCAGCCTGCGATTCATCCCAGAATAAAGAGGTTAGTGTTAAACAAAAAACTTTGTTTTCTTTTTTCACTTAGGCAGGAATAACGCAAACAAGCATTGTCCCAGCCAGCATTTGAACACTGGACCTCTTTTTCAATAGTTATGATATACTTATATTATATATCTTAATGTAGGAGCAGTGGTCTTGTGGTTGGACACATGCTTAGGGACCAAGAGGTCCCGAGTTTGAATCACGTCAGCAACACTACTAATTTCCTTGAGCAGTTGCTCCACTTCATCCAAGTGTAAGTGGGTACCTGCAAGAGTGGTATAATTCTGTTGCACAAATTTATCAAATGCACAAAAAATGAAGTAAAAAGACTCCCGAAGGAGATTGATAGATAGATACCAGTAGCCCAATGACTAGGGTCAATAACGCACTAGCTGTGAAGTCGGTGAGCATGCATCACCATGAAACTTATGCTATAAACTTAGACTATATCTTACCCAAGTAGTAGTTCTGGTGATCTATACCATCTTGTAGCAACATAATCAGTATAAACACCAGTAGAACCTCCACTTATTGTACGAGCAAAACCAAAATCACATAACTTTAACGTATCTGTATTACTGATTAATAAATTCTCTGGTTTAATATCTGAAAGTAAGACATAATGAACATATTTAGATAAATATCTGATTAAATCTCAAAAAGTTTTAAAAAACCCAAATATCCTGAATTTTTATTATTTTAGTAGATCTGACATAGATTAAGAGCCATTCCTTAGGTCTAAAAAATCTTGAACTTCAGGAGTTATTCTTAAGACTTTTATTTTGATTTATACAGAGAATTGCAGAAGAATCAAGATAAAAAAAACCAAAAGACGATGTTGAAGGTTTTAAAATGCAACTTTAATGTCATCCATAAGAGGCCCCACCCAATGATGCAAGCAAAACTAATAATTTACCAGTGAAGTAAAAACATGAAAAGAAAAAACTTCTCCAACAACATTAACTTGTGTAAGATGATGATCATTCTAAGAAATAATAAGGGACTATAGTCAGTTATCTTTCCCTGATAAAATCTGAAGCAATCCAATTGGTAAGTAGGTCCTTACAGTTGGAATCCTCGGATTTTATCATTGAAGTCCTATGTAAGGATAACAAAATATTTCATCTAATATCTTTCTTGATAATGAAGACATTAACAGAAGTGGTGAAATTTAGATAGTTCTTTACCCTTAAAATACTTTGCTTGAATTTTAAACAAACAAAATGATTTACAAAATAGTTATCTAAGATTTATTTAGGCAAACTGACATTTAAAAGTAAGGGTAAAATCTGAGTAATCCAACTAACTGGACCTATACAATGAAGAGTATACAAGGGGAAATAACTGACTAAGGTCCCTTATTAAAATCTTCAAACTACTGTATATAATGAAACTGAGAAAGGAAGGTTGATAGAAAACAACACCTCTTACAACTGGAGGAGTTTTTCAAAATTTTATTGCATCAACAAGTTTCGGCCATTATGGCCTACGTCAGAATATAATGGAATATGAAGCTTACCTCTATGTATGATATCGTTACTATGGCACCAATGTATAGCTTTACATAGCTGATATGTGTAACTACGAACTTTCTCTGGTGCTACACCATTAGCTTGCTCCTCCAATAGTTCCAACATATTCTACAAATATACACAAAGTTAAATACATGTATACTAGTGTAGAAAACCAAATCTTAGTAAATAAATCTGATTCTATAGTCACTTGATCTACAACAATTACTCATAGGTAACAAGCACATGCTTTTGGCTGATTTCTCTTTCTGGACATATAATTGAATAACATTTAGTGCATAAAATAACCACTACCTTTGTTTTCCTGAAAACTCTAAATTGTCCCCATGAATACTGATTGTTAGCTAAAAATCCTCCATACAAAAATTTGAATTGAATGGTAAACTCAGTCACTTTATAAATAATTTGTGCAGAAGATTGAGAATAAACAATTACATCTCACAGGATAACATGGGAATTTTCGGACAGAGAAATGTAAAAGTTATCTCATGGGCGATCCAGCCCGGGAGGGGGGGGGGGTCAGGGGGGGGGGGTCTGGTCCCCCTAGAATTTGGAAAATGTACCTGTCCATTAGTGTATTTCTTGCCTGTAAGTTATTTTTAAGTAGCATGAAGCAATTTTTCTCGGTGCTTAACAAAGATTTAATGGTTATGTAGTTTTTATAATCAATATGTTGCGTTTTTTCTGCAAAATGTGTATAATGTGGTTGTGGTTTGAGGTTTGGACCCCCCTAGAAAAGTTCAGACCCCCCCCCAAAAAAAAAGTTCAGACCTCCCCTAGAAAAAAATCCTAGATCTGCCCCTGTATCTTGTACACTATTTGAATCTTTGTATTGTTTATTTTCTGAAGATCATGTGACTATATAAGCCTTGTTAATATATGTGTATTTCATTAAGATAAATGGTAGTGTGGTTGTCGAAATTGTATTTTCCTGTTTATAATTCATTTTGCATACAAACAGAAACTTCAACTTTTTAGCAATGCATAGTATATTTCATTGTCCTCAATATATGTCCTTATAGTTATCAATGCCTCAGTCCCATAAAATCGTGGCTTGTTGCGGACCCGTACGTGTAGACAGTTGTAGGCCGTGGGAAGCCTTGCATATTAGGGTGACAGTACACACATGGTACAAAACAACACACCCGTACAGAGCCGTACCTGAAAGATATGCATGTTTAATCCATACTTGGCCATGATTTTGTTCATGATTTGACTTTGAAACTGATACATGTATCCTGTGCTCATCTCACGGACCCTGATTAAAACTTAACAGTCTGTACCGGTGCACGAGAGTTTGTACGGGTCCTTGCGGAGCTTGATCGCACGGCGCCCGTACGGTGCCCTCACGGCTATTTTTATGTTAATGGGACTGTAGCATTAGTCTTGATGCAGGTACAAGTTAGGGTAATGATAGGTTTGGGTAGAGGCAGGTTTGGATCACCTTGGATTTTCAAAATACAAATAAAAGATTTGAAGTGGGAAAAATCATTACGGTCTAGGTTCTTTATACAATAGACCTAGAACAACCCTTGCTGCACTGACATTAAGACTTGAGAGTCATTTATTGAACAATTACTTCTAGTTGGATACAACTCAGGATAAATGTGTGTCATAATTAACAATGCAATCTTAACAATTAACAAATCTGACAGCTCAATTTTAATCTCAACTTTTTTTTTATTTGTTATTTATTGAGAACTATTTCAAATATTAAACTGACATGTTCATATTGAGACAGTCCAAACAAATACAAAGTAGTGTCATTAATCTTGAGTAGGTATCGAGGATTGCCAGCAGGACTGAAGTAACTCGCTCTTTAAAGCAATGCAATTAGTACAGTCTTGAGGGCAACCCTCAATATGTTTTATAGTTATGTATTTGTAAAAGATACCATGTCATAAGTCACACAGATTTTCATTGAGAGTATCATCGAGTTTTAAGTCAATACTTAAACTAACATGGTAAAGATATCTATTTCTAAATTAAGTACTATCTTATAAAATCAATATATTTTCCTATAAGAGTTAACATTGCAACTTTGAATAAATAAAATGGGTAAAAATATTTACACTGTTACTATATCAACAAACATAAAAAATATCATCATAAAATATAAATAAGATTTAACAGCACTGACATGAACATTAAAAATGCACAAATCAAATGAGACCACAGTTTAGAGGTGAAGTCAAAATTGCAAGAAAAAACCATTTGAATAAGTTTTCTATAGAAAATAAGTCAATTTTTCAGCATAATCAGAACTCATTGAGTACATTTATGGTAAATTGAATATGCTTGGGTCACATGATTATACCATACAACTGTAGATGGGTGGAGTAGTAAAACAATTTTCATTGCCTTCCCCTTTTCGTACGTTCATTATATATAAGAACGTACGATCAATAAATGATCAATGAAAAAAAGTAACACGTTGGAAGAAATGATCAAGCTTGGTTGATTAAATACAATAAATATGTCAATCTTATCACCAGGTTATGGGTATCTAGAAATGTATCATTATTACTAGAGTAGTGAATAGTAGAAAAGTTTCATCAAATTAGCCATTTATTACAAATTCAGTACAATAACACACTTTACTGAACACTATTCTAATGGTAGTTAAGACATACTTTTTTATAGTTTAGATATACAATGTAAAATATTACTTTAGATATATAATGTAAAATATTACAAGTTTTTTTCAAGTCAATTTTGGGCCCAAATTCAACCCCATTCCCCCTGAGAATGTATATACATGTATTATCCCCTTTTCTTTTAAAGTTTGTATTGCTGAATGCATTTTCGGCATTTCTACCTCTCCATCTACAAGTGTGTGCCTTTCCACTGTAACACTACTCCTAAACATAGTAAGTTGGACATTTACACAGCTATAGACTTTATTACAGAGCTCGACACTAATTTTTAAACTAGGTTGTTGGAATGTTTGTTTGATTAAACACTGTCACTTAAAAAAAAGGGTTCCCAAAAGGACAGCCATCTTTATTTCTTAACTTGCCCGAGCCATATCCTTAACAGCAGTAACAGGTTGCCCAAACCCAAATATTAGTCGTCAGGGGCAATAGGGCGACCTTTCATATCAAGCCCATTATTATGGATAACTATACAAGAACATTTTAAAGCATACCCTTTCAACATATTCAAACACCAGATATAGTTTGCCTTTACGTCTAAATGCTTCCCTGAGTTCAACAATGTTTTCTTGTTTAAGAGAGCGAAGCATCTTAAGCTCTCGTAATGTAGTTCTCCGCACATCTTCATTTTCTGAAAACATACAAAATGATACACATGAATTTATGTACATAAATTTCTACTTTGCTTACTGTCAACAACCCATAATTTATTATTGTTTAATTTTTTCAACTGCCAGTGGGGCATATTATATTAACCTCTTTGATTTAAATCGATTGCGAGTAAAGAAGTGCAGAAGTGAATATTTAAATCAAAGGGGTTTAATAATGTATTCGTCACTTACAATTGAATGAAATATAACAATAACTTTTCTTTGAGTTATTCTTCATCTCTATTCTTATCCAAGACAAAACAAAAAAAGTTTAGAAGTGCTATTTTTCATTAATGTTTATTATTTTTTAACATAATTTCTTTCAGGACTTTTTGTCTTGAATAAGAATAAACATGAAGAAGTTGAAGTTTGTATACAGTTCAAGAAACAGGTGTATATCCCACATACATGGAAAAAAAACAGGGGCCCTTTTATTAAAGGTTTTGAAAACATTTATCATTGTAAGTCTTTTTGAACTATGCTTTTTTATATCTTAAGATTTTTGATAACATAAATGAGGTCATCTAAATGAAGGCAGGTCAGACATAATAATGTAAAAGCCTAAATTTTATATTTTTAACATTTTTTTAAACACTGATTAGTACAATTCTGTAATTTTCCAACACTAGTCAATGGCAACCTCATACATGTACTTATTTTCCAGCAATAACTATGACAATCCAACAACTCATATCATACAACAATTATAACTTCATTTTATATTGAATTCTACAAGCATAATTAATGATTTCATAATTTTGATAATTTTAAAATTCTGTAATCAAAGTACTGAAATGACAATAAGACATTGTATACTACATATTATATAGGTCAGAACACAAGATAATTGATTTATTCTGAATTTATTGACTAAATGTTTAACCAATGATCCAATATCTATCTTTAAGTAAGATCAATACAGAACATGGAATATAGAATATTTATTATACATTTGTATATATATAATGTCAACACTGACAGTCTACTATCTACCTGATCTCTTTGTATTCGAACATTATATTGTTAATTAGTTAAAACAAAGATGATATTGAAATATTATATTTAAATTATTTTTGTATAATTTTGACTACCTGATTATTTTGACTGGGTAAGACATATGGTAATTGTTTATAATGAATACTCGGCTTTCATTGTACCACTTAATTAGTAGGGAATTCAACTGACTTGACACTCAGAAGTTTGCTTTTAATGAAGGAATGCTTGTTTCTCAACTAGAATATGACCCTCCTGGGAAATTTTGTTCAGCAGTGGAGTTTTTAAGAGTAATTTTATATTAAGTATCATGAGGAATCATGAACATTTCAGACATCTGTATGCATATATAATAATGTGTGTCCATTAAGTGAAATAAAATCATCCATTTATGATGCATGGATTTATTTATCACTGGGTTTAATGCCATGTCAACACAATTTTAGTTTATTTTACCAAGACCAACACACCTAACCTAGCTTTCCTAAGACCCTTGTCTATAAGCAGAACTCGTTCCGCAAGGCCGGCAACTTCTCCTTTAATGAAGGAAAATTGATATTATTGTCAACTTTTCATGGAAGGGTATTACTGCACAGAGTCTGATTTGAACCCATAACCCCTTTGAGACACTAGATTCGAATCCCGGTACTCTCACAGAACAGGATTTATATGGTTTTAAGATTCATTTAAAGATAAAGGTAAAAAAGCATAGACTTTACATTGACCTTACAGTGAAATATTTATATTAACTGAAAAAGTACTTAAGACTTAACAATACCTAAATATGGACACAGAGAAGTATAAGCCTAATATCCGTATACTCTATATAAGTCTTTATTTGCTGTTACAGGCTTCTATACAACAATGAAGTGTGATTGTGTTTATGTTCAAACACGAATAAACATTATCTCTACATAAGTAGATTGTATTGTTTGTTAAAGAGAGAACAGTATTTGAAGTGAATTCATTCAAATCCGCACGATTTAAATAAATATGCAAGATAAATAGGTAATCAAATGTTTCGACAAGTTTTATCCGACCTCTATGCAAGAGAATTTATCAAAATATAGACCAGAAATTGTGACAAGTTTATACATTTAAATTCCTTACTATTAAGAAGTGAATACTTCGTTCACGTACATGTTTTAATCAAGTAAATGTTAGACCTTAGAGCACAGTTTTGCTCTTAATCTACTCCCCCAATCCCGGGGACTAATTGATTCTGGCTGGTGATAATACCTTGATGCACGCAATGAGAAAAGTTGATGATATTGCACACAACTATTAATTATCTAACTAGTCAAGCTCGTGCTCATAAAATTTTAAGAAAAGAATATAAAAAAAAAGAATACAAAAGTAATATACAGTAAAGTTCCATTTTCAGGACCATCATATTTGTTGTTCTTCACAGCAGAATTAATCTTATAATATTATTAAGACCCTTTTCTTATCAAAATAAGCCATTGGAACTATTTATTTATATTTTTTTTTATTTATTGGAATTAACGCCGTATCAACACAATTTAGGTCATTTCACGGCGTCCAGCGCACCTAACCTAGCTTTCCTGGACCATTGTCTATAACCAGTACTCACCTACCTTTCCACAAGGCCGGAAACTTCTCCATATTATCTAACCAATGGAGGAAAATCAACGTTATTGTCAAATTTTCATGGATTCGAACCCGCACCCCCTCGGGCACGAGTATCCATTGGAACAAAAAATGATAATAAATCCCATTATCCTGCAATAACCAAGGTGGTCTTTATAGCAGATGTTTACTAAAGTTAAATAGGCCAAAGCTACATGTACAACTGATATGGCAATTACAAATGTACTTTGTTCAATTTTATTCAACGTGCTGGCGCATACATCAACCATTAACTCCACTGATTAAAATATTATTTTATTGATTGTGAGTACAGAAGTACTGCGACTGTGATTACTGAAGTGCTGAAGTGAATATTCAAACCAATGGGTTAAAGTAATTGCAACAGTTTGACTATCCCAGTCAGTCCAAATACTGTACGGAAAACAAGTAAATTTTTGCATAAAAAGTCAACAAATATATGACACATTATTACTTTAACATTTATTATTGATATGTCTAAATATTTCAAGCATACACAAGATGATAAACTAGTGCACTAAGTCAATAAATGTCATAACTCAATTCAACTTTATAATTCTATTTTTCAGTGAGCAATGTGCAAATAGTCTTGAATGTCTTTCATGAGTAAATCTCCATGACCGATTTCTTAACAAGTAATAGTATCTACTTAACCTAGTGAACACTATTTTGATAGAATATTTCAATACAAGAAACATCCAATTAAGTTCACTTGGGAAAACTTGCCACATTCAACTATACTGTGGATTAGAACTTTTATATCGAAGCTTTAGAAAGTCTTATTCATGTCATACCACCATAAAACTACAACATCAGTTTCTCTTTCAAAGATGTAACAAGTTAGGACTTTCAACTGTGTTTAGGTTTGATATCAAACATTGATTTCACTCATTGACTAGGTCTACTCTATTCATCTGCAGGTACATAAAAGTTACGAACAAGTAAATTAATTTTATTGATGTAAACTGTATATATACTCAAAGGTTGATGATCTTGAGTTAATTTATTATGTTAAATCTAATTTCATCCACCTTAACATTCAATCAAGCTATCACTCTGTATGATGAAATTTAACACTGATGTAGGTGAAGTTGCTGACTTATACATTCAAGTTTTTTATACACCCATTTGAAAAGCGGGACATATTATGTAATGATGTCCGTCTGTCTGTCTGTGGACAATTGCTTGTCTTGATGATAACTCAACAAGGAATGTACCTAGGTTCATCTAATTTTTAGTGTGGATAACACGTGGGTCAAGTGTGTTCTATTCATAATTGTCCTATTGGTTCTGATGCCCTGAGGTCAATTGTCAATGTCATTGGGACTTCATATGTTTAGCTTTGATTTAATGGTGCGTGGGACCACTCTCTGACTATTCTTCAGTCATATCTAAGCAGTTATTTGACATGTCTACTAATTATCTATAGAGGTTTTTTTCATTTTGCTGACAGACAAACATGTCACCAAATTAGATAAACAGGTGCAATAAAAATATCTTATTATTAATACTGTATACAATGTAAGTGTGCCAAATGTTTTAAAGAAAAATATTTAAAACTTGTATAATTTTTTCGCCATAAATGTAAAAATACAAAGGATTGTGCACCAATACATTGAAATATCATGGCCTTAACTTGATACAAATATTATGTTACTAAGAAAGAACAGGCATTTTTCATTTATGGTTTCACATTACTCTGATATAATTGTAACAAAAATCAATTCTCCCCACCAGTAATTTACATAAACAGTAATTTCACCATGAAATAGAAGCAATGTTAAATAGATAAATCTTGAGTTATAAAGCCTAGATTCAATATATTCGACATTGGGCAAACATTGATGGCATTACAATATGAATAAAAAACCATAACAAATATTATTACAATACCCGAGCATACATTCTGGTCTAATAAACCTGTGTTAACAGTTACAATGAAAGAATATATACAAGTAGAAACTGATAAAAATGTTTGTTTGTCTTCACCAAAACAAATAAAAATTCTAAGAGTAAGATCAGAAATTAGAATTCATTGAATCATTCTGAGTAAGGTTAAACAAGGCATGCATTCTTTTATGAGCATACGACACTAAGATCAAAGTTGGCTATTTTAAGATGAGGCAAAAAATTACAACTTCAAGTTGAAAAACTACTTAAATTAAGAAATAAAAATAATGAAAAATGGCATACATTGTCAGGCTAATACAAATAAAGAATATTTTAATTTTCTTAACAGGTTAAAGAAATGCAGTTAATAGCCCCGTCAGGTAGCATTCTTTGATGTCAAGAATCTTTGTGTTACTTTTTATTTGCTGAGCATTGAATCAGTATGAAGCAGAGTCATAAGTAATTAATATTGAATAGAGAACATTTTTATAATCAAACTATGATCAATACATAAAAGTCATTTACATTGTATAAAATAAAAAGACTGACTACTGTGCTACACGGAATTTAAAAAATATTATTAAGACAGAAATAAACAATAAGTTTTTTATACAATTCAGCCACAATAGAACCAATATCAAACCCAGAGAGCAGTGAGCACAAGAAAATAAATTAATTCTAAAGCTTTATTCTTATACTTTTTTTTATATTAGCTTTGTAACTAATGCCTCAGTCCCATAAAATCGTGGCTTGTTATGGACCCGTACGTGCAGACAGTCGTAGGCCATGGGAAGCCTTGCGTATCAAGGTGACGGTACGCACATGGTACAAAACAACACACCCGTACGGAGCCGTACTGGAAGATATGCAAGTTTAATCTATACTTGGCCACGATTTTTTGTTCACGATTTGACTTTGAGACTGATACATGTATCCTGGGCTCATCCCAGGGACCCTGGTAAAAATGTAACAGTCCGTACGGGTACGCAAGAGTTTGTACGGGTCCTTGCGGAGCTTGATTGCACGGTGCCCGTACGGTGCCCTCACCCTATTTTTATGTTAATGGGACTATAGCTTTGCATGATATTATGTCATCTAATATTCTGTTAGATCACAAAAAATATCTAGATGATGACATAATGTAAACAATCATTGTTGTGTGGTTCAGTATTTAGTGATAGATATTTCATTTTTTTTTCATTTTGCAACAAAACTGCATTTACAATGGGCGAGTCATATCGCTAGCTAGCGCTTTGTGCCCTGGTACCCTTCTTACACCAAAAGGAATACATATGTAGTATCAGATTAAGGGTACCAGGGGGAAAGCGCTAGCTAGTAATATGCTTAGACAACTTGCCCATTGTGAGAATGGAAATAACTTTCAACGGAAGTTTGAATGAGAGAATTTGATCACTCTTTGTTGTTATGATGGAAAACAACCATTTAAACACAACAACCTATGCCAAAAGATGCTGCATACCAGCTTGCAACAATGATCTTATCCACTAAAAGATCATGATGAGTAGACATTTATGTAGGATAAAAAACATGACTAGTCAATAAATGTAAAATATTATCCTTAGGACTGATATAACAATAATTGTTACCAATGTAATATTAAAGGATACATTCCATCTCTAACAGTGATAGAACTACAGACAATGCCGAGCATTATGTAGATTCCCTAGAGAAATCAATCTAAGGTAAACATAGCTCTTGATCAGTAATTAACCTATAATCTATTAATATTGAATGAAGTGAAGAACCTTACCAAAGAGTAGATCATTGATTTATTGTCCATAGTCTTCACCGAGATTTCATATTGAATATCACACTCTGACCGATAAGATCAAAAATCATTCAAGTGTCCAAATCGTTGTATGAAATATTGTCCTCAACTAATTTAATATGTTCTTAAATTCCTATGGGTAGTTACAAGTTATTAATAACCTATAATGACTATTATTATCATAGAATCATAAGAGTTTAAGCTCTAAGATTATTTCATTAAAGGATTATATGATATTCAACATGTTCATACCATTTTTAATTTCAATACATTTTCAACTGATAGTTTATGCTTTTAGATCTTCAACAGTCAAAGTCATAGTTATGTGACAGTCAATTAATGTATCTCATGATTCTCAGGATGTACTTGTTTCATTGTATCCACTTTCCATAAGACTTTGTTATTGTAAACTTTTTTACATTAAGTACCATGTTCAGTAGCTGGGCTCAACCCAATGATCTTTTTGACATGGGTTGCTTGCAACCGAGGTCTTAGAACTTTGGAAATGTATCACAATAAAGTCATAGACAATTACATTCGGCCATGTGCAGTCAGAATAAGCGCAACAATAT
Source organism: Mactra quadrangularis (assembly GCA_025267735.1). Lineage (NCBI taxonomy): Eukaryota > Metazoa > Mollusca > Bivalvia > Venerida > Mactridae > Mactra > Mactra quadrangularis. The sequence goes on along the minus strand of CM046308.1, from coordinate 34,271,938 downwards.
GAACTTTGGTTAACACCTATGTGTGAAAAAATAGTCTCATTCAGACGCTGTTTAACAGTCTTGTTTTGCTCTTTTGGACCCAAGTCTGGGTAATGACATCGGCACTTTGATTTCAATGTAATACACATATTTCTGATGTCATTTAGAGATTCAATTAAAATGGAACATAACAATTATTCATTTTTATTTCTACCATTTCAATGCATCTTTGAAAAAAAATTGACAAAAAATGTCACTTACAGAAGGCTAAATGTAACTTACACTTAATTTAATTTCACCAACAATTTGTTCTGTTCAATTTAATAGAGCAGAAAAATTATTTCAATCCCAGTATAAAGAAATCCTCCCATCTAGGTTAATAAATCACATGACCTGCATGCACCCTATGTAATTAACTTGATCAGTCAATGACATGTATTTCATTATGGTATTGAAAAGATGCAGGCATTTTTATTTAAAAAATGTACCAAGGAACATACTATGCCCCCAGGAAAGCCATACAATCTTTAAAACGTGCCTCAAATATAATCAATCACAGATAAAAGACAAGTAAGTATGGTTCATTTAGCTTAAAACATAGTCAATAAAATCATTTTCACGCAAACAGGAAGTACATGTAGTAATGATAATGATTGAAAACATGTATCACAAACATGTGACAACTGGTGTGGAAAAAAAGGAATGGTAGAATGTGACATAAGGTTGTAAATTAAGTATGTAACAGATAAACATGTTGATATTCTTAAAGGCCATTTCCATAGCAACAGTAACATTGGATGTTCAGTTTGACACACATTTTAAACAGTCTGAATTACGTGAGGTAGACAATCTAATGGTAGCTGGTCCCAGGCCCAGTTGAGAAATAGAGAAGCCAACACTGTTCAGAAACTGAACTTAGACCAGCAGAGGAAGAATGGAATGTCACTCCAAAACAAATTTTAGGTTTTAAGTTTAGTTCTGGCCAGGGTCAGCACATTCTTAGGAGCTGACAAACCCTCGTTAAGAAATAAACATCCACCACAACAATATTAAGACTTTCACCAAACAATCTTCAGTATAATTCTCTGTAAACAACTGCTAACTTTCTTGACTTAAAGAGAAATGGTCAGAGCTAGGTTGAACCTTCCACCCTCAACTAGTTAGAGGTTACAGTGATTTTAAGTCAGCAAATTTTAGACCAGGGAGTGTTGCTAATATCATACAAGTTCCTCTGAATAAAAAGCATGTATTCCTTTCTATAACAAGTGTCATAATTCAGAGTTATCTGAGGAAGAGGTATGTGGAGGATAAACTAAAAACTCACCTTCTCCATCTTTAAACTTTTTTACAGCTACTAATTCACCTGTCTCCTGAAAAGAAATGACGATTGATAAGCCATAATGATTTTAATTGTTAAGCTGTGACCACTGACACACAAACAATATATAAACAATTTGGTAAATCATTTGTACATAAAAGAAGCAGTTGTAAAATATTTCATTTAGATTTCATAAAATGTTTGCTTAAATATTTTAACATTTGTATTGGACATCTAACCCATGTAACTACTGACACACTTAAAGTCATTTAATTATCTTGTGTAACGACATTCTAACAAGTTGTTAATTCAAGTAATTGCCTCCAATTTATAAACTTATACATTGTATCATACCAGACAAATTTTTTTTGGTTGGGTTTAATGCTGTAGCAACACATTGTATAGGTCATATCAAGGGGGGAGAGGTTTCAGTCAACCTACTCATGCTGTTAACCAGTTCCAAGGCACATACTTCCATCAGTGACCTACATGATTTAGTTCTTTAGTGGAAGAAGGAGAATGGCCATCAAAGTTTTTTCAAAACCAAGGCCTCAACAAGTTGATCATATGTTCTATGGATTTGCTCGCACCTTAATTTTGACGGTTTTTACAAAAAAATATTTTTTTTCCTTGCTCGCTCATAAAAATTTGGTCAAACCGCTATATAAAGCAACTGGATTAAGATTTTACTAATTTTTTTTTCTTCGCTCACTCGTCCCATTTTTCCAGAAAAATCTGTAGAACACATGATCAACTTGTAGTGGCCCAAGCTTCCCAAAAGTATATCCTGCCTTGGAATCTAACTAACAACCCCTCTTACAGTAAACTTGTGCACTATGAAAAGTGTCATGAATAAACTTCCTGTTTTTAGAGTAAAACATCTTAACCTTTTTTTCATGTAATTTATCATTTTTCAACATGTATAACATTCAAGAATTATGGGCACAAAGCTATGCCGAAGATATTTCAAACTTGCAAATTACATAAAAAAATCTTCAATTTATAAGTTTAAATGGTTGATATTTATCATTTTATACAACGATAGAATGAATGATAATAAATCTGATAGGTAAAAAAACGTCTAAACATGCCGTATTATCATCTACTTGCAAAAAGAAAATGTGACTTAAAATGATTATGATAAAATTTCAAGAGTTTAAGATAATATATTGTTTAAAACAGACATTCAGTCTAACATATAGCTTCTTATGTCAAGTGTATTTTAAATGTGGATGGATTCCATAGAAATCATTACAAACACTTGAATTTATAAGTACACCTAATAGTAAAATTGAAACAATTTGTTTCCAACTTAAACCATGGGTGATTTGTTTAGATGTAACAAAACATCAATACTAACACAACTGGCAATGATATTGAGACATTTTGAGAATGTTATAAGTTCCATATTTTTTCACATGTGAACCTATATAATTTTACATTTTAAAAAGTCTTTAACTTCAAAAATCAATATTAAATGCAAAATGAAAACTAGTTACAGGTATGATCAATATTAAATTCTTGGAGTACCTATTTACTGGCTTTTAATCTTCTAAAAGAATGTCTTTGAGCCAACAAGAATAGATCTGAACATCAGCAAAACAGATTAATTTTCACAAGAACTGAGTGTCTTATTTCAAATTTAATGTTTTTTTACTTGTAGAGTTCAAATGCTAATCCAAATTAAAGGATAAGTTTTATTAGAGCTATGTTTTGTCTGTAGTCTGTATAAAAAGGTTTAAGTTAACCACTTGATCCATTATTTAAATCAAGTCAGAGAGTTAAGATTTGTATAACTGATAAATCGATAAATACTTGAAGTTAATCTATACAAAATGTCTAATTAGAGGAAAGGTCGATTAATTACGTAATTACAAATATGAAGTAAACTTGAGTTAAGTTACAAACAATCACTGTGATTATTCAATACAATAACATAACTTTAAATATAAAATGAAAATCATTTCTAACGATAAATATTGAATATTATTGAATACAAATAGCAGGTGTCCAATTAGCATAGATTTTAAATTAGAATAAATATTGAATCAATGGTAATCCTAGATGTTCTAATTGAATAGAAAAATTGACTTAACAATAAAATGCTTAAAAACTGTTTACTAAAATCATAAATGATATAAATCAACATGTACAGGCTACAAGTAAAGTGTGTTTTGTTTTATTATTAGATATTGTTCTTTTTGTAGACAGTCAACCTAACTCGTCATTTTGAAGTCACTTATTGAATCGATCTACAAGTATCGACACTGCTTACAATATGTGGTTCAATAGTCTACATGGCGTGATTTTTTGCTAATATGAAATTCAACACTTATTTGTAAACATTTACTATACTAGTAAGAAAGCAATTCTAAACTTTTAAATATAGTCTGCTTACTTGTTGACTTATGGCTCTATTAAAATCATTAAATCTAAGGACAAGAGCACTGTATTTATGTATAGCCTTAAAGAAAAATGCAAGCACAGACTAGGTTAACATTACATAGTATGGAAAAAATTTATAATGAAAACACTGTTTTGATTGGTTGGTAGGGGCGGAATTATTATAAATCCTATACCCACAAAATATAACTTTTGTTATATGACTCAATACATATTGATATTAAACTATCTTAATTATATATATTTTTACATCTTAATATCTTTGATTTTATGACATGTTGAATTTGTAGTGACTAGTCAATCAAACAAGTAAAACTAATTGTATTTAGTTGTTTTTTAATAAAGAAACACGAGAATCAACTTGATAGAGAAACTTGTACAAAAATCACATACTTTCAACTAAAAAGGCATTTAGTGTAAAAAAAAAAAGATATAGGGTATAGGAAAATATTATCCTTTTTTAAAGGTCACATCAAAGAAATTTGAGACACCCATCCAATATTACTGTGATAATTGCCCTAGTTGAATAATATTATGTAAATAGAAAGGGTGTGGTCACACATACATAGTATATGGATCTTTTAGGGTATAGTATTGTACGAGCACTTTATGCATATTCGGAACTTTATGTAGATCACAGTTTAGAACTAAACGCAACACTCACTTTGTAAAAACATGTAAATGTTAAAAGGCAATGTGTAAGTGATTTAATATAAGCTATGAGTACAAACGCACTTGTTATAATTTCAAAAGGAAATTAATTGAGAGCAAGTTTAATGCTGTTCGTCAATAACATAGGACATTGTTTATATCGAATATTGTTTAAATTTGTCTCAAGTTATCCTGAACGACCTATAAGTGTGTACATCTTTCTAATGTAAAACACAAATCATTGCCGCTTTCTAACAATGCTGTAACTACCAAATTTTTATTTTTGAGAAAATGGACTTCAAAAAGTTTTAAAGGTCATATCTTTATTGTTTCAATCTGTATAGACATGAGATTAGGCAGGCACATTAACAATGTATAGAATCTAATAACTTTTTTAGAAGATCAAGGAACAAGAACAAGGTCATACTAAATGCTTGGGACGTTTATCTCATTTTAAAAAAAATGGAGACAGGACATTGTTAGATTGAGGCAATGATATAAAGATTTAACTACACATCAAATTTTTAATCTTGTTTTTAGAAATAAAAGATCATTACTTTTCACTTCAACATTGACAAAACACAGTTTTTAAGAGTCTGATTTAAAATATATAACTATTCTTTCAATATTAAAAAGAACCTGCATGCTTTATTGTATTAAGTTAATATCAGTGAAAATCAATATAGACTGTATGAATAAATCAATGACCTAAAAATATCTATTGTATATATTATTTTATAGTATTTATTTTGATCCAAAATTTATGTGGACAGAGAGAAAACTACAATTTACAGACAGTAAATTAACTTTCATAACAGCAAGCGTTTTAAGGTTAGATAATGTTTTGTTTATTTGGTTCTCTATGCATTTTATCAATATTTTCCAGTTATTTATGAAGCCCACTCATGGAACCAGCCTTCCTTAGATACCATGTGGTAGCAAAGAGCCCAAACTGCTTCTCCCTATGAGTTAAAACGTATAAATCAGAATAGAATTTTATGTGGAAGATTATGACCACTATGAATCAAATTTGAATCACTGAACTCAAACCACAGCATACTAGTTTCTAAAACTGAACCTTTTCATTAAGTTCAAGATTTGGTAATACTGTAAGGGACAGAGCTTTAATATCAATGCCCTCTAAGAGAGGTTAGGATGTTCTTCAATAAAATCAAAGAACAGAGCTTTACTGTCAAGGCTCCGTTAGAAAGGTTAAGATTTTCTTGTAGGGTCTATAGGAGAGGGCGTGGCTGAGCGGTAATGACGTTGGATTGGTCATCATTGGATAGTTAGCTTCGTGTTGGTTCCTTACGCAAGAAATTCGATCCTATTAGCTTATCAATGATCTTACCTTATGCTTGCATTTCAACACAACTCCGTAGGCACCTGAAATTGTAAAAATAAAGGTCAAAATATTAGACAATAATTTCATCATCAAATAAAATTGTACAATATATGTATATTAATAAAAAATCAGTTGAAATAGATCAAAACTAAGCACAATATCTAAACTTTGGTCTAGATACATGTAGAATAACAATGCCTGACTTGGAACAATTCTAATTTCCTATAAGTCATTTATTAATGATGAAAACGTATATACAGTCCAGTATATAGACATCACAGATAATCATGCATAATATATAACCACTCAGACAAGAAATCATCTGAAGGTGGGAGTAATAAAGTTAAACAAAACATGTATATATACAATGTATATGTAAACACAGCAACAATACAGTCATGAATATTGAGATCAAGTCAGATGATTTAAAACATGTATGTCATGGAACTTTAATGCTTGTTTCAACATCATCTCAAGTATTATTAACAGTCAGTTCATATAGCTAACAAACTCATGACTATTTCAGTTGTTTGGCTTCTGTTCCATTGTTAAAACATCCTGAAGGCAATATCTAAATTTATCAGCAACCAAAGTTTCATAGTATTAAGAGAGCAAATATGCTGAAATATGTATTGACTAAAACTTCAGGATACATGAATTTAGAGGAGTCAGATATATAAGTACATGTAGCTTTATAACATTTATTTTGTCCTTTGTACCCATTCATTAACAGTATAGACAAGGATTTGCTGAAGACCTTAAGCTAGTAATAATATGGAGGACAGTGTGCAATGTTGAATAATGTTGAATACCAAAAGGATCAGTATAGATAAATTAAATTATTAATAATTGACAAAAATAGCAGTTGCTTGGTGCAACCATTGTATTTATATAACTAGGTCAACCTTAGTATTTTGAGGACAGTAAAAACTACAATGAATATAAACTTTAAGTAAAGTTACTTAAATGATGTATACTCAGACAACCACTTTAATATTTTAATATCTTAAACTGAGCATTACAAACAGAATACCGTAGACTATATCTGGAATTCTAATATTTGGGTATTTTCCTGCAGTACAAACAAACACTCACTGTTACAATAAAAACATGTGTACAAAGAACAAAATGATTTATGATATTTCATGCTTTTCAGCAATAATGTGCAGAAAACATTGTTTGTATACTGACTGTGCAAGGAGGGAAAACCCATAAATTGGAGTTCCAAATTTGGTATTTCCTTAGCATTGAAATATATTTAGAATTTTTTTTTTCTGATCAATCAAAGGTAGCTTACCTTCACCTACCACCCCCACAATCTCGTACTTGTTCATCACATCACAAGTGTAATCACTTTTGTTGTGATCTGTATCACACCTGAAGTCAACAAAATAAACTATCAATCAATAAACAAGTGAAAATATTATCAACTTCATACTTGCATGGTAACTGTAATATTATGAAATAGATGCACATGTATATGTAAAGCTTAAACATTTTTATTCAGATTTCATTTTTTCAATACTTTTATTAGATTATGTAATTGTTTTTGAAACTGAGTGAGGTATGGCACCCTAGTGTTTCTCTTAAAATCTGGTTGAAACCACCAGCGTCAATTATTTTGCCCCAGTCAGTTCCAAGATGGAAACCCCTTAGATTTTTGTCTTCTTTATTTGTTTGTGGTGTCCCTTTTAATAAATTTGCATTTTTAAAAAAAAATAGATGAGCCTTTTTCTCTTTGTGTTTTGGTCTTTGATTTTGTGCCAGATCTGTGTTTTTGAATGTTACTTTTCCTGATATGATTTCTAAACCCCTTTTATGTACTGCCACCATGGACATTTTTTCTAGTACATGTTTGTCCTTACATAAATTGCTGACAACTTTACACCTATACACAGGAAAATCAAAAGCACTGTTAAATGTTCATGGAGAGGTATGTTCTTTTATTGCAAGGAAGCAAACCTAGATTGCCATATTCAAAGTTTCCCGTTTCGTCACAGCATCATGAATGTGGCCCTGTTCTGTTCAAGTAAGGCATTAAACAGATTCTGTTTTGTTGAACATAATAAGACTTGCACAAGCATGCCTTTTTATTTGTTTTATTAGCATCACATATAACCAATCACATATAAGTTAAAATTTTAAGTAATTTTCTAGACTAAGTTATATGGTTATGTATTGACTCAAATTCAATATCATCTGACTAGTGTCAGCTAGTAAAGTTGAGATTAATACATTCAAGTATTTACCCAAGATAAAAATTAATAGTATTCAAAACCTTGTGAACAAAATTGTGTTTGTTTTTGTTAGATATGAGAACAATGTAAAGCTAATTTTATCGATCTTGGATGAAGAGAATCAAAGATACTAGTAGTTTTATGATACACTAATTTGTAAGACTGAAAACTTGTTATCTTTTATCATGCTAGACAGATTCCTAACTCAACATGAATTTCAGGACATATATCTTTATACAATGTACTATTCAATATAAAATAACAAACTTATGTCCTACATTAACTGTCTATGGACACTAACAGCTGTCTCTTTGAATATATTATTATGCTGATGTCAAAAAACAATTATAAGTATTCATTGTCATGTAATTGTAAAAAGAAATGATGTAGTTGGATTTTCATAAATGGATTTTCATAAATATCTATGTTAGAAAAAGGCAAAAATGCCGAAGTCATTAAATGGAGAAAAATCACTGAGAGTAGATTTTTATTGTATCCATCTGGATACTGTACTAGGAATATATTATTATGTTTTGAATATATTATTCTGTATTAGCAACTGAAGTGAAAAATAGACAATGACCATTGTGTCAAGGTCCACCCTTTTATAATTTGAGAAGCCAATTATACATGTACGGACAAAACAAATCTAATCTGTGTATCTAATAGTATACAGCTTAAAATGGCCCAAGTTAGAAAATGTAAGATGAACATGGATGAAGGTACATGTACATGTAAAAAATACATTAACCTAACAAATTAAAAATGTTCTTATCACTTCTTAAAACATTTAATAAAAGTATTTTAAATGCTTGGTGCTGATTCTTATATCATTTAACCAAAAAAATAGGTCAGAGTTCTTATTTCTTATTGTATACAAAAAGGTCTCAGATATTTGGCCAAAAATTTTGATAGGGAGTAATTACTGAAAAAAATTTATCACATCAGCAGTACATGTACAGTAAATTTATGGCCCAGTTTGTAATTTCAAAGGGAAAGTGTCAATCTATTGTCATTTTCTTAGTCTATAAATTTCACTTTATTTTTAGAAAGGCATAAGAATTTTAATTAAACCTTTTTTCGGTGACCGAAATGGTTCTTAAGAAAGTTAAGTTAAATAATGAAGACCATACAGGAACAAAGATACAGCAGTTTTACCACAAAAGCATACACACAATTAATGTATCTTTTTCCATGAATGAAAGAATAAGTTGAAGAAAGTTTTCATACCCTTATACTCATGAAAAAGCAATATTTTTATATAGACATTTGTAAAGAAATAGACGACTTCGGTAAGAGTCTTAGACAATGTTTTTGTGTAAAAAAATGCAAAAAACAGGTAATTTTGTGACATAGGAATGTCAAAATTCTCATAAAAATTTGGAAGATTTGGACAAGAATTTATCCAACTTTTTAGCTTAACGCCCAAGTAAAGTAAGTATGCAACTCTTTGAAGGAGACAGTATTCTACATTTTTTATGCATGTCAAGCTGGCGCTTGTCATAGCTAATGTCATTACTTAATAAAGTGCCTAAACAATGTTGATTGTATGTGGTCATATTTCGCGATGTCTGCTCTGAAACAGTGTCTTTAATGACTCTTTTTTGCAAACATTGCATGAGGCATTCTCCATCACGATCAAGATTTTTGATAACCACTGGATATGAGAGTGTTTGATAAGGAAATGAGTGAAATCGCGGTTTAAATTACTTAATTATCGCATATCAACAGTAGTTGGACACCGATAATAAAACTTGCTTATTGTGCTACTGACTTAGATTTTAGTGGAGATATTACTTGTATCAGGCATTGGACAAGATGCTTACGTTGAAGACTATCATAAAACATATTTCTAGCATTCTACATTAGTTAGACACCCAGCTCTGGCCAATCACAAGCTTGCCGTTATCAAGCCTTTTTAAACAGTTTGTTCCAAGGTCAAGACAAATGGGACTGTTTTCCCGTAAAACTGAAACTTATAAAAATGGAAACCTAATTCATAATTTTTACTTTCCTACAGTCTTACATATGAAAACATTACAATGAGGTGCATCACTTAATGATGATGAAACACGTTTGAACAAAAATGTTATCACTAAAAATTCCCAAAAAAGGTCTGGAAATAGAAATGTTAAGAGTACACAGTTTTCCACATAGTCAAATCATCTGTAATTCTTCTCTTATTTTTGTTATTACATGAATTCCTGTATGCTTCTCCATTAACAAGTGATTCGTGGTTCGATTCGTGAATCACTACACATGAATCACGGTTTGGATTGGATCATCACTAGCTCGACAATCCACAGCCCTATTCAGAAACCTAGACTACAACAAGGTACAGACGCAGAAGTATTGATAGCGAGCTCGAAGAGCGAGCTTTACGGTAACGCGAATATGTTTCTATACAGTATCGTATTTTGACAATGTACCGGAAGTTGATTTTTGAACCCGCCCTGCGCATCCGGAAGAGAGTCAACGCGGTACCGTTAAGTTACGGAAACGTGCTGGTTTTATCATAAACGTCTCTTAGCGACGTCATAAACGGTGTTTATGATAAAACCAGCACATTTCCGTAACTTAACGGTACCGGGCATTGTTTAAAGAGGTAAAAAATATATCTATCTTAAAAAATGAATGTTTTATTGCGTTTTTTCATCTATTCAAAAGATAAATAATAATGTACAATACATTTCTTTCAGAATTGAAATATGATTCTGACATAAAAGAATGAGATGTTGTCAGATTTTTCTGAATACAATAAATTACGCAGTTATCTCCCCTAGCTTATTCAATTAATAGGCCCTCGAATAAATATATCACTGAAGCAGCTACAATAAGGCCATGTTTACAAGCGTGGATCTGCAAGTTCATAAAAAGTGACATTTTTAAAAGTACCAAAAAAAAAAACCCAATAGAAACAGTCAAAATAGTTGGTTACGTCTCCGCATATAAGTTTGAATTTGTCGAGCTCGCTTTGAGGCTTTGCCTTAGTCATATTATTCCAATTCTCTGGCAATATATTTTTCCAAAAAGCATTAATTTTGTATCATATTTGTTCCACAGGCTTCAAGCAACGACAATTTCCGAATAAGGAATATGTATAGTAAAGGGAGAAGAAGAATATAATTCCTCTTTGACTGTGTCTAACATGTGCTGTGTCATTTTGGTTTTATTTATTGTTTAATTCAAAATTAAACTTAGTCTTACCGTGAAGGAATCCAGTTTTAAAATAAACCAAAGAAATGTTTTACACTGTCTATCTTCCAACACAATATGGACAAAACAGTATTTACACACTAAAACTATTTAAACAATAAACAGAACAATAAACAAGTTGACAACACTAGTTGTATGACCCTAAACTAGTAGATTGTTTACAACCGTGAATGCCTGATTTTGTAGGGTAAACAAAGTTTTTGAATCAGCACATATAAAAGAGACAAACTAAGTTTGAATATGAAATTCCTAGGAATGATTTAAAAAAATAAAATATCTCAATAAACTGCCAACACAGTTCCATACATTAACGAATCGCGTTATCCAATTATTTCACTGCAACTTGATCTCTTACGACGCCATCGGGAATTTCCTTGCCAACATACCCACAATGCATCGGTGACAGAACATATTTTACCTCTAAATGAAGAGTAACGGAAAACAGGATAAAGGCGACTCGTCCCGTTAATTCAAAATTAGACAAATACGAGTTGTTTCCCTTGTCCACAGTATATCGATGTAAATCGTTTCGTCTGTCGATGTATAAAAAAGGCACAACTGCAAGAACATGGAATCATCTGCAATAGAGTCTATTAAAGAGTGGAGGCATGTAAATAATTGATCACATATCAAACCACTAACTAGTGGGCAAACTGCTTGATTAATATTTTTGTACCAAAAAAGTATACCTTTCAAAGTAAATCTATTATTAAGGACTGCAATAAAACAATATACATGTAAACTATGAATTTGATTCGATGCAAACTTAATTAAGCACAGTAAACCGGGCATATAAGTCATGGGTACATCTTAGATAAGGTCAATTTTTTGCAAGTGTTTGTCAATCAGACTGTTTTTTTCCCCCTTAATTAAGAATGCTTCTGAGGTATGTATATTTTGTTCCGTTCTGTGTTTATGAATTCATTCTCGTACCCAGAGGTTATTAAGATTCTCGATCTAAATCTTGATAACCTCTAGGAACGAGAATATTATGATGACAACTAAGAGGAGTTTGATCATAATCTTGCCCACTTATAATAGAAGCTCTAAAGCACCAATAATAAAACTTCGGGTTTTCCAAATAATTCGTAAATTACACCTCGTACATAGCCTACTCCAAAGTGCATCGCCTGAGTTATGAGACAGTATTCATTCGCCTGAAAGTAACAAATTACAAAAAATATATCATTTAGTTGAGCATATATTGCAATATAACAACTATTCTTTATCAATATGTACGATCTACAATGTATATGATATATGGAACATTAAAAACTGAACATTCAATATTCGGTATTTAAACTAAAATAGACATGTACATAAGCATTAAATGCATATAATAAAGGCCAAGGTGATGAGATTGATTGGAATGCTGTTTGAATATGTGACAGAACGTAAATCAAAGATAGCGTCTTATAATGTCAAAGGACACTTGCATATAGCAAAAAGAACGAGGTGATCAGATTGCTAAAGCGCATAATCAAATGCCACATATGTATTTTATTCAAGGGATGTAACTTCGCGTATGACATAATAATATTCTATACGAGTTAAACCTCTTGACAAATGAATGCAGTATTATTTAGTTAATTTTTTTACCTAAATAGTGCTTATGACGAGATGTAACCAAACATTGGCCACTCGTGCGTATGTCAATCCTCATAAGTTTCAAGTGTAATGGTTTGAAATACGACAATTATCTTATAGCTACCATTTTATAAAGTACATGTATTCATCTTCATCATCTTCCTGCATATGGTCAGGAGTCGTTGCCGACTGTAACATTGACCAGTGGTACAAGAGATGGACCACCATTTCATACAGATTAAAACATCAATATTTACCGATTAAAATAATTAACATTGCTCGGTTTAGTTAAGCATGGAGACGAAGGAGCCACCCCTGATCAAGTCATCCAGGGCAGCTGAAAAACCTTCGTCAGCATCGATGTCAGTGATGCTGGTAGAAAGTTGGTTCCATTTTTGTATTGTTATTGGATAGAAGGACTGGTGGTAGACTGTTGATTTGGTACTGAGTTGTTTGATGCGACCACGACCTCGTGTTCGAGAATCCGTTGCTTGTATAAGTTCACCAGTATTTCTGCCTACATCTTGACGTTTGATCTTATGCAAGTAGGTCAAACGATGAATTCGTCGTTGGACTTGGAGGGGCAACCAGCCGAGATTGTTGTCCAAGTTTGTGACACATCCCGGTGTATTATCTCGATTGTCATTGGTCACAAACCCTGCGCCTCGTCTTTGCACCTTGTCAAGTTCATTGATATCGCATGCCATGTATGGGTCCCAAGTTGCTGTGGCATAGTTGAGGAGCGGAGCAACAAAAGTGTCATATGTACGCTCTCTAACTTTTTTGGTGCAGCTGCAAAGATTGCGCCGAAGAAATCCAAGTGTATACTGCTTGCCTTGGCTGCGGTTTTCTTAGCATGAGTTTTCCATGTCATATCTTCGCTGAGGTCAACTCCAAAGTATTAAGCATGGTCTACAGATTCGAAGATGTGGCCATGGAGTGAGTAGGTGTGTCGCTTGCGTTTGGCTGAGTTAGTGCAGATGTTGATGACCTGGTATTTCTCAGGATGAAATTTTATTTGTCACTGATCCTTCCACTTCTCTAGGGAGTTCAAGTCTTCCTGGAGGGCTTGAGCATCTTTCTCTGACTTGATGTGCCTATGAAAAACCATCACCGGCAAATAATTTGCAGTCAGATGTGGTACATTCAGGTAGGTCATTTATACACGCTAGGAAGTACAGTGGTCCATTGACAGTACCCTGGGGGACACCGGAAGTGACTTCAGCCTGTGTTGATACCTGGCCATCTAGGAGGACTCTCTGTTTTCTATGGGTTAGGAAGGATTCAACCCAACGTAGTGTTTGGTCTCTAACTCCATAGTAGTTGAGCTTGAGGAGCAGCCGCTGATGGGGTACCTTATCAAAGGCCTTGGAGAAATCAAGTAGAATTATATCTACTTGATCATTTTTTTTTCAATTGAGAAATATGCTAAGTATGGTTGAAATTTGAATTAACTTATATTACTATAAAATGTTGCTCTATCTGAAATATTAAGTCTAGCATTTCATTGCTGTATAAATTGATCATTCAATCTTTGCCTAACCATGCTTATAACAAAATAGTATTTCCCTCCCCTTGGTTATACCATGGCTCAGTATGTACATGACTGGTTATATCACGATCATTAATTTAAGTACATATCTTTATAGTAAATATCACTTCAAAAATGCAAAATTCTCTTACAAAATGTCGAACAAATCGAGGGTTGCCCGCAAGGCTGTAGTAAGTGCATTGTGTAAAAGAGGGAGTTACTACAGTCTTGCGAGCAAACCTCGATATATTATATATGAATTTGGAACCCTCAGAAATCGATATCATACTATATTTATAAATACATTATTATCACCAAATGAAATGTGCTTCATTACAATTAATAAATACATCTGTCAGTTGTAGGGTTACTGGGGTTTCGTCGTATTGACCGAACTCTTATTATCCTCCTAATGTCGGATCTACTCAATGGAATTACAATAGATATTTTTTAATAAAATTAATATTATAAACTACAGAAAACATTCATATAAAAATTATATATTTATAAGTATAGGATAATAAAGTGTAATATCTATTGACAATTTACATATATTTTTAAATGAAAATGAACCCCGCAATTGATGACATTACTTTATTTTCTATCAACAATTGGACTTTTTTTAAGGTAGGTTAAAACTTAAATAAATACGAAGAAAAGTCAAAGGATTACAGACAGAACATAATTCACTACAGGTACAATTTTTATTATTATTTTACAGTGTTTACACTTTTTCATGATGTCCTTCGTTTGTGGTAGAGTGGTTAAGGACACTGACTTAAAACCCCTGTTACCTGTGAGTAACATAGGGACATGCATGCGTCCAATCCAATCTACCGACCATGTCTCTCTTATTTTCATTACTTGTTTGTGGTGTTCCATTTATAACAAACAATCTAAACCTATTTCCCATTTTACCTTTTCGACCGCGTGGTAAGTCTGTGTTTTTGATTGTTGGTTTTCCTTGTATGTTTACTAACCCCATCCCATTTCAAGTTATATCAGATGTTGTTTACGAGTACGTTTGTATATGGAAACGAGCAAGCGTTCCGTTGTATTTCATTACTAATGGTAACGTGAGCTGTTTGCCTCATATGACTCCGACAAACCTTTCAGTTCGTGTGTTGTAATTCTAATTTTTGGGTTAGTCTTATTTTGTTATACATTAGTTTTAAGCTATTGATATGCAAATGTACATGTTTGATTTTAACAGTCTTATTATTATAAGTCCTACGTTATAATGATTTTCTCATCTAATCTTAACTTCATTCATGTTAGAAAGAATGGTTTCTGTTTATTTTTAAAATGAAAACATGGTTACGTTCCATGAACCGTTCGATGTGAAATATGGGTCGCAACCATAACATATCAACTGTATGCGTTTCCACCTATGACCTCATATGTAAGAGTTGAATAGTGTCATTGCAATATCGAACAATGGTATGGATAAGTTAAATATTGAATAGATAAAATCACATTAACACTAAATGCTCAAATACAATAGAAAAACGTATTCTAGCATTCAGCCATAGAGACCTTATAGCATTTTTAGTGATAGACTCATGACTTTTTTTTAAATGGACGTAAGAGAAATACAATGTGTATTAACACTTGAAGTAGCTACAGCAAATATTCCTTTCATTTCAATACATTTTTATCATTTTGATAATTGAATATTATCATGAAAGAAAGATCAATGAGATACCCTCTATTGTATACATTTAAATATATATTTACATACCTTCTGAAATCCATATTTCGCCTGTGCTGTGTAGTAGTCAGTGCATTTTAAAGATCCTAGAAAGTAGTACACTACTTCAAAATTTCTTCGGCTCAAGATTTTATTCTCAACAATTCTTAAAATTTTGTACTTAAAATTGACATGCTTTGTTTTTATTTCTCAAGGATTGGAGTAATTGGTGATCAAAAAGAAGTTTTCATTGGATAAACTTATTGAAGAAAAATTGACCAAGGACATTTTATAGAAAACTTCTGTATCAGTAAAAAATTATAAAAAAACTCTAAAAAAGATGGATTGGATAGTGAACTTATTACTAATAACTTTCATTCTGTGTGGATTATTTGATAAAACTTACAGTCAAACAGGAGCTGACGCTAAAGCTTTAAAAGAAAAGCTTTTTGTTACTGATGGATATGATTATAAGATAAGACCACAACAAAACCAATCTGCTGCAATAGGTAAATATTTTATGTCAGTTAATTGTGGGTGAATGTGAGACTAGTTGTGTCTTTAATGGGTGTGCCGGGTTGTGTTGGATCAATCCTGGGTGTGCCGGGATACATGTATGCCGGATCATTCCTAGGTGTGTCGAGATATGCCGGGTTATCCCTGGGTGTGTCGGCATATGCCGGATTATCATTGGGTGTGTCTGGATATGCCGAATTATCCTTGGGTGTGTCAGATGATGCCGGACTATTCTTGGGTGTACCAGGATATGCAGGCTTATCCTTGGGTGTGTCGGGATATGCCAGACAACCCCTATGTGTGCTGAGAAGAATAGAGACTGAGAGTATAAAGATTAAGACAAGAAATCGGCTACAAAATAATTGACATAAATGATGTAACCAAAAAGATTTTTTTTCAAAATTATTTCCATTTTTTTTTCAGAATAATTATTACGTTTTTTTTCAGAATTATTATTTCGTTATTACAAAATAATTATTTTGAAAAAAAAGACTTATTAGTGGTTGTGAGGGATTTTTCATGATAAAACGTTGTTGTTTTCACGGTGGTTTGATTGTGTTCACATTATACAGTCAAGTTAAGTTTAGTTATTTATCGCTAAACCCATTTTATCCAAATGTCAACTAAAGCTAAAATATTATTCCTAGAAAAATAGTAAAATAAAAATATTATTAATGTTATTCATCATGTACTAACATTTAGCCAGCACTATAACAATCATTATCAGTATGTTAAAAATGTCAATAACTTAAGGGAAAATTTTAGCTTAACTTTCGGAGAACATTATAGCCAAAGGTGATAGACCCACTTTTCCTTATATACATGTATAGCATATATACTATAATAAGGAACATTGTGTCTGTCACCTGTGATTATAGCTATCATATTTAGCTGTGCGTCGGCGTAACAATTTTAGTAAAGTTTTTTATGTGCAACAGGTTCGTATCTTTCAAATCGGGGGTTCACTTGAAACTATACATTATTATTATTTTTATTATATACCGCATTTGTATAGCGCTCTTTTCATATTGAATATATGTTCAAAAGCGCTTCACAATCATATGCATAATTAGGAAATACGAGTTGAAATAAAAACGAAAATGAAAAATGAAAAAAGAAAAAAAAGAAAAAGATTAAGAGATGATAAAATATAAAAACATAAACTGAAGACTAATATAAAACTAAGAATTAGTGATCAATAAAGTGCTCATAGTAGTTTAAAAACAACAACAACATAACAAGTGGATTTTTAACTGTAAAAGATAGTGAATAGTGATAATGGATTGTTGGTAGAACGGCAGCTAAATGGTTGATGGGGAATCAGGCTGGATGCCACGAAATTCCATGATTGCAAGGTGCAAAGTTGGATTCTAATCCAAGGCTCCCACCCGAACATCCATCATTGTCAGGGCCCGCGCGTCCCACCAACCATCATGCATTATATAGTTGTCGGATATATGATTAGATTATGAATAAAGGCAGCCACCGACAAATGGGAACCAGACAAGATGCCTTGAAAAATCCATGATTGCAAGGTGCAAAATTGGATTCCAATCCAAAGATCCCCCCAGAACACCCATCAGCGTCAGCGCCTGATTGCTATGATAAAGTCTAAGTGATATAGGAAATGATTAGATTATCAATGGAAAGGCAACCACTAGCCAATAGGGAATCCAGCCAAATGTTGCCAAACTTCCAATACATGTTTACGGGTATTATTTTGAAGTTAAATACCAAGTTGCTAACTGAAACATGCATATTGACTGAATAATGGTCTTTTCTTAGAACTTTGGTACGCAAATATTATTACTTTTACAAAGGAAAGTATCCACTTAAATTTTATTAATCTCAATAGGATTTCATGTTAATGATTCATCGTGTTTACACGAGCACCCCGAATAACGGAGCGCGCTGTCCGTGGACTGCTCTTGTTAAAGTGCTAGCTCTTATGTTGGCACTGAACAATATTTTCAAATCTTATCAAACTACTTTTCTTGCATAATTAACTTCATTCAAAAACATTGATCAAATTGATAGAATTGAGATATGCTCTTAGAATACGTTTAATTGATCTCGACCATTGAGGCGAAGTGAAAATATTGCTATATGGCATTTCATTTTATTTACCAAACCTTCAATACTTTATAAGATATTTTAACAATAGATAAACTTATTTATGGGGTTTATACGTTTACAGCTGACTGTTTATTTTAGTTTTTAAGTATTTAGCTAATTATTTGACAGTAAAAGACTCATATTTTTATTTGAAATATGACTATTTCCAGCACACACTCTCTGGCACTCACCATGAAAATGTGTAAACATAACAACAGCAAACAATAGTAACATTTTCGAACGATTCTTTATCTACAAAAAGTCGCTGCTTGAAGAAAAATCACGAGTATCTCAATTATTTGTTTGTTATTCAACAAACACGATATCCTTACAAGTATTTTAGTTTAATTTTAAAAAGACGCGGAATAAAGCTGGGCTACCGTAAACCAATATCAATGAAATAAGAACATTTCATTCCCCACTATATTTCCAATACAGTTTATGTTTCATTGCTGGTTAACGGATCATATTCAGTAAACCTTTCATTCTTAATGTTACACATTGATATCCTTATATGGATAAAGATCTTAAATAGCAGAAATCAGTTTTAAATTATATGTACTTGATAAATTCTCTTCTGTCATATTTAAAAAATCACTTACGACCAGCAAGATAATAGATACTTATTGATTGGACGGATATAATGTACACAATTAACATGTTAAAATATCTTCTGTCATTTTTAAAAGTCTCATACAAATAGTGAGACATAAGCGACTTACTGATTGGATGATTGCAATTTTCATTTTTAATTTACGCAAGCATTAAACCAACATGGGCGGATCCAGCGGGGGTCAGGGGGGTCCGGACCCCCCTAGAATTTGAAAAATGTACCTGTCCATTAGTGTATTTCTTGCCTGTACTGTAAGTCATTTTTAATTAGCAAGAAGCAATTTTTCTCGGTGCTTATAAACAAAGATTTAATGGTTATGTAGTTTTTATAATCAATATGTTGCATTTTTTTCTGCAAAATGTGTATAATGTGGTTGTGGTTCGAGGTTTGGACCTCCCAAGAAAAGTTCGGACCCTCCCTAGAAAAGTTCGGACACCCCTAGAAAAAAATCCTAGATCCGCCCCTAAAGCCAAGATAGTCAGAGCGTACAACGGTAGCGTAAATAATGTATGGTTTCATTAAAAGTCACCATTTTAAACATAGTTTATTTCTTTTCTTTATACATTCTCTAACTATTTTATAAAAATAATTATATTTTTCAAACAGACGTGTACATCAACTTTTACCTTCTTGCTATCAATGAGTTGAGTGAAGTCACTGAAACACTCAAAACAACTGGTTACTTGTGGATTCTATGGAGAGATGACTTTCTACAATGGAATGCCTCAGACTTTGGTTATTTATACCAATATTATTGGCCTCAGGTAAATTCAATATATTTTCATTTTTGGTTTTCATTAGTGCTTCGTCCAAATCGCAACCATTTAAAATTACAAACTGTAAAACCACAACCAATGGTTAAACTGAAGAAGAACCACATGGTAAACATGGATGGTAAACAACCACTGCATGTATCCAATATGCGCAACACAATTCCTAAAGTAGAATTGCATAGTTTCGAAGTCTTGGTATTCAAAAAGCATACAGAATAGAGCATGACATACAATCATCATTCATCTTTCTGTGTTTTGTTCATCGAGAATAAAATTATTTTTAATACGATTGACTATGACCAAGTGATGTAATATACTGGTCAAATAACAATGGCTTAACTGTCTGGATCAGTCGTATTCAGTCATGGGATTTAGTACTGATGGTTAAACCGGGTCTTAGCGTCATATCTGGCCATGGGTCCCTCAGGTGAACATTTAAAATAATAACTAGCTAGTCTAAGATTTGTATGGCTTATAAATGAATGTATATAAATATGTGTTTAATTGAACCCGCTTAGCAAAGTTAGCCATTAGCGACTCTGACAACCAATCCAGAGATCGTGGGTTTGATTCCCGGACAGCACCTGCAAACCTTAATGAAGTTAGGTCATGAAAGACCCCCACCTTACGCAATATCGAGTAGGACAATTGTTTGTCGCTAGCGTGATAGTGTGCTTAGTAGTACGTTCAAAGCTTTTTTCAAGAAATCTATACCTATCTAGGGCCATGAGTAGGACGACTGATCGCTGAAATTTAGATGAACAAAATGTTGAAATGCGGCATAAAAACACAAACATCCCATTAGGTTGCTTATCATTACTTATTTGACCACTTGTATAATGATTCGTGCATTTATTCTCGTGGATTATCTTATTAGTACATGTATACCCGAATATGTTCTTCCAGGGTGATGTATGGAAGCCGGACATTGCATTAAAGAATTCTTATACTGAATACAAGGCATTAGGAGTAGACACTTTGAATGTTTTGGTTGAATTTGACGGACATGTTCAATGGTATCCATTCCAGGTATTAATTAATCAATCAATAAACTCGTAATTAAATACATAACATAAAAATATATTCTATCAATCATTTAACTAAATACATGTACTTAAATTAATATTGATTAGATTTTACTAATTATATTTACTTAGAAACATGATCTCAGTGAATACTCTGGTCAATTAACACTGTATAAACTATTTGTAATTAGAAACTAGCGATTGATATGTTTAATTACCTAAAATACCAGAACTCGGTAACATTATTAAATATATTATACTTTATACACGTCAATATGGATATATTTCTATTTGTTTTTCTTGTAAACTATTTATATTTGTATAGTTCTTTGTTTGATATCAAACATTATCCTCGAACTTTAACATCTGTCTCTGATCATTTTAATAACAATGGCCACTCTATAAAGGATTTTTCTTTTATGCCCATTGATCATATAAATAATAATTGGCACCGTTTATTGAAGGAAACAAAATGGATTTATCATTTAAAAACCATGGCCCCATACGGCTTAAATAATAAGATTTTGTACTAACTATTTTATTAATGTCTCCTATGTATTGTATTTTTATGTATATATATATAGTTCATGTATTTGTCTTTCAACATTTTGCTTTTTGCATTTTTAATACATGATGTATCTTTTAAAATGATCCTATTTATATTATTTTAAAATACGCCAAAACACATTGTATACAATGACGTCATGACGTCATAACGTTACCATGACGGTGACGTCATAACAATTAATAACATTGTATTTAAAGTTTATCCTGATGAAGACTTAAATGTCGAAACGTCGATTGAAATAAATACAGTGCAGAAGTTAGAATTCTTATATTATTTATTATCTTATAGTTCTTAAAAAATATAATCGTACAATGTTTGTCCAATTATTAAAATAAGATAGTTCCAATAGTAATTCTTAGTTATTAAAACTAAGAATTAGTATTGGAACTAATGTATCTTCAGGTTTTACTATTTTGCAATTTAAGTTCAGGGTTCTAAATAACATCGATAGATTGAATATGTTCATTGTAAAAAGTTAAATTTAAAATTCAAAGAATGATTAATTATTCTTTTGATAAAAATATTAAACATATTTGTATAAAAAATTGTTTCACATTAACGTTATATGTCTCTTAATTACAATGATTAGCTTCAAAACACGCGTAAGTAGGGCAGTTCGTAGCGCTGCTGGATTTGAATTCTTTCATTGAAAACAAGTTAAACGTATTTATTCAAATAATGATTGATTATTTGTTTGATAAAAATATTAAACTTATAAAAAATTATTTAATCACAATGATAGCGTCAAAACTCGCGTACATAGTGCAGTTCGTAGCGCGCCGGGATTTGAGTATTTTCAATGTAAACAAGTTAAACTTATCATTTATTCAAAGAATAAATAATATTCTTTTAATATATATTATTCATATTTTTATAAAAAAATATTTCACATTAACGTAATGTCTCTTTATCACAATGATAGCTTCAAAATTCGCGTACATAGCGCAGTTCGTAGCGCACTGGAATTTCGAATCTAGTTTCCTGAAGGGGTACGGTTCGAATAGCATCTGGGGCGGTTATGTCTTTCCATAAATCATGACAGTAATGTTATTTTTCCTTCATAAATACGTAATATTGCGAATTTGCTGGCCTTATGGAAAGGTATGTGAGTAGCTGTTAAAGACAAGGTTCAATGAAAGCTAGATAAGGCGAGCTGGCATCCGTAAAATGACCATAATTGTGTTGACACAGTATTACAATTCAATAAAAATATATTTAAATTGAAAAATAGATTGACTCTTTTAATGATTTACATATAAAGCAAGAAACGGACAACCGACTTATATTATAGCACCAAGGTGTTACATCCAGCAATGATGAAAGTCGATACAAGCGTCTAATTGTCATGGTACGGTGTGACCTTGCATAACCGGAATTGGATGTATGGCATCTGCTTGTGTGCCATTGAACATCTTTGACTTTCTCGGCCGCAAAAATGTCATTAAATGGATTCACAATTATGTTTAGAAGCAGTAAAGTGAATTTATCATTTTGAATTGTACAGAGGGTTTTTGTTCTTATTTTGACAGTGCATATAACAGTCTGTTTTATCTCATTTCTAGGTATTTCAGTCAACTTGTGCCGTAGATATTACATACTTTCCTTATGATATACAAACATGTAAAATGGAATTTGTTGCATGGAGTTACAGTAAGGCAGAGGTATGAGTTAAAACACGTTTACAAAGTACATCGACATTTTAAAAAAAGTTGATCATTTCTATTTGCGTTACTTGAGGATAAGAATGAATTGTACTTTTATTACGTAATGTCTATGAATTGCCATTAACAATGGTAAGCAGTGTTTATGATATCCATGTAATAACCTAATGTCATTGAAATTTTGTATTCTTGAACTTTAATGGTTCTTTATGGAACTCAATGATACTGATATTACGGATTATATTATTCTTTTTCCGATTTCAAGGACCCACGTATGTGTCATTACCTGCAACAGATTCATATCTTTTTAAACTTATGAATCATATTAATCTTCATTCCGGAGTCCAACCTCGTTTTGAAAACTATTCGCCATTGTGAATATTGCATTGTGGGAGCAATGTATACAAAAAATAAACAGAAGTTATGTACTTTCAGGTAAACCTTATGAGTGGAGCTAAAGGGATCGATCTGTGGGAGTACGAATCTAACTCAGAATGGGAGGTTCTTGATACCAACTATACTACAGAAACAACAACATACGAAGCTCTGATTGTATTTACTATAAAGTTACAAAGAAAACCAACGTACGTTCTATTGTCTGTCATTATGCCTATTATCATGTTAGCAGTTCTCAACATTGCAGTCTTTCTGTTGCCATGCGAAAGTGGAGAAAAAGCCAGTTATGCTGTGACAGTATTTCTCGCTTTCGCTGTATTTTTGTCAATCATATCTTCGACATTGCCTGAGAACTCGGATACAATAGCTGTATTTTCACTGTACCTTATCATTCTTACATTAACAAGCACGTTGATAACATTCAAGGCGTTGGTTCTCATCCGGATTTCTTCACTTGATCAAAGTGGAACTAGCGTGCCACCACTTCTCATGTCTTGTCTCAACGTCCTGACGTTTAAGAATTGTTGCTGTAAGAAGAACAACAAGGTGAAGGACACGAAGAAGGTGAAGGACGAAGAAGACATATGGTCAATAAACAAGACGACAGTGGAAGAAATATCGAGCAAGGATGAGACAAACCCAGAGGCTACTTGGAAGGACGTGGTCAATGCCTTTGACAAGATTTTCTTCGTATTTTACGTACTTGTGCTTGGAGTGTCAACGATGGTATTTTTCGTGGTAGTTAGTACAAACAAAGGCTAGGCTACAGTGCTGATGAGTGGAGTTTTGACAAAAGTAAGCGTAATCAGTAATGAAGTGTAAAAACAACACTGAACTGATTTAAACTCATTTTACTAAATCATTTGAAATACGCACAGACGTTTCTCTCTTGTATTGTATGATAGATATACTTTGAATGCATGTCTTATTGCATATCTTCGAGAGTTTTACATAAATCTTCAGAGCATTGACAACATATTAAATAGTTGATTTGTCTGCAAATCGATCTTCGATAGCATGTTATGTAGAATAAGGAACTGAATCGATGCACAAACGAGCTGTTACTTTCATCAAAATCAATTAAAAACTCTAAAAGTGACATTTCTGTAGTAATCACATTCTGTGGAATTGTTATTATGAGCGTATTAGCTTGCTAACAATGCGCATTTCCGTTCTTTAGGAAACTGTTATTTAGGGCGCCCTAGGACCACAAAACTGGCACCGAGCTAAAAGTTTTCACTAAACGTCATTGCTCTTGGAAAAACTGTAATGTTAAATGTTGTATTTTTATTGAATAATAAAATCACGCGCTTCATGTAAACCGTGAACAAAGTAAAACGTTTCTAGATATAAGTAGAATCGATTCAACGATTCTAAAGATGTCAACAGGATTTATTCTAGTCTGATTTGATTAATAGCCAACCTAAGTAATGCAGAAATTAATTTGTCTCTAGAAGGTATTAATATCTTATAATTAGTTTCTTTTTATGTTTTGTGCATGCACCCATGATTATTTCATCATGATATACATGAATATACATTAAATTTGTCTCTCATATTTCTTTTTAGAAAGGTTTACATGTTTTATGAAATTGTGTATATATAATTGTTTTATTATATTGTACATGTAAAGTGAGACATTAATAAACATATCTTATCTTACATGATTTGTATTACTGCAGTGTTTCAATAAGAAACACAGTTTATATTGCTGAATTGCTAATTAGAACAAACACAATTTACAGTTTAAGATTATCAGAAGTTCGAAGTTTGCTGTTACTAGACAGAGGACCAAGACAACAAATAAGTCCAGTTAATTAAAGTTATTGGTCCGAAATGATAGAATCACCTTCTTGACTGACTTGAAAATATTCTCAATAAAGAAAATACTCAACAATAAAACCAAATTGAAAACTAAACGCATACTAGATTTAGTTTTAAAAATGTCAACCGATTTTTTATAACATAAGCATACTAGGTATACAGCTATGCGTACGAGATATTCGAAGTTTTTTAACAAGATGTTTTTGAAAACTTTGTGAATCACATTCCAATATGCTACTTTGATGTTTGCACTATATAATTTGCGAAAACGAATGCTTATAGATATTTATAATATATATTTACATTAAGGTCGTTCATGCTACAGCTACTAGGTCAGGATTCTTTTTACTGTACTATGAATGAGGTAAATGTCCTGTAACTATCTCTCTTTTTATATCATTTAACATTATGTTTAGTTTACAGTTTAAATGTTTTCAACGTTTTTTACGTTGTACAATGATTTCTTTTCTTACTAATGTACGTAGTCGTAAGTTGAATAAATTACCCCTTGTTACATGTACATGTATTATGCTCTGTAACAGTTTCTGTCTATGCCTAAAGTCCTGACATTAAATAAAAAATATATATCTTAAACAAATATTTACCATAAATATTCAAATAACAAGTTTCATTAATATAAGCATCGATATATTGTCAAAGAGGTCATCCTATGAACTTGAGTTTAAAAGCATTATACAGAAATCGA
Organism: Mactra quadrangularis; assembly: GCA_025267735.1. Classification (NCBI taxonomy): domain Eukaryota; kingdom Metazoa; phylum Mollusca; class Bivalvia; order Venerida; family Mactridae; genus Mactra; species Mactra quadrangularis. The sequence goes on along the minus strand of CM046308.1, from coordinate 34,245,784 downwards.
TTTAGCTTATTCAAATACATGCAATGCATTAGTCAAAATAAACATTTTTTTGCGTCATTATTTGATATTAAGCAGTATCATTTTTTAAAATAACAAGAAATTTGTAGTTGCACAAATATTATCAGATAAAAACGTATATATCTTCATCAAATAATTTGTTAATTATGTTTACTGAGTACAGTTTTCTTCTATTTCATATTCCATCAAACAAAATACTGTTTTGTCATGTTTTAAATAACACCATTTATCACTTGATAAATATAAAAAAACCATGACATGGTGTCATAATTAGTTGTTGATTTATTTCTCTTTTAACCAATGTTAATATTGACACTCTGCCTTCTCTATTGACGACACTTCATTAATTTTGAGATGAAACACATAGATAACAGAAAAAGAAGCGACGCCAGTGATTGGTCCGGTGAATATTGATGGTAAGCTTCAAATTCTACGCACAGAAATTGAATCGAAAGGTAAACTAATGCCTCAGTCCCATAAAATCGTGGCTTGTTGCGGACCCGTACGTGCAGACAGCCGAAGATCGTGAGAAGCCTTGCGTAATAAGGTGACGGTACGCACATGGCACAAAACAGCACAGCCGTACAGAGCTGTAGCTGAAAGATATGCAAGTTTAATTCATACTCGGTCACGATTTTGTTCACGAATTGACTTTGAAACCAATACGTGTATCCTGGGCTCATCTCACGGACTCTGGCAAAAACATAACAGTCCGTACGGGTGCGCAAGAGTTCGTACGGGTCCTTGCGGAGTTTGATCGCACGGCGCCCTTACGGTGCCCTCACGTCTATTTTTATGTTTATGGGACTGTAGCTTTAGTCATTTGCAAAATAGATTTTACAGAACATTCAGAATGAACTAAAGCAATTCATAATCTAACATTGGCATTTTAAGACACAGAATTGTAAATTATTCCTTTATTTGAAACTTATCTGGGATTTTGGCTGCTGGAAGCATGCGTTAGCCGAAAAACTTGATTAGTTTGTTTACATTCAGGCAAAGGCAATATATTGGAATAATTGTTTTATATCAGTGTTACGGCTACTCAGTACTCATGTACATCTGAATAATATTCAAGAATTTTGCGAAATCAACTAAACAGGATCCTTGATGGTAATTAGACGCAAAACTTATTGGTACATAAGCATACGTCTTATAACTGTTTCATTAATTGCTTGCCAGTCGTAGGTCTAAAGCCCCACTTACTAAATGTATTGTTTCAAGTAAAACTATATGTACAAATAACTGGACTCCCTAAACATATCAACATAGGTGTCAACGATAAAATACGATGGTATTATTTGTATTTTAGATTTTATATAATTTCTCAGTATAGCAGAACCAATACATCATGTGAAAAACTCCCTATCATATTTCACTAAAACGAATAACTGGATATTTTAAGTGTTTGACAACCAGACAGTGTTCATCCTGTAGAATGGCTGCAGAGATTTAAATATTTGTCCCGTTTGTGTTTATGAAGGCAACTAAGAAGTGTTTGGCGAAGATCTTCCAACTTATAATAAAAGCTTTAAAACACCAATCGTAAAACTTCGGATATTTTCGTGTAGTTCGTAAACTACATCTCGTACATAGCTGTGGATACTCCAAAGTGCATCGTCAGAGTTATGGGACCGTGTCCGTTTGCAAGAAAGTAACAAATTACATAAAATATAATTTACATATTGCAAAAACAACTATTTTCTTTCAATATAATCTATATGATCTATTGAAAATTGAAAACGAAACACTCAGTATCAAAACTAAAGCAAACATGCACAAGAGCATTAAGCGCATAGAATAATGGTAATCAGATTGGAATGATGTTTGTATATGTGACAGAAAGTAGACCCAAGATAGCGCCATATTACATCAGAAGCGTCTTGCATAGCAAAATGAACGAGGTGATAAGATTGCTAAAGCGCATCATCAAATACCACCTATGTATTTCATTCAAGGGAAGCCACTTCGCATATGACATATTAATATTCTACACGAGTTAAAACCTCTTGACAAATGAATGCAAAATACTTCCCGATCGGGAAGGATTTTGGCCTTTTTTGACGTACCTTATTAAAAGTGACCGCTGCATAAAAGTATTTAACCTACAAAAATATGAAAAACACCATTTGATGCAGGAAAGATGTATCTAAAATCCTACCGAGTCGTTTCTTTAAAATGCCTACAATTAAAATAATCAGAAATTGAAATTCAGAAAATAATATGACATCAGTTTTTTCCTGTTCTGGAAACATTGCTTCCCGATCAGGAAGCAAATTATACTATTTTTAATATAATTTGTAAGTAAACCAAATTAAACTTTACTTAAGCTATAGACATCTTTTTGTATCAATGGAAATATTGCATTGATTCCAATCCATATGTTAGAAACAACTTTCACAAGTACCATTCATAGTAATTTATAGTAATTTAGCTGTCCCTTAAAGGGAATTAAAAGTATAGAAAATTTAATCTCGTTTTCAAGGTTTATATGAATAATTATAACATCCAAAAAGATATTTCGATAAGTCTACTTATTATCAATTTAAAGGTGTGACATGAGAATAAATGTAAAGTATCATTGACTGGGTTTAACACTGTAACAGCACATTGTTTATGTCATGTTTCATATTACAGCTGTTCGTCTACATACTCACTGTTTTAGGATAGGGTAATCTCTGAATTTAGCAGATCACTAGTTACTATGGGCATACTTGGTCAGCTACTGAAATTGCTTTACATATTTTAAAATAAGTGGTGAGAGGGAGAATAGTCATAGAAAATATTTCATGACTAAGCTCCTGGAACCCTAAATCAGTAGATTAGTATGCTACCATCCTAACAACTAATCTAGGCCAACGGTATACTTAACGATTTATACAAAATAATATGAACTGATAAAAACCTAACAATAAACACTAACATAAAATTTAAATGTTGTTCAATTCATTTGTTATAGTTTCCTATTATTATACATTAACTTGAATTATTGCAATTTCCAGTAAAAATAGACTATTAGGGAGTAAGCAATGACACCTGGCGGTCATAAGTATATCTTTTGCTATAAAAATTAAGTTTGAACAGTATTGTAAAACTATTTTTACAAGTTTACAAAGTGAAGGAAAGGAATATAATATTTCCATCCTGCTTGCTATGTTTGTAAAATTAAATTTCAAATCATGCTATAGAATTATCATGCATTGTATTTGAGTTTGGTCAAATTTAGAAAATAAAAATGTAGTTTAATGATGCTTAAGAAATTATGGATTCGTCGAGAACCATCTCATACCTAATAGTAAAGAATTATTTTCTTCATTCAACATATTGCAGAAATTTTATTCTTCAATCTTAAAAATCTCCCCAATTAGCATACAAAACATGTACCTGACAGGGAATGGCTCATATTTATTACAAAATAATTAATTTTATGTCATTTTGTTTCCAAATATAGAGTAAGCTTTATTTTAAAATTATCATATTGCTTTTTGTTTTGATAGCTCGTCTGGTTAGAATTATGTACATATGTAGAGTAATGAAAAAAACATAGTAAGTCCAGCCATCTACAAGTGACTTAAGCACCATCATTTGACAACCAAGAATACCCGACTTTCAAGCCTTGGCTCATTTTAATTTTCTTATGAAATTATCATAAAATTACAGATTTAGGAAATGAATCAAATATCATGGTATTTGCATGTGAGAGTTCATATTACTAAACATATTTACAACTACGTACATAAATGAAAGTTTAATTGGACAGTTAATTTTGTTTTGATCAGATTATTCTGGAAGAAAATCAGATTGTTTATTTAAAGTGTATATGTTAGACTATTTGTTACTATTCTGACTGGGTGATGTAGCCTTAATTTTTTTTTACCAATAAATGGACAGGTGTCTTGCTGAAATTAGTTTTGCAATACATACAAATTATTATATTAAAAATAGTATAACTTGCTTCCAGATCGGGAAGCAATGTTTCCAGAACGGGAAACAATTGTTTTCTTTGAAGTCATATTATTTTCTGAATTTCAATTTCTGATTATTTTAATTGTAGGCATTTTAAAAGAAAACGACTCGGTAGGATTTTAGATACATCTTTCCTGCATCAAATGGTGTTTTTCATATTTTTGTAGGTTAAATACTTTTATGCAGCGGTCACTTTTAGTAAGGTACGTCAAAAAAGGCCAAAATCCTTCCCGATCTGGAAGTATTTCGACATTTGCTGCCCGATCGGGAAGCACTGAAGGGGAATCCCCTTGTTTCCCGAACGGGAAGTATTCCCTACTGATAGTGCTTATGACGAGCGTATGTCAGTTCTCATAAGTTTTAATTGTAATTGTTTAAAACCATGACGATTAAAGCCACCTTATGATAGCAGTGCGTCTTCGTCATTTTAATATCTATATTCGAAACTCATCACCTAAGTTTTATGGACAGAAAATAAACATTTGATTATTTGATTTATACGTCTTTAAACAAGAAGCATTATATAGAGATATAAAAGGGTATAAAGAAAAATAAAAAAATAACTGAACTATCGCCACAGTTAATTGACGGTACTCGGTACTATAATAGTTTTATAAACGCTAAATGAAATAAAGTTTTGTAAGTAATACTTATTACTGTCGTTGGTTGGAAAATACAGTCACATTTTGTCAATTGTGTTAAAAATCTGTTAATAGTACATTCAAAACAAAAATGCCAAGTTGATACACATATTCGGAACCCTCTTTAAAAAGATGCTCATTTGTTTACGTATAGTCATATTCACTGTCCAGTCATACCACCGGGAGCGTACCATGTTATGTACTCGTTCTTCAAAACAACATAATGAATTACCATAATATACAGAGTAAATAGTCAGCAACGACTGTTCATGTTACGCTCCTATTTATCACAAGTAACCAATTGTACCATATCTTATATCTTTTTTCTATACCGAAAAATAATTTCATTGGACAGGTATAGTAGAGCAAATTGTATTGGTTAAAAATATAGGTAAAAAAGTGGCTTTGACAGCTGCGCCTAAAACATCACCATTTCATATGTACTTCATTGCAATTAATAAATACATCGAGCGGGTTATTGCGGTATCGTCGTATGGGCTGAACTCTTTTATCATCTAGACTGGATCTACCCGATGGAAAAAAATAGATATTTTTAAGGAATTATGTAAACTACTGAAAACATTTATAAGGCTAGGATAATGAAGTGTATCATTTTTTGGCAATTAACATAAATTTTAAACTTAAATCAGACCAGACAATTGATATTTTCTACGTTATTTTCTATTAAGGTTTAATGTCTTTTAAAAGTCGGTAAAAACTTCAAATCCGAAGAAAAGACAGAGGGGTACAGACAAACATACTTCACTTAAGGTACGTTTTCATGATTTATAAAGCATTGTTTCCACTTCTTTTGTCTTTTTGGCCAAAAAACACTGATACCAGTAAGTTATATAGGGCCATGCAAGCGCCTTACTCTATCTTCCGACCATGACTTTTTTGTTATTTGCTTTTTGCGTCCGTCCCATTTATAATAAAAAATACAAAAAACCTAAAAATGTTTCCCATTTTACTTTTGTAAAAGTGGTATGTTTATCTTTGTTTATGACTCTTGCTGTTCCTGATATGTTTACTAATCTTGGTTTGTCTTGTTTTCAGATAATATCGTACATTATTGATAATAACCGATTTTTAAAAACATTATCTTATTTTATCTTGTCTAATCTCAACTCAATTCGTGTTTAAAAAGAATGATCATTGTTTATTTTGAAAGTAAAACATATAGTAACATTCATAGCCATAGACAATATGGATCTGGGCAGCATATTATAAAAAAACTTACGACAGTTTAACATAACAATATAGAAGGATTTACGACTAAAATTAGTCGTAAGACGCTTGATAGAACAGGCCCCAGCCATAATCGACCAGCTAAATTAAATAGAACATGAAGAAGCTACACCAAATATTCCTTTCATTTCTATACATTTTTTTATCATATTTGATAACTAAATAAAAAATGAATAAAAGATCAATTTGATATTGTAAATACATTCAAATATATCTTTACATATTTCCGAAATCCGTATTTCATCTGTGGCATGTATGTAGTGCACTATCAGTCTTTTGGTTTAAAAAAATGTGTATAATTAACTTCAAAAATGTTCGAAAAATAATATTCTTTTAGGATTCCAAAAATTTTGTACTTAGAAATTCACATTTTCTATTCTCAAGGATTGGAGTAATTGGTGATCAGACAGAATTAATAATTGGATAAACTTATTGACGAGAAATCGGCGAAGGACATTCATTTGAAAGTCTTGTCCCAAATAAAACTATATAAAGATGAATTGGATAGTGAATATATTACTAATAACTTTTATTCTCTGTGGATTATTTGATAAAACTTACAGTCAAACAGCAGCTGATGCTAAAGCTTTAAAAGAAAAGCTTTTTGCTGGATATGATTATAAGATAAGACCACAACACAACCAATCTGTCCCAACACGTGAGTATTGTATGAATGAATGTGAGACTAGTTGTGTCTTTAATGGGTGAGAGAGAGAGAGAGCCAATCATATGTTTTTGTCATAAATGATATCATACCAAAGGATTCTTCAAAATACTATTTTTACGTTGCCATTTTTTTAAAAATATTAATTAGGTGTTTCGAATTTATTTTTCGAAATTACATGTAAATAACTGTTTTGAGAATAAAAAACGAAAATATTACTTTTTCGTTAAAACGAAATGGTACTGTTTCCTGAAAATCTTCAAAAGTTTAAAGAACTCTTTGGTTTGCAAATATCATCACTTCAACCAAGAAAAAATTCCATTTTGAGTTTCACTCTTCTCAATGGGATTTCATATTAATAATAAATCGTGTTTACACGAGCACCCCGAATAGTCGAGCACGCTGTCCGTGGACTGCTCTTATCCTTATTCAAATGTTGGCACGGAACAATATTTTCAAATCATATCAAAATACTTTAATTTCAAAATTGACTTCATTCAAAAACTTTTCACATATTATTATTCTGTCAATTATGCTAAATTGATCATTGTTCATGTTAGTCTTATCCAACTTATTTGACATAACACGATTTTCAGTTTTTTCTTTAAATAAAAAATGAGTAAAAACATGGCTACCGTAAACCAATATCATTGAAATAAGAATATTTCATACCTTTCTGCTACAGTTTATGGACCATTTCTGGTTTACGGGTCATGTTCACTTAAACTCTCATTCATTATGTCACATTTTGATATCCATATTTGGATAAAGACATAAACTTCGATTTACCTGATAAAATAGCTTCTGTCATTCTTAAAAGTCACTTCCAAATAGTGTGATAACGGCGTTTTTCTGATTGGATGAGTATACTTTAATCAAACTTTACTTTAAACAAAGATCACCTGAACGTTCTACGGTAGCATACACTACCAGCCATAAGATATGGCTTTAATTAAATGACCCATAACATAATGATATTTCTCTTTAATTAACATGAAGTATCTGATTACAATTATATTATTTGCCATACAGATGTATACATCAGCTTTTCCCTTCTTGCTATCAATGAATTAAGTGAAGTCACTGAAACACTTAAAACAACTGGTTACTTGTCGATTCTATGGATAGATGAGTTTCTACAATGGAATGCCTCGGACTTTGGTGATATAGACAAATGTTATTGGCCTCAGGTAAATTCAATATATTTTTTAACTTTTGATTTTCGTATGTGTTTCATCCTAATTTCAACAATGTAAAATTAAACATTGTAAAACCACGATCAAAATTTCAGCTGAAGAAGAACCATGGTATAAAAGCGCTGCACCTGACCAATATGCACAACGTTATTACAAATGTAAAATTGTAAAGCAGTTTTAAATAGTTGGTATTTCAATACAACATACAGAACTTAACATGACATACATTTTTATTAAAATTTCCTGACGTTTGGTTCATTTAGAAAATAACAAATGACCAAGTTAGGATCTTAGGTTTAGCTGTCTGGACCAGTGGGATTTTAGTCCTGATGGTTTGACAGAGTATCTGACCATGATTCCTTCAGGTTAACATTCTTCAAATATATTACTAGCTAGTATAAGATTTGTATGGCTTAATATGAATGTATATTTATTGGCGTTTTTCTTGTTACTTATTTATGAAACTGACCAAGTAAGCTCGACCAGTCGCATGAAAACGAATGGAAGGGTCGTGGGTTCGATTCCCAGACAGAACCAACAAACCCTCATGGAGCTAGGTAATGAAAGACCACCATCTACCGCAATATCGAGTAGGACAATTGCTTGGCACTGGCTTGATAGTGCGCTTAGTAATAGGTTCAAAGCTTTTTTCAAGAATTCTAGACCTATCTATGAACCGTATTACGGTAAGGACGACGACTGATTAATGCAATTTGAGTGAAAATGTTTTTGTTGGGTTTAACGCCGTAGCAACACGTATAGGTTATAACTGAAATATGTTAAAATGTGAGGTAAAAGGATATAAAACACTGCAATACGTTACTTATTCTAACTTATTTGATCTCTTTTAGAATTATTTCTGCATTTTTTACGTGGATTATCTTTGAGTAAACCCTGAGCATAATTTTTCAGGGTGATGTTTGGAAGCCGGACATTGCACTAAAGAATTCTTATACTGAATACAAGGCATTAGGAGTTGACACTTTGAATGTTTTGGTTTTATCTACCGGATTTGTTCACTGGTATCCGCTCCAGGTATAAATCATTAAATAATGAATTAATCATTCAATTAATAAATGAAATGCATAATACAACCAATATATTCTATCAATCAACTAACTCAATACGTATATCTATATTTAAGATTTACTAATTATATAAATATAAATACAACCTTAACGAAATGATACCATCCGATTGGTCAAAAGTAAACACGTGACTTAAAAACTATTTTTATTTTTGTATAAACGTAGTTGCTTACAAGATCTCATTAATGTTCATGCCTTTATAACCGCCATGCCAGTCATAATTTCATGAACGAAAAGGCTTTTTTGACACAGCCACATGCTAGGATTTTAACAGCAACTACAAATGTTAATAGATGAAAATAGATTACCCAAAACATTATATTGTTTACGTATAAGAAATAAATGTTTACGTTCAGTTTTACTTTCAACTGTAATGAGTTGACATAGAAATTGATAAACCGCATGTGCATAATGGAAAACTTTCAAAATGATTACACATAGGAGTTCGGTACTATATAGGTCATTCGATTTTGATTTTTCTGATTACACTTATATTTAGCGATCGATTTACACAAACATGTCTCACTTGAACACAATTCAAACGTGGATTAGTCTCGTTAGAATTTCGGATACTTTATTTAGTATAAATGTAACCGAACAACTGAAAAAGGTACTTACTGTAATTCTTGTACAATGATCCTTTGATTTAAGCCTGTGTAGTGAGATATATTTTATTTGAAAACAGAATTATTCAATTAATACCTAATTCACTACATAGGGCGCGGTCATTATCATGCTTTGCCTGACGTACGTTTACCTGACAAAGTACGACTGGGAACCAGACAACATACAGACTGAAACGATGCGGGGATAAAAATGGCCGACGGCTGGCATTAAAAACCTGTCAACGAGCAAGATGATTCCGCACTACAATGTATTTGGCTTTACGCATTAAAATTAGTTCTAGATATCAACGCAATTTAATGTAAATCAGGCGACTAATTTCGCCCAAAAATTTCCCTAGTGAAAACATGCTGTCGAATAATATACTGGTCAAATAACACTGTATTAAGTGAATGAAATAAGAAACCGGCGATTGAATTATTTAATTACCTCAAAATACCACCACTCAATAACATATTTGTTCAGTTTTAATAACCACGAATTAGTATCAAAATGATCTTCAGTGTTCTACACCGGATTTACTACTTTGCAATATACGTTTATGGATTCTAAATACTGTTTATCAATGAATATTTTTCACTGTAAAATAATTTTATTTCTAGGTATTTCAGTCAACTTGTGTCGTAGATATTACATACTTTCCTCATGATATACAAACATGTAAAATGGAATTTGTTGCTAACAGTTACAGTAACGCAGAGGTAAGAGACTAAACACCAAAACACGTACAAAATAAATCGACATTTTTCAAAAAGAATAAATCATTTCTATATGCCTTACCAGGCATTGTGAATTACATAATTACTCAAATGATAAAATATTTAAAGTATATTTATTGAATTTAACATTAAAAATGGTAGCTAGTTTTGAAAAAAGATCCCCTAGTCGACTACTATTTTTGAAATGTGTACACTTGAACATAAGAATTTCACAGTACGGTAATATGGATTATATTTTCCACTTCAAAACACACAAATGTGTCGCAGAGATTACACTAGATTTACATTTTATCAAAGTAAAGATTCATGTTAATTATCATTCCGGAGCCTAACGTCGTTTAGAAAACTATCAGCCATTTTGAATATTGAATTGTAGGAGCTAAGTATACAATAAGCATAAGTTATTCATTTTCAGGTCAATCTTTTTAGTGGAGATAAAGGGATAGACCTGTCGGAGTACAAATCTAACTCAGAATGGGAAGTTGTTGATACCAGCTATACAAAAGAAACATTAACAAATGAAGCTCTGATTGTATTTACTATAAAGGTCCAAAGAAAACCAATGTACGTCCTAATGTCAGTCTTTATGCCTATAATCATGTTAGCTGTTCTCAACATTGCAGTCTTTCTGTTGCCATGTGAGAAAGGAGAAAAGGCCAGCTATGCTATTACAGTATTTCTCGCTTTCGCTGTATTTCTGTCAATTATATCTTCGACATTGCCACGTAACTCAGATGCAATAGCTTTATTCTTAATATACCTTATCATTCTTACATTGATGAGCACGTTGATAACATTCAAGGCGTTGGTTCTCATCCGGATATCTTCACTAGATGAAAGAAGAACACGCGTGCCTCCACTTCTCATGTCATGTCTTAATTTCCTGACGTTAAGGAACTGTTGTTGCTGTAAAAAGAAAGAGACAATAAACAATCCGCCAGCGGAAGGAATCCCGAGCAATGCTATGACAAACCCAGAGGCTACTTGGAGGGACGTGGTCAATGCCTTTGACAAGATTTTCTTCGTATTTTACACACTTGTGCTTGGCGTGTCTACAACAGTATTGTTCGTGGTAGTTAGTACAATCAAAGGCTAGGCTACAGTGCTGTAGCCTGTTCAATTACCCTAAACGTTCCAAAACTTTCCGTAACGATACATTCGGAGCTCCTCGGCCATTCGCTGCGAATAATTTCGGACATATTTAGACGCTATTTCGAAGCTACTGGTGTTGAAGTATACAAATATACGATCTTTTAGGCAATGAGTGATGTTACATTTTTAGTCCGTAAGTTTTGAAACATCACTCATTGCATTAACGATCACTTATTTGTTTATTAGATTAGATTATTCGCAGCGAATGACCGAGGAGTTCCGAATGTATTGTTACGAAAGGTTTTGGGATCTTTCAGGCAATGAGTGATGTTACATGTTTAGTCCGTAAGTTTTGTAACTTCACTCATTGCCTTAACGATCACTTATTTGTTTATTAGATTAGATTATTCGTAGCGAATGACCGAGGAGTTCCGAATGTATTGTTACGAATGGTTTTGGGACGTTTAGGGTACTTGAACAGGCTACTACTGAGTGGAGTTTTGAATCAAGTTTGCTAAATCAGTAATGAAGTGTAAACACACACTGAATTGATTTAGACTCATTATACTAAATTGTTTGTACTACGCACGCACTTTTCGTTATATATAGTGTATGATACTTTGAAAGCATGTCTTATTGCATATCTTCAAGCTGTTTTACATAACCTGGTTAGCATATTCATTCATAAACTTATAATATATACAGTATCTGTCTATACCACAAGTCCTCTTACAAACCTCTGTTACATGACATTAGATCAGTAATAATATATACCTTAAATAATGATATACCATCAATATTCAAATTACAACTTTCATTATTTTTAACCATCGATATGTTGTCATAAATGTTATCCTATGAAATCAAGCTCTACAGCATTATATACAAATCGAATAAGCTTATTCAAATACATGCAATGCTTCAATCAAAATAAATATTAGCTGCGTCGTTATTTGATATTAAGCAGTATCACATTTTAAAATAATTAGTAATATGCAGCAGTTACATGCACAAATGTAATATTTGACAAAAGACGTACAGATCAAATTAAGTGATCGAATAATGTGTTAATTATGTTCACAGAGTACAAAATTCTTGTATTTCATACATCATCAAACAGAATGCAGTTTTGTCATATCATATAACACACTTGATTATTCCAGAAATATAGTAAACTGTAACACGATTTTATAAGTAGCTGTTGTATATATTTTTTTTTATAGAACTACATTAATCTCACATTAATGTCATAAACATTCGTGTACTACCAAATACTTATTTGTGTGAGTACTAGCTAGAAAGGACATATTTTCGGCATTCGGAACTAACTCGGATATTACTGCGTAACATACTCTCGGATATATCTAGGGGCCGCCATTGAAGAAATGGCACTACTTTCGGAATCACATGATCGACAAAATGGCGGTGATTGTAAACAATTCGTTAAAAATATTGATGTTTCGTTAAAAATTAGGAAAGAAGCGTGATTATTCCGGAAAGGAGTGATATATTTGGCCGGAAAGTGATGTCATTTTATTGATTCAAATTGATTTTAACTTCAGAATCGGTCGGATTTTCTTATTCGACAAAATCTTCAAAGTGGATATATATTCGGGTAAACTGTCGTTAGTGCAATTTCGGAAAATAATTATCATGTGGATCTAAAAACTTTAGCTTTGTAATCAAGTTGCTATGAAAAATATGTTTTAAAATATTGTATATAAATCTAAAATATAGAATCTAATTATATAAATAAATACAGTGTTAAAATTAATATCAATCTCTGTTGTTTATTTATGTTTACATTCTTTGTTATTATAACCCATGCGAATTCCATGATTCTCATAGTCGAACCCAGATAGTCTAGAGATATAAACAGACACCTGTCCATGTCGCCTTAAAAACTAGCTTGAAGGCAAGCAAGTGCTGTATCATAACTTGGCGACATACACCTACTCTTTTCAGAATTGTTCTCAAATTCTTGGAGTTTGATTGCCTTTGTGACTATGTAAGGGTGCCATTACATAATTCCTAGCCGGGTTGTTTACATTTGGTGCCAAATGTAACCCAGTAAAAGTCCATGTTGAGATTCGAACCAACAACCTCTTGAGTTGTAAGTTGTCACTCTACCTTGTAGTCATGAAATCTAGTTTTTAGTTAAGGGCATACTACAGCCGTTTCGCGTTAAGTTAAGCAATTGCAAAAATATCACGTCACATAGTATTTTTACTAAGAATATAGCATGGTTTATTACCAAATTTGTCCTTTACCTAGGAGACATATGTCTTTACCGAAAACATATACATTTATAAACATAACCATTACTAGATGATAATTTTACTCAGCGGGAATGTTGAATATTCATCAAAATACCTTGTCCCACTGTTTGGGTCAATTGATATTAAGATTTATTGTCGCCCTATTCCGCTCAAGGAATGAGAATTGTGACTATCATCATAAAGCATACACATAGGCCAAACAACTGCAATAGTTTGACCTTCCACAACTTACATCATAAAAATATTTACGCATTGACTTTGCTGTCCCACAAATTCACGTGAATTACGTTACCATTTTCCACAGACTTGCTGGCATGATATTCATTGCATTATATATATGTATTTATCTTCTGGGAACTACTCAATGTATGTAGCACAAAATTGACAAATGAGATTGGTTGTTAATTAATTGTATAATCCACACATCTCCTCAGAACGGTATTCACTCAATAAAACCTAGGTTTAGTGAATTACGTTACTAGCTGTTTTGATACACACTAACATTACCAATATCCACTTAACAAATTCCATCTAAACTACCCTCTTATAAACTTAAGTAATAACCAAATGAATTAACATTGCCTTGATGCAATTAAATAAACAGCCCAATAAACAATCGATTCGTGAATTACGTTATTGTGAATTACGTTACCGCAAATATCAGTTAGTCGCCGAAATTAGGACCCATGGTCAATTATAACAGGTTAAATTTACAGCAACACCTAAGAACGTTGAGGTGTCAATATTTTGAAAGTTTTTGAAGAAGGAAATTGCATAAGTAAGAGACTTTTACGAATTATTTATGATGAATGTGAGTCATGTATGTTTCTTAAATAGTTTCATCACACAAGTGCATAATAGATAAATCAGTTTTGTATCAGTTGTTTTTTCTGGGGCATTATTTTAGTTACACAGTAACAATTATTTTGTATTGTTTATATGTCCATGCTAGACACACATTTTAAATGGTAACGTAATTCACAGAGAGGTAACGTAATTCACAATCCCTCTAATTTTGTTTCGGCAGTGGGTAAAAGCAAGGTTGAGATGCAAAGGGCATAGAGAGATTGAAGAAAGCCAAAATATGGCCAAAGCTACTTGAAAAGAGAAAATTAATTGAATTAAAACTTTAAAACATTTTACAAACAAACAACCAATATAGGTCCAAATATATTTAGAATGAAACAAAATGTATACGATTATGGACCCATAAAATATATAAAAGCAAAAACCAAAGGAGGCGCATGACGATAAAAGGCAAAGTTGCAGATCGTTGTAACACTAATCTAAATATGGTAGCGATAATTGATTATAAGGCAGATGGATTATGCGATTTAATTAAAATGGTAGCAGTGCCCAATTCCTTTTATGTAGAGAAGGAGATATTCTGACATGGTAGTAAACATGAAGTTCACAGAGAGAACGGGTAGCTGGAAAACTACATGTTCTGTGAAGAAGGCAGACAAGAAAATAGAGAATCTAGATGTAAAATTGTCCGTGCTACAGTTCAAATTTATCAACACTTGACGCAAGAGACAACCAGCGGTGCAAACTTGTGGGCAGACTGTTAGATACTGTTATGTATATTCTATGTATAAGAACGTTGGTAATAATTACAATAATAATTACATGTAGGCAATAAAATATGTTATATCTAAATTGGTGATTATGTGGAGTGAGAAAACCATGCACTTGTCTTTACAATAAGAAGTTACATCATCGTTACTCAACGCTGACGTCGGAATGCTTCAAGTTCATTATACTAGAAGTGTTGAAACATGTTACATGTAAACTTATTTTTCATGCATCAAATATATTTTTCAAAGCTTCAAATCAATCTTGACAAGGAGTATTGAGTGATGTTCTTTTACGTTTAGTCCCATGAAACAGAAATAAATCATGTATAAACTGCAGGCTTCCAATTATGCCTCGTATGTAAAATATGAAAATATTTCATATAACAGAAAATATGCCCCTCCATTTAAATCATTGTTAACAGTTTGGAAAATTGTGTTTGCAAACTCGTTAACTAATGATAAATTATACATAATGACCAATAAGTTAGTTTTCATCATTGGCAGAACAAGGATTTTTCTATTGTTAAATTAAGTTACAGTGTCAGCAATATAGAACATTTTCAAACATGAAAGAAGTTTTGTACAAATATATTGTGAATTACGTTACCGTTCTTTTCTTAAATTAGCGACATTATGGTTCTCCATGATATGTCCTTTAACAGCTTTATCAAGTATTTACTACGTATTCAGTGTTGTAGACATTTATTTGTTATCACAGGTTGCGTATTAATCATTTTGCAATGTATTTTAAAAGACATTTTGAAATTTTATAAAACTGTGTATGTCGTACAAAGGTTTCAATTATATAAAGGTCCGAAGTCATCCAATATACTGCTTAAAATCTAAAAATTAGCACAAATGAACTATACACTAAAGAGATTTTTCCATTTTATATCTCTAGTTAACAGTATTTACTTATATAGATTCACGACATATAAAATGAAATTTATGTGAATTACGTTACCATTAGTACATATAAATACACACTATTGTACTACACTATCCTTTCAATATTTTGACACCGTAGTTTGAATACTTTTAGGAAAGGGTATGACATTTTGTATCGATATTTCAATGTTAAAGTATGTCATGCTTATCAGTATCTATACTTTTTGACACGGAAAAGACTTTTTCTAAAAGAAAAAAGCCAATAAAATAGTCTATAATCTAGTTGTTTCGTCCTTATTATGTTTGATATACATATTTGTTCTTGTTATGTGTTGGTTGTTTGATAGGTAGAAATGATCAATGAATTGAAAAAAACTCATCATCGGTGTCACACATGGTTTGTATTTTAATTTTAGACATTGTCAATAATTGATTCACTACAGTAACGTAATTCACGGATAAGAATTACCAGGTAAAACTCATCACAAGTATTTACTTATTAACAAACTTGTTATTAAAAAAACTTCTGATTTTAAGTCCGTGAAAGGTTGAAGTTTACATTTTTTTAAAAACTTTTTGAGTGCTGCAACATTAATTTCATGTGACAAATTTTCTCAATAATTGCTTAACTTAACTCGAAACGGCTGACTAGTGCTGTATTATAACTCTGCTACATTATAAAGCCTCTATACAGTCACTAGATTTGTACCATAAGGGTGTTAGACCAATCACATCATCGAAAAGACTTGATTACGTGTATTATCACTGAAATATATACTGAGAGTCATTTTTACCACTCAACCACCAGGACAGAAAGCAAAGGAAACTGAACTATTACAATGTTCATAATCATTGTATGTTCTACATGCTCTAGTTTGTTCCTGATAGATAACTATGGCCATTATAACTCTGCCTATCAAGCAGGGCAGTTGTCGGCCACAAGTAAAGGTTATACCAAGGACCCTATTTAAATGGGGTCCATGGTTTTACCAAGTATTGATTTAAGCCTCATGGCCAAGATCTAATTAAGCCTCTCCAGTGACATTGGATTAGGATGATGAGTAATTGCAGTCAAAGACATACCAGTAGATAACATACAATAATATCTAATTCCTTGTTGCAATATAACTTAACTATTTTCTGTTGAACATGTAAACCACCTTTTACTAAACCACATTCAAATCGATGTAAACCTCTCACAGAGGGTTTGTGAGCTTACGGTAAGCTTTAGCCAAAGCATATTTTAGCTCTATCTATAAGATAGATATTAGGTAGTTACATGGCAAATGATTGCCATTGAGTGCTTGACTACTAGCTAGCTTTTATTAAGGCCTCATTCAGTCTGGTGTCTCAGATTGTAAACAACTGAATATTTACATGTCCCACATACTGCTTGCCAAGTTGATTTAACTTGTAAACATTAATGAAGAATCTCAATATTGTATAAAGACATGTCTCAAGTCTTTATGTACCTACTGGCAGTCAGTTATCCTATGCAGGACGTTTGTCTGTAATATATCTACAAAGTAAATGGCTAGTTAATTGATTGATTCTCATGCATGACCAACTCCTCCCAAAAGCCAGCATCCAATTATAATTTACTTAAGATTCTAGCAAAAAATCTAAGCAAAAAGTTTTTGACAGATAAATAACTCCTTTTCAAAACAAGACTCTAGTGTTTACTACAATTTTTCATTGCACTAAAATACAAAATCAAGAGCCCCAATGAACCATTTACTTCCAAAAATCTGCATGAGAATCTAACACCTAACTTATATGGCTTTGCTAGTCATAACACACAGATCTGTTAGCACTATACAAAATAGGGGTTCAGACAAAAGTCTTGAAAATAGATAAATTTCTGAACAACCTTTTTATTAATATTTTTTCTAATTAGATAAGTAATAACATATACTAAATGAATACATAAAAGGTAAAAGTTAGATTTTTTATATTTAAAGTCTAATTTTTATTGTTATATTAAAACATCAACTAATTATTCATCAAGAAAGATTTTTTAACTATGAACAATTACTCTTGAATGCTTAGTTTGAAATATAGAAAAAAACTTTAAATGAAATTAAAATTACTTTTAAAGTCTTGGGGTTAAATGAATTGAAACACTAGTAGTAAAATTACTAGCGGGCTTCAATAGGCAAAATAAAATGCAGTCTTTTATGTCATTCGTCAAGTCTATTCAAACCTATATCCAGCTGTTAAAGGAACATTTTACAGTAAAATCATCTATGATTCTGTCCAAGTGAATAGTAGAGGTGAAACGATTCAAAAATTTTCGATTCGATTCGATTTCGATTTTTCATCAAACGATTCAATTTTTCGATTCAATTCGATTTTCTACTGGAATTATATAGGACATAACAAAAAATAAATTATAAAAAGAATTAAGAAAGAGATACAACCCAAAGACAATAGAACATAAACATATATTATAAGAACAGTGCATTTTTATCTGAGGGACCTCCCTCCCGGAAGACGAAAAATTCTAACTCTAATTCTTGAATAATACCCATTTTACAGGAATAAGAGCTTGAATAGTCAAAAATATTTTACTGCATTTTAGCATATATAAATGACAAATCGTATTATTTCCAACTTTTTAATGAAAAGTAATGCCCATGGACAAAGTATTTTCTTTTGGCTCTGGTATGATTTAAAATAATTCTCATCACATCATAAACGTTAAATTAATTTTTATCAACTCTAGATCTATATTTATAACTTTCTTAAATGAACGTATTAGTGAAAAGATACAATTATCTTCGGACATTTTATAGAATTCATTTCCAATTTATAGTAAATAAAATCTAACCAACCACGTTTTGCCCGATTTTAATAGTTAAAAAAACAAAGAGGATTTTCCCGAAACTAAACGTACATAACGTTAAAACAAACAATTAAGTTTACAGTTTATCTCTCAATTACTTTATCATGCTTGATTTTTTTTGTATCATAGGGAACGAAATCGCTTCAACCATTTCGGCGTTATGTCATTCATTTTCGCGACCCACACTAGATAGCAATTTCATATGAAACATCTTTTGTGATTAAAAGACTTATTGTTTTCAATGATTTCATATTGATTTAACAAATGATGCTTCAGGAAACGACGATGTGAAAAGTTTAATTTGTTTTTCTTAAGAAAAATCCCTCAATATTGCCGATCGTGTAAAACTAAATCGACTGGTTAAATCTTGGTGGCCCCTTTATCACTATATTCTCTCTAGGTACCAGTCTTAGGTATATATGAATGATATCAAGCGTGTTAACTAACTCGACGACTCCATTATCGATTTTCTGTCAGCGAATTAATCTCCCAGCGTGTGACCGACAATAAGGTCTAATTGACATGTACGCGTAATTAACATGTATAATTGCAGTGGGCAGTCTGACTTTTTACAACTCTTATCTGGATTAACAATCGTCGGTCAATAAGGGTACACTATTTTAGTTTACTATAAAAAATGCTTATTTTAACCGAAAAGGGGCGTTTCAATCAACTCACAAAACTACTGAAAAAGACAGTATTTCAAAAAAGAATCGAATCGAAAATGCCTCTTCCGAATCGAATCGAACCAAACCGAATCGAGCGTTAAAAATCGCGATTCTTTGTGAACCGCGATTAATCGTTTCACCTCTAGTGAATAGTGAGAAAATTGCTAATTACGAATATAAAGAAATGGTGTAAAATACAAAAATATTAACTATAATACAAATTATGACATAATTCAAATTAACAATTTATTATTGGCATTGAAAATCATGCTTTGTTAAACAGTAAATTCAGCAATGATCAATCAAATTTGAAAATCTGCTTGAACCAAATAAATTTTACACTGTTTAATTTAAAAAAAGTTAAAGCTAGGTTTTTGAAGTCTACTTCTAGTATCACTATTCCGCCAACTAATGACATCATCTTTCCTGACCATCAATTCAAAATGGTTAACAGTTGAATAGTTATTTAGTCAAACACTCTATCTAAAGTGAATAGTTTTTTTAAATAATATCATATTAATAAACTAATTTGAATAAATAAATGAAACTAGCCATTGTAGTCAAACAATAAATAAATAAAACACAAATCAATAATTTAGCAGATACCCAGACTCAACATTTAAGGGCACACTATTAACCCTGACAACTTATATTTGGGTTCTGACAACTTGTTACTACTAGAAGACATTGGGTTTGACCAAGTTAATAATAAATCTGATTGTCTAACTGGGCAACTTACTGAGCATTGTCTAGCCCTGAATAGATTGTACATAAGTTGAACAAAAAGTGAATGATTAGAAGTATTTAAAGTATAGAAACATATCCTAACATTTCTTTTCAAAAGAACAAGAAGCGCCGCAATGCGACGAAACCAGGTTTTCAACGACCAAGTTTGAATGTGACAGAAATGATTCATTTGAAAGCAACAAAATCAATAAATGCAAAATGAAGCAATTACATGGAAACTGAATTTCTAATTTAGCAACAGTGACCTTGACCTTGATCACAGACAATTGGGTAGCAATCCCAAGCTGTCTCTTGATATCAGCTACAAATACACCAAGTTTGGTGTCAATAGGTCAAAGCAAACTAAAGTTATTGAGCGGAAACTGAATTTCTATTTTTAGTGTCAGTCACCTTGACCTTGATCACAGACACCTGGGTAGCAATCCCAAGCTGCGTCCTGATATAAGCTACCAATACACCAAGTTTGTTGTCAATAGGTCAAAGCAAACTAAAGTTTTTAAGCGGAAACTGAATTTCTATTTTTAGTGTCAGTGACCTTGACATTGATCACAGACACCTGGGTAGCAATCCCAAGCTGCGTCTTGATATAAGCTACCCATACACCGAGTTTGGTGTCAATAGGTCAAAGCAAACTAAAGTTATTGAGCGGAAACTGAAATTCTATTTTTAGTGTCAGTGCCCTTGACCTTGATCACAGACACCTGGGTAGCATTCCCAAGCTGCCTCTTGATATAAGCTACCTATACACCAAGTTTGGTGTCAATAGGCTAAAGCAAACTAAAGTTAATGAGTGGAAACCAAAAGTTGACGACCGCCCGCCCTCCCCAGCCGCCCGCCCGCCTGCCCAGAACGCCCGCCCGCCCGCACGCCGACTTCGGCATTATAATAACCTGGTTTTCGTTGAAAACCTGGTTAATAAAATCAAAACCATAATGATATACATGCAATTATAGTTTACAGTCAACTTTATTCAGAATGATTGTGCTCTAGGCATGTTCCACTTAAAATGACCTATTTTTTATGTATCATTGTTACCATGAATTTGAGACATCTAGTGTCAACAAACAAGACTAATGAAGTGTAAGTAAGTTATAAACTTCTTCTTTCTAGAGCTGTCATAGATTCCATTGCTGTATTGTCAATCAATTTGATCGATTTTCAATCAATAATTGATAGGCATTTTGAAATATCAATTAAAAACATATATAGGTAAACAAATAAAAGTCACTCTTAAGGACTATGTAATTTACGAATGTCCTTCATGACTTTATAATAAGTGTGGTTGCAATAATTGAAATTTACAAATAATTTTCATAAATTTCAGTTTTCATTTTTATCCTAATGAAATAAATAAGTAAGTTTAATAGAAAAATATCAAAAACGTGGTTTAGTAATATTTATTTTTTATGAAAAAAGTGAGTTTAAACATGTAAACTTTTGTGCAAAATTACATGAAGTACAGTGAAAACAGTTAAAATAAGATCTTCCAATCAGATTGTGTACACCCCCGTACAGATGCACTAAGAGTTAAAAATACAAATTGATTTATACATTGTCTGAAATCAGTATAATAAAATATCTCTATATACTAAAATTCATAATATTCAACATGTCCAAAATACAACTTTACACAAAAGAAGTAGTACAAACAAAAAATACGGTGTGCAATAATGGACATAGGTAATGAAAGGTACACACTTAAAATGGGTATAATTCACTAATGTCATTATTGAACGGCCTGTTAGCGGAAAACGTTTCAGACAAACAGCAAACGGTTTAAGTTTATTGTACGCGAGTATGAAACAACCTGAAACAAAATAGTTCCAGTACATTGTGCAAATTAGTAACTGCCATTACAACGAAGTCGGCGGTGTTACTCCCGTTGATTTAGATCAATAAATTTACAAAAAAAAACCCAAGTAAACAAGAAAACAATCCCTCCTCTCCGAATTCTTCTAATAAATTGAAGTAAAGATTCCCTTGTCCGCTGTCTTTAAACGTTCGCGCTTCAACGGATCGTTCAATTAACCGTTCATAACGGTTACGGTGATTGACTAACGTTAAATGCTTACTGAACGCAGGGCTGATAAATAACTGTGACTGTTTCATAATAATCTTACGTAAGATAGCGAAATTTCCGAAATTACTTACTTATGTTGAACTTACGTTTACGATGAGAGAATTTCAAAGACGCACTCGAAACTTAAAATCTTTGCTACAATACGATCTGACTTAAGTCAACGACAAGTGGTGAACCCCTCAAATTTTGATCACATGATTTGTTGTCAACAATACAATATAAACTACAAAACATTTAAAGGATACAATATGTTCCACAAACTTCAACGAACAATTTCACAAACGGAGATTAGAAGCTCTCGAAGAAAATGCACGAGGGCTATACCGAGCCACCATACTCTCGATTTTTCAATACACGGCCAATTTAAACAAAGGTGGTATGACACAGTAAATGGTCATCTGCTAACAAAACATCGACCAATTTAAGACAGAACCGATGGATGTCAAAATAAAGTAATTAGGCACAAAAAAGTTCCCACATGGCGTCAAATAAATACCTTAAAACAATAAATCATCAAATCTACAGTCATATATAGTAATAACTTCATAAAAAATAAACCTTTTAAGCAATTTGATTGGCTGAGAGGGGGTCACCGTTGTCTAAGTTCAGTTCGCGTATGTACACACGTTTTTGTGATTAGCCCCTGACTTCCACAAAGATGTGTAATGAATAAGTTTTTAATACACACAAAATGGACGCCCAAAGTTTGATTACAGAGCCCACTGTTTTGTTTGTTCATATATGTAAATTCAGTCACAGATATAGAAAATGTAAGCCTCAGTGCATCTAGAGTTATATTAGTACATTCAATATCTGCATATGTATTCTGAAATTGTTTGCTAGAATAAAAGGAAACTTGCACAGAAAATAACGTATTTATTTCTGTATTCACAGGTAATGTGAAGTACCTACGATAATATTGCCTGGTCCAAAAGATTTCAGGCAAGAGGGATGGTTAAACATTATGATATTTTTAGCACTGCATTTACTCTGACCAACTTTTTTAGGGCCGGTACCTAAAGATACCTTTCTGTAATTTCAACTTTTACATAGTCCTTAAGGGTCAAATTTGTGAGACAAACCTTCAATTGTAAGCAAAAACAGGGGCGCTGTCATGATATTAACTGATAGGTCTAAAACACTGACAGCATCCCAATTGAGGAAAAAGCACTAGACCACAGACATTCATGACAATTATACATCTATAATGAGTTAAAGACAACATAAATGGTCTGAATAGTACAGCAAGGAGGGTATGGATATATATCCATGTATTGTCAATATTAATTTCTCAATATATTGATATCAACAATACACTTCAAGCCCAATCAATGACAGCTCTAGATCTTTCAATTGTCACATTTATTACTCGCATATTCATTTTTCAATTTCTCAAAACAATGAACTTTTTGAGCGTCAAATATCCACTTTTCTTCTCCAGAGGGTTCATTTTCACATGTATGATTCTTCATAATTGTTCAATGTTTTCTTCAAACTACATATTAATAAGCACTGTCTTGAATTCTTTGAAGTCATGTATGAAAATATCTTTAAATCATCTAATGTTCCTAAACTGTCATGTCTGTTACAATCAGTATGATAAAACAAATAGTCTATATCCTTGTTGATCTTACAATATGCTGGCGCCTGAAAATGTTAAAAAGTACAAATGAAAAACTCACAACAGGAGACCCATTTATTTCAATATTTTTAGTGACAGAATTATCATTATGCATCCGAATTTAAAAAACATTAGCAGAAAAGATCATCAAATATCAAAAGAATCAGACTTGGCAGGTGGAATTGAATTAAAACAGTACTACCATACAGAAATCTTTCATAAAGGCTATTTTTTCAACTAGAACTACTAGATATATATTGCTTTAAACAATTTGATATTATTCAATTACCGCTTGTCATCAATATCTATAATTCATCACTATCCTTACAACCAAAAGAGTTTTTTCCACCATCTGAAGCCACAGAATCAAACACTTATAGAACACAAAATTATACATACATGTACTTGAAACATATATGTGTATTCATTAAGAAGAGTTTTAATACTCTTGGTAATTCTTATTATTAAATTGGAAATAAAAATATTTTAAAAATGATACTATCACATTAATATAAATAATTTGTTAATCAAATTACTTACTTATTGTTATTAATTCACTGAACCCCTCAATCTTCTCCAAATTTAGTACGCATTGTTGAATGTAGAATATCCATCTGTGGTGTTATACAGCATCTGAAATATCAATTGTATTAGTGGGGTAAAAATTTTCATTACACATACCATTATTTCATTTCAGCAAGTTCATTTATATCCATTGAATATTGAAAGCTCAAACCTAAAGCTTCGTATTAAGTAAACTATCATAAATGCAATCAGTAGTTTTGGTTTCACTATAAGACATTTGCTTTGGTATAAGTATTGAAGTTTACATATTTTTAAGGCTTGTTATTGAGTTATGAAAAGCTGCTAGCTCAACTTATCAACTTCCCTTGAAACCTAGATTTACCTGGTTTTCCTTATCTTTCTATAAGGAGCTGACACCTTCTCCCTCTATGCAATAAATATTTATTATATAGAAGGTAGGAACCAGTCATGACCTGGAATACAATCCAAATACACTAAATATGAAATCCCTAGTTACTATTAGTAATTCTACTCGTGCATTACAACCTTAACTTGCATAAATTTCAGTGTCTTAATCCAATGATGTGGGGATCAGGGCTAGCTCTGGCTTTCTTTTCTTTGAGTCAATTTCATGACAAAAATGCAGTCGCGACTAAAAAAGAAGTCACCTCAAAAAAAGAAGTCGCGACAAAGAACTTAAATGGATGCTTTTTCTTGCCTCATTCGATGATGATATGAATAGCTTAGCAGACCTAGCGCTCTACAAAGATACATGTTCAATTGCAATGACTTTGTCAATTATTTTCTATTGTCTATTTAGGACAGCATATTTCTAGATGTTTTATAGCATTTTGGGCTACTTCCACATGTCTGTTGAAAGCCAAATGCCATAGATATAATCTGACAATACAGCAGCTTTTGATCTCCACTATCAGCGTGTTTTGTGCTCTTTGATTTTGGATAAATTTGATGGTGTTCTAAATAATGAATAAAATAATAATGAATAAAATATATTTATTTCTGAATATGGCACAAATTAGTCAAGATTGTAAATTTTGTCAAATTCAAACATTGATGAATCAAAATGTTAAATAAAAAAGTACAATCACGGATGCAAAAATGTGTAATGGGAGATTGATAAATATAAATGAATCTTTTACCTTCACGAATATCTTAAGATAGTATTGTTGCTAAATGTGTTACAGCTACTTTTTTCATCACCAGCTTTACTCTTATTATTTTTCATTTATTTTCATTAACAACAATTGTTGACACCATTTAATGACTTATGGTTCAGTTACTCTTTTGTGACCTGAAAAAGATGCAAGTCATGAAATATAACAAGTCTAACTTCTAAGTAATCAAAATAATATCACAATGTAATAAGGCTTAAAGAAGGCTACATATTTGGATATACACCAATCTTTAATTTCGACCAATGTGTACATTATTATCAACAAAGTATCAAATAGGCAACTGAGAGGCCATCGGTTCAATTTAGTACCTGACCAGTTCTCCTTTTATGACATTTGATGCTAAAATCTGATGCTGATTCAGGACCTAAGTTCTGATCACTTAGAATACTTAGTGACTAGCTCTTAATAGTTAAATATTTTTGTGATAATCATCAGCATGATCGGTGAGCTATAAATATACAAATAGAATGTAAAGCAATACTTATTCAAGAGAAAGTTTTAATGTTCAATTATTTTCAACAGTGACTATTTCATTGTCAATTAATATTTAACAGTATGTCTTTAAGATAATTTTTTTTCAATATTTCATCTTGAATCTTGAATTTCTACTTGCATTATGATCCAAGACATGTTGAGTTTTAGAATTCCCGTGTTGGTTGATTAGTGGGAAAAATTTGGAATTCCACATCCCTGAATAACTGTCCGATTATTTGCATTAAACATTTGTTTTAAATTCATAAGAGTGGAGCTAGCATGACCGAGCAGTTACAACATTGTACAGGTTATCAGTCGATAGTTAGCTCCATGTTGGTTAGAATCCAATCTAAAACCTATCATGTTGTTTCCATGAACAAGAAACTATATCCTACTGGCTTAGTACCAGGAAGCACTCAAAAGTGATTAATACAAGTTGTAAGTACTTGTTTAACAGTCGGGTTGAAAATTTAAAAAAAACAACATTAAAACAAAAGCATTAAAGTGGAGAAATGACTACTAAAAAGTGGAGAAATGACTACTAAAACGTGGAGAAATGACCAGGGGAGAAATGACTTACATGTAGTGGAGAAATGACCTGTTCCCATGAGACTTCACCAAGCAATAGTATTTGCCTATTAAGACGATGCACTTGTTTCATTATTTACCAGAATATCAGGTGAAAACTTGATACGACTCATGCATAATTCATTATTTCTTAAGCCTTAAGGTTCAGTGCATCCGTGCACCAATGTATGGAACGCGTCAATTCTACTTTCAGTTTCACTTTACAATTGATACAATGGAATGATGCAAGAAATCGACTTACCGTCATCATTATAAAGCCATGCAGAATCGATCAAACACTTTTAGATCGCTTTAACACTTCTTTGATCATATTCAAACCAATTACAATCGAAAACAAATCCATCTATCCGTCTAACTACACAAAATACCTCCATAATTTCAATGTGTTGACATTAATTTTCTTCTCGGCAGCCTTTTTTAATAGCGTTCGACACTTTCCGGTAACTTCGTTCATCTCCGTAGGGATTATTTTTTAGCGTGGGCTTAAAACCGCACAACAATGATGTGATTTTTCGACATATTCATCCACCAAATATATCCGAGGGTTGATCGTCAGTTTACGGAATCACCCGAGCGGTTTTCCGAATGATGTTTTCGGTTTATGTGTTTTTGTGAATAGGTACCTAGGTTTGTCAAACTTAAGTTGACGCTTAACAAAATACCAATTTGGCATGACTTTAATCATGGTCTATATTGATAATCAGTTATCATTAATGACCACGCTATATATATTTTGATATACAGGGATAATTGAGAACTTGTAAAAGTAAATAAAAGTTCTGTTCGTTCTGTTCAAGAATTAATAGCACGTTTGAGTATTTCGGAACTTCTCGTCGAATTTCTCCACAAAAATACACGTATAAATGCAATGAAGATCTACAATTTGTTCCAAATGCTTTCGGAGCCAACCGAAAGTTCGGTTTTCTAAACAGAAGGGAATACTTTCAATTCGGGAAACAAAGGGATTCCCCTTCAGTGTGTCCCAATCGCGCAATAAATGCAAAATATTTCCAAAACAGGAAATAGCTTTTTTTCTTTTGAATCATAGAATTTTACTGAATTTCAATTTCTTTTTTTATTTGTAAGCAGTTTAAAAAGTAAACGTCCTAAAAGGATTTAGATACATCTTTTCTGTATCAGATTGTGTGTTTCATAGTTTTGTAGGTTGAATACATTTAAGCAGCGGCCATTTTTTGTAAGGTACGTCAAAAAAAGGCAAAAAACCCCTTCTCGATTGGGAAATATTTGGACTTTTGTTGCACGATCGGGAAGCACTGAAGGAGAATCTCCTTGTTTCAGGAAAGGGAAGTATTCCCTACTGCTCAAGTTTATTGAACTTTCAGGTTTATTTGTACATTAATTCAGATGTTTATAAAAAAATACCAATAACACAATTCTGTATTCAGATGATTCTGATCCTTTCAGTGTTCTAAGGCAACAACGTTACATCAACTATCTTCCAAAATCGATTATCTGTGAAAATGAGGAGAGACATTTGTTCAGTGGAACCATAGGCGTTCGGTACGGTTCCTAGTCTAAATCACTTAAGTACATGTATTAATATAATAGTTATTGTGTTTTCATAGAATGAAATGGCTTTGTTTCGGAACTGTGCCGGTCGCCTATCAGAGGAACTTGTCGTCCAAATCATCTCGATGAGGATACTGGACTATATGATGTTTAAGAATTGTGAAGTTTGTAAGTTTTGATGCATATATGTCAAATGTGAATAGCCAGACATTCCTCCTTGTGTAGGGAATGTGTTCCTTTTGGTTACAAGTCAAGAATGTAACAGTTTGTAACAATGCTCTGGTCCACTAATACGACAAAAGAGTTGAAAGAAATGATTGAACAGTTCTTAGTATATTTGTACTTAATTAGACACCTGATGATGTCATTTCACGTGGAGAAGTGTTCTTGTAGGACTAAATGATTACGCCAAGTTATCATAAAATATAAAAAAATGATATGATAATTTGATCACGACGTTATAAAAGAACACGATTTGTCGTCTTAAAGTAAAACGACATAACTACATAATAACGTATTTTGTAAAAACTGGTATGTTGACTTTGTTCGTTGTTTACGGTATTATGACTTGCTATAGGTCGACATGCCGGATTTTTCTTGTCATTTTCTGTTATAGACAACAAGTACAGATCATGACAACATATTCATGTCCTTAAAAACTGATATTATCACATTAACATTTAGTCCCAATGTCTACTTATTAAATTATGTTGACTTTTGTCTTTATAATGATTTTCCCCAATTTCATCGCGACTTATGTATATAATCATGACACGTCGACATACATTATGACAATATTCGTTGTTGGTGGCGGTTTTTCGACAATTTAAAATAGTTTGAAGTCGACATGAATATATTATGTAGGCATCTACATGTAATTCAAGACGACATTTGATATCAATTACGATTTCCGTCAAATTTTGACCTGCATCTAAACGAGCCTCGTGTCATGGATTCCAACACTGGTAAGATTTCCAAACTTTTTTATTTTGGTTCCCTTTATATGCTTTGAACGGAGATCTCTGTCTTACAACACTATAATAAAGTATTGATTAATTTCCATCTTTTGAGAAGCCAAAAGTTGGAGTGAAGAAAAATTCGTCCTTCTCTCACTTGTTTAAATTGTGCATGACTGGTCATGAATGAATGAAGTTGATTAATTTTAACTCGCCACCGGAAGTCCCATTTGGGCGACTATACACTGGTAAAGAGTCAAATGGAGGAGAGGCGTATCGAACTACGACCTCTGATATATTGGCTATATGCATTTTCACGGCGCTTAAACATTTACTACCACGGTTTTAAAACATAAAGCAAATCAACTCTTTCTTTCTTGCAAAAGCAGAAATTGGGACAAAAGTAAATGGCTCTATATAAAATTCAAGCCTGTTACTGGAGGTTACGTACACTGTAAATCGAAACGTTAAACTTATAAACACCACTTGAACACCAAAATGCAACAGATATTGAACGCGTCCATTTGTTCAAAACATGTTCTAAACTATAACACCTGATGTTTAAATAGGAGCGCCTTTAGAACACTGGTGTTCAGTAAGTTTATGGCATGTGTTATATACTTGAACGCTTAAAGTGTTTAGAAATTTTACGTTCGGGACGTTCAAATCCAATGCAACAAATATTGAATACCTCGAACATGTTTAATGGATAGGCGTATATATTTTGATCACTAGTTGAACATTTAATCTTTTCGATAGAACATACAGGCGTTCAACTAGTTTATGCGTTCAAACTGCAAGTGTTCAATAACAAGGGTTGTGGTCCATATACAGTATAACCTGCTTTAACAGCCATCTGCTATCAGCGGTCATCTGCTGTAAGTGGTCAATCTGGCTTCCTCCCAATGAAAATCACTCTATGTTGAACCTGTCATAAGCAGCCACCTGCTGTCTGTGGCCAGTGGTCACCCATTTTCTAACAAATTCACGGTCACGGTCAATTAAATTTTAGAATTAACTAAATGTCACCATCATTGTATATGGTACATACATGTGAAAACCCACCCAGTTGAGTCTTTAAACAGTCTAAATTTATCAACTATGAGTCACCACATTAAGTAAAACTTCAAATATACACTTCACTTGTGTCCCTTTTTGTAGATCATTTAATAAAGAACTGTATGAATTATTAACTATTCAGATTGAACTTATCAAAGCATTTTTATCTGAACCTGGTTTAAGTGGTCACCTGCTGTAAGCAGCCAATTTAGTCACTTCCCTTCACTGGCTGCTTAATGCAGGTTATACTGTATACAATAAAACCTTTCTTTTTTTCATTTCTACTAGCAACTTATAGAAAGAATAAATAAAACGTAAAACAAAAATACTTTGTTTACCCAGCTAGACTAAATTGATACCCATGAATTTGTAACTAACTTTTAATGAAATATCCATAAGTTTTAAACATAACAATTGTAGACTAAATACAACACTGCTCTATTTTTTTTAAAAGTTACTTTTCCATTTTTAAATGCATTCCATGGTATACATTACAATAAGATTGTCGCCAGATTTGATTTTTATAGATAAAGAGACCTGATGGCATATCACTTTAAGTGAAAGATATAAACATATCTTGTATGTTTTAAACCACCTGAATATTTTGATACAATAGAGTTAAAGCAGTGTTGCATTCACTGGACCATATAGTATAATATATACAAAATATTAAAGCTGCAATATCAAGACTATATATCCTGTACAGAGGAGACAGGACTGCAAAATAAATATAAGCAGTTTTTCTGATATCATTTATAAACAGATGCATTTATGTTGTATTAATTAACCGAAAAAAGTGTCTATTTCAACGTATAATATATTTCAACAATATTCATTACATTCCAATTGAAAGTTGATCAAAACTGGAAGTAGAATTGGAAAGTTATTTACAAAAATGAATCACAAACTGGTTAAAATAGAGTCTTTTGAAAGATAAGTAAATGTAATAAATCGCGCAATAAATGCAAAATATTTCCAAAACAGGAAATAGCTTTTTTTCTTTTGAATCATAGAATTTTACTGAATTTCAATTTCTTTTTTTATTTGTAAGCAGTTTAAAAAGTAAACGTCCTAAAAGGATTTAGATACATCTTTTCTGTATCAGATTGTGTGTTTCATAGTTTTGTAGGTTGAATACATTTAAGCAGCGGCCATTTTTTGTAAGGTACGTCAAAAAAAGGCAAAAAACCCCTTCCCGATTGGGAAATATTTGGACTTTTGTTGCACGATCGGGAAGCACTGAAGGAGAATCTCCTTGTTTCAGGAAAGGGAAGTATTCCCTACTGCTCACGTTTATTGAACTTTCAGGTTTATTTGTACATAATTCAGATGTTTATAAACAAGAAATGTCTTTAAAAAAGACAAACGGCGTCGATTTAAAAACAAGAGGGCCCAAAGGGCCCTGGGTGCTCACCGGAGGAAAAGGTCAAAGGTCACAGAAGAGCCATTTACAGAGGACCACTAATGTTAAAACCTATTTTTTGACCCAGTGACCTACTTATCCAACCAATCAGACCTATTTGAACAATTTTGGTAGGGAACCACCCACGGACCATTCCTGTTGAGTTTAGGCAAATTATCATTAGCGGTTCAAAAGAATATGTTGTTTGAACTTTTCCTTATATAATTCAATGTAATATTGTGATTCATGGGGTGGGGTCAATTTTGACCCAGGGGCATAATTTGAACAACTGTGACGGAGGACCTCTTGATGATGTTATATACCAAATATGAAAGCTCTAGGCCTTGTAGTTTCAGACAAGAAGATTTTTGAGAATTGCATTGTGAAAACCTATTCATTAATGCTACAAAACAAAAATTATGAATTTATTCTTAAGGTTCTGGAACTGTAATGGTGACCTTCCACAATTCTTATACTGATATTGTTTCTTGAATCTATACTATTAAAGACATTGAATGCTGAAATTTTTAAGAAATTTACCGTTTGTAACTTAAGTTATGTGCATTTTTATAACGTGACCCTTCATTTTTAGAAAGACCGTAAATTGTGCTGGGACAAAAGGTGAAAGAAATTTTTTTTCAAATTCTGCTGTTTTATTTCCAAGTTTTAATCCATTTTCTTGTTATACAGTCATGTAATGACAAATCAGAGCAACCAGGTTACACTTTGGACAAATACATATAAATATACAGAGATTTGCATACATGTACCCCCAAGCAAAAATCCGAGTTTTTGAGAATGTTAAAAAATTTACCCTATCTTTAAAAGCAAATATCTCAAGTTAGAAGTTAGTTAGACACATGCAACTAGTTTTTTTTTCTGCAGTATTAACTGTCCATATAATGAAAAATTTAAGAAATTTTACCGTTTCTAAAAATTTTTATAAGAAATTGTATTAGATTACTGTGCTGAAACTGCAAGAGATTTTATAGAGAAAAATAACGTCAAAATGGTCAATTACAAATAATACTACTTTATACAAATATATCATCTAAAATTGGTATTTGAGATGGAAAATGTATGTTAAACTCTGCACTATCATATAAAAACCTTCTCTTCCATTGCTTTTTGGCAAGCTTGAGGGGACTATTTGGGGATTAAACTTGTACCAGCTATGTTTTCTGCTGTTGTCGTTTTTTGCACTAACAGTTGGACACTAGAGTTAGTAATGTTGGCATATTATGTGCCTTAGCTTTCAAATTATGCTGTTTATTGTATTGTTTTTTATAATTAGAATATGATGATATTAAAAACAGAAAATGTGCAACGATTTTGTCTTTATATGCTGACTTTGGTACGATTATTTGTGAGAATTCGTCAATAAATCAATATAAGTTAAACATTCTTTCCAGTTTATCGATATTTGTGTAGTTTATTTTACCTTTGATCATTTTTAGTACACAAAATAGATTAACAATCAAAACCCCATTTTGCCCCAAATTCTCCGTTTCGTCCATTTCGCCTCAAAATCTCCATTTCGTGTTTCAGTCATACCCAATTTACATCGCAAAAAAAGATGAAAAAAAGTATTTTACACCTGTACAAACAGAATCAACGCAAAAGTTATGATCCACTACGGCTTTTCATTGTTTTTATGTCGATAAACCATCATTTTTACGATAACTAACTACGATCACGCTGTAGAGCGTCTGGTTTCGCCATTTTCGGAAAATGCGTTACCCTATGACTTCTGGAAAAACCCACGTCACGTGGTGAAAATTTCTAAAAATAGCAATTACGAAACTTGACGAAGATAGTTAATCGAAAAAAAACCGGATTGTATCGAGTGTCGAGTTTACCGAAGTAAGTTACAGTTCCAGAACCTTAAAAGTTACGTATCAATAACTCTGCAGATTAATAAATATATGTGGAGCTGTGACTCTCAAAGTGTAAACCCCGGAAACTGGATGCAGTGAGGCTAACTTAATAATCATTGGGTAATATGTCAGACTTTTTACTAGAAACCGGTTCACATCTGGAGACGTAATTCATTCTACCCATAAAATATTGTGTTTGACACGTAACTTTTTATTGTTACAATATAAAAAAACACTTTGGAAAGCAATAGAAGACTACCCCAAAAAAATAATCTACGAACGAAGCAAAATTTCGTAAAACACTGCATTACAATAGTGTGGCCTTTATTTTTTCGCGCTTGTCAGGGCCATCCAATCGAAGAGGGGATTTTCTCTGTTTCCCCCGTACGTCATTTTCAGTGCTTATAAAATCATCCAATAGAACGGCGGATTTCCGAAATCCCCAGACATACGTCATTATACAGAAATGTAGGTCAAAATCCAGCTTAGACAGCTACGCCGAAAAAAACCAATAACACAATTCTGTATTCAGATGATTCTGATCCTTTCAGTGTTCTAAGGCAACAACGTTACATCAACTATCTTCCAAAATCGATTATCTGTGAAAATGAGGAGAGACATTTGTTCAGTGGAACCATAGGCGTTCGGTACGGTTCCTAGTCTAAATCACTTAAGTACATGTATTAATATAATAGTTATTGTGTTTTCATAGAATGAAATGGCTTTGTTTCGGAACTGTGCCGGACGCCTATCAGAGGAACTTGTCGTCCAAATCATCTCGATGAGGATACTGGACTATATGATGTTTAAGAATTGTGAAGTTTGTAAGTTTTGATGTATATATGTCAAATGTGAATAGCCAGACATTCCTCCTTGTTGGGGGAATGTGTTCCTTTTGGTTACAAGTCAAGAATGTAATAGTGTGTAACAATGCTCTGGTCAATCAATACGACAAAATAGTTTAAAGAAATGATGGAAAAGTTCTTAGTATATTTGTACTTAATTAGACACCTGATGATGTCATTTCACGTGGAGAAGTGTTCTTGTAGGACTAAATGATTACGCCAAATTATCATAAAATATAAAAAAATGATAAGATAATTTGATCACGACGTTATAAAAGAACACGATTTGTCGTCTTAAAGTAAAACGACATAGCTACATAATAACGTATTTTGTAAAAACTGGTATGTTGACTTTATTCGTTGTTTACGGTATTATGACTTGCTATAGGTCGACATGCCGGATTTTACAGTCTTGTCATTTTCTGTTACAGACAACAAGTACAGATCATGACAATAATGATTTTCCCCAATTTCATCGCGACTTATGTATATAATCATGACACGTCGACATACATTATGACAATATTCGTTGTTGGTGGCGGTTTTTCGACAATTTAAAATAGTTTGAAGTCGACATGAATATATTATGTAGGCATCTACATGTAATTCAAGACGACATTTGATATCAATTACGATTTCCGTCAAATTTTGACCTGCATCTAAACGAGCCTCGTGTCATGGATTCCAACACTGGTAAGATTTCCAAACTTTTTTATTTTGGTTCCCTTTATATGCTTTGAACGGAGATCTCTGTCTTACAACACTATAATAAAGTATTGATTAATTTCCATCTTTTGAGAAGCCAAAAGTTGGAGTGAAGAAAAATTTGTCCTTCTCTCACTTGTTTAAATTGTGCATGACTGTTCATGAATGAATGAAGTTGATTAATTTTAAGTCGCCACCGGAAGTCCCATTTGGGCGACTATACACTGGTAAAGAGTCAAATGGAGGAGCGGCGTATCGAACTACGACCTCTGATATATTGGCTATATACATTTTCACGGCGCTTAAACATTTACTACCACGGTTTTAAAACATAAAGCAAATCAACTCTTTCTTTCTTGCAAAAGCAGAAATTGGGACAAAATCACAAACTGGTTAAAATAGAGTCTTTTGAAAGATAAGTAAATGTAATAAATTTTCATCAAATTTTACTGTCGTCGCTATTATTTCGGCCCATACGGAAAACAAGTACATTGTTTAACAAATTCAAATAAAGATATTCACATGAAATTTTGTACCAGTACCATTCAAATTGAAATAAATGTGTTTCTATATGATTTTGAGGTAAATTACGCTCACAGACTGTTTCACAAAATAATGCATCTGCCATTTTTAACCCCATTTTACATCAGCTAAAGTCATATTTTCGGTCATAATTGCAACAATTTTTTGTCAAAAACTTCAGAAACATTCACAAGTTGCATGGAAGACATGTGCAAAAACATAAATCAAGTTTTTAAACTCTGGAATAGTTTGTACAGCCTACTTCAGCCAGTTATAGACAGTGACGACCGTGAAAATAAAAAAAAACACTTTGTTACAAATCCCTTTTATATAGAATCCCTGCATTTATCTCTTTACTTACTTTTTTCTAAATGTGTGGTACATAACCCCCAAAAACGGTACAAATG
Source organism: Mactra quadrangularis (assembly GCA_025267735.1). Classification (NCBI taxonomy): domain Eukaryota; kingdom Metazoa; phylum Mollusca; class Bivalvia; order Venerida; family Mactridae; genus Mactra; species Mactra quadrangularis. Next base: position 34,209,737 of record CM046308.1, on the reverse strand, counting down.
TGGTATGTGTCCTCCCCAAATTCCCAACTGATTTTTATGAGTACTCTCCCTTTTAAAAAAAACATCATTTGCATTTTCAGATAAAATCATGGACGCGGGAGACAACATCGCTTTAACTGATGTACGTATTTTGCAGTAAATCTAAACCCAAACATTTTCTAATTTATGTACGTAACCAAAGAACTTGTAAAGAAACTTCACTTAATATGTCCTTGATGTTATTAAAATCTATTCTGAACCAGGTATATATAAAGAATTAGTAACGATTCGCCACACAAACGATTCGCCCCAGAGTATTTGATCACAGACACTTGCGGTTATGTGCGTGGCTCCCCTTCTTGATCCGAACCAAACATGGCCAAAAAGATCAAAGGAAAAGTCACATTAGTACCATTTGTGAGAACGTCCGTCCGTCTGTCTGTTAGCAATTTGTTTCCGTAGCATGACGTAAGTTCCATTTTGCCCACAATATTCAAACTTCATAGGATGATTGTCCATATTAGGTAGAAGACCCCTATTAATTTTTGGGTCGCAATGCTAAAGGTCAAGGTCACTATAACCTTAAAATTGAAAACAGTTTCTGGAGTATAACTTAAGTTCCATTTGGCCCACAGTGTTCAAACTTCATAGGATGATTGTCCATATTAGGTAGAAGACCCCTATTGATTTTGGGGTCAAAAGGTCAAAGGTCAAGGTCACTATTACCTTAAAACTGAAAACAGTTTCCGGAATATAACAGAATTTCTATTTGGCCCACAGTGTTTAACTTGAAGTGACAAACAGTATTTGTTTAGGGCAATAAGGTTTTGTCTCAAGCTACAGTCTTATTGCACCTATTTTTGTTATTTTTATGTAATCTGAGTGGGCAAGAAGATTTTAGGCTAAAATTTTATATCTACAAATTTATGCACAATACAGTTTGTATTAGTACGGGGGCCAGAGGGGTCCACCGTGCACCCCCCTCTAGACTTTTTGCCACTTATGCTAAATTGTTCCTTAGGGTCCACTGAATCAGAATCTGCGTTGTTCTCAAAAATAAACTCTTGCGCACTACCTGAAATGTCACAGTTTCTATGGCAACCCCTTGTTTTTTATCGACATTGTTTGTGTTTGTAAAATCATTAATAACTTGAACAAGCATTAAGCTAGAATAATATAATTAGTGTCATATCAAAGCTAAGGCACTGACCTTTAGAAGTATATGTAACACTATCCGCTAAAATACAATTTAATCCATGGAATTAACCGAAAACATGAAAAGAATGCTGAAAAATATTGATCTTTTTTCAATTACATGCATATCTTTTAATTTTCAAACCCTATTTTTGAGAAATAATACATTTATTTTGTTACAAAATATTTAAGAAAGGTCTACTCTATCATATTCAAAGTTATTTTTATGACAGAAGTTCTATTTATGTATGTTAAAACCATTGCCATAGCAACCGCTATTTTCAAGTCAGAACTACTATTTGGTGATTTAACTTGATTTTTTTTGCTCAAATCTAACGATATAATTGTAACATTGATATTAAATGATATCTGAGACTCACATCTTTAATACTATTGCTGTTATCAATAAATTCAGAATCAATACCTTCATAGATATTGTTAAGAAATGTTAATCAAAGCGCTGAAAGCACCGATTTTGTTTTCGATTTGACAGTATTAAAGTGATTCACATGTCATAACGTTTGAAGACGGTGGTTATTGTGCAGTGGTGGTCTATTGAATGAAGAAATAATATAATAAGACTAAAGAGACTCTTCTTGTTTCGTTTTTGCTTTTACTGAAATAAAATTATGTTGGAATATGATTTTGTAAATTGGATTTTACGCTGCACATCATTAATTTTTAAATGGTTATTTTCGGGCACTATGTATTTGTAATATTACTTTTCTGTTGGCTATAAAAGTATATTTGATGCCAAATAAAGAATATGCTATGCTATGCTATGCTATTTACTAATTTAACCAACTTTCCTGAGCATACTAATCTGTTTAACTTCTACAAATTTATCCTAACTTACAAGTTTGTTCATATAAACACAGGCAAGTCTTCGACCAAAGCGAAAAATACCTGTACATTGACATGTCAGTTTAATATAAAATTACCATAAAAATAATACTGCAGTATATCAAACGTGATATTATAGTCATTTAATATATAGACATGTGGTATCATACATTCATATGATACTTAAGACATATGTTAGCTGTAAAGCATATGGATAATTTTATAGCATCTTAAGCTTATTTTTTCCAATTTTAAAGCTTTTTGTATATAATATTACAAATTTATATTTTAGCAAAGGAAGTTGTAAGTATCTAATCTATACTATTAAATTTGCGAGTTTCCTGTTTTGTGGAAGAAACTGCGCAGCTTTGAATAAATCTTTTGTTTGTCACTGGAGCACCTATATACCGGCATATCAAGTTGACAATTCTTTTTTGACAAAGCCTCTTGATATTTGCAAAAACAGCCAAACATCAACAAAAATAATGGGTTTTTTGTGTCTAAAAATAGTTCTAGATAAAACTAAAAATAGACACGTCAAACCAAACTCCCCGCAGCGGTAATCTCCCTTTATCAAATCAATAATCACTGTAAAATTCCAGTTTGATTCTCGACGTGAAGTAAAATATTTCTGATATTTTCTGAATCGAATGTAATCACATGACTGTAACTGCTGTATTATCATGGGGAATCACCCAGAATACGTGCAACCTTCTTGCCATTTTTTGAATATTCACAAAGCATGTGTTCTTTGTTCTCGAAATAATACCCATAAACGGCATACTCACGCATTCTTTTTACACATGCCTGTTTCGAGGAACAGTTTCGAGAACTGTCATTACCTAAAGCCCGTGCTTGCACGGGCTCCCATCTAGTTTACCTTAAAATTTGTGGTATAATGTATGGCTCACTAATCTTATTTTTACGGTTAGAAATTTGATATGAACCTCAAAAGTTACGATTCATACCGAGACTTTTACAGTCACTATACCTAACTTTTAAGGTCAATAGGAAATACATTTTTGTATATAGAAAAGTTTACTTATTAACTGGGTTCTCTCTAGCTCTGGTTGTTATTTTTCTTGTCTTTGGTTATGTCTTTCTTGTAGTTTATCGTTATAACTGGGTTAATGTGAGTGAAATAAATTTGTAAGAGACATATGGACATAAAATAATGTATAAATGGTGGCATCGGACAAATCAAAACCTCCAGTATGATAGTAGAAAATTGGTAACACAGTGGTGGGATTTCTAAATAATTTCGCAATATGTACCAAGCTGAATTATTAAAGCTTTGATTTCAGTAAGAATAAGTTCAATTAATTTAAACATGCTAGGATCAATAAGGAAACTATGTAGGGATTTTAATATTTCTTCATTCTGAATTTGAATATATGATTTTAATAAAATGTTCATTCTGTAATGACATGAAACTCGTCTCCTTATATATGACAATTTATACAGACATGTAGGTGTGGATCTTTGTTTGTTCCATCTAACATTTTCAAAATGTAGTCTATGAGAACACAGTTTAAGTCTATAGCCACAAAATATCTAAATCTTAAATGTTGAAATGTTTTTGAATATGACTAAAACTAAAATTTGATATATTCTTGTAAAATAATGCTCTACTTGAATTAGCTAACCTATGTTCAAACTTTGCATTAAATTATCATATAGTATGTGTTTAACATTGCTTAAGATATATGAACATTACCAATATCTTGAAAAGTACATGCATAATAAAAACCAAGGATAGGACAAAAATGAATTCAACAAAGAACACAAGTTGGGTTTATTAGAGTACAAATCTCTGTTGTTTTAATTTATATCAGTGTGCAATAATTTTACCCAATAGTTTACTATAGTGTTAAAATAGCGAATTGTTGGAAAATTCAACCTCCAAAACTCACTGTGATTAAAATCATTTTTTTGAGTATTATTGTTTTATCCCGAGTAACCTTTCACAGAAATGTAAATGAACTCGTTCAATGGAGTTTCCTTGGACGAATCACCAACTTTAAAGTTTAACTTTAAAATACCTAAGTTTGGCCAACAAAACAATTTTAGTATTAGAGAATGACCCCCCTTGATGAGAAAACTACACCAAGGTATGTAAATTGTTCAACAATATCCAGTTCATATCATTTTAATAGAATTTAGTATTTTCTGAAATCCTGCCTCTTTTTTTGAAAATCATAACCTTAGTTTTACTAGTGTGTACCACTGATTTCCATAACTTACAATAATCTTCAAAAACGTGTATACTTAGTTGTAACTCCTCTTTACAATTAGCGAAAATAACTATGTCGTCAGCATATAAAATGAAAATATGTTAAACATATCAACTTTTATACTAGCAAGACCATTACTAATAAGCATATCCTCGATTTCATTAAAAAAGTGCAAATAAGATAGGCGTAATACAGTATTAAGTACAAATGTATGTGATTTATTATACAATGTTAAACAAAGATATTATCAAATGTTTCTTATTACTGTCCAGCCAGTCGAACGGTTATTAAGAATTCTTGTAAATAGTTTTCTTAACAAACTCAATGAAGTTTCGACCCTGAAAATGTTTACTTCATTTATACTGCCATGTTTGTGTAGAAGTACAACAAAACCCTCAGACTAACTTCTTGAAAAAATATCCATCTTTAAATTTTTTTATCAAAAAGAGATAATATGTATAGATACAAAGAATGCCTTCCATGCAAACAGCACATGTCAGGGCACCTGAGTTATTACTATACAATTGTATTATAGCTAAGTTTAAGACAAACCAGCTGATGCGTTTCGCAATGTTGATATGGGAGCATTACCACCTTGTAACAAGTGTTTAGTACAGCAAATCAAGAAATTTGATAACCTGGTAGCTATTCAGAAAAATGTCCACAATACTAATCCTTACATACCTCCCGTTTCAGAATAATTTGGTCAGACGAATAATGATGGGTATCTTGAACCTTCATGTTTAAAGGAACGTTCTTCAATCTCAGCTGGGCGATACCCTAGATAACGCTTATGCTGACGAAGAACAAGATAAAGATATATCTACAGATGTTGAATTAGATAAACTCATGGAGTGGATAGATGTATTAAACTATTGTTAAGATATTGGACATGTGTAAATACGCATATAAAATAATAGGTTGTGTATTTTCTATTCGTTGGCGTTTGTCAAATCATGCGGTTTAAGGTTCAGCCCCGGTTTTGGCTGGTCATGGTCCTTGAAAAATTGCCTTATGGCCTTTAATCCGCAATATGTAGCGAAGTTACCAGCTCCTTAGGTAGGGAAGGTAGACACTTGTTAGAATATGGTCCAGGAAAACTTTATAAACGAGTTTGTTGATGTAAACTAATGAACAAATATTACGCATATGTTGATTTTGGTTTTACGACTCATTGTTATATAGTTTGGTTACTCTTTTATTAATACAAATATTTTACTTTAACAGTCACTGAGTAAATAAAAGTATCAGGTTTTGACAGTGCTATGCATTTGACACGTAAGGATAAGATGCTAAACCGATTAATGTTAAAGAAATAAGTCCGGGAAAGTTGGTTAAAAAAGTCTGCCGCCGCACATAACCTTTTAAAAAGTAATGATATACAGCGTAAAATCTAGATTACAAAATCATATTCCAACATAATTTTATTTCAGTAAAAGCAAAAACAAAACATCAAGAGTCTCTTTAGTCTTATTATATTATTTCTTCATTCAATAGACCACCACTGCACAATAACCAAGGTCTTCAAACGTTGTGACATAATACTGTCAAACCGAAAACAAAATCGGTGCTTTTAGCGCTTTGATTAACATTTCTTAACAATATCTATGAAAGTATCGATACTGCATTTATTGATAACAGCAATAATACTAAAGACATGAGTCTCGGGTATCATTTGATATCAATATTGCAATCCTATCGTTAGATTTGAGCAAAAAATAAAGTTTAATCACCAAATAGAAGTTATTACTTGAAAATAGCGGTTGCTATGGCAACGGTTTTTACATACAAAAATAGTACTTCTGTCATAAAAATAATTTTGAATATGAATGAGTAGACCTTTCTAAAATATTTTGTTACAAAATAAATGTACTATTTCTCAAAAAAGGGTTTGAAAATTAAAAGATATGCATGAAATTTAAAAAAAATCGATATTTTTCAGCATTTTTTCATGTTTTTCGGTTAATTTCATGAATTAAACTGTATTTTAGTGGATAGTGTTGCATATATTTCTAAAGGTCAGTGCCTTAGCTTTGATATGACACTAATTATATTATTCTAGCCTAATGCTTGTGTAAGTTATTAGTGATTTTACAAACACCGACAATTTCGACAAAAAACAAGAGGTTGCCATGGAAACTGTGACATTTCAGGTAGTGCGCAAGAGTTTATTTTTGAGAACAACGCGGATTCTGATTCAGTGGACCCTACGGAACAATTTAGCATAGGTGGCAAAAATACCTGTCTGACAAATCAGAATTAGTTTTCTCTTAAATTTGATTTCTTATATTTTTTAGAGTTCCACCAGCTCCACCTCAAGTAGTTGTTATGAACCCGTTATTAGAGGTAGGGGAAGACGAGGGGGTAAAGACAGTCATTGTATAAGGGTGACAGGTGAAGGAAGTGACCGTGGAAGGGGCAGGGGTAGAGGAAAAATGAAGCAGACAGGTGCTTTCCATTTTGAAGATGATGAAATGGACAGAATGAAACATTTAAGAATGATGAGAAAGAGATGGCTGATGTAAGTTCATAAAGACTTTTCAGAACGGGAATGTGTCTGTAAAGGGCCACTGTTATATAATGAAAAAAGCCCTGGACAAGTACTAATGTATCATTTACATCTCAGTTTTAATAGTGTTTGAATGGTTTTATATGATACAGTACCTCCAATATGTTTTTGTAATGTATTTTTTTTAACTTTGAATATTATCTAAATGGTCAATCTATCTTTGTCAGTTTTTTTGTTTACTTGACCAAGATACTTAGAAAGTAATATTTAGTTCCAGTAAGATTCTTATGTCAGTATTCTTTTTCTAGCACTATGTACAGGTATAACTGCTTATGAATCATGAAGTAACATTTGTATTTTTATAATATCATGTAAGTCCATGAACCTAGACAACCACTTTCTGATTTGGGCAACATGAACTGATATCACTATAGTTGAATGGTTCAAACCATGTACCTTATATCAATATGATAGGAACACACTTTATTCTTGCTTTTATGAAAAATTGGTTGAAGTAATTCATGAATTAAAGTGATGTAAATTTGAAATGAAATTTGATTTTTACAGGAGTTTGTTGACAGTTTGACGGCGGAGGGGTGTAGGAAGATACTGAAATCCGTGATGCAGAAAACCCCAAATTTAATTTTAACAGTGGCTGCTGAGATGCAGAAGGAAAGTGGGCCAAGTGAAGATCCAAAGGTGCCAGACCAGCCAGAATGGTGTATTTGCAGAAGATGTCGGGAAATGCCCTCAGATGTGTCTCGTGTGTGTTGTAACATGAGACCATACCTTTGTCATAGCAATATGCCAGTAAGTATTTTCCTTATATATGACTCATTGCAATAGAATACTATTGCGCCAGTAGCATACCCTGTTAAAATTCCACCATAATACTATGAATAAGCTTCTAATAAGGTTTCACAAAAGGGGAAAATAAAACGCAGAATTTGTTTTTAATCCTAATGGTCATTTGCCTTGTTTGGTAATTAGATTTACTGAATACCAGATATGTACTGAATATGAAGAGTGTGTTAGTTGAAAGAAGCAAATATGATCTGACTATCAATAGTTCCGACAGCTTTATAATGTAAATGTGAGAGCAGTAGTTCACATGTAGAAATGCACTTTGGAATCAAGATTATTTGGTTTTGAAATATACAAGGGCACTGCTAAATTCCTTGAGCAAGAAATTTACGAGCAATTGCTTCTCTTCTCCAATGTCTAGATAAGTTCCTGCTAGTGTGGTTTATTTTTTGTTGTGCCATTTGTCACCTGCACAAAAGTATTTCCTCCTCAAGAAAATTTATGGATAACTATTAGTAGCCTGATAACCAGGAGTAATAGATGATACATGAGTGATGCATTTTCTGTAGACAATTTTTTAAACCTTGAAGACAATTGTACCTTTATTTGCATTAAAAAAACTATCAATATCGTGTTTACCATTTCAGGAAATAGATTTATCTATCACTATAGAAGGTGTTCTGCAAATTCAGCAGTTGTATAGGAATGATATGTTTAGACGTCTTGCTGTCACAGAAGAAGACATAAATGCCAGTATGAGACATGTCGCTTATGGGCAGTACATTTTATTTCATTTTGGAAAGTTGGGACAAAGCGTCAGGAGACCAGTCCCATCATGCTGTACCTGGTTTATTCAGGATAAATATCCCGACCCAAACAATTATTTGTTCCCTATGAACCTTCATATTAAAACAAACACCTATGGGACCTGATAGAATAAGTTCTAATATCTCATTATTTGAATTTGTATTGTTACATTGCTGTTTGTTCATGCATAATTGTGACTTGTGTCTTATTCGTTGATCCCAGGCTAAAGTCATTTTAAAGGGATATACAGGCAAAAGTTCAATGTCATATTTCCTGCTTTGAATTACATTTTTATAACTGTGAAGATATAGGACACACTGTTATATTACCTGGCAAAATATTTCTTAATTTTCTTGTAATATTTGGGGTGTTTCCTAAATAGACCCACGTGGGTCAGGTTAGCTAAAAATAGATTATTGGTAATAATAAAGTAATTTGGTGATTACCTCAGTACCCTACTTTCGTTTTCAACAATGTGCATGCAACATGTTTTATTCGTTCAGTTGAATGTTATTACTGACATATTTTATTAGTAAATAATTTCTTACATTCTTAATACTGTTTTAAAGACTTAAGTTGGTTCTATTCTTTTGACACAGTCATTTGTCTGTATATCCCTTTAATGGGAATTGTGTATTAACTGTTGTAAGTCTCAAACTGGCATTTGCAACATTTGTACATGTATTTTAACTGTTTACTACAATGTTCATTCTGTAATTCTTGAGCGCTTACCGAAGTGAGCTCTCTTATATGGAATGCGTTTTGAATATGCATGTTTCTTTTTAACTACTATTGTGTGTACTAGGATGAGATGATACTGATTATCAAAGGACACTTCACATATGTTCATAGTACATATAATCATACTGTTACAAAATGTTTCTTATTGAAATTTGGGCATACTTGAATTTAATCTGTTATAAACTTCATTCGCTTGATTGTTATTGAAAATTATTGATGAAATATTTGTATCTCTTGCTGTGATTGAACAATTGACAGCTATTTATTCATTTTGTATTTGAAAACACATACATGTAAGAAGGACGACATTATTTTAAATTTGCTTATTTGATGGCAAGATTTATTATTGGCAATTTCTATTGTTTGAAATCTTGTATTTTAGATGATTTGGTGTATACAATACTAGTGATTGACAGTGGTTGAGAAATCGTGCACTTCAATTGCTCTGCTTCTTCAATAATGATATCAGCATTAAATGATTTAGTTTATTTGCTACCATTTTCATTCATTTATGGTATTAGTTGCTTGTATCATGAAATATTTATATCAGTAGTAAGTACAATTATATTCTGAAAACATTTTGTTGCTGATATGGACAAACTACCTATACAAATTGTTTTTTTTACTTGTCATGCTATGGTTAAGTGTCTATTGAATTATGCTTTTAGTACCCACTGAGCCATGTTATGTTTTTCTATTTCAAATAAAGTAATTACTGACATAGTTGTTCTTAAAACCAGTTTGTATGTTTATTTATTTTGTTCAATCACCTCAAAATACTTGTGTGCACGTCTTATTCTTAAATTGATTGTCATTTTCTGTAAAAAAATAAAAGGCAGATGAACTTAATGAACAAAAATGTATTTTTTATTAACCTTATCCAGAAAAGAAATTGGAGATTCAATTGTTAATGTAGCTGCTTGACACAATCTACCTATCCTTGTGATATATGCATGTATTTGCTGTTTTAAAAACAAATTATGCATTAAAGCTACAGTCAAACATGGTCACATAAATAAACTTTGCATAGCATAGGATTACAGAAGTCCATAGCCAAGTCTGTTTTATGATGTAAGGACTTCTTTTTTTATATAGCCATGCAAATCAAACCAAGGAATTCACGAGTATGTTTATCTTCTACAAATTGACCTGAGGCTAATTAATGTACCATACTAGAGCAGATAAAATGAATTTACATGAAAAATAAAGTGTTCCTGGTGTCGGGTAATTTGCACAAGGTGAATACCTGCAGAATTTTTATGACTTGCCTGAAATGCATTATACATGTAGACTTCTTCTGTTATACTTAAAGCCCAGCTAACAACTGTTGCTATGCATATGAGGAAAAGGACAGTTGTTTATAGAGGATGGTATTCTTAGTACATAGGCATCCTAGGAATTATACTATTGCCCTCATACTTCGGACTGTAACAAATGAGCGCATAAATAAAAACAATGTTTTGAAATAACAAATCAATAATGTAAAGCTTTGGTGTGATTGGGAGTCAGAGGCTTATGTTCAAACTTAGAGCAGCACATTTATAAACATTTTACTAGGTGCCCTTAAGCTTAGGAATACAAGTTTTCCTAGCTTTGGAAGTGAACAAGGCACTGCATTACTAGTGCGATAAAAACATTCAAGATAAACAACCAAATGCCATTTTTTATTTGGTTAATATTGCTAATGAAGTATTAAACACAAATGTAATAAAGATGTAAAAGAATTTAAGCAATGTCATTGACAGGGTGTATTTTCTTCTTAATCCAAACTCTTAATCCCCACTAGTCCCTGCTCTGGATTTAAGTCTTGGTTCTCTTGATTTCACATGCTCTTTAGTATGGGGTGGAGGAGTTGGAGCGATAGTCTCTGCAATATTGGCTGGGTCTGAAGAAAGGCTCTCAATAGGATCTCTCAATTTCTCCAAACCTAAACAATATGAAGAAATGATGTCCAACAATAATTCTTGAATGTAGTCATATTGCTTCTTTTCCTTCGCCGGTTTTACAATCCACTGATTGGCTGCTTTTGAAAAAGCCATGTTGAAGCTGAAGATGAAGAAGTATTATAAACTTTCCACAAAGAAAATGAGTTTATTGCATTTTAAACAAGCTTGCTTAGAAAAGAGGTATGATCTCTTACTTAGTGACAAACAATCTGCATTATTAATTCAACATTAGCTGTTTATGACCACAGTTCAAAAACCTTCAACAAGTGTATAAAAATGAATAATTTGGCAATTTGTAATGGCCTCTTAATTACATGTATGTACATTATTGTGATGTTATCACTTCTTTTTTATGTTTTCAAATACCTAAGTTAGTTCTTTTCTTGTTATTTCATCATGCAAAAAATTACATCAATTACAATGATAATCAGACAGACAAAAAATGGCAAATTGCCAAAGTGACCTCTACATTCTGTCTAAAATTCTTTTTGGGAGCAGAATCATTGGGGTGCAATTAGTCCAAAAATGAGCAAGTAACATATGATTCACTAACCACTGTTCACTATTTTTGTTATATTTATATGGTCTATCAAGGTGCATCATATAATCAGTGGCTGCCAACTGACATCTAGCTTTATACACACCATACCTGCTCAAATAAAGTATTCATCATAACTACATTGTGATACATTTTACTATGAAATCAGCTGAGCATGCTTAACAAAAGGTCAATATCTACACTATATCGAGATCTAAATGTAATTAAGTGTGTACAAAAGGGGACAACACATCAACGTCACTTTTCTTAACTTTAAATGAAATTTCATTGTCAGTTGAATAACAAAAACGACAGACAGGACACTGGACAGCAGTAGATCTTAGGAATCAGCATGATATTATTTTACATAAATGTTCATGTATTCTAATGATATGTCTAATGAGGCAACTGTTAGTGGGCATTCAACTATACATGTTTATTAACGTTAGTACAGGGCATTGGTATCTTATTGTAAAGCATAAGCACTTACGTAAAAGACTGTCTCTTTGCAGCATACATAAGTAAATGACTGATAAATGATTCCAATTCAGATGTTGTCCTGAAATATGTAAATTGAATGTTGCAATATTAAAATATAAAAGTTAATAAATGAATTACTTCATAATTATTAACCTCACAGTTTTACTAGAACATTTATGGCATACTTTCTTATACACTTATTTTAACCTGCTTAAATTAAACTTCAATAAGTATTAATCAATATGGAGTCCACTCCTAATGCAATAATAATGATAGTAATGTTGACATCAAAATAATCAGCTGCTAATTAAAAGGAAGCAGTATTTAAATGATTCTCGATTTTTTTACCTCAGAATATTCATGATGCCAATGAAGAATTGCTGCAGTAAATATTATACACAAGAAAAACATATTCTCTGAATAACACTTCCTGTTAAACTTTACTGGTATCATATTGCCTTAGTAAAAATATGTTCAATTATTGAACATGTACTGGTATATAGTTTACAATTCATTGAAGTTATACACAGAGATTAAATATAAGTAAGAACAACATACTTGCATCTTATATTTAATTTTAAAGCCATATTACTATATGCTGTAAAGCAATTGTAGAGCGCAACTTATGAGTAAGTTTTATATGTGAAAAAACTTACTTACTGACATGTCACATAATATCGCATAGTTGATAGAAACCTGGCATTTAACAGAACTTTTTCCAGGGCTATGATATCAGGGCCACTTGGATTTAACCACTCTTTATTTCTACTAGCAGAATCCAGTTCTCCATGATCACATTGATCAAGTGCCCATACATGTTTGTCGGTACAGTGATTTAATAGTTCAAGCAGTTTGACCTGTTTGTAAAAGAAGGACCATATACAGGTAGATGTGAATATCATACTATAACCCTAGTAGGTTAATATATGCGTATATACATTATAATTAAAATTCTGCAAACTTTTGAAGGAAGCTACAGTAAAAATTGCCAACTTTGGTATAACATGTATAATATTGGACCAAAATTACACATGCTAATAAATGTAGGAGAGATACCATAGAAACAAGAGCCGATCATACTGAGTGGGGCTTCTCAAAAATACTTAGTAAAAAGACCATCGTAAATCGATGTCATATAATTAGCAGTTGAAAGTCATATTGATAATAGGCATAACTATGATATGATATTCAAGATGATTACAATATTCTACGCAATTCCATGACATTTGGAATCGCTAAGCCAAAAAATGACCAAATTAATAATGTTTATTGTTTTTGACTTGCGAAGAAATTTTTTCATTAGAATTTTTGCGAAAAGCACCACAGGTTTTGGACAGAGAGAAGCAGTTAGTGCTTTAAGTGTTTTCACCAGGTAAATGCGACTGGACTGACATACAGACAGGCATCAGAACGTATAAGACGCGGAACGCGACCTGTACGTTTAAGGAAATTGACAAAGAAGCCAGCGATTATTCGGGGGTCTTTATTTGGGCGGCATGCTTCTAACCATAAAATATATCTAGAAAATCCATCAATGGCTCCGTGAATAGCGACGCCAAAAGGTTTCAGCTTATCGTAACCATCAATGTGTGTAGCAAAGTTTGGACCTTTATTCATATAAGTTCGGCGACGTAAGCGATGTGCAGATCTCAAAGTAACACCTACAGGATCAATAGCCTTTAAGACAAGTCTTGTTGTTTCTTGTGTAATTTTAACATTTGTTGTTGTGTTTACTATTTTCCATATTGTTTTATAACCACAGTCAGCAAATCCTCTGTTATATACAGCACGAATCTCGCGTATTACATCTCGTAAAAGAGATTAAAGCACCGCGTCTTTTCAGTCCTAACCTTCTAAGTGTCCGCTTCATTTGACTTAATTTGACAAAAGTATTGTGCACCAATAATAAGAATCCACATATGTCTAAATGGGAATAACCTGATAAAAAGAAATCAATGCATCTCTCTGTCCATTTTGAAGAACCGCTTCAGTCGATTCGAATAGCGCCAATGCCAAGAAAAGGCATACCTGCATATAAAACAGAAGACATATTATTCAGGGATGTTTATATTATCACAACAGAATGCCTGAAAGTTCATTAGAAATTAGCAATTGGTAGCAGTTTAAGATTAAGCCCACGCCTGTTGTTTCCCATTGTTGTGTCATTGTTACATTCAAGTGGTGGTCTAATCTGTTAGAACTATAAAGTAGGAGCCGACTGTCTGTGCACTTACAACCATTCAGATAATTTATCCAAGTGTTAACAATTATGATTAAGTAAACGTTGCTTTTTCTCTCAATAACAATACTTTCTATAAATTGTGTAGAGGGTGATAATGCATTATAAAAGATTGACAAATACCCCAAAAAAAAACATTTGAAATAAAGATATAGATTAATTAAGAATTTAGTACCTGCATACGTTGCATAACTTCCGTTTTGCCAGACGGTAAGTATCCTATGGGGGTAAGAAGCATTATAAAAAGCAGTTTTTTGTCGTCGTAGGTAAAGCTGTAAATAAATGTTCAAGTAGGGGAAATATATATTCAAGATGCTCGACTATCACGTTAAGTCGACTTATTTCTTTTTGACAGAAATATTTATATAGGAATGAAATTAAAAGATTTTATCAACATGCTTATAAGACCTATGTGAGTCAGGGAAGAAGGATGAACAAATTATGTGGACTAGATGGGAGCCCGTGCAAGCACGGGCTTTAGGTAATGACAATAAAGGGAAATAACCGCTGCGGGGAGTTTGGTCTATTTTTAGTTTTATCTAGAACTATTTTTAGACACAAAAAACCCATTATTTTTGTTGATTTTTGGCAGTTTTTGCAAATATCAAGAGGCTTTGTCAAAAAAGAATTGTCAACTTGATATGCCGGTATATAGGTGCTCCAGCGACAAACAAAAGATTTATTCAAAAAACAGGAAACTCGCAAATTTAATAGTATAGATAAGCTGACATAGCATACGTCGACATGGCATATTTTAAAATAATGTTCCATTAACTTATGTCAGAAAGATAAGTTTACGTAGACAACCGGTACAGTTCATTTTCTTTTGTTATCATAACAAGTCGACTTACCTAAAGTAGACTTAATCATATCATCAGGGTGTACCATATACGTTCCCATAAAAGGGAGATAACACGACATTTGTACAGATATTTTCACACCATTTGTTCCCCTTTCATTTGTATAAAACAAACAACACATTTTCTCTTCTTAATCATTGCACTCGAGATTCAATTCCTACACATTCAAACTTGTGCATAAATCTTATTTTCTTACAAAGAAATATACAAAAGAAAGCTGATTTCTTCATCAAAAAATTTATTGCAACAAATTAATTATTTTCAATATTATTATGATAAATACAACTTTAATTTAAATTACTATGTTATCCCAAAAATTGTATTAATTGGTACATAACACGCGAGCAATTACATGTATGTTTAATGATACCGGTTTTCATCAATACAATGAAACCCCTACAATGCCCACCTTCCAATAACAGTAATCTCTTAACAAAAGCCTTAAAAATTGTCCCTCTTGTGCAATTTTCCTACAATATACAATGGTCACCACGTTGTACAAATTTCAGCATAGTCAGAACATAAAAGCATTTACATGTACCCGGTATGACTCTGTTTCGGGCTATTGTAAATAGGTTATACTGTTTCATAATGAAAGTAAACATGCCAAAAAGCATCAAAATTAAATACTCAATGTAATACTTTTTATTTATTTATTTATTTTATTTATTGGATTTAACGCCGTATCAACACAATTTTAGGTCATTTCACGGCGTCCAGCGCACCTAACCTAGCTTTCCTGGACCATTGTCTATAACCAGTACTCACCTACCCTTCCACAAGGCCGGAAACTTCTCCATATTATCTAATCAATGGAGGAAAATTGACATTATTGTCAAATTTTCATGGAAGGGTATAACCTCCCCGGGTGGGATTCGAACCCGCACCCCCTCAGGCACGAGTATCCAAATCCCGGCGCGCTACCAACTGCGCTATCGACCCGGGTAAATACTTTTTACAGATTAAATATGATAACCACCTCTTGGTTGGTTGATTAAGTTTCAACCAGTTTCATGAAGTCAAATTTCATGTCATATCACTACACGTCAATGCTCATAATATGATCAACATTGTCCATTTAAAGTTCAAGTGCCTTTCGTATACCAGGAGTCAGAATATGTGACATTCACTATGTACAAACTTATCACACTTTCTAAATATTTAAATTAGATATCAAACTTGATTAGATCATTCGAAATTAGGGCACAAGAAATAAATCAACGGTTATTTATCAATCAACATTTAGAAGTTTTGAACCTCTAAAGCATAGTTTCATTTGACTATAAAAAACGTACCAAATACTAAATGGAATGCCTTGGATTTGAAGACCGCACTATACCATAATGTTATAATGTCAAAATTCTGGTAAAACTTTATACTCGAAGTATTTCTTTATATATTTAACTTGTTGTATCATCCAAGGTCCATATTTCTCAACTTTGTGTTCAGGACCTTTACCGGTAGCTTTAGACATGAAGTTTTCCCCAATGTCTCCATCATATGATGGTTCAAGAAAGAATGGAACTGAGTACCTATCTACACCAATGTCTAGTACTCGATGATGTGTTGCTTTAAATCTACCTCCCATCATTCTAGAAAAAACGTCACCAATGTTCATAACAAAACTTTCAGGACGAGGTTCAACAGCGCTCCACTTGCCATCGCCTGTTATCACCTCAAGTCCAGTAAACCCAAATGTATAGAGAAGTGTAAGAAAGTTAGAGTCAGTATGATCCGGAGTTGTAACAACTTTACCATCCTCAATACGAGCATTTTCTGGTGGGGCTCCGTTCCATGGTGGATAATGCATTAAACGGAATGTGGTCACTGGACGATCAGCAAAAATATCATCAAACGCATATTCATCTATACCAAGACCAATTGCTGCTAATCGTAGAATTTCAAGACTTGCGTTGTGAAGAATAGTGTAGGCTTCCGTTAGGAACTCTTTAAATGGGAAGGTTCCATCTTCCTTCGGCCACACAGAAGGCTCGTAGAACCAGTTACCAGGGGCAACAGTGGGGTCATTTGGATCGATATCTTTACCAAATTCAAACCCTTCCTTTCTGCTAGGTTCACCTTCTACTACAGGAAAGTAACCTCTGTAGACGTTTTTATTATCAGGATTCCAAAATTTTCTTGTTAACTTGTTCTTTTCTTCAAAAGGTAAACCAAAGAACCACTTACAACTTTCTAATAGTTTATCAAAGTCTATACCATGTATATTGTCTATGTAAAGAAATCCAATATTTTCTAATGCATCAACAACTTGATCAGCTACTTCTTTTCTCTTGTCTGGTTGTTTAGCTTTATCCAGATCAATGATTGGTAGCTTGAGTGTTGTTGCCATGGTACCAGAACCTGTAAACAAGAAAACAAAATTAATGGTTAAAGTTTATATATGTGTAATATATTTAGGATGATCACTGAAATGATCACAAAGTAGGTCTTCTGTTGATAAGGAATCAAGTCACCACAGGCATTGGTGAACCAATTAAAGGGAGGTTCAGAAGTTAGTGATTCTTTAAAACTTTCAAATGTTATCTTTGACACAAAACGTCAGGACAAATTTCTGAAATGCCATGAAATAGTTTTTGGCGTTTTTGACCTTATGTGACGTCAGACCCACCCTAGATTTACAATTCAAAGTTGGATCCCATTATTAGGTTTTTTGCTATCCTATAGTACGAAACATTTTTGACGCATATCTGGTATTGCGTGAGATAAAACACTAAACGTTCAGTGTGTAAGATGATGAGAGATAGAGACCCTTCGTATCATAATTTATGACCATTTAGTCATGAATATCAATTCTATCATAATATCATTACATCGACTTTGTGATATCGACTACAGTTGCTCATTAGTTGTCGCGGCGAAATTGTCATATATTTTGCTATTTAATGTGATAACAAATACTATAATCAAATGGATATTTTGTTTATACAAGATAACTTAAGTTCGCCTATATGAAATATTACACGTACACAAATAATTATCTCACATTTGATGCATAATCACGATTTGTTTAAGTAATAGGTATACCCCGTTCATAAGGTGGAAGGTACCCAAGGGAGGTAACCTGATTAGTATATGATTTTAAGTTCAAGCGAGGCAATCGTATTTAATGTAAAAGAAATATTTACAAAAAAGACCCACACTTCTTATCAATAAACAGCTTTTTCATGAGTCATTCAAAAATGGTATACAGACTGGACTGAACATGAATAGATTTAGTTACATCTATAAGCATGAACAATATCATGATTCATTGCAAATGTGAGTTTTAAGCAGTGAAACATAAGATAATAAAAATGTTCATGAAACACGGAAAGTAACTTTTAAACATTAATCTATTGGCGTACAAATAAAACGCTGAACATACACATTTGAATTGACGACTATAAAACTTTTTATCACAACTTGATTAAAGCATTTTTACATTTAAAACCTCAATATAGCTTTGACTTGGCAAATACAAACTTAAGGTAAAAGCTAGCATGTAGATTTGTGGCATACAAAGAAGATACAAAGTAAGAATGTTAAGGTTTCTTCCATGTAGACTTTGAGCACTTTGAACAACAAACTGAAGTCAGTGATGGCACTGACAATCCTCCCTAGGACGAATCAGTAAACAAATAGAAAATACACAACTTTTAAGAAAGCTTAATGATTGATGAAATGAATGAAAGGAAAAAACACAACTAGTCACAATGTATCAAAAATAATACAAATCCTGAGAAATTTGGGATCCTGGGATATGCCAAACGAGTTTTTCTATTTTGATTTGGACATATGAATACAAATACAACATGAACACCTGAAAACACTCTGATACTTTAGGTGTTCAAACATACAATACAATGTATGTAGGATTTGTGAGGTTGCACAGTATACGAGTATATATATATATAACTTGATAGCCTCCAGATTTGAAGATACATATAGTTTTACATAGTGTTCGTTTTTTTCCCCGCAACAAATAGCATAAACCTTGAAAACCAAGGTCAATAAACATAATTTTTGTTTACTTAAATCAGCTCTTGATTTTGATAGTTAAAAGAACAAAAGTGTCAATGCATTTAGCTGTAAACGTTGAAAGAATGTTTATTTCTTAATCTTTAGCTGGATTTATCCGCCTTAATCAGGTCTTTCATCTAGATTTGGGTTAAACATAAAAATATCATTGTTTTTACCAACACGGAAACTAAACAAAGGAGAGAGAACAATATTATTGTTAACTCCCTGCATACAATGTTAGAGTAAGTTACAAGCACTCAGAGAAGCTGTAATATAAAACATATAATTGATAAAAATAGAGAAGAAACAGAGAGAAGTTATTGTAAGGAAAAGATACAGAAACAAAACTAACCTCTCTGAACAAAAGTCCTCGATAGAATGAGTTAACTGACTTTTAGTCTAACCAAGATATCAGTGAATTATATTTAGATGCGGATCAAGATGTCATTATCTAGTGTGTAGTAGATAGAGCGTAGTTGACTGATTGGGTGAGGATCATGCAACAAATCAAATGACCCAACTTGATCTATTGAACTCGTTCGCTTTAAGTATTTTGGAATACAATAAACCTAGAATTAACTCGTACGCTTTAAGTGCTTTGGAATACAATTTACCTAAAATTAACATAACACTAACATACGAAGTCATTTTCTGACTATTCTTTTAATGTAAACCACTATGATGATTCCATGTATTATACATGTGTATTATTTATGTTTATTATTTATGTGTATTATTCATATGTGTATTATTCATATATGTATTATTTATATGTATTATTTTTATGTATTTTTATGTATTATTACCCGTAAGCTGAAAGTAAAAGAATAGAATTGAATTATACGTGAGTCTATAAATCTGCATTTAAATTCTGTTATAAAAATATGATTTTTATTGAATATGAATGCAATAAATGACCATTTCAACACGGGTATGTTTTAAAGTTACTGAAGATCACAAGTACGCTTGAATCATTTTTAGATCGATGTAAACATATATGTCACCTTAATGACATTTTAGTGTAATTTTATTTCACTTTCAACCAAGTTATTCGATTAACATTACTGTATAAACGACGCACAATGTATAAGTGTTTTTTTTTTAACTCGGTGCGTTAATTAAACATAAGAAGAGTCTAATTGTCGAAAAAAGGATGGATGAATATATTCAGATTTTTTTTTATTACTATTAAATATAAAACCAGTGGGCAATATCTCTTATCTACTGAGCCACACGTACATATACTAAGCAGTTGATTTTGTTTCATAAGCATACACATTTTAGACTGTTCCACAATATCGATAGTCTGCACAACAGAATATTATCATAAAGGAACCAATTTAACACGCTTTTGTGGTGAATTGAAGCTATTGCATGTCATTTTTAAAGGAAATTAACAATGGAGATAGTTGGGAATCGAACACAAGACCAAGACCGCCGCTTATAAGATGTACAAACATTCACTGTAATCAACACAACATTCCAAGCAATGAATAAATACAAGTTAGAATGTACTCAACAAGTATGAATATGATTCCCAAAACAAAACATTCCGTCAGAGTTTGTTGACATGTTTATCAAAAACAAATTCTTCCGTGAATTTGTTTTCAAAACATTTTAGGACAACTTGTAGCAAATGAAACAAATATATATCAACTTCATAATCATAAGGTTTATCTAAAGTACAATACTCATTCCCTATGTGACTTTATCTTAAATTCATGACAGTGTACAATAGTACATATACAATGTATATGATTTTGATTTTATCTCATAAAACGATACTGCAAGAGATAATACATTTGTACATGTATGATTAAAAAAATTCATAGCTCGTCCGCATTGACTTGAGATAAATAATGTATTAATAGTTCACTTGCTACAGTAGCTACACGTTGGCTTGCTTGTTTAATGATTGTACATATGGTGAAAGCTGACCAGAGATAAACAATGTTAATTTAATATGATTTATATACATGTACATTACACCACCTATTTACCATAGCTGTACCACAGGTATTCCAAGCGATCACCAACCATACATACCTTTAATATATACCAATGTATATGTATGATACGTTTATATTATATGGTTGGTGATCGCTTGGAATCCCTATGAGCTGTACTGCACAGTTACTGAAGAACGCGCTGTATTAAAGTATCTCAGATTGTTCTGATCAAGCTATAATACGATATTTCTTGTCTCAGGCCAAATGTACAAGTTATGTACTCCAGCAATCAACACTATAGCAATAATTGATTTGATCTCACTAAAGACTTGAGGTTTATTTGACTTTTTTTCGCCATAGTATGATGTAGGTAAAAAAAAATGAAATATAAAAGCTCAATAAAACAATAAAAAATACACACTATATTACATCACGTGTGATAAATTTTATTTTGTTTTGTGTTATTGTATATACATTATGTATTTATGGTGGAGGGATTTTACTTATTTATTTTTATTAATCTTTCTTTTTGTACAACGCCATTGAATATGTAACATAGAAATAGGCGTTTAATCAAATGAAAAAGTTTAAGTTTAAGTATGATTTCTTTCATACTAACATTTAGTTAACTAGGTACCATATATCAATGATATGACATACAATATGCATGTAATATGAAAGCATATATGAGTCATTATTTTGAAAACATAATCTTAAAAAGTTTATAAATACTTAAAATTAAATCTATTTGTTTAGTGCATACATAACTACCGGTGTTTAAAAAATATAAATCTTAGTGCTTTATAGTTTATACGCCTCATTTTAGCAATTTCAGCCAGAACGCGATGATCAGTCGGTCTACTCACGGTCCGTTGATAGGTCCAGATCCCTTGGTTTTATCCCCAACGAAGCAAATATTTTCACTAATTACTCACGACTACTACATACAGCAATAGGCAGGAAAAATTGTATAAAATAGGTTGTATTCTAAACTATATGAAGGATTATTTACACGTTACTGATATATTTTGCTAAACATAATCGAGTTTGGAATTGAAAATCACTTCAGTTTAAATACTGCACTATGACTTAGATCATGCATGAAAGCAAATCATAAACATGCAGGGACATTTACTACAGTTTACTTTTAAGACCAGACATTCCTGTCTTCAAAACAAAACCTTAACAAAACACAAGGTTACAGGTCGTCCACGTAAACATTGCGTGTATAAACATAGCCAGTTTTATTACACACCAATATTTAGGGGTGTATATTTTTTCAGTTTTATAATTTAGTTATTTGACACTTATGTTTTAAACATAATATATAAAATATATAACATGTGCAAATACAGTATTTAAAATAAATGTTCAATATCAAAGTTGTATGTTTTAATCCGTAAAAAGTTTTTCATGGATCAGCTTATTCACCTATTCAGTGGACAAGTCCAATGTTAAAGTACAAAAGCATGCATGACCTAGAATACGACCTGTAAGTACTTTAAAAAGTTTTTATTATTTTATATCACTTGTAGTCGCTATTTGATGGAGTGAACGCCCCTGGCTGATATGTTGGCCTACATGTCTTAGATATTTTGAAATGGTTCAAATTAAAGTTAAAACATAAGCGCTACAGGTAAGACTTCCATTGCCTTTGGTAAGTTCTCTACATCGTAACACAAGGGAGATAACACGGGATAGAATCTGGAGCTATAGTGATAAATCCTGAAGTTATGACTTTCCTTGCTAGTCGATATGTAACGCCTTAATAACATAAGGGAGCTAACTCGGGACAGCATCGTGTGCTTCAATACATTGATCTGTATTATATACATGTTTAATATAGATCAATGCTTCAATCTTTATTTTATGTTATCTCCCTTAAGTTCACGCTACCTTCCACTAAATGATCTAGTGTGTCTGAAAAATGAATGACGATGCCGATTTTTATTCTTAATTATTGAATATATGTATATGGTTAGAAGTGAATGATATGTATGACTAGTCAGTTTATCACGTAAGTATAGTTTATTATGTAAGAATGAACAGATGTCCATTAAATTATACATTTTAAAACGCACCATCTTTAATGTTGAATCAATTATTTTAACATAACCAAGGTCGTTATTGACATGTTAGAATAAATAAGCTTAATATTAAAATTTAATCATTTTATGTTGTATTTCTGAAATGGTGTGTATTTATTCCTTATGTTAACAAAACATCAAATACTTCCATTGTACATAATAGACAGAATGCATCGTTTAGTCAATAGTCTTAATATTTTGTTTACGACACATTAGTTTAAAAAAAGTAAAAAAAGTACGATTTAAAGTCTGCCTCTTTGTACATGCTCCGTCGAGTTTTTAACGACAACCCCTGATCATTGAAATCACCTTCAAGCAGATGACCCTCGCAGATCTCATTTACTCCTGAGTGGATTTGCTTAAGGAAATTACCTTTGTAAGGTTCGAACCCGGGACCTCTCGACCAGCGCGCGTCCTATCACTGGACCACTGTTCGTACCAATATTAGATAGCTCATTGACTAATAGCTCATTAGGAGCATAAATATGTTTTAGAATTTAAATTACATGAGCTCTGTGGATGTGTTCTGTCGATCTCACAACGGTTGATCGTTTTGGTGCTTGATACATTCCACTCTACATTACACACTAATGTCGGAGCAGTGGTCCTGTGGTAGGAAGGGCGCTTAGGGATCGAGAGGTCCTGGGTTCGAGTCCCACCTGGGGCACTGCTAATTTCCTTGAGCAAGAAATTTACCTGCGATTGCTTCACTCCACCCAGGTGTAAATGGGTACCTGCGAGGGTGGTATAATTCCGCTGCGCCAATTTGTCGGCTGCACTAATAAGCGGAGAAAAAAGACTCCCCAGGGAGATTGATAGATAGATACCAATAGCCCAGTGACCAGGGGTAATTGCTGTAAAGTCGGTGAACATGCGTAAGCATGAAACTTAGACTATAAAATGTAATTACATTACATTTAATGGCCTTCAATACATACACCTACACATCAAGCCTCACTCCGCTGTATAATGGGTGATATACTACATCCATATATACACAATATGTATTTTAAATATTCAGGGCTTCTATAAAAAATATAAAATATATAAAATCCCTGAAATATGTAATGTCTCATATATCATAAAAAATTCACATTACAACGTAAATATTTTATATTCATCATGATAGCATTTCGACAGCTAATTTGTTATAACCACCTCATTCATGAATAAGGTATATGGAGAAGTTTTCGGCCTTGCGGTTGCGGAAGCGTATGCGAATACTGGTTATAGACATGGGTCCAGAAAAGCTAGGTTAGGTGCGCTGGTTGCCGTTAAATAACCTATACAATTTGTTGCTACGGCGTTAATCCCAACAAAATAAATAAATACAATTATTTCATGCGTCCTACATACCAATGCACTCTCGAAATTCTATTGTGTTGAGCAATGGAGATTGTTTACTGACTATATATAGAATGTCATGTTACATAATACATTCCATATTCAATTCATACGGCATTCATATTAATCCCTAGTTATATTTAAAAACATATGCACATTCAAGGTCGCAGAAAATAGATTTGTCAAGTTCATAATTTCATGTACAGTAAAAACAAGCTGCGTCAACGTCGACAACGGGCAGTAAAGTTGACGAGCTGGTTAGATTCTAGTAGCTGTGGAGAAATATATTTAAAAAAGCAGGAAGCGTTAATAATATGGTATTGAATTTTATTTATTTACATTCAGATGCATGTTTACCATTCGGAATACCTCGACGATATCTCCGCAACACACTTGATCGTCAGCTTACGGAATGACCCGAGTGGTTTTCCGAAAGGCATTTTACATGCACGTATAATCAAGGAAATTATTTTAAGTTTTCCTTGGGTTAAAGCCCCTGTATCAAGACTCATATTTCGAATGACATGCCCGACGATGGTTAACATTTTAATAATACAAATCGGCCAGTGACCTTGATTTTCTTGATTAAATATTAATAATCAGTTTAGTTTTTATATAAACTGTATCACTTTATGACTATAAAATAACATAACCACACATTCATACTTTCTATTGTACTAAATAGAATTTCAAAAAGTTGTGGAAGCGGTTGGTTGTTAAGCGTTTTTTTTTAATTTTGAGTTTTGAATACCTTACATTATTCTTATGGATATGATATTACAAAAATATCTCAAACTATATGTTGGTTCAGTGAGAAGCATCGACCATAGTTTAAGTATAGGATAGAGCATGAGTAGCAGTTTGATATGGGATTTATCAACGAGCGAAAAGAGTTGATAAATCCCATATCAAACTGCTACGAGTATTCTATCCGACTTAGACATCGGTTTGAAATTATAAGTTTATAATGTCCATTTTCACTTGTTTTGTCACATGTTTATACTATTGCCATCTTTTAGCCACATAAAACTCAGAATAATATAGTGGGTATTAAACTTAAACAAACGATATTAAATTTTGAGTCGTGAATTTCGTGCGAAAGCTAATTAGAACTCATAAACACAATTAGATAGTGTTATTCATGAATGTAAATATTATTAATGTGCCCATGTACATAATGTGCAGTTAAATAATTATAAAATTAACAATCATTTTTTATAAATAATCACAGTGGTGATTCGTCATGGGAATAATTCTTTATCACAGAACTAAATACTGTTTTGGCTAACCAGGAGCACTAATAAACTGTAAGTACATGTTATTGTTTTATATCTTTCATCACTTTTTAACATTGTTATAACTAGTAAAAGTGTGGACATTCAATTCAGACCATATTTCTCATAAAAAATAATGTAAGATAAAAAGTACAAAAAGAAAAATATAGAAAAAGAAAGAACATAGAACGGTCAATATTTAAAAAGCATATAATTCTTACTATTTGTTATTAAAAACTACATTAAATTGGAACAAAGGGAGGCAACAATGGCAGGTGCTTAGATCCTATTTAACTCCCTTGCCTATGTAAATCGTATTAGATAATAAATATACGCCCCGGGGGCATGTTTATGATTTTAAACAGGGTATTGAAATATACAAAATATAACGCGTGACTGTATAAATTTTGTTTTTGATTAATTTGATAAGTCTTCAATATATTTTTGTAATAATGTCTAAATATCCAGTTAAATAATAAACACAGAATCTGCAAGCTTAAGTAAGACAGAATTAGAGGCCAATTGAATTTAATTGACATAATAAACTGCTTATTTTGACAACCCATTCGTTAGTATTTAACTTATGATAGAAAACATCACAGTTTTAATATGTAAGTCGTTAAATTATGACTTTAATGTCATACATATAGCCAAGCGTTTGCCTCCTTTAAGCGAAGCATTTGACTGGCTCTGGTCGTTCCTAAACACCATGCCATTCCTTTTTCATAGAGAATGGAAATAAGGCTTGGTTACCAGAGCTGTTAATGTTTTGCTAGGAGTAGGCTTCCGCTGTTGAATTTGGTGTTTGTGTCCGAGTGGAGACGAACCGATCTGCATGGTATCTGAGTATCTGATATCATGGTATCTGAGTCGTGCATGTGGTCGCACGATCATGGCGCTTTATTTCCTGTCTCATTTAATTCCCCTCAAAATATATAAAGTAAGAAGGTATACTAAATTTATTTAACTATCAGTTAAATAAAATTAGATACTATTTAAATTTAATTGACTGAAGTAACTAATCTGTTATAAAATTTCTGTAGGTATTTAATTGGGATTTTCCCAAAATAATTGCCCATTCGAGTTCCTTTCCACAAATGCTTTACTTCTAACAATCATATCACGAGGGGCTTAATAGATAGGAAATGGTGCCAATGCAGTTTCACATTTATATATATCACATAATCTGCAAATTACGTAGTTATACGTATGCACATTTCAAACCAGTACGGTACGTGTACAAAATAACATCACGTGTAAGTGTTAACGTTAAAATAAAACAATTCAGTCCACTTCATCAATTTTCAAAACATGGCACATGAGTCCATACTATTGTGGTACAGTGACAAAGTATTGATTCTTGTGAGGACTTAAAATTAAAATAAATTAACAGTTAAATTCTCAAAACTTTGGTTGCCTTTTAAATTAATACAGATAAGCTTATTGAAACATTTCACCTTGAAAATCTACATGTACAACTCAGCAGTTGATGTATTAAACTGATAATGGGGTGGATCTAGACTTATTACAATCGATTGTATTGTTCGTTTTTTCTCAACTGTCAAAGCATGAATAATTTCACGGTGACTTCGTGCTCTTTGTCTAACACTCGTGATATTGAGATAGTGTGTAATCATTCACCGTGAAATTATTCATGCTTTGACAGTTGAGAAAAAAACGAACAATACTATTGTGTTTTGTTCTTAGTGTGCACCTAACTTAAAAAGTCTGGATCCACCCCATACTTTCACGCACTGTTTTCTCGAGTTTTAAGCACGGAAAAAACGGTCTGATAATATTAAACACTTAACCGTGTGGTATGAGATTTATCAAACACTTTTTTAAGCAATTTGATTGGCTGAGAGGGGGCACCGTTGTCTAAGAGGTTGATAGATAACTTTTGCTGCAACTCAAAACATAAAATGTACCACTAGAAATTCCGTTTCCAGTACATGAATAATGTTTAAAGATAAACAATGAATATACCGATTATTTCTGTTTGAACATGGCAGTTATAGCAATACATGTACATTTAATTGTACTGGGAAGGAATTTTTGGAGGGCAGTGTATCTGTATCATCAAACAATCTAGACACGAGTTTTTTTGTCAAACCGAAATTTATACATGAGCTTGTTTTCAACTCTAGGCTTCAAATTTGATACTCCATGGCTTACTAGTATACAGCTGTTTAAAAAGGAAACAAGTTGTCTGTTTCCATAATTAAGATTACATACAGTACTATTAGTAATAAAAAAAAGATAAAAAATGCAACATAAATTATATCACGCGACGCTACTGATCTTTTCATGTATTGTGTTCTACTTTAATTTTTGAAAAGATATTATATAAAAAAATGCACCTTATTATAGATAAATTGGTATTATAGAAAATGCTTTTAAAGTGTAAATAATATCAATGCAAATTATGCTATCAAATTCAAGTCCCACTTTTCACCATTGAAGGAGGACACACTGTATTCGGCTTTATTTTCAAGAGTCAGTACTTATAGTACGGGGGCCAGAGGTGTCCACCGTGCACCCCCTCTAGACTTTTAACCTTTAAAAAATTAGTGATAAACAGCGTAAAATCTTAATAAAAAAAATCATATTTCTGCATAACTCTATTTCAGTAAAAGCAAAAACAAAACAACAAAAGTCTGTTTCGTCTTATTATATTATTTCTTAATTCAACAGACCCCAACTGAACAATGACCATCGTCTTCAAACGTTCTGACACGTAAACCCACCTTAATATGTCAAACCGAAAAAATCAGTGCTTTCAGCGCTTTGATTAAGATTTCTTAACAATGTCTTTGAAGGTTTCGATACTGAATCTAGTGATAACACCAATGATATCGTAGACACGAGTCTCAGATATAATTTAATATCAATATTGTATCCCTACCGTTAGATTTGACCAAAAAATTCAAGTTTAATCACCAAATAGTAGTTCTTACTTGAAAATAGCAGTTGCTATGGAAACGTATTTTACATACATAAATAGTACTTTTGTCATAAAAATAATTTTGAAAAAGATAAAGTAGACCTTCCTAAAGTATTTTGTAACAAAATAAATGTATTATTTCTCCAAAATATGGTTTGGAAATTATGCATGATATGCATGTATATGAAAAAAATCTACATTTTTCTGCATTTTTAAAATGTTTTTCGGTTAATTTCATGAGTCTAACTGTATTTTAGCGGATAGTTTTACATATATTTCTAAAGTTCATTGTCTCAGCTTTGATTATAACTATTTTATTCTAGCTAAATGCTTGTTCAAGTTATTAATGATTTTACAAACACCGACAATTTCGACAAAAAAACAAGTGTTGCCATGGAAACTGTGAAAAATCAGATAGTGCGCAAGAGTTTATTTTTTAGAACAATGCCGATTTTGATTCAGTGGACCCTAAGAAACAATTTATCATGGGTGGCAAAAGTCTAGAGGGGGTGCACGGTGGACCCCTCTGGCATCCGTACTATTAAGAATTTAATTTGAATAACATGCTAAATTTTAGCGCAGTGTTATAAATTGACGCTTATTCGCTTCAAGAAACCTAAATAAACCTTCTCGAAGGTGGCTTAATTAACTAAATTATCTAAATTGAAATCAAACAAGTCACTTTCAATAACTTAAAATAGTGAAAAACTGAATACCAAGTAAAATGAAATATTTCACGGTTCATGTAAATGAATATGATTTGCATTTACCTCAAGCATTTTTACTTATTTGATTTAATACACATTCACGTAAATAAATTACCATTCTGGTTCCCTCAATACTAGCGACTAGACTCTGGGAACAAGAATGATAAATTACATACATATATTCATATTTAATAACAGCATGCACAAGACTCACTTGAATGCATGTGTCATTACTACACACTAAAACACATTGAATAAAATATGGATTTTCTCAACGATGAACTCGTCATACGTTCTACAAAACAAAACTTTCATAAACTTGTATACTAGAGCATAAGATTGTTCCAGAGAACTGTTTCCTTGAGTTACAATAAACAAACGATAAACTTAAAGAGTTATAAGCAAGGACTAGGGGATTACACTTATTGATGTCTAGTCAGTGTGAATCAAAGTTTTACGCCTGCTTTACTTAATCAGTTAACTCTATAGAAATTTAAATGAATTTAGTGCGCATGATTATAGAATTTTAGAGTTTAAATAAATAAAAATCTATTCATCAAATTTTATCATAAAATGTATTGATTTTAGATGCTTACGTGTAAAATACTGTTTTTTTAATTATTACGGCAATTTCTTCAGTATAATATTACATAACTGCACTCTCGACTAGAAATGAACTAAGGTATTGCCGTGTTCGGAGGTGGCATAAAAGAACTTATACAATAAACAACATGTCTTGGAGGGACTACGTTATTGAGAAGGTAGCACAAGGTAGACAGAGTATAGGAACAATCACAATGAAGAAATATATCGTATTTAGTGTGTTGTTCTCTGTAGTGCTTCACGTACTTAGAACTTTTGGTTATATTTCGATGGAATTTGTTTTTCAACAACATCAGAATGTAGTCACGTGTTCAACGTGTTCAATGAGATATAAAAATGAACAGAATCATAATGAGCGTATACCAAGTATTATACATCAGATTTATTTTCCTGTGAACAGAATAGAACCGCCGGAGGAACTGTTGACAGCAAGGGACACTTGGATAAAGAAGCACCCTACATTTACTCATTACTTATGGAACGAGTTAGAAGTTACAGACTTCATACGCAAGGAATATCCGCACATGTTAACAATGTTTGAAAGTTATACATATTGGGTCTGGAGAGTTAATATTGCACGATATCTCATTCTCTATCATTACGGTGGCTGGTACATGGATCTAGATCTTATATGTTTGAAAAGGTAGGGGATTTTATTGCATATGATATACCATTATTGTATTCTGTGAACATACTGCGAAATTAAACTGCAGTTGCTTCACTCCACTCTTTAATTGTGTAATACAATGTAATTGTTTTCTGTTAACATACTTCTGTAGGTTTGACCGTTGTTGATTCTTCGTTCAAGCTTTAAAAGTCACGCACGATGTAGGAGTGCTAATACAGGAGCAGTGGTAATGTGGTAGGAACCGCGCTTGCATAGGGACCGAGAGGTCCAGGGTTTGAAACCCACCGGTAGCACTGCTTACTTTCTTAAGCAAGAAATTTAACTGCTATGCTTTATTTCACTCTGTTATTTGGTACCTGCCAAGATGGTATAATTCCGTTGAGTCAATACGTCGGAATCACTGAGCGGAGTAAAAGACTCTCCAGGAAAATGATACTTGATTATTTCTCTATATTATTCTCTGAGGCAAGTATGATTTTGAGAAGTTTTGTAAAGATGGGACTTTTGTAAAAGTTTCGTTGCATACATAATTTTTTGCAGTGCGCTTCCTCAGGCAAAAACACGACAAATGATTAAAATGTCGCATGATTGTGTTTTTGCATGGCGACCCGCGGGACTAAGATACGACAAAAACACCATTTTGTCGTACTTCCAAGGTTTTATGTGGCGTCCCGCGAGACGACAATGCGGCATGGCGTAAATCAGCCACAATAGCAACCATGATAGTGATATATGTATCACGTATATACATTAGGCGACAATTTAATTGTATCCAGCGTATCATTATTTAAGATCCAATGTATCCAATAGGCATTGTTTCAGTTTATTGAAAAAGCTATTTTTAATTAATAGTTTCCATAATGTTTGACAAACCATTTTTATAAAAAAATGATGTTATAATATACGGATATTAATAAAAGTGTCCGAGTATCCACAATACTTCTAAATGTATGTTTTGTCTGTGCAACAATGAGAATAAAGATACAAATGTATTTGACTCTATAAATGAGTTGTCAATACAACATACAGAGTGAGGTACGTTTACAATATAGACATTAGTGTCCATTAGAAGGTATAACTGCGATATATAACTAAGGTATAACTATAAGGCTGATAACCACTCTTTGGCATCATTTAAGAGTGGACTCAGAGACCAAACCGGGGATACTTTCCCTGTTATTCAGTAGCTCCAAATGATGGGGTAAAAATAACTGGGTGAATCTTTTCCTTCTTCTTACTTTATTTCTCTTGTATGCATTTTATGTCTTGGCCGTTCTATTTTCTTTCTTTTTCTATATTTTTCTCTTTGTACTTTTTATCTCGCGCACCGTCAAAGAATTGTCAACTTTCTGACAGCTTGACGTCTAAATGTATATTATCTACATTCTACGTTATAACAGTTTTACCTAAATGATTCTTCGTGCTTCCTTTTATGCATTGTTTTTTTTTGTATGTGTGGCTATTGTATTCATTCGTTGCACTTAACTAATTACTTAAACGGGGTTTCCTTTAAACACATTTGTCGCTTCTCGATATCGTTTTACCTAACTGAAACGAAAAGACATATGATCGATTTTCGGAAACAACATTTGTGCAAAAAACGATCATTAGATATAAGGGGTTTCACTGAACAAATTGGTCGAGGTGAACCAGGAAGATATCATCCACCAAGCGCTTTTCGAGGACAGAGACATGGCCAATGTGAACTTCAATGATATCAATGCTAAATGTATACGTCATGACGAAGACACCCATTGTCAGCTAGCAACAATACGAGGAAGCCATGGTAAATGCACCCAAATTTTTTACCATTCATTTATAAATCCTCTAATTCAACTCATTGTCCTAAATCGTGTTTTAAACCTTGGACAATCATGAATTTAGCAAGAGACCAATCTAAATAAGTGTAGGCATATCGATTATTTGACGGAAAACAGACGTAGGCCCTACATTGTAACTTACATTTTTTCAAAAATGACTTTTTGATAAATTTGGCTTTAGAAATGCCAAATACATGTTCCTGTATACCAAATTTCATCAAAATATTGCATTTATAATTAAAAGCACATAAATTCACTTAGTTCCATGTTCGGAATAACTCCCAATTTCAGTGGAAAACTGTTGTAAGTAAAAAAACTTGTAAATTCACAATAATTAGTTATTTAGCACAGTGTAATTACATAAGTCATGTTATTTCTTACCCACATATCATAAAATAGTTACAGAATAACATGAGAGAAAAATGTTGAACAGGTTTTTTTTTGCTTCTCCTGAAAAGTTTGAAAATATGAGTTACGACAGTTTTCCGTCAAGCCCTCGATATCCATGCCTAGGTTCTCATGAACATTATGAATATTATCTAGGACGGTACAACACAGTTATCATATAAATACTTTAACAACACATTATTAAAACAAACATACCATGAATTAAATGATGTAATTTTATCTAGCTGTTCAAATATTGGCCTATTAACATACATTTCGATGCTCCCAGTCGATTAATCTGGAGTTTCTTCCCCTTATACTATGTTGCGTAAACTTGTAAACGTAGGCAGCGAACAAGACTACTGTTCGATAAGCATTCGGTATAACCTTGGGAGTTTTCTTCGCAACTATTGGCCAGATCCCTTAGCATATCGCTGGCTAGCGATTTGTTTCCTGGTACCCTCGATTTGATATCACATACTTAGACTTTTTGGTGTAAGGGCACCAGAGGACAAAGCGCTAGCTACCGATATGCTTAGGAAACTGGTCTTATATCTCCGTAGAAGGTCGCAGAGGTGTTCCGAATGTCCGATAAGGTCTAAATTGGGTATGATACTTGCAACCTTTTAGAAAGATTGCATGTTTATGAGTACTAAAGTGATATATGATGTATGTTTGTGTTTGAATTATGATGATTATAAAATAAGCGTGTATTGAATAAGAGTTATCTGTTTTATTCATTGAAATCAAGAGATGGAATCTACTACAATCCCTGAAACCTGAACATTATACTGTTAAGCAGTTAACTGACAGTCTGACACTGTAATGAAATTAAAGAGTATAAAGTTACATCTGATAATTATTTGACAACATAATTTATTCGAAAAATGATAGGAGTCACTTAAAATGTCGACATTTTGGTAAATATAACAAAAACACCCATGAGTGTGTTTTTCACTGACATTTTAACAATTAACATTTTTTCTGTTGTGAACTAAGCATGGCATTCGTCTTCTGACCATGGTTTTCATTTGTTGAATTGATTCTATGTGTCCGGAGATGACTGATGAGGCCAATTCGGGCACGGAAATATCCTCCACAAGTTGGACATGAACTAAGCATAGACAGGAATGGAAACACAGCTTGTAATATTATAGTAAATGCCTATTTAGCAGACTTTTATAACAAATATTATTCCACCGTATAAATAAAATAGCATAGACATACTTTTACAAATGCTGTATTTCATGGTCATTCATTGTGCTCAAAGACTTTATTTTACAAAAAAGTGTTAAATGCATGTTTATATGTTGTGCACGATAAGTTGATTAAAAATATTCTATTCTATTCATTATTTGCAAGATGAGATTATTTTTGTGTGTTAAATCTACATTTATTTAAAAAATCACTGATTCATTCCTTCAAGTAATAACTTGTAAACAAATACATTGCACCAATACTTAATACATAAGTACTCATACTATATTCAACATTTTGAATTGCACTTTTCTTTAGAAATGTTATTCAGGATTCTATAAATTCTATATTTGCACAAGGAAGCTATCTTTAGACCGAGAATTGGATTCAATATACACAATGTATATGCTTTAATATTTTTGAATACGCACAAAACAGGCAATTTCATTTTATAAAATCAAAGGCCACTTTCATTTCAAATAGACCACAATGATGAATATACAAAATGTAGAAAAAATCCCAGTAATCAAAATAAACAATAAAATAAATAGCTCATTCCATACGGAAAATTGTTTTGTACTTCTAAGAGTAAATAGTTTCGGCCTTGGGCTATTTTTTCATTTATGATTTAAATGCGTAGTCTAAGTATCATAATGATTATTATTCCAATAATATCGGTGTTATGACAAAGACTCATTATGTGAAGAACTCTGAAAAAAGGACGCTCTAGGAATCGAAGTTATGAAAAAGACTTTCCTTATTTGAAACATTCTGAAAATTAGGACGCTCTGGGGTTCTAATAATTTTCTCTGTCCTATTTTGGACAAATTAAGCTGGAAAAGTGAATATTCCGGGATTTGTGAAATTCTTAAATTTTCGTTTACCCAGAAGTGATAATATTTGTTGCGCCGTAAAACGTCGAAACGCGGCTTATCACCGCACATTTACGCTTTAACAGTTTATAAAGTAACCAACGCTAAACGTCGCAGAAAAATCGACGTACGCTAAATGTCGCTACACTGACTCTCAACGTTTTACAAAGTCGACTGACGCTAAATGTAGCAACCTTGACGCTAAACGTCGCACTCGGATGGGCGGTCTAGGATAAAATCTTAACAACACAAGTTTTACCTAGGCTTCTACTTGGCTTCTAGAAATGGTATATAACTATCCTCTTACGATCTGTAGAAACTGAGCCGTTCACCCCAAACAAGTGAACAAGCAAAAATATCAACAATACACGAATATGTGCAAACGACGTGATGACAAAAAAGCCAAGTTCCAGTCAGTAAGTTCGGCCAACGCTAATATATACACATACAATTGTCTAATAATACCAAATTGTATATTTGCAGTGTTGACGATCTCATGAACAGAGCAGAAGAGCAAAAGAAAAGTGTCATACAACATTTGACATTCCCTGTAGGAACATCAAATGACTTCTTTGGGGTGACTAAAGGCCATCAATTCTTAAAATCGGTGCTGGACTTTCTTCCAAATTCTAACCGACAATTTATCTTCCCTTATCCAAATACAGTTCTTAGAACAGGTAAGAAAGCCAAGTCATTATTTACGAACATTTGCAATGGTCCATAATAAGATTCTATAAGAGATCATGTTTGTCAAATGAAGATACATTGAGACTTGGGTTTAGGTTACGAAAGGATCACCAAAAATGTTTCAACAATTGTAGAGTAAATTGTACTACTCACGGTCCCTAGAAAGACTAAGATCCCTTATTTCAGAACTTACCACATACATATGCCAGTGATCAACCGATTCATTACTAAACACATTTATTTATTAGTGACAAACCGACTCAGAATTAAGCACAAACATTTATCAGTGACAAACCGACTCAGTATTAAGCACATACATTTGCCAGTTACAAACCGATTCTGTACTAACCACATACATTTGCAATTGACCGACCGATTCAGTTATAAACACATTTATTTGTCAGTGACAAACCGACTCAGAACTAAGCGCATACATTTATTAGTGACAAACTGAATCAGTACTATGCACATACATTTGCCAGTAACAAACCGACTCAGTATTAAGCACATTCATGTCAGCGACAAACCTAATTAGAACTAAGCACATACATTCACCAATGACAAACCGAATCAGAACTAAGCACATACATTTGCCGGTGACAAACCGACTCAGTACTAAGCACGTACATTTACCAGTGACAAACCGAATCAGTACTTAGCACATACATTTACCAGTGACAAACCGAATCAGTACTAAGCACATACATTTACCAGTGACAAACCGACTCAGTACGAAGCACATTCATTTGCCAGACACCAATTAACCGACTCAATATTAACCACATACTTTTGCCAGTGTCCAAGAATTCACCTGTGTGCTAAAGTAATTAGCGAGGAAATGGTCGAAATAGTAGTTCATGCCCATATACATGAACGTACGAAGAGTCAACTAGATAATTGATCACACAAGCTTATAGTTCATAGTCAGATGTGCTCTTGAATGAGCTAAATGGGTGGACTGAAAAATACGCAAGGTTTTTACCCAGAATAAGATAGAATAATATTACAATTATATTTTCATTACGTTATAATCAATTTCCAATGTATTGAAATTTAAATAAGAAAAGGTTAAAATCCAACCGAAACAAATGTAAACAAATGTAAACAAACTGTCTCTGAACACGACAACACTCATCGTGGATTCATTTATAATCTGAGCACAGCTGTTAAGTGCCATTATCTAATGCACTGATGCATATTTGAGCATTCAGAATTATCTCGCCTTTGGTATAAATTACGTCTGATTTGGATAAATAGGCAAGTATTGATCGTTTTATAAACACTCTTGGTTTTTATTAATGCGTTTTTCTTAAGAATGAGAAATGTGTGTGTATATTCATTTAAGTCTATTTAACTGATATATTGTAGAAATATTTATTTCGGTGTAAGTTCTATTTATTTCACTTTTGAGAAAAGGATACGCCACACTGCATCCTTAGCTGACTCGTGAAATAAAAACTGATATTACATGCATACCGAAATGAAAAAATATCCTTATTTATTCATTTCTAGATCATTTTCATTTCAGGTACAACTTATATGTGGGGACGATATCTCAATTACCCTTACCAAGACGAATTCATGATTTTAACAGAAGACGAAATAGCACTGTATTTCATAAATGAACATGCCTCTGCGTGGCATGGTTGGGACGCTCATATCATACGATTCGTCATCAAGAACATTCGTACATCTGTATTCATATTTTGTTTTTTCATAATAGGACTTGTCATTGTATTTTATAGTAGAGCTCATGTTCTAGATAAAATTAATATGTTAGTAAGACGATACAAGGAATCTGATAACAATAATGTTAAATATTTCAAGGTTTGACCTACTTACATAAATTAATTAATATTCATGATTTATTAACATGTATATCGTGTCTATTATGTCATATAATTTAAAACAAATGAAGTCAAATCCAGAGACAAAAAGTTTTTTTCTAGCACAATTTAATTTCTGCTTTTTGCTTACAAGTTTTAAACCCAGGATTACTGACTACATCATTTTCTCAGATCAAAGAGTATAACCGCGATGACTTATGACACGTCCATGTTATGAACGTATAATGTTTTATCTCACCTGGGCTAAGTCAGTGTAAGCTTTCAGGATCTTTGAATGTCCGGCGTTCGTATACATTTGTTTAGAAATACTCTAGTGGTCACATTTTTGCCTCAATTATCATCAAAGTTGGTCAGGATGCTTGCCTAGGTAATTGCCTGGACGAGTTCAATCATGGGTCATCTTAGATGAAAAACTATTTCACACAGCCCAAATATGGAAAACCCTTATGAATACTCTAGTAGTTCTATTCTTTACTCATTTGCTATCACACTTGGACAGAATGCTTGTCTATATAATTGCTCATATGTGTTCGAACATGGGTCATCTTGGACGAAAAACTAGGTCACAAGAGCCAAAATAGAAATATCTTGTTAACAATAGTGGCTACTTTGTTTATCCAATTATCGTGGAAATTGATCTGAAAGTTTGTTCGATTTTACTACGATTCATGCATCAAGGATGTTGTTTAATCTATACATAAAGGGAGACTACTGCTGTATTATATATAGTGTTTACACTTAGTTTGTTAGTCTTTTATTTGCTATCTTAAAGAACTGAGCTTATTATTATACTTCAAAATTTAACACCAACTAAGTAACATCCCAATAGAGTTAATCTCGATACCATAGCATACCCGAACCCTCTTCGCAAAAAATCTCGCGAAAAACATTGAATTTTATTTGACGGATAGGTTAAATGATCGCTATGTACATGTATACTGTTCATTGTCTGCTATTTACATCTGACTTCACTGTCTCTAAAAACAATGCTCAACAAATAGAAATGCAACAAATATCTAGTGGGTATCATTAAACGCTTCTAACGTAGTTTTTTAGTATAAAAGCTTATTGTGCATCATGTTTTATTTAATTTATATTGTTCAATGCAAGTTGTAATGCAAAGAGAGAGAGAGAGAGAGAGAGAGAGAGAGATATTGTTCAATGCAAGTTGTAATGCAAAGAGAGAGAGATATTGTTCAATGCAAGTTGTAATGCAAAAAGAGAGAGAGATATTGTTCAATGCAAGTTGTAATGCAGAGAGAGAGAGAGAGATATTGTTCAATGCAAGTTGTAATGCAAAGAGAGAGAGAGAGATATTGTTCAATGCAAGTTGTAATGCAAAACGACTGAGAGATATTGTTCAATGCAAGTTGTAATGTAAAAAGACCGAGAGATATTGTTCAATGCAAGTTGTAATGCAGAGAGAGAGAGAGATATTGTTCAATGCAAGTTGTAATGCAAAGAGAGAGAGAGATATTGTTCAATGCAAGTTGTAATGCAATACGACCGAGAGATATTGTTCAATGCAAGTTGTAATGCAATACGACCGAGAGATATTGTTCAATGCAAGTTGTAATGCAAAGAGAGAGAGAGAGATATTGTTCAATGCAAGTTGTAATGCAAAGAGAGAGAGAGAGAGGGAGAGAGAGATATTGTTCAATGCAAGTTGTAATGCAAAAAGAGAGAGAGAGAGAGAGAGAGAGAGAGAGAGAGATATTGTTCTATGCAAGTTGTAATGCAAAGAGAGAGAGAGAGAGAGAGAGATATTGTTCAATGCAAGTTGTAATGCAAAGAGAGAGAGAGAGAGATATTGTTCAATGCAAGTTGTAATGCAAAGAGAGAGAGAGAGAGAGAGATATTGTTCAATGCAAGTTGTAATGCAAAGAGAGAGAGAGAGAGAGAGAGAGAGATATTGTTCAATGCAAGTTGTAATGCAAAGAGAGAGAGAGAGAGAGAGAGAGATGTTGTTCAATGCAAGTTGTAATCTAAAAAGACCGAGAGATATTGTTCAATGCAAGTTGTAATAAAAAAACAACGAGAGATATTGTTCAATGCAAGTTGTAATGCAAAACGACTGAGAGATATTGTTCAATGCAAGTTGTAATAAAAAAACAACGAGAGATATTGTTCAATGCAAGTTGTAATAAAAAAACAACGAGAGATATTGTTCAATGCAAGTTGTAATAAAAAAACAACGAGAGATATTGTTCAATGCAAGTTGTAATAAAAAAACAACGAGAGATATTGTTCAATGCAAGTTGTAATAAAAAAACAACGAGAGATATTGTTCAATGCAAGTTGTAATAAAAAAACAACGAGAGATATTGTTCAATGCAAGTTGTAATAAAAAAACAACGAGAGATATTGTTCAATGCAAGTTGTAATAAAAAAACAACGAGAGATATTGTTCAATGCAAGTTGTAATAAAAAAACAACGAGAGATATTGTTCAATGCAAGTTGTAATAAAAAAACAACGAGAGATATTGTTCAATGCAAGTTGTAATGCAATACGACCGAGAGATATTGTTCAATGCAAGTTGTAATGCAAAACGACCGAGAGATATTGTTCAATGCAAGTTGTAATGCAAAAAGAGTGAGAGATATTGTTCAATGCAAGTTGTAATCTAAAAAGAGAGAGAGATATCGTTCAATGCAAGTTGTAATGCAAAACGACTGAGAGAGACAATTTATAGCGGTCACTGTGTGACTAATTAGATGCAGCTATTTATTTATATATTTATTTGTTTGTTTTTGTAAACATTCATGCTTGCTTTTACATTTATTTCTATATACCTTTTTGAATAAAGACACACTCAGATCTTTTTCTTTGTTTTTTTTCATTGAGTGGCCAATGCTACCACTTATATTGTCTGTGCAAGTTTCTTAAACTGGTGTTATTATGTCAGAAAATGAACTATAGTTGACATAACAACGAGACAGAGTACCATGGTACCATTCAATGCCTTCCAAGCAAGAATTTTCTCGATTTGATGTCTCGTTCTGTGCCTGTTGTGTTCTCCCTAGACCAAGATACACAGGTAATGTGCTGCAATGTATCCCTGTTAGGCTACTGCTGTGACCTAAAAAGCTTTACTGTTCATATTAACAACTTTGACTCCAGTGTCGGTTTACATGGCATTGATAGCTTGCTATATTTTTTGAAGAAAGCCATGGCATTGAGTATCCTGGCCATCTTTCCTCGATGAATGGAAATGTGTATAGACAACTAGAATATGTGCGATAGTAGAAAATTGAACTAATTTTATATGCACGTATCTTTTTTTTGTATACATATATGGGAGATCCTCCCTCGAAACCGGAATGAAAGCACTAATACAATTTGTTTAGTCTGTACTTGTAAAAACCAGCATTATTTTATTATTTTATTTTAAGTACCTTGCAAACATTATAACATCCACCACGTTGAAAGAAAGATGTATAAACAAAACATGACAGATAACTATTTCATACATTGTGATATCAATGCATTGGTTAAGAAGTCTACCTACAAGAACCTACATGCAACTTTGACTAAGTACTTCATTATCGATTGAGTTCCATCAACTTTTACTTTCTCAAATTTTGTTCCCAAGTCATAGAACGAAATATCTTTATATGGATAATAATTGAACCTCACACTGTTATCATACAATGAATACAATTAATTAATACAATACAATACAATTCAATATTCAATTTCATTAAAATGCAAAAATAATAAACACCATAACGACGGCGTCAACTAATTACAATCAAATCCGGATCATTGTCCTATCGTTAAAACTGATAACATCAATCGATCAGGCGAATCACAATCCATAATGAAAATGAACGCTGGAAAGTTTGAATTTTTGTTCATTACCGATGGAATTTCAAGGCAAGTGTAACAAAGCAAAAAGTGCGAGAGATTTCCTAGGCGTCCACGGAACAATGATGTGACAATAAAGAACAAGAGTATTTTATGACATTGTATAAATACGATCCCTTGATATGATCTTAGCTTGGTATAATATTAAATCAATATGTCCACAGAACCATAACATGTTTTCTAGGTACGAATATAATGTTGTTAAATCTATATAATGAATATTAATAATAAAACGCACGCAAACGTAAAGCGTCTATAGTGACGCGGATTCATAACAAGCTTGAATAAAGTTTAGTGTAACACGTACTGTACGGAAAGTTACTGGAATTATTAAAACTATTCAAGGTAAGATTTTTTCCAGTATTTAAATTCTGAAAATTCAAGTATTCGAAAACTTCAAACTCGTTTTTTAGCCCAAAACAAATACTTTTTGCTATCAACAGATTGAAACATTTTCTGGAAAGTACAACGTACTCTCATTTCTAAGACGGTTCATGAATGTTATAAATTTACACGAAGATTTGGTGCATTGGTCAGAATGAGAATTAATTCAAAACAAAATGCTTTGCTTCCATAATGTTAGTGCATGATGTTGATTCAAAAGTAATTCTTATCAAGCCAGAGTGAGTCCTAGGGGTTACTTTAGTTTAAGAGTGTTTTGCTTTGAATTGCTATTGTAGTTTATACTTAAAGTGACTTATCTTAAAGCCTCCACATATTGAGTTTATGATAGCTCAAACATTATTGTTTTGAATCAAAATCAAATGAAATCCCTTGATAGTAGTCAATTGCCTCTTTAAACCCAGAGTAGCAGATGTTCTTTAAATTATTCAAAATTATAAGGAAATCTTGAAACAATACATGTAAACTGTCATACTTGTCCAAAAATGATGTAAGCAAAATTTATAAGGTTTTGGACATTTCAATGTTTCAACATTTAACTTTCGGCCATGACCATGCTACGGTAAGATAAGTCTGCTCATGGTTGAAATATTGACTCGAAGTTACTTATAGCATTAAGATCGTAAATAAGAAATTGCTTCAACGTTTGTTGATTATATAATCGTATTTTTTCAACGATAGTCAACCGTTGCGCAATGACAAAGCTCAATTCATTTATGCGAATTATATTTGCATCTTTTGTCTGTAAAGCTACGACAGTAGTGTAGCGAAGGATTCCTAGTCCAGAGGTCCTGCATGGGTTCCATTACCGCTCGCGGCAGGTCAAACTATTCCATGTAAAATCTCTCTGTTTTAACTTTTTAAATTGATAAAATCAACATGACAGGTTCTTGTTAAAGGACATGTCCGTTCTGGCAAAAAAACAAAGCATCTTCAAGACAGCTGGTTTTGTGAGTGATCGCAATACGTAACCTTATTAAAAGTATATTTGCATGAATGTCACAATTGATATCATACGTTTATATGGCCTACAGAATTTCTAGAATATAGTAAGTACTTCGATAGTTGCAAATGTTAAAATTGCTTGTATTTTCAAGCACACTTAAAATTAATTAGTTAACACAGCACTGTTAATTATTTACAAACGACGGTTGTGAATTGGTTAACATGTCATACTAAAGTGGCACAAAACAAAAGTTGTAAAATATTTATTGCTTTCATAAATTGTTTTTACATTACAGCACTAGCCCCGGAGTACATGTTTCCGCGTTATTTCCGCCCCGTAAGTTTGTTATGTATTGTTTTGTATGGGTTGCTAGAAATACTAACAGTATTGGCATAAATGTTTCATAGATGATGCATCGATCTGAAACAGTTCTCATGAAAACAATCATTAATTTTTGTCGTAGCTTTTTATAATCAACTAAAACAAACACTCGTTTATCCGATATCGACATATCCAAATCACGATTTCTAAAGATAATTATTGGTATTCGGATGACTTGTAATAAAGGTTTATTTCACTTATTGAATTTTTTGCCTTTACTCATTTACTTTGAGAGTAATTAATTACATAACAGCTAAGGTTTCAATTATTGTTATTTGACAATTAATTATTAATATTTTTCAATGCTTATTTGATTTGTTCGAATCTATAGTCGTTTACAAACATTTCTGGCCAATATTATTTACGACGTTCAACTTTCCTAATTATTTCTTCGTCATTTTCTCAACCTGCACTCACTCGTATTTATCTAATAGATAATTCAAAAGTTTTTTTTCACACATTGCATTTATCCCCGCTGAGAACAGTTTTGTCTTTAAAATATTAGTGAATACAGCCCTATGCCTTTCATCACCGTATTCCTGTAGAACGGAACAGAACAGAACAGAACAGAACAGAACAGAACAGAACAGAACAGAACAGAACAGAACAGAACAGAACAGAACAGAACATACACTTTATTCAACACAGGTTATATACAGCATGGGATATGATCTGTGACTTTGACCTATTCTATATGATCGCTCATCGTAAGGGTTTTTGTTTCTGCTTAAAATACGGATATATCACCGTTACAATTTATACGAGTTAAAAACATTATAGGGCGTTGAAATTGCTTGACAAGTAATGCATAACTACATTTGTAGATCTCTTGGGACGCATCAATGATTAACATTGCGTTTTAATGAATATCATGCATGATGGCATGCAAAGTAACT
This sequence comes from Mactra quadrangularis, assembly GCA_025267735.1. Classification (NCBI taxonomy): domain Eukaryota; kingdom Metazoa; phylum Mollusca; class Bivalvia; order Venerida; family Mactridae; genus Mactra; species Mactra quadrangularis. The sequence goes on along the minus strand of CM046308.1, from coordinate 34,165,703 downwards.
TTTGATTAATCTAAATGACATATTAGAACCCTCTACGTCATTGTTACATCGAGTGAACATTTACGAACTTTGTACATGGTTCAACTTTTTAAAACAGTATAACCTCAGAAATCTGAACTCTGAGGCATCCGGAATTTCTCTAAACTCCGGACGATGTTCTCCTTACTAAAATAGTTTATTCTGTTTTCTATGTCTTAGTATTAATTCAACCTGTAAACTTCGGAAACTCTGAAATTTTAGTTTCGTACGCATTTGTTCGAAAGTTTAGGTCAAGTTTAACTACAAAATTAACTGAGAAATATGAACAGCGCCTAAAGCTAATCTTATGGACAAAATTAGTCAGCCGGCTAGCTCAGTTGGTAGCACGCAAGTCTACTGATCGAGGGGTCGTGGGTTCGATTCCTGGGCGGGGCATACTTTCGTGGAGCTTGGTCATGAAATTATTTATACGGCAATTCTCCCTCCTACCAATGATTTTAATTATGTAGGGCAATTGTCAGTCACTGACGAAAGTATGCGCTTAGTAGTTGGTTAACAGCTAAATCCAGAGCTTTAGCCTTTCCAAGAGGAGTGAGTAGATTGACTGACCGCCGTTGTATGACCTATACAATGTGTAGCTACGGCGTTAAACCAAACAAAACAAACATGACAACTACGTAAAGATACTGTTAAAAGGCAAAAAAATATTGATTATAATATATAAATAATTATTGAGACATAGCTATTACTAATTGGAACCATGTTTTGCATACAGTTAATGCGACGTTTCAAATTGGTATGGTTTCTTCATGAAAAAATGTAAACTTTACAATTTCCCTTCACTTTTGAACACTCCGAAAGGTGGTCTTTTAACATTACATGTACTAGTGTGAACTGACAGTTGTAATTTCAAATAAACAGACAAGTTACCTTAATATCAACAAAGCACGCATCGCTTCCAATGAGATAATTAGGAAATCAAATATGCTTATCTTTTAAATATCAATATTTTTTCATTTAAAAACCAATGCTCTGAATATTAATTTTTAAAGAGTGTTGACGCTTCTCATTCATACATTCACCAAGCATCACTTAATCATGGATGTGCTTCCTTTGAAACTCACCTGTGCTTACTCGAGACTTCTAGATATATGGGCAAAAAAGGACATGCGTCCTAGCCAGTAATCGCATTGCTTAGTTTCTGTTAGGTTTAACTCTACAGCAACACATTGTGTAGGTCAAATCTCGGCGGTCAGTCAACCTACTCAACGTTCCTGGAAAGGCTACATCTCTGACCTAAGCTTTAAACCAGTTACTAGGCGCTTACTTCCGTCAGTGACTGACAATGATTTATAATAGGTAGTAAGAGGGCAATTGACCGTAGAAATTTATTTTATGAAAATAGTCCACAAAAGGATTTCCTTTGCCATTCTCGTCGTACCCAGAGGTAATTAAGACTCTCGATATAACTACTCTTAATAGCCTCTGGGTACGAGAACGGCCCCTTACGGGAATTCACATGAATTGAAACAGGTCAAATAGCTAAGCTTCAACGTAGTTGTATTAGTTCTTTCTCTCCTCCTACCCAGAGCCTAATGAATTAATCGAAGATTAAATGTGAAATTGTTGATTTAACATTAAATAGAATATGCCATTAATCACCCAGTGTGCATCAAAGGCCATCAATATGGATTCTGAACAAGTCGATATTTTATAAAATGTCAAGAACGCCCACGTGACTTCAATAATGTTTGGAAAGTAAATAATTATGACTGGATAATAAATTACTTTCTATTCTTTGAGATCTCTAATCAGTGAATGTTCAATGAAGATATTGGATACATCGGTTCCGGTGAAAGGGTTGTGTAAACATATTCATCGTAGTTTCCAAACAAAAATTCTAGCCTGTTTTAAACAGAGCTTTATTGTTATTTTTATTTACTCCAATTAATTAAACATGACGTAAATGTTGACAGTTACCATAGATACATATGTCATGCCTATTGTTTGATGCGTAGTTTCTTCATATAAAATATGGTATAAACCAAAGGGAGGCGACACATTGTCATAAATATGTGAACATTCATCCAAGGTCGAGAGGCTTTAATTTAATTTTAACCAAGCCCTGGCTATGTACATTGTAAGCGATGCCCTTTTTATCATTACTCCGTTTTCATATTCTCCGCAATAACTATGTCTGGAATTGATGGCGTTGGAATGATGCGTTAAGTACAAGGCATGTACCATAGTTATGGAATCAAATCACCAAACTCACATGATTGTGTTTACTATATGATTTAGTGAATAAAGATGTATCATTATGCTCTGGTATTTGATACTTGATTTAAAAAACAGGGCCATTTATTAACACTCGCCAAATGCCCATAGCTACTAAAATTTCTCCTTGGTGACCAAAGATTTTGAAATGGTGGTCAAGCTAGCGATCGAAAAGACATTCATATGTATTTATATTGATGCTTGTTGGTTGGTTTGTTAGGTACGGATACTTTTCTTCTGTAATCTTCACTGTAAAAAATGGGAACACGTAACATGTTTTATAAGCGTTTAAAACGAAAACACTGCAATTCACTTTCGTAACACATCCGTTTAATATAGTAACACTTAGCGTTTTAGTGATTTAAAAAAATCGGCAGTGTTTTACTTTAAAACGGTACCATTTTCAATCGTTAAAATTTGTTCGTCTGAAAAATTAATAATCGCAATGGAGAAACAAATGTAACTACAAAACGATATATTAGACCCAACATCTTCATTAAAATACGGATTTTTGCGTATTTTTTTACCAGAAACGGAAACGTAAAACACGTGCGTTTTCACTAGTGTGCAAAACGAACACACTTTATAGTCTCTTAGCAAAGCTTTGACTTTTTTATAAACACACAGATATGTAAATATATTAAGAATGGAATGCGTAAGTATTCTTTAATAGTAATTTAACATTGTTAACGTGGAAACTATATAGTCCCAATCACCAAGTAGTTTTGTTTGGAGATTATGGAATGTTCGAATTCAAGGTTGAAGCGCTGTCTGCTCGCGCCCAGAAAATCCTCGGAACATTAATGTAAGTAATGTATTACTTTAATATTTCTTGGGTCGCTTTATCACCTGTCGTGTTTTCAGTCTCATGTTTTGAAATTTAGTAATAAAATTTATGCAAGGGAAGAGCTTTTTGACGTGGGATACATTTTGTCATCAGTTTTCGCGACATTCTTTGAATTTCGTTTGTATTATCTGGGGTCATTTAGGATCAGTGGCGCCTACACAGCTATTTGTTTAAAAAGAAAATGTTAACTTTTTTGTATCAATTTGTGCATTCCCTTCTGCATTTATATTGTTAACATTTACACTGTTAGTTTGTGCGTTTGTTGTTGGTCTAATACAATAGCTAGTACCTAATTTCATCCCTGTCCTAATTTCGTCCCCCACCTCATACACTTAAAGCATTTTCCGGGGTCCTAATTTCGTCCCTGTCCTAATTTCGTCACCCCATCTTAATTACAAAAAGCATATAGCAATTATAAAATATACACTTAAAATAGCTCTATTTCTATATGGAAGGGATGTAATTACACACTGCAGATGACGAATTGTTTTAAATTTTCAATGTTGTTACTTTATACAATGTATTTTAGGGAAAAAGAACAGATGCTGGAAGAAATGTTATGAAAATAATACTCAGACTGTGAGACAAGTTATTCAATGATACATTATACATACATGACAGGCTTTTTTCCATGGTGGTTAGGCCAAGATAAAATTCTGTGTTTAGGGGAATAGCCTGAGAAATGAGAGGTGGGGTAGGTAGTTTTTTGTTGTTGCTTTTTACTCACGAAATCACTATTTTATTTGCAGTCGTAAATTTCGCCTAAGTTATGAACACAAAAACCACCAAAGTTTGCTAACTTTGAAAAAAAACCTCTAAGGTCGGCAACTTATTTAGGTAGTCGGGTGCCCTAAGCACAGCTATTCTCATTTTAGGCCTTGGTTAAGCATGCATGTTTTATCCTGTTATATTTTTATTAATTTAAGACTAGAATGTGATTGAGTTTGAGTGTGTCACCATATTATCATGAATCCTTGAATTTAATATTTTCATTTTTATTCAGGTTGGTTATTTACTATACATACACCTTTTGGAAGGAAAGGCAGGGACAATGCTAATGACTGAGAAATGGAACCATATTGTTGAATGAGTTGTGTATATATGAGTTTTGTATATATCTAGTGTTTGGGGAGAGTAATGGAGCTTTTGGCAAACTGAAATGTACCCGTCTTATAAAGTAAGTTAATTCACTGAAAGTTAGTAATATAATTTTTGGTTGGTTCAACCTAGCATAGTGCAGAAGTCCTACTTATAACCCGGTACTAGAGTTTAAACTACTACTTCGGAATGTTACAGCTTATTTTGCCTTTTAAAAATTTTGATAACAGCAAATTTTTAAATATATTACTATTAGTGAGAGTAACTCATACTGGTATATATCTTTTAAACTGTATAGAAATTGCTTTACAATAATATAGCACATGTCAAGTTTATCTATAATATAGAATTATCAACAAAGTAGCCCTTAAAGTTTTTTTACAATTGTTAATTCTAATGTATAAATTTCAGAAACAATCAAACATCCATCATTAAAGTTCGATAGAAGTTGAAATATATGTTAGAGATGGTACATGATGATATAAGATAGAGGGAAAGAAGAAAGAGGATGTAGAATACAAAAGTTAATCCCAATACAATTGAACTATTAATTTATCACGAGATAAATGATATATAAAGAGCCTTGGATTATACATTTGATATTAAGAACAATAATGATATAGATTCCTTGTATTTTTCCATACTGATTCATCACACTGACTAAGATTCTGTGGGCATTTTCACAAAAAAATCTCAAAGAAAAAAGTATCGTGAGCCAATTTCAAAAATTTAAAGTTCAAAGCCTAAAAGATATAATATAATAATTATCATGATATGAATTTAAGAAAGAATTCATTATTCTACCATATTAGAGAATATTTTAGTTAAAGTTTATTGGACAAAGAAGAAAAGTGTTATAAATGTTTTTCTGATTTTTACTTACAATAATTTTTATGTATAAATTTTGTGAAAATGACCACTGTTCTGTAAATTTCTACTAGTTTACATCTTGGTCAATAGTCATAGTCATGTAGGTGTGACTGGGCTTAAGATTCTTGATGTTTATAGATTGAACAAAAGTCAATGACATAATTAGTGAACAATATACTTATGAAATGAATATATTTCATTAAGTTTGTGTTATAAAATTTTGAGTTTCAATAAGCACAAAGTTATTGTTTAATGCAGAGATCTTTTGTTACACTTTAGTTAAGTGCATATTCTGTAGAAGAGGAGAGTAGTTAATACATTAACTTAAAAATGACTTAAAATCCATCTTAATAATGTTTTAAGTACACCTATGTTTTTGCAAAATTTTGTGTAGGGGAGCCAAACCCCATTGGAAAAGAGACTATATGAACAAGTGACACAATATCACTATTTAATAGCTTTGTGTGTGTATGTTATGATGGAAATAATCACAAATAAAATATTTTAACTTACTATTATTCTAGTCACTCAAAGTAGATTATGGTTGCATTTTTATGACAAATAAATGATAATTTAATCTTTTCAAATTATGTTTTTTATTTCTTTGCATATTTTCAGCCGTGACTTTGATTAAATAACATTGTTAGTTAGTCAAGGTTTCATTTTAGAAAGACTTAGCGAACAGTGCTCTTAAAGCAATAAGTTTCAGCTTTGCAACAAAACATGTGAAAAATACAAACATGTTCAGTGTTTATCAAGAAAACACATGAAGTGTTTTAATATGGCGTTACGTGTGCAAAAAGTGTAACAAGAAAGTGTTTTGATTTTAAACGCGTCAAGTGTTTTAATTTAAAACACTTTTACATGTTTTCAATGCGTTCTGGTGTGTTATTTTGATATGTGTAATGTTTTATAACAAAACACGAGCATGTTTTAAAGCAAAACATGTTACATGTTTAAAGTGGTGACATGTTTTAAAAGTGTAACAGAAAAGTGTTTTAAAAAGTGTTTAAAAGCAAAACACCTTTTTTTACAGTGTTCATTTGAGTTTATTCAAACAATATACATGTACGTTTAAGAACGAACTATAACAAAGGATATTAAAATACTGTGTTGGTCATTTTAACAGAAACAAAGAAGTGAAACTATTATTCTAGTTAAACGTGTTGGATATCTTACATAGGCGACTAAAAATTGCACAGATACTCAATTAAATAGAAGTCTGCGGTCCAGATTAAAACTTTTTCTGCGACAAAATAAACATCATTTGTGCCACAGTCATAAGACTGCCTTTTGAATATTCTAGCTGAAGAAAGTTTATAAAATAATACAAAAGTGGAATTTGATACTTAATATCATTCAATACTTATCAAAATTGTTAAAATATTCTTTAATGAAAAATGTAATAAAGATTTAATAGCAATGAATAATTCAAACTATACAATGTATAAAATAGCAATTATTCTGTTTCACATTTAAATAATTTGTAAATATTCATATGATACAGAGCAACCTGAGATATCTATACTTTCCTTATTTTACTTATTTTATTTATTTATTGGAGTTAACGCCGTGTCAACACAATTTAGGTCATTTTACGGCGTCCAGCGCACCTAACCTAGCTTTCCTGGACCATTGTCTATAACCAGTACTCACCTACCCTTCCACAAGGCCGGAAACGTCACCATATTATCTAATCAATGGAGGAAAATTGACATTATTGTCAAATTTTCATTGAAGGGTATAACCTCCCCGGGTGGTTCCGATTCGAACCCGCACCCCCTCGGGCACGAGTATCCAAATCCCGGCGCACTACCAACTGCGCTATCGACTCGGGTTTATCTATACTTTCAAAACTATGAGTAGATTGACTGACCGCCGTAATATGAACTATACAATGTTTTGCTACGACGTTAAAACCTGCCAAAATGAAGTGAAATGAAATAAATAAACTTTGGAATGGAGAGTTCAGACTTCATATAATTAAGATAAATTTGCGCCCAGATGTCGATATGATCGAGAGCATTGTCCGAAACGTGTTGCGACGTTAAGCGTCAATTGCAACGTTTAACGTCGTTGCGACATTTAGCGTCAAGTGCGACGTTTAACGTTGTTGCGACATTTGGCGTCAAGTGCGACGTTTAACGTCGTTGCGACGTTTAGCGTCAATTGTGACGTTTAGCAGCGTTGCGACGTTTAGCGTCAAGTGCGACGTTTAACGTCGTTGCGACATTTAGCGTCAAGTGCGACGTTTAGCGGCGTTGCAACGTTTAGCGTCAAACTTGCAATATTAACGGCGCTTCAAAGCAGTTTCATGCATATAAAGGCATGCAGTATAATCAACGATTTTTTACTAATATACATGCATCAAAACTGTCAAAAATTGGTGCAGCATAATGGTGCTTACTTAAATACTATATATCTTTGTTTCTTCCCTTTTTCAGGAGGTCTTACACAAGAAAAGTGTGGAAAGTACTTCTTTGGAAACCATGTTCGTTCTTCTGAAAGTGGACAATAATTCTTGTGAAGTGGTGCTAAAATATAAGTGACAAAGTGACAGATTTTTTGCGACGTGTAAGCATAGTTTCTTCGACAAAGTGATAAACGCCTCTAACAACATGGCAGAGTGTTCCAATGTCCCAGAAGAAATTGACAATGAAATGTGTCGCTGTAACAACTCAAATCATGATAATAGAACTGAGTCAACGCTACCTGGTATGAATGAGAGTAGTCCACAATATCATCCTTACTGTGAATCTAATAGTTCTGAAGAAGCATCGGAACAAAGCACCAAACAGGTATAAAATGTTACATTACATGTTTTAACAATGTCTATTCATGGTCTTTTGGGTGACAGCGTATCAACAGCCGGGAACATATTTAGACGGTACTAAGGATGGCACGGAAAAACGTAAACCAGAATTTGTTTTGCATAAAACCCTTATTTCTCTGATAACTTGGTGGGTTCCTCTTAAATATAGTTCATTACCGGTACAATTTTTGGATAGGACATGTGATGGCGATGGTAGCAACTAACCAGTTGCTTGCATAAAATTGAAAACATGAAAGCTAGTGTGATAAAACTTTTGATTCTTCATTTTGGTGAGTGTATATAAGTTTTTTCGAACTGAGTTTGGGACTTACGCAATATACAACCGCGGGCATGTTTAATGAAGAGCTGTTAGGCCTATACCTCAATATTTTGCAATTAAAATGTACATACTCGTGTAGTATATTTCCATGGGGAAGTGTAGATGTAGATAAACAGAAAGTATTTAACAGTATATCATTCGAATTAGAAAAACTCTTGGACTGGACGGAAATCTCGTATATCAAAGCTTGTGGGAATTTTCAGCTATATTTTCATTCAGATAATCATAATGTAACCACAAAAATTCATACGATAGTAAATCGAATATTGGGGTTTAGGTTAAAATCTAGTATCACGAGAAAGCTTAACCAAAAAAGTCCTAGAATTTTTAAGGTTGTGTTTTCTAGGGCGTACTCGATTTTAACCTAAACCCAAATGTTCGATTTCCTGAAATAAGAAATATGACGATTACTAATGTGGGAGAGTGGGAGTTAATACTTTATTTAAATATTTCATAAGGGTTTTTCCGTCGATATTGATTTTACATTAGCAATGTGTCAGGACTACATTTTAAACTTACAATACTTAAGGGAGCAAATCTGAACAAGAGAAAAAGCGTCCTACATTTTAGAGAAAAAAATTGATTTTACATAAAAACAACACTGGTTTCTATCTAAAGAAAACGCAATCCTTGAAAGCCCGTATAGCAATCATAAAACAAATAAATTTTCAATTATAAGTCATTATAAGTCACTGTAAATATACAGACTACTTCAGTTTTCAAATTTATGACAAGTAAATGGAAAATATTTGTAAATATCAAATGTTAGTTTAGATTTTCATTTATCTATGATCAGTACAGACCCGCATATTAGATTACAAATTTTAACAGCCATAGCTACATCTAGAATGTTTACACACGCAACAAAAGTTTAATTTTTTTAGCATTCAATTATATTGATTCTTAATTCTTGACTGACTTAATATCGGTTAAGTTATATTCAGTTCAATTTCTCTTTCTATTAAAAAATAAAAATCTATTTAAAATTCCATAATTCTAAACCTTACAAATAAAAAATATTGATTATAAATACTAAAAAAAATGTTTCAAGAAAAAAAGAGTCTGGTTAGAATAATAAAACATAAATCATAAAACGTGTTTCATTAATTTTGTAGTTTTTATTAACTTAATTCAAACATGACATTGTCAATTTAAATGTAGAATTGATTATATAGTATACCACTAATACGGTTCATCGTAAAAAACAATACACATACATAACTATGAATACTGTATTTTTGAGTCAGAATCGTGCTGATCGCCTATGATCCCATCAGCACTGAGCTCAACGCTAGAGCGATATCTCAATCGCGTGATATCAGTCCTATATAGGTCCCAGAATTTGATCCATTTTATTCTGGCTCTCTTAGGCTAATTTAGAGCTACATGTGTGTGATGTGCATGAGCTAACTATTTATTGTTTTCATATGCGGATCCAGGTTTCCCAGTTACGGGGGGGCGGAAAATTCAAGTTACAGGGGGCGGAAAATGAACAAGCAGACTGGGATCCATGAGCAGTATTTAAGGCTACAAACATGCATGGATAATACGATTTTTAAATAAATATTGATGAATAACTCCTTAAGAGGACAATTTGATAATACACGAACAGTAACTCCAGTATTAAAGTTCATATTCGTGCAAGAGTTAATGTTCTTTGATTATTAAATTTTGATATAGGTACCAATGTGGAGTTAACGATTTATATAAGTACAGAGAGAAACTTGCATAATGTGTTTGGCATTTCTAGTCAAACATATGAATCAGCTGGACGTGGGGAACAAATTAATTGCATTATTTACATGTTTCCCTAATAATAAAAACATATTATTTGACAAGAATAAACACAATATAATAATATACAATGTACAAGTCATCAATACGAGATATTTGAAGAAAAGCGACGAAGTATGACTTACAAATGAATTAAATTATTAACTTTGTGTACAGAAATCTCATCATAGAGTAAATGGATCCGACCCAAACCGTAACAATGTCCCGTCCCGATTTCAGCTTATATTGAAACAGACGTTTTGGATTTGAATTCTTTAAACATTCATGTCGTTTTTTTCCAGATGCTATATTTTCATACATATACTGTAATTGAAATTATAACATTTATTTTGTCATGTTTGGTTTCAAGTGTTATCAGGTGAAGACATCTTTGATTCAACTATTCAACTATTTACTTGAAATTAAGACAAAAATATATCCGCATTTATCCAGTTAAATTCCCCGAACTCAAAAAATGTTTACAAACAATTTCAAATGTCATAAACAAACATCAAAATGCAATTAACAACACCAAGTTTTTTTAAATTCAGGTTTACGAGTAATCGTCGACCGCTTAAGACATAGAACACATTTTATGATTTTTTTATCACGTGACAAATATTGAACTTACATTAAATTTTCTAGGTTATTACGGATCATTTCAAATACATGTATTGAAGAAATGATCATTTTATCACGTGACATATTATAACATTAAATTAATTTGTAAATGTAACATTTTTAAATTGTTAACATCCTAATTCAAACATGTTCTATTGATCATTTTTATGTAGTTCTGTACAAACATTTTAAAATCAATATTTACAGACACTAACCCAATGAAATTTTAAATGCATTCATAAAACCTTTTATGTCCGACATTACTCTACATGACTTCATTTTAATTCGTACCAAATTAGCCATAGAAACTTGTCACCTTTAAAGCGATCCTCTTATATATACACGTAGTTAATACTAGTTTAATTAAGCTCGATTGTAAAAGCAATTCTAACAATTTAGATTAATCACTTTAAAGTTCGCTTCTTGGTTCCCCATTCTGAGCTAGAAGAAAAAGTTTCTTGCTCAAGGAAACAACTGAGTAGGTTTTGGGTGGGATTTGACCATCTTTTATATCGTGCATATTTATGTAAAAATACATTGGTCGTAGACAGATTTTATTTTCAATTATATACGAGGTTCATTATATTCGTCAATGTTAAATTTCTTGACATTACTGGTCTTCATGGATTTACAACATAAAAGCTAGATTTAGGGTCCCGCCGGTGCTCGTATTGTTAACGGTCTGAGGAAATCCTTCAATAGTGTAGTGCTATATTGTCGTAAGCTTTTCGACAAAAAACTGCCTTATTAGTTTAACTTAAATAAATCGCTTGCACGTTTCATTGTTATCAAAATTGACGATTTGATTGAGGGTCGTCATCCATTGAGAATGTGCACGGGCGATGTTTGAGAGTTTTGCTATGTTCACAAACAAGTCTATGGGTCTGTTGCCTAAGTATATCGGTACGTATCGCTCCGCCCTTGGTACCTCCGATTTGATATAAAATACTTATTCATTTTGGTGTAAGAAGAGTGCCAAGGCACAAAGCGCTATGTAGCGATGTGCTAAGGCAACTGGCCCTATGTCGCTGATTTGGAAGCCCGCAATTGACAATGAACAACACAATATCATCGCCAAAAAAGTCTCAGATCAATGAACAAATGAAACAGATTATATAAACAATTGAGTAAAAAGTGGCTTGTATGGTTAACAAAAGTGATTTTCAATGCTTTGATTACAATTTTATGAAATTTTGATAAAAATATCTTGTTACAAAAAACATTCACAGGATTTACGTACTAATTCACTTAAAGGAGCTTTTAATGTGCTAAATTATTAATATTCGTACACTATTATGTAGAAACATACTTGAAGGCCTGACTGAACTAAATTATAAATTTACCAATAATATGATTGTTGATTCAATTGACGTTACCAATTGATAATGTTTAATGTCACACATAGGTCATCAATTAATCTCTGTATGACTATTAATGTCAATCTTCGACGACAATTTGAAGTAAATTGTAAATTGGCCAATTTAAATAATAGAATAAAGACTGTTGCATACGTTAACAGGGAACATTTACATAGTAAAATTAAAGACTCAAGGTAAGGCCATGCCAAATTGGAATTCTGTTAAGCGTCAACTCAAATTTGACAAACCTACGTACCTATTCACAAAAACACACAGACCGAAAACGAAAACACAAATATTTTTACGGCAAAAAGCAATGCAATATATTTTTTTCAATGATATAACGTCCTCATAATATGAAACAATGGTCTGAATGAAATATAAAATGACTAGTGTTTTTCACGTGAAATATATATTGTATAAATGACGCGGTTATGATAAATTGCTTACGATGAATAACGTCGTTGCTGATCACAATTTTCCCTGAATTAAATTGTCGTATCGAATCCCGAAACATCGGAAATATTATGAAAATTTGACCTACAATTTTGTTTTTTGTTTTGATTGAGGACGCTCAAACCTACGCGCTCGCGGACGCTTAACAAAATTCCGATATGGCATGGCCTAACTAAAAGTAGGTGCTACAATGTATTCTATTTCACTTTATCCATCTAATGTTATGCTTAATAGTCTGTTTGTATTATTATAAATAAAGTAATCTGAGACAAAAATAAACCTTCAATCTTCACATTTTCGTCTGATTTTTACATTCACGTTTGCATATGTGTTACGTACCTTTTACGTTCCCCTCGCAGCTCAGTGAATAAAGTGAGCGAGTGAATCTTTCGAACCGATGAATTGGAGAGTACGTACCTTTCAGGACACATGTACACAAGTCCTATGTTTTAAATAGTGTTACAGTGTTTTAGCAATCCATTCTAATTAAAAAATCTTTAAATTCGTAAACAAAAAACTAAACCTTCGATCTTAATATTTACGTCTTTTTACATGCATTTTTGCATATATGCATAAGTGTTTACCCGGGTCGATAGCGCAATTAGTAGCACGCCGGGATTCGGAATCTCGTGTCCCGTGGGGGTACGGGTTCGAATCCCACCCGGGGAAAGTATACCCTTCTATGAAAAATAGACAATAATTTCAATTTTCCTCCATTGATTAGATTATATAGAGAAGTTTCCGGCCTTGTCGAAGGATAGGTGAGTACTGGTTATAGACAAAGGTCCCGGAAAGCTAGGTTAGGTGCGCTGGACGCCGTGAAATGACCTACAATGTGTTGATACGGCCTTAAATCCAATAAATAAATAAAAGTAATTAAATAAATAAAGCATATGTGTTATGTATTTTTCCGGGCACCCTATTCAAGTGTTTAAATTTCCCTTTGTAGAAAAAAATGTTGACTTAATATTCATATTATTAGAATACTTTTTTATCTTAACTGGTAATATATGACGCAGCCTCTTTTAAATCGAAATAGTCTTGTATATTGACCATAGATTCTTTATTTACTTTAATAATACAGCTTGTAGTATGTCAATACAAATATATGGAGAGTTTTGACATAATATCATGTAGTTATGTATCATAACAATTTCTAACTATATTTATATATATGTAATATTAGAGGGTTTAATCTTGTTAAAAACTGGACTGACTCTATTGGTTTATCACTTTAAACATACAATAATGTCTAGAGTTTTTACTTTAATATTGGATTCAATTTTTTATAAATATTCTGACCATTGAAATTACTACAAAGTGAGTGAAGACGTTAAACACAATTTATTGAACTTATTGGTTGATAATAGTTTATTCTATTTGGGGAAATATTATTTGTAAGTACAACCTTGCTATAGCGCTACTTCGATATTTTCAATATTATTTGTGTAGTTATTTGATTTGATCACTCTCTTTAAAAATAAAATAAAATTTGTAAAATGTCTTCACATTGTATAGGTAAAATTCGTTTTATAATGGAAGGCTATTAAAATACACTGTATACATGTTGATCTTTGAAAATTGAATGAATATGAATTCAGATGGTATATTCTGTTTTAAAATCATATTTAACCTCTTATATTTGGTTTACATTAACAAACGTCGAAATAAAGGGACTTGGTTATACTTATACAAATTTTTAAAACTTAGAACTAGATGCAATGTGGAGAAGTTTTCAAATTGATCTACTATATCCCATTGTTTCTCTTACTCATTGACTAATACATGAATACGCAACACTTCATTGTGAATGTGAAGTACCGACTTATTTTGTGATTTGATACAACATATAATACGTGTGGTGTAAGCTGAATGAACATAATTTTCGTATAAAATCTTGATATATAAAAGAAGATATGTAATTGCGACATTTCACTTGCTCAGCCACCACTTCTTTACGACTATGTACGTTGTACTAACCCGAGATAGAATATGGGTCCATATTATCATGAGTCTTACGACTGATTTTAGTCGTAAATCCTTCTATACATATATGTATATTGTATTGTTAAATTATCGTAAGAGTTTGATAATACATGTACATGTATTACTAATGAACATGAACTGTTGATGAATATAAGAACATCTTAAATGGAGTTATTCTTATATTTACCTACTATACTTGATTTAGTCACAACTTCTCTGTAAAGCAATAAGACACACATGTACGTTGAATGAACATAAGCATTAAATTTTGATAAATAAAGTAACATCTTACATGAAGACATTCTTCATAGATGAGATTATATCCTAACCCAGCTTTTACAAAATCGATGAGAAAAATGAACTTAAAAGCTTAGACTACTAAACCAAGACAGCTCAACATAAAATAGTCATTAAAATCTACAATATATACCATATACAATAGGATTACAGCATGTTATCAATTATGTTGCGTCTCTCAGTGGGAAGCCAAATACGAAAACATTTTAATAATTCATAGCGAATTGAAATTTTCACAAAAATATGTAAATAAAACTAAATCCTTTGAGTAAACTTTTCTTTGCAACAAAGTTCAAATATTGATCTATTTTCTCCTTTTAAAAACTTAGCCTCAATAAAACATCAATAAATATTTTATCTATACGTTAAAAGCAATTTATTTATTCATCTGAGTGTGATACAAATGTATATTTCACATTTTTATAAACGGTATATTACAAAGGTGCAAGGCCATTTAACAGCCTGAATTTTGTATTAAAAAGTTATGTGTCGATGGAATAACAGCTGTGTTTATTGTTGTCATGGAATTGTTAATTAGCAGGTAATTGTAATCCAATATAGATGATTTAGTTACTTAAATGTTATTGGGGGTGTTTTCTCTGTAATCCATGGTCCCAAAATGCCACAGCTTACTTAATGGCACCTGATTCCTTAAACACGTTACTCACACATATGATTAAATAATACTGATCCTAAGTTATGGACTCAAGTGACAGTGAGCTCACTCGATGATATTCAAAATTACAGGTAATACAAATGTATCTATAAGTTAGACAATCATCGAGATAGCTGCTTGTGACCATTACACCCATACAATAGTCGCGTTCTATGCTTCGTGTCTTCAATTCAAATTATTCATAGATTTTAATTCAATATGTTGGGCATTGAAAAGTCCTAGTCACATTTACCATGCATCAATACTTTACAAAATTGTAATAAATATATAATATGTAAATGCTTAGCAAATTTAGATGCTTTTGTTTATAACATAAACGTATAGCAAAGTTAGAGGCTTTGTATGGAACTTTTAGCCAAGCCATTTCAAATGCTTGCTGCTAGAGACAATAATCAAAATTCAGTTGACGAGTATCGATCTTATGATAGTGGGGCAATGTTCACTACCGGAAATTGGCATTAAGTGATTCGCAGGGTGTATAAATTAAAATGACAACATAAACTTTGAATTATATTTTCAATAAGTTCCGGAATCTCATGTGGTCATATTGTTACCATACGAATCGTTATGCGTACATTTGAACATACGTATAGTTCTTTTACATTAACCTGTCACAACTTGAATAATTACACGGTCATTGAATGTGTTATTATTTAACCTCTTTTTAACAATTGAGCCACCAATCCATATTAATTATTGATAATCTAACTTTTTATGCGACGATTTTGAATATCGGGGAAATAAAAAGTTCGAAAGGGGTTAAAAATAACAGATTCAGTGACCGTGTAATTATTTAAGTTGTGACAGGTTAATGTAATAGAACTATAGCTGATTCTCGACACTATGTCCTTCTCTCCCATCACAAACGGGTGACTGTTTCATGACTTGCTCTTCTGATGGACTCATAATCGTGCTGATATACAGCAACCTATAAAAATATAACATTTATTCAAATGCCATTAATGACAGATACAGCTTGTAATCTACAATAAGAGTAAAATTTAGTAAAATAAGAGTAAATTTTTTATAGGCTTTTTTCAGATGCTTGTATTTTCAGGAAAGAGTGTACTTACATAGTAATATAATTGCGTTGAGAGTTGTATATGGTGTGAGTACGCGGAAGAATTACCTGAATAGTCAAGCTCATGGAAATCTAGACTGTCACCAATCTATAGTTTGTTTAAGATTGGAATGTTAACATTATTTATAACCTTCTTCTTTCAGACATTATTTAAAGATGCTGTTAAACGTCATTTCGTGAAACCAAAGTTATACAGTTTGGTCCATGATTTACTGAAATCTATTGACGAAGAAAAGCAAGCACAATTAGATCTTTTAAAATCGTTTGAACAAGTTCGAGAAGTAACAGCACCTATACGTCGAGCTAGTGTCGATATCCAGAAGGTTCCAAAAAAGCGAAGGCAACACCAAGGGATTTCTCTTTTAGATCAAATTGAAAATAAAAGGCGAGATAAAGAAAAAAGTATAGAACTAAGTCAACACTATTCTGAAAGTTTGTCTGAATCTGATGCTCAAAGTGTTTGTGAAATAGAGTTAGGTAACAGTAGAAAAGGTTGGAGTAAACAAAGAGAAAATAAACATATTAAAGATATTGATACTACGTTGAACTCTGACTCGGATATTATCGATGAAACTATAGACGCTGATATTACAAACAATAATACAAAACAAATAGTTCTTAACAATAGACAAAAGAGTGGACCACTCAAACATAGACGATCTTTTAGCTTTCTTCCAGGTTTTTTTGAGAAATGTTGTGCTTTGAAGTACTTCATGAAGGGTAACAATATATTTGAAGTTGATAAACTGGTGTTGGAATCCATGGAGGAGAATTCCTACAAATCTAGAGACAGACCATGGAGACAAAAGAGATCTAAGAAGAAAAAGAAGAGTAAGAGAAATGACAAAGTTGTTGAAACTAATGACAGAGATTGTGTTATCATCGAAGTTGAATCACAATCTGATTCTGATAGAGATGATGATAAGATAGCCATAATAAACGGTAAGATTTGTTTGTTGTTGGGTTTAACGCCGTAGCAACACATTATATAGGTCATATAACGGCGGTCAGTCAACCTACCCACTGCTCCTGGAAAGGCTAAATCTCTGGATTTAGCTGTTCACCAACTACTAAGCGCATACTTTCGCCAGTGACTGACAACTGCCCAACATAATTAAAAATCATTGGTAGGAGGGAGAATCGCCGTAGAAGTAATTTCATGACCAAGCTTCACGAAAGTATGCCCCGCCCGGGAATCGAACTCACGACCACTCGATCAGTAGACTTGCGTGCTACCAACTGAGCTAGCCGGGCGGCTCTAAACGGTCAGATGTTTTAGATCGGTTTTACTCGATAAGACCGCCTACATGAGATGTGTGGTGTTTTTTTATTATTAATTTTTCTTATTGCTCCAGAAGAGATAAATCAATCGAACAAAGCTACAATACTTTGGACTCTAATAATATTCTTAATATAGTACAAGCAAACGTAAGTCAAACGTTGGATTTATGATTATTTTGTGTCCGCCTTGGATTTTGTTATCTTAATCCCATTGTAAACCCGGTAGAATTACCACGAAAGGCATATCACCTCTTGACAAAACAAAGATATATGTTTTTATTAAGAAACGAACTCGTTTGTATTTTAGTAACTAAGTTGAAAAAGTCCTCTGTATATCTAAGGAGGTATACAGAAGTTCGTCTAGTTTAAATGTTAATAAAAACAAGGCAATCGCTATAAGCCTGTAAAGCTCATGAATTATTGTTATTATTTGATGTTTTCTTTGTTATCAGTGATTCAAAGAAAATGTATGCGGATGCCATCCCCTAACGAGCGCTTAAATTGATTTCATAAATCTTAATAATGAATGCCATAATTTCTAATAGCACAATTTCAAATGTCTAGTTTAATCTATGTATTTTAGAGAAATAATCTATATTATGTTTTATCTAAAAAAACAAAATTTGCTCTTTACTTTAAAACAGTTGCAGAGAGTCCACAAAGTGAAAAGATTTCATACAAGGAAAATAAAGACACTGATAATAAAACAGATTCAGACGATGAACAGATACAAGTAAAAATTGACACGGTACCAGATTCTGATAAAGACATGGAGCAAGGAAGATACACGGTACCAGCGAACCGGAAGTTGACAGTCAATTTGGTTAAGTTGGATACTATAGATGAAGCGTCTCATGAATCGTTTAGTGCTTTGAATACATCTACTGAAGTAAATTCAGGATTGATTTATCATCAACCAGACGATGATATTGACGAAGAAAGTGATGTTGACACTTCAGTTCGTAGTAAAGATCAAGAGAACCATGCTAAGGCAAAGACCGTTAAATCTGAATTAGCCAGGAAAACTAAAAAGTCAACTCGCGAAAATCCACCGTCAAAAACAAATGGATACGTTGTTAATTCCAAGAAATCTAGACCGAAGTCAAAAGAAAAGAGGCATAGAAAACTGACATTAGATATTTTAGACGTTTATGAAGAAAATAAAGACTTACAAAAGATTGATAGAGACATTTGTAGTTGTCGTAATAATAGAAGAAGTAAAAGTGCTCAACCACGTAGTGTCTCCATGACAGCCAGTAAGAAGAACTCTTCAAAACAGAAGACTCAACAGACACCCATTTTTAATAGTTTTAAATCTGATGAATTCAGCGATGAAGACACAATGTACGTGTTAGAGACATTTAAACATAGTCCAAGAGATACAACGATGTCTGGTGTGCATTGGGACGACGAGACAGACACATATTTCCAGTCATTTAAGGATACACAAAGAAGCAAACTTTATAAACAACCTGACAGAGTCTTGTGGAGTGACCTAGATCTTTCAGAAGGAAGATATAAACTTTGTAACGGTTCCAGTGTGAACGAATCTTACAGTAGCTATTCTAGGGGAAGGTTTAGTAACTCTCCAAAATTGAATATACCAATTAAAGAGGCAATTAAGAATATAAGAGGAACTAGGATTGTACCAGAGATCAGACAAATTAATGATGTAAGTTATTGTGAAACTATTGCATACTTCCTTTTTTAATCATATTATACGTTTCGATTACCAATGATATATTTTGAAAACCAAAGAAACTGTGACAAAACCTTAGATGAAAGTATTACCAAGCATGCGTTTTATATGAGCAGTTATTGCAATATGGTTGTAACAGGGTAACTTTTAGCTGTTAGTTAATACGTATTTGCAAATGTTTAGTCAAGGTACATTTGTATTAGGAAATCTTTGAAAACATATTATGATGCATGAAATCTATTGTAAAATTAACTAAGTGGATAATCAAATACATCCTAATGATTGAAATAGCAAACATAAGATATGGGGTTAATCTTAATTGTCCATAACAACATATTGTACCATTAGAATTTAGATTTATTTCCTCATTTGTAAAAGGGACTCAAGAACTCTGAGTAAACTCTCAATGGCAACCTCACTTACATTTAGTCAATTTGTTTATGGTCACATGTTTTATGCTTTCAGACTGCACCAAGAGAGGCAAGGGTTGATCGTTTATACAAAGACTTGAAGAAAGAACGAAGTAAGTCAGCACGTGCTGGGTATAGAATGTTAAAAACACCACGAGCTGAAGATAATGGATATTACATTGACTAAAGTAGTGTATACCTTGTCAGATAAATTGCCAACGATTGATTCAAAATACGCTTTCTTAGTTGCTGTGTCTTAGAGGGTGACTGCCAAGTCATTATGGCCTCAGTTGATATCTGATGATTTAATCATGATAGTACTGTATGTGAACTATCCCTGATGACACAGAACATTATCATAGTGAGACATCTTATATCAAACATAATTGCTGCTCTTTGAGTTAAGGAAAATGGTTATTAGTGACTAAAATGCTTTGTATAATGTTTACCCTGTTATATGTTTCGAATTTTCTTTGATGTATGATGTAATTTGAAAACAAAAAAACTGTAACATAACAAAAAGTGAAGGTTATATCATTATAGAAGATGATAATGTACTTGGATTATATGCATTTTAACTACATATATGCTTGTACTCTCAAGTATCTTTCATGATAAAATATTAGACTGAATTAGGGGTTCTTTAATAACGCTGCTATGTAAGTAAATAACACAATAGTGTTTAACTAAACTGCAGTACATAACGATTGTCTAATTATACTAGTACAACAGAGGTTTACAGGGTTCTCAGACTGTGGTTAGAATGGAAGTGTTGTAATTTTAGTGTATGCTTATTTGCATTGTTTAATTATAAATTTTTATGTTAGCTGAAGTGTCACAAATTATTTTATGTACCATTAAAATGCTAAAAATGTTTCAAGTTTTTATTAAATATACTAATTTGATTCTGTCTTAAAATGAGAATAGTACTTACATGATTACTAACCACGAAATAGCCACACTTCAAGACCAGTTTGAGTGTGTACAGTATGGCCATAATAGTGGACAGATATTTAAGGTGCTCAATTTTGATATCAGAAGAGAAAGGTTTATATTCTGATTAAGGCTGTCCATTTCACGAGAAAATTCCTCAGTAGTGTCTCGTGCCTTCTCATAAGAAAAGAAGCCGACTCATTTTGGAAGAGATGGCAATAAAAGGAAATTGCCTCTAAAAGAAGAGTTTTGTGAAGCTGAATAGTAGAGCCAGTCATCGAATATAACTAAATGTGTTGTGATGGATCGCAATAACTATGATTAAGCAAACAGGCAACAGTTTACCAAAATGCTTAGGAACTGGGTCACGGCTCTTACTTGATAGATTACAGTCACATGCAAAAACAGGTAGCGACGGAACTGTAAGTATATGGTTGATATTGGAATGCCGCTGAAACCTTTCTCTAGTTGGATGGCTCAGAATTTCATAAAAAAAAACATTACAGAATAAAATAACTTTGGACGATACCCCTGATAGGGGCACCGTCCAAAAAAATGGCATGCGTCATTTTAGTGGAAATAAATTGGATATAGGTGAACGAGTACCATTTTTGGTACTTGAAGAAACAATTCAATTTCACCTGATTATTTTATTCTTTTATTAACATACATGTACCAATAAAAGTATAATTTTCTCACTTGTTAATGAAAATTGATAATACTAAATTATTATGCAGTTCATAAGCACAGCACAGTGTATCTCTATATATGATTATTTATTAGAAAACGTAACAAATATAATTAATGCACTCTATGAAAAATTCGATGAATTTGCAAACAACGCCTCAAATATGAATGATAAACCAATCAAACTGAAAGTCTTATGCCACTTACGAGCTAATCAATTGTCTACGGCATCTTTAAGACCAATATTGTCCATCTACATGAAATTAAAATATTGAGTGTAGGACTCATTACTTTTCAATCTCTTAAATTTTACCATTACTTCGGTTTCTCCAAATAGATATGATATTTGATAAGCACGTTCTGTAGGTGTATTTCCTCTCGGTAGTTTCACATGCATTTCACCTATTTTTGTACATGTGGGTGCGGTAACAAGCACAGGTTCTGGGTCAGTAGATAGATAAAGTTCTATGTCTTTGGCCTTTTCATCTCCTTCTTCAGAATTGAAATCCTCAGATATACGATGCCCAGTCTTAATATCTGTTCCTTTTTTAACCAAAACTCTGAATGCATCAACACATATTTGAGCTCCTTTGATAGATTTCATACTATTTACATGGTGAATACTTGCGTCGTACGGTACTGATGTTCTGATACCGTATGTAAACATGGCTTTCCTGCTAGCAATCATGCTTGGATTATGTCCAAACAATACAGCACCTTTAAGTACAGCTAGACCTGGTTCTTCTGGGAATAAAATAGTTTTACTATCACCTATTTCAGTTTTTATTGCCTCCTGAACGACTAGACTTTCAGAGAAACCACCTACTATAAGAATTGCATCAATGCCTTCAGTCTCAGGATCGGCAAGAAGTTCTTTAATATGTGCACACGTCTCCAACACTGGTGTTTCGAACATTTTCACAGCAAATTCAGGATCTATTCTTAATTTGTTATCCTTAATACTAATACTATCACCATGAGCCAAAGATTTGATAGTTTTCAGAAAATTTTGACGTAGACCTTCAGCTTTAGATTGGTTTTCTTCCATGTTAATTTTTTGCAATGAAGAAGGTAGTCGTATTTTAACATCTCTACTTGAGTTAGGCTGTACAGCTCTCTTGGCAGCTTCGAATTCTTTCAGTAGATCAAATACGTCACATAGGCATTCTTCTTCAAATCTTTTCAATGTTTCTTTACCAAGTACATCTCTCAGTGAACTAACAAAAGCTCTGTCAACTAAGGTACCACCCCAGTGACCACCATTTGCTGTGTGACATTCTCTCAATTTACCATTAGCTAGTTTCTGATGTACGGTAATATCAACCGTTCCTCCTGAAAATGGTAAATGATTATGAATAATCGGCTAGATCCTCATTGCACATGAGGAGTCCCTTTGAGTTTAGCATGGTGGAAAGTCATTTATCCCAAAATAAGAAGACTGATCAAACATGATATTTAAACATAATTGTGTTATGAATCAGGTTTGAAGAGTGTACATTTTGACACACGCTAATCAATCTGGTAATATTAAAGTTGACATCACAATGAAATTAATTTTTATTTAAAAACAATGTACATGTAATAACATATGGCATACAAATGGTGAAAATTAAGTTAAGCATAGTGCTATAATTATGTCATTCACATCAATATCGGGGATTGCACCAAAATAGTTAATATGTCTTATTTTCATAGTGGTTCCGGTCATTGATGGCATGACACTGACGTAGTGACCACGATTTTGTGTATAACTCAATGATTAAAACTGGTCAAAAAATTCCTATGATTTGTTAATGAAGTTTTTTTCAAAGTATCCTTTCTGCTTCGAATTTGATCAACTTTGCTTAAAATTGGCAATCGGAACTCCTCGGCCATTCGCTACGAAGATTCATTCACGAAAGGTCGAGGTGTTCTGAATGAAAAATTGGGTAATATATAAAGAAGTCTTCAAAGGGAAGTAAGACGCGACACATAAATACGATGGTAAAACATTTCTGAGTTACCTCCCATATCCACCACCATGTATTTTGATCCGACAGCTGTAAAACGATTACTATTACCACCAAAAAAGCGACATGGTACAGTCTGACACCAAACTGAGGCTGCTTCGGATTCTAAAGCGAGGCTGAATTGTCCTCCTGGTATGCCAGCCTGGAATTAATATAAATACTGGTATAAATATTCGTAATTACGTACTCATATTACAATATTTAAAGTCATTTAAATTTCGTTTTAAAAGGTAATTAACACTGTTTTGTTTGGTTAGCGACAAAAAACGACATTTACTACTAACATAATATTTGAGCCTGTTCAAAACTTGGTCATTTTCTACAGAAAATGATCCGTGGCACGTAATGTTGCAATTTTACTTGATACGAACAATGTCCAATGATGTACAATGTTGCAGAGATAAAAAAAATCTTCGGCCAACATCTTTTGGCCAACTTTATTTCCAAGATTATAATAGGCATGAATATTTTAAAGCTATTTCTCTACAATCCATTGGGTTTTTAATTCTATATTGATGTATTCAACTACAAAAAGTTATGTTGACTTAGCGCGTGCGCAGTTGATGAAATTGGTTTGATTTGTTCCCTACATGCGGAACTTCTCTGTTTCTTTACTTTCTACGCACAAATCTCATACAATATGGGGCCGCTATTATGTCAGACTAAAACGTGTACGTACTTTTTGTGATAATACAGCTACACAAGAAGTTTTAGGTTTGTGATTTTTTAATAAATTGTAAACAATTTACTTACATCGGCTGCGGCTTCACGCATGAACAACCTTGCTCTGTCGTCCCAAATGGCTGGAACAGTGAGAACAAAGTGAACATCGTCCATAGTGACTCTTCTACCAGATTTACTTTTCAACATATCCATTGCATGGTTCTTTAGATAATTTATAGACATAGAATATGCCGATAATGCTGTGATCTTCACTTTTCCTGATAAATCAACAATTTCTAATCCTTTTGACAAATCCTGAAAATTTCATTAAAACTTTTATATATTACATATTGAAAAATATGTACTGTATCCGCAAAATACAGCATAAGATGTAGTTACTGTCAAAAAATATTTTATAAATAGTCTCTGAAAAGAGCGATATCTAACGGAAATAACAAAAATATTGAATCAGTAATAGTTCATCTCAATCAGGTTTTTATTCATTTAGGACTACCTTTAATCTAATTAAAATTTGTCCGACTTTTCGAATTCTTCAGCAGGGTGCGCGATAAATATGTCTCTAGACTATATGTCAATTTGCGCTATAACAACTTAAAGTTATCAAAACAGCCTGGCTCTGAAAGCCGTTGTTCTTATTAAACGATGGTAATTATGAATATTTACCGGATTATTATAAAGCTTCATCTTAAATCTTCGGAACAGTGACCAATCTGCATCCTCGCCATCTTCTAGGAGTTGGGAATATTTCTCTTCAGCCTCGTATCCGAATGAATCGAACTTCCGGTCTGGATTTAGTAGTATTACTGTCGGTGTTTTCAGAGATATAAGACTTCTAGACCAACTATAATTTGTTTTGATATTAGTTGGGTCTGATTTGAAGGAATAAGCATAACCACTGTACGTTGTACCAAAATCTATTGCTACCACGACAGATGCTGACATCTTAATATCTGAAATAATAGTATAAAACAATTTACTAGGTTTAACGGCGTGTCAACACAGTTTAGGTTATTTTACTGCAACAAACATCCCTAACCTAGCTTTCCTGAACCATTGTCTACAACCAGTACTCACCTACCCTTCAACAAGGCTGAAAACTTCTCCATATACCTTACTAGTGGAGGAGATTTGACATTATGGTCAAATTTTCATGGAAGGGTATATAACCGTCCCGGATGGAATTCGAACCCGTACCTAATTCGGAAACTAGGTTCGAAATCCCGGCGCGCTACCAACAACCATCCTCTGGACCCGGGTGTATTTATTTTTTAATGTGTTGTCAACACAATTTAGTAAATGAGAAACTTTCAAAGAAGGAAGATCACTGTAACATAACTTATAGTAATTAAATGACATTTTTACGACAAGAATGCCCGAATGCGAGTTAAGCAAGGCTTCTTAATCTACTGATGCGAAGAAATTTTTTTGATCTACTTACTATTTTACCATGTCAGTATGTGACGATTCAATGCAACATGTTTAACTAAATTTAAAATCACGACAACATTAATTTATTTAACACTTTGAATAGACGGAAAATAAATAGTTGAGATTAACGTTAGATTTATATTACAGAGTATATATATACAGTGTAGCCTGCGAAAACAAAGCACATTTGACGGAATGAATCAACAGTTCGGTTTACGCGAACTTAAACTATTGTTCTAGTTTATTTTTCATTCCATATGACTAAAATTACAGGTTCTGTGTCTAAAATGGTACCGAGAAATACGATCAGAGGATTATGTTGGACTCTAGGTTTGAATTTCTCAGCGTTCATTTTCTCAGGAAAGACTGAATGCTAATAATATGCTATTTAGTACAAGTACCGGTATACTTGTATACCTGTCGAGTATATCAACTTAAAAGATGACATTGTACGCATAGTTTATGTAATTTGAGATTAAATTGTGAAGTATGGAGATCTTTTAAACAGTAACAAAATTATTTATATCATCATAGATCAGAAAAAATATGTAAATACTTTAAGTCTAACATAATTTAGTAAATGTAACATAGATACAAAAGAAGAGTAAATAAACTATAAGTAAATCCTACAGAACGAATCAATCTTTATTTGTTCACGTTCAAACCACAGACATGAACAGAACAGAACAGAGCAGAACAGAGCAGAATAGAACAGAACAGAACAGAGCAGAGCAGAGCAGAGCAGAGCAGAGCAGAGCAGAGCAGAGCAGAGCAGAGCAGAGCAGAGCAGAACAGAATACATGCATATATCATCGTCATTTGTTTAATCTATCAATAAAGTTATGTAAACTAAATAAAATGTGTACATTGTAAAAGAGGACTGATTGGAAATTTCAATATTTAAGTACAGAATGACCTGAGGAATACAGAACACCTATAATTCTGAACGATTTTTCTCGTTCTTAAACCAAGTGAACTTAGAAATTATGGACACATGTGAAATACTTTATTGATCCAAATAAAGTGGTTATTATTATAGTTATTATTAGATTTAACGCCGTGTCAACACAATTTATGTCATTTTACGGCGTCCAGCGCACCTAACCTAGCTTTCCTGAACCATTGTCTATAACCAGTACTCACCTACTCTTCCACAAGGCCGGAAACTTCTCCATATTATCTAATCAATGGAGGAAAATCGACATTATTGTAAAATTTTCATGGAAGGGTATAACCTCCCCGGGTGGGATTCAAACCCGCACCCCCTCGGGCACGAGATTCCAAATAAAATGGATGGTATCTAAAAGGTTTCACTGTATATGTGAATACTGAATTTATAATTAGCTTATTGATTAGAATACGTGATAAATAGGTTATATTAAAATCGATTGGTAATTATAACCACAAAATGTATATAGTAAGACTTAAATCTAGTACTGACAACTATTAAACATTCCTCTTTTTGTTCGTGATACATTATATATGTATAAACAGATTATTCACGAAATCTTTAATTCCTTGCAACTAGGTTTCAGTGAGGTTTGGTCAAGATCATCGACATACATTGTATTGTTTTTAATTATATCACCCATCCACATTAAAGCTCAAATTCAAGGGTTTGTTAGGAATTATACATGATAGATCAATCACATATCAAACAAATTGACAAGAAACAACGTACTAAGAATACGTATAAGAATATTAGAATGAGAAAGCCGCCAATATATTCTTCCTGGATAGGCAATGTAATTTGTAAACTAAATCTGCAAATTAGCGACCTTCAAGGAAACAAAAATAGATAACCCAACATAACAAATCCATAATTTATAAACACACGATAAGTTAAGACGAGCAATTAGATCGTAACATGATTGATCTAACCAATAGTAAAAATATGAAAAAATGTAAATACCTTATTTTATACGTTAAATACAATTCAAATTAGGTCACAGGTGATTTTAAACGTTTTATATGCGTAAAAACAAGTTCGTGTTTCAATAGTCCTAACACATAATGTATTTATCTTTCACGTTCTACACTATAGATTATTTTGATATCATATATCACAGTATGGGTACGACCGATTTAAAAATGTGGGTTTAAATAAACTTTGTATGTTAATATATAGCCATATTTGTGTATTGCGTATTTTTTAAGATTAGAAGGGGAAATATATGAGTAATGTTGCAAGGGAAAATTTTATCATTGTATTTTTCCATGTGGTAAATGTTTGAAAAGAGCGTATGTGCTCGTATCCGCTATCATTGTAATTATTTCAAAATCATGGTGCATGACTGCATGTTATTATCAAGGATATTCCGGTACAAAGGATAGGTTATAAAATTAACCCTTTACCGGTCAATCCCTAGCGAATCCTTGTCTTTACTTCAACGTACATGCATCAGGGATGGGGTCAATTACTTGCAAAGTAATTAATTATAATTACCATTATTCTCAACCTCAGTAATTATAATTAATTCTTAATTATTCGAGTAAGAACAATAATTAATTATAATTACCATTATTTACATAACCAATTAATTATTAATTAATTATTTCAATGAGGTATTAAGGCAAAAAATGAAATTCCGGTTACTGACATGTATTATTTATTGTCCTTACATTTAAAACACTAAATAGAAAATTAGTTATGCTATGACAGTAAAGAACCCATTAATCAGATGTGAAAGGTGTGAAAAACAGAAAAGAGGGGGCCAGTTTGGAAACTAAGTCGCATTTAATGAAACATATGCAAATGTATCATGAAGTAATTGAAAAATAATTGAAATCAATTAATTATTGCCTAAATTTCCTAAGTAACTAATTATAATTACCATTGTTTTCCATTTTTTGATAAAATAATTAATTACAATTACCATTGTTTTTCACACAGTAATTAATTGACAATTAATTGTTCAGAGCAATTAATTGGCCCCATCCCTGACATGTATTAATGAACGTCTAATGCCGCATCATATAATGAAAAACCTAACTGAAAAAAGCGGCTTAATAAGTTTTGGTAGCCAGAACGAGTCAATTCCGTGATTTTACGTGTCTGGACCCCCCTCCTTCAAATGACCATCACAGGACATATAATTAGTTTTATAACTAGAAAAGAAAAGTTGCCTCCACCTACCAAAAAATCCCACATGTTTTCGTGCACCCCCCCCCCCGATCAAAATAATTATGTTCCAGGGGGTGGTATGTAAGAAAGTGAAGTCAATGAGTGCAAGAAAGAGGAAACAGCATGGTTCTGTCTCAGAAAAGTTCTTTAGATCTCAATTTTGGGAAACTTACTGAATGAAATTCTTAAAAAAAATGGTGTATAAGCATGAAAAAATAGTTCATCTACTTAGCAGAGTGTTTGAAAGACCCTGGCTTATTTTTAGATCTATTAGCACTTGTACCGTCAATTTCACGTTTTACAGGTCTCAACAACCACCATGTAAAAGGCCCACACCTTTATTGTTTTTTACTGGATTTTTGTTTTTCTCTTAGAAAAAGTTGGCCTCAAACATAAATCTTTTAGTATGCCTCCCCCATCAAAAGAAGGTGATCTCAAGAGGGGGAATGAATAATGTGACATTAAGCATCACACATAAGCTACACCTTTTTATGAGTATTTAAATTAATTAATGTAATTTTAAAACAACACCAACACATGTCCAAAAATTTGTAAAAATACAAATAAATATGCCTTCTCAACAAACATAATAACAAACTATAATAACAGTTCTGTATGAACAAAGGTTTATGAATCATAACTATGCTTATACATTCTAGTCACTATATAAATTATATAAGGCAGAGTGCATGTGTATGGAGGGGTGGCAATGTATACGGATATAATCATACGATATGAACTCGGCGTAAAACACAGAACACCCATTCATGTTCTTTTACAATTCAGAACACATATTACATGTATACATGGGCCCTATATGTTTATATATGGTCTTTGATGTATATAATAAGAACACAGTACTTCATCTAAATGGAAAATGATCACTTTCCTTAGGTTCAGAGATACTGAAGAACTACAAAGACAGCTACACAGCTACATGTATATAAGTAAATGTATTCCTTTATTGGACAGCAATATAAATTGTACAGAATTTGAACAATAACGATAAACATTCAAGACTAAACTATTAAGAAATCAAAGCGCTGAAGGCACTGAATTTGTTTGGGTTCAAAAGGTAAAATGAGATTTCCGGCTCCGTTTGTACACAAAGAACAGTTCAGTGACATTAGTTTGATAGATACAACAGCATTTTCCAGTTCAAAACACTTCAAACAACCGACCTATAGATACAGCAGATTAACCGGACAGGTAAACACACTTATGATTGTTTTTGCACAATCACAGCAAGTCAAGGGGGTCATTCTTAGAACAATAATTACCGCTTAAAAGTTATCATTTATGCACATTTAGTCTACTGCATCTGTTTGTATAATAAATAAAATCCACTATTCAGAATTCAAAGTCACCAACGACGATCTTTTAACTTTTCCTATAGAACCATTCTATTACATAAGATGATGTAACATTACTACTGACAACTGGCACAAACAAAGAATCATGACTGCATTGTTGATACCATTCTATTACATAATACAACGTAAAGATCTCTACTGAGACGCTTAACTCATAAGCTAATATACATACGCTCCAGTATAGACCGATTAACTCGAGTATTTCAGGAATTATTGCGCCTGTCATAGCAGACGATCATTTTGAATTGCTCTATACTTACATACTAAGGGACTACTTCAGGATTCGGTAAATTTTCAAAGTGGGAAAGGGTCTGAAATACGGTATATATATTTGTTCAGGACTGACATCCCGAACAAATAAAAAACAAGAAAACATCCCAGATTTTTCAATATTATTCACATACACTGGAAATTAAAAAAAGTATCCCCCAAAAAAACTAGTTATGTGTGTTCATATTAATTAGACATAAATAATTAAAACAATGAATAAGCCATAAGAAATGTAATTGATATCTGATTTATTCAATAAATCAAACAAACAATATCATTAACATAAATATCATATATAACATAAATAACTCACAATATTATCAAATGATAAAAATCATGTTACACAAAGGTGATGAAGAAATCTACTACAAGCAGAGCAAATTGCATTCCCACCCATTTTTCTGAAATGGACCACAAGCAGTGCAAATTGTTTCCCACCCATTTTCTGAAATGGACCACAAGCAGTGCAAATTGTGTTCCCCCACCAAAACATTTTTTTTTTCATTGCAATATAAAAATCTATAACTTTTTATCAAATAACACAATATTTCATTGTAAATCACGAAAGCATGAAATTTTATTCAGACATAAATGGGTTATCTTTCTTGGTTAAATCAATGTCGATAAATGAGTCTCTAAGAACACCCTTCTTCACAACTTGTAACTTTATATGTCTAGATATATCTTTTCTATAATCTTCACTGGAATCATCTTCAGTGTTTTCATCTTGTTTTTCATCATTAACAGCTTTAGTTTTAGCCACTGCAAGTTTTACACAGTTACCCTTGCTAATCAGTTGACGTTCATGTGCCATAGCTAACTGGTTCACCACTCTTCTTTCAACCTTAAATAAAAACAAAATAGTTGTAAATGGTACATATTGGTATAATTTGTATGGTCAAACTTTTAAAAGACAAAAAGTTTTACAAGTTCATCTAACTTTTATTTAAGCCGACATGGCCTAGAATTGTTGTTATTTTCTAATAGACTATATACGGTATTCAAATATTTGGGGTTTTGCCCTGCAGTGCAAACACACTTTCACAGCTACAATAAAAACATATATACAGAGAACTATAGCATTTAATCTGTGTTTCTTGCTTTTCAGCAATAATGTTTAATAAACTTTGTTTGAACCATCTGGGCACAGATGGAACAACCCATAAATTGGAGTTTCAAAATGGATCTATAACACTAATATGAAATAACCAGATACATCATCAATATCTACAAATGTACTCAAATCACATAAATTTTATAAATCTTCAAGTCCTACTTTATCAAAATTTATCCAGTGATCTTATATAAAAACAATTAACTGATTCCAGAAATTGAAATCAATTTCTTATTGAAATCAAATCAGAGAGGATTATCCAAAATACCATGGCAGTCCTACTTATAAACCTAGAACATCCAGATAATAATATACTAGAGACTTAGAGTTGACTACCTCATATTTTAAAGACCTAGCACCGTAATGTACATCATAGCCACCAGCTAACACATCAACAACTTCATGATCCCATACTAACTCTATCTGATGTTTTCTTTCAGCCTGGAATACAAATATACATTTCTGTAACAATCCTCTGTATGGAAAATTATTTATAAAGCACATAAATATAAAATGAACAAAGGTAAAGTTTACTTATACAGCACATATTATGAACAAAGATATAGAAACAGAAAACAAATAAAAAAGTTGGCAGTTTTTATGTCTCTATTTAAATTGTGGCAAGTTGAGTTACAGCAGCTCCTCATTAAGTCTTTGACTTCTTGTATCTCTAACTAATTCACTTGGTGAAATGGCCTAGTGTGAGTTTGACTCTAAAAAACTGGTGTACTAAAACCAAATAAATGGTATGAATGTTTTTCTTAGCAAGCTTACATAAATATGCTTATAAATAATTAAACTTATTAAAGAAACACTAATATAATACAAGTGAACAAAATATCCTATTTTACAGAAGTTTGAGCACCATAGGGACAACATTAATAATTATGTTATGAAGCAGAAAATGACAGCAATCAGAACAAAATTAATGCATAAATAAATGAAAAATGAAAAATTTTACTCTTTCAGCCCATAGTTTTAACTCTTTAACAACCAATTTGGCAAGTTCTGCTTTAGAGAATGGTAGGAAATATACAAACTCATTTATCCTACCAAGAAATTCATCTCGTCGAAAATGTCTCTACAAAAGAAACAAAATGCAGTCAAAGTACACAGTACATACATGTATAATTTGTATATAAAACATGAAATTGAATAGCAAGGAAACTTAAACCCAGGTAAGTTGAAAGCTCCCATTTATCAGCTTTGGGGCTACATCTTTATTTTAAGAAATACTTGATAACAGTTCTATAAAATAATCTGTCCATGAAACATCTTGTAATTTTCATTTTAACTTATGTATTAAATACAATTCCATTAATTTAACTTAATTGGTTAACATAAAACTGCCTGTCTAAGAAAAATAACTCTAATTTAAAATAAAGGTTACACCAATCAAGTTACTATAGTAACCCTATATTTCATACATCGTATACATATTGCAAGTTCTCACATTGGTCAACTTATATCATTTGTTCTCTTAAGGTCATTTTCACATACTGTAATATATATAGATAATATTTATCAACTTTTGTGTAAGATCAATTTATTGTCACTATAATGAAAAAGATAAAATTCTATATGTTCATCTCATATTTATCATCCAATAACGACACATTGTACCGAAAAGCATGAAAAAAAATATCTATGGAATTCCATCAAGGCTAAACATACAATCTATAGGCCTATAAGACTTAAGGAGACTTAATCAAATTAATTCAAAATCTAAGAATATATCAGACATACATGAGGTAGTTAAAAAACAAAGAAGATAATATCATACAACATACTTTGAGTATAGGTCTAACAACAAAGTCTTTAAATCCTCTTGATACAGTTATCACTTCTTGTGAGTCCAACTCATCTAGACAAAAAACAAATATTCTTGACTAGTTTTATACCACAGTGTAATATTATGTTAAATATTAAAACATGATAAGTGTTACTTAAAGCATAACTTAAAGAATGTAACAACAGTTTCTAATTAGTCTAAGTTAAAAAATTTCTTTCACTACAAAGCTAAAATCAAAATATTAGAACAAACTGATATGTTTGTGACGATGCTTTTGTACCAAACATTTAAAAGTCTCTGCCTTGCCGTTGCCTAAGTCTGTGATTTTTTTAACAGTTGCTGCTTCTTATATGTTTGCTTATATCCTTTGTTTAAGTAAATTTGTGCATAAAATTGCTTCCACTAAGTTTTTAGTAAAACTTGCTTCACTCAAATCTCAAATAATACCAAAGGGTTTTCTAACAACTTTAAATTTCAAACCAAGTCAATTAAATCAGCATCTTCATTAAAGTAGCAGGGTAGAATATATTTATTTAAGTATTTTTAAAATAAATTTCTATACATAATTTCAAAGAAATCTGTCTTTTTCAGTGTTTTGAAAGAATGTTTTCAATAATTGCAGAACTTCCAACTTTTACCAATGAAATCTATAATCAAAAATGTCCAAATTTCAGCCAATTTTGAGTCAAAAGACCAACATTAAAGATTATACCTAATTTTCCATCTTTTTTCTGTTTGGAAACTCTTGCAGCCTCTTTTCTTAGTTCTAAACCATGAGCACCTATCTCGTCTGACGCTAGATTAGATGTCATTATAAATATAGCATCTTTACATTCTATAGTTTGTCCTTTACCATCAGTTAATCTTCCCTAGAAACAACAAGAAATCCTTTATAAGTATATATAAAAGGGATATAACCCAAAAGTAAATGATGAAATTTGAATTATGTCCCCTTAATGCACAACAAAACGTCAAATTCTATCATCAGTGAGAGTTTTAAGAAATAGGTCAAGTAGTAAAGTAGGAGTTGCATGACTGTATAACATAATACGATCTTTTCAATATAACAGTCGAAAATAAATCAAATTGTACCATTTGACCGGACCTCCCACTTCTATTCAAAACGGAAAGGGGAACTCAAGAGTGGTCACTTGAGCAAGATTCACTTTATCTGAGATCATTTTCCACTATATACTCCAAATGCAGATTTATATCATAAATAACAAGTAAATCTGTGAGCTAATGCTCACTAGTGATACCCCCGCCAAAATCTAAAAATATGCGACAAACAGGAAGTAGATGAGCAAGGAGCATGAAATCGCTTTACACCACATGGGACTATGAGATGAAGCAATATGCAAAGTATTAGGCTGCTGCATGATATAGTTGCTGAGAAAACTGCGACGGAAATTTTGTAACGGACGGACGGACGCATGGACGGACAAGGGTAAAACAGTATACATAAGAGTTATGGCTCTTCGCATTGACTGGAGGACCCCAACAAATTAAGCATACTAGATCATAAAAAAAATCTGCCAAACTGTTAAACATATGAGGCCTAAAAAAACTAAACCTCACAATCAGGCTCATCTGACACTAAAGTGACAGCATAAGCTCCTATTTTCTATGAGAAGTCCAGGACAGCATACACCATATTTTTTATGTTTTCAACTTAAATATTCTCACCTCATCAAACAATTGTAACATTATAGTAAGAACATCATTATGTGCTTTCTCTACTTCATCAAATAATACCACAGCTTTAGGATTCTCTTTTAATAATTTAGTCAGTTGTCCCCCTTCATCATGTCCTATATAACCTGGTGGTGAACCTATGAACTTGGCTACCTGAAAACATTAGTAAGAAGATTTTTGGTTTGGTTTTACACTGTAGCAACATATTGTAAAGGTTATACAACAGCAGTCTGTCAACCTACTCACCTTTCTTGGAAAAGCTAAATCTCTGGGTTTAGCTGTTAACCAGTTACTAGGATGCAGCCTTCTGTCAGTGACTGACAACTTGCCAACATAACTGGGAATCAGTGGTAAGATGGAGAATGACTGTAGATCTATTTCATGACAGATGACATGAATGTAGTCTTTCAATAGTTAAACAGTTCTTTCAGTCAAGAATCACTCGGGGCACTGTTTTTTTTCCTTGAGCAAGAAATTTACATACAGTTGGTCAACTCCAATAGGTACTGTGAGGGTTCATCTGTCAGATGGTAACTTTCTTAAATGCACAGGATTTACGTCACAGAATGGTCAAGTCGGCTGAAGGTGTATATGGAAGCAGACTTTAAACTGCATTTTAACTTTTTTCATAAAGTAAACAACATTACATCTTACCTCATGAGGTTGTTGATATTCAGACATGTCCATACGTATAAAACCCTGAAATATAATAGATGTATGGGTTAGTGACGTCATAAATAATCATAAGTAAATGTTCATAACAAATTTTGCACTCAATCACTAAACATAATTTGAGGCATTTTATTGATTAAATATTACCTTTTAAAGTTGTTTGCAAGTATTATGGATGCAAGGGCAATGATTTAGTCCCATATTTAAAGTACTACAAAATGCATAGATATTTACCTTTTTTAAATCTTTATGGAGATACTTGGCAACTTGTTTTGCTAATTCTGTCTTTCCTGAAAATAAACAATTTACATTTTACTTTCAATAATAGAAAATCACCAACCAAACAGAAGAATTTTGACTTACTACTTAAACATGCATGTTCAGCATTCAAAATGGGTATAAAATCCATTTTATATCTATTTTGAGTTCATTCCGCTAAACTACCGATAAAACTTAAAAAAAAGTTTTCCTCTTTTTACAGAAGTGTGGTGTTAAATTGTCAGCTGTTGACAATAGATTTATAGTCCACTTCAGTCTAGTTTTAGATAAATAATTTCACTGAAGATGCTCGGACTGAGGTTATAATGATATCACCCAATTTATTTTTATGAGATTTTGCAGTACAGTATAACCTCTGCAGAGTGGCTCTCAATAGAACAAATCCATCACACAATAACAGCTGTTGATACTTCCCTTAGGCGTAATTTTAACTGCACTTAACCTCAGCAGAGCAACAACCTCGTAACAATTACATATTTAAGTCTCTTCAAGTAGGTGTTGTTCAGGAGAGGTTGTACTGTATATTGAATCAGAAAAAATCAGTTTGCTTATGACAGCCAATGCAAAATTCGGAAACTACCAACTGGTCAACTCTGTCCAGTACCTCGATAGGGCATTATTTAAAAACACTACAATATAGGGTTACAAACGATACTAACCTATACCAGAAGAACCAAGAAACAAGAATACTAGAGGATGATCTTCATCATACCAACCATTCTCTTTACTTCTTATAGCTAAAATATAATAACATTATATACTTGATAGGTCAGTGCAATATTAGTCTTACTAAATGTAAATTAAGAAATATTATAGTTTTGCACTGAGTCATTTTTATGTAATATATTCCAGTGAAAACTTTGGAAACCTTCAAAGCCGAGCAGAAAATTTAGATTTAAGAAGTTATAAGTTTATTTGCATTGGAAAGTCCAATATCATATAGGACAAAAAACATTGTTTAGATGACACTGCTTTTATCATGACAGAAATATCTCAGGTTATATTCAGATGTTTAATGGGGTTTGTAATGTAATCATGTATAACCATTGCAATAAGGGGCGGTATTTCCAAACAGAGATCAGGGTTTTAAGTACTTGCTAAGTTATGGATACAACATACAATTTAGTGACAAGAGGGTTCTAAAGATCCTAGATTGTCCTACTAAGCCAAATTGGATAAAAATATGAACATTTTTAGAACTCTTCATACAAACATGAAACTGGTGATCCTAAGGGCGGAAGTTAAACAATTCTTGTACAGAACCACATGTAATGCTATATGCCACGCATAAGCTATAAGCTTTCAAAACAATTTTAAATAAGAATTGCTGACACAAAAGGGTCAGACTTGGTTAACTGATTACAATATATAAACTTGAGCACATAGCAGAGAACAATGTATATTTACCTGAGGCAACAGTATTAATTGCTCCTTCCTGACCAATTATATGTTCTTTTAATCTTTGTTCAAGAGGATATCTTCTTCTTTCTTCAGCTGCTTGCTTTTGTCTATTAGCTTTAAACTGGAACAATACATACACATATATTTAAAATTTGGTTAGGTTTAACACCATAGCAACACATTGTATAGTTTATATAATGACTGCCAGTCAATGTTCCTGGAAAGGCTAAGTCTCCAAGTTGAGCTGCTAACCAGTTACAAGACACATACTTCCATCAGAGACTGACAACTGCCCAACATGATTAGGAATCCCTGGTGAGAGGGAGATAGGCTGTATAAATTATCTCATGACCGAGCACTACAAAAGTATACCTCACCTGGGAATAGAACTACATACAAATATTATAATTATTTAGTGAATGTCATATGTCACATATAAATTGAGCAAATATTTTTTGCAATTAGTTCAGATAAAGAAAAGCAGAAACTCAGAAAAAATTTGCATCACACTATATTTTATCCATCTTAATCATCATCATCATAAGGGAGAATCACTGTGAATAAAACACATATGTCAAATTGTTTAAAATACCGTATTGTTCCTATTAAACGCCCCTGCTCTAATATTCGCCCCCTCTTTTTTCAAAAAAAAAAAAAAATCTGTTAAAAAACTTAACTTTTACGCAATTACTAATCCAAAGTTAAAAACCAACTGGGTTTAAAATTCAAAACATTGGATGCACAACAAAAATCTTCCCAACAGAAACGTTTAAAAGATTAAATTTTAAAAGGGGCATTACTAAATTAAATATGATATCGTAATTGTACATCGATAACCAACCTTGCAGGTGACAAAAAATCGATATGAGACGCTGTCTTCCTAAAAGATTAGTACGTCGGTATTTTAGTAACATCTTTGATCATGGCCGCTTACAGTTCAAGCAAGGTCATTAAAAGGACACGCTGACAGTACAATTTAGAAGTAGCACAAAGATCAAAGAAAACCGACATACCTTGAAACAATCTCCATAACTATTTAGGGCATTACAAATATCACTAAGTAACAGTTAACACTAAACTTGTTTAATGTAAACTAAAGATGTGAACATAATTATTAGTTATAAGTAAATCTATACAAAATTCATAACACCCTTTTAATTAAATCTATTGTCAACTTAAATCCAGCTGTGAATTTCCTGTGTGCTTTGTCAGTGTTTGTTCTCTGACATTTTGCTACACACATGTTAAAATGTCCAGAATCTACTGCCGATCGACAAGGTATATGACATCACACCACAATGACATCAATGAGATACATTCAGATAGTCACGTACGCACTACCGTGTTAACTCAATTATGAAGTCCTACCGTACTTATAACCATCGTTTTTTGTTTATATGCATGAAATTGTTTTGGACTCAAATAAATCTGTCATTATTAAGCAAAAAATGACTGGAAAAAAGCTTAAATGGAAGGGAAAAAAATGCCGATTTTTCGCCCCTATTAAACGCCCCCTCTTCGGAAAATGTAATGCCCCTGGGGCGTTTATAAGGAACAATACGGTATCACTATTAACGCAGAAGTCAAATAGACTTAAAACACTACCTTTTGTTCACCATCAATAAGAAGTTGTTTATTCTGTGAACTTCTAACATACATCTCAGCCTTATATCCATTTACATTCTCTATAGAAGGGTCAGCACCTGAATAAATTTTTTTTATAATGAACTAGTTCTGGCTTCTAAAACGTTATAGGCCACATTTTTAACAAATTGATTTTTATCTGATGAGGCATTACCTATTCATTATTAACAGTATTCATATACGAGTAAGCTAAATACTTAATGCCTAAGATGATCTTCATATGACATAGTGTTACTAAAACTTTATATTTTTGCAATTTACAACCTTGGATCATTTTAACTTTCTTCGTACAGATTCATAATTATGTTAACACTTGTTGATAAAACACTTTATTCAAGTATATTTTTGTAGCTGAAAATTTTCCTCAAGATCTAGCCAGATTTATGATATAAATAAAAAGAAAAATATCTACTAGCCCCATTATATAAAAGAAGTATTTTCACCAGCCAGAATCAATCTTCATAAGTCCCAGTCTTAGGCTAGTGGGTTAATGCATTGACTGGTGCATTCACAAATAATTAACTAATGTAAAACAAACTGCACAGCTACACACATATCTCAGTAACAGTGGTCCAGAGGTAGGACGTGCATTAAGGGATTGAGAGGTCCTGGGTTCGACCCCACTTGGGACACAGCTTATTTCCTTTAGCAAGAAATTAACCGTCACTTGTTCCACTCCATCCAGATGTTAATAGGTGGTAATGAGAGGGATCATCCGCCTGACTCCATCCAGATGTTAATAGGTGGTAATGTGAGAGATCATCCGCCTGACTCCATCCAGATGTTAATAGGTGGTAATGTGAGAGATCATCCGCCTGAATGTAATTTGAATGATCAGGGGTTATCATGCAAAATTGTTCAGAAGACTTTAACCCACAATTCAACATTTTTTAACTTTTAGCAATCAAACTATGTTTTAAAATGCAGTGTTGCAAACTACATCAAATATG
Source organism: Mactra quadrangularis (assembly GCA_025267735.1). NCBI lineage: Eukaryota > Metazoa > Mollusca > Bivalvia > Venerida > Mactridae > Mactra > Mactra quadrangularis. The sequence continues at coordinate 34,125,787 of CM046308.1, read as the reverse complement.
TTCTCAGTCAAAGAAATTAATGACGAAAAAAGGAAATTACCAGCATCTAGTAGAAGTTTTATAATTTCACCATCATCCATAAGAGCAGCATAATGTAGTGCTGTACAACCTTTAAAATTAGCATTAGCTCTTAACCTATCACTGAATTCATCCTCTCTACATCTGTGAACTAAAATATAACAGGTCATAGGTCATATCACAGCTATCAGTAAACCTAATCACTGTTTCTAGAAAGACTAAATCTCTGGATTAGAATATCATTATATAATTATCATATATAAAATCTCAGTAAACATAAAAAAAACTCCTAGGGACAGACCTTTTATACACATGTAAATGAACTGTGTAATCATCCTAGTGAGTTAATAGTCATAGAGGTTTATACATAGATGAAAGCCTAAAAATGATGAGCTTAGATTTTGCAACAACAGCCACCATCCAGCCATAACAAAATGACTGTTATAAAGAGGTTGCTGTTGTTGGGACATATCTATAGTACTATACTTAAAGTTTATAAATATCAGTGTCTATATTCAGTAGAACTAGACTAAGACATACCATGTATAGGATGTATTTGTTTCTCTCTAGCTACATGATTTATTGTACTAAACTCATCATCCATATCTGGATCAGCACCAGCCTCTAGCAATTGTTTAACAGCACTGAAATAGTGAGATTATCAACTTAATGCTTGAATCAGATCTTGGCTACTTAGTACTTTATACATAATGTAGGGCTCAACATTATTTAAAACTAGGCTGAATGATTAGACAATAGCTATATGTTTTATTTGCCCGCACCAACTGTTTATAAGTAGTTAAAAGTCACCGAAATCCAAATGGAGATAATCGGGGGAAATTGAACGACCTTTAATGTTGAGCCCTGAAATGACAACAAAAAAACAACACATTTTTTAATCAGATTTTACAAAGAGACTAAGTTGATAAATTTAACGGTACTCATCACTCAATAAAAAGATTAACATTGGTATAAATTACAAGAACACACATCATGACAACTGAACAAATTCATCTATAAAAATACAATTGCATGTAGAGTATTTAATCAAAGTCTGCCATACTTCTCATCAGATTCTAAGCAGTTACTCTTGTAACTTAAAATGACATAAACAATTAAAAACATTAGTTAGAAATAAAGATCTATCATCTAGTTAAGCATTATGACTTACTTGGCATTTCCACTGATTGCTGCAACATGCAGCGCTGTCCATCCTAATAAATGTCTCTGATTTACATCAATACAAGTATCCAATATACTGAAAAAGATTAAAGATTACCTTCAATATTGTTATCACAAAACAGATTTTGACTTTATAAAAGAGTTCTTGACAAAAAAAGTTCTATCAAATATTATGCAAAAATATCTATGTAAGCATTTTTTTGTTGAACTTACTGACCTAAATTTTGTATCTTGGTTTAACCTTACGACTGTACGCAGATAAATTCTGTTGAAAGAAAAAACATTGAATAAAGTTATGTTGTAACATCAGTTGCCTACAGAATTAGTTTTAATCCAGAACTTATTCCCAGTCATCTTTCAGTTTACTTGCAAGTTGATTTGTTTAAATGTATCAACAACAAGCAAAAAATAAACTTTCCATAAATTTACCTCTTGATGGTATAGTTATCTCCATTCTTTACAGCATTAAGAAGACCTTCAACTAAAAATATAACGAACATTCTATTTAAAGTTCAATATAAGACTGTAAATGTTCACATGAAATACAATGACATTACATCCCAATCCTATATGAAATTAAAATCAGACCCACTCTATTTCTGTAGATCAACACTATTTTGTTTATGTGTCATGTCCAACTGGATTTTTATTTGCTTGCAATAATGTTGCACATTAATAATCTAATATGGATACACATCAGAAATAATAGCCTACAGAAACCTGATTGAATGCTTTTAAAGAAAAAATTACTATAAGTTACAATACTCATCATCACTAACTTACTAACAAATGTACAACCAAATAAAGCTGCTACAGTACATGTGTAGCCAATTGGACAGGGAATTAGATACACTGTCTCTGCAATTGGACTAGTAAAATTCATACCAATGTAAGAAAATTAGCCTAAGACCTTTATATCTAACAGCAAAGTGTATATAACATAAAAAATTAGTAAGTTTAAAGCTATCCTTGTGATGGCCTGTTCTTGTTCTATGGGCTAATTTGTTTCATTTTGAACTGTATGGTAAAATTTCAGCTAAACAGAAACTTTTGCATAAATTACTACAACAATAGCAGTTTCTCAAGGCATTCGTAAAGTTTAAACATCTGACTATAAAACACAGAGACAAGGTACTATAATACAAAACAATAACATGTTAGTGTTACATAACATTTCTGATGCAATCACATTCATGACTTTTGTCCTAGCATTTAGAATGTCAATATGGTATGCCATTACAGACAAATATATATGAAAATCCTGATAAACCGATTAAATAATCACTTTACGTACACATTTCATTATTTTGTCCATTTCTTGAACTAAGAGCTAACAAAGTTCCATTCTGCAAGTAGAGATATCCTAAACTGAAAGTAGCAAGCGAAACACCGGTAATGACCTTTCTAGAAATGCCAGTTCCTAGAAAAGATAAACATTTTGGTGCCACTTTTGTTGAAAATTTATTTGACACAACATTCCTCAATAATGCCGATGACCTTCTCGTCGAGTAATGTCTACCTAAACGAACGATAGCACACAATTTACACGTTTGAGAAATCATTTTCGTTTCGATAGCCGCCATCTTGGGGCAGGTTTATTCTGCGGATAAATTATCGAATTCCGCGGATAAGATAGATGAACAATGAAGAGTTTATGACTTTTAAAGCCTAAAGTCTTAGACTATGTTGAACAAGTTTCCATACACGATTGCTTATTCTGATGCATACCGAAACATAATATATAACAGTCAAATGTCTGTGGCCCTCTAAATGTGTGTTTTGTCACATTATATTCAACTGTCATTGAGACATACAATAACCCCACTGATTTAGATATGTTTTACAGACAGTACTTTTGCACTCACTATTATTAAATTTAAACTAGTTATCCATATCTAAAAGCAGGAATTATCAAACAAATATTTAGTATTTTAATCAGTGGGGTTAATTTAGGCCTATAACAGTTAAATAAAATTTAACAATACCAGAATACATCAGTTATTAAAAGCAAAGGCGGATCTAGTGGGGGTCAGGGGAGGGGGGTCCGGACCCCCCCTGGAATTTTCAAAATGTACCTGTCCATCAGTGTATTTCTTGACTGCAAGTCATTTTTAAGTAGCATAAAGCAATTTTTCTCTGTGCTGAACATAGATTAAATGGTTATGTAGTTTTTATTATTAATATGTTGTAGCGCCGTTAAACGTCGCAACGCCGCTAAACGTCGTAACTGACGTTTAACGTTGCAACACTAACGCTAAACGTCGCAATAGTAGTAGGCACTACTAAATACCAAAATAGGCACTGAGATAAAGTTTATGGCCGCGAGAGTTATTCCATTTGATATTTAAATGGATATTAAAGGTGCAATTACGGTTGCTATGGAACTCAAATCGGTTGCTATGGACAGTAAAGTGGATACTTTTGGCCTTAAGGCGATTGGCATAAGGTGTAAGAGTGGTTGCTATTGACCAAGGGGTGGTTGCTAAGAATATGTTGATGGTTGCTATGAGTCTAAGAGTGGCTGCTTTGAAGTCATATTTGTCCTATGTAATATTTGTGTGTTGATTAGGCTCGACATTATACCTTCCTACTAAGTGCGACGTTTAGCGGCAAGGTTGCGACGTTTAACGGCATTCGATTTTTTGCGACGTTTACCGTCAGCGTTGCGAGGTTTAACGGCAGGGCGATTGCGACGTTTAGCGGCGGTTGTGACGTTTAGCGTCATTCGGAATTACTTCGGCGATTTTCCACGCAAATACACCTCGGATATCACGAGGAGCGAAAGTAGATCCAACATAGAATCTAGCCTCGTTCCCGACGTTTACTCAATAGAACGCTGGCACACACCAAAAATGACGGCCAAATATATCACTCCTTTCCGGAATAATCACGCTTTTTCCAAATTTTTAACTAAACATCAATATTTTTAACGAATTGTTTACAATCACCGCCATTTTGTCGATCATGTGATACCGAAAGTAGTGCCATTTCTTCAATGGCGGCCTCCTAGATATATCCGAGAGTATGTTACGCAGTAATATCCGAGGTCGTTCCGAATGCATACTCCCCATACTTATTGTATGTTTAGGAAGGCTACACGCCACTAAATATTTTAGTGGACATAAACATTTTCACGCGAGTATTTTTGATCGGAAATAAGTAAAATTTACAAAGATAACTAATGAATAGTAAATAGAATTGTTCATCGAAATCAATGTGTATTTTATATTCATAACATCCGCCCCGTTAGCAAATGAATATTAACCACAAAATATATACATCTATGGAGAAGAAATCAAACACGGCTGAGCGTTGATTTCAAGCATTTTTGGAAATGCTAATACTTGTGATAGTGTTAGTATTGGAAAACTGGAATATATAAAAGATTTTATTGTATTGTTCAAGGTAATTCATGTTTTATTTTGTTCCGTATACCTTTAGACACAGTTTAAGTTTTCTAAAGTTGTATTGAATTTGAAAATCTATCAGTTGTTGAAATTGAAAAACATCCATCAAGTGGGTAGGGTAACTAAATACATTAAAATATCCATAAATGCCGGATAATTTTGATATATTTTGTAAGAAATACATTGTACTGCCGACTAAAATTTCACTTATACACACCCATCTAATTATTAACATTGGTAAAGCGAACCATTTGGAGATATTTTTCAAGGTTGACCCAGTGTCTATGACGGGTTCGAACCCAGGTCCTCTCGAATCCAAAGAATGTGCCATACTATATAGAGATATAGAGTTATATAGATAAGTTATCGGTATTAGGGTCAAGGAATCCGAAGTTATGTGAACTAGCCGTTGTAAAATGATTAATTTGTTTTGACATGGCGTTAAATCCAACTAAAGACATTCTTTTTCCTAAATATATATTGTATATTTATGCTGGTAAAAATAGCTTCGCTTGTAACAACAAAAATATGTGAAATAAAAATGATAAATTTTGTTTTCGAGTAATCATGCATTTATTGTTTTGTTTCATGCCTTAGTTAAAATCGGACTTACACATGTAAACTGTTCATTATACATGTGATCCGTCGTTTTCGTAATTGTTAAAATTCACTCAGGGCTAGGGTCTTCATGGAAATTTCATCGAACCTTACTTCCAGTCGTTGTTTAATGGGCAGTAAGCCACCCCTTTTTCTTTTCTATTTTTTAACATTTACTTCTAATTATGTTCCATATTCATCTTATGCCTTGCCTTTTACAGTTTACCAAACACACATTCTGAAGTCAGTACTGGTACATATTTGTGATGGAACGTGATTACCCTGGACGCAACGTAAGTTTTTATTAACCACTTGGCTTGCGAAAAATTACCTGAGACTTCAATAAGGATCTTTAGTCAGTTTTTCTCCTTTACATACTCTTAAAATAATTGGGTCCAATTAGTTAGATTACTCGGATTTTACCCTTATTTTCAATGACAATTTGACACAATCAATTTTAAATACCCTTTTTGTAAATCATTTAATTTGTTTGAAAATTAAGCAAAGAAGTGTTTTTTGATGAAATATGTTATTATCCTTACACAGGACTTCAATGATAAAGTCCGAGGATTCCAACTGATAGGACCTACTTGCCAATTGGATGGCTTTAGATTTTGTCAAGGAAGGATAACTGACTAATATTCCTCATTAGCATGTGTTTACATACATTGTAGTAGTAAGCTGTTGTGTAGTGACCACAGCGTGAAATGAATTCTTACATGTACAGTACCCATCAAAAGTATGGAGACAAAAAATACGATAATTCTGAATTTTGATGATTATTTTTGTTGAATCATTAAGTTTAATATATTTAAGTATGGTTGGTGATAAAATGAAAAACAGTTTTCATGAATGCAACACATTTATAAGATTCAGCATTTGACATCCAAAACCATGCTAATAAGCAATTATTGTAATAATTTTCCATAACATAGCTTATATGCTTTTTTGTAGTCTCAGTTGTAATTATAATGATAACAAAAATTAAAGTTTTTGAATAAACAGTTATCAAATTTTAGATTAAGTCTATTCATTCAAACATTTGGTGGGTACCGTATGTCTCTGTTCAATTTGCTCAACTATTTATAGTGTTAATTTTTATTCATTTGTCAGTGGCGCACACATTAACCCCTCTGATTTAAATACTCACTACAGTTCTTATTTTCTCAGGATCGATGAAAATATTTATGTATTTTGTACAAGGATTATGGAACACATTTCAAGTATTTGAATTAGCGGGGTAAATGTATGCCTCATTGTTTTATTAATTAATTTATCTGACATGATAGAACAATGCTAAAACTGTGCTATATTTATAGGTTATTTTTACCACTGTCTTAAATGAAACAATCACATGTAAATTTCCTTGTATTGGAACAAGTGCCTCCGGTGGGTATTCAAACCAGAGATCACTCGATCTCTAAACATTTGTTTTTTAAATATTTTTTTTATATTTTTCCTCACCATTGTACTGTAAAATTACAATATAAAAACATCAAAGTATATGGTCTGACTAGCGAAATGGTCATAATAAAAAAGGACATTTTCTTCTCTAAGTATTTGGTAATTAAAACCTGCCCACAATTATATGATATTGCATCTACAATGATTGCTTTATAAAGGAACTTTCCTGCATTACTGTCCCAGTTTTTCATGTATTTATAAATTATATTGACCACATCTTGTTTTCAGATCAACGTGGATCAACGTTATAGACGTATAGCTGTGATATAATTTACTGTTTGTGTACAAACTGGTTTGATGACAATGATCAACTACTTTGATCAAGGAAGTATATTTTCAAACAATATTACGTTTAAATTTATAAGTATTAGATTAAATCTGCCTTTAAATATTTATACACATTTAGTCGACTCAATAATCCTGTAAGACAACCCCCTCACCATTGTGTTAATGACCTTTAGAGTACTAGTTTACATCTGAATTGAGTGAATCATTTGCCGATTGTTTTTGCTCAAGAAAACTTACTTGTGTCCTTTGTGGGAATCGAACCCGATATCTTACCAAAAAATCTAGCCTTGGACTACTTCCTGTAATGGATATTTGGCTGGATCAGTTCAATTCGCTTATTGAGTATAGTTCTCATTTTTTGTGTGGAGAAATATAACATTATGTCAATTATGTTAATTTATGGTATAAATTTATATTACAATACGTTGTTGCAAAATTATAAATGAAAGTCTTTAATGGACGTGAGTTATTATTTCCCTTTGATATGAACATTATCAAAGGGAGATAATAACTCATACTTATTTAAGGCAAAATTTATTGATCTTGTGCATGGATACAAAATAAATTCAAAGTGGTTTAATAATATTCAATATTAATTTAAAAATTGTTATATCGACTACATTAAAAATACGATGTTTAATTAGATTAGTTTTTTTCTGAGAAATGTTCTGTGGTCATATATATAGTTTTGTATTAGGAAAATTTTACTTTAAAATAAAGTTAGGGAATTTTTTTCTTTTTTTACTTGAAAACTTAGGTACTTACATTATATTGTACTATTGTACAGACATCATGTTTTTATAATGTGTGTGCTTAATGTAATTGTACATAGACTAGACTTTAATAAATAAATACTACATTATTTTCTGACCAACTGTTTCTTTTTCCTTTTCAGATAAAGGTAGTTGAGGCGTTGATGTTTTATTAAGTTAAGTATATATTAAAGCTTAGATATTAAAGATCTATCATTAAATGACTTCCTTAAGATGTAAAGCGTTTATTATAAACACATTAGTTATGATTCAACATGGTGAAAGACATTTTGACAGTGACACTAGAGAGTTGGTAAGTTTAAGTTAATTCTATATTCTAGATATGTCATTTGTTTATAAACTGAAGTACATGTTTACTATACATAGCACATACATTGGCTATTTACGGAGCACCTAAAGTGACATTTTGAAATACTTTTTTATTATCACAACTATTTCGTTTAAACGTAATATTATTTCGTTGTTTTTTTCGAAATAATCATTACGTTTTTTCGAAATAGTTGTGATAATAAAACAATGCCACTTTAGGGGCTCCGTAGCTATTAAAAAATTCAATCTCCTTTGGTGTCTGAGCAATCTGATTAAAAACCTGATCAAACATTCTTCACTCGCCTACTCGCGGTCTATAAGAAATCTGTTTATAGAGATTGATCTTTGTGCATTAACTGACTTAATCATTATCCAATGTATGTACATGTACAGCTAACATATATTTTGGTTTTTAACAAATGGTATTTCTGTTTCATTTACATCGTACATTGTGTTATTGTTTGATTTATTGTATTTCATATTTTGATCGTTTTTTTTTGTTTGTTTTGTTTTTGGTCTTTAGGTTATCTGTGTCTGGCCTGAGATTTGCACCGATATCTCAGGTCCCTGCATGCATGTCCCATCCCATCTGTCCCAACCCCCCATGGTGAGGGTTAGGTCTGTTGGGGTTTTTAAGAGTCGTTGGCTTCATAACCCCCAGCACCAGGGTTCGGAACGCTTTGGTCACTATTATTAGTATTCTTGCTGGCTTATAGTGTTTTATATTAGTTTTATCTAGTGAAGGCATATATGTTTAGAGCAATGAGAGATGTTCCGTGGGATTTGATTAGGGTAATTGGAATATGATTTTAGGGTTTATTTATGGCAATAATGGGGTGGATAGAGTTTAATTTCAGAATCGAAACAGTTAGTGCATTTTTCTAGGTTTAAGGCATTTTTCTATGGAAATGAGAGTAAAGAGTTGAGGTTTATTGAAACAAAATCTACTTAGGAACGACAGAAGATGTTTGAAGCTAATTCAAGGAGTTAAGGATGATTATTAAGTCTTACTTTGGTTTTTAGGCTGAATCTGGCATAAGTAGGGAATAGTGAAAATAACTACTAAACATAGGAACGCTGGCAGGGTTTCACCAGAAAGTGTTTGTGACAATCAGTTTTTTTCTTTTAAATAATAAATATATTAATGAAACTTCTTAATTATTAATCGTGATGTCAAAATAACTGTTAAGCAGTAATCGTGATATCAAAATTACTATTAAGCAGATAGTATTCAATAAAACATACTGAAATACGTCATGTTGTAAAATATGGATGAAATGTAATTGATCTTGTATAACGTACTTAGTACTACATTTGTCTTTGACCTTAACTTGTGTTTGATTTTTATTTCTTATCACAGTTTTTATCGAATGTTTAAGGTTTATAATCACTGAATATTTTTGAATTCATGTTTTGTTCGAAAAAGTAACAAATAATTAACCTAAAAGTTAGGCGTTCAAAGGTGATAGCATCTTCATAATTTTAAAACAAACCAATTAAAGGGAGACATATATATATGTAGGAGAATTTTAATACTATTTTGCATTGAAAGTCAAATCATTTTAAGTACTGGCTAGTGCCAGTTACAATGTAAAATTGGAGGTCTCACCAACACTGCCTCATTATGTTTTATGTGCAAAAAGTAAGAGATGTGCACAATGTCATGCCATTATATTATTCTTCTCCTGTAGTTTTCTGTTTTTAGTTAAGATAAAACACGCTATATCGCGTCTCATTCTATCTTTTTTCTCCTGTAGGCTTCTATCTTAAATTCAGATTTCACACAAAGTATGGCATGCCATTTTATCATTTTTGTTCAGGTAAATATCTTTCCTCAGTTAAAAAAACATACACTCAATAAGGCTTGCCTTTCTATCAATATTTCAAGAAGGTGTATGTTTTAAATAAATATAACAAAACACGCATTGATATGCCATTCTATCATTATTCTCCTGTAGGATTCTGTCTTCAATAAAGATAACAGACACACATTATGGCATTCAATTCTATCATTATTCTAAGGTAAGTATCTTTCTATGTTAAGAAAACATGCAATTTACTCAATTTTTTCAGGTATCTCTTTTTTCAATTAAGAACACATACACTCAGTTTAGCATGTTTTCTATCAAAATTTCCATTTAAGTATCTATCTACAAATGAGATAACACCTACAATACGCATATCTTGCTTCTATTTTTCTCGGTTAAGTTTCTGATTCAAGTAAGAAAACACGCAAACAATATGACATGCCCTCCTATTAATATCCCCAATTAGATATATCTTCAAATAAGATAACAAACACAATATGACATACTATTCTATCTCACCTCTATCATGTAGGCTTCTATCTTAAATTCAGATTACAAACACAATATGGCATGTTATTCAGGTAAGTATCATACGTCAGTAAAAATCATGCCAACAATACGGCATGCCCTTCTATCAATAGTCCTATGTAGGTTTATGTCTACAATTTAGACAACAAACATACATTGACATGCCATTCTTCATTTTCCTCCTGCAGGTTACTTCTCAATTTATGTTAGACACACAATATGGCATGCCATTCTGTTAAAATTCCATTGTAGTTTTATGTCTTCAACTGAGGTTACACACACAATATGGCATGCAAATCTGTTAATACTCCATTGTAGTTTTCTGTCTTCAATTAACATAATACACACCATACCGCATGCAATATTATCATTTATTCAGGTAAGTATCTGTTTTCAGAAAACATACAAATACTATGCATAATATATCTTTTTTCTGCGGTAGGATTCTATCTTCAATTAAGATATCACAAACTATATTGCATGTCATTCTTCTTTTCTTTTTTCTCCTGTAGGTTTCTTTCTTAAATTCAGATTACCCTCACAAAATGGCATATCATTTTATCATTATTCTCATGTAAGTAACTGTCTTCAATTAGGAAAAATACACAAAATACGGCTTTCCTTTCTATCAACATTCCAATTCAGATATATTTCTTCAAATAAGATATCACACACAAAATGACAACCCATTCCATTATTATTCTTCTGTAGGTTTTGTCTTAAAATAAGGTAACACACACAATATGGCATGCCATTCTATCATTTTTCCCAAGTAAGTACATTTAGTCAGTTAAAAAACCATACACACTATACGGCTTGCTTTTCTATCAATAATCCCTTATAGGTTTAAGTTTTCAATTAATATAACATCCACGCATTAGCATGCTATTCTATCTTTTTGTCATGTAGACTTCTGTCTTAAATTAAGATAACACACACCACAACTCATGTATTTCTAGAATTTAATCCAGGTAAGTATCTTTCTTCAATGAAACAAAACATACAAACACTATGTCATGCCATCCTATCATTATTCTCCTGTAGGTTTCTGTCTTCAATTAAGATAACAAGCACCATATCTCATGCCATTCTATCATTTAATTCAGGTAAGTATCTGTCTTCAATTTAAAATGTACACTTACTCACAAACGCTTTGACATATCATTCTCTCATTACTCTTCTGTAGGTTTCTGTCTTCAATTAACTTAATGATAACACACACCATTACTCATGCCATTCTATCATTTAATTCGGGTAAGTATATTTCTTCAATTACAGAAACATACAAACATTACCTGGCATTTTATTCTATCATTACTGTCATGTAGGTTTTAGTCTTTAAGAATTAAAACATTTCCAAATTATAGCATAGCATTCTTTCCGAATTGTCGTGCTGATATCTCTCCAAGAAGCTAACATACACACTACATCGCATGCCTATTATTTACGTGTATGATTCTATCCTCAAATATGATAACACACATACTATGGCATGTCGTACTATCAATATTTCCTTGTAGGTTTCTGTCTTCAATTAAAATAATACACATCATATCGCATGCAATTCTATCATTTTGTTTCAGGTAAGTATCTTTCTTTAATCAGGAAAACATGCAAACATTACATGTAATGTTATTCTATCATTATGATTAAGTAGATTTCATTCTTTAAAAACATTTCAGACTCAAAATGTGGCATGTCATTCTATCTAAATTGTCCAACAAGTCTCTATCTCTTATAAAGATAACATGCATACTATATCTCATGCCTTTCTACCATTATTCTAATATAGGTTTCTATCTTATCCTCAAATAAGATCACACACATAATATGGCATTTATTTCTATCATTTTTCTCCAGTAGGTTCTTGTCCTCAATTAATATTGCACACGCAATATGGCATGCCATTCTATCATTTAATTGAGGTATCTATCTTCAATCAAGATAACATACACACAATATGACATGTCTTTTATCAATATTCTCCTGTAGGTTTCTATCTTGAATTAAGGTAACACACACAATACGGCATGCTAATCTCATGTTTTCTCAGGTAAGTATCTTTCCTCAATAAAAACATACTTACAATACGGCTTGCCTTTCTATCGGTATTCCCATGTAGGTTTTATGACGTAAATTAAGATCGCATCATATCTCATGCCATTCTGTCATTTAACTCAGGTAGGTATTTGTCTCCAATAATAATACACAATACCATGACATACTTTTCTATCATCATTCTCCTGTAGGTTTCTCTCTTCAATGAGGATAACTAGCACCTTATCGTATGTCATTCTTTCATTTAATTCATGTACGTATCTTTCTTCAATTAAGACAACATGTATACACACACCATAGCATATCATTCTATCATTATTCTCCTGTAGATTTCAATCTTCAATTAAGATAACACACACAATATCGCATGCCATTCTATCATCTACTTCAGGTAAGTATTTGTCTCCCATAATAATACACATAAACACAATAACTAACTATTCTATCATAATTTTCCTGTAGGATTCTATCTTAAATAAAGATAATCCAAGCACCATATCGCCTGGCATTCTGTCATTTTTGTTGAGGTAAGTATCTTTCTTAAATTTCTGCATTCTATTATTATCATCATGTAAGTTTCGGTCTTTAGAAACAGACTTAGAATATGACATGACATTCTATCCAAATCGTCGTGCTTGTTTCTATCTCTACTAAAGATAACATACACACACTATCGAATGTCTTTCCTCCATTATTCGGATGAAGGTTTCTGTCTTTGCTTACTTAACAACATGTCTATTGATTCTCATATATACCAAGGCGTTTGCTTTCAATTGCGACTGCCCAACTATATTATGGGGTAGCTTTGTCTTCATGTATTTTTCTTCCTCTGATGAAGTTTTTATATAATAAGAGTTTATAACAGAATGTTCACTGATAGTTTGAAAAAAAAGTACAAATAATGATAATAAACGAGTGTTTTACTAATTAATCATGCTTATCAATGCATAAAAAACATTGGACAAAATTAAAAACAAACGTTGTTCTGCTAAAGTGAATATGCTAATTCAATGGATAATTATTTTCGAGAAAATAAAACAAAACATTAACAACCATCGATATCAAGGATGTGCAGTTAAGTATTTTCTGTTGATTTCATATTTGCTAAATCATTTAGAGGACAAAGCTCTTGACAAAACGTATGCAAACTATTTTAGTAATTTCATAATAAGTTTGCATTATATCTAACGCTGTCAAATGCGCACGTGGAAGGATTTTGTATGCTATTGTACATGTTTTTATAGAAAATCAATAAATTCTAGTAAAAAGTACGTACAATTTAAACTATGAAATGGATTAGAACTTTAACAATTTTTATATAGGCTAAATCTATATGGCGTGATACGCAAAAGTACGTGATAATGAGAGTGGCATGGTGCATAATGGAATACAAACATATTTTTAGGTACGACTAAATAATGTTATCGTATGATAATTGCATGGTGCTGTGTTTGTATACCATTCTTATAATAAGCTAGTGGTATTCTTGGGTCATGCATGGAACAGCATTTGCCATGATAATCGTTTGAATTCGTTCTTGGAAAACAATTCTCAGATGATGTCGTTTTACTCAAAGTCTTCTTCACAAAATGTATGTCGGACGTTCTAGCTCGGCCAGTTGCATACTGTTGAACATTTAAGTTTCCTTTATAGTCTACACGTTCCTACAAAAAAAACACTGTTTATGTAAACAATGCAATGAACTAATCCACGACCGTGAGGAGATGCTTATGATGACAATTGAATATTACAGTAAAGTTCCGCTGTTAAGACTGGCAAAATCGATGGTCCTATATTATATAGCGAAACTGTCTTAATATAGAGACCATTTTCTTTACGAATTAAGCATTTGGATCTTAATAATTGTCAAAAAATCGCATGATTTTAAAATAACAAAAGTGGTCTTAATAGCGGAACTTTACTGTATATATAGTATTTATTGTGTTAATTGTGGTACTCATTCACAGATTTCAACTTAAATATCAACTTTTTCTAAAACTAACAAAATCGTATTGATCGTTTTATTGTATATTTCTTGCAACCTATAGGTCAGTTTGTCTTAAAATATTAAAAATTATTTTTTTACTCAATTACTGACGCTGAATGGTATTTTGAAAATGTGGAAAAAAATAACCGAATCTGTGAACTATTACCTTTTATATGTTTTTATGAGTGTTTTGTTGGTGTAGAAGCAGTAGTCCTGTGGTTAGAAGCGTGCTTAGGGATCGAGAGGTACTGGGTTTGAATCCCTTTAGGGGCACTGTCAATTTCCTTGAGCAAGAAATTTACCTGCAATTGCTTCACTTCACCCAGGTGTAAATGGGTACCCGTAAGGGTCATGCGCCGTATGTTGTGGCTGGAATCTGCGTCGTATGTTAACAGTTGGTGTGTGACTCGATGATCGGGAAGATAATGTCAAGAGTCGACTGAATAGTGATACTAATAGTAGACTTCAAAACCCCTTGCTTTGTTTGCCTTGCTTTTTAATGGTAAAACGTTTTACCGCTACAATCAGATTCATGATTGACTAAGGGGGTGATGGTTTGTCCGCCATACTAATTTGTAAAAGTAAACTATACAAGCCCTAGCGTTGGAATGAATTGGTTTATTTTAATGTTTACACAAACAAGTAATGTTAATTTGTGGGAACTGTAATAGTGCTGAGTTTGTTACAAATCGTAGTCAATTCTCAACAACATGTACGTGTGTCAACATTCCTTTAACAGAGTTAAAGAGACAGTACACATGTATAGTCCAGCAGCGCGTTCAGTTACCTTGAACGTTCCAAAACGTTCCGTTACGGAAGTGTCGGAACAACTTAACCAGTAGACAACTCAACCTGAGACAACTCAATCCCCTACAAACGGATTGAGTTGTCCCAACTTTGAGTTGAGTTATGCACAGGTTGAGTTGTCTACGGGTTGAGTTCTCCCGTACCCGTAACGTTAGCAAACAGTAGTTACTGAACACAGGGCAGTTACTCAAGCTCAATTTGTTATTCTCAATGGCGTTACCATACACGCATCGTATTTTATTCTTATATGTTGACCTGTATAAATGTAAACTAATAATTCCTTCGGTAATAAACATAGCTGTCATACATATGTGTTTGCCTTCTTTGAACTATTTTGTTTCAATACGTGCAAAGTTCTTTTTTGTGCGTTCAGTACTTTGATTATTTTTATATTACGATTTATCTATACCCTGATTACTACAATGATCATGTAAATAATGTTAATAGTGTACATAAACATTGAATATAAAGCAAACATGTGAATAAAGGCCATTTCTGTATATAAAATGTATTTGTCAGTGATTCGAATAAAAAATTTAAAACTGGCAATATTTCTGGGGTTGTTTATAATTATCATTGAACAGTGTCATATTGTAGCAAGAAGTTTTATGCAATTATCAAGGCAGCCAGACGCTTTTTTTTTGGTAGGGTGTTACGCTGCAGCAGCACATTGTATAGGTCATATAACGGCGGTCCGGTAATCTTATCATCGGTCTTTGGAAGGCTATATCTCTCGCATACTTCCGACAGTAACTTAGAACTGCCCTACATGAGTCAGTGGTTGGAGGGAGAATGGGCGTAGAAATTATTTCAAGAACAACCTCTACGAAAGTATGCCTCGCCTGGGAATCGACCCTACAGCCCATTGATTAGTAGTATTGTTTGTTACCGACTGATCTAGCCGGGTGGCTAACTGAAGGTTCAAGAGCTTACAAAAATGTGCCACCTGTCAGTCTACGATTTAAGTAATGTTTTCGTGCACTGTTTATTATTTTACCCAAGACATTGCTCATAATTATGGGTGAGTTGTTTCTATTATTTAGGCGCCAAAAGCGTTTAAAAATAACAGTAAGCACAGCTCGTCATGACGTAAAAATGCGCTATTGCGCATGCGCTTTAAAAACTGATTACTATACTGTACGTAAATAAAGCAAAATATTTAGAGCTTCAAAATGCAAATAGCCACGCAATATTATAGACGTAGGTAACTACCTATTGATTGTAGTAAGTAAACACCTGACTGTCGTGACATATCATATTCTCTGGTACTAGAGGGTTTACATTCATGACCGGAAGTAAATAGTCACGTGACACATTAAATACTGGAAGTATGTTTTGTCAAGAAAATAGTTGAGAATAATTCAGGAAGAAAATGTTATGTAAATTAACAAGTTATTTTTGTTTAGATTGACGCTGTATAGGTTTAACATTGTACGAGCGTATTTGTCATATTACGGCGGCAAGTCAACTTGAACCTACTCGCCGTTCCAGGGAAGGCTTAATCTCTAAATTCACCTGTTAGCCAGTTACCAGGTTCATTCTTCCATCAGTGACTGACAACTGCCCTACATCATTTAGAATCAATGGTATGAGGGAGAATGGATGTAGAAATGATTTCATGAACAAACTTGACAAAAGTATGCCTTGCCCGAAGACGAAACCTTAAAACAATTTAGGTTCGTTACGGCGGTCAGCGTATTCAACGTAGCATTCCTAGACCCTTGTCTATAACCAGTAGTCATCTACTCTTTCACAAGGCCGGCAACTTCTCCATGTACATTATTAATAGAGGAAATTTACTTAATGTATTGCCAACCTATCACGGAAGGGTAAAACCACCCGGGTGGATTCGAACCATTCACAGGAAACTAGATTCGAAATCACGGTTGAATGATTAGAGTAATGCGTTTTAACCTTGTATAATCTAACTTAACAAAATGCAGCAGTGATAGATTGATCGATCGATCCCCGATTCGAAGAAGTTCCGCTAAACCAGTGCTAGTTTCCTTGAGCAAGACATGTGACGGCAATAGGGTAAATTTACACCTTATGCAGTCTTCACTGGATGGGTGACTACAGGGCCGGATTACGGCTCAATGCAAAATTTACCTGCAATTTCTTTTTATTGCATGAAAATGTAACAGAACAGAACAGAGCGGAATAGAACCGAGTGAAGCAATGAATTACACAAAATAATGACTATAATATATTTTCCGAAATAAAGTTGTACCGATTTACCGGGAGTAGCATGGCCAATTTGACAGTACTTTATTAAAGTAGATAAAGCATTTACATAACGTTGTATAACAGGTTACATAATGTGGGTAAGATGGTCTAAAAATACAAAATTTCAGTCAAAGTATATATATATTATTGAAACATTTTATTCAACTGTCTTTTTTCATACATTGATCCCGCTCAATTAAGTACTCACTACAATATTTCAGTACTTACTATCTATAATCGAGTATTTAAATCAGCGGGGATATATGTATGAACCACTGATATGTTGAATGAAAATTACCTAAACAAATGGACTATATTTTGCATAGGGTTTGATTATAAAATGTAGAGCGATCGCTTGGTTGGAACGACTGTGTTTATGTTATTTAACTCAACTCGATTCGTTAACGCTTCAAAGAACATAGAGCGTGAATCACGGGTTTTGTGTGCCTACTAGCTGAATAATCTGTGTTGAGTTATTAAAGCTGTGGAAAACAACCGCATGGAATGGTGAGTTAAAATATTCCTTAATTATTCTTTAATTACTCATTTAATCATTAACAATTGTTTATTAATGATAGTAAATATATTTGTAGATATTGCATGATTAAGTAACTTTATTATGAGCAAAATAGTATGCGTGTAGACCAGATTGTTTAACAAGGTAAGTCGACCACGTGCTAAAGTGTACGATTTGTATTTTATTAATATTATTGTTGGTTGACTCGCCGAAAGTCTAAGTCCCGTATACATGATCTGACTAAATGGAAGATAGACGATAAAAGCTAATTATTACATCGTGTATTATAAGAATTTTCTTTTTTTCTGTATTTGTCTTTTTGTCTTTACTATCATGTTATTTAATATGTATATTTGTTTCGCAAGCTACGTGATGTAGCTATTGGTACTGTATGTGTGTGACGTGCGTGTGTCGGGTGCGTGCGCAGGGGGGGGGGGGGTGCGCGTGCGAGCATCCAGTGTGAGAGTGTGTATGGGGTGAGGAGATGTATGTGTTGGTATTCCGAGACTGGTTATGCATTATATGTGCTTGTGACAAGATACTTACATATACGTTTATTTAATAAAAGAACATATGTTTAGTTTGATATGTGTATAAACGTTATAAATATAGAAACTACTACAGTTCGTTTTTGTAAACAATGAGATTACACATGTAAATATATGACAGGTTCCATAAAAACATTATGTAGAGGCGAAGCACCCTGAAAGTTGTTTTAGTTTAAAATATTTTAGCATATCGTCATATGCAGTTTACGATCCACATAATTTCGAGCTCTATTTATGGTTATTTTGAATGTCTAAGGGGTCTATTAAAATCAGTTAAATGATGTACTTGCAACACGGTATTCGCCTATTAAATCGGCAAGTCCCATACCTTAGTACATTCATGTACGTGTTAATAATCATGACCTGGTATAAGTCCTTTAGCTACCGGCACAGTCTTTTGGCATGAAAAGTTCTTCCCCTAAAATATCTACATGTATATTTTTTGGGAGGGAACTATTTCATTTCGAATGTCTGTGGCTACTGAGAATACATAATAAATGAATAATAATAACAATTTTTGTTTTTGTTGGGTTGATGTCATGTTAATATGAATTATGGTCAATTTACACTGACCAGCTCACCTATTTTAGCTTTCCTGGACATTGTTTATGACTAGCACCAACCTTACCCTTCCACAAAGCCAACTATTGTTTTTCAAACACTTATATACTTAAAAATATCGATAGTACTGACGAAGTTGCAAAGGAGGGTATAATCTAGCGTGGCTCGAACCAGCTACCCCATCGGAGGAACGGGAATAGAAATCATGCGCGTAGCCTACTGTGTCGTGAACCCAGGTTGCATACCTTTTATGACAGATCTGTAAAAAATTATACCTATTCCAGATGATATAGTTTGTTAAATTTGTTACGGGTGTTTATAATGTTAAGTGCCAACCAACCAGGCTAGTTGAGTTTATAGCACTCGAGTCTATTGATCGAGGGGTCGTATGTTCGATTCTCGGTTGGGGGATACTTTTGTGCAGTTTAGTCATTAAGTAATTTTTACGACTGTTCTCCTTCCTACCACTGGTTTCAAAATTATGCAGAACTGGTGTCAGTCACTGACAGGAGTATGCGCCTAGAAGGTTAACCGCTAAATCCCGAGATTTAGCCTTTCAAGGAAGAGTGAATAGGTTGACTAGCCATCGTGATAAATTTATCCTAGCCGCGGCCGTGGCGTACAGGTTAGCATTTCTGACTTCGAATCTGGAGATCGCAGGTTCGAGCCCGGTCGCGGTAGGTCATACCCTATACATGAGTTGTCGGCCTCGTCGTAGTGTAAGTTAGTACTGGTGATAGAAAGCGTCATGGAAACCTATAGTAAGAAGAGCTGGCCGTCGTCTATATGACCTATATGTGTTGAATACGACGTTAAAAAAATTAGAAAAAAATTATCCTATGCAACGTGTTTCGACGGCGATTAACCTAACCAAGTTTATATAGATATTGTTAGTAATAATTTAGTACACGTTACATGAATTCATAGGAATAAGTTAAACAAATCGAACTACATGTATTGATTAAAAATAAAATGGGCAATAACTGATTAATTAAAAAGTAAATGTGTATAAAAATACAAATGTAAATGGTCACCAAGGGGAGGTAACCATGACATGTTTACTAAGTACGAAAACTTACACGTCTTGAGCAGTGTTGATATAAGACCCTAGATTTTAATTGTTTTTATAATGGTTTATAAACTTGATTCAATGATAGGGATTATTTTTTCAGACCACGCCTGTGTTACTATAATGTGACGGAGGCATTATACTATTTTTAATATTCTCCATCGGTTTTAAGTGATTTCTTTTGTCTTAATTCAGTTAATTATACCATTCAATTCGGAATACGTTGTTCAGTGATATGGGACAATGTTATACCACGACTTTCAATATATTTGGAATTTAACAATAATCAGTGAGTGTTTTATTGTTGCGTGTTTCTGGATTTTTAGTGTACTAAGGTTTCTGTCTTGTCATGGGTTTTACATGTTCACTTTATGGACAGAATACGACCGGGTAGCTCAGTACTAGAGACTGTACTCATCTTGTAAGCGAAGGTTCTGGGTTCGAGTTGTCCTAAATATAAGACCATACATATCTATTTTATCATTCGGACGTTTTTCTTTAAAAAAAACTGTGACTTAAATGCTTGTATATATTGTGACGTGCTAGAGTGTATTCGCTAGATCCACATACTAATTCCACTTCGACTCATGAATAGGAAGATGTAGACTGTAGCCAGTTCCGCGTTGGTTTGAATCCCATCCAAAATCTATCCCGTTGTTTCCTTGAGCAAGAAACTTTATCCTACTAGCTCTGTACTAGGGGATCAGGAAGCAGACTCGTAAGTGATTAACCTAAGTTGTAATAACTCACAAGCTGTAGACTCCAAATAGACTTTACTCGGAATCAAATATTTTAGGATATTTCTTGCGGACAGAACAAACAATGAAAATAAGTGTACAAAGAACAATAGGGTTTAATTTTAGCTTCGTACTTTTCGGCAATAATGTGTAAAAACCTTTATTTTGTACCGCCTGTGCACGGATGGAAAACCCCCATAAATTGTATTTCCGTATTAGGTCTTTTATAAAAAAAAACACATCGTCTGCTCAGGGTCATAAACTTTGACGCGTTTACATTTTTCACCTGTGAACTTTAACCCATGGCTATTCTTATTCAAATCAACACAAATCTGATATCCAATCAAATAAGACCAAAACATAAATCGCCATTTTGAATTTGAAATGTGTAACAGAAAACTGTTGTTAGCAAGGAATTAGAACTTTAGTAAAATTGGAATATTTCTAATTTGATTAAATAAGTCAATACAAGGTAAATTATAGCTTATTCTGTTCTAAATACGTTACTACACAGTTTTACTAAGTGTTTAATTCAATCTTAAAATAATTCAAACCTCTAAAGGGGACATAGATTTTGGCGCTTCAATCAACAAGAAAATTGATAAAAGCAGAGACAAATTCTCTTATTAAACATTAAATAAAAGTTGATAAACGTGCATGAGTAGGAAGCAAAGTTAAAACCAGATAATTTAATAACGTTATATTGAAAATATTAGTTGTATCATCATGACCATTACTTATCATTTAAGCAAATGGAGTCAGACTCAGAAATCAGGCATTACCATGGCCTCAGTTTTACGAAAAAACTCAAGTTTGAAGTTTGTACTCAAACTCAATCTTATGTTTTATCATTAATTTTACTTATTTAATCAATCTTACAACTAATGTAGTATCATTAGAAACCCCAATTGTAATTTCAGAGATATTATGTTATATAAAATAAAACTGACTTACATGTTTCGAACCCGGGTCGATAGCGCAGTTGGTAGCGCGCCGGGATTTGGATACTCGTGCCCGAGGGGGTGCGGATTCGAATCCCACCCGGGGAGGTTATACCCTTCCATGAAAATTTGACAATAATGTCGATTTTCCTCCATTGATTAGATAATATGGAGAAGTTTCCGGCCTTGTGGAAGGGTAGGTGAGTACTGGTTATAGACAATGGTCCAGGAAAGCTAGGTTAGGTGCGCTGGACGCCGTGAAATGACCTAAATTGTGTTGATACGGCGTTAACTCCAATAAATAAAATAAAAATAATACATGTTTGGATAAGGTTTAATTTAATTGAGTCTGTGCTGTTAAAGAACTGTTGAATTTAGTCTCAATTGAAATTGAGTTTGTAGCTTTACGTTTATAATAAAGCCCAGGATATTTTATGTTGATACATTTTATATATTTTCATTATTATGACTACCTTATAACAGCCATATTCCAACTACATTTACATGCTATTTAGAGGCCAAAAACACTCGAGTCTGTTATTGAGTTTGTACTTAAGTTTGTTTGCGAAACTGGAGCCTGGTCACCGCACTACTTCTCCATCTGCGTACGAATTTTTACTGTATTTAATGTACTTTCAACAAATGTGTCACACTCACACATGCAGAGTGAAATACTGGGTTTCTTGAATCTTTTAGCTTGCGTTTTACGTTGGAAAACAGCTCAAAAAGCCTCTTTGGGTTCTAACCATTTATAGGTTCAATCTCAAGGTGCGTTAACTTACTTTTGGGTCTACCTTCGAGCCCAAAAGTGTGTTGGACTCTAAAGTGCGTTGGGTCCCAAAGTGTGTCGTACCCCGAAAAGCGTTGCTATATAGCCATTTTGGCCAGACATTTGTCAATAGAGGATTATTTTTCTTCATAGCTATATTTTTTTCAAAGACAAATTTAAGTTTTTACAAGCATTTTTGCGTCGGCGTTGCCGTCTGCCTTGGATTGCTTGTTATGTTAAAGTCTAATATCGTCATCACTATCAGAGTCAACTATACTTATTTGTTGGGACTTCACCAACCATTCTGTGAAAGGGGAATTACTTAAGATAAATTTTTCTTTAAAATAAAATATCCCTTTTATTCTTAAAAGAGTGCAAAAATGGTATTAGATAGATTCAATACAAATCAAGTTACTTAAAAGAAAGCTAGTATGATAATATATATCGGTATCACTCGTGACTTAAAGGGATTGGATGCGTCATTTGTCAGTTTTATGTCACTTTTGAACTTATATAGTCATAAGTTCAAGATTTTCAACAAATATAAGTATGTTTGATTGAAAGTGTGTATGCTTTTTCAGCTGTACTACATCTCTACATCTATGAAAGAACATTATTTTGTGTGTATTATTTTTAGTTATGCCCTTTTTTATTTTTATATTAAGGTTATAGGTTTAAAATTTGATTATTTTAGATATGTATCCTGATATTATGCTTATTCATTAGTAACATACTATGTATCCACACTGTCATAAAGGGACACAACTCTTGATTAATTATTTTTTGAAGTTATGCTCCTTTTAAACTTTAACATTTAAATTCAACGTTTTCGAAGTGAGATATTTGCAATACTCATCCAGATGTTTAAATGAAAGTTTGTTTGCTTATTCAATATTTTTATATACGTACATGGACGTTATTATGGACGTAGTATGTTCCTTTTTGGTATTTGCCTGTTATACTCTGATATTTAAGTATAAAGTATTTCAAATTTGAATATCGTCAGTGGTAATCAAGTTGTTTGATCAAGATGTTTGATCATTTTAGTTATGTCTTTTTATTAACCCAATTACACGTACAAGTTTATTTTTATAAGCGAATTATCTGTAGTTTTTTTCAAGGTATTTAGATGGTAGTTGGCATGCATAGTCGTGTGTTCACAACTATGAAGGAATAACTCCGGAAGTCTTGTTTAAATTGAAGTTATGCCCCTTAAAAGGCTTTCATTCTTTAAAATACGGCTTATGAAATTATTATAATTATTGTTTACCTGTGTTATTTCTTTGAAAATCGCACAGCCTCCAACTCTCGTGTTTAAGGATAAACCTTGCTATAAGCAAAACACTCGAAAAGTCGAACACGCTGTCTTGGGACTGCTCCTGAATAATGAAAGTAACTTATGTTACCATATCAAATTGTTGAAATTGTTTGAAATACTATATTGACGGCCTAATTAAAGTACCCGTTTACTTCTGGGTTAAGTGAAGCAACCACAGACAACTTTCTTGGTATAGAAAGTAAATAATGTCCTTGGTATGGGCTCGAACCTGGTACCTCTCGATCAATGTCCTACATTGAACTATTGTCTTTGCTTTCATGCACTTTTTGTATTTATATTTACAAAATCTTGTTTTCAGATCGTATGAGTTTATGAAGTGGATCAATGTTGTGGCCGGAATCACTACTGTGATATGATCAACTGTTTGTGTATAGATTGGTCTGCTGACAATGATTAATATTCTCACTTAAATGATAAAGGAAGTATATTTTTAGACATTTAAAAAGTTCATTTAAACTAAGTTCGGTTTTGAAATCTGCTTTTAATTATGCATATGTAGTCTGTTTTATAGACTTGACTTATGTTGTTCGTATATACCATCGTGTAAGTCACAGATGATTCAAGACTTAAGAAAAATACTTGTGCCCCTTGCGGGATTCGAACCTAACACTCTTTATCCAAAAAATGTCCTGATGTTTTACTACTGCTTCTATGTAATTTGCGTAAGTCTAGCTTAATTCTATTGATTCGGTCCAGAAATCGAGGCTCATACAGACACAGCGGTTAGGACGATTGATCGTCGTTATTCTACTAAAAATGTTGAAATGCAGTAAGAAGCGCCATATATAAATACATGTAACAATATAATTTCTTCTTTTATTTAACGTTATGTGGCGCTTTTCACAAAAAAATCTTACGACAAGAATCATCGTAAGTCAAAAGCAAGAAACTTTAGCGGTCATTTTTTGGCCAATCATTTCCATATATTATTTAATTATGTAGAATATTGTAAAACGTTTAAATATCATATCATAGTTATTTTAATTATCCCTCTGACTTTGAACTGAAAAACTATGAAATTGACTTACGATAATTTTTTGTAAGAATTTTTGTGTAAAGGTGCAAGAGTAATCCAGTGTTTTCATCTTTACTTGAAAGTTAAGGAAGGAGGATAACTTCAGAATTTCGTCTCTTAATATTACTGATAAACTGTTACTTCATTTTCAGCTGATGGCATCTGAGGCGTTGTTGTATTGAGTTAGGTTACTATGAAAGCTGATGTATTCAAAACCTGTCATTGAATAATTTTCATATGGTTTGAAAGGTAAATATGAAACACTTTGGTTATGACTAGCATTTGCTAGAAGACATTTCAGCAATAACAGTGAAGAATCGGTGAGTGTCTATTTATTTAATCCCATATTCTTTCTAGATATGCCATTTGTTTATAAACTTCGGTATTTGTTAATTATCCATCATTAAAGGTAATGTTCAAACCTTCTATAATGCTGAGTAAGCAATCAGGAGACAACCCATCTTTGGCAACAACGAAAATGGCAAGATTTTTGTAAATAAGTAAAACGCCTAATATGAATTGTATTGGGAATTTTATCAAAATTTGACTCATTTTCGGCTCTAAAATCACTCTTTCAGGGATGAAGAGTCACATCCTGTTATCTACGCATAATAGAATTTTCTCTAAATTAATTTCATTATAACTGTACATGACACTTCCATTAGCTATTGAATAAGTCAGTTCTCTTAGTGTGTGGGGTGTGGTGCGTGTAAGCGTTGCATGTGCGTGCGTGCATGTGTGAAGGTATGCGGGGGTGTGGGTGTGTGCGTGCATGCATGCGTGTGTGAAGGTGTGCGGGTGTGGGGGTGAGTTCTTTTGTGTACAGTAACTGACTTATTCATTATCCAAATGATGAACATGTATAGCATTTACTTCGTTTATTAACAAATGGCATTTCTAGTTCATTTAACTTTTGTTTTATTTTACTTCATTTACATTTGTTGTTGCTTAATTTATTGTAATTTATGTTTCGTTTTTCTTTGGTCCTTAGGTTGTCCGTGTCTGACCTGAGATTTGCACCAATATCTCAGGTCTCAGCATGCATATCCCTCCCAACTGCCCCATCCCCGCCATGTAGAGGGTTCGGTCTGTTGGGGTTTTCAAGAGTCATTGGCTTCATATCCCCCAGCATCAGAGGTTCGAAATGCTTTGGTCATTATTATTTGTATCCTTGCTGACTTGTAGATTTCATATCAGTTTTATCTAGTTAAGACAAACAGTTTTAGGTATTGGGATAATGGGTGGGTTTATTTGGGTGGAGTAAGTTGGGGCTCACTTAAGAACTGTAAGAATTTGCTATGGGTTCTACATTGAAAAAAAATAGGGAAATAGGTTTGGGCTTATTCTAAAAATGGAAGGATTCGCTTGGAGTATTCTGTGGAGATAGGGTGTTTGGGTAAAGTAAAATTGGGCTCAATTGAACAACGTAAATTTTCTTTGGGTTCTACATGGAACAACTAGGAAAATAGGTTGTGGCTTACTCAGAAAGGGCAGAAAATGGAAGATTTCACTTAGGGTATTCTGTTAAAATGAGGCGTGCTGTTCTTGTTAGCTTAGGAAATTGAGCGATTGATTGAAAATGGTCCTTTAGTTGGGTCTCATGGTTGTAATTTTGCTGGTTTAATTGTATGTATGGAGGGAGTTGAATGGTTACTGAAAAATGAGAACGTTTATAGTGGGGGTTTTTTTTTGGGGGGGGGGGGGGCGCTATAAATTTGTAACGACTGTGGAGTTTTTGTCTATTAAAATATTTAAAACACTCTAAAAGTTTAATCATGTTATCATTACAAATGAGACTGTATTCTACACAAATGACTGATAATATTTATTGTAGTAATACGTGTCTTAAATCAATCTCTGTATACAGGTATCCTATAGACCGCTGTCGTAAAATAAAAGAGTATGCCGTGAAGCGAATAATTTTGATAGGATTTATATCAGATAGGTCTGAAATGTGATTTTATGTCATACAAATGACGAAGGTTTTCATTGATCACTGACACGAATCTGCTTTCACGATTTTCTAAGTTTTCATATTATGAGTTTAAAGTAATAATTCACTAAAATATTCTTGTATGACCACACGTTTGTGTTTTTATTATTATCTATACTTAACGTTTTGGCATACGTAAATCTATGAGGCTTTTTTAGGAAATAATAGGTCACTCTAACTACTCATATCAAAGGGAGATAATAACTCACTAATTGTAGAAATTTTCATTGAATCAAATTTTTCCAGAAAATGAGCTTTTCAATTAACATAGTCCATGCACAATTATGAATATATTTATTATGGTACTTAAGTGATTTGAATTCGTAATTAATAGGTGATCGAGTTGTGTGTCCTTTATTTAGATCTTAAAATATAACCAGCCATAATGCCTGCGCGTTCAAAAAGGTAACAGCAAAATATCATTATAAGTTTATACTTTTATTGGTTAGCACCGTAGCAGGCATCTAAAAATATGGAAAAATCAACATCGCCTCTTGTTTACTTCATGTCTTAAGTGTAAGCTTTAAGCATTTAATGATTATATGGATAATTTACGAAATCAAACATAAACTTACACATTTACATGTATTTTAATTTAATGACTGTGGAAACATCTCCGGGTATAGGCATGCAAAAATATTTGCTTTGTTGTAAGCATGGTCCTGTCATATAACTGTTTTGTATATGATGTTAAATGCCCTACTAATTGGCCTGTCTAATATTACCAGAAAGAATTGTGGATATCAAGCATTTCTGTTTGTCTCTAATACATTGTATAATGTCCCTTTTATAGTTCTTTGACGAATTGATTTAAAGAAAAAATATTTTGGATTGACATCTTCTGTCCTTATTCTCATGTAGGTTTGAATTTTTGAATAAGGTTACTCTTATACGAGTAAACTATATATGCCTTGTCTTTTTGTCCTTATTCTCAGGTTGGTGTCCATCTTGTAAAAATATGCATATAAATTTACATCTATGGTCTTTACTCTCATGTAGGTGTCTGTCTTTAATTAAGATAACATACACACAATAAGGCATGCCATTCTATCATTACTCTCATGTAGGTTTATGTCTTCAATACAGATAACATACACAAAATATGGCATGTCATTCCTTCCGTTATTTTCAGGTAAGTATCTGTCTTCGATTAAGAAATTATACACACAATATGACATGTCATTCTATCATTCTTTCCAAGTAAGTTTATGTCTTCAAATAAGATAACATACACACAAAAAGTCATATCATTCTATCAATACTCTCTTGTAGGTTTCTATCTTCAATTAAGATAACATACACACAATATGGCGTGTCATTCCTTCCCTTATTATCAGGTAAGTATCTGTCTTTAATTAAGATAACATACACTCAATATGACATGTCATTCTATCATTACTCTGATGTAGGTTTCTGTCTTCAATTAAGAGATCATACACACTATAAGACATGTCATTCTATCATGACTCTCACGTTGGTTTCTACCTTCAACTTAGATATTACACACATAATATGTCATGAATTCCCTTTTTATCAGGTAAATATCTGTCTTTGATTAAGATAACACACAATATGACATGCCATGCTTTTTTATTCTTATGTAAGTACCTGTCTTCAATTAAGATAACATTCACACACACAATGCAACATATCATTCTATCATTATTCCCATGTAGGTTTCTACCTTCAATTAGGATAACATACACACAATATGACATGTCATTCTATCATTACTCTCATGTAAGTTTCAGTCTTGAATTAAGATAACATACATACTATATGACATGTCATTCTATCATTACTCTCATGTAAGTTTCTGTCTTGAATTAAGATAACATACATACTATATGACATGTCATTCTATCATTACACTCATGTAGATTTCTGTCTTGAATTAACATAACATACATTCTATATGACATGTCATTCTATCATTACTCTCATGTAGGTTTCTGTCTTGTATTAAGATAACATACACACAATATGACATGTCATTCTTTATTTAACTCTGATGTAGGTTTCTGTCTTGAATTAAGATAACATACACACTATAAGACATGTCATTCTATCATTACTCTCATGTAGGTTTCTGTCTTGAATTAAGATAACATACACACTATAAGCCATGTCATTCTATCATTTTTCCCATGTAGGTTTCTATCTACAATTAAGATAACATACTCACAATATGGCATGTGTTTTCTTCCCTTATTTTCAGGTAAGTATCTGTCTTTAATTAGGATAACATACACACAATATGACATGTCATTCTATTTTACTCTAATATAGATTTCTGTTTTCAATTAAGAAACCATACACATTATAAGACATGTCATTCTATCATTATTCCCATGTAGGTTTCTATCTTTAATTAAGATAACATACACAGAATAAGGCATGTCTTTCCTTCCCTTATTTGCAGGTTAGTATCTGTCTTTAATTAGGATAACATACACACAATATGACATGTCATTCTATCATTACTCTCATGTAGGTTTCTGTCTTGAATTAAGACAACATTCACACTATAAGACATGTCATTCTATCATAACTCTCATGTAAATTTCTATATTCAATTAAGAAAACATAAAATATGACTTTTCATACTGTCCATATTCTCAGGTAAGTATCAGTCTCAAATTAAAATAACATACACACAATATGACATGTCATTCTTTAAACACTCAGATGTAGGTTTCTGTCTTTAATTAAGATAATATTCACACTATATGACATGTAATTCTAGCATTATTCTCATATAGGTTTCTGTCTTCAATTAAGATAACATACACACAATATGACAAGTCAATCTTTCCTTATTCTCAGGTAAGTATCTATTTTCAATTAAGATAACATACACACAATATAACATGTCATTCTTTCATTATTCTCATGTAGGTTTCTTTAATTTATCATACAAAAATATGGCACGTCAATATTTTTTAATTTTTAGATAAGTATCTGTCTTTTATTGAGATAACATACACACAATATGGCATGTCATTCCTTCCCTTTTTTCAGGTAAGTATCTGTCTTTAATTATGATAACATACACACAATATGACATGTCATTCTATTTTACTCTAATGTAGGTTTCTGTTTTCAATTAAGAAACCATACACACTATAAGACATGTCATTCTATCATTATTCCCATGTAGGTTTCTATTTACAATTAAGATAACATACACACAATATGACATGTCATTATATCATTACCCTCATGTAGGTTTCTACCTTCAATTAGGATAACATACACACAATATGACATGTCATTCTATCATTACTCTCATGTAGGTTTCTGTCTTAAATTAAGATAACATTCACACTATAAGACATGTCATTCTATCATAACTCTCATGTAAGTTTCTATCTTCAATTAAGAATACATTAAATATGACATGTCATACTGTCCATATTCTCAGGTAAGTATCAGTCTCAAATTAAAATAACATACACACAATATGACATGTCATTCTTTAAACACTCAGATGTAGGTTTCTGTCTTTAATTAAGATAATATTCACACTATATGACATGTAATTCTAGCATTATTCTCATATAGGTTTCTGTCTTCAATTAAGATAACATACACACAATATGACATGTCAATCTTTCCTTATTCTCAGGTAAGTATCTATTTTTTTAATTAAGATAACATTCACACAATATGACATGTCATTCTTTCATTACTCTCATGTAGGTTTCTTTAATTTATCATACAAAAATATGGCACATCAATGTTTTCTAATTTTTAGGTATGTATCTGTCTTTAATTGAGATAACATACACACAATATGACATGTCATTCTATCAAAACCCTTATGTAGGTTAGAAAAGAAATTAAAAACTACATACATCTTTGGTCCTTATTTTCCTGTGGGTTTCTATTTTTGAACAAAATATATTATTGTTGTTTATTCTGTCCTTATTCTCATGTAAGTATCCGTCTTTAATAAGATAACATACAAACAATATGACATGTCATTAGGTCCTTACTCTCAGATAGGTATCTGTCTTAAATGATCATAGACGGACACTTTAGAACTACTGTTATACTATTTGTTCTATCGTTTACAATATTTTTATAAATTTGTTATATTTAACGTTAATTAAACATATTACAAGAATGAACACATATTTTTAGTAGTTTTGCATTTTTATAATATGTATATTGAATCAAAAATTCGATTTATGTACATGTTATCCTTAGGATGATAACTTTTTAGCACAATTAAGTCTTGCTGACATCCTCAGGTCATTTAAGCTGTTGACTCTGTACCAAATTTATCAATTCTCTGACAAAATACAAATTATATAAACAGTCTGTTTATAATGACTAAATAGTATACTTTTTAACATACATAAATGATCTATACTCATGCCTACGCGTTCATAGATCTAATAACATTTTCATTATACTTAGTATGTTAATAAACGTTTTTGATCCTTTAAAACAATAAATAGCATTTTTAATGCATGTAAGAAGTACTAATGATGCTTGATAACGATGTACTAAATGATAATTGACTTGATAAAGGAGGTAAGTATGAAACTTGACATTTCTTAATTAAAAAAAATATAAATGTCTATAATTCTGAGCAATCTAGTGAAGGGCCCATTTATGGGAGGATAGCTAGATCGGACTTATAGAGGCAAACAGATAATTCTGAGCAATCTAGTGAAGGGCCCATTTATGGGAGGATAGCTAGATCGGAATTATTTGTAAACATAATTCTGAGCAATCTAGTGAAGGGCCCATTTTATGGGAGGATAGCTAGATCGGAATTATTTGTAAAATATAATTCTGAGCAATCTAGTGAAGGGCCCATTTATGGGAGGATAGCTAGATCGGAAATATAGAGGCAAAACAGATAATTCTGAGCAATCTAGTGAAGGGCCCATTTTTTTGGGAGGATAGCTAGATCGGAATTATTTGTCAAATATAATTCTGAGCAATCTAGCGAAGGACCCATTTTATGGGAGGATAGCTAGATCGGAATTATTTGCTAAACATAATTCTGAGCAATCTAGTGAAGGGCCCATTTTATGGGAGGATAGCTAGATCGGAGTTAAACATATTAATTAAACGCACTATTCTGAGTAATCTAGTGAATGACCCATTTTATGGGAGGATAGCTAGATCAGAATTACTTTTTCAAAAAGTAGAAATGATGTACCAAGTACATAAGGTACTATTTACTGTATATGGTTATATGGACAAAAAGTAGAAATGATGTACCAAGTATATAAGGTACTATTTACTGTATATGGTTATATGGACAAAAAGTAGAAATGATGTACCAAGTACATAAGGTACTATTTACTGTATATGGTTATATGGACAAAGTGTTTATAGTACTAAGTCTTGCTAGGGTGCTGCTTACATGTATATGCTTAAAACAAATTTCATTGAAATTTATAGAATATTTAAAACTTTCGGTTTCTTTGAATCAAAGTCTACAAACAATCTATGTATAATGAATTATGTTGTTGTAAACATGGATGTGTAAGGTACTTTGGTATAGTTCATTTATGTATATAACTTTACTGATTGGTTTTCAGAATATAAATTAATTAATTTGTCAATTTGGATATGTTTATTAATACCAGCATTTTGTTATAGTTTGTATTGTACATAGACATTGGTAATTGATATAGAGCTGCATGCTACATAGCTGCTGATTTATTAGAACATGAATTTATTTACTGGAATGCTATTGTTATAATATAACGCATTCAGGAGTTTTTTTTTAAATTTAGATATTGTGTTATCATCGTTATTTATTTAGTAAATTTTGTGTTGCAATATTTTTATTTTTGAAAGAGATAGTTAACGAGTGCATACAATCAGTGTAAATGATCATATTGTCTCAATTTAATTATAATTTGTTTCTGACTTTCACATTACATATTATTTAATCTTGTTCGTGTAAATACAACGTTTATAAAGTATACAGTGTAAGCTATATAGTATTATTGGTATACGTTAAAGTAAATCTGGTTCAAATGTCTCTTTCCCTGTAATACACTGAACAGCATAAGAACATAATTTATGTTAGAACTTAAGAGTATACTCTCGTACATTTACGATTCCATTACTACTATTCGCCCTTTATTTGCCCACCTTAGCATTTACAGTCAATATAGATCCATATACATGTATATTATTGCAAGCCTATGTACCAGTCAGCAAACACACTTTATACCCCGTTGTATTTCCTCAATGTTTCTTTAAGATTAGTTGTCCATGCTCAGCCAGGCTTATTAAAATTGACAAGCGATGAATACATATAAAACCCATCTTAAATTATGTCTATCCGTTTTATAATATTTTTGTATTTTCAAACCAAACAGTTTATTAATGAGTTGGGTCCACAGCAAAAATTATTGACGCATTGTTACAGACAGGATACATTTATAATCATGAAAACACATCTATATACAGTAGATGCATGGTATAACAACAAATGATGATACAAACAATCTATTGCAACATACAATAGTTACATATAACAGATGACAGCATATCATAAGTTATAGATATACAAGAAATACAAGAACAAATTTACAAACCCTCTCCTTTCAAAATATGGCTTACTCTTTTCATGTTACAATTTCCTGTATGTATGATATCCATGAAGTTAGTTATTAGCTGTCAGATCACAATTCATAAGTTTATTCTGTGATAAGCAGATATTCATTCAGTGCCGTTTTCCTTCTCTCATCTCCATGTCCCGTTCCTTCTATAAAATGCTGTTTAATATTCTGCATCTTCTGATCTTGTGTATCCGTCAGTGCTGAAACCTGTTATGTTTCCACAGTTCTTGTGCATCTTATGTTGTGTAGTTAGTAATATACTCCATCTATTGTATAAGTTTTGTAACCTGGGTAGATAGCGCAGTTGGTAGTGCGCCGGAATTTGGAATCTCGTGTCCTGAAGGGGGTACGGGTTCGAATCCCTACAGGGGAGGTTTTACCTATGTCAATTTTCCTCCATTGATCAGATAATATGGAGATGTTTTCGGCCTTATGGAAGGGTAGATGAGTACTGGTTATAGACAAGGGTCAAGGAAGGCTAGATTAGGTGCGCTGGACGCCGTAAAATGACCTAAATTGTGTTGACACGGCGTTAAACCCATTAAAAAATAAAAAGTATAAGTTTTGTTCGTACTATGCGCGTTGTTAAGTCAAACAAAAGTATATCATACTCATAAAACGCTCGTGTGTCTGAGGAATGAACAAGGATAGTAAACATGCTCTATATCTATTTGTCAGCGTTCTTCTTCATGAGATTTTTGGTCCTTTGACAGCGTTCTTCTTCAGGTGATATTTCGGTCCAAAGATGATTTTGTACTAAGTTTAATACCTTATCAATTTAGGTAGAAATAAAACTTGAAACTACAATGAAGGTTTCTAACAAACTCCTGAAGCACTTCAACAAACAAGAATATGACTTCGCCATGAATTTTTGCATCTTAAAGTATTTACGACAGATGATGTAAAAGATGATTGAATTTGAAAGATTAAAAGATTTGGAATGATTTTGTTTTCATACATACTCGAATTATATGTCTGTTAAATATTTGATTAGTTAATGTAATTTGTAATAATTGAAGTTTTTATCAAGCTTCAATTGGCATCAATTAAATGTAATATAAATGATATTTTGCTGTTACCATGGATACGCTCTATAAAACAGATCCATGGAAGTTAAAAAATAGTGATTGAGAATTTTAATGATTATATTCATTATACTCACTAGTCTCATCAAAATTTTCAATAATATAAATGAATTTGTGAAAAAGTGTGTGCTTAAAATTTAATGAAACTGACGTATCTGGCGATTATAGGAATTGCGGATATTAAACATTTTTTCAACCAAGGTGTTGAGAATGACAATGAAACTCATGTAACGCCAAAACGAGTTTACTTTATTTCTCCGAGTATGATAGAAATTTAGGGGTTACTTGATAGGAGCTATCTATGTTTATATTAGTTAAAGTTTGAGTAATGATGCTTATCTAGAGGAAATGTTTTGTACAGTTTTATAAAGATTTCAAAATTGACGATTTCTCGGTTACAAAAGTAATATGGGGTGGGTTCAGGATTGGGGCTGTGCTTTGGGGGGATTGATATGTTTTTTCTTAACTAGGTAAAACAAATATTTTTTACAAGTCAGTCTCCTTGGAATAATGGTGATCAGAGACTTTCTATCGCCCTGGTGAATAGGTGGGAATGGTAGCGGAAATGACCGCCCTAAACGGACCAGTGAACCCCCATGGTGTAAAAATCCCTGCCCGTGCCCCTCCCTGTCCCATATGCATGTTTTCCCATACTCCGTGTCCCTAACTAATTTGTTTCTTTTTCAGCATTTCTTTCTTAACTTTTTCATATTTTTGTTTGGTATAATGTACATGTTATTAACAAAAAACATATTTCTTTCCGGTTTCTCTTTTCGTGTTTTGTCTATTTCAGATTCAGACTGATACATGTATCCGTATGGATCAAGAAATTCATACAAGTCAATTCTATAAGGTAATTCACAGTAAAACCTAGTCCCACTTACACGAAAAAACTCAATTTTGTACTCAAACTTATTTATTTTGATCATTATTTTTGCTAATTTAATTATTGTTACAATTTTACAAAATAAAGCTGATAGCAAGGTTTGATTAGTTTAATTCAATTGTATTGATTAGAATATGTACATGAAGTCAAGTATCAAATGAAATTTGAGTTTGTTGCTTTGAGTTTATCATAAAACACAATGATGTTTTATTTTGATACATTTTATGTATTTTCATAATTATGATTATATAACAATCATTCCGACTGACTGCATTGACTTGCTATTTAGTGGCAAAACACTTGAGTTTGTTATAGAATTTATTCTTAAGTTTATTTATGAAACTTGGTACTCACTGCATCCTTTATAGTGAAGAAACATTTCGTATAGTTAGTATTCCTGTATGTTATACATTTTAGGTTGTGACGGATGTCTACGGATTCAGACTAATAAGAATAGACTAAATTGGTTCCATTTGAGTTGGATTGAAGAGTGTATGGAAACAGCTCAATTAGATATAACTTCCAGTGGTAAGTATTTACTGAAATTCTCAGATAGTTTGATGAAATATATGGTCACTCAGACTTAGGACTACCAGTTTGGTTCGAACTGCGGTTTGGTGCTACGGTTTGATTCGTATTGCGGTTCAAGTCTATCGATCAAGTGCCGAATATACAGCTGCATATTCAGAAGTTTATCTAAAAGTTTTTTGTGAAATGCATTTAAAAAACCTTTCAGATTTTTTAAAGCCAACTTTATGCGTTCATGACTGTTTACAAATGGCATAGGCGAAGTGCTGAAAACAGCTGCTGTTTAAAAAGTATATTTGAAATATATATATTGTTTATTTGCGACATTTTCGTACCCAAAAGTTATCATGATTCTCGATCTAATATTGAGAATCCTACTAGACTCTGGGTACGAGAATGATTTGCGAGAGCACAGCTGTGTATTCAGGCGTCTATACAGAATTATATTTGTCAAAATATACCTATCTGTGCGTTCAACCAATGATTTAAAATTATATTAGTGCAGTGCGGAATGAGCAGCTGATTATTCAGTAGTCTATTCAGATGTATATTCGCCAAAATATAGTTATGCGTTTTTACCTTAATCTAAAAGTCTATTGATGCAGTGCCTAAAAACAGTTGCTTATTCAAACGTCTATTCAGATGCATGTTCACGTGTAAACAGAAACCTTTTTGCTTGACCTTGTTTATTTCTTTTCTGCCTGGAAATTTGACCGAACTCTAAACGATGAATCGATTTTTAAGCCCGTACGTGTTACCTCCCACAAGAGTGTAGTTCTTATTTCTTTAGACACAATTTCACAAAACAAATCGTCAAAATATTACTGTTCGTTTAGATAGCTAAAATGCGTTCTAGTCTATTAGTGCCGATCCGTAAAAACGGCTGCTCGTTCAGGAGTCTACTCGGAAGTATATTTGCGAGAACGTTGTATCTATTCAAAAGTCTACATTTTGTAAGAATTCGGGCCGTGCGTTTAATATCTATTCAGAATCTTTAGATAACTATGTATGCATCAATATGATATATAAGATATCTGTAAAAACATTTTTACAAGAATAACTATCTGTATATTAATTTAGCATTAATTATTTCCTACCATTTCACCGTATTGACCTTTAAAAAGAGTTTACAGAAGGCTGAGATTAATTAAGTCTGACAGATTCAATATGTTCTTTGATATCATAACCTTGTGGTTTTATTGCATGTGATATAATTATGATAAAATCACAAAACATAAGGACAAACCTAGGAATCATTGACAATTTTCAGTAATGTTTTCGTACAAACGCTTTTATTCCTTCTGACTTAATCCCATGCATGATTGTTAAGGGCTAAATGAAAAGCTGTTAGAAGTGTAGTTCGGAAATGCATTAATCGAATTTTAATTCTCCTCGGAATGCATTGCTGCAATTTTGCAAATAGATTTGAACGCATAGCCAAGTCAAGTTTTGTGAATAGACTTCCTAATAAACAGCTTTTAGTTCGGCGCTGCGACAACGGACTCTTGAATTTGTTTTTGAATACATGGTTATGTTTTCACGATTATACTTCTCAATATACATCTGAATTAGGAGCTGTCTATTCCCCGAATAAACTTTTTATTATCCCACGAATAGACATGTATATTTAAATGACAATTGATAGGTAACTTCATGGACAAAGTGTATTACAAAAACACCGTATTATTTGAATGTGGAATATATTCATTGTATAATAATTTAAATCGCTTTTTCGCCATGCAATCTCCATTTTCACTTACCAGAATATCGACAGTTCATTCGAATGGGAGATCTCAGATTTTTTTCTATGTGGCCCATGAACAAAAATCATGATCATACATGTAGTTCATTATGCACGTTATTGGTCAATGGGGACTATTTTGAAATTAGTTCATGTGCCACCTGAACTCAATTAATGATTGAATTTGAATCCTGTTGTGTGATGTTCTGGCAATTCTGGCAACTGTGACTAAAATACATTTCTTATTTAAAAAAGTGATAAAATGAATGTTCAATATGCAAATCTATAAAAGCAATATATCTATAATGAGCTATCGATACGCTTTCAGAAATGTCTGACTTACAGCCTTTAGACTTTTACCAATAACTTGTATAATGATATTGGCATGTGAATATGTTCCATGCGTCAAATGGGCAAATACTTTCAATCTGAACCCTCCCATACACATGAACTGTCGATTTTGCGTCTTTCATTAGAAATAGTATTGTGAATTGCATGTTATATGATACATTCCGTATTCAAATGATTATAGAGTTTCTAGTTCATAGTTCATACACATCGTCATTAACAGCAATGTACTTGTCCAAGTATAGAAGTTTTGTTCATGATAACGGAATTCCTCCTAATACAAAACCATGTCTATGGTCATAGGCAACTGTTCGGTTACGAGTCAAACACACTATACATGTAAATGCTTTTGTCGACTAAACAAGTTCTGCGTTTGTTGAGGTGTTTATAATCGCCCTCTAAACTTATTTGGCTTATGCAAAGCTAAAGATTTTGATGTCATTCAAAAGCGCCTTAGCTAAGCGTACATGCATTAACATGTTATTTATAGAATGCTTAATTTATTATGAACCCGGGTCTATAGCGCAGTTGGTAGTGCGCCGGGATTTGGATACTCGTGCCCGAGGGGGTGCGGGTTCGAATCCCACCCAGGGAGGTTATACCCTTGCATGAAAATTTTACAATAATGTCGATTTTCCTCCATTGATTAGATAAAATGGAGAAGTTTCCGGCCTTGTGGAAGGGTAGGTAAGTACTGGTTATAGACAATGGTCCAGGAAAGCTAGGTTAGGTGCGCTGGACGCCGTGAAATGACCTAAATTGTGTTGATACGGCGTTAACTCCAATAAATAAATAAATAAATAAATTTATTATGATGAAACTGGCCAATAGTTAAACTTCGGTAAAAAACTTCAACTTTCGGAATGATAAATCATTTACATGTATAGTGTTTTGACTCAAAACAGTCCCGGACGACTTTTTCTACGTATACTAAATTGTAAGTCTACACTGTATTAGGAATTTATATCATGTTAAGACGCACTTTTCTAAACTTGTTAAAATTACACTAGATTTATTTCCATTATCAAAAGGAGGTAATATCGGACTCTCGTTTTTTTTTGAAAAAAAAAACCGTGTAATTTTAGAAAATTTACTCCAAGCCAAATGACAAGCAATGTTTAGTCAACAAAACTTTTCATAATCCAGTCAATATTAACCATGTGTAAAAACTGTGTTTCTAATTGTAATTTTCATTAGAAGATTTCTTTACTACATTATCTTTGAATGGGTCAGTTCTTTAGAAGTTGATTTTATTATTTTTGCAGGTTTATATGAAATTTGAGCATCGTGACCAAGTGTTGAAAATGTCAATGTATGAATCCACAAGAAGTCAAGAAACAAACTAACATTTATAGACATTACAAAATCAGAGTGTTATTCGTGTATTTTATTTGTATTAAACTATAACTGCATGGTCTTTAGGCATACCTGAGCAGAAATTGCTCAACGAAAAGGTGTGCTTTCTGGGTGTTTGTCTTTCTTTTCTTTTTCGGAGATAACTAACTGTTATTTCTTCAAGCTAGAGAATGTGTCCGTGAACTATCTTTACAACTAATACCAAGCTAGGGTGTGAGCCCTGAAAATAGATAAATTCTAGAGGTGTATACCATGGTTTTGTATATGTTATACTGATAGTTCAATGTACATATTTATGCATTGCATATTCTTAATTCTTCTCAGTATTTCATGACATAGTGCTCTATTTCCAAGCCATGTTTTTCTAACGTGTAGTATCAAGCTCTATCGAAATTTTTCCTAGTTCGCATGCAAAACATTCAAGAATGGTAGTATGATGTTGTTGAAAGAAATAAGAAAATTGCTCATACTCTCACTTTGTATACATTTAGTTTTTAGCGGCTTGAAGATGTAACTGTTAGATATCTCCCTATTGCTGGTATGATAATGTTGATATTGACCTGGTACAAACTTTACTATAGTGCGTACAAAAAAACAATACACTGTTTATAATAACAATAGAATGAACTAATCCACGACGAGGGATGCCCAGGATGACGTAAAAATAAACAATTGTAATATGTTTTATTTGTGTCTTAGTTGTTGGTGTAATGAAAAGTGTTCTACCATTACAAGCATGATTTACCAAGTGGTGGTGGTTTATCAACCATGCTAATTTTGTTAAAATGAATTACACAAATTTTATTTTCATTACTGCCTACCCCTGAAATGAATGGTCTCATTTGTAATGTTTACCAAAACACGTTTTGTTTTTTTTGTACGC
This sequence comes from Mactra quadrangularis, assembly GCA_025267735.1. Taxonomy (NCBI): domain Eukaryota; kingdom Metazoa; phylum Mollusca; class Bivalvia; order Venerida; family Mactridae; genus Mactra; species Mactra quadrangularis. The sequence goes on along the minus strand of CM046308.1, from coordinate 34,085,420 downwards.
ACTATACTTATCATGGTGGCAATACCATGTGACCATTTCACCTCAAATGTTACGGTGTAAAGAAGTAAACAGTAAAATTTCCGCTTGATAGCGAAAAGAATAAAATTTGCGTTGGAGCTATGATGCTCAGCAAATAGTAGACTACAACCTCTCTTGAACAACACTCACTGGAAGGAAATAAATTGTGTTGCTGTTCAGAGGTTGTTGCTCAATAGAGATTGAATTCAATTTGAAAGGGAAATAGTTTCAGTTGTTTTTATAAAAAGATTTGTTCTGTAGAGGGCCACTCTGCAGAGGGTATACAGTATACAATTTTCTGCTTAGTCTCGCGAAGGTATTATGTAAATCTGACAATAATTAAAATAATAACGGCTCTTTAAACTTTGAGTCAAGGCCGATTTGTCACCTTTTCCTTCTTGGAACCGTAGCATTTTTGATGCCATAGTCACGTGGTATTGCCATTGTGGGTTATTTCCCGCTAAAATTCCAAAGACTGGGCCACAGTTTTCCAAAGAATTTGAAGAGTTGTCTCCCGCCGACCATTTTGGTGAATTAGATGGCGACGTTAAATGGTCAAATTCTCTGGCTGTTGTTGTAGTCCGTTTTTTTTTCTCAACTGTCAAAGCTTGAATAATTTCACGGTGACTGAATGCATTGTTTTTGTATTGGCGACCTAATTGATATTAAATATATCTTGACTAAAACATATCGTACGGCATAAGCAGCTTTATTTGATTATAATTCACACTTTCGGAAACTCATGGATGTAAATAATGACAATGATATTAACAAACGCATTCAACGTAAAATTATTCATGTTTTGACAGTTAAGAAAAAACGAACTATAATACAATTGAAATTGTCAAACTCTTAAGAACGTTGTCTAGACGTCATTAAATGGTCGGGGTTTTACTGTAGTATAGTGCGTAAAAATTGACCCCAACCTGACCTTTTACATTTGCATCTAATAATTATCTACACATATCCCGACGAAAATCAGTACCACGCATATTCTACACGTGGGCAGCGATCGTAAAATTACAGAAGTATGTTAGTGTGTTTTAAGTTTTAACTCGTAATCCTCACGGCCAGGGTGTAATCGAGCATTAATACTACATTCGTATTCAATGTAATGAATATTCTTGCATAAAGGTCACGTCAGGGTCAAACTTTACGCATATATGCAATATAAAATGCTGTACACACTTATTGGCGTAATATACAGGTAGGCGTCATAACTAACGATTCAAACTCTTTGGAATTTTAGCTTGACCTGCAGTTGAAGTACTAAAGTAATGGACAAATAATTGCTAGAAACGGATTCGAGAGATGTTTATAAATAATATCATATTATTTCATAATCGAAAAACACGTCTGTAATGCCTAGTTCACACTGTCCCGGTGTATGCCCCGGTGCGTCTCGATTATTACTGTCGGTGGACCAGGATGAACGATAACCGATAACCGGAAAGATTTTTAATGAAAATAGAGTTGTCAAAGCGGAAGTCACCGTATCTCCACGATGGACACAGACCATGTTGATTGATTACGGTTTTACCTAGAGATTTTACATTCAGAACTTTCTCGACGATCTTCTACGCATCTACGATCGCCGAGGTTGTTCCGAATGGGAATTTTAAGGTGGAGATACGGATCGTGTCGGACGAGCTATGGTGATGCCCTAGATCTCCTGTGAATAAGCCGATGATGGTTTCGTTTCCCTGTGAAACCCTGTTGCGTTTAATTTTTAACATTAGCGAAATCAGATCAACGGTGATTACCCGATTCAATGCGGTTGTCCCGGTTGAACGTACTGGGACAGTGTGAACTAGGCATTAGTGATGACATTCGGAACTCCTCGGTCATTCACTAGGAATAACTAAAGACTGATTATTCAATAAGTAGTTGAGGTGTTCCGAATGGAATAAAGAACGTTATTTTAACACTAGTCTGGATTACCTATCCCTAACTACTATTGGGTCAAGCAAAGCGCAATTATGGCGGTACACAAGGGCATCTGTGGACTACAAAATGTTCTCTTTTTGTGACGTTTTCTGACGATGGACAATTTGGTTGGAGTTCGGTACTATTTAAGTCATTCGAAGTCAATTATTCTGTGTGCACTTAATTTTAGCGAACAATTAACCAAAATCACGTCTGCAAAGTAGACACGATTCGGGCGTTAACTATTTTTCGTTAGAATTTCAGATACTTCATTTAGCATTCATGTAACTGTAACCAAACGACTAAAATGAGGTATCACTGTAATTATTGATAAGTTCCTTTAATTTTAAAACAAATTTTCAAAACAGAACAATCTGATACCTTGTACAATGCATCGGATGCCGCTATTATTCTGCTTTGCCTGACGCACTTTTAACCGTCAAAGTAAGACTGGGAACCAGACAACATGATGACTTCATGATGACTTCATGAAACTCGTATAAAGCTCTCGATTTACATGCAATTATTTGTCTATTTCTTCAATACTTCAACAGCATGGTAAATCCTCGTAAATTGAAGGTGCACTCACGGAATTTGTTTAAAATCTTTATCTGCGGTGCATTTCCCAAACATTTTTACGGAAAAAATCTTCGTAAGTCATTTACATATAATTAGTACTTCAAAGTCAGACGGATAATAAGCATAACTATGATATGATATTCAAAAGGTATTCACAATTCTAATCAATTTGTATAATAATTAGAATTGATAAGCTAAAAAATGAGCGTATTATTTATGTTTCTTGCTTTTGACTTACGAAGATTTTTTCGTAAGATTTTTTGTAAAAAGCACGCCTAGTTAGCTTAAGATTATCACAGGAATCATCGTCGGTTATAGTATGATACATTAAGTACTTCGCTATGCTGCGTAATGGAGTGTAAACGAAGAAAGTAATGCGGTTGTCGACGATGCACCCCAATATTGTTTTAATCACTCGTCCACGCTGCAGACTTTTAACCACTCGGCCATGCCACAGTGTTACTAAAAGTAGAACTTGTATCAGGTTAATATTGACGTTGAATAACAGCAGCGTGTTCAGTAACGACTGTAAGCAAACGTTACGGATACGGGACAACTCAACCCGAAGACAACTCAATCCATGGATAACTCAACTCAAAGTTGGGTCAACTCAACCCGTCAGTAGGAGATCGAGTCGCATCGGGTTAAGTTGCCTTTGGATTGAGTGGTTCCGGCCCTAGCGTTACGGAAAGTTACGAAACGTTCGGGGTAATTGAAGAGGCTACAGGACAATATGAAAATCAACTGGATGTGGAACCAAAGTAAAAAAAACTTGACAATGGTCTCCTGATAAACTCAGAGTACATATATTTCAGGTCTGAAATCGATGAACTATTTCACAGTAAGAAAGAAATATTATTGAATGTTTCTCACTAATATACTAAGGGACAATCTACGCGTCAGTTATTTCCCATCGCATACTCTTTAAATATGAAGGTCCAATTAGATAGATTAATCGGATTCTACCCTTTTCTATGCTTTACTTAATTTGATTTGACTGAAAATAAATTAAATTATTGATTGGTGAAGACTGTCAATAGGCCGACTTGATTTGCCAGGACGGCTTACTAACCGGGGTTAACCGATCACCGATCGACTCGCCTCGGTGTGAAACATGAATCTAGCGTTCCGGCTAACTAAAATGCCGACAGTATCTACAGCTGTGATTGTGTTACAAATAATTAACGGAGAAATAATGAGTGATGCCGAGGATGACGATAACGACGGTCGCATTTCAAGCAGTGTGTGTAAATTAATCCATTAGTCAAAATTTTAAACTCGTGAGTTAAATGTGTACTTATAATGACGCGTAAGAGAGTTAAACACAACATCAATTAGTATTTTGTCCATAAACTTAGTAATTTTTTAAAATAATGATTTCCTTTGTACCTATTTTAGCCATATTTGTAACATGCTCGCCACTATCCGCTCAAACGTAACCGGCACATTCGGCGTAAACAGGCTAGTATTATCGGAACAAATAGGGCCGACTTGATTTGCCATGGCGGCTTATACCGGCGTGCGCCGTTTTCGAAACGGGCACCGGCGATTCGCTTTTTTTGCTCCGAAATTGAGCCAGGTCAACCAACCGGTGCACGCCGAATGAGCCGGTTACGATTGAGCGGCTAGCGTGTGACAAATATGGCTAAAATGGGTACAAGGGAAGCCATTATTATAAAATTTTACTAAGTTTATGGACAAAATGCTTATCAATGTTGTGTTTAACTCTCTTACGCGTCTCCTCGGCCGCTCGCTACGAATCATTCATTCATGAAAGGTCGAGGTGTTTCGAACGAGATAAATCTCTAGCTTTGATAAATTCGTAGAAGATTGCCGAAGTTGTTTCAAATAAGAACCTACTAGACAATTGCATGCCCTCAGTCTTTATCAAGATGAGATAACTGACAAATATCCCTTATTCGGTTCCGAAGATGCCGTCTTATTTACCTTTTAAAATCTATGTCATTCGGTTTTAAGTATGGAGTTCGCCGTTTTATAACCTATGGCCCCGTATCCTGTTCAATTATCTCGAACGTTCCAAAACGTTCCGTAACGGAAGTGTTGGAACACTTCAACCCAAAGACAACTCAATCCGAGACAACTCAATTTCATACGAAAGGGTTGAGTTTTCCCAATCTTGAGTTGAGTCATGCACGAGTTGAGTTGTCTTCGGTTGAGTTTTCCCGCATCTGTAACGTTAGCTAACAGTAGGTACTGAACACGGGGCTGATATCATTTTGAAACACGTTTTATGAATTACCATTTTATGGATGTGTTCTGAATGAGTGCTCCAGAACACCATCATGGCCGTTTTGTTGACACCAAAATACAAAATCCAATCTTACCACACTCTACGTCACGAGTTGCTACTTGACCACTGCCATGAAACAAATTACGTGATATTAATGGCATCATGTGACTGATGATTATATTAGATATGCAATGATGGTTTGCCTACAGTATTATTAAACAAGGTTGAACTTGTCCTCGATGCATGTTTACAATTGTATGCTACGCTCAGCAAAATTCGTAAACCATGTTGTAAGTTTATAATTTTAACCAATTTTGAATACATCCTAAGAATTGTTCGTCTGGCGAGTTTACCACCGATACGAAAGTTACATGTAATCGGGATCAAGTTCATTATCGTATACCAGACCGTAGTCACGTGATATAGAGCAACATGTAATTAGGTAAACAAGCTCGTGTTTCTCGCCCAATTCTTTTCCTAAACAAAAGACATCATAAAGTGCATAACACAACTACTACATTTCTTTACGAAAAACCGGTAGTGCCATTTCAACTTCATGATTTCCCGACTTCATCTTCAAGAATTCACATTTTTAACTTGTTTCCAATTACATGCGGAATTCACGATTTCAGCTTCATGAATTCACGATTTCAACTTCATGAATTCAAGATTTCAAATTCATGAATTCACTACTTCAACTCCACGAATTCATGAGGTTGAAATCGTGAATTCGTAAAGTTGAATTCCTGAAGTTGACTTCGTGAAATTTAAATCGTGAATTCATAAACTTGAAATCGTTAATTCGTGAATTCCTAAAGTATAAAATTTGAATTCATAACGACGAAATCGGGAATTTGTAAAGTTGAAATGGCCCTACCGGTCTTTCGTATTTCTTTCCAAGAAATTACTAATTTGGCTTCGTAAATACTGATTATTAGCTCCTGAACACAGAAATTGAATCGAACGGTAAACTGTCATTTTTTTTCAAAAATAATTTATGCAGAGAATTTCAAGTAAAACACTAAAAGGCAAATGAAGGCATTATCGTACATAGAAAGTGGTTGTTATTTTGCGCACGATATGACTGCTGCAAGAACTTGAAAATAATATCTTTCTGAAGATCGCATAACTATACTAAGTAAACTTGGAGTGCATAAGGCGTACTGTAGCGTAAAGTCCCAACCTTGTGCGCTATCTGATATAATTTGTTTATGACATCAACAAATGAACCATTTAATAAGTATTCTAAAGATATATGATACATTGTATTGAAATGTATCATTAAATTTATAAATAATGCATCCATATTGTTAAATTCATAAACAATTTTATTAAATAGCAGAGAAAGTGCTAGATATGGAATCATGTGGAGAATATTACGTACAAAATAGGAGTTCATTCCTTTGATTTGTGATAGGGTTTGTTCCCTTTACACCAGATTTTAGAGTTTAAAATTAATAGATAAATCGATAGTGTGCAGTGTCATAATCCGCTAGAAAATCGATATAATAAAGATGATGTCTAAAATATATAGGACACCCATGGTGTCACACTAACTGATAAGATCGGACAATAGATTAGTATATGTGATTGAGCAAAATATTTACATGATAATTTTTGAAGAAAAATCTGGAAGCCAATGTTATACTATGATACATGTATTAGTGTCGTTGACACGGGGAAAGTTGGACGTTATGCTAATACTTTCAAAAAACTGAAATATTCAGATTTTGTATTTCAATTACATAACTAGATCAAACTCAAAATACTGAAATCATTATTAATACTGAAAACTTTCATCAATGCGTTGAAGTTTGTGCTCTAATAATAAGACATGTATATTTCTGCAGTAAGTTGTACCAGGGATTTTGTTTGATGCGATGTAATATTCTGGCTTCACCAGACATAAATATCTATAAGTTAATTCAAAGTAATTGACTGGCTAGATGATCCAGTAAAAATCTGTTACTAGTCCCTTTATCATGTTTATTACCTGGAGTTTTATTGATAAGTAAAAATTGATGATGTTGGTTCTCAATGTAGTGCAACCTCGTTTATCAAACCAGAATTTTTCTCTGAATCATGAATCATGATTTTAAAGAGCGACAAAAAGTATATTTATGAATAAAACATACTTTTCAGGGAGTTAAGGTTTTTGGTTATAAAACGGACATGTAAATTTTAATCAATAATCGTGGTAATAATATACATGTATTTATGCATTGTAATATAGCCGGGGGTAGACAGTAATTCTATCAGTGTCATCCTGTATAACTTAAGTTTTATGGTTGTTGACCGCTGTATAATGACCCCTTTATCATTAACACTATCAACATTAGGGGTATGATCACTGCATAACAATGATATAATTAAAATATACAATCAATCACATAACCTTATCATCAATATACATGTGTCTACAGCATTGTTTTAAAAGAAGCATGAATTTTATAAGGAATCTCGAGTATAAAAATATGAATTCAAGATTCAGTTATTTTTATTTTGAAAGGGGTCTGCATATATTGCCCCTTCGAGGCGGCTGATCCCACTTTTCAAACATCTAAACAACAAACACACGAAGAAGAAACACGAATGTTAGTATGAATCAGAGTATATCTGTCCAATTCCCAAAATAAAAGTAATTTCTGTGTGAATCAAAAATAGATAAATGATATTGCTTACACGTTGAAAAATCGTGCTAAAGAACTGTAATTAATTATCGTGCTTCAAACACCCAGACCACAATTAAAACAAGAACGTATATTTTTCTTATTTTACTTATAAATGCACTTACAAGCAAATTTATAATTTGTGAGTATCACACATATACTTGCATGCCTAGGTATTTTCATCGAAGTGTTATTTGAAAATATTAAATAATAAAGCTGTCGTATTTCATTCATAAAAAATATTATTAAATTCAAGGAATGAACAAATTATTCAAATAATGGTTACATCAGCCACTCTTACATGTACATAGTTGTTTAGGCGAGTACATAACTTCAGAGACATAGATATTATCTTTGTCTGATCGCCTACACAACAATTAACGTTACCTGTAATGACCCAAGTGCACATGTACTTATTCGCCAGATTTTCTTCAATTTTCCATTTTCAACGATTTTGTAACAAAAATGGAAGCAAGAAGATAATATTTTATTTTAGATTTAAAACTACCATCTTAAAGCTTATTACCCATAGATTGTGTGTATAGGAGGAAAAAAATTCAGATTTAATGCAAACGAGCGCTAATTTTTGATTAAAAATAGAAAAATTGCTTGTCAGCAATATTTTTACTCTATTTTTAATATGACTCATAGTAGTCAACTTCAAACTCAAATGGAAGCAAGAAGATGTAACTTAAACTCATTGAAAAATATACCAGATTAAAGAAGATGGACTAAACTTTGTCTCAATAGGAGGAAAAATATTGACATATTTCAATATATTGTCGAAAATGATGACTATAATATTTCTTACTCTATATTCTATATGATAAATTTCTCTATCGATTCAACCGATATCGATTTTAACTAACTCAACAAGGGGGACAACTTTCGGCGGATTATCACAATAAGTTGGGTATGATAAGAAAAGAATTTCATTATTTTGTAATATTTTTGGTATTTTTATTTACAAGTTTGCTTTAATTGTTATATTCAGTTTCAAACATATTAAGTTTAGTCTTGTTGAAAAATTTCTGCCTTTTAAGCGATTGACTTATATGTCATACCAATTGAATCAACTCTCTGTCATATTAAAACTTATAACAAGCTATGTAAAATAATTAATATATGGTGCAATAATGTTTGAAGATACAAAAATGATTTATACTCATACCTACACATTTATTTATCTAATAACATGGTCATTATACATTGTCAAGATTTTTAATAAATAATTTGATAGTATTTTTAAATACATGTAATTAGCTCTAATGATGTTTGATAATGATGTTCTATAAATACATGCCGAGAATATATTTATTTTTTAAGTAACAAAATAAGGAAAATATTAATACTTCTGAGCAATCTAGTGAAGGGCCCATTTTATGGGAGGATAACTAGATAGGAAGTATTCCTTGCATTGAAGTATAATTCTGAGAAATCTAGTGAAGGACCCATTTATGGGAGGATAGCTAGATCGGAATTATACATTGAAACAAGACATAAATCCGAGCAATCTAGAGAAGGGCCCACTTTATGGGAGGATATCTAGATCGGTAATAATTCTGAGCAATCTAGTGAAGGGCCCACTTATGGGAGGATAACTAGATCGGAATTATTCAATGTACTTTAATATAATTCTGAGTAATCTAGTGAAGGACCCGTTTTATGGGAGGATAGCTAGATCGGAATTATTCAATGCACTTCAATATGATTCTGAGCAATCTGGTGAAGGGCCCGTTTTATGGGAGGATAGCTAGATCAGAATCATAATTAATTAACAAAACAATTAAGAAGCACCATTCGCTGAAGGTCTTAAAAGGTCTAAAGTACCATATACCTAAAAAGCATGTTACGACATGCAAAATATTGGACATGGAGAAAATAGAGCTAAGTCAAACTAAGGAGCTATTTACATTATTTACATGTATACGTTTAAATCAAATTTGGAAAAGAAAACTTCAAATGGATTTTTGAAACATTTTTGGCTAATGGAATGATAGTATGAATAATGACTGTATAATGAACTGTGTTGTTATGTACATGGATGTGGAAGGTACTTTGTACATTTCATTTACACGTGTTATTTTGATTATTAATGTCCTTTTTATAAAATACTAAACTTGCCAATTGGGATTTAATTATAAAACCCAATATTTTGTTATGATTTTTACTGTAGACAGAGGTTGTCAATTGGTACAAATCTACATGTTACATGGTTTGGTTGTTGATTTAATTGAACATGACTTTATATTTTTAATACTATTATGATATTGCTGCTATATTATCGTTCAGAATGTAAATGTAATAACATTTTTGTTTTTGAAAAAGGTAATAAACTATTCATAGAATCGGTTTATATTGTGACTCATTACTACTTAAAGTATTTATTTTAATAAACATATTTTTTCAACACGTTTTTGAAAATAATTTATATAAAGTATAGTGTATAAGATACACTTTTTTAGTAATGATATATTTTATCATTCTGAGGACTTATAAATGTGCATTGTAAATTGTTTTCAATATTTCGTTGTTTTTTCTGTACAGCGAATAGTTTCATTAGAGTACAATATAGAACCTTTTGTTTGATTATTCCAATGTTTTCTTATCGATGTTTGTTCAGCTACATTATTTATAATAGTCTAAATTGCAAACACTGCTATCAATTAATGTTTTACTCGCATATTATTTTACGTTGTTCAATAACGAGATATGACAATACTAATCAGTTAATATTCTGTTTCAAACAAACGAACTATTATTACGAGATGGTTGTAAATAGTTATAGATTCTATTGCAGATACCCTTATTATCTGAGTTCAATCTCAGCTACAATAGATTACAAATTGTATACCCTTTCTTGAATATTCGTCAAAACCTCAATTTATTTCTCATCTTGTCAAAAAAACAAGACTATACTGATAATAATACTGTCCAGAAACAAACATTAACTAAACTTGCTTTCTTGGCATAAATGAAGTTCTGTACTAAAAGAGACACATACAACATTGACAGAACTAATTCCCTTACTAAAGAATTGTCACTGTCGTCCTTATACACTGAACAGTGTGAGTACATAATATAGCATTTGTATAATACTTGCTTTGTTCACCATTCAAGTTTCGCCCGATTTATGCCCACTTGAACATATACAAATCCAATTTACATATACATTGTTGCAAAACCTTATCTGTCAATAAAACACACATTTTCTCGCAAAATGGTGTGATGACATTCACATTCATTTGAAACAAATGATTCTATCCCAGTCAGACTAATTACAAATAACAATCTTTGAATGCAGAAAGCTCTCTAGTCCCCAAGCTTTTGGCATGAAAAAGTCCCCTTTCAAAATTATTATTTATACCACATCCCAAAATATGTTTTTCTATATACACACAAATACAGTAAAGTTATATAACTCATAACCTCAGAAAACACGAACACATCTATCTCATTCAACAGGCTTTTGTGCTCGTATTTCTTGACGGATTTGGATTATGAAAGCTATGTATTTATGGTAGATAACATGTCATTATGTTGTAATTAATGTTTTAAAATCATTTTGTTTTCATGCAAAGTAGGGGGGGGACTATTATCCATTTTAAAAAATCTTACAAAACAATGTAATCGGTCAAAAACTTTATCTAAATGTGTTTACTATGATTTTGCTGTCACCTTACGCACAAGATATTAAAAACTAATTTCCTTACTTAATAGTTGTCCCTATCGCACATAATACAGCATTTGTATAATTCTTGATCTGCTCACCATTCAAATTCTTCGTTTCGCCAGATTGTTGCCCACCTGAACATATACAAATCCATTGTACATAAACATTGTTGTAAACCCTGTATCAATCAGTAAAACCCATACTTACTCTTTGCATAATGGTGTAATGACATTCACATTCATTTGGAGACAAATGGTTCCATCTCAGCCAGTCTAATTACAAATAACAATCCATGAATGCAGACAGTTCTCTAGTCCCCAAGCTATCGGCATGAAAAAATCCCCTTTCAAACTTATTATATATACCACACCCCAAAATATGTTTACTATATACACACAAATACAGTAAAGTTATATAACTCATAACCTCAGAAAACACGAACAGATCTATCTCATTCAACAGGTTTCTGTGCTCTTATTTTTTGACCGATTTAGAAAAAAAAATCAAACAGAACAAATACAAACAATCTAACCTTTCTCCAAATCGTCTATAACAAATCAATTGATCGCTATCGCAAAAAGAACATCTTCATCTGGTTCATTTTAAGTTGCAATACTTTCAAAATAATTTGAGGCCATATACCCCCTCCAAATGTTCGTACGGACATAGCCTTACATCTTGCTTTTTTAAGTACTGTTTGCTTGTTATCTTAACTGTTTTTCTGGCGACTAAGATTCAATATACTAACAATAAGCGACGTGTGAAAGGTATATATTTGTGGTAGATGACATGTCATTATGACGTAATTGATATTTTAAAATCATTTTGTAAGTGATTGAGAATTTCATACATTAAAAACTAACGCAGGTCAGTCTCGTTCAGTCTAGGTTTTTGAAAATAGAAATACTTTTACGAGAATATGTGTACATGTAATTAAATATAACAAAACTCTCGTGTATTACCAATAAAAACAACTTTTTAATAATGTTGGAACTATAATGAATACACATGGTTTAGTCTCGTGGTATTGCTTATAAATTTCACAAGGCGTTGATTACAAGCGTGGCGATCTTGGAACAACCTGCATGGGGTACTCTTTTACTCAGTAAAGGTGGATATTTTTGGTAAGGGTAATTTGATCCATAGAGTAAGTTTGAAAGGGAATATTAAAGTTCTAAAGAGTTTATATATAGGTAAAATGCCTGTCTAGATTTAGTATTTTTTGTATTTTTATTAGGGGCTAAGAATGTAATGATAACTGGAAGGGGATGTTTCAGGATACAGGTCGGTTTGGAAGAACGTGTATTCATAAGTTTGTCTAAACTAGATGAAACCAATTTTCATGTATGCCAGCCAGCCAACTTGTAATAATGGTGATCAGAGATTTCCTATAGCCCTGGTGAATAGGTGGGAATGGTAGCGGAAATGACCGCCCTAAACGGACCACATAACCCCCATGGAGTAAAAATCCCTGCCCGTGCCCCTCCTTGTACCTCATGCTTGTCCGTGCTCCGTATCCCCTTCTTATGCCATTACTCCTTAGTTCTTTTTCAGCGTTTCTTTGGTTATCTTTTTATAATTTATCTTCAATATACTATACATGTTTTGTTACATATATTTTTTCGGGTTTCTCTTTTCTTGTTTTGTCTATTTCAGATTGTGAGTGATGTCTATGAAACAATAACATTGGACAAGAGAAAAAGGTTTTACAAGATGGACACATATTTAGCAACGGGCTTCATTTATAAAGTCTTACGACAAAAATATCGTAAACCAACAGCAGGAAATCTTCGTAAAATGTTAACGATGTATTACTACTACTAAATTCAAACAGCATTTATTATTTAAATAGCGTATACTTTCCTTATATTGCTTCATAAAAAACGAGGGGAAAATCTGCCATTTTGAATTATTTTGGTCACATGTCACACAACTCTGGTCCTTGTATGTTATATATTCTAGGTATGTACTGGTGTCTTTGGATGAAGATGGGTTAAAGGTGACTGAATTTGTTCCATGTTGAATTAATTCTACGATTAAATGGAAAACTGACCTTTGGATATACGTTCTAGCGGTAAGTTTATTGGAATTAGTCCTCAATTATTTTGATAGTATAATGTTATAGTCAGAATTTCAAGGAAGCATAATCACTTGTTGATTTGATAAAATATATTCTGTTAATTTTTCTAGTGTCACGTGTGTTTGACTAATTTGCTTATTAGATGATTTGAATTTGTACTGATTTTAACAAAATTCAGGAACTGCTGACATACCAAAATCATTAGAAGCACGTTCCCACTTTAGCTCAAAACTCGATGTATACATACAGCGACAGTTGTCTATTCGTCACTTTACCAACTCTTCTAAAGAGACGTCTGCATTTACCGACTAAAAAACATATCAGAAGTGCGTAAATTTACGCCCTATCCAAAAATAAGAAAGCATCAATATTTTGAAGCGTGTGAGTTTATGCACTATCATAAATTAGAAAAATGAGTTCTTGAAGAAACTAAATTTGGATTTGTCTTATCAGACCTGAATCAATACCTACAGCTGTTACTTACATGTCTACAATACAATCTAGGTTGCTAGAAACGCGTACAATAAGATATAGCATGCTAGAGACACCCATGCGTTTGGTTTGATTTAGTCAGGAACGTGTAAGCAGGATAGTTTACCTATTAATCTATCGTTCCTATAGGATGCACCAGTACTAAATTTTCTTCCTTTTATGGTACAGCATTCATTCTCAGATAACATGTTAGGTTACTTATGCTACATCATTTATCAGTGAGAGGATTTAGCAAAAAAAAATCAGTGGTTATTTTCACACAAAAAATAGCTTACGATAAAACTTGATCATCAAGTTAAAAGCAGGAAACATTCATTATACCTTCATGCATTGTCAAACCAATTTATGATATTCTTCAATTTTGTAGGATAATGAACACTTTCTGAAAAACATATCATTATATGATATCATATCTTTTAGGTTTTAAATGTAAATTTTTGAAATTGACTTAAAATATTTTTCATGAGATTTTTGTGAAAATGACCTCTGAGGTTTTAATGCTCAACACAAACTTTCTGATTGATAAAGTCAGATATGTAAACTTTCAAAGCAACTTATGAAATTGTCTTACTTTCATTTATTTAAACTAAACTTTTGTTTTATGTTTTTGTAGAATGTTTAAATTACACCCAACAACAGAATGTAGTAATCATAGCACAATTTATTCAACACGAATCAACTTAAGATGATCAGGATCTTGATAAGGTAAATATTTAATCTTGTAATATTTATATGTTAAATTGAACTTTTTCATTATAGTGTAACTCGAACTAAAATGTAATAATAGCTGTTTAGTTCGATCAAAAATCGGGAAAATCGCCATGCAGAAGCGGTAGGCCTACTAAGAAATGAAATGTCTTGATGTATGGCTATTATTTATGCATAGACAATTGAATACAACACAATATCTAAAAAGAAAATTTTATGAAAGCATATAGCTATTTTTGTCGAATCAGGCTATGCGACAGGTTATATCTTTCCATGATCGTGATGTTTTACCATATATAGAGGTTGTCGTCTCATTGTGCTGTATTTAAATAATAAGCATGTCAGATGACATTATAACAGTAGTAAATGACCAAATAAAGTATTGATTAAATCCAAATAAAGTAGTATCAAATGCTTATATCATTACAATACCAAGTAATTTGGATATTAAATGTATCATATAACATGTAATTTACTCTTCTTCTGTTCAACATAAGTTTAAGCATATCAACCAATTCATTAGCTATATAACTTTTACAAGCTTTTAAAGGAATGGACACGTTTTATTACCACTTATGAAAATACAGATTTTGAATCACGACTTCCAAATTTCATTTTCTAATATAAGCGTTTACGGTATCATAACATCGATGCTATAATGGAAAGAAAGCCATAGTTTGTAAACATGTACATTGAACTTAGTATTATCTTTTAAATTGAACACCAATTTTATCATTACTTTTGATAATACATGACGTATTGAATCACAGTTAGTCGCGGCCGTGGCGTAGTGGTTAGCATGTCTGACTTCGAATCCGGAGACCGCGGGTTCGAAACCCGGTCGCGGCAGGTCATACCCTATACATGAGTTGTCGGCCTTGTGGTAGGGTAAGTTAGTACTGGTGATAGAAAAAAATGTCCAGGAAACCTATAGTAGGAAGAGCTGGCCGTCGTGTATATAACCTATATATATATGTTGAATGCGACGTTAAAAAAAAGATAAAAAATCACAGTTGCTAGAACATTTAACTACTTGATTCAAAACTTTGACATTCAACCCTAATTTAGTTCATGTGGTGCAGAAACGAAATTCACTTTCATGACGAATAACTGGTATAATGAAATATTATCTCTTACAAGGAATAACTGATAGATAAAATGAATTTGAATTCTTTATATGTTCCATATGAGCACAATTGTAAATCTATGACCTCCCATACGTACTGGCGATATGCTTTCATGTTGAATAAAACAAAAATATATTGTGAGTATAGAGAATTCGATGTTGAATTATGTTTCCTTTTTTAAAAAAATACGGTTTTCTTGGTTTTAGTATAGTTTCTAATTGAGATCCACGTTATGGGAATTCTTCCTTTATACGAGTACATTGTGCTTTAACCTAATGGTAGTTAATGTATATTTTTTTATTTTTCTGCCGGTCTATTAACAGTAAGATCTTCGTAGTGAAGCAAGCTTGATAGAAAATGTCAGTGTATGTATTCAAATGAAGGAACAAAACAACAGTCACAGACATTATTTATGAACATATACATACGACTACAAGATCAGAATGATATTTATGTATTTTATATCTATTAAACTACAACTGCATGGTCTTTAAGCACACCAGGGCATGAAATGCTCTATGACAAGGTGTGCTTTCAAAGTGTTTGTTTTTTCTACCTAGGTAGATATTTTACTGTATCATGTTCAGCTTATTGTACTAAGCAAGGATTTGTTTCCCTAAATATTCTCATAGGACTGGGAACTCTAAAAATAATATTCAAAGGTAGATCCCAACATTTAGTAGATGTAATTGTTAAATTTAATTCAACTGCCAGTGGCGCATGTTTTTCCCTATGACTTTAAATACTCTGTACAGTTCTTCTTTGCTCATCTATTTAAATCAGGGAGGTTAAGCGCAAAAAGAGCTAAAACTCTCGCCTTGTACATTGACTTGAAGATGTTACAGTAAATATCTATCAATAACCCTACTAGTATACAGTTCGTACTAAAAACATAACAATGTTTATGTAAACAATACAATGAACTAATCCACGACATGGAGTGATCAGCATGACAATAAAATATTATTTAGTATTGAATTTAATATGTTTTGCGAGTGTTTTGTTGGTGTAATGGAAAAGATTTCGTCCATGACAAGCATTATTGAGTGGTGGTTTATCAACCACACTAATTTTGTTAAAATGATCTATACAACTTTTATTTTCAATTATTTCCTACCTTTGGAATGGATTAGTTTATTTTAATGTTTACACAAACACGTAATGTTATTTTTACGAACTATAATTGTTGATATTGGCCTGGTACAGATCTACATAATTATGTTGTTGGGCTAACTATCTAAATTAATATATATGTCTGCACAGCCATCATGTTGATTAATCTTTATTTAGTGGATTAATTTACGTCAACTCTTGGGCATATTGCTTTCAAACAAATTATTTTAGTTCTTCTCTGGCAATTATATGTAACCACTAGACCACGCTACAGATTTGCTTGAAAAAACATTGAAGATCTATACCAGGTAAATATCAACATTTTATACAGGAATGGATGGGAGAATAAGGGACTTTAGTCAGATACATTTGTATTTCCCCTTGTATACTCTTCAAATAGGTAGGTCCAATTAGTTGGATTACTCGGATTTTATCCTAACTTTTCAATGCAAATTTGCCAAAATTAGTCTTTAATAACTTTTTGGAAATCATTTTATTTGTTTGAAATTCAAGCTAAGTATTTTTAAGGTAAAGAACTATCTGAATTCATCACTTCTGTTAATATCTTCATTAACAAGAAAGATATTAGATGAAGTATTTTATTATCCTTACATAGGACTTCAATGATAAAATCCAAGGATTCCAACTGATAGGACATACTTACCAATTGGATTGCTTCAGTTTTTATCAGGGAAAGATAACTGACTAAAGTCGCTAATTATGAACATACCGCGAAGTCGAAATCCACTTGATCCGGGATCGATGCTATAAAACTTGACAATGGACTCCATGCTCAAGAGCTCAATTTTTTATTACATGTGTAGAGTACTCATGCATGTCTCTATGATATCATTGATATAATTGAATAATGCAATACATATTTATTCGGGGTTTCTAAGATGCTTACTTATTAGGAACTGAATTGTTCTTTGAGTAGGGAGCTCTCGATCAAGTATTATAACATTTGGTCCTGTTATCATTTTGAGTTCCTATTTCAATGTTATGGGTATGTTATGATTGAGTATTCCAGAACCCCGTATCATTATGAACTAATGCTTTCATCATTATGTGAAGCACACACTCCTTACAATAAATAGGTCCGGTGACAAAACAGTTGTTGGTCCAAAGCTTGACTAATTACATTAGCTTTGTAGGTTCATCAATAAATTCCAACAGTTTGAATATACACGTAGTTGAATCAGAAACTGCTTGAAATCATGTTCTAACCATTGGCCCTCCACTAGTAGTTTTAGGCGGCTGGTGGACTAATTAAGGTCATTAGTCATAGGAAATCATGATGGGCTGTCAATAATGTGGTTGTTTAAGACCAGTGGGTGCTTGAAACAGGGTGTTGTTCATGATAGATAATTTGACATATAAGTACAGTACTCACCTAAAGTATGGAGACAAAAGAAATTTACTACAACTCTTGAATTTTGATGATTATTTTTGTTGAATCATTTTTATTTTTAAGTATGGTTTGTGATAAAATGTAAAAAAATTATAAGTGCAACAAATCTATAAGATTCAGCATGGGACATCCTAAAGCCTCTAAAGCTATAATTGTAGTTAGTTTCCATGCTGTGTTTTGTAATCTCAGTTATAATTATACTGATAACAAAAATACAAAGCAAAACTAAAAATCAATTCAAAATAAATAGCTATCAAATTTTATATAAATTTAAGCTAATTAGTAGGCCTACTAAGTGAAAATGTCTTCAATATTTTGGTGGGTACTGTATATGTTAGCCTTTTTGTTAGGGATCAGACATATTAGAACCTATGACAGGAACTGGTGTGGCCAAGCAGTAACAATGTTGTACTGGTAAGCATTGGATAGCCAGCTCTATGTTGGTTTGAATCCCATCCAAAACCTACCACGATTTTCCTTGAGCAACAAACTTTATCCTATTAGCTCAGTACTGCATGATGGGGGTCAGGAAGCAGACTCGAAAACAAGTAAGAACTTGTTTCACAATCAAGCTAAAATAAATTACATGTAGTACAAATTAACAGAGGTGTGATATGAATGATACAAAAACAACAACATGTTAACACTATACTGTAAACTTTATTATCTTACACAACAAGTTTCAAGGTATATAATTTAACATGTCTTCTTTCTAGAATCCTGTTGTCATATGATAAATGCACTGTTACAATTTTGTAATTTCCTGGTATTACGGAAGAGGGGGGACGGCTAAGAGGTAACTAGGATAGCAAGATTGACGTAGATTTGAATCACACTCAAAACTCATGTATCTCACCACTTCCTATATACCTCTCCAAACCAGATACCTCTCCTAAGTTGACAAATGATCCTCACTCAAGCTCATCTTGAGTTGGGAGGTCCTACTGTAGTAATCATTAGTTAGCCAGATGTACAATGATTCAAATCCCATCTAAAACTAATTACCCTGTTGTTTCCTTGAGCAAGAAACTTTATCCTAATAGCTCAGTACTGGGGCATCAAGAAGTAGACTCAAAAGTGATAAATCTAAGTTATAAGGTCTTGTTTCACAATCCAGCTAAAATAAATTAGTATATATGACATGATTTATCTATGTTTTTTTACCAAATATAGTAAATATTCATTGAACATGAGCTTGCTATATTTTATATCACATTGGACTACAGGACTTTAGAAACAAAACTTTTATTTATTGCCTTAATATGGAAAACAAATTTATTTACAAGATAGATTATAATTATTTAATTACCTATTTAAATTAAACATTACAATAACAATCTTCATCAAATTATATAAATTATTATTATTATTTGAAAAAAATATCTAGTTTTATGTAGATTTGATTCAGATCTCATATTTACGATATTTTTTCCAGCAGAAAAAACTCTGTAAAAGATGTACCCATGTGGAACAAAGTTGAAATAAAATTTGCTTCACACGAACAATATCATTGAACCTGTATTGCATACTTTTCAGCAACAACAACAGTTACTGAAACAACTTCATTCTGCAAAGATGCACCCGATACATACTAACATTTATCACTGGCAAAAAAACCCCATAATTTTGAGTTCCGAATATTAACTATTGAGTAAATCTTGTATTCATTATCATACCCAGAAGTTATCAAGATTCCAAATCCATCAAGAATTCTATCATCCGGTGGGTAAGAAAACGATTTTGAGTTGGATGGAAAATTAAAATATCAACCCAAGGGAGACAAATCTTGCATTGTATACATAGTACACCCAAGGGAGACAAATATTGCACTGCATACATATACACCCAAGGGAGACAAATATTGCACTGCATACATAATACACCCAAGGGAGACAAATCTTGCACTGTATACATGTACATCAAAGGGAGACAAATCTTGCACTGTATACATAGTACATATACACCCAAGGGAGACAAATACATCATTCGGAACTGCCTCGGCGATCTTCTACGCAGATAAACCTCGGATATCATAAGGTGAAAAAATAGATCTATAGGAATTTGGTTTCTGTGGTAATATAGTCTGAACTACATAGAAATACGACGTGTGTGACATTGTACAGACGAAATGATGTGATAAAGTGTGTAACAATGTTATAATTAGATGTTGACATGAAAATTACAGTCGCCGGACCTTATAACCTGGTTGTATTCCTACTACGTCTGATTTCCGAGGTATATCTTCGTAGATGATCCCCGAGGTTGTTCCGAATGTGCATACATATACAACCAAGGGAGACAAATATTGCACTGCATACATAATACACCCAAGGGAAACAAATCTTGCACAGCATACATAATACACCCAAGGGAGACAAATCTTGCACTGTATACATGTACACCCAAGGGAGACAAATCTAGCACTGTATACATAGTACATGTAGTAAGATCCTGATTATTTTATAGCTTATTCATATTAACCTGAGATGGACAGGAAAGTTTACACTCTGAGATAACTACACTGTAATTATCTAATTAATGATTATTTATGTTATTAAAATTATATTGTTGGGTCAACATGAACAAGTTAAATATTTAAAAAAGAAGATAATATTACAAATTGGTAAAATATCATAGTAATACATTAAATCAAGAAATAAGAAATGTTTATTTATTGAGTTTAAAATACATATATCAATTTTTTAGTTTCGTACAGAAACTTATAGGAGTGACTAGAATTAACATGTTAACCCAATAAAAAATGGCGAGTGTAGATAAACGTCTGCTGCAATTTTTGCACAACTAACAAATCACTCTGTCACTTTAAAATAAACTGAACTGTGGATTCATTAACATGTTTTGAGCTTGAGCTTATCTCTATTTAATTTTGATTTTGGAATGGGAAATTTAACCAGGTCAAACTTTTATTTTTGACAGTGACATTGCAAGTTGTTATAATCCAAAACAGATTAATCACAAAATGGATGCAAAAAAACAGGAGGCCAATATTGGTTTCATTCACAGTTTATAGTTGATTACAGTCAAGTTCCGCTATTGAGACCAGCAAAATTCATGTTCTTAATAGCAAAACAGTCATATAATAGAAACCCTTTTGTTCACAAATTAAGCATTTGGGTCTTAATAATTGTCAAAAAATTGTATGATTTTGAAATAACAAAAGTGGTCTTAATAGCAGAACTTTACTGTTTTACCTACATTGAATTTCGGTCAGTACATGATAAAATAGTAGCCACACCTTATAAGTCCCCATATGAGACTATGTATCATTGATCCATTATAAATTTTAAAACAATTCAAAGTATTGAAACAATTTATGATAACATGATGAACAAAGTTTATGCACTGATATCCATGAAAAATTCGTTTTCATAATCATGAAAAATACACAGTATTTGATTCTGTTTTAATAATAAAGTCATAACATAATGACGTCATGATTTAATGAAACATTTAAAATCTATAGTCATACTTCTATATGAAAAATGTTCACATAATTAATAACAAATAGTTTACATGACTGTACAATTAATGATGAATTCATATGATCACAAGACTGGTACTAAGGCTACAACAAGTTGATGATATGTTCTACGGATTTTTCTAGAAAAAAATGGGGTGAGCGAGCGAAAAAAAAAAATCTTAATTCAGTTGCTTTATATAGCGGTTTGACCAAATTTTTATAAGCGAGCGATGAAATAAAAATATTTTTTTTTGTAAAAACTGTCAAAATTAAGGTGCGAGCGAATCCATGGAACATATGATCAATTTGTTGTGGCCTAAACCAGAAAACAAATTTACGCAGACCTTGATACAATACCCTTGGCCATAAGTCAATATATATATTAACATTTACATAATAAATGTATGGACAATAAAGCTTTAAATAATGCCACAACAAGATGATCATATGTTCTATGGATTTGCGCGCACCATAATTTTGACAGTTTTTACAAAAAATAAATATTTTTATTACCTCGCTTGCTCATAAAAATTTGGTCAAGCCGCTATATATATACATATATAAAGCAATTGAATTAAGATTTTACTAATTTTTTTACTTGCTCACCCCATTTTTTTTTCAAAAAAATCCATAGAACACATGACCAACTAGTTGTGGCTTAAATATAAATGCGATAAAAAATGGATAACTATCATGTATACCAATCACAAATGTATGGCGACATATTTCTGCAACCTTATATTTTATTGATACATTGTATTAACTGTCAGTGGTGCATACATTAACTCAGCTGTTTTCAATACTAACTATACAAATATGTCTGTACTCACCATGTATAATCAAGTATTTAAGTCAGCACAGTTAATGGAAGTGCCACAGACAGTGAAATACAATTTAAGGCAGAATTCCCATAATAGCTGCTGTCAAACTTCGGGCGATGTCGGGTCATGTCGACAAATTACGTAAGAGGTTTTCGTCGGTATCGTTATCAATCGATAAAGATCGGATATAGTTTTTTATTCTGTAAATGCCTCATTTTTCAAATATTATTAATATTTATTGTATATTACCTCAAAAGATTATCACTTCTCCCAATTATTTGAGAAAATAGATAGAATTCGTGTAAAAAGTTTAAACCGGAAGTTTAAAAATCCAATTCAAACTATGGATGGAAAGATTCGTCCCCTAACAGATTCGTCCCCTTACAAATTCGTAATCAATAAGTTGTTGATGATTAATGCAATTAGGCCGTAAAAAAACATTATTTTATCTTCAAATGGTCAATAATGGAGTTTAAAAGTAAAATATATACTGTAAAGAAATGTTTACTTCACATTATAATGGTCACTAGAATTTTGACATTTTTTCAAAAGGGGGGTCGATGTATTAAAATGACAATTTGTTTAGTTATCCGTGGTGAAAGTTTTTTTTCTTTGTTTTATTCATTGTCATATGGTATAAGGTAAATTATTAAATGTGTAACTTGGAGTGCAGAAACTGTTTTCATAGTCAAAAAATAGGGATACGGACTTGTAGTTTTTAAAGCCGGTGAAAATCGTCACATTTTCTGTTGGGTCTCCCTATGATTAACTTGGTATATGTATAAAAATACCAAGGTAAAGTTATTAAAGTTGATGTATTTGCATTCATAAAAGTATTGTGAATTTTATTAAACAAAATTTATGAAAATAATTTGATTATTTAATTCATTTTTACATTTTAAAGACATATACCCCTTCAAATTCATAGCGTGATTCTTACTCATAACTCAATTTTCAAAAAAATGTTATAAAAAATTTATTTGACGGTAAAAAGTTAAAATATTTTGCCACGGAATCTAGGTTGTGATCCTTATTATATAGAAAGTAGCAAAAAGCTTATTCTTTGATATGTGTATTATGGGTATTCTACCTTAACAATAACTACATAACTAACAAGTTAAGTCAGTGGTTAACTAGTTACAAAACTACTTAATAACTTACCACTTATATAAAATCACTTACTGGTAAGTAGACAACTTGTTACATAACTAGTTAACCATATAATTAACTGGTTACATAGGTTTCCCCATGTTTAGTAGTGGACCGTGGCAAATCCACATCAAGATTTGTCGTGGACGATTACATTCGGTTGTGTGCGCACAAATAAAAGGATAATTACCACTGCAATTAATATAGTTCGCATTACGCGTTAACAAGCAGACGATAAGAAGCACGTGTA
The DNA here is from genome assembly GCA_025267735.1 of Mactra quadrangularis. Lineage (NCBI taxonomy): Eukaryota > Metazoa > Mollusca > Bivalvia > Venerida > Mactridae > Mactra > Mactra quadrangularis. The sequence goes on along the minus strand of CM046308.1, from coordinate 34,061,672 downwards.
TATCTTGTCTAGTTTATGAAAGGTAAAGGTCCCTTGTATGGCTTCCATGAGTTGTATACAGCCATATACTCTACCAAAACCCCATGTCTGACAGCGCTATCAGTGCTTTGATTAATTATGTTGTTATTATGAGTTTTTTGTATTAATCAAGTACTTTCAATGTTCATTCTATCCTGTATTTTAGTTGACAGAACTGAACAGAAAATATCTTTTATTTCGTCACAGTTTTCATGGTGAAGACATGTGAACAAATTAAATATAAATGCATCATGACAGTACATTTTTTTAAAGCAAAGAATTAACTGTCAAATTTGCAATGATGATGTGTTAGTATAATCTTCAGATAGTTGATAATACACTGCTCTGATGGCAGAAATATGCCACTGTACAAAAGTCGAAAAACAAAATGCACACTACGAATGCAATAACAAACAATTCACACTCAGATGAAGGGCAACATTGAACAAAAATCAAAACAAAACTTCTTACTGATGTCGGACATTGACTGGACCTGTGACAAGATCATACTGATTTCATTATGAACAATAAATGAACATGTACTTATAATGTAATATGGTGGTGATGAGTTAGATTTCAGAAGTCCACTTGATAATATTACCCCTTATATGGTATAAAGATTTGATTAAGAACCTAAGTTGATAGTTTTTTTCAAGCAGAAAAACTTTGTGCAGGATGAACCTGCATGGAACAAAGTTGGAATAAAACTGTGAGTACTAAGTGTAAAGCTAGTACTAAGATAAGAGAGTAATATAATCAAATGGACATACATGTATTTATAAATTATAAAGCAATAATGAAAATTATGGACGATTATTACATTTATATTCCTAGGAATGAAAGCAAGGCCCGAATTAATATAACTTAAGAATGTACATTATTTTATAAACCTTATGTTTTGTTCTCAAAGAATGTTTTGTTTCTTTTTCATAAAATATAAAATCAATACACAGTACTTTTTTATATATTTTATATTATTTTTTATTTAAAAAAAATTGATTCCAAATATGTTATACTTTTTAAAAATCAAGTTTCTACATAGCTATTGTTTAAAAAACAAAGCGGCGAGGCTGAGCGGATATGATGTTGGACTGGTAATCATTGAATAGCCAGCCCAGCATTTGGTTTGAATCCTATCCAAAACCTACCAGCTGTTTCCTTATGTGAAAAACTTTATTCTACTAGCTCAGTACTGGGAGACCAGAAAGCAGACTCATTGACAAACAATACCCTGGGTATGGTTAGAACCCTTTGCTTTCATTCCTAGTTATAAATTTGAAATAAATATAATGAATGGTACATACATGAATAATATAACCGATAAGAGATCATATAAAAAATGATAATGGTACAGGCTAAAACATTTATGAATATACTAATTGGTGTAAAATATTATACTAAAACACTGTCATCTAATAATCTAAATAACTCTAACACAGTTTGGTTTGATCAGCAACTAATCTCAAGAAATTTACACTATTAGGGGTAGTTTGGTAAAATATTCTGATAAAAATTTTGTATCACACTGCTTAAGGTAAATTTTCATTGGTATCTGTCATCAGGCAACTGATTAATACTATCTACCAATATCCCTGGGGAGTCTTTTACTGTAGCAGACATATTGGTACAACAGAATTATACCACCCTTGCATGTGCATGCTTCCTGTCACTGGACTACTGCTCCTGCTCGGACATTAGTTGTTTTATGTATGAAATTCATACAACATGATAAAAATTCATAATAAATAATAAATTTAATGTTCCATACACAAATATCTTCATTCTAAAAATGTGTTTTACCTATGAATAGTATTAGGAGACTTCCACCCTATCTGATAGTAGTCTTTATGACAAACTTTCTTCAGCATTGGACAATAGGACCATCAAACCACTTTCTATCTTAAAGTCAATGGACCAACGGCAATTTTGGTGGACTCAGTCCATGGTCCACTGGCTAAATTTAAAGACAGCATTAGCTCAATCTATGTAAACAGATATCCTGTAGAGCATTGTCGTACAGGATCTCTATACTTTGTCAATGGAGGGTCACGTCGAGATGACCTTTATGTTGACTAATCAATGCGTAGCTTTCATCTAGACGAAACACTATTTATAACATTTTGATTTCGTAATTTCTATTTTAAGACCAAGGTTTGCAAGCTAATTTTACAGCGGTATTATTCACAGTCTGCGATTGGACGGCTCATTTCAAATTGCGTAACGTAGATGATGTAAACAACTTACTAATCATAACAATTTCGCCATTAATATTATGATGAGAAATGTCACCTGAACGTGACCCTCGTTTGAAAAAGGGCAGATCTAAATTAGCGAGTAGGCGAGCGGAAAATTTTAGATCGGATTTTAATCAGATTGGTATTAGCTGCTAATCATTGAATCATACACGAAAGTGTGTTCTATCATATCTATTAGTTTGGTGCATTAAACAAGGGGTTCACAGACAAAGTCAAAGAAATGAGTAGCTTATAAAAACTGGAGGGAAATTAATCAGCAGCAAAAGAATATAAAATATTACATATTAAAAATATTACATTTTGATCTCATTTTGTTTACACACCCAGGTGATGAAAAAATGCTTGTTTATGTTGACAACAGAGTAATTATTCATCCTAAGAAACAATTTAGAAAGATTATTCAGCTTTTAAGGTTTCAACAAACTATACCTTGTAGATTAAATTTTTTTTTCATTTTTAGAAGTGTCGGAGTTCTAGATGCTTTGAACCCTAAAAATATGAACAAGTTACATAACCATGTTTATCTTTACAAATGAATGGTCATGGAAAGTCATAAATCATAAACATTTATAAGCAATAATGAAATAATATATGCATTTCAGTTTTCAGTCACTTAGTCATACACTCTGGATAAAAATGATTCAATGGAAAAAACTCTAACAGGCATGAAAAATCTAAGAGCACAATTCTATAGAACATCAAGTATGAAGGCATGTAACTCTAAAGATCATGTGTGTATAAGGGGCATAACTCCAGTGGACATAAATGATTCAAGGAATGCAACTCTAACAAACTAAAAACAAGGAACATTACTATCAGACAAAAAATACCAAGGGGCATAACTCTAATGGACATAAACAATTCAAAGAGCATAATTCTATCAGACATTAATAAATAAGGGACATTACTCTACTTGAAATATCTGTAATTCAAGAGGCATAACTCTTACATATATAAGTTATAAAGAGGCACAACTCTATCAAACACAGACGATTAAACAGGCATAACTCTTTCCTATCACAGGCATTATTTTTGTTATTTCATTTTGATATTGCAATACAAATCTTTATAAGATTGACCACAGCTCAGTAAAAGAAAAAAGACAAAATATTCCAACATTGTAAGGACAATATCTTAATTTGTAGAACTAAAAGTATTAAAGGAGAACTTGATAATGAAAAGAATTCTTAAAAAATAGCATAAACAGTAAGAAATCAGGAAAATACCAATTTACAGCAAAATTTGAATAAATAATTGAAAGCAGCAAAAGAATTAAGTACTTCACCAAGTTAATTCATAATTAGTCATTACAAAATCATGTTAGCCACAGTTTGAATACCGATTTTAGCTTACAATTTAAATGTATTGACTTTTTATCTTCACCCCACCCATTCAAAACAAGCTGAATAATTCATTCCACCCTACTGCATCATTCTGATATGCATGACTGTGTCTACATTCTTACATATATTTTAAAACAATAACAATCATGTATCATGTTTAAATCAACAAGAAAAATAGGTAATATGAAAAAAATGCCATTTAAATACAGTTACTACTGTTATGATATACTTATTATAGAAAAACTAGGTACAAGTAATTAGTCTTACTAATATCTTAAAATTTTGAAAGAAATCATACATAATTGAAAGTAACTCGGGGATTGCCTCTCTTCCTATTTTTTCTAGTGTTTGATTCTAACAGAAAACCAACAGCTTTTTCAAAGCTTTGTGGTTGTGATGGAGTAACTTTACAGTTTCCCGAAACATTGTTTTGGACAGAATTTCTATTAAATCCACCAAAGCCTTGACCATCACCTGTTAATCTATTTAAGTCACAATTAGAACCATGACGGCTTGAATTATTCCAGACTGGTTCATTGTCAGTACCCAACAGATTCAGCTCAGTCTCACTATAACAAAAATTGGAATTCTGAGAACCAGTCCAGTCATTATTCCTCACAGTCAGCAGATTACTGGAATTTTCTGTAAATCCAGAACTATTTACATCTGCTCTTGTTTGTATTTTATCAGAAGTACTGTTGCTAGGGACAACAAGACTTTCCCGCCGACCTTCCGCTTCTTCGTGTATTGTCTCTGGTATATCCTGTGAACAACCACTAGTAACGGGAGAATGTCGGAATGGACTAAGCAAGTCAGAGTTACTTGTACTTATATTACTCATATTATCAGCTGTCACGTTGTTAGACACGTCAGTTATACTGCCAGACGTAAATGATTTCTTTAAGGTTTCCAATGAACGGCGCTGATTTTTTCTGCGAGACAATCTGCGATCTGAAAAACAGAGGAATATTGATCACTGACAAGGTCAATCTCAGAAGAATGCATGAGTTAATACAATGATGGGTACAAAATTCATTTAAATGATATATTCTAAAACAACAAAGTTAACATTGCCTTTATAAGTGATAATAATACATAATGGTATTTGTACTTGGTTTGGTATTTGGGTTTTTTTGCTCTTTTTTCCACAGACTAAGATCCATGTGGTGCGGACTGTAGTCCTGTCTTTCTTCAGTAACTTCATAAAACATACAGAGTCATGGCTAGAAAATTGGCTTCTATTCATAACACTCAATAAGCAAGTGGTGGCAGGGAGAGGTTACAGGGAGAGACAGCAAGGATTTTAAGTCAGCAAGCTAAACTACTTTCTTATAGACAAAATTATTGTACTTAAATCCATTATTATTTGCAATCCAGACCAAGGAACTTATGATACAGTACTGAATTAAGGCAAGTATGTTGATCTCCACAGTAAATCTTGTCTTCTTGGGAAAGGTTAGCTTGTATAGACTGCTGGATTATAAAGGAAGTGTTCAAACCACAGCAATGCAGCCTTGACTTAAGATCTTTAAAACAGCAGTTAAAATACAATGTACATTAACGTAAATTGTCACTGTAAATTTTTTTTTTGGCATTTTTCATTTATGCAAGCAAGAAGACAATGTAAGAGCCAAGAGCAAGCTATCAAATAATGAAACTCATTAGTCATGAATATGATCATGTTTTGAACTTTCACCAGAAAAAACTCTATATACTATACTAAGAAATATGTATTGGTACTATCAAAAAATATATTTTAACTCAAACAGTTCATGCAATATAGTATAAGGCTGCATTAAGCATAGAAAGAAGCAAGTGATGTAATAGATGAGGAGATGTTGCCATAGAAACCAGTATAAAGAGAACACTGTTTTGTCACAAGATGGATAATTATAGCTTGTTCATCTAGACTTTAGAGAATAAAATAAAATGCTTCAGAAACTACACTAAACTGTATTCCATGTCTCAGAACAAAATGAACAAACTAATTACTAATGTTTGCAGACTGTGTGTTTCAGAAAGTTATTGTAACAATTCAAACTATAACAATTTAATAATGTTTTGAGAACAAATTTTTAAGCAATGAACCTTGATTTGAACAGTTTTACAACATGACAAGCCCAAAATTTGATACCAAATTGATGACTTCATAATAAATTGGTGAATATGTTATTAAACATGCTTTTACTTCATAATACATTGTATAATTATCATACATATACTGTTATATGGTATTCAATGCACTACAATAACATTCAACAGCCCAAAGTCATGTAAAAAACAGTAAGCTCCAAGATATTCGTCAGCAGAATTCAGTATTAAACTGGCTTTGAGATCAAAATAAGGCAATTTGGTGAAAGTACAAGTCATTAGCAAATGTTGTAATGGCATACAGGGGCGGATCAAGGATTTTTTTCTAGGGGGGGGGGGGGTCCAAACTTTTCTTGGGGGATCTAACCTTTCGAACCACATAAACATTATACATTATTTACAGAAAAATGCAACATATTGATAATAAAAACTACATAACTATTAAATCTATATTAATCACCGAGAAAAATTGCTTCATGATGACTTACAGTCAAGAAATACACTTATAGACAGGTACCTTTTTGAAATTCTAGGGGGGGGTCTGGAACCCCTGACCCCCCGTGCTGGATCCGGCTATGGCATATGGGCTAAAGCCCTTTCACAAGTTTGACAAGTCAGACTTATTGCAAGCAGAAATAGTTGAGACTTGAGTGTATAGTATGGCTATATTGATAATGATTAGTAAGAATGCTATAAAATCCATTAGTGTGAAACTATGATTAAACAAAAGGTGAATATTTTGTTAGATATACACAGGTTATAAAGATCATTAGAGTTGTTATTATAGAAATATAACAGTTACAGTGAAATTGGCTCCAGGAAATCTAGAATAAAGTTAATAGATGATATTCTGTGTCACATGAAGTTATGGTCCAAGTTTCGCCAGTACATGGAATTAGCTGTCTTGATATAAAGACACTTTGTTTTAGCTTTTTGCCACAGTAGGTATAAGAAACTTGAACGTTTGATTAATGTATAAGAAGGGCTCTCAATAAAATAGTGTACATAGGCATAATCTAAAACAAAACATGTTAAATCAACTGACTTTAAATCTAGTGTTAATTTCATATTTGTGGTTATCTTAGTGTAAAAAAATAGCATTATGAAATAATTTGGAAATTGCACCATTTCAGAAAAATATAGCTGGTATTCATGCTTTTGATTGGTCAGCACTTCAGTTATCAAATATTTTATTGAAAGCACAAATACAAAAGATACACTTCATTAGAAAGCATTCAAATAGTGGAAAGTCAGGAAAGTGTTCACAAAGTGGAAAGACTGAGGAAAGGTTTCAAACACAGGAGGAAGGAAAGCCTACATCATATAGCATGCAAAGAAACTAACATTTCATATGCTAGTTAGGTTGTTACCTGCAGGTAGACACAGTGTTGCCATGGAAACAACAATAATTCTGTGAATGACGACAATAGGATACAGGAATTCTAAATCTAAAAATTGTGGCTGAAGATAAAACAAAGCTAAAAACATTTGTGAAATAATTGTGCGTCTAAACATATATCTGTGTAAGGTATACATGTAAACATACATAGGAGTCTCCTGTCTACCACAAAACTAATGTTCATAATTAAAATATGTACTCAATTGAACAATACAAGGGTATACAAAGTGACAAAATAACAGCTATGATATTAATTTATCAAATCCTTATATCAGAGAGGTTGCCAAGCAACATATTATACTTAAAAAACTAAAATATGTTTTAAAGCTTAGGTCATGCAATAAAGTTTTTTGGTATAAATTACAGCAAAACTTTCAACTCAATGTAAATTCTACAATGAGTTTTTTTATATTAAATAAGTATAAAACTGCTGTATCTGTTTGATTTTATATACTATAATCCTTTTTGGAAAACGCATAAAAATGGTTTATATGTTAGTGATTGCTGAATTAAAAATATTATGAAAATATGTCTGCATGTTTCAACTTACACAGTTGATAATGATATCTGAATATATCACTTTCCAAAGGAAAATGACTACTTTTTACCAAATGGATTTGTAAATATAATACAATACAACTAATAATAATTCTATGAAATTATGTTAGAGTCAACAAAGAATCTTGTAAATTTCTTTTTTTTACTTTATATGTGCATCTTAAAAAATAGTTTTTTTTATCAAAAGTCTATGAATAATCATTCTGCCAAAATAAGACAATATCAAATACAAAATTACACAATGAAGACAAGAATCCCAATTGAAGAAAAAACCCCTTCGTACAGACATCCCAATAAAAAAAAGTTAAATAAACTCTCCTCTAGAAGACCAACCACTGTATTGACCATATAAGGATTTGAATATTAATAACAGCAATAATAAAACACAGCCAGACATAATTCAGCAGAAAATGAATGATGAACAGAATGCATTGAATATAAGGCTAAAATATGATCATAACAATAATGATAAAAACATGAATGAATAAAAATGTGTGAGCAATTTAATGTGCCTTCATCGAGACAAAAAATCTTTAATTATAGATGAATTCATGATGACAGAAATGAAAAAAATGATAGGAATGAATAGATTGGAAAAAATGTGTTACGTGGTTGACATGAAAATATAAGAAATTTATTTTCACACTAAAACATGGAAGACACATTTTACACTACTTGTCTGGGCACAAGCCTAATACAGGAATTTTGTCAATAACACAGAAAATGCTGAGAACATAAAATGTTAAGCATTTTTCGTAAATGAAAAAAATGTTTAGCATTCACTGACATACCCTACGTCTTTTATTACCTGAATCATGTAATTTATTTTAACTTATTGTTTGAGTGTCATTTGATATTGGAGTTAAATATAAATCAGAGTTCAAATTTTACTTTGTAAACTCATAAACAACACTCTGTCGTCATTTAAATAGCACTCATGATCAAAAATCAAATGTAAATCTTAGAGGATAATTTCTCAAGTCTGGGATGAAAATGTGACATCTGCCCCCCTTCCTTGAATCAAAGAACTGTAAGTATTGTTCTGTTCATAGATTTTTGCATCATGATTATAACATGAATATGAAACAAAAAATGACAAATTGTTGAATGGCTTTTAAAATGAACAACATGCAAATGTGTACAACTTATTGTAAAAATTGATATCTGCTAAAAGTATAAAATTTACACCCTTGTGGAATATTGGTACTTTAGAACAATCAGAATGTAAAGGGAATGAAAAAAGAAAACAGTACATTAAGAAGCAGACAGCAAAACTTAACAACATATAATACTGTAACAGTAAGACAGAATCGGCCAAAAAATGTAACGATGAAAATACAGCAATTTTCATAAAACATGACAACAATTTGAAAAAAAACAGTAACTCACACAATCATGCAAACATCAGCTTTTCAACAAACATTTCCCTAAAATCTCCTAAATAAAAAACTCAAAAATATCATATTCATCACCATATTATTGTAAAAATAATACCCCTTAAAATCTCATTGCTTTTATTTCACCCCATAACAACATGTACCATAAACAAACCAGTTGCTATGGTAACAAGTAAAATAAAGTAATATCACAGTGAAACAAAAAATGTATGATAATTAATTATAAATCACAAAGATTCAGGAAAACTGTTGAGGCTGTCAAAACTTTCGCTATCTGCAAATTTCTTCCAGTATCTTAATAGATTCTTCTTACTCGAAGGTTTGCCGGAGTTCAGATTTGGCGTCTTCATTCCATTGTTACGTAATATCTCCAAGAGTTCATATCTAAATGAGGATATATCTTGTTTTAATTCATTAACGTCATCCTCTGTCACACCTTCACCACGTTGTGGACTTCTCTGTTTAGCCATCACATAACGTTTCACAAGATCTCTCATTACAGCCTGAAGGTATAAAATTTATGTTATACAGTAAAGTTCCGCAGTGAAGACCATGCACCTTGGTAATTGCTAAATCATGCATTTTTTTTAGGATATTTAAGTCCTAAATGCATTATTTAAGAAGAAATAGGTTTCTTATGTCACAGGGAAAGAAAAATATGCAGCCTGACCGGGACTCAAACCCAGGACCCCTCGCTTGCAGGGCGAGTGCTCTCCCGACTGAGCTATCCGGCCGCTTACATATCCTTCTTCCCATAATGTGAACAGGTAAGTGCCGTGACATACTCCCCCACGAACTGGAAATTCGTCTCGAATTTCAGAATTCCAGGCCACTTAAGGAGCATTTATTTTTTTTACAAGCGTTTCTTAACTGAGCAAGTAATTGTTACGGTCCCACGTATGGCACCAAATGTCACAGAAAAAGGAAACTAGAACTGCCACCAGTGGCGAAAATACCCCCGCAACGACAACATTTCAAGATGACCGCAAGTCAACATTGTTGAAGTCCAAAAGGGTAAATGTTGTAAGAAGCATAAAAACCATAAAAAACAGGATGCAAACATCAAATTGGAAATAAACAGCAAATTACAGCGTAATTTACTATGGATAAGAAAAAGCAAGATGAACAGAAGTGGTCATATTTCAAATGATTTTTACATGAAAATGAACACCATTTGGTCATTAAGAATCTAAAGTGGAACAACAGACAAAGAGTGATCACATTTAAACTTATCTTCCCAACATTATAAAAAAATTCAAGATTGCCATTAGTTTGTCAATTTGAATTTGAATTTAAGAAAAAATACATATAAATGTCATCAGCAAGAATTTGTAAGCACGATCTTATTAAAATGGGCTGAGAAAAAAGATGTTTGCTTCACAAGATATTAGAAAGACATGTGAGCACAATTTTGCGAAATTTGAGTAAGAAACAGCATACTATACAGTAATTTAAATAAAAATTCAAGATGGCCACCAGTCAGCCATTTTGAATATAAAATGGTGAAGAAAAGTCCTACTTATCAACTGTAATAGTGGACCTTGTATGCAATTTTTTCTCAAAATCCATATGGAAATAAGCATGCAATACTGTTATAATATCAAATAAAAAAATACAGATGGCAGCCAGTCCGCCATTTTGAATTGGAATTGATATAAAGTGCATGTACACATCAACTGTAAGAATTTGGACTTGTGTGCAAAATTCTATCAAAATTGGTTAAGAAAAAAATATGAGAAATAAGCATACTTACAGTTATTAAATCAAATTTAAAAAATTCAAGATGGCAGCCAGTCAGCCATTTAGAATTGGAATTGATATAAAGTGCATGTACACATCAACTGTAAGAATTCGAACTTGTGTGCAAAATTCTATTAAAACATGTTAAGAAATTAATGAGGGTCAAAAAGGGGTATTTTCGAATTTTCGTGCGTCAAAACCCGAGGTCTCGGGTCTAATTGAAGCCCTAATAGTGAGTCCTTGTACGCAATTTCTTTTCAAAATTTGTATGTAAATAAGCATACAATACTGTTATTTAATTAAATCAAATTCAAAATGGCCACAAGTTGAATTTGAATTATCATAAACTGCAATCACTCATCAACTGTAAGAATGTGAACTTGTGCAAAACTATCAATATTGGTTGCGAAAAAAAATTCTTGAGAAACATGCATACTATGCAGTTATTAAATTAAATTGAAAAAAATAAAAAAGATGCAATATCATATATAACACAATTAAATATTTTAAACAAGTGAGATATGTTTCCATAGTTACATGAGTTTTGTATACACCATTAAATCATGGTATATAACAGCTTCTATTTAAATACATTAAGAAATAAACATACTACAAATGTATTAATTTTTTGGGACAGACCACGCTTCCAACCAACCAACCAACCAACCAACCACCAGGGTGATTCCAGTATACCCCCGAAAACTTTGTTTGCGGGGGTATAAATATGCAGTCTAACCGGGACTCTAACCCAGGACCCCTCGCTTACAGGGCGAGTGCTCTCCCGACTGAGCTATTCGGCCGCTTACATATCCTTCTTCCCATAATGTGAACAAGTAAGTGCCGTGACATTATATTAAGATCATTCCTCTATCAAGACCATTTGTTATGATGGTCCTTAAAGCAGAACTTTACTGTATTTCACTATTCATTGATGACCAAATAAGATTAAAAAATATTTTTTTTATATTTACTTATATATTTCTATACAAAATAGAAACCTCTGAGCTAGGGTCTATTTTTATAACCATGAGAGCCACCTGGTGACGCTACATTAGTTCTTTTGCTTTTAGAGAAGTTTTTAGTTGATTTTAAACTGTAGCAACACATTGTAAGGGATATATTATGGCAGTCTGTCAACTTTCTCACTGTTCATGGAAAGGCTAAATCTCTGGATTTAGCTGTTGACCAGTTACTAAGCATATACTTCTGTTAGCGACAGACAACTGTTCTACATAGCTTAGAATCAGTGGTAGGAGAGAGAATGGGCTTTAATTCATTTTATGACTATGCTCTGCAAAGATATGCCCCAAAATATATTTTAACTTGACTGCACATTAGGGACACATTATGTAGCTACACTGCATAGTAACTTACCTGATATCTAATTTCTCGTTCATTTATTTTCTTGACCACTTTCTGAAATCATACAGAAGATGAGAAGTGATAAATACTTTAATTTATAGTCTACCTAAAATAACTGACGATGTCAATTTTAAGCATGATGACGTCTTAAGTCATACACAAGTACATTTTATATAACCTACATGTATTTGTATGAATTATAAAATTATAACATCTGGACCATAAATACAGAAATCAAAAAGAACTAAACGTTATATAACTAAATGATCTACATTTCTACATAAACAATTTAACTTAATAAAAAATTGAATAAAATATTATCAGTCATATGATGAATATTTAAACAAAATTTCCCTTATATACAAAACTTCATTATCAGTCTATACAATAGCACATAGCCAATTCTGAAAGTCTATGGAGTCTGCATTTATTACAATGATAAAAAATAGAAAGGTTGCTTGATTGACATTAGGCTAAAGCTGCGATATAACCTCGCCCTTAGACAAGTGCAAATGTGTAGCACAAAGTAATCCTTTGTGTCCAAAGACATGGGACTATGTTTGTCAAAGTATATGCTAATCCTTTCAGGAACAGATTATGAATACTAAAAAAAGAAAGTTTGGTGTAATGTCAATAAGGGACTTTAGTCAGTTATTTTCCCTTGTATACTCTTCAAATAGGTAGGTCCAATTAGTTGGTTTACTCGGATTTTGCCCTTACTTTTCAATGTCAATTTGCCAATATTAATCTTAAATAACTTTTTTGTAAATCATTTAATTTGTTTGAAATTCAAGCTCAGTATTTTTAGGGTAAAGAACTATCTAAATTTCATCACTTCGGTTAATATCTTAATTAACAAGAAAGATATTAGATGAAATATTTTGATATCCTTACATAGGACTTCAATGATAAAATCCGAGGATTCCAACTGTAAGGACCTACTTACCAATTGGATTGCTTCAGTTTTTATCAGGGAAAGATAACTGACTAAAGTCCCTAATTATTGAGTGCAATTTATAAACTATTCTACTTTTAGTTTTATTCAACTGTCAGTGGCGCATACATAAACCCTGCTGATCTAAATACTCACTACAGAAATTCTGTACTCACAAACGAAAGTAGTTAACAGTATCTATGTACAAGGCTTATCAAACAAGTATTTAAATCAGTGGGGTAAATGTATGTGCAATAGATAGTCTCAGAAAAATTGAACTTTAATTAGTATGTGTCAAACATTTACTTAGGATATCATGTTTAAGCCTGACAATAATTTCTACAAGAAAAATCTAATCCCTCCGCAATCATGCAAGTATTAGTTATAAATTATAAATATATGTTATTGTGTTACTTGACATGCCATAGTTAAATAAATTTGATTAATATTTTCATGCTAGAAACTTTAGTTACAGATTATAAAATTAATGTTTTTTATACAAGAAATTTCTTTAAAAAGATATTTGGCCCTATGCAGGTTTCATTTTGTTTGAAGTATAAATAGTCACATTTGCTGTTCAGTTATACTGCTATAGGAACCTACCACAAGGAATGTACAATCAATTAGCACAGTGAGTCACCCATAATACACATTGTATTAAAATAGTCAGCAACTACTGTCTGTGCTATGCACTTGATTATTACAAATAACCAATGGTACCATATATCTTATCCATTTCTCTATACTGGAAGAGAATTTCATTGGACAAACAGCTATGGTAGAGCAAACTAAATTGGTTAAAATATAATTATGTGTGAAAAGTTGGCTAAGACATCTGCGTCGAAAAATAGTTTTCATATTGAAGAAATCAAAGCAGAAATGAAGTCTGCAAAAATGTCAAAAAGTATAGCAGTTCCCTTTGAAAAAATGCACTATTTCTTCATATCTTTGACAGGTGATTTTTATCACATCTCAAAACATATTTTGTAAATCATTTTTTGGCACATACAAGCAAAGACATATAAATCTCATGTACAAGGGCAGATATCTGATGTGTTTTTGTATAAGTCTTGATAGTAAATAGTAAAAACATTAATACATGTATATTTTATCCAAGGCACATGACATGACATTTAGAAACTATCAAGAAGGATTCAGTAAACTGACACAGTCTACAAGTAAATTACATTCAATTCCCACATCAAATGTACTCAATAGTAAACTATGCCTAAGACAAAGGTTAAGTCTAGAACAAATGTAATCTAAATGCTTTTTAGTTCAACTGAACATGGAACATTTTTATCAAACATGGTAAAGCAGTTAAGAGTGAGAGTGACAAAATGTGAATTTTACAATTCCAGATGGTTATCATTAATAGGAACAAAGGTAAACTTCATCAGTAAAAACAATTTTTTTGAGAAGTTAAAAATGAATGGCTGACAATAACAAGACTTATCATACTTACTAAAATTTTCTAATAATTAAAATAGACAAGAAGTATTCAGAATTCCGTAATTGTGGAAAAATGGTGAACAGATCATAAACATTTCAATCATTGGGGGTAAAATGTATTGAAAATAGAAATCAGACAGCGGATTAGATTTTTTGTTTATTGTCAAATCACAGCTTGTAAGGTTAAAATGACTATGATCAGAACTTTTAACTTTTTGTACATATTGTAAAAAAAGACAAAATTATACACATATGTAGAAAAGCTAAACAAACCATAAATTAATAAGTTATACACTAGTACACTAAAGTTTGCTGTAAATATAAATATTTTGTAAAATGCACATAGTTATATACAAGTAAATTACTGTATGACATTATACATTATATGAGTACATGTACATTTGTTAATAATCACAAGGTCTGATCTTTAACAATTTGGATCATGGCAAACTATAAATCTAAGTCCCAAATCAGTACTTTTATCATAGTTAATAATATGTTGCAGTTAAAAAAAAGACAATTTAGAGTCATGATTTTAAATACTTGAAATTAGAGTTTATTCAATTAATGAAAATAATACATACATAGCACACAAATGCTTAAAATACAGTATGACATAAAATATAAATACTGTAAAAGCAATACATTCATTGTGCTAGGACATATTTTCATTTATTAAGGATATCACAAAAATGGTAATGTGGATTTCCTAGATTTCAATTAAGGAATGCAGATTGCCTGAACAAGGATAATCCAGCATTATTATTTAGTTGAGCTAAAACAATCTATTTTCCAGATATTTATGTAGGCAAGTTGCCCAAACCAGCCTTATCAAACTCTATTTTGTCATTCAAATGTTAACTAATACATGTATATGAAGGAAAGTCAACGTTTTTGCTTAACTTTCTAAAAAGGAAATGACAACAACTGGGATTCTAAGCAAGTAGTGGTACTTCTATTGCGGAAGTCATAATGCCATTCTGGAAGTTCCAAAATAAAGAACCAGAGTACTATTGTCAGACCCTGTGATAGTATACAGCCATCAGACAATAGTTTTCAAAAATGCTGTTGTAAATGAATTAATATAAAGATAAAACATAGACAGTATTACATAGAATATAAAACATTTCTGTGCAGTTTTTGTACGAATGCATGAATATTATTTCTTACATTAAATCGGTTGGTTTTCTGCAAATATGAAAATATTGATAAAAAATAAATGACAAAAAATACTGTTTAGAAATGTCTGCACTGGGCATTTTCTAATAAAAAATACAAGTTTTAAATGACAAAATACATGCAAGGCAATCATTAAAAAGTGTTTGTAAGCAGTTTTTTGACTGATCCACAGATTTAAATTGCTGTGACTGAAATTGTTTAGGCAAAACTGCATAAAATTTTATGTGACGAAAAATTTGCTTTCACATCATACTAAGAATACATGTATACATAAAATATTTTGTGCTAAAAAGTTTACTATTGAGTTGTCAGATTTAACTTACTTGCATAGTAAGAATTGACAAAAAAACATGTTTTCATTTTCTACCTATCTACACACTATAAAAATTCTAGGATGGGAAACCGCAAACAAATACTTTTTCAAGGATAGCCAGAGAGTGTAAAATATGGAGAGAATGTATTATAAGCATTAAATGCCTGTTATCTTATCCAATGTTTTCAATAAAATATGTATTAAATCAAAGTATATTTTTTCCAAAATACATTAACATACATAATTTACCTCAAAGACATATTTCAAATATATTTCTTAAAAATTTCCTAAGTAGAAGGTGCGATTTTGTATGTCTTAAATCTAAATGGAATATAGGTTGACATTCTGAGACAATAATCTATATCTAGATTTCCCCAAATGTACTTGCCTTTAGGTTATCTTATGTGTTGCAATTTCAGAAGACTTTGTGTATCAAACATCTTGCTGAGTTTTGCAATTCTGAAATCTGCCCAAATTGCAATGCTTATTGCAAGGACATAGGACACATGACAAATAAAAAGGTGATCAGCAAAATTCATTCAGGGAATTCTACCGTAAACTATCATGCCTCAAATAAAATGTCATATTATTTTTTCCCTACATAGTTAAAAGTTGTAAAAGTTGACTAAAACTTACCCGTATACTTTGCCATCTACTCCGTTTTCTATCTTTTGAGCACATAAATAGTTTCTCTCTAAACCACAATAATATATAATAGAATGTTTTAGGACTGGGAATAATATTGAATGGAGCTGGCAATGTACCACTCTCATCAAAATAACTGACCCATAGTTTGGTTCTAGCAAACTTCCATTCCTCGTCTGATTGACTCTGAAAATACAACAAATGAAATTATAGAGCAACCACTATTCGTAGTCTCATTTGGGCACTAATGGATGTGACCTAAGTATCATAAATATTGAAAAATTAAGATAATATAATTTCTCAGTCAAATATTTATTTTAATTGCTTAAAAGTTAATGTTGGAGAGAAAAGGTCAAGATTTATGAATATGGTCACATTTATATTATAAGAACCCATACAAGATTATAAATCATGGTTACATAATGCATGGAATGATGTTCTAAACAGATAAAATGAGTAATAAATGGGGCAGATCCCAGAAATAAATGCTATCAAATGTGTTTCATTGATGGCTGTATACACAGTCTTCGTAGTCACAGTTTTATAGACTTCATAGACTATAAAAAACCCTTGGTTGCTAAGAAACCAGAAGCAATTCCTTTTTTTGGCCATTCTTGCTATCTACTACAGCCTGCTGAAATCTGCAAAAACAACTTAATGCAACAATTACTTCTAATACATGCATTAAATTTTGATGACATCTACAAATGTAGACTATGCTTATAAGTAATATTTATTATATAAAAGTACCAAATAGTACTTTTTATATAGTCTGTCAAATTTGAACAGATACAGAACAGGCTTTCTTTAAAGTGAAAAAGCAATTTACAAGTTCAGACAAAAGACACTTGCCTAAAGTTTAAAAAGTAATAGTTTAAATCTATACTTTTGACCATAAAAACTTTGGAAAACTACCTAATGGCATATCATTGTAGGCAGAAAAAACAAGTATCCGCAATTGAAAAAATGAGATAGCCTGCGACTTTCATTGTAAATTGTCACACCAGCATTACAATGCCGGGTGTGTAATGCTGGATGTACTTTGACAAGTGTGAAGAACTTTTTACTTGTCTGCAGGCAAAACAAGGAATGCAACAATTATAGACAATTAGCGCTTTCATGCTTTTATTTTACATGTGTAGTCACAGCTTTCATGCACACTTTGTTCCCTCCTACAAAGGTATTGAATAGGATGTTAATTGGATGAAGTGTCTTTTTATTTTAATGAGTGGTGTTCTGTATCAGGTTAATTCTGTCAGACAAAAAAAACAGCAACAGAAAATTCTATACAGATTTTCTATCACCATTTTTACATGCATTTAAGGGAAATAACTCACAGAACTTACTGATATACTGTGGTAAGAGTTACTCATCATGGCAATAAGTAAATTCAGCAGTATAACAAATCCAATCCAACTATAGCTACCAAACATTAGTTTACCAATAAATTCTGTAAATTCGTGGGGTTCTTCTAATTCTAGGTGATCTAAATCTATCAAACCATATATAGCCCAATATAAACTTTGTATGATTTCAAATAAACTGAAATAGAAAAAGATAAAGTATATCAGAACAGAATAGAACAGATCATTTATTTCCCCACGTTTTACAAATTAAATATGTATAAACAGATGAATTACTAATACAACATGCCAGTATAACTATCAGTTATCATAATCAAAAGATTAATGGCATGTACGACATTAGAGACCTTCGCTTAAATGTCAATGGTTAAAGTAACATTCTACTGTGTGTTTGCTTGTTTGGAGCACATGTATATAAGTAAAATGACCCAGTCATAATTATATTATCCACCCTTGTCAAACAGATTTAACATATATTTTACAAGCAGCAACATTCCAACAGTACATGTAACTTGCTAAAGTACCAGTAGTCTGTCCTGAACAATTTGTACCACAAGAGCAACTCCTGTAAGCAACTCATGTCCCATAAGGCATGTAAATTCATGGTATACTAAAACATATATTCCCCATCTTGCACTAGTCTATGCTATGTCAAACAAAGGACGATCTTCATAGATGTGCAATGCCCTTAAGCATTCCATGTCCCATAGGCATGTAAAAAACCTGTACACTAAAATATATATTTCCCATCTTGCACAAGTGTAATATTTGTAGCACAAACAACAACTTCATAGAAGTGCAATTCATGTAAGCATCTCATATATTTTTATAGAGCATGTAAAATAATTGTTAACAAAAACTTTTTTCACCACATTCCCCAAAAGTATGCCATGTCATACAAACAATAATCTTCATGTATATGTGCAAGTACTGTAACTGTAAGCCACTCATATTCCATTGAGCATGTTAACTCATTGTTTACAAAAACTTATTTCACCACATTCCCCAAGAGTATGCCATGTCATACAAACAATCTTCATACACATGTACTGTTCCAGACAATATCCATCTCTAAGATAAAAAACCTCAATTTTCTATCTAACCAGTATAAGAACATCTGACCCTCCATATAGTGTGCCAGACATTTCCTCATTATTTATAATTTCTACATCCGCCAAGCTCTCTGGTTTCACAAGACATTTGTACAAGAAAGTATTACAGTTAACATTGACATTTATATTATTAAGAAACAATAATGTGTCTGAAAATTTGTATTCAATTTTATGAGCAGATCTAGCCAGGGGCCAAGGAGGTCAGGATTCTCCCATAAATTTCCAAATATTTTAGTTCTAAAGTACATAATTTAAAACCTAAGTGTATATAATTATATAAAAATGTCTAGCTATGTCTGTGGAAAAACTGGGTCTTCTTCAGATAATTTTTAATCAATACTTCTTATACATAAGGATTGAAGCAATCTAAAATCAGGGCATACAGTCACTTCAGTAAGGTAACCAAACACTTTTGAATTGATCAAATTTTTCCTACCTACCTACCTTCACACCCACTCTTAAAAACTTGTGTCAGAAAAACTGCAAATAAATGCTTTTCAAGGATGGCCTTAATATTATTTTCAGCCTTACAGAATAAGGATTTAATACCTGAACACCGGTAATCCAGTTATACAGCTACAAGTACAAGAACAAACTTAGTTTTCCTCAAAAGCTTAGAGTGAAAATTACAATATTCCCATAGAAACATATAAATGAATAATAGAAATATTTAAGCAATGTTTCTGTCTGGCTTACAATTCAATTTACCTTTGATATTTGAATTTAATTTGAATTTTAAACAAGTTTTCAGTTAAGTAAAAAGGCTAATATAATTATCCTAATAAGATACGTAAAAGGAGGCAATCTCCAGTCTAGTTCTATATACAATGTATATAATTTCATTAGGTTGCTAGACTTTTATCAAAAGTTAGCTTTTGAAAAGAAATGTTGATATCAGTTAAATGTCACAGCTGTTGCAGCCAAGAGAGAAGTTCCATAAATAAGAAAGCTATAATATCATTAGATTCATCTTACATAATTTTATGTGTAAGTGTATATAATTACTTGTATATAAAAATGTCTAACTTAGAAGCACTGGTTGTTACACTGTAAATATTTGCATAATACTAACAATTTCAACAAAGACAAACCCAAAAATTATATTATATTAAACCTCCATATTAAAGTGTTCAATGTACATATATGCATTTTTTTTTGTACTATTATGCTTGTAAAATTTTTCCTATTTTGTTTGTTACTCATATGTTTTGTTGTTGCATTTTTGTGTATGTGTGCTTCTTGTATTTATTTCTATTTCTATAAATTAAGGTAATGTTCTAGTATAAGTGACAAGATGAGCCTTGTAAGGCCGGATGTGTTTGTTTGTTTGTTTTGTTCATATATTCATGTTGTACTACGTTATGTACCATGTCACTATAATAAACAAGTAAATCTGTGAGCTAATGCTCACTAGTGATACCCCCGCAAAAATCTAAAAATATGCTACAAACAGGAAGTAGATGAGCAAGGAGCATGAAATCGCTTTACACCACATGGGACTATGGGATGAAGCAATATGCAAAGTATTAGGCTGCTGCATGTTATAGTTGCTGAGAAAACTGCGACGGAAATTTTGTAACGGACGCACGCACGGACAAGGGTAAAACAGTATACCCCCCTCTTCTTTGAAGCGGGGGTATAATAAAATATATATATATATATATATATATATGCATGAAGTACAAAAAAGCTGTCAAGAGAATGATGGCTTCCGGTGTGAGATTTTCAAAAGCTGGAGGGCCAGGGGAAGCTGAACACCCTGGTTGGTCCATGGCAACACAAAGGTTATGAGTCCAGAAAAAGTAAAGCAGGAGCACCGACTGTTTATCTATTGCTAAAAGTATATTAACAACTTGATTCTGTCAGAATCCCAGAACAATTGTTCTGTTCTTATGTTAATTTGAGTCTCAATGAATTGTTCATTGAATTAGTGACTGCAAATAACTGTATTCAAATATTTTCTCTTTTATTGGAGGAATCTCTAACATTCTAGAATATTCTCTGAATAACTGACATAGGTTGCCTTTGGGATGCATTGTAAAAACAGTAAGTGTCAACCCTGACAGACAGACAGATGCATGGGAGAACACACAAGTGGATGGACAGACAGAGAGTTTGTGTTATCTGGTGAATTTGCTTTATAGATGATGATGCACTCCCAGCAGATTTCACTTACAACTGCAAATTTCCGCTATAATCTGTGAGTTCAGAGCATTTAGTTCTTATTCCTTTTATAAATCAGTTACATTATATTCAGGGCGCAGTCTGTGAAAATAGGTTTGCATTGCAAAATTAGAATAAACAAAAAGCCATTTCCATGTACTCTTGATTGACTTGAAATTCATTTAAAATGTTCACTTTTCCATAAGATCGCTATTGTTCTCATTACCCTGATTCACCAAACTGACACAATGCATTGCATAATCATTGCTATCAAACAAATTTGTTCAAGCAGCCATTTTGAAATTCTCTGAATTTTAACAAATTTGATTATTTTTTCTCCTAGTTTTTCAAAGTAGAAGCACAGATTAGAGACAAAGATTGACATCAAAAGATTATCTCCAGTCATGCAAAATGCTGTCTGTAACATGATAACGAGTAACAAAGAAATACCAGGCCTCAACAATTAAGACAAATTACCTTTTTACACTAACAAATGATTGACAAGAGAATTGCGTTTAAAAAAACTTCCTGAGAGATAGTTCTGACATCAATAATAGTAAAAAACATTTCCTACATTTTTTGTTCAAGAGAGAACATTTTACCCAATTTAAGAAAGAAAACAGTGTTCATTGTAAAAAGCTACTATAAAAAATCCCAACACATGTAACATCGTACTTGATAATCTAGAGAAATGTTCCTATACTTTTTGTAGATAATTTGTATGATTGTTTCCTAGAACTGTAAGAAAGATTCTGGGAATTATTACATTTGTACTTATAAAAATCTGTGAGCATCCTACTTTTGTGATAGAATTTTGTCTTATGAAAATGATTAATTTTCAGCTTGAATTACCAATATTTTACTGGGATACATAATATTATATAATATCTCTGAGGTCATGAGGTAAATATAAAATCAGGAGATAGTTCTTTTTTTCATTTTAACCACCTTTTTCCCTCACATTTATAAATGGTAGACAGTTCTCGGAAACATTTTTTCTGGAAATAGAATTTCATTCTCTCAAGTTATCAGCCTACTTTCTCACTCAAAAAGCACCAGGTCACCAAAGCACATCCCACAATATAAAATTTGAAGCATCTTTTATATAATTGGAGGTATATCAACGTAAATCGGGATAACTCCTGTTCTAAGAATACCTTTACACTTGTCTCAAAGTAAATTCATCACTAAGTTTTGCAGATATGACTTAAAGTGACTGGCACAAAAACGTTATAGCCCTGAGCCCCTGACTAACATGACTGGCATAAATAGGCTAAAGCTTTCACTAAAAAAGACAGGCACTTATATACATGTATGTGGCATACAAGTGACAAGGAAAATTCTGTACAAATTGAACTAATACCATGTGTTCTATAGACCTATAACATATGTTATATACAACAATATGCACAGATACTGTTATTACAATCTTGAAGCTAATTGTCTCATATGTATTTTCAGACACAAGAGTTCTTATACTTGCCACTAATGATCCAACATTTCTACATACAGATTCTCAGAAACTATTGAAATCTTCTCATCAAATCTAGAATAATTATTTTATTTCTCCCAGACAATTCATTCTATGAAAAGATTGTATTCTGACTCAATGGTCAAACTATAATGAATTGGTCAGTATAAGACAGTGAGATGTGCCAGATATTCACTGGATACAATCAGGATTACATGTAGTTCCACAGAATCAATAATAATCTGATATAGCTGGCACAATTAAACAAAAAACAAGTACTTGACTATCATATAAGAGAGCTTATAACAATCATGGTCTATGACTTTTATCCAGACTGTACAACAGTAAAGTTCCACTATTAGTAATGTCACTTTATAGTCTAAGTTTCATGCTTACACACGTTCACCGACTTTACAACAATTACCCCTGGTCATTGGGCTACTGGTATCTATCTATCAATCTCCCTGGGGAGTCTTCTACTGCGCTTATTAGTGCAGCCGACAAATTGGCGCAACGGAATTATACCACCCTCGCAGGTACCCATTTACACCTGGGTGGAGTGAAGCAATCGCAGGTAAATTTCTTGCTCAAGGAAATTAGCAGTGCCCCTAGTGGGATTCGAACCCAGGACCTCTCGATCCCTAAGCGCGCGTCCTACCACTGGACTACTGCTCCCACTATTAAGACCATCAATATTGACACACTAATTAGCAGAATAATCTTAATATAAGGCCCTTTTCTTCTCCGCTTAAGCATTTAGGGCTTTATTTTTTTTTTAAAAATCACATGACTTTGCAAACACCTAGGTGGTCTCTTTAGATTAACTTTACCAAGTATTGAAAATGCTTCCTTGTAAATACCACAATGGTTTACTGATTTGCACCTAGACTCAAATGCTATAAAGAGGTTTCAGTGATAGTCAGTAATAGCATATTTTCTGCTACAAGAGCATTATGTCTTTTCACATTGAATTTATTTTATCAGAATGCTAGGTTAGATTATTGCATCTGTACTATTTAGTATTTAGTTAATCATTTGGAAACAAATGCATTCTAGAGATGATTCAAACTGCCTGCAGATAACAGCATGTTTTTAAATGGTTATCATAGGATATATTTTATTACCGTCTAAGTGACTGCAACAAAGGAATGCAGATTGCCATCTCCTTGAGTAAAAAAGTGAAGCAATTAAGAATGCCATCCATGTGATTCAGAAACTTGAAGCAGTTCAGGAGAGAGATTAATTAAGTCATCAAGAGATAGTCCCTACGTCTATGAGAAATTTATTGTTAAAAACTGCAGCAATAAATCATAATAGGAAAAATAATAGAATAAAAAACTTACTTGGCAAAACTTTTATACCTCCGATCACAAGGGTCTATCTTTGAATACTGCATGTTGGCTGTGGCTGTGTACTGGTTATGTACGGAACTTGTACGACATTCTTCAGAACGTAATGTTGCATAATACCAATGTAAATGATTCAAACCACAAGCAAACGATAGCAACACTAACATATATAACACTCCAAATTTCATAATATCCATTATCATACGTCCTAGGGATATCTGTAGGGGTCCAAGATGGGGATTAACAGTAAATATGTAAATGAGCTTCAGAGAGCTAAATATATTGGCTGCAGCAAATAGGGCTTCAGCTATAAGGTTAGGGTCGTATGGGTCCCAGTCT
Organism: Mactra quadrangularis; assembly: GCA_025267735.1. Taxonomy (NCBI): domain Eukaryota; kingdom Metazoa; phylum Mollusca; class Bivalvia; order Venerida; family Mactridae; genus Mactra; species Mactra quadrangularis. The sequence continues at coordinate 34,037,188 of CM046308.1, read as the reverse complement.
TTTCTCTGTAATGTGGCATGTTCTAATTGGCCTACTTCCCTTTCTTTCTGAACCTAGATGAACATAAAAAAGAGAAATGATTAGAACATGAACAATTAGAAACTAGAAGTAACCACAAAGAATATCATACATAATAAAGATAATCATAATGACATTGTTGACGGCAATAACCATTATATTGATAATAATGAAAATGACAATAATTATGACAAAAACTAATGAATTATACATGTAGTGATAATGAAGTGATTATTTTCAGCATGATAAAATGGTGCTTCATCCTGCCCATTTTCCCTTCTTCTTGCTTGCTTTGTTCCTTCCACTTCAGAATATTATTACAAATGTAGTTTCAAATATCAATGCTTACATGCATCCAGCCAATTTTGTCTGCCTCCATAATCTGTCCTGTGTTCTAGGATAATATTTTCAATTACAATAATAATTAGAATAACTTCATTAATAAAGATAATGAAGAGTAGGCAATGCCCAAACTCCAATTTCTGTCTTTTGATATTAAGTCTAAACAAACAAACTTTACCCATGCACAGAAATATTGGCATAACCTAATTCACCTCACAGCTACATGTAGGCTGAAATTAGTTCAATAACTAAGAGGTGTTATTTTGCTAATCTTAGTTTTACCAACAAAGTAGGTGGATTCATTAAATTGTTTCAATATTTTGCGATCTTATATGTTACATATTAATGAACATAATTGTATGCAAACTGATGTGGGCAAGGACAAGTGTTGCAAAAGTGCTTAATTATAAGCCATAACACCGGGTCTTCAACGTTCAATTTGCCTTAGAAATGTGTATTGTTAGACAGAAGCAATGTTGTTAAACTTTTAAGTACATTCAACTGATTGAATTTTGAAGACGGAGTTAATTGCATGATTAAATTAAAGTAAGTATGTTTGTATTTGCTAGGTACTTTAACACTCAAGTACAAATAAGTAAGTTCAAACCAGTCAAATAAAGTACAGCTAAGAATCAATACTTGAATGTAAGTTATTATACCAGTATTGCAATTTTAACAATCTCCATTCCTTTCTATAAGTTCTTCTAAATTCGGTTAATATCATTAAAGGTTAATGTTTGTTTCGTGCTCTCTATATTATTCCATTAAAATGGCTCTTTCATGAAAGATCATTTTTATTAGTAAAAAGGTTATTAAAACATATGATGACAAAGATGGATCCAACTTATAGCTACAAACAGTTTTAGAGAGAGACAGATAAAAAACAGAATGAAGTTATATAATAGAAGCATATAGTAGAAGCCTAATCTCCTTGAGAATTGATGACAAAATTTCTAAAACAAAATTGGTACATGTCTATTTAATTTTATTTTAAGTCTCTAAAACATTGATTGTATTGTAAGTAATTTGCATGTTCAAAGTGAAAAATATCTGACTGCTTTTAGCACAAGTTTAAAATAACACAGCAACAGAAAATTATACAGCAAAAAATATAAATACATATTCTTGTTATGGTGTTCAATTTATTTAATATGATGTTAGTGTAAAAAGAGATGTCAGCTCTGGAATGTTCATGGAGTCAAAGATCTAGTAAAAATTTCAATATTTCCTTTAAAAGAAGATTTTTCCAGTCATATAATTAATGTATTTTTTATTCAAATTCATGACCTCAACAATTCTACTTTTATAACCACAAAACTTCACAAAAAAACCACAAAAAGCAAAAATGTTTTATTTAACAAAAACAAATATTCACAAGCGAGTTAACTTTTGTTTATATCTGGATAAATTCAAGGTCATAGATTAAGTAGAGAATGAATATAAACAATGTTCATATAAACCATCCAACCAAAAATTGTTGAAGATAAACAATGTTGAACTAAACTCACAGACAATAACATATAAGATAAGCATTGAGATAATGATAAACAATGTATTGATACAGACATTGTAACACTTGTAGAATAAACTGTACCAGAACATCCTGAAACTGTCTGTCAGTTATGTTGAATTGTCTAGTAAACATATAGAGATAATCTATCATCAAAATGGAGCATTTCAGAAAAAATGTATGCATAGCTTATGTGAACATTGTTTGGCTTTGGCTAGTTCAACAGTCTGTTGATTGCAGGTTTCTGGTAAGTTTAAAATCTCAACCTAATCCTGGCCAACTGAAATGTTTTATTGAGTGATTTGACTTTATTTTTGTCCAGTTGCTATATACTGGGGTACCCAGAGGTAGACACATACAAGAGGGATTTATGTAAGTCATAAGAACTGAATTTCACATTCAAGTTAAAACAAATTTGTAAACCAATGATGACTTTTTAAATACAACGCATGAAAAAGGAAAACAAGTAAGGACATCAGAGCTTTCCACACAGGCCTCTTATATGTTTTCTATACAGTTACTAAAATTGATGCTCTTTTCAGTTGCTCAACCCTGGCATCAAAAACATTTTACCTGTTCTCTAAACAAAACAGTATATTCATATTAAGTGATGAAAACCCAGGATCTGATATCATCTAACTTTTTAAGTTGAGATTCATCTCCAGTCTACTATTTTGTAAATCAATTATCTTCTTGCTGAGGATTTACAACACTACATAAATTGAACACTTTAGTTCAACTAGAGAGACCACCAACGTTATTGCTAACCACGCAACATTTAAAAACAAACGCTTCATTTGAGCAAAAAATCTTTTTTATTAAGACTATGATGGTTCGAAAAGTGGAACTTCAATTATTACATCAAGAAATTAAAGAGGTTAAGAAACCAGTATATGATTTCAACAAATGTTTCAAGCAGACTTATTGTTGAGCATTTACAATTCTAAATAAATTGCACCAAGTTTCATATACTTTCCATCAAGGAGCTTAGTAGTTTAAGGGATGTACCAACCTGTAGATAGGCTATAACCCTGAGAGTTAATGTAGCTATATATAATGAATTAGTAACAAAGTCCAGTATATTCCACATATCATGACAATACTCATCTGCTCCTTCATCCCATATCTGTTTTATCTCTGTCCATATTAAACCTACAGAAATATAACACAAAAGTAGCATAATAAGAAAGTAATTGTATTTTTCAGTCTCGGTTTCATATCAATTCAGATTCATTCACTTTGCATCTATTACTAAATTCTTGTTCCTCTGGTAATTGGATTGCTAGTATACATCAATCAATTATTCTTTTAATTGTCCTTTTAAATATTCAACATTTTTTCAAATAGAAGTTGTGCTATACAATATAGATGTCATGCAGAAAGTCATTTACACAAGGATGAAGTGAAGCAATCACAGGTACATAACATGCTTAAGGAAATTGGCAGTTCCCCAAACCACATTTTATTCCAGGACTGTCATTCTTTAGACAAATCTTTAAATTTGCACAGAGTAAAATATGATGATAGTTCACGAATTACTTTCAGAAATCATTTAAATGGCAAAGCATATTTTGTGCAAAATAAATGTATTTCATATGCCAATGAATATAAGATTAAATGGACAAATGGTTTATGACTTCTATGCCTCAAGTAGAAAGGAACTTAATTACCACAACATCACATTAGCTATCAATAAAATATGTCATGACAAAGACATCATTTTTGAAGGAGCCAGGTGCATGTTCAAGACGTTTACTGCATGAGGAAGACATGAACAATTACAAACCTGCAACATAGGCTAGTATCATCCATTCTATAGTTGTAGCAGGTGCCCCTCTTAATTCTGTTTTTGTTTCTTTCACAAATGAAGAGCTCTGATTATCTAACATAGGAATTTCTATACGCTGGGACACCAATATCAGCAGAACTGAAAAAATATACATACATGAAAACAAATTATAAAAAAGGTATTTGAACTTGCCTATACGAGTATATGTTTTATTTACTTATGTAATTAAACATACATCTACTTGTAATGGACCGGAGGCCTTAAATCAACAGACTATAGTCATTGTCCTAATATTTGTGATTCAGCAAGTCAACACAATGTGCAGAGTGGTTTGTGAGATAACGATCTTCCAATCCTGATGTATATTTATAGTAAAAATCAAACAAAATCTAAGAATATTCAGGAAAGTGACCTTCAAACATTACGTGACAGACTTTTCTTTTAAACTTCAAAATAAATAGCCATTGACCAAATTAGAAGACAAAATATTTTAGATAAAAAATACAAAAGAACAAGTCATGGAATTTTCTGTAGTCTAAAATGAACAATAATTAACAAGTACCAATCGAACAGTATTATCGTATAAGTACCACCACGTAAACATTTTAGTACTAAGATTCTTAAAACAAAACAAATTACTAGCTTACAATAATTGAAAGAATTTATCCATAAGTAAATTTGGAATAAGCATTTATTAATTCATTCAATACATTTATCACAAGATACACGATCATATAATAACAAGTACAATATATTCATCTGTAAAGAGAAAGACTGCTGAACAAGTACTTTGTTCAAAACACTTTCCTATAGGTCAATGGCATCATTGATCTAAGCCTCATAGTCGTCAGTAAGTGGTCATGTTCTTTCTTAGAAAAAATATATTGTTTGAACGAGGTTTCTATAGGGAGATGTATTACAAGTACAAGACAATTAATGAGGAGACATTGATTCTCACATAGTTGTGATGAGAATTGCATTAAGAAAATTAACAAATACAGTTCTACTAAAAAATTACATTGGCTTTTGCAAAATCACGCAACTAGAAATGATTTTTATGTCCAAATATTGAATTTCAGAAGAAGAAAAATCCATTGGTTAAATACAAATGGTTTTGATGGTTCAAACCGTGGAACTTAACTGTAAAATTAAAATAATGTCTACATCAATTGCTATCCAACATTCAATATTAACAATTGAGAGGTTTATAACAAACAGCACTGGCTCCAGATCTCTTTGAATTCATAGAATACATAAAATAATGCTAGTGCTACAGCCTACAAAGTAATTTCACAAATATGCATGTTTCTGAAAACACTATTATGAATTCAAATACTGCTTAAATCGGGAAACAAACCTTATAGCAAAGGTGGGTGAATCATGTGTCATTTAAACATCTTAATATCTCTGAATTAGACTTTATGATTACTAAAGTGCCAGTGAAAAAGTTTCTAGTCATTTTTCCCAGATTTCAGACAAATAATTTGATATTGTTTACAACTATCAGAAAACCTAATAAGTATTTTTCAACAAATACCACAGTTATATAATTTTATGTGTAAGGCCTAAAATACAATAATTTCTCCCTCAAAACATTTCATCATGGTCCCAAAAGGTCTAAGTTTCGGGGACTTATAAGATTAGACCTTTTTTATCATATTAAAAATATCTACCCACATTTCAGTGACATTTCATACCACTTGTTTACTATGCCTGAAATAAAGCAAAAATCAGTAAAGTCCATTCCCAGAGGTGGTTGGAAAAAAGATTTGTAGTTAAGAAATCTTTACATTACTCAGACTTCATTTACAGAAGGCTTGTTTTGTAGAGACAAAATATCTACCAAAGTAATTACCCTATAGACTCTCTTCAAGGTTTCTAATAGATTTCTCAGACAAAAGTTGTTATATAATATATATAAGGTCAAAATTCTGTTAAGGTGAAATTTCTGTCTATAATATTATTACGGTCTGAAAGTGTTGACCTGACACACCATATAAATTCAGTACTGTTTTTAAAGGTTGTAATAAGTCATTTTTATCACAGAAAAGCAAACCAGATTTATAATCAAGTACTGTAAGACTACACAAGGGCAACATTCTATCAAACTCATAAAAAACATATTGCTTTAATCTACTTAGTGTATTGCAATTGCTTTATTTAGAGACTTTTAATCGTAAAGATTAAAAGACTGATGTCAATGGGAATTGGAACATTCAGAAATTCACCAATGCCAAATAATATCATACTCTGTTTAACTACCAAGCGATGTCATAGTGCCTCTCAACATTTTCTGCTAGAATAATAACAAGAAATTTGTTTTGGAAGTGCCAGAATAATTTATTCTTATACAAGCTCTAATAAGCAATTTCTTATATTTGGCTTCTGAAAACTTAGAACTCGGCTAAAAGTAATTCGATCAAGACAAACTAGATTTCTTTGAGAATCATTTTGTAATGTGATTCTAACTCATTAAAAGGAATTGGCTACAGCAAAGAGCTCCATTAATTCCTAGACACTATTTTCAACGTAAAAACGTAAAAGAAAATATGAAAAAATATTACATAAATAATCATTTTGTTAATGGTCATGGACAAACAACATAGTCAGTCTAAACTATCTGATGCTCTGATTGCGAGACATCGCTGAAAATATCGATTAGGTGATGCTACTGAATTACAATTTTCATTACAAGTTAATTTCCTTGTGAAATAGTTAAATTTAAATATTTGTAGTCCCTTATTTTCATCTGTAACATACTGTTTATCAGTCATACTACCTTTCTTAATTGAGGATATGCATTACTTAGAAGTAACATTTGGCTTCAGTTGGCAAGCAGGTTAAAGTTAAAGCAAGGTTTTGAAATCTACTTTTAGTATCACTATTCTGTGGACACTTGACATTAACTTCCCCATCATCGAGTCACACACACATAAGGCACAGATTGCAGCCTGGATGCATGACCCTAACAGGTACCCATTTACATCTGGGTAAAGTGAAGCAAATGTAGGTAAATTTTTGCTCAATGAAAATAGCAGTTCCCCTAGTGCGAATTGAACCCAGGACCTCTCGATTCCTAAGCGCGTGTCGTACCACTGGACTTCTGCTCCCATCTTTTATAGTTCAAACATTCCACTTTCACTACTTTTCTAACCAATAGTTTCATATATGCAAGGTATTACATGAAGGAATTAATCGTTTTTGACACTCTCTAAAGGAAGTATGCATCTAGTAATTGGTAAACAGCTAAATTAGTGATTTAACCTTTCCAGAAACAGTAAGTATGTTAACTGACTGCCTTAATATGATCTTTAAAAAGTGCTGAAAGTCAACAACAAAAGAAATGAACAAAAAACAATGAAAATGTAGTCACATAGATAATTCCTAACCTTTCAACTTATCAACGAAGAAACAATATTAAACCCATTTCCATAGTTATAGAAATGTACTTACCAAGAAATGTTATATAGGACGCACTGTGACATATAAACTTGATAAATGGCTTTCTGATGAGTTTACCAAGTCTACTCTTAGGTGTAATGAGGTATGTAATACATAGTAATGGGAATATGAAGCCTATGGTAACTGTAATGAGTAGTTTACACACGATATTCTTTCTTCTAAATCCAGGACAGCCTTCGTACCATAATGTGGCTAATAACTGTTGACAGTTTGGATGAGCAACAAACTGAAATAAAAGATAAAGCTATACATAAAGATGTTGATCATTCAGGAGATACATATATGTAATTTATTATTCAGACAATAAAGAGAAAAATATTATAATGCGAGAATTACCTTTTGAGCTGGGAAGAACTAAGGTCTTACTGAAATTATTTTAGTTTTTGGATACTTAATTGTATTTTTTTACTGGGGAGTTAATGTCAGATTGCAACTATGTGGTAGGCTTGATTTACAATATCAAGAGGACATAAGTTATGACTCAACTGCTGCTTAAATGTTTCAGATGCATAATTAAGATGACCAAATTGCTGTGAACGCACTCCTGAGATACAAGTAATAATGTTAATCTAACGAACAACACCCGGAATACATTTAGGCAATCGTGGCTTAAGATTTCCTTTTTATGTATGATCAATTGATTATCAATTGGGCCTTTAATGCTGGAATATTGATTGCCTTAAACAGCAACAAGTGACCCAACACACACAATAAATATCAACAGAAATACATGTAGTCTCTTTTCGACAGCTGGACACAATGGGCATTGGGGCATTAAGATCCTGCAAGTAATGAGCAATGAGATTGTTCTTACTGGTAATAAGACACCACATACGTAGATCATCTTAATTCACAAAAGAAAACTACTAAAAGGAAAAGAAAATATCCACCACAATACCTAACAAAACTGCTACTGTCTCTGTCATTACTGTTTCTGTCACTGTCGATGCAGTGCAGTACAATCAGTAAATGGTAATTCAAAACCAAATATTTATGGTTATATTTTCTGAAACCTGGTGTGAATATATTAAGATGTATTTTAGAATTCTGTCAAGTTATAAACGTAAAATATGGAAATTCTGCAGGCTAGGAAATTGGAAACCTATATTTCTGTACTCATTATATATCAGCTAACACTGTTAGTATCATCTGACTTTCCAACTTGCCTACAATAGGATAACCAGGAGACTGACTTCAAGAAGTCCTTTTATTAGAAACTGGTCCTCGAAAAATACCTTTTGCTAATCAGCAAACTAAAGATCTGGTTTCATTAGGAATTTGGCTAGATATTCAAAATCATTATACTATTATGTTGGAAATTTCCTCGCAGGTAAATGAAAGACATACAGTTTGAAACTGTTTAATTAAAGTAACACAATTTAACATAAAACTGCCATTTTAGCTTTGATGACCTCCTTTATATCAATTAAGCCTTGAAAAGGATGAATGACAATCAAAACAGCAATTTCTTAACTAAGTTTAACTATTTAAAGAGCCCAAGTTGATGCTGCAACAATTCATAAGAGTTCATAAAAAGCGAAATGGAATCCCTCATGAAAAAAACAAGGAAACGTTCATCAATGATTTGCAAAAACCTTGGTTGTTCGTAAGAACATTCTAGTAATTGAATCATTCTGTCTTGAAGATTAATTTCATGAAGAGCAACTGGAAATTTTGCCATGATATAAAAACCATTTCTCAGTATTCTCAGGACATTTAACATAAACAACAACATGACCTTTACTGAGCAACTAAAATACATATAAAACTGATCCATTTTGCCTTCCACTCATCACAAGAAACATAAAAAAATCCTGATCAGAAATCATAACAAAACCCATTATTTAGATCTATCAAGATAAACTAGGGAAAAGAAAAAAAATGAAAAAAGCAGAAAAGGACTGAATGATAATATAAAACTATTATTACCGTCAAGTCTATATATTGACTTCAATGTAACATTACAGCAAAGAGATAAACTAATCACAATACAAAGGTTACAGATTTTATGCATGCATACAAACACATGAAAGCCTCGCTGCTGAAGAAAGCATCCTCGTGCACAAACATATCATTTTGAATATCTCATATATGTAAGCAATTTACATTGCAGAACAGCCCTACACAACCTGCTTACTTTTATCTCCGAATAACCATACCATAAATAAAGGACATGAATCCAACAAACTTCCAAAAGTATTAACTTATGAGCCTTATACCAATAATGGATAAATTATCCTGTCTAAAAAAACCTAACAAATTGTAAAAGTAATAAGTATATCAAAAAGATTGGAAACTTATAATTCTACAAATTCTCTGGAAATAGTTTAATGTCACATTGAACCATATCCGGAGGGAAGATAACATGCAATACATACACTCTTTATATAAATAAAACAGATTATTGAATTGAAATTCAAAGTAAATTATACTCCGGTTTTAGAGTATGATTCTCAACAAACTTTGTTTTCATAGTGTGCGGAAAAAACTGTTTAAATGTTCTATGATCGTCATTTACAATTAAGTTTATCTGAAATTTCTGAATGATTAGGATGTAGAAATGAAATATGTTTGAAACCGAGCATTAAATACATCCACGAAACAAGCCTTTGAACAAACAACTATCCATTGCACTGTCCTTTTAACTACAGTAATATTAACTAATACACAAACGATAAAAGAGAAGTATTTTTTGCAACTTGTTTCTTCTTTAATGGACACATGACATTAAAAGGAATACAATCTCAATAGCAAATTAATCTGGCAATTACAAGTTCGGTTAAGTTCATACTAAACTACAACAATCCATATAGAACAAAACCAAGAAACTGTTCGTTCATCAATGATTTGCAAAAAAATATTCTTGGCTGACCTCATAACATTTCTAGAAATTAAAACACTTCGTCTCTGGAAGATTAATTTCATCAGCTGCTAATGTAAATTGTGTTCTGATATGAAAGACCAAAATTCTCTCCACAGAAGTATTAATGAAGCAACAAAAAAGTTACTTCTATACGGTTATTAGAGCATTTTGTAACATTCTAGTGCTTCAAAATTATACATCAAAACAGCTACAACAAATGTCTAGATAATAAACTCTACATTGAACTATTACAAAAGCATGTTCTCTAGTCTTGAAGTAGAAATACGATCAGACATCAAACCATCATTTTCAAAAATCATGACTCATTTGGTTTGAAAATTCCTGATTGGCAATTGGCAAATTGCATATGATTTATCTCTGACTAACCATAATCAATTGCACAGCCATAGTTTAACAGACTAAGTGATTTTATGCATTCGATAAATCATCAAAAGAAATACTCAATGTGTCAAATACCAGCAATAAATAACATTGTCTTCCTGCCTTAAACAGACTACTAAATCCAACAGGTAATAAATTAACAAACAGACAACTTCCAGATGTGGTCAATATTCATGAGACAATACACGCTCTAGACAGCAAGGAATCTGATTAAAATTGTTTACAACCTTTAATAGCAGCCACAACATTCATTTACATGAGGAATAAAAAAGCACTGAAAGCGTTCTTTTGCAGCAACATCTAACAGACAGCAAAACTTAAATTTAAGAACAACAGAGCATAACATCTGATATATAACACTTGTGAAAAATATCTCATAATATTTATTATGAAAATACATACAAGACGGTCTTGTATTCAAATTCAATGTCCATAAAATAGTGTATGAAATCATTATGAATATAATGATGCGTGTCAATACTGGTCAAAGACAAGAACATGTGTATTTTACTTGCAGAACTCAATTTTGGCTTCAGTTGGCAAGTAGGTTTTTTAAAGTTAAAGTAAGGTTTTTGAAGTCTACTTTTAGTATCACTGTTCAGTCGACTCTCGACATAAACTTCCCCGATCATCGAGTCACAGACCAACAGTTAACATACGGCACCACAGTATACAATGCATGACCCTAACGGGTACCCATTTACACCATGGTGGAGTGAAGCAATCGCAGGTAAATTTCTTGCTTAAGGAAATTAGCAGTGCCCGTAGTATAATTCGAACAAAAGACCTCTCGATCTTTAAGCGCGCGTCCTACAACTAAACTTCTTCTCCTACATTATTTTGATATTTTAAAGTTTGTTATAGTACTTGACAAAATACACACATTTCCAATTATTACTATGTAAGTGTAAAAAGTTTAAAGCCACATCACCATAATAGGAATTAATTGTTATCATTACTGATTTTTTTCTTCTTCTGGTGGAGTTCATAAAATGTAGAGTATAACAATAAATATTTGCATACACACATGTATATCAGTACAAAAAGAGGATGTTGGACAAATTAAAGATATAATTCAACTTAACCATGCATAACAAAATTACTATTAAATTTCTACATCAAATGAAACACTTAACATTGATATCAAAAGAAATAAGAAAAATACTCTGTCATAGAAATGTCCAATTACTTGTAACAGTATATCATGATGCAGTCAATGAATGATGATTTACATATATCTAGCTTCAGACATCTTATGAGGATAAAACAGAAAAATAAGGGGGAAAACATCTAGTAATTTGTTGTCAAGCTATTTCATATAGAGTATATCAGAGATATTTCTGATAATCTTCAAACAAGCAGGCAAAGATGGTTTGGTCACGGTGAACGTAGTACATGTAAGCTGGACCTCAGTAATTTGAATATAACCATAATAAAAACCTGATCAGAAATCATAACAAACCCCATTATTTACATCTATCAAGATAAACTTGGGAAAAGAAAAAAAAGAAAAAAAAAAGAAAAGGACTGAATGATAATATAAAACTACTATTACCGTCAAGTCTAAAAATTGACTTCAATGTAACACAACAACAAAGAGATGAACTAATCACAATACAAAGGTTACAGTTTTTATGCATGCATACAAACAAATGAAAGCCATAATGCTGAAGAAAGCATCCTCGTACACAAACATATCATTTTGAATATCTCATATATGTAAGCAGTTCACATTGCAGAACAGCCCTACACAACCTGCTTACTTTTATCTCCGAATAACCATACCATAAATAAAGGACATGAATCCAACAAACTTCCAAAAGTATTAACTTATGAGTCTTATACCACTAATGGATAAATTTTCCTGTCTAAAAAAACCTAATAATTTGTAAAAGTAATAAATATATCAAGAAGATTGGAAACCTATAATTCTACAAATTCTCTGGAAATAGTTTTATGTCACATTGCACCATATCTGGAGGGAAGATTACATGCAATACATACACTCTTCGATGTATAAATAAAACAGATTATTGAATTGAAATTCAATGTAAATTATACTCCGGTTTTACAGTATGATTCTCAACAAACTTTGTTTTCATAGTGTGCGGAGAAAACTGTTTAAATGTTCTATGATCGTCATTTACAATTATGTTTATCTGAAATTTCTGAATGATCTGGATATAGAAATGAAATATGTTGGAAATCGAGCATTAAATACATCCAACGAAACAAGCCTTTGAACAAACAACTATCCATTGCACTGTCTTTTTAACTACAGTAATATTAACTAATACACGAACGATAAAAGAGAAGTAGTTTTTGCAACTTGTTTCTTCTTTAATGGACACATGACATTAAAAGGAATACAATTTTAATAGCAAATTAATCTGGCAATAACAAATTCGGTAAAGTTCATACTTAACTACAACAATCCATATAGAAAAAAACCAAGAAACTGTTCGTTTATCAATGATTTGCAAAAAAATATTCTTGGCTGACCTCCTAACATTTCTAGAAATTAAAACACTTCGTCTCTGGAAGATTAATTTCATCAGCTGCTAATGTAAATTGTGTTCTGATATGAAAGACCAAAATTCTCTCCACAGAAGTATTAATGAAGCAACAGAAAGGTTACTTTTATACGGTTATTAGAGCATTTTGTAACATTCTAGTGCTTCAAATTATACATTAAAACAGCTACAACAAATGTCTAGATAAAAAACTCTACATTGAACTATTACAAAAGCATGTATTCTAGTCTTGGAGTGGAAATACGATCAGACATCAAACCATCATTTTCAAAAATCATAACTCATTTGGTTTGAAAATTCCTGATTGGCCATAGGCAAATTGCATATGATTTATCTCTGACTAACCATAATCAATTGCACAGCCATAGTTCAACAGACTAAGTGATTTTATGCATTCGATAAATCATCAAGAGAAATACTCAATGTGTCAAATACCAGCAATAAATAACATTGTCTTCCTGCCTAAAACAGACTGCTAAATCCAACAGGTAATAAATAATCAAACAGACAACTTCCAGATGTGGTCAATATTCATGAGAAAATACACGCTCTAGACAGCAAGGAATCTGATTAAAATTGTTTACAACCTTTAATATCAGCCCCAACATTCATTCACATGAGGAATAAAAAAAGCACTGAAAGCGTTCTTTTGCAGCAACATCTAACAGACAGCAAAACTTAAATTTAAGAATAACGGAGCATACTATCTGATATATAAGACTTGTGAAAATATCTCATAATATTTATTATGAAAATACATACAAGACGGTCTTGTATTCAAATTCAATGTCCATAAAATAGTGTATGAAATAGCTTGTCAATACTGGTCAAAGACAAGAACAAGTGTATTTTACTTGCAGAACTCAATTTTGGCTTCAGTTGGCAAGTAGGTTTTTTTAAGTTAAAGTAAGGTTTTTGAAGTCTATTTTTAGTATCACTATTCAGTCGACTCTCGACATAAACTTCCCCGATCACCAACTGTAAACATACGGCACCACAGTATACAATGCATGACCCTAACGGGTACCCATTTACACCATGGTGGAGTGAAGCAATCGCAGGTATATTTCTTGCTTAAGGAAATTAGCAGTGCCCGTAGTAGGATTCGAACAAAAGACCTCTCGATCTTTAAGCGCGCATCGTACCACTAGACTACTTCTTCTACATTTTATTGATATTTTAAAGTTTGATATAGTACTTGACAAAACACACACATTTCCAATTATTACTATGTATGTGTAAAAGGTTTAAAGCCACATCACCATAATAGGAATGAAATGTTATCATTACTGATTTTTTTTTCTTCTGGTGGGGTTCATAAAATGTAGAGTATGACAATAAATATTTGCATATACCAGTACAAAAAGTGGATGTTGGACAAATTAAAGATATAATTCAACTTAACCATGCATCACAAAATGACTAATAAATTTCCACATCAAATGAAACACTAAACATTGATATCAAAAGAAACTAGAACTGCCACCAGTGGCGAAAATACCCCCGCAACAGCAACATTTCAAGATAAAAGCAAGTCAACATTGTGGAAGTCCAAAAGGGTAAATGTTGTAAGAAGCATAAAAACCATGAAAAGAATAGGATGCAAAAATCAAATTGGAAATAAACAGCAAATTACAGTGTAATTCACTATAGATTTATGAAAAAGTAAAATGAACAGAGTTGTCATATGTCAAATGATTTTTTACATGAAAATGAACACCATTTGGTCATTATGAATGTCAAGTGGAACAAAAGACAAAGAGTGATCACATTTAAACTCATCATGAGTATGTTGTAACCAGAAGAGCAAAATGTAGAATGTGTTTGTAATTTTTGATAAATAAGTAAAAAATAAGGCAATTGCAAAAATGGTAGTCAGCAATGTACACAATTTAAATCAAACAATTAGTATTTACAATATCTTGTATCAAGAATTTCACAAATACCCCATAAGAAAGCTTAGATTACCGATCATTATTTTCACAGAAATAAAGTTAAAATAATATCTAAAATCTCATGTAGCTATAACACCAATCAGCCATTATGAATTTGATAAAATATCAATACATCAAAAAAAAAAAAGTTCAACAATAAGAATTTGATAAATAGCAGTACATAATAGACTTCAGCAAGTCAAAATGGCAAACAATGTGGAATAATGCTATATTTAATAAGTTACATGACATAAAGCCATAAACCCTTGATTCATCTTCGTCAATAATTTTTGCTAATCAATGAGATAAAAAGTTACTATGAGATGTAGAATTGGTCATACTATATTAACACATTCATACCTTCTCAAAAGAAAGAAAGCACCTAAATGTATACCATGTGACGAGCATTTCAATGTCAAATACGTTCTCCTTGACTGCCTGGATCTTAAATACATCCGTGACAAACATTTTAAAGTTAACTCACTTAAAGAACTTTTTGAGTATGTACCATCATATGCAATACTTAACTTTTTGAAGGAAATAAATGTATATAATAAGATACAGAGCTTTACATCATTAATATTGATTTAATAAATAGTATCATTGATTGCTTTCGACGCGATATGACCTTTTTGTGTCGGTGCACCGTAAAAAAAAAAAAACCAAACAATACTTGAAAGAAATAAATGTTTATCATAAAATATAGGACGTAAAATCTTCATTATCTATTGAAGTAATAGTATCATCAATTGTTTTCGGCGTAATATGACCTTTTTGCATTAATAAGCCGTAAAATCCAATTAATCAATCAATAAATCAATCAGACTTCAGCAAGAAGAAATTGGTAATGAAATAAGCTTACTATACAGTTATTTAAACAAAGTCAAAATGGCTGCCAGTCTGCCATAATGAATTTGTATCCTAAGTAAATCCATGTACAAGTCAACTACATCAATAAAGACTTCGGAGCGAAATTTGGATAAAATTGAGTAAAAAAACACATACATGTACTATACAGTAATTTAAATAAAAATTCAAGATGGCTGCCAGTCAGCCATATTGAATATAAATTGATGAAGAATAGTCATCCTGATCAACTGTATTAGTGAGACCTTGTATGCAATTTCTTTTCAAAATATGTATGGTAATAAGTCAATATAAGACTGTATAAATTTTGAAAAAGGACGACAGCCAGTCCGCCATTTTGAATTGGAATTGAGTTAAAGTGTATGAACACATCAACTGTGAACGCCTGCGCAAAATTCTATCTAAATTAGTTGAGAAAAAAGCATACAGTAATTAAACGAAATTAAAAAGAATTCAAGATGGCCGCAAGTTGGCCATTTTGAATTTGGAATTGATATAAAGTGTATGTACACATCAAATGTAAATGCCTGTGCAAAATTCTATAAAATAAAAAAATAAAAAATCTGTTGAGAAATAAGCATGCAGTTATTAAATTAAATTAAAAAAAATCAAGATGGCCGCAAGTCGGCCATTTTGAATTGGAATTGATATAACATGCATATGAACATCAACTGTAAACGCATGTGCAAATTCTATAAAATAAAATAAGATAAGAAAAAAATCTATTTAGAAAAAAGCATACTATACAGTTATCAAATTAGATTTAAAATACATAACACCATTAAATATTTTAAACAAGTGAGATATGTTTCCATAGTTACATGAGTTTTGTATACACCATTAAGTCATGGTATATAACAGCTTCAATTAAAATACATTAAGAAATAAACATACTACAAATGTATTAATTTTTTGGGACAGACCACATATCCAACCAACCAACCAACCAACCAACAAACCAACCAACCAACCAACCAACCAACCAACCAACCAACCAACCAACCAACCAACCACCAGGGTGATTCCAGTATACCCCCGAAAACTTCGTTTGCGGGGGTATAATAAGAAAAATACTCCGTCATAGAAATGTTCAATTACTTGTAACAGTATATCATGATGCAGTCAATGAATGATGATTTACATATATCTAGCTTCAGACATCTTATGAGGATAAAACAGAAATATAAGGGAAAAACATCTAGTAATTTGTTGTCAGGCTATTTCATATTGAGTATATCAGAGATATTGCTGATAGTCTTCAAACAAGCAGACAAAGATGGTTTGGTCACGTAGAACGTAGTACAAAAATGTACTTGTAAGCTGGACCTCCCAAGTCAGTAATTTGAATATAACAGCGCATCATGGTCAATGCACACAAATTAAACCCGGGACGACCTGTTTAAGCATGATTGAATGGTACTTAGAATGTATTGCACTAACCCTCAAGATCGACAGACAGAGAAAGGAACACTTCGCTCCAGACGAGAGAGACAGGCCTTACCATTGCCAAGGAATAATCAAGAGCCAGTACTAAAATAGATAATGATGATAAAATGAATCAACCAAAAAAGCATACAGAAGGGATACATAAGATAGTGACATCTACAACTGACGTGAATACTCATGAAGATGACAATGAGAAAAAAAATCGAAAAAAGGTAAACTTATTAGCGAGCTCGAAAAGCGAGCTTTACGGTAACGCGAATATGTTTCTATACAGTATGGTATTTTGACAATTAACCGGAAGTTGATTTTTGAACCCGTTCTGCGCATCCGAAAAGATTGACAGGAAGTGATAACATGGACAGAAGCTATTGGCGTCTTTTCATTGGCTTAAAAGATTTACAGCTGCCTCGTGGCCTTTTTCACTTACAAAATAATTTCAAATGTGTTTTTTACGATGCTTATTCCATAATAACAATTCAAAATATATTTGGTCGTTTTATTCGTTCTTTTCCTCTATTTATTAATGACTTTTTTATATCGAAAATACTTACTAACGCACCGTTTATGACGTCGCTAAGAGACGTTCATGATAAAAGCACGTTTCCATAACTTAACGCTACCGGGCATTGTTTAAAGAGAAAAAAAACTATCTTAAAAAATGAATGTTTTATTGAGGCTTTTTCATCTTCATTTCTTTTCAAAAGATAAATAATAATGTACAATACATTTCTTTCAGAATTGAAATATGATTCTGACATAAAAGAATGAGATGTCGTCAGATTTTTCTGAATATATCACTGAAGCAGCTACAATAATGCCATGTTTACAAGCGCGGATCTACAATATTTTAAAAGTACCAAAAATACAATAGAAACAGGGGATATGTTTTGTGGGTTGAAGCCGTATATATGGTCTAATCAAATGTGTAATTGGCATCTTGGAGAACATGATATTCTTGTGAGGATGCAGGTGTAGTCCTATTTTCCATTTCTCTGTGATGTGACGCTTTTAAGTACAGCAAAACACATAGAGTGATCATAGTGTATAATTAGTGTTTCGATGATTGGTCTTGAAAATTGATTTCCTTCAGAAGGTTCTTTTTTCTCTTTTTAATCTCCATTAATATTTCAGACTTTTATGGGTCTACAAGTTAACAAGTGAAAAAAGTTGCTAACGTCTCCGCATATAAGTTTGGATTCGTCGAGCTCGCTTTGAGGCTTTGTCTTAGCCATATTAAAACCTGCTATGAAATACACTTGGTTTTCCATAGCTGCTAAAAATGAACTATTTACTTGACCTACCTTTTTCTGTTTATATTTAATCGCAAGTTTTAAACGATTAAGTTTCATTTTATTATCACTAGCAGGAAGTTCCTGATCGTTGCCAGGACACGTAGAATCATGATTCAAAATAATCTCCAATTCTTTAGATCCACGAGTTTGTTCTAACAGATCCACAGCAAATTCCTGACACTTTTTGGCAAGCTTTTCATAATCCACTTTGAATTCATTTTCCAACTTACTCAATCTTTTTAATTCCCAACTTAATTCAAACGACGTCAGAATTGGGTCTTTACTCGACAATGCTATCAAGGATGGACTGGCCAAAGCACGATATGCGTTAATCCTTGATCTTGAATGCCGTAAACTGTCTTCACTACTGTTTGTGGCACAGTGTTTACAGTTACATCTAACGTCATGTGGTTTAGGTATTCTAAACCCTCGATCTAGGAGTATTTTTATAATTTCATAATTATCTCTATGAGCGGCAAGAATTATTGGTGTGATATCTGGGGTGAATGAACTGGATGGGGCTGTGTCATGTAACACCTGAAATGTACAGAAAAAAATGAAATTTAATATGAAATGTTTAAAGTAAAATTATTTTAGCCAAAATATGTCTGATGCAATAAATTGTATTTTTTAATTCATAATAACACCAGTCTACAAAGTTAGGACAGCCACTTTCATATCTTAATTTCCTAGACTGTAAAATCATCAAATAACAATTTCTAACATATCTCATCAGAACTAATACTTTTTAAGTTCTATCATGAGTAGCTTTTGTTGTATATATTATTAGTAGTCAAACTTCCAGTTATTCTATTAAGGTAGAACTGTATCCAGTATTTGTGCCAGATAACAAATACGTGGTTTTTAAAACACTCAACTTTCATACAAAACGTCTTTTACAAGTTGCTATATTAGCTGTACATTAACCTGGTTTATTGATACAGTTGACTGAGAAAGCAGCTGAGAATAACATTACAACACCATAAAGTAAAAGAAACATTTCTCACTAGACAAATACAAAAAGAGTTTATTTTCCACAAATATCCATTTAAAAGCTTGTGGAAATGTCAAAGTTTAAAACATTTTATTCACGCAGTTATTATGTACTGATGGATTTTTGTAAAAGAATGTACTCTTGAGAATAACTAAAATGTATGAGAAATATATAAATTCTGATTTTATAACCAAACTAAGGTAGCTTTTAATGTACTAGTAGAACAAAAATGAAACTTAACAATTGAAGGCTCATGACAGACCTTTTAATGAAAAGTGTAAAATTTTAACTACTGCTTATGAATAATTTACATTTTGATTATAACATTATTCGAAAAGCATACAAACATAATTTATAAATAGCATGGATATAAGTTCTATAGAACTTCAAAGATAGAACCTTAAGCCCTAATTCTACAATTTTTATATGACTGTTTTAAAAATGGTCTTTAATTTCATAAGAAACTTGCAACATGCATCACATAACAAGAAGATTCTGAATCAAATCAGTTGCAGCATAATCTATAAAATTGCACTACATTAATTTTGTTTGCACGAACACCATTCCTTTGCAGAACTAAAGATATTAACACGAACTATCAATTTAAAAGAGGATAATGATTTATCAAGAATACCAAATAAGAAATCAACAGTTTAAACCTGACTAATAGTAACATTATCTCTCTTTTCTGTTGTTTCCGCTGGGTATGTTGCCATGGCAACAGGGATATGGTAACATTGACATTTCAATTGGTTAACAATTAGCGTAAAACAAAACGAATAAATGTAGTAAGATTCAACTGGAAATACAATAATTTTACCCTACAGAATACTTGCCCCATAAAACGAAACATTAGAAATATAAAAGCTCTTTGAATGCCGTTAAAACTGATTGAATTTAAAATTTCACAGATATCTTTTTTATGTTATAAGCCATTGGCAACACATTTTGATATAATGGTGTAATAGAAACTGGCAATCACCGCAAAAGAAACGATATAAAAGACAAAATATGATTGCAAATAACCATTAATTTATTTAAATGCATTTTGTAAAGTTAATGCTATAAGATATATGATGACACTGTTTTGAGTGCCTATAAATTAGGATTGGCATAGAACTGCATTAGCAGTATTTGGCAATAATATAAATTTGTTTGAAGCATACTTATAGTGTATTTTATTCTAATGCTTGACATATAAATAAACCAAATCAACCCTTAAAGAATCCTCCAAACAAAATCCGCACAACCAAAACAATGGACACATAAACTCCTGGAGGGTAATATAAGCACCATACAGTTTTTCTTGTCAATTTTTATAATCAAAATTGCTAGGGAAATGGTCCCGTGAGGAATCTTAACTTTGAACAAGCCATATGCATTATAATTTAATAAGGTACCATCACAGAGTCAGCTAAGTTTAAATGTAAGCAACTAAGATATATATTATGATGCAATTATGTAAAAGAATAAGTTCATATCTTATCATTAATCATGATTCAGTATGAACTTTGGGTTAATGCACTGAATGCCAGATAACTAGATATGCAGAGAAAATCTGGCAAAAACACATGTGTATATAAAGCATGTCAGACTTACTCGTCATACAATCTATATACCAGATATGTATACTCTATGCACTATACTTTCATTTCTTTTTAATGGAAAACAGTAAAAGTAATTTCAGTAATATTAATTTTTCAAACTATGCATGTGAACACGTGTTTAAACCAAATTCCAAATAGTATTCAATATGGTTTGATCTACTTAATGGTAAATTGGTGTAAGTTTAAGAATGGATTGCATTTATACGAAAGCTCAATTATCTTAAGCTACATGTATGTTACAACTAAATGCATTAAAGTAACCATAACATTATCTCTTATAATGTATGTTTAATATTCAATCCAAATATGTTTATTATACTATACAGCCAGGGGACTAAAATACACAGCTTGCACCAGGATAGCACAACTTCTCATTCATATTTGGCATATCACTTCTACTATATTGAATTCAAGTGAATGCAATCAGATCACAAAATATTCTTATACCTGAAAGATGAGGTAAATGTAAGAGTATCTAAGACAAGATACAGCAGTCGCTTCATTATACAGTTATATTGTTATGAATAAGTCGCACTAATCAGCGTAATGAGTCTTTTGTGGTGACACAGATTTGAAACAAATCAATCATTACTCAATATTCATGTTGCACCAATCAATTGACAAAGCACTAATTAATGTTTGCACGAATGTAACATTTCAATATGCTTTTAATATGTTGTTATCGATAAGCAATTGAAATGTCAATGTCATTAATGGAGTAATTGATAAGTTTGTAAAAATCATACATTGTGAATTTGTAATTACAATCAGTAGCATTACTTATTTATCATTATATTATGTTGTTGAATAAAACAAATATCAATTCAAACAAAAAACCATTGCCCTCAACATAGTTCATCCATATCATGCATTGAAACCCGCTATCAAGCAATTCGTACAAAATGCATAATATATTAAATCACTAACTAAAAACATGAAACTGATTAGAATATCATACATATTGTATAATTTGAGAAAATGTTATAAATCACATTTAATAACAGCAAAGAAAACAAACAATGCTATCAGATAACAACAAAAAATCAACAGCAATGACTATCAAACCCATTCAACAGTCAGGCAAAACAAAATGATACGATCCATTTTATCTACTAATTGTAATATCAAACACAATAGTGTTATCATAAAAATATTTGGCACTTTTTATACACATTGCATTTTCTTCATCTATTAATGAGAACATTGTCTGAGATATCCAGCAAACAATAAAGTGGTATACGGAATCTCAATATGGTGTTCGAAATCCCAGATTACATTGTTATCTTTCTGATGAATAACTTCTGGGAATATTGTTTTTTGCCATATATGAGGATGCATTTTGTCAGCTTTTAGACAAATTTTCAAAGAACTCTTATACAATAATGTGGTTAAGTATAATGTTAAAACTACAAACTATAGCATTCTAACGTATTTTAGTCTACATACATAATTTTATACACCGGTCTGATTAAAACATTTGTAGATGAAGAATAGGATGACTGCCAAATTCTGCTTGCAGTCAAAGGGCTCTCTTCCATAATCATACTTTACTCAATTGAGTTGTTACTCCTATTTAGTCTGCAGAAAGTTATAACATTTCTTTCAGTAGTAATTACTTGTTTTGCAGTAAGTATGGCACAATTTATAATTCATCGACAATGTTACAAGAAAATCATACATAATGCTTTTCACTTAATCAGAACGTTTATGGTTGTTTTATCTTATTATTGTTTATAAGACATATTGAAAATGACACTCTCTGGTATGAATATTCTGACAATCTAGCAGCCAGACAAAATCAAAGCATAACGATTCAGTGCATCTAAAGATTATCGAGAATAATGGTGAGAATATCGAAGATATTTGGCACTTTTTGATTTCATAGAACTTTCTTTGTCTGCTATCATGAGACTGCTGTCTCAAATGCTGCCAAATTGTTAATATGGTGTAGGGTTACATAATAATTATGATGGTCTAAGTCTCTTAAGATGTTTTCCTTCATTCTGCAGAATAAAGGCAGTGATTATAGTTATGATTTATTATCCAAAAGAGTGCCATTCTATAGTTTCTGAACACATTTTCAACTAAATATCGAAACATGGGAAATATTAAAAGAACACCTTCTGAGAAATATTTCATTAATTCAATATTTCATCTATTGTGAGATTGTGCAAAGTCATTTTCTAACAGTTTTGTTAAAGTAGTTGTGAAAAGTATATTAAACCAAAACAGAAACCATTCGACTCTATTGACTACATTGACTTATAAGGATGTTTTCCCGGAGTGCTACATGTGGACCAACTGCTGTCAGAAGTCAGACATAGATCAGATTAAGTGTATGAAAAAAAATAATAATAAACTTCTTTTTGGTTGAACTAATCATTCATACATCTGACATCATAAAAAATATCTACATTAATGTTTCTAAGAACAAGCATTTGCAAAAAAACTACTCTGTCAAATTTCCATGGGGGAACACAAATGTTCTCCTGTCATTTTATTGATATGTTTAACGACAGGCATAAATATTATGTCTGTTTACTTTGACACTAGCATTATTTGCTATAGGAAAACACTATACATTGTAAAGCGTTTATAGAAAAAAATTCTGGTCATATCCAGTACATAGATGTCTTGCAAACATTCGATATTACACGGTCCGTGACAAATTTAAGATTTTTATTAATCATCACCTTTCTGTGGAAGACTGGCATTAACCCATGCTATGTGCATATATCCAAATAAATAAAAGATGCTTTTCTTCATGTATATAAACGTTACATACATCAAGGGATCAAGAATAACAACATCAATTGTAAATATGCGTAAAAAGTACGCAAAAAATGGACAAACACTTATAACATGAAAGAATAAAACTGATAAACCAATTTACAATAAATGACGATTTAGGCTTTTTTTAATGTGAAAAATCTGATCCTTCCTAGAAAATCAAACAATAAATATGGAACATATAGTAGAATTCGAATATTTGAAAAAAATATTTACATAGACTTCATCAAGGAAAGCCAAGTTTACAAAGTAACTTTCATATGCAGAGCAAAAAAACTGACAGATATTTCATCTGACGCTTGCTAGAAAAAAGCAAATATGTATAACACATATAAGTAGAATATCTGCACAAATATTTTTATCAATTTTATCGAGAAAATACAAAATAAAGTTTACAAAATAACGGTAATTAGTTTACCTTATCTTTCAATGCAGTTAGCACATATCATACCTAAGTTTTCACGATTGTGTGAAATGTGGTTTACCTTAATACATTTGTACATTAAAATGCCTTTCTAAGATTTGAATCTTTCTTCCATTATCTTGAATTTATCAAACTATTTTGCCAGTTCTGCTAGGGGTCATTAAAGAAAAGCTATTTCTGTAAATCTTAGTTTTGCTGATGTGTAATCAAAGCCAGTTGAACTGTTGTGCAAAGCAAGCAGTGTGTCAGTAAGTGTTATCTCTTACATCCATCGCATGATTGTTTGGAAGGAGCATACAATAGTCTCGGAAAAATGAAAAATAGTTAGCGATTAGAATTTAATAAGAAAACTTTATTAGAACTAGAAAAAAAATCTAAACAGCAAGTCAACTCCAACGATTTACTTAAACCAAAGAAAATATTGAAAGCGGCAGCGATTACAACTAGTAGAGCAATGATTATTTGGTAAGGCACTATTACTATGCATGTAATTTAAATTTAAGCCAACATTGTAATCAAGTAAAGCTTAATGCATTTAGTACTTAGAAGCAGCGTTTCAGTATTCTGATATTCTGAATCACGTCATTATAATATGTTTAATATGTGATATAACAAGAGTGATATTGGCACAAGAGGTTGAGCAATAAAATGTGTGCTATTGCATTTTCACAGGATATAATAAATTTACATATTCATTGCATTATCAGCCTGGTTTCGTCAGGAGATACATTGTATCATTATTTTATTGTAAATTTCCTTAAACACTTTTAAAATCAAATACAAGAAACTTTCAAGGGAGCAATTCAATTGTTTTTGTGATTTCCAAGGAAATGTTTTATGAATCTTAATTCACACATAACGCAAGCTATGAAAACAATCAAATGCATGCTAATATTGTAGTTTCATAGCATTGAACAGAAAAATTATGCCAAAAAGCTATGAAATATGCATAAATAAGAATACATTAATAAGAATTTCACATTATTGCAAAAATAAATAAGCAAGGAATTCCATACATGAAACAAATCTGTAAGAAATTTTCAGTTCATGTTATACTGTTACTGTAAGAAGATCGTCAGACCAATCAGGTAGAGGTCCTCCGACATCAAAAGTATTTATACAACAACATTTACATTAGCAGAATGTTTGGACTCATCAGCAAACATCAATAAGTAACCCTATGGCAGACACAATACTAATAATGTCTCTTCTGTAACATCTTATTATACAAAATATCTTAATATCATTAGGTATTTTATGACAACATACCTTCTATGTACATGTGAAATGAAATATGTAACCACACAGCAGAAATGTAAAAAACTAATCTGATGACTATTTATTCATTGCTTACACTATGAATACAAAAACTACTTAAGGTTCAGATGGTATGTCAACAACAAGAAATAAATTGCACGCATTGTCTAATCAAAGTAGAAAATTGTAGCCTTGTAGCACCAAGAAGGCACAGAATAAAACATTTATGCACTCAGCAAACAAGGTCAAACAAAACGTCAAATCACAATCAATTAATAAATCTCAGGGAAATACATGTAATTAAACTTCAGTGCTTTTATGATTATAAATGTTAGTAATTTCACGCATCTAATCAAATGAGGCATTGCATTGAGAAAGTATTGATAAATAACCCATCTGCAACTTTTTCCGACTTGTCAAACCATTAATTATCTCTGTAATTCATTATTGTTAAAGATTACACAATGCAAAAAGTTATCTGACACTTTAATTGATGCTAGAAAGGCATGGCCCTCAAACAATGTCATACAGTGCAGTGAACATGCAAAACACTCTATCACTAATACGAGTATCTCAGATAATTAAGTATACTTTAATTAAATCTTTCTGATTGCAAAGGAGATAATAACTATAAGCTTTCACATTATGACATTGCTGATGTGATTACATTTTAAAGCCTTTAATTATAACGAATCAGATAACGCAATCAGCAAATAAATCTAGCTTTATTAAATTTAGTACTCCTGAAAACGTGTTTCTGAGAGAAATATACAAAATGCGTTTAACAATTTGTGCTCACAAAACAAACACTATCTTGACAGAATATCATAATTATGAACAATTCATGACAACAGCAACAAAAGCAACACAATCGAAAAGCGGCAACAACTTAATTGAATATCAAATCGCAGCAAACATGCAATAATAATGACAAGAACTATCATTCTTTCAACAATAAAAAACGCTTTAACTAGTTTACCACATATGACAATTATATAGAAATTACAATTAAGTCTGACAATTAGCTTTTTATTAAAACAAACCAGAATACAAAATGGCGTTCTGACAAGTATATCTGCGTATCAATCATCGAATGCAATTTGCGCCAGGTTTTACAATTTAACTAGTGACTGCTTTTTTAAACTGGTTGTAACAGTTGAACACAATTTAGAAGCTAGAAAAACTATGCAAAGGGAGAGTTCAGGTTTCTAAGCATTCTTTCAACAGAAATCAATAAAAATAAAATGAAACATATTAAATGCAACACAAAAAACTAGAGACAAACTTCTAGCACATTAGGTATTGTATGATTGTATAGGAATGTGCGTGAACACTAGACAGCAATTATAGAACTCCCTGACAATAGAGACATTGAGTTTACGTAAACATGATGAGAATGTCTAAACAAAATCATTGTTTGCATGTGATCACACATTTTATCATATAAGGTGAGTCCACAAAGATCATTTATCGTGCACTCACGATAATAATTTCAGCACAAGACAAAGTCATCTAATGAAATGCAGAACTCCAGACACTTTGTAATTGTTTTGCAAAGGCTCAATTTAAGTATCAACAAACGCTCATATCAGCAAGAAATTGAAATCCAGGAGGAAGGTGTTACTTAAGAATGCTAAAATTCAATCAAACTTAAGTTATAATAATCAGAGAAGCTTGACCGAAGCTATTACAGAGAGCTATCAAACACTAAACATACCATTAACTTTACTATATAACGTCATTTTCATATGAAAACAAATTGAGTGCCAAGGTGCAGCAAGAAACAATTTATGGTTAAAACATCAGACAGATCTTAGCAGTTAACTGATGTTAAAAAATAGACAATTATGACACACAGAAATCATATAACATGTGAAACATTTATACTGAAAACTATTTATGTTTGAGACCAAAACACCATGCAAACATACCTGACATTAGCTTTTAAAACCACATTTTGTACGGACTAGAGGCAATTACTTGACTGTTTTCAGTTCAACACTGTTTTACAAGAGACTTAAGCAAATATCTTATTGACCATAAGAGTTTTTTTCACAAAGGGTATCATTAGCTAAGTTTGTATATGTACTTTAAGGTTTCCAGGAAGGAACAAGCTCTCAGGTAATGAATCTTACATGATATCACATTAACAAGTTACATTCACATAATTTGGTTTTTTTTTTTTGTTGTTTTTTTGTTGTTGTTTTTTTTGTTAGGTTTAACGCCGTAGCATCACATTGTATAGGTCATATAACGGCGGTCAGTCAACCTACTCACTCCTCCTGATAAGGCTAAATCTCTGACAACTGCCCTACATAATTAAAATCATTGGTAGAAGAGAGAATGGCCTTAGAAATAATTTCATGACCAAGATCCGCGAAAGTATGCCCCGCCTGGGAATCGAACCCACGGCCCCTTGATAAGTAGACTTACGTGCCACCAACTGAGCTAGCCGGGCGGCTACACATTCACATAATTGACAGCAAATGTAAGTAAAACGTTAAACTACCATAGAAGCATGCAACCATGTTGAAAAATGATATTACCATCATCGTAGCCACATCACGTGAACTGTGACATAAAAAATACGGCAAATTGAATTCGCAGAACAGAAAAACAATCATGCAATATGACGTAATTTGACAGCTGCTGTATCTAATTGTAGTTTTATGCCAAAATATAGTAATATGATCTTATTAATTTATGTAAAAAAATCAAACCCCAGGTTAACAGTAACGGGAAAAGCAAAATCAGGATAAACTGAAAATATATAAAGGCAAAACAATCTACATGTAGCAATAAGGCATATCTGACGCCTGGTAGAAATAATCATTTCCATACAATATATGAAACAAGCAGGTAAAATATTTGCCAAAATAGTTAAGGTCTATATTCACCAAGGAATACATGCAAAGTAATTTAAAATAATTGATCATCTCTTTCAACACTGAGCTTTTATCATAAAATTCTCGAGTTTGTGTTTGACATAACTTGATTTAATCATTTAATAAATTGGTGCACCTTTCAAGCATAACTAAAAGAGCAATACTTGTCTATGATTCCAATATATTTTGAACTAAGATCTCTGTTTTATGTTCTATTATAATGAATACATTTTTTATCAGTCAGCATATCAAATTCATGCAAATATTATTCCATTTCTATCACAATAACTGTTAAGTTCTGAAGGCAGTCAATTGATCTTTATAAATATTTGTTTTATTAAAGATTTTTTTCACACAGGAAGTTATGCAATAAAATTAATGGGCTATTGCATTTGTCACAGGATATGATAGAACAACAATGTCAATCAAATAGTGGCTATTTCAATAAAGAGGTGGTGTTGCTTAATACGACGTTGCTGCTTCATACAACGACTCATTTTACCAAATACATGGTATAATTGATGAAGTAGGAATAGGATTCATTTTGTCACAGTTTTGTAAAGAGTATTACAAATGATGCATTGTCATTTATTTATCAAACCTAACACGTCAAAGAACACCAGACTGGTTTGTATATCATAACAACTTGGTTTCTACACACATAAATTCATAAAGAAAACCAGACCTAAAGAATGTAAAAAAAAGATGTAGTTATTTACATAATAGAAATATTTTGATACAAGCTATGCATTTTTTAATTCAATATGTAACATACATCAAATATTATGTAGATTTACTTTCTAAAGTTAGACAGAAATGTAGATCAAAGGATGTAATCACAATCTTCCAGTCATAACAAGATATTAGTTACCAATTCCACATACTATCATATCTCTTACTAGAATAAAATACTTACTAGAACCAAAACAGTTCAATCTTTTTTCTGAATACTTTAAGGTAGAACAAAATGATCCCATAGTCATGGTCCCCATGCCCTGATTTTTTAAATTTCTTTTGTAACAATTTCATATTCATTACAACTCTTCCATGCATTTTAGATGCACTAAATGTTATTGAGGCTACCAACCCTGTTGTCTTTTCTACCAATGCTGTGTAAATTTCTGTCGTCCAACTTTCACACCATACTTTTTTATCTGTTACCTAATCTAGTATGCATTATTAAAGCAATAGCACATAAGACACATACAGTTACAATATAGCTGTAGATTTAAAAAAAAACATCACAGAGCTTACCATCAATAAGACACAAAACGTTTAAAAAAGTTTCAAGACCAGAACAATGTATTAGGAAAACGCAATAAAATTACATGCATATATAAAAGCAAATATTACAGAAATTGTAATTTCGAAACAATACATCAAAACGCATAAACAATAATATCATCAGTCAAAAAGCTTGGTTTCCATGGAGACAAACATCGGAACATCTCTCTATATCATGTAGCACTAACAAACAACAGCATACTCATTATTCTTAGCACTACAAAGTTAAACTTTCCTTGTGCAATAATTGTTTTGTATTAGATATGCAATTGAAATAACGATGTCGTCAAGAACTAATTGATACGTTTGCACTAATCAAGCATAATCGTTATCCATTTTATCTTTAGATTTAAATTGTAATTATTATTTGATTTACATAACGAGATGCTGCTAGTACTGTCTAACAATTTAATTTACGCCAGAACAATCTCACTGCTTTCAATGAATATCAGGTGTGGTGGTGTTATTAAATTACTCACATATTGTCTGCATATTTAATTAAAAACGAGAAAGGGCATGCATAAATAACTATTTTTGAATACACGACAAATATATCTAAAATGTAATTTAAACTTTCACGTTTTGCATTCAAAAATGATTCTGGAGTAATTGCATGACATAGTGTTATTTAATTTTATTTTAACAACCAAATTTCAAAAATGAATTTATTGTATATTAACTTGATCCCATTTGAACGCTAGAAAACCACTAAATGAATAAATACGTTTTTACTAATAAAATACAAATCACAATTGGAAGTGGAAGTGGAATAAAAAAATAACCATTGCCTTGCGCATGTGCAAACATCTTCAGAGTTGGTTTATATGAATGTAATATTGAAATTATTTAAAAAAAATATGTAGCAAATTATCAAACAATTATTAATATGCAACAAAACTTCTTTAGGGAGGATAATGCAAAGAGCATTAAACATTGACTGCAAACATAAAACCTTCCAAGACAGGAATATCATATTTAAAGTATTATTCTTGCCAAAACATAAAACTAATTAAACATATTAGACAGCAAAAAGTGAATATCAATGGCAACAAACCATACAAAATTACCATAAACACTTGTGTATTAGAAGACAAGCTTCCAAATTGTATACTTATATATTAACAAGTGTACACTGTGTCTGATCAATCTGACAATTTGGCAGGCAGACGAAAGCAAAACAAAACATTTCAGTGCATACACTGATAGTGTTATCAAACACAATAGTGTGAATATCAAAGATATTTGGCACTATTTGATTGCATTGCTATTTCTTTCAGATGTTTTATAATGAGAATATCGTCTGAGATTAATGCCAAAAACTTAATTTGGTTTACAGATACTCAATACGATGAGCTTAGTCCCAGATGACGTTTTTATCTTTCCGTGATTATTTTTACAGTTATTATCAATAAGGGTACAATTCTATAGTTTCCCGAACACATTCAAAGATTATTCAATATGTTGGAAATAGTTACGAAAAACCTAATGTCGACTAATATCTTTTAAGGATGTTTTTATAACTTTCCCGTCATAAAGTTTAACCAATAAATCATCTTTTACATAAAATGCCATATACTGTCTGTTTAAAACTGCCAATAAGAGCATTCACTGGGTCATCCAAACAACTGTGTATACATATCAATTACCAATTATCTACTTGACGATCAAGAATTAGTTCGGACACATTTGAACATTTCTTTAAAAAAAATAAGGTTGATTATTTTAAGTGATTATGGAAAAAAAAACTTTTGGCTCAACTTTCAAGTATAATCTTCTCCAAAAATGGTGGTTTTAATAAATTTTAAACAGTTAAAGTTAGAAAGAATACACTGCTCTAGTGTACTAATTCAGAAGTAAAACACAAGACAATCTAACAAGAAGGAAGAACAATGCATCATCCAGAGCTATTAAGATAGAAATGCCTGAGGAGACACAGGCTAGAAAAACAAAGGCAGAGGAAATGTTCAAAATCTTTGCAAGCAGGTAAATTAAACCGAGTCACGTGCTCATGGAATAAAACTGTTGTTGGAGATGTGATGTGCAGTAAATGGTAAATGACCTTTCTACCTAACTTCGAGTGGGTATTATGTAAATCTGACAAAAATAAGGCACTTCAAGCTCGTTAAAGCTCTAAGACCAGGCAGAATTTTACGGTTTTCTTCTTGAGACTGTACTTTTCTGATATCATAGTATTGCCATCGTAATGCTACTTCATGGTAAATTCTACATAATTCTTCCTGTCGTGGAAGTTCACATAACAAGTGATGGCCTATAAATTCAACATCCTTTTGATATTATTAGCTTGACAGCACTCATATAACTCTCAGACATTGGAGACAGTGAGGTTGTGTGAGGTTGTGTTAACATTATGTGATTGTCATTGTTTGCATGTGATCATGTATTTTGTTTTATGTGAACAAACTAGTTTCATTTCAAGATGATGTAAAGGTATCTTCATCTTTTGTCATATAATGAAATGTTGAATTTCAACCATGCCAAAAAATATATTATTTCCATTTAAAATGAATGATATGGCGGCATTTATCAGTGCATGCTTTTCAACGAATAGTTTCAAAACCTTCACAATTTATGACAAGTGGTTATTGGCTTTGAATTGCTGAAATGAGTTCAGCAGCTTCATCAAATATATTGCAAAGTGTTACAAGTCATAAGACAAATTAGAAACGATTTCACTTCATAATGTAATAACAAAACACCTCAATGTGTCCCAAAGTGCAACAAATGCAACAGTTGATGCCAGAAGTCAGACAAAGCTAGTCAACAGAGTAACACTAGAATAGTCGACTTTTGCATAAGACACACTATTGAATTTGACTAACAGACATACACACATTAAATAAATGCTTTTACAGACAATTCTACTCTGCAATAATACTATAAAAGTTCTAGAAACGGGAATGCCAAGACATAAGGTTTTGAAATAAAACATTTCCAAAGGGAAACACAAACTTCTTTAATTGATTATTTTCTTGACAAGAGCTTCACATATATTTTCCTACTGTCTGACATCTACATTATTTACTGTAATAAAACATTCAAATGTTTTAAATTTGTTCTGGTAATATCCGGTACTTAGGACACTGAAAGCAATCATATCGCGGGTTTAGCGCAAAACGGGCATAACTCATTTTTTCCTACATTGAGTTATGACCATTTGCTGCTAAATCTGCGATATGTCACAAAAATAACAGACAGTTCAATGTAAATGAAGCAGACATTTTTATCTGAGCCTCATTATCAGAACAAAATAACTACCCTTAGAAGCATCTGTTTTATCTGTAATTGCTTCTAGGTCACAAAAATAGTTGGATCACAGGATACTTAGTGTAACATTACATTGGCAGTTAACATAGTTATATATATATAATATAGCATAGTTATTCACGAGAAATATTCTAGTCACAAGTCTTATGTGACATGGGTTACTAATGATGAAGGCATTTGACCTATTCAGGTCATACAAACATGGTTATGTCGAATTTCCTGGGCAAAACTGTTTAACTGTTTTAACTGATGAATCAGACAGATTGCTGCAATGTGACTACTCATAACCAATACTTTATATGAAATAAATGCAAAGTGACACATCTAAATTAAAATATTTTTCTTTAAATACAGGCCTGGTATTTTTCAGCACTAAGTATCTAGCAATTTAACTTAAGCACAGACATGGTTTACAGACAACTGCCACAAGCAGAAGGCCAATATATGCATGTATATACAGACGTTGTTGACAACCAAATTGAAAAAAGACAGCAAAACTGCACATCAAACAATTCCATGAGTAGAAAAGTAAATTAAGGGGCACCAGACTGTGAGTACACATACAATTTCAGTCTCAAGGAAAAGCAAGCAACAATTTCGCAATAAAATCATAAAGCCAGACTAATTTTTTATATAAAGAAAAATGCACATGATATTAACAGACAAATCCTGACTATTTGTTTATGTAATATTTTCTTCTGACAGTAGGAAAACAGATGTTGATGTAATAGTAAAAATTTCAGATTGGATTCTAAATACTCACAAAATTTAAGGACCGTGCCAATGTAAATAAAGAGCACATGCCTTATCAATTGTATTTACAACAATATGTAAACAATTCACGCCAAAAAAATATCCTATTTATTTACATTGTTTTATGATATTAATTATTTCCTAGAGTTTTTACAGTATTATTGCTAGGAAATAATGAAATCCTGAAATAAAGGCTTTGAGAGTTCAATCGAAAATCAGTAATTCATATGAAACAACAGACGAAACCAGACAACAATCAAAGCAACAGACAAAGAAATTAGCATTAAATATTGTACATTGTACCCTTAGGTAACCATGTGATGTTCGATACTTTTTCATTTGTATAGAAAATACAAAAATAAAAACAACAGTAGATTTCCTAAGAACACCTTTTTGATTATTGCAAAATTATGTGATTCTTGATGATTTTTATGCCACAAACGCTTAATTTATGAAGAAAAATGTACATATAAATAATAAGAACCTTCCACTACTTGGACCATCATTTTGGAAAACCCAGATAGTGGAACTTTGCTGTTGTTAACAACTAAATGAGACAACAGTACAAACATTATCACGATATGATAGCCATATGTTAGTAGTTAGTATAATTTAGTTTTAGTATGACTTTGTTTAAGTACAATATAGTCTTGATATCAACGATGATGTTGTTTAAAGAAAAAGGGTGTTGTTTAGAGTAGACTAATGTTGTTTTGTGCTCAATGATATTGTCATTATAATGATATGTACCATAGTATTTCTTTTTGAACAATGATATGTTTAACAATATAAACGTGTGTACAATGATATTATTTTGAGTACATGGACATTCATTTATGATCAGTAATGCTATTTTGTAAAACGTCATGTTGTTTCACAGTATGGTGCTGTCTGATTGAGGTGGACAAGTATTTCCATGATGCAACATTTAAGAGTATTCCATCATTAACATTGTAATCCCTGTAGATATTTAAGTAATGCTGCATTAAATCCAGAAATTAGATCAGTCAGAATGAATGCAACATTGTGCAGACATTTAGAACCGTCTAAAATGTATCTAAGATTAAATCATTGAGAAGAGACTATCTCAGCCACAGACACATTAGCTATTTTTGTCTATAACCAATACTGTTTCAGTAATTCGGACCTGTACTTCAATCAGAGTTATATTGACCACTAAAACAACAAATGTGTTACTGGAAATAATAAACTTTATCAGCAGCTACGTAGCTAGCCCATGATACCTATATCATTATCCTTCATTACATGAAAGAAACACTTAAGACTAGCAGAGGGGGGAAATAATAGTGTCTTTTATAGCTCTGAGATGTTTAAACAATAGACATTGTTAATGTAGACAGCTTCTTAGAAATCCATGATTGAAAATAAGTAATATACAGATAATATTTTGCTTGCTTAAATATGATTTTCTGAAAGAAAATCTTATACATTCTTATGCTTTATGTGCAAATAATATTAGATATAAAATCTCTAGGTTAAACAACCGATGGTTCAGTTAAGGCTTCAGTAAAGCACATTTCTTTTTGAAGCATATCAAAAAGAAACTGTTAGCTCCTACCATAATCTACATTGGGCTAACACATAGGACAGCTATTGTAAGTAGTGTAAAGTATGTTGAAGTTTTAAGTCATATTGCAACAATCAGTTGACCTACTAATGATCCCTGATAAAGCCTAGATTAAGGACTAAAGCTTTTAACCTGCCCTTCTTGATACAAACTAAGGTAAGCAGGAGAATGACCATAGAAAATATTCAATGTAGCATTTGTAAAAATAGAAGATTCTAGTAGCTGCAGACACGGTAGAGGAGTTCAAAAATATAAATACAAAGGAAAGTGGTTTAACCGACAAATAGACCAATAGCTAGCACTTATCTCTGTGTGAGCTATGACAAATATACAACTGAATAACTTAGACAGCAAGTGAGCAACAGCAAATATACAAATGGATGCTGGATGACAAAAGGGCGGCCTTTATAAACCCAGCTTTCCAATTCTAAATATCATTAGACAAAATCAATGTGTTAAACCTTATTTAAAAGAGGTTTTATCTGCTTAATTAGTATGTTACTGATTCTCTCTAACAGATAATTAATTGTTTCCAACTAATCTAGGTATTCATTAAAATTGCAATTTTGCACTTAAATAACATTTTCTTATCTTTACAGTTACAGTAAAACCAGAAAGTTTAATTACAGATGAAAGTATCAAATGAAGTAAAAGTAATGGCATTTTACAGTCTCAAGTTTCAAGCACATTAACCAACTTTACAGCTATTACCCCTGTTCATCGTAACCCGCTTGTCTGAATATACTCTACTATAATATGGTAAAAAGCTGTCTCTTTGTCTATTTGCCAAATAGGAAACTATAATTGTACAATATCCGTAAGAACATTGCTTGCATGAACAGTGAATACAAGGCACAAAATTAAAAAATCTGTGCCAATGTTTATAACCATTATGACAATTTCTTTTCCTAAGACACTGGCAACTTTGCATCACAAAGGAAAATCAACTCTAAGTCAATTGTTTGAAACGAAAAAACTTTCAGCGTTCCCTAGTTAACAATAGAATTTATCTAATAAAAGGCATTATAAGGTTTAAGGAAACAATAGGGCAGTGCAAATCTAGTCCACAACCTTCTTTATTTACATGTAATTAAACTAGTTTTGTGGTCAACCATTGAAAAGTTTTCATCACAAACTATGGTAATTTCAATCCTAAGGATATAATATAAAGGTGTTACACATCAAGATGCCACAGGAACAGACAAAAACTTTCTTACAATTTTTTTCTGGTGAAAATCTTACTTCATTAAATAGTAGTGACAAGTTGTAACCTTATTTATATGAACGACTCCAGAGGGAGAAGTTGTGAAGAGTTTCAGGCGTGAAAGTGTCAGGAGGAGTCAAATATAAGAGACAGTTTATAGTGTCCATGTCTGACATCATTCTCTTAAATACATGTTGTATGTCAGTTAATTCTGATGGGAGATAGCAATACTAATGTTTTAACTAGGCTGTTTATGAGACAACTTTAGACAAAGGTTAAAGAGTGCAAAGTTGTAACTGAACAATAGATAAAATCTTGAACTTAAAATATTAGGTTCTTCAAACTGCACAGTCAAGTTACAAATGTATTTCGCATTTTGCAAAGAATCACTAATTTAAAGTTCAGTCCCTGCTCTCTCTCTCTTTGCAAACTTTTCATAGTAACTATATATGTTGGTTTGCATGTTCTGTCAGGAAATTAACATTAGTTTGAATTCCAGCTAAAGTCAATTCTAAGTTGACTAATACGAGATCTTCAATTTGTATGTGTCGTAAAAGGGAAAAGCAAAGCCCCTTTCCAGAATATTATAAACATTTACAAATTAAAAACACTTAGAAAATCAAATTTAAAATAATCTGATTGCGATTGAATCCATCTCAACTCACAAAGTTTAATAAATAAATTACAGCATATCATACTGGGACTATAAGACAATCCTTTCAAAAATAAATCTATCCCAAGTTTGTCCTGCTCAGGTTATGATACTCTGCCAAAGTATTAAAAATACTGGTACTTGAAAGTATATTTCGAAAATTGATCTAAAACAATATAATTAGTGACTGTTTGGTTCCATCTTTTATCCTCAAGTACAATAAAATATAACACATGATGTTAAAACAACAAACCAATCCTCTCAATAATAAATTTATTTAACCACCATATTGTCCTCATGAGGTCATCTATCATTTCAATGTAACCTTTTGTTTCAATCCTTAAGAATTCAATTATTTTGTATTTACATATCTAACTAAAGCCATCATGTTAAGTAGATCATCTATATTTGTTTAATTTTTAATTTTATAGGAAATCAATTAATTTATTATATATGTAAATAAAAGTCTTGAATGACATTGTTTGAGTATTTCATTGAGTATAAATTGACAGAAAAGAGAACAAGTTATTGTTTATCTCTCAAGCTCTAGTATGAAGGAGGAATGTATCCGTACAAACTGATAACAGAAGAAACCTGTCAGACTAACTAAGAAATAGTTGTTACGATGAGTCCAGGGATCACGGTTTATCATTCTTGGGTAGAACCTACATAATT
Organism: Mactra quadrangularis; assembly: GCA_025267735.1. Classification (NCBI taxonomy): domain Eukaryota; kingdom Metazoa; phylum Mollusca; class Bivalvia; order Venerida; family Mactridae; genus Mactra; species Mactra quadrangularis. Next base: position 33,999,331 of record CM046308.1, on the reverse strand, counting down.
ATGTTGAGGTTTGTAAAATAATAATATTATTATTCTCTACGGCCATTCTACCTATTACCTCCATATCAAGGAAGGCATTTGTCAACCACTGGCCAATGTATGTGCTTATAGCACTAGCTTAGAAGTTTCAAAGATTTAAAGTTCTTGGCCTATCAAGGACAATGTGTAAGTCAAATGAGAACCTCAATATATTTAAAAAATGTTGAAGTACTGCATATCCCACAAAGCATTTCATTACTTTTTGAAAATTGGTATTCTAGTTTATCTTAGCTTGATTGTGAAATATGTTCTTACAACTTAGTTTAGATTCATCACTTTCGAGTCCGCTTCCTGGTCTCCAAGTACTGAGCTAGTAGGATAAAGTTTCTTGCTCATGGAAACAAAAGGGGAAGGTTTTGGATGGGATTCCAACCAACAGAGAGCTGGCCATCCAATGATTACAAGTCCACCATGTTCATCCAATTTGCATTTTAACTTCAAGTTACTATAATTACTATAATTTGAATGTCCAGCCAACAACATAATGTTTACAGAGACCAGAGTATGAGCGGGGTTTATTAGCATGCAATCAAATAAATTAAGATAAGCTTTGCATTTGAGTAAGCACATGCATTCACTACATGTAATTGTCATAAAGTAAAAGAAAACAAGTTTAGTTTTGTTGTTCCTCTCAATTGTCAGTGATTATATCCCTTGGTTATAATTAATAATTTCAACCTGTCGCAATAACATTTAAATTCAATAATGCTCATGCTTGTATTATGATTGTTATAAATTGATACTCCCTCAACAAATTCAATATAACATCAATAAATTATTGATAATGAAATGACTATACATAATCATTGTTCTATGTACAAGTGTATACATGTATACCGTATGATTTAATTATACTAAATAATTGTTGTAACAAACAATAGGTGATGTTATCATCAAATTACAATATAGAGTAACAGAATATCGGCTTATGTAAAGTGTGTGTGTCACATGTTAACTAGACATAACGTGGCAAAAACAACACTAATGTCTTCAGAGTAAATATTATGGCATCCAAAACGTAATAAGACATTTTTTAACATTTTGTTTGTTAGCCGATGCAGCATTCAAGTTTACTAACAGTATAGACATTGATATGCTGAAGACCTTAAGCTAGCATTCAACAAAGAGTGGTTTGAAGATTGTATTGCAAATAAGCTACAGTTATTCATGCCTATAATCGGACAAGACCAACTAAACCAAATATCAATATACATGCATACCAAGTCTACAAAAACAATGGGTGTCTTGTTGCTGGGGACAACCACTTTATAGTTGGGGCAACCAAAAATTCTTTTAGGCAACCAAAACTCAACAAAAAAGATACATCACGCTTGCTGCTTAAATGACTTATTTGGACAACCACTTTTCATATCCTAATGTCTTGTATGTATACCTTAGGTCACAGCAAGTTGATCATATGTTCTATGGATTTGCTCGCACCTTAAATTTTGAAGGTTTTTACAAAAAATATTGTATTTCCTCACTCGCTCATAAAAATTTGGTCAAACTGTAGAACACATGATCAACTTGTTGTGGCCTTACTTATAAAATCAAAAATCCTTACCTCTTCACCTTTCAGTTGAACTTCATGATTCAATATAAGTTCAACAGCTTCCACATTCTCTTCATTGATAGCATGAAGTAATGCATCACCTACTTCTATATTATGTGATAACAACAGTTCAATCATTTCAATATTTTCATTTTCAATAGCTATCAATAATGCTGTTCTACCAAGGGGATCAACACAGTTTATATTTAAATTTGAGCAATGTCCAATTAAAGACAAATATTGTCTCGTTGACGGGATATCTCCTCGCTCAACAGCAAGAAGGTATTGTTTTTCCTCGTTTGTGAGGTCAATTTCTTTTCTGATAACACCCATGCCGAGGCTATCGCCTTCTAGATCGGCCCCAGTGTCGTCCATGATTCTTGTTGCGTTGATCAATGAGTTGCGATACTGGTAATATACTTTGTCCATGATCTCGTCTCAAGCCTTCTGAAAGTACACAAAAATAAATTATCAGTTATAAATGCTATCTAATAACTTCATAAAAAATATTTTTGTTTGCACATTTTGAATAACATTATTCTATTTATCAGTAATAGCCAAATTAGTAATTCAATGTCTGAACCACTGATTATAAAACCTCTGCAGATTTAAGAGCATTTCAATGCTATATGAATAGATTACTGACATTTTCAATTCATTACTAATGGAATAATAATTCAATAACTTCTTGCATATTGAAATAGAGGACATTAAATTGTTGTAACAGCTCAATATGCATAAAGGATAACATGTATTTAGCATAATGTTCTAATAAATTGTTGAGAACATCTATGAAGATCTAAAGTAAAAAGCAACTGATATTTTACTATTTTTTACGTGTAAACATTTGCTTTAATCTCTCCTTTAAATTCCTAAAGTCATAAACAAATAGTTTCTAGACAGTTACTTGTCAAAGCATATCATCAATGAACATATATTTAGCATCAGTATGTTCAATTTTTTACAAAACCAATTTGTTTCCATGGTGATATGCCCCAAAAACTTAAACGAAGAATGATGGAAGGAGATGATAGTTTATGTTTGTTTGTTGAGCTCCTAGTAGGTTATCCCACAATGCATTACTCGGCTATGCTGTGTTATGTACAATGGGTCATTTGGTTAGGACAATCTCGTAATTATAATAATAAACAAGACAGTTTTATTGGTTTTTGCAAGAAAACCACTGCGGGAAACTAGCCAATGGAAGATTGATCTCCCCTGCCTCATGCATATTCATGAAAACGAGATTTTGCCATGGTACGAATGGAGTGTAACGGAAGAAAGTACTGTGGTTGCTGACGATGGTTGAGCTAAATTGACCAGTGTTGGTAGGATAAATTTAATACAAGGCATTGGTTAAATGTACTGAGTCAAAATGGAGTACATTTAGTTTTCCATAACACTGAGTCAAAATTAAGTACATTTAGTTTTTCATAACAATGAACTATTTTTATATCTTGGCCAGTGCAAGAAATGCACAGAAAACGAGCGCTTGTTTACCTTCTGAAGATCATGTGACTTTATACTCTGTACATAAAATTTTGAAAATTACAAACAAATGTCAGATAATGTAAATCAATCATACCATGGCACTCTGAACAATTTGTATTTAAGTCTTGTTGAAACAATTTTGCAGGAAATGCATTTTTATAGACAGATTCAAGAAACACAAATTTCAAACACTTTCGAAATAAACAATTTACAAATGAAACATTCAGATGAATTTGTTGATGCAATGTTACATTCTCAAAGTCTCTTCAAATTTTCCCTTTAGGCTTGATATCAAAATATTTGTTTTAACTTAATCAATAACCTAAACTAAACACCTGGGTCCAATTTCATAAAACTTTATAAAATGAGATTGGTAAATGCAAGTTGAAATTTTCAGAATTATAATGTTTTCAATGTCATGTACTGAATGGTGTTTTATGCCAAATTTCTACACTTTCAAATAATATCAGTTGTCCTACACACCGTCCCTGGATTTATCTAGATCTCTGGACCCAAGCTTTTAAGCTACTACATAGCACATACCCAGACCAGTGGCTGACAGCTGCCTAACTTATTATAGAAATATGCAGGAGAGAAGCCATTGAAAATACTTCATAACAAACACTGCAAATGTATGATAGAGCTTAGGAATAAAACCCATAACCCCTAGATTCCTAATCAAACAATCTCCCAAATGTTTATTTATTTAGTTTTTGTTTTATTTATTTATTGGAGTTAACGCCGTGTCAACACAATTTAGGTCATTATACGTCGTCCAGCGCACCTAACCTAGCTTTCCTGGACCATTGTCTATAACCAGTACTCACCTACCCTTCCACAAGGCCAGAAACTTCTCCATATTATCTAACCAATGGAGGAAAATCGACATTATTGTCAAATTTTCATGGAAAGGTATAGCCTCCCCGGGTGGGATTCGAACCCGCGCCCCTTTTGGCACGAGTATCTAAATCCCGGCGCACTACCAACTGTGCTATCGACCCGGGTTTCTCCCAAATGTACAATATGGTCAGGTTTGATGTCAATGAATCCGACTCAATGTAAACCATTCAATAAACTAACTAATGCTTCTGCAGCTGCCTCTTATTTAGAATGTTTCAGAAACATTTTGGCTTTTCGAATGAAACACATTTCTTGTAAAAATTGAAATTGGGGAAAATGATAATTTGAGGGGTTTTTTGGTGAAACCAGGCCCTTATGGCTTAAAGACATTCATGAATTATTGTGGAGATTTCAACAAATGTTGGAGTAAATGATCTTCATTTCAAATAATTAAGTTTCCACATTGATTTCACAATTTAAATTCAATTAAATACTAATTAAACAACCCAGATAGTTAAGGCAAAAGTCTTATAACAAAACATTAAGAAATCAAGTGATAACATCTAAATCTTAGATTAAACTCATTAGTTCTTGCTGTCTACAAAAGGCTGGTATGTTACTGAAATTAAAGATTAATCTACAAGGTCGTTTAAAAGGTGACATTTTGAAAACCATGAAATATATCAAATTTTAATTTTATTTTATAACTGCTGCAGGCATCCCCAAACTGGGATAGGCAGCAGGTTTCAAGATCATCATTTGTTCTCCATGAAACTCTGTCCAGAGGATGAGTGTCCACAAGGTCACATGTTTTTAGATCAGTCCAAGGAAGTCAACAGTTACAACAGCAACAGCTCAACAGTTAAACTGCCACTCGCATCACAAATAAAAATTTATTTAATTTATTAAAAAAATTAATGAAGAATTGTGTAAAACCTTTCTTCCTTAGAACCATTGTATAAGATTTAAGTATCTTATATTTTACTGAACATCTTAATATTATTACAGAAACTCTCTAGTAGACAAAAGTACAGTCCTTTCAGAACAGCAGTACATCCTAGTGAAGACCTTTATACGGAAAGTGAATTCTATATGGCAGCATAATATATAATGTGAACAATTCAGATTGATTGATGACAATCTATTTGTGCATGTGTTTAGCATATTATTTAATGTCTTCATAGTTTATTCATAACGTATTCAGGCCTCCGGCCCATGAACATTTTACAACATACAGAAATATAATGTCAGACTGTACTATTGAGCAAACAAAAACAACTTCATTTTTTATCTGATATTTGCATTATTATCATTATTATATTAATTTATTTTGGCTTAATTGTGAAACAATTTCTAAATAACTTGCATCAATCAACCAAAAAGTCTAATAATACTGACTAGAAACTATGAGGACATAGAAAAACAATGCCATAAGAAAAAAAATTATGTTCTAGGTGCCAAAAAGTACTTACAAATAATTAACATCAATTATGATCAATAATGGTTGAATTATATATTATTGTAGCACTGAATAACTGTAACCAATAGAAATGAGAAGTACCCAGGTCAAGTACCTGTATCACGATTTACAACATGTGTTCCCACTGCCAGAAGAATGCAAATAGAAATGGTTAATTTCCCATGAGCACTCAGATTGAAGACAATCTCTACATGATAGGGTTAGGCATGTGTTTTAGTTCAAAGAGCAAAGATCATTCTTGGAGAGTAATATGTAACATGTACGAGGGGTGTCCCAGTAAATCGTGGACTCTGTTAATGGCGGAAAAATTACGCGCAACTTTCGCATCAACTTTTAACTGCCATTAAATGCATGCGTTGTGAGTAAGTATGCTAAATTTTTAGACGGTTATTTAAAAAATAAAAGTTTTGCTTCAATTTATAAGACACTAGGTGTGACAACGCGGCGCAAGCCAACGTCATATTAAGACGTCAGGTATATGAAATCATTTTTATTCACTCTTCAAGTTCGCCTTGTTGTGAATAATGACAAATACTGGCAATGTATTTACTTCATATTTACTTCAACGAATTTGTTTATCTCTTACTTTTGTTTAAAATTTGCGACATCAGTCTCAAAATATTAGAATGGTCAATGATATAATGGTCCACGGGTTAAGTATCCAACTTAGTTTTGAATAACGCTTTCAGCAGTTTTTGGTACAATAAATTCAGTGGATATGTTACACAATGAATAACTACTCTACCATATGTAGTATGCACAATGTATACTTAATGCTTAATTTTGTCTGTCTATGTGTTTAAATGCAAATTATACCCATCCATGTTGTGCCAGACTGATTATTAAACTGAGTTGCAATTACATAGACTCAATCTTGTCCTGACGTCACCATATCTCGATGATGTCACAATTTTTGTGTTTCGGTGCAAACGCGTATTGCACTCTTGTATACGTATATTATGATCTGAGATTTGGTGTGATAATATATAGACGATGTCTGCGAGTGTCTATGTAAAAATAAAATACAATTAAAAAGTTTAAGTTTAAATTTTGCTGCACACTTGAACTCAGTATGAACGAATATACAATTATGAGAGTGGTTGCGCCGCATGCACATACCTTGTATTAGCTTAACATTAAAATGACGCCTTTAATGCAAATACTATTAGGTTAAATGCCTAATATGTATAAAAATAAGGCTAACAAACAGTCTTGTAAATTATGATCATCATGTGACGTAAGGAAAGAAAGTTATGAACAAAGTACACGATTTACTGGGACACCCCTTGTATGTCAATGATCTGATATAAGATTCCTACATGTGGTGCCAAATAATACAGGAAATGTTCAGTATTAAGACCATCATAATGGATAGTCGTAATTGTCAAACGGTCTTAATATAGGGCACTTTTCTTATCAAAATAACATTTTGGGACACTCGTCAAACATTGCATAAGTTTGTAATAAAAAAGCTGGTGTATATAGAGGAAATTTCCACTGGTGCAACGTAAAGTTGTCTTGACTCACTGTTATAAGCAATTTCCCTAAACACAATTAATTGTTTCTAATAATTAGCATATTTTCAGTACTCCAATACTATTTGTACTGATACCTAGATATTTCAATTAATTACATGCAAGTTCAGGAAACTGTGAAGCCAATCAAGTGTATATGGCCATCAGCTAACATGCTGTTCAAATAAGAAATTAATTATCCTGTCAACACTAGGTCATGAAGGAAATGTTTGGGCTTTTTTTGTTGTTTTGTTTTTTGGTTGGTTTTAAGGCTATTGAAAAACATTGTACAGGTCATAGAAATGCGGTCAGTCAATATACTCACTGTTCCTGGAAAAAGCTAAAACTCTGGACTTTTTTGTCAGTGACTGAAAATTTACCAACATGATTAAGAATCAGTGTTAGGAGGGTGAATGACCGGTTAATAATTTCATGACCAAACTACACGAAAGTATGCCCCAACAGAACATGTAACACCATTTGGTTATTATATGCATATATCATTATGAGTAACCATATCTGAACTGTGACTTGTGATGAGACAGTAAATCCCAAATCAGTTAACAACAACAAACAACACTTTGATGAGTTAGTACAATATTGGTCAACAACCTTTGTTGTTAACATGCATTCTAGTACCCAGAGGTTATCAAGATTCTCTTTAGATCAAGAATCTAGATAACCTCTGAGTACATGTAAAAGAATGGTTTACATGACTGTTTTAGCTTTTACTAGGCTAGTGCTAACCCATAAAATATATTCTTTTTTATACAAATAAAAAGTTAATTCAAATAAGATTAATTATATTCATGTGCAGTGTTTTTTTTAAAAAAGGGCAAACTTTATATCCGAATCATATCAGAATTTCAGAGCTAGCTAATAATAACCATTATAATATTTACTTTATTTAAGAAGACAAATTAATTGGGCAAGCCCAGTCTTCCTAAAAGCTTCCACAATAATTGCAAAGCTAAATAAAAGTGGATCACCCACATATGGTAATACCTCTGAATTACAATGTATCTATAATATCATAGTCAGAGCTTAAATACTTGTCAGAACTTATTATGATTTTTAGTCCCACAACTGAGTTTTTCTGTACAAGTTTACAAAAAAAGTAATTAATTTTCCATCATAATATAGACCATACCCATACAGTTAGCATTCCCTGAAAGAGACCATTTGTACTTTATACATTGTTACCTATGATTTCATTCAACCTTTCTTCAAGTACAAATGATGACAAATCAAATGTGTCTAATGTATGAATCATGTTCTAACCTTTAATTTCAGACACTCCCTGACTTCTGTTATATCAATATCATACCAAAATACACTAACAGGAGTCTGAACGTGATGATAATATTTATAATAATTATACAAATATACCTGTAACAACTTTTAACCATTCTCTCAAAAAAATACAGAATTCAGACAATGCCATAGAAATACTTGACATTATTGAAAGAGTTTCATAAGTAATAGGTTCATATACATATAGTAGTTAATTTATTTGATAACCATGTTATTTATCTGTACATTGTTCATATACACGTAGTAGTTAATTTATTTGATAACCATGTTATTTATCTGTACATTGTTCATATACAAGTAGTAGTTAATTTATTTGATAACCATGTTATTTATCTGTACATTGTTCATATACACGTAGTAGTTAATTTATTTGATAACCATGTTATTTATCTGTACATTGTTCATATACAAGTAGTAGTTAATTTATTTGATAACCATGTTATTTACATTGTATCTGTACATTTTTACCATCTCTGACTCATATAACAAGCTCCACATCAATGATGAGGCCATTTATTAGTTGATTCGAAATGAGACAAGCACAAATACATTCCCTACAATACTAATTATCAAGACACTGGCATTATTTTGCTATAGAATTTTCTAAATAGTTTTATGTTTACAGTCTCACATCCACTTGGAAGATTGGATTTATCCAAATCTGTAGCCTTTTTAAAGGTGCACCAAAGATATTTTTTCTTCAGGGTTTATCATTTGTTGAAATTGAAAAAATCTATCAAGTGGGTGGGGTAACTAATTATATCAAAATATCCATAAATTCCAAATAAGTTTGATATATTTTGTAAGTGATGCATTAAGTGTATAGATGTGACTGCGAAAATATAAAAAACTCAACAAATGAGACATTTAGAAAGAAATGAAAACATTTATCCTAACCGTGAAATGGCCTTACGAACGTCGGTCCAAACACATAATTAAAGTTCTTTTTTCATAATTCCAAATGACGTTATAGAATGTCCATATAACATTTTACAATGTCTTAGAGTGAATCACACAAAAAGTATTTCCAAAATGTAAATTTGATAAATCATCAATTTCGAGGTTAGGTTAAATGTTTTCATTTCTTTCTAAATGTCTTATTTGTTGAGTTTCTTTTATATTTTCACTGTCACATCTATACATTTAATGCATCACTTACAAAATATATCAACATTATTTTGGAATTAATGGATATTTTAATATGTTTAGTAATCACACCCACTTCATAGATTTTTTTCAATTTCAAATACCAACACACCCTTAATTAGTATGGCAAAAAGTTTCATATAGAGTATCAATTAAAAACATTTCTTTGTAATATTCAATAGGTATTGTTTTATTGTTATTAATTATTGATAGTTGCTAAAGCAGATCAAATTCTACAAAATCAGGCAATCCATAAAAGACAGACAATTATAAATCACCATGAATCCTAAAATATTTAATAGAAGAAACCATCAATATAACATTCCCTTAAAATACCTCCCCCTCCCTCCCTCCAACCACTAAGACAAGACAGCATTTCTCTAACAACGTTTCCCTATTAACCTAGTGATACAATTGATGTACCATACCAATCAACATTAGACACCATTCAACAATCATAAACCAAAGGACATTACAATGTAAATCAATTTGATCAAACAAACATCAGTGATGATTCTGATAAAACAATTTGAGTACAGTTTCCAGATCAAAGTACTGAAATAACTGTTATAGGAAATAATGAGTATTGCTGACAGGTTGACTGTTTCAGACCATTTTATGTACCATTAACTTCATTGTCAAGGAACACAATGTGGGTTTTATGACTGATCACTGTTGTACAATCAATTGATATAAAATAGAAACAACTTGAAGCAAGTTGAAAAACAAACAAGAAATCATTGATGAAAGTTTGCTGTTTATGTCTAAGAAATACTTGACCATAATGGCAAAAAGCTAGTATATAATTATGTCCAAGGAATATACCCTATACCAAGAACTATAATAGTAAACAAAATATCATTGAAAGTCACTATCTATTTAATTACTTTACAAAAACAGTATAATTCTCTATTTACCATTGACTAAACAGTGAATGAATTATAGCACTATAGGTCCAGACAGATGTCAATTAGTATGCAGAAGAAGAGAATCTGAATATCATTGACAATTATTTCACATCAATTTATTTCTAATCATGCTGACACAAACTCCTTTCTTTCCAATAAACTAGCAACATTATTCAATATCTAATTCAGTCTTATTTATTCACCAACAGTTTAGCTAGACATGAGCTTGCAACAATCGTTTTCAATTAGGTTGACACACCATTTACTTGTCATTGGAATAGGTTTTAAGGCACTGTCTTTTACATTCATTTGTTAGTCACCATTTGTTTTATTGACTGTTCACATGGTGAGACAAACAATTTAGACAGGGGAGATAATAAACAGCAAAAATAACCAAGGGAGATAATAGTGAATAATATAATGTGAAATAATCATAAATGGTGAGTATTAGTGATATCTCCTTCAGAGTAGCAACTGACCACACAAACAAAAACTATACACACCAACAAACAACACCTCTTGACCTCAAGCTAAAATGACAAAGACTTCAGCAAAATTCCAAATAAATTAAAGTTGTTTTTAAGTAGTTCAAGATTTCTTACTATTTTGGAAAACGTACCATTTTGTAACAATCTGATTAAAACCCGATCTAAAATTTTACCACTCGCTAATTTAGATCTGGCCTTTTCCAAACGAAGGTCACGTTCAGGTGACCTTTTCTCATCATAATATTCATGACGAAATTGTTATGATACGTAACTTGTTAACATCGCCTATGTCACGCAATTTGAAATGAGCCACCCAATCGCAGACTGTGAATAATACCGCGGTTAAATTTGCATGCAAACCTTACGAAATCAAAATGTGATTAATAGTGTTTTCGTCTAGATGAAAGCTACGCATTGATTGGTCGACACAAAGTTCATCTCGACGTGACCTTGCATTGACTAAGTAGAGATCAAGTACAACAACGCGAGTAGAACAGGATCTCTGTTTACGGAGATTGATTTTGTAACTAAGGTTTAAAATATATAAAATTGTTGAACTCATAGAAATAATATCGATAAAATATCCAAAGGTCAAACTCTTCAGACAGATATTTATACAATGTAAAATGTTCAAAATCTTTGAACCATTGTCCTTACAATATTCCATTGTCAAACTATTTGGACTCTTGTACATACCATATAAAATGGTTTGAATAAGCATATCAATTGTCCTTATTTTCATGATTCATGTAGTATCAAACCCTTTGGAGTATAAAAAAAACAGTTGCTACAATTAAAACTTTTTAGAATTTCAACTCAAGTCACTTATAGATCAGATCTATGAAACCTTAAACCCCAGCTGTGCCATCAGTACTTTGATTTAGTGCAGCAGTAAGCAGTAAATCGATGACATTTCTTCACAGAAATATCAGGTCAATCTAAGTTAATTACCTCATAGACTTTGTGAAGAAATAACATTAATGACAAGTAATCAATTACAACCTGACAATGCGAGACAAGATAAGAAAAGCATGAAATTACCCAGCATTCGATGTAAGAGATTAAAACGTGACATTTTGTACAGATTGGTACAATGGCTGAAATTACAGTATATCATCCTATATCAATTATCTTTAAAATCTTCTATAAGCTAATTATCTATCTAGTCAGATTACAGCTTCAAAAGAAATTACCACTGTAATTAACTGCTTGATTAAATTAAGAACTAAAAAAAATATAAGTAGGTTAAAATGAACAGGACATTAATTCTTATTGATTGATCAATATGCAAAACTAGTTGGTATAGAAAAAGAAGGATGTAGACTGTTTTGCTCTGACTTATTAGTATAAGTTGTAAAGTTCTGATATTGAAAACATTGCCTCTGCAGTCACTCACAATGTAGGGTTGGGGTGCATGGTTTACAAATGACTGTTACATTATAATACTGTATTAATTTGAATGTTATAACTGTTACATTTTCATTACATCAAGTTTTGAACTTATATCTCAACAACAATATTTTGTTCTTTACTTTAAAGTTGAAAGCCTTAAATCATACTGATCAAAGTAAATAATAAAAAATGTTTAATACGAAATCTACAGATAAAAGCATTATTCCACAGAAAATGAGAAAGTTTTCAAATCCAATCTAAAATCTGGAAAGGAAATCCATATGGCGTTATGGTTTTACATTTTCTATACCATTCAATTCACATTAACAAAATACGAAAGTGTACATTAATATATCTTGAATGAAAAGACAGAGATAAAACTAAAGCAAGCAAAAGTTAATGATGGAGAAATACATAAAACCATTAGCCAATCTCATTAAGTCATCTGACTAGAGTCATTTCCTTACATTATTTCCATCAAAATAATCAATAATCTATCAGCAGAGATACAGTATAAATGTAAAATTAATTGCTAACTGGAAAAACACTGTCACTCAATAACTTAATGTATGTTATTTAAAAAAAATCAAAATCCGATGCAAACTTATCAATAAATCTAAAATGAAAAATTGAATATCCATAGCTGGCTTTTCAGTCAAAAACAAATTGCTGAGATTGAAAATCACTGATAATAGATTTCTACCCATCAAATGAAAAAAAATGCTATTTAAAGTGGTATTCTTCTTCAACCCTGTTTCTGTTGCATACAGTATACATAAAAGGCAGTAAAATCAAACAAAAGGCTATAAAAACAACACCTTTTTAAAAAGCTGGCAATTTCAGGGAAAAATTTCAAAAACTGAAATTCTGAAATCAGGAAGTGAGATAAAACCATACTCATTTGTTTTATAGCTCATCAAGGATATCAAAGCCATTTAAATGTTCCACAGCTCTATACTTAAATCCATTTTTGTTGTTATAAAAAGACAATGGCTCTAAATCTAGTCAACCATTCCATTGGGGTTTTCTGAAGTAATTAAATCTGAAATTATCTCTACATTTAAATTTTAGCTTAAATGATCAATGAATTTTAAAAGAAAATATAAACATTAAGTTTTTTAGCAGCAAAGTAGATAGCTGTCTAAAAAGTTAAAAGCCTGAATATATTTAAATCATTATTTCCCAGAATAACTGAGAATTTAAATTCATTGTTGTACTACTTAAGAGATTTTGTTTTCAGTTTCATCAGGTTATTTTTTTCTTATTCAGTATATGTAATATATACATAAAAATAATCTACAATGGGTACTTAAGCTAAGGTCATGGTCTTGCACTGTAAAGCTCAACTATCATAGTTCTGTTACATTAACCTGTCACAACTTGAATAATTACATGGTCACTGAATGTGTTATTATTTAACCTCTTTTTAACCATTGAGCCACCAATCAATATTAATTATTGATAATCTAACTATATATACGACAATTTTGAATATCGGGGAAATAACAAGTTCGAAAGGGGTTAAAAATAACAGATTCAGTGACCGTGTAATTATTTAAGTTGTGACAAATTAATAAAATAGAACTATAGCACCATCAAAATTGATGGTCTTATCAACGACATGGTGTTACATTTAATACAGGACTTTTCACTCACTTCTCAAAGTAAGGATTTGTAATCCAAAAATTCATCAAAAAAAACATGAGCTTGCAAGTACTATAATGGTCTTTACAATGAAATTTACAGCAGTTTAAACAATGTTCACTAGACAAAGATTCTGGTTATACAGAACTCTTTCCTGATAGAAGCCAATCAAAGCCTTCCATGAAAATGTGATAATAATGTTGATTCTTCCTATATATTATAGAGAAGGTATTAGCTCCTTGTGGAAGACAAAAATAAGTAAATCTGTGAGCTAATGCTCACTAGTGATACCCCCGCAGTGAGAAATATGACTATCATAAAGTAACTTTCATTTAACGAAATCTAAAAATATGCGACAAACAGGAAGTAGATGAGCAAGGAGCATGAAATCGCTTTACACCACATGGGACTATGGGATGAAGCAATATGCAAAGTATTAGGCAGCTGCATGTTATAGTTGCTAAGAAAACTGCGACGGAAATTTTGTAACGGACGGACGCACGGACGCACGGACAAGGGTAAAACAGTATACCCCCCTCTTCTTCAAAGCGGGGAGTATAATAAGCTATTTGTAAAAGACACAAGGAAAGTAGGAAAGGTGTGAGGGTGTGAAGTTTAATACTAAACATGTTCAAAAATTATTTAAAAATATGCAAACCTAAAGTAATAAACAAAGCAACATGCAAATAAATGCATGTAATAGTAAATAAAGTTACGTAATATAATACAGGCTGATCTGTACTGAGAAATTTCCAAAGAAAAAGACATTTACACATAAAAACTAATAATGCCACTACAAGATATAAGGTGGATGAAGTAGGTGCAACATAAAACTTAATGTTAACAATCTATATTGGCATATAAATAATAGTAATTGATATATAAACAAATCCATACAATGTTACTTCTAGGCCAGTATACCAATGATAACAATCAGAACATGATGGATAGCATGATAATAATTTAGGATTCTAGATCAAGATAATTTTATACTATGATATACTTTATACATAGACATTGGTGGATCTAGAAAGGGGAGACATAGAGGTTAGAGGTTAGAGGTTCTCTCCCCTTGCTTTAAAGTCATAATATCAAAAGTATTCATTCATTTTTTTTTTAACGTAGTATTCAACACATATATAGGTCATATATACGACAGTAAGATCTTCCAATTATAGGTTTCCTAGACACTTTTCTATCACCAGTACTAACTTACCATACCACTAGGCCGAAAATTCATGTATAGGGTATGACCTGCCACGACCGGGTTTCGAACCCGCGATCTCCAGATTCGAAGTCAGACATGCTAACCACTATGCCACGGCTGCGGCTTAAGATCAAAAGACAGATCCAAAAAATCATGGACCATATTATATGAGTTCAATTCATGGAGAAGGAACTGGGACACTTTCAAAAATAACAAAAAAAATTAATAAAATTTTTACAGAATGGACAGAGTTTTCAAGCAATAATCAGAGCATCAAACATAACATTTTTGAATTCCACTGACAAAAGTTTCTAAAAAAATGATCTTCACTAATGTCTGATGCAAGAAGAGAATAGCTTACAGTCAGATAATATCTGACATAAATTTGATATCCTGACACCATTCGTAATAATAAAATGTATATCAGAGATGACCCAACAGTAAAACACCTGGATCCACTCCAGCACTCTTAGGCAATTTAATTACTAAAACAATAAACAAATAGGTATAGTCTGTATACTATCCCCTCTCAACCCAAAAACTTTGTATAACACTAATTATCAGACAGTTAATGCTAATAAATAGAATAAATGTTTATACAATCAGTATGGAAGGAATCTGGCTGCAATTATACCTTGCTTTCTCCAGGGAGATTAGACCAGTTAGTAAGTTCAATAAACAATTCGAACTATGCCTGAGGAATAACTTTCTGTCTAATGAAAGCACTATGGGGATATATCCAACAATATATTGGGAATTGTTAATTGAATATCACCAGTACATTTAACAAGTATAATATGAATGACTTGGCTGATTTGGCCAATAAGGTGGAATATACAGCTGTCAGGATTTATTCTCTGAAATGTCAGTCATTCTGTCACTGTGTATATAAATTAAATAGTTTTATATCAATGACTAAACACTTGTAAATCAATCATTCTCTACCACTTATATCAAAGAAACAATAAGATTTTCAAATTTAATGTAACTGTCGATGACTCAGGCCCTTCTAAGACTAAAGTATTTTGACAGTCCCATAGCGTCATAAACATTAACCTATGAACTAAATACATTGTTTGAATTGGCAATTTTAAGGAAATAATTGGGCTTTCCAATTACAGCTATTTTAATGACTAAAGTAACATATTTCTTTAAATTTTCATTTTAGTATATCTAACAACCAGCTAGCGTGGTAAGCTCAGTTAGTATCTACTGTGCTTTAGTACTCAATGGTTAATGGCTTATAGGTTTACAGATCTACAACTCATCAGGGACAGACAGAAGGACAACAAACTTCCACAAAGTAACCAAAAATTTTAAGATGTAATTTAAAGCACCATAAATTACATCAAATAATTAATAATTTTAAGTCTACAATATTCATACAATATAGTTTTTCAATACATTAAGTGCATTCACTTCTCAAGTAACAATCAATAAAGAAATTAGGAAAATCCAATCAATACATGAGTTCTTACATTCCACGAGGTACCATACAATTTATCAATACCAAATTTGTGGAAAAATGCAAGAAAACCAAACATTAGACCCATGTGATATATAACAGATATGGTTGGCACCAGTTTCATTATATACAAGTTTAGATTAATCTGAAAAAAAAAACAAGCTATAAATCAAACCTAAGTATAAAAGCAAACAGATATCTTGACAAAAAAGTCAAAAGTTCATCAAGCATGGAAATCAGATGTAAAGAGGAAATTTCTAAGAAACAATTTCCAAGAAAATAATTCCAAGAAAAAAGCAAGTTTTATCAGTATTAGAGTACAGTTTACATACATCTTTACAAAAAAACACATTCTCAGGATAACATAAATAGGTTTTATTCTTTGTAGAGAAGATTTTTATAATTGGGAAATGCATAGGAATATCTCCAAAGCTTTAAGAAAATTGATAATTAACGAGCAACTAATGGCATATGGAGACCGTACAATGACAACATTAACTGACACAATTTTTCAATTAACAGAGCAAGATGTCAAGCTAGGAGTTAATGTGAAGTCGAAACTGGAGAAGAATTGATCCACATCAATGTAATTTAATGTTAAATCACAATTAATATGTTCATGGTTCACAAATTAATGTCATATTATGTTTCATGATATTCATACTTGCAGCTAGCACAATGCTTAAACATGCATATTCTAAGAAATGAGCAGCAATCACAATGAAACAAATACAGTAAAGTTACGCTTTGGAAAGCACATTGGTCATTGCAATATACCCGGTAATGTGAATTTTGGTGATGTTTTTAAGTCTAAAATACTTAATATGAGGGAAAAAAATCTTCATATATTAATACCATTCCGCTATTATTATAATAACTTAAGACCATCAATTTTAATGGTCCAAATAGTGAAACTTCACATCAATTTTGCTGGGTCTGTGCAAAACTGATATAACAACATATAGGATGTAGATTAGTCTTGCACTGACCTATCAGTTAATTTTGGTGACCGTGCAATTTGCTATTCTGAATTCTTCAGATGGCTGCAAACACTACAAGTATTGCCTTTTGCAAAGACAAATAACAGCCCCGCTCTCAACATAGTCAATTATACTCTTTTCTGGTCTGCTTGTATTCCATGCATTTAATGTTGAACCATCGCTTAAGCTTGTATAATCAAATTTCAAAGAACAATTTCACTATAACATTTCACTAATAAGACTAGCAAAACATCATTATAATAATTCTTTTTTGACACGCATGATTTATAAATGAAGACAAATAAATAAATATTTCTCAAGTACTGTGAAGCTTTCCACAGAATTTCAGGTACAACTAACCAGATTCCCAGGAGTGCATTTCCAGGAAATAAAATAATTTACTCTTCACAAAAAGAAAGCAGCATTGCAACATATTGTAGCAGAAAACATTGAACCTTTGTTAACTTTTCAATGAAGAGTAGCTACATCTTTTTCTGAGCTAGGTTTCTAACTTGGCTCACATAACTTGAACTCAAGAGTGGAAACAAAATTAATGTACATTCCAACAAAAAGCATGCAGTGAACAAGCGTATCTCTAATATTTCAATAAATATGTTTTGCCATGGCAAGTTAAGACTTTTTGTAGTACAAAATATGCAACATTCAGCTAACTATATCTCGGTTATGAGTCTCTATTGGTTCATAAAAAAGTGTTTTAAGGAAATCAAATAGCTTTTCCATCACAGAGGATATAACCATGCCATTTTTTATGAAAGATGTGCTACTTGATTGTAGTTAATTGAAAAATATATCCCTGAGGTAGATGCTATACTTTGACTTCATGATAAGAATATAATTTCAGGGAATTTTCTACCACACTGATATTTTGATATTCAAACCAATTATTGTCCCTGGAGTTCAAACGTAAATTGAATTTTCATGACAAGAATTGCCTACAGTCAATTTCAATTGAAATGAAGCTGATGCCCTTAAGTCTTAAATTAATTTTAAAAAAATGAAAGAATAGAATTTCTTGAAGCTGTGCATATTTTGCCAGTTTATAGAAATAAAGTAGGACATTTGAGAAAATGCATTAATGCCCATTCTTGTTGCATTTATAGCATGTTATAGCTTGTGAAACAAGAAAAGGCACACAATTTCTTACAAGCAGCTATGAGAGCTAAGTTTAGATAATTATAAATACTTATTCATTCAAGTTTGAGTTTTGAAGCAAGTTTTTAGATTATTATCACTATGGAGTGTGCTTTCTTGTCCCCATGAGCTGAGATAGAAGGTAAAAGTATCTTGTTCAAGGCAACAATTGGAAGGTTTTGGATGTGATAAGAACCAATGCAAAGGTGACTATACAATTGTTACCCATCTAACTTTGTAACCACATGGCCCCATCAACTCCTTTACTCTTATGTTCATCACTGGAAAGTTTCACTTGTTCACTTTCTACACTTTTTTGTGAAGTAATGTAGAGTTTTCACTGAGCTGCAAAGAGAGTGTACATGTACAACTCCTTGCAAGTATTTCAAAATTAAAGCCACATAGTAACATCAGTAACTCAAGTTAAACATTGTTTACTATTTTCCCTCATATTGTTTTATTGTTAATAAACAAACTCATTACAGATGATTTAGAAAAACATTTTATGGGAAACTGTCAAGCAGGGCAACCTCATAAATACATAATCAAACAGTTAAGTGCTCATCACCATCAAATTACAACATTTCCATCCTAAGACCACTGAAAAAAACTTGATGAAAAGAAAAGATGTCTCATTCAGTCTTGATATTAATGCCATAGCAACAAAAATGTTCTTTTCTCACATAATTTTGTACAGTATTAATTTCACATTAGGCCATGCCAAATTGGAATTCTGCTAAGCCTCAACTAAAATTTGCCAAACCTAGGTACCTATTCACAAAAACACACAAACCGAAAAACGAAAACACAAATAGTTTTATTGACAAAAAACAATGCATTATTTTTTTTTTTCAATGGAATAACTCGGAATTTTGTTAAGCATCCGCATGCCCGTAGCTTTTAAAGTCCTTAATCAAAACAAAAATGTTGGTAAAATTTTCTTAAATAATTCCGATGTTCCGAGTTCGATACGACAATTTAATTCAGAGGAAATTGTGTTCGGCGACAACTTTATTCATCATAAGCAATCTATCATAACTGAGCCATTAATACAATATACCTGGTATTAATGGCTTTAAAATCTACGCGCATGCGAATGCTTAACAAAATTCTGATATGGCTTGGCATTAAAGTTACTTCATTCTACTACATCTTTGACTATATCATTCAATGTAAGAGATTCACTGATTTTACATGGTAGTGCCTTATATTATATACAAATACCTCATCGCTAAAAATAATGTAGGTGATGACCACTTTCACTCCAGGGAAATTATGATTTGACAGATCCATGAATATACTATAGCCGTATGTATTGTATTTATGATGTAGGCCTATATCTTCCACCTTCAATAAATTAATATATGATTTAATAATGTACAAGTACAATGTACCCACAGGTGACAGACACAATTTTTTGTTCTTCTCATTGTATACATAGAGAAAATGTCTCTTAGTTTTCAAATCAAAACCACACTCACAGAAATAACCCAATCGTCAAAAAAACTTCATTTTCTGCTTAATATAAGAATAGATTTTTGAAAGTGCAAGACCTGACACAATCAAGAATTAACCATGGATGACTGTGCACTTAAGACTAGACCATGGTTCTCTTTAGTTCAACACATCCCAATCTAAGATTACCTTTTAATATGCATCCAGCAGTGTGTTCAGTAATGACTGTAAGCGAACGTTACGTGTGCAAGACAACTCAGCCCGAAGTCAACTCAACCCGTGGATAACTGAACCCAAAGTTGGGACAACTCGACTTATTAGTAGTTCTTTTAGTTGTCTCGGGTTGAGCTGTCTTTGGGTTGAGATGTTCCAACCCTAATATTATGGAACGTTTTGGGTAACTTGGGCTACAGCTCATTTTCAAACATAGTAAGACTCTAAGTCAGGTATTATAATCACTAAACATTCAGTTTGAGTTTGTAAAACATGTAGCTGATTGTCCAACCAGGAAACTAGGGCTGCTGCGAGTATCCTAGTACTCAGATATTCGCGATCTCGACCAGCAAATCGAGTACAAGTATTCAGCACTTCCCAAATTGTTGGTTCAGGATTCATGTTTACAAAATATGAAAAACACGTTTCAGCTAAATTACCACAGAAAATGAGCTGCACTACAAATAAATGACTTTCCATGTGATATTAGCTTCTGTAGTTCTTCACTTATTTTGTTATATTGACAATATACTATATACAAACACATGTAAATATATAATACATCTGACATGTACATGTATATATGCATTTTGTATATGAATTCCAGTATGCTTTTTCATTAACTAGTGAGTCATGGTTCGATTTGTGAATGGTTACACATGAATCGTGGTACAGATCGGATCGCCACTTGCTCAACAATCCACAGCACTACTGGAAACCTAGTTTAAAAATTAATGTCGAGCCCTGTCTTCATTAAACATGATAGCAGGGCAATGTTAAGGATTGAAGCTAAGTGAAGTCAGATCCTGTGATCATTAAAAGAGATGATTTCAATGGAATTGATATTAAATGAACAATAATCAATCTTCATACATTCCTGTAAGTTCTTGAACTCATCTTGTCTGATAATAATAATCTATATATACATGTACTACATTCTTAATGAGATAATGAAATACTTTAAAACACTCATCAGTTCTACTGACCATATAACACTTGTCAGATGTACTGACCATATAACACTTGTCAGATGTACTGACCATATAACACTTGTCAGATGTACTGACCATATAACACTTGTCAGATGTACTGACCATATAACACTTGTCAGATGTACTGACCATATAACACTTGTCAGATGTACTGACCATATAACACTTGACAGATGTACTGACCATATAACACTTGTCAGATGTACTGACCATATAGCACTTGTTAGATGAACTGACCATATAACACTTGTCAGATGTACTGACCATATAACACTTGTCAGATGTACTGACCATCATTCTACTCATATCTAGCATGTTTGAACTGCTCACTGTAATCTTATTGAAATCAAATCATATGTTACAGAGGTAAGATCTGATGCTTTTGCAATGATTCAATCAAAACCAACAGATATACAGTGAAGGTAATTAAGTGGAGTGCTAAGTAGAATGATTATAATGATACAGTGCTCATTGCACATGCCATTAAAAACACATATCTCCCTTACATAAATCAATCATTTTGCACTTAAAACTGTCTGATCGACTGTTTGGGAAACCACAAGATCACGTGTAGTGGGAATACAGTGGAGTATATGTTACAATATAAGTAGATTGATATTGTGCTAACTGCCCATAAGGAATGCATATAATGATCTTCCTTATAATAAATCAATTATTTCCCAATTAAAATTGTAAGATCTATGGGCAACCATGAGATTCACTGTAGGGGGAATTTAGTGGAGTTCTAAGTATACTGATTTTTACCATGTTATGATCACTGCACATGAGGAATGGACAATAACACATATAACCAACCTAATCATTACATGAATAATGTGCTGTAAGATATTATATAAATCTTTTAGTCCTCATGATAAGAATGCTAAAGAGGGATTGATTATAAAAGACTAGCTGTCATAGTTTAGGATGGGCAGTGCACAGCTGTGATTAATTAAGCAATTGGCATTTGTCACAAGCAATTTAACATTCCAAAATTCTGTGCTCCAGCCACAAGAATGATCCATTCCTGAGGTATGAGCTCATTTTAGTAATTGGTGTTTTGCTATATATTTCATAGTTGTGTGCTCTATTTCTTACTTTCATGAAGTATACATGTATTAATACTTTACTCAAGATATAAGTTACTGCATCAAATATTACAAGCTCTCCTAATAAAAGCTATATAAAAATTGAATCAGAGACATAGACAACAGTCTCTGATGGAATAAAAGACAGACATGTTAATTTACTACAGTTTTCTATACATAACACCATATTTCATTGTAGTTAATTTATTCATTTACTTATACTGGGTTAATCGTGGCGTCAACACATTTTGGTTATTTTACGGCATCAAGCACACCTAACTTAGCTATCCTGTACCCTTCTCTATAACCAGTACTCAACTACTCTTCCACAAGCCTGGAAACTTCTCTATATACCTTCTTATTTGCCTAAAAATGACATAATGGTCAATTTTTTTATGGAAGGGGTATAACCTCCCCGATGGGATTCGAACATGCACCCACTTCGAGACACTAGATTCAAAATCCTGGTGCAATACCAACTGCGCTTTCGACTGTGACATTTCATTTTAATTAATCTCAGATTGTACACTTTATAGATGTATTTTTTCTTTTTTAAATGTTAATACATTACTTAGAAAAAAGAATTTTGTGAAAGTTTGCTCTTCAATGAGAAAAAACATTAGAGACATTGGATGGACATATGGAAAAGACCTATAGTTTTTAAGGGGAAAATAAGGGAAATATTGCAAATAAAGAGTATGCACCATGGAACCATGGGATTCCACACAGTCATTAGAAGATTTTATGAAGTAAAGTTCAACAAAAGAATAATAAAGTACTACCTTACCATAAAATAGAAGATAAAAGTTTCTATTCTTTTCCATAGTGATTTTTTTTATATTAAAACAAAATTAATTGTAACACACTAGCACAAAAAATATTACAAACATGGAAATATGACCTAAATCATTGTGATAATCTAGTAGTTTTAAATTTGAAGATAATATATAACTATGTAATTTTAAAATATAATTAAAAAGTCCCCACATAAAGCACTTAAATGATTACAAAATTCAATTAACAACAAGACAATTTCAACGTACTGTTACATGTATTCTAATATTATTATAAGGACCAATTACTTGACCAATAGCTCAAGGACTAGATAAATATTGACCAACCAATTATACATACCCTAGAGTCCCCATCGCCATAGTATAGAAAGCCATTGTTCTTTTATACCAAAATAATTAAATCCAATTAATGTATTAAAGCAACAATGTTTACACTTGTTGAGATAAATAATTCCACACTATATAATCCAATAATCAGAGCAAATATCTCGATTCCACACAGACAGAAAATTTTGTTCACAAATTTTGCCTTTTGCTCAGACACATGTTTTTCCAATACTTGTAGACCTTCTCAGCCAGCTGTGTTAAGCTATATACCATAGGAAATGTTAGAAAACTCCAGGTAATAAGTCACAAGAAGAAAATCACTTTATCTGTACTACAGGGCTTAACTACTAAGTGTTGAATTGTAAGTTTCACTACAACCTTGCTGATGATAACTCCCAATAAATGGATTAATTAATTATAGATTTATAGTCAATAATCCTGCCATGTTAAACAATTACAATGCATTATGGGTAAAATTGGTGAATAATAAAACTATGACATAAAAATTGATACATGATTCTATACAGCATTATTGCCATGGAATGATTTGATCCTGCAATTCATTTTGTTGTCAATGTCAAATACCAGAGTTGTTAATCTGGGCTGATCATTCAACAACAGCTTATGGTAGGTATGGTTCCCTGGTGAATTATTGTAGCTTACATAGAAAGCAAAATCAGAAATATATAGACCCTACTACCTTGTTCCTTTTATATATACATTATACTGTAAATAAAGTCATTCAGAAATACTCTACATTTACTTATATAGGCATCTTGAAACTTAACTAACACTACTTATCAAACCAAGTAAGCCAATGATGGCTTAGGATAGTGACTGAATAAATATTTCTAATGATTTATGTTTATCTTTGAGAGAGAAACATTTAGTTCACAAAGTCTTGAAGCAAAGATACCATTGTGAACCTCTTAGGTACTATTGTTAATTGTAAATAGCTTATTTACGTTCATTTGCATGGATTAGAATGAATAAATTTTTTTTGAGTATATATTTATAAACTGAGTTTAACTTTACCAAAGAAGAATCAAGACTTTTGTCTGACAATAAATACTAGTAACTTGAACTCTGAGTACTTAAGCTGAACATTCGAGCAGTCCATGTGAAAGATTATCCTCATCATTATAGCCCTCCTACTTTCCATGACACCCTTGCCATGCAAACAAACCCCAAAACCCATAATAGTCTACATAAAATCAATAGCATTCTATTAACAAGTAATGCAGTCTGGGAGTATAGAACACTAACCTATAAAACCTCCACAAAATTCTCTATTAAGATCAACTCAACCTATATAACATCATATTAAGAAAGTAGTAAATCATAAGTTTCCTCCACAATTATTTCTTTCACACTATTTTCTCCCATCTCCCATACAGTTGAAGACATATAATTATATATATGAAACAGTTCTAAGTTGGAAGAAATAAAAAGCTGAGGACAGAAAATTCTTACAGCAGACAGACGCATTACTTGTTAAGGTGATTACTTTGAGGTATTCACAGTGGTATACTTACAATTATTTAGAATTTTGAAACCACTAGACTGATTGTCATGTGGTTGAAGGCTTGGTGTGCTTATAACTTGTAGCATTTATATATACATTTGTATATTATATAAGTTTTAGGTTTATCGCCATAGCAACACATAGTATAGGTCATATATCGGCAGTAAGTCAACTTACTCACTGTTCCTGGAAAGGCTAAATCTCTGGATTAGACTGTTAACCAACTACTAGGCGCATACTTTCTTCAGTGACTGACAACTGCCCTACATGATTAAGAATCATTGGTAGGAGGAAGAATGGCCACAGATATAATTTTAACATGACCAATTTCCACAAAAGTATGCCTCGCCTAGGAATCGAACCCACAACCCCTTGATCAGTAGACTTGCATGCTAACAAATGAGCTAGGCAGGCAGCTTAGCATTTATATCAGTGCACTTGTTGCATAGTTATGTACTTTGTTATATATTAACCATATGAAAAGCATAAAACAAGTTTTTTATCCATTTAACTATATAAATGTACGTAAATATATAATCATGTAACTCTTCAAGGCATGAAAATTGGCAATAATTGCACATGAGAACAAATGCCAGTGTTACCTGGATCCATTAGGTAAATTCAGTACTATAATAATCTTACAAATAAAATTTAGGAGGGGGCGTGGCCAAGCGGTTACAATGTTGACTGGTAATCATTAAATAGCCATGCGTAGTGATTGTTCCAATCCCATCCAAAACCTACCCCATTGTTTCCTTGAGCAAGAAACTTTAACCTGCTAGCTCAGTACTGGAGGACAAGAAAGCAAACTTAAAAGTGATTAATTTAAGTGATAAGAACTTGTTTTACAGCTGAGCTAAAATAAATTAGTATAAACAAATAAAAGTAATTCCTCTTATGTTTTAAATACAAATGATAGAAACAGCATGATATCCATATGCAAGGCATATGTATGTGTGACATTTCAATCCCACATGAAAGGAAGAGGAGTGCTCATATTAAGGAAAAACCTCTGTGGTACACACAGTTATCAATATTCTAGATCTAACATTGGATCGAGAATGTTGATAACCTCTAGGTATGAGAACAGGGAAATACTGGTAGATGACAAAAATCTAACATTACTTACGTGACAGGATATGAAGCAGACGACACAGACAGAAAATATTCCATAAAGAATTCAGGGACTTCCTTGAAAAACAATCATTAATCATGGAAGGTAAAAGTAGCTCTGTTCTACATATACATAATTGTATTTATCAATACATAATGCCAAGACAGATTCAGTAGGGCGGGGCAGGGGATTCTCTAGAATTTTCATATATTTTGGTCTCCTTACCTTGTGTTGAAAGTGCCACAACATGTTCAGCCAAAAAAGTCAAATATTTTGTTGCAAATTGTAACCCATTTCTGGAATTGTGTTGTTTGTTAAGAACCCCTCTCCTGATCCTATGAGGTTTACCACAATATGTCCTTAACCCCTCCCCCCTAGTTAAAACATCTAGATCCACTCCTGAGCTGCATGTATATTGGTTAATTGGTTTCTCTCTTTCTATATATGTATACTCTCTAATTAAGAAGACTACTAACTGCTGAAGAGTTCATTTCTTAAATGATCTCTGTCTAAGTCACTTCATGATATCTAAAAATAATTGTTGGAGTGGTTCAAGAGCTTTATGATATTGAATTCAATGGATGATCCAAGTACATTCCCATACCAATACAAGATTTAAAAGTGAAGAATTGAAAATGGAATTTGAAATGGTAAATTCATCTCAAAAAGCCTAATGCAGTGATCACATTAATTTCTTTCAAGCACCAGCCTGATTCATTTTGTCATGAAGTAAAGAACGAAAGTTTCAACTAGCCAAACTATATGAAATAATTAATTTTCCTCTGCACAAATCATATTTTAATTAGTCCCAGGCTTGGGCTAGTTGGTTAAGGAAAGGCAATGACTGCAACAATTTTATCATTCTATCTTCATTTAGAAAATCTAAGCATTGTCTAATACAAATGATACAATTGCACAACTCATGAAATTAATATATGAGATCAGACAGCTCAGTCATTGTCTATATCCACAAGACAAATGCCTGGGACTAATGAGTGTTAATTAAGCTTTGTGAAAATTACTTGTTTTCATTATAATTGTGGTTTGCCCAGTTAATTTTGCCTATAACTATGTAACATAATAAAGTAGGCTCTAACCAAGCCGTGGCCGTGGCATAGTGGTTAGCATGTCTGACTTAGAATCCGGATATCACGGGTTCGAGTCTGGTCGCGATAGGTCATACCCTATACATGAGTTGTCGACCTCGTGGTAGGGTAAGTTAGTACTGGTGATAGAAAAGTGTCCAGGAAACCTATAGTAGGAAGAGCTGGCCATCGTGTATATGACCTAAATATGTATTGAATACAACGTTAAAAAGAACAACAACAACAACATCAACTTGAAGTCTTCTTAAACTACATGACAGAAAACTTCAATGAAATATAAAACACAACAGCATAGATCTACCGTAATAAAAACTTCCAACAAAATATTCATAACTTAAAGAAGAAGAGAATATTGTTTTATTATTCTAACAATAAAATATACAACTTCTGAACCATTATACAACTAATACATTCAAATCATCTGATAGGAACATATTCCCAGAGGTGCATGAATTCATAATAAGATCATGCAATACAAGTTTATACCAATAATTCTGTTTACAAATCAGTGAACACATGTAGTATAGTTTGTTCACACAGACAAGAATTATTATTTAATAATTTATTATATCTACAATCCCTGCATCAGTTTATCAAAGCAAGAAAAAGTAATGATAATGGTGGTGTTGATGATGATAATGATAATGTTGATGATGTTGATGTTGACATGTTAATGATAATGATGACGATGGTGATGATGATAATGTTGTTGATGATATGATAACAATGATGAAGATAATGATGATGATGATGGTGGTGATGATGACGATGACGCTATCAGTGGGGCAGAAGTAGAAAAAGCAACACCAACAAAATTTTACGATAATAAAAATGATTAAGATATTGAGAGAAGTAATGATTACAAAAAATACTTTCATGCCCTGATAATTCATTTAAAAAGCAAACAAATGTGAAAAGAATAAATTTTACAATGCATCGATTTAAGTGTTGTTGATTAAGCATGCATTGTATTAAATAATAGTGTCTGACTCAAATCAATTGCTCAAATATAGTGAAATACGAATATTCCCACATGTTAGATGTGTTTGAACCAGTAATCATCTATCCATAAGATACATACTGGTCTCAAGTCAGATTGCAGAAAAGATGCCTAACCAAACAAAAACAACATTGTTGCATTAATGTCATCTAGAAACTCAGAACTCACTGTTTCTGTTCCACCTGCATTGATAAGCTACATACTAGTACAAACACTGTTTTACCGATCATTGCTGTAAATCATGTGTAACAAATTATATTGTTCTCTGTACATATACAGTACTTTTCAAAGTTAATTTACAAGTTTGTTTCTGCCAAGTTAAAAAAACCCATACATTTGAGTTCCATATAAGATCTATGCAGACACTTGAACAATTCAAACCAAAGAGAGATAACTCTGTAATGTATTAGATCAATCAGTGTTCTATTCAATCATACATCAAGGAACTTAAACAAAGTTAACCTTGTATTGACCTTCTGTGAATATATACATAATAATAAATCATAAAATAATGACATATTATCTCCAGGAGAAAAGCCATATTTGACAGAATGTATTATATGGAATCTTAGAAATATTTGTTTTCATCACTGAAGTATTTGTTTCTATTGACAACAAAACAAACTTATAGTGATTTAAGACTTGCAATGTAAACTTAACTGCTGTTACAGTGCAGCAACTATCAATTTGTATAGATTGTAAAGGATAACCTGAGACATTGTTTACAACACAGGAGTTTGACATTCTGCAATGTATCCTAGTTTGAAAAAAATCCTTGATCTAATAATAAAAACGGGATTTTCTTCAAACTACAATAAAGAATGTCTAGCTCCTGTGTTTACATAAATAATCATTTAAATTCATCCCCAGTTATTATGTATGACAAATACCTGTGAACATAATGACTTGATTATCTGCATGCTGTGTACTATAATTCATGCTGGCTTAAAATGTAATCAGTTTTTTTTTAATTTTGTCCAATTTGTATGAAACTTTAAAGAAAACACTGTTTTAACTACTAACACAGAGCTTTTTTTCAATACTTGGGGAAGGTGCCTGGGGCCTTTTTATATATAGAACATTTGGGGAAATTTTATGGCAATTTCATAGAAAGGGGAACAAAATATCCAAGGTGAACTCCAAATTTGGGGAAAAGTGCAAGATTTTAAAGAAATTTCAAGAGGGGACGGCGCCTGTTTACGGCCCCTGTTATATAAGGAAAAAAAGGCCTGTAACACCTTAGAACCTGACCAGACACTCTGAAGTTAGTACTGTGTCTGGTCGATACAACACTAAACCACCAATTAAGCCATCTTATTTGATATCATACTTTATTGTTAAATACATTGCACTACATCAAAAAAGTTATTAGTATACTGCAATTACAATTAAACTCAAATCACTGGATGAGAAATCCAATTTACAGCTAAGCTGAAACAGATTTCAAAGCATTTTCATGAATGTAATGTAAGGGCAACAACTCTGGATAACATAACACAATGACAACACCATTTTTATCAAGGGCGGATCCAGGATTTTTTTCTAGGGGGGCTGGTCCAAAATTTTCTAGGGGGGGGGGGGGGGGCGTCCGATCTTTTCTAGGGGGGTCCGAACCTCGAACCACAACCACAATATACTCATTTTGCAGAAAAAATGCAACTTATTGTTAATAAAAACTACATAACCATTAAATCTATGTTAAGCTGCGACCGAGAAAAATTGCTTCATGGTACATAAAAAGGAGTTACAGGCAAGAAATACACCAATGGACAGGTACATTTTCAAAATTCTGGGGGGTCCAGACCCCCTGCCCCCCCCTCCCCGCTGGATTCGCCTATGTTATTGTTCATGTCTCCAAACAATGTAAAACGAGCATTTATAAGCTGAGTACAGACAATAAGGAGACATACAAAAGAATCGCCAGACCAATAAAAACCAACCAGGAATTTGATGTCTTTTATTTTAAGTAGATAAGACATTTTAAATGATGAAGTTGTGACTTAAAACTCTACAGAGAAATCAGAAAACTTGTTATCTGCAATATTTCAGAAATACTTGACAGGGTTTAGTGAAAGTAGTGTCTTACACCATAGTTCAAATAGAGAGTTCTTAAAGTACATGAACTATTTAGGATTGATAATAGCAAAATTACAGAAAAGCAGAATATTGCTATGGATTAAATAACATATAGTTGTGTTGTTGACACCTTAATACTTGATCAAACACCAGTTTTTTGAAGATATCAGTCAAAATGAAAGTAGTTTTTCAAAGCTAACTCAAAAAGACCCCATTTGCCATGCATTTAAAGTACCTAATTAACAATAAATCACAACTTGAAATAATGTTAAATTATGTCAATTAGTCTGCAGTTAATTGGACAACAACAGCATTCCATTCCACAACAGAGTTGCAGAATATAAAACAACAAAGAAAAAAGTATTCTAGGTGTTGTTTCTTTTTTTCTGGCATTGCCACTAAGTATTCATCAGTGTTATGTCTTACAATTAAAAAGAAATAGATCAAGATGAGCGGTAACAGCTAGGTTAACATATGATAATTACTATTCCATGCTAAAATAAATCTACAAGTCTACAAAAACTATTGCATCCCTGTCTGTTACATATACATGGTACACCAGTTTGCACATTAACTCTGGAATATTTGTTTACATTCCTAAACAGTTGTTCCTTTTATCAATATATTTTATGCAGTTTTTTATGATTTAGAGCACAAAATCAGAAAATATGTGATTGAAAAAACAGAACACCCCCATCTCTGTACTTATGTAATTATTTATTACCTATATTGCCTACAACTTGCACTAGACAGAGGGCTCCAGAGGTTTATATCATAAAACAATGTATACTACCAGGGTAAGCTAAAATAAATCTGTCTACTTAGGTTGCCATAAATTCTATATTGTATGAACAAAATTGATCTCATGCTCCAGAATGTGGACACGTGGGTACAAATTGATAATCCTGTAATACTACATTATGAACAATTTAAGGTACATCATTCTTTGCTAATACATGCTACCTCCAGCGTGCATGTCAGATGCTCTTCCAATTAAACTATTCAAGCATTGAACACCAAACACAAATTATTAACACATATGTACGTACTATCAACCCTAGCTGTTACAATTAAATGTTTTACTAAACAGCTCTGACTGAAATTGTAATTTGATTGTCAAAGTGAATATTCTATATTCACAGAGACAAAGGCTGTCAGGCCTACAAACTATCATTGTAATATCACATGACTATCAACAATAAACATAGTGAAAATACTGAAAACAATGAAAGAAATTGCCTGTCAACCATAACATAACATTTTGTCTCTTACTTAGAGAGAAGATTACTTGTCTGTGTTTGACAGGTCGAGAAAATTTATCATGTAAAAGTTTACATAATTTTACAGAAACCAATCCCTATGAGCAATAGAAATTCAATATTCAGACAATAAATTTTAAGTAAAATTACATCATCTATTCTAGCTTGCAGTTAACTTGAAATTTCCTGTTGTAAAACAATTATTTTCATAGTATATCGTCACCATACATCATAAGATTATAATGCCTTGCTTCAAACTTAACTTTGACAAAATGTACATGAGATGTTTCATATCTAGGTGGAAAGGAGAATAGTATTTGTCTCCTAAAGTTGAACAGAATATTTTCAAAGTTAAATGCTCTTCTGTGATGGCTAAAGCTACAGTCCCATAAACATAAAAGTAGCCTTGAGGGCACCGTGCGATCAAGCTCTGCAAGGACCCATACAAACTCTTGCATACCCGTACGGACTGTTACGTTTTTACCAGGGCCAGAGAGATGAGCCCAGGATACACATATCAGTTTCAGAGTTAAATCATGAACAAAACCATGGCCTGGTATGGGTTAAACATGCATATCTTCCAGCTATGGCTCCTTACCGGTGTCTTGTTTCGTACCATGTGCGTACCGTCACCTTGGTACGCAAGGCTTCTCACGGCCTACGACTGTCTTCACATGCGGGTCCGTAAGAAGCCACGATTTTATGGGACTGAGGCATAAGATGGGAAAACTGGTGAGGAAGTAAGATTATAGAAATAGCAATTCAGGAATAAAGATGATGTTATGTAATGTATGGTCATATACGACACATTTCATCATTTTTCTGTCACATTGTGGATGGTCAGTACTCATACTAAAAACATGTCACATAATAGCCCTAGATCTCTATTGGCATTAGGCTTTAAATCTAATACTAAGCTTATACTCTGCCAGTGGCCAACAGTCAGCCCTACTGATTGAAAAGGTAGGTGGGACTATAGCTGTAGAAAGGAATAAAGCTGGAGTTTTCTTTATGGGCTTCATCCTATGTCATTCATTTCTATGCAACATCAGATGACTCTTACATTTGTAACATCATATCAAGTTTCAACAACAAAGCTAATCTAATCATTACCTCTCTTCTTTACAATGACTTGTCCATCTTTCCAAGGCTTTTTCATTATATCTCATGGTGCCGAACATGGGCCCCATTCCCAATGCCAAATGGTGATCTTTTTTCCTAATTTTTTTCCAATCTCGTTAAATAATTTCCTTTTGAACTGGATACCTTTTCAAAAGAAACTATGAGATTTCAACTTTCCCCGGGTCGTTTGTTTACTTTTGATCCTTGATCCGTGATACAATCAAAACAAGAATTATATAAAAATATTGAATACATGAGAATTTTCATTGAATGCCTTATTGAACTGTCAGAACTAGCTCTTGAAGAGCACTGTAACACCTTCAGAGACATCAAAGCAAGAAATATAAAGATTTAATGCAGAAAAATAAATGTCAAAATTTACTAACTGGTTTGTCAGTATTTTTCCCAAATCTGGCAATATACCGTGTTAAAAATTCCCAATTTGGGCAGAGGCCTTTTTCCCAAAACTCCCTGAAAAGGCCCTGCTTTCTTTCCAGAGATGACACGTTTTCCATGATAGAAAATTAACATTATACATGAGGTTGAAAGTTTTATAGAATGATACATCTATGAACTGACAATACCGAAGCAAACTGTAACTCGCAATGGTTATTTCCCTTTATTGAATTAATGTTTTTAAGTAGAGACATGAGACAAAACCACTGAGAGAAGTTTAATTCCCAAGATTCTAAATTTACAGACTGTCATGTAAAAGCTCAACAATAATAATAAAGTAACCACTTGTTATTTTTGTACCTTGGTCAAGACTTCATGCAGCAAGCATAAAATGCTTGCTTTATGCTAAACAACTCTATTATTCTCCTCTTTTTCTATCAATGCTAAGTAACACAGAAATACTATTTATTCCACTTTTAATATTGTTAAGATCTATTCACATGAACAATGCATAAGACACATTTCTTACTTTATATTATATATTGTACCATTCTTTTATTGTATAAATAAGATATGAATTTCCATGTATATTCAATTATGAAAAAAGGAGTACCTTAATCCAGGAGATTTCTGAACCTTAGATTCATCATAGCATCTAAAATGCATATATTTCCAGGAAATATTATATAATGGAGAGTTTCTATGACAATAGTACTGCGTCATATGGGCAGAAAATAGTATTTACAAAGAAAGATAATCTCTTAAAGAAGGAGAAAAGTTCTAGTATGATTACTAGACCATAGAAATGTGAGTAGTGGGCATGGATAATGGCTGTCAATATTGAAGTGGTATTTTCTGGCTTGTACGATCAGAATACTGGTTCTTGATAAATTCCATCTCTAGGCTATGTTTTGTAGAGTATAGGCCACAACAAGTTGATTATATGTTCTATGGATTCGCTCGCACCTTAATTTTGACAGTTTTTACACACAATTTTTTTTTTAATTTCCTCGCTCGCTCATAAAAATTAGGTCTAACCGCTATATAAAGCAAATGAATAAAGACTTTTTAAAAAAAAATTTCTTCGCTCGCTCGCCCCATTTTTCCCCCAGAAAAATCCATAGAACATATGATCAACTTGTTGTGGCCATAGTGAGAAAATTTATTCATTAGCTCCTAAATAGACAAAAAAGAGTTCAAGATCTAAATTGATTTGAAAGGAATAAATTGGTACAAATAAAAAAACAAGCTAATATTCTGTTCAGATTAATTAAGTAAAAACACAATGTTGTAGCAATACCAAGGCACTCCAATGCACATGTCTTCAGGTAACCTTGACCAAAGACCCCCTCCTGGAATATTTCTCACTGTAATTCTCTCTCTCACTCTCTCTCTGGCTACATCTCAGCAGCGCTTGTTTAATAAAGTCAAACAAAGTCTTTCACAACCTACATAACTATTTCATTTAAATTTGATGCACTTCTAGAGAGGACAAATCTAAATTAAGTCAATGCCTTAAAATATCAGGGTCAATGAAAAATTTCTACAATGATGTAATGTCCATTGTTGTATAAGGATGGGGTGGTAAAAATGGTGGAAAGACACCCCCCCCCCCCCCTGAAATTTCAAAATACTAATGTTGAAAAAGTAAATTTAAACAAAAGTAATACTTTTATATGTGGACCCCTTTGAATCCCAAAATGTTTAAATACTTTTGGGTTGGTGGATCAAATCTCAGAAACAAATAGGTCTGGACCAGCCTTTGTTCACATAATATCATCTTGTGAAAATTGATAGAATTTTTACATATCTGTTCAAAACAAATCAGTGAGACTTCACAGCTAATCAAAGCACCGATAGCGCTGTCAGACATGGGGTTTTGGTAGAGTATACGGCTGTATACAACTCAAGGAAGCGATACAAGAGACCTTTACCTTACATAAACTAGATAAGATATACACGTGTTTCTTATAGTCTGCTTGTTAACGCGTAATGCGGACTATATTAGTTGCAGTGGTAATTATCCTTTTATGTGCGCGCGCACAACTGAATGTAATCGTCCGCGACAAATTTTGATGTGGATTTGCCACAGTCCACTACTAAACATATGGAAACCCCATGTAAAAATCAAATCTAAAATAAGTCAATGCCTTTAAATATCGGTCAATGATAAATTTCTATAATGATGTAATGTCCCTTGTTGTTCAAGGATGATGTGAAAACAAATCAGTTAGACTTCACAGCTGACATGAACCAATACAGGAAAATAAGCATGTGATAGATGGCAAGTACAAGTTACCTTGTGATGACCACTTTGTGGATTATATTTCCTTGTTATTTTTATTGACGTAAACAAAACATCGCTGGAAACATTAACCCTTTGCTGCACAGTGGAATTTATGATAAATGAAGCACCAATAATAAGAACTGTTAGAAGCTTTTGATACTGTATGGAATTAATTGATACATAGATAAATCAAGGACAGACACTGTACATTTTATTTATATACATATATTTAACCCCCAATTAAGGCACTGCTAATTTCCATGAGCAAGAAATTTACCTACAGTTGTTCCACTCCACCCAGATATAAATGGGCACTGTTAAGGATTATCTGCCTGAAGGTTATTTCAATGATCAGGGGTAATCATACAAAATTGTAAAGTCTTACTTCCATGTACATGTTCAGCTGACTTTAAACCACACTATTTTGTTTTAAATTCCACTTGAGCCTCAACTCTATTAACAAATGAACGTTCCCATGGGCCCACGGATCCACTAAAGCTATCTACCCTTATACTTTATCATCATATATCAATCATCTTTCTACAATGTTAAATCTATACCAGAGTTAGGAAAATGTCTACAATCTTTCAGACATTCTCTTATATCTTGACAGATTTCACATGCATATTTATTGTGTTGTCTTTTATTTATGAAGCTATTACTGCAACACTTTTAAAGCTAGGCAGATTTGACATTTTCTGAGAAATAACATGATGACAGCATTTTCTGTAAAATGTTTTGCATATTCTTTGAATGCGTGTTAACATGTCTATTTTTTGCAAAATTGTCAACAAAGTCTGATGGCAAAGTAATACAAATATAGAGGCTCAATTGAATGTCATAGAAATGTAGCATATTTCTGTTTTAAGTTCAAGTTTAAGGACTTTTTTGATAAATTGTCATTAAAATTTCTTCACCAAGAAGCACCAGTACAGAGCCACAACTTACGAGACCTGTTTTCTAAATATTATCAACATCAGACTTCACTTCATCGATTTCTAAGCAAAGTTCAAGTCATAAACCAAATATATGTCCGATTACAAAATAGTCATCAACTTAACCTACTAGCTCCAAGCCTAGGACTAGTACAAATTATTTCAGGCTAGTGAAATAAGTTATTTCATATAGCTTGGCTGATTGATAACTTAGACACTTTACCACAAAATTGGGCTAGTTGTCAAGAAAATTAAAGGTGATGACTGCAAAATAGCTTAGAGCACAAATGATTGCAATTCCAACAAAAACAAAATGCATGAAAAATTATGAGATCAGTTCCATATGCATGCAAATAACATAATTTAGATCACTGGTTGAACAATGCATCATACAATCTTAAATCCATGACTTCCATCCATCCATCAACGCCAGCAAAAAAAATAATTTAATTAACTCGAGATGATTTTTATCATAATATCTTTTGCACAAGTATTTTCTTTGATTAAATTTATGTCAATGGGTCAGTGTGTAACTAAGTCCACATCCATCTCTTAATTGTGCATTTAGCACAAAGCGACCATAACTTAATATAAGAAAAGAGCGAGTAACGTCCGTTTTGCACTATTACCCTTGATAAATACAGTGAAGTTCCACAATAACGCCCCTCATTGTCATTGCAAAAAAATGTATGATTTGGTCATTGGCGTAGCTTCCTATAGGCACACAAGGCACGTGCCTACACATTTTTTTGAAAATTCAAAAAAAATAAAAAGGCCAAAAATGCAAGTGTATGTAGTACTGTAGTTGTGTTAATTACGGTGTTTACTGTATGACTAAACTACAAGACTGACAAAGTGTTGTGATTTCTTTTTACATGATATAACCGGTAAATATGCTAACAAATGACCTGAAATACTCTAGAATGCAGCTACTGTGATGTATAATTTAAAAAATTTCCAGGGGAGCATGACCCCGGCCCCCCTCCTAGGTTACCTGTGCCTACACATTTATTTTGGACAAGCTATGCCCCAGTTGGTGATTTTTAAGTTCAAAATACTTAATTTGAGAAGAAAAAGGTCACTATATTAAGACTGTTCTACCATTTAGACCATTCATTTTGATGGTCATAATAGTGGAACTTTACTGCATGTAGTAAGCCAAGTCTTGCACTGACAATTAAAACAGTTGCACATTCATTTTAATACAATAAAATATATACAATGTAGTCTTACCATATTATGTCTGTATATAAAAATGTTGTGCTATTAATCCACAATTATCACAAACATAACTCTCCTTAAGGAGATGTAGGCTTCTTACAATAAATTTCTATCATTCCAAGTTGCCAACTATATATTCCTGCAAATGTGTCCAGATATGCGCTCTGCTATAACTTTGAAGAAATATTTAAGCAAAAAATAAATTTTACCCGCACCAAATTCAGGTTAAAACCAGATATATGTAATTTGATTAAATGCCTTGGATACAAATACAATAAATATAATATTACATTTAGGTTAAGAGAAATGTACTTTCACCCAAGATAAAAGTACCACTTCGGGAAACGCTTCAGTGTTTTCTAATTCCATAAAAAATCAGAAATGTCACAAAACTAGACCAAATAAATGAAGCTGAAAATTAAAGCTAGAATTCTGTTAGCATTAATGGATACAATATTAGCTATCCATCATTCAGTAACATGTGCGCCTTTACTAAGAGAATCAATTCTATAATCAAATAATAAACCAAATCAATCATTCCCTTACCATAACAATTAAACCCAAAGATGTTGAT
Organism: Mactra quadrangularis; assembly: GCA_025267735.1. Lineage (NCBI taxonomy): Eukaryota > Metazoa > Mollusca > Bivalvia > Venerida > Mactridae > Mactra > Mactra quadrangularis. Next base: position 33,961,235 of record CM046308.1, on the reverse strand, counting down.
TGATCCAAAAGTATCAAAAATTGCCTTATCAACCCAAAGATCTAAATCTAACTCAACTAAGCCAATAACAAGATTAAGTACTTTGCTTGTGGCACTTTACAAGTTGTAATAGTACCACCTGACACCTTGAACATAGACAACCAGGAAATCATGGAAGTCTAAAAGTACTGCATATATCTAAGGCCAGACTTAAAGAATAATAAGTTGCTTAGTAACATTTAGATTTTTTCACATTGCTTGCGATTCACAAATTGAAAACAGAAGTTCCTAATAGTACACCTATCTTTGTATTAGTTCATCAGACAACAGTACAAACAGTGGGTATCAATCATCGACCAGTCAAGCAACAGTCATTACAAACTACTCTAGTCAGCTGCCAATGGCTACCAACAGTGTATTTGCAAAGTTTTTTAGTAGTATTAATTGACAACTTGTTGAAAAATTCTTATAATAATTGTTTTGAGTAACAATATTTTTTATTTGGTCTAGTACAAATTCCAAGCTGTTATCTTGACCAAGCATGAAGACTAGTAGCATTCCATTACAATACATTGGTAACAGAATACATTATTCTACCCTTTCACTCCACATTTAATCACTATTCTCTATACATAATCATTAGGAAGGCATTTGAATTTTATTGTTTTAAAAGCAATGCTTTTGCCAAGAAGAAAACTGTTTAAATGATATAGTCTTCACTAAATTGTACAGGTCTTTTAGCAAGCATTCTTTGTGTGTGCTGATTTCACCAACTTTAGTAAAACAAACCTCTAGACCCAAAACCTTACTTGTTTTTCTTGAGCAAATGATTCAATCCTACTAGCTCAGTACTGTCCAGGACCATGAAGCCAACTCAAGAATGATTAATCTAAGCTATATGAACTAGTTTCACAATTAAGCTAAAACATTTAAGTGTAGTATAAATTAGTAAATCTTCACCCAGATAAAGTTTTCTTTGAAAACTCGTTATGCTATTTAATGCAAGCAAGATTATTTGTTAGGTGCAAAGAGAACATTCTACATGTATAAATAAATTGTAAAAATGAACATGATGAATTTCTTTTAAATTGAATAACGATTAAATTGTGAGAACTAGGTCTAACTAGGCCATGTTCAACATTTCACATATTGTGCAACAAAAATGTAATCAAAACAAATTTGATTAACTATCAACATGCAAACACAATTATCATGTATTTAGAATAATTTTGATTTTCATTTCATCTCACAATTGCTTTGATTAAGTAGAAATTGAATATATGGCATGTTAGACCTGAGAGCTAAAAAAGTCATGGTCTGAAGTCATTGCCCTTCTAATGAACAGTTGGAATCTAGTAAATACCTTTCTTCAATGGTGAATTGAATGCATTTATTGGATGGTCATTGAATGTCTACCTACTAGCATTATCTCGAAAAATATTTTGTCCATAATTTCTGTTAAATAAGAATCTTAGAAATATTTTTGAAGGTATTAAGGTCTTTTGAACACAGAAGTAATGGTTTAAAGCAGCTGACAATTTCATATTCCAACAGTACATTGCTACTTTTCATATTCTATATTTTATAATAAACATTAATAAATAAACTGTATGAGATTTGACAGCTAGGAAATTGCCATGATTGCTAATGAGAAAATAGAGTTCATTTTGTGGTTCCCAGCATGAAACGAGAACTCTGTAATAACAGGGAGCCAGATAGACAGAGAGACAAGATAATGAAATACAAGCGGCAGGATATTTGGAACAATTATCGTAATGGTCTCATTTGTAACTATCATCACGATTTGTACCAGAAATGATCGGCTGGGAATATACAGGAATAATATTTTTATCATATAAACGTTCTTATAACAAATAGTCTGTAATTCATTATGACAATAGTGATTTCTGAGTCCATCATTTATATGGGATAGTGAATTAAAAGGGATAATTAGAAACATGTAAACTCAGAGGGAAATCAGTGCGCTGTCTATATATTGTAATAAATTTCCTGGAACTTCATGATTATCAATTTTGTTATTATTTTAGCCAAAGTAAAATGTGTATACCGATAATAAATGAGAATGTTTGGAAAAAATGAATGCAAATGATCATGTTGTAGCGCTGGTCCATTGTTAGAACATACTCTTAGAAATGGAGAGGTATCTGGTTTGAATCCTGCCTCATGTAATATTAAGATTTTTGAGCGATATGTTTGGTTCACTTGACAACAGTGTAAATGAATATTTGCATAATTGATACCATTCTGTTGCTCCTTTAGAGATTGCATGATAAACCATTAATATAGTAAACGTTTATTACGTTAAAGGCTTTTGGTTGAATAGCACACCAGCCCAGAAATATTATAAAGCCCCAACAAGGGTATTTAGAATGACAAAAAAAACTAAAGTTCTGTGCACCTTTTCACAAAAATTCTAACGAATTTTTTTTATTGTAAGTCAATTTCATAAATTTGGCAGTTCAAAGTCAAAAGGATAATAAACTTAACTATGATATGATGTTGAGGTTGTTAGATATACCCGTATATTGCAATAAGCAGCTGCGGCAATACATACCATGATACGAATTTGGCGATGTTTTTTATTTAAATGGAAAATATTTCCCATCACAAAATGAAAATAATAATTTTTTCATTGTTCATTCAATTTAAGCTTATTTTACAAGAATTTAATGGATGGAGTGCGTTCAATCGGTTGTGCAAAACATGTTCTTAAATCAAATACTTCGGAACAAGAAGTTGTGAAACCAACAAAGCGATCAGGAGCTTGATTGCTAGGACGTTCTGCAGCTAAGGGGTGGTTGTTTCTCTCAACTTAAGGGTCTTTTTCAAGCAAAAAGTATCAAAGTCCTAAACATCCGTATAGACTTAAGTAGGCTAGATTTTATCAGTAGCTGCAGGTAAGTTATGCAACGTTTCTGATAAATACAGTGGAGGCAAAATGAATCTAAAAACCCACAATATATCGTAGTACCTATCGAGGTGCGGTGCTAGCGTATTGCAATGTATTGCAATATATCGCGATACGATTCTGGCGTATTGTGACAGCCCTACATGATATACAAAAAGTATAAAATATTCTACATAATTCTATAATATTTGGAATTGATTGGCCAAAAAACTGTAACATGAATCTTTCTTGCTCTTGATATACGATGATTTTTATTGCAAGAATTTTTGTAAAAAGTGTCACTGGAATATATATCAGCAAATATTTTAGAAAAACAACATATCTTTATGCGCTTCTTACCACAAAAAGTACATATCATAAAATAAGTAATACCAATTTATATAACATTGACTATATATACCGTACTCCATATTTGATGTTAAAAGATTTTCCCATTTATCTGTTTAAAAACAAGCAAGTCTGAACAGATGCTACAATATTAAGACTAAAATGATGGTGATCATTTATAAATCTGTTTACTCAGACTTAGCTGGGATTAAAATATATAAGTTAATGGAACTATGTACTTCATCATTTGTATAGTTTCCAAGAGTGGCAGTCACACCTATAGGAATTATAAGACCTAGAAATACTTTCCAAAAGGTTCTAACACTGGACTTTTTACTATGCCTACTGATTCTTTTTCCTGCCAATACTCGAAGGTTGGTCACTACTAAACTTATATTTATACAAAATAGCTATGCCTAGACAGTCTATTTCAAGCAAAAAAAGCTGGTTAGATGAACTGGTCATTGTAGATCCTTTGAACCAAATAAAAATGTAGGAAATTGGTGCAAAATTCAAACAAAAAGATGAAATATATATTATTTTCATGTCATGCACTTTTAGAGCTGGTATTTGTCAACTTTTGTTCTTTGACATTTTTTTGTATTTTTCTAACACTAATTATAATCCCATATTCATGGAAACATCAGAAATACTATTGTGTCATTTTGTCAGCACCTTATGACACTATCTTGTGTCTTAATAGTTCTTACATGAGGAATCTAATCAAACTAGACTTCTGTGATAATAATTAAATGCCAAAAACATAACCATCAAACTAATATTTTGTTATTTTCCTAACTCTTTTTATTATGAGATCCTGCGTGCGATGACTTTAAAAAATCAAAATGTGATGAGTTCTCATGAGGAAAAATACAATACAAAAAACCACTTCTCAGCCTGAAAAAGGCAGAAAAAACCATAGTCTTCATTTGTTCAACTTTAAATTGCTTATGTTCTTAGACTAGTAAATGGACAGACAGGTGGGTAAACAAAACTTAGTTTAAGTATTATTTGAATTCTGTAGAGCCAGAATCGTATTGCAATATATTGCAATACACTAGCACAGTAAGGCTAGCACAGTATCTCAATACATACCATGATACATATTGCTTTGTTATCCTAAGACACAGCTGCATAATCTTTCTGTCATAAACAGCTTACTCAGCTGGTCAGTATTTAAGTATGTTATAGGGCTAATGTATGAAAAGGGCCTTAACAAACTGTGGGGAAAACAGAGTGCATTTTTGGAGTTATGGGAAAAGATTTTTCCTTTTAAAGCAATTTCTAAGATAACAGTGCATGATTTTAATGACATATGCGAAGGAAAGAATTTTTTTAAAGAAATGGTTATAAAACATCGGTAAATATGGGTACATTAAATTCATACCACGGTATGTATTGCCACAGCTGCCTGTTGTAATATACGGGTATATGGGTATATCGTGACAGCCCTATATAATACATTCAAGTACACTTTTATTGACTTACAAATATTAATTTCATTGACTTACAAACAATGCCATAGAGAGATAAATTGACATAAAACAATTCAATAGAGACACTTGTATAAGAGGAAGGGTAGCTATGTAACTAATTAGCACACTAATTGTCATTCACCAGATTGCTACAGAGAGTTGAATATTAAATCATAATTTACATCACAACCAACCATATGTGCACAGAATTGAATTACACATCCTTTGAGAACTGTGATAACCCTATCTCATTATTGTAGCTTCAATTAACTTCGTTTATTAAGTAATTAATCATTTGCAATTACATAATTTTTAAAAATCAAGTTGCAAGACATATTGGAGCGTTCAATATTTTATTAAAAATGTTTAGTTTAAAATAAGCATGATAACAGAATAGAAGAGAACTGATTCTGATCTTTATGATAAGTAATAAGAACATAATCATTTTACATATGATGTTATATATAAGAAATAATCATAGTAACACAAAGTAATGGCCAGAATTACAAACAATCCTTCATATAGATTGAATTGTGGTCACAAAAATATATTCATACAGTTTGTGAAAATTGGCGATTGTCTAAATATAGATTAAATATCATTTGCATACAGGTTCATTAAATCATTTAAAAGAAGTACACTGTCCTCCAAAGGTTCCTTCACACAATCACAGTTTACATTGGACTGAATAGAATTCCAAACAATTGTACAAGCACTTTATTGTTAAATCACTTAAAACTTTGCTTTTTGAAATCAATACATCTTTTTTATGAATATGAAATAACAAAATATCTCAAACTTGGTATTGGCTCATTGAGATACATTGACCTTAGTTTCAGAGGCTAGATAACTTTTGCTGCAACTCAAAAAATAAAATGTACCAATAGAAAAAAAATCATTGCATGAATAATAAATAAAATTAATAATGATATAATAATTATGCAAATTTGAACCAGGGAATTGTAACAACCTAATTAATTGCACTGTGAAGAAACTTTTGGAGGGCAGTGTATAGTAACAGGACACTGTAATTATTGAACTGTTGTAGGTCAAATATTATAATTTGCACTGTAAGGTAAATCTTACAGTTAATAAGCAAATGGGAAGCAGTTAAAAATCTGTCTAAAAGTTCAAGATTTTTGCCTTAAGCAAGATGTTATTTTTTCTGAAAATTCATAAACAATAATTTGAAATCACATGTTATTAATATACATTTCTTTTAAACTTTTTTCAAGACCTTAATACATTATGCATGTATTATTTCCATACAAATGATAAAACACACAAAGCCAAAATCCAGACTGTTTACAAAATGTTTTAAAATAAAATAAACATTAAATGATGAAAAAATGATGTTTAAAGTTACCATTATGAGCCAAACAGAGAATGTAGTCTAATTCGGACGTAGAACATTATTTCCCAAGAGTAAGGTATCTTGTATTCTAATCTAATTGAAACAAAAACAAAACATTGAACATTGATTAAACTCTGAGAATGGACCAACATTATCCGCCTATGCAGCAAAAATGAACAAATTATTCAAGACACTCACCTGAGTTATGATCCTGTAAAAATTGCACAGTTCTCAAAAAGTGTGTTTAAAATTAGCTATATTGTAAAGCAAATTCCAGAACAACACCAAAGTTCATGAAGTTCTAACAGTCCAACAAATGAATAATTTTCAGATACTTCCAAAGCTAGGACAAAGTTAATAAAATTCTAAGGACTAACAACAGAAAATAGTGTTCAGTTAATATACCAGTACTTGTTTCTTTACTAGTGTCAGTATCACATACAATGATAGCCTAGTTCCTAAAGTACTTCATCATTAAAACCTCTTTCATGTTTAACGTAAAATGTAAAGTTGTTCCATAAAAAAATCATGGTATTACTGAACGCACACCTCTTATTATTATCACAAACACATAAAAAAGAAACAGGATTACAGACAAACACTAAACAACAATGTTTTTATTTCAACTGGTTTGTCCAGGAAATCACCTATTCCCTATTTATAAGCCATTCTTGAAAAAAGGTTTTCTGAGCTTATTGTTAAATGAGCAAAAAAAAAATCAATGATGCTCTAAAATTGAACAATCAATATGCACATTTATTATATCAAATACATACATGAATTATATACAGTGCCATCCAAAGATGCTGGACAATTTGAATCTAATAATAGGCTAAACAGATTCATATTTATAAACCAATTCACAAGAATAAAAGAAACAAAGTGTCATCTGAGCAAATTTCAAAATTCCATCCATTCAAACTATACCTATTGCACAAATAAGCATCGGTATTAGTATAGATAGTAATAGATTCTAGCTGTATGCATGATCATTGATTTAATTTCATTTCTCCAATAAACTTTGAAAGGCACTGTATACACATGCCATTTTGAAAGTCAAAATGATGGATTCACTTGTAACAGCTTGAACTTAAATGTCTAATACATTATAAGCAACTCTATGATATATGACACTGATTAAAGTGACTCATTTAATATCTGTATAACTTGTTAACATTGACTTGAGATATCTTTATAACTTGTTCACATTGATCTGAGACATCTTTATAACTTGTTCACATTGACCTGAGACATCTTTATAACTTGTTCACATTGACCTGAGATATTTTAAGAACTTGTTTACATTGATCTGAGATATCTTTATAACTTGTTCACATTAACCTGAGAAATCTTAATAACTTGTTAACATTGAGACATCATCTTACATCCTAATTAAATGATGAAACCATCATATATAGAACAAATGAGCATTGAAGTTAAATACAAACAAATGTATCTAAGCACTGTAGGCATGCCACACTGATGATGTAAATTATGTCAATGAAGATGGCATGTAATATATTGAGCAAGTCTGGTTCTTGAGCAGTTAGGATAAGGTTTCTTGTTCACGACAATATGTTTTGGATGTGATTGAATTCAATTCAGAGCTGAATATCAAATGATTACCAGGCCAATGTCTCACTGCCGTGGCCAAATCTGCTTTATTTGGAACAGTGAATAACAAAAGTGAAGAAATATTTATATAAAACAAATGATGGAACAAAGTTAAATCTTTCACCACATTGTACAGTGTTCTGTGTCAGAACCTAATTAAACAGTTCTAAAATGTTTCGTTCAATGTTTCTTATAAGTGTAGAGTAATTGTCTCTAAGAACAGCTCAAACAGCTCAAGACTTCCTAAGTCCTACATTATTGTCCATACAAACATACCAAGAAATAAAACATTTAATAACTAACAAGACATGGTAAAAGTACTTAAAACCCAGTCACTGGCGCAGTTGGTAGCACGCCGGGATTTGGAATCTCGTGTCCCGAAGGGAGTACAGGTTCGAATCCCACCCGGGGAGGTTATACCCTTCCATGAAAATTTGACAATAATGTCAATTTTCCTCCATTAATAAAATATATGGAGAAGTTTCCAGCTTTGTGGAAGGGTAGGTGTGAACTGGTTTATAGACAAGGGTCCAGGAAGCTAGGTTAGGTGCTCTGGACGCTGTTAAATGACCTAAATTGTGTTGACACGGGGTTAAACCTATTAAAAAAAGTACTTAAAGAAAACTATTGTGTGACTTATAATACTATTTAAAGTCATAAATCCAATCATAGTACAATCTTCTTATGTCTTTTAGGCAGTATCGGCAAACTTAAACACAAAGTTGATTTATTTTCTTTCAAAAGTTAAGAAGTATTATAACAATAACTAGTACAGAAATAGCATCATCGTGATTTATCATGCATACGTATTATGTCTATTTGTAAATGCAATGAAACAAATGAGTCTTTATTAGATGCCATTACAGGACCAAAATTGTACAGTGGTATAAAGCTGTAGTTAACAAAACTCATGGATAACACTAATGCACTGGAAACTGTTAAAAAGCATCAAAACATCAGAAGGCAATTGAGACTGCCAAAATGAAAATTAATTTGAGTCAGAATTACAAATAATATTATAAAATTGCTAAGAAGATGAAATCAAATGAACTATGATTTGAATAAAAGAACATCAATCTCATGATGTCAATCAATTGAACCATTACACTCCATGAAAACTCAATTAACAATTTTCAAGACACCATTTGTCTGAAATATGATTCTCAGTGCACTTCATAATTTCATTACTTTTGAATTAAAACAATAATTGCAATAATTACTTTCAAACGTTAAAATGTCAAATATCTGGCAAGTTTTAATGTCAGCAATGAAATGAAGATTGTTTTCTTTATCTCAACTTGTTGCACAAATGAAAATTAATTTAACAGTTAATGATTTTAACAGCAGTGGTGCATACAATGAATGAAGAGGAGTCTGAAAAAATATCAGGAACAGCAACAGTAAAATACACAGACCCTCAACACAGCCAAAATGCAAAGATGGTTATAACAAGGACGACACAAACAAGTAAGCTTTCAGTACACTTCTTCTGTAAAGTCTCAAGCATCACCAGTAGGCAGACAATTGGAGAAACTGAATGTATTCAGTATTTCGGCCGAAGCCTTTATCAAGAAATTATTTCATGAATCACATAAGATTTTGAACATAGACGCCATTATCAAATAAACAATATATGGCATCTATGTTCAAAATGTAATGTGATTCATGATATAATTTCTTGATAAAGGCTTCGGCCGAAATGTTGAAAACAGAGTTTGCTATCTTTTACAAAAATACTTCTATATTCCCTTTGGAATTACATTGGACAAAATAAATGTAATTACCTAGTCAGATCAGACAACAATTTAAGATAAGTTTGTAGGAGCTCTGCACAAAAATTGACGTTTTGGTATAACTCCCCAACTGCACTTGCCATGACATTGTTGAATGTCATTCTCCTGTGTTCACAGACTAGTATGATATTTTCATAGTCTATGCCTTGAGGTTAGTCAAACAGTATATACACTATCAGATTACTTCATGTTTGGGAAGTCAAAAAAAACACTGGCTGAAATTTTTACGCCAAGTGTGTTGATGTCATATGGCATGTAAAACACATTTGGGAAATTCTGGCTTCGTACATTTGTTTCAATACTTGCTTTAACATCATCTTATCAATTGTTTGTCAATATCGAGCACAGAATCAACACAAGGCAATAATTGGTTTGGTATGCTTATAAAAGCACTGTGAATCTGACAATCTAACGTTTACTAATTTGTCGCTTCATACATGATAATTGCATGTACTTTCATGAATTCAGACATTATCAAATAATGCAAACTCTCAACAAACAGAATCTTCTGTAGACAGAAAATTTGAATTAACTATATTTTCTATTTCAGTTTCATTTGAACCACGACCAAATTAGATTTTTAAAGCCATATAAAAAGATATGTTCTGTGTCTTATAAAGGTTATAGAGGAGATAAAATGTCACAGTCATTTATAATGCTTGTTCAGAGGTTTCTTCAGGAAAATGTTTACAACTATCTCAATAGCTACTTCCTTCTGTGAGGTGTTTAGACTGTTTTAACATTATTATGAACATTTCAGAGACTAAACTTCTAAGATATACTTATAGCAAGCACGTTTAGCCTAAAGATTTAACAATTTTGTCCTTGTTTTAACGTACTAGTCTCATTCTAAATAATGTTGGTCAATAGATTCTTTAACATACATATTTTTCAGTTCGTTCGTCTTTATATTTCAATTTCAAACTACCCAAACCATTCAAGAACAAGTACTAACAACTTTCATTTCATCTCTTGTTTTCAGAAATAAGTAAAACTAAATGAGTTTATTCTGCCATTTCCAATTTTCGAAACACTTGGACGCTTATTGATTTAGCATTGCCTTTACATAAATGTACTCTATAGATATTAAACTTTCAATTAACAAAAGATATAGTTTGAGCGGCGTTCTTGTGTGGGTGTAAATTGAAAACACCACGCCAAAATGAATCATTTAATTGGAACAAGAATTAATTCTCCATGTCAATTAAAGAAAGCAGGGTTATGTCTAAGTACAAGTCTGGTATTAATATTCTAAGAAACACAAAAGTTAACGTAAACTGGCATAAAGCTTTCACATAACAACCCAATATTCAATGATTTATCCTTAATAAATAAATAGTTTCCTGTAAGTTTATCCCATAATATCATAAAAAATCTAGAAAGGTACCATAGTGCAAGAAAGAAACATATTGTACTGATAGGCCGATACTTAATGTGCATTCTTAATTGTATGATAAATCATTTCCTCCTTCACGGTTGGATAAAGTTGGCAAAGTCAAAGAGATTCGTAATCACCAACCCTTAGAAATTTCAAACTAAATACAAAAAAGACGTATAGCAATATGTCTTTATAATTATATGTCCGTACCAAAACTTTCTTCATCACAGAAATCTTTCAATTTGAAATATACAAGATGAAATGTTGCAAATCAATCTGATCAAAACCCGATCTAAAATTTTCCGCTCGCATACTTGCTAATTTAGATCTGGCCTTTTTCAAACGAGATCACGTTCAGGCGACCTTTTCTCGTCATAATATTCATGACGAAATTGTTATGATACGTAACTTGTTTACATCATCTACGTCACGCAATTTGAAATGAACCGCCCATTCGCAGACTGTGAATAATACCGCTGTTAAATTAGCATGCAAAACTTGGTCTAAAAATAGAAATTACGAAATCAAAATGTGATTAATAGTGTTTTCGTCTAGATGAAAGCTACGCATTGATTGGTCGAAACAAAGTTCATCTCGACGTGACCTTCCACGGAGAAAGTAGTGATCCTGTACGACAACGCTCTACACGATATCTGTTTACGGAGATTGGTTGCAAATAAGATTCAAGTAACAGTTCAATGTTCAAGATCCGCTAATGAAGAAAGAAGATAAGGATAAAATAGGAACAAATGTTAAATGTTGTACTATATAAACATGTGTCTTTTATCTGTTAATAATATACATTATTAAAAAGCTACTCTTTTTTAATCAAAATGTTTATAAGCAAACTAATGAAATACAATATAAACACCATCTAATAATTTAATGATGTTGATACATGTCTATCAAAAACTCATTAACAGCTTTCATTTGTAAGTTATAGAAAACACTAAAGGTAAAGAAGTATCATAGTGATAAGACCAATAATAAACAGGTGATTTAACATTGCTGTACACTCTTGGTACTATCAGAAAATGCCAATGTTTAAAGACATCGGAAGCATTAGTGGTGTACTTTATCAGGTCTAAGAGCCAAACTGGCAAATACTAATATTGTATTATGTTTTGAGGCATTGCATACTTAACTTGAATATCACAGTATATAAATGTCATATGTCGTGCTCATTAATACCGGAAATGACACAAAAGATGCATCATTATTCTTTATGTCTATAGATGGCATGACACTGAAAAGGATGCATGCATGAGCTACATTTCAAATAGTTAAAAGTGTATCATGAGAGCAAATCTAGATGAAAAGAATGAGTACTTACTAATAGGATAAAAATTTACCGAAAATGTAGCATGAATGAAATAACGTTCATAGTATTTGTAAACAATTTCAATACCTAACCTGATAAATTGAATGAGCTTCTAAAGCTAAATAAAACTAACAAATAGTTAGAAAACAATTTAAGATGTACGTTGTATCATCACGATAACAGTACTGTATGAGTGGTATGGCTTTTATATAGAACATCACAGAGAAAAAGCAAAATTGTCCTACGTTCAGTATATTCAACCAGCATATCAAACGCATAGAAGTGCACGTGGTTAAACTGTCATATTTCTGAACAAAGGGAAGCAGACGAATGGTTGATTAGCTATATGGAAGTCAAGACATTTTCTCTTGATTCTAAAGTCGTAGGAAATTACATCACGAGGATAATTATAAGTCTTGTCTAATAACTGGATGTCTGAGTGGCATAATCATAAGAAATCATAAACACATATGACAAATATAATATATGATAGGGATGAAGAAAATGGTATTAACAGAATTGACTGAGAAAAAAAGTACAGACAATGACTGGTAAGGTCCAACACCGGACATCCACTAATTTCGTAGGCAGTATTATACTTCCAAACCACTTCTACGATACAACAAAATGATAGGCTTCATTATATAATTTACCATACAAGTGAAACAAATTGAATAATGGAAAACACATTATCTTAGAACAAAATACTTGACATCAAGTGTTCAATTTCAACGTTCTGAAAACTAAAAACTACATTTTTTTTAAAAAAGCAACTAGAATACAGAACCATTGACACCAGAAAAGGTATAATTTCTTTCTGAAATTCGAGTTGTCTGTATCTTAAAAGCTATCAAGTGATAAATGTCAATTTCATCTGATCGTTAGCTCCTGTGCCATATTTTCCATCAAACAAATCAATTCATTGCCTCATATTTGGGCCAATCATTAGATCTCTTAAATTCTATATAACATGAAAGTATTACATTCCGGTTTGCTGCACTCCATTTATCAATGCTGTTTCTAAAGCAATCTCGAGTTTTGTCCTAGTTTCGTCTAAATATTAATGCATGTTTAGAGAAAATGTAATGGATAAATAGCCTTTGCACGTTCAGGATTACATGGGAATATTAAACACACATGATTAAAATGCATCAGATAACTTGAGAGTATCCAATATTATTCCGTAACGGTTATACATTACATGTACAGGAAACATTGATACAGTTCAAACGGTCACGATTCTGTATTGACTGTTCGGTTATTGGCCACAATAAAAAAAGTTTCATTCTGGCTGCCAAAATGTCAAACAATATGTCTTCTCAAATGTCAGGACAATGCTTCACAGTAGAACTTAATAAAACTTGTGATTGCAAGTCAATTAATCACCTGACTGCGTGAAACAATCAATATTACGTGGTAATACATTATGAAGAAAATATATCACGATAAATATCAAGATAAATATGTTTCAGTGTGATAGAAACAAATGTAGATGAAAATCCTCTTAATACATTATATTTTAATACAATTACTTTATATACAATATGAACATAATACAGGTAAAGTCACTTTTAAACAAAGAGGTAAAAAAGAAAACGTATGTAATGGTGTGATTCTTAACATAAAAAATTATACACAGAATAAGGGCCATCTAAACTAGCTAGACAGATTGTTTTAAAAATGGCATGGACAGTTCTAATAGTTGATTCATTACATATTAGAATTTATTACTACCTTATAGATACATGTATAGCAATTGTTAAAATGAACATAATATGATAGAAGTACTGTCAACCTCAAAATGAAATAAGAATGCTAAGATACGGTCTAAGTTATTTTTAAAACAACCAGAACTGTAAATCAAAATATATTTATTCAGCTAGAACATAAATCTTATCTGTTGGCTAAATTAAGACGTTAATATTTTCGAAGTTATATCATAATTTTCTTCTTAGCTGACTGTATTCGTCATAAACTAAACATCTATAAGAAAGATTCATGAATATTTACAAGAATGAATAATAGCACCAGCTTATGAATGTGAAATAAAGATGTACAAGAGTTAAAGTAAACAAACATTATTTCTATATCAAGTTACAGACGTCATTCTACTGAAAACAACAAACCTCATAACAATAAAAGCCGCTGGGAAATGTAATGTTTATGATAAACATAGGCTTTGCATGTAAAAGTTTGAGATATACCAAAAGCGTATATAGCAAGTACATGTATAATCTCACGGTGTCTGAAAACAATAACTAAAAAAAAAACTAATATTATACATAATCATCTAAAGGTATTTAAAACTGCATGACCATGTTTATGCAATCTAATGTTTATAACTACAGGAGTTGTATACAATCTGCTTCGATATTGTCCTCATTTTAAGAAAACGTCAAGATACATAAGGCAGAAAATTACACTTTTTGCTAAATGTATTCCAGTTGGTTTTTTACAAAATATTTTCAAGACATTATTTCAAAACCAGATTAAAATAACAAACCTACAAAAAAAACACTAAAATCCCAGCAACAGACATCGAATCTAATGAACAGATATAAACAATAACTACAACAAATAAACTATTTGACATTTTTGACGGAACATCTCAAACACTGAAAGATTTTGATTATACATCATAATGAAACACATGTCTTTGTAGAAAGTCAAACAGAAACAATTGAGAAATTGTAAAATGCAAATATTTATTTATTTATTTATTACGTTTTTTATTTACCAAAGACAAATAGAAATTCCAAAGCCATATGAAATATTTTCTGCGTCTAAAGAAAGCTGAGTGGAGATCAAATGTCTTGCCTATTATTAAATCCCGTGTAGTTGTTTCGCACAAGTAGTGGACATCCAAGTCAATATCAGTTCCTGGAAACTATCCATTTACTACATTTAGACTTAAACACGATACAGAAAGGCACGACACTTTAGCACCTGCTCAGTCATAGACTGATTGATATAATCTTCTTTGATAATATTCTTATGAACACAAAGCATACATTGGTATAAAACGGTAGTATATTAACCAATTATAAATTATGATGGTTTATTACAAATAGGTAAATAGCTTCCTTTGGATTAATCCCATAGTATCATAAAAAACTGGAAACATACCACATTCCAGAAACTTATCCAAATCGTTCAATAAAGAGGCACTGATACAAATTGTAAACGTTTTTATCATACTGAAATCCATTTTCTTTTACAAAGGCGGATCAAGATGTAGTAGTCGGTGAATCCCTTCGGTAAAATTTAAACAGATATCAGAACAACTTAATGAAATTGGCACAAAACAAAATAAAATTTTAAATGATATATTAGGGGTCGAAACCTTTCCGCAAGCAGATATCACTTATCAAATGTTCTTAAAGCATTTATAAAAAAAATGCAAATGAGACTACGATTATATACTTGCGTTCGGTATCTATCTTAGAAAAACATCATACCACAAGATACATGTAAAAAACAAAAGTTAAGTACAATACTTTACTAAACATGTGTCTCATATTTATTAATAATGTACGTAATTAAAACACTACCCTCATTTGATAAAATGTTTATAAACAAACTAATGAAATCAAATATAAACACCACCTAGCAATATGATGATGCTGATAAATGCCTATCAAAAACTCATTAACACCTGTATCATAAATAATGCTCTTAGGTATAGGTAACATATTTTAAACAACTTGTCACGTGGTCAAAAGGTCATGACTTAACCAACAAGACTGGCTTCAAGATAACTTCAAATGTGTTACAGACACGTTTTAAGCTTTGTAACTTTGTGTCAAGAATCTGTAAAGTGATGTATCCTTTATGTACAGATAATTAGATAACCAAACGCTTTAAATAACGATGTAGCTTTTACAACAACAAAAATGGTTTCTGTGCAAAATTCAGATTATCAGTGCATAGCCCTAGTGATTATTGCTACATCATCAAGCATATTCGACACATAATTTAAAATATATAATAGCTGCTGCAAGTGCAACTAAAATAAACAAAATTAACATAGTCTATTACGACAGAAGTAAAAGCTTTTTAATTGTTTCATGACATAGTTGCAACAATGCTGTCCGACTGAAGCACGAAAAGTTAAATGTCAAAACTTAGACCTTCGGTCGTAACGTAAATGTACAAGTGATTTGTATAACGCACATAGAGTACAAATTCCTTTCACATTAGCAAATGTTTAAATTATTATGACTCTTTCTTAGAGAACTATCGAACTTACAACCCATATCAACTGATAAATGTCAATTTAATCTGATGGTTTGTCTTTTCAGCCTACATTTCCCTAAACAAGTTGATAAATTGATTTATGAGTGACACACATTAGATCAGGTGTTTTTATCCAACATGGAGTTGTTTGAATTTAAAACAGTTTACCAAAACAATAAACACGCGTGATTCAACTGTTGTCTGATACTTAATACCAATACCAATACTGTATACTCTAATATTTGTAAACTGCTTTAGTTCAAAGGGGGATAAATCAGAAGTGACTGTTATATATGACCACAGCAAATTTTCTATATTCAAGATGAATGTAATATATACAGTACTCACTCAGGATATGATGCTCTGAATTGTACTAGAGCAAAATCAGAAAAACGAACATTCTAAAAGACACAATAGACACTGAACACATGTATATAAATTGTTTTCAAATAGTTAACTTTAGAATGTATTTAATATCTATTTCTCCCATACTGTTTTCGTATAAAATATTAAGCAATCATCGGAATATTAGATGACTATAAAAATTTTGATTTTCAGGACAAAATAAATATATTGTTTTACGTATTTTATGCTAGTGAATTAGCATCATGGTAGAGCAAAGAATTTTAGTATAACAAAATCATGCCCTCATATATTACAAGTTCATACGGGACGTCAACGATTATATAAAAAATGTAATAAAGTATATATGGTGTTTATACTACTCCAACTTCGAAGAATTTATTTCAACCAATGACAATATAACTATCACCAAGTTGTGTCAGAAAATAGAATAACTTATGATTATATCTCACCAGCATGCACACTAGACATTTTTATCACATTTAAGGACAAAGCTTCACAGTAGAATTTAATAAAACTAGAGATTGCAACTCAGTAAATCAACTGACTGTGTGGAACAATCAATATTACGTAATAATATATTATGTAGATAAAATGATGAAATTAACAATTAATGTTCAAGATATGAAATTATAAAGAACGTACATTTTATTTGTTAGATTGACTCCATTTTTTTTCTTCATCGATTAAAAGATAGCCTTATCATCATCATCATCAGTAATCGCCTCCCTCTCCATTAACGCGATGAAAAACTCATGTACATGCGCAGCAATTGCAAATCTTTTTTCAAATGAATGTGTTGCATCTACATCTCTTAGTAACTAAATATAGTAACAGCGAATGTCTTTAGTTGGTTGTAGAGTGAATAATCAGAGCCAACTTAAAACCCTCCTTAGTCGGTTGCTCAACAACTTGTTTAAATAGGCAATATCTGAGGATGATTGGGGCCGAATGGAAACTGTTCTTGAACACAGATTTCCTGCGTGGATGCTGGATAAGTTGCATTTGGTGGGATATTTTAAACAAACTGATGGCCGAGTAAATACGTTTGAAAACATTCGGTTAAAGTAAAGACATTAGTTTCATAGATGTTTATGTGCGAAAAAAATTGTAAACGAAAACCTTCTATGGTAGAAACCTATTAACACGTGTTGAATTTTAACATTAGATCATTCTTAAAGACAGACAATTACCCTTGGTCATGCAAATCTCCATGGTAGCGAAATAGTTGAATTTATTAGTAGATAATATGACACTAATTCATTCCTTAAGAATGCTACTGACAATTTACAATTATACTTCATTATGAATCTTATAAATCTCGATATGTTCATTTAAAATTTATTCATAGATGATCTTGGCATAAACTAACTAAAAACATATTAACTTTGATAAACCCTATAATCATTATTTTGCAGCAATTTTGAAGCTATTAAAACTGCAAAGAGATACTAGCCTGAAATTATAAAAAAGGCCATGAAATGCAAACGACTTTTAAAAAAATTTATTAAAGCTTGTAAGACATCTGAAATAAAAGTTTGAAATATGATGCATAGAAATCCATTAGAAATCAAATTTGTATCAATTGTCATGGAAATGTCAATTCAAAGCGAATATCCCGAGGCTTACTATATTCAGCCTCAACTAACTTTGAAAAATGAATCATGAATAATATTTCCAGCTTATGAAAGTAAAATGAAGCAGTATAAGTGTTTGTATAATCAAAAACCATATTTCTCATTCAAAGATGCAGACGTCACTAAAAATATTTCCAGAGATATTGCAGCTAATTAGCATAAATTTGTGTTATAAATGTCACATGTATGCATGGCTGGGAAGATGTTATGGTTAAATTATGGAAAACAATATTCTTGCAAATATTACCCCCAAGTAAACAAGACTAAACAAGTCTAGTATTTGTTATGTATATGTTGATGGAAAAGCCATTTACCTACACTTTGTAATGCAAACATAAGCATACAAAAAGATAGATGTCATTTAAAAAAACGATTTCTTTATTAAAGATTGTTTCTGACATTGTTAATGATATGAACTAGATAAAATGTATGACAAGGCTCTTCTCATTATTTGTGAAGTATTCTCTCAAAATCCAAATTTTCAGATCTACATCAAATTAAATTATATTTTATTTTTAAGATGCATCCAAGATGAAAATAACATCACCACAGCTTCGAACCCTCAGTGCCTCTTCAAACACGATCAATATACAATTCATTGAATACTAGAATAAAATCTTCCGCGAAACACTTAAATACCAGATATTAATTTTCTTAAATTAAAAAATAAACACATTTTACACAATAATCTTAAATACTGGAAAAATGATAATGAAATTAACGCATGTCTTTGAATAAAACCTATACAAATAGCACTGTTAAGTTTAATGTAAAGTAGGTCATTCAAACATTCCACTGAGAATACTTTCTAACATGCAGATACATAACCGGTTAGTGAAGATAGTAGTCACTAACTTGATTTCAGATACAATTTCTATGTACATATAATAAGGAACCTTGTTGTACCTTTTTACGTGAGATTATACATAAGTTTGACTTTGGGGTCATTCACTTTGATCATCCAATGTTTCGACGTTCAACAGGTTTGGTCAAAACTAATGCAGTAGTGAAATTTTCATGTAAGAACTTTATATCTATAGAGAAGGAATTTTAGGTCCCAATCAATTTATGAAAAAATGGGTTTTAAACCTTAAGTACATGGGAGCTTATATTTTATGTGATTGAATTTCCATACAGAGTGGAAAAGTAATGATAAAATGGGGAAAATATATTATCATTGTCATGAATATTGACAATTTTAGAGATTTATTTTTACCCATCTGTAAACAAAACTATAAATTTCGCTATAAAACAGCTAGAGTACATTACACTTGACATCAAAAAGATACTATTTCTCCGTAGGGAATTTTCTTTTGCTTGAAAAATATCAACTGATTTATGTCAATTTGATCTAATGGGTCTGTTTCAATACCCAATATTTTCTCTAAAAAATAAACTAAATTGCTTAAATCTGACACGCATAAATCTCCTTTTCGATTTCCATCACGAATTGCCATGTTCTGTTTTATCCGAGTTATCATATTCCTTTTTTTAAGTTATCAAGACTAAATGTAGGTCGTTGGTAGTATTGGTTGGAAAAATTATTCATTTATAACATAAAAATGTTGTGATCCCTTGTGATATCGGGATAACATTTGAATATTTATTACATAATTAATTTGTTATACGTATGATTTGATTGCTAAATAGGGAACAAATGTCAAAATTCAATTAGGAACGTCAACAATAAAAGCTGACACATCGACAAATAAGGAATTAAATAGAATTACAAAACAAAACCAACGACCATGTGTGTAATAAATATGCATCTTTCAATTCGGTCTTTGACCAAGCCTTTATTGTAATTGTCTAATACTAAGAACATACAATTAACCTATATTCAGAGTCACCTTGGAAACATAATTGTTAAATAAATACATAAATAAATAATATTGCACGTAAAATGCAGATGTATAAAAGCTTGTACAAACATAAACAATACTTCTTATTCCAAGACGTAGATGACGTGATTACTTTGGAAACAAATTATATTGACGTTCGTTAAGTCAACAGGAAAGCACTATAAATACTTTTTCAAGAGAAATTGCCAATGTTTAGCAATAATTTGTCTCGTAAATGTCACTTAAATAAAATCCCGAGGTGATGCTGTTATCGTAAACAAAGACATTGCATGTGTAAGTCCTATTACATCTGTAGTATTTTATCATAATTTTATACTAAAAGCTAGACAATTACTCTTCATCATGCAAACTTTCATAGTAACAAAAGAAATTATATGTCGCTTTAATGGGAGATAGTCTTTTCTCTTAATCTTTATGTCAACATTCTACAAATTAGGCTATAAATTACAATGATTTCATATGCTCGAATTACTGAATCTGAACTTTTATAATCATAATTATAATTTTGTGAAAAAATATGAAAAACAACGAACAACTAATTTGTTTGTATGAACGATTTTTTATATAAAATCTCCACATTCTCCTACAAAATAGTCACCATTTTAAGATATGCAGTTATACCTAATGGAACTTAAGTAATTGTATAATGACTAGAGTCATTATAAAAGGTTTCAATAGAAATATATAATATAAATATAATAATCCCTCATTATAAATATTGACGAATGTAAGAAATCCAGGAATAGGTAAGTAGATGTTTTAAATATCATAAAAATTATTAAGTAGTTTTAAACACTGTAAGTTAAAAGAATTTTACAGAAATTCAACAACCTACTGAGTTGATTGAGTCAAGAGAGTCTATCAACTTAGGTAGGCAGAAAAACATCGATTGAAATTTTCCAGTTCTTGTCAATGTAACAACAATCAAGCAAGACGATATACTACTTACAACGAATTGTAAGATTTGCGATTTCCATATTCTCTGTAAAGCACAGAAAATCTCGTATAGACTATTAATTTTCTTTTGTAAATCATTCCCAACATGTCTTTTTCCGAAATGTTTTGCAACTTCAATGCTGATAGCACTTCCAATTAATCTAAATATATCATGAAGTCTAATATGCAGAAACAATTTCATTTTAATCAAAATGATTCAAAGTAAAAAAATCATACAGCAGAGTTTCTCAGATTTCGATACTAAGAATTACTCATAGGATATATTCTAATATATTTAGAGAATTGCTTCATGTTTGGTTTTTGGTTTTTAAACAAGGTAGATTAAATAACTTGTCAAAATATAATCAGAAAAAACTTGCTATGACTTTTTGGTGCAAACGATCATGGTGACGCAATAGTGCAGAATGGTATCATAAATGATACAGATGAAGTAAACCACCTTAAATGAAAATGGTAGCATCGCTGATGAAAAGATGGCAATGCTGCAATGGAAGACACAGGAAGCCGATAGGCTAATTTTTGTACTAAATTTGTCTAATTATTGACAATTCAGATATATAACTATAAAGCAACCAATGATAAATCATTGTTTTTCATTAGGGAGATGAACTCCCTTTTAAAGAAGGCTTTAAGATAAAGACAGTTGCAATAATCACTTGTTTAATGTCCAAGAACTAATCTACTTAGTTCTACTATCACTTACTATTTCTTGTTCTAGCTTTATTGATCATTGGACACAAGCAATTAAGAAAGTATCACAGACATCATAATATAGAGTTTCACGTTAATAAACTATATGATGATATAACATCTTTTTTATCTACTAGCCAGTCTTTGTAATCAAATTGATGCCTAATAAAGACGGTATATGTAACATATCAAAGCTAAAACATGTTTTAAGGAGAATACATTAAGGGGAATAGTCTTTTATTAAGATACGATACTAATTTACATAGCATTTGAGACAGACGTAGAAAGAAACTTCTATCAATTGTTTTGTTCTTGTATGACAAGGACATACAATCTTGAAACAATAATATAAAATTACGTTTGAATATGATTGACATACTGTCACACCGAGGTGAATATTCCGAGACTGGAAACTGCAGAAATATAATTAGAAGTAGACGGTACTAACAACATCGACAGAAACGACATTCCCATGTTCATTACAATATTTCATAATATTACAAGGTCTTCAAAATCGAATTCATAAATCATTATTTTGCTTCTAACATCTATGCAATTATTTGTGCCATTATTTGTATCTATTTTAGGTTTTTTAATAAAAGTATCTGCTGAAAGATTTTGTCTTTTTGACATTCTATTATAATGGTTTCTTAAAATGACAAAGTAGACATTAAAATTGCTATTTCTGGCTCTGGTAATTATGATTATGGTACAATAGACATTACGCCAAATCAAATTCCACATAATTCAACAGAAGGTTTTTTTATCATCAAGGTCAAACAAACGGTAGAATGGAAAAATTTCTCAAGTCTTAAACATAATATTATATAACTTATGAAAAAATTGATACCTACATTAGAATTATCACCTGCTATTTGTAAGGCTGAAAAGAAACGTTAAACAATACACAAACTTCTAAACGTCATTTAAATTTAATTAAAATTTGCCAAGAACTAGAAAGCGTTAAATTGTTACATACATGTATAATGATGATCTAAATTTTGTTTTATTTGGATGTGAATTTAATTACAACTATGATATATTGTTTGTCCATTTGTTCTAGACTGGTACTAAGGGGCAATATTTGAACTTTAAGAAATGAATTAACATATTCATTGCAGTTAAGAAATGATCTTAATGGAAAAACATTGCATTCTCAAGTTTATCAAACATTTAAAGACATCTTTGACGCAGGTAGATTTTCCAAAGATACTGTTGATAAGAAAACGCATAAAGCTACTACATGTACATTGACCTGATCAGAAAAAAATATAGAAGCGAGCTTATTAAATACATTTAATAAAACGAGTATGAGAAATATTCCACAGATATAAAATTGAATGTTAAACAATTAAATGCACACCAATATCATAATATGTGCATTAGTCATATATTTAATTATATTTTAACTATCAAAGAAGCAAACAAAGTATGTGGGCTATTCATTAATAATGTCTTGAATTAAAAATACAGCATTGAAAGCTTGCATGAAATAGACCTTTATGATACTTGGTTTGAAAACTTTTATACGTATGCGGTTTACTTTATCTAAGTTAATGGGAGTACGGATGATGGATATATGCAGCGGTAGATCAAATTGCTACAGTTAATGTCATTACGTTGGCACCTGAGAAACACATAGTAGCTGAGAATGTTAATAACTCTACAAGAATCATTGACGGGGGCCATATAAATCTTGAAGAATTGTTTGGTTTTATTGATGTTGATACTTTACTTATGTTGTTAAGAAATCCCAATGGAGAAATGCAATAAATCGACAAGAAATGAAATAAGTCAAGTACAATTAGCATTATATTTCTATTGTATTACCTATTTTACAAATTCGCATTTTGCTAAAACAAACAAATTATTATTTATGCATTAACGTGTAAAATATTTGGTTTTAGCATACCAAATAGTGGCATATAATTCATTGACAAAAAAGTTTTACTCTTTCAATATAGAGTTTGAACACTTACAAAGATACACATCAATATTTAAACAGATATATACCAAACTGTATCAAACAAAGTTAATTACCTGAGTAATAATAACAATATTTATAATTCCACCATCATTCACGGAAGTTTCCGATCTTAATATCCTTTATTTTCAAGTTACTATGGTGACTAAACGTTTGCATGACAAAACCGTTTCATAAGAATCACAGAAATTCACAGATCTGTCACAAGAAGACAATGTTTCACGATATGAAAATAATGTTATCGAGATGCACGTAATTTCCAATCACGTTAAAAGACTATTTCGTAGCAAAACGAATGTATTTGTGACTTGTCTCGGGATGGCAGACTTTTACAATCCAATAAATACATCGGAGAATAAAGACCTACATGTATTTAGTAATATTGGGTAAATTGTGTTAGAATAACAAAATTATGAAACTCTGGACTTTGTTATAAAGAAGAAGTATGACATACCATGCACATTCAAAATGTAAGTGCTTATAACAGTAACATACTCAGGAAAAAATAAACCTGTTTTCATGTCTAGAAAGAGACATAGTTATATACTTCATGAAATGATAGACATGAACGACTATATTATCATTTTATTGCATAATTCGCATTATTTTTGTACAAATTTCAGAGAGACTCGTGTTAGCTAATAGAAATGAGATAAGCATGTTTTAAATGACAAAGTGAGAATCTAAGAGCACTGGAATAAAATTTCTGCAGCATTCTACCGGCTGGACAAACTTCAAAGAATACATAGTAATCGTGATGAAAGAATAGTAACAAATAGGCCATATGAACACAACATAGTTCTGATGTTTTGATCAAGTTAATGTTGGTTACACTTTCGATCAAAACTTACTTTCAAAGTATTTTTGCTATTTGGTTTGTACACGGGATTGCACTTAGAGATAGAAATCGTCATATATAAATATATAGCTGCATCTGCAATTTTCTAAAATGCTGTCGCTAAAAATCAACATACACATTGACAATTACATATTTGATCAAAGGCATCAACTAAAATGATTATTACAAGCATTGAACAACTGAACAATCAGAAATAATTATATATATTAGCTATGTATTGACGCAACTAGCTATATTCACATGCAGACTAGTTAAAGATCAAATTTGACAGAAAATCAAAATGAAGAATTTTATTAAAGAAAATTGCATTAAAGGTAATTGCATTAAAACAACTCTATGACTGTCTAGTTGTACGTCGTATGGAAGTTTCCCAAAGATTGTCTCCACGATAATTTATAATAGGGACGCTGTTTGAAAGACAGTGTAAAGTTTAACTGTAAGAAATTCGTTAAATTCGACCAAATTTATCGACCCTGACTATTAATTAAAAAAAGTATGAAGTTGAAAAGGAACTTGTGTTGGTATATCTTAAGTTTAAACATTAAAAGAAAGGAACAAAAGTTACCTTTACAATATTTACTACAAATAAATGTCTTCCAAATGGACAATAATTGTTGATCATATTATATCTTTAACAAAAGAAAACAACGACAAAGATGGGAAATTGCAAAAGTCAAACACAAACATAATCATTTAAACGATAAGGAAACAAATATTAAAGAACACACGAAGCAATATAAAAGAAATATAGAAAATATATACAAAAATGAATTGTGTCAAACAAGGCATTAGAGAGATTTTTTTAAAAACAGTTTTAATAAAAAAATAATGCAAAGAAGATAAAACCAAAATAGGGTTGTACTCAAATGTAACTTACAAGTAAACAGAAACAGAAAGTAATACCATTACACAAAAAATCATTAAGGATTTGTAAAACTATCAAGATGAAATATTCTGTCGAAAATGCAAATAAATTCTGACACATACACATTATCAAATCAACTTTAGTTTTACCAAAACCATCACTGTGATAGTTCTTATGAATATACTTTATTTTCATTCATAGTGAAATAGACAACTGAATATGATTTACTGTACAATAAAATGTTTCAAACAAACTACAGGCAAATAATTTTCCGAACTATTTAAATAATTCCAAGACAAAGGATGAAATTTAAGAACATAATCATGATTCAAGAAACAAAGACAAAGTTTTTGTTCAATTTAACGAAACCAAATACATGGAAATCGTTCCTGATCAGCATGAATTTAAATCAAAGCCAAAGAATTTGACAATAGACAAGTCTAGGAAATTGGAAATGAAAATTTTTTCTCTAGCGAAAAAAACACATTTAAAAACACAACAGATTTTCTGCATTATAATAATGATCCAAATACTATAGATATATTAATCTACATTCTAAATCTTCATTGACAAAACACTTAAATACGCACATCAAACATATGTTTTATAAACAATTTATGAAAGCAATATATCAGCAATGGAAGAAATATTTTTTTGACATAACTGTATGGGTTTATCTCCATTTGACATAACTGTGTGGTTTTATCTTCATTTGACATAACTCAATGGTTTTATCTCCGATTTCACACCAGAACGTAGTGTGAATATGTGTGCCTCTCAATAACATAAGGTTATCAGTAATTTATATAAAATTACCACAATCAATATAAATCAAGTTAGTGAAAAAGAAATCTCCAGTGATGTTTGAAAAAGTAGTTTTTCTGCCTTTGGTGCTAGCGTACTTCAAATGAGACAAATAATATAATGTGAAAATCAGAACCGTTATTTTAATGAAGCATACAAATGAGTGACAATAAAAAAGATAACGTTCTACTGTTGATGAGAACATCATTCAACAATCACGATAGACAATAATGACCAAGGAAGATGCTCTTATCGAATTCCTGGTTCTAAAGACTTTCCACATTGTCCGGTCCAACTCGCGATGACGTTCTATAGTTTCTCCTAAAACCGGATAAATAGATCAATACATAAAATCATAATGAGAAACTTGTGATTCCAATTCACAGAACCTGATGACTTTGTAGAAACTTTTTTTCTCTTCTGCTCTTCTCTAAGTAAGCTAAATCTTTGACGAGAGCTTTTTACAACAAAACCGGAAAATCCAGATTTTCAAGATTGTTAATTGTCGTCCCAATAAAGCAAAGCAATTTATTCCAAAAACAATTTCCATCATTGTCTTCATTGTTTTATTTTTGTCCATAAGGAAAATGTTTGTCATTTGAAGCAAACAATGTTGTGAATTTAACCACTTAAAATAAAATATCTGAAAATACTGAACTGTATTTAGTATTAGACTAAGGAACATTAAGGAATTCTCATTTTGTTCTTAAATTAGTTCTACTACTTAACGTGGTTTGCAACTTTAACACTATTAGCTTTTCAATTTATCCATATTTTGTACAATTATAAAACATTGCAATTGTAATTTGTAATACGTTTTTTTTTCTAAACCTCAATGATTTCATGACTATTCTCCAGCTTTATAAAATGTTAAAGGATGAAGCTTTCTAAGTAAGTGGTTAAGGCAGAATTCCCATAATAGCTGCTGTCAAACTTCGGGCGATGTCGGGTCAGGTCGACAAATTACGTAAGCGGTTTTCGTCGGTGTCGTTATCAATCGATAAAGATCGGATGAACTTTTTTATTGTGTAAATGCCTCATTTTTCAAATATTATTATTATTTTTATTGTATTACCTCACAAGAATATTAATTCCCTCAATTATTTGAGAAAATAGGAAGAATTCGTGTAAAAAGTTTAAACCGGAAGTTTAAAAATCCAATTCAAATAATGGACGAAAAGATTCGTCCACTAACAGATTCGTCCCCGAACAAATTCGTAATCAATAGGTTGTTGATGATTAATGCAATTAGACCGTAAAATACCATTATTTTATCTTTAAATTGTCAATAATGGCGTTTAAAAGTAAAATATATACTGTAAAGATGTGTTTACTTCATATTATGATGGTCACTAGAGTTTTGACATTTTTTCAAAAAGGGGGTTGATGTATTAAAATGGCATTTTGTTTAGTTATCTGTGGTAAAAGTTTTTGTTCTTTGTTTTATTCATTGCCATATGGTTTAAGGTAAATTATTAAATGTGTAACTAGGAGTGCAGAAACTGTTTTCATAGTCAAAAAAATAAGGATACGGACTTGTAGTTTTTATAGCTGGTGAAAATCGTCACATTTTCTGTTGGGTCTCCCTATTATTAACTTGGTATGTGTGTAAAAATACCAAGGTAAAGTTATTAAAGTTGATGTATTTGCATTCATTAAAGTATTGTGAATTTTATCAAACAAAATTTATGAAAATAATTTGATTATTTAATTCAATTTTACATTTTAAAGACATATACCCCTTTAAATTTATAGTGTGATTCTTACTTATAACTCAATTTTCAAAAAAATGTTATAAAAAATTTATTTGACGGTAAAAATTGAAAATATTTTGCCAGTGAATCTAGGTTGTGATCCTGATTATAAAGAAAGTAGCAAAAGTCTTATTCCTTGATATGTGTATTATGGGTATTCTACCTTAAGTCCAATGTCCAAGAACTAAGCCTATAACCGCCTTATCAATTACAACGTTTCACTGCAAATTGATTCTGGGACAAAACCAATTAAGGAAGTATCATAGACGGTATATAGACTTTCAGATTAATGAACTATAGTGTGGTTAATACCTCATTAATTTGATACACGAACGATACTTGGTAATTAAATTGATATTTTATAAGGACAGACATAGGATCTTAGCAAAGCAAACTATGATCCAATAGAGATAAAAGGTGAAAGGTAGTCACAACGAAGTATTTAGTCACCATTATACCCAAGAATATATAACTGAAATGAAATATTTTCTATCAATTTGAAAAGGAACCTCAAAACAATCTTTATAATAAACAAATGTACTAAAACTAGATTATGATTGACATAACAATTAGGCAACTAGATATAAAAACATCAAAACAAGGATCACAATGGAAATTCAAGGACAAAATGGAAATAAGAGTGTCTCTTTTTGTGTTGTTATTATTGGCGTTGGTGAGAGTACTAGTATCATAGACAATAATTTTATTTTATATATTTTTTTAATTTATATGGTTTAATTTCTTGTACCATTGTATGTATAATATGATGAAATAAATCAATCTATCTATCTAAACAGGATGCTTTATTTTGGCTTCCTTTTGTTGAATAACACTAACTTTTGAAAGTTTTAGTCAAGTGCAAGTTCATCGATCTACAATACAGCAGTATTATTACTACTACGACCTACGGTGAGATATATTGTTATGCTCCGACAGACCTCGTATAAGTCAGGGTTTTTCTAACATAGTTGTTATTACTATTATTATCAAACACAAATCACACTGCCATACAGTAAGCAATATAAGATATTGATATGTAACAAAAAGGTACACAAGCAATTACATTTGAAAACTTTATTCCTTTGCAAAATTTCGCATGCAGTTTTGACTTTACATTTAAAGTCGTTGTAAGGACTCATGGTAGAACAGAATAGCAGTAATACATGTTATAAAGAAGTTTATTATCAATCAATACTATTCTATAAGAATTTACATTATTTCAGCATAAACTATCCAATAGATGCATGTACTAATTACAAATGAGATAAACAAATATTGTAAAATACAAATCCCTGTCAAATGCAAACATTTTACCTGTGAATGTAATTAACACATGTATTAATAATACCAATAACAGCCTTAATACGTCCAGAGTAAATTATGTGTCTATAATAGCAAATATTTAAGTATCCACAAAAACACAGAACAATGAAAACAATGCCACACACATCATTTACTAAACCATTTGCTGTAGATGTTCAAGAAACTTCATTTAACACAATGTTACATATTTAAACTAAACGGATCTTTCAACTGCCTCAGTAAAGTTGGCTTCCAGCATTCAATAAATATTTCAGGCCTTGTCAAGAATGATAATTGAATTGTATAAGCACTCTGGATAAACGACATATTTTTAGAAATCCGTATCTATCCTGCAGAGATAGATACACAATTTAACCAAGAAACTGCTCATCTAAATTACCATTACATTTATTTTGTAATACATCAAGCAACACAGCAAGTTTCATGTTAACAGCCTGATAATCATAAAAACAATATGATATACTTAAAAATAATTTTGGTACAGTTGTCAGCCAGTCTTAAATCTGCTGGGTGTTCTATCATATGGAAGTAAATTACGATGAATCATAGTCGGACAAATATAAGTAACATATCCATACATTTACCAAGTTTCGTGCTCTAAGTTACTTAGGGTTTTCTTATACCAGTCAAACAGTTAAATCAAGACTACGTTTGAATAAAATCAATATGGAAAATGACATAATGTGACCTGGATCACCGTCTTAGTCAAGTTAACATAATCATACAATCATTCATCCACTGACAAATATGACTGACAAAAATAACGATATCCAAATAGAACTGTCATATTCACAAACGCTATAGAATAGGCCCCCATTAATTGATAACAAAACATTTATGAAAAATCTATACAGAAAAGTTAATAGATGGGCACAATTCAGTGATAGTCTATTTTATACATCATACGAAAGTTTCTCTGACATTGTCTCCTTAGTCAGGTGGTTAAGACCAACGACTTCAAATAGGGTTGGTTATTTCACAGGTTAAATTTGTTAGTTTAAGTTTACATCACATATTGACTTATAAGGTTTTTACTTACATTATGTTTAACATTGTGATTTGGATTTTTATTATTTAAGTTAAGTGTATCATCATAAAATGTTCTCCAAGCTCAAATAAAATCATCCATTATCAATAATAATATCTCAATATTGTTCGTTTATATTATTTAGTATTGTAATACTATGTGTTTTAAGTATGTACTCCCGGACCAGTATTAGATTAACATAGATTTATTTCGGTATTAGGTAATACTGTTATACATAATAGCACAATTTTTATAATCTGACAAAGCATGAGTGTAAAATATAGTTCTAATTACTAACACACAATGAATTAAAACGGAACATTTAAAAAACGCATTTGAATTTAGTACCATAACATGCTTCCCGATACCAAGGATAACACAAAAAGAATTAGTCTGTATTTCCATAGTATAATGCGCAATATGATTTGAAATATCCATTATGAAATAATAAATACGATATAGAAAATAAAACAACGAACAGAGGGAAGATATATTCATTACAAACTTAAATCAGAAACATAAATCAGATGACCTTTAAAATGGTTAAATAATACTACTATCATTAAAATGCTTCAGCATAAATGCTTCAATTTCATTGTTACATAAAATTATTATTCCTGAAATATTTACAATAAAATATCAAATTTACATGTTGATAATAAACATGTGGAATCCCAAAGTAATTAAAACAGTCATGA
This sequence comes from Mactra quadrangularis, assembly GCA_025267735.1. Classification (NCBI taxonomy): domain Eukaryota; kingdom Metazoa; phylum Mollusca; class Bivalvia; order Venerida; family Mactridae; genus Mactra; species Mactra quadrangularis. The sequence goes on along the minus strand of CM046308.1, from coordinate 33,930,006 downwards.
AAATACAATTACTTCATGTATAATAAGAAGTCATTTTAAATTACCTTTGTTTAAGCGCAAACCACAATTATTTCTACTCTAATAATTTCACCTTGTTTGTTTTAAATATGTTGAGGACAACATTTATATTATTAGGAACACGTGTAATTTAGAGAGAAGAGCATTTAAGGAAAAGATATCTTATGCTTAGGCCAAATACCACACAAAAATGTAAGATGCATTTATAAAAAATGTTGGGATTCCAAACAAAACTGAAAATATATATATGTAAATAATTGGGCAAAAGGTTGCGTGTACAACTGAAGCATAAACTCATCCGATATGTCACAGTAACATTATCATTCCAACAAATGGTATAACAAACAAAGATTTATGATTCATTTTGAGAAACGGGCAACAAAAACATACTTTAACAGCATAATTAAATATTTCAAACACACCACAGACCCAGCCAAACTATTATTCAGCCAATAAAATAGACAACTTGACAATGTTTTAGTTTAATTGAATAAGAAAAGTTCACTGATCAACAATGATTTTCTAGCAATGATAATCATCTGGAGTTGCAAATTTGATAGCTTATTCTAGGTAAGGCATAATTATAAATAGATTCTCAATTTACATGACCTAAATAATAATCGTCATTTCCAATACTTCGATTGACATAATCTAAAATATATTTTGTAACTTCGTTATATCTAAAAGTCTAGATGGAAGCAAAAATAGAACTCATTTTGACAGAGGTTAATGGTTTTATACATCAGAGTCCACATAAGAACATCCATAAATAAGCATGAGAAAGTTACAACAATCGGTATGAATAAATATTTATGTAATATGTAAAAGTGTAGTGAATTTCTTCAACATCATACTTAAAAGTTTCATAAATGCATGACAAGAGTGACTTTTAATTATCTTAAAAAATAAAACCATAAAAAATAAATTAAATTTTGAATATTCTTATTTATGTTGTGTATTCATGTAATAGCCAAATTGTTTTGGAAGGACTTTTTAAAATCAATCTGGCATTTAAAAAATCGACTACCTCTTTCGTAAAAATTAAAACTTATAAAACATTGAAAAAATATAGTCGACGCCTCTTTCTCAGACACAATATCTACCCAAAGATGGACAATGCTTTTGTACAGACATTTCAAAGACAGCAAATCCATTTATTCCGCTGTCGAATATAATTACTATTGTGATGCATGAAAAATTTCAATTAATCATTCTAACGTCTTATGTAATGTAATGAGTTTTCCCTTTCTCTGTAATTTTGACAAGAAATGGCTTCTCTGTCTCAAACAAATGTCAAGGCAAACAAAACAATATGCTGTGAAAATAAGAACTATTATTCCAATGAAGCAAGAAAGCAGATACAATAATAGATCAATATTTGTCATTCACGAGGAAAATGTCTCATAATCACGCTGGAAAACAATAATCCAAATGATGATGATCCTTAAGACTGTAATTTACTAAGCATCGAAATATCAAAACACACCAGCATAAACAAGTTGATCAGTTATTAGATAAATTGTATATTTGGCTAAAAAACCATTAAAATCCATCACTCATGTAAACGTCCAAGTGAAGTGAGAATGTATCTAGGAGTTCCACTTATTTCGATAAACAACAAAATATTTTTTGATCGAAGGCTATTGCAAATTACTTTGAAAGTTAAAATGAAATTGCAAGTACTAGACATAACATACGTACCAGTCCCAATATTATGTTATGTTCATTTGTTCACTAATGCTTATTAAGGAAACAGTTTCGATTGTATTTATTCATCAGCCTAGTGCGCTCATTCTTTGAAAAGTGCTCTTCACAGCAGAAGTTCTCTTGATTTATTCCTGCTTTGTCATTGTCATAGAATTCAAAGAAAACATATTCTTCTATCAACAAATTACTATCGTTGTTCAGAATTCTTTCCCTGTATATTATAGGAAAAGTTTCTTTAATAAAAGCGAGTACCAGCATTTAACTTGGTATAACACGACAGGAGTAAATGGGTTAAAGATGAGCAATATAAGTCTTATTTCTCAATCGATTGCATTTTATTCTAACCCGTTATGCATCTGCAATAATCTTACAAATATAAATGAATTGTACATTGTAGTACTACATAATGTGACCAATTGATTTGACCCTGTGTTTTAATAGATAATGTTTTATAGTACATGTATCTAAAAACTCGACTAACCGTCAAGCAAATAGCATTGTTTCATTTTTAACGAAAATCAATTACATGTAGATCAAAACATTTTCATACACATGTATCTTGCTCTTGACATGGAATAAATATTGCTTAAAAACCATTTAACAAATTGAGGGATTAACCCGACGCTTATCTTTAAATTATATTCTACAAAACGAGACAGTAATGTATATCTTATCCGAAGAACTTTAATGATGTCAACTAAATTGAAGCCTACATAGTTAACATGCATTTCCTTCTCTTAAACTAAAATCATTATGATTTTCAATTATTTTACAACAATATAACTTTCATGATAATTGTACGATCAATTTTTTATCTTTTTTAATAAACGAAACAGTTAAGTCATAATTAAAATATATGTTTGAGTTTTAAAAACTTTGAGAATTTATCATTTTATTAATGTCTATGTTCGATGTTTTACTTTCAAAGCAAAACCAGTTTTATTACACGCATGAAAATATCACATGCAAACTTTTGCTTTCCATTCATTGACTTATAATTATCTAACAAAAAGCTCTTATAAAATTGTACAAAAAACGATAATCTAACTGTAAGGAAATGCAACTAAAATTAATTACCCAATCACAAAACACAGAATTTTGATAAAATTCCTTTTCCACTGGAACAAATTTCCTGTAGTCTAACGTTTCTATGGTAACAAATAATTTAACACTTTTATTAGAATAAAAAAATGTCCAAATCTGTTACATCAAAGAAATTCTTAAACTTTAACACTGTCTAAAATCTGAATAGAGTAATGCAAGAACTTTCCAATCTGGTAGAAAGGGACAAACACCCACGCTTTTAACAAATGAAGATGTGAATTGTCCTTATAATAGCAGGAATTACGGATAAAAATATCGGATAAAAATATCGAAAGAAAAATGGCATTTTCATTTCGTTGAGTGAATTGTTACAGCACTTAATAAACGACAAGCATAGGATCTCTAAATGATCCCCACAGACGCGAAGCAAGTAATTGAAGCGAAATCTGCACATCAAAACATGAATAGTGTTATTTTATATTCATTAAGCAATAAAGCCACTTAAATATTACGGCCTGGAATGTGTTAAGCAACTTGATAATCATAAAATGACGCGAATTACCAGTTTATGGCATACCTTTAATACATTTTCTGCAGAACATGTCAAAAAGTCAGATAGAAGCCAATTCAGCTAAGATAAGCAAGATTTTTATGAGAATTATATCTATACATATTACCTCAGTAGATTATATTTGTTAATCAGAACGCCATATAAAAGTGTCTACGTAAATAGATTATGTTCATCCTCTTTAGGTTTATTTTTTTGTTCAATGAAACATGTCTTTACAGTGACTTATTACAATGTAATTAAGAACGTAAAATTCATATTACTCGTCAGGAATGGGAAGATGGGTTAAATTATAAAGGTATTTTAGCTATTAATCTTAAGCGATTTTACAGATGCGAATATCTCATGAGCAGTATTAGTTCACATATATAACATAACAGGGCTCACAGTTTCTGTTTGCTATATACTTACATACGGTTACATTGGCAAGACACATCGGTCTTTAGCAGTAAGTGGTTAGCGAACTATTCTAACGCAAAGCAGGGTCATACTGCCTAATGATTTCAATACACCTGTAGAGCACAGAATATGTAAGAAATGCCATTATATTTCTAACTGTTTTATGCCATCTGTAGTTTCTATATCAAACAGTTTAAGTATCATTTAATCTTTTATTAACCTACTGTACCTTTCCTCGATTGTTGACAAGAATCATCTGACTCATACGACAGTCAGTATACGCGGTATATGCTATATCAACTTCTATTGCAATATCTTACTTTTTTCTACCTTATTATTTAATGACTTCTTATTACAAGTCAATTAGTTCTTTGAAGATAAACGATGTATCAAAGACGTCATGCAGGCTTGTAATTCATTAAGTATTATAATAACAGATTTCTTCTTTTTAAAAAAAAACTATGCTTGGTAATCAAAAGGACATCTGATATACTTTTACAAACTCCTTTGCTTTTCTTATGAAAACTAATAAAATGATATTTTCAAGTGAATAATGAGTATCTCTTTCAATTATCGTTTGTGGGTGCATTCATTAAGTTTGCTTATCAACTAAATTGAATTGGTATGAACCATGATTAAAAGACGTTAATACCTGATTATTATTGAAACATTATAACATTGTGCAGTAAATTAAGTGTTTAAAATTAAGGAAATGCAAATAACAATGTTCTAGTTATATATAAATAGTAACCTCTGACAAAACTTGAAAGATATAAAGGACAAAGTCGATATAAATGCTTTTATAAAAACACGACAAAGCCTCCCAAAAATGATACATGGCTTAGGACATTACTTCTTATTTTATCAGTGCAAAATTATGAAATAATCTGTTTATGGGCACAATATGAATTTGATTTCCATTTAAAGTATTATCATTTATTTTCTTCATACATCAGAAACAGTCTTGATACAAATGGTATATTCCAAAATGGTTCAAGCAGACTATGTAGTGCATAGTAGCAGCATAAACAATCAAGTCAGATGGGGTAGAATATTTAATAATCTTACAAAAATGGAATAAAAAATGTACAAGTTGAATTCTGGAGATCCTCTGGAGAATTCAATATCTCTCTCTTTTATAAGTTAACAAAGTCGGGATCACCCGGGAGATTTGTTTTATCAAGAGAATTATTAAGAGAGCTATCGAAAATTTTTCATTGTCTGCAATAACATTAACAAACCCGTTTCCTATTCAAGGATTCAATATTAATGTATGTTTTTATTATTATTATTATAATGGAGTTTGATAAAAGGGTCGATTGAACCATGCTACAATATTGAACCATAATCTGCAGATTCGTAAATCATCGTAACTATTTATTATAACCTATTGGAACCCTTCTGATATCAAACATTCAAAATACAAAGAAAAACAGAAAATGTCTAGACAAGATGCCTAACAAAGATGTTTTGTTTGTTGAATAGTTATTGTCTCCATTTGAGTGACATATCTGCCAGAGAAAGAAATGGGAGGCGTAATATTTCAATATTTGAAAGGGTTTAAAACTGTAGCTGTCATTATGCAATAAGTAGTGTTTGAGAGAAGTCAAACGGAGGTTTTTTTGTTTTATATAAAGCAAAGGCACAACGTGTCAGTTGCATACTGTTTTTATTGAACATATTTACCATTTCAAAGTCCAAATTGTCACACTAAGGTTATAAAAATAATAATAATAAGTTTATTCAGGCCACCGGCTTTTGACACATTACATAATATACATACATGTTAAATAGTTTAATATACATGACATCAGTGGTTTCATACATGTTTGTACCTAGTTCTCTACTTATAATATAAAAAGAATGTCTCGCCTTCTACGGTAAGCATGCCATAGATACATGGCAACATTAATTATTTGTCTATCATTATTACTAGACAATTGTATAAATTGGTTTACTCAAATATATTGAGTGTAATATTTTGCTGCTTAGTCTAAGCTTATTATACAATACCGAGGTTCATTGTAAACACATGTATGTATTTTTGTCTGCTTACTGCTCTGTTCAATGGCATTTGTTAAACTTATCAGTACCAAATTAAATGATGCAAGTCTTGTATAAATATCCTATAGTTTTGTATAGCAATTAGCTATAATACAAACTCATTCTGCAAGCAACTTCGCATATCAATGTCTGAACAAGTCGATGATCACCCGAACATGTAAAATATTATTAGTAAAGATTTTCCATTTCGAACATGTTTTTTCAAATGAATATTTACAAGTTGTTGTCCTGACACTAAAACATTTTTAAATACGTACAAACGCCTACGTCAGATAAAATATTGTCAAAAAATAGTAATATGATATATAAGAATATCCATAATGGAACTGTGAGAAATGGTAAGGATTTTGATACACTTAATATGTAAAACCAATGAAAAGAACAAATAGAAGAGGTAATGTCAAGTCATAAAACAGAACAATATCTAACAAAGCAACATTTTATACTGATATAAATAATCGTTTGATCATAATAATGGAATGCAATATTATCATCATTAAAATATTTAATATAAAATTCAATATCAAAACAATAAATGTCCATGAAATAATTTATGAGAAATATCACAAAATTTAATTCGCTTAATAAAGAAGATAACTTCATCCCATTATAAATGAAACATTAATAAAAGTCAGTTTTCTCAAGTTTAAAAGCCAAATAAACATTGTTTTATAGTTCATGAGTTTTCTCTCTTTCGATAACATTGGTAAGAATGCTTCCAAATTAAGGATATATTAAAATAAAATACTTCCTCCAATTGAAAATGCTGAACAAGTTTTTTTGTTCAATAAAATCAAAAGTACACATTGTATAACATCAAGGATTATACTAAATATCTTAGATTATTGAACAAGTTATAACTTTAATATCGTCTTCAAATGTCTATTTCAAATAATGCATAGACAAACTCGTCAAATTCACCCATCAAACATATGTTTTCTAAAACAACATGGTGATATCATAAAGTCAAGATAAAATCGGTAGGGGAAATCATTATTAGACAGAAGTTAATCGTTTTATCCCAGAATAAACACCAGAACGTGATGTGAATGTTTGCATAGTCTTACACAACCAGTGTTACCAGAAATGTGTAATACTGTTAACATAATCGAATGATCTATACCAGATAGGATATTCTGAGCAAAATCAAAGAATAAATCATAGGCAACTATATTATATATGCTGTCTACGATATAAATTTCTACACGTCATATAAAAGTTCAAAGTAATCAAATCAATTAAGTGTAAAACGATGCTAATTCAAAGACAAATGATGAAAATATAAACCATTATTCTAATGAAGCATAAAAGTAAGTGACAATAAGGGATAATGTTCTACTGTTGATGAGGACATTGTTCCACAATCACGCTAAACATTAATGAACAGAAAGATGACCTATATGGATTCCAAGAATGTCAAGAACAGTGATACATAGTAAACAAATATAGCTTGTGTAATGTAAGATGCAATTTTAACACAAAAATGCATTTTGAACAGTGTTTAGGATTCTGCCTAAAACATGGACATTATTATAGGGAGATTTCAATATTATGGACATACAATTCAAATAAATTACTTTAATAAATCCATTCTACTGTATTATTCATTAGTTAATACGTAAGCATAGTATAAACTGTTTCTTATTTTTTATTAGCCATATGCGCTTAGTCTAAGTCAAAATCACACAAATTTCAATACCAGATTTGTTCCAGAACTTGTTAAATCGAGTTTTTAGGCAAACAACTAACCAACTCAACCAGGTTTTATATGACGTGAATGGGAGACATCAAACATTTTTATAGTTCTAATGCATGAGTAGTGTATCGTGTGACAATCCAATCAAGTCTTGAAAATTGGAAAACAAAACTAATCAAGTATCTGAAAAATATTGACAATATATCACAATTATACAGCAACATTTAATCTTGAAAACTACAGAAAACACAACCAACCATTAAATAACAATGTTTACATGGGAAATACAAACATCACTTCATCAATATGAATAATAACAACCAGAAAATAAAATCAAGCAATTTAACATGTATTCACATTGCAGTCAGATTGAAAAACATTAACTTATGGTTTGGGAATTGTATGACATGCTATGTGTTTAGCTTACCAGAATGATACATAAGTTGTTACATTTCTGAACGTTACCTCAATGGAAGTAAAAATTTATATTACAGAATGTGAGAATTTACATTTTCATAATAAAGCCCAATTTTCAAATAAGTTATTTTACCATGAACATCGTTCTACTCTCAGAAGGGTTATGTAATGTTTGAAAAGAGTTAAATGATCTAAAAGGCTTGTCGAAGCATCAGGTAATACGTTAATTGCGCTCGACCCAAATTTAAAATATTCCTTTATTGGGTGAAACAAATATATTGCGAATTTATAAAAAGCACGTGTATGGCATAGTTACAACTTTTATGCGTTTACTGGTCCAATCTGTTTTACTGTCATGATAAAGTACATAACAAATTTTGCTTTCGTCAATATCATAGAATGCAAAATATATAACAAATATATAATTCAATATAGAATTCCGTTACTTCATATTATAGTTTACATGACTTGGTGTTAACTTGCATTTCTGTCCATTTCATAAATATATATCTCATATTTTACAAAAAGTACTCTAACGATATACTAACCAACAAAATTACCTTTTGTAACAAGTTAAATTTGCATAACCAAGCACATTTGTATGTGTGGTGGTTTGAACTTATAACATATTTGACTTGCAAATAAAGGTAATTCACACAATGGCTGTCTTTGTGTTTCAGAATGCCACAAGGGACTTCATTATAGACAAATGTATCAACAACACTTATCATTTGAAAATGTCTTTTGAAAGTGATTTATGGAGTTATGTCTGTTGCTGAAACAAACAACAATGACATTTCTTTCACAAACTGTTGACTTCTGCTTCTTGGAATTGGGGTTATTTTATACAGGCACTTATACATATTCATCTGAAATTCACACACAACATCATGAATGCATAATTATACATATTTATGCCATTTTTCAAAATGTGTTAAGCAAATATAAGTTAGATAGTGACTAGATTAGTTATATTTTATTTTGATGAACCAATATTATTAATGTTTTTTTTTAAACATTTTTAATAATAATTTACATCATAACTGATAATAGTTAAATATGGTGAATATTTTCAAACATGAAAGGACCAGTCATGTAGTTAAACGAATATGATTTGGTTTGTTAAAAAGGTATCCTCTCCATTTATCTAAGTGAGGTATCTGGTAGGTTACGGTTTATTAACAGTTTCAGTTAGTTGTTAAACAGACAATTGATATAAACGTTTGGAATGAACCTAAATTAAGAAATAGGTCAATACATGCAAATCATGACAAGTCTCAACATTTCCTACTTAAGTTGGTAATTGTATAAGATACAAGAGAACTCTAAATGGGGTCATTGTTGAAAGCTTATCACCAAGACGTCAACAATGAATTGCTTTCGTAAGTTCAGGTAAAATGCCATGTTTAAGTTAAATTAAATCACTGGAATTTTTTAATAATGATGTCCAAACAATTATGAAATGTGAGGCTTTATCAGGAATGTACATAGACTGTCTAATTCAGTTTTTTCCTCATTTTAGGTTCTCTAACCATTATGCAAATTATTATGAAGGAGGAATAGTTGCATTATTTTTACTGTTTAATATTGTAGACGTATTAAATCAAAGTTGCACATTACTCAACAATGTCATTTTTTCAATACAGTAAAAAGTGATTATTGGCATACCGATAAATATATCAAAGAAGTCATTGCGTAAATACAATTATATAATGTCTATATAATGTAACCTGATAACGCCATCAATAACAAACATTTATCTAACAGTGCAAAATTAGTATGAACGCAAGCAAATCAATACAATTGTCTGGTAACATTTCTGGGGTCACAGAAATATGTTCCTATCAAATTAGGGCATCGAACATTTCAGTCAATCTAACGACTTCAAAGAAAACATGAGCCTAGATATATGCATAATGCATCATTGTAAATACGCTTAGGTTAGGGTCATATACATGAATGCCATATACTATTATTATTTCAACCAAGAGCGCAGTAAGGACCATAAAGCAATGTACAATTTATCTTCAACGTTAGCTTCATTAGCACTAAGGAAACATTGTGAGGGGTAAAATTATCCAATTAATTAAAGATAATTAAATAACAAAAATGACGGTAAGCTCATTTGTATTTTAATTGGCGATGCAAAAAAGAGCACACTCTAAAACTACGACACTTAAAGCGTCTTCAATTATGAATTACAGAATAATTCTCTAAGAAGAGAAATAACGAGGCGTTTGCTGGCAAACTGTAGTGGACTAAACAATGAAATTAGGTTCAGAAATAATGTGTAACAAAGAAATTGTATTTAAAAATGATAGACCATAAAATTGAGAATTGTGAAATAAGGTCAACGCAGAGTAAACATCAGAAAGACTGATGTCAATATGCATTTTGTCTATAGATACAGGTCGTCCACATAAACATTGCGTATATAAACATAGCCAATTTCATTACACATCAGTATTTAGGGGTGAACATTTTTATAATTTAATAGTTTAGTTAGTTAACACTCATTTTATATCACTTCACTTTATTCAAAGACTTCAGCACAGAACAGTGCTTTTGGTCATAAACATATCATCATTTTAAATTACCAAGTATGTATGCACTATTTGGTTCGAATCCCACCCGGGGAGGTTATACCCTTCTATGAAAAATTGACAATAATGTCGATTTTCCTCCATTCATTAGATAATATGGAGAAATCTCCGGCCTTGTTGAAGGGTAGATGAGTACTGGTTATGGACAATGGTCCAGGAAAGCTAGGTTAGATGCGCTGGACGCCGTAAAATGACCTACAATTGTGTTGACACGACGTTAAATCCAATAAATAAAAAAATGTATACACTATTTAAAGTAAGTGTTAAATATCAAAGTGGTATGTTTAAATCAGTAAAATGCTGTTCATGCATCAGCTTATTCACCTATTCAATGGATAGGTCAATTGTTTAAAGTACAAAACATGCATGACCTAGGTTACGGCCTGTACTCTACTTCATTTATGTTTTAGCGGCATTAACAGTCAAATTAAATACTTACTATATCACGTTTATTGCAATTTCATATAGTATGAGCCAACGGAACAGTGTGTTATAATACCGTTGTATCAAATAGGGTTTTCGCCAAACGCTTTTGCTCATAAATTATGACTGTCATATGAACATGTGACAACATTACACAATGATATAATATATATTGAACATGCGAAGTTAGTTTAATATATTTTAGAACTGACATTTCAAAATATTTATTTACAACCTATTTTCTATACAAAATAATCAGAAAATGTTTTGTAGAAATAAATGTCTCTGATGACTTTAAATCTTAACTTGGTTACGGAATTTCTGTTTCACGTCACGCTGATAAGCATGAATTGCAATTGAACTCAACATCAATAACAGATGTATTTCTTTCAAACAAAAATTGCTTTATTTGGCACAAAATATGTTTTACATTTGTTGCAAACTTATGCAGTGAAAATTAATCTACATATTATATATTATTACATAAATAAGGTCATGCTAAAATACGCAAGAATACCTATCAGTAGTTGGATTTACTAACATAATATTACAAAAAGTAATTACCTGACCAAGTGAAAAATAACTTAATTCTCCTTCTAGTCTGGAAAAAATCCTTTTTTAAATAATTGTCCTGTTTCTACTTCTGCTAATATGGTATCAAACACTCTAATATCCAAGAATGTCACACAAAAACGTTTGAAATTTACTATCTGAAACCTTGCTATTGTGATGCACGAAATTTCAATCACGTAAAAAGGACTAATTTTTAGCTAAATGAATTATTCTGAGAATTCTATTTGGTTAGCAGGTTTTCCAAAATCCAATAAATATACCACAGGATAAAAGGTTTTTTTCTTAATATTGGATGAATCGTATTAGCACTCTAAATAAACGACAATATTATGGAAATTCCAAACTATCTAGAAGAGTTGAACTACACAATTAGAACAGAGAATCTGCTCCAAACTCTGCAAAAGTATATTCATCAAGCAATATACCAAATTTTATGTTCAATTCTGGAATGAGTTAAGTACCTCGATAATAATAAATTTTATACTTATGGTGTATTTTCAATACATTTAGTAATACAGTCAGACGGTCTGACAATGGCAAATTGTTCTGAGACAAGGCCGAAATTCAAATGAGTTATAGTGAAGTAACGCCTACAAAATGCAAAATAACTAACCCCACTGTAAGTTTAGTTGATTTTTAAAATAAAAAAGCAATTCACCTAATAAAAAAGATATGTGTCACAAAATCATAAAAAATGATATTAAAATGTTTATTCTTTGTTTATTTTCTATTTTCATGGGAACAACACTTAAAATAATTCATGGATGTATAAACGTATATGTCAGTGGCTGAAATGAATGATCAAGTTTGAACAAGTATAGTAGATTATATGCAAAAAAAGTATCTGCCAAAAATAAGAGCCAAATTCTTGTGCCTATCTTTTAAATTTTGTAAGGTTTAACGCTCAGTAATACTTTACAAAAGATAACATCCGTCAAATGTGAGTGGCATAATGATATACAATTAAAGTTTGAGCATACAATGATAATCAATGATAATACATTAAGCACAGTCGACTCTGAAAGTGAAACAATAAAAAAAGAAATTCTTGACGAATCACACAATATAACATTTTTACAACCTAAATTTGATTCCTACATAAATAACAATTGGGCTTTTACAATAAAAAAAACAGTGAAAAACAATACTACTATCAATAAAATATTTCTGAAATAAATCTTTCCAACACAAAATCATCCGAAAGATTTCGGGATAAATCAATTCTTGTTTACTACCCTGACAATGAAAACGTAGACATTTTTACAAATGTTTGCTAGAATGTAACTACAACAGAAGAGATGAAACGTTCAAAACACATTTGAACTTTACAAATCAAGAAACAAGATGCATAGCAAAAGGTGAATAATAAATGAATTTACAATTATCAATGAAAGAATGTTATCACGGCAGATTTGGAACCAGTTAGTTGTACTGCAACAGATGCATTCTTCATAATTTAAAAATGAAAAAATAGAGCATTTAAGGCAACAAAGCTCTTCATATATATACAAAAAAATGGATATTTTTGATGCGTGAAATCTTAAAACGCATAATAATACCACAAAATTTTATTCTTAAAAAAAACATCGTTAAATTCAGAGATTTTAAACTTCCCCTTGCATTAGAGTTTCAATTGAATAAGTTCTCAATCGATGAAGGTTTTTAAAAATCATGCCAAATCTCTGCCTAAGTCCATCGTAAAATAATCTATTTTGTTATTTAATAAAGCATAAAACATTGATGCACTTTACGTTTACAAATGATTTCTGTGAATTCTGAGAATGATATTTTGACAGATTTTAAAGCAGGATTTAAGATGAATGTTGTCCAAATCTACAGATCAATCAATTTTTCGTCTATAGGAAAATAATTTAAATCAACATTTATTGTTCATCATCGTAGAATGACGACACATGATTTAATAGCAGATATTTATACCATTTTAAACAAATTTGAGCAAACAAATTTCAAACTCAAAATAATTGTGCGAATATAAAAGTAGTTTAAACCAAAATATACAGTGAGCTTGTACTAGGAGGTCATTCTACAAATATAATTGAAAAAAGTACAAAGATTCAAATCGATTTATTAAGAATAAAAGTACATTCAAACCAAGCAAATCGACAATAAACAAAGGCTAGCAAGAAATCTATCCTTGGAAATGTTATCAATGATCCAAATAAAAATTACTTTAAAACTAAATCAAAACATCTTAAGGGTGATCATAAAAATATGATCCGAAGATAATGTTTACGTTGGCAATGGCAATGAAAATCGTTTTTGCCACAGGTTAAAACCTGTGTAGATTGTTATTTTCGAGATATAATTGACATATGATGCAAGGAAAATTTCAATGAAAGCTACCATTCTCTAATGTCATGAAACTAAAGTTTTTACAAAAACTGCTTTTTGTCTTAAGTTGAATACACAATTTATATAATGGAACTACGATTTCCTATGTTGATGAAGCAGATATTAAAGTGACGATAAAAGAGAATGTTGTTGTGGGCAATGTCCTACAAACACGATAGACAATAATAATCTAGGCGAGCTTCGAAATTGATTCTCTGTTATTGTGATAATGATTGATAGATCACCAAAATGATATTGTTATATCAAAATATTCAATTCTGACACTGAGAAAAAAGAACAATGTCAAAGCTTTTAATATGTTTGGTACAAAGTTATCTCATCTAAAGGGAGAATTAACTTTGACAAAGCAATTATTTTAGCAAAACCATTATTGTATGAAGCATTATTAACCTGGTATTTCCGAGAGTTTCTCAGTAAGCACATTGGTACCCTAATATAATACTGATTAAGTTATTTTGTAAAAGTTTGGCAACAATATAATTGTATAAAGGACCCATTTCAGATATTTTCCAATAAAAGTGGTGCATAAATAACTAATATCGACGTTTATGATATTTGCAAAGAGGGTTTTCGAATCTGATAGTGATTATTTAAACTTCGATGCAACTGATTTAGAGTTCAGTAGTTGCTACTAGACCAGAAATTCGACCTTTTTATTTACATTGTATTCATTAGCCTGGTGAATTATTTGTGCCAAACGCTGCTTATAATGCAGAATTTATTCTATTTGGTAATGACATTTTCTACCATAATGTACCACTATGCATTTTTCTCTGAAAAACAACGTGTCAATTAAAACTACAAGTTAGAAACTAAAAAATAATGAATTGAAAACTCGACCATAAAATCTACGTAATGAAATAATTACGACAAGTTAAGGTATAAAAGTACTGTTAAACACTTCCGCGCTAAATTAATCCAACATTTTCATTTGTTAGATGTTTTTGCAATTCAGGCATGTTGCTGCATTTCAGTCTAAATATATGCAGCATAGCATTCTATTTTTGCAAAACAACTTTATTTGAACCGTGGTTAACTTGAAAAATCAGATTCTTATTGCACAAAACCAGGTTTTAGTGTCTAAACATTCTTATGATGAGGACGAGGAAGGCAATTGACAGATAATTGAATAATTTTAAGAATATATAAGCGATGATTGCATATCAAATGCCCGAGCTATAAACAACTAAAACAAATGTACATTTGCTACATCTTTATGGAGTGTATAATCCAGAATGCATACTTAAAACTCAGGTGTTAGCAAACTGAACAAATGCATACTCATTGAAAACTGAAGATCAGAATCTTCGAGTAGAGGGTTTAAAGTACGCATTACGAAATTACAAGCAATAATAGTGAATGATCTATAAACGACAAAAAAACCTAAAGCAATAGGCGGAATAAATATATAAGACGTTTTAAAACCGCCATAAAACATTTTAAGAATCGTACAAAACCAAGTTTAATACAGATATAGATCATAAGAAAACAATATTACGTTTATTATTTAATTACTTCGTCATAAATGCTTTAATTTCATCCAAAAACACTTTAATTCTCTTTAAAATATTTCCAGAAATTCGAAATGTAATGTATTGATACAGAAGATAACAATTTTTTTAAATTCCTTTACAAATTAAATTCGTTTTAGGCTTATTGACAAGTAACCCAGCTCAATTGGTAGCACGCAAGTCTACTGATCGAGGGGTCGTGGGTTCGATTCTCGGGCTGGGCATACTTTCGTAGAGCTTGGTCATGAAATTATTTCTACGGCCATGTTCCCTTCTACCATTGATTTTTAATTATGTAGGGCAGTTGTCAGTCACTAACGAAAGTATGCGCTGAGTAGTTGCTTAACAGCTAAATCCAGCGATTTAGCCTTTCCAGGAGGAGTGAGTAGGTTGGCTGGCCGACGTTACATGACCTTTACATTGTGTTTCTACGGCGTTTAACCCAACAAACAAACAAGCAAACAAGACAAGTAACCTCAAATTCGCATACATTTCTCAACACATGAAGTGTTTGTAGGGTTCGAGTAAAAAAACTCTTGCAGTTGGTAGCGCGCCGGGATTTGGAATCTCGTGCCCAAGAGGGTGCGGGTTCGAATCCCACCCGGGGAGGTTATACCCTTCCATGAAAATTTGACAATAATGTCGATTTTTCTCCATTGATTAGATAATATGGAGAAGTTTCCGGCCTTGTGGAAGGGTAGGTGAGTACTAGTTATAGACAATGGTCCAGGAAAGCTAGGTTAGGTGCGCTGGAAGCCGTAAAGTGACCTAAATTGTGTCGACACGGCGTAAAATCTAGTAACAAAACAACAAAAACACTACATAAACAAATATAGTATATTATTAAAAAATGATAGAATGATTACCTATATCTTAAATTGTTTTATCTCATGCGTGTGTGCATTACCATCAAGTGGTGAAACCCCAGTTTTGGTGTGTTTATTTTACCGTTATAGTATCTTTATCACTGACAGTTTATATTCAAAGACTCAGTAATACAGCTGTCTGTTATATATATAAAAATATGATGTAACGGATGCAATATTCGAATTTTATTATCAGGTACCAGAAACAAACATGATGTACCTACTGGTACAAATTCGTTCCAAAAAACTTGATATCATTTTTACGACCGTGCAATTACACTTGCTGAAGCTCATTTACAAACTTTACTAAAAAGCATAGCTTATTAGTTCATTGATTCGTTCAAACTTAAAGCTTAATTATTCATTAATTACAATGTAACAGTAAAATATGAAAAACATATGTTTCATTTTATGCATATAGACGTATGCTATTCGCTTCATTGCTAATTTAAATGAAATTACTGCTCATAGATTGCTTTGAGTTATTTAGAAAATTCATTCCTGTGCCAAGTGTTCATTTGGAGGTCAGTGAAATTGATTTCTAAATGAAAGCCATTTACTAGATTGATGAGGTTATTGGAGTAATCCACAGAGAAAGAGTAATATTAAAATCTATTCATATGATAAAATACATCGTAGTTTCGTGAATGCTGTTCCTTTGCCGAAATTGATACAACACGTAACAGATATCGACAAAACTGAAAAAATCAAGGTCTATTTTTTAACTATCACTCAAAGGTGACATTCTGTCAGAAAGATGCCGCCATTTTAATTCTCGATGTATGATTAGTGCCATAAATCAATCTGAAAATGCACTCAAAGGATTTGATTAAACGTCAACTTGAATCATAAATTGTAATAAGGCTTTATATGTTCATTCATGCAATTATCCAAACATTATATTAAACGGTCACATTGTATTTGTGTTACAAAAAAGTATGAAAATATATCGGGAACAGCAACAGTTGAAAACCCAAGAACTTCCTTACCGTCAAATTGCAAAGAGGGAAATGCTTTAGACATTTTTATAATGTGTATTAAGGAGTTTACGTCTCAGAACGTTATTATACTTGCTAAAGCTATGTTGTAAAGGAAAGGTTTTTGTGTCAGAAGATTGCAACATAGACTTACGTTCAATTAAGAATGTAAATATGTAAATTTACTATAAGGGTTAGAGCATAAAGGAAAAAGATTAACCAAATAGTTTATGTGACTGAGTGTTAAGTTTTGATGTTGGCAAACTTGTATAGGTAAATCATATTGGTCAATACTTAATTTAATATTCCGATGATTAGTGTGAAGCAATTTGAATAAAAGAAAATCCAGTTTTAGGGCGTATTACATAAAGCACACAAGAAGATCCAGTCTCTTAGTTATTCTACTATAAAATCACATTTTTCTGCTCTTGTGTTACCAAAAACCTTAGCTGATTTAATGATTGCAATCACTTAATTGTGTAATACGTGTCAAATAAATCACCTTCTCTTGAGTAAGGAATTGATTACCATTGATTACTAGCCCTGAAGCCTTCCCTGAGTTATTGTTGTTTTTCAGAGTTATGTACTCATAAAGTTATAAACATTGTGCTAGAGTGACGCAATTTATGTTACGTTGTCAAGATGGATGGTATTTTGCTTTTTAATGCTTTGTCTGACTTTGTTTTGGTACATAGAATAGTTCAATGTAAGACGCACACTTATGGATCGAAAGGTCTCGGATTCAATTGAGTATGTTTAAAGCCTCTTGAATACTTTATTAAGATAGAGAAAAAGCGTTCATCGGACGAAAAAAAGTTTAGGGACAACTCTTACAATTGCAAAAGCACACAACAGTACATTCTTTACAGCACAAAAATGTGTATAGCCTTGTATAACGTTTTGTCTGAAATTGATTTACATTGATTATATTTACAATGTTATCAATACTAGATAAGTTAGATCACGTAAAACCATTCACATCACGTTCTCGTGGTAAATCTAAGATAAAACCATTAACTTCTGTCAAAGAATGATTTCCTTTATTGCCACTATCTAGTTTTTTATGATGTTACCAAGTGTTGTTTTACAAAACATATGTTAGATATACGTATGTAAGTGACTTGTCAATAAAGTATTTGAAATGTAACTAATTATTGAGGCCATATTATACGTTTTGCTTGTTTTCTATTTTACAACTCTTGTATACATGGCTCTGGTTTATGTCTTCAATTTATAAAAGCATTAAAAGTAAAAAATGACTAACATGACATGCAGTGTACGTAAAATATATTACGTACATCATATTTACGTTTAAGTTAATCGTCACGAGTTTAATTGAACAAACAATTTGGTTTAACACACTTTCATTATTGGTTCAAATTATTTTTTGTCTCAGAATAATCTAAATAGTTATGCCATTTATTTGTCGGTTGTTTGTTGTAAATACTTAATTCAGTTGAGAGAAAAAAACTTGTTTTGTGTTGCTTGTTTCACAATTATGAACAAAACATTTAATCTTATTCATAATCACTGTTGCAGAGGTAAAATGTGAGCCCACTTAACGATGGATTAATAGAAAGAATCATAAACATGGCTGCATCAATAGTTGCTTTTTTGTACTTAATTTTCATATTTTGCGTTCCTGTCAGCATAAAACTTCATTCTGGTTGAGGTACACCATTCATTCAAATGCCAATCATGTAGAATTCGATTTGAAATTTTTGTCTTGGTCGAATCTAAATGCTTCTGAATGAAATCTATGATAATGTTCTAATCTATTAAAATAAAATAATTTTTGATTCTGTTACATATCTGGTTGAAAAATAAACACGGTTTACTCTTAGAAATCTTGATAAATCTTCTAACTATGTGATTGGTTAAGGCAATCATTTTTATTGCTTGTTTCAAAATACAACTTAATTTAATTGTTACCAAAATTACAATATAAACTTTTTGGGCAGTCATTTTCTTTTATTCCGATATCACTCCTGAAGGTATAATAACTCCAATCTTCCAAAACTATTTTATCTGTAGAATCGGTTTATTGTTTCCATTAAGTAGCCTAGTTAATATCGTAATCCTTTTGGCGTGCTTCGTCCTGCCTTTTCCTATAAAAACAGCCTTATTTTAAATTCCTGGTGTGATGATAATTTCTAGGCAGTGACGCCAATACAGAGAAAAAGACAACAAATATTTCTCTGAAGACTAATAGTGGTTCGAATATTAATGAATGTTGTTATCTCTGCTAAAATCTTGATTCATACATTATATTTATGTGAGTAAATTTCTTGATCAAAAAGTGGAGAGTCTACATATTTAATTTGTTCAAAGCCTCCTTATTGATACTTTTTTATCAGATATGTAGAGAGGCCAACTCTGACCGTCAGCGTTTCGTGACTAATTTATTCTATCATTACTCATTTTTCCTCAAATGCGAAGAATATTATTAATAATAGTTAACTTTAAAGTATACAGCTATGTACCGACGGTCATCCTACCCGGGTCAGTTGATTTAAAGTTTATCTATTTACAGCATCATCATCGGCCTACAAGACTGGGTAAGGCTTATCTTTTATCTCGTATATATCGTGATTGATAAAACGTTCATGATGTTGATAAATATAATACTTTTTTAGTATTAAAAAGTTCTATTATTCTAAGTTTTTTTTGTGGCAACGAGATGGTTTACTTCTCTAGTGTGTTATGTATATTAAGTTGTACATGTACTTTTAATCTCATAATGACATACTTGTCCAACAATCGGTTTCATAAAATTGATATCTGCCGTTAAATCACTAAAATGTTAAAAAAAATCACGAAGAAGTATTTTACAACTTCAGAGAAGAAAGATTTCATATCTATCTATTGTACATGTATATACATGGCAAGATGTCCCTTGGGAGATAGGTCTTGATGAAGTCAATGTATGTCCCAAATGAAATAAACTTGGTAAATAGTTCTACAGGCTATATGCTATCTCATGTTGAGTGGTCATTCAGAGGTTATTGATGTTAAAAGGAAGTAATCAGACGCTTCCATTGTTCAGTTAGCATCAATAATTAAGTTAGGAGATTTTTTTTCATTCGAGAACAAACAAAATATGTCTTGCAACATATATTTAAGAATAAAAACACGGCCATCAGGACAAATACGTATTTGATTGAAAACTAAGAATATTTACAGTTAATGGTTTCAATATTGATATTTTACCAGTACGTCTAATTAATTCATTTAAATCAAGCTTCACTTCATCGGAATCATTTCTTACATAGCAAACAAGTAAGGCGTTTTCGTAGTTAAATACCATAACTAAATGGCAGATTTGTTAAAGATATTCGCCAAAACTCTACACCTTTTCTCTGCCGTCGTATTTTTGTCGACCTCATTTACACCATGGTTCCATTGATCAAGTCTAATTTGACGTCTAGCAACTGTTAGAAGAACTACCACATGAACATCCATTTTATAAATTTTATGTTAAATGATGACATTAAACCATTAAGTTGTATTTAATATATGTTTTAATCAAGTTAAGCATTAAAGGAGTATTATACATGATACAAGGGCATTGTTATACATTTACTTCGGTAGAATTCAACTTTCATACATTATTGATGGAGTGGGGTTTCCCATTTTTTGCATATAGCGTTGAAAATGGAATCATTATAATCAGATATTGTTACTCGTGCAGACATATCAGAATGTCACAAACTTTGTACAAACAAGAGATCAGTGTCGTATCTGAAACGTTATATCTGATATATATGAAATCTTTATCGTTCCTTCAACAGCAACAGCATTGATTGTATTCAGGTAAGAGCATTATCATTAAATAAAATGTTGTGACTTTTAAAAAACAGAAGTTGACTGTGTCGAATAAAAGTTATTAGATTAAATTAAAAACGTATTAGGCAACACATAAACAGTTGAAATACGGCCAATAAACCATTTAAAGCTTTGAAACCTATTTTATGACAAACGTACATGTAAATAAGTCGTATTGATAAATAACCAATATATGATAAAGGTAAGTATCTAAATTTGATACAATGTACATACAAACCTTAAAGGTCTGATTACAAAAAGAAACAGGAACGATTTTAGTTTAACCAGTCTGTGAGGATTAATTGAAGATTAAATAAGGTTTCTTTTTTCAGTCCTGTCAGATATTAACATCCGTACAAATGTCACACACGGCTTTACATTTGCAGATATAGTCATAATAACATCCCTTTTTGTAGACACGCTTGAAATTTATGTTAGTCAAACCTTTTTGCTATTTATAAAAGAATCTTCAGACAAAATAAATAAACATTTGAGACACAGCGATAGAAAAATAATGTAACAAGCTATAGAATGAATAACATTAATGTAATTGCATGTACTGGCAATTGATAATGTCGACAAAAATGCATTTCATATATACAATGTTTCAGTCTATATGAGTAAATTTCTAGAAGTCCAAACACTGTTTAAATATACAAAAATACAATAAAAAATAGACAACAAACGCGGACATATTGTTCTCGCTAATATCATGTAATTAAACAGCATAATTAATTGTAAAACACATAGTTATTCTCACAATGTTGATGTTCAATGATAAGCAGGATTACCAAATATTACGTAATAGATTTAAATTTGACTATTTGCGATCGCATAGTTGACATGGATAAAAAGAAACTTCCAACCGTTTAAGTGATGTTTCATGACGAGACCGCGTTCTAGCAAAAATCAATTAGTTCTTAGATTGTTCAGTAAGTCTAACAACTGCTCCTGACATTTTCACAACATATCA
Source organism: Mactra quadrangularis (assembly GCA_025267735.1). Classification (NCBI taxonomy): domain Eukaryota; kingdom Metazoa; phylum Mollusca; class Bivalvia; order Venerida; family Mactridae; genus Mactra; species Mactra quadrangularis. Next base: position 33,907,969 of record CM046308.1, on the reverse strand, counting down.
ACACTGACGTGACGCCATGTCTACATTGCTATGATGCTTGAAATTGTGTTACTACAGCATCAAACGAAGACGAAACTAAAACAGTGATATTTTCTATCAATTACAATTTTATTGATATGATTTATCTCTAGATGAATGATTCTTGTTGCATTGTCAATTTTATGTCAAGTACTCATCAACGATTCAGACAAATGAACAATTGACATGGAAGTTAACAACTCTATGAATATCCCACGAGATATGTGAACCAGTATTCAATTATTTTTGAACAGAAGCGGAGAAAATATCAATAAAGAAAGATTTGATTATAGCGAAACAAGGAAACCAGGAAAATATAGCACAATTAAAGGTTATATTTCGCTAATGAGCATCTTCTTCAAGACAATATAACCTTATTTGAGAATCACGAAAACACTCACTATGGTTAATAGCGTGAATACTACTTTACTAGCATTGCAAAACTTAATATATTTCTCTACAAGTTTATGTGGCAAATATTTTCAGTCTAGTATCGTATCAGTCAAGATGCCTACACCAACAAGTTTCCAAATAATGTTATTATGTAAAAGAAAATGAATACACAGTTGCCAGCTGAGAATGCAGACGATTAAATATATAATATATTATAAAACAGTACACTTAATCGATGGATTTGGAACTCGTGTGTGATTACTTCTAAACGGCTTTGTCAAATTATACATTTGATAATTCCATCATCAATTTATTTTCTAACGTCGGACAAAGAGAAAAAAATCAAAGACTAATACAGCAGATTGTGGCAAATACCACACAGCTCCATAAATTGTCATTGTGAAAGCAACTAAGTAAATGTAATTGCGACAAAATAATATCAGCACTTGTACGATGTATTCTATTGCACATCAGTTGTATAACTTGATTGCAGTTCTATGTCATTATCAATACGAAACATCTTATTCACAGTTGTAAATGTGTTCCTCCAGACCAATTCATCATACTAGTACGCCATGATTAATAGTAAGTCGTGTATAGGCAAGCAATGGTATAGAGAAGAAAAATGTCTACTATATCCATACAATGCGAAATGATACTGTCAAATATAGTTTATTTCATTTAGCTGTGAATGTTTAAACAAAAGTCTTAAATGTTATTAAATAGCAAGAGAAGTAATGGTTGCAATACTAATGATTGATCTCATGGGTAGCATGACGTATTTTATGATAGCAGAAAACTGCATTTACAACAGGTAGGTACATTGAAGAATCCTATGTAGAATAAATTATTCCTCCGATTTGAATGCAATTCTGCATCGACATATCAATTCAACAAACAAACGATATTAAATTTGTTATACCAGACCAATATATCAAAATGTACAAAATGATTAATGAGAAGTGATTCATTAACAGAAAAATATAACCAAATCCTACTTTTAAAAAGTCACACAATGCTTGAAAATAAAACATGTAGTCTACTGTTGTACAATCATCTGGCAGTTTAGACAGTAGTGACAATGTTGAAAGCTGAAATCATGTTTGGCAATAGAAAATGATTTATTAGTATGTACTGGTGTGTGTGCCTGTTTAATAAAAAATTCCATAACCCAAATAAACAAAATTCGTTTGCAATCACTATAAGGCAGAAATGATCTTTACACATGTACGATAGCACATTGAAAATTGATGAAATAAGACCCTATCAAAAACGTCTGATTTTAACATGTCAAGTGTTATGCTATTCTTTGTACTGACATTAGAAAATTAACATCATTTGGGAAATTTTGGCTCAATATCGAACTTTTTGATCAAAATGTAGACTTGTTTCAAAAACCATCATTTTTGTAAAAGGGAAAAAACTCATCTTCATATCAAATATTTCTTTGGAGAGTTATTTCCCTGATCAATACATGATATTAATATGACCTGAAATATCAGTAAAGCATTCGTTATTTGACTCATTATCCTGAGCTTTGTTGATAACCTTACTTTCATGCACAACATACTAAAATTGGTTGGATACTGAATTTATTATTTTATCATTGCTGAAGAACAAAAACAATCGACAACGACATTTTCCTAATTCACTAAGGGAAGTGACCGAGCGAAATGCTTGATAAAACTATTTCTTTACATAATTTGTTTACACTTAGTGATCCCGAAAATTCTGGGTTTAATGGATTATGATATGTGTTTAAAGATATAAGATGACCTAAAGATTTTTATGATCATTTCACTTTACAAATATCCAAAAAAATCTCATCTTTACTATATTCAAACAATAGTATGTAACCGATCAGGGTAGAACTAAAAAGCCAACACGACAAATGCTTGTCAGAATTGTAACATAAATGAAATTTTCCATCAGCAAGTTTGTAAACTGTTGAACTCGGTGGATACAATAAATTCAAAGCATATCTTATTTATGACAGACGAAATTTATTACATGTGTTTTATATTGAAAACTGTAAAACAGCAACTATGGTACAAATGTTGCAAACAATATGACATTTGTATGTAAATGTATCTCATCCCGATGATAACTTTCTGAAACAACATTTATATGGAAATGTTTCTGTGAATAATGACATAAGTGGAAGATGGCAATTGATGGAAATTGTGATTCATTTGATAAATTCATTTATTGTCTCTTTTTTATTCAATTAATGCAAATCACAGATACTATTACCTCGGAAACGTACAAGTCAGTGACCAGCATTTCATTTTTCTTTGATTCGGTTATCTAATTTTCGAATAAATTGTCACAAGTAATAATGGTACCATGGTTACAAAAGAACGCACCTATAAGAATGCTGATATCACAGAATCTTCTATTTTCTACAGATATTCACACAAACTTAATAAAGTAGAATGATAATTATTGCAATCTTCTCAAAGAATACGGTATAAGATTGGGCATTGGCTTGAATGGAAGATAAGTTTTTGAACGGACATTGTTTACTAAATTATCGGCCAGAATTAATTATGGAAATATCGACCATTGTATAGAAAGTTTATGCTTGCTTGGTTGTCTTGAAAATCATACATTTGTACTTTTTACTTTTCTATTCAATATATAAGGTACGAAAGTTGACATGTCAAAGTGAAAGAAATAAGACGTCTGGATGTTAGTATATGATGTATAGTATACCATTTAGCAAACTGTCAGTCTCTTATGACGTAGACGACTGAAAGAGACGTAAAATAAAATACAGACAAGCTAACGGTGGTAGGACTGATTGAAGAATAAACAACATTGTCGTTACCAAAGCTAGATAGATTGGATAGTTCTTTCATTACATACATATCAAATCAATATAAATTTTAAAACACAAGTCAACAATTTACAAAATATGGTTTGTTCGATAAAAGTATGTAACCTCAATACACTTTTGAACATGAACATAAAGATAAGCTAAAGTTCTTTGTAACTCTTAACAGTTATTTTTCTATCTTCTTTAAAATTCACAAGGGAGAGTATTTTACATTATAGACACACATAACAGACAAATATATCATCACCTTATATAACACTGTGATAACATTCCTAGCTGATTCGAGTATTTCCATTAAATCAATGGACGAAAGGCTAAGCTACTCTGACACTAAGATGAATGGCTAAAAACAAATTATCAGTAACAACTGGCACGTCATTCATGCACTTTGACAAATTATGTCTGCGAACTGTTGGCCATATCACCAAACAGCACTTAGAGCGTGGATTGAGATAAGATGTTTTAAATCTAATAAGCGCGAACGTTAAACGCTTGCTGTTTAATGACAAGATTATTTTCAATAATTCATACTTAGAAGAAATCTAAGCTTGACAGGTTATTTTAGAAGATATGAAAAGCATATTCTATTATTTCCAATTGTTCATTGTGCTTCTCTAATGCAAAAAACACTAAAAGATCAAAATATTTTGTGCCTTTTAAAAAATTGTACTCCGTATTTTCACAGCTACATTTGTAAGTACTATATTATATTCACACATTAAAAAACATCAATCAAATGATCAAGAGTTAATGCATCGAGTACCATATCAAGATAGTGTTTCCTTCAATCAAAAATTAATTCGAAAAGTAAGACCATTTTCTTGAATATCAATGTTTATTAAATATTTACCCCAAAAAAATGTATGCTTGGGATAGAACTTAACTATTACAAAACATTACATAAGTCTAAAGATGCATCTGATATTGTTATAAAGGCATATTGTAGTATCAAAATGAACGACAGGAGAAATATTGAAAAGCAAAAGATCAGACATGTTACAAGATAACTAATTCATCACATATTAACATTTATATTACAAATATATAATATCAAGATATTGGTTGCCTATGTAATACAGCTACTTCATAATAGTTTTATCAGACACACATATATCTATTTCAATATTACAAATGTAGATTTACATAAACAAACAATTTTTTGCTTCGGTGATTTATATTCCAGAAATGGTTTGACTAGCAACATTAAAACAGTGCTCAGTGAGTATGTTACAACTTACAATAACGTGATAAATGAAACAACTTTTGATGTTGATTTCGATCTTATTTTCTTCTCTAAATAAATGATGTGTTTTCTCAGAAATATAGTCAATCAGATTTCCAAACACTACTAATTGGTAGGCCTAAAATATTTGAGAAGGTGGATAACATAAATACAAGGGAACCAGACAATACGATACAATATGTAACTTACCAGACATCATGATGTAGGAGATTGTCAAGCCGGATACCATCATTGGTAAATCTTAAAACTGAAACAAGAACAAAAACACTTCTTATTAAATGGTAAAAGCAATTTAACAGAATGGATATTTACATAGATATCATATAGAAAGCAACTATAATTGTGCTTTAAATAAAAATATTAATATCAATACTATCAATATCAAACGTTCAGCTGACACAAAACATTAATTTTTAGACATCTTATAATTAGGTTAATGATATCCTCTAATTTGAATTGCAAATAACGTAACTTGATACCAAGAACAATATATCACGCCGTTACATTAGAATTATTTCTAAAATTTAAGGTATTGATATTAGATAGTTTATTATTATCGTAATCTTTGTTTCAAGATAAGACGTTATTTTTATAATTTATTGTCAAAGGTTCTTAGCCAGAAGAAAATTTCACAGTTTCAATCACAAGTAGGTTATAGAAGATCTGAGTCACTTAATTTATTTAGTTTAGGTTATAATCAAGATTCGTGAAAAGCATCGCATAAAAATGGTATAGCTCAATATTTAAGACGGAAGAGTAGCAATTGGCAAAGTAATAATTATATCGATTAATCCACCCATGAACTTAAATCAAACTTATTTAACATTGAGATTCTTGAACCAAAAAAACCTTATCTGGACTACTACACGTAAAAAGGTCAATAAATGCAAAATAAATTAGAAATATAACAGGCGAAAACTTAATTTATACTATAAATTTATCTGTTATGTGTTTTGAATTTTATGAGAGACAAATCAATGGAAATATTGGTTCAAACCGAATAACATTTCCTTTCATCTCCTATCATGTATTGCACAAAAATGTCAACCGTTTCGATATTATCATTGTTTAATTCTAATATATTGATGGTATTCTGGATTTAGAACAGTATTATGAATAATGATAATTATAATTATTATATTCTTATTATTTATTAATAATCTGTTATACTTTTCCTAAAAATTATTCTTTTGCGTAAAATGATAATAAAAAACTTGAAGATGATAAGAATGTTTTGAAATGGTTTATTATCTGTATAAAGGCAATCGTGACATTTGTGAGAAAATGCTAACCGAACATTAACATCTTAGTGTTAGAGAAACAGTGACATTCATATTATTGATTCAAATAAATAGTCGAGCAAAGATGTTTATACTTAGAAAAATAGGGACATTTTATCAAGATCATACATAGCGACTCTCTTTGTATTTTGGTTAAATAAAAAACTAGATGTAAAAATAATGGGGAACATTTAAACTTCAATACAAATGAACGCTTATTCTACAGAATGTTCCAGTAAGCGCATGTGTCAATATTCTTTCGTGCAGACAGTTTTGAGTCTAGTCAGTTGCGTGCTATTATATTTATTCACATAGAACTCTATTTAATGATAGATATTATAAACATATAACAGAGATGCATTAGTTTGTTGACCAGGCATTGAACACTTGGATAAGTCGTCTGTACATTAATAGGAAAGTTATATTTCTATAGACTTGGAGAAACATTTCAAATAAAGAGCTCATATATAAATACATAATAAGTTGTTTTAATGTAATTCTTTAAATCTAAGAGCAAAAAAATTTAAATTTCAAGAAACACTCATAACACAAATAAGTATCTAGCTTTTTAAGTCAACTTCTTAATTTTTAAACTCCATACTAAAAGCAATCTTAAGAGCTATGACATTGAAAAGCTAATGGAATTAAATACGTCCACAGAAACTTACCACCCATTTATGTAAAGTGAAAATATCGTATAAGTCTTATGTGAGACTTAAGACACAAACAAACGTTATAAAGATCATAGACTGTAAATGTTATATGTTATACTGAAATATCGTGATGACTTCTGCCAGACACATACATAAACAATCTTAATACAAGATAACAAAAGATGCCTATAACACTCATGGTACCAAAAATGTTCATTATTCATACAATAATGAAGCTACAAAGCCAAATGTACGAGTACGCTCTGGGGAGTTTGTGTACATTCACATGGAAGAAGAAGAGCGTTGTGCTACTTAAACTGCCAGTATATTTACAGCGAGTATCTAGTAAAAAATAAAGCACTTGCTAACAATGGCCTGGCACAATTATAGCAGATTCATTTTCTAAATACAGTTATCACTATTGTATTATGTAGTATATTGTTTCGGTAAATGTTAACAACGGTAATGCATAATTTTGATCAAACAAACACGGCTTTAACTTTTTTTATAACTTTTTTGTACTTTTATGAGTATTCTTATCCCTAATATTTGTTGCTGAAGAAATGCTGTTTTTAAGTAAGTAGTTTAAAGAAAATGGTCTGTAAAATAATTGAAGTTGCATAATGTAACACTTCTCTGATAACCTTATAAAAATTAGAAAAAGCAAACCATCTTACAGAATACATGTCGATTTATACTGGTTTAATTTCCAATCACGTTACACCGATTCAATACAATACGTAACAAAGGTCTATTCCAAAATCTAAGACATAATTGAGTTAAAAGTGACACATTTCAACAGAAAATAAGCCAATTTGTATACAATTATTTGAAAGGAATCCAATTTTCGCCAAATTGTGTAATCAAAAATAAATCAAAACCACAAGGTTGGTGTAGATAATGTAACGTCTGTGACATTAAGCACGATAAAGGTAATGTAATTAGAAGAAAGACTTTGATCACAGCATAACAACTTATGTTTAACTCTTAAATGAAAACATACTACAAGACCAACATCATTTTCTATATTCAATTTGATGACTAAGTACTTTATTTCATACGTTCTGACAAACGCACAAACATACTTTTGCAGCAGAGAAAAAAAGACACTTTTTATCACCAGTACTAACTTACCCTACCACGAGGCCGACAACTCATGTATAGGGTATAACCTACCGCGACCGGGCTCGAACCCGCGATTTCCAAATTCGAAGTCATGCTAACCACTACGCCACGGCCGCGGTTGATTTATAGTAACAAGTTAAAGCAATTTTGCAGTGCCACAGAAAGGAAAATAATATTTGCATTCGAACTAAAATAATACAATTTGAGATTTTATGAAAGCTAAAAGGAACATGGAAACGCATTTAAGACATTCAAACTCATTTATTATATCTGATATCAATTATAATTACATTTTATCAACAGTGTTGATAAGATATTTAAATTCAAAATAACTGCTAAAAAGTATTCACAAAATGTTGTAATGTTTTCAAAAACAGATATCAATAAAATGCAATAACAACATATCGACAGAAGTTTTGAATGCCAAACATTACTAAAGAAATTTCAAGAGCACAATTCTTTCAGAACTTTAATTAAAATGAACTTTTAACTAAAGACATTATATTTTAACAATGTGAATAGCTCATTTAGTCAAATCTTGAGCCATTTGGATTTGATTAATGTTTTGATAAGAGTTTTGTACTTAAAAGAAATCTGACATTAAAATGTTTGATATTTTGATGTTTCAAGTTCTTGAACTGAAATGACTTTAACATTAAACCAGAGACAAGTTCATGCCATCAAAGCACAACATGACAGCAACTGAATAAAGCAATCTATAATTGGTAGTATCCAAATTGACCATACTGTAATGTCAGGCAGAACACAAACATTTGCAGACGGTGTTTTGTTTGTTTAACATAGTTTTTTCCATTATCAAACTATGCTTTGAACCTGGCACAAACAATGTTTTATTTCTCAAAATGTTTTATCATATTATTGATATAAATAAGAAACAACATAACTTTCAGAGCACTATCCAATGACGTTCTTTCGCACCATTTCAGTTTGCATAGTATTTTATCTAGTATGTTGTTTTCAGATTGATTCACTGTTTTGGAACCACTTTGAAAAGAAGAAGTAACTGGTATTTTCTAAGATAATTATTATTTCATGTTTTTACAACCAGCAATATAATCGAAGGGTAATGTAAGACATTTACATTCTTAAAGATTATGTTTGAATTAATTCAGACATGTAAACATAATGGTATATTTCTTTTATGGAAAACAGCCAGACAATATTAACCATTTATGTTTGAACATTAAACCTTAGGGTAGGGTTAAATGTTTAATGTAACTTCTTATATAATATCGAGATGTAGAAACAACTTCACTCGATTTCCTAATAAGTTATCTTAAACTTAAGGATTAGATGCAAGCGCAATGCATGATATTTGGGTTAAAAGGCACACTTATCAATAAATTAATATGTTCGTTTTGCATGTTAGATTTTATGATTGCTTCAGAAATAGTTCTGTTCATGACATTGGTCAAAAAATAAAACGGCTTGTTTATAAGAAAAGCTCCCTGGAATGCTATGCACCTACTTTGTCACGTGCTAAATTCTTTAGATTACATTTGTTGTTTGGTTTGCTATGTCGATATTGGTTTTACTATATTCCATTGTCCTTTTGTAAACAAGTAATATTATAAGATCAGCATTGTAACCCTATAAACGTATAAGATAAACGTAAATAAGTTTGAAAGATACACTAGACGAATTTATGTTTACTAGTTTAGTATCTAAGCAAGCACTAATAATTGTTGACTCTATCCACATTAAACACAAATGCAATCGAGAAATACACATACATTAGCAAAAACAAGTGATGGTATATCAAGTACTGTCAATTCTAAACACTATTCATGACTAGAACTAATAACGTGTTGTCTCACTGTCGATTAAATTGTACCAGACTTACTTAATTATCTCGGTGTATTTTTAAAACTCTTTTAAAATTGTTTATGTCTTTAAAAAACAAATGTCAGCAAACTGAGATAGAAACACATCGAGAGAGTTCCGAAATGCCAAAATTACTAAAAGGATTTCGTGAGCACACTATTTTAAGAATTTTAAATTGACATGGACATTTATTTTAACAATGTGAATTTTTTATTTAGTCAAATCTGAAAAGATGCATTTAAATGTGATTAATTTTAGAGTTTTGTGCTTAAAAGAAGTCTGACATTTAAATGTTTGATATTTTGATTTCTTGAATTGGAACGACTTTAACAATAAGCAAGAGACTGGCTCATGACATGAAAGCACATCATCGCTGGGACTGAAGAAAGTAATCCATACACGGTAGTATCCAAAAATGACCATTTTGCAATACCAAGTAGAACATTGCTGATTGCTGATAACATAACTGATTAAGTAACAGATGTTATTTTGTTTAACAGAGGTTTTTTTCCATTAACAAACTATGCTTCGAACCCTGCACAAACCATGTTTTATTTCTCAAATGTTTTATTATATTAATATAATATGAAACAACATAACTTTCAAAGCACAATCCAAAGACGTTCTTTCCCATCATTTAAGTTTGCATAATATTTAATTTTGTACGTTGTTTTCAGATTGATTCACTGTTTTGGAACCACTTTGAAAAGAAGAAGTAACTGGTATTTTCTAAGATAATTATTACTTCATGTATTTACAACCAGCAATATAATCGAAGGGTAAGGTAAGACATTTACATTCTTAAAGATTATGTTTGAATTAATTTAGACATGTAAACATAATGGTATATTTCTTTTATTGAAAACAGCCAGACAATATTAACCATTTATGTTTGAACATTTAACCTCAGGGTAGGGTTAAATGTTTAATGTAACTTCTTATATAATATCGAGATGTAGAAACAACTTCACTCGATTTCCTAATAAGTTATCTTAAACTTAAGGATTAGATGCAAGCGCAGTGCATGATATTTGGGTTAAAAGGCACACTTATCAATAAAATTAATATGTACGTTTTGCATGTTAGATTTTATGATTGCTTCAGAAATAGTTCTGTTCATGACATTGGTCAAAAAATAAAACGGCTTGTTTATAAGAAAAGCACCCTGGAATGCTATGCACCTACTTTGTCACGTGCTAAATTCTTTTAATTACATTTGTTGTTTGGTTTGCTATGTCGATATTGGTTTTACTATATTCCATCGTCCTTTTGAGAAATGATGTTTTACAGGAGAATATGATTTTACAGCAGCGTAAGTATTTCATATTCTAAGAAAACAACGCACAGTTGATATAAATCCAAAGGATAAATTGTAATATACGTTCAAAGTCATATTATGGTACTGTAAAGGAAATAGACTCAATATATATGTATACCAATTACTTGTAAACAAGAAATATTATAAGATCAGCACTGTAACCCTATAAACAGACAAGAGAGACAATCTTATTTTACATTGTTTTTGAGTTTTTAGCCTAAAATCTGTAATGTGGTAATGTTCAAAGTTTATTTCTACATACTGATTAATACAAGTTATCAAATCGCTGCCAAATGCACAATCATTGATAGAATATATTTTTTTCGCAATATACAGATTATGTATTTAATGTGAAAACAGTGATTTTATACATTTGTATAAACCATTTGATTTGTATAGGCATTTGAAAATTGCATGCAATTCATGTGAGTACACTAAATCTATTTCTTGAGATACCCTTGAGGGTCATAAAGTCATGCTTGCATAACATAAACAAATATGAGAATTACCATTCTTGTAAATGTCGACAGTGAACACTGGAAACTCTTCTTTGTCACATAAACGCGCGTGGAAATAGAAGACTGATTCAGTTATTTTATGGATATTTTCAAGCAGTAAGACTAAGTATATTCAGTCCATTTCTACGTCTTAAATTCATTATTAGTGTGTTACCAACCCATATAAACTTAATCTTAACGGAAAAAGTATTTTTCTATTTTTTTACATTCATAATATTTCTACCATTTTGCTAGATATTAAGCTCGTATTTAGAGTTTGTTGTATTGTTTGCTGCTTTTACCGGAGCAATTTCAAAAATTGAGTGCTTTAGGTCAATAACATTATTATCATCAACAATAAAAATTAAACTTGATTTTGTCATGATTAACTTAACTAATTTTTGATTTATTTAAGATTCTGACACAGATACGGGAGTGATTCTAATAAATTAATTCAAAATATAAAAACTCAATAGATATTTAACCCTTTGAGAAATAAAACAATAATTTAAATCATATCTTATAACTTAAACTGTTCAATAGATCAAAATATCAGTTACTATAGATGAAAATACAACAAATAATTAATATACAGCATTATATTTATAGTGAAAAACTGAATAACAAAGCAGAGTTGGATAAGGTCATAGTACATTTCTAATTGTGTTTTGTTGTTAAAGGTTATTTTGCATTCTATGGTTCATCAGTTTCACATTTGAGAGAAGTAAAATGAACACATATATATTTCTATCAATTTATTTAATAGCATCAAAAGTTAGCAAAATGAAATGAGTACTGAAATCCTTAAGTGAAATCTTACACATTAAGACAAAGACTCAATTGTGACTCGGCATTACCTTTAACATAAGGAGAAGCTTCAAAAATCAAACCCGTGGTAAAGGAATAAGCTATAAAACACAGCAGCGAAAGTAATAAGAGTTTACTTATTGGTTATCTTGGAAATTAGGGGTGTAACGGTTAACCGATATACCGGTAAATATTGCAATACGACTTCTGACGGTTTTTAACCGGTTAATTTTTCTCTGAACCGTTTTTTCTAGTAATGTTCCATACTGATTGTTTTTATCAGAATCCGAAATTTAAATGTTTGAATAAATGTTAAAATGTGTTCGGAAACTTGAAATATTTTTCGTAAAGTATGAGAATATTTATCTTTGAAAGTCCATCCAAAACCTTTTTTCTAACTTATTCAAACATTTGCATAATACGTATAGATCATTTGAAAAAACAAATATCTATGTACAATGTTGATCAAATTAAGACGATGGACATGCATTAATTCATACTATACATGTATGGGCAAAATAACAATATATATTGCAACATATTGTAATATATTGCAATACGGGTTTCGTGTATTGCAATATATTGCAATACGGTTTTTACCGTATTGTTACACCCCTATTGGAAATAGTACAACACTACATTGATACATACATGCAAGATATATTTGCCTGTTTACATTAATAAATTAGTTTAAACATTATACATATGATAAATTGTTATGTTCAGACATTTTGCCACACTGATACCAAGAAAGTGATATTTCTTAAGTAAACATAATAAATAAGTATTGATAAATGTACAATCGTTATCAATCTAGGAAGAGTTGAACCAGATACAAAAAATCACTAACATTTTCTATCTACATATAGGAAATTTTATTAGAAGTTTCGTGTAGATTTATTGAATAGCAATAGTGGATATAAATATGATACTGAAAGTTTTGATAGTAAAATCAGTTGTCAAATTGAATCATTTGCAGTTTTACGAAACAGACATTTGATGTTGTGGAAAATACAGTGGAAAACAATCAGCGAGTAGCACTTTTGTGAAGTTTACGATCAGATGGTTGATCAAACTCTATCACTGGTGCATGATAAACATCTTGTACAATTGTATAATAAAACAATTATCGATGGTGTTGTGTGCGTTGTAAGCCCGCTTAACTTGAAATACCGCAATACATGTTAGATTCCCGTACCCCACAAACACAAACACATAAAGGTTTAAAGCATCAAATATCAATAAAATATGATCAACAACTAACAATTTACATTCGATGAAAATATATTGAAGTTTCAGATTTTTAGAACATTATTGGTTTTTTTATTCAAAGTTATAATTGAATAACATGAATCTCTTGATGAAATAATCATTTTAATTCAAAATTATATACGAAAAAGTAAAAATTACACGAGAGGAAATAAGCCATTTATTTGTAAGTGATAGAAGCAAGACAACAACTACAGAATCTACAACAGGTGACAAAAGAACTCTGCTGTGACATACTTACACTACAACTGATATACTGATTCAAACGGCAGATCTAGGAGAAAACTAAGCGTAGCTAAATCATAAAACGAATATCATATATCATTTACTGTTTTATTTAATATTGAATGAATAATTAATCTCAATAATATCTTCAAACTCTTTGGTTAATTCCATATATTCCAATACGTCATAAGTGATGAAACTTCTTTTGAATCTTGACCCTTATATCTTGACAACCAAAATATCTGATAATAGATAATATAGAAGTCTATTTATTAGCGACATAAGTGGATAATATATAGAAACAAATTCTTGGAAATAATCAATAGCCCATGAAAAAATCTGTCAGTTTTTGGGATACTATATCAGAGTGAATAAATAACATGAATGCCATTTTATGTTACTTTTACATAGTAAACACTCGTACGACTAACAATAAATTCAATAACTTGTAGGAACATCTACTGATTGAAATATATATGAAAAATCTCAGACTTAGATGAAAGTTCATTCATCCAGAGTATGTATCACGATGTTTAGCATAAAGTAGCACAATAAAAACAGAGGTTGTTTGCCTAGAAATATCATACAAACATAAAGAAGATTCCAGATTTTTATGTCAAGTAATACCATACTTGTACAGACAAGCTGTCTGTTTCATTTTAGTCAGAAATTATGATCAGAGTTCGTGGTATTTGGAATCAATATAATATATGGTGTTGGTTGTATGCTTTTGAAATGATAAGTAATGTAGAATGGAATAATGTTTTATGACCACATCTTACTTTTAAGATATATACATGTATTCACGTTTGGCAATTTTAATTTCATACCAGTACATTTTGATATGGAACATGTAATATACACTATAAAAATAAAACGATTTAAAAACAATGGAATAATAATAAATATAGAAATAGATTTCTAATTATGTTCGAACCTGATAACAATTAAATGTTTGTTTGTTTGTTTGTTTGTTTGTTTGTTTGTTTGTTTGTTTGTTTGTTGGGTTTAACGCCGTAGCAACACAATTATAGGCCAAATAACGGCGGTCAGTCAACCTACTCACTGCTCCTGGAAAGGCTAAATCTCTGGATTTAGCTGTTAACCAACTACTAAGCACATACTATTGTCAGTGACTGACAACTGCCCTACATAATTAAAAATCATTGGTAGGAGGGAGAATGGCCGTAGAAATAATTTCATGACCAAGCTCCACGAAAGTATACCCCGCCCGGGAATCGAACCCACGACCCCTCGATCAGTAGACTTGCGTGCTACCAACTGAGCTAACCGGGCGGCTTAACATTTAAATAACCAATTGTAAACTTCTATGAAACCTTTATATACATGTTTATAAATATAATAACTATAAATTTTAAATATATCATTTAAGAAATACAGCACATGGTTTAGCAATATATAATTTGTCACTGTGTGATATAATTGATATTTTTTCAATCCAAATTCAGAAACATACTTCAATATGAAACACATTATATCAAAAACAATCGTATTCAAAAAATTAATATTCATATATATGTTTCTATTTAATTTGTCATTGTACCATTCCAAGTTCTTGCATTCTAAATATCATTTTATATACCATTCTAAAGTTACTGCCCATATAAGTAAACATATCGTTAGCTTGCATTACCCACCAAAACATTTTCTTGTTCATGTCTTATAAATAAAACTCTCTTTTAAGTACTGAATTACTATTGGATATTTTCAATATCAATATAATTAAACCCAGCTTAAGTATCAGAATATGTAGCGAGAGCTGACCTAACACAAAACATTAGTTTAAAGACACCTAGTATTTAGGTAAAAGATCTCATCTAATCTGAATTGCAAATAGAGTTGTTTGAAACAATATATTATGATGTCACATTAGTATAATATCTGAACTTCAAGACTTTGATTTAGATGGCTAGTTAGTAATGTAATCATTGTTTTGAGATACGATGTGTTTTTTGTAGTATGCATACAACAATGTTAAAATGTATTCCTGTATAAGAAGAGTTGAGATTAATAAAACGGATACTGGTAAAAGGAAGACTGGTCACCGTTACAACCGAACACAAAGGCATAGGTAAACCACATATTTGTTTAAAGAGGTTCATAAGATTGACCACGAATATATTATATAATGTCAGTGTTTTCAAGAATCACTTTAAACTATGCAAAAAGTGTTTTGGGGAGAAAAAATGCAATTGGCAAAGAGTTTGGGGAAATAGCCTTTCGACATATGTATGTTAAACATTTTGATGATTTTCGATCAACAACACCACCTAGCTGATCATGTATGTTGATTATGTACTGATTTCAGTTCTGTTTAAATGCATGCAAAGTCATAGTTTTATCATACCATACACTCCTTTCATAAACAAACACTAACAAAGTCTGCTCCTTTTAAACTTACCATGAAATAAATGATTAACTGTCATATCTTCAAGTTATTTTATCTAAACCATAGAAAATGTCAATCTAAGTGACACTTCTACAATTAGGTCTGCAAACGAGACCTCTAAAACCTAGTGATCTCGAACAGTTTTAAACAAATTCCACTCTCGACTACTCTAAAGACAATTATACTGACTGGAAGATTGTAACAATTCTTGCCCTATACATACTAAATGTTAGAACTGTTCTAGAGATAAATGTAGCATCTCCAAATGGTTCTGAAAGACTTCATTTTCTCTATTTAACATAGTGATTAA
Organism: Mactra quadrangularis; assembly: GCA_025267735.1. Taxonomy (NCBI): domain Eukaryota; kingdom Metazoa; phylum Mollusca; class Bivalvia; order Venerida; family Mactridae; genus Mactra; species Mactra quadrangularis. Next base: position 33,891,737 of record CM046308.1, on the reverse strand, counting down.
CTGTTATGTGGAAATCATTTAGCCACAAAAAATGCAGACATGTGTAGTAAAGCGAATAACATTGTCACGATACTGTCAATAATCAGAGAGAAATGTTCATTTGTTGCACATTATGATAATAGAAACTTCAAGATAGCAAATCTTATATACGTAATATATTCGTAGACTGACTTTATATATTCAAAAGAAAAACTAACGTTGTGTATCATTTTGTTGGCTGTGCACAAACAATGGCATTCGAGAGATTAATACAAAAATATCAGCCGCCCGGCTAGCTCAGTTGGTAGCACGCAAGTCTACTGATCAAGGGGTCGTGGGTTCGATTCCCGGGCGGGACATACTTTCGTGGAGTTTGGTCATGAAATTATTTCTACGGCCATTCTCCCTCCTACCAATGATTTTTATTATGTAGGGCAGTTGTCATTCAACGACGAAAGTATGCGCTTAGTAGTTGGTTAACAGCTAAATCCAAAGATTTAGCCTTTCCAGGAAGAGTGAGTAGGTTGACTGACCGCCGTTATATGACCTATACAACGTGTTGCTACGGCGTTAAACCAAACAAACAAACAAAAATGTCGATGATCATTTTACTTTATATTTTATCATCCGACTACATCTGTATCTATAGTTGACGAGTACTGCATTTAGCAAGATACTGATAACAGAAGTAGACTCATTGAATCAAACAAAGACCTTTTAATTGAACAAAGTGATTAGCTCTCACTGGCTAATGTTAAATATACACATGTATATTTATTACTTAATACTTATTGTGGTAAATAGTGCCGAGTCAAATCAATAAGGAATTCAGTATTATTAAAAAGAGTAATGTTTAATCAGAGCAGACCTTTTATCCTTTTGGATTTTCTTGAGTCAAGTTGATTGAGTGAAAGACAACGTATTCATATTATACTTTGTTTTATCATAGTCATTAAGGACAACATAACAAAGATGTATCGTCTTGTTTACCATTTATACAATGATTGATTAAGATTTAGTAGACATACTACTGTTATATTTTTTATAGTTATAGAGTGATAAACAGAAAAATATCTAGTCCGGTAGTGGTTTGAAAGTTCAAGCATGATATTACGCTTCAGAAATAACGAGACCCCCGTCTGCATTACTTTGGCTATCAAACATAATACACAAATGCATAAAACATTTTAAAGTCGAATATCATCTATTGAATTTCAAATTGATCTACACCCAGTCTAAGAAAACCTTAGCTACCAGAACAGCATGAAATATGGAATCACTGATGTCCACAGACAATAACATCTAACATTATGTAAAACGAATCCTAGTTTATATAAGATATAAGAGACAGGCATTATGTTATAAACAAACCGTTTGTTTCGTACAGATACATTCTGATGATTTCTGTCAGAAATACAATGTATAAATAATCGAAATACAACATGTCTACAGACCTCTTATAGTTTTGTTGTAAAGTTTTACTGATATCAGATGATGTTGCTAAGCTAACTTAAAACATTATGTTTTCTATCAGAAGAAAGCAAAAGTAAATAAGCTATAACAATGAACAGTGAATACAAAATGCATAGTTGATTTTAACACAATTTTAAACTTACTTGGCATATTTTCTGATGGAAAAATGTGGTATATGCAGAAGTGATATTTTATTTGCTAAAACAGTGAAAACAATTCTAAAACCAATCATTTAAATTACTTCGTAAGAAGTGATAACTTGTTACGTTAAAAGTCGCTTAATAATTAGTCTTGTTGTTAGTAATACCATTCTTAGAGTTTTTATTATTAATGCCATGTGAATTGCAATTTGGATGTTTGTGTTACACATAATATAAACTGTTCCAAAACTAAAATTCATTAAATATTATAATTGTTTCACCCAGAAGTCAATGTCCTAAATTTTATCGCAACTTAAGGATACAGTTATAATTAACTCTATGCCTTTGATTATCGTTTTACATTTTACTATATTTCTTATAAAATACGTCTCAATCAATACAATACATGTGTAAGAATTATAAAAGAACAAAGACTTCAATCTGTGGTTAGTAAAGTTATTAAATTAAATGTGACACATTTCAACAGAAAAAAAAGAACAATTTGTATAAAATTGCTGTTTCTTGAATACCATATTAATTAAATTTACATATAAATGTAATTCTCAACCAAATCTAGAGATGTAAGTAAATCAAAACCACTATGATAACGTAGCTGATAAGATACCAGTTTCATATGTTGTATCTTTTTTAGGGAAAATAGGATTAGGCTTTTGATGTTGTGCCTATCTTTGACAGAAATGGGTCACTGTATTGTCTAGTCAGCTTTTCTGAACAAAAGGGCATGACGTCTATCACTTGTGCGCGTGAATGAAAACGTGTCTTTTGTATCTATACGTGATTTAGTAACTTCCAAGAATATTTAAAAGAGAAAACAAAAAGTCCATCAATAGTGATCGTTTTTTACGTAAATATTTTCCGAACATAAATGAGTAATCATTATCTCCATGATTATTCAACTATGTCTCATGATTTATTGAAAGACGCCTGAACTTATTCAATTTAATCTGCTTGGAACTTGAACGGCTATAAAATTCAATTTTTGCAAAGTTATAAATTTATTTCTTCACACTGAAATAGCCTACTTTCAAAATCCCCTAAAATGCATCAATGTTAAGCATAAAATATGTCTTTTGTAAGATGGATCAAATTAAGTACCAAATGTGATCGCAATAATTTGTTGGTATATCATCACTTAGATAAATCATATAATGCCAATGAAGAACAGACTGAAAAAATATTACGCTTAGTCTCTCCTGTTATACAATGATAAGAAAAATCAATGGCATAGATTTTGGCAATTACAATACACAAGCACATAGGATGTTTGAGAAAAAGATTTAACCCTCTAAAGAGAAAACTGATTATGGCAGTTGTCTCCATCGAACCTAGGTGATTGATAGTCAAAGTGCAGACAATTACGTAAAAAATAACAACCTTTGTTAAAATCAGATAAATGCAATTGGTTATTTGCTCAATTATACAAAACTAATTTGTTTGCTCTTTTTACCGAGACTATATGTATACTGGTACAATAATATGAAAAATAAAAACCATTCAATTATACAATGGATAAAATATTTGATTCCCATAGGCATTTGTACATAGCACTTATCACAAAACTCATTTGTTTATGCTTAGACTCAAGACTCCCCAGAGATGCATATTTGTGTTGCATGAGTAATTGCTTGCTTCATTTTAGAACATGCTGTTTTTTAATCAAATAAATGTTTCATCTTTAAAATGTTTACTTGTGAGAATAGAGAAAACATGTTCCATAAATAGCATATAAAACAGTTGAATCATTGTATCCCCTTTGTTAATATCCGATGGTGTTAATTACTACACATTTTCTTTCGTTCTTATTTAGATCAGATTTAGAATAGTGATTAAACTCCATTCAGGTAATCGCATCTAAATGGAAACCACAATGCCTTTATAGGGCTGGCCAAAGTCATCATGGTTCGAAGTGGGGAAAAATATTCGTATAGCCTGGTCTACTTTGATTTGAATCCATCAAAAGTTCATTTCGATGATTTTACTGATATGAGAAGTGTTCTAGTAAGGAGGACACGGAAGGTCTCGAGGTAATGTGAACAGAATATTCCACACAAGAGAAAAAGTCTAAACGTCAATAGAAAATGATCATCAATTAACTATTCAAATTCATTAAATTATTCCATAAAAAGTTTATGCAATTCAATTTATTTCATTCTAGATTCTGAGACCGATATAAATATCATTATTTTGATAATTGAACTACAATTAATAAAAAGTATAAAGTTAGTAAATGGAGACTATTAATTCTTGTTCATTTTGAATTGGAACTTTTATTTCGTATCATAATAAATAATTTCAAGGTATTAAAGCAATTAGACATAATAACAATAGTTGAAAAAGTCATAAATTTATACATGTTCCTATCGAAAAGGCTGAAGTTGAAATTAACTTTTTGGAACTTGGTCATTATTTTCTATTTCTTTATTTACTAGAAGATTAACACTTTTAAAGCGTTTTATAACATTTTACTCCATTACTTACAATGACAATGAACTTCTAGACAAAGCTTTTGTTCTGATAGATACATGATATTTTAATACATGTATATAAAAGCAATCGAATAGGGATTTATGCTTAAATATAGCACCATCTTTTCACATGACACGTGATATTTTTATATAAATTGAAAGAAATCCATAGGGATAAAAAATTTAAAAAAAAAATAAAAAGCAATATATCTAAACATATATTCATGCTTACTAACTGACATTAATTGGAATTTTTGAAATAACCAATCGCTACAAAAATTGCTCTCATAAAAAAGATGTAATTATTTCCCATCAAACATTAAATAGTTTTAACATCGCTCCAATGATAAATGGTACATTTTGGTCGATTTACCAAGCGGAGATCAGAGAAGTTATTTATCTAAAATATAGAAATGATTATAAGTACATTTTCATCTATCTAGTGGAGCTGAAGCACCTTTTAAGAGCCGTTCCTATTTTTAAATAAACGTTTTATAAAGGAACAACATTATCAACCATAACTTTTATAAACTGTAAATGAACTTCATTTTATGTGCGTGTGAAAGCCTAAAAAGTAGTAAAAGTGATCATAGTATTCGGTAGGCATTATATGATGTAAATACGCAAACAGTCTTCACTCTTTTACACCTCCTTCATTTATAAGGTATATGGAGATTTTTGTAAAAGTTGATTTGATTATTTAATTTTAATAGGTGTTTGTCTTGCCGTATTACTTAATTCACAAATGTGTTGCTTTTCGTCAATCACATGACGGGAACAATACCGGCGCGGCAAAGAAATCAGACTAAATAGATTTATGAATTTTTATGCACACTGCAACACCATTGATGAAAAATACTAGAAAACAATCCAAATTATTCGTTTAATTTAATACTAAAAAGCTTTAATGAAGATTATAAAGTTTGTTAAGATGGCACATGTTGATAATTCCAGACTGTCTTTTCTATGTGCTACATTTTATGAAAATCGTTACAACATTTTCGATCGATAACAGATTATTAAAATTCCAATAAAATGCCTTCAAATATTCATACAACTCTTAATTGTTTCCATACAAATAAATGCCAATAAAACTGAAAAACATTTAACATCAACAAAAATTGCAAAATACAGAATTTCCCCGGAGATTTCATAAACACACTTCATTCAGTTCTTTTATTGAATTGAACTCTTCACTATAGTCATAACGCTTTGTAATGTGATTGTCTATGCAGTAACACACTTAGTCAAATCTAAAATAGCATCTTTCGCATGTGAATTTATTGACAAGGTGATAAGGTTATAAAGTCAGACAATCATATTGAATTTTATCTTGAATTTTCAAAGTTCATTATAAGTGCATTATTTTACAATAAATGGAATTTAAATAGCACACCATAACATACATGTAAGGTAATTCATTACTACAAATAAATCCTATTCGTACTATAAGAGCAAATCATGCTGAAACAAAAATATTAAATCTAATTTGTATGCATTTGTTAGCAGACACCATGTAAAATTCGATTACATGTACCTTTATCATGATGAAAAGGCTTTATATTTATATGCATCATCATGGCGATTGTCGTAATGTCAAAATATGTATCATACACTACTATGAAAAAAACGGCCAATGCCAATATTGTCTTTCAGCTTATTCGCTATTCAGTCTTCTTAATGCTATATAAATCTAGATGGTAGTCGCTGCAAATTATTCTGTATTGCTACATCCATGATACTGAAATAATAAGTATATTTTGAAATAATTATTCTGCTGTCTAAACCATGTTATTATCAAATGATGGATTGTATTCGACAGATACATCCAAAATGATCGTACTTACAACAGTGAAGTAATTAAACTGACACAATAAAATGCTGTAACTCTAGTAAGTGCTATAATAAGACAACATTAACTTAGCATAATACACTTTATGATTATGCAAATTGAATTCCGATACATAGATAACACTAAGTATCAGGAACATTTATCCAATAAATCATACTTAAAATTTCATATCATGTACATATGGAAAGAATATGAGATGTTGTGTTGTTATCATATTATTATGAATTGTCATTTGGGTTAATGTTATATCAATTCAATTATTCACTTCATTGCAAAATGTATATCATATCAAAACTGGCCAGTTGGAAAACAACAGTTGCATGATTTTATTGTAAGCTACTAGAAAATTATGAAAAAGATTTTATACAAGTTTCGACTATACCAAATTATCGACTACCTTTAATTCAACACACATTTGTATCATCCTTGGCCACATGGTGTGGTATTTTTGTTATTGTTATTATTATTTGTTTGGCATTCTAGTTTAAATTCTAACATTTACAAGATTAAAAAATAAACTTTTTAGCTTTTTTCTGGCTTTATTTCAAGTTTACCATAAAACATGTTTGATAAACTTACACAAAGAAAGTACAAAAGACATATGTCCAAGCTCAAATATTTTTACAGTGATTGCTATATCATTCCTAAAGATCAGCGTACACCTTAAAAATTAAACATATTTTAAATTCATAAGATAAGAAAAACTGCAGTCAAGGACCAAACCATGAAAGACATATTGTAAATCATGAGCTCCGAACACCAAACCATGTGACATAACTCTACAATAAAGTTATATCAGAAATTCACTCTAAAAAATTACAAAGCTCTTTTGATTTAATGATAGGCAACATAGTGAGATCATAATTTCTTTTCAAATTGTGTAATGTTTGTAAAGCATGGGGAAGTGTTTTGCCTGACAAGCATGAAAATGATCTGTCAAAAAACAAGTTACACATTTAAAGGATTGTTCGCAAACAAACTTACGGAAAACAAATAACCCTTTTTCGTCGAACAAGAAAAACAAGCAATTTTGATACGTCAATTTCTCTCAAAATACATGACAGCATCACATAACTTCTCATTGAATAAATCACAAAGCAAAAAAAGAAAAGGACGGCGTGTGTGTGTAACAAAACCAAAATAAACAAAACGTGAATTTCTACGAACAAACAACCAAACAAATCAATGTTTACTTAGTAATTCAGATACAAATAATGCTAATTTAGTCTAGTCATGCAATAAACATTCCAGTACTCAAACATTTCAAATCATCTCTATTCAACAAAATATTCCCTTAATCATTGTAGATTGTGTAAGAAGAAATAGAAATTTTGTGATCTTAAACTTAATGGGTTTCATAATGTCTCGTAATTTTATCTCATTACGAAAAAAATCACAAATAAAAAACATATTCCTTTCAAATTTTGATATCAGATTTTTATTTCCTTTTCCTTAATCAAGTTCAATTCAAACTTATACATTTTTGAAATTCAAGAATTTCAATCAGTCAAATAAATTTTCACTGATTGCAATTTGATGCTCAATAAACGTTATAAAAACTAACTATAATCAAAATATTTAACTTCAGTTTATGTTAATGATAGCTCAACGCGCATCGTTTCAATCTCAGGCACAACTGAGTAAACAAATTTGCAGTTCAGTAGAATTAAATTATTAGAAATGAGAATAATGTTCTATGACCATTTCGTAAATTGCAAAAACACACATGTATATTAGGTGTGGGTATCACGAACTACAGTCATCATGAAAATTAGAACATCCCAAAAGATTTTATTTGCAAGAAAATATTAGAATGACAAAGGCTATTATCAAATCATGAAGCACATCTTCTGAATCAAAACTAACTGGCTTACCAGCAATACCTTACATCACTATTATATGCACTATGAGTGAATTATACAAGAGAAAAAAACGGAATAAGTAAAAGAAAATACGTTCTTTTGGTTCTATGTTCAAATATGAACAATTCAGCTTTTTGTGTTGGTCTTAATCGCAAAAGACTTCAAGAAACTTAGTTGAAATATACTGGGTTTAATTCCATAACACTGAATAGAAACTTACGAATTATTTTGATCGAATCGCACAATGTTCTTCATGGTTGTGAGGTTCTTTCATATACCCACGTAAGGAAATTATACAATACCAACTAACGGCAATCAAATGATACAAACAATAGCATATTAATTGTTTTCAATACATGACTTACACTGTGGTCAAGTACAATCTAAGACATACTCAGAACAAATGCCATAAAAGAAATCAAGAAAATCGCAAATAAACAAAGATGATGTATGAAGGTAATAAAAATAGGAAACTATAAACAAGGATATTGTTTGCTTAGAGAATCATAGATCAAGTGAATGTCACATTGCTTGATAGATTGTTTATTCAGGCATGGTTATTGAAAGCAAGTAATGTCATAATGAGATATCGGTCTAGTTATTTATTTACAAGAAACCCTACCCAAAGTTATTAGTTTTGTGGAAATGCTTTATAATGAGTACTGGAAGTACGAAAATTGGTTGATACAACTGCCAATTGGAGATTGCTGTAGAACATCAAATAGATTATGAGCAATCAAATAGTGTTTCATGGATCAATAAAATATTTATTGTTCTTAAATGATTTGGGAATACTTTTCATAGAATGATTAATGACTTTAATGATGAATTCCTACACAAAACAATATTTTATGTCTAAGCTTGATTAAAATTATATTCAACATGTTTTAACAAGCAATAATTCCAACAAATCAAATGAGGTTGGTCAATACAACAGACATAATATCAGCGCAATTACATTCCATATTAACAAGTTTGAGCATGGTAATTTACAACATTTATATGAAACAGTGATCAAAACGTTTTAATCAGTAATGATATTTGAACTTTTTGGCTCATTTTGAGTAGATAAAGTTGCATTTTAAAAAACGCGAACCAGGCAAGAATTTTGTTTACGCCTCAACATTTCAGTTAAATCATTCATACATTATAACAATAGCAAAACATTTATATAAAAACGCAGCACTCACCTTCTATGCAGATAAAGAACGTTTCAACTTATAGAGATCTTTGATTTTCATTTGCATTAAGTATAATGATCCCCTCGTGAGTTGCATTTCCGATCACTTAATTCAGAGTAACTTTATCTCTAAATTATTTCTCGGAAAAATTATTTAAGAGTAACACATTATTACCTAACAATATCATTTGACCAAGTATAATTTCGGAATCCTATTCGTGCCCAATGTAAATCGAGTATACATTCAAAAGCACTAACAATATAACGAACGTTCATAGCCTATTTATGAATTACCAAATCGTACAATATCTGTTTTCATTTATATTGACAGAATCATACTCACAACGATAGAAACATGGTTTCTCAGCATAAAAACTATGTACAGGAAGATTGAAAGTGACAAGATAACTATCTAAGGTTAATGAGGTACCATACACTTTTGTCTATGATACATTTGGTGCATTGATTATTAGATACATTATTTACATACTAGTTCTAAACAGTCATCCGATTTACAAATACAAAAACTCACTAACAAATGGACAGCTAGCAACTTTCAAAGTCGTGGCAATCAATATAGGCCGCCTACTAAACGATTGAGAAGCTTTTAATATTGTTATGAAAGACAAGATCGAAAATTAAGTACAAAATAAATAAGATTAAAACTAGACAATTTAGTAAGAAAGAAAACTTTCGTCCTTACAACATGAAAGCTGTGTCTGAACTCTAAATTTAATGAGAAAGAAGCAAACAATCATAGAGACCTATAACTGCTACAAGATACTAGTAAATAAAACGTGTTGGGTTTTTGACAAACCAAAGAAAATCTGTATCAGGTTTCCAATACAGATAGAGATATCCTCTAAATCTACTCAAATCCATTATTGAAGAAATGTAAATTTTGTAAACTAAAACTTGTATGCGCTTCCATCATGTCTCCATATTGACGTCATGCCTTCTAACAGATCTTATAAATAGTACACATGATAACAAAAACCAAACCTCATCCTTTGATTTGCATTTTTATTGCTTACTGTTCAGCTTGAGGTTTTACAGTGCGGAAGGTACATTGAACTTATATACATATTTGTTTTTCTGTTTCTTTAAAAAAAGCAATAAAAATATCAATTTTAACATGTTTGTGTTTTGTGGAGTTAATTTTCTTCAACTCAGAGCGAATATTTATTTACCTTGAAATTTTCGGTGACATCACGTCACCTTCTTCAGCTGACTGATTTTGACCACATGACTGGTGAAGGGTCCATGAACTATCCAGAGCAGAGAAACCTTTTTAGACGTATGTTTGTGTTTGTTTCACTCACATTTTGTCGAAATTAATGATAGTTAAATTTGAACTGATGCAAACCCTGTTGTACATTTATTTATAAGCCGCCCGGCTAGCTCAGTTAAAAGCACGCAAATCTACTGATCGAGGGGTCGTGGGTTCGATTCCCGGGCGGGGCATACTTTCGTGGAGCTTGATCATGAAAATATTTCTACGGCCTTTCTCCCTCCTACTAATGATTTTTAATTATGTAGGGCAGTTGTCAGTCACTGAAGAAAATATGCGCTTAGTAGTTGGTTAACAGCTAAATCCAGAGATTAAGCCTTTCCAGGAGGAGTGAGAAGGTTGATTGACCGCCGTTATTTGACCTATATAATGTGTTGCTACGGCGTTAAACCCAACAAAAACAAACAAAACAAACAATCAATATATGATTTTAGTCTAACTTACGTTCAAAAGCTGGTAGCCAAAAGGATGCACAATATGGTGATTTTGTCAGAAAATGTAGCAATATGGAACACGCATTCCTTAACAAGGACACCGAATATACCGGTATATCGGTTGCACCAACCAGCCTACCATATACCATGTAATGCAACAAACAAGCTAATTTATTACACGGCGTAAAAAGACACATATATCATGCATTGTTACTTACTGATTAAATATACCACGAATGATTTTGGAATATTGAGAGACAAAGAGTACTTTAAAATTGTTAAAGTGAACAAATTGTCATGAATAAGAAGTTCAAACAGTTACACATTGATTTGCATGGTCATATTGATGCTACCATTCAATTTTCAGTTTTGTAGAAATATATTGACTGTTTTTATATAATAAAACTATGAGCAATTGATTTTCATCAGAGATAACTCTATGTCAAATCAATAGGTATTGAGACTCATGATTTAACAAATGTATATAAACTAGTGTATTACTTGAAATATTAGCAGTTATTTCATTCAGTAATATCATGCTTCAGAACCAAAACACAAAATATACTAACAATTAATGCAGATTAACTAAAAACTAACATTAATTTTTCACATAATATTAACTCTAGATATTAAAGTGCTGTCTTAGATATTTTCATCAAATATTGCGAATATAGACTAAGAAAAACCAAATGTGGTCAAAGACGATGTATGAACATCGCTAAAAGAAATTGAATTAAATACACATAGTTCTTATTGTGACAAAAATCACTAGGGTATGCGTTGTAAAAAATAAAGCTATACGTGTTTATAAAACATTTTAAAATTAGGAAATTTTTTTTTGTATCAATATTCTAAGCAAAACAACTTTCGCCATTTTTCATATCAATCAAAACTTCTCTACAACATCTTCATCCAAAAGATTTATATTTACAGAAACAACAAACATTAAAATTTAACTTTTACAACATGAGAAAAAATGTGGGAGAAAATTGAATAGGACAAGACAATAACAAAAGGCTAATGAGCTCTGTAAATTTTTTCTATGAAATAATACTAGTACCAATTATTATAGCATAAGATTAAATAATCCATACCAAAAGAAACTATATTGCTCAAAATAAAGCTATAAAATAATGTAATTTAAGAGTACAACGTGGATTCCGTTCGTAATCAATTAGTTAATTCCAGCTGCTGTTTTCAAGACAAAGTGTCACTTGTATTACAAAATCTCGATGACGCTAACTCTTGTCATGCAAACAAAAACGTGGTCATGACATGTATTCTACATGATGTTACAACTAGAGACTTCTTTTAATTATCAGATTGACAATTTCAGGAAGTAAAGCTAACATATGCATTGATTTCTATTTTTGTAACGAAATTGATACAAAATGGGTTTTTTATGATACCATGTAGCTTAATAATCAACAGGGCATTTTTGTACTGAAATTATCATAGTTTCCACATCCTAAAACCTTGCAACAAGCTTGCAGGAGATCAAATAAGCCACTTAAACATGGTAAAGTCTAGTTTAAATCTTACAAGAGGCATTCATTGTGTATCACTACAAACAGAGCAACATGGTATCATATTGATGTTTGATATGAAAGTAATGTTAATATACACACTAATATGCATATTTCGTTAGACTTGATCAGGACGAACAAACGATTATTTCAGATTTGTACGAACAATGCGAATCAACTTACTAACAATAAATCAACAAAACATATATTAATATAAAACGCGTGTTACTGAAATCGGAGAAAGATAAAAGAACGAACATAATAATATCGGGGATTCTTGTGGGAATGCACTGTGGTTCATTTGTATCAAGACTGTGTTCTAATGACACAAGAGTGTCATTGAAAACAACTGTAGAGCCTATGCATTTTAAAGCAATTTGAGCAATGGAACTGAGGTTCAATTGGTAAACGACTGCATGCACGAGGTATTTGGAAACCGAGAATATATAGTCTTACGGCCATCTTATTCACTTTAGAATGCGTATGGTCACGTATATCTATATACATCGTAATACATCCGATCAATGTGTGTCCAAATGCAACTTTTTATATTCCAATCTGTGTCATGACTATTAGTATATGAATGTGCAAAACGCGCATTCAGAAAATGTGTATATCGCATTATGTTAAGGACGCAAACATATTACATGTATCAGCAAAATGGTATATTCACCAAACTGTACGCTATGAAACTTAAATAAATATTATACAATCTGATTGTGTAATTGAGAAAAAAACAGTTAATAATTTACATATTAGTCAGTCACTCTTAGCAACAAAATTCACATGAGCAGAAATATTCTAATTCTCAAGCAAACCTAAAACTCATTTTTGCTAAAAATTAATTTCCTGAAAATGCAAATTGGAGCTTTGAATAACAACTTACAGTTTGAAAATAAAGCAAATGGTCTCCATTCAACAAAATATCAATTTGAATTATGCCAGGGAGAATGGCAATTCTGTAAACTAGAACAGAATGTGTTTCTTTTAAGTTTCAAAAAATACAGTTTGTTAGATCTGATTCTTTGAGATCTACGCTTTTCATTGGTTATGTGTTCGTCCAATCAGTGTTCAGTTTACGTTTTTTTAACTGAAAGGTAAAGCATTGATCTACGTCACACATTTGTATATTGAATGGAATTTCAGCATAACATAAACATCAAAATGCAACAACTAGATTAACTTCCTCGTCATGAAATTTATAATAACTTGATAAAGCGGACGCGACAAAGGGGTTATAGTGTTTTACCTGGTAATCGTTAGATGGCAAGTTCCGCGTTGGTTCAAATCACTTCCAAAAACCTTCCACGTTGTTACTTTATCCTAATAGCTTAGAACTGAGGGACAAGGATGAATGCTCCATATTTATCCAAATTCATAAGAATTTGCTTTACAATCGAGCTGAAATAAATTAACATAAATTAAATATGATATGATTCTTAAAACAGTTTATTATCATAGAGTAATTAATTGACAAAATTGTTACTCTTGCAACCAGGCGAGCTTTTTCAATATATCTACGACGTAAGCAAGAAATAATCTAATGTTCAACAAGAGCTAGTGGTCAAGTATAGTCAGTATTCTACAAATGTTGTCCCTTACAAGTAATCAAGAAAATTCCAAATAAACAAAGATGATGTATGAAGTCAATAAAAATAGAAAACTATAAACAAGGATATTGTTTGCTTAGAGAATCATAGATCAAGTGAATGTCACATTGCTTGATAGATTGTTTATTCAGGCATGGTTATTGAAAGCAAGTAATGTCATAATGAGATATCGGTCTAGTTATTTATTTTCGAGAAACTCTACCCAACGTAATTACTTTTGTGGCAATGTCTTATAATGCAGTAAGAAAGTGACTAGGGTTATGGTCAATGTGAAATTATTGTTGAATGTAATTGAAGGGGATTTGTAGAAACAAATGGTTCTAATATCAGATCGTTGATCAATAAATCATCAGCTTTAAAACGCAAAAGAAAGACACAAACTTCATAACATACTCAACAGCACGTGGTAACCTATTTAATTCTAGACACAGCTTCTAACCTTGGAATTTATTATATTACAGTTACGTATATACATCTATTATGAAGGCGAAGAGAGCAAAATAATGCACTTCAAAATAAGACTCTTTATTCGTTTAAAAAAACATTGCATATGAACGATTTTAATTTTTTATTGAAACGAATGATTTTGTCACAAAAATTACATAAGCTTAATTGTTAGGGCTTAGGAAAAGAAGTATATAGATGCAAACGGTTTCATTTATATGAATAGTTCACAAAAGTGTTGGCATCTGATATTTACCATATACGTAAATTGTAACTAAATATAACACCTATTTCTTCTAAAAAGTTATTTCATACTTGAGTTATTATCAAAATATCCATCAATTTAAATATAGTTCTTTTTCTGAAATTCTCTTTTATATCAATATATGAGGCAAACCAATAAACATCTCTTGCCTATTTTACAGTAAATAAAGTACATCATTACTCATTTGTAGTGACAGGAATACTATAATAAGCATGGGAAACAAACTTCTAAGCCTAAAAATCATGAGGAGAAAATTGAAAATGACAAGACAACAGTCAATCAAGGTCAATGACGTACAGCTACCTTTATATGTTTCTCGATTTTATTAATATTCAAAATAAACAATAAATTTAATAAAAATGGAGATGGATAATACTTATTTTGTCCTAGTAATGACATGGCACGTCTCTCTATGTGATATAAATCGATATTAAATGTCAATTTTTTATGGAATGGTATAATCTTCCGGGATAGGAACCATTGGACTTCTTTATCCCAAATCCTGCGCTCTACCCATGATGCACTCGGACATCTCTCGTATATTGTTTTTGTTAGTGTTACATGCATGAAATGATAAAAACTCCGAACTACTTGAACTCATTAAAAACAATTATTTCACAACAATTATGTTCAACATGGTACCATAATAATACTTAATAGGAAAATAATGCAAATATGCAAATTGCTATGCAGCTTTTAGTTAGACTGTATAAAAATAAGGACAATAGGTTAAGTGAATGATGTTCGTAAACAAGCTTTAAACACATCTAGAAAGTCATGAACTTCATTGCTTATGGTAATTGATTTTTTTACTTTTGGCGTTCGATATATTAATTATTATATGTATAAATGAGAAACATTTATGGTGATTTAAGACGCATGCTAGATGCGACTAGCACAAATCAAAGTGCTGGCTTTATAGAGTAAAATGTAATAAATGGTCTTCATGCTTAGCAGAGTCATGGCTTTTTTTATATTTTAAAGTATAATACAAACATTATATATGATATTTCATGGGAAGAACGCAGCGGTTTTAATGGGTAGATTTTAGCAAGTTAATTCTAGTATAGAAAACATTACCATAGACACAAACCACACAACACAGTTTATCCTCAAGAATGATGAAAATCCTTAATACAAATAGATGCTCCAAACTGTTCAATAAGAATCGTGTTGATAAAAGATTATTCATTAATGAATAATGACATTTTTATTTTTCACACTCATGAACGTTTTCATAAAATTCTATTTTTTCACATTTTAAGAAGACACTTGTCTAGTAAATGAATGTTATCCTAAAAAAATTCGAATAAAACTAATCATCTGGTCTAAGGAGTGTCTGTGTCGATTCTGCTTAGTAAAATGTGAGAAAGTCGTGACAATAAATCCAGACTAAGACATTGAGTCAGTTGCTGATTACAGTAAAGAGCCACTATTTTGACCATCAAAACATATTGTCAGTGAAACGGTCTATATATAAGGTACATTTTCATTTTCAAATTAAACATTTAGGACATAAAAATCGTCGAAAATCGAATGATTTTGCAATAGCCATTGTGGTCTTTGTAGACGAACTTTACTGTATTCATGAATGTTGAAACCAGATGTTGCAATCAAAATACTAACTCTAAACAATTATAGCAACAGCTTTTAACCTTATAACTCTAATAAATATTTTATAATCATGTCAATACATTCCTCTACATACTATAAAAATTAGACCATACATCCGGTATATATGAATTCGTGATACAGAAATATCTCAATATTATAACACCGGAAGAACTGTTGCACAAGAAGTGGGCGTGGTCGAGTGGTTGCATGGTTGCATGGTTGCAAGATTGGATAACCAGCTCTGCGTTGGATTGACTTTCATCAAAAACATGCCCGTTGTTTCCTTGAGCAAGAAACTTCATATTATCATACTAGCTCATTACTGGGTCAGGGGACCAAGAAGTGGACTCGACTCGAAAGTGATTAATTTAGTTGTAAGAACGTGTTTCACAATCGCGCTAAAATGATTCAGTATAAAACTGCGAGATATTGATACAGCAAGTGCTAATTTCCTTTCTTAGAAAATGAAATGTATTTTTTCACGCAAAGGTTTACTCTATAATTCAAACCATACAATGTTCTGTGGTATATATGAAGCTAATTAGAATTAATTATTACACTTTGACATAACATGGTTATTTTCAATTAGAGATTTACCAGAAAACAAGAGTTTCTCCTTTAATCGGGAAATTCTTAATTGAAATATACAGTGTATTATCAAAGGAAAACTATTCAGTTATAAAATTGCCTACATCTAAAAGTTACTCTACGGTACAATATCACCATAATGATATGGCTAAGAATCAAACAAGCATGTTGTTTCTTTTTAATGAGAGTTTTGTTATATAGCGAGAATAGATACGTACAGGAGTGGATCAATTTTTACACCGAGTTCAACGTATGATTTTTCCCAGGAAGGATGTGTCTGGGCACTCTTTTTCAACGACCCTTTGAAAGTATTTTGAAATTTCCTGGCCGCAATTGAAGTTACTTTTGTTTGACCAATCTCATAAAAGTGAATTAATGGTGGTCTCTTACAAACTCGTAAGTATATTGTTTGGTTGTGTTTCAGCCGTAGCAACACATTATAAAGGTTATATCAACCTACAAACCGTTCCTCGAATGACTAAATCTCTGGATTTAACTGTTAACCAGCTACTATGCACATACAACATGTACTTTCGTCATTGACAACACATGAGTAAACAATAATGAAATTAAATTTGATTCTAACACATAGTCATTAGCGAATATGGTTCAAGTTGAACTTACATTAATATATCCAGTTCCACAAAGATTGAGCCGCGTTATCGAATACAGCGAATAACCATAGACACAGGGGGACAATTTGTCACAGAACTGATTTCGCTGTTATTAAGATTTAGACAATATTATCCCATTTAAAGACATATATAATTTAGAACTCGTCTACGTCTTATTATAAAACAAACAATAATTAGTCTAGTACGAGGTACAGCTGTCTATTATTTAGTACAACAATTACTAAAGTGGCGATGGTTTGGCACCCTAGTTAGCAATCAGGTAGTGCTTTCCAAAAACAAAAACCTGTAACTTAACAGATGCCATTATTATTACAGAGCAAGAGAGTGGAATACAAACTTTTTTTGTTGTAAAGACACTAACATAGCATCACTAAATACTGGAAATGTCTCAATGTTTCAATCATACTCATATACTTATAATATGCATTTTATAACATAATTCTCTACCAAAAGAAACTATATTGCTCAAAATAAAGCTATAAAATAATGTAATTTAAGAGTACAACGTGGATTCCGTTCGTAATCAATTAGTTAATTCCAGCTGCTGTTTTCAAGACAAAGTGTCACTTGTATTACAAAATCTCGATGACGCTAACTCTTGTCATGCAAACAAAAACGTGGTCATGACATGTATTCTACATGATGTTACAACTAGAGACTTCTTTTAATTATCAGATTGACAATTTCAGGAAGTAAAGCTAACATATGCATTGATTTCTATTTTTGTAACGAAATTGATACAAAATGGGTTTTTTATGATACCATGTAGCTTAATAATCAACAGGGCATTTTTGTACTGAAATTATCATAGTTTCCACATCCTAAAACCTTGCAACAAGCTTGCAGGAGATCAAATAAGCCACTTAAACATGGTAAAGTCTAGTTTAAATCTTACAAGAGGCATTCATTGTGTATCACTACAAACAGAGCAACATGGTATCATATTGATGTTTGATATGAAAGTAATGTTAATATACACACTAATATGCATATTTCGTTAGACTTGATCAGGACGAACAAACGATTATTTCAGATTTGTACGAACAATGCGAATCAACTTACTAACAATAAATCAACAAAACATATATTAATATAAAACGCGTGTTACTGAAATCGGAGAAAGATAAAAGAACGAACATAATAATATCGGGGATTCTTGTGGGAATGCACTGTGGTTCATTTGTATCAAGACTGTGTTCTAATGACACAAGAGTGTCATTGAAAACAACTGTAGAGCCTATGCATTTTAAAGCAATTTGAGCAATGGAACTGAGGTTCAATTGGTAAACGACTGCATGCACGAGGTATTTGGAAACCGAGAATATATAGTCTTACGGCCATCTTATTCACTTTAGAATGCGTATGGTCACGTATATCTATATACATCGTAATACATCCGATCAATGTGTGTCCAAATGCAACTTTTTATATTCCAATCTGTGTCATGACTATTAGTATATGAATGTGCAAAACGCGCATTCAGAAAATGTGTATATCGCATTATGTTAAGGACGCAAACATATTACATGTATCAGCAAAATGGTATATTCACCAAACTGTACGCTATGAAACTTAAATAAATATTATACAATCTGATTGTGTAATTGAGAAAAAAACAGTTAATAATTTACATATTAGTCAGTCACTCTTAGCAACAAAATTCACATGAGCAGAAATATTCTAATTCTCAAGCAAACCTAAAACTCATTTTTGCTAAAAATTAATTTCCTGAAAATGCAAATTGGAGCTTTGAATAACAACTTACAGTTTGAAAATAAAGCAAATGGTCTCCATTCAACAAAATATCAATTTGAATTATGCCAGGGAGAATGGCAATTCTGTAAACTAGAACAGAATGTGTTTCTTTTAAGTTTCAAAAAATACAGTTTGTTAGATCTGATTCTTTGAGATCTACGCTTTTCATTGGTTATGTGTTCGTCCAATCAGTGTTCAGTTTACGTTTTTTTAACTGAAAGGTAAAGCATTGATCTACGTCACACATTTGTATATTGAATGGAATTTCAGCATAACATAAACATCAAAATGCAACAACTAGATTAACTTCCTCGTCATGAAATTTATAATAACTTGATAAAGCGGACGCGACAAAGGGGTTATAGTGTTTTACCTGGTAATCGTTAGATGGCAAGTTCCGCGTTGGTTCAAATCACTTCCAAAAACCTTCCACGTTGTTACTTTATCCTAATAGCTTAGAACTGAGGGACAAGGATGAATGCTCCATATTTATCCAAATTCATAAGAATTTGCTTTACAATCGAGCTGAAATAAATTAACATAAATTAAATATGATATGATTCTTAAAACAGTTTATTATCATAGAGTAATTAATTGACAAAATTGTTACTCTTGCAACCAGGCGAGCTTTTTCAATATATCTACGACGTAAGCAAGAAATAATCTAATGTTCAACAAGAGCTAGTGGTCAAGTATAGTCAGTATTCTACAAATGTTGTCCCTTACAAGTAATCAAGAAAATTCCAAATAAACAAAGATGATGTATGAAGTCAATAAAAATAGAAAACTATAAACAAGGATATTGTTTGCTTAGAGAATCATAGATCAAGTGAATGTCACATTGCTTGATAGATTGTTTATTCAGGCATGGTTATTGAAAGCAAGTAATGTCATAATGAGATATCGGTCTAGTTATTTATTTTCGAGAAACTCTACCCAACGTAATTACTTTTGTGGCAATGTCTTATAATGCAGTAAGAAAGTGACTAGGGTTATGGTCAATGTGAAATTATTGTTGAATGTAATTGAAGGGGATTTGTAGAAACAAATGGTTCTAATATCAGATCGTTGATCAATAAATCATCAGCTTTAAAACGCAAAAGAAAGACACAAACTTCATAACATACTCAACAGCACGTGGTAACCTATTTAATTCTAGACACAGCTTCTAACCTTGGAATTTATTATATTACAGTTACGTATATACATCTATTATGAAGGCGAAGAGAGCAAAATAATGCACTTCAAAATAAGACTCTTTATTCGTTTAAAAAAACATTGCATATGAACGATTTTAATTTTTTATTGAAACGAATGATTTTGTCACAAAAATTACATAAGCTTAATTGTTAGGGCTTAGGAAAAGAAGTATATAGATGCAAACGGTTTCATTTATATGAATAGTTCACAAAAGTGTTGGCATCTGATATTTACCATATACGTAAATTGTAACTAAATATAACACCTATTTCTTCTAAAAAGTTATTTCATACTTGAGTTATTATCAAAATATCCATCAATTTAAATATAGTTCTTTTTCTGAAATTCTCTTTTATATCAATATATGAGGCAAACCAATAAACATCTCTTGCCTATTTTACAGTAAATAAAGTACATCATTACTCATTTGTAGTGACAGGAATACTATAATAAGCATGGGAAACAAACTTCTAAGCCTAAAAATCATGAGGAGAAAATTGAAAATGACAAGACAACAGTCAATCAAGGTCAATGACGTACAGCTACCTTTATATGTTTCTCGATTTTATTAATATTCAAAATAAACAATAAATTTAATAAAAATGGAGATGGATAATACTTATTTTGTCCTAGTAATGACATGGCACGTCTCTCTATGTGATATAAATCGATATTAAATGTCAATTTTTTATGGAATGGTATAATCTTCCGGGATAGGAACCATTGGACTTCTTTATCCCAAATCCTGCGCTCTACCCATGATGCACTCGGACATCTCTCGTATATTGTTTTTGTTAGTGTTACATGCATGAAATGATAAAAACTCCGAACTACTTGAACTCATTAAAAACAATTATTTCACAATCTTAGCCCATTAGTTAGACAAAACGGAGTCTTTTTATCAATACAGACTGTTCAACATGGTACCATAATAATACTTAATAGGAAAATAATGCAAATATGCAAATTGCTATGCAGCTTTTAGTTAGACTGTATAAAAATAAGGACAATAGGTTAAGTGAATGATGTTCGTAAACAAGCTTTAAACACATCTAGAAAGTCATGAACTTCATTGCTTATGGTAATTGATTTTTTTACTTTTGGCGTTCGATATATTAATTATTATATGTATAAATGAGAAACATTTATGGTGATTTAAGACGCATGCTAGATGCGACTAGCACAAATCAAAGTGCTGGCTTTATAGAGTAAAATGTAATAAATGGTCTTCATGCTTAGCAGAGTCATGGCTTTTTTTATATTTTAAAGTATAATACAAACATTATATATGATATTTCATGGGAAGAACGCAGCGGTTTTAATGGGTAGATTTTAGCAAGTTAATTCTAGTATAGAAAACATTACCATAGACACAAACCACACAACACAGTTTATCCTCAAGAATGATGAAAATCCTTAATACAAATAGATGCTCCAAACTGTTCAATAAGAATCGTGTTGATAAAAGATTATTCATTAATGAATAATGACATTTTTATTTTTCACACTCATGAACGTTTTCATAAAATTCTATTTTTTCACATTTTAAGAAGACACTTGTCTAGTAAATGAATGTTATCCTAAAAAAATTCGAATAAAACTAATCATCTGGTCTAAGGAGTGTCTGTGTCGATTCTGCTTAGTAAAATGTGAGAAAGTCGTGACAATAAATCCAGACTAAGACATTGAGTCAGTTGCTGATTACAGTAAAGAGCCACTATTTTGACCATCAAAACATATTGTCAGTGAAACGGTCTATATATAAGGTACATTTTCATTTTCAAATTAAACATTTAGGACATAAAAATCGTCGAAAATCGAATGATTTTGCAATAGCCATTGTGGTCTTTGTAGACGAACTTTACTGTATTCATGAATGTTGAAACCAGATGTTGCAATCAAAATACTAACTCTAAACAATTATAGCAACAGCTTTTAACCTTATAACTCTAATAAATATTTTATAATCATGTCAATACATTCCTCTACATACTATAAAAATTAGACCATACATCCGGTATATATGAATTCGTGATACAGAAATATCTCAATATTATAACACCGGAAGAACTGTTGCACAAGAAGTGGGCGTGGTCGAGTGGTTGCATGGTTGCATGGTTGCAAGATTGGATAACCAGCTCTGCGTTGGATTGACTTTCATCAAAAACATGCCCGTTGTTTCCTTGAGCAAGAAACTTCATATTATCATACTAGCTCATTACTGGGTCAGGGGACCAAGAAGTGGACTCGACTCGAAAGTGATTAATTTAGTTGTAAGAACGTGTTTCACAATCGCGCTAAAATGATTCAGTATAAAACTGCGAGATATTGATACAGCAAGTGCTAATTTCCTTTCTTAGAAAATGAAATGTATTTTTTCACGCAAAGGTTTACTCTATAATTCAAACCATACAATGTTCTGTGGTATATATGAAGCTAATTAGAATTAATTATTACACTTTGACATAACATGGTTATTTTCAATTAGAGATTTACCAGAAAACAAGAGTTTCTCCTTTAATCGGGAAATTCTTAATTGAAATATACAGTGTATTATCAAAGGAAAACTATTCAGTTATAAAATTGCCTACATCTAAAAGTTACTCTACGGTACAATATCACCATAATGATATGGCTAAGAATCAAACAAGCATGTTGTTTCTTTTTAATGAGAGTTTTGTTATATAGCGAGAATAGATACGTACAGGAGTGGATCAATTTTTACACCGAGTTCAACGTATGATTTTTCCCAGGAAGGATGTGTCTGGGCACTCTTTTTCAACGACCCTTTGAAAGTATTTTGAAATTTCCTGGCCGCAATTGAAGTTACTTTTGTTTGACCAATCTCATAAAAGTGAATTAATGGTGGTCTCTTACAAACTCGTAAGTATATTGTTTGGTTGTGTTTCAGCCGTAGCAACACATTATAAAGGTTATATCAACCTACTAACCGTTCCTCGAATGACTAAATCTCTGGATTTAACAGTTAACCAGCTACTATGCACATACAACATGTACTTTCGTCATTGACAACACATGAGTAAACAATTATGAAATTAAATTTGATTCTAACACATAGTCATTAGCGAATTTGGTTCAAGTTGAACTTACATTATCCAGTTCCACAACGATCGAGCCGCGTTATCGAATACAGCGAATAACCATAGACACAGGGGGACAATTTGTCACAGAACTGATTTCGCTGTTATTAAGATTTAGACAATATTATCCCATTTAAAGACATGTATAATTTAGAACTCGTCTACGTCTTATTATAAAACGAACAATAATTAGTCTAGTACGAGGTACAGCTGTCTATTATTTAATACAACAATTACTAAAGTGGCGATGGTTTGGCACCCTAGTTAGCAATCAGGTAGTGTTTTCTAAAAACAAGAACCTGTAACTTAACAGATGACATTATTATTACAGAGCAAGAGAGTGTAATTCAATTTTTTTTTGCTGTAAATAGACTAACATAGCATTACTAAATATTGTAAAAGTCTAAATGTTTCAATCATACTCATATACTTATAATATGCATTTTATAACATAATTCTCTGTTTTTTTTCTGAGTATTGAACATCTGGACAAATTCATTTTATTCCAAACAAATTGATGGTTTTATTTCACTTGTCCGTTTACAAGTAGAAACATACTTCCACAAAAGTCCACACCCCGGCCTGGTCAGAAAATCGGGTTACAAACTTAGGAGAGCTCACAGTTAGCAGAACATGACAAACATCCTGACATAGACCAGAGTACATTTTGCATATTATCAAAAATCTTACGATAATTTAATAATACATTATAGAGGGTTTTACGACTAAAATAGATCGTAAGACGCTTGATAATATGCACCCCAGAACAGTAAATTATTAATAGAACAGAACAGAACATATATTCTATTGATAATCTCTTAAATATGTACATATTTATTACCCATAAAAAATACATCATATAAGAAGTCAAAAATTAATATACATGTATATTAAAATTAACAATCTTATTATGATAGTAAACAGTGAAGAACGATTTACGACCAAATAGATCGTAAGATCATTGATAATGCGAGATCCTGAGCCCGTATTATCACAAGTTCCGCCACAAATTTAGTCTTTTATACAGTATTGTCACATTATCGTAGGGTTTTTGATAATACGTTGCCATGGAGAATCAAAACTGAAATTGTCTGAAAATAATCTTCATTTAGATTAATTACATTAATACGTGTACATACCTTATAGTAAAAGAAACAGCAATCACCTGATTAAATCAATTACATCCTTTATATTAATTTATATTCAAGTTCAGGAGACGTCTTGTTTAATCAAGCATGTAATCCCAAAATTCAATAAGTAAACTCCAATAATTTTATCACTTTTACTACATCAAAGAATCAGTGCCGCTTAGCTGTTGCTCTCGACTAGAGATCAGTTAAAACACCAATTCTTATGTTATATTAAAAGTTTCTCTCAGCCACAGTATTGCCTATTTATTATATTCATGAACTAAGTAAGGAAAAAAAGAAACAGCGGATAAAGATTTTGTGAAATTCAATACCTAAGTTAAGAACAATATACATTTGTACTGAATACAGTACAGTTCCGCTGTAAAGACCACATTGCTTATTGCAAAATCGTGCATTATGACGACTTTTAAGCCCCCGTGGCAGCATATAATCAAAAACCATTTAAAAATTACAATACAAGGTAAAATTATATGCCTCTTACAATACGAACCTAGATGTTTCATTAAAGGAAGAAAATGTCCTTATATTTATACCAATCCGCTATACTAAGAGCTTTGATTTTGACAATCCTAAAAATGGAACTTCACTGTATATAAAGCGATGATAAATCACAGAAAATACTGAGAAAGTCATTAAAACAAAAGTCAAAACGTGTCAGAGACATTTTTGTGAACCCAAGAGACATAGTTTCTGAAGTTTAAACCAAAACGATGTCAGTATCATCATTCTGGCGTAATAAAGTTATAAAGAAACATGTTTATCATTCTAGTCACTATCCAAGTCTGTGTTTTACTTCCTACGCTTTTAGCGAGTTTTTTTTCATGTTTTTTTGTGAAATGTGGTGTTATTCGGTAAAAAAAATATACAGTGAAAATATAAAATCTTTTTATTTTCATTGTAGTGAAAATCTAATGCTAAAATGACGTTTCCCTTAAAATAGATAAATGACGTCATCTTAGGTGAGAAATGACGTCGCGTTATTTTTATGTAAATAATGTCTAACCGAACACATAAAACATAATGAAACAGAATTTTAGACAATTTTGGAATATGATTTTTTTTTTCATCTCGTGAGCTCAGAAAATGACACTTTTTTCATAGGATATATAGAGAAGATGCCAACATTATTGAGGGATAGTCGAGTACTAAAAAGCTAGGATATGTGAGCTGGTCGTCATAAAATGACTTTCATTTGTGTTGACACGGTGTCAGTCTTGCCAAAATTACATGTATCAACAAACTACCAGTCCTAATATTTCTAATATAACTTAGCCAGTACCTTCCAAAGACGCATTGTACAGTAGACTTACATAACATTGATACGTCTCATTTAAGACCTAGAATCTATAATACGAACACGTAGTGAAGACCTACACACTCGATGGACATGTGCATGGATGGAAACTGGTGTTGACAACGGAATTATATGAACGACGTTAGTCATCATTTTTTTACATGAAAGACCGGATACCTCGGTAAAAAGTAATTTGTGGCTTACTACTTGGCTTAGGTCTTCAAAACGTTTATGTAGGTCTTTAATTAGAAGCGTTGGCACAAAAACATGTTAGTGATTGGCTTTGACATGGTTATAGAAAATATTAAACTTTTTTAGTTATAATATATTTTGTCTGACATGATTAAGAGCAGACTAATGTTGCATTATAAGATATCTGTATTGACGTCGACATTTATAAACAGGTCGTTTAATAGGCCATGCATGTGTGTGTACTTTAAGCAATGGACTTGTCTTTTCAATATGTGAATAAACATGATTAGTAGGTTCATGTACATTATTTTATTGATTTGATTCCGAGTTCGATCCCCGCTAGGTGCACTGCTAATTTCCTACTGTTGTTCCATTCCACCCAGATGTAAAAAGGTACTGAGAGGGATCACCTGCCTGGGGGGATTTCAATGATCAGGGCTATCGTACGAAGTTGTAAAGCCGGGTGAACAATGAACATGTATATGGATTATGGAAGCAGACTTTAAACCATGTATGTGAAGACAGCAGTAACGGCTAATCATTAATATACGCACCAAACTTTTTTTCAAAATGTACCTTGCATTTCATTAGAAAGTCATTCTCATACCCAGATGTTTACAAGATTACTGATTCTCTAGTATCGAGAGTATAGGATAGAGCATGAGTAGCAGTTTGATATGGGATTTATCAACGAGCGAGGCGAGTATTGTGTCCGACTTAGACAACGGGTAAGAAATTATAAGTTTATAATGTCCATTTTCATTTATTTTGTTGCGTGTTTATACTGCTGCCATCTTAAAGCCACATAAAACTCAGAATAATATAGTTGGCCTTAAACTTAAACAAACGATATTATAGTGCGTACAAAAAAACAAAACACTGTTTATAATAACAATACAATGAACTAACCCACGACGAGGGATGCCCAGGATGTCTTTAAAATAAACAATTGTGATATGTTTTACTTGTCAACCACGCTAATTTTGTTAAAATGAGTTATACAAATTTTATTTTCATTACTGCCTACCCTTGAAATGAATTGTCTCAATTTTAATGTTTACCAAAACACGTTTTGTTTTTTTGTACGCACTATAGATAGTGTTATTCATGAATGTAAATATTATTATGTATATGTGCCCATGTACATAAAGTGCTGTTAAACAATAATAAAAGATTCAAATTAACAATCATTTTTGATAAATAATCACATTGGTGATTCGATATAGGAATAATTCTTTATCACAGAACTAAATACTGTTTGGGCTAACCAGGAGCGCTATTAAGCTGTAAGTACGTGTTATTGTTTTATATATTTCATCACTTTTTAACATTGTTATAACTAGTAAACGTGTGAACATTCAATTTAGACCATATTTCTCATAAAAATAAAGTAAGATAAAAAGTACAAAAAGAAAAATATAGAAAAAAAGAAAATAGAACGGTCAAGATTAAAAAAGCATATAAAAGAAATAGAGTAAGAAGAAGAAAACGATTCACTCAGTTATTTTCACCCCATCATTTGGAGCTACTGAATAACTGGAAAAGTACCCCCTTAAAAGGTTAGGTCTCTGAGCCGACTCTTAAATGATGCCACAGAGTGGGTCTCAGCCAACGAGGCTGTAAGATTATTCCAAGTTGGTACACATATAGGTAAGAAGCGGTTGCGGTAAGAGTCTATCCGACAAGAGAAGGATACATGTAGATAATATGTATTATGATGTCTTGGCATCGGTTTGGATTCTTGTAGATAGATGGTGTGGTCAATGTCAATGATGTATAATCTTGAAAAATATGATGAGCTGATATTTCTGTCTACGTGATTCAAGAGATTACCATTTCTTACTATTTGTTATTAAAAACTACATTGTCGATTTGGCACAAAGGGAGGCAAAACTGGCAAGTGCTAAGATCTTATTTAACTCCCTTGCGTGTGTAAATCGTATTAGATAATATTAACTATACGCCCCGGGGGCATGTTTATGATTTTAAACACAGGGTATAGAAATATACAAAATATAACGCGAGGCTGTACAAATTTTGTTTTTGATTAATTTGATAAGTCTTCAATATAGTTTTGTAATAATATTTAAATATCTAATTAAATAATAAACAAAGAATCTGCAACCTTAAGTAAGACAGAATTAGAAACCAATTGAATTTAATTGACATAATAAACTGCTTACTTTGACAACTCATTCGTTAGTATTTAACTTGTGATAGAAAACATCACAGTTTTAATGTGTATGTCGTTATTTTGACTTAACTGTCATACATATAGCCGAGCGTTTGCCTTCTTTAAGCGAAGCATTTGACTGGCTCTGGTCGTTCCTAAACACCATGTCATTTCTTTTTCATAGAAAATGGAAACAATGCTTGGTTACCAGAGCTGTTAATGTTTTGCTAGGAGTTGGCTTACGCTGTTGATTTTGGTGTTTGGCTCCGAATGGAGACGAACCGATCTGCATGAGTCGTGCATGTGGTCGCACGATCATGGCGCTTTATTTCCTGTCTCATTTATTTCCCCTCAAAATATTTAAATTAAGAAGGTATACTACTGATGATGTATTTAACTATCAGTTAAATAAAATTAGATCCTATTTAAATGCAATTGACTGAAGTAACTAATCTGTTACAAAATTTCTATAGGTCTTTAATTTATTCAGTTGGTTGTTTTCCAAAATAAATGCCCATTCTACATTCGAGTTCCTTTCCACAAATGCCTTATAAATTTCTAAAATCATGTCACGAGGGGTTTAATAGATAGGAAATTGTGCCAATGCAGTTCCACATTTATATATATCACATAATCTGCAAAAATACGTAGTTATATACGTATTTCAAACCAGTACGGTACGTGTACAAAATGTACAAAATAACATTGTACGTGTTAGTTAACGTTAAAATAAAACAACCCAGTCCACTTCATCAATTTTCAAAACATGGCACATGAGTCCACACAATTGTGGTACAGTGACCAAGTATTAATTCTTGTGAGGACTTAAATTAATCATTCAGTACGTGTGGCTCAGTGAATAAGACGGTAAATATTACTCACTTGTTTTTTACATAGATAATAAAAGAATATTTCTGGATATAATTAACCAAATTTATTTGTGGCGGACTATTTTGTTCTTAATTCGACGCACCAAGTAACAAATTTCACTTGTAGGGCAGTGTTGAAAATAAAGGTTGTGTGATTTATTTGAACAAACTTAGCGTGGCTGTTAAACCACCACTCTACGTATATACGTATGCTAACATATTTTGCCAATAAAACATTGTGTTACATAAAACTGGTCGTTCCATAATGTGGGAACAAGTGGACCTTTAAATCAAACCCTACCTATATTTTTGTGCACCTGCTTCCCCAGCAGGCACACGACGTTGATTCAACGTTGTTACAACGTTGAAAATGAGACAGTACGTTGATCAACTAATTTTAAACCACAAATAAATATTTTATCATCGGATGTTGATAACCGACGTTGAAACAACGTTGATAATGGTTGTAGATCTAGTATATTTTAAATTGTTTTCTTATTTCTTTATAATATTGCGATTATTTAGATGGTATATTATCTTCACCTCTAAGTATGCCCAAAATATTTTCTATTGACTATGAAATATAGAAACTGTTACTCTCTCACTATTTTGAATATTCTCTTACGAATATTCTAGAAAGTGCTTTTCGCGCGTTTAGAAACTGCGCATGCGTGACGCATTCAGAAACACGCAGTGCTGACCTCGACTTTCTAAAGCGCTGACGCAGATCTAGTCTAGAAAACATTAGTTTGAAGGTATGTACAACGATATTATACTAACATACTATACTTGTCATTGTTCTGTTTATAGATATCATTTGTTTTTAACACCCACGACTGGTTTAAGAGTTGAAAATCATGTGTGTGTTCAAGAAAGCCTTGTCGGCGCCATTTCGTCCCGATGTCATTCGACCCAATAGGCCAAATTGCACGGAGACGATTCGACCCCATGCCGATTTGACCTTGGCGTATTTTGTAGAACAGACTGTTAGTGTGTAATTAAAATGAAGTGATCGCTGTTTTCTGTCCAAATATTAAGGGCTAAGAGTGAAGAAAATCAAACTGCAGCGAACCAGTATTATATTTGCATCATCTGTGTGCAAAGTTCTTTTTGTTTTCTTATGATTCATTTTTTTTTATTTCAGAGTCAGTTTTACAGAATCACTAAGGAGCCACGAAGTGCAAAGTCAATGGAACCATAATGAAGTTTTTAAAATATGCCCCAGAAAGGTCTGGAGGTGGGAGCAGTAGAGACCAAGCTTAATATTTGTTACATATAGTTTTATACATAATAGTTTTTAGTTAAGTGTTTGCTAATTTGTATGGGTTAATGACCCATTCTCATTGACATAGTGATTAAAATGTAAAATTATTGGATCTTTTCTCATGTTTTTATTTGTCCATGTTATACAGTTTTTCAGTCGGCAGATATCTAGATCAAATATATATCTAGATCAAACTCTGAAAAAGGGCTAAATACAGCTTATATTCAACCTCCTTCAACTATAGTTCAACTAAAACCAACCTTAGATCAACGTGGAATCGGCTATAAATCACCCTAATAACAACCAATTATCAACCAGATTACAACCATCCTCCAACCTAATGAGCGTTGAAGTAACGTTGAATAAACCTTGAATCAACGTTGCACACAACGTTGAATCAACGTTGATATTTCAACGTTGGCACAACTTTCAAATCCTAAAATAAATCCAACATAAAAACAACGTTGTGGTTCAACGTTGAAACAACGTTGTTTCAACGTCGGTTTGCCTGCTGGGTTCAAAACCATCAAGACCAATTTCGTGAACATAAATGGTAGAAAAATCTCAATTACATAGTAAAATACATAATGTTATACAAACATTTGTGCATGATGACGCCTTAACAATACTTGTTTTGTTGCAAGTATGAACAATCCAAAAACATTTGGTCGAAAGGTTTCTGTCTTAATTATAGTTTCTTGGTTTTCTTTAAATTAATATAACATATTGTATTAACTTGTTCGGATGAACTCAATAAATCATTCTTTCGCAATAGTTTTTAGACTAAGCAAATAATGCGCTTCCTTGTCTCCCAGTAATAACTAATAAGGACAGTTAATTTCTCAAAACTTTGGTTTGCTTTCAAATAAACACAGATAAGCTTTTTAAAACATTTCACCTTGAAAATCTACATGTATATACTCAGCAGTTGATTGTATTAAACTGATAATTGGGCGGATCTAGACTTTTTACAATGGGTTGTACTATTCCATGACTTATGCTGGTCGACAAATGAGATCATGAATAAAAACTTTCCAATTTTCATTGCCGCTTTAATACAAACTATAACATTGCATTTTGTTCTTAGTGGGCACAAAACTTGAAAAGTCTGGATCCACCCCATACTTTCACGCACTATTTTCTCGAGTTTTAAGCACGGAGAAAACGGCCTGATAATATCAAAAAATGTGTGGTATGAGATTTATCAAACACTTTTTAAGCAATTTGATTGGCTGAGAGGGGGGCACCTGTGTCTAATTCATGATAGCCTCTGGGTACGAGAATGCTAAAAAATATTCATAAATTTTAAAAGTTATTAATTGTTTAATTACCTTTCAAACTCGGTCGATTTCGACATTAATTATTTCCAGAACAATTTCGAATGGCGAGATTACTCCATACCACTATACTTAACTTTAGTTTTACGAGTGTCAACAGTCCCGTGAACCACGATTTACTCGTGCAAATGTCTTTCTATTTTTATGGTTCAGTGTATTCTACCGTCAGTTTGTGCTATTGTTCGTTTTTTCCCAACTGTTAAAACATGAATAATTTACGTCGCTGAAGTTAGCAAATTTTTTTTGCTAGCAAAAGTGGCCACAAGTTGCTATTTTTGCTAGCAAAATTTTTTTATGTGAATAGTGAAATATTAATTTAGTGCTAAAACCAGGAACCATAACCAGTTATAAAACATGGCAAGTCCGTTTGTCGGGCCTGATGCCTCTAACTTCATGTAGTTACTAAACAACTCCTATGGGTTATGTTACCATTTTTATAGACATGGGTAGTGCTCCCCACTGATTTCGCCGGGTACTTGCGTATACAAGGCATGAGGTCCGACCTTGGGCTATCACGTGGGCACAGTGGCCACCCTGGGAAAATTCCGTGGGCTCGGGCCAAAGACCACTAAGTGTCGGTACTTTACGTTTTGTGTATAAAATCAGCACTCAGATGGGCCATATTTCAGGGCTCGAACGTCGAGTTAAAGCGATTTCGCCCGGTACTGGCGTATACCAGGCAAGAGGTCCGACCAAGTGCTATCACGTGGGCACAGTGGCCACCCTGGGAAAATTCCGTGGGCACGGGCCAGAGACCACTTAGTGTCGGTACTTTACGTTTTGTGTATAAAATCAGCACTCAGATGGGCCATGTTTCAGGACTCGAACGTCGAGTTAAAGCGATTTCGCCCGGTAATGGCTCAACCAGGCGAGAGGTACGACCTAGGGCTATCACGTGGGCACAGTGGCCACCCTTGGAAAATTACGTGGGCTCGGGCCAGAGACCACTAAGTGTCGGTACTTTACGTTTTGTGTTTAAAATCAGCACTCAGATGGGCCATATTTCTGGGCTCGAACGTCGAGTTAAAGCCATTTCGCCCGGTACTGGCGTATACCAGGTGAGGGGTCCGACCTAGGGCTATCACGTGGGCACGGTGGCCCCCGTGGGAAAATTCCGTGAGCTCGAGCCAGAGACCACTAAGTGTCGGTACTTTTCGTTTTGTGTATAAAATCAGCACTCAGATGGGCCATGTTTCAGGGCTCGAACGTCGAGTTAAAGCGATTTCGCCCGATACTGGCGCATACCAGGCGAGAAGTCTGACCTAGGGCTATCCTGTTGGCACAGTGGCCAGCCTGGGAAAATTCCGTGGGCTCGGGCAAGAGACCACTAAGTGTCAGTACTTTACGTTTTGTGTTTAAAATCAGCACTTAGAAGGGCCATGTTTCAGGGCTCGAACGTCGGGTTAAAGCAATTTTGCCCTTTACTGGCGTATACCAGGCGACAGGTCCGACCTAGGGCTATCACGTGGGCACAGTGGCCACCCTGGGAAAATTCCGTGGGCTCGTGCCAGAGACCACTAAATGTCGGTACTTTTCCTTTTTATGTATAAAATTTGCACTCAGATAGGCCATGTTTCAGGGCTCGAACGTCGAGTTAAAGCGATTTCGCCCGGTACTGGCGTATACCAGGCGAGAGGTCCGACCTAGGGCTATCACGTGGGCACAGTTGCCACCCTGGGAAAATTCCGTGGGCTCGGGCCAGAGACCACTAAGTGTCGGTACTTTACGTTTGTGTATAAAATCAGAACTCAGATGGGCCATGTTTCAGGGCTCGAACGTCGAGTTAAAGCGATTTCGCCAAGTACTGGCGTATACCAGGCGATAGGGCCAAGCTAGGGCTTTCACGTGGGCAAAGTGGCCAGCCTGGGAAAATTCCGTTGGCTCGGGCCAGAGACCACTTAATGTCGGTACTTTTCGTTTAGTGTATGAAATCAGCACTCAGATGGGCCATGTTTCAAGACTCGAACGTCGAGCTAAAGCGATTTGGCCCGGTACTGGGGTATACCAGGCGAGGGGTTCGACCTAGCGCTATCACGTGGGCACAGTGGCCACCTTGGGAAAATTTCGTGGGCTCATGCAAGAGACCACTAAGTGTCGGTAGTTTACATTTTGTGTATAAAATCAGAACTCAGATGGGCCATTTTTCAGGGCTCGAACGTCGAGTTAAAGCGATTTCGCCCGGTACTGGCGTATACGAGGCGAGAGGTCCAAGCTAGGGCTATCATGTGGGCACAATGGCCAGCCTGGGAAAATTCCGTGGGCTCGGGCCAGAGACCACTGAGTGTCGGTACTTTTCTTTTTGTGTATAAAATCAGCACTCAG
Source organism: Mactra quadrangularis (assembly GCA_025267735.1). NCBI lineage: Eukaryota > Metazoa > Mollusca > Bivalvia > Venerida > Mactridae > Mactra > Mactra quadrangularis. Next base: position 33,857,700 of record CM046308.1, on the reverse strand, counting down.
AAAGGCCATGTTTCAGGACTCGAACGTCGAGCTAAAGCGATTTCGTCCGATACTGGGGTATACCAGGCGAAGGGTTCGACCTAGGGCTGTCACGTGGGCACAGTGGCCACCTTGGGCAAAATTCCGTGGGCTCGGACAAGAGACCACTAAGTGTCGGTACTTTACGTTTCGTGTATAAAATCAGCACTCAGATGGGCCATGTTTCAGGGCTCGCACGTCGAGCTAAAGCGATTTCGCCCGGTACTGGCGTACACCAGGCGATAGGTCCGACCTAGGGCTATCACATGGGCACAGTGGCCACCGTGGGAAAATTCCGTGAGCTCGGGCCAGAGACCATTTAATGTCGGTACGTTACTTTTAGTATATAAAACCAGCACTCAGATGGGCCATGTTTCAGGGCTCGATCGTCGAGTTAAAGCGATTTCGCAGGGTACTGGCGTATACCAGGCGAGAGGTCCGACCTAGGGCTATCACGTGGGCACAGTGGCCAGCCTGGGAAAATTCCGTGGGCTCGGGCCAGAGACCACTAACTGTCGGTACTTTACGATTGTGTTTAAAATCAGCACTCAAATGGGCCATGTTCCAGGGCTCGAACGTCGAGGTCAAGCGATTTCGCCGGGTACTGGCGTATACCAGGCGAGAGGTCCGACCAAGGGCTATCACGGGGCACAGTGGCCACCCTGGGAAAATTCCGTGGGCTCGGGCCAGAGACCACTAAATGTCGGTACTTTACGTTTTGTGTATAAAATCAGCACTCAGATGAGCCTTGTTTCAGGACTCGAACGTCGAGCTAAAGCGATTTCGACCGGTACTGGTGTATTTCAGGCGAGGGGTTCGACCTAGGGCTTTCACGTGGGCACAGTGGCCACCTTGGGAAAATTCCACGGGCTCGGGCCAGAGACCACTAAGTGTCGGTACTTTTCGTTTTATGTATAAAATTTGCACTCAGATGGGCCATGTTTCACGGCTCGAACGTCGAGTTAAAGCGATTTCGCCCGGTACTGGCGTATACCAGGCGAGAGGTCCGACCTAGGGCTATCACGTGGGCACAGTGGCCACCCTGGGAAAATTCCGTGGGCTCGTGCCAGAGACCACTAAGTGTCGGTACTTTACGTTTGTGTATAAAATCAGAACTCAGATGGGCCATGTTTCAGGGCTCGAGCGTCGAGTTAAAGCGATTTCGCCAAGTACTGGCGTATACAAGGCGATAGGTCCAAGCTAGGGCTTTCACGTGGGCAAAGTGGCCAGCCTGGGAAATTCCGTTGGCTCGGGCCAGAGACCACTTAATGTCGGTACTTTTCGTTTAGTGTATGAAATCAGCACTCAGATGGGCCATGTTTCAGGGCTCGATCGTCGAGTTAAAGCGATTTCGCAGGGAACTGGCGTATACCAGGCAAGAGGTCCGACCTAGGGCTATCACGAGGGCACAGTGGCCAGCCTGGGAAAATTCCGTGGGCTCGGGCCAGAGACCACTAAGTGCCGGTACTCTACGTTTGGGTATAAAATCAGCACTCAGATGGGCCATGTTTCATGGCTTGAATGTCGAGTTAAAGCGATTTCGCCGGGTGCTGGCATATATCAGGCGATAGGTCCGACCTAGGGCTATCACGTGGTGGGCACAGTGGCCATCCTAGGAAAATTCCGTGGGCTCGGGCCAGAGACCACTAAATGTCGGTACTTTACGTTTTGTGTATAAAATCAGCACTCAGATGGGCCATGTTTCAGGGCTCGAACGTCGAGTTAAAGCGATTTCGCCGGTTACTGGCGTATACCAGGCGAGAGGTCCGACCTAGGGCTATCTCTTGGGCACAGTGGCCAGCCTGGGAAATTACGTGGGCTCGGACCAGAGACCACTAAATGTCGGTACTTTACGTTTTGTGTATAAAATCAGCACTCAGATGGGCCATGTTTCAGGGATCGAACGTCGAGTTAAAGCGATTTTGCCGGGTACTAGCGAATACCAGATGACCTAGGGCAATCATCTGGGCATAGTGGGTGTCAGCCAGGGACCACTTTTTGTCGGTTATGCGTCTTATCTTCATAAAATAAGAACTCTGATGAGCCATGTTCTAGGGCTCGAATCAAGAGTTGAAGCGATTTTGCTGGGTACTGGCGTATACCACGTGAGAGGTCTGACCTCTGGCTATCACGTGGGCACAGTGACTACCCTGAGAATATTCCGTTGGCTTGGGCCAGAGACCACTAAGTGTCTGTACTTTTCATTTGGTGTATAAAATCAGCACTCAGATGGGCCATGTTTCAGGGCTCGAACGTCGAGTTAAAGCGATTTCGCCCGGCTTAGGTCAGTGGCCACTTAATGTTTGCTTTTTGCGTATAAACTCAGCACATATATGACACATGTTTTAGGTCTCGAATCTCGAGTTAATGCGGTTTTATCGGGTATTGGCGTATACCATGAGAAAGATCTGATATACGGCCTTCTCTTGGACATAATGGCTACCCTGGGAAAATTCCTTGTACTTGAGTCAGATACCACTTAATCGCGGTACTTTACCTTTTGTGTATAAAATCAACACTCCGATGGGCCGTTTGAAAGCGATTTGACCGAGTACAGGTCTATTCCAGGCATTAGTTCTGACCTACGGCTATCGCGTGACCACAGTGTCTACCCCGGAAAGATGTGAAGACATGGGCCTCAAACCTTTAATTGCTTGTACCATGCGTTTACTTCATAAATCAGCACTCAGATTGTTCCAACTTTAGGGCTTATATCTTCCCTTGACGTAAATTATTTCAGACTTTGTGATATTAGTACATTATAAAGAAATCAGAGCACACAAAGTACTAGGATATTCATTGTGTTTAGATTTATTGCATTTTTTTGTTGGATTTAATGCTGTAGCAACACCTTGTACAGGTCATATCACAGCGGTCAGTCCACCTCCTCACGTAATCTCTGGATTTAGCTGTTAACAAACTACTAGGTGCTTACGTTGTCAGTCACTGAATCAGTGGCAGGAGGAAGAATGGCCGGAGTTATTAATTGTGTTGATTACGTGCTTTTTCGTACTCTCTTCACAATAAAAATCTGCTTGGGTCATTTAACAATAATGAACGATTGAATTTACTTATTACTATGATTACTGTTGTAACTAGTCAAAGTTATGTACTGTGACAATATGACTCTAATATTGTTTAATTAGTCTGCGTGTCAAAAAAACTCCAATATACAACTTGAATTTTACACTTAAGCTTAATGATAGTATATAATAGTTTTGTACAACCAATCTGTCTTGCATCCAATTAGTTTATCTTTTACTTGTAAATATCCTGTTATAAAAGGCACCTTAAATTTATTTGTACAATGTTCTTTTTCCGATAAAGAACCAAGCATGAAAAGAGTAAAATCCTACACATGAGAGTCAAAATCTCATCAGAACTGTGGAAGGTAATACCTAGTCCTACGTCTTACGCCAGTTTTTCAGAAAATACTGCTTTTTCCAAGGGGTAATAAACACCTAGGTGTAAGTGCCCCTATCACAGGTTGATAGTGTCCAGCTCACCATGGTATAATTTATTGGTATTATCAGATTACAACTGATAGAGTTATTATACAACAAGAGAGGCGAGCTCACAATTTTAGAACTTTCTGATAACTTTTAGTCATTGAAGTTCTTTGCATTTGTTTGAAGAGCCCATATCTCAGCAACATCCGAGATATTGCTGACGTTCTATAAATAAACATGCTGAGATGGCTTGGTCACAAGCTGGACCTCCCAAGTCAGAAATTTGAAGATCACAGCACACCATGGCCAAGGTTGATCAGATTTCACCTAGGAAGACCTGGTAAAGCGTGATCGATTGTAACTTTATATGGATGACACCAACCATCAGGACCACCAGACATGAAGAGGAAGACTTCGTTCCACACAAGAAAGACAAACCTCACTCTTGCCGAAAGAATAATCAACGGCTTGTACCAAACTTAAAACCGGATGTTGATTAGGATGACGACGATGATGATGATAAATCTAAGGTAGGAGAAAAATGGACTTACCAATTGTGACGCTTCACACAACATATTAACAGGTATATTAGCATAATAGACAAATCACATTATCTAAATTATTCTAGTGAAAATACTTTAATGTCACATTATTATTCATACATGTAGCAACATATACTTTTCAGAATGAGTGATAGGGTGTCTGTAATCTGATGTCCTTACCAATCAAATTCATGTTTTAAAAAGTCATAGGGTATAAAATGAACTGTGTTCCTAAAATTATAGTCATAAGACGCATTTTATAAAAAAAATAAGTCATTAGATGTGTATTAATAGATACAGTAATGATGTAGTAAAATGGTTCACTCTTCTTACAAAATAAGATCTTTTGAAATATGATTTAATATATAAAACAGTATAATACGTGCTCACAAATACAACAACACTGGTGTTATGTTTCTATTTCTCATTCAATGTAAATAGTACACATGTTCATGACAAATTACAATCAAACAAGCCAGCACAGCAAGTGCCAAATTAATGTAGATTTATGGCTGCGCTAATTGCTTGTGGTCAATAAAACGATCATTGTTTCCCTGATAAGCCCCATCATCCATTGGATGCTCTCAACTGGCGTAAGACGTAGGACTGATACCGTTATGTCCAGAACCACTATGAAAACATTATTAGACCACTTCAGTCAATTTAACAGCGGATGAACTATTAGTCTGTCATTTCAATCTGATAAGCCTAGTATCTAAATAAACACAATGTTGTATTGTTTATAATGCTTTAGTATTCATATGTATAGCACATCAAGTCAGAAAGACTTTGTAGTATAACATTTATTAATTCAATTACCATCAGATTAAAAAAAAGAATTATAATTATTATTGTTATTCGTTTTATATTTGGTCAAAATCATATAAGCAATTATAGTAACATAATACTTGATTTCCTGAATGTGACTTGAAACGGTTGTTAAAAATCATACAGTAAGTTTAATATGAGTTAATTGGAGAAAGTTATTTTTTCTACAATCATTTTTAAGTTAAGCGCTTTTTGATAAACAAAGTCGTTCTTCTGGCCTCTATTTTACCACAACTACGCAATTTTCTTTACAGTATGTACAAATTGTCTCTATTCTACGAAATTACAGACAAAAGTGCATCATGTTGAACATAAAATCATTTAAAACAAACTGTCCCAAAGTTTTCGTTTTATACTGGGCACGTTTCACAAGGCGAGTGCTAATATGCTATTCAAAATTGCTTTCAAAAAGCGCTAGCTAGCGATAGCCTTGAAGATATGGAACATGTCCCTTGATATGAATACGCGCAAGGATATCGAACTATTTTTCTATGGCGTCACTCAATCCACGGAGAAGATCGAAGTGGCCGGAAAGAGTAAAACTATATTACCATTGAAATTATCGAGGGTAATTAGACGAGATGACCGACATGCATTCGATCGCGATTGATTTGAATATCATCATTATCGTCGGAACCTGTCCGACGATAATAACAATTATCAAGATTTGAGCATTTTTGTGTCGACACCGGCTGTCTTTAGCCAATCAGAACGTTGCATTAGAGGTCACGTGACCAAAATGATGACGTCGAGTAGCAAAAAATGGGGTGCGTGTATGGAATCGTCCACGGCGTGTATTATACGGTTACCTGTTTGTAATACAAGAAAATATCATTATCGATATATGACCGGATATCAATATCAAGGAGTAACAATATAAAACCAAAAAAACATTCATACCTATTCGTAACATGTTCATTTATTGAAGGAAGCTCGCTTTTGTTGAAAAACAACAACCTATCTTCCATATTTCCGAGCGAGTTTATTAGTAAATATGAACGTTCGATTAGCTGGCGGAATGTAGGGCAGAATATGTTCTTGAAACGAGCGCAGTCGGAATATGTCTGGACAGCACATGGTAATTCGATGTTTTTTATCTGACTTAAAGCACTGACGAATACCTGAATCTGTGGTAATACGTCAGATGACCACTGCTGGTATTTATATCCGACGGGGATGGAGGCGCTGTAGTCGAGCTTCTGAAGGTCTGATTTAAAGCTCTCTACTGTAAAGACATGCACTGTTTGATCTGCATATTGCTTGAATCTTTATTCTCTATGGAGAATACACGGCTAAACAACGATTTCAAGCATTTTTGGAAATGCTAATACGTGTAGAAGTGTTAAAATGATTTTAAAGCGTTTGATCATGTATGCATGGCTTATTAGAGATGTATACACGGACAGCTTAGACGGAGAGCGGATGACTGAATACGTACAAATCGGAGGGATTTTCTCAAAGCAATTTTCAATCAAATTGTCAGGCCAAGCAAAATAAATGAACTTGATTTTTCTACGTGCTTTGCATTTCCATATGACTTACAACTGAAATGATCATGATACGTGTATAGTAAAATTTAGATGCAATATAAAACAATAAGATAGTTATAGACAATGCAGGCCTGGTGAGATATGTGGAGTCATGATTTTTTGGCCATCAAAATGACGCACACACATATATGCTTATGAATCAAATCGGTTCAGCAGCATTGCCATTTTCTGAAAACTGTGTTCTTTTAAAGCCGACAAAATATACCCAAATGGTCATCCACTCGCAACACCTTACAATACGCGTCAGCTTCGTACTAAACAAGGTCAAGAGCGACGAAAATGTTTAAAATTCAATCGTTATCATTCACGGTACAGAATTTTCGTTCAGCACACCATAGCTAATAGTAAAATCTACAAATGCATAAGATCCGTATGGCGACATCCCAGAGAATTGTTATCTGTAGTTGTCTGGATATGTGCTGCCAAGGAGGTGCGAAGAAAACATTTAGGAATAATTTATTCATCATGCTTCCTTTTGAAAGAATCATATCTGGGAGATGAAGTGGAAGGGTAAGCGAGTACTGGTAAAGTAAAACATGTCCAGGAAAGTTGGTTAGGTGAGCTGGCCTCAGTAAATAATCAAATAAAAAGTGTTGATAAAATTCAAATAAAACAATTAAAAACACACGTTTTATTATCTGGGTTTGGTGGGGTCGGATGAAAGCTGTATGACCTTTGAAGTAAAAAGAGTAGACATCGCAGACGCTTGACAAGGATGACCCTTATAATACTATCCATTTTCAAGGAACGTATCAAATTAAACGTGCTACTTCATTTTACTGACTAATGACTAAAAGACTGTGCTAGTATTCATGTTACAGTTCAAAAACGTACCAATAAAAGTCGGCAAAAATCTTATACAGAATAGTGTGTATTTTTTATCATGAAAATTATTATTTTGAGATTGACACCATATTTTAATATCGATACTCCGCTTTACGTTCTAGTAACATTTGAAGAATATCTAATTATAACAAGAGTAAAGAAACTTGTGGACCCAATTGTACATTGATAGTTATAATCCAGAGTTAATTTAATATGGTATTGTGCCCTCTCAAATTAACATGTGGCAATGGTATTTATGGATTTCAAAGATGAACATGACAACTCTTAGACAGAGAATAAAACACAATTTCAACAAAGCATTTAATCTATTACATGTAACATTCAGCCGCTAACTCAGTTGGTACATGTAGCACGCAAGTCTACTGATGGAGGGGTAGTGGGTTCGCGGGGCATACTTTCGAGGAGCTTGGTCATGAAATTATTTCTACGACCATTATCCCTCATACCAATGATTTTTAATTATGTAGGACAATTATCAGTCACTGACAAAAGTATGCGCTTAGTAGTTGGTGAACAGCTAAATCCAGGATTAAGCCTTTCCAGGAGGAGTGAGTAGGTTGACTAACCGCAGTAATTTGACCTATACAATGTGTTGCTACGGCGTTAAACCAACTAACCAACCAAACAACCAACCAAACAAACAAACAAACAAACAAACAAACAAACAAACAAACAAACATGTAATATTCAATCAAACGTCTCAACTAATCAACTAGTGACAAATGCTAATGTTGTTGCTTTATGAAGAATCTAGTTTTTAGTATGTTTAATCTTACTGCAAATGCTTTTCTTCAAAGTTTTTATTTAAAACATGAGAACTGCCTATACCTTATGTGGTTTACTTGAATTTATTGCATTTCAGATGTGGTGTAGCCACCAAAATATATTTCCATTAAAATAATTACTCGTTATTTCCATGTTGGGTCATACGAACATTTAGCTAAGCAGATAACTAGCTATCAGCTATTAGCTAGCAAGTAACCTGCTAGTGATTGATTCTCTGCACTATTTAAATTTAGCATTATTAGATAAATGCAGCTAAGCCCGAATTTGAAAGCGCTTAACTTCAGCGCTTTCAGCGCTTTGATTGAAAATATTAAGCACAGACATACATGTAAAAATATCCCACCCTCATACTGATGCTTCAAATTGCTTGATATATTTTATGATTTAAGAATCAGAAATTATTTTATAGTCCAATAGATATGATAATAGGCCTACGGACACTGATATTAAGCTAAGCGAGGGCCTATACAAACTTGATTTTGCAGATGTATACAGACTCATGAATGGTTACAAGGGCTGTAGAGCTAAATAAAAAATGCAATGGCATTATAGTCTGAGTTTTATATTTACGCACTTTTACCGACTTTACAGCTATTATTCCTGGTCATCGGGCTACTGGTATCTTTCTATCAGTCTCCCTTTTACACCGCTTAGTGCAGCTGACAAATTGGTGCAAATTATACCACCTTTCCAGGTACCAATTTACACCTGGATGGAAGCATGGCAGATAAATTACTTGCTCATGGAAAGTAGCAATGCCCCCAGTGGGATTCGAAACAAGGACTGATCGATCCTTAAGCACTGGATTTCTGCTCCTACTAGATCTACACTGTGTATCAAATTGTGACCAAGCTCGTAGCCTTATATGTATTAAAACCGCACAAATCTTCCAGCTACCGCTTACTACGGCTTAAATAAACTGTAGTTCAGTTGTCAGTTCAAAAGAACTTTAACCACAGCATGAATTAAGAAATGTGTGCTGGGCTTTGAAAAACCTTTATCCAGATTTAAAAAACAATAACAATTATTTAATAAAGACCTTATTAAGTTATTTCATGAAAAACAAAACCGTTTAAGAATTAATTAAAATACTAATCTATGTTTAAGAGTTTCAGACTCCTAAGATTTACATCGAAATCTGTTGATTATGGTGTATGGTGAAATTAAAATAATACATTTATAATATATGGCAGTTTAAGCTGCCTACCATACCCGACTAGATCTATGTATTCCCAACTTGTCAATTGTTTCAATATCATAACCTCTACATGGGACAAATTTTGTAATTTCATGTTTATATTCATTTAATCCTCATCATCAGCATAAAAAAAAGTAAAAGTAATTGCATTTTATAGTCTAAGTTTCATGCTTACGCACGTTCACCGACTTTACAGCTATTACCCCTGGTCATCGGGCTACTGGTATCTATCTATCAATCTCCCTGGGTAGTCTTTTAACTCCGCTTAGTGCAGCCGACACTTTGGCGCAACGGAATTATACCACCCTCGCAGGTACCCATTTACACCTGGGTGAAGTGAAGCAATCGCAGGTAAATTTCTTGCTCAAGGAAATTAGCAGTGCCCATGGTGGGGTTCGAACCCGGGACCTCTCGATCCCTAAGCGCGAGTCCTACCACTGGACTACTGCTCCTACTGCACGGACTGCAACTCTGGTTTTCTAATGGTGCGCCAGAAAGTAGCCAAAATTGCTTTTTCCAGTAATTTAAACAAAAGAAAGCTAAAATGCAGTTACTTGATTTACGCCGCGAGGATTTGGCCATGGTCAAAATTCTAAATACAAGAAATTTTTGGATTTCAAGTGCATTTTTGTCGTTTAAAATGTTTTTAATTGCTATATTTAAAGTATCAATGGCAAGTTTGCAATTTGGTTTTTCATTGATATTGGTTTTCACAATATTGACATAAATACACAAAAGCACCTGTCAGAAGCAAATTTAGCGGTTTGCCGAGCTAGCATAAAAATCAGCCGTCATTTTCAAGGCAGCTCAAAAATTGCAAAATAAAAGCCAGTATGACAACAATGTTTGTAATGTTTTGTAATGGTGAATTATCAACGGAATTCAGATTACTTGGTTACGCAAAGTCTCACTTTAAAGAATCTTAAAAAAAATATGACGAGGGTCAAGTCCGTGGAATTCTATCCGGATAGCCACTTCTCCCATGTTATAGGCCTAGGTCAGATCTCTGGCGTGGTATACGCCAGAACCAGGCTAAATCACTTTAATTCGACGTTCGAGCCCTGAAACATGGCCCATTTAAGTGCTGATTTTATACACAAAACGTAAAGTACCGACAGTTAGTGGTCTCTGGCCCGAGCCTTCGGAATTTTTCCAGGGTGGCCATTATGCACAAGTGATAGCCCTAGGTCGAACCCCTCGCCTGGTATACACCAGTACCCGGCGAAATCGCTGTAACTTGAAGTTCGAGCCCTGAAACATGGCCAATGTGAGAGCTGATTTTATAATCAAAACGTACAGAGCAGTTACGTAGTGGTCTCTGGCCAAAGCCCACGGAATTAAACCAGGGGGATCACCGTGCCCACGTGATAGACCTAGGTCGGACCTCTCGCCTGGTATACGCCAGTACCCGACAAATACGCTTATACTCGACGTTCGAGCCCTGAAACATGGCCCATCTGAGTGCTGATTTTATACACAAAACGTAAAGTACCGATACTTAGTGGTCTCTGGCCCGAGCCCACAGAAATTTCCCGGGTTGGCAACTGTGCCCACGTGATAGCCCTATGTCGGACTTCTCGCCTGGTAAACGCCAGTACCGGGCGAAATCGCTTTAACTCTACGTTCGAGCCCTGAAACATGGCCCATCTGAGTGCTGATTTTATACACAAAACGTAAAGTACCGACACTTAGTGGTCTCTGGCCCGAGCCCACGGAATTTTCCCAGGGTGGCCACTGTGCCCACGTGATAGCCTTAGGTCGGCCCTCTCGCCTGGTAAAAGCCAGTATCGGGCGAAATCGCTTTTACTCGACGTTCGAGCCCTTGAACATGGCCCATCTGAGTGTTGATTTCATACACAAACGAAAAGTACCGACACTTAGTGGTCTCTGGCCCGAGCCCTTGGAATTTTCTTAGGCTAGCCACTGTGCCCACGTGATAGCCCTAGGTCGGACCTCTCGCCTGGTATACGACAGTTCCGGGCGAAATCGCTTTAACTCAACGTTCAAGCCCTGAAACATGGCCCATCTGAGTGCTGATTTTATACACAAAACGTAAAAGTACCGACACTTAGTGGTCTCTGGCCCGAGCCAACGGAAATTTTCCCAGGGTGGCCACTGTGCCCACGTGATAGCCCTATGTCGGACCATTCGCCTGGTTGAGCTAGTACCGGGCGAAACCGCTTTAACTCGTCGTTTGAGCCCTGAAATATGGCCCATCTGAGTTCTGATTTTATACACAAAACGTAAAGTACCGATACTTAGTGGTCTCTGGCCCGAGCCCATGGAATTTTCCCAGGGTGGCCACTGTGCCCACGTGATAGCCCTAGGTCGGACCTCTCGCTTGGTATATGCCAGTACCGGGCAAAATCGCTTTGACTCGACGTTCGAGCCCTGAAATATGGCCCGAGTGCTGATTTTATACACAAAACGTAAAGTACCGATACTAAGTGGTCTCTGGCCCGAGCCCACGAAATTTTCCCAGGGTGGCCACTGTGCCAACGTGATAACCTTATGTTGAACCTCTCGCCTGGTATTCGCCAGTACCAGGCAAAATCGCTTTAACTCGTCGTTCGAGCCTTGAAAAATGGCCAATCTGAGTGCTGATTATATACACGTAAAGTACCGACACTTAGTGGTCTCTGGCCCGAACCTACGGAATTTTCCCAGGGTGGCCACTGTGCCCACGTGATAGCCCTTGGTCGGACCTCATGCCTTGTATACGCCAGTACCCGGCGAAATCAGTGGGGAGCACTACCCATGTCTATAAAAATGGTAACATAACCCATAGGAGTTGTTTAGTAACTAGTTAGAGGCATCAGGCCCGACAAACGGACTTGCCATGTTTAATTACTGGTTATGGTACCTGGTTTTAGCACTACATTTATATTTCACTATTCACATAAAAAAAAATTTGCTAGCAAAAATAGCAACTTGTGGCCACTTTTGCTAGCAAAAAGTTTTTGCTAACTTCAGCGACGTCACCAATTAAGTGATTACGAATGCCATTCAGTCTCAAAATTTTCCAATCCCTATTAGGTACGAAGATATTCATATTCGTTCCATTTCTCGCACCTTCAATGGGCACGAATACTCATGGACGAACGGAAATGTCGTACCCAAATACATAAAATGGAGTTCTTAGTTTCTGCTCTTCACTAAAATAGTTCGTACCCACTTCGCCCCATAGAAAATTCGTACCTCGTTGATAAGGGAGCGGCAATTAAATGACGAATTTCAATTTCCCCATAGAAATGTCAAACCAGATTGAGGTTCGAAATTTAGAGGCAGAATTGCAGCCCGAATTTTGGTACCAAATTCATATCAGTCCAGATTTGAGGCCGAGCGGCGATATATCAGTTTGATCTGGGAAATGAACGGACGAAAGTTTTAGGCATAATGGCGACATTTCCTTTCGTCGTAAAGTATTTGTACCTTCCGACAGTGAGAGAAATAAAAAGGAATATTTCAATTCATCCTTAGAAATTTCACACCCAATTAATAGGCATCTCTAGGTTTCAAACCCAAAGACGATATTTCTTGTTCATCCAAAAGTATCCGTAACAACTTGATGCGAACCACTAAAGGACAATAATGGTGCGAGAAATTAAAAGTACGAATAGAAATATTTTGTTTCTCCCATATTAGTTCCAATCTCTCATACAGAGTTGTCGATCCTTACAGTGATCTTTATACTGTTGGGATCGACAACTCTGTATGAGAGATTAGTATCCTAAAGCACGAAATTTCTGATTTAAAAATCTTCCACACTAGGGTGCGAGAAATTGAAAGCTGCATAGGGTTCGAGAAATTAAAGGACGAATAAGAATATTTCGATTCGCCCATTCCAAATCGTTCTTAAAATTTTCGCACCCAATAGTATTTACGAAGTTTACGTGCGAATGGAAATCCCTATTTATCTAAATTTCCTGTTTCCTTTCCTTGGTGGGTACGAATTTGGCAGACGAAAAGAAATACCGCAGTTACAATTACATGTACCTAGAACTCGCCATTTGGTCGAGAAATTCTCCAATCCAAATAGGTACATTTGTACGAAATTTCAATACACGTCTAGAGGAGTTGTTGCCATTTGTTCTTTTCCTGGTACCTTTAGCAAGCACGAACATACTTATGGACGAACGGAAATGGCATACCCAAATACATGTAATAGGGTTAAGTTTGGAGCCAGTTCGTGCATTAAAATTTCGTACTAATGAGAATATTGATGACGGGAGCAAGGAATTAAAGGACGAACAGAAATATAACGATTCGCCCAAAGAAATTTCGAACCCAATAGCGAGACTGAAGCGCTTATTTCCATTCATCCGTATTTGTTGTAACTTCTGAAGGTTGGAGAAAGGCCACAGTTCATAACCTCTTATATTGGGATGAACATTTGTCGGTTATCCCACGATACAATACTCCACTATGCCGCATTATGTACCGTAGGCAATTCGGTTAGAAAAATCTCGTTATCATGAATAAATGCAATTTCGCAAAAAAAATACGGGAAAGTAGCCTATGAAATAACACCATTTTTTTAATAAACGTGCATTTGTCTTTAAGAAAAAAACAGTAAATGAAGTGCATTTCATTGTAACACGCGATTTTATTGGAAGATGACAAGTCCCCCCAGCCTCATGCATATAAACGAGATTTTGCCAGTCAAGTTGCCCACGGTACGTATGGAGCATAACGGAAGTACTGTGGTTGCCGACAATGGGGTGAAGATATTACAACTTTTGTTCTCGATTGGGTTCGAAAGTTTTGAAGCCGAAAGGCTATATTCGCATGCACATACAATCCAGGATTCGTCCTCACAAATTTCGTACCAAATTAAGATTGGGTAAACTAGAGGAAAAATCGCGACATCTTGAAATCATGCTCAAAATTTCGTACCCTTGAATTTCATGGGTATGAAGTTCCGAATAAGAATTCTGTAAACATCTCGATTCGCCTCAAGTTGTACCAATTTGAATAAAAAGTCAACAATTTTGAAAAATGTAATTGGCCAACAAACATCTCAAGGACAAAATGTCCGAGACGACTTGTTAAATACAATGTAGGAGCAGGCCAGAATTATATCATGTACAAAAAATGACATTCTGTTTATTCTTTCTTGTTTTCTGTCATTACCATAATGTAACAGGGACCAGCTTGACAAGTTGATGAATCTGAAAGTTAAAAGTTTAAATTTGATAAAATCTTACAAATAAAATTGAAAGTATTAAAACAGAGTCAAAACAACTCACCAGAAGACAACTCAACATTGGATAACTCAACATGTAGATAGGGACACCAATTTAACCCGTATAACTTACCCCAGATGACACTTACTAATTATGTGATAACATTTCATCACTTGTTTACATCTTCATTAACTGATAAAACCGAGGATTCCAACTGTAAGGACCTAGCTGCTTACCAATTGGATTGCTTCAGATTTTATCAGTGAAAGATAACTGACCGAAGTCCCTAATTTAGTATTTATTTATCTATTTATTTGAGTTAACGCCGTATCAACACAATGTAGGTCATTTCACGGAGTCAAGCGCACCTAACATAGCTTTCCTGGACCATTGTCTATAACCAGTACTCACCTACCCTTCCACAAGGCCGGAAACTTCTCCATATTATCTAATCATGAAGGAAAGTCGACATCATTGTCTAATTTTCATGGAAAGGTACAGTTGAGTTCACACTCAAGTTTACACCCTAGTGCACTTGGAGTGCACTTCATCCACACCTAAAGTGCACTTGAAGTGCACTTTGAGGTGCAGTTTAGTTCAGCCAATTTATTGAAGCTAGAAAAAATACTTGTTGGTTGCTTGAAGACAATATTGAATGAATATTTAGGTTTATAAAACCTGGTAAACAGTTAAAAGATGATCATAAATTAAGCAAATTATTGACTAATTTTCATTTTATTGAGTTCAGAATATTTTATTCTTATTACACATGTAAATTTGTGTGGATTCAATTCAATATTAAATGTTTGCATTGAATTGATTGTCATGTATAATGATTAAGACTAAACAGAAATAATTATTATACTCATTTTATAATTGTTCCTTATATTTTAATAGAAAATATGTGTTTTGGTGAAAAAAATGCCACACAAGTTATTTGATTGTCTAAATTTTAAATGATTCAGTCTTTATACTGTTCGACTGGTTAATTTATCAATAGCTCATATCTAAATATTATATAAAATAAATCAAAATATAAAAACACCAAGCCTTATTTCAGTTTAATGCCTGTCATCTTTTTTGTTTTATAATAGTATGACATTTGTATTAAGTACTTGAAAATGTTAATGATATATGTGTATGTTTTATCATACATGTTAGTCGCATGTCACTATTTCATTTAAAATACTAGAAACCCTATAGACAGCCTGTCTTTGTTAGATAGGAAAGGTGAGAAAATATGTAAACAACAATAAATTGGACTTCGTTGCCTTTTTCGTGTAAAGTTTTTCACCTATATTCAGCATTTTTGTTCACGAGGCATGACATTAAGTGTGTTAAATTCATTCATTATGCCTTTATTTAAGATTCATAGCTTTTATATTTTAACAGAAATTTGTAATATAAACAGTTTAATATTTTCAGATGAACGTAATGAAAGTTGAACCATTTTAAACACAGATAATGTAAACGTTTCTGACCTCCATACTCTTGCACAATCATTGAATGTCAAACCTAAAGTAAGACAGTAAGAGAATGTCAAGCATATTGTAAGGCGGATATAATTCGCCAAAAGCCATTTTTAAGCGATTTTCGAACTGTTTAATGTAGGAATTGTCGGCACTCTACCAAACGGACAATAACTGACTGAACAGTACACTACAATTAAAGTAATGACTTTGTGTAACTGTCTGGAACATTTACACACATTTAAAAAGTTGTAAACCAAATATCAAAGGGTTCTTTTATCACATACAAGTAATATACATGTACTTGACATACCACCTTATTTCTAAGTTAGCCAAGAAGGGCATCATAGTTTGCAATGCAATTTTGCAGTTTTTGTTATTCAGATTAAATAACGCTTGTCTCTAAACTTTGATATTGGCCAAAAAGATATGAGATTTCGTATGAATCTTATAACTATACCCTGATATCCTCCACTAATTACCTACTTATCACTTATTATTCAATCTTCGCCGATGCACAATATTGTAATTTCGAAAAATACTAAACTCTACAAGTACTGCAATGAAGTGAAGGTAGGATAACTGTGCATAAAACACAAATGATTGACAAAAATAAACAAGTAAATCTGTGAGCTAATGCTCACTAGTGATACCCCGCCAAAATCTAAAAATATGCGACAAACAGAAAGTAGATGAGCAAGGAGCATGAAATCGCTTTACACCACATGGGACTATGGGATGAAGCAATATGCAAAGTATTAGGCTGCTGCATGTTATAGTTGCTGAGAAAACTGCGACGGAAATTTTGTAACGGACGGACGCACACACGAACACACGCACGGACAAGGATAAAACAGTATACCCCCCTCTTCTTCGAAGCGGGGGTATAAAAAGAATGGACCAAAAGTTAAAAAAATCAACATTCGGTGTTCGAACCTATGCCAGACAAAAACATGTTTTAAGCACAACAGTCTAACTGTTTACGCTATAGAGTCCATTAATAAAACACGTTGGACATTTAGTACTCTAAGGTAATTTTGTTGGTTTAAGTTTGGGTCGCTTATATCAACTATAATTTTATACTTATGTAAGAAAGGCTTCATGAAATCCACTTAAAATATTTTATAAGATACTCATAGTTACGGTCAAAATATTTAAGACAATCTTAAATTTATTTAAGTTATGAGAGCGTTCGTGAAACCGGACCCAAGTGTTATAAACATTATTGTGACATCAATTTGCAGTTTTATCTTTATTTAACAATTATGAACTGTTCAACTTGATTTTAATTGACTTAACTTTCATTTGTGTTCTTTATCATTCAAAGTCATGAAAGTTACTATGTCATACATGTTTTAATGATAATTATTTCCTCATGAATGCATAAATCTTGGAATTTGAACAGTGTTTTAACTAAATGGTTCTTGTTACTTCAAAGTTCATTTTCAATTTAATTTTGTAAAAAAATTGTTTGATTATAAATTTTTAACTTTCTATCATGTAATAGAAACCTACAGATAAAATCAATATTGTCATCAATCTATAAACAAGTCTTCAAACTTCAATATATTGATAAACAAAACTGCACTAAACTGCACCTCAAAACAAAGTGCACTTCAAGTGCACTTTCAGGTGTGGACGAAGTGCACACGAAGTGCACTTTGTGTAAACTTTAGTGTGAGCTCAACTGTATAACCTCCCCGGGTGGGATTCGAACCCTCTGGCATGAGTATCCAAATCCCGGCGCGCTACCAACTGCGCTATCGACCCGGATCCCTAATTTAGTTTCAAGTGAATCCTTTCAGCGGTTTCAAAAGAAAAGCTTGCACAATAAAACTGAACCAAGAAATTACTAAGTATAAAGGGGCATAATCCAGTCAAAAGCCATGACTGAGTTTTGCAACTCTTAACAAGTGTTACGCTGATGCCACTGCCGACACACAACGGAGTAGGTTAGCCTCACTATCCACTGAATAGTGGAGCAAAACAACAGTTTTTAAATATTGTCATTTGCTTACATCTCCTTTTAAGCTCTAACTAGTTTTAGAGAAAGCCTACATACTTATCATTTTATACAAAATTGTTATAGTTTTTACCTGAATAGCTGATGA
This sequence comes from Mactra quadrangularis, assembly GCA_025267735.1. Classification (NCBI taxonomy): domain Eukaryota; kingdom Metazoa; phylum Mollusca; class Bivalvia; order Venerida; family Mactridae; genus Mactra; species Mactra quadrangularis. The sequence continues at coordinate 33,839,717 of CM046308.1, read as the reverse complement.
AAATTTTTCACCATTTCACATGGTACAATATTCTAATCAGAAGAACAAATTCCTATGGCTGCAACCAATAAAAATATACAAGACAATGCATAAAACAATAGGTCATGGTGATAACTCTGCAACTCCTTTGACTGGAGATCCTGAAATAAAAGATAATAAACATGAGAACACAGCCAATAATAATTTTAGAGAATAAAGACTCGTCTCAAATAATTGTGCTCCAAGAACAACCCTTTGAAGTGGGAGCCTAATACAATTGCTTCCCTATTATCTAGACTTAGCAAATCTGACAGTTACAGGTTTCATTTTTGGCCCTGAAGATTAAATCATAAAATGCTATATTATCAATTTTTCTTCATAGAGGGACAAGTTGTCAACTTCTTGTGAAAGTGTAACTGGTACAGAAGTGTCGAATTATGATGCTCAGATGCTAGTCAAGCGGCCCGGTTAGCTCAGTTGGTAGCACACAAGTCTACTGATCAAGGGTCGTGGGTTCGATTCCTGGGCAGGGCATACTTTCTTGGAGCTTGGTCATGAAATTATTTCTACGGCCATCAGATGCTAGATCTGAAGAATTTTTAGGCCATGTCCTGGTATTATCATATCACCACCATTTCTTCTGTGATGTGGTTTTGTACTTAGGCAGACATCTATTTATTTATTGGATTTAACGTCGTATCAACACAATTTAGGTCATTTCACGGCGTCCAGCGCACCTAACCTAGCTTTCCTGGACCATTGTCTATAACCAATACTCACCTACCCTTCCACAAGGCTGGAAACTTCTCCATATTATCTAATCAATGGAGGAAAATCGACATTATTGTCAAATTTTCATGGAAGGATATAACCTCCCCGGGTGGGATTCGAACCGGCACCCCCTCGGGCACGAGTATCCAAATCCCGGCGCGCTACCAACTGCGCTATCGACCCGGGTTAGGCAGACATCCAATGCAAGGAGTATAAGCATAGTTTACAAATTAGAATTACGAACTTCTAGTAAAAAAAACTAAATAATAACTTCTACAAACAAGAGCAGTCCATGAACAGCGATGGCTGTGAATAAAAAATTAATCATTTATTTGCAAATCAAACTTATAGAAGCTAAAAGACAAAAATAAATAAATAAAAACAACCTTACCTTTCTCTGTAAATGTAGTGCCCTACACAACATGGTATCATTAAATTACTAGTATAATTATATCCAGTTGATATCATCTGATGATCAATCTGTAAGATAACTATTTGATGTTTGTTTTTGTTTGGTTTAACGCCATAGCAACACATTGTATAGGTCATATAATGGCAGTCAGTCAAGCTACTCAGTCAAGTTAGTCAGTACTCACTCCTGGAAAGGCTAAATATCTGGATTTACCCGTGAATCAACTACTAAGCACATACTTCCATCAGTGACTAACAACCATCCTACGCAATTAAGAATTATTGATCGGAGGGAAAATAGCCATAGAAATAACTTCATGACCAAGCTCCACAAAAGTAGGCCTCGCCAGGAATCGAACCCACGACCCCTTGATCAGTAGACTTGTGTGCTACCAACTGAGCTAGCCTGGCGGCTCAATATAAGCAAGGATCATCAAACACTGTCTGAAATGATTTATTCAGCAGATCAGAACTTATTGCTTATAGTTAAATTTTATTCCACTGTCAGAGGGGCATAAATAAACCCTGCTGATTTAAATGCTCAATATTTGTTTTACAATTCCTGTACAGAAATATAGATATCTATTTTCATAGATCGTGAGTAAAGAAGTACTGTGGTACTGCAGGAAATACTGTACAGATTTTGTAGTGCAAGTTTCCAATATTTAAATCAGTGGCAAGGATTGCACCACTGACAGTTGAATAAATTTAACTTTAATGTTTTCTTGGTTGTTTTTTACTAAGCTTAACGCTGTGTCACAATTTAGGTCATTTTACAGAATCCAGCACACCTAACCTAGCTTTCCTGGACCCTTGTCTATAACCAGCACTCACCTACCTTTCAACAAGGCTGGAAACTTCTCCATTTATCATATGAATGGAGGAAAATTGACGTTATTGCCAAATTTTCATGGAAGGGTATAACATCCCTGGGTGGGATTCCAACCCATACCCCCTTCAGTACACAAGATTCCAAGTCCTGGCACGCTACCAACTGCGTTATTGACCCAGGTTATCTTTAAGGTTCAGTTATGTCCCAAACAATAAGTAATTGAGAAATCTGATGATTCTGTATAAAACATACATGCTAACTGATAAAATAATCTCTATTCCTTACCACGGGAATCTTTTAAATCTAAACTTGATGTTTCCATTTACTTTTAAAACAAACTCAAAGAGTTTCTCCTTTCCTTACTAGATTTTGATCCATAGACACAAGTCGCAGCCTAAAATATAAAACATACGGGACAACAAACCAAACAGAAAATGTCATAATTATGCTTTCATTCAATCAAAATTTACAGTAAGGTTGGTTATAAAATAAAAAGTCAAAATTTGACATTGGAAACAAAGAAGTTCCTGGTTCGGGTCATATTCTATTGAAGACATATTTGATCCATAATTGAGGTCAAATGGTTAAAGTCATATTTTGGATACTGGAACTCGGTGCTTATCCACATAAGGCCGTGGTCATGATACCAAAGATCTTACAACAAAAATCAATTGGTCAGACAATTAAAATAAAATTTTCATCAATGCTTTGTGAGTTTTTCCCAAATATTTAAATAAACTTCAATACTACATTCAAAAGGTATAGACCAAAGCTATTATATATTCATTATACTTTTTATATTTAATACAAATAACATTTTATTATTTTTTTAATCGGATTTTCGAAGATTTTTGCTGAAAGAGTTTTGTAATATGACCCATTGAATGTTTGTCTGGGATGAAGTTGTCTGATTTTTACTAAGAACAATCGTCAGGAGTTTTCTAGTCTTCTCTAGTTTTCTTCATCCGTAAACATCAGTCACAACCTGAAATAAACAGAACACGAGACGAGAAACCAGACAGAAACATTTTGTAAAATGACATTATAGCTAAGGAAACATAAAAATATAACAAAACAAAATGCTGAAAAGGAAAGAAATTAGAATAGACATGGAGCACAGACAAGCATGCATCAGGGACAGGGGAGGGGCATGGGCAGGAAATTTTACACCATGGGGGTTAGTGGTCTGTTTAGGGCGGCCATTTCCGCTACCATTCCCACCTATACATCAAGGCTATAGGAAGTCCCTGATCACTATTATTCCAAGATGGCTGACTTGCATGAAAAGTTGTTTTACCTAATTAAGACAAATGTATCAACACCCCCAAAGACAAGTCTCCCCCCTGACCCCCCCCCCAATTTATCACTCTTCTTAGCATAGAACTCAAACCTACACCTGAGAAACCATGGGCATTAACATTGCAAAACCCCAGTAAACAGCTTAATCAAGACATTATCTGAGTCTAAGTCGCCCGGCTAGCTCAGTCGATAGCACGAGGGGTCATGGGTTTGATTCCCAGACGGGGCATACTTTCGCAGAGCTTGGTCATGAAATTTTCTACGGCCATTCTCCCTCCTACAAATGATTCTCAATTATGTAGGGCAGTACATAGTTGGGTAACAGCTAAATCCAAAGTCAGCCTTTCCAGGAACAGTGAGTAGGTTGACTGACGACCATCCCAACAAAAGCAAACAAACATTATCTGAGTCTTAATAATCCCCAATTAACATCCTCCCAGGTTTAATTACATAATAAAAATTCCCACCTTCTATCAGAAAATACCCCCTTTCTTATGTATAGACCCCATCCAAAAAGTCAATTACCAGGCCAAAAATTAGTGTTTGCCATACTCTCATCCCCAAACTAAACTATACCAAACTTAAACTTCAAACAAGAAATGTAATGTGCAAACCACATTATGGATTTAAAAACTTAAATGCAAAAATTACAAAGGGGAATACTCAATAATAAAGTCAGGTAGACTTGTGTTTTTTTTCTAACTCTGTTCATCACATCATATGCTATCATTGTATAAAGTTTCATAAAGATGACAATAAATGGCAGAAGTATATGTTAAAGAAAAACTTTAACGCAATTGTTATTGACAACAGACCCCCGTTGAAAAATCCGGCTAAAAACAGAGCAAAGAGATATAGCGGATGCTTACAAACTGATGTGGGCCTGCAATAATATACTTGTTTTGTAAATTCTCAGGTGGGGAATAACAGTAATTGAATGATTAATTTACAACAAGCATTCATTTATAAATAATGTTACCCAGGTTTTAGTTATTGGTGTATATATATTGTGTACAGATGTAGATAGCCATAAAATTATGTAGTTAATTTATTAGTTATTGGTTTATGCATAACGTAGTGTAACTGTATTTAAACTTTTAAAGTTCATATCAGTGTACTGCACGGGAATTGTTGAATTTACGTGCGTACCTATTTTTATTGTAGAAATAAACTGACAGTTCTCTGGTATCTAGGGATTTAGTTAGATCTTGCTTTTATCACGGGTTATAGAAGTAATGTAAGGATTTTATGTATTCAGTGAAATCTGTCACATTCTGTGCAGTTGGCGCGAATATTGCCTATTTAAGTACACATATTCATTGTTTTACTGTCATTTCTCGTTTTGGGTTCACTCGTATGTTTAGGATATTATTATTGGCGTTGTCTATGATTATTATCAATGGAATCATTTTAGCCTGGTGAGTTAAATTTATTTCAGATCTTGTATTTTTACGGAAACATTGTAATTTATATATTTTTACTTCAGGTTTGTTTTAGGTTTAACCAAACTTTCGGTACTGTTACAATGTTGCTTTAATTACAACATTTTTGATATCGTTGGTGGTATTTGTTGCGAATTTAGAGTATAAGATATCATGTTCGCTCATTAGAATTTAATACTTTTATATTATTGATAGAGCTACTGTACACGTAGATTTCTTGTATTTTTTATTTGTTTTATTGAATATGTTTTGAATGTAATGCAATTTTATTTTCAGGCTGTATTTTATGTTGATTAATAACTAATAATTTGAAACTACACACCCTCATTGTTCTTCATAAGTCAACCTGGTTTACAATAATATTAAAAGAAGTTCAACTGTTCAGGGTATTGTATTACAAGAGGAGAGGCAATTTATTAGAAATTCATACCTGTTCTTACAAAATCATGTTTTTTCCTGTACAGTATTCTAATCAGTTCTATAGTTTTGGCTAAGAGGTCAATAGTTTCTGAACAGGTTTTGTCACATTTTCAAGAAAGGATATATCCTGCTTTAGAAAGAATGAGCCTTAAATGAAATTTCTAACCAACAAAAATAATACTGTAGTCACAGTTGTTTTTTGTTTAATATCTAGTTCAAATATAGCTATAAAGAAAGCCAAATCAATTAATGTTATTATAACAAGAGATGTAATGTGGAAACCACATTAATACAAATAAAGCTGGATTTAAAAACTTTAATGCAAAAATTACAAAGGGAAGTAATCCATAATAGAAGCAGGTAGAGCTGTGGTTACTTTCTAATTCTGTTCATCACATGGACTGTTATCATTGTATGAAGTTTCATAAAGATCTGACTGTAATTGGCAGAAATATATGGTAAAGAAAAAAATAGATCACAATTATTAACAACACCAGTTGCCTGACCGCCCAAGCCTGCCCGTGTTTTGCTAAACTAATAGCTGTATTTTTTCGTTTGAAAAATCCGACTAAAAACTTCAGCTGATCAAAAATCAGTCAGAAAACATTGGAATATTCTGAAAACTTAATTGCATTATTAACTGCGCAGAAAAATACATTGGAAAAGTAAAATTATTCAAATGCATTAACTATTTAAGAAGTTTAAAAGTGGTTTAAATTATTTCATTACAACAAAAAATATATATTATACACTGTATACTATAAAAACATCATTTTTACACAACCCAGTTGACAAAAAAATGTTTATTATAAAAATAGAAAATAACTAGGAAAATATTATCATTTACATTGTCGGTACGCCCAATTTTATCATCTATTTCAAAAATAAAAAAAATACAACACAATATTTAGAATACATTCTGAATGCATGATACAACAAGAAATGTAATGTGGACACATTAAAGCCAGATTTAAAATCTTTAACATAAAAATCACAAAGGGAAATAATCTATAATAAAGCGAGTTGGAGTTGTTGTTACTTTCTAATTCTGTTCATCACATGGTATGTTATCATTGTATAAAGTGTCATAAAGATCTGACAATAAATGACAAAAAATATCAGCTAAATTGAAAACTTTAATGCAATTGTTAACGACACCGGACGCCCAACTGCCCGTCTCTGTTTCGCCAAACTATTTGCCGAATTTTTTCCTTGAAATATCTGACTGATAATAACATCATACTAATAAATATAAAGTCAAGTTAAATCATCAGTCACAAAACATGTTACTTTAAACCATCATGACAACTTCTATATGCAGTACAAATAATAAAAAACCTGGTTTTTATAAACAAATCTGAAAGTACAATTTCAGTAATTCATAGTAAGCAAATTATTGCTATATTAATCAATGATCTACATCAAATACCTTCACTTCTCATGTAAACAACAACAAAAGTCATAGTACATTTTATCAGTCATTATTATAATCATAATACAAGCAAACCAAGGTTTTTCAATATTCAAATTCGACTTTATGCATGTAATTAGCACCCTAGCCAGACTTAGTTCTATGATCCTAATGTCCATATTCTTTTGTGCATGATAAATAGCACATTTTTATATGGTACTAGTTCTATGATCCTAATGTCCATATTCTTTTGTGCATGGTAAATAGCACATTTTTATATGGTACTTAATAGCTAATTCTGATCTAGCTATCCCCCCATAAACATGGGTCCTTCACTAGATTGCTTAGAATTATGTTTTTAACTCTAATCCCGATCTAGCTATCCCCCCATAAACATGGGTCCTTCACTAGATTGCTCAGAATTATGAGTTTATCAAAGTAAAATCCCGATCTAGCTATCCCCCATAAACATGGGTCCTTCACTAGATTGCTCAGAATTATTGATATTCATGTTTATTGATTAATTAATATATATTTGCATCTTCATTTACTAACAAATATATTAAATATATACTTAGAACATCATTATCAAGCATCATTAGTACTAATTACATGTATCTAAAAAAAGAAAAAAAGTGATCTTATTAAGAAGCCTCATTAATTCCTAAAATATAAAAGAAACATTCCAAAAACATGTTCTCATTTTGCACAATGACATATGTTGTTAGATCTATTGAAGAGAAGGTAAGAGTATAAATCATTATTGTATGTTCAAAAGTTAGTGAACCATTTAGACATTTTACCAAGCTTTTTTTTACTTTGTATTGTCATAGAAATTTAAAAAAATGATGCCAAGTTGACAGTTTTAATGACTACATAATTTTCAACAAGACTTATTCAAATTGAGTTAAAATTAATCCTTAGGGTGATGCGTCTAATTTCTAATAAATTTAAACAATGTCAAACAAAGCACAAGCAAGCAATAAATCTTGGCAATAGTACAACATTACATTTCTGATGACTTGCTTTGACAATGATAAGTTGTTAACTTCAAAGGCTTATTTTACAGCAGAATCATCATGTTTTCTAAAACAGTCCAATGTTTTCATGATATATAATTGATCCATTTTATAGTAAAATTTAATGAACTGCTATCACTTTTTGTATTTTGAACATTTTTTAAAATAAAATTCCAAATAGAAAACAAACAATGCATGAAAATAACAACTGAATAATAGTTTACCATTTATTTATTTTTCTGAATTGATACAGAAGCCAACATGGTTTATTAATTTGAGCTTGCTTGAATCATTCTAAAAAGAGACCGAGAAAGGTTTGCCTACACAGGGGAAATACTATAATTGCCACTATCTTAAAGTGTTTAAACTGTCCAGGTCAAGCATGCTATTACTAATTTACTACATCATGACTGGCAACATTAACAACCCACTAAGTAGGTGAATAAGCTAAGGCATGAACAGCATATTACTGATTTAATCAGGTCATTTTTATTGAAGAAACAACAAGAATAAGGAACAAAAACCTGCCATGTTATGTTACCTCAATTGAAGACAGAAACCTACAAGAACAAAAAGAACCACAAACGTGCGATATAGAGTATCTATTACCTAAGGTGACAACAGAAGCTATATTTAGAATAAATGAAAAATATCTTGCCATAAGATCTTTGTCATATCTTTAAACATGCCATTGATAAACAAGAAATGTAAAGTAGAAACCACATTAAAGCCGGATTTAAAAACTTTAATGCAAAAATTACAAAGGGAAATAATCCATAATAAAGCCAGGTAGAGTTGTGGTTAATTTCTAATTCTGAAGTGGCATGGTATGTTATCATTGTATGAAGTTCCATAAAGATTTGACAATAAATAGCAGAGATATATGCTGAATTGAAAATTTAAACGCAATTGTTAACGACACTGGACTGATGAAAAGTACAGCTAAAAAACATTCTTACAGTTTTAATTAGTTTGATTACTATTATTAAAGTCTTAAAGTCTACTAAGAAAGCTGTCAAAATGAAAACTAAAATACGTAATGTGTAATTTTATCATCTTAATTTCTGAATAAAGTGGTTTCATATTATGGTTTGACTATGTGTATAACAATCCAGTTGTACTGTTAAGTTCATATTCTGGACAAAATTCTTATTTATACATTACTAGATTATTGTACATGTACAAAATTTTCTGAATAAATTTACTGTTCTGTTCTGTTCTAAGTAACAACATATCATTCATTTATTTAACATGTACACTAGGGTTGCAACGAGTATCGAAGTTCTCGGACATTTGCAATCCCGACCAGAAAATTGAATATTCGTCACGTCTGAAATTGTCAGATCTCAATAGATCTATTTTTAGAAAATGAAGGAACATTTTTAAATTAATTACAACTATAAACGAGTCACACTTCTAATGTTAACCTAAATTAATGTATGGACCGAACAGTCTTGTGTCAAAATTCGATTGATACACGTACATTTAAACAAAAATGTTATAACTGAAAATGCCAATAAAACGTCTGATAATAGACATGTTTAAAGTACATGGTTTTCCTTAGAGTAAAAACTTGTAATTCTTCACAAACTCTTTTTATTACATGAATTCTGTATGCATCTCTATTAACAAGTGATTCATGGTTTGTTTCGTGAACCACTACACATCAGATCACCACTTGCTCAACTATTCACAGCCCTAATGTACTCCATGCTTTTTATTAACTTCTTAAAAGTCCATCAATCAGAAGCCTAACCATAAAGAGTTATACAATAATGTATCATGTTAAAAATTGGGAATTTTCAAATGATGACTGACAGGTAATTTACAGGCTGTAAGCTTGCAACCGATTATCACAGGTACCTAATAATTGTATAAAAACAATCATTGCTGATGGCCAATGTATTATCATTTTCAGTGGCTTAACAACATATGTTAAGCCATTCAGGACGAAAAACGTCACTAGTAGACATATTTATTTAGTTGGGTTTAACCCAGTAGCAACACATTGTATAGGTCATAAACCTACTCACTGTGCCTGGAAAGGCTAAATCTCTGAATTTAGCGATTAACCAACTACTAAGCACATACATTCGTCAGTGACTGACAACTGCCCTACATAATTAAAAATCATTGGTAAGAGGGAGAATGGGTGTAGAGATAACTTCATGACCAAGTTCCTTGAAAGTATGCCCCACTCGGGAATTGAACCCACAACCCCTCCATCAGTAGACTTGCATGCTACCAACTGAGCTAGCCGGGCGGCTTCCAGTATGCTTCAATCCACCTCAACATTTCCTAAGCTAGCTCAGAAATAATCTTCCACACTTTAAAAGTAAAACCCATGCAAACTTTCATTGTAAATCTTACAATGTCACTTTTTCAGAGTAAAGACCAAGCTTAGCCAATTCAGTTCTAAAGTACAACACCAACAACCCTAACTTTCCCTAAAACTAAATCCCAATCCCCCTCCCATTTACCTAACCCTACTCCCATGGCAATTCCCAAATTTCCCCCACAATATTAATGCCTTAACTAGATAAAACTAATATGTAACTCCACAAGCCAGCAAGAATACAAATAATAGTGATCAAAAGCATTCCGAACCTTGAGCTGGGGGATATGAAGCCAATGGCTCTTAAAAACCCCAACAGACCGAACCCTCTCCATGGGGGGATGGGACAGCTGGGATGGGATATGCATGCAGGGACCTGAAATATCGGTGCAAATCTCAGGTCAGACACGGACCACTCAAGCAAAAATGAAATCAAAACATTACATACAGTAAATTAAACAACAAAAAATGTAAGAATTAATTAAATAAACTAGATAAGTCATTTGCTAATAAACAAAGTATGTACAAGCCATACAAGTACATTCATTGGATAAAGAATAAGTCATTTATTGAACCTGCAGACTGGAACACTCCTGCACATACCTGTACTAAACGCACCACAAGAAGTTGACTTATTCATTAGCCAAATGGATGTGCTATGTACAGTTAACACATATTTAAGTTTATAAACAAATGGCATATCTAGAAAACAAAATGAAATAAAACTTACCAATTGTCAACTGTTACTGTAAAAATGTCTTCCAGTGTGTTGAATCGTAACCATTGGGTTTATTCACTTTTCAAATCTAATGGAAGTTATAACATAACAGGGTTTTAATATAACAACTTGAATAAATACTTAACTTAAAACAGCATGCATCAACTTCCATGAGCTGAAAAAAAAAGAAAAACATATATGACAGCAGTATCACCAGAACATTGATCCACTTCATACAATCTGAAAACAAAACATGGTCAATACATATACACACAGGGGAAGTAGTATTGTGCCTAAAGTTTGACCCGACCTGAACATTATGCAAGAATATTCAAATATTGATCACAAATGTAGTATTAATGCTCGATTACACCGTGGCCATGAGGATTATGTGTAGAAATGTAACACATAAATAAACTTGTATAATTTTACTCTCGCTGCTGAAGTGTAGAATAGGCATGGTATTGATTTTCGTTGGGATTGTGTGTAGATAATTATTAGAAGCAAATGTAAAAGATCAGAACAGGGTCAAAATTTACACACTATACAACAGTCTGATGACTACAATAGTCTGATAATAAATTACATGCTAAATGATAGGGCTGCAATGGTTCACCAAACTACATTCAAACTGTAACGGAAGGTAGCCGGTACCAGTGTACCGTACTGTGACCTAAAAATCCGAGTGAACCGCGGTCTTTTTAAATATTGTCTAACATAAATTCCTATTGGTCATTAACAACGAATTTTAAATCAAAATCTCATTTCAAGACGACAACAAACACATGTGTACCAAATTAACACAAATTAAATAAATTAGTTGTGACAATCAGTTACTATATGCCATTCATATATGTGCGTATATCGTATTAATTTTCTGTAGTAATCCTAAATTATTACGTAACAAACTACCATGTACACCGGGTATATTAATCTTTTGTTTGATGACGAACATGTGTTCGTAATTTTGAATTGAAACTGATGTAAACAATTTAATATAAGTTTCGGCATTTTTCACAGTTTGTCGATGTTTGATAGCCCAGAGACATAGATAACATTCCCTGGATAGCCTAATAATACAATGTCATAATTGCTATGTCTCATCGTGTAATCATAGACTCTTCTATAATTTAATTGTTACTTTAAAGAATTTTTAAAACAAGTGTGACCTAGTTTTTTAATTGTTGACTCTATACGCTAAATTATTGGCAGGTTTTGAAAAGATACAAAATCCACGATCGCAGGAAATCAATTTTTTAGACTAACGTAAAATTAACTATGACTCCCGTTATTTTATCATTTTATTTTTAGACAAGAAAGATAATGTGGGAGCCACATTAAAGCCGGATTTTTCTGCATATGGGAACATTGAGAACAAGTTTACTTTGTTACAAAAGAAAGTCATTTGATATATTGCTTATTAGAAGGAATACAAAGGGCAATAATTAATCTTAAAGGAATAAAGAGTTTCATTAACTATATATATGTCCTATTGTATCTTTTCTGAGTATTTTGTTGGGGGGGCAAGACATTTCGACCCCAAGACGTTTCGACCCCAAGCCTTTTATGGAGACATTTCGACCCCACGACGTTTCGACCCCAGACTTGAGACGTTTCGACCCCAGATTTGAGTCGTTTCGACCCCAGTTTATAGATAATATTATATGATAAATAAAATTATATACAAAATAAATTATAAATCGTTATATTATTGAAATTATGAAATTACATCATTTTATTTTATTTTGCAGAGTTTGTGATCGACGTGCAGCATGATGTAGATGTATTTCAACCCAAGAGCAAAAATATGTATATTCATGTAAACATATAAACACCTAAAAGTTTGAAAATCAATAAAATTGAATTTATACATCTAAATCTAGAACTTTATATTATCATTATTTTACATACATGATAAATTAATAAAGTTGATGAATCAATATGTTGCTTGTTGATATGTTTTTACAGTAAATATGAATGTGTTTTCCGATGGAAATTGTTCAATAATTTCAAGACCTGATGTATGATGTATGAATGTAAAGATGAGTAGTACTCAGTACGTTGATTTGAATTATACTTTGATATTATGTAATAAGCATACATCGGTCTATCATATAAAAAGGTTAAATACAATCAATAAATCTATTTTAACAATTATACGAAGCGGCAAGTATTTAAACTTCAAACGGGGATGTTTTGTAAAGCATGATATTATTTAGCCCGAATTTAATTACACTAGAATATTTTTGTATACGTTATAAGCGATAATTACCTCCAACTATCTCTATAGAACAGAAACAAACTTTGAAAATGAAAGTGTATATGTGATTATTAAGTGAATTGAAGAATGCCTTTAAACATCATTTGTTTGCGATAACCGTTAAAATTATCTACTTAAACAAAAGATTAATTAATACTGAAATCTTTGTTTTCTACAGTTATATAAATATATATATTAATCAATGGTAAATTTTAAAACAAAAACTGATAATGTGAAAACTTCATTGGTATTAAAGTCAATTACCTCACAATCAAACATTGTTTGTCTTTTTTATTTAATCATTATTAAATATTTATGTTTGTTTTTCCAAATTTTGTATATTTGTGACTATGTATAGTGTGATAATAAAACACTTTTTTTCCAGGTTATGTGTAAATATTATTTACACTTGTGAGTATTTAATATTTGATGATGATATATTAAATACTCTCAAGTGTGTGTATATATATATACATATATATATATATTAGTAACTGCTTATATATGCTTATATTATGTGTAAATATTATATTCTTTTATGAGTATTTAATTTTGATTACTATATACATATGATGAATATATATTTGATGATATATTTATGATATTAGTAACTGCTTATATATGTACACAAAATGAATTACTAAATATTTATGTTTGCTCTCAATATTTTGTGTATTTGTGAATATGTATAATATGATAATGAAAAACTTCTTTTCCAGGTTATGTGTAAATATCATATACTTTTATGAGTATTTATTTTTTAATGATATATATTTATAATATTAGTAACTGCTTATATATGTACACAAATTGAATTACTAAATATTTATGTTTGTTCTCAATATTTTGTGTATTTGTGAATCTGTATAATATGATAATAAAAAACTTCTTTTCCAGGATATGTATATATAAATAGTATGTGCTCTCATGAGTATTTAAACATATAATAAAATTATAAATTTACACAATATCAAGTTTGTTGTTTATTATCATTCAAGTTCCTTAAAATATTAATCTGTGTAGTCTAATAAGTAGTTATGTTTTTGGTGCAGCAGATCACTCTCCTTTCTCTTCCGTTTTCTTACGTCTGTTTTCTTCCTAGTAATAAATCGTTTTGTTTTTTTTCATTTTAAAATCTTCTAAAATATTACATTCAAATTCTAAGATGTGATAATCAAACTAACTTTTATCAAAAATATACAAAATGTACATAAATACAATACAAATACGAAAATTAACCTAAAATACCATCTGGGGTCGAAACGTCGTGGGGTCGAAACGTCTTGGGGTCGAAATGTCTCCGTCAAACCTGGGGTCGAAACGTCTTGGGGTCGAAACGTCTGTAACTCTTTTGTTGGTATTTGACTAAGATGGCATAAGACATGAAAACTATGGATGAAAATAATGCAAAGCTAATGATATGAAATTGGCGAGAGAATTTTGTTAAAAAAAACCTTGTATGGCAAATGGTGAAATTGTTGAAACAAAAATTAAATGGCAGGAAAATATGACTGGAAAATGCCAGAATACTTGCTATTGGAGAGATCCAACATACTGAAAACTTTACCATAAAAAATACAAAGGGAAATAATCCATATTTAAGCCAAGTAGAGTTGCCGTTACTGTCTAATTCTTTCAACAGATGGTAAGTAATCATTGTATGAAATTTCATAATAATCTAACCATAAATGGCAGAGATACCCAACAATTTAAAAGCTTTAACACAAAAATAACAAAGGGAAATAATCCATTTTTAAGCCAGGTAGAGTTGTTGTTACTGTCTAATTCTTTTCAACAGATCATATGTAATCATTGTACGAAATTTCATAAACATCTAACCATAAATGGCAGAGATATCCAACAATTTGAAAACTTTAACACAAAAATAACAAAGGGAAATAATCCATTATTAAGCCAGGTAGAGTTGCGGTTACTGTCTAATTCTTTTCAACAGATGATATGTAATCATTGTATGAAACTTCGTAAACATCAAACCATAAATAACAGAGATATCCAACAATTTGAAAAATTTAACGCAAAAAAACAAAGGTAAATAATAATCCATTATTAAGTCAGATAGAGTTGTTGTTACTGTCTAATTCTTTTCAACAGATCATATGTAATCATTGTATGAAATTTCATATACATCTAACCATAAATGGCAGAGATATCCAACAATTTGAAAACTTTAACACAAAAATAACAAAGGGAAATAATCCCTTATTAAGCCAGGTAGAGTTGCGGTTACTGTCTAATTCTTTTCAACAGATGATATGTAATCATTGTATGAAACTTCGTAAACATCAAACCATAAATGGCAGAGATATCCAACAATTTGAAAAATTTAACGCAAAAAAACAAAGGGAAATAATCCATTATTAAGTCAGGTAGAGTTATTGTTACTGTCTAATTCTTTTCAACATATCTTATGTAATCATTGTATGAAATTTCATAAACATCTAACCATAAATGGCAGAGATATCCAACAATTTGAAAACTTTAACACAAAAATAACAAAGGGAAATAATCCATTATTAAGTCAGGTATAAGTTGCGGTTACTGTCTAATTCTTTTCAACAGATGATATGTAATCATTGTATGAAACTTCGTAAACATCAAACCATAAATGGCAGAAATATCCAACAATTTGAAAACTTTAACGCAATAAAACAAAGGGAAATAATCCATTTTTAAGCCAGGTAGAGTTGTGGTCACTGTCTTAATCTGTTCATCACAAGGTATGTTATCATTGTACGAAGTTTCATAAAAATCTAACAATAAATGGCAGAAATATGTATACTAAATTAAAAACTTTAACGCAATTGTTAACGACACCAGACACCCGAAATTACAAAGGGCAATAATCGATAATTAAGCAAGGTAGAGTTGCGGTTACTGTCTAATTCTGTTCATCACATGGTATGTTATCATTGCATAAAGTTTCGTAGAGATCTGACTTTAAATGGCAGAAATACATGGTACATTAAAAACTTTAACGCAATTGTTAACGACATGGACGAACGCCCGCCCTCCCGCCCGCCCGTGTTCGCCAAACTATTAGCCGAATTTTTTCGTTGAAAAATCCGGCTAAAAATTCAAACATTACTTTTCCGTTCGTATTAATTTTTCCGTTCGATTTTTTCTGGAAAAAAACCAAACAAACTATTTTTCAACCAATTTTCGTATTTTACCAATGCAAGTGTAATCAAAATGTCGTTAGCTAATTGTGAAAGGAATAAAAGCGTTATGTTGGGTAATGTGTATTGATATTGATGAATTAAAATGCTTTGGTGGTTTAAAGACGAGCAATTGTATGATTAACGCTTACAATTTAAAATCTTGCTCATTTTCGACACATACGTCCAAAACTCCCAACAAGTGAATCTTATTAAATCATAAACAAAACTTTAAAACTCAACAAAAGTAATTGCCTAAACAAACTTTATTGTCCTCATTTTACAACTTAATTATGTCTTAATTAGTAATAATTAACTTCTTTAAATCCGTACGTGTGTACACGGTTATACACATGTTTATGACAACCGATATGACTATAAATCAATTTATTAAAAGTAGCATGTTATTGTACAAGTAAGCAATAT
This sequence comes from Mactra quadrangularis, assembly GCA_025267735.1. Taxonomy (NCBI): domain Eukaryota; kingdom Metazoa; phylum Mollusca; class Bivalvia; order Venerida; family Mactridae; genus Mactra; species Mactra quadrangularis. Next base: position 33,823,218 of record CM046308.1, on the reverse strand, counting down.
TATGACATAATTTCAAAGTATACATTCTTATGAAAACAACAATAATTGTTGAGTACGTGTATTTTCCCGAAAGCTTCCAATAAAGGGCGATTTACAAACGAAGACAAAATTAGACTGTTAATACTAAGTTTAATATATTCTTGCATACAGGTCAAGCTCAGGTTAATTCTGTTGGACTATAATTCTTATTGATTATCAGCGTGTTGTGTGGCAGTTTGAAAACTTTGAATAGACATAATTAGTTGATTTTTAATGAACTAATTCATTAAATTCCACAAAAACAAACAACTTTGTCATTATTTTACAACAAATAAGGTTATTTGTATTTTATTATTCATAATGTGGTATTCCATTTCGTAAAAATAAAATTCCTTCATCATTATTTCGTTATGTCATACATTTTCGTGACCCACGCTATCGCTTTTTTAATTTTATGATTGTTTGATAATATTATAATTTGTCTATGCATTCATACCAAATTTACATTGTATCACGATTAATATTGTAATCGATGTTTCTTTCTTATTAAAACAGATAATAATCCTATTAGATTTGAAAATCCTACTCGCCTAATCGGAAAAGTTTTGAGAAATCTTAAATACTCTCCAAACACAGGAAATTAGGTATAATCAATGTCTCTGGCCAAACAGGTAGAAACACTCCATGGCGAGCGGGCAAGTTGTATTTTACACCTACGGATCATAATCAAAATTTTAAAACACAAAACAATTCATTTTTAGTTTCTATTAAAATTATAAAATGTTCTGCAAGATAGTTTTGATAGATTATAATATTCATGTTAAGATCGGGGATTCATTAGGGAAATTAAGAACAAGAGCACCGCTGGGCGGAGCATTATATGCCCAAAAGTGTTATTTTTTTTTAGTTCAGATGAAACATTAGTAAGATATGAAAATATTTCAGATGAATAACATATTATGAATAATTGTGGAAAACAAAGCAGAGAAATTTTTTTTTAAGATAGTAGTGACCTTGACCTTGTGACCCCAAAATCAATAGAGGTCTTCTACCCGATATGGACAATCCTCATATGAAGTTTGAATATTGTGGGCCAAATGGAACTTAAGTTATACTCCGGAAACTGTTTTCAGTTTAAAAGTAATAGTGACCTTGACATTTGACCTTGTGACCCCAAAATCAATAGGGGTCTTCTACCCTGTATGGACAATCATGGTATGAAGTTTGAATATTGTTGACCAAATGGAACTTAAGTTATGCTCCCCAAACTGTTTTCAGTTTAAAGGTAATAGTGACCTTAACCTTTGACCCCAAAATCAATAGGGGTCTACAACCAAAAATGGACAATCATTGTATGAAGTTTGAATATTGTGGACCAAATGGAACTTAAGTTATGCTCCGGAAACTGTTTTCAGTTTTAAGGTAATAGTGACCTTGACCTTTGACCTTGCGACCCCAAAATCAATAGGGGTCTTCTACCCAATATGGACAATCCTCGTATGAAGTTTGAATAATGTGGACCAAATGGAACTTAAGTTATGCTCCGGAAACTGTTTTCAGTTTTATGGTTATAGTGACCTTGACCTTTGACTTTGTGACCCCAAAATCAATAGGGGTCTTCTACCCAATATGGGCAATCATCCTATGAAGTTTGAATGTTGTGGGCCAAATGGAACTTAAGTTATGCTCCGGAAACCAAATTGCTAACGGACGGACAGACGGACGCCAGGGGGTATAACATAATATGTCCGAAATTCTTTCGGGCATATAAAAAGTATACACTAGCAAGTTAAATAAGCATTAAGTAGCAGGGGTTTGCGAATCGATCTGTGTATTGCTTTGCTGAATCGCGAACTGGTTTGTCTTGTGACAGGGTCCACAAACCCAAGCCCTATCATCCAGACAAAGATATTCCATTTGAAGTATGAGTGACCTTGACCTTTGACATTGGGGCCTAAGAACCAGTAGGGCACATCTTTGAATCAAAGGCTATCCACAAATAAAATTTGGTGAACCTATGTAAACAAGATGTTGATCCAGTTATCTTCCAAACAAAGGTTTCCATTTGACGTCCCTGTGACCTTGACCTTTGGGCCTCAACACGTGCGCATAAAAAATACAAAAACCAATGATCAATATGAATTATAATGCTATAAGAATTCATAAAGATAAAACTCACCTCTACCAATGAATATAGCATGATATCACAAACATTCTGGACATTGTTTGCTTTTTTCAGTGCTGTGTAGTTTCAAGTTTCAAAAATATTCATTTACTTAAATCTCAATAACCAATTCCTGAAAAAATAAAATATAAAGTCGACAAGACCCTACGTAACAGAAGCTATGGCCAAATGAAAAATAAGTTACGGAGTGTTTTATATATAGGACTACAGGACAAGTGGTAACAATATTTATTTTTCATTTATTGGAGTTAACGCCGTATCAACACAATTAAGGTCATTTCACAGCGTCCAGCGCACCTAACCTAGCTTTCCTAGACCATTGTCTATAACCAGTACTCACCTAACCTTCCACAAGGCTGGAAACTTCTCCATATTATCTAATCAATGGAGGAAAATTGACATTATTGTCAAATTTTCATGGAAGGGTATAACCTCCCCAAGCGGGATTCGAACCCGCACCCCCTCGGGCATGAGTATCCAAATCCGCTACCAACTGAGCTATCGACCCGGGTAAGTGGTAACAATGTAGGACTTGTGATCATTGACATATAATAGCCATCTCATTGTTAGTTTGAATCCCATCCAGGGGCAGATACAGGATTTTTTCTAGGGGGGGTCCAAACTTTCTAGGGGGGATCTAAACTTTTGCACCACTAGGTACAATGTTATACACATTTTGCAGAATAATGCAACAAATTTATAATACAAACTACATAAACATCAAATCTATGTTAAGCACAGAGGAAAAATGGTTTGTACTACTTAAAAATGACTACCCCCTGACACCCGCTAGACCCGTCTGAGCCATCTACAGATAGAATAGCCTGGTACAACCAATTTTCGATCAGCTAACGGTTAATTGCCGTGAAAGTCATACAAAAAGGACGAACAGCGTCTATAAACGCTGAAATACTGTTCAACAACAATTTAGCGGCAAAAAATACAACCTAACCTCAAGTCATGTTTTAAATATCTGTTTTCTACGTAACTGACCTAATTGAACTAAACTGGAAGTTGCGCAACCTATTTTCGATCAGATGCTGATAAAGTATACAGCGCGTCATAGATAGCGTAACAAGATGTCATAAACCATTATTTTAGATATTAAACACAATATTTAACTTTCACTGACGCATAAACTTTTCAAAACCTATTTACAGTGTATCCTAATGATAGTTTTGAAAGTTTACATGTGGAGGAAACACAGTTGGGGCACTAGAATGTGTCTTCTCTTCTAATGACCCTTACTGTTCTCAAACATCGTAAAAGTATCCGTTTTGTCATGAAAATAGGGTCTTTATGACTAGTTAGTCGGTATGTGATTTTCAAAAATTTAAAGAGTGAAACATTCGGTAAATAATATTAATAAACTACAACTCCAAATATTTGAAAAAATAAGAAAAGTTAGTAAAGAGCCATATGTCACAAAGTCTAAATTTTTCCGTGAAGTATACTTCCCAACACAGGCTGTCGGCATGAAACAGTCCCATCAAAAATATTGTATACACACACACACATATATATAGTAAAGGTATGTAACTCATCACCTCAGAAACCTCGAAAAAAATGACCTGTCTCATTCAACGGGCTCCTGTGTTTTTATTTTAGGATCGATTTTCAAAAACTTGGTCTTATTTATCAAAAAAATGGTTGATCTGTCGATTGCTTACAAAAGTTTATTAATTAAAAGCTATTGAAGAAAGTTATGAGACGTTAAACAGGAAAATTGTTCAGGTCGTTACCGTCTGGACCTACCAAAAACCGTTTCCTTCTCGAACGTAATTCATAGATGTGTACGTGGAACTCCGATAAAAATGAACTAAAAACAGAGAAAATAATATTTTAAGTCACTAGCCTCTCTCACAGTCGTCTTAGGCAAATAATTTGATCACTATCATAACATTTCCTTGACTTGTCGTGAGTTTTTTTCGTTGGCCTCCATTTTTAGAAAGAAGAGTAGGCTAAAACCGAACTCATACCGTTTTTACGGATCATACAACTATACCCGAGGATTTATTGTCGTAATACACCCATGAGTTTCCGAAAGTGTGTATTATGATTGAGTAAAGCTTTTCATGCCGTATGATAAGTTTTAGACAAGATATTTTTAATAAAAATTAGGCCGCCAGTACAAAAGCAATGCATTCAGTCACCTTGAAATTATTCAAGCTTTGACAGTTGGGAAAAATCGGACAATACTTAGGCCTAAGGACTAACACACCAATCAAAGTCCCATGAATCACGAATTTCTCTTGCTTACCATGGTGTCCACGTTTAGATAGTATGCTGCCCAAGAATATATATGCACCAATAAAAATACTGTTTATTCATGTAGATTCTAATTGCATTGTACATGTATGATTATGCCATTATAGTATATTACTCTTTTGTCAATTGCTGATTTTAAATACAAACGACAATCAGCTTCCCAAATTAGCTTTTCTGGACAAAACTGTTTTACCAGTACCTGCGTACCTTTAACCCAGAAATTCACATAGAACATTCGAATTTTCTTAGACTTCATGTTTGTATGAATGAGTTGGGTCACCAACAAGTCTCAAGTAAGAGATGATAACGACGCATACATTTTCTTCGCCAATATATTTCAAAATGGCCGGCTTCACGAAAAACCACACACCACACACACCACACACACCAACCACACACCACTTTGTATAACATGATATGAGGCTTATTTTCGATTGTTTACCTGTTTTAAAGCCTAATTATGGTATAAATTAACAGAATTACATAAATTCATCAATAATTAGATCTAAAAATGCGTTGGAAATTGTCATAGAAAATGTCGTCAGATGTTTGTGTACTAAGGGAGTGAACTCTAAGTACGCTAAGTGGGGTTAAATTTGTCAAGTTTGTTAGAGTTGTCTCTCTTTGATCATAAACTCTGATACATTAGTTGTGTTAATAAATATCTTGTTTAGCAACAAATTTTATTTACAACACTCGTTTTTTAAAACAAAAATAGATCCAAGATCTATGTCAGACCTAAAATTTTCTCTTTCAAACGGAATTTAAGCGCCGTTTTGTTGTGGTGTGTGGTAAATCGTTTATTATACATTACTCTTTAATTTTAATAAAAAAACGTATACATCTTCCCTTACAAATGGAATTTAAGCGCCGTTTTGTTGTGGTGTGTGGTAAATCGTTTATTTTACATTGCTCTTTGATTTTAATATAAGAACGTATACATCTTCCCTTACAAACTAAATTTGGGCGCAGTTTTGTTGTGGTGTGTGGTAAATCGTTTAATATACATTATTCTTTAATTTTGATATAAAAACGTATACATTTTCCCTTACAAACAGAATTTAAGCGCCGTTTTGTTGTGGTGTGTGGTAAATCGTTTATTATACATCACTCTTTAATTTTAATAAAAAAATCGTATACATTTTCCCTTACAAACAGAATTTAAGCGCCGTTTTGTTGTGGTGTGTGGTAAATCGTTTATTATACATCACTCTTTAATTTTAATAAAAAAACCGTATACATTTTCCCTTACAAACGGAATTTAAGCGCCGTTTTGTTGTGGTGTGTGGTAAATCGTTTATTATACATCACTCTTCATTTTTTATTGTAAAAAAGTAAACATCTTTCCTTACAAACGGAATTTAAGCGCCGTTTTGTAGTGGTGTGTGGTAAATCGTTTATTATACATCACTCGTCATTTTTAGTATACAAAACATGTTCATTTTCTTTAACAGACGGAATTGTAGCACAGTTTGTTGTGGTGTGTGGTCAATCGATTGTTTTACGTTACACATCATTTTTAATACAAAAACATGCTCATATTCTATAACAGTTATAATTAAGGCGCAGTTTTGAGTTGGTGTGTGGTATATCATATCGTTTTTATACATTAAACTTTATTTAAATACAAAAAGCATGTTTTTTTACAACAGATGGAATTTGAGCGCAGTTTTGATCTTTTGTGTGGCCAATCGTTAATTATACATAACACTTTATTTATGTAGTAAAACCTAAGTAAAAAAAATATATTTCAGATAGAAAATCTATCATTCAAAACATTTCCATGAAACGAGCCTGTGTTTGGCACATGCTTATTTTCTATAACAGATGTAATTTAAGCGCATTTTTCCGGTGTATGATAAATCGTTTATAATACATTACACTTCATTTTTTGTATAAAAACGTATAAATCTTCCATTACACACGGAATTTAAGCGCAGTTTTGATGTGGTGTGTGGTAAATCGTTTATCATACTTCACTCTTTAATCATAATATAAAAACATATACATTTTCTCTTTCAAACGGAATTTAAGCGCAGTTATAATGTACATTTTCTCTTACAAACGAAATTTAATCGCAGTTTTGTTGTGGTGTGTGGTAAATCTTTTTATTATATATTACACTTCATTTTAAATATGAAACATGTTTACAAGTATTTTTTACAGGTGGTATTTAAGCGCAGATTTCAGTTGGTGTGTAGTAAATCGTTTATTATACATTGCATCTTTTGTGTGGTATTATACAAAACTCTTAATTTATGTTGTAAAACTGTTTTGAAAAAAAAATCTATTTCAGATAGAAAATCTATTATTCGTAACATTTTTATGAAACGAGCCTATGTTTTGATGTTTGTTTTACAATTCAATAAATGTTAAATTAATTACCTTTGTAGTATAAACTGTAAGAATTATTTTTTTTTGAAAAAAGAAAATACGACTAAACATATTCAAAACGTTTAGACCCACCAAGAGATGTTCGATAAAGCCATATACCACCTATTGTAGCTATATCATGAACTACTTCCCGTGACCACATGTTGTGATCGATAAGGTAAGATAAGAATCATATATCACGATCAAACCAATTCGTTTTCTTTGTATCATCGGGGTAGGTCCAGAATTTGAATGACAGCTCCAAGTAACCAATCAGCGTCCGGCATTTGAAACGCTGAAGATAAGCAGCTTATCGGTCGCCATTTTATTACAATATCATTTGACAGATACAACAACATACAATGTACATATCGTTATCAATAAAACTTAGACAGGAAAGTAATCCAGTCATAAAAGTGTACCCGCTGTGCCTTGGTATGCGCAGTGCATTATACAATCACACCAGGGGTTCATAAATCCGATAGCGCACATGATAAAATTAAGAAAAAATACTTCAAAAATTCAAAACTTTTGGAAAAGGGTACAAAAGGGACTATGGCTTCAATTATAGTAAATAAATATTAACCTGACGTTAACCTTTATGCAGAATAAAATTAAATCGAGATGACGCGGTATAAATCAATAATCGGCCTCCCATCGAGAAATGTCGGACTGACTCGATAATCTCCGTTATTTCTGATACAGTTGAACGAGTCGCGAGTTAAAAGTTGAAGTGAGTAAAGAGCAATACATCGTACCGTTTAAAGTATACATATATCCGACCATTTTCTCGTGCATTGTGTTTTATTTTAAATATGAGCTGGCGACACGACTCATCTGATTGCAGCGAAGATGATAATTGATATTTATTGTATTTCTGTATTGTGTCGCGCAATTGATGATATAAATCAAATGTGATTAGATCTAATTACAAAATAATAAAACTTAAATTATAGATGAATGAAAATACAAAAAAATAAAAGGGTATATGAAATAACACATTTTTTGGACGATTTTAACAATATTTTGTTTGTACAAATATTAAAAAATGAAAAAGAATTGCGCATGATTGGGCTCGAACCAACACCTACTTAACTACAATAGTTCACAGTCCATCCCTGTATCATCGGCGCAAAAGAGTCATTCCTTATAACTCACAAACAATTACATACTTATATGAAGTACATGACCAGTTAACACGTGCTTCTTCGTATGAATGATTCGTGGAATCTACCGAAGGTATAAATAGACAGACAATGAAGCGTGAAATTATTACAATGAGGGTACCAACGTCAGGTTAATATTTATTTACTAAGATATTTTAAATATAAAAACTGCTCAACTAGAAACATACGAAATTTTACATACACAAAAATAAGCAATCAAATGAAAGCAGAAAATTAAAACTTGTTGTATCATTTGCACAAAATTGATATTATGAAAATGAAAGAGTTATGACTGTTCAATTTTTTCCCGGTACTTTTCTATTGAAAATCGAATATCGACTTGAGATTATGTATGGGCCTTAAAGTTGGACATTAAGTTCTCCCCTGCATTTCAATCCAAAATACATGATATGATCAGAACTAATAACCCAAACATCCATCGAACTAACTCATTTTATTTATTTATTTATTGGAGTACAACGCCGTGTCCACACAATTTTAGGTCATTTAACGGCGTCCAGCCATCTAACCTAGCTTTCCTGGACCATTGTCTACAACCCGTACTCACCTACCTTTCCACAAGGCCGGAAACTTCTCCATAATATCTAATCAATGGAGGAAAATCGACATTATTGTCAAATTTTCATGGTAGGGTATAACCTCACCAGGTGGGATTCGAACCCGCACCCCTCGGGCACGAGTATCCAAATCCCAGCGCTCTACCAACTGCGCTATCGACCCGGGTTCTCGAAATAACATTCCGACTTGTTGAGCGAGCGTTGGGGATGCTGAACCGGTGCGTATTTCCAATCCTTGACCTATGCCAGGAAGCGAAACCGCGGTTCGGTCAAACTGAAATTTTACAGGCACGTAGTGGGCTCCTGGGTTAACATTGTATAAAAGTTTCGCGTTGATCATGAATCATGCATCGAACTAAGTAGAACTAATTCTATTCATTTCTATAGATTGCTTCTGACTCGGACGTTACAGTGAGTAACTTGCACAAGTCGCTGTGCCCTTACATACCAACATATTTCAATAAAGTTTATACCGTTGAAAAGATCAGAGTCTTCCCTACATTTTAAACCATAATACAGCATGATGCTACGATCAATAGAGTGACAATACAACGAACATGGACTCAATACAACACCTAGCCACAGACCCAATAATCGGGAGAAATTCATGAAATTTGGGGATTTTCCGCCTTTGTCCTAGACGTCACTTAGGGTCAATAAGTTCAGTTTATACCGTTGAAAAGATCAGATTCCCCTCTACATTTTAAGCCAAAATACAGCATGCTATGATCATAAAGCCAGAATAACCCTAACACGCATCGAACTAAGTAGAACTAAGACAATGCAGTAGAGTACCCTTGACTCAGGCTTTACACCGGTATGACAGATTCAATAAAGATCCCAGTCAATATATCTGATTAAAATATTGTGGGGCTTACCCCCCCCCCCTTCTGTTCCTACGGGCCTGTATGTATCACCATCGTGCATCATTTTGCGCCAGTATACAAACAAGGAAGTGGTCCTGTAAGGAAGTGTACTTACCCGCTGGGCAGTGTATGATAATATCGAAGTGTACTTACCCGCTGGGCAGTGTATGATAATATCGAAGTGTACTTACCCGCTGGGCAGTGAATGATAACATCTCAGCTGGTGGTCATTATATCGAAAGCATCGTATGTACAAGTATTGAATGCATTTTCCATACTGTTCAGACCCAAGCTCTGGAGATTTCCCCGAAAAGGCGAAAGAAATTGATTTTTCGGTGGAAGTTGTAATCCCATGGAATTGTGGTTGTAATAAAACAATAACTTATTATTAAATACAATTCAATTAGGGACTTTGGTCAGTTATCTTTCCTTGATGAAATCTGAAGCAATCCAATTGGCTAGTAGGTCATTACAGTTGGAATCCTTGGATTTTATCGTTGCATTCCTATGTAGGAATATCAAAATATTTATCTAATACATGTGGTATCTTTCTTGTTTATTTATATATTAACAGAAGTGATAAAATTTAGACAATTCTTTGCCCTGAAACACTTAGCTTGAATTTCAAATAAATTAAATGATTAACAAAAAAGTTATTAAGATTAATTTGGGCAAATTGACTGTGAAAAGTAAGGGTAAAATCCGAGTAATCAAACTAATTGCACCTACCTGCATTCGGAACTCCTTGGCCATTCACTACGAATAATCATTCATTCATGATAGGTCGAGGTTTTTCCGAATGAATCTACCTATTTAAGAGTAGACAAGGAGAAATTACTGACTAAGGTCATTATATCATCGTAGATAGACATTATATTTTTTTCATGCAAATATGATAGTAAATACACATGCTCATGTTTATTTCATCCAACGAGAATTTCAAGCAAATTCTAGTCTTCCATGTGGACATCTAGCAAAACAAGTTCAAATTATTTATACAATACTGACATAGTAAAATACAACAAATTGAAACATAGAACTGATGTAGAGTATGTTTAAGCTTTTATAAAGATTTCAAGTTTAAATAAGTCATTATAAGTGGTTCTAAGATATTGAATCATGAGGCAATAGCCAGCTACCGATACTATCGACTCATTTCCCATTTCAACAAGCAGGTATTGAAAGGATGCCATTGCCTGGGACACATACAACTCGGGAAATATCACGATTTTACACTCCGCTGACTTATACTTTTTAACACTACTGGCAATCGGCCCTTGACCACTTAATACTTCAAAATTTTCTCTGAATTTTTTGCAAAACCGTCATATATTCAATCTTAAACTTCAATTAACAATTTCGATGTTTTGGGTCAGAGTCAACTTCAACGCGGCGGAAATGTACAGTTTTTGGTAATTTCCTGCTGTTGTAAAATAGATGTCTCTAAGGCAATGTTGCACTTATTTATCGCCCACGATAACCTAAAATGTGTATGTTCCTTGATATTTCACGGGTTTAGCGCATAACAGTCGTAACTCAATATATTCGAAAAGGATGAGTAACGACCGTTTTGCACTAAACTCGCGATTTATAAGATATATTGTATGTCGAAAGTGGATGTTAAAACGACATAGCTCGAAAATTTTAGGTATTCCCATGCTGTTGTCATCAATACAGTACAACCTTTTTTGAACAATTCCCAATTGGGAAACTGAAGTATGGACTGCTTTTCATAGGTTGTTGTTCTGAAGAGGCTGAATATGGGAAATATCAAACGCAATTGTTGTGCAGAGGCTTTGTTCTATAGTGGGTCGCTCTGCAGAAAATTAACTGCATATGATGCAGCATATCTACTCGAGATCACGTACGTTCCAAATGGGCGTGCTTGTTTTTTTTCCATTCTTACTGCAACTTGCCCATATGTTTGTCATTGAAATTCTTTATTTATCTTTTTAAAATTAGCTATTGAATGTTGGTAAAGTGCGCCATGCAGCGTTCATGTCAGATTGATATTTAAGTCCCTACCAGTGGGTATTGTCTCCTTGGAGATAATTTTTCTAACATTTATAACGGACAAAAAACTTACCATCAGGTCACAGCATGTTGATCATGTGTTCCACGGATTTTTCTAGAAAAAATGGGGCGAGCGAGGGAAGAAAAAATATAAAATTCTCAATTCAGTTGCTTCTTATAGCGGTTCGACCAGTTTTTGTAGCAGTTCGACCAAAGTTTTATGAGTGAGCGAAGTAATAAAATACTTTTTTAAACCGTAAAAATTCAGGTGCAAGCAAATCCATAGAAGATACATGTACGATCAACTCAAGCCTGAGATGTTACAACATGATTTTTTCATGTTTTATTGAAAATCCGATAACATGTATAGTCATACTTTACAGTGTTTGTGTAAAAAGTCCCGAGCGCTTACTGTCGCTGAAGTATCTATTCGACAGTCTGTCCGACGTTTGAATCATACCAGCGATAGAACATGTGTGAATACTTAAAGTACAGTTTAAAGTTCATTGGATAATCAATCACTTCAGTGGTAGGCCTCGTTATTAGCTATTACCGAATGTTACATGTTTTAGCTATTCAGCAGCGTGTTCATTAACCTTGAACGGTCATAAACGTTCCGTTACAGAAGTGTCAGAACAACTCAACCCAGCTCAACCCGAGTTCTCTCGTACCCGTAATGTTAGCTAGTTTATGATAGTTACTGAACGCGAAGCTGGTTTTAGAACGTACCCGTGAAACCTAAACAGCATTTTGATTTTTTTTGTAAATCTTTGTTATTTTTATTGTGCGTGGTATATGATTTAATGGCTACTCTTTTCGATAGGATTATCTTATCTAGACAAAAATATAACTCATTTGTTTACAATATAAATGAGTAATAGGGTCCATGCTACCACATAAGAAATTCAATGGCCGTCAAGACCAGTTAATGTCGGACAAAATGGCGGCCGATAAGTTGCTTATCTTAGATAAGCATCAGCGTTTCAAATGCCGGACGCTGATTGGTTACTTGGAGCTGTCATTCAAATTCTGGACCTACCCCGATGATACAAAGAAAACGAATTGGTTTGATCGTGATATATGATTCTTATCTTACCTTATCGATCACAACATGTGGTCACGGGAAGTAATTTATGATATAGCTACAATAGGTGGTATATGGCTTTATCGAACATCTCTTGGTGGGTCTAAACGTTTTGAATATGTTTAGTCGTATTTTCTTTTTTCGTTTGTAAGGGAAGATGTATAAGTGTTTATGTTGAAATTAAAGAGTGATGTATAATAAACGATTTACCACACACCACATTAAAATTGCGCTTAAATTCCTTTTGTAAGAGAAGATGTATACGTTTTAATATTGAAATTGAAGAGTAATTTAAAATAAATAGTTTACCACACACCACAACAAAACGGCGCTTAAATTCCGTTTGTAAGGGAAGATGTATACGTTTTTATATTAAAATTAAAAAGTGATGTATAGTAAACGATTTACCACACACCACAACAAAACGGCGCTTAAATTCAGTTTGAAAGGGAAGATGTTTACGTTTTTATGTTAAATAAAAAAAAAGTGATGCATAATAAACGGTTTACCACACACCGAAACAAAACGGCGCTTAAATTCAGTTTGTGAGTGAAAATGTATACGTTTTTATATTAAAATTAAAGAGTGATGTATAATAAACGATTTACCACACACCACAACAAAAGGGCACTTAAATTCCGTTTGAAAGGGAAGATGTATTCGTTTTTATAATAGAAATTAAAAAGTAATGTGTAATAAACGATTTACCACACACCACAACAAAACGGAGCTTAAATTCAGTTTGTAAGGGAAAATGTATACGTTTTTATGTTAAATTAAAAAGTGATGTATAATAAACGATTTACCACACACCGCAACAAAACGGCGCTTAAATTCCGTTTGTAAGGGAAAATGTATACGTTTTAATATTAAATTAAAGAGCGATGTATAATAAACGATTTACCACACACCACAACATTTCGGCGCTTAAATTCCGTTTGTAAGGGAAGATGTATACGTTTTTATGTTAAATTAAAAAGTGATGTATAATAAACGATTTACCACACATCGCAACAAAACGGCGCTTAAATTTCGTTTGTAAGGGAAAATGTATACGTTTATATATTGAAATTAAAGAGTAATGTATAATAAACGATTTACTACACACCACAACAAAACGGAGCTTAAATTCAGTTTGTAAGGGAAGATGTATACGTTTTTATGTTAAATTAAAAAGTGATGTATAATAAACGATTTACCACACATCGCTACAAAACGGCGCTTAAATTTCGTTTGTAAGGGAAAATGTATACGTTTATATATTGAAATTAAAGAGTAATGTATAATAAACGATTTACTACACACCACAACAAAACGGAGCTTAAATTCAGTTTGTAAGGGAAGATGTATACGTTTTTATATTAAATTAAAGAGCGATGTATAGTAAACGATTTACCACACACCACAACAAAACGGCGCTTAAATTCCGTTTGTAAGGAAAGATGTTTACTTTTTTATATTAAGATTTAAGAGTGATGTATAATAAACGATTTACCACACACCACAACAAAACGGCGCTTAAATTCCGTTTGTAAGGGAAGATGTATACTTTTTTATATTAAAATTTAAGAGTTATGTATAATAAACGATTTACCACACACCACATCAAAACGGCGCTTAAATTCAGTTTGTAAGGGAAGATGTATACGTTTCTATATCAAATTAAAGAGCGATGTATAATAAACGATTTACCACACACCACAACAAAACGGCGCTTAAATTCCGTTTGTAAGGGAAAATGTATACGTTTTTTTATTAAAAATAAAGAGTGATGTAAAATAAACTATTTATCACACACCACAACAGACGGCGCTTAAATTCAGTTTGTAAGGGAAAATGTATACGTTTTTTTTATTAAAATTAAAGAGTGATGTATAATAAACGATTTACCACACACCACTACAGACGGCGCTTAAATTCAGTTTGTAAGGGAAAATGTATTAGTTTTTATGTTAAATTAAAAAGTGATGTATAATAAACGATTTACCACACACCACAACAAAACGGCGCTAAAATTCCGTTTGAAAGAGAAGATGTATACTTTTTTATATTAAAATTAAAGAGTGATGTATAATAAACGATTTACCACACACCGCAACAAAACGGCGCTTAAATTCAGTTTGTAAGGGAAGATGTAAACGTTTTTATATTAAATTAAAAAGTGATGTATAATAAACAAAACGGCGCTTAAATTCCGTTTGTAAGGGAAGATGTATACGTTTTTATATTAAAGTTAAAGAGTGATGTATAATAAACGATTTACCACACACCACAACAGACGGCGCTTAAATTCCGTTTGTAAGGGAGGATGTATACGTTTTTATAATAAAATTAAAGAGTAATGTATAATAAACGATTTACCACACACCACAACAAAACGGCGCTTAAATTCCGTTTGTAAGAAAAGATGTACACTTTTTTACATAAAAATGAAGAGTGATGTTAAATTCCATTTGAAAGAGAATTTCAGGTCTTACATAGATCTTTGATCTATTTGTTTTAAAAAACGAGTGCTGTATATAAAATTTGTTGCTAAACAAGATATTTAATAACACAAACTAATGTTTCAGAGGTTGTGATCAAAGAGAGACAACTCCAACAAACTTGACAAATTTAACGATTTTAGCGTATTAAGAGTTCACTCCCTTAGTACACAAACATATGACGACATTTTCTATGACAACTTCCAACGCGTTTTACGATCTAATTATTGATGAATTTATGTAATTCTGTTAATTTATACCATAATTAGGCTTAAAAACAGGTAAACAATCGAAAATAAGCCTCATATCATGTTATACAAAGTGGTGTGTGGTTGGTGTGTGTGGTGTGTGTGGTGTGTGGTTTTTCGTTTCACCCCAAAATGGCTGACAAAAACAATCGGATCCATGTGTGTGAGTTTTTAGATTGTAATAAAACGTTTAGGAAGAAAAGTCGTCTGCTGACACATGTTTTATCACATACGGGTGAGGTAAGGATTACATTTGATGTATTTTTAAATGTTTTAATGTATTGATCTATTGTCATTTGCTAAAACGTCAAAAGTGCAGGTTGTTTCGGATATTGCATTTTCTGACTAACGGGCATATTTTTTCTGTCAATAATGTATCTGTCAATAATACTGCAAGGCTCTTGGTTCGTCACTAACTAAAAGTCAACACGCCAGAATATATCCACAAAACCCTGGGAATTAGAGATGTTATTAATGTCTCTGCAAAACCGCAATCAATAATGTAATTTAACTTAAGTTATTATTCACTTAGATAAATTCTCATTTATAAAATATAGTTTGAAATCGAAATGATATGCGAAGCTTTCTCGTAAGCAGAGCTAAAGTTGCCAAACCTACTCTTATTGTGATTTTACAGTAGCGGTAAACATGACAATAGTAAAATATGTTTAATGGCTAAAATTTGCTGATTTTGCTTAGTTTTAAGTTAAAAGATCCAATAATTGCATAGTGTAAGTAAAATGGAACTTTTCTTCATGTGTTGATTTTGGTTCTTGTTTTGATAGTCGTCTGCAATTAAACCTAAGACTGGTACATTATCATCAGGGTATCCACCATCTATTTGTCACCACAACTACCTTAAACATTACCATAGCAGGACTCGGCATTAAAGGTGGTCCTACTGCACCTGAGTCCGGACATCCTATATTTGAGTTCGGGCAACCTGTTACTGCTTTGGGAAGTTAAAAATATAGCTGGCTGTCCATTAGGGCAACCTAGTTTAAAATTAGTGTCAAGTCCTGCATAGTCATCATCACAACTATTATTATAGTTTGATTTCTTTATTTCAGAGACCTCATAAATGTACATATCCTGAATGTGGTAAAAGTTATCCTAGAGTAGACCATCTTAAACGTCATATACATTCAGTTCATGTACCAGTTACATCTGAAGAACCAGTGTGAGTTAATAATAATAAACTTCTAACATTATTGTTTCCAGTACCAGTGGCGTAACAAGGGCTTTTTAATGTGTACGCAGAATCCTAGAGGGTCAAGGGCATGCCCCCAAATTTGTTTTTCTGTAGATCATCCAAGGAGTGTTTTATCAACTATTTAAAAAGACTTTCTATAATTCATTCCAGTCACAAATATATATGGACAACATTTGTACCAATTATCATTCAATTCCAACCAGCGTTTAAAGAATTAATTATATAGACTGTTAGTAAAATAAGGAGCAGTTTTATTTCACACCCCTAGCTGCATCAGGGCTAAGTTTTATTGCATTTTTGGCATTTGTATTTTTATGATTTTCTAGACCAATGTGTATGCAGCTGCATACTCTGCGTACTGGTAGCTACGCGCCTGAGTACATTTATAAAACATGTATTTGAAAAAAAATGCGATGACTGTATACATTGATCATATTTCAAACTATAATACGTTTGAAACAGAATGTTCACATGTTACATAAATAATAAATGAGGAAAGAACTGGTTTACTACAGTTAATATTGTATTTTTTTGTTTTCAAACAGATGGAAGTGTGAAGAAAGTGATTGTGAGTCTTCGTTTAGTTCAAACTATGCTCTGAAGAAACATGTAGCTAGTCATCATGATAAAGATTCTTATAAGGTAATGTTTAAAAGCAGTATTACCTTACACTATGACTAAATTAGTTGTGAGAACAAGTTAGAAAAATATCCACCACCCCCCCTTCTAACTTGTGGGATCAAGTTAGAACAAATTTTATCACTTCTTCTAAGTTGTGAGAACAAGTTCGAAAAAAATTATCACCTCCTAACTTGTGGGAACAAGTCAGAAAGCATTTTATCACCACTCTTAAGTTATAAATATATATCGCCCATGACTCCTCAATGCTTCCGTATATATATAGGCTTGTTATATATTAATTATACAGACAAACAAGTTACGAGTTAATTATTTGTGTAATTAAAACTAACTTATATTTCAGTGTCATATACAAAAATGTGGGGCTGTGTTCAAGAAGCATCATCAATTAAAATCTCACATGATAGAAATACATTCACAAGGAAAATCATACATGTAAGCTAGCTATGTGTTTTCTATGTAACTAGAATACTGTAAACCTTCTTTAACCCACAGGTGCCCATCGCATTACAAAACTCCAAGTAATTGTTAATTTTTACTTAAACATGCTCTAATTATCATAAAAACATCAAATACAAAAGTTCAAGCCAAAATTTTGTTTTGTAAAAAAATATAAGGTATCCAACTCGAAGAAATCGTTCTGAATTTTAGTCGGAAGAGATGTGACAGGTCAGCTTTCCCAGACTAAACACCTCTTTGCCAATGACTTAGCGCTAAAATCGAATACTGACGTGTTAGATAACTTAAAAATGGACTTCCGTGATCAATATCAAGTTTCTCGCTTCCTTGCTAAGATTGTACCGATCATTTTACTTGAATCGGTTTTGTTTATCTCCCGAGTCGACCATTTTATTGAATGACGATGCGCGCGCATCACATTTGACCTTAATTTGGTAACGAGTCATTTTATTGGACAGAATAAAAATACCGTCCAATGAAATGACTCGTAACAAACGTGATGCGCGCGCATCACCATTCACAAAATGGTTGAGACGGCAGATAAACAATAGCGATTCGAGTTAACTGATCGAAATACAGTCTTGCGAAACATAGCAAGAAGTTTGATATTGATGCTAGTAATCCATTTTTCATTTGTCTATCACGTCCTTATTAGTTTTTAGCGCTAAATCGTTCGGGAGTGAGTGTTTAGTCTTGAAAAGGAGACCTGTCACATCTCTTCCGAGTAAAATTCTGAAGGATTTCATCGAGTTGGATACCTTATATTTTTTAATAAACAAATTTTTGGCTTTCCGACGCGACGGACACCTGTGCTTTAACCATCATCCATCAGTCTCCTTAACTTTACCACTACAGTTCATTTTCCTATGAGATCAACCTACGTCAACACTTTTTATTTTGATGTAGTTATTGAGGTAGTTAGGAGCAATGGTCTAATGGTAGGATGCACACAAAGAGCTTTGTGGTCTGCGTCACTCAGCTAATTTCCTTGAGCAAGAAACTTACATACAGTTGTTTCACTCCACCCAGGTGTAAATGGGTACTCTGAGGATCACGTGCTTGAAGGTTATTCCAATTATTTTAAAGAGGTTATATAAAATTGTTTAGTTGGCTGAACATGTATGCAGTAGCAGACTTTCAACAGACTTTAAATCGCCCTTAGATTTTTGAGCTGTGACTGAAGTTTGGAACATAAAGGTTTGACTGTAATTCTGAGCTATGATTAAGAATATTACTAGGGCTGTCATGATATGCCAATACTGCAATATGCTGGTGTTGTATCGCAATACGTACCACGATATATTGTGGGCTATTAGATTTGTTGTGCCTCTGCTGTATTTAACAGAAACATTGCACGTCTTACATGCAGCTACTGATAGAATCTAGCATCTAAGTATACTCGGTCATTAAGGATTTTGACGCTTCGTAATGGGTTAAATTCTTGTAATATAAGGTTAGATGGAATGAACAATGGAAAAACTATGGTTTTGCTACTTGTATTTCGCCAAAGGAAGACTTTTCCAATTAAAATAAAAGATATGGCAAAATACCGGAAAAATCGTACCACGGTACGTATTGCCACAGCTGCATATCGCAATTTACCAGTATACCGGTTTATTGTGACAGCCCTAAATATTACTACTATGTATATAGTTGTTGAGTAGGACTCCATGGTTTTATAAGTTTATCATGTACCTGTAACTGCTTAAAGAAAGTCAGTTTTCTGCTTTTCTTGTAAATTACAATTTGCTTACCTGCTTTTTTATATCAATATACATTGTATGTAGTTTTGTGAATTGATAGTATTTCTTGCTCATGAAAATTAAGTATGTAATGTGTGATTTTTATCATGATATGATTCATATTTTGGCTTTCTTTAATGGTTTTTTTTTTCAGATGTGAAAAATGTAAGAAATCATTTCCTATTCCAGCGAAACTAAAGAGACATATGAGAGTACACGAAGGTAATAAATCATTAATATTTTGATCTTGATGTCTTTCAGTTCATCTTGACCACTTTTGTGTGTGGTTTCTATACCTTATGTGATAACTTGTATACATTGCATGACATAAATTGACTTTGTATGTATGTGTCAGAAGGTGTTGGCCTACACTGGGGTCCAAAAATTTCTTTACACATGCAATTTTGTAATGTTGTCTTTTATTTGTTATTTAATAAAAAATTGTTGACACCTTTAGTTTAGTGTTTATATTTTATAATTACATGTATTATACATATAGAACAGAATTGATTCTTCCATGTTAAACTGGGTATTAATTGTGAAACTTGTAACTTCATGTTAAGTATATCAAAGTATACTTCAAAACATCAAATTTTGATATGCCTAAAGAAACTTTTGGACCCAAATCTATATCTCCATAAACCTATAAGTTTGTATTTTATTTGAATTTGTGTCACCTGACTTGTTACTGGTGTAGATGAAAAACTCTATGATGTGTTGTACATTGGTCATGTCTTTTTGTTACTTTTTAAATTGTCCAGGACACTATTTGTCCTCCTTTTGTCCTTGATTTGTTCAAACGATACAAAACTTGTTTATATACATGTTCAATGTATTGAAGTGCTATGTGCAAGAAAAGTAATAGTTATAGAGTTATTTCCCTTTGGTTAGGATAATCAATCAAAATTCAAGGCAACACATATAACTCTTTGTTTTATGATGGATGTATTTATTCAACAAAATGTAAGATTTTCTAAGAATCACCATATTACAAAATGAAACTCAATTACATCACAATTATGACTAACACCAACCCTTGACTATGTGTACTACAGTAAATTTCTGCTGTTAAGACTGGCATGATATTTTGCAAAATCATTCAATTTTTAATAATTTTTAACTCCAAAATGCTCAATTTGAGAATAAAAAGGTTCCTTTATTAAAAACCATTCGGCTGTTAAGACCATTGATTTTTGATAGCCCTAAGAAAGAACTTAAGTGTACATGTATATTACAATTTTATTGATTATGTATCATGAACTTGTTATTTCAGGCTATGAGTGTACTGCTGAAGGTTGTAATAAAAAGTTTGATAAATGGACACTGTTAGTTAAACATAGAAGAATAGATCATTCACCAGGTAATGACTTCTATATCTTGAGAGATTGATCCACTTTATATTCCGGAATATATCGCCCACATCCTGGCAATATATCAATATTATTACTGTATAAGCTCTGCAGAGTGACCCTGAACAGAACAAATCTTCTGCACAACACCAACCCTTACATATGATTTTACTCAACACATAGTTACCTATCCAACTACAGTAAATTTCCACTGTAGAGGCTGCCTTGGTTATTACAAACCATTTGGGTTTTTGAAGTTCAAAATGCTTAATTTGAGAAGACAGAGGTCCCTCTACTTTGATGGTCTTAACAGTGGAACTTTTCTATATGTTATTTCATTCCCAATAAGTTAAAGTCTGCTTACATATACATGTTCAGTGGATTTAACAATCCTGATCATTGAAATCACCCTCAGGCAGGCAATCCCTCACAGTACCCATTTACACCTGGGTGGAGTGGAACAATTGTAGATTAATTTCTTGCTCAAGGAAATTTGCAGTGCCCCAAGTGGGGATTGAACCCGGACCTTTCGATTCCTAAGGGAGTGTCCTACCACTGGACCACTGCTCCTATACTTGACGTACATTACAAGTCTTCTAATACTTGAATAGGAAAAAATGGTATAAAAAATGAAAGTGCTGTTTATAAGTTTTATTTAAAATAATGGTTTGATTTTTTGAAGATTTGATTGTCATACATTGTTGTTTTTTTACAGTACATCAATGTTCAAAATGTAAGAAGACATTTAGTCAGAAACAATGGTTAAAACAACATATGCTAACCCATGATGACGAGAGACACGTCTATATATGTATGTATGAGAACTGTGGTAGAGTATATCTAGAGAAGAGAAACCTTAACTCTCATGTGAGAAGTTACCATGACGGCAAAAGATTCTCATGTGAACATACAGGATGTGGGCGATCATATTCTACTAAGGTATATTGTACTTTATTGTCATAAGTACAACAAAGTTCCACTGTTAAGACCACCTATGGTATAAGGGACTTTAGTCATTTAATTCCCTTTTGCATACTCTTTAAATAGCTAGGTCCAATCAGTTGGATTACTCAGATTGTACCCTTATTTTTCAATGCCAATTTAACACAATCAATCTTTAATACCTTTTTTCTAAATTATTCAATTTGTTTGAAAATCCAGCTATGTTTTGTTTTGTTGAAGAACTATCTAAATTTCATTACTCTTGTCAATATCTGAATTAAAAAGAAAGAAATTAAATAAAATATTTAATTATCCTTACATAGGACTTCAATGATAAAGTCCGAGGATTCCACCTGTTAGGACCTACTTGCCAATTGGATCACTTTAGTCTTTCACAGGAAAAAGATAACTGACTAACATCCCTCATTATAAATTCATGCTATATTTGATGATACTAATACTAATCTACCATTCGGAACTACCTCGGCGATTTTCCACGCAAATACATGTACACCTCGGATATCACGAGGAGCGAAAGTAGTTCCAACATAGAATCTAGCCACGTTCCCGACGTTTACACACCAAAAATGACGGACGATGATGGGCAATTAAAGCTCTTTAATGCCTGTAACTAATATTCACTTAAATCAAAGTTGATCCTGAAACATTTTTTGTGTACTCGATACTTTCTTCAAAATGATCTGCCATGTTGGTTGTTTACATCGGCACTACTTAACCTAGAGTAAATCACCTGACCTCATAACTTTGTTGTATTTCTACTACGATTGATATCCGAGGTGTAGAGGTTGTTCTGAATGCTAATCTACTTCATTTTAGTAGGATAATGTCCCTCCCTATATTAATAGAGTTTTGCTATCAAGACCGTCCATTTTTATGGTTCTAATATAGCGGAACTATACTGTATAGGGGGATCACTGCATACAGTATATCCTTCAGCTTAGACTACAGTCAAACTTGATACATGTATATAAGAACTGTCAAGATTAACTGTCACCAGTCTCTGTTAAAAATACTAATAAATGTAATAATAATAATAATATTTATTTGGCATAGTGTACACTTAGTAAAAACATACAAACACAAATATCACAGACATCATGATGTAGTAACTATGTATCGCACACCAACACCATGGATAACACAAAAAGGGCAAGCCTTTATTTCCATTGTGGTCCCTGTATGACGTATGACTTGGACAAGTCGGGCATAGGAATTCCAAACCCTTATTATGCAATTTTTTCTGAGTGATTGATAATCTGTTAATTCATATTATTCCTTTCACCTATTACACCTTTCTACTTATTTTCAGTGTTTTATCATGAATATTCATATATTTCAGCAAAAATTGGCAATTCATCAAAAACTACATGATCCCAACAGACGTTTACCTAAAATTAAAGTAAGTTTCCTCATCTATTTATTTGTTATCTTAAAATAGTTACCATTGACTCTGAGATGTAAAATGTGGTTGTCTGTAAAAGAGTACTTGTCTGACTGTTATTTTATATTTAAGTCCAGAATTAAAGTTGAATTACGATTTATGAAATGGCATAGGACTGGCCAAAAACTTTCAAAAATTATAAATTAGAGAAATCATGAGATTACTGCTTTTGAGAAAATATTGTCTTTTCAGTAATGACTACACATTATTTAAATTTCTTCCATTAAATCTTCCAAACAGCCAAATATTACGCTTTGGCAAGCAAAATATTGCATACAAAATATAGCAAAGGCAACTTTCGGGAGTCTTTTAGTCTTTTCAAACCAAAATTATGTTATATGATATAAACTAATGTTATATATTGTATAATTTTAGAAAAAGAAGAAGAAAACTCTTACAGTAAAATTGACTGGTGTTCCCATGGTAACTGAATCTAGAGGTCTAAATGAGATGTCATTTAAAAGTCCTAGTAGAGAAGATTGTATTGAACTTCCTGAACTACCTAATTTGCATACAGGAAGTGATGACACTATGACCTTTGACCTTGAATCTACCAGTGGAAATAATGGTGTGAAAGAAATAGTTCTTGACAATGCTGAATTCAAACAAATTATCGACAAATCAGCTATTGATAGGTTAAAAACAATTAGACAATCAACATCAACTGTTGCCATAGAAACATGTAAACAGTTAACATCTACTGTTGCAATGGAGACATGTAAACAATCAACATCAACTGTTGCCATGGAGACATGTAAACAATCAACATCTACTGTTGCCATGGAGACATGTAAACAATCAACATCTACTGTTGCTATGGAAACATGAAAGTTGTGATAATGAAAAATGTGTTCAGAAATCAGTGCTAATAACACTTATATCTCAGAACTAGAAATGCTTGTAATGATATAAATAGTCATACATCTGTTTCATAGAAAATATATAAAAAGTAAATATCTGTCTAAATTATTTACAGGTTTTATTGTTTTAATTTCTTGCAATGACCAACTTTGTTTAATTAAATGAGGAGACACATTTTTGCAACAAAATAAATACACTGTGGTCATAAGAATTTGAGGTGAATAATGAGTTATACTTTTACTAATTACTTATGGATTGTTACCTTTTTAAAGGCAATAGTTCTTGTTCAGAACCTAATTTATGTTGTTTTTTTTCCACATGAATAAGTTTTATTTGTACCAGATGCATCGGTATTGAACAAAGTTAATTTACATTTATTGCTAAAATGTATGCAACACAGATTAATTTCTATTGTTCTGTGTACACTCAATTTTACATCAACTTTGTTTTGCACGGGTACATGATCTAGTACAAACAAATTTTATCAGCTGGAAAACCCCATCAACTTAAATTCTGAACTCATATATTGCTGCTGTTGTTTAATGGAAATTTCACGAACTTTATGGAATATTGAGTCATCAAATGTGTGGTATTTCTGATCAATTGAATGATTAATAAACGTAAAGCCCATTTCTGGATTACCAATAATAAATATCCTGACGCTGTAGTTTATAAATAGATCGGTATTTCCTTTGGAAATTTATACTGGATCTCCTTGGATGGTATAAATATTTAATGTATGGTATAAATATATTGTAAAATGTATAAAGTTGTCACAGTCTATTGAGCCTCTTTGTACAATCAATACCAGTACATGTATACCCGATACACACTGTGTATTAAACATACATCAATGTTTATTGACTACATCTATTTATATTTTTGAATGTGGGAACTTTTATCAATGCACAAACATACTTCGTCTTGAATTTGAATTTATGAACTTTTACAAGCAGTATAACCAAACTATATAAACTGTACTTCCTCTTCAATTCAAATATATGAACTTTTTCCTGTGAACAAAAATGTATCTGTACCCTAAAACATGTGAACAGAATACAATATGATATTGACATAATTTTGTAAATTGTGATTTTCAACAACAAGGATAGAACAGTTTTGTTTGTACCTCATTAATATGGTTGGAAAACCCAAAATTTTGAGTTCAGTATTACAAATATATCCCATTGGTCTATATTCCAGCAAGGTATTCTTAATGCTAGACAAAGAAAGAATCAAAAGGGAGGTTTAAATTGAAAATTTTCGAGATAGGTTAAATGACTGTATTGTTAACAACCTTTGTTCGACTTAAAATTTTAAACTCAAACACAAGCCTTTGTAACTGAAATGTAACAGTTATTTTAATTTACAAATTTGTACGATGGAATGAAAGTAAACTTTCTGCCTTGTGACTCAGTTTAAAATGGCACTGAACAAACATAATTGAATCTTCAATTACAAAGGCAATGAATTGCGCAGTTAACTCTTCGATGATAATATACAATGTATATAAACAATTTATAGAGGAAGATCAATAGAATCAATTTAAACTAAAGTATTTCACCACACAATGTAATAGCTTTATGGCAATTAACTAAGCTAGTTGATAGTATTGAATATTAGCTACTACCACGTGGTATTGGGTTTTTCCAATATCTATTAATAGCATTCTGGTTTTTCTCTATGATGAAATATCTACGTGTGATGATGACTTGCAGTATAAATCTCTCTATATAAACGGAGCAAACTAGCGGCTGACTATCATTTTGAAAGTTACGGTTGTGTGACATATAATTGTGTTAATATAGAGTAAAATGGCTTTAGCTCGAGAAACTCCAGGTATTTTTGTACATGTACCAGTAGTAAAATCTATTAATTTATAGCATGATTATTTTGAACAGTCAGAATTTGATATACTTTTTATTGAAATTTACAATGTATATTAATTATTCCTTTAAGTCATCTGGTTTAAATATTGTCTATAAATGACAGGAGCATGTCCTCATAAAATTACGAGTCTTAGAATTTATTTAAGTTGTAAATCTTGTTACATCAAGGGTAATATTCAACATTGTATGAGTTTTGATAATATGCTGCACATGATTGTATCATAATATTCAGGCCTGTTCTTATAATTTGATGGTTGATAACATTTTTAACAAGATGGAAAAGTTAAAGTTTGAGTCAAGCTGGATTCTAAAACCCTTTCTGGTGAGAGGTCTCAACTATTTAAAGTAACTTATTGTTACCTTCCATTGATAAGAGATATAGATCAAGCTTGTGACATCAAACCATGAAGGCAAGAAAGAATACATTGTACATAAATCTATGTAGATAAATTCAATCTATAGTCTGTATTAAAGAGAGATAATACAGTATAGCACTGCTGTTTAAGAACAAGAGGAGTTAACCCCCTTTAATCTAAATCACAAACATGTATACCGTATAATGACTTGGCTTCCCAAGTGTTCATCTATAAACTGTATTTACAATCATTTACTTGAAACAAGACTTGCATAGAAAACCATATTTTTCATTTAAGCTACTCTAATGTCCAGAATACTTTAAATTTTTGTTTCAAAGTCTTAACGAAATTTGTGAAAAGACGTAAAAAATATTGGTAGGCTTATTACATATCACTAGTGTGATTCCTGAAGGTCACAGGAGGTCATACCCTTATTTAAAACTCCATAAGTTGAAATGGTGGGAAAGTACGGGTAAAGAAGTCCAGGTGTAACAATCACATTGAATAACTAAAAGATGGCATGAAGAACTTAATATATTGTCAAACAATGATAAACTAGCACTCAAGTAATTTCCATTTGAAATCATGACAAGCTCTTTTATACCCATGGCTTATATAAAATGACCTAGATATTTGTTTAAAACATACTTATGATTCACATTATGATGACTGATTGATGCCATGACGTATTTTCTTTTCTTTTCCGCAAAGAAACTAAAACAAGAAGACACGACATATCCATAGTTTGTGGTATCTTCGTCTTTTCATTTCTTCGCCACGAAGAAACGAACACACGACAAAATAAATATCACAATACAACAGATAAAATGTGTTGTGTTTTCGTCTTACATCTGTCATATCTTCGTCCTTTGTTTCTTCATGGCGAAGAAACGAAAAGACCAAGATACAACAGATGTAAGGCGAAAACACGACATGGCATAAATTAGCCACCATGTTCAAAATGTAATATGTATATTTTATTATGTTTTTTTTCCAACTATACTAACAATTTAAGAACCAACATAATATGTATATTTTATTGTGGTTTTTTTTGTAGTTGATTTTGATAGTGAACTTTGGAAGAAAGTACAAGATGAGTCACCCTGCACAATGAAGTACCACAGCCGTAATTATGTACAGTCAAAGTGTGGAAAGTATTGGTACAGTAGAGATAACGCAAAACATGCTGGTTCAGCCTTCAAACGTTATACCAACAAAAAAAACGAACTTATATTCAAAGATTCACTGGATGGTAAGATGAGGCCAATGACAAAAAATGATTCTAAAAAAGGTACTTCTATCGAGAAGTCTAAAATGGTTGGTGTTGGAGGAAAAAAATGAAAGTCCTAACAGGGCTGTCTGACAGTGGGGTTTTTACGATGGAATATCTTTATATCAACATGGAATATAACAAAGTGAAAGTAGCACAAAGGAAATTTCCCTAACATTTACTAATCATTGTCATACTATATAGGATAAGATATACATCAATTGCACAAACAACATTGTCAAATTGTTATCATGTATAGCACACTACTTTAACTACAGTAATAATTATCCCTTTATTTCCACATAATATAAGTTGGAAAGGCTTATACATGTATATAACTTATATAATAACATACTTGCTACTCATACATGTATATCTTTCTATTGTCTGTAGAATAACTTTTACTAAATTTGTGTACTTTTTGTTTCTATTTGTACATTATATGTCTAGCCATCTGTTCTATGTACTGATATGCTAGTGAAATCAACTACATATATATATAATATAATGTTAAGCTGGGTAAAACATGTTTTTAAAATTATGTTACATGTTGTCAATAAAATGATATGAAATAGTCAGTAATTGTTCATTCTTTGTGCTCCAAATATTTTGCCTTGAGTTTGTATCAGACTTGGCTAAGCCACATTTGTATTCATGCAGCTGTTTAAATCCATACAATTTAACAACATATGTATACCCGGTAGTCCATTTTTTCACAACTGTCGAAGTTTGAATAATATCACGGTTATTGAGTACACACTATCTCGATATCACGAGTGTTAGACAAAGAGCACGAAGTCACCGCGAAATTATTCATGTTTTGACAGTTGAGAAAAACGAACTATAACTGTCTTAAATGTGTGAACTCTACTTCTACTGCCAATGTTCAAGTAAAAAATAGGTTTAGAAGTTTATAAACGTCAAGACCATCATGTTGCAGGTACCAGGTCTAAGATCAAGTGAATATTGTCAATATACTCCAGTATAGTTTATATACCGGTATAAAATAACACAATGATAACTTTAAGGTATAATAGCTTCACTATCATTATTGAGAATAAAATCATATAGCCAACATTTGAAAATCCATAATTAAACCTTATTTTGACACAATCTATGTATTTGATAAATTTATTGCTGTAGTCATGCCTAAAGATACCATTACATGACTTGCAAACATGATCAGCTAACTGTACTCTTCAGACTAACCAAAACCAGTACTTGCCTATCCTTCCACAAGTCAAGCAACTTCTTCATATACTTTATTAATGCAGAAAATTGACTTTTTTTGTCAATTTTTCATGAAAGGGGCACCAGTTGGATTTGAACCTTTACTCAGAAAACCAGATTGGAAATCAAGGCATGCATGCCGCATGCATGCCACCAACAGCGCTACAGACCCAGGATATGACACTTGTAGTTATTCCAATGTTATAGAATAGTAAAGCATACACAAACACTATCATTGTTCATCTAGTTTATTATTATGATAGTTTACATCAATATAACATAGCTGTATATCTAATAATGATATCAAATAAAAAACACATTATAATGACATTATATATACATGATGTAAAAAACACACTTATATATGTAATAGTTAAATCATGAAATCAATTGTAGTATAATTCAATCATAACTCTGTACCAGCTCTCTATGTACATATTACAAATTTTTTTTTGTCAGAGATAAATATGGGGTTTTCCCATTAAAATATGGGTTTTCCCATCAAAATATTGGCTTTTCCAATACAAATATGGGTTTTTTTTACGCAAAAAAGATGGGATTTTACGATTTCAAATGGGATTTTCTATGTGTTTTCCCCAGAATTAGACAATTTACCATTACTTGTATGCATACTTTGTTTGGCAAATTTGGATGAAATTGGTCTTAAAGAACAATCAATTTACTTGAAAACAATGTTTTGAATTTATGTTTAATTGAAAAGGCAGCAGTAAACTTTATTAAATACACATAAATGGAGTAATTAGACACTTTGTAATGTATTCATAAAGAAAGCTGGGTAAGTTTTGTAGTATACAAACATACATTGCACATTTAACTAGTGATAGTACTATAATACTTTGAACAGAACAGAACAAAACAGTACTATAATACTACGTTGTATTACAATAACCCTTTACCTAATATGAAATATTATCAGAATGTATTAATAACAAGACTTAAATTATCTTAAATATCTAATTACAGGCATATCCAATGAAACACTTCCAATCACAGGAGACAGACCCAAATTTTCCTTATTATATTATTTTATAATAAGGAAAATTTGGGTTTGTCACCTGTGCTTCCAATGTTTGAGACAAGTAATATGACCTTGGCCACTGAATATATGTAACCTATGCAACCACTGTTCAAAACCTAGCTCAGATTTAAAAATGATATTAGTAACACAATTTTAGAAAATATGCAATTTTTATATTTAGTATATACAGATTAATTTTAGTTCAATTGGGAAAAGTTTTTACAACACTCTAAAGTCCACATTCTGGTCCCCTGGTACTAAGCTAATAGGCTTGCTCAAGAAAAAATTGACTAAGGATGTGATTTGAACCAACTTTGAGCTGGGTACCCATAACTTTCAGTCAAATATCAAAACCACTCACCCATGCCTCCTCTTGGGATAATGCATGGACATGTAATGCCCTATATTAAACAATTCAAACAACATTAAAATTTCATTAATTATTTTTATAATTATAGCCAACCCTTTTAACAAGCAATATCTAATTTTAAAAAAATGCAGATCAAAATATATTTTACTAACAATATCTATGATAGTTGTGTAACAAAAAACTGACAAAAATACATTGTATAACATTCTTATTGGAGTTTATAAGAGCCTTCAGAAAAATAGGTGAAACACAATAACTCTTGTTCTTTTTTATTATCACTATCTCACTAGAATTATATTAGGTCTTGAAACAAAAATATTACAAAATCGTTCATAATAACATACAGATTTGTTATTTTTTACATTTCAAAGTAATAAGCCTGCCAAAAGATACATGTGTAGCAGACGTCACAATTTTACTGAGACATTCTGCAGTACAAAGGTCATTACTCAGGTGAGCCAGGTAGGTTCACCTGTAAAAAAACAGTCTTATACAAGCCTCATAGCAAACACTCTGACCATGTTTGGTTAACATCAGATGAAAACTGGTTTACTCATTAGTATTTTATTTTGTGAACAGACGTCATGTTTTACTTTGATAGCAGACGTCATGTTTTACTTTGATAGCAGACGTCATGTTTTACTTTGATAGCAGACGTCATGTTTTACTTTGATAGCAGACATCATGTTTTACTTTGATAGCAGACGTCATCTTTTACTTTGATAGCAGACGTCACAGACGCCAACATGCCCATTAATCTAGTCAGCTCACAGATGTTCATATAATACATTACTGTCTTCAAATGGTATATGATAAAAACTAGAAATAATAAATGAAAGACAATGATAAGTGAATATAAACACAAGTAAATAAGTAAACATTAACACAACCATCACTGTTGAAGAAATCGTTACTGAGCAAATAGAAAATAAAGAAGTTACCATGACGATACAAAAGAAATGTCATGGGAACAAAAAAACATGATTTTCGAAAAAAAAAGTGAAGATAATAGTTAAGAAAGCTTCAAACAGCATAAAAAATCACACTAGAATGTTTAATCCAATAAAGGTGTTAATGATTGAGCATTTTAGGCAAAAAAAATCATTTAACTAGCATCTTTAAGTAAAAAATTATTAACCATTAGTTATCATAGCAACTTTTCATTGACATTTTTTTGTAATTTTTACTCATTCAAAATGGCTGCCACTGACTATTAAATTTTCTGAAAGACAATAGTTCAAGGGACAATTGAGTCAAAAGGCATTATTTGCACACTGTTAGTGATAAAAGAGCACTTCAAACCGGAAGGCTGAAAAAACTATTGGTTCAATTTTTTATTGATTATACAAAATTATTTTTTCTGTAATTGTAGATATGGACAATCAATCAATCAATCAATCAAATCAGGGTTTATTTGTCATCTGTTGCCAGTATCACACTAACTGTGATGAGACAGCAGGCAGCTACATCGTAAATGAAATAAAAATCCATCTCTGTCACAAAATGTATCTCAGTTTGAGTATTAAATAGCATTAACAGAACACAACAGAACAGAACATAAAAATATAATAATCAACAGAAAAAATCAAATAAAAATGAAAATTAAAGTTTAATTTTTCCATAGTAATTTGATCAGCACTTGAGTAAGGAAGATATAAACAAAGACAAAATATACAAGAATCTCAATAATAATGAAAGAAATAACATAAAATTAAAACAATACATATTAACATAAAAAAATGGCAGGATGAGTTTAGAAAGTATGATTATGCATTGCAGGTATGTACCAGTAGATCAAAATAAAATCTAACATCGTTCAAAAGGATTCTTAATCATGTAGGGCAGTTGTCAGTCATTGACAAAAGTATGCGCCTAGCAGTTGCAGAGATTTAGCCTTTTCAGGAACAGTGAGTAGGTTGAATGACCGCTGTTATATGACCTATACAATGTGTTGCTATGGCAGTGAACCCAACAAAAAACAAAGGAAAAACATAGTTCAATAAAGAAACAAAAATGTAAATTACATATACATGTAATTGTTCATCATTCCTTATAGAGACTCTATACACACAATTACTTGCACATGCTAGCTTTATAAGGAAAGAATCATCAATATAAATAGACCCCCACCTTGATAGTCAGCGAAAATTAAACAAACTTTAAGTCCAAATTGGCGCATAAACTTTTATTGCAAAATCTGGTTCAAAGCTTCAAGCTGCGTAATCAGTTAAACTCCTGAATTAAAAAAGACAACAGCAATCCAGACATTATAAAGACCATGCAAGTTACTTTCAGAAAAACTGACAAAATAATGCCCTTGATAATTAGATGGGACATCAACATCACAGTAACATCTCAATAGATGCAAGTTTTCAGACCCAGTCCTGAAGTTCAGGATTTTCGGGACTTGAAAATATTTTCCGAGTGGAAGCTTCTGAAATCATGAAGACCAACAATTTCAGCATTTTTTTAAGTTTTGGAACTTTCAACCATATACCTATGATATGTTCACTAATTCAGGAACCTAAATAAACCATCACAACACTAACATTATTCAAGACTCCCACAAGGTATTTCTTCTAGTTGTCAAGTTACCATTCAGATTCAGATAAAACTGATAGACCTACTGTGCCCAAGTCACTCCTAAAATACTGAGTTACCCAACCCTCCATATACAATGTAGTTTGTATTTGTTGATATAATAATTATATGAACTTTCTAGAATTAGCTTAGTTTGTATTAAAATGATATCACAAGTTTATGTATCTTTTTTACATACTTTTTAAACCTGTATTATAAACATGCAGTGTACAATTCAAATAAATAACCAGGAAAATATAAGAATTAATTGATAATAAAACAAGTATAATAAGGAAGAGAAACTCTAACACAATTTTAACAATCATGCTTCATGGAAGCCAATATTACAAGTAAGCAGTTTGTTCCCTTTTAAATAAAGCTTTCACAAGGTATAGATAAAGGTACAGATTTATGACAAAAAAAATGTTGCATAGTAAATGTTTCAATTTACAGTTTGCACAAATATTTAGTTTTACAAAGCTCATACACTATTATATGCTTTCCAGTAGAATACTAGGTTTTATAGGTGAAATAAAAATAGATATTCCACTGGAGACAAATAGGACTTAAACATTAAATACCGCCAGCTTGAAGCATAGAATAAACAGAAAATTTGTTTATTTTGGTGTAAGATCTATTTATTTCACTCGTGAGCTAAGGATATTATATTTTCACTTGTGGCTATGCCACTCGTGAAAATATTTCATCCTTAGCCCACTTATGAAATAAAAATCGATCTTACACCAAAATAAACATATATTCTCTATTACATAACAAGTTCTAGCTTGCAAGTTGCTAAGACTTCACAGACTTTTTCCAGATTTGACATCATACTTAAACAGTAACCTCAGAAATTTAATACTGAAAATATCTATCATTCTGAGAATACATGCACCATGTAGACCATAATGTCATCATAACAAAACCTTATTTATTTATTCAAAGTATTTTTCCTCTCAAAAAATATGCTGAATGGATTATGTACAACTTAGAATCATTTAGGACTATGATATATTTCGCACACAAAAAAGATGCTTAGGTTGAAATAAACAAACACCCCCTTAGCAGCAGAACATCCTAGATATCGAACTCTTGGACGCCATGCTTGTTTCACAACTCCCTGTTCTAAAGTATTCGACACAAGAACATATTTTGCCAAGTTCCATACACTTAAGCTAAAATTGAATGCACAATGAAAAAACTAAAGTTTCGCTACTTTTATATCGCGAAGGGAAGAATTTTCAAATGAAATAAAAAATATCGCCAAATATCGGTATGTTAAATTCGTACCAGGATATGTATTGCCGCAGCTGCGTATAGCAATATACCGGTATATCGTGACAGCCCTACCAATCAAGACTATTCAATCAATTAGTACCAATAACTCACTCATGACCAATCATTCAATCAAATCTTTCAATTAATCTGAACACAAAAAATGATTAAACAACGAAATGTAAAACTTTGCATTGATACTAACCCAACATTGAAATGACTATGTGTATTATAACATCATCAACCAAAATACTTGAATATGAATAGATATACATTTTTAATAATCTATAACATCAGAGAAAAAAGCTAAAATCTGGCAACAGTAAATGTAAAAAGGTAACATTGAATCCCAACAGTATAAAGATACAGAAGAAACTAGAAATAAGGAACTTTAGTCAGTTATTTCCCCTTGTATACTCTTCAAATAGGTAGGTCCAATTAGTCGAATTTTTCCTTTATTTTCAATGTCAATTTGCCAAAATTAATCTTAAATAAAAGAATTTGTAAATTGGATTGCTTCAGATTTTATCAGGGGAAGATAACTAAAGTCCCTAATTATGTATAAACTTTTTCAGACAGATATTAAACAAGGTGTTATAGTATTTATCGTTACATTCAGTTAATTCAACTGACAGTGGCACATACATTTAATCCTGCTAATTTCTATACTTCATATAAGTTTGATAATCCCTGTACATAGTTATGTATAACTATTCTT
Source organism: Mactra quadrangularis (assembly GCA_025267735.1). Classification (NCBI taxonomy): domain Eukaryota; kingdom Metazoa; phylum Mollusca; class Bivalvia; order Venerida; family Mactridae; genus Mactra; species Mactra quadrangularis. Next base: position 33,788,581 of record CM046308.1, on the reverse strand, counting down.
GAGAGAGTAGTTTATTATGAAGACAGTTAGAAATAGCTTCCTGAGTATTGAATATGTATGATAACAGAAAATGGTAAGAGAACCAAGAAGAGAAATGTCAAGATTATTTGGCAAGTAAATGAACACATTCTATAATGTTAACATAAGCTGAAGTCTACACAGTCATTTTAATACAGTGTTAATTTTCCCCTACACCTTGAATACAAAACCATGAAATAAAATTATGATTCTATGTATAAATTTATGTGATAAGCAGTTGTGATTGAAAATTCCATGACAGGAATGCTTACTTGAGAAAAAAAATCAAGGGAAATAAAGGGAAATAACTCCAGTACCATTGGTCCAAACTGGTCAAATTCACAAATAAACAAAAACGATTATAATACAATTTTTTTTCAAATATATTGAGCAGAGGACTTTTCATATTCATATTTCACTTCATGATGAAAGAACAATAAGCTCCTCTAAATTCCAAATATCAAAAGTGTCTCTCTTGCATATAAATCCACATGTGTATATTTATCTCAGTATTTAAAATATCATCACTGAAGAAGGTCAGTTACTAACTTTCTCTTTCAGGATGAATACGAGCAGACTTGGACAAATCTGGTTTGTGTTTTGGTGCATCTGTCGTCTGCTGTAGTTTAGCACCATCATCAATTTTTATTAATCCAATCCCAGCATGCTCTATTCCAACTGGATACCCATGATGCACTGGTGAGCAAGGCAAGCTGGGAGTTAACACAGGCAGATTAATATCTAAACTATTCTGTTTAGCTTCAGGAATATATTGTTTTAATTTGGTCACAGCATTAAGTAGAGCTTGTCTCTCAATTTCTAGTGTACGTATGTGAGACTTTAACTTAGTTTCCTGCATTTGAAAGTTATGAATCATAATTTCTAAACTTCGTTCATGACTATGTGCATTTTGTAGTTTTTCTATAAGTTCCATGTTTTGTTGTTTTAAAGTATGGTTAGTTTGTTCTAGTCTTGATAGAAGATCTGAGTCTCCTTTCTGTGGAGAGTACATCATTTCTTCCTTTAATACATGATACTCTACTTCATAAGATTGTAACTGCTTCGATATATCTAGATCAAATACCTGAAAAAAATCAATCAACTGTAAACTTAGTACACTCACTAACAGCATTCAACATACAAGTTTATCTAACATACGTTTAATACAGTACTTGTGCCTTCCTGCTACCAAGCTAGCTTTTATGGCATAGTTTATGAAGCGAAATCATTGGTACAATTGAATCACAATTACATAAATAGACAATACCAGCCAAAATAAGAAAATATAACATTTTCAAATTTAAGAATTCTGAAGAGTTCTTCCAATTAATCTCATAACTATGATTGCTTATAACAGCAACAACATTTCTGGTAACCTAGCAGCAAGGCTCTAGTTAACTAGCAACGTAATTTCTGATTGCCTAGCAACAAGACTTCTTGTTGCCAACAAAAAACCTACCTGATTTATAACTCTTTCCATTTGTATCATACCCATCTCTGGTAGTGTCGTCTTGATAAATTCCATAATAGTTTCAAATGAATTACATTGTATAATTAATTCTTTATGGTTGCCAAGCAACACTAGAGCTACTTTAAATATCACCTCTGAACCTTGTATGAAGATTAAATCTGAAACAAAGGAAGATTATGAGACATAGACAATCAAATAAAGTTCAATAGATAGTGATTTATATACTACCCTTACCTGGATCTCTAGAGACCAGTAAAAAACCTAACAATTAATACGATATCACAGAGTATTAGAATTACAGAAATCTCAAGAATGATTAAGATCAAATAAAACTCAAAATATTAAAATATTACTAACAATACTTAATCCCAATCAATTCAATTCAGAGGTTAGTAAATAGAAAATCTGGGTAAATATCTCCCCAATCTGATTAAAACCCGCTCTAAAATTTTACACTCGCATACTCGCTAATTTAGATCTGGCCTTTTCCAAACAAAGGTCACGTTCAGGTGACCTTTTCTCATCATAATATTCATGACGAAATTGTTTTTACATCGTCTATGTCACGCAATTTGAAATGAGCTGCCTAATCGCAGACTGTGAATAATACTGCAGTTAAATAAGCATGCAAATATACCTTTGAAATAAATATAAAACAAAGACAAAGAACTTAAATTAATATATTTAAAATGCTAAAAATAGCCATTTTCGTAATCCTGAAAACTAGGTTTAAATTGATCAATAAAAATACAATCAGAAAATGATGATGACCATCCAATCTAGTGGTAATGGTCACAAAGAGAGGAATTCAATCAGATTTTTAGTAGAGGCATTATCAAACATCAAATAGGTGAAAGGGGTCTCAACTTTTTTTAAATACATTCAGGGGCTCTTATAATCAACTGTCTTATGACCGATTTTTAACACTAACAATTACCTGTATAGTTATACAGTAAAACTTGGTTATAACATACTCGGTTATAACATACACTCGGTTACAACATACCATTTTTCCTGGCCCATTCTTCATATTTTGTATGTAACATACTTAGTATGCTATATGGATATAACATACCTCGGTTATAACATACCTTTTTTCTTTGGCCCAGCGAGTATGTTATAACCGAGTTTTACTGTACATGTATTATTATAAGATTTTTAAAAATATGCTACCCTATGTCTTCAATTAATGACCTTAATTTGGACCGAGTGTTATAAGATGCTTATACTTACCAAATACTCTAGCGACAAAACCAAGAGGAAACTGTGAAGCAAACAATGTAAGAAACCAAGGAGCAGCATATAATGTAGGTGCTATCTCATGTATCTCAAAATGATCATATAAATCTTTATAATTATCATGTAATAATCTTGTCAGTTGATATAACTGTATCTGTAATATAAATCAATTATTTATTATTCATATTTCATGAAGCTTTTCCTGGACCTTTGTATATAGCCAGTGCTTGCCTAACCTTCCATAATTTTCTCCAACCTTTGCTTAGGCCACAACAAATTGATCATTTGTACTATGGATTCGCTCGCACCTTAATTTTGACGGTTTTTACACAAAAAAAAATTTTATTTCCTCGCTCGCTCATAAAAATTTGGTCAAACAGCTATATAAAGCAAGTGAATAAAGACTTTTTTTATTTTTTTTCTTCACTTGCTCGCCCCATTTTTTTCCAGAAAAATCCGTAGAACATATGATCAACTTGTTGTGGCCTTATTCTTCCACAGAGACATTTCAATAAAAAACAAATGTTTTTGCCAAACTTAAATGAAAGTTTTGAGAAGCTTGGGCAAGAAAATTTGACCTGTATAGCCAAATTTCAATTTGAGCATATAATCGACAGTTTTCTGTTATGTGATCAACTGTTATGTGATACTTGCACACATAATCTAAAAGAGACAATTTTAGCAGACAACAAAAACAGATCTGATGAAAACTATAGAGCAAGTTAAGCAAAAATAAAAAAAACACCAATAGAATATGTTTCAAACATGTAGTGTAACAAGAAATTGTTTCAACAATTTATCACTAACCTGTAATGCTATCATATTAGGTCTGTATTGTTTTCTTAAACCTAGATTATACATGACATGTTTCCATGCTTCAAATGCTATGGTCTCCTCCATCTACAATAGAAAATGATACAATATTATAAGTGTAAAAAGAACAGTTCTACAAAAAAAAAACCATCACAATTAATGGTCTTAATATTGGAACAGTTTCAAGATAGGGACATTTTTATTCTATAATTAAGCATTTGGGGCTTAAAAATCACCAAAAAATTGCATGATTCTGCAACTCTAACAAAGTTGGTCTGTACAGCCGAATTTGACTGTAGTACTAACTGGTATTTTTATAGTTTATGCTAACACTTGTTAAGTTAATTTATTTAAGTATGAGCTTATAATAAAAATAAAAAATATATATACTATATATTTAGCTTTTCAAAACTTCTGATAATAAAATCTTAATAGTAAATATCATCTAAAGCTACAGTCCCATAAACATGACAATAGCCGTGAGAGCACCGTATGGGCACCATGCAATCAAGCTGCGCAAGGACCCGTACAAACTCTTGCGTACCTGTACGGACTGTTATGTTTTAAATAGGGTCCATGAGATGAGGCCAGGAATGCACGTATCAGTTTCAGTGTCAAATTGTGAACAAAATCGTAGCCGAGTATGGATTAAACATACATATCTTCCAGCTACGGCTCCGTACTGGTGTGTTGTTTTGTACCATGTGCGTACAGTCACCTTAATACGCAGGGCTTCCCACGGCCTACGACTGTCTGCACATATGGGTCCATAACAAGCCAAGATTTTATGGGACTGAGGCATAAGCCACTGTTGTGTAAAATATATTTTGTGAATTTGAGCCTCCAACAATGTTCACCGGGTGACTTGTATTGTTGGAGACTAAAATTGAATGTTATCAGCTGAGCCACAGATGAATTGCAGCCCAGCTCACCTATACAAACTTCCTCTATAGTCCCAAGTATAAAATTAATACTTACATGCATGAGTAATATTCCAGCAACAAAACTTAAACCCTGACAATATCCAACATCATGATCCATCAAACTATAAGCTTTTAATAAATTAAATAATGCTAACTGACCACTTCCTAATTGTGTAGAGAAATAAGGATGACCAGGAAATGTTCGACCTGAAAATATATGTACACTGTACAGTAAAAACATATCATATTATCATTATTAAGCGTCTTGGTACAAACCAGTAAACATTATAGTAGAAAAATATGTGGCCCGATAGCTCAGTGAGGAGAGCAATCATCTTGTAAGAGGTGGTCCTGTGATGGAGTTCCAGTCAAGCTGCATATTTTCTCACCTTGTGATATTAGAATACAATAAGCATGTTTAACTTTACTCTCTACCTTTCATGATCAAGATTTTGTTTTTGTTTTAACCCCCTTTCCAATAGCCAGAGTAATATGAGGTGACTGATTCACCAAACTATTGAGTATGGAATGCACCAAACCTAGATTCTTATTCTACTGATTTTTATTCTACTGGTATGTATGCAACTGCATACCCTTTGTGATAATGAGTCCATTGTTTGTAGCTGGGCTTAAATCAACTACCATTTTTTCAGTGAGAGGCTACATGACAAAAAAAAAGACAAAAAGATGGGTTAAGAAATACTAAAAAATCAGTCATCTTGCCCACATTCAATCAGTTCAAACAAGGAATACAACCAGATGAAATGATAATAAAAGAGAGATTAATTTAACTTTAGGCAAGGTTTGGTCAGTTTTTTCGTCTTTTTCGTTAGTCAGTCAACCTACTCACGGTTTATGAAAAGGCTAAATCTCTGGAAAACTAGTTACAAGGTGAATACTTTTGTCAGTGACTGGCAACTGCTCTGTAAAATTTAGAATTGGCAGAAGGAGGGAAAATAGCCGTAGAAATTATGTCCAAGCTCCACAAAAGTATCATGTTTACTAGTTTCCACCCTCTGTTGCCTTCATCGTGACAAAATATAGTAGTATAACAACCAATCTCGCCTTCATCGTGACAAAATATAGTAGTATAACAACCAATCTCGCCTTCATCGTGACAAAATATAGTAGTATAACAACCAATCTCGCCTTCATCGTGACAAAATATAGTAATATAACAACCAATCTCGCCTTGATCATGACAAAATATAGTAGTATAACATCCAATCTCGCCTTCATCGTGACAAAATATAGTAATATAACAACCAATCTCGCCTTGATCATGACAAAATATAGTAGTATAACATCCAATCTCGCCTTCATCGTGACAAAATATAGTAATATAACAACCAATCTCGCCTTCATCGTGACAAAATATAGTAGTATAACAACCAATCTCGCCTTCATCGTGATAAAATATAGTAATATAACAACCAATCTCGCCTTGATCATGACAAAATATAGTAGTATAACATCCAATCTCGCCTTCATCGTGACAAAATATAGTAGTAAAACAACCAATCTCGCCTTCATCGTGACAAAATATAGTAGTATAACATCCAATCTCGCCTTCATCGTGACAAAATATAGTAATATAACAACCAATCTCGCCTTGATCATGACAAAATATAGTAATATAACAACCAATCTCGCCTTGATCATGACAAAATATAGTAGTATAACAACCAATCTCGCCTTCATCGTGACAAAATATAGTAATATAACAACCAATCTCGCCTTGATCATGACAAAATATAGTAGTATAACATCCAATCTCGCCTTCATCGTGACAAAATATAGTAGTATAACAACCAATCTCGCCTTGATCATGACAAAATATAGTAGTATAACATCCAATCTCGCCTTCATCGTGACAAAATATAGTAGTATAACAACCAATCTCGCCTTCATCGTGACAAAATATAGTAGTATAACATCCAATCTCGCCTTCATCGTGACAAAATATAGTAATATAACAACCAATCTCTATAAACTGCAATCCTAGAGACCACTAGCGAAAACAGACTGCAATCATGCAGAGGAGTGAAAAATTTTAGATTGAATTTTAATCAGATTGTACAACAACTTACCTAGATCAATTAATATAGCATGTTGATGATTAGTTAATTGTTTCAATAGATCATGATAATCTACTTTAGGTGTTGTTTCTTCTATATCAGGATATCTTAAATGATGTTGTTCTACCAGAAACCACCAGATTTCACCACGTTTAGTCTGTGGTATACCTGTTATATAGACAGTGTAACATAGTCATAAATAAAAGTTAAAAAACATAGTGTGTGTTCAGTTGCCCAGGGCAACCACTTTAAAGTTCAGGCAACCAACATTTCGTTTTGGCAACCAAAATTTTGCAAGTGAGATATACGGCTTGCCGTTAAAATGATCTTTTCGGACAACCACTTTCATAACCTAATTTCATAGACTGAAATAATAGTACAAAGGGTTTATATCATCTGTATCACTACTTTTTTTCTTGTTGAACTTAAACAGATCTCAGTATTTGCTGTATGCTAGTATTATTTATCTCTAATTTACTTATGTTTTCATCTAGTATGTTAGTACTATTAAAATATTGTGGTTTTTTATTGTTGTTTATATGTATGTACATTGGCACTAATCATTGCACAACAATTGAAACATTTAGCATCAGTGTTGCAATGTTAAGCATCAACTGCAATGTTAAGCAGTATTGCAACACTTAGCAGCGCTACAAAGTTGCCATTTTAAAGAAATCTGACTCTAAATAAAAACCCTTACCTTTTCTGACACAATCCAGTAAGGTATCTGGATCCACTTTATATCTCTCCCTACTACTTCTAGCTAACATTTCATCCCAGGTTTTAGTTACATTTTTTAAACATGGTGTTATCTCGACATAGTCTAACTTCTGACGTTTTAAATCTACTTCATCTTGTCTTGCTGAAATTATAACAATTATATAAGAACTGAGACTACATCATACACAATTATGAATGAAATGAGGCTGGGAGGGGTATTAACAGCATCAAGGCTCGACATTAACAGTTGTTTTATTGCTTGTGATGACCTAACTTTGTGTTGGGCAACAAGGTTTTGTTTCAAGTTGTGTGATCAGGCAACCAAAATTTTTTAACAACTCTCTAATATTATCTAAAGAACCTTTTTGTTTAGTAAAATTTATAGTTGGTCTTCCTACTCGGCAAACTCTTTTTAATGGTTAATGTCAAGCCCTGATAATGTATCTGAAGAGCCATTAAATACATTTTCTGTAATAAAATAAAAAACATAATTCAAAATTGACAGAGCCATGTTATCATCACAAAAAATAGTACAGAACCTATGCAATGAAACACTGAGAAAATATGAAGAAAAAAATACTCTCCATGAGAAAAAAAAGGGTCTAGATAAGTTCACAGAAAATATTTCCAGAAAAAGAACATAGTATGCCAAATATTTAGTAAGAAAGTATACATAACATATTCCTATATACAAAGCACAACAGTCAGTTTCCAAATGATTGAAATATGGCAATACATAACGAGACCTATTACATTATTATGTATGATTACAGTAACCAGTAAAATGTCAACTAGATTACAAGCTGCAGTTATAACTAAACTTGACTGGTACATTATTCTGTTATCTTGACATAAATGATTTAACTACATAATAAATTGTTGGGTCAGTGCAAGACTAGTCTAACTACATGTAAATAAAGAAGCATGTAGACTAGTTTTGCGCTAACCAACTGAAAGGGCTTTTTATATTGTATTTTATATGCATTTAAAATACACAAAGAACATTTGAATATTTATCACATTCATTAATTAGACAAATTATACATTCAATTTATTAGTAAGAGCAATTGCCTATTAATTATAAGGCAAATATTTCTTAATTGGATTTTGCAATGTTAATCCTTACCAAAGGAATAATCAACAGCATGTTTACAATAAACCGGATGATGATGATGATGTTTATCATCACTATTTATATACAACTATGTGTACAGCCACAACACACTTAATAAGCTTAAACTTAGTAATTTTTCAACTTTTTTTTAGAAATCAGTCTTTGGGTGTTAAGGTCATATTTAAATATCTATCTAACATTTAAAGGTCATGCCAACATCTAATGAAAAAAAACAAAGGATAAATAAGGAGAATAATACCATAACTTTTTCAACTAACTGAAGTTTACCATTATCATATTATATTAAAAACCATTAATACTTTATTTGTACAGTGAAAGGATATGCATACTTGTTGTATAGGGCTAATATGAGAATTCAGTTAAAAATAAAAACAGCAGTGTATACAAAATCGTCATAAAATGTTTTACCAAAAGCATTCACAAAGCAAAATGCAATCTCTTAGATATGGGGAAATGATTGCAGAAACATTGTGCATTTCATAAGCATTGGAATGATGAAATAAAACAGAAAACGACTAACAAATACACATGTACATACAAAAATATAATACAATAAACTCACATAATTATAAAAGACACTAATTATATATTTATCAGAAATTCCTTTTTATGTAGAACTTATCCACAAATTATTAAGTTTCACTATTCTGTGGATAAAATTAAACATTTTATTTTAAACCTATCATCAACCCAGCAAATTGTGTAATGTTTGATCACTCTGTTTTTATATTATAATTTGCTTTAGGTAAAATAGATAGTAATTAAAAAACAAACATATAGTCTTCAAAAATAAAATGAAAACAACAGAATAAACGAACAACTGAAGGGCTCAACATCAATTGTGATCAGAATTCCCCCAACTACCCATATTTAGGTTCCAGCAATCTGTGTCTGCTATTAAAGATATGGTTTTGCAGGGCTCGAATTTAACTTAAATTTGGACTTGCAAATTTTTGCGAGTTCATTTTGTTTCAACTCGCAAAATGAACAAATCACTTGCATTTTTCTTCTGAAAAGTTTAGTAGCATACATAGTTTCTATTCTTATATACAGTATACATAGTACTGTATTTAACTGTAGGTGGAACAAGGGTGTTATTGTGGGATATATCAAGAATATCGAACATTTTTATGGTGAATCTTAAATCAATAATCTGGCCATTTCAATGCAGATTTTATCCTCATTAGTTTAGACAGTAATAGTTTGTATCGATTTCAACTCGCGAAAATTTGTGAGTTGAAATAAAAGTTACTCACAATTTTCAAAATCCACTCACATTTTGCGAGTATGCGAGCTTAAATTCGAGCCCTGGGTTTTGGTTAAAAAGTTAAAACTACAGCTGGCTGTCCATTCAGGCAACCTAGTTTATAAAATAAGGGTCAAGCCCAGGAACTGTATGTTTACATCGACCCGAGACAGAACAAACTATTTACCAGTTACATTCCTTAAAACAGTATACCACAGTTTACTGTTACTGAAGTATGTATGGTATAAATTAGTCTCGGGTCAATATGATCTAGCTATCACTATGTAATCAATATATCAACTTAAACAGCAATATTTCTTCCTAGGATTGTTACAACATATACAATAAAAAATGGGGAGAAAACATTAAAATTTCTAGCCTAGAAAACCTAAATAAATGACAATATACATGTACAATGCTCAAAGACATGTCTCAAATTAAACCTATCAGACATTTATCAAAACTTATTTAAAACATAAAATTGACAAAATCTTAAATGAAAAACAAGTAAAGCTTGAATTTCTACACAAAAAATAAATTGAAATGTATGTTGAAAATTAATTATCATTATTTTGCTTGAATAACAATAGAAACTCTTAATAAAATGAATATTAATGTTATGAATGAAACATAAGGGATAAAGCCCAAAATTAATCAATAAATTCATACGCCATGAACTGCCATTTGACTAACAAAAAACAAAAGACAATTTGAATTGAAAATGCTGGTGCTTAGCTTCTTCTAATTAATTTATAATTATTAGAAATCAATATTTATCCAAAACAAAAATGTAACAATTATGGTAACTAGTGCAACATGTCTTTGTATCTAAGAACTGAATCATTTAAAAAAGTGAGTGTGAGTGACATTTTGACGATACAACATTTTTAATGTTTACCTTTGAATAAAAGCACAGACCGTGATCCAAACAATATAAAATATCCTATAAAAATATAATATGAAAATGATAACATCTCTCTATAAAAATATACCGTAAAAAATTACATCTCTCTAAGTATGCATAATAATGTAATATGAATCTTACATTATCTATCAACAAATATTGATATCATCAAAAAGATGGTTCTAGATTGCTTGCTACAGTTTATAACTGTTTTTCTGTACAGAGGGTTTGACACAAGTATGCTTATAACCATTAAACAGACACATTTGGCATATCAAACTTGTACCAGTGTTTTATTTTACCCATCTGAAGGTTTACAAAAGCTGGCACAGCAGTTAAGCTTTTGACCATACTTTTCCTATAACTTGACCAAGTGACTTACAGTAGTTTTCAACCTCAAACGATCCATAATAAAAAATCAAATAAAAGTTATTTATTTATACTGGGTTTAAAGTCATGTCAACACAATTTTTTAGGTTATTTTACAGTGTCCAGCACACATATCCTAGCTTTCCTGGACTCTTGTCTATAACAAGTACAAACCTACCCTTCCACAAGGTCAATATTTATTAATATAAATGTACAGATACATGTACTCATAAACAATAGTTGTATATATCTCTAATATATTCAATAATACATAAACATATCGATAATAAAAATCTACAAAGACGTCAATTACCTGATTAATCCAAGTAAACATTAATTATACTAACATTATATACAAACATTATATACACATAAAACAAGCAATACAAGACAAAGGCATGATACAACTTACGGTATGACGTAGGAACAAGTTTAGCAACCAATAGTACTGACGTATATATTTGATAAAAAATGTCTTCATGTATTAAACCATATGTGACATACTTAATTGATTTTTTTCTCAGCCGTAATACTTTTATGTAAGAAATAAACCATAACATTTCATGTATGAGTCAAGATGTGCCATTCTGACACTGTCACAAATGTAGGTGCAAATACTGCACATAAACATTCTAGCAACTGTGTGCACTAAACTAGGGATTATTCTAGAACCCAGAAAAGGGCAGGGCGGCAGAAAAAAGGGACAGAGTGCATCAGAAGTGTGGTGTACCAAAGTAAATATTTATGCATAGGAAGGGGCATAAAAGGGCAGGGAAGAGAGAAAAGGGAGTGCAGCTCCCTGTTGGTCTGCTTTAAAACAATCACTAAAAACATGTCATTCTGAAGTCTGTTATGTGATAATTTTAAAACAGAGAGGATTTAAGGCTAAAATACGGACAAAATATCTGAAGGACTTTATAAGCAAATAGAACCATATTAGACTTTAAAACAAGGGTAAAGATCAAAGTTTTCAAAATCTTGAAATACTTGAATTTCATTATTTTAACAGAGTTTACACAGGCAAACAACTCTCTCTCAAGTCTTAAAAATCATGAATCTCAGCAACAGTCCAGAAAACTTTCACACATTTGAAAATCCTATCATTAGCTAGCCAGATGTACATGTATATTGAACAGAATCATATAGATCATATAATTACCAGATGTCAGAAACCATTATTTCTCAGAGCAAAAAAACTAACAGTAGCATAATGAAAATGTAGATTAAGTAACAAAATGTATGTTTTAAAACTAATACTACCCACACTTTGAATTCACCTATTGTAGGTAAATAATGAAGATTGTTTTCAAAATATTTCAAAATATTTCAAACAATTAAGAACGATTATTAGTAAAACATAACTTTTCAATTTCAACTCATGAATTATTTCACACCTTGATTTGTTAATTGCCTTGCTTGTATTATTGTATGAAAATTGCCTCGCTTGTATTATCGTATGAATATTTCAATTACTCAAGCTTTAAACTAAAAACTAATCTAGTAGTCTATGCAAGTACGAATGTTGATAAAACAATGTAGGAAAATGTTCTGTATCATTTCACACTTAATGATATGTATACAATTAACTGTAAATTACTTTTATTACCTCCGAGACTGGAGAGAAAATATTTTTGATTTTAAATTAGTGAGTTTCCCATAAGGGTAATTTAACAAACATGAAAGCATGAAAATAATTGACAAGGTTCCATAAATAATATGTTCATTAAACATCCAACACATCCAAGGTTGATGTAGCAGGAAGGGTGGTCTGTCCCCCCCCAAAAAAAAAATGTTCTTAAACACTTCCCTGGGAAAAATATGAACTCAATCTCCCTCCCTCAGTGATTTTTATCACCATAGCACATTGACTACTTTCAAAGCTGTAGTCACATTTTAATTATACTAAACTCTGCCTAGTTACATGTTTGTAAAACGATGTAAATATCATGCCTATCTCAAAACATCCACTGTTACAGTAGACACTAGAACATATTCTAAGTCACTTTGCATATTCTATAAGACAAATGTGATTTGTGCATGATCATTGTCAACACAAGAAAAATATATGTATGTCATTTAACTAAGCACTTAAAACAAAGATTCCTAGCCACAACCTTGGAGCAGAAGATGCTAAATTGAACAGCAATCTCCTTTGGTAGATATTCTAGATACTGGGGCCAAAGGATCTCTCAATATAGCACAAGGGGTCATTTTCAGAGGACATTTATGTCAACCAATCAATGCATAGCTTTAGCCTAGATCAACCACCATTAATAGTGATCAAAAAAGTTTCAGTATTCTTTTTAATATCAGGTTTTTCAAGTAATTTTGAGGACACACATTACTCACAGACTATGCATTAGATAAAATAACCACCTATATACATATAACTTGTTGAAAGCCAAGTTTAAAATGAAAATTAATCCTTCATAAGTTAATTTATCGGTAAGTTACCTTGTAAAACTTGGTTTTCTTTTTCCATTCTAATCAATAATAATGTTTCTAAAATAGCTTTTCTCCATAATGCTCTAAGTTCTTCCTTTGTTTTCTTACAGCTCATTTCACCATCAGCTATCTCTTCACATTCTGTAAGATAATCATAGTTTTAGATGCTTTAATAGCTAAACCAAGCAATTAAATTAAAAAAAGAAAGTTCAAGTCTGGTTTAAAGTCTTCTTCCATATATTTACACATGTTCAAGATGGCAGATAAATCACTCATTCTTGTCTCTACAATATTTACCTTGTAGCTTTATCCATCCAAGCTATGCTAATGAATAACATAACATACCAATTTTGGGAATGAGCCATTAAGTTTCTTTGTATTCAACTAAGAGAATGGACTACAAAGATGTGTAAACTCAAAACTAAGTCACCTGGCTAGCTCTGTTGGTAGTGCTAAGGGTCATAGGTTTGATTCTTGGGTGGGGCATGCTTTAGTGGAGCTTGATCATGAAATAATTTCTACACATTTTCTCCCTCCTACCACTGATATAAAATCATGTAGGGCAGTTGTCAGTGAAAACGGACCAAAGGTGAGAAAATATCTAAAATGGGGGTAAGAAAAACAATAAATATAAAAGAAATATTACTAATATATTACCATCTAAAGTTGGTGTAGTAGAATGTTTAGCTGGTGTAACAACACGTTGAAATATAGCTTGTCTCCATGATCCGTGTCTTTTAGGTGTAGTATTATCACTAGATATATCATTATTATCATTACCTAGACTTGGACGTACTGGGGAACCAGTGTTAGCTAAGATAAACCTGAAATATAGAAATACCGTTAAAAAGTTCAAAGACCTGTGAATCTTTTTAAAAAAATCATACGAAAAAGATATAAGTCAATTTCAAAAATTTTGCAGTTAAAAGTCAGATGGATAATAATCATAACTATGATAAGATATTCAAAAAGGTATACAATATTCTACATATTTTAAAAATATTTGAATTGATTGGTAAAAAAATGACCCTAGAAAGACAGTTTCTTGCTTTTGATTTCGATTATTTTTAATGAAACATTTTATGTGAAAAGCACCACTGTATGCCTGCGTCAAATTGATGACATAATTCCAAGTCAGATAATTTCTCTTTTTCAATCAGAAAATGCAGAGAATACCTTTAATACAGAGGACAAAAAAAACCCCAATAAATAACAGAAATTTATCAAGTTTAAGTCTGACAATATAAGGTTTTAATTCATTTTATCAGTTAGCTACAGCACTCCAGGGACAGTAATAAGAAAGTATGACTGTCGTGATATGAATAAGAAATAGTTGAAATGTACAAAGCGCCATTCATTATATTATATATGCGCTCAAATCACATGCTTACCAGAGTCACACTTTGCAACCCAAAAAACTGCAAAAATTGCTGACTAGGTATATTTAAACATCAAAAGTTAAGTACAATTTTCTTTTTGCTGCCATATACACGTTCAGCCGACTTTACAATTTTGTATGATAACCCCAGTCTTTTGTATAATAACCCCCACCTTCAAGTGGGTGATCCCTGACAGCAGCCATTTACACCTGGGTCAAGTAGGTAAATTTTGATACTCAAGGAAATAAGCAGTGCCCCTAGTGGGTTTTGAACAAGGGATATTTTGGATACTGGGACCTCTCAATCCCTTAGTGTACATCCTTATCACAGGACCACTGCTCCTGCTCAAGTAAATGTACAAAAACAAAACTCAAACTCAAACCCATACATACATATGTTTCATAGGACTTTCACTAGTTCTACGTTTCTCAAGTTCTTTTTTCTCAGCCTTCTCTCTTTCTTCTTGTCTAGCTTTCATTCTCTCTAATGTATTGATATCAGGTACAGCACCAACAGTAGAACTTCTAGGTCTAGAGCTAGGTGATGATGGTGGACTAGGAAAGTCAAAATTTGATTGATCTTTGGTATGAAAGCCTGGCGACGGTGCTGGTGAGGCATCTGATGAGTAGTCCTAGAAATAATTGAAGATAATAGAAGTAATATGTGGTAATATGTCATTGTCTGTTTGTATATATTATTGTTTGTATACATATACATGTATGTTTAAGTATGGGCTTGGATGCCTTTATACAAGTTTAAATAAACTGTTTTAGTAATTCCTAAATGTTTAAGGCATGATCAAGTCATGTCCTGATAATTCACTATGTCATAGTTGGATTTGACACTTACTGTTTTCCCCCACAGACCCTACAAAAAAATCCCTATTCAGTTATTTAGAAATTCCTCCTTTAAGTTAGGAATTCCTCTGATAAAAAGACAAAAATGTGGATGCAGATTTGTAGCCACAAATTGATGAATAAATCTTGGAACACAAAATCATGTAAGAAAAGGACACTTTCATGGATCCTGACAGAATACCTAGCTAAGAATCACTAGGATTCCTCTAAATTTTTGAGATCCACAGAATCCCAAGACACTATTAGAAATGAATCATGCTTTTAGATAGATTTGGCTGTCTACAATTAAAACAAATTATCAAAAACAGTTTTATTTAATGTTTTAAAATATTTGCTGACTATATACAAATTCAGGAAGAGAATTATTCTTTTAACCAATGGAAAGCAAGACTAACGTTCAAGAAAACATGTAAACATGTGTATTTTCTCTACAGAAGACAGACCTTCAATCATCTAAAATATGAGATTTTATTATTTTTTTTTGGTAGATGAATACAATACAAATAATGTGAAGGAAATATGATGACAGCTCAGCTTTGAATATACATCGTAGGTAGACAATTGTTTAAGAAAAAAGGAAATAAAACCTGAGCCCTATAAGCATTAAACCTTCTATCTATATAATTTATTTGATATGAGCTTACATAATCAAACCACAGCTTTATGTAAACTAAATTAAAATTTTTAGTTGTCTTGGCAACCAGTCAACTTTCTGCTTCTTTTGCAGACATAAAATATAAACAGATCAGTATAAATCAGTATAAAATAATAGAAGACAAAACCAGTGGGAACATATATTATGTACAAGGTAATCCCATAATTTAACCAGACGCAAATGATGACAGCAGGCGAAGTAAAACGCCAATAAAATCTGACAATTCTAAGCAGACGACATGTTAGCAGACGACATGAATTTACAATAAATCTTGCAGACTAAATTTTATTATTCCCTTGAGGCATGTTGCAGGAAGTATTGAACATTTTATAGTATTAACCATATTCAACAAGCAGACAGCATGACAAGTTATGTAATAACGTCTGCAAATGGTACAGTTAACTTTGTTTATATACTAGAGGAAATGTCAGAGGTGATGTGAACAACTAACTATGTTAATACATGTATATTCTTTTGTATTGATTTTGTAAGGCAGCAAAATTTAGAGATAAAATTAGGTAAATAATTAACAGAAAATAAAATCAAATATTTTATATTAAAGACAGGTATGGACAAATCAGGAAAGCAATAAAATCACCCAATCCAGATATATATACTAGATAAAAAGCTAAGCATATTTCGCTCTTCAATATAGGAGACAATAAAGTTGAACATACCACAGATTTACTAAAGCTTCCTCCTTCACTTTCATTGGTGCCACTTCTATGTCTGAAAGCTTCTCTAACTTCTTCTGTCTTATGATGTACATTAGTAAACAATGTCTCAAATGATGATGTCAATTTCTTCTTAGCTCGGTTACGTAAGAAATCAAATGCTGACTTGCCGCCTTTATCTTTCATTTCCATTAAACAAATCTATAAATGGAAACAAGGGAAAATAGGTAAAGTTAAGTGAATCAAAATGTCTAAGTAAAACACCAGATAGAAAGAATTAATCAGCAGAACAGAAACAAAGAAACTATGCATGAATACATTTTACATGATTTAATGCTGTGTGAACACAGAATATGGTTATTATAGGCAGTTTGCCTAATCTAGCTTTCCTGGACCAATGTCTATAACCAGTACTCACCTACCCTTCCACAAGACCAAAAACTGAAGATAAATGGACAGTATTATTCAATTTTCATGAAAGGGTATAACCGGCACAGGTAAGGCTTAAGTCAGCAACTTCGGGACAATGATATTGAAATCTTGCGTATAGCTTACTGTACTAAGTAGCTGCCTTTCACATTGAAGACAGGTATTTTCTAATATACTTACATCAGGTTTATGAGATCCTTTACTAGAGTCTGAGATATGAGAATGTTCTAATACTTACATCAGTTTTATGAGATCCTTTACTAGAGTCTGAGATATGAGAATGTTCTAATACTTACATCAGGTTTATGAGATCCTTTACTAGAGTCTGAGATATGAGAATGTTCTAATACTTACATCAGGTTTATGAGATCCTTTACTAGAGTCTGAGATATGAGAATGTTCTCGTTGTTTATGTTCACATAATTTACGTAAACCAATCATTAAAGCTTCAACAGATTCTTCATAACATTGAGGATTTCCAGTCTGTAAAATAAACAGTATTAATAGTAATAGCATACAGCTGAAATATAAGTCTTAGCAAATGTGCTAATATAGCATGTTTCTTACCAGCTAGTGGTCAGATTACTTAAATATGTTTTCTGTGGCAAGATGTAATGGTACAACTGTACTTGTACTCTGTATCTTACAGTGAACTATTATTGCATTATTATGGTACAGAGTCAGCTAAGGAATTAAGTTTCTATCCCAGTGTCCAATAAAAATATGTCCAAAGTTTTTTGTGATTAAAGCCTCATACTGGCAAGCAGACTTCAAGTTTCATAAAATTGTGGACAAATCCTGGTAGCAGAATAAAACATTGCTTGAACTCATTTGTACTTAAGCTACATTTTATGGTGATGGTGTAGGGATCAAATTAAATACCATACTTTTAATTTCACTTCAGTCCAACATGCTTATTCTAGAACTCAGCTAAAGGAAGGGAGGCAGGAAAAATGGACAAGGAGGCAGGAAAAATGGTAAGGTGCATCAGAATGCTTACGTTTCAAAATAACTATTTCTGCATAGGAAGGAGAAAAAAGCGCAGAGGAGAGAAAGTGGGTCGGATACAGAAGCCTGCAATTCCGCTTCTGAGTAATCACTAGATCACAACTTTAACAAACATACCTGTAAAGCATGGTATAGATCATCAGCATCTTTCTCTGGTAAATTTTGAATTCTTTTACAAAGAACATTGTAAGCTGCCTCCGGTTGTAGACCTAGAAGTACAGAAAACAACAACATTATGTAGTATAAGTATAAAATCTTTACCAATACAATACAAAACAATAGTTAAACATGCATCTGAGGCCAGGGGTGGCGAAATCAAACGTCTGTATTGTCCGTGTTGTCCCAAGGCAAGTACGGACAAGTGGATTTTTTGATAATCTTATTCAATAATGTTCATACGGACAAGTAACTTTTACCAGTTGGCAATAACGGACATGTAAACAATTTTAAGATTTCGCCGGCCCTGGAGGCCCATATTATCAAAGGTCTTCCCACCGATAAAGGTCATCATAAAAGATACTATATTGAATTGCTAAATTAAAATAAAAGTTTTCATTCAGAAACTGATCTTTTTTTCAGCAACTCTCTTAAACATCGAATTTTGACAAAATCTAGGTAAAACAAGGGTGTTAAAGTCATATGTATACCACCAGTCATTATTAAAGAGAAAGGGGTTAAAGTAATAATATTTTTTTAACTGTACTGATTTTGAATTGTTTATAGCTATTGTGTTACAAACTAGACTAAGTACTTCGTGCTTATCTACATTTTAAATAAAATAACAAAATAGGTTTTGTTCTGTTCTGTTCTGTTCTGTTAAAGGAACGTAATGTAACATGTTAATGGACTAATGGAGATCTTAAAGACAATCCAGAAATCCATTATCAACTCATGTATCTAATGTTAAACTACAATGTAGCTTTAATTATAGTTATCATTCAAACCTATACACCAGTAAGCCTATATTAATTTCCTATAATCTATGGAAGACATCTCACTCATTTCCTGATTTATGCATCAAAAATCTATTATTTTAGTCTGTATTTAAGTTATAGTAGTTTCTAGAATAATATTTCTATTTTCAATGTATGAAAAAAATCAATGAAGCAATAAAACATGAATTTAGAAAACATTGCATATTTTAAAACTTCCTGTTATGTTTTGTATAAACTAATCACGTTTTTTCTCAACCTTACTTAATACAGTATATTTAAATCAGGAAACTTATTTTCAAATCAAGGTTTTATAAACTTCCTGCATTCACCTTACCATAAGACCTTATGTGCCTTAAATATTCCAGAAGGGCTTTTTTCAGTATTAGGAAAGAGGTCTGGGCCTTTCTTTACATAGAACATTTTGAGAAATTGTATTCAGAAAAGGTTAAATCTCTGGATTTAGCTGTAAACCACTTACTAGGCACATACTTCCATCAGTGTCTAACAACTGCCCTACATGATTTAGATTCAGTGGTAGGAGGGAGAATGGCTGTAGAAATTATTTCATGACCATGCTCTATAAGGTATGTCCTGCCCAGTAATCGAACCTACAATGTCTCAATCACTGTGTGCTACCAACCAAGCTAGCCTGGTGGCTTTACAGCTTTATGCCCTTAGAAAATTGAATATATCTAGACTTACCATTAATGTCCTGACACAGTTTGTGATATTGATGTAAAGGACAATTTATACAGACTTGTTGAGTTTGTAATCTACTTTGTTGATAAGCATTCTGAAATGATGTTTTTAATGTTGCCATGATTTCATCAACCTGAAGTAAATATAAACAAATTCCTTCATACGTTATGGTAAAATATGGAGTTAATCAATGAAAATATACCATCAAAATAATAAATTATATATTTTCATGGTTGAAAAAATATAAGTTCAAATTGCCTTCACTTTCGAAGTTAAACTGACATCCTCTTAATAGAAAAATGATGTCATCTTAGAGTAGAAATAAAGTCAAGACACATTTGTGGAAAAAAGTCTCATACAGGGCACAGAAATGGCATGAAAGCCACATAATTTGTCAACTTTAGTAAGATCTTTTTATTTCAACTCATGATCTTGGAAAACAACATTTTCACTCATGGCTAGACCAGATTCAAATCTTATTTCTAGAAAAATCTATACATCATTACATACAAATGTTGTATTGTCAATATAAAAATATGTATGAGATATATATAAGATATGATGCAGAAAATTGATGTATCATATAATTATTGATAATATAATGGCTATTGTACAATAATATGACACTTAGATATGAACAATGTGTCACGTTTTTTTCGTTATATATTATATTATTATATATACAATATACTGTTTGTTTCTAGTTTTTTTTTTTTTGTTTTTTTTTTTTAACGTCGCATTCAACACTTATATAGGTCATATATACGACGGCCAGCTCTTCCTACTATAGGTTTCCTGGACACTTTTTCTATCACCAGTACTAACTTACCCTACCACGAGGCCGACAACTCCTGTATAGGGTATGACCTGCCGCGACCAGGATTCCAACCCGGATCTCCGGATTCGAAGTCAGACATGCTAACCACTACGCCACGGCCGTGGCTACTTGTTTCTAGTAAGACATACTATCTTTGTAATGTAAAATAACATAGAAGATGGAGTACACAAGGCTTATAGGAGCTTCATAAATCAAGGGTTTTGTTCCTATCTGATTTGGTTCAATGTCCATTTTCAACAGTTAGATATGGACAGTTCACCAAATCATCTTTCCAAGGATTCAAATTTTAATAGCACTAGTAGTCAGTCTATTTATATTAAGGATATGAAAGTGGTTGCCCAAACAGGTCATTTTAGCTGCTGGCATTGGTTGCCCAAATGAATTTTTTGGTTGCCCTAACTAGAAATTGGTTGTCCATGGCAACTGGACACCCTCTTATTTCAGTGCATGTATTACAAAACATCTATAAATCAAATATATAGGTATAACATACCACATTATTAGAGTAACCACGTAAAAGATGACATAACAGATGACTCCCTGGTTCTCTAGAGATAAATCCAAATACATCTGGTTTTAAATTACCCTGAAATATATCATACACATTAATATAACAATGTCTAGTGAACTAAATATCTTTGAATATGAGATAAAGCTAAAGAAAGTTAATTAGAATTTGGATTACATCCCTCCCACACCTCAAGTCATTGCCATTAATTCTTTTAAAGGTTCATAGAGTCCAGACATTATTTACTGAAAGATTGTTCAAACCAGAAACAGTTCAAGCATACTAGTTCAGACGGCACATACTTGACAGCCTTGAAACATTGGCACAAAACTAGACTTACCAATGATTATGTCCCCATAAAATTAAGTAGTTACTTACTTAAGTTTGCATCATTTTAACATGAAATAAAACTGCATCCCACTGTTTCCCTCAAATCCTCCCCCCCATTCAAGTCAACAGCTTAAATTATCTTGAGCATTAGACCACTTTGTTACATTGAATAATAAAGTGCAAATTAATCAACCAGCCCCCACTATATGAAATGAATAACTTTCAAAAGACTGAATAATTTTTCATAAATTCTGGGCTAGGGGCTGATGGTGAAGACTGCCTCCCCCCCTCTAAAACCATCAATGATATCAATAAATCATTCACTCTGTTCATGATTCATGCTTCAGTGGGAAAAGTTCTCTAAATCTGAATTAACAGAGTAGTTGAAACTTTATCCTCAAATCAACCAACACAAAAATAAGTAAGTTGTTCAGAAATTGATTTCATCAGGCAAAAAAGAAATCAATATAAAATCTAAACAAGTTATTTCATTCAATGATTGACTTTTTGTATAATTAAGGTTGATAGGATGATCTAGTTTAGAAGGAAGTTTAGTTCACTAAAAATTGATATTTGGTTTTTACACCCCTTTTCAGCAGTCAGACTCATAATTATAAAACAGTCATCACCTAAAGTTTTCACTAGCACTAGCCAGAATTATTATGTTTTAAGCAATGGGCAAATACACCAACTAGCCTGATTGTGTGAAATCGGCAATTACACTAGCCTGAGTCCATTTTCATTAGCCCTGCGCTTTAGGCTTAAGGCAACAACTGTTCTGACAATCTTTTCACAAGTTCTAGACTTTAATCTCTTGGAGAAGGTTACTTGAACCCAAATATGGGTTGTCAGGGAAAATGGGACAACCTTTACAGTCAAGCCCTGGCGATCTTAACCAATTGACTACAGAGACTGGTCTATATTACAGCCATCCTATACATCGGCAACCCGAAGCCAGGGACAAGTTAAAATTGATCTGGGCAAGTGAAAATCACTTATCGTCGGTCGGCTGCCAAAAGGTCGTAACTATGCTTTTTGACAAAAATGACTTTTTGACTGCACAAAGTACGCCAAAGTGATTCCCGCCTTGTCTCAAAATGTCGTACCTGTAAGCCAATCAATACTCGAAATATTGTCATGCGATGAAATATCCTAACTCCGATTGATTTTTTGAACAACAGTCAAAATATTGTATCTCACACTTAACACTCTATTGTTGATAAAAAAATGATCATGCAGTTGGATTCTTCCTTTTTTAGAGGTAAAATATGTTTTATTTCAACCACTTCATTCATTTAACATTAATTTTGTATGTTTATCTTATATGATTTCAATCTTGTGACTTTTAATTTCGACTAAAACGAATGAAAATAGTTTATGTCATTTCTGATTCACTAATGATGACAAGAATTCTACACTAGCAATTAAATTAAGAAGCAGAAATAATGCATTTATAACATTTTTATTGTTTGCAAGCATGGGAAACAGTTATCTTTGACGAATGTTGCAATACATGAATTTTTTGTCTGTCAAATGCGAAATACGACATTTTGAAACAAAACATAATTATTCTAAGTTTGGATAATTTTGAGATACGACTTTTTGATAAAATAGTTTTTTCCTTTTCCTGAAAACCTTGAAAAATTGGGATTTTTGGCAGCCGACCGATGTTGTCATACTGAAGGAGATTACTGATATTAGTATGATAATATCTTAAAAAGTTGAGACAAAGATTGAGAGAACTTATTACCTGTGATACTGAAGAAATATTCTTAAACTTTCTATCGATAAGAGTCTGTTTCTTGTCTAAGCTGATCAATGCAATCTCATTCTGACCTATTCTAAACAACATCGTCCTATTTGTTGACCTTTGGTTGCCATGGTCATCATGACCAAACATATGACCTTGACCTTCAGGGTGATGATAAAACCCATGCATCATGTCCTTCAACATTTCATTAGATTGTTGTGAATCAGTGACATTTTCATTTGAACTATGAGCTCCGTCACTAAGGTGATCAGTACTGTCACTTCTCTGGTTGCCAAGGTTTTCACTGCTTCCATTTTTATGCATATCTTCATGACTACCAGAATGTGTATCGTTATGTAACTCCACACCTTGAAATATTGTTTTATGAGACATTTTTTGAAGTTCGTTTTCCATAACAAGTCCACTATCTAGAACTGAAGGAAGGCTCTTCACACTAGAGTCACTTTTATGACGACGCCTATCACTAGTTTGGTCGCCTTGGTGATTTGAGACATTACTATTTTTCCTGTCTTTGGCTTCAAGTCTCATTACGAGATCATCTATATGACTAGAGAGTATTTTCTTTCCCCTGACCTTTGCCTTACCAACATACATAACTTCATAACAAGCTTTAGGGGACTCCGATACACGTGGTTCCATTTCTTCGAATATGTCACGCTGTGTAGCTCCACGTATACAATGAAACAACTCTGGTACCTGGAATATACAATAAAAGTTTTATTAAAATGAGTCTATAAAAAAAAAACATCATAAATTTTATACCTTATTTATCTAAACATTCAGTTAATGTTTACATGATTGAAATTTCAAAAATTTCAGCAAGACATTTGTTTATATGTGCCCATGAACTGTGCTGGTCACCTATACTGACATACACTACAATTATTACACAAGTGAAAGTTTTCAGGACAGCTAATGAAGTTAAAGGTTTTTGGGACTTGGGAGGATGAGATAGGAGTTATTTTTTATTTATATAAGCTGTTGAAACATTGAATTTCCTAGCATTCTAACTCTCAGAAGAATGAGAGACTTTTACCACAGTCATATTTCATATTGCACTGATTTATTTTAGCTCGATTGTAAAAAAACTTCTTAACACTAAGATTTAGCTTCCTAATTCTTGCTCAAGGAAACAAGTGGGAATATTTTGGATGGAATTTAAACAAATGAGGACCTGGCTATCCAAAGATTACCAGTACAACATCATAATTGCTGGGCCACGCCCGCCTCTTGTAAATTGTCATATTTCCCACTGTGTCCACTCTATCAAACTGATTTATCTATTTGTACAAAAATGACATTAAAACAATAACTTGTTTTTAAAAAAGACACTTTTTTTATCAATTCCTCATTTCTGATTTTTTGCTAATTCAATTACTCAACTACAAACAGTATTTAATTCTACATATTAGATTAAACAATGTACAGTTCCCAGAGGTAAGATGTAATACTTTTACTCTCAATTGAATACAGATATTTTCACTGAAGACATTTTATATTAGATCAATATAAAAAGTAATTCATTTAGATTACTAGAAGTATAGGAATGTGTTATCTTAGAGAGACCGGTCGAGAATATAATACTAAAATTATCATAGGAATCATTTCTTAGGGATAATGTAATCAAAGTAGCTGACATAGTGATACACTAATTGACTACTAATTGACTTCTAAATTAATGTCTTTCCATTAACCAAACCTGAGTGTTAATAAAAATAATGCAGTTCACATAATGATAGTCCAATAAATCAAGATTGTAGCTTTGAATTATTCTTACCCCTACAAATTAATTGCAATAAAATATCTCCAAATGTACCATAGTAAAGTCATATGCCTATTCCCCAAAAACTGAAAAAAACTGAAAAAAGCTTCAACGAGCGCCTTGCTTTTCTTTTTATGAAAATGATGTAAGTGGTTATATTCAGTCATCATGAAATAAATCCCTACTGATTTAAAAACTCACTACAGTTCTGTATTGACGATTGATAAAAATAGAGACCCATATGTATATAAAGGGGATGATCAAACAAGTATAGAGTATATAAATCATTGGGGTAAATATATGAGCCACATACAGTTGAATAAAACTTGACAATAATCTTTGTGACATATTTTTACCATCCTCTATAATTAAGTGTCAACTATTTTCAAAGAATCAAGGGTAATAAGCAAGGCTAGAACCTTCAACCCTCCATCAGTGAGATATAACAGTGGCTTCAAGTTAGAGATCTTAATTATACAACCATAGAAATCAAGTTCTTCATGAATCCCACTTAAGGCCACAACAAATTGATCATATGTTCTATGGATTCGCTCGCACCTTAATTTTGACGGTTTTTACAAAAAAAATATTTTTATTTCCTCGCTCGCCCATAAAAATTTGGTCAAACCGCTATATAAAGCAAGTGAATAAAGACTTTTTTAATTTTTTTTCCTTCGCTCGCTCACCCCATTTTTTTTCAGAAAAATCCGTAGAACAAATGATCAACTTGTTGTGGCCTAATGTTAAGTATGAATTTCTGAGAACATCAAACACAACAATTAATAGACAGCTACAATATTATTATTTCAAGTCGATAAATCATTTTAAATTGAACACTTAAAGATCAGAGAACCTGTATTAAAACAAAAACAATAACAAGGTGTTTTTTTTCTTTAAATGATCTTTGAATCCTCAAATCAAAGGAAAACATGAAACAGATGAATTTTATGAGGTTGTGATGAATGATAAATTATAAAAGACTAAATAAATGTCAAAGTTAAAATTTTGAACTCAATGGCTACATTTATGAATACATAGTTTCTTTTACTTAGTTGCCACAGGTTCCATTCACCATCAACCAATGAGGACAACTCACTATATGGAGGGAAAGCGAATTTTTTATCTAATTTGCAATTACCCAGGACTGACAGATTGAAACTAGAGTGACCAGTGTTTATTTTTAGTCAATTTTATAGCCGTTTATGGGCTATATTCCCAATCTAAAATCATATCTTTTTTTCCCAAATTTCAATCCAAAATTCCCAATAAAACTTGAAAAAAGTTTTTAAAAAAGACAGCTGTAAGTATATTTCAGCTTAAATTATACATCCCAGTAATCTTTCTTTTTAATTAACTAATTAAATCAATTAAGAATGAAACTTAAAACTTTGTTAAATCTGCTTTTGTTATTAAATTTGCATGACATTTTATCCCAATTTAAACCAAAATGCCGATGAAATTCCCAATTCTAGGGGTATGGGTCATATTCCCAAATTTGTGGAAAAAAACATTGGTGACTGAACCTTGATTGCAGCTAAGATTTATAGAAATTACTGCTTCATTTTTTAACAAAAAACTGAAAAAAGAAACATATCACCCATAAGAGATCTGACATAATTTAGTTATATTTGAAGGTCAGAAATACTGAATTGATGCACATCTTGATAATACGTTTATAGTAACAAATACAAATATCTTGTCATTTGTGTTTAATCTAAAATCAGCACAGTATCTAATGGACATTAGAAATTTTCTCTTAGATTGTTCTTGATACTAATCAATTAAGATACCTCACTACCTCAGTATTATATATTCGCCATATGCATATTTCGTAATGTCAAGTAATGCTGTCATAACCATAACAAACTGCATTGAAATTCAACTTTAAGACAAACACAATTTTCTAAATTTAACATAAACATTATCTGCGTAGCATTTGACGTCATCATCAAACACTTCAGAGTAATTTTACCTTAATAAGATCTTCATAGGAAACTTTCAAGTCCTTGTGCAATGTTCAAAACGCCAACATAAAGATACAACAAGATAAAAGCATGTTAAAACAACCTGGAATCAATATTGTGACATTTATACAGAGTGATGCTCCTAGTAATGTCTAGAGGTGTTACAACAGATAGAATATTTAATTAAAATCTTTCTAAAAGTCATTATTAGTTTGTGAAAAGCAATGCTTTGGTTTTTTGTTTTGCCGTTTGTGAAAAAACAGGGTATTTCTGGAGAATTCATTAATTTTAAGTTTTTGTTTCAAAAGAAAGTTTATCTATTTAGAAAACAAGAAAACCTTAGAACACTCTAGGCTGAATTACAAAGGTTTGAAATTTCTTACAAAATACAAAAATCAATTTACTCTCAGATTCTGTAGCTTTAAAAATGAAAACTAGTACATTAATTCAGAGAAGAAAATCTGCAAAAACTATATTTCAAATGCATTGAAAGCATGATCAGCAATATCTTCATTTTACCCACAACTAAATGTAATACTGTATCAAATACCTAGACTTGATACAACATGTTTAGTTTATTTATTGGAGTTAACGCCATGTCAACACAATTTAGGTCATTTTAAGGCGTCCAGCGCACCTAACCTAGCTTACCTGGACCATTGTCTATAACCAGTACACACCTACCCTTCATCAAGGCCCGAAACTTCTCCATATTATCTAATCAATGGAGGAAAATCGACATTATTGTCAAATTTTCATAGAAGGGTATAACCTCACCGGGTGGGATTCCAATCCGAGGCACGAGATTCCAAATCCCAGTGCGCTACAAACATGTTTTGTGAAACTATCAAGCTTTGTGGGGGAATGTATGACCTTTCATATGAAATATTATCTTTCTCTCTTCTTTCTCTCCTTATCTTTATCTTCTCATGTGTTCTTCCCTTTCTCTTCTTCTGTCTATTTTACCAATATCTTTCTATTTTTAATCCCTCTCAGTTCCTTGGTCTCATTCTTCTTTTTATACGGGGTAAAACGCCATGTCAACATAATTGAAGTTATTTTATGATGGCCAGTGCACCTAACCTATGAATAGTACAACCACCCAAGGTGGGTTTTGAACCCATACCCCCCTTGGGGAAACTAGATTTGAAATACTGTGCAACAGACTGGGGTCTGGTCTAAAATATTCCCCTCCCTACCTCCCTCCATCTCTCTCCCCTCCAATCCTTCAGTTATCTGCTGCTCTTTAAATGCTCCCTTCTGCTCTAAATTCATCCTTTTCTCACTCTCTTTTCACACTCACTCTCTTTCTCAAATAACATTCTCATCTTCAGTCCCCTTTCCTGTCATCCTTACCCCTTCCATTCATTCCTCTAAAATCCAGTCAGATATCAAACAACAGTCACAGAACAACAAGCAAACAATAACATATAAACTGTACGCTTTTATAAAACCAGAAACATTACCAAATCTATTTCTCTTTTATAAGATCAACAACAACTTAGCTGAGAAACGGAAAACAGCAAGAAAAACATTATTGTTGCTATTTGTTGCTACACAGTCTAAGTACAATCTATGGTTGTTTCTATAAAAGGAATATTGTGTATATATAATGGTGCCAGGGAGACTCGTAACAACAGAGAAAATTATTCTAGTGCAATCATAATGGCAACAAGTACAGCAAATTATAATACAATTTATACATTGAAGAAACTTTGCTATTTTTATCAATGCTGAACCATTTATAATATACAAAATACTTTATAAGAAAGTCATTTTATAGGAAACAGCGCCCAACAATTACTTTTAAATTAGAATTCTTATAGACAAACTAGACAACTTGTAGTAAAAAATTCCTATGTAAGGTCAATCAAAAAACAACTGTTACAGCTGAGCCCTGAGAAAGTAAGTTTTTTGTGCACTTTTTGTTTAAGCAGTTTAACAACACTATCATCAATTTTATGCAAATAGTCAACTCTCAAACCAAATTTCCTGGACACCTTTCTTCAACCATTACTAATATACATTTCAACGAGTGATCAAAAACTGCTCACTATACATATGAATAACCACCTTACAAAAGTGTACAAAAATGGTAGCCACCCCTTTCTTACTTTATCAGAACGTTGCCCCTAAACTAAGGATTTTTTGGGCCAATATTTCAGTCTTCAGCCTATAAACAGGGTTGCCAGCATCATATGTAAATAAAATTCCCTGACTTTTCACTGACTTTTCCCTGACCAAACTTTGTTTTTCACTGACCAAAATTACTAAACTTAATCGGCCTCCACCTTCCCTACAGCTGTCCAGTTCACCAATAAGTACGTTTGTTTGGTTTTTCTTTTATTCTATATATATTATAACAGTATGGTATTAATTTTTACAACAAAAGTATGCTTTCAGGGCACCAGGTACCCATACACTCAGGAAGGGTAATTTTGCATTGTTTAAAGACAGCATTGGGAATTTTCAGTCAACTCGTAGTCTCATAAATTTGTACAGTTTTGACTTGCCAGTCACATTCACTCCAAACTAAATGATTTGAATAGCTAAAGTATAGATTGTGACTGTTGAATGACAAATAAAAAAAAATACCTTAAGTTGTTCTTAAACTTTCTATTCTCCTGGTACCCAAAAATGTTTATGAACAAGTCATATTTACAAACATAGTTTCAGGAGTCATTTTCATTTTTTTTCAATTGAAGGGGATCTGAGCCAGGAGAAAAATACATATATGATTTTGAGAGGGGAATGGTTCCCATATTATTCCCTAAAATATACCAAACTAGTGCCCTGGCTTTTAAAATAGATCTACGCAGTTTTGTAATTTTATGTGAGTTGAAAAAAAATGAAACTATGCATAATAAGCATGCACATCTTAACGATTATACTAATAATTCTATCATTATTAAAGAACAATGTATATTTAGCCACAAATGAGGAATCAAAGTATCACAAAACATATAAATTTGGCTTGTCAAATTAAACAGTCTAAACTGAAGGTTAAGTATCTTTTATGGAATGGTAGACTAGTTTATTAAATGCCTAGTAAAAGAAATATAACATAGACTGTAGAAGCACCCAACTACATATCTACAATGTATTTTACACAAGTAAAACCAACTGCTTGGTCAGGAGACTCGAACATTTTTCTACGACTTGTAAAAAGAAACAAAAATGACACACAAAAGAATCTCAAAAACTTAAAATTCAAAGGTAACTTGACCCCATAACAAGTCAATAGTCATGTTAAAATTAACTATTACATCTGTAAGTGAAGCTCATTATCAGGTGTGAACAAATACAAGTCCCTACAAGTTAGTAAAGAAGGTTAATAAGCTCAGGGGGCAAGGATTGCAAAGCCTTTCTGCCACAAGTATTTAAGTAATTATATTAGAGTGTTTGTTATAAGACATAAATGTAAAATAAAAACTCAAAAAAGTAGTTGTTAAAGCAATTTTATATACAATGAGACTGCCATAACCTTAGAAAATATAAGAAAGTCTCCATTGAAATCAATTTTCCCTGACTTTTCACTGACTTTTCAGGAATTTAATTTTTCACTGACCAATTTTCAAAATTCCCAGACAATTCCCTGACCTTGAAAAAATATCAGATTTCCCTGACTTTTCAAGTCCGCTGGCAACCCTGTATAAAGCACAAGCTCCATGTTTTATATTTGTGTGTTTTGTTGGGTTTAACGCCGTAGCAACACATTTTATAGGTCATATAACGGCGGTCAGTCAACCTACTCACTCCTCCTGGAAAGGCTAAATCTCTGGATTTACTTTCGTCAGTGGCTGACAACTGCCCTACATAATTAAAAATCATTGGTAGGAGAGAGAATGGCTGTAGAAATTATTTCATGACCAAACTCCACGAAAGTATGTCCCGCCCGGGAATCGAACCCACAACCCCTCGATCAGTAGACTTGCGTGCTACCAACTGAGCTAGCCGGGTGGCTAATGTTTTATATAAATGAGACATAATAAATTACCCACAATCCTGATCATAATTATGAAATAAAGCAATTTTCTCAACCCAGAATTCAATTTTCACAAGACCTAGACATCAAGCAACCAAGTAAATTAATATAAAGACAATAAATATCTTCCTTATGTTTCTCTCCTGAGGGCAAATTATCAATAGATCAAAGGTTATAATTTCCATTGTTATAATATATAAAAAAATACAGAGATTTTATAGCACTTCTATAATATCAAGTAGACTTATAATGGCTTCTATTCTTTTTCCTGAATAACCAGAGATATTACCGGTATTACTTCCAGTCTGTGATTTCCTGTCGTCTGCTCAAAGATAGTCATCTTACTTGATCAATACATGAACTATATAAGACAGTCATTATTTATGTTTTTTAATATATAAGAAACAAATATGAACAAACCAACTTTAAGAGTATACATCTATATCTTTTTATGGATAAATTGATTAAGTTACTATAACATTTTACCGGTACGTGTTTTCGTGTTATTGAGAATTAATCAAGCAGACCTAAATTGTAATAAATATGCCCTAAATTCTCAATTTTATTCAATTTTACTATTTCTAGGTTTAATAGGTGCACTGAGTGAAAGGATTTGATTTTAATATTTAGTAATAGGTAAAATTCATTCAATGGTCAATGGCTCATACATTAACCCTGCTGATTTAAATACTCAATAGTTATTGATAATCCAAGTACATAAATACTACAGTAGTACTCACTACACTGACCCCTCTGATTTAAATAATCACAGCAGAACTTCTGTACCAATGATCAATAAAACAAGTAAATCTGTGAGCTAATGCTCACTAGTGATACCCCCACAGTGAGAAATATGACTATCATAATGTAACTTTCATTTAACGAAATCTAAAAATATGCGACAAACAGAAAGTAGATTAGCAAGGAGCATGAAATCGCTTTACACCACATGGGGCTATGGGATGAAGCAATATGCAAAGTATTAGGCTGCTGCATGTTATAGTTGCTGAGAAAACTGCGACGGAAATTTTGTAACGGACGGACGCACGCACGGACAAGGGTAAAACAGTATACCCCCCTCTTCTTCGAAGCGGGGGTATAAAAAGGACATCCTAATTTATGAACAGGGATTATCAAATATTGAGTATTTTAATTGGCAGGGTTAATTAATGTATGCCCCACTGACAGCTAAATGAAATTTAACAATAACAGCCCTATACATGTGCAGTACCTTATACAGTACCATAACAACTTCACTAAATAGACAAGAAAGGGTTCATGTACCTCCACACATTGATACAATCAAACTAATAAATAACAAGTATCACTATGTCAGTATAAAACAACAAGATTTCTCTCTAGAATCACCAGAGGACAAAAGATTATCCAAGCTTTAAGACAAAACCAGGAGTAAATTAGGAAACTTTTTCAGGCATAACAAGCAGAAGACAGGAACAAATCACAGTGATTATATCTCTAGAAGGGAATGAAACCATGAAATTCAAGAGAAAGCATTCATTAAACTCACGGTATCAATACATCATATGTAATATTGTAATCATCTTTTGGTCATGTATACAATAAGGTATGAAATAACCACAGGATTACAACATAAAAATGACCATTGGAGCTGAAAGAAGTTTATTGAACTGTTATCACAGCAGCTATCATAAGGTACATTGATTTCTGAGGAATAAAGTGTTAAAATTTAGATCATAAGATGAAAGTAGAAGTAATTACTGGCACTAAGAAAAACTTTCAGAATGTCTTTACAACAGTGGAAGCAGATTCTACTCTGCAGAATTGTGAAGTAACAATTCTATAGACCAGAAATTCTGGCTAAAAACTCTAAGAACAGGGTTTGTAACCCAAAGTATGTCAGTCCAGAGGTCAATTTCACAAAAAATCTTATGAAATTTGTTATCATAAGTCAATTTCAAAAATTTAAAGTTCACTGCCTAAAAGATATGATTTCATACAAAGATACAAATTTTAAAAATTATTCATTATTCTACATAATTAAAAAATATTATAAACTGATTGCACAAAGTATGAAGGTATGACGAATAATTGTTTCCTGCTTTTAACATATGATGATTTCTATCATAAGAATTTTTATGAAAATGACCTAAAGATTGCAAACTAATAGTTTTTACAAACAAGATTCCTGACCCAACACTTTTACAGCCAAGGATTACGGACAAACTAGGTTTCCAGCAGACACAAACATCAAAGATAAAACTTACAGAGTCAGAGAGTTCCTCGACATGATCACATGACCAGCTATCAGATATTATCATACTGTCTTTCATGTCTTGATACACTGCAGGTAGTGGCATAGAACATCTTTTACTTTCATTTTTTATCAATGTTTGTTCACGAAGTCCAGGATATGATGATTGTCTATAAGCAGAAGATTTTTCTACAGGAGACTTTGGTTTCCCTCCAATTGGACTCCTAGACCTTGTGCGTTCTAGTGTTTTATGACCCATACTTGGTCGACTATTACATGATTGGCTGATGCCATGTCTCTGAGGTCGAATACCCTGTGGTAAGTAGACTTCATGATCTGAGGTGTAATCTGAGCTCATACTGTTCCTATGGCAATGAAAACCACTATCCCGTCTTTGGTTAAGCCTTTCTTGGAAGCTGTAATAATCCATGCTGGGCCTTCTTTGGTTATAACTTGTATCAACCCCAGGACAGTAGCCACTATCTTGTCGATCAAACTTGGCCATAGTTACATTATCAGGCATATCGTGTGTAAGCTCGAGTAATTCAGAACTTCCTAGAGAGTTTAAGCCTCGGTTACAATATCCTGTTTCCTCAACTGACAGCCGTCTGTTGCTAGGGGCAATGAAAGACTGAGACCTATTGAAACGTACTTCTTCTTCAGGAATAGAAGAGTTGCTAATGAATGACATAGAACGTAAAAATCCATTATGGCGATTTCTAAGATCTTTGGTGTTAACTTCAG
Source organism: Mactra quadrangularis (assembly GCA_025267735.1). Taxonomy (NCBI): domain Eukaryota; kingdom Metazoa; phylum Mollusca; class Bivalvia; order Venerida; family Mactridae; genus Mactra; species Mactra quadrangularis. The sequence goes on along the minus strand of CM046308.1, from coordinate 33,754,449 downwards.
GCGGTGACCCATGAACTCTGGTCCAACATGATATCATAGCTGTCTCATTTAATGTACTATATTCTAAAGCACTGCTCTGTCTGTGACTTCCAGGAGGTAAGGCACCATTAGTAAACATGAAGGCATTGGGTGTATAATGTTCAGACTCTCTGTCATCATATTTTACTATTCTATCACCATAACTTTGTTCAGTGTTGCTATAATTATCATTATTTTCCAGTAAGTCATCCGAACTTCCACGACCTGAGCCAAAATAAAACTTCACAGCTCCTCTTTGACCAGAACTGATGGATTTACGTCTTAAATTCACAGCTTCCATCTTTCTTCTAATAAAATCAGAACTTTATTCTTAATCCAAGAAAAAACATTTCAAAAAAAAATAGCAACTTCCATTTCAATCTTGAAGAACTGAACTAATTCCTTCATCCCTCAAATGTTTCAAAATTAAGATTTAAGAAATTTAAATAAAAACCAAACAGTTACGCCCAATCTTACAAAAAGAGTATCATGTCTTAAAAAAATCATAATCTAATCACAAAAGGAAGCAACCGTCACAATGTATCCACAAAACAACAAACACTCAAACATTCAAACATAAACTGCGCATTATATCGGTTACTAAGTCAGCGTTTTTTTCAACATACTCAAAAGAAAAACATCACAGAAAAAAACAAAATAAGGAACAATATCTTTGTTTAAGGAAACAAAGAGAGAGAATGTTTTGAAAGGCATAATTGACAATAATGATATAAATGATAAACAGAGCTTTAAACCGGAAGTTAACATTCACGTTATCTGACTATACATACTTCCTGATCATCTTAAAAACATAATATATCACTAACTGTATCATGTGACTACGTAACAACACTTTAGTAAGTTCATTTATGGAGCTAAGAGTACAATACAATTAGGAAATAGTTAATTAGTAATCAAATTATAGATATTGTCTAAACCCACTAGTCCGAAACCCCAGGAGTCAGGGCTAGTAAAAATTCTGGCTAGTGGAATTTACTTGCTATTACTTATATGGTATTTCAAAAAGTCAGGCAAGTTGATAATTCTGCCCTTCACTACATAATAAGTAGCCGCCCGGCTAGCTCAGTTAGTAGCATGCAAGTCTACTGATGGAGGGGTCTTGGGTTCGATTCCCGGGCAGGGCATACTTTCATAGATCTTGGTCATGAAAATATTTCTACGGCCATTCACCCTCCTACCAATGATTTTTAATTATGTAGGGCATTTTTCAGTCACTGACAAACGTATGCGCTTAGTAGTTGATTAACAGCTAAATCCAGAGATTTAGCCTTTCCAGGAGGAATGAGTAGGTTAACTGACCGCCATTATATGACCTATACAATGTGTTGCTATGGCGTTAAACCCAACATAAACAAAAAAACAAAACACTACAAAATTATCACACATGGAGCTAGTACTCAGGAAAATTAAAAGTAATGATTAAAATGTCATTAACAAAGATTTTATTCATAGAATGAAGTCTGAAGAATGGAATTCAGACTTCAAACTTATTTAAATTGAAAAAAATGACTTTTTTAATAACTCACTTTAAAGTAAATTGAATACAGAACAGTATAGGATAAGTATAGAGTCATGGTTGACCATAATTTAAGCTTAGTGATATACTGTATACAGCAGCCCTCCATGGAGTGACAAACATATAATCATTTTACAACAGCCTCACATATATATATCAATCTAAAGTATGTTATCTATATGAGATCTATCAATTAAAACATCTAATCAATTAGAAGTATAAGCATGCTTTAAGATCATGATAAAATAGCTGACAAGGCTGGGAATGGAAATATCTGAACCAAGACCAAATCTGGGAAAACGGAAAAAAAACAGAGATAAGGCACAAATAAAATCTGCATGTTATCTGATTTTAACATAGAAAAACAAATAATAAGCAGGACTCAACATTAATTTTTAAAGTAGGTTGCCAGATTGGACAACCAGCTATATATCAAAAACCAATTGTTTATTAGCAGTAACAAGTTGCCCGAACCCAAATAGGAGAAATCAGACAACCTTTTATGTTGTGCCCTGAATCTGACAATTAAGAAAAACAAGGGGGTAAAATATAACAGCTGTCAATTCATGATGAAAAGGTTAATTATTAATTTTGTACTGTCTGTAGTAAGTTTTGATACTGTCTCTGCATGCTGAACTTTTCGGCTGTTACTGTATAATAACTGGCTTACTCACTTTCTCATTGAGGCCACCATTAAGTCAAAATATGTTTGAAAAAACGACAGGACAAGAAGTATTAGATTAATGAATTGTTAAATCTGGCGTGTTTTTGTATACTTTTTATTTATTCTGTAAAGCATTTACAAGTATATCATGTTTAAAAGGAGTTTCTCCAAGAAATTACTAATTATCTTCTCTTCTAAACCCTGCAGCGTGTTCAGTAACGACTGTTAGCAAACGTAATGGATAAAGGACAACTCAACCCGAAGACAACTCAACCCGTGCATAACTCAACTCAAAGTTGGGACAACTCAGTCCGTTAGTAGGGGATTAAGTTGTCTCGGGTTGAGTTGTCTTTGGGTTGAATTGTTCCGACACTTCCGTTACAGAACGTTTTGGAACGTTTGGGATAATTGAACAGGCTACTGGTTTTTACTATCCGTCGGTATTTAATGCTTTGCATTAATCTTTTCTTGTATGTTAATATAATACTTGATACAAGATGGACTGTAATACTAGCTAAAACAGTGACATATGATGTTAATGGTCTTTCATACTCCCTCTGAAGCTTTGATATAAGATCCCTGTTACATTTAATATGGTATCATAAAAGTTCTTGTAAATGGGACCACTGAAGCTATCATCTGCTTAAATGGGATTAATTGCAGTCACCATGGTAACAAAAACAATGATGTCATCACATGAAAGATAAAATGCCATCAAGGTTATTCTTCATTGGATTCCAAGAAATGGGTTATACAAGTTATCATTAATTTAACCCTTCATTGTATTATAAGCCGCTCAAATTTACATTGAGGCATTTATGAAGCTACACCACTTAAGATAAACTACAGACACAAGTTCTACAGTAAAAATAAGTAATAAGACCAATTACCTTGAATTATTGAATTACAGTTCTAATAGCAAGCTTTCAAATTGCTATGTTCACCATAAATTACCTTTTATGAATCAGAGTACAATTTCAATGAATGGCTAGCAGTAGTCCAGAGGAAGGACAAGCCCTTAGAAATCAAGGAGTCCTGTGTTTAAATCCCAGTTGGGGCAATGCTAATTTCCTTTAGTAAGAAATTTACCTGCTATTGCTTCACTTCACCCCGGTGTAAATGGGTACCCACGAGGGCGGTAGGATTCCGTTGCATTAATTTGTCAGCTGCACTAATAAACAGAGTAAAAGACTCGCCAAGGAGATTGATAGACAGATACCAGTAGCCCTATGACCAGGGGTAATAGTTGTAAAGTTGGAGAATGTGTGTAAGCATGAAACTTTATATACTATAAAATGCTATAACATTACATTACAATGGTTTAATTGTATATTTTGCTTAAAACACAATTTTTTTTCGTCATTGCCTAAAATTAACTAATTTACATTAATTTAACAATGATTATGTTTCCCTGACAAATAAAGCCATGGTGTAGTGAGCATATAGTAAAAATAAAGACATTATAAGCCATGCATTTTAATTAGAACAAAATTGATAGGTCAGCGTAAAACTAGTCTACATCCGTCTTTATTTTCATGTAGTTAGACCACTGTAGCACTGACACATAAAATATGTCTCCACAACTGTTAGCAGAATGTTTAATCTACCATCACACTGTATAGCATAAAAATAACTGTTTTTACTAGAAAAAACACACTAGAAAGCTTTTATGCCTAACAATTTAAGAAACAATTTAAAAAAACATCAGAAAGCTTTATGCCTTAAAATAAAACAATTAAAAAAAAATTAACAGAATTAACAGAAATAGAATAAAATCATAAAAAGTTTAACTTAAAGAATCAAGACTCTAAAGAGAAAATAGACAAGAGAAACATACTCACAATAATCTTCCATGCAATGATCACAGAATTCACAAAGATGACAGAATGAACAGTACAACTTAATTAGCAAAAATATAAACTAATTAACAAAATGATAAATTATTGGCAATTTTGGTTACAACTTATATACTATTAACTATATGCAATAATCTACAGTATATATCTATATGCCTCAATGTATGTATTGTATGTAACCCCCCCCCCCCCCTACGCACACACACACACACATCTATTATCATAGTTGTCAGACAAAAATCTAAAAAACAATGCCATTTTATTGTTGTTTATTATCCAAGGACATATCCTGTCAAAAGCTATAAACAAAATTACAGTATGAATTCTAGTCTCGCCTACTAATTTAAGTGTGTATTGCTTCAACATTCAGTGGAGCATACATTAACCCTGCTGATTTAAATACTCACTACAGTCTTTTTGTACTCATAATTTATAAAAAATAGATACCTGTCATTATGTATGGCAGCAAGGTTAATGTATGCACCACTGACAGTTGAATAAAATTTACAAGACTCCAACAGAAATCATATTTTCAACAGGCTATAACATTTAGACTACAAATTATCTGCATGTCTGTTTCAACTTTTCATTTGGATAAGGCCACAACAAATTGATTATATGTTCTATGGATTTGCTCACACCTTAATTTTGATGGTTTTTACAAAAAAAAATATTTTTATTTCCTCGCTTGCTCATAAAAATTTGGACAAACCGCTATATAAAGCAAGTGCATAAAGACTTTTTTTATTTTTTTTTCTTCGCTTGCTCGCCCCATTTTTTTTTCCAGAAAAATCCGTAGAACATATGATCAACTTGTTGTGGCCCAAGCCCTATTTATTAGGTTACATTATTTATTGTATATATTAATTTTTATTCAATTTGCCCAACTAAACATCAAATATGTTATTTTCATAAGTCTGAATCGATTGTCTCTAGTTCCAGGCTTCTGTCTAGTGCTTTAAAGTTATGACTGTATAAGCCAATTGAAAGCAATAGCTATTCCAATATGTACAAGAAATGAGATGTGGAAACCACATTAAAGCCGGATTCAAAAACTTTAACGCAAAAATTACAAGGGGAAATAATCCATAATAAAGGCAGGTAGAGTTGTGGTTACTTTCTATTTTGGTTCATCACATGGTATGTTATCATAGTATGAAGTTTCATAAAGATCTGACAATATTTGACAGAAATATGTGGAAAAGAAAAACTTTAACACAATTGTTAACGACACCTGACGCCCGCCCGCCCAACCGCCCTTTTTTCGTTGAAAAATCCGGCTAAAAATACAGTTGTTACAAAATTCCAAGCAAGGTCACATACAAATGTAAAATCTGATTTGAATGAGATGGACATTGTTCTTGCACTTATAGAACAATACAGTCTGAGTCATATATCAATGAAAAGAAACACTATCCAGTTCTCCATTGTATATACAGTAAGGGACTTTAAAGGAGTGAGTGTGGCCGAGTGGTTACGAGGTTTGACTTGTAATCATTGCATAGCCAGCTAGGTTTTGGTTTGAATCCATCCAAAACCTACCCTGTTGTTTCCTTGAAAAGAAACTTTATCCTACTGGCTCAAATCTTGGGAACCAGGAAGTGGCCTTTAAAACAATTAATCTAAGTGGTAAGAACTTGTTTCACAATCACGCTAAAATAAATTAGTATAAACTAAGAGATTTTAAATATCTTAAGATAGAATTCCCATAATGCTACTTTATAGTCATTGATAATCTTTTCTTTTGTGTATAGGGAATCCTACCTCAAATACAAGTTTCTGAAAGCCTAATAATAAATCACTAACAATAAGCACCAATCACTAAGTACATTTGATTAATGACCAAATATGGCCAACAATTGTTGTAACAATCAGAAATTATCATATAATTTAACTATACTAAGAATAATATGGTAAATACTTACTGTCAAGTCATATCCTCATAACCTTTTGAAATTGAAGTTACAAGGTTTGACTTGACTACAATAATATACTGTATATTGTATGGTTGCCAAGGGACATTGCTATATATATATATATATATATATATATATATATATACATGTATATTATATAGAATAAGTATTGAAATGAACTGTAAATGTCACCATAAATATGGTACCAGTATTTAACTGAGAAACCTATTTAGAGAATGTTAATCTAGTTTATAACCAAACAACTAACAGGAATGTAAAATATCAACAGCATATTTGTCCTACATAAAGGCCAGCATTCTGTCACTTCAAAATTGAAAAAAAAATTATTCAAATTCACACAAAAACCTAAAATTCAAGATTCTACATTTTCGTAGTCTTTGCTAATTCTTTGATTAATACCATGTGACATTGTCACTATCAACTGCAATGAAATGCGGCAGACATCTTATGTAAGTTGCAACACATTGAACAACATAATACCCAGATGTACGGGGAAAATTCTGATACAGGAAGACTGCAAGACATTGAGTCACATTAAATCAACAGCATTAGATAAATTCTCTAGGAGGAAGATATTTTATTGCCTTAAGAAGAACTTGTTTGATAACAGAGAGACAAACATATAAGCCTAAGTTAAAGACAACAAGAAATGTAATGTGAAAACCACATTAAAGCCGGATTTAGAACTTTTTGGATGGGTACTGTATATTAAAATCAATCATGGTCTTAATAATGGAACATACTAAATATAGATCTTTTTCTTCTCAAACTATTTTGAGCTTTTGATACTTTAGGACAGTCAAAAAAGTGCATGATTTTGCAATAGCAAAGATGGTCTTCATAGGGGATCACTACTGTACCATGTTCTCTAAAATGAATCAATCACAAGGGCAGACCTTTCTTTCAACCATTCAAAACTAGACTTCCTATAACTATAATATTCCAGTTATTATTATATAAAGAAACCACTATGTTCTCTAAAACAAAACAAACCATTACTGAAGTCTATAGGAATGGCAGCATCAGAATTATAACATCTAAAAATAGACTATAATTGTAAACAAAAGTTGAGTGAACTAAGAAATGTTCTATAAACCACACAAAAGACTTGAGTACATGTACCAGTAATATACAGCTGAGTTAAATGATACAAGCTTTTAGTAGCAATCAATAATATAAATGTATGTATGCCTTATTGAACTCACTGCTAGGACAAAGAGACTTGCTATAATAGGCTTATTATTAAAGTTCTATAATGAACTGCATCATTATGGGTACAAAATAAGGCCTAACAAAAAACCCTGAGTAAAGGGTACCCTGACCCTACCTAGCAAATCTCACCTATTCTATTGGGTTTTTTTTGTAAAATAATCAATTTTTCAAACACAAAAATATTTCAAAAAAAGTTTTACCCAAGTTCAAAATTGAAATTTACCTTCAGTGTACATTATAATGACAAGAAGACTGCAAGTGAAAGTCACAATATGCTCTGTTAAAAAGAAAAAGTTTCGGAGCTTGCCCTACTCGCTTACTTTCTTCAGACCATTGCCCTAAATACAGGATATTTTTGTTTGGCCTAAGCTAGGAATGCTAAGTGAAGTGCTCTCTCAAGTATACTGATTCCAGCACTAATTGACCTCAACCAATCAATAAACCAAACAAAACAAGCTGAGTACTTTCTTTCTACTGACAATAAACATACTTGGGAACAAAAACTAAGAATAAAACTATTTCAGTTTTTGGGACGAATCATCTAAAGACTAATGTGACTGGGGACAGAACGTCTCGTCGGAGAATAGGGGAGAAATCATCTTGTACTTATGTCAAAATAAAACTATTTAAACTGGTGTACCCACTTTTATTCCCTCAAACCCACATTTTTCAACAGTTGTGGGTACAAAGTACCCACTCTAAAATAAGTCACTTAACATGCTGGTGGTACACATATTTGCCACTCTCTGTGAAAATAAGCACAAGTGGTCAGATGATGTTTTCATAGGGATTCCGGACATAACAGTATCACCTTCCTCAGTTCTGATGTGATTTTGAGTCATATAAGTAGGACTGTTTACCTTTCTCATAGACCACAGACAGCGCTAAGTAATATAGTCAATACTGGCTGGAGTACTGTATATACATTGCCCTCCAAAAGTTCCATTACATATTCACAATTTGTATTGCTTGTTTGTTTTGTTGGGTTTAATGCCGTAGGAACACATTTATTGGTCACATAACGGCGGTCAGTCAACCTACTCACTCCTCCTGGAAAGGCTAAATCTCTGGATTAAGCTGTTAACCAACTACTAAACGCATACTCTTGTCAGTGACTGACAACTGCCATACATAATTAAAAATCATTGGTAGGAGGGAGAATGGTCGAAGAAATAATTTCATGACCAAGCTCCACGAAAGTATGCCCCACCCAGGAATCGAACCCACGACCCCTCGATCAGTAGACTTGCGTGCTACCAACTGAGCTAGCCGGGCGGCTTCAATTTATATTGCATTAAATAGAATCTCAAAAAGTTGTCAAAGCAGTTCATTGTTAAATGATTTTCAATTTTGCTTTTCCTAATCAGTACATATGTCTAATGGATATGAAATAACAAAAATATCTCAAACTTGATATTGGTCCATTGAGATACAATCACACATAAACATTGACCATAGTTTCTGAGGTGGTTAGATAACTTTAGCAGCAACTCAAAAAATAAATTCCTTCCATTTCCATTGCATGAATAATGAATAAAACTATTATGCTGCCAGATTTTGCAGATATTTTATTAAGCTTTAGTTTGCATTTTTTGATAATTATGAATTTCTCAATGTCTACTATAAGTTTATAGTGTCAACATATGGCTTCTTTTAATCATAGAAATTATAATCATATATTTTACTTTACTTTTTCAAATAATTATTAGGTGTGATACATTTGCTTTATGACTTTAATTGTTTAATCAACTCTCCTTTGATTTGAGCCAAACCCTTCTGCTGGCTTACTGCTAGGTGCTAAATAGTTTGAATAATTTAATCTTATTATTTTCTTACCATTTGGTTTCAAATATTTCTCTATTGTTATGTAATTTAAAGTGTGAAATTTTGAAATATCTCAATCAGATTCTCAAATAATTGCTCCATATGTCATATTCTGAAACTTTGCTATATAAGTTGTGGTCAGTTTTTATGAAGTTAAGAAATGAAATGAATATATGCAAATACTAAGAGAAATCTGTGTGTGAATACTGTGTGTTAAATTTAAGCAATTTTAGGACTTTGTGATAAATTAATGTAGGAACTTTGATATTAGAAACTTTGTGATATTATTTTACTTTGGAACTTTATGATTGATTTAATTAATGAACTTTGTGTATCTGTGTGTAAATGATATTGAACTTTGCTTAATTTGTTGATGAATAAATTGTTGAACTTTGAATGACGCTTGCTTCGTATTTCACCAATAGTAGTTAGTTAGAAACACCATCTTGCTGACAGCATTAATTAGCAGTTTACGCAACTCTATTAGAAGCATTGTAGCTTAGAAGCATCTAAATCAGCAGGCAGCGCAGCAACGCTACAATATTTGACTGCAACACATTAGAAGCAAATAGCAGATAAGCATTTACATCAGCAGGCAGACTAGCAGCAGCTACTTAAAGTTTTGCAGTACGTCGGACCCTGTACAGCGCTAGTCGGGCCGGCGCTGCATTACAACTGGTGGGGTATCACAGCGGTACGATCCCGGAAAAAACCTAGCGACAGCTGTAACAACTTTCGTGGCACAAAGACACCAAAGGGTAGAACAGGACAACATAGTTGAATTCCATAAGTTTTCTACGGGTCTGAGTGACCTAGGTACGTTGGTTGGGATAGTGATAGCAAGTTTTTGACAGTGGGTCAACCTCTCATCATGCGAAGCGAGCGCTCTCCACAGCTTTTTCCCCAGAATGCTGAGCAATTTCCCCAGACGACACGAAATGGACAGACCAGCAGATTAACTTCACCTTCATGTATGCAGCTCTACCATCAGTGGCAATGGCATCCTTGTAAATTTGTGAAGGAAAGAGGTTATTCAGCTGGAAGATTGCCACAAATTCTGAATCATGGAGTGTCATGGCACGGAAATCGAAGAATAAAGCAGCTAATCAAGTACAACAGTTGTGGTGAGCGTTATTCACAATTTCATCAGTGCAAGGCTATCAACAGATTGTGCTTCAATTGTCGCTGTTATGGACACTATGCTGATTTTTGTCCACAACCAAACAACAGAAGATCCAGCAGTCAGGAAGCAAAGAAAAAGCAGAGTGTTTTAGTGATGAGTAAAATTGTTGATGAATCTAATGTAAAAATGTTTAATGATGATAATAAGTTGATTAGTGAAAATAAGTCAATTTGTGATATAATGCCATTTAAAAGTTTAGATGATAGTCAATTTAGGAAAACTTGCTTCTTCAACAACCATCATAGACATACAGCGCATGAATTAGAGAAACTTTTTATGGTATCTGATGAGCATAAGTTTAAGATATCAAATTTGCTTGAAGATGTTAAAAATGTTACTGCCAAATACTCAGAAGCAAAGCAACAACTAGTTAAACTTAAACAGGATAATTCTGATATGTCACATAAATGCAACTCAAAGGATGAATCATTGAGAACTCATAAGCTGGAAATTAATAGGTTAAAGGAGCAGAAAAATTCTCTAGAACAAAGGCTAAATCATTTAGAACAGGCGTCGAGTTATAACAAAGATGCCATAATAGAAGATTTGGAAAAAGAACTGCGGTCAATAAGTGATGAACTAACCAAATTAAGACGTTCCCACAAGGAATATCCAGAATTACTCAGACTTTTTAGAACTACAAAAATGGAAAATGAATCATTACGAAATGCTATCTATAAACTCAAAAATGAACAATATCAACTAAGGAATTCAAATAATTTTAGAGGAAGACAATCAACTTACCAGAACAATAATATTAGATACTTGCAGAAGTAATGCTGAATTATTAGTTTTTTATGGTGTTCCATTTTAGACTTTGGGGACCAAAGTTTTGGAGGCAGGGGGAAGTTATTATGCTGCCAGATTTTGCAGATATTTTATTAAGCTTTAGTTTGCATTTTTTGATAATTATGAATTTCTCAATGTCTACTATAAGTTTATAGTGTCAACATATGGCTTCTTTTAATCATAGAAATTATAATCATATATTTTACTTTACTTTTTCAAATAATTATTAGGTGTGATACATTTGCTTTATGACTTTAATTGTTTAATCAACTCTCCTTTGATTTGAGCCAAACCCTTCTGCTGGCTTACTGCTAGGTGCTAAATAGTTTGAATAATTTAATCTTATTATTTTCTTACCATTTGGTTTCAAATATTTCTCTATTGTTATGTAATTTAAAGTGTGAAATTTTGAAATATCTCAATCAGATTCTCAAATAATTGCTCCATATGTCATATTCTGAAACTTTGCTATATAAGTTGTGGTCAGTTTTTATGAAGTTAAGAAATGAAATGAATATATGCAAATACTAAGAGAAATCTGTGTGTGAATACTGTGTGTTAAATTTAAGCAATTTTAGGACTTTGTGATAAATTAATGTAGGAACTTTGATATTAGAAACTTTGTGATATTATTTTACTTTGGAACTTTATGATTGATTTAATTAATGAACTTTGTGTATCTGTGTGTAAATGATATTGAACTTTGCTTAATTTGTTGATGAATAAATTGTTGAACTTTGAATGACGCTTGCTTCGTATTTCACCAATAGTAGTTAGTTAGAAACACCATCTTGCTGACAGCATTAATTAGCAGTTTACGCAACTCTATTAGAAGCATTGTAGCTTAGAAGCATCTAAATCAGCAGGCAGCGCAGCAACGCTACAATATTTGACTGCAACACATTAGAAGCAAATAGCAGATAAGCATTTACATCAGCAGGCAGACTAGCAGCAGCTACTTAAAGTTTTGCAGTACGTCGGACCCTGTACAGCGCTAGTCGGGCCGGCGCTGCATTACAACACAAGTAAATCTGTGAGCTAATGCTCACTAGTGATACCCCCGCCAAAATCTAAAAATATGCGACAAACAGGAAGTAGATGAGCAAGGAGCATGAAATCGCTTTACACCACATGGGACTATGGGATGAAGCAATATGCAAAGTATTAGGCTGCTGCATGTTATAGTTGCTGAGAAAACTGCGATGGAAATTTTGTAACGGACGGACGGACGGACGGACAAGGGTAAAACAGTATACCCCCTCTTCTTCGAAGCGGGGGTATAATAAACAATAATATAATAATTCTTCAAATTTGAACTTAGAAAATTGTAGCTTTAATAAATTGCAGTGTGAAGAAACTTTTGGAGCAAAGTGTATACCATTGTACTACAAATGTATAACAGTGTTCTATATTCTGAGGTTTTCATTGATTTGTACTACATAGATTGGTGATAACATTGGTCAATTTGTACTGTTATTATCCTATCAGAGAAAACCGTCTGATCCCATTATTTGTATACAGCATACAAACTTGGGAATCATGGGAACTTTTATGAGATATCTCATTCCAGAACTGTTTTCTTTGAAGAATTTATTACTATTGGGAAAATGACACAATTTCTGAAAAATGAGTTGATAGCTGATGGAAACATAATTTGATTTGTGTACAACCAATAGCTCTAACTGATTTTAACTCTTTTGAAGTTGTGATAACTTCCATTAAAACACTGTAATACTCCACTATGACTAGTGGAACAGTCTTTATATAGTGACTTTTTTCTTCTCAAATGGAGCATTTGCAACTTAAAATTTGTCACAAATGGTTTGATTTTGCAGTTACCAAAATAAATAATTTTGTCGCTTCAGCTTTTGCAAAATCATGCCATTTGTGCCCAATTTTAGTGGTATATGCTGGACTTCAGCAGAAAAATGTCACTATATTAAGACTTTTTACTAGTAAAACCATCAATTTTGAAGATTCAAATAGTGGAATTTCACTGTAAAAGACCTCATGTAACCAGAAACTGATAACACATTGATATTTTTTATAAGAAAGGTTTTCATGTTTCCCATTGATGGCTTTCTTGTTTTCTAACAACGCAAACAGCATTTAATTGCCTAGAGCTATACAAGCCCAATAATGAAACAATAAAATCACAATACTAAGTATGTAAAATGTCTGCAGAAACATCTGACAGCAACAATTATTGCTGTTTGCTTTACTTTACTTAATCAATAGAAAGAAATTAAGTTTGAACAGCTATCAGGCAACCAGTAACAAAATTCAGAAAAAAAGAAATACTTTGTAAATATTTCACAAAAAGTCTACAAAAATTGGAATACTGGCAGACGTCATAGCTTTATATAGACATTGCGTACTTGAAGAACCATAAATCAAGTCCTCAAATAGATTTAATAAGCTGATCGTGGAACTCAATGTAGATATCTCTGGAACTAACATAATGAAAATTTCTGAAGATCAAATGAGTCCTGTTTGACTAAGAAGATAGAGATCAAAAATTACAATTAGGCATATTATGCGTACATGTCAACCAGCCTGCAGCCATGAGTGTCTTCAACAGCTGTAGAAATCTAACCAAGTATGAAAAAGTACCAAAATAAACAGCGCAATGCATTATTCTCCAATGTTATTCAATTTTTATTACGATTTATATAAAATATAAATCACCCAAAATAATGTTGTTACTAACATGAAACAAAAATCCATCCATCATCAACTGTTGCACTAATCTAATAACTACAAGTTTTTACTAACATTAACAAAGTTGACAAATATAAATCTGTAAGAAGTTTAATTATAACTACAAGTAATTATAGTTTTAGTCTAAAAAAGTCATGTACCTCTAATCGTGTGTTAGAGTAACTTCTGTTAGGAGTGACTTCTTGCAATGCTATCAGAGTTCTACATTTACTGTTTTTACAAGGGATCTTGAATGAATCCCTACTCAGTTTTCAGAGATTCTTCTTCCATGGGAACCCAATTTCATGTAAGAACAAGTCAACTAATAGAATCCCTTACAAAGTTTTTAGATCCTTGAACTCTTGGGACACAGTTAGCGCCGAATCTTGGTTATGTGACATAATAGTCACAATTGGCAAAAAATTTAGATTTTCTATATTCTATAAACATTACATGATGCCATAAAAACAGTCTTCTGATACGGTATCTTGTATGATATTAAAAAACATCACATGAAATACATCCCAGCAATTTTTTTACCATAACCAGACTAACAAGTGCTCTCTTCTAAAAAAGACGGGGGAAAAAGCCTACTTTTTTTTAAAAAAAAGTAGGGCAAAAGTAGGAATAAAATGTTGTGAAAAAAGCTTTAAACTTACCACTTTTTCATCATGAGCAAGGAAGACATGACATTCAAAGTCACTGTAAAGACTTTGTCTACGTAGATAAGCAAAGTATCTTGGATCTTGATGAGTTTTAGCAAATCTTGACAAAGTATGTAGATTATGTTCAAATACAGTATTAATAGGAGTTTCTGAGCCTTCGTATGACATAGCAACTAAGGTACTTTTCCTTACTTCCAGCTGAACTTCTTTAAATGTATCTCTGCTATGTTTAACCTCAGCCATAACCCATGTGATAGCTGACTTTGGTGGAAATCTTCGATCCAACGTTGAGCTCCCGAGATATATCACAACAAATTTTGGACAATCAGAATCTTCTGTTTTCTCTTCAAGCAAGTCCATGCCATTCTCCTTTGTCTCATCATTTGATGACAAAACCAAGTCATTAAACTTCCTAAGAGCCTTTTCTGTTTTTCCAGTGACTTTGCTCTTTTCTGTAGATTGTTTATTGGCTTCATTGAGACTCTGCATGGCATTAGCTTCCATCACAGCGGCACATAGATGTACGACATCTGGTGACCCACAAATAGGACACACGGAGGTGATGTCTGGCGTAGACATATTTGATGTAAAGTTGAATCAACAATTCAAAGCTATTGTTTTCAATACTACATTTTACCAAGATCTGAAAAATATATAAAAAAGGATTAGAATTTACAAGTATAATATGGATGTAATCTGGAACACAAAATATTGCGCTTTTCCACCTGTACTGACCAGGACAACTTTCTTACACGTAATTGCTCATAATCAACCTCATTTTTATCTTCAAAAACCTTTGAGCTTAGATAAAATTGATGGTGTAGTTTTATCTCAATATTTTATGATCAAACCAAACTATTGTCTAATTTGCATTTCTTAGCTTTAATGTTTAATATATAATAAAATTCCACAATAAAGACCACCTTGGTTATTGCAAAATCATGTGTTTTTATGATTATTTAGTCCCAAATGCTTACCCAGTGATGTGAGAAGAAAAAATGTCCTTATATCAAGACCTTTAGAACTGCTACTATAGTCCATTTTTTCTCAACTGTCAAAGTTTGAATAATTTCACGGTGGATGATAACACACTATCTCAATATCAAGAGTGTTAGACAAAGAGCACGAAGTCACTGTGAAATTATTCAAGTTTTGACAGTTGAGAAAAAACGGACAATACAACTATGGACTTAGATGGTCTTAATAGTAAAACTTATCTATACTTCCAAAATATACTGACCTAACATACTGAAAAAGCATGCTCAAATAAATTATAAGTCACCACCTCCAATTCAAATTTTCCTTATATCATGAAATTTTGTAACTCCTAATTTTACTGTACATCTAACATATTAATGGTTACACTGTACCTTATACAAGAAAACTCAGATATTTATCCTTATATAAAACAGTATCGCTCCTGTCTCAAATATAGAAATATCAATCACTCGTATTCTCTCCGTAACAAGAAAAATTCAAACAATTCCTAATAAATTCAGATCAAAATTCCAAAATTTCACCTTTTATTTCCTATTTTAAGAAGAATGAGTAGGAAGAATGAAAGTTGATATAAAAGTTTGTAATGCTCACAGAAACTTCTACAAGACTCTCTGATAGTTCTCTGCTAGAATGACATGAGAACAGAAAGCAATACATTAAAACATTGATCCAATACATTACTCTTACACTCTCTCATGAATATTTAAATTGCAGTTCTTGATCAGATTTTCCAAGCACATTTGATTGCTCTAGAATATATTCACAGAATAAGTTAAATTTATGACTAAAATAACATTGATTATTTATTTATCAAATCAGATCACATTTAAAATAGGAAATGGATAATATTGCTCAGAATTACAAATGGAAACATTTAAACAAATTGATACAACAGTCGTTACTATTACACAGGGGTATGTCAAGTGACCTTCCTTTAATTTGTGTGTAACCAGGGATTTCACGTAATCCCTTACCAAGTTAGGGAATTCACGTAATTCACGAACAAATAGTTTATATCGTTGCTTTGAAATTCCAGGCTTTAATACTATAATTACATTCACATTACAAAAGTATCAATGCATAACAGTGAAAAAATCTAATAAGTAAAATCTTACAGCAGGGAATATGTGTAAAAATTGAAAAAAAAATTGGGGAATACGTGAAATCCCTAGAAAATTTCAGGGTTTACATGTAATCCCTGACATAATTTTACATGGTTGGGGATTACATGAAATCCCTGGTTACACACATTCCCTGTATCATATACATATACAAGGGATACAACCATGTTTGGTAGACCACTTCAAGTAGATTTATATGTGACATACAAAATATGTACCATGATGGCACTTTAACCACACCATTTTACAGATCAAATATAACTCTTCAATCTACGGAGGTTCCTAGTTTCAAAGGGCAGACCGTAAATATGGTTTATTCAAAAAGTATCAAACACAGTACAAAAATGTCAACTGGGACAAGTTTGGATACTGTGGAAATTAGGGATGGGTATCGCCGGAAATTTCGTATTGCGATATATTGCGATATCAAACAGCGTATTGCAATACGTATTGCAATGTATTAGGAGTTTATAACAAAAGCTTTTTTTCAGCAGCCATGCTTGTATTTTACTGACAGACAATATGAGGATTCAACACAATTATACATTGTGAAAGCTTTATTTAAGCCAATGCAACATTTAAGACTCAACTTTTGACCGGTAAAATAAGCATTATTACAAATCTTACTTTAAATCGAAAGTTCCTTTGCGACACTATGCCGATAGACTGATAGTGTCAGCATGCCAATTGTGAATTACATATTAAGCATTAATCCATTGTCATATAGAGCTTCCTCTGATTAGCCTACTGCCAAATAATAGGTAAAGCATCCACTGTAGTATACTTTATGCATGGAGGTGTACTGGGAAGTGTGCACGTTTTGCAACTAACTTGATACCTACTGAGTTTCATAAGGATTAGAATGATTTGTAGCTATTTATTTATAATACAATAAGGACAAAAGATGTAGGAAACAAAATTTCCTGTTTAGTCATATATTTCTTAAACAACTTATTGAAACAATTTAAACATTTCAATGGGTGTGTTAAAGACATTGCAAAATAATTTCATAGATTCAAAAAGCTGGCATTAGTTTAAGAGACTATAAGTGCCACTATTTTCATTCATTGTCATATTATATAGTAAAGCTCTAATACATGCTTATACAGATGGACATCACTGATAAGTCCAAAAGGCGGACCCGTTAGGCAGACGATATAGATATAGAGGGAAAATGCATAGGTCAACAAAGGATAAGAGTAAAAAAGCGGACGCGTACAAAATAAGAAAAGGTGAAGATTAAAATAAAATATTAATGATGCCAACTAAATTTTACGAAAACATATATTCTTTTCGTATCATACTCAACGTCAAATTATAAAAAATATTCATCAGTTCCAACATCTTTACGTAATATTAAAGTCATCACAGGTAGATATGTCAATACTTTATTCTAGATCTTAATGCTAAAATAGATTAAAGGAAAACCAAAAATGAAATAGATTCCGGTCAAATTTGGCCACAAATAATGCAAAACAGGTTCGAGTATGCACTTTTAGTCTATTAGATTAAGATAAAAATATCGTGATATATTGCGGGACTGTACCGGTACGTATTGTGTTTGAGATGTATTGCAATATACCGGTATACTGGTATTATTGCTCATCCCTAGTGGTTATAATCAAATCTAGAGGATTTCATACTAGTCAAGTCAGTATATAAGTTCTATCAGTTTCAAAAGCCTAGCATTGCCATGGAAGCCTTGAATTGGGATTAACATTAAATTGATAAGCAATGTTATCACAAAAAACTGGCAGCTGAATAAGTGACTACAATACCATGCCTTGTTGGTTCAATCCTCAGGCAGAACAAAAATACTAACATGCACTTTTGTCCTCAATTTTTTTAAAATGTTTTTCTCATATCTACCACAGTATCAAGAAAGTATTTGCATATATAATTGGTGAAAGTTAGAGCTTAAAATAATAATTAAAGCTTTAATCTAGAAATCTATGCCTCTAAAGGGACAATGAGTAGCCCCTGCAATATGACTAAAATAATATAGTCATTAGAAAGTACAAAGCACTATTACTACTACTTTCTCTATAGATTTTACTACTCCACAGAATTTAATTCTCTATTAGGATCAATTTTCACCATTAACAGTTTATTATGAATTATTTGAGAATAGATAAAATAATAGAAAATTATCAGCAAGTGTAATGTTATAGATTTACAGAGTGATAATGTCACACTACATTTATATGGCATTTATCATGAAATGTTTAATTTTGTAAAATCTAACGAATATAAATTGACTGATCCATTATGTTAAATGTTGATAGAATATTGTTTATTATGTTTTCCATTCTTTATTTACTGAAAGTTAACTCTTACTATACATGATAAAGTGGTTAAGATGCTAGGTCTAAAAATTCTTCTTTTATGATTGAAATTTTGTTAGACCAAATGTAGAGCAAGACATCCTATATATGCTAACCAGTATGAAATAATTTAGATATAGGACTATCTATGTTTCTGTCATCTTCCTAAACCACAAGCCCAAAGCCCGGGGCTAGCAAATATTGACTCCAGGAGGCTAGTGAAAATTCACTGCTTCACACAATCAGGCTGGTTGATAAATTTGCCGGGTCGATAGCGCAGTTGGTAGCGCGCCGGGATTTGGATACTCGTGCCCGAGGGGGTGCGGGTTCGAATCCCACCCGGGGAGGTTATACCCTTCCATGAAAATTTGACAATAATGTCGATTTTCCTCCATTGATTAGATAATATGGAGAAGTTTCCGGCCTTGTGGAAGGGTAGGTGAGTACTGGTTATAGACAATGGCCCAGGAAAGCTAGGTTAGGTGCGCTGGACGCCGTGAAATGACCTAAATTGTGTTGATACGGCGTTAACTCCAATAAATAAATAAAATAGATAAATTTGCCCATTAATATAAAACATAAAAAATTTGGCTAGTGGTTAAGAAAATTTGAGGTGATGATGGATATATTATTATCATATATATCATGAAAATTATAAAGAAATAAAGTAATTACAGTAAATCGGTATAACTTTTCTACATGCATTAGTAGAAACAATTCTGTTTTTGTTGTAGCATTCTGTCCTGCCATAGTCACATGTGAAAACATTATTTACTAAGCCCAAATACATATCATCATTATATGGCAATGAATTAATGTATGAAAACATTGATGATTTGTTTTAAAAAACGTATGTAAAAAAAAAAAAATTGTTCTAAACAAACTTAGATCATTGGACTGATGTCACCATTCTTTGACAGTAGTTTGTAGCTTGATATCAAAGCTGTTTGAATAAAAAGAAAAACTCTGGAAAACAAATTCAATTTTTTTCCAAACTTAAGAAATTTTGTGAATTATGCAATTAAACTATACTTCAGCATTATAATCAGGGACCAGGAAATCGCCGGTTTTTCGGTTTTCGGACCGATTTTTTCATTTTGGACCGATTGAGATTTCAAAATCCTTAAAAAAATTGGTCCGGGAAAAACTCGCAAAATTTGACCTCAAACCATTAATTTCCATAATTTTCAAGAAAACATATTAATAAAATATTATCATACATCGATCAGTTGTATAAACCCACTGTTTATTGTTGTAATATCCTGCTTAATTGTCCACATATTACATCAAGGACCCTGTATATGTATCCATGGTTACAGGTATCATCCGCGTTGACGCAGTGATATTTTTTTTGATCGAGCACAGCAAGGTACGCTTGATTTGCACTCAATTAATTTGAAGAACAGCAGAAGAATATGTTCTTACTTAATCGTGTCCATCGAACCGATTACGTTTTTCAATCGGTCTGTTTGAAACCTGTAAACAAACCAATAATGTTTTATAAAGAATGTTTTATGAATAATAAAAGAAAACAATTTAATTGCTTTTGTTGTCAATTCCTGATTGATGTATTCGTTTAATCTTTAATTTGTTTGACTTCATTCATGATTTATTTTTACGTCTTAAATTGAGGTGTGAATAATAAGAAATTATCTTAGGACATGTATCTACGCAATTTCTTATTAATCGAAAGTACAGTTGTTGATCAAAATTCAACCTCACTTCTCCCTTCTTTGATGAACAAATAAAGGAAACTATTAAATTCCAAATTCAACGAAAATAATTTTCAAAACGAAGTTTTGTCATTAATTTATCTATAAATAGGTGTACTATGCACGATTTTGTGTTAAACAAAACCGCTTGAACCATTGTGATGAGATGTCATACATTTTTCGAGACCCACGCTAGATCGTCACTTCGTATGAGAAACGTTTTCATCTACGTAATTAAAAAAGCTTATCATTATTTTACGTTTCTTTCTTAATTTAGCGAACGATGCTTAAAAATGCGAGACATTTACTTTGGACCCTGTTTTTGCGCATGCGCAGTTAAAATAAATTCCCCACATGACGGAGTTTCAACAACATTAGAACTAGATAAAACAGCCTTTTTTCAAGTTCTGTTTATTGAACTGACCGACGATTGCAGGGAGTAATTTCGGAAACCACGTTTTTATGCTAGATAGAAGTTAAGTTTTGTAAAAATTTAAACAAACAATGCCAATGTATCAAAAGGGAGCAAATAATAAGTACAAACATGGTCATGAATAAAGTACAGTAAACGGTCGGGTCCGTACGGTACACGTTAAAACCCGTATCCGGTACTCGGACGGCTTTGGAACGATTGACTTCGGCGAATTTCCTGGTCCCCGATTATAATTATCCAATTATAATCCAAAGTCAGTTGGATTAGGATTTCCATTGCAATTATCAATTCAGGTCAAATCAATTTTCCGAAGTAGAATTTATGAAGCTCCATTATGTACACAAATAGATTCACATGCAAATGCATTAGTTAGTAAAGCATTAATACATGTGACTAATCAAACGATTTACCAACTCTGAAGTCATTTTCCATGTAATTTTGTTAATCTTCAAATCAAATATGTCTATTTACAATGAAACCTACCATGTAGTCATGGAAAATTACCCCATCAAAATATTTGTCCATGCAATCTTACATCATAACAACTTCCGTATGTGACAGTCTACTTTTAGTTACTTAGGCATTATTTTATGACATGGAAACACTGTGCAGTGCAATTTACCCAGGGCTGGATATTGAAAGACATTCTATTGCCCCTGATGATCAATGTTTGGACTAGGCAACTTGTTACTGCAAGTAAACATTCGATTTGGGCAAGAAAATGTATAACTGGTTGTCCAACTGGGCAACGTTCTTTGAAAATTAATGTCAAGCTGTGGGGTAGATATACTTTGCGGACCAACGGACTACAGACCTGCGGACTGGTTTAGTATACTGATACAGTGTTACAAATATGCGTATCATAATGTGTGTATGGTAAATGTATAATTGAAAGTTGCCAGTATTTTGTCTAAATATCGGCCAAAAATAAGAATGATAAGAGTTTTTGGAAATTACATTTAATATTTATTCATAAGTAAATATAAATACCAATTTCAGGGTTATTTTTATAGAAATAAGTTTGCAGATTTCAACTATAAAAATAAGAATACTAAACCAGTCCACTAGTCTGTTGGTCCGAAAAATATACCTAACCCAAGCTGTGTAACCCCAAGACAATCGCTCTACCTCACCAACACCTGGTCACATTATCAGGGTTAACTGACCCACATTCGAGACTACATGAAACAGACCCTAAATTAGTGGTAACTGATAAAGGGCTTACAGACTTATGGTTGAATACTAAGCCAACTTCAGGCCAAACACACTCAGCGGAAAAGGATAGACCTCAGCCTAGGTGAAAACGACCAGTTATCTGACCATGGTGAATTGGCCTAGTCAGGCTAGTGATGAGCCAATGTTTCAATGAGTGAATGACTGTGTATCCACAAGGCCTAACCCTGTGGTATTGACACTGAAGCCAGAAAGTTCTGTATGGATGGTGGTTTTATTAAAGGTCTTGATATCTGTTTCTAATTCTTTCCACAACGTTAAAGAAATAACAATCAAGAGAACGATGTAGGCCTGGATGGTAAATAAAGAAGTCGGTCGACTCACCGATTTTTTAATGAAGTTTTCACCAACTGCAGGGTAAAGTCATGCAAAAACATCGTCAAATTCAGAAAGAATAACGATAATATTTGCCGATACTTACGGTTTAAGAATGCGAATGTGAAAAGTAACACTGATCACAGGGATCAAATCCGAAGTAAATCCTAGATTTCTATATTCTCTGAATCAGCTGTCCACATTGAATGACGTCATGATGTCGTAAAACTTTACCTTTCAATTTTAATTTAAAATGGATAAATTCTGTTTACATAATCAAAATAAATGAAATTTGATGATTTATTGTAAAAAATATTAACTTATTCGGTTTTAGAGTTTTACAAAAGTTTACGACAATGAAATCGAGATTACTATATACTGTAAAGAGAAGAAATATCAAGTAATAAAAAGTAATTCATTATAGTCCAATTGATCTATATTTTAATCATGAATCAATGGTTAATCTTTTCTTAATGAAAAGGAAGTATAACAGTAAATAAAACTAATTTTTAAATGTTAAACAAAACACAATTATTTGTAAAACTGGTAAAAATTGAATACAACTAAAAAATAGCATACTAAGCTTGAGCAGAGACAAAGTCTTAGATAACATCTATTTTTCTGGCTTAAGTTATGACTTTTCATAGACTCATAGTATGGCAGAAGAAACACCAATGAATATTTACTGCACTGCTGTGCCTTATGAGTTATGAAGTTAAATATGTTGAGATCTAGCACAGTTTTGCAACTGTTAGATTATACTGATTTTTTTTTTGTATATTGTAAAACAAGTTATTACTACTTACATGGTAATCACTCTAGATGCTGCTTTGTGTCCCCTAGTTCTGAGCTAGTTTCTTGCTCAGGGAACCAACACAGAATTTGAATATGGCTATCCAATTATAATCAATCTAGTTTTACATCCGCTTGGCCACAAACTCTCATTTTACTATGTAGATATAGTTTTATTTTTGCTCAGTTAACAACCAGAATCTAACAAATTACAGAGATTGTGTGAACAATGGTAGTATACTGAATATCAAGAATTGCAAATCACTCTATTTAGAATAAGAATTAAGAAATATGCTTGTTTTATGTACTCTCCTACACATCGTCTGTTTTTTTTCACTACCGTTCTCTAATGTACGCTATTCACTGAGCTGCAAGGGGAGCGTAGTTTTATGTAGTTGTGTTCTTTTGTTAATTGTCTGACAGTATAGCATTGGTGAGGTGCCAATACTGATGCCATCCAAGATATACTCTCCTGGTTCAATGCAACAGTAAGGAAGTTCATGAAACTTTGACTTTCTAGCTATTCAGTTGATGTAAGTCCTCAACTTAGCCCAATCTGCAATCTCATTTAGTAACTTGATCATACAATGCTCATTAGAAGATGACTTCAACCAGTCTCAAAGATTGGGTATCAAAATGGGTCAAAAGGTAACCAGATACGACAAGAAGTCTTATAAATGGCATGTATACATTGTACAGTACATGAATTTTGAAGATGTTTAGGCACAACCTCTCATTTTATTGTCAGACACACTGAGATAACCAGGCAAAGACAAAAACAATTCTGGAAATTTCTAGAAGTTATTATAATCTCCCTTTGTATAGTTCACCAGTAAAAATGTGCATAATTTTACAGAAGAAAATAAAAAGAACAGAAGTTATAGAATTTTATATTTTTACTGCACTAAAATATAACATGTAAAATCTGCACAAAACACAGAAAACAGAAATAGTCTTTCATTATGGTGTAAAATGTTATTTTATTAGAACTTGTAAGCCCAAAAATTTATATTTTCTTAGGTATGTTTTCTGAGCTTACTTAGTGACATCTTCAACCACACAAGGCTGCCAACATGACGTTTTTGTTAAAATCAACTGAAGAACCAATTACTTTTGAAAAATGGTCAATTTAGGTAACTTATTACATTTTTTTATCAATTTACAATATATTTGGCTTTATCCTCAATTTAAATTTCTTAAAAGATTGACTTACAAAGTAGTCAAAAATAAGTTTTTAAGACACAAAACATTTCATCGGAAGTTAAATCTGTTCCTTCATGCTTTATGGTGAAACGCAGTGTTATTTGAAATATCTATTTAGTAATTAAAATGATGTCACTTTAGGAAATAAATGGAGAAGAAATGATGTTGAGTTTCATTCATTTGCGTAATAAATATCTCAATGAGACACGGAAAAAAGCATGAAAGAAACAGACTACTTGTCAACTTTGGTGTAAGATCAATTTATATTTCACCATGGATCTCAAAGAAATTTTCCATTCATCTCTATGCAAGTTTTGAAAATATTTTTTTCTGACTTTTTAGGGGCAATAAAAACAATTCGATCCTACGACTTGGTTGACAAAAAAATGGTTTTGATATTCTCTATTTTCTGATGATTATGTGTGGCTAACATCCCCTGAAACAAGCTGATCCACTAATCGGCAGCCCTAACCATAAGCGATTAGAAATTCCTCCGTTTTTTTCAGCACTTATTACAACAATTAGTCAACAAAAATTGGTAAAATGTATTCATCCCTCAATGGCATATACATTTACCCTGCTGATCTATATACTTCAGTACTAACAATCAATAAAAATAGAAAACCATATTAATGTACAAGTTTATCGAACAAATATTGAGTATTTAAATCAGCAGGAATAATTATGCACCACTGATGCTGGAATAAAATTTACCAATAAACAACATTTAACATTAACATTAAGTTGACTAGGTTTTCTAATCAAACAATTAGACTAGATTAATTAGAACGTGTTTTAAAATAGTGGTTACAAATACATGGTTCATGAGATATTAGTATTGTGTTAAGATACACCATTAAAAAGTATTAACAACCATTTCCATAGGTTAGCACAAAATTAGTCTAAATTCATCTTTATTTACATGTAGTTAGACTAGTTTTGCTCTGTCCCATCAATTTACAACTTTGATATTGGTATATACATTAGAGTCATAAACAACTTTAGGTAAAAATACAACATTCTAATAGACCTAATTCAGAATTCAAATTTATAGGTTTTTCCATCAGTGCACAGCCGGTACAAACAAAGTTTTCTACACATTATTGCAAAATAGCACCAACTATGGATTAAATTCTATTGTTCTTTGTACAGATGTTTTCATTGTAACAGTGAAATTTGTTTGTACCAGAGGGGAAAACCCAAGTATTTGAATTCCGGATATAGTCTATTATGAAATACTGCATGTGAAAATTTCCGTACAACCAACTCGTCGGACTCTTAACATATGTGTCTGTGGACAAGAACATTTTTCATTTCACTAATTAATGGACAAGTAAACAAGTCAGTCAAATATAAAGTGCTAAAGTTCAACTTTTCGTCATATTTTTTTTGGAAACTTAAAATCAATTGAACACTAGCAGGGTTCCCACAAAGACGAGAAATCAAAATTCCTTGACTTTTCCCTGACTCTTGCTTATTTTTCAAATTTCCATGACTAATTTCAGAATTCCCTGACTTTTCACTGCCCTTGAAACAAATTCATTTCTCCCTGACTTTTCTCTGACCCTGGGAACCCTGACTAGCATTGTCAATGTCTAGCCTAATACAAAAAAAAACATAAGCATTTAAAGCTACAGCAAAAATTTCTCATCAAACTTCAATAAAAAACAAAACTTTTTTACTAAATACTAAACCCAAGAAAAAATATTTTATCAAAATGCATCAACTGAAAATAGTTTTTGTCAATTATCAAATAAAAGAAAAAATACAAAAAAGTAAAACAAATGTATTATATCAACAATATACAAATACATCACAGACAAATAAACATTTACATCAAAGACAGTCGGCATGGTACCGATCTGCCTTTAATTAAGATAAAAACAAGTTTTGGTTACACAAATTATTAAAATGCGAATCTTTGGACTAATATAAAAATCTGGCAAGCTACAAAAATTCTATCACAATACAAGTTAACAAATCTGACCATGCAAATTGACATTCAAAGATAGTTATTGTAATGTATACAATTCTACCACATTAGCATAAGTATAGATGCTTTCAGAGCATTTTTGTGACTTTTCTCACAATCTATAGGTCAATTTACCTTAAACTACATGTATTAAGAATTTGTTTTCTGAACACTAACACAGAACTCACAGATCATTTCAAAAATAAAAAGATAACCGAATCTGCTACAATCTGATTAAAACCCAATCTAAAATTTTACACTCGCATACTCGCTAATTTAGATCTGGCCTTTTCCCAACGAAGGTCACGTTCAGATGACCTTTCTCATCATAATATTCATGACGAAATTGTTATGATACGTAACTTGTTTACATCGCCTACGTCACGCAATTTGAAATGAGCCGCCCAACCTTGGTCTAAAAATAGAAATTACGAAATCAAAATGTGTTTAATAGTGTTTTCTTCTAGAGGAAAGCTAAGCATTGATTGGTCCACACAAAGTTCATCTCAACGTGACCTTCAACGGAGAAAGTAAAGAGCCTGTACGACAACGCTCTACAGGATATCTGTTTACGAAGAGTGAATCTGCTAACAATTACTTTTAATAATGAACCCTGGATTATTACAATACTGTCATGAAGTTACATGTTGAGCATATCTTAAACAGGTGAGCTTATAATTATGAATGTAAATAGTTTAATAATGTTTATTTGTGTGCATCAAATTAATCAAATCAGGTATTTGAAGGTGTGGTTACAATAATATATATTGAGATAAATAATATTCAATAAGAACATTTGAACACTTGAATAACACTAGTATTTGACTGTTTTTTTTCACTGAATAAAGGAAGTTCTAATCAATACTTCCTTCAGTTCATTTGTAATTGCTCAAAGTGGGACAGGAAATTTTTTATTGACAAGACTGGAATATTACTTTGAGCTAATGCAAAATTCAACTTATTGCATTTCAAATAAAGGCATCTTTTGAAAATGGATTATACAATAGACTGGATTGAAACCTTCACATGACCTCTATTAAACATATACTTTCAATCTTAAGCAAATCTCTAACCAATGTGAATGAACTGTATATGGCACTTGAAACCACACCTACAAGTACCTGCATGAGACTAGTTATCAATGTCAAATCATACACAGTGATACTATCTTAACTAGTGCAATATTAACAAATAACATTGTATATATCTACAATGGTTTTTCATGAATATACACAAGAGTGACAATAAGCTCAAACATTAAAACATGTCAGAGTTGTTCCTTATAACATACATTTACATAAAGACTTATAAAAACACTGATATTATATATTTATAGTATTAATTAGTAGTTGGCAAGGAATAGAAAGAAATCTCAAAAAGTAACAAAGACAGACATGAAAAAGATAATCAAGAATATAAGTAGCTCAGTTTCACTGAACTGCATATTGAGAATTCAAGTCTCACTTTTTTAATGAACTAGAACACAAGAAATTCAATGTGAACTATTCACAATGTTATCATTTACACAACAACTGGTTGAATGCCCTTAAATATGTTTGGTGTTTTGATAATGTATATACAATTTGCTTGAAGATTTCAATAAGTGTTCTGTGTAAATGCTGCTACCCATATACAATGAAAAATGCAATATATGTTTTAAAAGTCAATTTATTAAAATAACATTGAATAATGATATTCTAACAAATCAGCACAGTAGGACATCACATGGAGATACACACATTTTCCACATATTTCTGGATCACCCCTCATATATGTTTAGCTGTTTTGTGCAACCATTACTAAAGTAAGATTGATATTCTATATCAATCTACAAATATTGAAAGACATTTTATATCGAGAATGAATATAGCACTATAAACACTGCCACAAGATAGTCACATGATAGTCAATGTAGTCACATGACTGTCATGGTGATCACATGACTGTCAGTGTGATTACATGACTGTCTCAGTGGTCACATGACTGTCTCAGTGGTCACATGACTGTCTCAGTGGTCACATGACTATTAATACCGTCACATGACTATCAACACTAAGTTCTAAAATACTAAAATCCCAGATTCATATTGCTCATTTTTTCTTCTTTGGCTCGTCTTGTATGATATAACTGAAATATAAAACAATAAAGGTAAAACATTTTAGCAAAAATGTACATATAATATATACAATAACACACATTGCCATAACCAACTACCTAAAGCACAGGGCTAATGAAAATGGTCAATTATAATTACTTATTTCATATAGTTGAGCTTGTTGATAAGTTTTCCTTTTATATAGAGCTAATGTAAGACAATGAATAACAACCACATTGCAAATTAGGAGCCATTATCTTGTAAACATTAAAATTAGTAAATTATGACTTAATCTGATGAGACTTTTTAAAATAATTTTTTAGGCCACAACAAATTGATCATATGTTCTATGGATTCGCTCGCACCTTAATTTTGACGGTTTTTACAAAAAAAATATTTTTATTTCCTCGCTCGCTCATAAAAATTTGGTCAAACCACTATATAAAGCAAGTCAATAAAGACTTTTTTAAATTTTCTTCTTCGCTCGCTCGCCCCATTTTTTTTCCAGAAAAATCCGAGAACATATGATCAACTTGTTGTGGCCTTAAGGCTGACAGGATTAACCAGTTGATCTTTTTAACACTGCATGAGACAAAATTATCTACAATCACCCCAAGCATTATCAAAAAACAAGCAAGGAGAAATTTGGTTTAAAAATAATACTTACAGATCTCTTTTCTATGAATTTGGCCGTGAATTCATCGACATCAAGTTTTTCTGAAATTATTTAAGTAATAATACAGAGAAATGATTCAAAATATAATACAGAGTATGAATTAGGATGTGAAAATGGTTACCTAAACAGGTTAGTTTAGTAGCAAGCACTGTATCTTGTTTGTAGATTTTTGGTTGCACAAAAGGAATATTTGATTGCCCGAACTAAATAAAGTTGTCCTGGTCAACTGGACACCAACTTTTTTCATAGACTGAAAATACATCTAAGGTTATGTCCTATCATGTCCTATCTATACAGTCAAGATTGTCTATAGCAACCATGTTGAGAAGAATGAGATTATTGTCAATGTAGACAGGGGATCACTATTCACAGTCTGGTAGTCTATGACGAAATTGATTTAAGTCAATATACAGTCATTAAATGTATAGATTATCATAATTATTATCATATATTTGTAATAGTAACAGTAAATTTACAAGATAAACTAATATTTTTAAATATGTATTTTTATCTTCTTATTCCATTTTTAATTTCATAAAATTTTAAAACAATTGATAAATTATTAAAACATTAAATAAATATTATTTAAAATCCATCAGACAATTTCTAAGCTCTTAGGCCTAATAAAAAATAGGTTCTTGCTCAAGGAAACAATGAGGTAAGTTTTGTATGTGATTTGATCCAACATGGGGCTAGCTATCTAATGATTACAAGTCCAGGCTCATAAACCACTAGGCCACATCCATTCCTCTATAAAGCATGAGAGAGAGGTGTTACTACTATGTAAACCTCTAGATCATGCCCACTACAATGTAAAGCATTTTTCATACTGGGTTTAACATTGTTGTTAACTCAATTTAGGTCATATTATGGGAGTCCAGCGCATCTAATCTAGCTTTCATGGACCCTTGTATATAACTAATATTCATCTATTTCTCCACAGGGCCGACAACTTCTCCATATACTTTATTCATAGAGGAAAACTGACATTCTTCTCAAATTTTCATGGAAGGACTTTAACTGCCCTGTCTGGGATTTGAACTTGTACCACCTTTGGGACACTATATTCAAAATCCCAACATGCTACAAACTAACAGACCCTGGTCGTATATAAATCATTAAAGAGATATAACTTACTATCTAAGAAATCTTCAACAACTTTATCTGAATCTTCCTCTGCTTCTAGTATAGCAACTTTTAGATTACTTTGTATAACAGCTGGATGAAATTGATCCATTAATTGTAATTGTTTCTCTTGATTACCTTCAAACTCTGTACGTAATCTGTCAAATTCTTCATGCTACAATATATATGTATATGTGTTGTGTTATTAGCTTTCAGACCTTTTTTCCACAAATAACATGGGCCATTAATAGGCACGATTCCTCTTCTAAAATTTCTTCATGCTGTATCTCCCGTAATTTGCAGTTAACTTTAAACTTTTCTTCCTGTATGAAATTGCAATAAAATTTCTCCAACGTTCTATACAAAGTAAGACCCCTTTACAAATACTGAAAAATAATCTGGCATCGAAATTTCTGATATTATCAGGTACAAAACATTCTCAAATTTAAACAAGTTTTTAGATGTTACAAAACATGGAATGAAATAAAAAAAGTTGAAAAGTTGAAGTGTGATTCAAAGTTTTCTTCCATATACATGTTCAGCTGACTTAACAATTTAGAAAGATAATTCCTGATCATTGAAATCACCTTAAGGCAGGTGACCCACACAGTATCCATTCACACTTGGATGAAATGAAACAACTGAAGGTATATTTCTTGATTACGGAAATTAGCAGTGCCCCTACTGAAGTTGAAACCCGGGACCTCTCATTCCCAAAGTGTGTGTCCTACCACTAGACTACTGCTCATACACTTAGTCTAGTTAAGTGCATTATGGTATATTGACTAACAGATTAATTCTCCTAGATTTTTATTTTACCTTCTCTTGAAGATGACATTTCAGTTCTTCTATCACAGGTTTTTTGGTCAAATTTTCTTCTACAAACAAATAGAACATAATGTATTAGGTGTATGATAATACAGATATTATAAAAATTTGATCAAAGCTGCTTATTCATAGATTTTAACTTTAGTATCAGCTTTTTTTTAAAATATCAAAATTATTCAGAAAGTTTTGGAATCAAAATATTTTGTTTCTGATTATGACAATATTTTAGTAAAACTGACATAAAACTGTAAAAGATGGTTGCATAAAAAACCCCTATCCAATTAGTAATGGTATAGATGATTTTAGTGTGTCATTTGTGACTTTTTTTAAGTCATCTAAAAATCTATAGATCAGTGTGTCATGAAATATCAAAAAATCATTTTTAACACCTCAAAGACAATTATAAATAATTTCAAAATATCAAAGGCAATATTATCAAAAAAGCCAATTCGAAATAAATTTTCAAGCTTCAGCCTAGTGGGTGAAGGCAATGCAGGACTTTTTTTTCCTTATATAATAGGGGCCGTTCATAGGCGCCTTCCCCTCTTGAAATTTCTTTAAAATCATGCATTTTTCCCCAAATTTGGAGTTTAACTTGGATTTTTTGTTCCCCTATCTATGAAATTGCGATAACATTTCCCCAAATGTTTTATATAAAACAAGACACCAGGCCCCTTCCCCAAATACTGAAAAAAGCCCTGCAATGATTGCACGATGTAGAGAAAACAAATGAGACTTACTGGCTAAATCTGTACAACTCAATGATAATTTTTCCAAATTTTCAAAAAGTTGTTTCACTTCAGGTATTTGTTGTATAAGATCTAATATCTTCTCTTCTTCATTTAATATCTCTAACATTTCTGTACGTCTATAAATATTATGATATCAACATATAAAAACACAGGTACAATACATCATTCAATAATAACATAGAAGCTTTTCAAGACCCAGAGCTGTAATAACGAAATTCCAGACTTTTTCCTGTTCTCAAAAATGGGAACCAAGAAATTTCCCTCTCACATCACCTACAAGGGTACAGTAGCTCAAGATGACTAAAGTAAACATGGAAAGGACTGTCCTATAAAAAAAACTTTATTTTGAGTTTAATTATTATTTTCAACATAAAGAGCCAAGTCAATAACACCAAAATAAAAGTCATGTGGTTGCAACTTAAGTAGTATGGATTGATGTTTAAAAAAACTGTAATATTCAATAACTTACGATTTATCTTTGAGCTCAGGGAATGAAGAATTAATATTGATTTGATTCAAGTTTGGAATGTTAGACTCACAACTAGCTGATGTGACACTTTCTTGTACCTGGAATATTGTATATAATAGTTACTACATTATGTCAAGTATATCATACTTAAAAAGGATGGGAGAAGCAGGCGTGGCTGAATGGTTACAACCAATTTATTTATTTATTGGAGTTAACGCTGTGTCAACCCAATTTAGGTCATTTTACAGCGTCCAGGGCACCTAACCCAGCTTTCGTGGACCATTGTCTATAACCAGCACTCACCTACCCTTCTACAAGGCTGGAAACTTCTCCATATTATCTAATCAACGGAGGAAAAATCGACATCATTGTCAAATTTTCATGAAAGGGTATAACCTCCCAGGTGGGATTCGAACCTGCACCCCCTCGGGCATGAGATTCCAAATCCCGGCGTGCTACCAACTGCGCTATCGACCCGTTTTACAACCAAAGAGTGGTAATCATAAGATAGCCAGAGCCACCTTAGTTCAAATAACATCCAAAACCACCCATGTTGGTCCTTGAACAAGACACTTTATCCCACTAGCTCAGTAATAGGGGATCATACTCAGACTTGAAGTAATAAATTCAAATAGTAAGAGTAAGTTTAACGATTGAGCTTTAAATAAACTTACTAAAAAATTATATAAACAAACTTATATATGATGTTTCTTAATCATAATTATAGAGGACTGCAATCTGTCCTTTTCCCACTTCCATCCAAAAGTAATAAACAATAACCTTACAGCATAAATCAACAATAAAACATGCTATTAAATGCCATCTGCCTCTATTTTATTTTTTATATCACTCTCCTTTTCTAAATTTTAGAACAATCAGTTATTTTATACAATAATATCATAGTGTCTAGGTGTCTTGGATGGTATAGTCATGTTATGCTCTCTTCAGTGTGCACAAACAAAATTACCAGGACCTCATGCCCTAAAAAAAGTGGGCATCCAAGAAAGACATGGTCAAAGTGTGTAAAGGCTGATCTAAAAGCTTGCAACATTGTGGACACTGATATCCTGAACAGGGTTTTTCATGATCAAATGCCTGGTGATCAGGATTTGAACGATTGATTTTCAGTGAGGGATGGAGTCTTTTCCTAGAAGTGGAATGCTTTCAACCCTTAAGAAATTAATCAGTGGTGCTTTTCACAAAAATTCTTATGAAAAAATCTTCCTACGTCAGTTTCATATAATAACCATTTCGAAGTCAGATGGATAATAAGCATAACTATGATATGATATTCAAAAGGTATACACAATTCTACACAATTTGTATAATTGATAAGCCAAAAAAAATAGCATATCATTAATGTTTCTTGCTTTTGACCTACGAAATTTTTTTCATAAGAATTTTTGTGAAAAGCACCACAGCTGAATGAGTACCTAGAATACCTGTTATTATACAAACTGAATGTATTATAATGTTACATTACCTGACTTGGTGATGTAGATGTATTCACATCATTATTTGATGATGTATAATTTGGCATGGATGGATAAATACTGAATATATTTGTTGTTACAGGAAACATGCTAGGATAACCTCTGTTTGGTGTGACACTTTGACTGAAAAATACAACAAAACATGCTAGGATAACCTCTGTTTGGTGTGACACTTTGACTGAAATATACAACAAAACGTTCTTCATAGTACAGTACAGTAAAGTTCCACTATAAAGATCACCTTAGTTATTGGAAAATTAGGAAATTTTTGACAATATTTAAGTTCCAAATGTTCAATTTTGGAAATAAAAGGTGGTTATATTAAAATCAAGCCTTTAACAAGATTTTGTGACGTTCAGACGAAAAATATTCAACTTTCGATAGTGAAAATAGCAAACATATGCCTATTCAGCCACCCACCATTAGTGTTCATGAAATACATAAAATAAGTATTTGATAGGTGTAAAAACTACTTACTATGGAAGATGAGCAACAAGTGCAGGTGGGTTAGATTTAAATTCATCAATAACACATTGAATAGCTGTTTGTAAACTTGAATGCATAGAAAACTGAAATAGATATAAAAAAAGTGTGTATACAGTAAACATATAGTGAAAAAGTCAACATGATAATTATGTAATGTTGTAGTGTTCAACTACTAATGCGAGTTACATCCAACTCAGTTACATATATCTTGGTGTGTTATTGGACCAGTCTTTAAACTTTGACATGATGGTAGCTACAATTATTAAAAAAGTCAATGCTAGGCTTAAATTTTTACACAGAAAAAGTAAGTTTTTATCACTTTATGCTAAAAAGCTCTTGGTTATGTCTCTATTGCAATGCCATTTGGTTTATCCTTGCTCTGTCTGGTATTTCAGTATTTCACAGCATCTTAAGAACAGACTCCAAATTACTCAAAATAAAATTATTAGATTTGTTCTAAATTTAGATTGCAGACAGCACATATCTCAAGATCATTCTGTTGAGCTAAATTGGTTACCTGTAGAAAAAAGAGTAAATCAGATTGTTTTAAACAATGTTTTTAAAATATTTATTGATATATCTCCTCCTTATTTACATGAACATTTTATTCAGGCCAGTTCAGTTCATAATCATAATACTAGATTTAGTTCTGAATCTTGTTTTAAAATTCCATCTGTAAAAGGTTTTGGAAAGAAGTCATTTGTGTACAATGGCTGTTACCTGTGGAACCAGTTACCAACTGAAATAAAACATACCACCAATACTGAAACTTTTAAAAAACTAGTAAAAAACATTATTTTACCAAGTTGTAATAAATTCTGTGATATTTCATGACATTTTATTGCCTGTGATAATCTTAATTTTGATCTCTTATAGTCCCTTATTTTTACTTACTTTAGTATTTCAAATGTTTTATGATAATTGGAAGTAAATTTAGCGTGTGCATTGCTAGGACATGTATTCATTTATTTAAGGACCACAATGGAAACAAGGAAATTCATATTTCCTTTTTTGTGCTATCCTTAATAGATGAAAATATGTCCTAGTACAATGAATGTACTATAATACAGTATTATTTATATTCTTTTTTTTACTGTTTTAATCATTCTTGTGCTATGTATGTTATTTTCATGTATTGAATAAACTCTATCTATCTATCCCTTTAATCAGTTATCACTGTATACTTACTCATGACCATTGACATAATTGTTGATATTTCTTTACATGTTAAAAATAGAGCAAACAGAACATATAGACAATTTTGAGATACTTTTCATATAATTGAAAAAATGCTCAGATGAATACTGATTCAAGCTATGTCTTCAAAATATCACATAGTTGTGAACAAAATAAACACTTCATCACTAATGTTTAAGCAGCTTGAAAATATGTATTGAAAAAGAAAGTAACAGAGTAAAAATAATTAGAGAAATTGCAGTTTATAGTCTAAGTTTCATGCATATGCATGTTCAACAACTTTACAGCTATTATCCCTACTCATCACACAACTGGTACAGATCTATGTGTGAGTTGTTTTTAATCAGACTGGTTTATCTCCCCTAGATAAGTATCACATGCTTATTTTTGTATTGGGTTTTAACACAGTTGCAACACATTGTATAGGTCATATAACGGGGATCAGTCAACCTACTCACTGATCTTGGAAAGGCTAAATCTCTGGATTTAGCTGTCAACCAACTACTAAGCACATACTTTTGTCAGTGACTGACAACTGCCCTACATAATTAAGAATAATTGGTAGGAGGGAGAATGTCCGTAGAACTAATTTCATGACCAAGCTCCATGTAGAATGCTCCCCCATAAATTGAACCTACACCCCTCCATCAGTAGACTTGCATGCAACCAAACACATGATGAATGCAATGTCAAAGTTAAACTAAATATAACAAACTTACATTATTAATACTTGAACATCCTGATACTTTAGAGTTGATATCAACCCATGGATGTCTTACTGGGGGTTGTACTGTAATCACTGGTTTATCTTGTGGAAACTGTGGAGGCAAATTACTGTAAAAACAAAAGAATGGCATTGTTGTACATTCTTATCAAAATAAAATCAAATAAATGCTATACTAAATTTCTACTGCAGTAACTTAAGTGTCAAGCCATCATATCATTAAGCAGAAACTCATATTGCGTGATTAGCAAAAATGGTTGTAACTCAATATAACAAAAGAGTGAGTCATGACTGTTTTGCGCTTAACCCTGGATATGTCAAAGTGGACAGGTCAAGCAAAGGAATTCCACATTCCAGCCATTAGGTCATGACCTGCTTCTTAATCAGGTTTCTAGACCCGCTCCTGAACTATACAATGTACAGCAAGTTTCTTGTTGTACACAAAGTACTATAGGAAGTTATACTTATTCATTATAATTGTTTCATTTTTATCTATCTATTTCAACAGTTTCCTTTCTGTATACTGCATGTATAACTTAAATATAAACTAGTTGAGGTTTAAAACCAGAAGATTTTTATCTAATAGGAAGAAAACATTTTAGAAATCATCAAGAAATAAACTTTAACTTGAAAGACAACATTGATTTATGAACAGATCCTGTACACTAAAATACCTAAATTGAACTAAAGTATGTCCTTAGAACATAATATACAGTGAAATATCTTCATGCAAAGTTGCCAATCAATAGCAGAATTTTGTAGCATGGCTGTTGCATGGAGATGAATTATATTAGGAGGATATTTTCATAGGCAAAGCTTGAATGAGTTATTTCAAGGCAACTGTAGAGTGAGGCTTAGCAGTTTATTTTAAAATAATTAAATACAAAAAGATGTAAATAATGTAATTAATTACATAATTAAAGTCAATGAATTTCCAGCTGACATAACTTGAAGTCTGTATTCAACATCTCGGAGAGTTTCTACTACACTGAAATGGAAAAATACATTGTTATTAACAAAATTAGCTCCTTTTAAATAATAGTGGTCACATATTTGGTCAGTACCTGTACTAGTCCTACATATAACTTTATTATAAGACCCACCCAAACTCGTTTCACATTTGGACATTATTCCGTAACAGAAAATGTCCAAATGTGAAACGAGTTACGGCGGGTCTTATATGTATGACTTTACCGGTGTAGCAGTCTATTTTTTCCCCCGGCCAATCTTTCCCGGGGAAAGAAAGGCCCAGGCAAATCTTTCCCCGGGGAAAGATTGGCCCAGGCCTTTTTTTCCCCCGGGGAAAATTTGGCCCAGGCCTTTCCCCCCCCCCTGGGCAAATTTTTCCCCCCTAACATTTGTTTAGAATTTATATATAATATGATACAACATTATTTCTCTCGGCCAATCTTTCTCCCCTGGCTGTTTTTTCCCCTGTTGATGAAACTGTTGTTATTCTGCTATTTCAATAAACATCTCGGCTAATCTTTCCCCCCGGCTAATTTTTACCCTGCTGATGAAAGTGTTGTCATTATATGCTTTTACAATATACATCTCGGCCAATCTTTCCCCCCTGGCTAATTTTCCCCTGCTGATGAAACTGTTGTCTTTATATGCTTTTTCAATATACATCTCGGCCAATCTTTTCCCCCCTGGCTAATTTTTCCCCCGTTGTTGGAACTGTTGTCTTTATATGCTTTTTCAATATACATCTCGGCCAATCATTCCCCCCTGGCGAATTTTTCCCCCGCTTATCAAACTGTTGTCATTATATGCTATGTATGCCAAGATATACAATAAAATAGCATTTAAACAACAGTTTTATCAGCAGGGGAAAAATTAGCCAGGGGGGAAAGATTGGCCGAGATATACAATTAAGAAGCATTTAAACAACAGTTTCATCAGTGGGGGAAAAATTAGCCAGGGGGGAAAGATTGGCCGAGATGTACAATAAAATAGCATAGAAACAACAGTTTCATCAGGGGGGGGGGGGAAATTAGCCAGGGGAGTTACAACAGTTTCATTAACAGGGTGAAAATACGCCAGAGGGGGAAAGATTGGCCGAGATGTACAATGAAATAGCATTGAAACAACAGAAAGTTTGGCCGAGATGTACAAAAAAAAAAGCCAAGAAACAACAGTTTATTAGTGGGGGAAAGATTGGCCGAGATGTACAATGAAATAGCATAATAACATTGGTTCCAACAATGGGGGAAAAATTAGCCAGGGGGGAAAGATTGGCCGAGATATACAATAAAAAGCATCGTAATAACAGTTTCATCAAGGGGGGAAAAATTTGCCCAGGGGGGGAAATTGCCTAGGCCTTTTTTTCCCCGGGGAAAGATTTGCCCAGGCCTTTTTTCCCCGGGGAAAGATTGGGCAGGGGGGAAAAATTGGCCTGTTACACCGGTACTTAAAGTTAGGATGGTTAATCTTCTTTATTAGGCTATATTTAGATTAAAGGCATATGGCATGGTTTGGTTTGTAGTCAAATGATCTTTAAACAACTAAACGGTGAAACTTTTAATAACAGGATATCAGTGAATAGTCATCAGCATGGTTAAAATACCTCGAAAAATAGACTATTTTGCAATCCAAAAAAGATGTTCTGAAAAATATCATCATCATGTTGGTTTTATCATTATTAGTCAGTTAGTGTTAAGCAATTCAAATGACATGACAGTCCTGTGATGTAGTGGGTAGCATGATGGACTACTAATATATCACATTATATAATTGTCAAATCTAGAAAAATGCTCCGATAGATAGTCTTTATAGTCACGAATTTATGAAAATAGAAAATATGAGTCATACTCATAGTCGTAAACAACACATTGTGTACTTACTTTAAACTCCCTCGACGTAAAGACTCTATCTGTTTTGATCTCTGAATTTGTAAATCTGTCGCTCCCGGAAGTTTCCCTTTCTTTCCACCTTGTCCAAACCAAGGCATCTTTGATTTCACCGGAGACAAAATAAAACGAAACTGTGTGTAAATGAGTAATATTTACATTTGATGGGCCGCTTAAATCATCATTAATTAAATAATAATGTTTACTATGCGACGTGGTACAATACAATCTGCGGTGTAATATAAAATGCTTCTTCCTTGATCAGAACACTGCCTTTTGGCAAGTATGCAGCCTATATTTACAAAGGTCTGTACTTTCATCAGGATTTATATGTAATTGAATGCTGACATGAGCTTAACCAAAGACAGGTGGTATTCATTAATTATAATATAATGTCTAGTACTAAAAAAGGGAAGGTGTCTATAGATGCTTTGAACATTCAATATCACACAGTTTTATTTGATTTAAAATTTCAAATTTTTTATTACAGTATAGTGGCCATATATTAGATAAAACATAACCCAAGACTATAGTAAACTTATGATATTATTCATCGATACATATAGAGACCAAGGGTAGATTTAATACATCTACAATTTAACAAATTTGACTGCGGGGCAATGACAGGGATTTGTAACGAAGTGCTTTTTTGAATTTTCACGGTCGTCACTGTCTACAACTGGCTGAAGCAGGCTGTACAAACTATTCCAGAGTTTAAATATTTGATTTAATATGTTTTTGTACTCAGGGCGGATCCAGGATTTTTTTCTATGGGGGTCCGAACTTTTTCTATGGGGGTCCAAACTTTCTTACCGCAACCACATTATACACACAAATATTGCATGATAAGACAAATATGACTTCAAAGCAGCCACTCTTATACTCATAGCAACCATCAACATGTCCTTAGCAACCACCCCTTGGTCCATAGCAACCACTCTTACACCTTGTGCCAATCGCCTTAAGGCCAAAAGTATCCACTACACTGTCCATAGCAACCGATTTGAGTTCCATAGCAACCGTAATTGCACCTTTAAAATCCATTTAAATATCAATTGAATAACTCTCGCGGCCATAAACTTTATCTCAGTGTCTATTTTGATCATCTTCGGATCAACTTTCAAACTTGGGTCATTTTTGTTTGTAAAAAGCAGGGGCCATAAATCGGGTGTCAAAAATTGTAGACCCTAAATTCTGTAATTTTCTTTATTAGCTCACCTGAGCTAGCTCAGGGTGAACTTTTAGGATCGTTGGACGTCCGGCGTCCATCGTTTGTCGCCCGTCTGACTACTGTTTGCGAACAATATAGTAGACTTGGAAAGTATTTTTTTATATATACACGATGTAGGGCTGCTAAACATCGCAACGCTACTAAACGTCTCAACCTTGACACTAAACGTCGCAACCTTGACACTAAACGTCGTAACGCTACAAAACGTCGCAACCTTTAGTTTAGTAGTAGTAAGGTGTAAGCCACGGAAGTCAAGATGAAATAGCTTTACTACAGTTATAAGGCACGATTATAAGGCTAATGAAAATAGCTGGGCAAAATCCGAGTAGTCCATCTAATCGGACCTACTTATTTGCATTCGGAACACCTCATGAATGAATAATCTAGCCTAAGGAATGATTGTTGGGGGTCTATCCTGGCGACAAGGGTTTTTACTACCTACGCGAGGAGAAGCGCAGGCGAAGCATGTAACGACCATGAAAAAAGTTCTTATAGTATATGTACACACAGATCTTTGTCAAAACATTTTCTATGTTATATTGTTTATTCGGTGCCGGGACAAAACGGACCATGAGACGAAACGGACCATGCCAAAACGGACCAAAGTAGGGACGAAACGGACCATATTTGTGGGACAAAACGGACCATAGTCGGGACAAAACGGACCATAGTCGGGACAAAACGGACCATAAGAAAAAATAGATTAATTACTAGAAAATAAATATATTGATTTAATGAAATAAAAGTTGAAGTAGTAAAGAGTAAAAAAATGATATTTTTTCATAACAAAACACAACATATCTTTATTTCACCCTTGCAAACAATTACAACAATAATAACTATTGAGTAATTGTGTTATTTTTTGTTGTTGTTTTTTCATGGAAAACTTCTTATCTTAAATAACACCAAACTAATGACAATTATTGACTAGATCTAATATTAATTGAAATTAATCTAATATTATTGTGATTTAACTTTGATTGATCAACATTATTCCATATCTTTGTATTGTAATGTATTTTTTCAATACCTATGTCTTTTACTATTTACTATGTATAATGTGTCCAACCCGAATCTTTTTTATACATATAGTTATGAGCACATTTGTCACAATATGTATATTTTTTCAACCATGCTATGTCATAATGATGTTTTGTCTCAACCATGGGACACATATACTAGTTGGACACATCCAACTATCACGTACGATAAAAATGTAAACGTTGTCGATGATGCTGCTACAGTTCGTACACAAAGTAAATTATTAAACAAATGTGAAAATACAGCAAGCACCTCAAATACAAAAAATCTTGATAGTAACATTGTTAGTAAGGATATAAATTTTCTCACACTAAATGTATGCGGCTTAAAATCCAAGACTATATGTCCGGAATTTTTACAATTTTTAGACCAATTTAGTATTATTGGCTTACAAGAAACCAAACTTGATGATATAGACTCGCTAATATTGGACAATTTTGAATTACACTGTAACAATAGGAGATCAGTTGCGGTAAATGCGCGAAAGTCGGGCGGGATAGGACTTTTAATTAATAAATCTATATCGAAATATGTAACAATTTTGAATTCGGACAGTAAGCTTGCTATTTGGTTTACGCTATCAATGCAAATTACGAAAACGGAAAGCAACGTGTTATGTGCAGTACTATATATACCGCCAGAAAATTCTAATTACGCTGTAGAGGACCCATTTGCTGATATTCAAGCGTTCCTTAATTCAGTCTCGGACAAATTTTCACATCTGTGCCTTTTTGGCGACTTAAATAGTAGAACGGGTTGTTTACTAGATTTTATACATGCTGATAAAGATTTCCTTAGCAACCAAAATATGACGGATATTTACGACGAATATGAACGTGAAATGTCGAAGTTCGAAGTTGCTCCAAATATTTCATTAAATCGAAATAACAACGATAAATCAACAAATAACTACGGACATAGATTAATCGATTTTTTAAAAATGAATAACTTGTATATATACTGAACGGACGTGTCAAGGGAGATAAATGCGGAAACACTACGTGTAAGGGTGTAAGTAATATAGATTACTTTATTTGTTCCTCGAATCTATTTAAATACATAGAATCGTTAAATGTCTATGAATTCAACGATTTATTATCTGATGTACATAATCCTGTTACACTTAAATTCAATTTTATGAATCCAGTAATAGAGTATGAAAATCAAAAGCGAGTGCCTAAAGTAAAATTATGGGATAAAACTAAAACCAATGATTTTGTCAATAATATTGACCATGAGGTTATTGAAACTATTTATAACTCATTAAGTTCACTTGAACAAAATGGCCATTTCAATCAAGAAACAGCTAATGCTAGTGTCAGCATGATATCAGAATTATTTTTAAATGCGTCAAAACAGACATTTGGAACTTATCATAACAATAATAACAATGAAAACTGTAATATTAATATAAAAGAAAACAAATTGCCAACGTGGTTTGGAAGTCAATGCACGAAAGCTAGACGTAATTTTCACAGAGCAAGATATTTGTACAAAATCAGGAAAACTGATATAAATAAGGAACATTTAAAGCAAACAAGTAAGATCTACAAACGAACATTAAATAAGTATAACAATAAAAGTAAATCGAAGACAATTAAACAATTAAGAAACCTAAAACATGGCGATCCGAGTAAATATTGGAAAATATTACGCGGAAATAACTCAAAACAATGTGACGCAAATTTAGATGACCTTTACACATTTTTTAGAGACGTTAATGATACCTGTATTGAAACAGATACGGATACAATGCCTATCCATACTGATTCTTCTAATGAACATATTAACAGCAATATAACTGAAAGGGAAATTGAATTAGCAGTAAAATCATTAAATAATAACAAAGCCTCTGGCTATGATAATATTGTAAACGAACATATAAAAAGTACATACTGTCTAATGAAACATGTATATGTAAAATTGTTCAACTTAGTATTTGATACCGGTATCATACCAGAATCATGGACAATAGGAATCATTAACCCAATATACAAAAATAAGGGCGATCCGGCACAACCAGAGAATTATAGGCCTATAACCTTACTAAGTTGCCTTGGGAAACTGTTTACATGTATAATTAATAAACGATTAACAAATTATATAGAATCAAATGATTTAATTAAAAACACTCAGGCGGGTTTCAGGAAGGGATATTCAACAACAGACAATATGTTTATTTTACAGCATCTGATCCAATATTTAAATAATGGTAGGAAAAAACTTTATTGTGCTTTCATAGATCTTAAACAAGCGTTTGACACTGTTTGGAGAAATGGCCTGTGGCAAAAATTATTACATTACGATATTAATGGCAAATGTTTAAATGTTATTAAAAGTATATACCAAAATATTAAGTCATGTGTATCCGTTAACTCCGAACTCTCTAACTTTTTTCACTCAAACATAGGGGTCTGACAAGGCGAAAACCTGTCCCCATTGTTATTCTCATTATATCTAAACGATTTAGAAGAGTTCTTTAATCAACATAACTTTACCGATACAATAAACATACCAGACCACAGATACGATACCGAATTAACTAACTATCTTAAATTATTCATTTTACTATATGCAGACGATACAGTAATTTTATCAGACTCGGGGTCGGGCCTCCAGTCTGCGTTAGATATATACTCAAAATACTGTGATATATGGAAGCTAACCGTCAATGTTTCAAAATCGAAAATAGTTATCTTTTCCAAAGCCAGACTTAATAATTGTCGATTCATTTTCAACCACGAATACTTAGATATTGTGAGCGAATACAAATATTTAGGCATTTACTTTAGCAAAAATGGTTCCTTCACCTTTTGTAAAAAACAAACTGCAAATCAAGCTACTAGAGCTATGTACAGTTTATTACGTAATGCAAATC
Organism: Mactra quadrangularis; assembly: GCA_025267735.1. Classification (NCBI taxonomy): domain Eukaryota; kingdom Metazoa; phylum Mollusca; class Bivalvia; order Venerida; family Mactridae; genus Mactra; species Mactra quadrangularis. The sequence goes on along the minus strand of CM046308.1, from coordinate 33,710,113 downwards.
GATTGGGATTACCTGTTGATTTACAAATTGATTTGTTTAACAAAACAGTAAAACCTATACTTCTATATGGAGCTGAAATCTGGGGATTCAGTAACAACAAGGTAATTGAAACTATCCACTTAAAGTTTTTAAAATATGTATTAAAATTAAAGAGATCTACTCCTAATTGTATCGTTTATGGAGAAACTGGTGAAACCCCTTTGGGATTGGACATTGAAGTAAAATTTATCTCTTTTTGGACTAAATTGATATCAAATCAAAATTCTGTCCCTTCAAAGTTATCCTCCATTATTTATAGTATTATGTATAAATTATTCCTTAATTTAAATGTATCTACACAAAAAAAGAATTTTCCTTGGATTTACAAGGTAAAAGCCATCATCAATAAATGTGGTTTCCCAGACATATGGAATACCCAGTCTGTGACTAACGACAAATGGTTAAAACTAGCTATAAAACAAAAACTGAGGGATTTGTTTATTAATGAATGGTTTTCAAGTATTGAAAACTCTAATAGTTGCCAGTTTTACAAAGTAATTAAAACATCTTTTGGTTTTGAAAAATATCTGAACAAAATACCCAAAACTCTTCTACCTTACATCATCAAATTTAGAACACGCAACCATAAACTACCCATTGAAACAGGCAGTTGGCACGGTTTGCCTTATAACCAACGTTTATGTAGTACCTGCAATATACTTGGTGATGAATATCACTATCTCTTTGAGTGTAATTTATTTGTAAACGATAGAAAACTACTTCTGAAACCGTATTTCATTAGACGTCCAAATACGTACAAATTATATCAATTATTCAATAATTCATTAACCCAACAGTTTAACAATGTGTGTAAACTCCTTAAGATAATTTTATCATCTTTATGATAAAGAACTGCTTATATGTATAACATTCTTAGTTTTGGCTAATAATATTTACTAATTGTATAACATAATTTTTATGTACCATTATATCATTATGACTCTCCGGTGCCCTTAAGAGGACACCAATACATATATATAAATACATAACTTATTGAATTAGTTCCTGATTGCTACCCTAATATTCTCGTGCCCCGAGGTTATCAAGATTCTCGATCTAGTAACGAGAGTCTGGATAGTCTCTGGGAACGAGAATGGTACCCTATTTGGTTTCATTTATTTATACTTTATAATTATGTAACATTGTTGATTTATACCTGTACTTCTATACTTACCATGTGCCTCGTAAAATGTTTATATCTATTTATGTACCTCATTTATTCATGTCTATGTGAAATGAGAGAATAAAAGAATTTGTATTGTATTGTATTGTAAACAATATTTTTTGTTAGTATATTTCATTGTTTTTTTCCAATAACATCAAACTTATGACAATTATTGACTTCAAAGTGATATCCTTACATTTGATAATTAATGATACCCAATTGAATAAGATTGTTTGTTTGTTTCTTTCATTGACAAATTAATCTTTAATTAACACCAAACCGATGATAATTATCAGTATTGTCATTATCGTTCCCAGCAGCTATAAGAATTTTAAAAACTATCTATAATCATGACAACCTCTGGATACGAGAATGATCTGTGTAACAGTGCGTATTAGTAGTTATAATTTATCTGGAACAAGTTTGTCATCATATAATCATTTTTCAGAGTTATATGTGGCGTGCAGTACATAGGAAGGAACCTGTGCTGGACTATATAAAAGCAACTTCAAATTAAATCGCTCTGATCTAATAGCTAATTAGCTCAAGGAAACGCCGATGAGGACACAGAATAGCTATCTGGAACAAGTTTGTCATCATATAATCATTTCCCAGAGTTATATGTGGCGTGCAGTACATAGGAAAGAACCTGTGCTGGACAATATAAAAGCAACTTCTTCAACTTAAATCACTCTGATGTATTAGCTAAGTAGCTCAAGGAAACAGCACAGAATAGCTTAAAAACAACGCACAAACAACACGCAAACTGTTAATCACAATTGAGGCTATTTTAATTGCTATTTACACTCAATTTAATTACACTAAGACATAAACTATATATATGATGTTATTAATCACACACATAATAATTTATAATAATAATGGTTATATTTTTTCTTATGGTCCGTTTTGTCCCGACAATGGTCCGTTTTGTCCCGAGGAGGACACAGTATAGCTTAAAAACAACGCACGTCCGTTTTGTCCCTAACTCGTTTATTCGTGGATTTGTTTACTTCAACTCCGGTCAAAGCATTTTGTTTGGGAATGTGACGAAAAGGTAGTTCCAAGATGGCGTCTCAATATGTCCGAGGTTATTCGTAGCGAATGGCCGAGGAGTTCCGGATGACTTATTTGAAGGGAAATATCTGACTAATGTCACTTACAATATACTGAGGGTCTACAGTCACGTGATCTATAAAAACAACTATTAAAGTATAGTTCGAACAAAAAAAAACCAAAACACTGTTTATGATAACAATACAATGAACGAGGGATGCCCAGGATGTCTTTAAAATAAACAACTGTGATATGTTTTACTTGTGTCTTAGTTGTTGGTGTAATGAAAAGCGTTCTACCTTAACAAGCATGATTTACCAAGTGGAGGTGGTTTATCAACCATGCTAATTTTGTTAAAATGAATTACACAAATTCTATTTTCATTACTGCCTACCCCTGAAATGAATGGTCTCATTTTTAATGTTTACCAAAACACGTTTTGTTTTTTTGTACGCACTATACACAAATTTGTTTTCACCGATTTCTTTCCAGACAAAAAAAATGTGAAATCACAAAGCGCATAAAATAACTGCATGTTAAACTTTTTCTTCTCGAAAAATCACAATCGGTCCTGTACGGTTTGATCGTTAGTGAGATATAAATTGCACAAATATTGAATCAAGCGATAAACTAGTCATGCGCAAATATATTGTGCCGTGAAATTAGAGAAAACAAATACAACTGTCATTCTAATACTTGTATAGGCATTTTGGAACTATGGAACGTTGTAATTAATTATATGCACTTAATTTATCTTTCTTATCTTGATTTCTAAAGCACAATGTACTCGTATAAAGGAAGAATTCCCATAACGTGGATCTCAGTTAGAAACTATACTAAAACCAAGATAACCGTATTATTTGAAAAAAGGAAACATAATTTAACATCGAATTCACTATACTCACAATATATTTTTGTTTTATTCAACATGAAAGCATATCGCCAGTACGTATGGGAGGTCACAGATTTACAATTGTGCTCATATGGAACATATAAAGAATCCAAATTCATTTTATCTATCAGTTATTCATAGTAAGAGATAATATTTCATTATACCAGTTATTCGTTATGAAAAAGAATTTCGTTTCTGCACCACATGAACTAAATTAGGGTTGAATGTCAAAGTTTTGAATCAAGTAGTTAAATGTTCTAGCAACTGTGATTTTTTCCTTTTTTTAACGTCGCATTCAACACATATTTAGGTTATATACACGGCGGCCAGCTCTCCCTACTATATGTTTCCTGAACATTTTTTTCTATTACCAGTACTAACTTACCCTACCACGAGGCCGACAACTCATGTATAGGGTATGACCTGCCGCGACCGGGTTTCGAACCCGCGATCTCCGGATTCGAAGTCAGACATGCTAACCACTACGCCACGGCCGCGGCTAACTGTGACTCAATACGTCATGTATTATCAAAAGTAATGATAAAATTGGTGTTTAGTTTAAAAGATAATACTAAGTTCAATGTACATGTTTACAAACTATGACTTCCTTTCCATTATAGCACCGATGTAATGATACCATATTAAAACGCTTATATTAGAAAATGAAATTTGGAAGTCGTGTTTCAAAATCTGTATTTTCATAAGTGGTAATAAAATGTGTCCATTCCTATTTCTAGACCGAATTTATCTTGACTATATTTTAGAATGCTTGTTAAACTAACTTTTATTATAAGAATATCTAACAAGTGTGTATAGTTCGTTGTGCAAAGCATATAAAATCTATGTGTTTGATGATATCCAAGTTCTACCTAAAATGTTCCTTATGATTTCTAAATTCTTATTAGAATATATGTCTATTCTGTTTAATGTTCAGTATAAATGATTATTAAGTCTTAAGTAAAACATTATTCCAGTTAGATTTGTCTGTTTGCACCTATAATTTTACCAAAGATCAACTTATCCGGTATGGCACAACTTACCCCGTAGGGTGGATCAACTTACCCCACATGTGGGGTAAGTTGAGTCATTTGACTTACGTTTTTAAACGTTAATGGTGACTAACTGTGAGGTGATAATGTAACAAAATGTTCTTTTATAGGTAGCCAAAAGATCAAATTTTATGTTCAGAGTAAGTAGCTACCATTGCGAGTCCACTGGACAAAAAATCAAAATTTGGCTCAACTTACCCCTCCTTCCCCTACGTAACTTGTTTTCGTACCCCAAATAAACTTGGGTCGACATAGTTTGGGGACGAATGAAGATGTATACAAAGATTCGTCCCCTAACATTTTCGTACCCCAAATGAACTTGGGTCGAAATGTTTTTATTTTCGTACCCAAAAACCCTGGGTCGAAATAGTTTGGGGACGAATGAAGATGTAAACAAAGATTCGTCCCCTAACATTTTCGTACCCCAAATAAACTTGGGTCGAAATAATTTGGGGACGAATGAAGATGTATACAGATTCGTCCCCTAACATTTTCGTACCCCAAGTGAACTTTGGTCGAAATGGTTTGGGGACGAATCCGAAGATTCGTTCCCAAATATTTTCGTACCCTAAAAACTTGGGTCGAAATAGTTTGGGGACGAATGAAGATGTAAACAAAAACTCATCCCCTAACATTGTCGTACCCCAAATGAACTTGGGTCGAAATGGTTTGGGGACGAATCCGAAGATTCGTCCCCTAATATTTTCGTACCCAAAAAACCATGGTCGAAATAGTTTGGGGACGAATGAAGATGTAAACAAAGATTCGTCCCCTAATACTTTCGTACCCCAAAAAAACTTAGGTCGAAATGGTTTGGGGACAAATCCGAAGATTCGTCCCCGAATATTTTCGTACCCAACAAACCTGGGTCGAAATAGTTTGGGGACGAATGAAGATGTAAACAAAGATTCGTCACCTAACATTTTCGTACCCCAAATAAACTTGGGTCGAAATAGTTTGGGGAGGAATGAAGATGTATACAAAGATTCTTCCCCTAACATTTTCGTAGCCCAAATGAACTTGGGTCGAAATGGTTTGGGGACGAATCCGAAGATTCGTCCCCTAATATTTTCGTACCAAAAAAACCTGGGTCGAAATAGTTTGGGGACGAATGAAGATGTGTAAACAGATTCGTCCCCTAACATTTTCGTACCCCAAATAAACTTGGGTCGAAATAGTTTGGGAACGAATAAAGATGTATACAAAGATTCGTCCCCTAACATTTTCGTAGCCCAAATGAACTTGGGTCGAAATGTTTTGGGGACGAATCCGAAGATTCGTCCCCTAATATTTTCGTACCCCAAATAAACTTGGGTCGAAATAATTTGGGGACGAATGGAGATGTATACAGCTTCGTCCCCTAACATTTTCGTACCCCAAATGAACTTGGGTCGAAATGGTTTGGGGACGAATAAAGATGTATACAAAGATTCGTCCCCTAACATTTTCGTAGCCCAAATGAACTTGGGTCGAAATGTTTTGGGGACGAATCCGAAGATTCGTCCCCTAATATTTTCGTACCCCAAATAAACTTGGGTCGAAATAATTTGGGGACGAATGGAGATGTATACAGATTCGTCCCCTAACATTTTCGTACCCCAAATGAACTTGGGTCGAAATGGTTTGGGGACGAATCCGAAGATTCGTCCCCTAATATTTTCGTACCCCAAATAAAATTGGGTCGAAATGGTTTGGGGTCCCCTGATATTTTCGTACCCCAAATAAACTTCGGTCGAAATAATTTGGGGACGAATGAAGATGTATACAAATTCGTCCCCTAACATTTTCGTACCCCAAATGAACTTGGGTCGAAATGGTTTGAGGACGAATCCGAAGATTCGTCCCCTAATATTTTCGAATCCCAAATAAACTTATGTCGAAATAATTTGGGGACGAATGAACATGTATACAGATTCGTCCCCTAACATTTTCGTACCCCAAATAAACTTGGGGTCGAAATAGTTTTGGGACGAATGAAGATGTATACAGATTCGTCCCCTAACATTTTCGTAGCCCAAATGAACTTGGGTCGAAATGGTTTGGGGACGAATCTTCGGATTCGTCCCCTTATATTTTCGTACCCCAAATAAACTTGGGTCGAAATAATTTGGGGACGAATGAAGATGTATACAGATTCGTCCCCTAACATTTTCGTACCCCAAGTGAACTTTGGTCGAAATGGTTTGGGGACGAATCCGAAGATTCGTTCCCAAATATTTTCGTACCCTAAAAACTTGGGTCGAAATAGTTTGGGGACGAATGAAGATGTAAACAAAAACTCATCCCCTAACATTGTCGTACCCCAAATGAACTTGGGTCGAAATGGTTTGGGGACGAATCCGAAGATTCGTCCCCTAATATTTTCGTACCCAAAAAACCATGGTCGAAATAGTTTGGGGACGAATGAAGATGTAAACAAAGATCCGTCCCCTAATACTTTCGTACCCCAAAAAAACTTAGGTCGAAATGGTTTGGGGACAAATCCGAAGATTCGTCCCCGAATATTTTCGTACCCAACAAACCTGGGTCGAAATAGTTTGGGGACGAATGAAGATGTAAACAAAGATTCGTCACCTAACATTTTCGTACCCCAAATAAACTTGGGTCGAAATAGTTTGGGGAGGAATGAAGATGTATACAAAGATTCTTCCCCTAACATTTTCGTAGCCCAAATGAACTTGGGTCGAAATGGTTTGGGGACGAATCCGAAGATTCGTCCCCTAATATTTTCGTACCAAAAAAACCTGGGTCGAAATAGTTTGGGGACGAATGAAGATGTGTAAACAGATTCGTCCCCTAACATTTTCGTACCCCAAATAAACTTGGGTCGAAATAGTTTGGGAACGAATAAAGATGTATACAAAGATTCGTCCCCTAACATTTTCGTAGCCCAAATGAACTTGGGTCGAAATGTTTTGGGGACGAATCCGAAGATTCGTCCCCTAATATTTTCGTACCCCAAATAAACTTGGGTCGAAATAATTTGGGGACGAATGAAGATGTATACAAATTCGTCCCCTAACATTTTCGTACCCCAAATGAACTTGGGTCGAAATGGTTTGAGGACGAATAAAGATGTATACAAAGATTCGTCCCCTAACATTTTCGTAGCCCAAATGAACTTGGGTCGAAATGTTTTGGGGACGAATCCGAAGATTCGTCCCCTAACATTTTCGTACCCCAAATAAACTTGGGTCGAAATAATTTGGGGACGAATGGAGATGTATACAGATTCGTCCCCTAACATTTTCGTACCCCAAATGAACTTGGGTCGAAATGGTTTGGGGACGAATCCGAAGATTCGTCCCCTAATATTTTCGTACCCCAAATGAACTTGGGTCGAAATGGTTTGAGGACGAATCCGAAGATTCGTCCCCTAATATTTTCGAATCCCAAATAAACTTATGTCGAAATAATTTGGGGACGAATGAACATGTATACAGATTCGTCCCCTAACATTTTCGTACCCCAAATAAACTTGGGGTCGAAATAGTTTTGGGACGAATGAAGATGTATACAGATTCGTCCCCTAACATTTTCGTAGCCCAAATGAACTTGGGTCGAAATGGTTTGGGGACGAATCTTCGGATTCGTCCCCTAATATTTTCGTACCCCAAATAAACTTAGGTCGAAATAATTTGGGGACGAATGAAGATGTATACAGATTCGTCCCCTAACATATTCGTACCCCAAAAAAACTTAGGTCGAAATAGTTTGGGGACGAATGAAGATGTATACAGATTCGTCCCCCTAACATTTTCGTCCCCCAAATGAACTTGGGTCGAAATGGTTTGGGGACCAATCCGAAGATTCGTCCCCTAATATTTTCGTACCCAAAATAAACTTGGGTCGAAATAGTTTGGGGACGGATGAAGATGTATACAGATTCGTCCCCTAAATAAACTTGGGTCGAAATGGTTTGGGGACGGATGAAGATGTATACAGATTCGTCCCCTAAATAAACTTGGGTCGAAATGGTTTGGGGACGAATGAAGATGTAAACAAAGATCCGTCCCCTAATACTTTCGTACCCCAAAAAAACTTAGGTCGAAATGGTTTGGGGACAAATCCGAAGATTCGTCCCCGAATATTTTCGTACCCAACAAACCTGGGTCGAAATAGTTTGGGGACGAATGAAGATGTAAACAAAGATTCGTCACCTAACATTTTCGTACCCCAAATAAACTTGGGTCGAAATAGTTTGGGGAGGAATGAAGATGTATACAAAGATTCTTCCCCTAACATTTTCGTAGCCCAAATGAACTTGGGTCGAAATGGTTTGGGGACGAATCCGAAGATTCGTCCCCTAATATTTTCGTACCAAAAAAACCTGGGTCGAAATAGTTTGGGGACGAATGAAGATGTGTAAACAGATTCGTCCCCTAACATTTTCGTACCCCAAATAAACTTGGGTCGAAATAGTTTGGGAACGAATAAAGATGTATACAAAGATTCGTCCCCTAACATTTTCGTAGCCCAAATGAACTTGGGTCGAAATGTTTTGGGGACGAATCCGAAGATTCGTCCCCTAATATTTTCGTACCCCAAATAAACTTGGGTCGAAATAATTTGGGGACGAATGGAGATGTATACAGCTTCGTCCCCTAACATTTTCGTACCCCAAATGAACTTGGGTCGAAATGGTTTGGGGACGAATAAAGATGTATACAAAGATTCGTCCCCTAACATTTTCGTAGCCCAAATGAACTTGGGTCGAAATGTTTTGGGGACGAATCCGAAGATTCGTCCCCTAACATTTTCGTACCCCAAATAAACTTGGGTCGAAATAATTTGGGGACGAATGGAGATGTATACAGATTCGTCCCCTAACATTTTCGTACCCCAAATGAACTTGGGTCGAAATGGTTTGGGGACGAATCCGAAGATTCGTCCCCTAATATTTTCGTACCCCAAATGAACTTGGGTCGAAATGGTTTGAGGACGAATCCGAAGATTCGTCCCCTAATATTTTCGAATCCCAAATAAACTTATGTCGAAATAATTTGGGGACGAATGAACATGTATACAGATTCGTCCCCTAACATTTTCGTACCCCAAATAAACTTGGGGTCGAAATAGTTTTGGGACGAATGAAGATGTATACAGATTCGTCCCCTAACATTTTCGTAGCCCAAATGAACTTGGGTCGAAATGGTTTGGGGACGAATCTTCGGATTCGTCCCCTAATATTTTCGTACCCCAAATAAACTTAGGTCGAAATAATTTGGGGACGAATGAAGATGTATACAGATTCGTCCCCTAACATATTCGTACCCCAAAAAAACTTAGGTCGAAATAGTTTGGGGACGAATGAAGATGTATACAGATTCGTCCCCCTAACATTTTCGTCCCCCAAATGAACTTGGGTCGAAATGGTTTGGGGACCAATCCGAAGATTCGTCCCCTAATATTTTCGTACCCAAAATAAACTTGGGTCGAAATAGTTTGGGGACGGATGAAGATGTATACAGATTCGTCCCCTAAATAAACTTGGGTCGAAATGGTTTGGGGACGGATGAAGATGTATACAGATTCGTCCCCTAAATAAACTTGGGTCGAAATGGTTTGGGGACGAATGAAGATGTACACAGATTCGTCCCCTAACATTTTCGTACCCCAAATGAACTTGGGTCGAAATGGTTTGGGGACGAATCCGAAGATTCGTCCCCTAATATTTTCGTACCCCAAATGAACTTGGGTCGAAATGGTTTGAGGACGAATCCGAAGATTCGTCCCCTAATATTTTCGAATCCCAAATAAACTTATGTCGAAATAATTTGGGGACGAATGAACATGTATACAGATTCGTCCCCTAACATTTTCGTACCCCAAATAAACTTGGGGTCGAAATAGTTTTGGGACGAATGAAGATGTATACAGATTCGTCCCCTAACATTTTCGTAGCCCAAATGAACTTGGGTCGAAATGGTTTGGGGACGAATCTTCGGATTCGTCCCCTAATATTTTCGTACCCCAAATAAACTTAGGTCGAAATAATTTGGGGACGAATGAAGATGTATACAGATTCGTCCCCTAACATATTCGTACCCCAAAAAAACTTAGGTCGAAATAGTTTGGGGACGAATGAAGATGTATACAGATTCGTCCCCCTAACATTTTCGTCCCCCAAATGAACTTGGGTCGAAATGGTTTGGGGACCAATCCGAAGATTCGTCCCCTAATATTTTCGTACCCAAAATAAACTTGGGTCGAAATAGTTTGGGGACGGATGAAGATGTATACAGATTCGTCCCCTAAATAAACTTGGGTCGAAATGGTTTGGGGACGGATGAAGATGTATACAGATTCGTCCCCTAAATAAACTTGGGTCGAAATGGTTTGGGGACGAATGAAGATGTACACAGATTCGTCCCCTAACATTTTCGTACCCCAAATGAACTTGGGTCGAAATGGTTTGGGGACGAATCCGAAGATTCGTCCCCTAATATTTTCGTACCCCAAATAAACTTGGGTCGAAATAATTTGGGGACGAATGAAGATGTATACAGATTCGTCCCCTAACATTTTCGTACCCCAAATAAACTCGAGTCGAAAGTTCGGGGACGAATGAAGATGTAAACAGATTCGTCCCCTGACATTTTCGTACACCAAATAAACTTGGGTCGAAAATAGTTTAGGGAGGAATGAAGATGTATTCAAAGATTCGTCCCCCAATATTTTCGTACCCCAAATTAATTTGGGTCGAAATGGTTAACTAAGATTCGTACCAAATATTTTCGTTACTTAAATTATGTTTCAAATATTTACATTACATTTTTTGTTTCGAAATTGTTGGGGTACGAATACATTATACACTAGGATAAAAAATTTTTGCCCCAAATATTTTCGTAACCTGGAAAAATTTGGGTTCGAAATTCTTCGAGGACGCATCAAATGTAAACAAGGATATGCCAACAAATATTTATGTAGCCACAATTATGGGTTCGCAAGTTAGGGGACGAATCAAATAGTACACAAATATGTCCCTAATTTTTCGTAACACGTAAATTAATATGTACGAAATAGTTCGGGGACGAATCCTTTTAAATCAATAAAACAAAAACACATTTTTTTTAATTTACTTGGGCAACAAACATCTGAAGGACAAACAGTCCGAGACGACTTGTTCAATATCAACAGACCAAATCTTATCAAGTACATGAAACTGGACAGCAAGCATTTCAAGGACAAACAGTCCGAGACGACTTGTTTAATTTCAGCAGGACACGCGTAAATGGACAACAAACATCTCAAGGACAAAAAGTCCGAGATGACTTGTTTAATTTCAGCAGGGCAAGCTTATATGGACAACATTCTTCTACTGCAGTGATCAATAGTTTTACATTCACCAGCTTGATATGCCTGATGTTTCCATACTTCTGGTCATAACAATCTGAAATAAAACAAACAAGAAAATTTAACTGAAGTGTGATCATTTGAAAGATTAAACTATATTTTTTAAGCAGGGATTTCCGTATCAAAACTTTAAACACACTTACTCTCAATCTGATTAAATGATTAAAACCCGATCAAAAATTTTCCGCTGGCATACTCGCTAATTTTGATCTGGCCTTTTCCAAACAAAGGTCACGTTCAGGCGACCTTTTCTCATCATAATATTCATGACGAAATTATTATGATACCTAACTTGTTTACATCGTCTACCTCACGCAATTTGAAATGAGCCGCCCAATCGCAGACTGTGAATAATACCGCTGTTAAATTAGCATGCAAAACTTGGTCTAAAAATAGAAATTACGAAATAAAAATGTGATTAATAGTGTTTTCGTCTAGATGAAAGCTACGCTTTGATTGGTCGAAACAAAGTTCATCTCGACGTGACCTTCCATGGAGAAAGAAGAGATTCTGTACGACAACGCTCGACAGGGTATTATTAGTTACACAGTCAGTTACTGACCGGATACGGTGTGATACCGGGTCAGTAAATTAATATTGGGTGAGAGCGTAGCTCGAGCCCAATATTTATTCACTGACCCAGTATCACACCGTATCCGGTCAGTAACTGACTGTGTAACGAATTTATCTTACCGAGTACCCCCATCTGAGTAGAAATATTAGGTTTTGTCAGCGCTATCATTTATAAATTTTGTTACTGACTGGATATTAGAATCTACTGACCTAATATGGGATAATACATGGTCAGCACGTGACCGCTCTCGGCCAATGAAAAACGAGTATTCTGTACGAGGTAAGATAACTGAAATTACTAAGTCAACAGAAGGGCTAGTCTCAAAATTTCAAATAAGTTAAGTACAGTATTAGAGTTGAAACTTATTACAATTTTTTTATTGAATGTATGCAAAATCAGCAGTAACATCAGCAGTACAACAGGAAATCTTTACTGCTAAAATTTCATGCATCTTATTTCTTCTAATTTTCCCTCAGTTAAATGTAGATATGTTCTTCATTTTTATGTATGACATTGAAGACAGGTGATGTTGACAGTAAAATTCAGAACAGTACCTAAAATTTACATTCTGATTACATTGTTTCTACGAATTTGATTGATATGATAATATGTATTTAATATTTCAACTTGACCATCATCACCGTCATAACCATTACCATTATGACTGAAAGTTGGAGCAATACAACCACCATTTTTTAAGACTTTAACTGCTGTACTGCTGAAACTTTTAGCAAAAAAATATTTTACTGCTGAACTACAAACTTTCTGGCAGTAAACTTACTGAAGTTACTGCTATACTGCTGACTTCACATACTCTTCTACTATTCACCTTGATTACACATGAATAGTTAATTATTTTGAAGAAACTAGCCACTTGGGTATAAAACTAGTAATAAACTTTGTGAGTACAGTGCCAACCAAAAGTTAGGAGACATGGAAATTTAATGTAAAAATTCTTCAACTTCATTGATTGATTTTGTAGAAACATTATTTTAAGTGCATTTTGTAAGATTGATGATAAAATGAAAACAATTTTAATAAATGCATCACATTTATAAGAATCAGCATCTGAAATAACAAAGTATCCCAAACTATGATCAATATAATGTTTTTTTATAAACAAAGTTGTTGTTTTTTTACTTTTGTAGACTTAACTATAAGTAGAGCCATAATTAAAGACATTCATAAATACAGTTTATTTTCACACTTTTATTAAAATCTTCTAGAAGGCCTACAAAGTGAAAATATCTCCAAACATTTGGTTGCCACTGTATAATTATATACTGTCTTTGACTTCAAACCATTCAGTTCGCAATTAGGGACTTTAGTCAGTTATTTCTCCTTGTATACTCTTCAAATAGGTAGGTCCAATTAGTTGGATTACTCGGATTTTATCCTTACTTTTCAATGTCAAATTGCTAAAATTAATTTAGGGCACAACAAGTTGATCATATGTTCTACGGATTTTTCTAAAAAAAAAAATGGGGCGAGCGAGCGAAGACAAAAAATAAAGTCTTTATTCACTTGCTGTATATAGCCGTTTGACCAAATTTTTATGAGTGAGCAAGATAAAAACTTTTTTTTGTAATTTTGTAAAATCTGTCATAATTAAGGTTCTAGCGAATCCATAGAACATATGATCAATTTGTTGTGGCCTAAAATAACTTTTTTGTAAATCGTTGTATTTGTTTGAAATTCAAGCTAAGTATTTATAGGGTAAAGAACCTTCATAATTTCACCACTTCTGTTAATATCTTCATTAACAAGAAAGATATTAGATGAAATATTTTATTATCCTTACATAGGACTTCAATGATAAAATCCGAGAATTCCAACTGTAAGGACCTACTTACCAATTGGATTGCTTCAGATTTTATCAGGGGAAGATAACTGACTAAAGTCCCTAATTGTACAATACTTGATCAGGATAACTTATGCCGCCAGTTGGGACAACTCAACCGATAGACAACACAACCCCAGAACAACTCAATCTGTATCATATATTATCAGTAATTTGATTGAAAAAATGGTAAGTTCAAATTAAAATTGATTTTTAATGTTATTCTAACTTTTTAAAGAACTAAAAATTTCAAATCATCATTCCGCAATATCTTCCATTCACAATAAACTTATAATTATGAATAATACAGGATAAGAGTTGTCCACAGATTGAGTTGTCTCACAGGGTTGAATTGTCCCAACTTCAGGTTGAGTTGTCCATGAGTGGAGTTGCACTGGACCCTGACAAAACACAGCTAGTCCATTCAATATAAATCAAAGAATAAAGTACATGTTCCTTACAGCTGAAATTTCTTATGATGAAGGTCTAAAGAATAGAGATTCATTGTTTTATTGTCACCATAACCATAACCATCCATAACTTCACTATAAACATTCTAGTTCTGTAAAAAAGAAGGGAGATAACTATCAATATAATAATAAACACAAGTGAGCAATATTTCATACCATCTGATTAAAACCAGATCTAAAATTTTCCACTAGCATACTCGCTATTCAGGTGACCTTTTCTCATCACAATATTCATGACGAAATTGTTACGATATGTAACTTGTTTACATCATCTACGTCACGCAATTTGAAATGAACCACCCAATCGCAGACTGTGCATTGAGAAAGTAGAGATCCTGTACGACAACGCTCTACAGAATCTCTGTTTACTGAGATTGTATATAATAGAACATGTCGCGAGTTTAGGGAAAGTTGATCCTAACTCACTCTTTTCTTAAATTGAGTTACAGCCATTTTGTGCTAAAACCTGTGACATAATGTTCAATTTTATTTGTCTGTCAGAGGCGTATACATTAACTCCACTGATTTAAATATAATTTTATCAATCAGAAGTACAGACGTACTGTAGTGAATATTCAAACCAAAGGGGTTAATTTATGCACCACTGAAAAGTGAATAAAATTGAACACTAGTTTCCAATTCTAAGTATTTACAGTTCAATTTTCAAAATTGTATTATAATATAAATAAACATAATATAAAAATTAACTTTTGATGAGAAATTATCTCCCTTTGATATGAAAATTGTGTAAGTTTTTATTTAAAAATTATAATTTATAACATTTAAGTAAATGACAAGGAGAAAATACTAAAAAATAAAATTAGATACAAGTTTTGTGAGAAATTTACTGTAGTTAGAATAATAGTGTTGTATTAGGGAAACTCTACCTTAATTATCACATTTTATTCCAAGTAATCATTGAAGTTTCTCAATTGATTCAATAAAGAAGATAGTTTTTAATATACAAAATCTTGAGTTTTAAATCAACTATATAACTCCATAAACCTTATTGTTGAATGTTGACCTACTCATTATAAATACATAGTACAATGTTATCTAAAATTATATTCTATTCTAACATAGGCACGTGCGTTTTCACTCTTTATTTAATGTGACGTCATCTATGCTTTATTATTCAACAAAATATAGCTCGTGACGGCTGTTGAAATTTTACTCCCCACGTTAAATGTGCAAAGCCGAAAATGGCGCCCGAGATTATAAGGGTTGACTTTTACAATTTGGTTTCTATTCTATAATTAAGATTTTAATATTTTTGTTCGGAATAAGAAACACCTATCCGTGAGAATTGTGTAAATAAATGCTATTTTCGGCCTTTGCACTGGGGAGGATTTCAACAGCATGATGTTTCTGACAGTTAAAAATAGTTCTATTAATATATCTTTTCTACGGATGTATTTTACAATGTTAGAATCGAAATAACTTACAGTTGTCTATATTTTGTTGTCTAATAAAATATAGGCACTCGTTTGATGTGCTTATTAAATCACTCGTGCTAAAGCACTCGTGATTTAATCATACGCGCATCACAACTCGTACCTATATTTTATTAGACAACAAAATATAGACAACTGTAAGTTATTTCTTAAACATATAATTTCTAGTTTTTCTAATTAATGAATTTCCAAAAGAGTAAAATTAAATATAACTATTAAATAAACAATTATCATAAAATAGTTATTTAAATTTATCTTAATATTAAACTATACATTTTAATCTGCAAAAAACAACTTTAAAAATCAATTGAGAACTAAAAGATGATTTTAATAACTCAAAAAAACACTAAAATATTCTAACAGGGTCAAATCTAGTTTTGTTTTATAAGGGAGATAATTCTGACTGTTTAAGTTAGTTGTTAATCATTCGGAACACCTCGACCTTTCATGAATGAATAGTCTCGGAAGGCTTCGTGGGGGGGTCTTCACTGGATTTTGGTGATTTTACTACCTACGCGAGGCGAAGCACGTAACGGTTACACAAAATAGTTCTTGTAGTACACACATGGATCTTTGTCTAAACATATTTATTTGTTTTAAATTGAACCAAATATTGTTCATCGGTATCATTGAAATGTGCAATTTCAAATTTACGGACTGAAACGAAACAGTCATTGCCTTAACGAACATGTATTTGTTTACTTCAACACCGGTTTTTCCAAAATGGCGTCTAAATATGTCCAAGGTTATTTGTAGGGAATGGCCGAGGAGTTTCGAATGAGTTTTAAATAATACTACAGTGGTCTCCCTTGTTATAAATTATTTTATTAAAAGAGTTAACGGGTTTCATTGAATTTGTTGAACTGTAAAGGTATTTTGACTCTAGCAAGTTTTTCTTGTCATTTTAATATTTGTCTTTATAAGCAACAGCTGAAATTTTCACTCCCTTACCACCAGTGTATATAGTCATGTGATGTTCAAAATAAAAACTAAATCAATTTTCATTAAATTTTTGCAGCAGTCAAACAATAGAGCTGATTCAAATAAGGCATAAAATTACTATTAGATTTCCAATTCAAAAATGCCCATATTAACCTATGAATTGTAATTTTTAACTTAAGTTAGTCGCAAAAAATTATTTTTGCAAATAACCTAGTTTACTCTCTGTTCAATTTTTGTGCTAAGGATTTTTAGCTAATGATCTACATTCGCAAGATCAACTGGAAATTCATAAGGAAAAACATACCCTTGTTAACCTTATACGTTATTGCTGTAGATTACATGACTATAGACCCTGTATACTAAGGGTTGATTTGTTCACCATTCTCGTATCAAGAGTCTAGTAGGATTCTCAATACTTAGATTAAGAATGTTAATAACCTCAGGGTACGAGAATGTATGTTCACATGTTGAGGTGTCTTTACTAACAGATCCCGTTATCATTACTGAGAGTCCAGTTGTCATTGGGCCTGTTGCCTAAGCCTATCGCTATGTACCCCTATGCGCCCTGGTACTCTCTATTTGATATCACATACTTTTTCCTTTTGGTGTAATAAAGGTAACATGGCACAAAGCCCTACTTAGCAATATGGTTATAAAACTGGCCCCATGTGTTGAGTTGTAGCAGAACAGCAGAGAATCTTATGTTTCATGATATATCTGTTACAGGGCTCGAATTTAACAAAAACTTCAACTCACAAAATGAACAAATCCATCTCATTTTATCTCCAAATTTTAAAAGCATACATAGTTACATTTTAGTATATACAATATGATAGCAACTTAGTACTATACTTAATGACAGATAGAACAAGTGCTTTACTGTAGTAGGAGCAAAAAATATTTAATATGTCTTTATTAAACCATCTATCTATCTGACCGTTTCAATGCTAATAACAGTCACATTAGGTAAGACAGTAATATTTTGGCAGTGTTTTCAACTTGAAAAATTTGCGAGTTAAAATAAAAGTTACTCGCAATTTTTAAAATCCACTCGCATTGTGTGAGTACACGAGCTTAAATTCGAACCCTGATCAGTTAAAACAACTACAATAAGCAAAATATACCTTTACATGTCTTTCTATCTTGTCACCAAAGGACAAACATTTGATCTACAATGTTACTGTCTCAAGTTTGATCATAGTCAAAGTGATATGCTATACATGCAGCAGACCTCAAAGGGTGATCCTGTAAAAATAAGACAAGGGAAATGGTAAAATACTTCAACAATTCACTCTCTTGTTTTATGTATCTTATATAACTCCAGTTAAAGCCACTAAACGAAGCCAAAATCTTTATCATCTATTTAAAAACAAGTAAAACCATCAAAAAGACAATAGAATATAACTGCCTTTGGATTATAATAACTCTCTCTAGCGGGTTCCCTTTTAGGGGTCAAGTTATTCAAAATATCAATTTCTTATAAAAGTAGGGTACTTTTATAACATGCAAATTAGATTACGGAGATATCCTATCAGCCAATCAAATTGCTTAAAAGGTGTTTGATAAAATTTACACAAAATTGTTAAGTGTTGGATAGGTCATATCGTTTTTCCAGTGATTTACTCGAGAAATCAGTGCATGCAAATTTTGAGTACGCAAACATCTAAACTGATGCTAAAAAGAAACGCCTCATTTCTACTAGGTACATAATTTTCGTGATTAAGAATAAATAAGGAAACATTAATGTTGTCACCCAGTAAGAAGTCCTTGGTGACATGCGCACCGTGAGGTTGGTCGTTACTATGCTGATAGACACTGTCATAACGTTGCCCGAATATAGAGACACTCACAGAGCATAAAAGCTAGTATATGTGATGTGTCCACGAGATTACCTTAGCCAACAACAAGTTGTGGCCTAAACTCGTTTTGAAATATTGATAAATCTGAGGACGTTACATAAGCCAAAACGCGAATCCTCACTGAGCTCTTCATTATTTCAAAACCACGGCCGCGATGATACGAGCAGAGAGATAAACGTTGATGACGGTGGCATATCTTAAGAACTCTACGCCAAACAAGATTTCCGTTGTTAGTCGACTTATTTGACATACTCGGTTATCTTTCACCACACATGACGTAGATATTGCCATGAAAATCTGTCACGCGAATGTCGTTGGCGTAAATATAAATTATCTAGTTGTCTTACCGACATTACACTCATTCTACCTGAATGTGGCCTATCAGCAAACGTTTTTTGTATAACGTAAGACTTAATGGGTTCTTTTCTTTTCCCGTCAGTATATGTTCATGTATAAAACTATTTACATGATTTCGTGAGTTTTAATTGGCTTTAGCACGAAATTCACTATTACAAAACGTGTATTTATCAAAGCAGAAAATTTGTTGACTTATGATTTGAAGTTGTAGTTATTTTTAGCCACGACGGGATGTTCCGATCTAGTTCGTTGAGTTCCGTGATTTTCCGTACAGTCATTACGTAGGGTTTTATCGCTAATTTCAAAATAATATTAGTATAAATTCTGGAGCAAATACTTGTGTTTTTTGTATCTTATATGCGTTTTATATATTCATTGAATGTTTGCATGAGTTTTCAGCAAAAGCATGATACTTGACAATTATCAGCGTTCTATTTAGTAAAGGGGCTTTAAATTTCATTCAACGGTTGGTAAAGCATACATTAATTCTGCTAATTTACATAGATATGGATAACTATTTTATCTATCATAAGTACAGAAGTACTGTAGTATGCCAGTGAAATAAAAATTTAGCTATACTCAGTTTGTACAATTCCTTATAACTTTTATAGACAAGTTAAAAGGCTGGTATCGAAACCAAAATTGCAGTTCCAGAATCAAAATCAAAGTGGCGTCCTTTCAATCAAATGTTTAATGTATTGAATCAAATTGCTACGGCTCTAATACAGTCAAGTGATCTTAACAGTTAATAATAAAGTAAACAAGAGCTCTGCTGGTGGGGCATTATATGCCCATATGCTGTCCAGACAGACAGACGAACTGCCAAACAGACAAACAACATCATAACATAATATGTCCCGTTTTTCAAACAGGCATATATAAAAAGCACATGATTTATGCCGATTTTTCTCACTACTCAAATAATTAAATGACATTATGTAATGCATAGAAACTACCATCTTTCTTTCCCCTAAAACTCTGAATTGGTCCCTTCAATATTGATTGCTTATATCAATTCCTTTGCACTAAGATTGAATGTAAAGGTAATCTAGAAGATCGGAAAAAAATACTTGTGCAGAGGATTCAAATAAATTTTGTTTGGTTTGGTTTCTTTTACGTCGCATTAAACACATATATAGGTCATATAAACGACGGCCAGCTCTTCCTTCTATAAGTTTCCAGAACACTTTTTCTATCACCAGTACTAACTTACCCTACCACGAGGCCGACAACTCATGCATACAGGGTATGACCTGCCGGGACAGGGATTCGAACCCGCAATCTCCGGATTCGAAGTCAGACACTTTAACCACTACGCCACGGCCGGGGCTAGGATTCAAATAAACAATTACAATTTAAAGGTTAACAAGGAGATTTTCAGGCATTGAAATGTATAAGTTATTTTACGCACTATTTGATCAGTTCAATGTTTTGGCTATTGCAAGATAGGGATAAAACGATGATCGATTGTAACTGATAATCAATCATTTCTTTAGAAGTGGGAGACAATCAATTATGAAGTTTAATAATCGATTATCGCAAATGACGGTTATTCATTATATTAATTGAAATAAGACATTCTAGTTTTAATTAATACCAATCTATACTGTATGGGTACAGAAAATGTCTGAAAATTTATTTTTATTATTAAACATAAACAACAACTAAACTACTAATTATAGGTTTACTATGATTTAATATTCTATTACATGAAACAAAATCACTTAATTAAACCATTGCAATGTATTGTCATATCATATATTTTCGGAAATCCCCAATTAAAACTTTGAGTAAATGTTTCGATTATATAATCGATGATCGATCTAAAAGGGTTGTCTAATTATTTCAGATGATGAAACCCTATTGCACACTTCAGTAAAAAACAATTATATAGATTCTGAAGATCACAACTATATTATAATCCAAGTTTTTTACTTGACGTCTCAATCTTACAAAAGAAGAGTTTAACTGTCAAAAACAGAAATAATAATGAACATGTTCAGAAGTTTTCCTTTTGTCATAGTTTTATTTAAAAAACAAGCATAGATTATTTTCTTAATAGCAATGAATTATACAAAACCAATTTATGTTCATATGAATTAAATTCTATGAAACAGTTACATAATATTTTGAACTTTTCTGTTTCCCCCCATAAAAAGGATGAGTCCAAAATTAAAAGTACAATAACGTGCCATGTTCACATAATTAATTTACACCTAGTATAAGTCACATTGTCAGCAAAATTTAAACAATTGTTCGTTTTTCTAAAAAATTTCTTACAAAAGCCAAAAAAAGGAGATTCAAAAAGTGCCAATATAACCATTATACATTTCTTTGTCAGAAAATGCCTACATTAGCTTGTGAGTGGTAAAATTTGTTTTGTCTGAATAAAATATTTTTGCACATGACCTACTTTACACCTTGATTCAGTTTTTGTGGGGAGGATTTTAATCAAACAATCAACACTCACAGGATCAATTGGGATTTAAGGATAAAGAAAGTTAGTTGATGTCATTTCATTATATGGGTGAAAAAAAACACCAGACTAGTGCTTGAGAAAACTTAAAACAATGACTTAAATAGACCTTATATATTCAGACCTCAAATTGGTGGGTTTTTCATTCATGTGTAAGCAGTACAAACAAAGTTATGACACATTATTGCTGAAAAGCACAGAAAACAGAATAATTTCTTTTGTACACATATTTTCATCGGGAGGGTGAAAGTTTGTTTGTACCTCACGAGAAAACACTAATATTTGAATTCCAGATATAGTCTATTGAGAGACTTCAATAAAATAAATAACAACATACCATGATATATCTGTGTTACAGTACTGTCTACAAGTCATTCACCATCATCATATCATATTATACATATAATCTTCACCAACAACCATTATAATCAATATACTGAATGAATATCCTGCAAAGTTGAAATAAAACATAGTAGTAAATGACAAGATGCTTTACTATCTCCTTAAACAGATATGCTACAGGGACCCATATTATCGAAGGTCTTACAACCAATTCTAGTCCTAAATCCTTCTATTAAGTATCAGTAAGTTATCTGACCTATGTGCTGACCAATAAACAAATATTACAAGTAAAAAATTGCTGCGAAATGCAGCAAATCGATTGTCACGGCAAACAAAAAAGAATTATTAAGTATAATCTAAAGGTAACTCAAAAAGCATTATATTGAATGTCATGTTAAGGTTTTTAGGTAATAAAAGAGTAATATGTTATTAAATGTTTTCCTGTTCATGTGTAACATTCTCGTTCCAAGAGCCTAGTAAGATTCTCGTTACTAGTTAGATGGAGAATCTTGATAACCTTGGAGTACGAGAATGGTCTGGATCTAGACACAATCTTTATGCCGACAGAATGTTTGGTTTCAGTTGGATTTATTTTCAGTAATTCATACTTGCATGACGCTTAAAAAGATCGGCAAAAGGGAAACATAGTCTTTCAGAACAGAAGCTAATTACATTACTTATCGCTTCTGTTCAGTCAAGTGCTGCTTACATTGCGGATCTGTTCTTACCAATCCATGTGACAATTGGTTCCCAAAAGTGATCTGTACACATGTAATAAGGAGCGATCGTTGGTCTCCGGGGAAAATGAAAAACAAAGTACATAAAAAGAGGCATTTTAACCAAACAGCTACTTCCCAAGAAGAAACGTAACCGGTTTAAGACGTAAAGATGTATCATAATAATCATTAGAAAGTTCGTCCACAGATTAGTATTTATTTATTTATTTATTGGAGTTAACGCCGTATCAACACAATTTAGGTCATTTCACGGCGTCCAGCTCACCTAACCTAGCTTTCCTGGACCATTGTCTATAACCAGTACTTACCTACCCTTCCACAAGGCCGGAAACTTCTCCATATTTTCTAATCAATGGAGGAAAATCGACATTATTGTCAAATTTTCATGGAAGGGTATAACCTCCCCGGGCAGGATTCGAACCCGCACCCCCTCAGACACGAGTATCCAAATCCCGGCGCGCTACCAACTGCGCTATCGACCCGGGTTTCCACAGATTAGTCCATACCGAACTGTCCAGAAGCAGTAGGATGTTGATTTGCTGTACAAAATATTTTATATCTATATACTGCCAATCCCTCTCTCGAGTGTTACAGGCAGGATTAAGTGCACTTCAGAAAGTGATTAATAAAGAAAAAGTTAAACGATCCTGACAAATAGTTTGGCAGGAACAGTGAGTAACAGATATCAACCGATTTGCAGGCCAGAATTTTGAATTATACAAAAGGATAACTGTCATTGATCGATACTTTGTTCGATGCGGAAACGATCGTTCCGATATATCTATAGAACCTGAAATACCAGTATTCGATATATATCGTATATCTGGGTAAAGCCCTTGTACTAGGTAGTTCCTTATGCTCCCCTCGCAGCTCAGTGAACACATTGCATTCATTTTCTGCTTTAAAACATGTTGAATTACTAGTATAAGCATTTCCAAAAATGCTTGAACCGCCTTATAGCCGTGTATACTCCATAGAGTAAAAACATTCAAGCAATATGGGCCAGCGTCTTATACCGTCTCAAGTATATTTATTTTAGAATACAATGACTAGCGTGCACAGCAGCGTGTTCTGTTATCTTGAACATTCCGTAACGGTAGAATCGGAACAACTTAACAAATTGACAGCTCAACCCGAGACAACTCAATATCATGATAATATCGGATTGAGTTGTCCCAACTTAGTGTTGAGTATTGCACAGCTTAAGTTGGCTTCGGGTTGAGTTCTCCCGTATCCTTAACGTTAGCTAACAGTAGTTACTGAACACGGCGCTCGTAAAGATATGTAAAACCAGTAAGTCTATTTATAGAATACCAGGAATTAGCGCGCCCTAGGTAAAACCATTGATTTAGATTCGCCCCGAAGTAGAGAAGTAAGGTTTGCAATTTTTCAACAAATGCGAGCTTTAGAAAGAATAAAACATGTTTCATATAGTTAAGCATTTTTTCTTGGTCTTATATTGCAACTGTCAATTAACTGGCACACGTTTATATATTGATATAGGTATTTTGACTATTTTCGGTAATTAATTCAAGCAGGTAACCCAACAAAACATGGCTTCAACGAGCCCATTCACGCACCCCTAATTTGACTTTTCAACGTCCATTTTTTCATAATGTGACCTCAAATGCATCGTTTTGATTGGCTTTAGGTAACCGGTGTTGACTACAAATTGCTTAAATCTTGACAATTGTCTATATTGCCGGTCCAGTGACCGGCGACAATGATATTGACCTTTACTATAAACCTTTAAACAGTCAATGAATGTTCAATTCCAATACAGCTGCAAAACTTGATATGCATTTGTTGAGCGCGTAAACAACGCCTTGTATGATATTATCATACTAGTGACGAATGCAACCTCGTATTCATTATACGGCATATATCATGGCTACACTTCTACTAAATTAGTCCGCTGGTCCGGTTGGTCCGCTAATTATATCTACCCCCACAGACGTAGAATATATTATTCTACGTCATTGCCTACCCCTTTTCAATGTGAGTCGAAAGGATTTGCGGAAATGTGTTGATGTGAAACGCTGAGTTTTCGTGTGTTGCATTGTTGATAGAAATATTGTTTATGATTTCCCCCCAAAAAATGCTTTTTCTATGTAACTTTTAACGGAAATGGGCTGTACTATGACTGCATTTAAAAAACAATAAATTTGTCGGCAGTGGAAATCGAAAGGATTTATGTCACGTGACTTTTGCCCATTGCTATCAAAATATACCCATCACAATATCACGGCGTTGAGACGCCGTGAAATAATATAGCAAAGGCCAGCTAATCTAGACCTAGACTGAGAGCTTGTCAGATTAAAAAAATAAGTATGCAAGCAGAAAGTTTTAGCTAATGTTTCAAAACAGATTAGATTCAGAATGAAGTCAAAGAGCAGGCTAGTTTCATTTCACATAGAGAGCTCATAAAACATTTTCACAAATAGCATACTGTGGTTTGCCGAGTTCACAAGTTGAAATAATAAAATCTTTGCCAAAGTTCCTGAATATAGTGTTTCTTTTGTACTTAGTTCTGTGCATTGTTAGAGGTATTTTACACGAATTATAACCCAATGTCATTTCTTCTCCAAGATGACGCCATTTATTTTTCAAGATGATGTCATTGAAGATGAAAATATATTATTATATTGTCACTACAATGAAAATTTAAAATTTATATTTTCATCAAATAACATCACGTTTCACCATAAGTCATGAAAGAAAAATGTTCTTCGCCCTGCGTTTTAGCCAATTCTTTTGCCATATAGATCTATGGTGGATAGTCACCTTATTCAGAGTTCCTAGAAAGGTTTGGATTTCTAGATTCAAGCATTTAATAACCAGTACTGTATTTACAACATTCAGTGCCATTCATAATTTCAGTTACACTTTTTGTAAAATTAATGTATTAATTGTCCATAATTTTTACAAATACTTAAAAAATTAAAACATATCTTTAGATACATGTACTTAAAATGTTTGATTTTGTTTAACACCCTAGCATTGTAGGTTTGATAGATATATCGGAAAGAACGTTTCTGTATCGAACAAAATATCGACCAATGACGGTCATCCAAATAAAATCCAAAACCTGCAAATCAATTGATAGTTTTAATTGCCAAATCAACATTCTACTGCTTCCAGTTCGATATTGACTAATCTGTGAACGAACAATCTCATAATATCACATTCATTCAAACGCAAACGTGTCACACGGTCATGTCATGTTTTGTTCTTTTCAATTAAGGGGAAGTAATTGTTGCAGTTAGAATGTCCTTAATATGTATGTATGTTTTTAATTAGTCCGGGAAATAACAAACAGTATTTAGAATGTAGATCAATTCCATGAACCAATAGTCACTCGAATTTACTAAATGTAAAGAGAACTTGATTGTACAGGCTTTTGGTAATTTGCGAAACGGAACGAAACGAAACGGAACAGAACGAGGGCACGACATAGGGGAAATTAAAAAATGAAATGTAAATTCTTAAAATCAATACACAGTAAATTATATGAACTCTGTATAATCTTAGTCTATCCGATGTAACTCATTATACACAAACAATTAAGTATGAACTATAGTTGTTGTCATTATACCAAGTTAGCTCATTCTCTCTTGTTTCGTTCCGTTTCACAAACTACCAATACCCACACAGGTATTGGTACTTTGCAAAACTGAACGAAACGCGACAAAATATAATTATATCAATACATGTATCTTCATAAATAACCTCGACATGGAATTTTGCCGGGTATATCAAATAATCATTTATGGCAGTATATATATAGTTATAATTGCCGACCCAGGATCTACAAGTCGCCTTTTTACATGTATGTTATAAGATTATAGGACAATTTGTATGTTTGTAAAGGGAAGCCTTTTTGAATATTTCCTTGTATGTGCACGCGTGATTATTCTTCAAACTACTATGTTTGCCCTGTTGTTGTCATTATACCAATTTAGCCCATTCTCTCTTGTTTCGTTCCGTTTCGCAAAGTACCAATACCCACACAGGTATTGGTACTTTGCGAAACGGAACGAAACAAGACAAAATATATTTATATCAATACATGTATCTTCATAAATAACCTCGACATGGAATTTTGCAACATATAATCATTTATGGCTTTATATATGTAGTTATAATTGCCGACCCAGGATGTTCAAGTCGCCTTTTTACATGTATGTTATAAGATTATAGGACAATTTGTATGTTTGTAAAGGGAAGCCTTTTTGAATATTTCCTTGTATGTGCACGCGTGATTATTCTTCGAAATACAATGTTTGCGCTGTTGTTGTCATTATACCAATTTAGCCCATTCTCTCTTGTTTCGTTCCGTTTCGCAAAGTACCAATACCCACACAGGTATTGGTACTTTGCGAAACGGAACGAAACAAGACAAAATATATTTATATCAATACATGTTTCTTCATAAATAACCTCGACATGGAATTTTACCGGGTATATCAAATAATCATTAATGGCTTTATATATGTAGTTATAATTGCCGACCCAGGATGTTCAAGTAGCCTTTTTACATGTATGTTATAAGATTATATGACAAATTGTATGTTTGTAAAGGGAAGCCTTTTTGAATATTTCCTTGTATGTGCACGCGTGTTTATTCTTCAAACTTTTATGTTTGCGCTGTTGTTGTCATTATACCAATTTAGACCTTTCTCTCTGGTTTCGTTCCGTTTCGCAGAGTATCAATACCCACATATGTATTGGTACTTTGCGAAACGGAACGAAACGAGAGAGAACAGGCTAATTTAGTTATATTTGTATTATGTAATTAAAGATAATAGCATAATGTACATGCATGGATTTATGCAAAAAAATCTTCCCTTCACAAACATATAAATTTTCCTATAATCTATTGTAAGTTTGAATATTAAAAATGTAATTATTTATTTGAAAAATATACAACGATTCGACTCAAAAGTTTTCAAACATTAACGATTATCCGACATTCCAAAAAAGAATAATTATTGATATAAATATATTTTGTCTTGTTTCCTTCCGTTTCGCAAAGTACCAATACCTGTGTGGGTATTGGTACCTTGCGAAACGGAACGAAACAAGAGAGAATGAGCTAAATTGGTATAATGACAACAACTATAGTTCATACTCAATTGTTTGTGTATAAAGAATTTTATCAGATAGACTAAGATTATACGGAGTTCATATAATTTACTATTATAATTACTGTATATTGATTTTAAGAATTTACATTTCATTTCTTAATTTCCCCCATGTGGTGCCTCTCGTTCTGTTCCATTCCGTTTCGCAAAGTACCAATAGCCGATTGTACATAGGTGATATAATAATGTCATATAAATAGCTGAAGTTCTGAAAGAATATGTTTCCTTTTGCTGAATCTAGACCAGACTCATTGGATGCAATGATATTTTTTTAAAAAGTAAACGTCAAAGACTTCAACATTTAAGATATAATAAATGAGTAAACAACACTGTAAAATATCGAATATGATATATCGAATATCGATCATTTCGTATCGATACAAATATCGTATCGATCATTCTGACCGATATAGAGCCCTATTGTTGCTAAGCTGGTTTAAGTGTGAAGCTGATACCTAAAGAAATAAAATAGATGCAGTAAAAAAAAATTCTAAAAGAAAATTCTATGTTCAAGGGGAGATAATTCTGAAAAATTTATAGTGGTTAATAATAAGGACCATATTTAAAGTTTGAAGTTGATACCTAAAGAAAAAAAAAGTTACAATAAAAAATATTTTACTGCACAAAAACTTTAATTAGAAATATGCATGCAGACACTGACACTGGGGTGAGTAGGAGAGCTAACCATTTACTTCGTAAAGTCGAGTTAAAAACTAATTACCTTGTATGAATCTTCAACTGAAGAATAGTACCACATAAATTTCCAAATGTATAATCTTGAGTGTTCTCTGTTTCTATGCTTCATGTTTTAAATGTTTCTAAAATAAAGTAAAAGTACACGGTCTTCATTAAATTGTGCTTGTCTCAATTTTAACGTTTTAATAATGATTCTTATTAATATTGTCAAAAAATATACACTGGGATCCAAAAGTTCCACCCCTCCTAACGGCCACCCCTCGTAAGCGGTCACCCCCTGTAAGCGGCCAGCTTGTGCCGCGACCGTTGAAAAACGCTCTATAATGCACCCCTATTAAGCGGTCACCCCTGTTCTCCAGCCAGCGGCCAGTCATTATGTCTCCCAAACTGAAAATAACCCCCTCATAAGCGGTCACCGCGGTCATGTATATTGACATAATAGCAATGACCCGTGTCTTAAAAATACAAAGGAAATCGCTACATTATCATATCAATTAGTCGTGACAGGCTCTAAAATTCAATAATTAGCTATCTTATTGTTGTCAGCGTGTATAATCAACTAATCGACACTGATTATAATCCGATAATTATGTGTTAAGTAATACAAATTGAACAATAAACCTACATCCGGTCTGGTTTAAAACCCCGTTTTGACTCTTCGTAAGAGTAAAGGATTATTGCCAAAACATTTTATTCGACGGCAAATGATTTTTAGTATGTATAAAAACATGTTTGCTGCACGTGAAGCTATACAGTGTACTTTTGAAAAAGTATGATGACGGCGATAATTATTAAGCACTATTTGTTCGTAATGAGTGATTTTCTTATCAATCCATTTAAACAAAGAAAGGTCAGAATTGAGGACGTTTAAACGCATTTTCCGAAAATAGGCTGCGTTCTACATTCGATTTATTGAAACGAGGCCAACATTCTTACACAGTTTTCGAAGCACTAGTTATGAAATGATTTGTTGCTTAATAAGACCTTTAACACTCTAAATACTAATAAATATCGTAAATTTCAGTTTGATTTTCGTATTTTACCTAATAGGGCATTTAGTCTGAACGACTTATATATATAATTACTATTTTTTTTAGAAAATAAATCTTTCCACCGTGGTTATATAGCGGCAAGTATTTTTTTTTATCTTTTCAACATAAGAATATTACTCAAACTAGAAATAATTTACTGTGAACTGCCCTTGTCTTATAAAGCATAAAACAAGCATTCAATTAAAAAGGCCCTGTGTCATCAAAACTCTACCTCCAGACCCCCTCTCAAGGCCGAACCCCCTCTTAAGTGGTCACCCCGCTTAAGCAGCCAATTTGGCCGTTTCCCTTGGCTGGCTGCTTAAGAGGGGTTGGACTGTATATTGTTCGTTTTTTCTAAACTATCAAAGTTTGAATAATTACACGGTGAATGATTACACACTATCTCAATATCTCGAGTGTAAGACAAAGAGCACGAAGTCACCGTGAAATTATTCATGTTTTGACAGTTGAGAAAAAATGAACAATATATTACATGCAATACATATAACACAATTGACAACTTTTATGCCATCTTCATTTTCAGAGCTAATCTAAATACATTTAAAAAATACCACTAAGTAAATGTATTTCATTCACAAATATGTTTCATACACAATAAAGTTACATATACATGTACATATACAGTTAAATCTCAATTATCCGTAATCAGATCTAACGAATATCATGGTTTATCAGATATAGGTGTTTGGTACCAAACATTTGGCAATATAAAGTATCGTATCATATATAATCATATTGTCTCCTTTCGTACATTATGTATTGATATGTATAGTGCGGACATATTGACCCCGACCTTACCTTTCTCATTTGCATCTTATTATAAGATACACATATCCCGGCGAAATCAATACCACGCCTAATCTACACTTCGGCTCGTTACGTATTTAAAATAAGCAGTCGATTTACATTGATTGTAAATAGCATCGGCGGGTACTTAGTAGGGTTGCATGATGCTTGTAGGTTTTGAGGGTGGAATGTTGGCTATGGCTTACATTATAAGTTTAACGAGACATGTACATAGTATATATGTGCATTCAAACGTGAAACTTGTTTTCTTACATTTGTAATTACAAATTATAATAAAATGGCCGGAGATGGCGGTTGTGGGGCTAAAACCTACAACTTTTGAATTAGTAGCTAGCCTCATCGTATAATCATCTGGTCCGGCCTATGTGTAATAGAGACTCATTGTACACTTTAAATGTACTTTAAAATTAATCCCTGTGTTATAATTACATTCGAGCCTTGACGGTATAATCCGATTGTTTTCGAACATTAATACTACCTTTGTATTCAATGTAATGAATATTCTTGCATAAGGTCAGGTCGGGGTCAATGTGTCCGCACTATATCCTATCATATGATGACCGTATCGTCTCATCCCTAGTTATTGTATACTATGTTACAATAGACCCTGAAGACAAGATGTAGTACTTTTCTTGAAGACATAACAATTAGAGATTATTATATTTTGGGGTTTATTACCATAGTAACAAATTGTATAGGGCATATCACCACAGTCAGTCAACCTAATCAGTTATCACCATTTCTGGAAAGGCTAAATCTCTGTATATAGCAGTAGTTACTAACCACATACTTCAAACAGTGACTGACAACTGCCCTACATGATTAAGAATCAGTGGTAAGAGGAGAATGACCGTAGATATAATTGCATGACCTAACTCAACAAAAAGTATGCCCAGTTTGGGAATAGAACCCACAACCCCTCAACTAGTAGACTTATGTGCTACCAACTGAGTTGGCCGGGCAGCTTGGAGAATTTTTTAATGTGATCAATGGACAAAGAACATAAAATAATTCAACTTACCAAGGTATGGATGACAATAAGAGCCATTAGTTTTATGTTTGATAGACAACATACAGTACAAATCAATCAAGAAGTCAATAGTTCTATGTTTGGTAGACATCGTACCATATAATGAAGTCTGTAAGATATGAAATAAATAAAAACTAAATGGTTACAATAATTGATCTGTTTTAAAGAGTAAGGTTTGTTGACACAAAATAAGGTTATTATACAGCATCCAGCGCACCTACCCCTCTTCCTGGCCGGCAAATTCTCCATACACCTTAATAATGGAGGAAAATTGACATTATTGTCATGGAAGGGTTTAACCTGCCCAGGTGGGCTTGCCTACAAATACTACTTATATTTATATATAATATATATATATAATATATTTCAAACTCAAAGAATTTAAAGCATTTCTTAAAATCATTGTTGCAGTATGTCTGAATGCATAAAGTGCTCGGGTTAATATTATTGGACAATATACTACAATTCCTCCTTTTATATAATTGAGTGTATGACCTAGCACAAGCGAGAAACATAATTTACATTCTTTTAAGGTAGAATTACCATAGTGCAATATTTTCTATCATTAATGTTTTTTAAAATCATGATAAGTTTTTACAAAACATAATATTTTTCATTAATTACACTAAATCAATAATTTTGCATGGATTTGATTAGAAAACAAAATTCTGTTGCAAAATAATTAAAAATCATTTTAATGGAAGTGAGTAATTATCTCCCTTTGATATGAAAATGATGTAATTTTTAATTGGTCTATATAGTTTGTTTTTTCTCAACAGTCAAAGTTTGAATAATTTCATGGTGATCGAATACAAACTAATGCAATATCACGAGTGTTAGAAAAGAACACGAAGTCACCGTGAAATTATTTATGTTTTGACAGTTGACAATAAACAAACTATACTAAATAATTTTTTATAAAATTTAAAAATCTGACATGGTAAAAACATTAGAAATATAATGTATAATAAGATATCAGTTTTATCAGAAAATTTCTGTAATTGAAAACAAAGTTTCTGAGTTCATAAACACAGTATTGTATTAGGACACCAAAGGGGACAACTATTGTGAAATAATATCATTCAGAACTCCTCGGCTATTAACTACAAATAACCTTAGACATATTTAGATGCTGTTTTAAAACTACCTTTGTGTCAAATGTCTAATCAGGATATAAAGTGTTGACGTAAACAATTCCACAATCATTTACACAAGAAATAGTGTCTTTTTTGCTTAAATTAATGTTAGCTACTGTAATGTATTTGACTGAATCAGACTTATTTGCACAAGCATAATTCATTGGTTTAGATCTCCATGCAAGATAATTATGAATTTACAAAATACTTCTGCCCTCAGTACAGTAGCAAGTGGCCAAGCAATAAGGCCAGTTCGGAAGTAACCTTTGGAAAGTTAGCTCAGTGAATATGAGCGACAAATCACTTTGACGTCTGCTAAACTTGTAAGAGTTGTTTCCCTTTAATCATAAATCAGTTAAAAAACTTATTCTATTATTTCCTTCTTAATAGTTTACAATACAGAGATAAAATGTTGAATTACCTTTATATGTTGACAGAACACAACCAATGGTGTTAATGAATGGTGACATTCTGTAAATATTTGAATCTCATCTCTAGCACCATACTGGAAAAATAAGAACATAGGGTCAAAACATTTTGTTATCAAAATAAACGTTGAATAAACATTGTTTATATCAAGGGCACTATTGGCCAATTTTAGAATTAACTATTTTCCCGTTTTCACATATCCACCATGGGAAGCCCATGTGATTTCATCCTGGCATCTTTTGAAAGTTAAAAAAACTGTGTTTTAAAGTCTGCTTCCATATACATGTTCAGCCAACTTTATAATCTTGTACGATAACTCCTGATCACTGAAATCACCCTCAGGCAGGAGATCGCTCACAGTACACATTAACACCTGGGTGGAGTGGAACAATTGTAGGTTAATTTCTTGCTCAAGGAAATTAGCAGTGCCCCTAGTGGGATCAAACCCGGGAGCTCTTGATTCCTTAGCATGGGTCCTACCACTGGACCACTGCTCAACTTACTATATAAAAGAAAGTAGGTTGCTCGACCAAGGTTGTTTTTCGCTTAATTTTGAATTTATCATAGGCATAATTTTCTATGAATAAATTCATAAAAGCCCATTGGCATTATTTTCCACAAATATATGCATAAACCCCCTGCTTACGAGATATAATCACTGGAGTAATTGATTTCCATAAAAATTCAGCCGTTTTGGCGTAATTTGGGAAACAAATTTTTGATTAAATAAAATGCAAGGAAAATATATCAAATGATAAGTTCAAAATAAGTGAAAATCTTAAATAACTCAGATAACATAAACCATGTAGCAAAGCTGTACAATGAACTCAACCTACAATAAACATTGATATTGTTGAGTCCAATGAAAATTCCTACGATAAAGGAGTCGACAGCAAGTTTTTCCCCTAAATTTAAAATTAATTAAGCATATAGTCAGACAGTATTAACCTGAGCTTGATCTTTATAGACAAAATATTATCATAAAAGCATATTTGGGTATATTTTAAGAATTTAAGGAACTTCATGCCAATGGTTTGTTAAATTTACAAGAAATAAAACAAGAACTTAAAGAAGCATTCTAAAATAATCAATTTACAAATTTTCAATAAAAGCTATTTAGAAGACCTACAGAGTTAAATTGTCTCTATAAACATTTGGTTGGCATTTGGTTTAAACTGTCCTACAAAAGTTCACTTACAATACAATTAATTAAATTAAGTAAATTGCTATAATTTTCCAGTTTGGACAATTATTCTATCATTTTGTTCATTATTCATGCAATGGAAATAGAATTTATAATTGTACATTTTTGCAGCAAATGTAATCTGTCAGTTTCAGTCTAAAAGTTTAAGATAATTTTGTAATTTCATATACTTAAGAAAAATGTACCAAATTGAAAAAGCAAAATTAAAAACCGTTTAACAATGAGTTTACTGCTTTTATTACATTTTGAAATACATATACTATTCAGTAAAATGTAAATTGTGAATATGAGAAGGAATTTTTACAGTATAAACTGTCTTTAGACCCAGGGCTCAACATATCCACTTGTCTGTTCGTAATTACTAGAAAAAATTAACCCAGGATAAGTTGATCTTCTGGCAGGGCTTGTCCTGCAGATTGAGTGAAACTTCTAGCCATAATAATCAAATAATCAGTTTTAAATACATAGTCTTATCGAAAAACAACAAATTAAGCAAATTTCATTTCTTGAGATATGAAAACATTGATTAGATTGCTTTCTATTCCTAGAAATGGGCGTCATACACAAAAAATAACATGTTTTTATTGCTTCATATAAGTTCACAACTAATTGCACTTATTTCAGTAAAGTACAGGACAAGTTCAAATTGCTGCAGGATGAGTGAAAATTCCAAGCTGCTCATCCTGCAGGATGTGTTGGTTCCAAAATATTTGTCAAGACCTGTATATAACAGAGAAATAAAGTACCTGTTCTGTAGTTATAGTTCTGGTGATGGAGGTCTGAAGAATAATGATCCATTATTTTATAGTCATAACTATTCATATCTTTACTAAATAGTAAATACATTCTAGTTCTGAAATAACAAAGGGACATTACTATAAATGTATAAATTGGAAATAACAAAGGGAGATAACTATCAATGTACAGTTCATTTGGAACTACCTCAGCGTAGACTAATCCAGAGATTTAGCCTTTCCAGGAACAGAGAGTAGTTTGGCTGACCGCCGTGATATTACCTATACAATGTGTTGCTACAGTGTTAAACCTTCAAATTCTGCCAGGAAATAATCCTTGTTTATATCTCATAAATATTTTTAACAACAAATGCACTATTATTTGACAACATTAAACATGCACTTCATTAGTACCCATTTAAGACTTAGTTTGTATACATTCGTCAAGTTTTTGTCGCTTTAATGAGTGACACTGTAAGATATAGATGGAAAAGGAAGACTATTATAATTATCAAACGGTTTGTAGCGCAGGCCTCTAGCACTGGCACCAGAGTCCATAATTTATCTTATGATTATAATGCGTACATCACTATATATAAAATAGTTCTCTGAACATACATATATAATAAACATGGTATTGAACGTTTTCTACAGTGCATACGGCCCAAACCGTTTTTCTTCAATTTGACTTGTATCTGAAAGTTTGTATCTGATACCATTTTCATGAAATTTATATTAATTTTAGAATCACTAGTTTGCAGCGATTCAACGTCACTACTGACTTCCGGTTTAACTTAACCTGGTTCCCTGGATATCAATGATTACGTACACAGACCAAGCAAAATATCATTGATTACGTATATATTCTATTTATAGAACTTGGGACACGTAAATGTTTACCTAGGCAGTGCGCTCCGATTGGGTTTAAATTTGGCGCGCTTCAATGACAAGGTACGGGAAAAGTCTCGAGGAGTTTATCAACCAATCAGTTTACGCCGTTAAACGCGTCATGATTAAACCGGCAGTGAACAGTGACTCTCTATCGCTGCAAAATGGTAGTATTGAAATTACGATTAATTTCATAATAACCGTTTGAGATATAAAGTTTCTGAATAGTCAGTTTTGTAAAGAAATGTTTAATCTACAAAACGAGACCAATATTTGCATCCAAATATGTTGGTAAAGATAAAATAAATCTGTCAGACTGTACCTATTGTCAAAATGGTTCAATACCATGTGAATATTACCTGGGGAAGATCACCTCAGTGGGAATTCATAACTTTATTTTATAAAAAGAAAAAGACCATATAGTTTTATGGGTCTATATGGTCTTATTTTATAGTTTAAGATAGATCCAACTCGAATAATTTATGAGTATAAACCTATATAACTATTAAATATATGTTGATTAAGTTAATTATTCTTTACTAATTAAAATTAAGTTGTTAAGTTTCAAGATTCCAAAAAATTTTATAAGTCAATAAGAATAGATCTATTTCTCAACTGAATCTATAATAGGTTTCCAAGTATAAAACCTAATATTAACTAAATTCTTTTAAAATATTAATTATAAAGTTTAATAATTTATAAATAGTATGTTAAACTATAAGTATATTGTGAAATAAACACAAAAATATAAAATTTGTATAGATCCAGCTTGATCGAGTCGAAAAATTGTTTAAAGTAGGTATACTAAGGCTTTCCATAGTATGTGTTAGTCATACTAACAACCTTGACCTTTTTTGAAATCAAGCGATCTGATTGGTCGATGGCTTTCTGGTTGTATAAGTTTGTCAAGTATCGACACTTAGTCGTTTTTTCACTAAAAAGTTCAAAATTTGTCAAAAAAATCTGGGCACGTTAAAAGTTTTGTATGAATATTCCCAACAAGGTGATCAAAGAATTTTTGAAAAGTATTCATGGAAAGTGGAGATATTTCACTATTAAGTTTTAACACCTTTACTATATTGACCAACCCTGTAGAGTGACTATATTGTTTGTAGTATTACTTAAAGAAGCCATATACATATTAATTATTTTATTTGGGCCAACAATACAATTTAATTAATGTTATTTGTTAAAAACAAGTCTTATATGACAATGTATCTGTAAGATTCTATACTAAAGAGTGACTAAGTGAAAGTAGGTCAAGCCGGAATCTCACGGTATATTACCAACTCCAAAACCGGATTGACCTACTTAAAATTTAAAGTGATCTGATTGGTTGTTGGAGAATTTGTCTCTCAACTTTCATGATAGTCGACACTTAGTCGTTTTTTGTCAAAAAACCTTAAAATTGCACTAAAAAAAGTGAGCACGTAAAAGGTTTAGTTTTCTCATCTCTACAAAGCTGGTCAAAAAAATTTTTGATTTGGGTGAAGGGAAAGTCAAAAATTTTCCCTTTGAAGTTGTTACATATTTATGTTACTATAAGGATAAGAAATTATCCCCTTTTTTAAAAGTAAAGGTGCTAAACATTTATGAGGGGATCCCAAAACAGTGCTGGTTCAGTGCGACAACCTAAATGTTTATACTTTTGCCCTTAGGTTGTCATTAAAAGAGGAAATTGCCAGTTTAAGATGTTAATAACTAGCCGATTTCTCCAGGTGTAGTACCCATAAGAAATAAAATTGGATTTTTAGGTATAAAATGTGAACAAATGACATATATATGTTAAAATAGGTATATAATTTGTTAAGAATAGTTAGAATGAGTTGATTATAATGAATTATCAACTGTTTTAAGCTTATAAAGCAAATTTTTACATGTTTAGGTATTCAGACTTTGAAGTCAGTCAAAAAGAACTTGCCTAACCCAAAATGTTAGCTGCTCTCCGATTCGTCCATTTTTATTTTAGACCAATCAAAGGTAGTGTTATGAAATTGGCTTAGGGAGGGTATTTTTGCACCTGGAGAAAGTTTTTATCCTTTATAAGGGTTTTTTAAGACCCTGTAATATGAAATTTTGTACAATTTGTTAAATTTTCTTCATTTTATCAATAAGTGAAGTTTATTTTAAAAATATATTATGTTTATTATGGATAAAGTAATACGCCAGAAATGAAATTATCTCGAGACGTATCGTCAAGTAGTCGATGTGAGGCGAGAGTCACTCTCTATTCTTAATAAATGTTGAATATTTGAAACAATCACAAAGAGTTCGAAGTCAATAACAATTTATTAATTCCAACTTATTTCCAATTACAAGATTCCACATAGTTGTCACAGAGTTAATTATTAAATAAATCTAAATGTTACAGGCAAAGTCCACCAAAATAATGATAATAAGCAGTTAAAAAGTAAATATCACAAAGTGTAGATTTCACGAAGTATTGTACTACTTACTTATTAATAATATATTTATATTGTATATTTTATGATTGTTATACATAGAAAATAGTTTTCTATATATAAGCAGTCCCTAATCATAGTAGGAAATTAACAGATGTTGACATTAATTAGTATATTTACTCAAAACTACAAATACTATGTAATCTAGCGTCTTGATCTCTTTAGCCGACACCTTTAACTGTGACCAGACCAGGAAATATATTAAAGATATGTATTCAATGCAAATGTGACACTTGTCACAGGAAAGATTATCAACTGCCACATGGCTAAAATGCGAAAACATAAGAAGGAAACAATAATTATAATAAAGATTAACAATGCATCTTGTATAAAACAGCGACATAAAATATGTGATGAAAACCAAGATAAGGAGATAAATAAACATGTGTCCAGTTCCTTTGTTATTACTGATTAAGTTGATTATGAATATTGTAAAATTAGTGTAAGATTATGTGCAAAATGTATATGATAATACTTTAAACAATGTATTTAAATAATAATGGAATCATTAGTTAAAATATATGTCATTCATATGAAAATAACAAATTTTGTATATTAAAAGCGAGACATAAAATTCACTAAACTTTCAGCGCATGATAAAAGTATTACTTTATCTTGTTACAGTTTTAAAAGTTTCAATTATAGTAGTTTTTAAATAGAGTTTAACTCAGTTTGTGGAAATCTTAGTTCCTATGGAGTCTGTGCTCAGAATCCTGAGCACAAATATGATTTTTAATTGTAGTTTGTTGCGGTTTTTATAAACCGTCTTAATTTAACTTATATTCTAGTAGATTCAAGTACTTATGAGTTGAAAAATACCTCATAAGGGTATATCTTCCATGATAAAAAGATTTTTATTCAGAAAAATGATATAGTTTCATAAAACTTTTATGGTTTTCAATGTTTAAAAATGATTTATGTTTGCACTTATTGAATTTTGCACTGTATTGGGTGATATAAGGTAAAAAAGCTGAGAAAGTGGCATTGGATTTTTATCTTATCTGTCATTTGACAGTCTATAAGATACAATTCCAGCGCCTTATAGACTGATCCCCTAACCGCCTTACTTGGTTCTAGTATATTTTGTATATTGAACTGGAGACCATGGTTTTGCAAGGTGGTTCTGAGAACAGACCGGGGAGAGCTGTTAATGTTGCAGGATAGCAGAAAGTGGTCAGTTGTGTTCTTGACCCCACATTGGTGGCAAATAGGGTCTAGATCCTTAATGATATATCTACCAGCAGATCCAGACAACAAATTTACCCCCAATCTCAGTCGGGTTATACAGGCATCAATCCTCTTATTAGAGGAATAGACCCCCGGCCAACTGAGCCCCACTGAGTAAGTAAACCCGTTGGAGGATCCCACCATTTCAGCAATAATGCGTTCAAAGTGTTCCCTCCAACTCCTTATTGAATAGGATCTTACAGTTGAGTTTACCTCAGTGGGTGCAAGGTCAATCACACGGTCAACCACTGGGTGCTTCAGGCCATCCTTGGCTGCTCGGTCTGCAATTTCATTGCCTCTGATATCCACATGGGCTGGGCACCAGGCCATTACCAGATTTAAACCCAGATCCACCACCTCTCCATACTTTTTGTATATGGAGGCTAGCAGATCTGGCCTGGAATGACTCTTCATGCTTGTTAAGGATTGTAATGAAGATAGAGAATCAGAAAGAATTATGGATTCTCTGGGTTTGTTTTGTACAATCCAGTCCATGCAGATATCAATGGCTACCATTTCAGCTGTGTAAATAGATAAATTGTTTGAGAGTCTCTCACTGCATGTAACGTTTAAACTTGGTATAGTGTAAGCACAGGAAACAGTTCCTGTGTTTGGACACTTGGACCCATCAGTATAGATCTTTAAGTACTGTTTATAATGCTGATCCAAGTGATCCAGGACTTAGATTTTTAGACTTAAGGGATCTATTTCTCCCTTATTAGTGTTATGCAGTCAGAGATCTATCATAGGCAGTGTGAGCAGCCATGGAGAAGGGTGATTTGTCCTGAAGTCTGCCACCTGCACATCACCGAGACCCATTACCTCTCTCAGGTTTTGGGCGTGAGCCCCAAAGGGTAGTTTTGGGTTTTTCTTTCTTAGGAGAGAGAAGTAACCGGTACCGATGATTGCATTCACAGGGTTTTTGTCTTTTTGGGTCTGAGACCTGGCCCAGAACTTCACGACCTGGCCTGTTCTGCGGATCTCAAGTGGTGGTACCCCAGCCTCTGCCTCCAACAGATGTTTTGGGGTGGATTGGAGAGCTCTTAAAGCTATTCTTAGGGCTATGTTTTGAATTATAACAAGTTTTTTGAGATTGGAGGGGTTGGCAACAGTGTTAATTTCAGCACCATATTCTATTTTGGGCCTAATTAGAGTTTTGTATAGTAATAAAAGACTAAATTTGTCTGAACCATAGTCTGTATGTTTTAGAATTTTTAGTAGATTTAAATCAGCGGTACACCTGTTAACTAAAGAATTTATATGGGCATTAAAAGAGAGTTGCTGATCCAAAATCATGCCCAAGAATTTGGTTTGTTTTATCATTTGAAGTGGTGTACTGCCTAGGTTCAGCTGAATGTTACACTGTCTACCACCCCCGTTTCCAAATAACATACCGACGTTTTTTTCTTTAGAAATTTTAAAGCCCCAATCTAAAGACCATTCCCATACCGAATCCAAGCCTTTTTGTGCTTTCACCTCTTTTTTAATTTTTACCAGAAATCCAAGAGCCAGAATCATCAGCAAATTGGCTTGGAGTTATGCCGGATTTAGAAAAGGTTTCTGGGAGGTCATTAATCATGATATTGAACAGTAGTGGTGAAAGAATAGCTCCCTGAGGGGTCAAATGAGGGAAAAATAGCCAAAACTAGGTGGTTTCTGTTTTTAGCCGCCACTACATCATGTTGAAGTCGAGCAAGTTGGTCCAAAGTGCTCCTTCCCTTTCTAAAGCCAGACTGAAAGGGAGTTAGTAAGTTATTGACTTCAATGTAGTTTTCCAAACGGGCCTTAACCATCCCCTCTAGCAATTTCCCAGCATGGGAGGTTAGGCTAATTGGTCGATATGATTTTGGTCCATTTTTATTCTTGTTTGGTTTTGGAATTGGTACAACACAGGCCTCCTTCCATGATGGTGGGTAAGAGCCCTCCTTCCAGATTCTGTTATACAAGTCCAGCCAGATCTCTAGGAGAGAATCTGGCATATTTTTAAAGAACTTGTATGAGATCTGGTCCAAACCCTGGGCGGAATCCTTTCTGCTACTGAGTATGAATTTTAATTCTGAAATATTAAAGGGTCTATTCAAAACAGTGTCATTTTCCCCCGGCTCATATACTTCTTGTTCATGAATAGACTCAAACCTAGATTGGTATTTCAAAGTTTCAAAGGAAGGTTTGAGTCACTTGAAACTGATTTATGATGTTTAACCAAATATTGAGCCTTTTCAAAGGGAGTTTTAGCATATTTGTAATTATGAATAAGAAGCGGTACAGGTTCAGATTTTTTTCCTTTTAGAGCTTTAATTTTATCCCAGACAACTTTTGAAGAACCATGTTTAAAGTCAATTGTCCAAACAAAATTTTGCCAATGCTCTTTTTTTGCTTCCAAAATAGTGGTTCTTGCATGATTTTCAGAGCTTTTTAATTTTTCTAAGTTATCTGGGCAGGGGTTTCTTTTAGTCTTTGCCAAAGTCTTTTTCCTATCCTGTACCGCTAAGTAACAGGCTTCATTCCACCAGGGTGCTTTTTTAAGTACTTTTCTGTTGGAGGGTTTGGCCGGGCCACACTCCTTGGCAATGCCAAGAGCAGCATCAATGAGATTTTTTAGATATTGATTTGTATCATCACTATAGACATGATCTTTTTGTATGTTTTTACATTTAATTTTGAATTCTTGCCAGTTAGTCTTTTTGAAAGAACACTTTTCTTGTTCTGAAGCCAAATTTGAATTGTTGCCAAAGTCACATGTAATCAAGAGTGGAAAATGATCAGACCCCATTGTGTCATCATGTACTGACCAGGATGTGAACTGGGCTGTCTTAGAATCACAGTATGAGAGATCTATTTTGGTCCCGTTTGCTGTATTTATCCTTGTTGGAGAACCATCATTTAAAAGAATTTAATTATTTTGTTCTGCCCATTCCGGAATAATTTTCCCCTGAAGGTTCTCACTTTTTGATCCCCAAGTAAAATGGTGGGCATTAAAGTCTCCTGTGATTGTAAGACCTTCCCTGTTCCCTGGAACAGCTTTAAGAATATCTTCCAGGGCGGTTTTATCGCAATTCCTGGAATAGATGTTTGCCAAATAGTAGATGCCTTTAGCCAAATGCATCTGAATTAACTGGACTTCAATTTTTGTTCTATTTTCAGAGTCAATGGGGTTGTCTATAGAGATGTACTGATAATTGAGTGAATTTTTGATATATAGAGCCAAACCTCCACATGTGATATTGTTTTCTGAAAAATGGTTTTTATATTCCAAAGAGTATCCAGGAATGAATTTTAGAGACCTATCGTTAAACTTGGTTTCCTGAATACATAAAATGTCCACATGTGGATTCCTATCTAAAAGATGTTTTAATTCAAGAAATTTTGGTGCAGTTAGTCCCTGCACATTGAAACAAACTATATTAAGATCGTCCATTGATGCTTCTCCTGACATTCACTTTATTTATTACACTTGGACGGCTAAGATGAGCTGAGATAACACTTAGAGGGAGAGCAACCTGGCTTACCACTAGCTGTTAGGTCTCCGACTAGGGCCGCGGGCCGCGATCGCTGCATCCTGGTGGCGCCGGTGGGGCATCCAAGGGCCTACGTTCAATGTGCCACTTGTGCCACTGGGGGGGTAGGGGTTGCGACTCGCCCCCAATTCTACGGTCCTGTATTCCAGTTGTGCCACCCTGATATGTAAAACTTATCTACTTTTAATGTATCCATACATAAACCATGTGATTTTGTTCAGTTATATTTGGTGCTAATTGAACACAAACTTCATGAGTACATATTTTTGACGCTCATCAATCCCGATTATAATGTAAAAAAGGTTCCCCTTTTCCTTTTTTTTATTGTTTACTTGGTCCCTCTCACTCAGTACTTTAGGATATTTTATTGTACATAGTGTACATAAGGTTGTTCTTTTAAACGTTGACTTGTATTTTTTAAGACATTTTTTATAGGCCCTAATAAGGAAACCTTTGGTTAACAGATATATTGAGTTGTTATTAAATTATTCATATTCTAATACTTAAGTGGTATACTATTTTAATACTATTTATTTTTAACTATTTATTTTTAAACAGTACCGAGTGAGAATATAACCCCCCCCATTGCCCCCCCCCTTATACAGTGACACACAAAATTTATTTTAGTTTTGATATGATAGTTCTTAACTTTCGTTAGAATAAATTTTTGTTAGTTTTAAGTTTAAAATAGTGTTTTACATGTATAACATGATAAAAGGTCTTAGGACAATTTAGTGTACTATGTAAATAGTCACATTAAGATTAGAGAGACAAAAACAAAATTGTGGGTTTTATTTCGGAACTTTAAAATATGTATGTCGCTAACATTTTCTCTGACACACCCGGCTATCTTAAGATACCCGAGTGATTATTGGTCACAGTTTTTACAAAACTCCGCATTATAACAAAAAACAGTAATGTGGAAGTTTTAAGGTTAACTAATCAGACCGCCCAACAAGCTTTAGATATGGACTTAAAATCTAAGCCAATCTACAAGCACTGGTTACATCCCTCCCAAAC
The DNA here is from genome assembly GCA_025267735.1 of Mactra quadrangularis. Lineage (NCBI taxonomy): Eukaryota > Metazoa > Mollusca > Bivalvia > Venerida > Mactridae > Mactra > Mactra quadrangularis. The sequence goes on along the minus strand of CM046308.1, from coordinate 33,666,158 downwards.
ACCTTAAAACAGAGAAATCTTAAGGTCTTGGGACAGTAATACCAAGTTGGGAATGCAACAAAGGTTGAACCTCTTTCATTTACAAACTTAGCCCCTCCAAAATGGTCATCAACCGGAAATCTAGCCAGTATTCGAGAAACTTTTTTCAATTCTGTGATATTATTTATTAAATATAGTCTTAAAATTTTGAATATAGACTTATATGTATTTATTGATATTTATTAAATTTTTGTATTTTTAACATAGATTTTTATATTGCAAAGTAAGGAAAGAATACATACATACAGCCCTTTTTAGGGCTCTTCACAAGAAGAGTATGTGTGCGGCCCTTGTAAGGGCCTCTTACCCTTATCTTTTTTAAATTTTTTAACCATAGTCACAAGGGATGAACAGCGCAAGTACAGCCCTTTTTAGGGCTCCTCTTATGAGGAGTATACGCGCCGCACTTCTCAGAGCCGTTCATCCCTCTTTTTTCATTTAATGATAGTATTGTTTTAAAATTAGATTTTTATTAATATGGGTCGCCGCGTCGGTTAAAACAATTTTTGTAAAAAACCGACGGTTTAAATAAACACTCTCACTCACACCCATGTGAATATTATGATTGTATAAATCTAGTCATAAAGTTCTTGTACACGGTGATGAATACGGGAGCGATTTTTAATTGTGTTTGTTTACAAAATATTTTATGTGAGGACTCTAGTGCCAGTGGCCTCTAGTACTGATTTGTCAATCGAAATACCACGGGTTCGATTCCTGCACAGGTTTTTGTTTTGTAATTCGCCGACACCAGTAATTATTAGCAACACTGTGACTTACTTATTACAATTATCTGATTGACTGAATATCAATTATGTATCATTTCACGACATTTGTTGTCTCTTTATCATCATATTTTTTCTTGATTCATATTTTTATAATAATTTTGTGACATGGTTAAAGACTGAAGGACTTTAATAAATGAAAATGCTCATTATGTAAGCAATACACTTTAGCCTACATGTACACAAGTATTTATAAAGCATGGACCGATTACATTTAAATTGCAAAACAGGGTTTTATGCCTCTTTGTGTCATATTAATAAACCTGCAAGTAATATATTCGTGAATTTACAGAGATTTCATACGGAAATTCATGACTACGCATACAGTGCATGTTTAATGTTGTAAACTAATAACTTACCTTTAGAATCAATACAGAATAAAAAGATAAGTTTAATAACTCAAATAACTTAAACATACTAAGGGTTGAGTGGTTCACATGTTGAGTTTTCTCTATAGTGCGACAATTTTAACCTGAGCTTGAACTACTTTATAATAATAATTACACATTTCATTAAGGCCTACAATTAATGGTGAGTTACCGTATGCATGTAAATTATTGTACACATGTTTATAATGATCTCTGTGACTATAAATCAATTTTGTAAAATGGCATGTCATTGTACTTTAAATTTTGAACACATTCTTTCATGGAGAAACATGTAATGCCTCAGTCCCATAAAATCGTGGCTTCTTACGGATCCGTACGTGCAGACAGTCGTAGGCCGTGGGAAGCCTTGCGTTTCAAGGTGACAGTGTGCACATGGTTCAAAAAAACACACCCGTACGGAGCCGTAGCTGGAAAATATGCATGTTTAATCCATACTTGGCCACGATTTTGTTCACCATTTGACTCTGAAACTGATATGTGTATCCTGGGCTCATCTCACGGACCCTGGTAAAAACGTAACAGTCCGTACAGGTACGCAAGATCTCGTACCAGTCCTTGCGGAGCTTGATCGCACGGCGCCTGCACGGTGCCCTCACGGCTATTTTTATGTTTATGGGACCGTAGCTTTAGTCCACCATGGTTTCAATGAAACATGTAAGTCCACCATGGTTTCAATGCATTTATTCAAATGAAAACAAAATTAATAGTTGAATTCATGTATTTTGCATGTGACTTACAGCCAAAGACAAAAATAGAAAATAAATACTGAGTTTAATGTATTCTTGCATACAGGTCAAGCTCAGGTTAATTTTGTGGTTCTATACTAACAGATCCAGTTGTCCTTACTAGGGTTAAGCTGTCCATGGTTTGAGTTGTACAGAACAACTGAGAATCTAATGTTATATGATCCATCTATTAAAACAACTACAAAAACCAAAATATGATAACCAAAAGATACCTTTACATGTCTTTCTATCTTGACCTCTAGTTGTCCTCTCAAGACTTGGGTTAATGTACATATCACACACATGATCCAGGATGTTTCTGTAAAACAAAAAATACAAACAAATTGGTATGAAAACCTCACTGATTGACAACTGAATGTGTACAAGATATTCCAATTATGGCTGCAACGATTCACTGGAAAGTCGATTTGATACCATTCGGTTTTTTTTCTGATTCAATTTTGTCAATTCGATTAAATTTTTCCTTTTTCCTTGGTAAAGCTTATACCACATGTACAGTAATACTTCCATTTGAGCTTACAACTAACTAATATTGATAAAATAAAATTGTTACTTTTTTACATTAATTTTATACCAAGATCAATAAAGTAAATGAATTTTCATACTGCAGCGTGTTCAGTAACAACTGTTTGTGAACATTACGAGTATGGGACAACTCAACCGGAAGACAACTCAACCTGTGAATAACTCAACTCAAAGTTGGGACAACTCAACCCATTAGTGGGGGATTGAGTTGTCCCGGGTTGAGTTTTCTTTGGGTAGAGTTGTTACGTTACAGAACGTTATGGAACGTTCGGGGTAATAGAACAGGCAACTGATTTGTTTATCACTAGTTTACCATTGTACGAAAAGTCTTAAATCCCCTTTTATAGAAAGTTTAAAGGCCAGTGTTCGTGTTTACGCCGTAAACGTATCCATTTACACATAAAAATCACCAGGGACAAAAAAAATCAGGGGCGTTTCGTCCCTGGGAGGAAACGCTTTTTCCACGGGAAATATGACATTTTTAGAGTTGTTTTGCGATATAACCGTAGTAAATGGATTTTTTCGTTCTAAAAAAATGACCTGTTCGATGTTTAAGTGCATTTCACATTAGTTAAATTGATTTATTTCTTATTAGGCGAAGTTTGTCATTCACGAAAATTAATTAGAAGCAAGTGCGATGAGGCCGCATTTCGATAACGCACATTGCGTAGCAACCACAAAATGGCCGCGCCGCCAATCAAGAAAGTTAAACACAATCGCGATTTCCAAGAATCTTGGCTATTAGATAAAGAATTTAAAGACTGTTCCTTATCAAGACATAAAAATGCAATTTTGATTTCCGATCTAATGTTTCGACGCACATATATTTCAATGCCATCTTTGTTTTGATCATAGTTAGTGCAATCTTGTATGACGTCACTGATAGCGTGGCTACAGTTTGCAATTAAGATGAATGTGCTTTATGTTTAAAATTTAAAAAAAAGAGATGCACTTAAAAAAATATCAATGTTTGCGTCTTTCATGGTCAATTTTCCATTATTTTACCAATGCAAAATTGCCCAACATCTTTGCATGTCGATTATTGCAATTATAAGCGTGGGAATATTTTTCATTCTCAGTCGATCAAACACACTTCTTTCTATAGAAACCAAGCAATAGGCATGCGAAAAAAGTGTTACAAGGTAAAAAGTCACGCTTTAGTAAGCTGTACTTGTTATATTGTCCACGAACGTTAATCAGATTTTAATAGCTTGACCTTCATATGTATGTTCATTTGATTCAGTGCTTTTAAATATTATGTTATTCAAAATATACTTTTTAAAATTATACTTTTATTTAGACATGAGATGTTTTGATTATACAAAAACTTTACTTAATTATCTCGTAGAATGTAGGGGTAATTATTTTGTTACCTGATTTTGATATGTGCCGGGTTCGGTTTTTTTTCAGAAGGAAAAACATATTGACACGCTATTTTTTCATTAGTCTAAAAAATAGTACGTAGATATTTTTGCATCATGTAACAGACTGAGTGCTCGCAGTAATAATTTTGCTTTGTCCATGTTTCATTACAGTTGATTTTTAGTACATAGTTGCTGCAACAGCCCTTGGTTACAATAAATATTCAACCATTTTCGACGAGGGTTATGTCCTTGAAAATGTTCAAAATTGTACAAAAGGAATGAAATCATCGATTTTTAGTTGTAATTTGCTGTCTCCTCTGAAATCACATGATATACACATTTTGTTGCCTTAAGTGCGTCAAAACTAATGACCCCGGGATATGCATCAACATTTTTTTAATTCTGGACTCATCACATTTGAATTGGGACTCAATATATTTTACACCACTGAGTCCCGGGGACTTGGTGAAATTTGGAAAAATCGCGAACACTGAAAGGCCAATATTGAATCATAAATCGCCGATTCCAATTCAGTGATATTCTATTTTCATTTCTTAGGAAAATTCTTCCCTTCACATATTTCATTTAAATCATTGCAGCATGATAAATAAAAATTGTCAAAAATTACATGATTTTGCAGTAATTAAGCAGATCTTCACGGTACTCATTTTGTAAAGTAATAACAAAATGAATAGTCTATCATCTATGGACAAACAGTCAAACACACAAGAAATTATCATAATATACCAAACGTACCTCCGCCAGACAGTTTAGAAGATTGAAGAGTTATCTTCTTATCTAGATCAGTAACATCCCAATATAAATCTTCTAATTTAACAATATCTGGTTGTATTTGTTTAGCCATAGTACTATCATCTTCTTTAACCTTTAATTCTTCCTCAATCTATAATATAATATAATATAATATAATGCGCAACGCGAGGAAAGGGCCTTAAGCTCTTTGACGTCGGTAAACGTCACAAACGTAATCGAGGTCAATTTTAGCATACATGTGTCATGTCAGTGACTATTGCATTGTTTATACTGACGATTTAACTGGCTCTATTGCATTATTTAAAAGGAATAAATCTATGATCTGCAAAATATGAATGTCTTAGTATCAATGTTATAAATAAACAAATAGCGTAAAAAGGAAGGATTGTTGACCGTCATGAGTTGTTTTTTCATCCAACTTTAGTCAACGTGCCGAGCCGCCGTGTGGTGTTGACACTTTTAAAACTAGGCTAAATTGTTACTTGACATTTAGAATAGTCTGTTTTACTTGTGCTTTAAAATTGGAGTGCTAAATAGATAAGCTACAATTAGATTTTTCGGGAGAATTACACGCATAATTTCGGTACCATTGATTTAAATTGACGATGGATACAGCCTCTACACGCGTCGCCATCAAATTGTTTACTCGTAACTACGGGTATACATGCACACCCCTGAATACAGCACACGCTATAATGTTAATTGCGGACTCTTACTTTTTATTCTGATTTTTGATTCAGTTCATCTTATAATCTTAGCTTAATCGGGAAACTTAGTGAATAGGTAATGCAAAATTAGAATAATGTCGTCCCTTTCTGAACTGAAATGCCATTGGGGCTTTTAGACTTTTCTTAGACACATGTGCATCGAATGCAAACATGTATATGATATTGCTCTTGTTTTGCTGTCGTTTATATTTAAAATGGTCATTTACATCGAATTATGGAATTTGTTACCAAATTATTGTCCACCAGTCCGTAGGCCTACTTTGAACAGCAGTCCCAGCTGTCACAATTTTCTTATATAGGCTAAGTTTGGTCTGGCTAGATATCGGCATTCATTATTCTTTTCATAATTTGACTTGTTCTAAATAAAGCTCGATCGACATCATTGATAAAAAAAATATAGATCTATTCTTAGCAAATTGTAGCTCTGTCTAATCACCACATCTATCAGTTGGATCTTAGAAATCCATTACAATAGTCGAGCAAGATAACAGTTGTGAGTCAATGTAAACCCGTTGCTAATAAGAATGTCTGCTTAAGTTTTCTAAGGGCTAATGTGTGTGTACATTTTGTACTACAGTTATGTTTTATCTTATTATTTGACAACATTAAACATGCACTTCATTAGTTTCCGTATCGATTTACGACTTGGTTCGTATACATCCGTCAAGTTTCGTTGCTTCAATGAGTGACACTGTAAGGTATGGATGAAAAAGTAACGACTGTATTACATCAAACCGTTTGAGGTGCAGAGGTAAAGTACTGACTTGTCAATCGAAATACTCCGGGTTCGATTACCGCACAGGTTGATATTTTTGTAATTTCGCAAACACAAGTAATATAGTAGCAATATTCATATTTTTATAATAAATTTGTGACATGGTTGAAGACTGGAGGACTTCCATAAATGAAAACGCCTATTATGTGTGTAATACACGATTATATTTAAATTGCAAAAAATAAGATTTTATGTGGGATCAAACCCGTAGCCTCTTGATTGTGAGGTGGTACATTTTACCACTACACCAAGCCCTTGGATGCCTATTTGTGTCCTATTATTAAAGGTTAAAGTAATATATTTGTGAATTTACGGATATTTTATATGGAAATTCACGACTATGCATACAGTGCATGGTTAATGTTGCCAAATAATACCTCATGTTTAAACCAGATCAACACATGAGGATAGGCCTAGGTATGAGAAGTAAAATTCCTGTTGTTTTCTGTTTTACCCATTAGCGTTATCATGCAATCTGATTTTGTCATAAAATGACATTAACCCTCGTTAATGATAGAGCATGCAACTTATACACAGGTCATCGTCAATCCAAAGAACTTATGTCAAACTTCAATGTAACTTGAAATAACATGAACTTCATGGATTCAGAGCCGGATTTCCATATCTATGCTCAGTTTCGTCAACTGTACCACAACTATAACTGTTCATGCATTCCTTGGGCCAATTGAAATACAGTCCAATTACGATAATTCGAAATACCTCGGGAACGGCAAAATATGTCGAGTTTTCGCGACTTCGTATTATCGTAAAAACGTGATTTTCGGTGTTGTCCGTAATATAATTGCATCGTGATAATTACTTATGCTCGCAGTTGTCTTTCGTGAATTGACGCTTATCATACGACAATTTTTTTTTTTTGTTAATGTACGTGTATGTATTGTTTAAAATATGTTTAAAAATAAAATTTAGTTTTGTGTTTGTTTTTAATCTCTCCCCCCTCTTTACTCATACGGGCTTGGGACCGGCGACAACTTCTTGTATTGCTTGATACCTGTATTCTATCGTCAGAGCACATCTTATTTAGCGGACCCTGGAAGTTAATATAAAAATGAACAGAGGCGCTAGGCAAGTGCTGATAATTTTGTGTTATTATGGGGGCTATTGCCGCTACACCCCCGCTGATATTGTAAAATGAATTACAAAAAAGCATTTTAAAATATTTCTTGAAAATAATTCATCTAAGAAAGGAAAAAAAAACGGCATGGGTAAAAACAAAATGGCGTCCATAAATTTGTAAACAACGCAACGTCCGAGCATACACAATAGCTTTAGAATGCAGGTTCCGCTATATCCTCTCAGATGACCTGAGCCCTTCACTGAATTACCGAGGATAAATTTTGAACGACTGTTTCCGATAAAATACGGTAAACGGTAAATAAATTTTAGCAATGAACTTTAAATAAGAACTTATGCATAAAGCAAGTTCGATGAATAGAACACTGGCTCTAGTATATAAGGATGAAGGGTCATACTTTTTTGTCACTCAAGCATACAAATGTGAAATATCACGCTTGGTATACAATAGATGTTTGCACCTTTGTTTTCATAAGACAAGCCAATAATAATAATCCATAATTGACTATTGATCGGGCGTGAAAAGCACACGTCATGACATGTTATCAAATCTAACAATAGCGATAAAGTTAGATGGTCAGAGGTGTGAAAAACACGCGACTAGAGATCCATGTCGAATTATCGCATAAATTTTTAACTGATTCTTTGTTCAGCGGACTATAAAAAGTTGTTGAATTAGCGCAAATTTCGAAAAATCGTGTGTTGAATTATCGCGAAATTTTTACATTAAACATATAGGAGAAAATGTCGGGACCGTAGATCTATGTCGAGTTACCGCAAATTTCGAAAAATCGCGTGTCGAAAAATCATAAATCAACTGTATGAAAGGATTACCGACTATCATCTCCGAACTTCAATACTCCAGATTTCTTAGATAATATTGCCTTCCAAAAGCGTTGTTATGTCGGCATTCATAGATCTTTTAAAGAAAAGGTTAGCTAGTTCCATATTACTTTAATTTCCCATTTTATGTTGAACTAAATACTTTTATCCATCCATCACCTGGATTTGAACTTAAAATGTGTTAAACATCATATAACTGACATTGAAAGTTATTAGTTAACATTGTATTCATGTTTGCCATACGAATAATTTGCCTCATTATCAGTCTTTTAAATTCTGATGTGACACTATGTTATTGAAGGAAGAATATTAAGTAATAGTAAGCCTCATTTGCTTGAAAATTATGTTACATTTTACGTGTGTTTTTATGTGAAATAAACTTCTATTTATCTCAACCTCTTGTGGAAGAAAGTAAAATAGTGTATTTATCTCATTTTTAAAATGTCAAATATAATATTTAGACTGTAATTTTGCAAACCCGTCATTATGAATACCTGCAAATTTAACATGGTGAAAATATTAAGGACAAATCAAAGTTAGAGTTACTATGTTACATGTATTGCACGATTACAATTCGCGTGTAAGCTACGGCAATGCTGACATATAAATATGTTCTGAGAGTATTGTATTGATCGTTGTCATAAAAGCAGTTCACATATTGAATATTATTTTAACATTTTGAGGCTTATTTATATATTTTCACAAATATTCACGGAAGATACATTTTGTAGGGTCCTGTTTTTGACGATTAAAATATGTTTGTGTACAAATTGGTACATACATATTCATGTTTATGTATAACATAATTTTACGTGAAAATGAGTTCAATATCAAATTATGTTAGCTGGACCCTTTATTATCAGTATACACTGCAGTATACATATTTCGTGACAACTCTTACCAATAATAACAGTTTGCTAAATTAAAACGCCCTAACAACGATTTAAAAGGAAATTTGGCGTCAATGGACCTCGATAAAAATATACCTTTTCATATTTTGTTGTATAATAGATAAAACAACGCCGTTTGTATCAATGCATTTTTTTCACAATCGGATTTAATAATGCTAATGAGATTGAAGTTATTTGTTAGGACCACAAATATATGGTTGTTAGTAAACTGTCAGTGTAGACTAGTTATTTGGACTCATACATGAAGACTTTCTTTAAGCCTATTGTAAACTGAAATTCATTTTAAATTCGAGATTTTTTTTAGTATAAATGTAACGAATGTTGAATTAAAAAAAACAACAACAAAAAAAAACCTTCTTGATAAAACTAATTCCAAATGCTTTTTGCAGTTAATTTACTATGGTATTCAGTTGTCATATGTCCAACAAAAACGTGACGTTAAACGCGATGTCGCTTTTTTCTTGGACCGAGTATCAAATTTCAAATCGCCATAATTGAGATATTTCAATAAATTATACAATTTTGGAAACTACGAAGCCTACTCTTTCACTTTCTGTAAAAATCTCAATTTCGAAAAATTTGACCATAAGGGCCCTTTTCTCACGTTGCGCATAATATATAATATAATATAATATAATATAATATAATATAATATAATATAATATAATATAATATTTATGAGTTTTTATATGTTTGAAGTAAAGTGACGCCATATCTACTCAACTGAAATTGTTCAAGGGAAATACAGTGAAGATCCACAATTAGGATCATCAAATCTGTGGTCTTAACAGAAGAGTGGTTTTTCCTCTAAACTTAAGCCTTTGGGAATTTAAAATCATAAAAAATAAATACAATTTATCAAACAATATTGTCTATAAATGGACATAAGAGTGTATTTTTGACAGGTGAAAGGTAAAAACTTGGTAATTTTTGTTGTTGATAAAATTCAATTATAAATATAAAACTACAGTAAAACCTCTCTACAACAGCCACCAGCAGGACATGACAAAAGTGACTGTTGTTGAGAGGTGATCATTGAGAGAGATTATACTGTATATGACAAAAACTTACAGTGCTAACTTGTTCTTTGATTTTACGGATTTCATCCTGACATTTCTGCAATGAATTCTTCATCTGAGGTATATCTGTCTTCTCCAGTATCTTCATCTATAAACATTATAACTTTATCATTATATCATTACAATACACAACTTTAACATACTAGGTACAATTAATACAGAGGAACCTGTGCGAACAACTACCTGCCGACAAAGACTACTTTAAATCCCCCCCTCGGTTAAATTTACTCTAAAATGACACTGTTCGTAGCGACCATCTGTCCACAACGACCAATGACCACCAATTTTTGTCCTGTCAAATGTAAAACCTGACAGCATCGACCACGCAAATTTGAAAATTTGTATAATCTTGTGTTTTCACATTTACTGTCACTTCATTCATTTTCAGTATTACCATGTTAGCAAGTTCATTTCACCTATGTTTCAAGACTTAATTCTTACACCATTTATATTTTCTTGGATAATGGATAGTAGCTTATTCGTCTAGCAAGCTTTCCTGGCCCTTTTTGTTTTATAATCAATTGCATGCCCTCTAAAAGGAAGCCCACAAGTTTCCCCCTTTACAGCATAAAGGAAATCAACACAATAGACAATGCTGCAGCCAGAAAGGAAAGAATATATTCTAATTAGTCAAACAGCTTTTTCCAAAACTAACCACTTTAAAGTGAACAGAGCGTTCTTACAGTACAAGTATTACTTACATTTTCTCTAAGAGGTTTTAACTGCATCAGTTCATCATACTTTTGTTGATATTCTTCCATTTCAGCATTAGCTCTATTTAACTTAGATGGTACCATGTCAAGTTTCTTGTTTAACAAAAATGATAAAATAAATATTTAGCAAACAGAATAAGCAATTTCTTTAACAGTTAATTGTTAACTTACTTGCATGAAGAAAAATGACTATTTCAGCTTTTATAATTACATTGATAAATGACAAGAAATGTAATACGGAAACCTCATTAAAGCCAGATTTAAAAACTTTAACGCAAAAAATTCAAAGGGAAATAGTCCATAATAAAGCCAGATAGGGTTGGGGTTACTTTTTAACTCTCTTCATCACATAGTGTGTAATCATTGTATGACGTTTCATAAAGATCTGACAATAAATGGCAGAAATATATGCTAAATTGAAAACTTAAACGTAATTGTAAACATCACCCGTCGACTGCCCCCGTGTTTTGCCAAATTTTTCCATTGAAAAATCCACAGGCCGCCGGCATAAAACAGACCACACAAAAATATTGTCTACACACATATATATAGTAAAGGTATGTAACTCATCACCTCGGAAACTTTGAAAAAAATGATCTGTCTCATTCAACGAGCTCCTGTGTTTTTATTTCTGGATCGATTTTCAAAACCGTGGTCTTATTTATCAAAGAAATGGTTAATCTGTCGATTGCATATAAAAGCTTATTAATTAAAAGCCAATGAAGAAAGTTATGTGACGCTAAACAGGAAAATTGTTTAGGTCGGAACAGATCTGGCCGACCAAAAAACCGTTTCCCTCCTGAACGTAACTCATAGATGAGTACGTGGAACTCTGACAAAAATGAACTAAAAACAGAGAAAATGATATTTAAAGTCACTAGCCTCTCTCACAGTCGTCTAAGGCAAATCATTTGATCACTATCATAAAAATTCCTTGACTTGCCGTGAGATTTTTTCGTTGGCCTCCATTTGAGAAGGAAGTCTAGGCTAAAACCGAACTCATACCGTTTTACGGATGAAACAACTCAACCTGAGGACAACTCAACCCGTGACAAATAAACGCATACTACATTTAAACAGTTATTCGGGATAAACAGCATCGTTCAGAACTGAATAAGTTTTAAAGTGAGTTAATAATAGAGTTAAGATATTTATTAAGTTATTATTGATACTATTTTTTCAGATCCAGTATGTTACAATTAGAAAGGCATAAAAATGAAGATAGCGTAGCATCATTTCAGAGATATTGTAGTTCTATGTATTATAGATTAAAACTACATAAAATGTTATGATAACTATAAAACCGTTTCCTGATAGTTTATAATTATTCTTTATCTTCAGTTTTACTGAGTTAATTTCATTTTAGAGGTTAAATTTACTAACGCGTTAATTGTCATGGGCTGATTTGACCACGGGTTGAGTTGTATCATCCGTAAAACGGTATGAGCTCGGTTTTAGCCTAGACTTCTTTCTCAAATGGAGGCCAACGAAAAAATCTCACGACAAGTCAAGGAATTTTTATGATAGTGATCAAATGATTAGCCTTAGACGACTGTGAGAAAGGCTAGTGACTTTAAATATTATTTTCTCTGTTTTTAGTTCATTTTTGTCCGAGTTCCACGTACTCATCTATGAGTTACGTTCAGGAGGGAAACGTTTTTTTGGTCGGCCAGATCTGTTCCGACCTAAACAATTTTCCTGTTTAACGTCACATAACTTTCTTCATTGGCTTTTAATTAATAAGCTTTTATATGCAATCGACAGATTAACCATTTCTTTGATAAATAAGACCACGGTTTTGAAAATCGATCCAGAAATAAAAACACAGGAGCCCGTTGAATGAGACAGATCATTTTTTTCGGGGTTTCTGAGGTGATGAGTTACATACCTTTACTATATATATATGTGTGTGTGTGTGTTTACAATATTTTTGATGGGACTGTATCATGCCGGCAACCTGTGGAAAAATCAGGTTAAAAATGTAAACATTAAATAATTATTTCGTAAATCTTGTTTAAAAAAAAAATTTCAATGAGGCCTTAAGATGTTTATCAACTTGGCCTGACATTATAAGCTTATTACAGTCTCAGATCCAAACTCAGCTCAGATCTAAGATTTAACATACCAAGACTTGAGGTAAAATCCTTACAATAATGTATCATTCTTATTCAGATTTTCATCTCTATCTGAATCTATAAAAGCTCTGAGCTTGGAGCTGAGATAAAAAACATTTTATTTAAGACATAACTAACAGTTGTTGATGTTTAGTAGTATAAGAATATATATTAATGAGGTTACATGTAGAGGCACTTAGGGATTAAATTACAACTGTGTAATTGGCTTTATAGATTTTTTAAAAGAAATTTAAAATCTCAATCAGTCAGAAATTGATAAATTTGGTCCAGAAAGGATAAACAAGAGATTTCATGGTACCTGCATGCGACTATGTTAGAGTTGATTTTATACCTTTATTTGTCTATCATATACATAACCTACCTCATCAATCAACTCTCTAACTTCTCGGTTAGAATCAAAATCTCTATGACATAATGGACAACATGGTTCAGCTTTCTCTAAATCTTTAGCATATTTCTTAAAGAAATGTTGAGCCCCCAATAATGATCCTCTTTGACTGGAAAATACAAGAGAAAAATTGACTAAAATAGAGAAATTATCCTTACATGTAAATGGATACAAATCTAACAAATAACTTACTGCTAAAATAAGGTTCTGAGGACCCTAATACTTGACCTAAGACCTCATACAATTCTGACAGGAAGATTTGTTGTATATATAAAACTAGAGCAACTACAAGCATGCAAAGTGCTGACACCTCAGCTGTTGTCAATTTAATCCCAATAGTTATATATATATCGTGGGTTTAGTGCAAAATAGTCGTGGCTTAATATAAGAAAAGCACGAGTTACTATCTACAAGTGAACTATGCATGGACAGCATAGTGTTTAGGACCAGTAATGACACAAAATGAACTCCATTCTGGTGATATAAACCAATATTAAGAGACATATTGCAGTCAGCGAGACACTGGCATGAGAATAAGTCAGTTATTAAACCATAAAAACCAGTAAATCATATATAGATCAACAATACATACTCTCTAGCTTTCTCCATCTTGTCTTGTATAGTAGAGAAACCTTCATCAAAGTTCTGACTTCCACATACACTGTATACTCTCTCTTCTAAACCTTTATATAGCAAAGGAAAAATGAACAACTATCAATTAATTGTTAAATACCAGAGGTCCACATGACAGATTGGATTTATCCAACCATGTAGCCTCATTAAAAAAGGTCTTTATTATAATTGTTATAAACACTCTTTCTTGCTTCACAGTGAAATATGGAGTAATTTGTTGAAAATATTAACTATGTTTGTAGCTATATCCACTCAGTTTGCTCAGTAAAATATCATTTATCATGATCAATTTAATAATACTGTAACATTTCATTATTAGGCTCATCAAAATCTATGGGTTTTTTAACAGTGCAATGGTCTAATCATAGGGACCAGTTTCTTCTCAAATTAAGCACTTGTGACTTGAAAATCAGTAAAATTAAGTGTTTTCACAATAAGCTATGTAGTATATCACAGGGAATTGTCAAGTTACCTCCCTTTGATTTTTCAAACATACCTTAAATATACTTATATACAAGGGGTACAACTGCATTTACTTGACGACTTCATCTAGATTTATTATTTTGTGACTCACAAAAAGTACAGATACCCTGGCGGGACTTTAACGGAACGATTAAATCGATTAAACATAACTCTTCGAGCTATGAATATTAAATGTTTCATAGCGCAGACCATTTATACGATTAAATTATCGAAAACATAAAAAACAGCACAAAAATCTCAACTCGGACAAGTTGGTGCACAGATGAAATCGACAAATCTCGAGGAAAATCGTTTCATTTTCATATTTCAAAATAACATATTTACCCCAATCAAAGAAAATATTTCAGAAAAACAATATTATTGAATAAAAATGTATTAAATATAACTCTCCACCTTGACAGAAACACTTGCGAGCCATAAAAAGCGAAGTTAACAAACTCTATTTGATAATCAATGTTGTAGCCGGTATCCTTAATTTATTCAAGAAACTTGTAAGAAACTTTTTGAATGGTTAATTTTGCAAACGAAAATCGCCAAGACTTCCGACTAATTCACTGTATCAAATTTGGAAGATTTCGACTTTTTCGCAGTATTTTGGTTGTCTCGTTTGAAAGTAGGAAAAACCCTGTACGGTTCGTCGAATCAGAAATTGTTTAACTAATTAATTACTATGTTTGTGACGTATTAGTGAAAATGGTTGTGAGAATAATTTTTTTAAGGTTAAATCAGATGAAAAGTGTACATATATTCGTTTTGTTTCATGACAGGTGATAATTGGCACGGTGTTTTGTAGTTTTATAACTAGTGAAGCGAGAAACACAATCTAACACGGAGTAAATCATGCTGAAATCGACGTAACATTGAAATTTTGTCAATTTTCATTTTGTTCAACTGTGCACAAACTTGTCCGAGTTGAGATTTTTGTGCTGTTTTTTATGTTTTTGATAATTTAATCGTATTTAAGGTCTGCGCTTTGAAACATTAAACATTAATAGCTCGAAGAGTTATGTTTAATCGATTTAATCGTGCGGTTAAAGTTCTACCAGGGTATCAGTATTTTTTGTGAGTCACAAAATAATAAATCTAGATGAAATGGACTAGTAAAGGCAGTTGTACCCCTTGTATATAAAAGGTATGTTTGAAAAATCAAAGGGAGGTAACTTGACAATTCCCTGTGTAGTATATTACAGCAAAAATTTACTGTAAACTCCATGTTAAGAATTTAGAAATTCACTTTATACATGAAGCCAAAGAAAATTAATAGTTAGATTTGTTTATATTTTACAATGGAGCAGGTAAGCATTTTGTGCCAAGAAGTTTTCCATCAAGTCTGTAAGAAAATGCCCTTACTTTTCAATTCTTCTTCTTTCTTCTTCATTTGATCACTGAAATTATAATGAGATTGATCGGATCAGAACATAACTTTATTAAAGAAATGTGCACATAGTACATAGTTATGATACCAATATCAATGTTAATAATTAACTAACTATGCAGTGATAGGGGGGGGGCACTAGATGGCTAAATTGATCCTTATCAGTGTTAGTGTGTGCAGTTGCTGTACCAAATAGAATTCACGATTGCGCCTTTTTTGGTGCAAGGAGGTGAATCAGGGTCATTTCGCATGACTTCAGACTATGTCTAGACTGTGTCCAGGTAAGTTGAAATGCTGAGCAACTGGAGTATCTTTATTTGAACAGACGTCGCATAAGTATTCTTTAATCCAGATTTAGATTTCAAGTTTAGTTTCACCCATATATTGTTACAGCAAAATCACAGACTTTTTTAAATCCATTATATATGACATATTAAGTAATTTCAATGTTACTCACATCAACATTTTCCTTTCTGTCTCTTTCTTTGATAGTTGATTTTTAGCTTGATTGATCTCATCTGTACTTTTCTTAACTTCATCATTTTGTATTCTATAGATTATATGGAAATAATATCAGGTTATGATCAGGGTCAAAATGCTATTTACACACTCGGCCAGTTTCCTCAGCATAACACTAGCTAGTGCTTTGCCCTTCTGGTATCTTCAATTTGATATCACATACTTACCTTTGTTTTAATAAGGGTACCAGAAAACTAAGTACTAGGTAGCAAGTTTCTTAGGAAACTGGGTAGGGTATTATCAAAAATTGTAAATAAATCTTAACATTATTCTTACGGTTTTTCTTACGATTGGCTTAGGATAAGTTCTAAGACCGTATTATCAACAATTCGTATCTTTAGGTTTGGACGTTACGACTTTTTTTTATCTTGCACATGCGCAATCGAATGTTTACAAGCTCTTCAATCTGGAAACGAGAAAACGCACATATTTGACAGTTTTGACAGACAACAACAATGAGGGTCCTTATTCAGTTATTTCCCCTTCTATACTCTTCAAATAGGTAGGTCCTATTAGTTTGATTACTCTGATTTTACTCTTACTTTTCATTGTCGATTTGCCAAAAATAATTTGAAATAAATCTTTTGTTAATCATTTAATTTGTTTGAAAATCATGCTTAGTATTGTAAGGGTAAAAAACTATCTAAAGTTCATCACTTCTGGTAATATCTTCATTAACAAGAATGATATTAGATGAAATATTTTGCTATCCTTACATAGGACTTCAATGATAATATCTGAGGATTCCAACTGTAAGGACCTACTTACCAATTGGATTGCTTCAGATTTTATCAGGGAAAGATAACTGACTAAAGTCCCTAATGGATTGTGACAAAAAAGCCGTGCGTCTAACTGGTCCGTGGAGGAGAAAGGTTCAAAGATGACACATAGAAAAATAGAAGATGCGTGGATTTCAATCACGGAGAAGTGAGTCTAATTAGTTTGTCACGAGCGTACCTGGATCAACCTTAAGTTTTTTAATTGTCCATGTTATTCTAAAATTACAGCTGATTCAATTCAAACCCTTTTGTTCATCCAATCTTGTGAGGAATTGTTGAAAACGCAATGTTACAGACACTTGTAAGTACGAAAATGATCTTCAAATCATGGACCCATGGTCAATTCAAGCCCAACTGAACTAAACAAATAAAAAGTAAATATCGAAGGGCATTTGTGTCGACATTTATATATGTTTTTAAAGGTTTGTCTCCAAAACTGTGTTATTATTGGAATATACTGGGGTTACGTTATTTACTTTTTGACCGGTTTACCGACGATCCGTCCCCAAGACTATTCTCCCTCTAGACGATTCGTCCCCAGTCACGATCCGTCCCCAAAATATCAGTTTTGACGATTCTTCCCCATGTTAATATAAATCAAAGGTCTATTGTTTACATTTTTATTTTTCAATTTGAAAAAATGAATTATTTTGTATTAATCGCGTTGATGAAAATACATCTTTATTCAACAATGCATAGACAGTACTCGATCTTCATTCCAGTAGCCCATGTTCACGAAATTTTATCCGCTCTTCCTTGTGTCTTAATTTAGTATGAATTTAAAAACAGATATGTAAAAAAATGTCATAATACATGGGTCTAGCGGGGACAGGGGGTCCAGACAGAGCTTCTTTTCAGTACTTTGGGAAGGGGCCTGAGGTCTTTTTTATATAGAACATTTGAGGAAATTCTTTCGCAGTTTCATAGAAAGGGGAACAAAATATCAAGGTAAACTCCAAATTTGGGAAAACTACATGATTTTAAAGAAATTTCAAGAGGGGAAGTCGCCTGTTATATAAGGAAAAAGGCCTGCAAGACCCCCCCCCCAGAACTTTTCAATTTTACCTGTCCATTAGCATATTTCTTGACTGTAAATTATTTTAAGTAGCATGAAGCAATGCTTTAATTGATGGATACATAGATTTAATGCTTACATTTTTTTTATTAATATGTTGCATTATTCTGCAAAATGTGTATAATGTGGCTGTGGTTCAAAAGATTGGACACTCGCAATTAAAAGTTCGGACCCTAGAAAAACAACTTGGATCTGACCCTGACACGGGTATCACTTGTCAAGCTTACATTTTATTGACCATGTTTGTAGATTTACTAACTGTAATGGGATGATTGAAAAATATTGATGAAAGAAAAGTGAGAACAAGTAAATCTGTGAGCTAATGCTCACTAGTGATACCCCCGCCAAAATGTAAAAATATGCAATAAACAGGAAGTAGATGAGCAAGGAGCATGAAATCGCTTTACACCACATGGGACTATGGGATGAAGCAATATGCAAAGTATTAGGCTGCTGCATGTACGTTATAGTTGCTGAGAAAACTGCTACGGAAATTTTGTAACGGACCGGCGCACGCACGAACACACGCACGCACGGACAAGGGTAAAACAGTATACCCCCCTCTTCTTCGAAGCAGGGGTATAATAAGTAAAACATTATACTTTATTTTATGACTGAAATAATTTTAATTAAATGTGTTTTTTTCTTTGTTAAAATGGCACGGAAATAAAATTATAAGCAAACTCTCCTACTGAGACTAGCATTGTCAAGTAAAGCACCGGCCATTTTGTAGCGTTCTGAGATCGAGTTACGAGCGGGTGTTGGTGGTCTTAAAGTTAGGACCAAATTTACGATTTTTTTAAGATTTCTTAAGTTTAAGATTTTTGATAATACACCTGAAAAATCTTAAGTCTGAGTTAAGATTTTGTTACGATTTAAAACGGTCCTAAGACCTTTGATAATACGCACCCCAGGTCCATAGTTACCACATAGGCCTCAAAATACTTGTTAAGTTAGAACAATTTCAAATTACAAATTAACGATGAAAGTATAGTAAATAAATATTAACCTGACGTTGGTACCCTCATTGTAATAATTTCACGCTTCATTGTCTGTCTATTTATACCTTCGGTAGATTCCGCGTATCATTCATACGAAGAGGCACGTGTTAACTGATCATGTACTTCATATAAGTATGTAATTGTTTGTCAGTTATAAGGAATGACTCTATAGCGCCGATGATACCAAGATGGACTGCGAACTACTGTAGATAAGTAGGTGTAGGTTCGAGCCTTATCATGCGCAATTCTTTTTCATTTTTTAATATTTGTACAAACAAAATATTGTTAAAATTGTCCAAAAAATGTGTTATTTCATACACTTTTATTTTTTTTTGTATTTTTATTCATCTATAATTTAAGTTTTATTATTTTGTAATTAGATCTAATCACATTTGATTTATTACATCAATTGCACGACAAAATACAGAAATACGATAAATATCAATTATCATCTTCGCTGCAATCAGATGAGTCGTGTCGCCAGCTCATATTTTAAATAAAACACAATGCACGAGAAAATAGTCGGATATATGTATACTTTAAACGGTACGATGTATTGCTCTTTACTCACTTCAATTTTTAACTGGCGACTCGTTCAACTGTATCAGAAATAACAGAGATTATCGAGTCAGTCGGACATTTATCGATGGGAGGCCGATTATTGATTTATACCGCGTCATCTCGATTTAATTTTATTCTGCATAAAGGTTAACGTCAGGTTAATATTTATTTACTATATCTGAATCTAAAACTAACTAGATCTAACAGGCATCTATACATGACTCATAATCAGTTGCAAGCTTATTCAATATTTCAAAATCTTTGGTCACATAATTATCAGAAACTTCTCAATGCAAGTGAAATTAAATTCAAATATAAAGACTTAAACAATTTGTACTTGCACTATAACAAGGGTGTTCATCCCACAGTGCATCGGTGAGCTAAAACAGGTATGCTGAATTAAATTTACAATTAACTTGACTATAAAGACACAGACTGAATTTCTGGTAATAAAAGCTAATAACATGAAACATTATGAAAGACAAGATATAAGACAGCTAACCTTATGTAAGTTTCTAATTCACTTTTGACATTTTTACCAAGTGAATGTCCTAAAAGATATGATACAGTATCTTCATGTCTAGCTTTTCTGAAAATATACACATGAGGGAAAACTACTTTAAATTGAGCAGATAAAAATAAACAGAATATCAAGCAGTTTTAGGGATCAAACTCTTGCATGTCTGGATAGACAACCAGACTGTCAACTTTATCTGAACTATTCAGTTGATAAACAATTTGAAACCATATAGCAATAAGTTTACCTAAATTGGGACTTTAAGGTGGTATGGTACATCTGACTTTCTTTTGATTTGCATATAATGTTTGGTACCGTTGTAAACTTGACGATATTTCCGATTCAGATCTACGCTTTATTTGGCGTCATTTTTGCAAAAGACGTTACCATGACGTCGTGAACATGACTACCTCGCGCACTTTTTACGTCAGTCGGTAATGGTATGAAAACGTCTAAAGTATGTTGCTATTTCTTTATTTTCTGTGTCACAACAACAAAATATACGTCATTCTAAAGCTGGTGTCATGTTCTACGCACTACACTAGCTAAAAATTGTTTTTTTCTCAAAATGATTAAAAGGGACCAGAAAAATCGAATTTGCTGAATCTAAAAAAATCCGCAAAAATTGACTTCGGACGCGTTTTATTAAAAATCTGCCCGATAAATTTAATGTTTATTTTATCTTTTTTCTTATTTTGAGTGATATTTATCTATTATTCTATCATTTAATAAATATTACATGAAACGTTACTTTGTATCATGTACATTTTAGGGTCCATAATGATTATAATTGATAATTTCGAATTAAATTGGCTGAAATTCTGGTTGTTAACTGAGCTGTTTCAAATCAATATTTATCTGTTGAAATGCTTCAAGCTTAATTTACGTTTTTTCGCCAAATCATCTGCTATTGAAAATGACGTCATGACGCCAGTTGTTATTAAAATCGAAATATGTCTGGTACAGGTAAAACCGGTCGCTTCAAGGGAAAATTAATCAAACATTCTTCGTTGACTGCGGTCTCAAGAAAGTTAAAAAATTTGAAAAAAGGTAGTAACTCGAAAGAGACAACATTTGCTGTTGGAAGAAGAATAATTGATGTAGACTATTTTGGTAAGAATTTCGACTCTGCATGTGAGCAATGTGAAACACCAATCAGATGGAGAGATCTTTGTAATGAATCTCAATATGGACTATGTTGTGCCTTGCACTTTAAATGTGCACACTGTCAACATATCACAAAAATAAATTCGTCTTCACGATCATCATTCAATGCTAATCAACAACCATTTTCCGTCAATGTAAAAGCTGCTCTAGGTAAGATCATTTCTATAATCATAAACATGTTAGTCATTAAGTGAATTTGCATGCGGTTGCTTAGTAACGAATGTAAAATTTATTGAGCTACAATTTTATCGAAGTATAATGGTTTCATTAAAGTTGTTTAAAATTCAACTATTGATAAATTTTCAAGAATAAAAATGATAGGCTAAATTGCAGTTTACAGGTACGAGTTTGTTTACCACTTCTGCGCATTTTTTCTCGTCTAAAACATAAAAAGGGGGGTTCGGGGCAGTAGCCCCTGATATAACATGAAATCTTCTATTTTCATTGATTGTTAGCTTAAATGATATGCTATGCTTAGTTACTAATAAACACTACAATTTCGCGGTTTTTTACGTAATGGTAAGCTGCAATTGTCCAAAATGATATTTGATATTGTTGATATAACATGATGATAATTATAACGATGATCTCAGAGGTGATAGCGACAGTAGCGTAATGATGATAATTACTGTTATAATTCAGCTAGCAGTGCAATATTGCATTGAAAGTGGTCGACACTATTTTGAAAATCAAATTTTAAGTCGTTGCTGTCTTTATTTTATTTTGACATTTATAAAAAAAATTTTCAGCTATGATTCATGGTGGCACTGGTCCGGCACATTTAAACTCCATATTGTCTACAATTGGACTTCCTGCAGTAAACCCCAAAACTCTTAAAAGGCGAGAACGAGACATTGGTCCTATAGTTGAGAAAGTTGCCAAGAAATCATGTATTGACGCCAGTCAGAATGAACGAAAATTTTGTAATGCATACTATTAATGAATGCGGAGACAACATACCAGATATGACTTTGATGACCTTTGATGAAGCGCTTGATTTCTTAGAAAATGATTGTAGAGATGAAAACTTCGAACACATAGATAGTCAACAAAGAGTTGAGAACGTGTTTTTAATTCATTTATATCTTATGGTGAATATGGACTTGTAAATCTCACAATTTCAATGAAACAATGGAACTGTTGCTAATTTGTTTATTTAGCAAGTCAGAAATTGGCGCGCCTACGTTTCTGATTTGTGCTCTGTAATTTTAAAATAAACCTACATGCATGTATATTTTTCCTGGAAATATGGTTAGTTGAAATAAAAAAATCTTGTCAAAAAAAAACCTAAAAATGCTACCAACTGTGAATAACTATTGCTTTCTTGAAGTTAAAGCCGATATTAATGGAGTATGAGATCACAGCTTCGATTCCCGATCTGCATATTAAGCTGAAAGATAAAACATAAACGTAAATTATTTTACCATTTATCTGAACCTATCAATTCCAAACCCCAGAACATGGATGCGAAACCATGAATGCATGCAATGGTCAACCTTCATTTACTTTACAGTAACCAATGTGAATAATTGTTGTGATATTTCAAGTTCAACAGATGCAATTAGTGTCACTTTGGAAAAAACCATGGAAGATAGTCCATTATCGTTACAAAGCAATGGTGATTTCTCTATCCCAACTTCTGAGATTCAAGGTAAATAAATTATCTTATATCACAATATGTTGTATACATTATAGCGTAAGTAATACGACTAGCGCTCAAGTCTGCTTACGAATAATAAAATATTATGCATGTACAGTATTAATACATGCATACATACATTAATACTCGTATTTTTTAAAAGAGTACTAAGTATTAAGACATGTAGGACCTAGTCTTGTAGAAACTTTTGGCTATCTGTAAATTTACGTACATTGTATAGATTATGTTTCGTTGTTGTTGTGTCCTTATTGACAGTTTTTTTGTTCACAAATAAATTCGTTTGATGCCATATGCATGGACGACTAAGCGCTGTTAATATCTAAATGGCTTGGAGTTGCCACAATTTATATTTTGAAATTACCCTACAGTGGGTGTATTAGAACTGTGTGGTGACTATAAAAATATTTCCAGTTGTTATTAGTCAACATTCGTCGCATGAAAAATGTTTCTTGCGATAGGTATTCATCTATCCTTGACATAAATTTCAGATAAAAACAAGAATATCACAAACTCGAAACAAACGAATTTGACCGAAGTTACTGTCAGTCAGGATGCCGCTTGGCCAAAACGGGGAAAGGCTATGAATAAAACTCATAAAACATTGACGGACAAAGTCAAGAAATCTTTTATTAAAAATTTCACGTATGCAATTCATCAAAATAAAGATAAGGAAGAAAAAGATCTCAAAAACGCTTTAGAGAGCATAGTTCCACATATGTACGGAGAACATAACTTATGCGGCAATTGGTGCAATTATCAAAAGGATAATTCTTACAAACATAAAAATTTACTTTATGGAAGAGACCTTAATGATATTTGTTTAAGAGAAGAACTTTCTCAGATCATTAATCCATTTATCTGCAATCCAGCTAAGCTTATGACTTCCGGCGATTCGCAGGCCAACGAATCATTGAACAATGTAATTTTCTCGAAAGCTCCTAAAATTCGAAACTATACGCTTAGCGAGAGCTGTGATTTTAGATGCTCCGCTTGAGTCTTGCAATTTAACGAAGGTGCATGTTATGTTGAATCAGTTATTGACCAGGCAATGTTATCGCCTAGAAAAGAAACTAAAGTATACGCAGAAAGGTTGAATGAAAAACGCAAATATAATAAAGAATACAAGTCACGAAAATTAATTAAAAAACGCAGAACACAATTACGACATGAACGAAAACAAGGTGAAATAAAAACCAATATAAAACTTGGCATAGGTTACGAAAAAGACTGTTTACTAAACTATGACAATTTAAATATCACTGAAATCATAGACCCTCCAATACCTAGAAAAGTAAATTGTAACCCGGATATAATCAAAACTATTTTCTTTGATATAGAAACGACCAAACTTGGGTTTGATGCAGAAATTTTACAAATAGGTGCATATCTTAATGATGAGAATTCGTTCAGTATCTATATTATACCAGTGGGAAACGTATCAGCCAATGCCACTAAGGTAACTGGTTTGAGTGTAACTGTCCAAAACGGAGCAAGATTGTTATGTAAAAATGGTAAAATACTTGAAGCACTTAATCCAAAGGAAGGACTTTCATTGTTCATTGACTGGTTAGACTCTATGTCAGGCGACATAAAAATTCTTTGTGCACACAATGGTCATAGATTCGACTATCCAATTTTGTACAACCTAACTGCAAAATATGAATTAATTGATAGACTTGAAGCAGCAGTTACAGGAGTTGCTGATAGCTTAGTGATAATTAAAACCCTTCAACCTAACATTAAACAACAAAACATCATACTCACTGTCAAGCATTTATACAGAATTATTTAAACATGAATATGATATGCATGATGCAATAAGTGATGCCCGTGCACTGGCTGATATATTTGATCAGATGAATGTAAGTACTGGCACAATTCATGACTTTATTCAGGAAATCAATTACTCCATTAGAAATACCAGGCAACTCATTGATCAAAGATCTAATGTTAAAAGTTTGCAACTGAAACTAAGTGATGGGCCTGAAAAAATCATTTCAGATAGGATTGCTATTAAGATGTACAAGGCAGGAGTATCGTTTGATTCTCTAATGCTGGCACATACTAGGGACAGACAGAATGGTATTAAAATTATGTTGTCTGAAAAAATTAATGGTAAAGTACGCGTTACTAACAGGCAGTCTATTATTCATGCACTAATCAATGCTTGTAATAAAAAATTAAAATGAGTCTGTTCCGTCAGGCTGTTGTACTATTTTATTTACCTATTAGTGGGGCATACATTACTCATATGCCGTATTGTTCGCTTTTTCTCAACTGTCAAAACATGAATAATTTCACAGTGAATGCGTTTGTTAACTTTTTTGTTGTAATACACCCATGAGTTTCCGAAAGTGTGTATTATGATCGAGTAAAGCTTCTTATGTCGTATTATAAGTTTTAGTCAAGATATTCTAATGAAAACTAGGCCGCCAGTACAAAAACAATGCATTCAGTCACCGTTAAATTATTCAAGCTTTGACAGTGGAGAAAAAACGGACAATACAAAATACAATTACCTGTTTTTATCGATTATGAGTAAAGAACTCCTAAATAAATTTTGGATATTAATGTATACATTACTAACAGATGAATAAATTTGTCGATTAAGCAATTCCTTCTGTTATTTCCTACTGAAAATACTTATTTATACTTATAATTTATAATTATCATATTCATAACTTTTTACAATAACGTTTCAGTAACATTGTAACAAATACTCTGTAATGACACATGAAATCTGCAGTAATTGCTGTAAACGTTTTCTTTCTTATTTATTTCTAAAGATTAGTTACCATTTTAGTGTAACACTCTGTAAAGCTTCATTTAACTATGTTTGTGTGCATGCTGCGTGAATATAGCTATATGTGTATATTTGAAAGTAAGATCATGTAATTTTATGTTTATATGTGTGTCTAAAAGATTGCACGTATGAGTCCATGTTTGTAAAATTGAATGTACTTATGCCTTTACAGTCCAACCCCTCTCAAGCGGCCAGCCAAGGGAAACAGCCAAATTGGCTGCTTAAGCGGGGTGACCACTTAAGAGGGGGTTTGGCCTTGAGAGGGGGTCTGGAGGTAGTGTTTGATAGGGCCTTTTTAATTGAATGCTTGTTTTATGCTTTATAAGACAAGGGCAGTTCACGGTAAATTATTTTCAGTCTTAGTAATATTCTTAAGTTGAAAAGATAAAAAAATACTTGCGGCTAAATAACCACGGTGGAAAGATTTTTTTCTAAATAAAAAGTAATTATAAGTCGTTCAGACTAAATGCTCTATTAGGTAAAATAAGAAAATCAAACTGAAATTTACGATATTTATTAGTATTTAGAGTGATAAAAGTCTTATTAAGCAACAAATAATTTCATAACTAGTGCTTCGAAAACTGTGTAAGAATGTTGGCTTCATTTAAATAAATCAGATGTAGAACGCAGCCTATTTTCGGAAAATGCGTTTAAACGTCCTCAATTCTGACCTTTCTTTGTTTAAATGGATTGATAAGAAAATCACTCATTACGAACAAATAGGGCTTAAAATAATTATCGCCGTCATCATACTTTTTCAAAAGTACACAGTATATCTTCACATGCAGCAAACATGTTTATATACACACTAAAAATCATTTGCCGTCGAATAAAATATTTTGGCAATAATCCTTTACTCTTACGAAGATCGAACGGTCAAAACGGGGTTTTAAACCAGACCGGATGTAGGTTAATTGTTCAATTTGTATTACTTAACACACAATTATCGGATTATAATCAGTGTCACTTAGTTGATTATACACGCTAACAACAATAAGATTGCTAATTATTGATTTTTAGAGCCTGTCACAACTAATTGATAAGATAATGTAGCGATTTCCTTTGTATTTTTAAGACACGGGTCATTGCAATTACGTCAATATACGAGACCGCGGTGACCGCTTATGAGGGGGTTATTTTGAGTTTGGGAGACATAATGACTGGCCGCTGGCTGGAGAACAGGGGTGACCGCTTAATAGGGGTGCATTATAGAGCGTTTTTCAACGGTCGCGGCACGAGCTGGCCGCTTACAGGGGGTGACCGCTTACGAGGGGTGGCCGTTAGGAGGGGTGGAACTGTATATATAAATGTATGTACGAATATAAGTTTGTTTCAAACATGTAAATTATTACATTTGAATGTATGTTTTGTTATAGACATGCAGTTGAATTATATAATTTTAAATACATTTTGAAGTACTTTGGGTATTTTGCCTGAAACAAATAAATCTTATGTTAAAAACGTTACCAATTGTTTGTAGTTTGTTGAAATTAATATTTTATATCTTTACGTCATAATGACATTTTTTTGACGTTGAAATGGCAATACTTGAACGCATACAGCAAAAAAACCGCACAGACAACTTTTCTCATATTTTGTCGCATAAAAGTCCGTAGACTGACTCAAATCATATCAAATTTTAGCAAAAATTTATCGGGCAGATTTTTAATAAAACGCGTCCGAAGTCAATTTTTGCGGATTTTTTTAGATTCAGCAAATTCGATTTTTATGGTCCCTTTTAATCATTTTGAGAAAAAAACAATTTTTAGCTAGTGTAGTGCGTAGAACATGACACCAGCTTTAGAATGACGTATATTTTGTTGTTGTGACACAGAAAATAAAGAAATAGCAACATACTTTAGACGTTTTCATACCATTGTCGACTGACGTAAAAAGTGCGCGAGGTCATATGTTCACAACGTCATGGTAACGTCTTTTGCAAAAATGACGCCAAATAAAGCGTAGATCTAAATCGGATATATCGTCAAGTTTACAACGGTACCAAACATTATATGCAAATCAAAAGAAAGTCAGATGTACCATACCACCTTAACTGCTTGAATTGTGAGAGAAACAGAACACAACAGACACCTACCATACATTACCAGTGTGTACAGCTAAAAATAGGTGTTTTTATATAATGATGTCCTATCTCTATAGAAGTATAAAATTCATAAAATTGTTGAAAAATGACAGTTAAAAACAAAACAAAAATCTTGCAACTCTAGAGGTTGTCATCTACTTCTGGCAACGTCAATTTGAAAATTAAATTCCATAACTAGATAGAAAAACTTACATAATATTGTTAAGCACACAGTTATACAAATATCTATAAAAATGTACTCACAATCTCCTTATAGTTTCATCTTTACTTGATTTATCTTTCTTTAACAAATCTAGTTCTGCTTGAGCTGAGGTTTGTAAATGTAGACGATTCATTTCAGTACTGAAAATATAAGCAACAGTTGATCTTTAGCTATGGTCCTAAGCTTATGAAAAACATAAGATTAATTTATTCAAAAAGAGTCATAATTGGTATGATTTTAATCATAAAAGAACAACAGTCTACATGTACTTCTATAAGCCCAAAGCCCGAGATTAGTGAAAATTGATTTGGACTAGCAAAATTAATTATCTACATACAGATTGGTTAGTTGATATTTTTGCCCCTTAATCATGAATATTTATGGTGATTGATGAGTATTCAGATGAAATGTAATACTTACTTTAAATCACTTATTTTATTATCATTGATAGATTTCTCCTTGGCAATCTGGGTAATCTCTTGTTTTAATTCATCCACATTTACAGAAGATTCTTGTGTCTGTAGATCATGTTCCTGAAATATATCAGTATTTATATCAAATATGAAACTAGAAAAGAAAATCTTGAATACAAGTTTTAACATGACTAGATATTGCCTCAAGATTTGAGTGACCTAACAGGTTGCAGCATTGATAAATATATCAATGGATAGCAAGCTAGCTACTGGTTTTAACGACAAACCAAGACCCATTGACTGAAACTTTCGTACAATACGAAGTTTCAGGTATTTGAAAGCTGGACCATTTAATAGAACTTGTGTTCTTGGATTATTTACAACTTTAGTCTAGCATATGGCACAACATACAAGTTAAAACATTATTTTATAGAACAAGCTTGATCAATACAAAAGCAAAAATCACCAGAAACAAATATTATACTAACATTTCTTTTTAATTCACGTTTAATTTGTTCCAGACGTCCACCAGAGGCTTCAATGTCACTTAGTTTACTGTTGATCTCTCTGATCTTTCTTTTGTTCTCTTTCTATAATATACATAAATAGTAATATGACTTTCATGCTTTATAGTGAAATGAGGAGTAATCCAATAAATATATAAAATCTTACATTATCAATACATAGTATATTCAATCAAAATCAACAACTATCCTAAATAGCATGATGATCATTTCCCCCCACATAAACACAGAATGAAATCTACCATTGTATAATCTGCAGTAACCACAGAATGTGAAATTACGACATAATTTTACTATGAAGTATGCATTTTTAATGTTGATACTAAGTTTAGAACTTATAAAGTGCATTGTTTATTTTTTCCTACTTTATTTATTTATTGGATTTAACGCCGTATCAACACATTTTAGGTCATTTCACGGCGTCCAGCGCACCTAACCTAGCTTTCCTGGACCTTTGTCTATAACCAGTACTCACCTACCCTTCCACAAGGCCGGAAACTTCTCCATATTATCTAATTAATGGAGGAAAATTGACATTATTGTCTAATTTTCATGGAAGGGTATAATCTCCCAGGGTGGGATTCGAACCCGCACCCCCTCGGGCACGAGTATCCAAATCCCGGCGCGCTACCAATTGCGCTATCGACCCGGGTTATATTTTTTCCTACATACACATAAAGTAGAATAAAGTTTAACAATAAAAATCAACAAAAAGCCTTACCATCATTTCAGTTTTATTTTGTTCATTTTGTTCTAGTTTAGTTTCTCTTAGATCATCAATTTTTGTTTGTATGGTCTTTTCTTTCTCTTCAAACGCACCCTGAAATACACAAACAAATCAATTATATAAAATATACACTATAGAGACTTCCACTGAACTGCACGTTGCCAAGCAAGGAATACGGGACGTGACTGATACACTTAAGTTAGTCTTCTTAGTCCTTGATGGAACTGTCATACGATGAGTTCTTCAGCCAGCATCAACACAATAACCAGCAAAAGAATCCTAACCCCTGAAAAATGTGTGGTCCAAGAGTGGTTGGACTGAGTAAAGGCTGATCTAAAAGCATACAACCCCATTGACACTGATTCTCTGAACAGATTTTTGTGGAGATCAAAATTGTTAGGCATTCTAGCCCTCTGCTACCAATTTGTGGGATGCCCTCAGCAGATGAAAAATAAAATCAGGATTTGATTGATGATTGATACATGGAGTGTTTATGAAACAAAATATGACAATATCTTGAACTCAAGGATTTTAACAACTTTTTATTGAGTCCTTCTGAACCAAACAGTTTAAGGAAAGATGACAACTAAGGGTGAGTTTATAATTAAGAGAATCAAATCATTTTTTCTCACCTTTTCAATTTTGGTATCTCCTATCATTTTTTCAAGATTTTTTCTAACTTGGTCCAGGAAATGTTTGTACTTATCATCACTTATAGTCCCTGATAAACCTGAAAACAAAATATAACATTTAATTGTTTTATAAAAATTTTGGTCCAACATACTTGACCAGGTTGTGCAAACAAAGCTACAAAGACAGAAAATTGTCAAGTTTCAAAACTTTTTGAATGAATAGTACAATAAGGTCTGGATAGTTTTTTCACTTTTGCATCATGAAAAATCCCACATAATTCAAGACTGGTTGTCTTTATAGCAGTGAGGGTAATCACGTGACATATATGGTTCCTAACATAGCAAAAATGACGACCAGATCAACAAGTTTAGATGAAAAAGACAAGGTAAATGACATTTAAACTTAACCGATTTTTATCAGACCTAGTGCAGTCTAAGCAGCACAAAATTCTCTTTCTAGTGGTAGTTCTCCAAACCCCACAACGAGTCTTAATTTCTAGATTACCTCAAGGTTCTTACAAAAATCTCTGGACTCTTTCAGAACCTCGAGGTAATGATTCCCCACACTGTTTTAGGAAAGCAGCCATCTGCCAGTGACAACCACCAGCTATACTTTCAGACTAAACTTCTGTTTAAGTTATTAAAACTTTTTAAATAAGTCACACAAGAGAAAGTTAACAAGTATATCTGTGAGCTAATGCTCACTAGAGATACCCCCGCAAAAATCTAAAAATATGCGACAAACAGGAAGTAGATGAGCAAGGAGCATGAAATCGCTTTACACCACATGGGACTATGGGATGAAGCAATATGCAAAGTATTAGGCTGCTGCATGTTATAGTTGCTGAGAAAACTGCGACGGAAATTTTGTAACGGACGAACGGACGCACGCACGGACAAGGGTAAAACAGTATACCCCCCTCTTCTTCGAAGCGGGAGTATAATAATTTGTGCAAACGGTTCATAGGAAACATTTACAACTCACGGCTAATTTAGACAAACAATAAAGACTTGAGATTAACTTAAAGTTGCTTATTCTGCCAAGTCATCCTAAAACACAAAATTCATAGAACACCCTTGCACCACTAGGACAGTTATCATAAACAGATGCTAGTATGATACTTACTTTCTTTTTTCTTTTTAATATTTCAACAGTTTTAGTGATACCTTTTCCACTACTGTACCTTACCAACAAATCTGTCTTGTTCCTGAAAATAATATTATCACATGAAATACAGACTGACAAAAAACTGACAAGATGCAGGCCAGCCTCAGTAAATTTGATGAATTTGGGAGAGTCCCTAAAGTCACTCAAACGCACATGAAAGCACATTCTTGTACCCAGAGTTTAGTAGGATTCTCGATACCTTGGGGTACAAGAATGATGAAAGCAAAGAATGTTATAAAAACAGAGGTACTGTCAGTGCTGCATTATTACATTTCTTTGTCTTGAAGTGAGCCTACAAGTAGTAACGATGTCACAGGCTCACCTTCAGACAAAGAAATGTTATTGTTACGTCATGTGCTGCTTGAATCCTTTCTATTTTTCAGAACTTGTCATTAATTTTTAAAGAAGGTGTATGATATAACCTTTTTTGGTTGATGCGCCATTAAACCCAAACAAACCAAATGTAGGTTACCTGTTTTGAATATCAGCCATATATTTATCTTACCCAAACAAAATGTTAAATTGCAGTAATAAGTTGCCCAAACCCAAATACAAGTTGTCAGGTGCAATCAGACGACCTATAATAATAGACTTAATTCGGAACTCAACTGTAGTTGTAGAACTGTAGGTACAAACAAAGATTTTAACACATTATTGATGAAACACACGAAATACGGATTAAATCTCATTGTTCTTTGTACACATGTTTTCATTGTGAGAGTAAAAGGTTGTTTGTACCTACAGGGAAAACCCAAATATTTGAATTCTCGATAGAGTCTATTATGTCAAGCCCTGTTCTTTTACTGTTGCATGAACTTGACAAAAAAAACAGCATTTTGTTTACTAACTACATGTATATACCCTTAGAAAAATTATGTTCAAGCTGCACTGAAAATTGATGTATGGAAATCATATTAGTATCGTGAAAAGGCAAGCATGTAGATGAACATGTAAACCAATCTGAGTAAAGCCTGATCAAAATGTTTTGACTTCTTGCTAATTTAGATCTGGCTGTTTCATTATGAGGGTCATGTTCAGGTGATCTAAGTTTCTCATTCATAAGTAATTCTATTTCACAGGTTTATACATGCACACATAGATATGACTTTCCTCTTTTGAATGAAATTTAAATGATTTTGCAAAAAATAATAAAAACCTACCTGGGCTGGATAACAAGACTGTCTATATACCACATGATCTATGTGCACCGGGATTACTGACCATTCCAGTAATCTACATTCACTTTTATCTAACTCATTATATCTCTTTAAAATGGACTTATCTGTCAACAAAAAAACAAACAATCATCAAATAAGATATTTTTATACAATATAAAATTAAAAAGCTTGAAACAAAGTTTTTCAAGTCTACTTTTAGTATCATTATTGAGTCGACTCTTGACATTAATTTCATAATTTTGTATATGGCCTGTAGTCAAGGAAAGCTTGGCCCGTAGTCAAGTATATATTGACTGTTTATAATGTAATATTTGCATTTACTGCAGACAGACCATCCAATGTTAATTTAATTGACGTATTTACAATAAGTGCACGGGATTGTGTACAAAAGCATTACTATTACGTATGACAGCCTATAAAACTACCTATTCCAAATTTAGAACCACAAACCGTAACAATGTAAACTTCTGCAGGATTATAGTAAAAATGACAGCAAAAAAATGGATAAAAGGATTTAATGTCTGTATAAAATAAAACATTACCTTGATGGGCCATAAGCAAGTTTACGGACTGGTTGGTCAGACCTCAAAGCTATATGGCCCTCGGCTGGGTTTCGGGCCTAATACTTTCCTCAGTGTGATCAACCAGTCTGTAAACTTGCATATTGCCCTCAAGGCTATTTATTAATTTTTGTTAAATACATGGTCATAAACAGTGCTCTCTAAAATTTTAGGCTCAACCACAAAGTTTCCTATCTATTTCTATTTCACACTTTCAAAATTCAATCACCAAATTATGATCATTTAGGACTTTCTTATGAAAGTTCAATTCATTTATTATTTATTGGAGTAAACGCCGTGTCAACAATTTGGGTCATTTTAGGGCGTCCAGCGCACCTTACCTAGCTTTCCTGGACCATTGTCTATAACCAGTACTCACCTACCCTTCCACAAGGCCGGAAACTTCTCCATATTATCTTAGCAATCGAGGAAAACGACACTTTTATCAAATTTTCATGAAAGGGTATCATCTCCCAGGGTGGGATTTGAACCCACACCCCTCAGGCACAAGATTCCAAATCCCGATGCACTACCAACTGCGCTATTAGATGTTTCTATCAGTCATTCAAATAGAGCAAGAATATTATTACCTGTATTATTGCTAGAATTTCTTAGAAATTTATTCATAGCTAGTTCATGGTAAAATTAGATCTTCTAATTTCTGTTTGAAACTCTTGTGACTTTTTGGATGTCTTTCGTTTCATGTTGTCCATCATTCAAAACTGTAACTACAATTATCAAATTAACATTTTGGAATTTAACATTTTGGCATGTTGAGAGAATCCAGAATGAAATCAATGACAGTTACCAATGAAGTTTTTGTAGAAACTAATTGCATAGGTCATATAACAGTGTCCAGCTCTTCTAACCTAGCTTTCCTGGACCCTTGTCTATAACCAGTACTAACCTACCCTTCCACAAGGCTGGAAACCTTATTAACAGAGACCTTATTAATGGAGGAAAATTATCAAATGTTCATGGTATTCCAACCCATACCCCATTTATGACAAGAGATTCCAAATCCTGGCACGCTACCAACTGTGCTATCAACCCAGGTTAAAATTGATGCTTAACTATGAAAGTGTAGTTTATTCCAAATATACATCAATACATTCATTGAAATTTAACTTGTTTCTAAAATGTATATGCTACATTAAAAATTTTGATTAAAGTTTCCAAAACAGTTTTCTGAAAATCATGATGGATACTTTAGAGAAATGTAACAATGTGTATAACAGTCAACACACACTGAAGAACAAGAACAGCTTATAAAATATTATAAAAAGGTTCATAAAATGCTCAAAAGGTTAACCTGCTTTGAATATTCTGCACATTCCTGTTCAAGTAAACATAACTAGAACCGACTCTAAATAAAGATTATCTTATCTTATCTTATCTTACCTTACTTGACCCAATAAACTGTTTCATACTATTATGACCAATTCAACAATTAATACATGTCTGAGTTACATTTGATGCACATCCTGAAAAACAAAAACAACATATTTAAACCATGCTTAGTCTGTATGATACTATGCAAAGAATCATGGTTAAAGTCTTCTGATTGAGGGAGTGTCGGTTTGATTACCAGGCGGGGCATACTTCTGTGGAGCTTGGTCATGAAATTTAGCACTATTTTTCTTAACAAAGTTTTGTTGCCAATTTTTCCAACAGTCATCCGACTGTCTACCAAGCTTTACAAAAAACAATTATGGCAATGTACGTGTCTTTTTTAAGCATTAATCTCTTGCAAATGTCTATAAAGCCAAGAAGACACCTTGCTAGCTCAGTTGGCAGCAAAGATCAAGGGATCGTGGGTTTGATTCCAAAGCATAGCTTACTTTTATGGAGCTTGGTCCCTTATTTGAAGACGGTCGGATCTAAATTAGCGAGTAGGGGAGCGGGAAAATTTTAGATCAGGTTTTAATCAGATTGAACTACAGTTATCAACCAACACTGTAACAGTTTATCCTTGAGATTCTGTATTGCAAACTATTATGGGAGAAATTATTCAAGGATTCATTTATTCATCATCTGAAGCTATTGACCAAGTTTTATGAAACAAAATCAACTAGTTTTGTTTGTTTGTTTAACGGGTCTAACGCCGTAGCAACACATTGTATAGGCCATATAACGGAGATCAGTCTACCTACTCAATCCTCCTGGAAAAGCTAAATCTCTAGATTTAGATGTTAAGCAACTACTAAGCACATACTTTTGTCAGTGACTGACAACTGCCCTACATAATAAAAATCATTGGTAGGAGGGAGAATGGCCAAAGAAATAATTTCATGACCAAGCTCCATGAAAGTATGCCCTGCCTAGAAATGGAACCCACGATCCTTGGATATTTTTATGTGTGTCAAACAGTGACAAAGACAGAAAGGTCCCCAACAGTTATGCTTGCTTGAGCTGATCAAATGTTTTGCTTGTCTTGGATATATGTGTCAAACAGTGCATAGAAAGAAAAATGTGCGCAGTTATATTTGCTTGGGTGGATCAAATTCTTTCCTAATGGGTATATGTGTCAAAAAGTGACAGTGACAGAAATAAAAGCACAACTATTTTTGCTTGGCAAATCAAATGCTTTCCCTTTGGATATACATGTATTGTCAAACAGTGACAGGGAAAGAAATGTTCCCACAGTTATGCTTGTTTTTGCAGATCAAATGCTTTCCTTTTGTATACATGTGTCATACAGAGACAGAAAAAGAAATGTTCCCACAGTAATGTTCACTAGGGTGGAATAAATGCTTTTCTTTTGGATACATGTGTAAAAGAAATATATGCAACAGTAATAATTGCCAGGGTGGATCAAATGCTTTTGTTTTGGATGTATGTGTCATACAGTGACAGAGACAGAAATTTTCCTATAGTTATGTTTGCTTGGCAAATCAAATGCTTTCCTTTTGGAAATAAATATCATACAGTAACAGAGAAAGAAATGTTTTTACATTTATGTTTGTTTCAGTGGATCAAATGCTTTTCTTTTGGATAAAGGTGTGATACAAGAGAGACAGAAATGTTCCAATAGTTATGTTTGCTTGAGCTAATCAAAAGCTTTCCTTTTGGAAGAATGTATCATACTGTGACTAGAAAAGAAATATATGCAACAGTAATAATTGCTTGTGGGAATCAAAAACTTCTGTTTTGGATATATGTGTCATACAGTGACAGAGAAAGAAATTTTCCAATAGTTATTTTTATTTTGGCGAACCTAATACTTTCCATTGGATATATTCACGAGTCAAAACATAGACAGAGAAAGAAATGTTTCAACATTTATGTTTGCTTGGGCGGATCAAATGCCTTGCATTTGGATATCAACAGACAAAGAAAAAGACTTATCATTTTGTCTGCTTATAAGGATCAAATGTTCATTATTTTGCTATTTATGTTGCATGATGAAAATAAAGAAATAATTTCGACAGTTATGTCTGTTTGTCTGGCCAAAAGCTATCTTTTTTGGGTAATAGTTTCTTAAAAGGAAAAAAGGGAAATTCTTTCAATTATGATAAAATATGATGTAGTTTTGACAGATAAAATTCATTACAATTAGCTATTTCAATAGTTTTAATGAGAAAGAAAAAAATCTAAGTTGACCAAAATTAATGGTGAAAAATCTAAATAAAACAAAATAAAAACAAAAATCAGAAAAAATCGAAGAACACACTAGTTATTGACAAACAGTGATGAAACAAAATAAATATAACCTCTAAAGTGTTTAAATAGTTTTTCATTAGTTGAATTTGTAAGAGATTGACAAGACAAGTCAACCAGTACTGTCTTAGCCATCGTATGACCGGCGAAAAATATACCCCCGATTGCCGATCGCAACAGGGAGGTATAAGACCTACTGACCACCCGTAAAAATTGAGTGTTCAGAACAATGACAGGTGCTTTCCTGGGCCAAGGTGTGACGACAAGTCCGTGCAATGTCGTTCACTTACAAACCTTCAACAAAAATAATCAAAAATGTTTAAATTCAATAACATGATTACATCATATTTCAATTACACTAAAGTTTATTAAAATTGTACAAATATTGATCAAATGGGTAAGCATAATAAGAACTTACAAGAAGAAACAGAGAAAAATTTCCTATTTGGTGTATGTATTTGGGTCATACAGAAACAAAAAAGGTATTAATATATCAAACATTGATGATTGGATTGATTAAAGACAAACATTTGCGGTATATGTGTCATACAGCAATCAAGATAGATATGAACTTTAAAGAAATAGTTGTTTAGATTGATCAAATACTTACCTTTTAGTGCATGTGCATTGTGCCATGTAGCAACAAAGAAAGAAATAAACTCAACAGCTATGCTTGTATTGCTGAATCAAATGCATTGCTGTTGGTGTTATGTGTCATACAGGGACAAAGACAGAAATATACTCAACAGTCATATTTGTATTGCTGAATCTAATGCACTGCTGTTGGTGTAATGTGTCATACAGCGACAAAGAAAGAAATGTACTCAACAGTTATGTTTGTATTGCTGAATCAAATGCATTGCTTTTGGTGTATGTGTCATACAGCGACAAAGAAAGAAATATACTAAACAGTTAGGTCTGTAGTTAGGGCTAAATGTTCATTATTTTGCTATTTGTGTTATACATTGATAAAGAAAGAAATCCTCTCAACAGGTATGTCATTTAAGCTGGCCAAAAGATTTCTTTTTAGGTAATGGTTGCTTTAAGTGAAAAAGATAAATTATTTAAATCATAATATTATCATGTTGTGTTGATGTACTGAAAACATTATACAAATGGATATTTCATTTTTTTACTGTAGAATAAAAAAGTTGGAAATATGTAATGATTTCATTCTAAATATCAAAAATATTACGAATAAAAAATTATGTTGTAAAAGTCTAAATAAAACAACAATCTAATTTAAAAAATCTATAAAAATCTTAACACTTAAGCATTTGACAAAATGAGAAGAAACAAAATTAATCAATATAACCTCAAAAGTGTTAAAAAAGTTCTTAATTAGTTGAATTTGTAAGAGATTGACAAGACAAGTCAACCAGTACTGTCTTAGCCATCGTATGACCGGCGAAAAATATACCCCTGATTGCCATTAGAGGCAACAAGGAGGCATAAAACCTACTGACCACCCGTAAAAATTGAGTGTTCAGAACAATGACAGGTGCTTTCCAGGACCAAATACAGAGACAAGTCTGAGCAATGTCATTCACTTACAATATATTTATCAAAAATAATAGAAAAATATGTTTCAATTCTATAACAATGCATAATATTTCAATTACTCTAAAGTTTGTTAAAATTGCACAAATATTCATTAATTGGATGAGCATAACAAGAACTTACAAGAAGAAAGAGAGAAAACTGTCCTATTGGATGTTTGTATTTGTGTCATACAGAAACAAAAAAGATATTAACATTTCAAACATTGATGTTTGGATTGATTAAAGACAAACATTTAAGGTATGTATGTCATACAGCAACAAAGGTCGAAATAAAGTTAACAGAAATAGATGTTCAAATTGAACAAATACTTACCTTTTAGAGCATGTGCCATATAGCAAGAAAGAAAGAAATATTCTCAACAGTTAATTATTATGTTTGTATTGCTGATTCAAATGCATTACTTTTGGTATATGTGTCATACAGTGACAAAGAAAGAAATAAACTCAACAGTTATGTTTGTATTGCTGGATCAAAAGCATTGCTTTTGGTAAATGTGTCATACAGCGACAAAGAAAGAAAGAAACTCAACAGTTATGTTTGTATTGACGGATCAAAAGCATTGCTTTTGGTGAATGTGTCATACAGCGACAAAGAAAGAAAGAAGCATAACAATTAGGTCTGTAATTAAGTTCATATGTTCATTATTTTGCTATTTGAGTGATACATTGAAATAGAAAGAAATACTCTCAACAGGTATCTGGCCGAAAAATTTGCTTCAGGCAATTGTTTCTATAAATGAAATGGGGAAATTTTTTCAATCATAATTATAATAGTGTCTTGATGGACTGAATACATTACAAATGGCTTTATCATTTTTTTACAGTTAAAAACGTTGGAAAAGTGTCATGATTCTATATTTAATATCAACAATATTACAAATAAAAATTTATGGTGTCAAAGTCTTAAAAACAATTTAATTTAAAAAATCTATAAAAATATTAAAGCTAAAGCTATCAACAAACAGTAATGAAACAAAATTAATAAAAGTAACCTCTTAAGTGTCAAAAAAATTCTTAACAGGTTGAATTTGTAAGAGATTGACAAGACAAGTCAACCAGTACTGTCTTAGCCATCGTATGACCGGCGAAAAATATACCCCTGATTGCCATTAGAGGCAACAAGGAGGCATAAAACCTACTGACCACCCGTAAAAATTGAGTGTTCAGAACAATGACAGGTGCTTTCCAGGACCAAATACATAGACAAGTCTGAGCAATGTCATTCACTTACAATATATTTATCAAAAATAATAGAAAAATATGTTTCAATTCTATAACAATGCATAATATTTCAATTACTCTAAAGTTTGTTAAAATTGCACAAATATTCATTAATTGGATGAGCATAACAAGAACTTACAAGAAGAAAGAGAGAAAACTGTCCTATTGGATGTTTGTATTTGTGTCATACAGAAACAAAAAAGATATTAACATTTCAAACATTGATGTTTGGATTGATTAAAGACAAACATTTAAGGTATGTATGTCATACAGCAACAAAGGTCGAAATAAAGTTAACAGAAATAGTTGTTCAAATTGAACAAATACTTACCTTTTAGAGCATGTGCCATATAGCAAGAAAGAAAGAAATATTCTCAACAGTTAATTATTATGTTTGTATTGCTGATTCAAATGCATTACTTTTGGTATATGTGTCATACAGTGACAAAGAAAGAAATAAACTCAACAGTTATGTTTGTATTGCTGGATCAAAAGCATTGCTTTTGGTAAATGTGTCATACAGCGACAAAGAAAGAAAGAAACTCAACAGTTATGTTTGTATTGACGGATCAAAAGCATTGCTATTGGTGAATGTGTCATACAGCGATAAAGAAAGAAAGAAGCATAACAATTAGGTCTGTAATTAAGTTCATATGTTCATTATTTTGCTATTTGAGTGATACATTGAAATAGAAAGAAATACTCTCAACAGGTATCTGGCCGAAAGATTTTCTTCAGGCAATTGTTTCTATAAATGAAATGGGGAAATTTTTTCAATCATAATTATAATAGTGTCTTGATGGACTGAATACATTACAAATGGCTTTATCATTTTTTTACAGTTAAAAACGTTGGAAAAGTGTCATGATTCTATAGTTAATATCAACAATATTACAAATAAACATTTATGGTGTCAAAGTCTTAAAAACAATTTAATTTAAAAAATCTATAAAAATATTAAAGCTAAAGCTATCAACAAACAGTAATGAAACAAAATTAATAAAAGTAACCTCTTAAGTGTCAAAAAAATTCTTAACAGGATGAATTTGTAAGAGATTGACAAGACAAGTCAACCAGTACTGTCTTAGCCATCGTATGACCGGCGAAAAATATACCCCTGATTGCCATTAGAGGCAACAAGGAGGCATAAAACCTACTGACCACCCGTAAAAATTGAGTGTTCAGAACAATGACAGGTGCTTTCCAGGACCAAATACATAGACAAGTCTGAGCAATGTCATTCACTTACAATATATTTATCAAAAATAATAGAAAAATATGTTTCAATTCTATAACAATGCATAATATTTCAATTACTCTAAAGTTTGTTAAAATTGCACAAATATTCATTAATTGGATGAGCATAACAAGAACTTACAAGAAGAAAGAGAGAAAACTGTCCTATTGGATGTTTGTATTTGTGTCATACAGAAACAAAAAAGATATTAACATTTCAAACATTGATGTTTGGATTGATTAAAGACAAACATTTAAGGTATGTATGTCATACAGCAACAAAGGTCGAAATAAAGTTAACAGAAATAGTTGTTCAAATTGAACAAATACTTACCTTTTAGAGCATGTGCCATATAGCAAGAAAGAAAGAAATATTCTCAACAGTTAATTATTATGTTTGTATTGCTGATTCAAATGCATTACTTTTGGTATATGTGTCATACAGTGACAAAGAAAGAAATAAACTCAACAGTTATGTTTGTATTGCTGGATCAAAAGCATTGCTTTTGGTAAATGTGTCATACAGCGACAATAAAAGAAAGAAACTCAACAGTTATGTTTGTATTGACGGATCAAAAGCATTGCTTTTGGTGAATGTGTCATACAGCGACAAAGAAAGAAAGAAGCATAACAATTAGGTCTGTAATTAAGTTCATATGTTCATTATTTTGCTATTTGAGTGATACATTGAAATAGAAAGAAATACTCTCAACAGGTATCTGGCCGAAAAATTTTCTTCAGGCAATTGTTTCTATAAATGAAATGGGGAAATTTTTTCAATCATAATTATAATAGTGTCTTGATGGACTGAATACATTACAAATGGCTTTATCATTTTTTTACAGTTAAAAACGTTGGAAAAGTGTCATGATTCTATATTTAATATCAACAATATTACAAATAAAAATTTATGGTGTCAAAGTCTTAAAAACAATTTAATTTAAAAAATCTATAAAAATATTAAAGCTAAAG
Source organism: Mactra quadrangularis (assembly GCA_025267735.1). Taxonomy (NCBI): domain Eukaryota; kingdom Metazoa; phylum Mollusca; class Bivalvia; order Venerida; family Mactridae; genus Mactra; species Mactra quadrangularis. The sequence goes on along the minus strand of CM046308.1, from coordinate 33,624,137 downwards.
CTATCAACAAACAGTAATGAAACAAAATTAATAAAAGTAACCTCTTAAGTGTCAAAAAAATTCTTAACAGGTTGAATTTGTAAGAGATTGACAAGACAAGTCAACCAGTACTGTCTTAGCCATCGTATGACCGGCGAAAAATATACCCCTGATTGCCATTAGAGGCAACAAGGAGGCATAAAACCTACTGACCACCCGTAAAAATTGAGTGTTCAGAACAATGACAGGTGCTTTCCAGGACCAAATACATAGACAAGTCTGAGCAATGTCATTCACTTACAATATATTTATCAAAAATAATAGAAAAATATGTTTCAATTCTATAACAATGCATAATATTTCAATTACTCTAAAGTTTGTTAAAATTGCACAAATATTCATTAATTGGATGAGCATAACAAGAACTTACAAGAAGAAAGAGAGAAAACTGTCCTATTGGATGTTTGTATTTGTGTCATACAGAAACAAAAAAGATATTAACATTTCAAACATTGATGTTTGGATTGATTAAAGACAAACATTTAAGGTATGTATGTCATACAGCAACAAAGGTCGAAATAAAGTTAACAGAAATAGTTGTTCAAATTGAACAAATACTTACCTTTTAGAGCATGTGCCATATAGCAAGAAAGAGAGAAATATTCTCAACAGTTAATTATTATGTTTGTATTGCTGATTCAAATGCATTACTTTTGGTATATGTGTCATACAGTGACAAAGAAAGAAATAAACTCAACAGTTATGTTTGTACTGCTGGATCAAAAGCATTGCTTTTGGTAAATGTGTCATACAGCGACAAAGAAAGAAAGAAACTCAACAGTTATGTTTGTATTGACGGATCAAAAGCATTGCTTTTGGTGAATGTGTCATACAGCGACAAAGAAAGAAAGAAGCATAACAATTAGGTCTGTAATTAAGTTCATATGTTCATTATTTTGCTATTTGAGTGATACATTGAAATAGAAAGAAATACTCTCAACAGGTATCTGGCCGAAAAATTTTCTTCAGGCAATTGTTTCTATAAATGAAATGGGGAAATTTTTTCAATCATAATTATAATAGTGTCTTGATGGACTGAATACATTACAAATGGCTTTATCATTTTTTTACAGTTAAAAACGTTGGAAAAGTGTCATGATTCTATATTTAATATCAACAATATTACAAATAAAAATTTATGGTGTCAAAGTCTTAAAAACAATTTAATTTAAAAAATCTATAAAAATATTAAAGCTAAAGCTATCAACAAACAGTAATGAAACAAAATTAATAAAAGTAACCTCTTAAGTGTCAAAAAAATTCTTAACAGGTTGAATTTGTAAGAGATTGACAAGACAAGTCAACCAGTACTGTCTTAGCCATCGTATGACCGGCGAAAAATATACCCCTGATTGCCATTAGAGGCAACAAGGAGGCATAAAACCTACTGACCACCCGTAAAAATTGAGTGTTCAGAACAATGACAGGTGCTTTCCAGGACCAAATACATAGACAAGTCTGAGCAATGTCATTCACTTACAATATATTTATCAAAAATAATAGAAAAATATGTTTCAATTCTATAACAATGCATAATATTTCAATTACTCTAAAGTTTGTTAAAATTGCACAAATATTCATTAATTGGATGAGCATAACAAGAACTTACAAGAAGAAAGAGAGAAAACTGTCCTATTGGATGTTTGTATTTGTGTCATACAGAAACAAAAAAGATATTAACATTTCAAACATTGATGTTTGGATTGATTAAAGACAAACATTTAAGGTATGTATGTCATACAGCAACAAAGGTCGAAATAAAGTTAACAGAAATAGTTGTTCAAATTGAACAAATACTTACCTTTTAGAGCATGTGCCATATAGCAAGAAAGAAAGAAATATTCTCAACAGTTAATTATTATGTTTGTATTGCTGATTCAAATGCATTACTTTTGGTATATGTGTCATACAGTGACAAAGAAAGAAATAAACTCAACAGTTATGTTTGTACTGCTGGATCAAAAGCATTGCTTTTGGTAAATGTGTCATACAGCGACAAAGAAAGAAAGAAACTCAACAGTTATGTTTGTATTGACGGATCAAAAGCATTGCTTTTGGTGAATGTGTCATACAGCGACAAAGAAAGAAAGAAGCATAACAATTAGGTCTGTAATTAAGTTCATATGTTCATTATTTTGCTATTTGAGTGATACATTGAAATAGAAAGAAATACTCTCAACAGGTATCTGGCCGAAAGATTTTCTTCAGGCAATTGTTTCTATAAATGAAATGGGGAAATTTTTTCAATCATAATCATAATAGTGTCTTGATGGACTGAATACATTACAAATGGCTTTATCATTTTTTTACAGTTAAAAACGTTGGAAAAGTGTCATGATTCTATATTTAATATCAACAATATTACAAATAAAAATTTATGGTGTCAAAGTCTTAAAAACAATTTAATTTAAAAAATCTATAAAAATATTAAAGCTAAAGCTATCAACAAACAGTAATGAAACAAAATTAATAAAAGTAACCTCTTAAGTGTCAAAAAAATTCTTAACAGGTTGAATTTGTAAGAGATTGACAAGACAAGTCAACCAGTACTGTCTTAGCCATCGTATGACCGGCGAAAAATATACCCCTGATTGCCATTAGAGGCAACAAGGAGGCATAAAACCTACTGACCACCCGTAAAAATTGAGTGTTCAGAACAATGACAGGTGCTTTCCAGGACCAAATACATAGACAAGTCTGAGCAATGTCATTCACTTACAATATATTTATCAAAAATAATAGAAAAATATGTTTCAATTCTATAACAATGCATAATATTTCAATTACTCTAAAGTTTGTTAAAATTGCACAAATATTCATTAATTGGATGAGCATAACAAGAACTTACAAGAAGAAAGAGAGAAAACTGTCCTATTGGATGTTTGTATTTGTGTCATACAGAAACAAAAAAGATATTAACATTTCAAACATTGATGTTTGGATTGATTAAAGACAAACATTTAAGGTATGTATGTCATACAGCAACAAAGGTCGAAATAAAGTTAACAGAAATAGTTGTTCAAATTGAACAAATACTTACCTTTTAGAGCATGTGCCATATAGCAAGAAAGAAAGAAATATTCTCAACAGTTAATTATTATGTTTGTATTGCTGATTCAAATGCATAACTTTTGGTATATGTGTCATACAGTGACAAAGAAAGAAATAAACTCAACAGTTATGTTTGTATTGCTGGATCAAAAGCATTGCTTTTGGTAAATGTGTCATACAGCGACAAAGAAAGAAAGAAACTCAACAGTTATGTTTGTATTGACGGATCAAAAGCATTGCTTTTGGTGAATGTGTCATACAGCGACAAAGAAAGAAAGAAGCATAACAATTAGGTCTGTAATTAAGTTCATATGTTCATTATTTTGCTATTTGCGTGATACATTGAAATAGAAAGAAATACTCTCAACAGGTATCTGGCCGAAAGATTTGACTTCAGGCAATTGTTTCTATAAATGAAATGGGGAAATTTTTTCAATCATAATTATAATAGTGTCTTGATGGACTGAATACATTACAAATGGCTTTATCATTTTTTTACAGTAAAAAACGTTGGAAAAGTGTCATGATTCTAAATTTAATATCAACAATATTACCAATAAAAATTTATGGTGTCAAAGTCTTAAAAACAATTTAATTTAAAAAATCTATAAAAATATTAAAGCTAAAGCTATCAACAAACAGTAATGAAACAAAATTAATAAAAGTAACCTCTTAAGTGTCAAAAAAGTTCTTAATTAGTTGAATTTGTAAGAGATTGACAAGACAAGTCAACCAGTACTGTCTTAGCCATTGTATGACCGGCAAAAAATATACCCCCTATTGCCATTAGAGGCAACAGGGAGGCATAAGACCTACTGACCACCCGTAAAAATTGAGTGTTCAGAACAATGACAGGTGCTTTCCAGGACCAAATACATAGACAAGTCTGTGCAATGTCATTAACTTACAAAAGCTTCAACAAAAATAATAGAAAAGTATGTTCAGTTATATTACAATACATAATATTTCAATTACTCCTAAGTTTGTTAAAGTTGCATTATATACCCGAAAGTGTTGTTTTTTTAGTTAAGATGAAGCATTTGTAAGACATGAGAATATTTCAGATGCATATCATGTTATGAATAATTGTGGAAAACAAATTAGACAAAAAGTTTTAAGGTAATAGTGACCTCGACCTTATGACCCCAAAATCAATAGGGGTCTTCTACCCAATAAGGACATAAGTTATGCTCCGGAAACCATATTGCTTACAGACGGATGGACAGACGCCACGAGCTATCACTTTATATGTCTGAAATCCTTTGGGCATATATAAAAAAAATAATTGTAAATTAAGGACAAAAGATTGAGGTATCTGTGTCACACAGCCACAAAGGTAGACATAAACTTAACAGAAATAGTTGTTAAGTTTGATTAAAAAGGCCTACTTTTTGTTTAGCACATGTGTCATACAGCAACAAAGACAGAAATAAACTTAACAATTATGTTTCAATAGCTGGACCAAATGTGTACCCTATATTGTTTGTTTTTAGCAGTTCAATGTGGTTTATTGATGTGTCATACAGCATTCAAAATAGAAATAAAGTTAATGGAAATGATTGTTGGGGTTGGTCAAAACTTGACTTTTGAGTATATGTGTCATACAGCAACAAAGAATAAAGAACATGTGTACCCAAGAGTATTTGTTTTTAGCAGTTCAATGTGGTTTATCGCTGTGTCATACAGCGTTCAAAATAGAACTAAAGTAAATGGAAATTGCTGTTTGGATAGGTCAAATACTTGAGTTTTGAGTATATGTGTCATACAAGGACAAAGATGGAAGTAAACAGAGAGGAAAAAACTTTCCTATGCGATATGTTTGTGTAATAAATGCATCAGAAATGGATGCTTGACTTGATCAAATAATTTACTTTTGAGTAAATTTGTTGTACAGAGACAAAGAATGAAGTAAAAACAACCTGTAACTATATACTAAATATTTTCTTTTGTTAGTTTGTTTTTGTTGGGTTTAATGCCAAAGCAACACATTGTATAGGTCATATAACAGCAGTCAGTCAACCAACTCACTGTTCCTAGAAAGGCTAAATCAATGGATTTATCTGTTGACAAACTAGTTGAAACTAGGGCTGCAACGATTCGATTCGATACATCAAAACTCGATTGCGACTGCGGCGATTCGATTTCGATTCGGGACCCACGAATTTCGATTCGATACTGACCTTTAAACGTATCTACATAAGTTATAATCATAAAAGCAAAAGGGCACCTAAAAGACACTAACTCCCCGCAACGGTTATTTCCATTTATTAAATCAAGTAGCAAGTCGTTATCTGCAGTATATTAAGAGCTGCTTATTCTGATACAATTTATGTTTCATGTTATATATATAGATATGTTTTAGTTGATATTACATTAATGATACATTTTCGTGACCTTTATATTCGTACCCAGTCCATTTCGTACTTAAAGAAGCAATCTTAATTAAGCAGATTTTCGGGTTTCATGTGAATTTAATTTGAGTAACACTTTTGGTTTATCAATAATAAATAGTTTTACTCTCAAATAAATGCATATTTGGAGTAAATTATTCTAACAGATGAATCGAATCGAAAAAAATCGAATCGAAAGAAAAAATATCGAATCGCATCGAATCGACTTTCCGGTGAATCGTTGCAGCTCTAGTTGAAACTACTAAGTGAATGCTTTCGTCAGTGACTGACAACTGCCCCACATAATTGAGAATCATTGGTAGGAGGGAGAATGGCCGTAGAAATAATTTCATGTCCGAGCTCCATGACAGTATGCCCGACTGGGAATCGAACCCACAACCCCTCAATCAGTAGACTTGCATGCTACCAACTGAGCTAACTTGGTGGCTTAAAAAATAATACCGTATGGTATGCTTTTATTTTGAACTAGTCGCAACAACTGCTCAAATCTTCTTCCATTTTTAGCTTTTTTTCATTTGAAATCTGAACAAAGCATATCAATTCATTGACTTCCTTGTTTTGTTTTGTGTGCAAAGTTTGACCCGATCTGATCTTTATGCAAGAATATTCATAACAATGAATATGAATGTAGTATTAATGCTCGACAAAACTGATCAGTGTATTTAGTCAAAGCCTGAATGTAATTTTTACACATGGATATTGAAGTGTACAATGAGTGTCTATTACACAGAGGCCATACAGGTGACCAAGAGGATTATACAATGTAAATTGATTGTTTATGTTGAATATCCTACATGCCAAAGGGTAGAATAGGTGTGGTATTGCTTTTTGTTGGGAAATGTTAGGTAGCTAATTATTAGATGCAAATGTGAAAGGTCAGATCTATCCGGGTCAAACTTTACACACAATATATGTATGCATAAGATCAAGTAATGAATTTAAGTCATTGAGATAGACTTTATATATGAAGAGATTTAACAAACAATTTGTATTTGTAATTTTAACAAAAGGGGTCAAGGTTATTATGTAATGTAAAGACAGAACAGTGCCATCCATAATAGCCTTTACATTTTTGTAAATGTGTGGTTTGTTTCTAAATTTTTACAAATACATGAAACTTAAAACCATACCTTTAGACACATGTGCATGTATAATAAATACAATAAGGGACTTTAGTCAGTTATCTTTCCCTGATAAAATCTAAAGCAATCCAATTGGTAAGTAGGTCCTACTAGTTGGAATCCTTGGATTTTATCATAGAGGTCCTATGTAAGGGTAATAAAATATTTCATCTAGTATCTTTCTTGTTAATAAAGATATTAACAGAAGGGATGAAATTTAGATAGTTCTTTATTTTCAAAATACTTAGCTTGAATTTCAAACAAATTAAATGATTTGAAAAAAAAGTTATTAAAGATTAATTTTGGCAAATTTACATTGAAAAAAAGGGTAAAATCTGAGTTATCCAACTAATTGAAGAGTATACAAGGGGAAATAACTGACTAAAGTCCCTTATTGTATAAAGTATTATAGGCTAGAACTCATTTCAAATGTTATAATCTATTATAGCTACCGTAATGTGGAAATATATCTGAATTAAAATGTAATTATATAAATGAACAAATTAGCTCTTTTAAAAGTGTAAAGGTTATTTTAAATGGCACTGTATTGACTTAGCAATATAAACTAAAAGTAAGTATAAAGATCTTAGCGTATTTTCTTCTCTGTAACTATGCTGGTCCAAGCAAACTGGTCCAAGCAAACTGGTCTTCCAATTTCTTCCCCCTAATCATCCAGTGAGTACCATTCCTTTAAAAAGTTGAACACTGCCTGATAAGACACCATATTGTATATATCCTGAAAACAAACAATTGATAAAAATAAAAATAATAAATACAAGAAATGTAATGTGGAAACCACATTAAAGCCAGATTTAACAAGAAGCGCCGCAATGCGACGAAACCAGGTTTTCAACGACCAAGTTTGGATGTGACAGAAACGATTCATTTGAAAGCAACAAAATCAATACATGCAAAATGAAGCAATTACGTGGAAACTGAATTTCTAATTTAGCAACAGTGACCTTGACCTTGATCACAGACAATTGGGTAGCAATCCCAAGCTGTCTCTTGATATCAGCTACCAATACACCAAGTTTGGTGTCAATAGGTCAAAGCAAACTAAAGTTATTGAGCGGAAACTGAATTTCTATTTTTAGTGTCAGTGACCTTGACCTTGATCACAGACACCTGGGTAGCAATCCCAAGCTGCGTCTTGATATAAGCTACCAATACACCAAGTTTGTTGTCAAAAAGTCAAAGCAAACTAAAGTTTTTAAGCGGAAACTGAATTTCTATTTTTAGTGTCAGTGACCTTGACCTTGATCACAGACACCTGGGTATCAATCCCAAGCTGCCTCTTGATATAAGCTACCTATACACCAAGTTTGGTGTCAATAGGTCAAAGCAAACTAAAGTTAAAGAGCGGAAACCAAAAACCCGCCCGCCCAGCCGCCCGCCCGCCGACTTCGGCATTACAATAACCTGGTTTTCGTTGAAAACCTGGTTAAAAAGTTAAACACAAAAATTTCAAAGGAAAATAATCCATAATTCAGCAATTATGAGTTGCGGTAACTGTCTTATATTCTATTATATGATTTTATATGTAATCTTTGTTTTAAAGTTCATAAATATTAAACCATAAATGGCTAAGATTTATAACCATTAAAAACTTTAAACAAAAATTTCAAAGGGAAATCATCCATTATTTAACCAGGTAGAGTTGCGGTTACTGTCTTATTCTTTTCAACAAATGGTATGTAATCTTTGAATGAAATTTCATAATTATCTAACCATACATGGCACAGATATCCAACAATATGAAAACTTGAACGCAAAAATTTCGAAGGGAAATAATCCATAATTAAGCAAGGTAGAATTGCAGTAACTGTCTTATTTTTCTAACAGATTGTATGTAATCATTGTTTAAAATTTCAAAAATATTTAACCATAAATGGCAAAGATATACAACAATTTGAAAACTTTAATGAAAAAAATCAAAGGGAAATTATCCATAATAAAGCCAGGTGCAGTTACTAGGGATGTGCGATAATACCGGTATACCGGTATATTGCAATACGTTTTAAACACAATACGTACCGGTATGGTGACAATGGTCCCGCAATATATCGCGATATTTTTATCTTAATCTAAAAGACTAATAGTGCATACTCGAACTAGTTCTGCATTATTTGTGGCAGAATTTGACCGGAAACAATTTCATTTTTGGTTTTCCATTTAACTACTTTTAGCATAAATGTCTAGTATAAAGTATTGACGTATCTATCTGTGACAACTTTAACATTAAGTAGGGGGTTGGAACTGATGAATATTTTTCATGACTTGGAATTGATTTAAATACAAATAGAATATGTTTTAGTAAAATTTAGTTGGCATCATTAATATTTTATTTCAATCTTAACTTTTTCTTATTTTGTACGCGTCCTCATTTTTTGCTCTCATCCTTTGTTGACCGCTTTTTCCCTCTATATCTAGACAAAAGTTTAGTCTTAAATGTTTGCAATTGCTTAAATAAAGCTTTTACAATGTATAAGTGTGTTGAATCCTTATATTGTCAATAAAATACAAGCATGAGTGCTGAAAAAGTTTATGTTCTAAACTCCCAATATATCGCAATACGTATTACAATACGCTGTTGTGTATCGCAATATATCGCAATATGAAATTTCCAGCAATACCCATCCCCAGCAGTTACCGTCTAAATCTTTTCAACAGATGGTATGTAATCATTGTATGAAATTTTGTAAGCATCTAGAACAATAAATGGCAAAGTATTCCAACAATATGAAAATTTTAACGCAATAATTTCAAAGGGAAATAATCCATTATAATTAAGTCAGGTAGAGTCACGGTTACGGTCTAACTCTTTTCAACAGACGATATGTAATCATTGTATGAAATTTCATTAACATCTAACCATAAATGGCACAGATATCCAACAACTTGATAACTTAAACTCGAAAATTTCAAAGGAAAACACTCCATAATTAAGCCAGGTAGAGTTGGGGTTACTGTATAATTCTTTTCAGCAGATGGTATGTAATCATGGCATGAAGTTTCATAAAGATCTATCAATAAGTGGCAGAAATATACTATGCTAAATTAAAAACTTTAACACAATTGTTAAAGACACTGGACGCTTGACTGCACATCCACCTACCAGTCTTAGCCCAAATCATATGACCAATTTTTTCAATGATTTATTTATTTATTTATTGGAGTTAACGCCGTATCAACACAATTTAGGTCATTTCATGGCGTCCAGCGCACCTAACCTAGCTTTCCTGGACCATTGTCTATAACCAGTACTCACCTACCCTTCCACAAGGCCGGAAACTTCTCCATATTATCTAATCAATGGAGGAAAATCAACATTATTGTCAAATTTTCATGGAAGGGTATAACCTCCCCGGGTGGGATTCGAACCCGCACCCCCTCGGGCACGAGTATCCAAATCCCGGCGCCCTATTTTTCAATGAAAAACCTGGCTAAAGACTACATAACCATTAGATCTATGTTAAGCATTAAGGTCAGGGTAGAGAACCCTACTTAAAGGTCATGAACCGGTACATTTTGGAATTCTCTAAGGGGTTCCTGCCCCCCTGAGCCCCCACTGGATTCACCTATGGTATGAATACTAAAAGTTAATGATGTAAAGTAATCTTCTTGAAATTATTATCAATATTTTTGGGAAGATCAAACCCCATAGCAACACATTGTCTACATGTAGATCACATCACTTTTAACCAGTTTATTGACACATACTTCCTTCATTGACTTTCAGCTTCCATCCTCATTTAGAAACAGAGGTAGGAGGGCAAATGGCCAGAGAAATTACTTTATAACCAAACTCCGCAAAAATATGCCCCTTCTGGGAATCAAACCCAAGACCACTTGGATGACTTGTGTGCTACTGACTGAGCTAGCTGGGGGGGGCTTATGAGAAAGAAAGAACAATTAATTAAAACTAACAAATACTCACATAAGACTGACACTGTCTTGTATGTTCACCAGTGTGTAGACCATAAATCATAAATTACTATCAACCATTTATTTTGAATACATTTGTAGTATGTCAGAGGATATACAGTTTCAGATCTGAAAAAAAAAACATGATTTCTATAATTGATATCAACTATTTGTACATACAATGTAGTTTAGTCAAAGGAGGATGGGGGGGTAAGGGGGATCAGGACACCCCATAAATATTCCAAAATTTACCTGTTCATTAGTGTATTTCTTATAATGTGGAAAATTGTGTTCGAAAGTCAGAAAAAGTTCGGACACCCCCCCCCCCCCCCCCCTAGAAAAATCCTGGATCTACCCCTGTTAGTGGTGATTGTAGGTGATTATACACTGATTTCCAACAGCCTTGCTGTTTGATTAACAATTTAGCAAGGCAGTAGAGTGTCTCACCACCATGGAGAGCCAGGTTCGATTCCAAAATCAAAGTGATGACAGCCTGATTTGGGGTTTAGACCCAAATAAACTATCACAGTTTCTATATGCAGTTCAATTTTGAAATTTATTCCTAAACCATCTTGAAGTTGAAGAGCTACAAGACTCTAATCTAAGCCTTAGAGTAAGGTCTATTGACCTAGAAAACCAGCCTCAGGGGTAAATAAAACAAGAGCTCCGCTGGGCGGGGCATTATACGCCCGTGTGCAGTCCATGCTGTGTTCTATCTCATATGAAGTCCCTGTGACCTTGACCAATGACCCCGGGATCTCAGAATAGGTCCCATCCTTAACTGGAGGGCTATCCAAAGCAAAGATTTTGAGAACCTAGGTACAGCCATGGTTGAGTTATCACCGGCACAAAGTTTTCCCATACACACTTCCAGTGACCTTGACCCTGGGGCCTCAGAACCAAAAGTTCTCACCCTTGACCCAAAGAGTATTGATACATAAAATTTGGTGATCTTAGATAAAGTTGGTTGTTGGACAAGGTTTTTCCTCATGATTTCCTTGTGACTTTGACCTTTAACCCAGGGGCCTAAAACCAAAGGGGCATATGCTAGACATTTAGGCTACCCTTAAATAAAATTTGGTAAACCTAGGTACAATCATTATTGAGTTATTGTCCGGAAAATGTTTCAATATAAATTAAGCCCCAGTGACTTTGACTTTTGACCCTTGGGTCTCCAAATCAAAAGGGAACATCCTCTACCAAAGAGCTATCAACACATTACATCTTGACAAATGGGCTGATCCACATAAAATTTGGTTAACCTAGGTACAATCATTGTTTAGTTATTGTCCGGACAAGCTTTTTCCATGATGCCCCTGTGACCTTGACCTTTGACCCAGGGGCCTCAATACCAATAGGGAACATCCTTGACACATGGGCTACCCTCACATAAAATTTGGTGAACCTAGGTACATTGGTGGTTCAGTTATTGTCTGGACAAAGTTTTCCATATGATGCCTCTGTGACCTTGACCTTTGAACCTGGGGCCCAAAAACCTATAGGGCACATCCTTGACACAAGGGCTACATTCACATAAAATTTTGTGAACCTAGGTACAGTCGTTGTTGAGTTATTGTCCGGACAAGGTTTTTCAATATGATGCCCCTGTGACCTTGACCTTTGACCCAGGGGCCCCAAAACCAGTAAGGCAGATTCTTGACACATGGGCTACTCTGACATAAAATTTGGTGAACCTAGGTACATTGGTGGTTCAGTTATTGTCCGGACAAAGTTTTTCCATATTATGCCACTGTGACCTTGACCTTTGAACCTGGGGCCCCATAAACCTATAGGGCACATCCTTGACACATGGGCTACCTTCACATAAAATTTGGTGAACCTAGGTACAGTCGTTGTTGAGTTATCGTCCGGACAAGGTTTTTCAATATGATGCCCCTGTGACCTTGAACTTTGACCCAGGGGCCCCAAAACCAATTGGGAACATCCTTGACACATGGGCTACTCTCACATAAAATTTGGTGAACCTAGGTACATTGGTGGTTCAGTTATTGTCAGGACTAGTTTTTTTCCCATATGATGCCACTGTGACTTTGACCTTTGACCCAGGGGCCCCAAAACCAATAGGGAACATCTTTGACACATGGGCTACTCTTACATAAAATTTGGTGAACCTAGGTACATTGGTGGTTCAGTTATTGTCCGGACAAGTTTTACCTATTTTAAGTCCCAGTGACCTTGACCTTTGACCCTGGGGTCTCAAAATCAATAGGGAACCTCCTCCACCCAAGGGCTATCCACGCATAAAATTTGAGGAACCTAGGTACATCCTTTCTTGAGTTATCATCCGGACAAGCAATTGTCCACGGACGGACAGACGGACAACAGCATAACATAATACGTCCGTTTTTTCAAAACGGGCGTATAAAAAATCACATGTAAAGAATTATGGACATGGTTCAATTTACAACTAAGTTTGAACAACATTACAGATTCCGTCATAAATAAAAGGGAATTGCACGTTCTAGATACACAGCTTATGAAGCTCTTAGACAACATGGTAAACAAGCACATGGGAATGACCCCCCCCCCAACCTCTCTCTCCATTCAATTGCATGGCAATGACACGAGGTCGAGGAGCAGGTCCAAGGAAGTCGCGTGGACGCAACTTTGACGTTCAAGATTAGCAGTTCACCGCTCTCTTTCTCTCTAAACGGTTAAATATCGGATAAAACGAATATAAAGACTTACCTAAATCCTCATATTATTCCAAAAAACATCGATATAAGAAAATAAATTAACTGCGCAAAGGTAATCTAAATATTCCACACATTCTCCATTGAAGAAAACCTCGGGCTGTGTGTATAGAGCGACAAAATTTCAGCCAATCAGATTCAATCATTTACTCCATGTGATTACTCAGATAAGCGCAAAACCGGTTTAGGATTTGTCCGTTTTTGGGGGTTACATATAAGTCCACACGGTTGTGTAGCAGCATATAGATCAATGGTAGCAGCATTCGGAAAACCGCTCGGGTGATTCCGTAAACTGACGATCAGCCGAGCGGTTTTCCGAGGTAGTTCCGGATATCTCAATTGTTTTATTCAGAAAATATAAAAACATTTCTGAATTATTAATCCATCCTTTCTTTGACATTCAGACTATACTTTTGTTAAATCGACTCGCCAAGTTACACAGACGAATTAAATGGAATATTTTTGTTGTCAATAATACAATGAAACAATGAACTAATCTACGACAGGGGATGATCAGGATGACAATAAAATATATTTATATTGATAAGTTTTATGAGTGTCTTGTTGGACGAGTGGCTAAAAGTTCTACCATTACAAACAAGAGTGACCAAGGGGTGCGGGTGGTTTATCCATCATGCTTATTTTGTTGAATTGAATTATACAACTTTTATTTGGATATTGCCTACCTCAGAAATGGATTGTTTCATTTTTAATGTTTACCCAAACACGTTAACTTTTTGTACGCGCTCAAATCGACGTAAGTCGGAACTCCAATTAAAAGAAATAAATCATACTGTTTTATGCACTCATACCGCTTAGAAAAACCTAAATATTTTAAGTCTGTCTATTAGACCATTTGTAGTGCACTCGGAAAGGGTCGGCATGTTTCCTTTATTTGGCCCGTGGCATAACTTCGGTTTATTAACTTAAGTCGAAGTGAAGTGAATACGTCCTAACGCTCACGAAAATGCATTCGTTGTTCAATTTTAACCTTAGATTTGCATTTAATTCACCAAACATGGAGTTCTAACACAATTGTGCTCCATTTTTCGGCTCTCAGTAACCGTTGGTTGAGCAAAAGCGACGGAGAGGGTGTGCGACATGGGTTTGACCATAATGGAATTAAAGAAAGTTTAATAGTGCTTAGTAAAAGTTTGTTCCTGATACATCACTGGTCTAAATAACTGGTCATTTAATGAATAAAATAAAATAAAATTAAACTAGGAGCAGAAGCCCAGCGATAGGACACATGCTTAGAGATCTAGAGGTCCTAGGTTTGAATCCTACGAGGGGCACTGCATATTTCATTGAGCAAGAAATTTACCTACGATTGATTCACTCGACCCAGGTGTAAAAAGGTATCAGCGAGGGTGGTTTAGTACCGTTGCGCCAATTTGTCGGTTGCACTAATAAGTAAAAAGACTCCCAGAAAGATTGACAGATAGTTATCATTAGCCCGACGACCAGGGGTTATAGCTGTAAAGTCGATGAGCGTGCGTAAGCATGAAACACACACTAAAAACTGCCATTACAAAATAAATTCACAGTAACAGCAGTAACAACCATTAGATCAATCTGACTCGGCTGCTCCAGCCAGACGTATGGTGAAAAATACAGCGTTAATATTGATCTAACTGTTGTTCCTGGTGTATAAGCGGATCTAACGGGGGGGGGGGGTTTCAGGGGCTCCGGACCCCCCCCCCCCCCCCGCTGTGATTTCCTGTCAATAAATGTATTTCTTGTGTAGTTTTAATATTTTTTATGTCGCATTATTCTTCAAAAATCGTATAATGCCGTCCTATATCCGCCTCTGGTTGCTGTATTATATACGGGGCATACTGGGTTTGTCGCCGTGTCAACACAGTCCTGCTCGTTTACGGTAACCAGCGCACCTAACCTAGCTTTCCTGTACCCTTGTCTATTAGCAATACCCACACTACCCTTCCACAAGTCCGGATGATTTCTCCGTATACCTTATAAATGGGTGACTTTATTGTCAAATTTCCGTGGAAGGGTATAATAGCCCAAAGTGGGATTTGAACTTGTACATTTTCCGGCTGTAATTTCGAAACATAACATTACATCATTTTCTATTTATTTGATCTTACTGAAGTTCCTGTCGTTCCTACTATGTAGTTTTTTTGGAGCAACAAAATATCTGTAACAGGGCCAACATCAAAAACTGCTGTCCGTAAGTTGTTATTTAATCAAATTGTCATTAAATAAGTAATTTGATATAGGCCCTGTTGTTTTCCTCCGGACAGTCGTATAGAACCTTGGCCTTCGGCTTCGGGCCAATATGACTCTTCGTTGGAAAAAAACGAGGCCTATATCAAATTACTTATTTAATAACATATTATGAAAGTATAGTTATAACTCAGACCACAACAAATTGATGTTTTGTTCGTCGGATTTCCCGCACCTAAAAATCCGAAAATGGAAAAAAAAATTTTTTTTTTTTTTTGCTCCCGCACTTCAAAATCTTTACCACATCAAGATTTTTTTAAGTCAATTTTTTTTGCACTCAACCAAGAAGTTTCACGGAGAAAATCAATAATTTTTGGTCTAAATATCAAAGCTAATCACCATGACATTGCTATATTTGTAACAAAACAGTAAAGTATTCACGTTTACATACGTCACTATGATGATCTTGTCGATCCTTAGTTCCTTTGTTTTTCTAAATCCTTAATTATATTTAGTACACGTTTTTACGAAAGCCGAATGGTGTCACATAAAAATAAAAAATGAAATTATACTATGTCGTTATTACGAGATAACTAACTCGTAATAACGAGATAATTAACTCGTTATAACGAGATAACTAATTCGTAATAACAAGATAATTAACTCGTAATAACGAGATAACTAACTCGTAATAACGAGATAATTAACTCGTAATTACGAGATAATTAACTCGTAATTACGAGATAACTTACTCGTAATTACGAGATAATTAAGTCGTAATAACGAGATAATTATATCGTAATTACGAGATAATTAACTCGTAATAACGAGATAACTAACTCGTAATAACGAGATAATTAACTCGTTATAACGAGATAAGTAACTCGTTGGCAAAGGCAATAATAGCAACACCTAATTAAATAATTACATTATCAACACAAAGTAACAAGAACAACAACAAAAACTCTAAACAAGAGCATTATTTACTCAAAACACACCAGCAACAATACCAACTTACAACAAAAGCAACAACATTTGAAAACAACATAAATGACAACTTTACATTACAGCATTAAAACAAAAAACAGATCCGACAACTATAAAGACAACAAAAAATTGTTTAAAATGTTATTTTTTTAGTTGCTTTTGTTGTAGTTTTTAGTTGTTGTCAATGTTGATTAAGATTTTGCAATTGTTTTGTGTAAATGATTTTGTTGTTTTGAGTTGTTGTTGTTGTTTTGAATTGAGTTGTTGTTGCTGTTTTGAATTGATGCAGTTATATTGAATTGATGGTTTATATGTCGATGTTGCTTTTCGCTGTTGTTGCTGTTGTTTTGAGTTAATGATGGTATTGTCTTGAATTGAAGTTGTTGTTTTGAGTTGAATGTTGTTTTTCTGTGTTGTAGTTGCTGTTGTTTAGAGTTAATGAAGGCTTTGTTGCTGTTGTTTTGAGTTCTTACTGCTGTTTTTTTTAAGTTGTGGATGTTGTTGTTCCGATTTTGATATTGTTTGAGGTTGTTGCTGATATTCTTTTAGTTGTCAATGCTGTTGCTTAGTGTTTTAATGTAACTGCTTTAGTTGGTGCTGCTGTTGTTGTTTAAATGTTGTTGCAGTAGTCTTGAGTTATTGTTGTTTCTAAATTCCTAATGGCATTATAATGCTGATGGAGTTTAGTTGTTGCTGCCAATGTCTCTTGTTGTTAATGTTGTTTTTAAGCAGTTGGTGCTTTTGCAAACGAGTTGATTATCTCGTAATTACAAAATAATTATCTCGTTATAACGAGTTAATTATCTCGTTATTACGAGTTAGTTATCTCGTTATTACGAGTTAGTTATCTCGTTATTACGAGAAAATTATCTCGTTATTACGAGTTAGTTATCTCGTTATTACGAGATAATTATCTCGTTATTACGACTTAGTTATCTCGTTATTACGAGTTAATTATCTCGTTATTACGACTTAATTATCTCGTAATTACGACTTAATTATCTCGTTATAACGACATAGTACATTTTATTTTTTTATTTTTATGTGACACCATTCGGCTTTCGTACGTTTTAACACATGTATACTAAATTTATACGTATAAATGCAATGCTCAACTTCCATAAACTTTAACTCTTGATACACACAGAAGTTGAACAGTGACGTAGACAGAGCGGCTCCATCAACCCTACAAATATGATCTGGATGTGTGACGTCATATGTTCACCTTCTGTGTAAGAATAATTTACAAAAGAGGTCGACTCGTGTCTTATGAATTGAGGTAGGACAGGATAGAAGATTTCCTTCTCTAATTATGTTCATGCTGGGGAGATATTCGAACACACTGATTTAAAATGAAGTTTATTTTGTATTATTTACCCAAAGGCTATACTTTCGACACCAAAACGTATAGTCCATTTGATTTTATAGGGGTGCTGATTCTATTTTTCCTTCAGGATTACTTAGGTATACTTAGCAGTTGTATGTTGTTTAGTCTGTAGCATAATTTGGTTAATTAATAATCTTCTTATACTTCCTAATTAATAAGACTGTATTTAAGCTCTTAAAAGTTAACAGGGTTTGTTCATTATCATTTTATAGGGGTGCTGATTCTAAAATTCTCATTCAAGAACTTAAGTATACTGAGTATATGAATATAATTATATATAATTTTTATGTTTTTGAGCCCATCCTTTATTTACTGAAATAATATTAAGACTTTATTTATACACCTTAAGTCAACAGGTTTTGTCCATCATTTTATAGGGGTGCAGGGCCTAAAATTTTCATTCAGGAGGATTTAAATTTGCTGAGTAGCTGTTTGTTGTTGATTCCATCTCTTATTTATTTGGTTAATACAGGGATATATTTTACATAAAAAGTCACCAGGTTTGGTCCTTTATAATTTAAGCAGTGCTGGTCCTAAATTTTTACAATGATCTAGGAAGTTTTGAAGTTCAATATTGAATGAAATCAGTATATTTTACAGTTTGATGATATTTACTATTTAGAATCTTGTCATGCAATTGTTTCATTCAGGTCTGATTTTGGTTGGATTTACCTTGGATACATATTGATTGTACCACGTCGTATATCCGTTGGTCATCCAACGGCTAAAAAACTGTCAAATCCAACCAACATACGACATTAATACGACGTCTGGGTCAGACGTTAATACGACGTCGGAAATCTACCGTCTAAAAAACTTGCAAATCCAACTGTGAGGCGACGTTAATACGACGTCGGGGTCAGACGTTAATACGACGGCGGAAATCTACCGTCTAAAAAACTTTCAAATCCAACCATGAGGTGACGTTAATACGACGTCGGGGTCAGACGTTTATAGGACGTCGGAAATCTACCGTCTAAAAAACTTTCAAATCCAACTATGGGACGACGTCAACCCGACGTTGGGGTCCAACGTTTATATGACGTCTGTACGACGTCATTTGTTTGCTGGGTTGGAGAGAATGTAGGTGTTGATGGAAGGTCAGTCTGTATGGTGAATTCAGATACTTGTTTTTCTCAATGGAATATTGTTCTGTTGAATATCTTGTACATCATAGTAAGTCATGATTTATAATGACATTGTTGCAGGCTTTTCCAGTTTATCATCGAGTTTACACAGGATACCTGGTGGTAGCTGTTTGCGGTATCATACAAGGGGAAGCTTGCCAGAAGCTGCAAGGTAGAAGGAAATCAATTATTGCAACATAGTTAATTTCAGGATCAAGCGCATAGGCGGATCCAGGATTTCCAGTTACGGGGGGCGGAAAATTCAAGTTACAGGGGGCGGAAAATGAACAAGCAAACGAGTGTGTAGGGGCTGTATCCAAGGGCCCACTATGAGTCCTGGACAAAGCCTTGAAAAGGGGTTCAGGGTTGCTGCGACCCTAAAGCTCATTTCTAAGGGGTTCATGCACATTTACAGAACCTAAACTATCCTTTCTCAGGGTATACGATGTAAGATTCTAGATATAAATCATATTATTTCTTACAGCCGTTGGATCATGTTAAAATCTTACAAATCCTTAGTCCTTGAATCATTGTACGTTATGTATATATATATATTAGTGTAGTTCCAGTCTTGTTTCAATTGCACGTTTAGCGTGCAAAAATTTTTGACATTTATTTTTATATTTTCCTTTAAATATCATATTTTATGATAGAAAAAACCTTTGCTCGGGCAATTTTAGGGGGGGCGTACGCCGTGTCCACCCCCCCTTGGATCCGCCTATGAAGCGCATTCAAAACTTGACAAATTTCAATAACAGTGACAATGTCATTATTTATTCCACTGCTTTAAATAAAAAACACATAAGGGGATTTTCCCTTTAGTCATTATCAAACATGAGTAATCATCAACCTTAGACACGAGCACTAAGATGGTACTAAGTTGCTCACATAATACTTCATGTAGGGAACTTGGAATTTATGACTTTTGCCAGCAGAGTAAGTTTTGTTTGTACTGGAAGCATCCATGCAGAACAAGGTTATTTGACATACTGCAACGGGAATTCCTGATCAAATCTATTACATGAGTTTATAATCAAACAGTTGAAAGAAAAAGTAAACACTAATAATACTTTTATTATTTTATTAAAGAAAGATATTTAGTGATAGATATAACATTTCTGATACAATATATTCATTGTGTAACCCAATAAAAATCCATGGTCCGAACTAGGATTCAAACCTTCAACCTCTCGAGTCGTAAGTGGACACTCTACCCCGTTGCCATAAAAGCTAGCTTGAAGGCAAGGGAGTACAAGTGCCATATTATACCTCTGTTACAATTGTACACACATATCCTCCCTAAAGAACCTTGCCTGAACAAATAACTCAAATTTATCATACAAAAAATACCAAAGGAACATATACAAAGAAAACTTATGTACAATTAGATAGTGATTATTCTATAACCAATAAAATGACAGGGAGGCAGAAAAAAGGGACAGGGCTCATTAGAGGGTTGATGTTTCAATGATACTATTTCTGTGTATGGAGAAGCATAAATGGGAGGGAACAGAGAAAACAAGCAGTGTGCAGAGCCCTGAAATACCGTGTAAGAATAATCACTAATTTAGATTTCATGATCAAAGACGATGTTTAGCAAACAAACATATGATACAACAAATTTAAATAAAATGACATTCCCCAATCAAGTACATTGAGGTAAACCAACATAAGTCATTCTAAACATAGACCATGTAAATGTCTGTACACTTAAATGCTCAACTGTTCGCACAAATTTGTGATTAAGTATGCGCAGAAGACAAAATCTTGTATAATTTTGATACAATCATTATTAAATCGTACAAAAAATGATGGCTTGTGGTAAAAGAAATATCAAACCATAGATATAAAGCATGTTTAAGCCTCAATGTGTTTCATCTATATATAGCAACACAACATTTCGTTTTCAAATGTCTGTGACAAGAATGCCATATGTAGAGACCAATGTATAGAGGTGGAATGACTGCTTTCAATGTTTCATATAATTCATTAGTCATTTTAGAAACATAAGAGATAATTTATTAAACAAAATCTTCACTTCAAACACTACATAACACTTTGTCACCAAACAATCTATCTCAATGCATTACAGCAAGAAAATACATCCACTGTATAGGTATTACTACAATAAGAATTCAGCTACATCAATGGACAGTTGCCAAAAACATTCCATAACAGGGAGTATTTCATCATGCTTTCAGTATGTAGATTTTGTCCATTCTCAATATCAAATCATTTTTCAGGCCTGCAGTACTTTGATTTTAATCCATTATCAACCATCAAAATATTCTCCCTTCTTTCAGTACAGTGTGATGCAAGAAATATGAACACTTTTAGACCCAAATCTAAAGTTTGAATTCCTTATTTAAGGCTGTTTATAACATGAGTGTTAAAACTAGGCCCTTAAAAATTGTCCTAATTTCTAAGGACTCAAGACTTCTCAAGTCAATCTGCACTTTGACTTTTTTTGTCTTCTTAACATATAGAATTATTCTTCACACTTTCAGTACTTTGATTTTTTTCTATCGTCACCACGGTGATCATCACCTTTTCTTTTATTCATAATATTTTGAATTTGTTGCCATTGTCGATCAAACTCCGCCTTCTCATCTTTAGGTCCTGCCCTACGAGTTTTACGACCATCAGACATTTTAACACCATATTGAAATGCAGCCCTAAAATAAAAGTATATCAATCATTCATAAAATGTCCAATATTTAGATTCCTCATTTTCTTTAATAATAATTATATAATATTATATTACACACAGAGTGAAAGTAAGGACCTCACAGAAGATAACTTGTCCATTTATAAAAGTAAGTGAAATAAGTAAGCAAAAACTTATTCAAACAAAGCTATACATTTGCTTTTCCAATCTGCCATGTGGGTTTCAAATGTATATTCTGCAATAGAGACGCTATAAGAACGATAATTTAGGGCCAAAAATAGCTCAGATTGATTAACCCTGGAAAAATAGTGTTCTATGAAACATCCTCATGGTTGAAAGTTTAAAATTTCCAAAATACTGATTTTTTTTTAATTTCGGTATCTGTCACATAGAATAAAAGCTTTTCACAATTCCATAAGATTTTCAGTAGCTTTTACATAAGAAAAAAACAGGACTAATCATGAAATCTTTTACCCCATGCGCTCATATTAAAATGAAATCGGCACTATAATAATCAGCATTAGAATCAGATTGGCATGATTTTAAATATCTCAACCATTTGTACAGAATGTCAGTGTTACTATTTACTGAACAGAACAGAACAGAACAGTACTATAACAATACTATTGTTTTCTATAATCTAATACATGTTTTGATATACCTTATAACACATACTTATGCTAAGAGATATAAACAAACTGTACAAACATATCATAGTAATGTAATAAGAAATATATATATACTTAGGTAAGGCTTCTTTATTAGCCATATAATCACTATATTCTTCTTGTGTATCAAAATCCCATCTACCAACTGGACCTTTCTTATTACCTTGGTCCATTTTAGTATAATCAACTTCATCATCAGAATCATCAACAGCATCAGCAGCTTCCTCCATACTGTAATATATAACATTCATTAGTACAAGCAGCGCCAAAATACTCTTCTCAGAAGAAGCCAAATACAGACTGCTTCCCTAAACAAAAATAATACTTTTTCCCAGTTTGGTCCTTTAAACTCCCCTTTCCATTAAAAATCCCTACAGAATGTTGAATTTATTCCTTTTTATTGGCAATAAAGAGGGTCTATTTTCCGTAAATCAGTGTAAACCACACTAATTTTCCCCCCAAAAAGGGGCTGAGGACCCTACCCAAAATTATTATTGGCAACCAAAGTCTATTTTCGATTTGGATCTACTTTCACTTAGAAACTATAAATAACATAAACAAAATCAAAAAAGTTTTTTTTTATAAGAGGTGTTTGTAGTAATACTTTGTACCAGCCTATTTCCTAAACAGTCAATAGACAGTGTTAGTGTTGAACTGATGATATAAGGACAATACATGATAACTGTCCCAACATCCTAGACTGGTAGTTAAGTACTCACCCTGGGTAACATTCAGCATAACTGTCAATTTCTGTCTTTTGTTTCAATTTCTTTATTCTTTCTTCTTCTTTCTTAGCTGCCTTCCTGTGATACACATTAATACATTCATGTAAGAACAACATCTAGCAAGTAGCAGGATTAGTTTAGGTTATACTAATTTATTTTGGTTTGACTGTAAAAAAGATCTTACAACTTATATTAATCACTTTCATGTCCACTTCTTGGTTCCATAGTACCGAGCTAGTAGAAAAAAGTTCTTGCTCAAAGAAACAACAAGGTAGGTTTTGGATGGGATTCAAACCAACACCACTATCCAATGATTACCAGTCCAACGTTGTAAACACTCAGCAACGCCTGCTCCTGTAATGTACCAGGATTCTAAACCAAAATAGCTAACCAGACTTTTTCAATGTATGAATAGAATAAATCTAGTTAATGATTCTAAAAGCATTAGAAGTTAAATCTTATAGATAGTTCAGATAAATTATTTCATTGGCTAGCCATCACAAATTTCTGACTGAGATCTGGATGTTTTAATTGTTTAAATGTCACAATTTTCAAAAGACTGGCGTAGTCTGCAACCGTTAATTACCAAATATATTAATTATAGATGATTTTTTTGATTAAGGAAAAATGTTCAAACCTTTCTTTCTCTTCTTCCATTTCAGCATAACCTCTATATCTATCTGTTACTGTTTTAACTAACTCTTTAACATTAGCATTAGAACGATTCCTATCTTCATCCTGAATCATATCATATATATACTTGTAATACAATCATATGTTATGAACTTGTAAAAAGATAAATAAATGACCTACAGGTTGTTGATAGCCTAGCATAACGATTATTCTAAAGCAGAAATCATGCAGAACTGATACTATCAAAGTAAGTTTTTGTGTTTAAAATCACCATCTTTACAGCTGTATGTTAATTTTCACTAAAATTTTCATTATCAGACCTCAGCTTCCAAATGTTTCTTTACAATTTTAGGAGATTTAGAAGAGTTGATATCTAAGTAAAAAATCTAGCAACAAGCATCTTTAAGCTTATGTATGTCAATTTGAAAGTTTCCTTAAAACATCACAATTTGATATGTGTAAAGAAACTTTTGGATCCCAGTATATTACACAAGTTATGTCAATACCAACCTCTTCCACTGGTTTTTCAAAGTAAGATTTTCTCTTTCTATCCCCTCTGTCATCACGACCTCTATCGTCTCTGCCTCTATCGTCTCTACCACGATCATCTCTACCTCTATCAGATCTTCCTCTATCTCTATCACGACGATCACGATCTCTCTCCCTATCTTTATCTCTGTAGTCTCTAGAAACATAGAAAATATTCTAACATGGATGAGGGTTCAAAATTTCAACAATCCTGAAATCCCTGATTTCAGCAGTTTTATTACATAGGAAAAGAACCCTTTCTCAGAACCCAAAAATTCTGAACATCAGGATAAATCTGAGGATTTTTACCCATGTGAACATCAAAATTATTTCAGCATTTATTTTCACTTTTAAGGGATAGAAGGCCCTTTTTGAAGGCAAGATACCAACAAACTTGTCTAAATGTCAAAAAATATTTTTTCATCTCAGCTATTCTGGTGAGGAACATTCTGATCTAGTTTCATGAGGAATGCATGAAAAATGTTTGACGTAAAGATCCCATGTATATATGTTTATTCATAAAATCAAAAAATATTATGATAAACATGAAAACCTCCTGGTCAAGAAGACATACAATATATGTAATGTATACAAGGGACAAAGTACAGTATTTTCAAAATTCTGAAATTCCTATATTCATGAATTTCAGAATCTTAACATAGGAAAGGTATTTTTTCTTGGGTCCCCAAATCAAGAATTTTAAAACCAATCCTAAAAACTTTCACTTGTGTGTATAAAAAGTTATGACTTGGTACTTACCTGATCACATTATCAGGAGAAGGATATGTAAACGGTCGGATAGCTCAGTCTGGAAAGCACTTGCCTTGTAAGCGAGGGGTCCTGGATTTGAATCCAGGTCAGGCTGTATATTTTTCTTACCCTGTGACATTTGGTGCCCTACATTATTTTACAGAGTATACCCAGAAGACAGAACTTCTCTCCCAAAATGAGAAAGTCAATATTTTGTTAAAAGGGTGATGTGCTGGAGTTCTGAAATTGGAGACAACATTAAATTTTATAATATATAAACTGTACCGTACCTATCTCTATCTCTGTCTCTACGATCCCTGTCATCTCTATCACGATCTTTACCACGATCTTTTTTATCTTTAGATTTACCAACTGATGGCATATAGTCAGCCAAGTCTGCATATATACTGAAAATATACATATATACATTTATATATATATTTATAAAGAAATACAGTGGTATACAAAACTGCCAAGTCAATAGAACACAAGTCTACTGATCAAGGGATCGTAGGTCCAATTCCTGGGTGGGGCATTCTTTCATGGAGTTTGGTCATAAAATAAAAATTTCTGCATCCATTCTTCCTCCTACCACTGATTCCTAATTTTGTAAGGCAGTTGTCAGTCACTGACTGAAATATGCTCATAGTAATTTGTTAACAGCAAAATCCAGAGATTAAGTTTTTCTAGGAACAGTGATTAGGTTGATTTATACAAATATATGTATTACAGTGCTATATTGAATATATCAAGGAGAGAGAGTGAATGCATGTACAGGGCATATTTTGAGTATGTGTTGTCTGAAATTGTTGATAAAAAAGTAACTAATCATAGTGTCCCTGTATGATGATAAGAAACAAAGAGAATGCATTTTAATGGCTTTTACTACAAGCGGGAGGATTTGTTCATTAGCAGTAAGGCATACAGCAAAATCGACATGGGATACATGATGCCTAGTGAAGGGGCAAAAAATATGATAAAAGTTTAGTTCCATAGTTCATAGTGCTAAACAATAAAATCATATGATATACATACTTGTCTTCAGCTCCAATCATTTTACCTTGCATCTTTTCTTGTTCTCGTAATTTTCCTACAAATAAAGTACAATTATATATGTAGAACCTTTTATGAAACACATCTTATTGAGGCTGAAGTGAACATTATTCATAAATGTGACACACAGTAAAATCCATGACATTAAATTGTTAAAGGGTACATGTCTATATCTTTTATAGTTAGATTGACAAAGTAACTATTATAATTTATGAGATAAAAATCAATCATGCAGACCTAAATATTAACAATAATTACCAGAAATTCTTTGTTTTTGTACATGTGTAAGTGACTAAGAAAACAGAAACTGTCACAAAGTCACTAAGTTTGAAAGAATATAATAAGTTAAATACAAGTAAACACATCATTTGTATCAGCATGCACAAAATATAGTCAAATTCCACTATTTTAATGTGGAGTGTAGACTTTTGTAACAATTTACCAAAGAAGTGTAATGGATTGTATCAACACTTAATAAGAAAGGCCAGGATCAGGTCAGTGTTATCAGACTATACCCTATTATTGATAAATAAGCATGATATACAAACCTTTTAGTTTTTTCAATTTTTTACTTTCACGTCTACCTTGACGTAAATATGATAAAATCTGTGTAAGTTTATTGATAACAATATCATTTGTTGTAAGTGTAGTAGATACCTGTGAAAATATAAGTAAAATTATCTATTATCTCAATAACAAGAAAAACAGGATATATCTGCAAATTTGAAAATAATTCAAATTTTGATCATCTATTACCAAGGTCTGACTTGTCAAGAAACATGTTACATTATGAACCTGAATATTTTGAGATAAAACCCTGAGGCAAACATTATTCACTGTGCCCATTTTTTTTTATAGAAGCCATCTCGAAAAGTGACGAAAGTTTTGAATATTTTTCCAGGTAATATTATTTGATGATCGTTTGAGCTTATTTTGGTGCTTTATCCAGAAGTAAAATAATCTAATGATTTTTTGCATTAAACTGCACCACCAATGATGTCATTTCACAGTCAGTCTGCTACTGCCACTTGAATCTTTACCCATGCTTTCTTCTAAACCCATCAATCTCTGGTACCATAACTCTAGTGATCTTCCTTGCTAGCATTCTATTTTCAACTTTTCACAATTCTACATTTAGTGATAAAAGGAGTGAGTGTGGCCATGTGGTAGAGACCTTGGACTGGTAATCATTGAATTACCAGCCTTACATTGGTTCAAACCCCATTAAAAACCTACCCCATTGTTTTCTTGAGCAAGAAACTTTATCCTGCTAGATCAGTACTGGAGGACCAGAAATCGGACTAGAAAGTGATTAATCTATTGCCTCAGTCCCATAAAATCATGGCTTGTTGCAGACCCAAACGTGTAGACAGCCGTAGATTGTGGGAAGCCTTGGGTATTAAGGTGACGGTACACACATGGCACAGAACAACACACCCATACAGAGTCGTAGCAGGAAGATATGCAAATTTGATTCATATTCAGTCACAAATTTGTTCAGGATTTGACTTTGAAACCGATATGTGTATCCTGGACTCATCTCACGGACTCTGGCAAAAACGTAACAGTCCGTACGGGTATGCAGAGTTTGTATGTGTCCTTGTGGACTAAGATGGCATGGCGCCCGTACGGTGCCCTCACGGCTTTTTTTATGTTTATGGGACTGTAGCTTTAGTTGTAAGTCATAATAAATTGTTTCATTACCGAGCTAAAATAAGTATAAGTTACAAAAGAAATCAAAACTAGAACTGCCACCAGTGGCGAAAATACCCCCGCAACAGCAACATTTCAAGATAAAAGCAAGTCAACATTGTGGAAGTCCAAAAGGGTAAATGTTGTAAGAAGCATAAAAACCATAAAAAGAATAGGATGCAAATATCAAATTGGAAATAAACAGCAAATTACAGTGTAATTCACTATAGATTTATGAAAAAGCAAAATGAACAGAGTTGTCATACTTCAAATGATTTTTTACATGAAAATGAACACCATTTGGTCATTATGAATGTCAAGTGGAACAACAGACAAAGAGTGATCACATTTAAACTCATCATGAGTATGTTGTAACCAGATGAGCAAAATGTAGAATGTGTTTGTAATTTTTTGATAAATAAGTAAAAAATAAGGCAATTGTAAAAATGGTAGTCAGCAATGTACACAATATAAATCAAACAATTAGTATTTACAATATCTTGTATCAAGAATTTCACAAATACCCCATAAGAAAGCTTAAATTACCGATCATTATTTTCACAGTAGTAAAGTTAAAATAATATCTAAAATCTCATGTAGCTATAACGAAATAAGATGTTTTCTTCACAACATTACAGAAAAAATCAAGATGGCTATTAGTTGGTCCATTGAAATACATAAAAAAATAAATACATATAAAAATTTCATCAACAAGAATTTGTCAGCACAATTTTATCAAAATGAGGTGAGAAAAAAAGATGTTTGCTGTACAAGATATTAGAAAATTCAACATGGCTGCCAGTCAGCCATTTTGAATTCCACTTAAGAAAATGCCAAGCACATCAACTTAAACAATTGGTAACTTTCTCAAAGTCTGTACAAAAATTATCAAATCATTTGCTTTTTAAAAAGAAAAACTCAGAATGGCTGCCAATCAGCCATTATGAATTTGATAAAATATCAATACATCAAAAAAAAAGTTCAACAATAAGAATTTGATAAAAATAGCAGTACATAATAGACTTCAGCAAGTCAAAATGGCAAACAATGTGGAATAATGCTATATTTAATAAGTTACATGACATAAAGCCATAAACCCTTGATTCATCTTCGTCAATAATATTTGCTAATCAATGAGATAAATAGTTACTACGAGATGTAGAATTGGTCATACTATATTAACACATTCATACCTTCTCAAAAGAAAGAAAGCACCTAAATGTATACCATGTGACGAGCATTTCAATGTCATTGATGAAGAATAGTCATACTGATCAACTGTATTAGTGAGACCTTGTATGCAATTTCTTTTCAAAATATGTATGGTAATAAGTCAATATAAGACTGTATTAATTTTCAAAAAAGGATGACAGCCAGTCCGCCATTTTGAATTGGAATTGAGTAAAAGTGTATGTACACATCAACTGTGAACGCCTGCGCAAAATTCTATCAAAATTAGTTAAGAAAAAAATCTGTTGAGAAATAAGCATACAGTAATTAAGCTAAATTTAAAAAAATTCAAGATGGCCGCAAGTCGGCCATTTTGAATTTGGAATTGATATAAAGTGTATGTACACATCAACTGTAAACGCCTGTGCAAAATTCTATAAAATAAAAAAATAAAAAATCTGTTGAGAAATAAGCATGCAGTTATTAAATTAAATTAAAAAAATTCAAGATGGCCGCAAGTCGGCCATTTTGAATTTGGAATTGATATAAAGTGTATGTACACATCAACTGTAAACGCCTGTGCAAAATTCTATAAAATAAAAAAATAAAAAATCTGTTGAGAAATAAGCATGCAGTTATTAAATTAAATTAAAAAAAATCAAGATGGCCGTAAGTCGGCCATTTTGAATTGGAATTGATATAAAATGCATATAAACATCAACTGTAAACGCCTATGCAAATTCTATAAAATAAGATAAGAAAAAAATCTATTGAGAAAAAAGCATACTATACAGTTATCTAATTAGATTTAAAATATATAACACAATTAAATATTTTAAACAAGTGAGATATGTTTCCATAGTTACATGAGTTTTGTATACACCATTAAATCATGGTATATAACAGCTTCTATTCAAATACATTAAGAAATAAACATACTACAAATGTATTAATTTTTTGGGACAGACCACATATCCAACCAACCAACCAACCAACAAACCAACCAACCAACCAACCAACCACCAGGGTGATTCCAGTATACCCCCGAAAACTTCGTTTGCGGGGGTATAACAAGAGGCTCCAGACACAATATAATATCAAATATGATGGACAATACTTAAAATAGTGAAATATCAAGGGAGGTCAGATATTTTAACAACATGCATGTACCTCAAGACTTGGACAATCGGCTTTACTTCTAATAATTGTTGTAGGTACATCAGAGTCTGCAAATTCATCTTCTAAATCCACTACATAAGCCATTCTACCTTGAAGAAATAACTCATTTCTGTTGTTTTCTTTAGGTTTAAATAATGATCTGTAAATGTTTCTTCCCATCTTTGTCTTAAACTACAAATAAATAAGAATAAAAGTAGGAACAGTGGTCCGGTGGTAGGACGCTCACTTAGGCATTGAGAGGTCCCGCCTTTAATCTCCCCTTGAAGCACTGCTAATTTCCTTGAGCAAGAAATTAACCTATAGTTGTTCCACTCCACCCAGGTGTAAATGAGTATTGCAAGGGATAGCCTCAGGGTAATCTAAATGATCATATAAGATTGTAAAATTGGCTGTACATGTATATGAAAGCAGACATTAAACCAAAATTAAACATTTTAACTTTTAAAATTGAACAGATAAAATATCACTTTTAAAGCGTCAGATCAGATTGAAACAAAAGAAGTTGCATTTTATTTTCTTCACACCAGGTAACCCACCAGTGGGGGCGCAAGGCTAAAATGGTTTAAATGGACGAAAATAAGAACTCAGTCCCTGAATATATTTGGTCATAGAATTATAAGAATTTTTCGTACAGTATAGTAGAATTATTTTGTTATTTTCTTTATCAACAAGCTTTTCTTGGGGTAATATTAGAACCAATACTTTAGGCAGAGCATGAAGAATCTGCACATTATTTCATATTTTAAAAAAAGTACGCAGAATTACGGCAATAATTCAAATTAAAAACAGAAAATAAAAATCGAAAGATTTTTTTAGTTAAAGTTCATTTTTATAATAACATAGAGCAAAATTAGGAAAGAGAGAGAGAGCAACTTTTGCCTAGTATTTCCTTATAAGGTCATTACCTGTATATGTTCTTCAGGTTCTTCCTCCGGCTTTTTTTCTTTAGGTTCCTGTGATACAGCTTTCTCCATTTCTTGTTCTTCCTCTCTTTCTTTACTAGATATCTCAGCTCGTACTTTCTCTAGCAAGGCATAGTCAAGACCTACAATAGTAAAGTTTCATGCATATAGCAGAGATCCAGACTTACTGTTTTATACAAAGAATCCCTACGGAAACCGTTATCACTTTTTCAGAAATTCCTCCTTAACATCATGGACACCTTCAATACAAGGCTAACATTTTGGAAACTGATTTGCAGTCACAAATTCCGATAAACAATTTACACAGTGGCAATACCATATGACTATAACGTCACAACTGCTACTGTTTTAGAAGAACAATCTGCCTAGACACAGAGTTTGAAAGAGTTGTAAGTATTTAAATTCTTGTCAGATTTCCATGAGATGTACACAAGATTAAGCAGAAAAGTGTGTATTTTTTTCTGTGCATAAATTTCTCCAACACCAGTAATATACTTTTTACAAACACCCTGGAAAACAAGGTCGCTACAGTGACAAGTTTTCGTCCTTTCTTGAAAAGGAATGAGGCTGGTAGGTTTTCAGCATCAAAAAATCTTAACTTTACGATACGCCAAAAAGACTATCATCCATGTCAATATAAATATAAACAATAAGCTAACAAACCTTTGACCAAGTGAGTATGTTCCATGTCACCACCAAGATATTTAGATTCTTGAATAACTTGTTTTCTACGTTCAGCTAAATTTTCTATAGATTTAGCATCAGGTGCAACAGCTCTATAATCAGCAGTAGTACTGATTGTATCGGTATTATCATCATGTTGACCATCACGTCTCTCTCTAGCACGATCTCTATACTTGTCTGCTAACTCTTTCTGTCTCTCTTCCTCTAGTCTCTTCAATTTGGCATAGTAACTAAAATCATTAAAAACATAGTCTTAAACTATAAGGGACTTTAGTTAGTTATTTCCCCTTGTATACTCTTCAAATAGGTAGGTCCTATTAGCTGGATTACTCAGATTTTACCCTACTTTTTAAAGTAAATTTGCCAAAATTAATCTTAAATAACTTTTTTGTAAATCATTTAATTTGTTTGAAATTCAAGCCAATCATTTTTAGGGTAAAGAACTATCTAAATTTCATCAATTCTGTTCATATCTTAATTAACAAAAAAGATATTTGATGAAATATTTTGTCATCCTTACATAGGAATTCAATGATAAAATCCGAGGATTCCAACTGTTAGGACCTACTTACCAATTGGATTGCTTCAGATTTTATCAGGGAAAGATAACCGACTAAAGTCCCTAATTTCCAGCACTAGCAAGATTTTTATGTTATTATGGTAATTGGAAAAATTATCAACTAGCCAGACTAAATAAAACAAGTAACTTAACAAGCCCTTATCATTTTTCACTAGTCACTTGCTTTGGCCTAGTGAGTTAAAACTGCATATTAATTAATTGAAGAAGTCCTGAATGATAGTGGTTTAGCAGTCTAAAATCAGAAAAGATCTTTTCCTTGTCAAGTAGATAACTGCTATGTGGGACTGGAAATTGATATATCGTCAAATTCTACAGGGCAGTATGTCAAGATCAATTGTATATATTGAAATCACAGTCATATTTGTACAAAGCTTAACATAACTGTGGTCATTAAAATGTGATACAAATAAATTACACATTATGAAATTAAAGACATATGATCTGTCAATTTCAACTTTATACTCTTCAAAGCATAGCATTCATCTGAAGTACATATTAGACATTTCTCTTTTTTTGTAGTATAATTTCAATAACAACAAGATCTTAATGTCTCCAGTAACATTACATTGCTACAAGGTCTCAGACAGCCATGTAATATTCTACTTACATTTTTTTCTTTCTTCTTCTAGCAGCTGGGTCATCATCATCTTCAATATTAGCGTCTGTACTGTTTCTATCTCTGTAAATATATGTAGACATGCAAGTGTAACCTAGTAAAAATTCATGGTCCGAACTGAGATTCAAAACACACAGCCTCTTAAGTCGTAGGCCAACACTCTACTTTGTCAGCATAAAAGCTAGCTTGATAGCAAGACAGCACAAGTGCTGATCTATATCACTGCTACACCTGGATGTAAGGTTAGTCATGTCAAATTTCAGAAAACTCCCGATTTTTTATTTCAGCATTTCTACTTAAGAAAATAACCCTTTCTGCAGTTCCAAAAATCTTGATTTTCATAATTAGTCCTGTAAACTTCCACTTATGGACATACAAAATAATAGTACTTTGTTTCAATGTTTTATACAAGATTACTAAGTTCAATCCAATGATATTCAATAATAGCTATGTAAAAACCTGCCTTTCATGAGCAAGAAATTTCCTCTTAATGCTTAATACTGGTGACCAAAATTTCCAGAAGTCAGACCAGGCAGCAACTAATCTACTTTTCAAAAAACTAGCTTCACTAACGACCTAAATAAAGTTGTTAAAATTGATGATACCTGACAGGAGCGGAATGTGAGTTCCCACTGGATCCAGACTTCGGAGTTTTAGATGACATCAACATCTTTCTAAAATCAGCATTGCTGAGTGGTTGACTGAAAAAAAAATACAATACAAGTAAATAATAATATATTCTACAATTTTGTGTATAATGACAATGAAAGACTTTTGGTATCTGAATATACTCATTGAAAAGGTTAAAACATAAAGAAATTTGGAGCATATACAATACATATGAGTCACGACATCATTATTTTTGGAATTAACATCCCACTGGAATTGATAATTGTACAAAGTATCCTTTAAAATTGCTGACATGGCTTTAAAATAAGGACTAGAAGGTCTGCTCACCTGAGGTACCTTGCCCTAATGAGAAGGCTAATTTAATAGGTTAAGGATCACAAGACATAGTCAATGCCGAGTCTTCATAGTTTCACAGAAAATTTTAACTAAATACAGTAGGTCTAGCCATTTAGAAATTGTTGTCTGAAGGAAAAGGTTGATAACAAGTTGTCACATCTTTATTGGCTGTAACAGTCTACTTCATAAATCACCAAGGAAAATTCACACTAGCTAGGAGAAACTATCAACAACATTTTGTACATTTTTATTTAGAAAATACTTACTGGTCATCACCTTCCATGCCTTCCTCCATGATCTCTGGTGGAGCCATAGGATTGGAGAAACTCTCCATCCTATCAAACTCTGGCCCTGTAAATAAATATAAAAAAATAGTTCTGATTTTTTTATTCACACATTGATGCACATAGAGACTATCAGCTACTTCGATAGAGTATTAGAATTACAACAACAACAACAACATTGATTTTCTTCAGTTTTTATCATAACTTCTGAATCACATACATGTGCAGCTAAATCAGATTTTGGTCTTATAAGTTATATAATAATTTAAATCAGGCTGGTGGTCGAGAAAAGTTTAGATGGTATCAACTGTTTAAATCATACATTCCATAAAGGGACAATATAGTTAGACAAATATTTATCATACTGATTTAGGTTATATAAATGCAACAGTGCTCAAGGAGAAGGACAAGGGCATATGACCTAAACATACAGCAAGAGCTAAACAGTAAACAGAGCTAAACTTTATTCATAGTAATATTATTGGAAACTGTGTAAACAGCAACAGTCAGTCTTACCAACCCTTATTTGCACAAACTGTACACTAAAAAAACTCATCATTTGTATAGCAATAACACTAACAGTGTCAGAGTGAAACAAACCTGTGATAACTTGAAGACAATTCTCAATAGATCATATTAAACTAAAGCTAGTATCTTTATTAAATGTGATTAATGTTCACTCCCCGTCGAGTTAAAACCAGGATTGGTTACTCTCAATGTTATTATTCAGATTCATTCCAGCACACCCGAGAAATAGATCTCTAATTTTGCTATCCGAAAATGATATCCGAAAGTATATCAACAAAATGAAAATCATTCATGAGAAATTGGTGATAATTATACAAATATCCTAATTTTGTACAGGTTCTACAAAAGAGATAGAAAACGAAAACAGATAAAATCTTACTTTCAGGCATTCTGTTCACTCAAATTTATATTATTTGTACACTTTCTACGCAAATCACAAACACCAAGGGTATTTACTAAAACGCTGACCGATCAACTGACGGGTAAGATATAGAAGGATTATGATGTTTGATGGTTATATTTCTTTCGTTGTTCACATGGTCAGTTAATTGATCATACCAACTAAGATAAAATAAACACAGTATTGTTTGTGTTTTCATTATTTTGACAAGAATTGTTGATTTTATGCTCCTGTTTCACAATTGTGAGTATTTCAAATCAAATCAAATACCCAACTGTCTCAAGTTGAATAAATTTTCAAAGGTGTACACATATATCTACTTGAATATACAGTATCTTTTAATGGTTTTACCATAAAAGATTCAAATTGTGTTTTTACAGAATTTTCATAACAAATAAAAAAGATCTATTTTCATATCAAAGGGAGGTAATCACATTGATTAAATATTGGTTGCTATATATTTTTTGCAAACATGAATTTTTTATGAATTCAAACCATTTTTTAAACTGAACAAAAACTATTAAAAAATGTTTAATCAACATTGTACCACTCTGTTAATAAATAATGTGTTAATGATGTATGAATCAGTTGTATTCAATTTTTTTACTTGGGTTGCTTAATTGGTTAGACAGTACAAAACAGTACAGTTTTGCCCTATTGGACACATGTCTGGACAGTGCTATCAGTGCTTTGATTTATGATATTAATGCAGCAGATTAAGTAGCAGTATTGAATACAGTTTGTGTCGCCAAATACACTCACATTGCAACATGGAAAATTGATATTTATGACTAAGCTGCCACATACCAATTATACAAGACTCAGATAAGTTATATGTATGAGTATTATTCATAAGTTGATTTTTTGCTGGGTTAAATACTGTTTAATAATTCCATTTTTAACACTATTTTTAGTGTAACATATTGTGAGTAAAGTTTGACCCCGATCTAACCTTCAAATTTGCATCTAATAATTATCTACACAATCATATCCCGACAAAAATCGATACCATACCTATTCTTCACATCAGCATGTAATGTATTCAAAATAAACAATCGATTTACATCGTATAATCTTCTCAGCCACTCAGCCTTCTCAATACACTTATTGTACACTTTAATATATTTAAAAAAGTAATCCCTGTGTAATACTACATTGTTATTCAATGAAATGAATATTCATGCATAAAGTTTAGATTGGGGTCAAATTTTACGCACAATACCTCATATGTAAACTTGATTGTATATCTGAAGTGGTTTGAGATCATGCTATACCTTTAGTGGTTCAGGGTCATGCCCACCACCTGTGATAGTTTAACAAAGGTATAGTACAACACTTACTAGTACTCCCTTGCCTTCAAGCAAGATTTCATAGTGATATGGTGAAATGTTCACTTACAACTTGGAAGGTTATGGGTTCTAACCCAGCTCAAACCATGTTTTTATTGGGTAACATTGAAGCCCAACATACAATGTAAATAACCCACTAGGAATTGCATGATTGCACCCCATAGATTTTTTCTAACAGACATTCAAGCTCAAAGAACTGGAGGACAAATTCTTGTAAGGAGGTTGTGTATGTAACAGCTAGACATAATATGGCACTTGTATTATCTTGCTGTCAAGCTAGCTTTTATGGCAATTTTGTAGAATGTCTGCTTATGACTCTGAAGGTCTTGGACTTGATCGCAGCTCCAACCATGGATTTGTATCAGGTTACAGATGCATCCTTGGTGTAACATCATATAGAAATGATGCATGACAAACTACTGATTATTATTACGGTGCTTATGAAATGAGGAAGTACTTTTTATCAAGAGTACTGATCAGGATTGCCAGTACTTGAGTAAAAAATTCCATGAATTTACAAGTCCTCTAACTCTGCAGCTGAATTACATAATACATTTGATGAAAGTACACATGTAGTTCAGGGTGAACAAAAAAGTAAGAATACAATAATAGATTTTGATTATTTAATTTATTAAATGAGTGACATTGGTCAAAATCTATCTAATGTCCAATATGGCTTTAACAACTAAAATATTAAACAAAAATATGGCAGTCAGTAAAAATTACATATAATATAAGTAATAATAAATTTACAATAATAAAATGTTGTGTGAGTATATATATATATATATATATATTGCAAAAATATTTACATTAAACAAGCAACATGTTGAGATTTCTTAGAACTATGAATTTATAGAAAATGAATGAGTAGTCTGAGGAATTAACCTGATACAGGTAACCTTTATTTAAACAACTACTTTTTTATTGGGATTTTATGCTATCAACAGGTTATGTATGGCAGCCATCACATATGCAGCTCTACTGGACAATTTTTTTATCAATATATACCACATTTGTACAGCGCTCTTTTCATAGTGAAAATATGTTCAAAAGCGCTTTTCTTTACCAGTATTTGCTCACCCTTGCACAAGTTGTAAACAACTATATTGGAAGGGTATACCCTGTTGAGGTCAGGAATAAGACGGTCTCTATGAGCTCTGAATCATGGGCTCCACCACTGTGTCACATGTAATGCTGCAACAACAACAATAGCATTGCATCAATACAATCCTTTTGCCTACTTTCATAAAAAAGCTGCATGTAGATATCTTGACATCTATACAACAGATAGGGACAGCTACACTAAGTAATCCTATAATAACAAGTTTCCTTAGGAAGATTAAAAGCTTTATTTAATTCACTATGAAAATTAATTATAACAATACAGTTCTGATATGAAGATCACCTTGGTTATGACAAAAGCATGTGAAGTTTGACAATGTTTAAGTACCAAATGATTAATTTGACAAGTAAACAATCCCTACATTAAGTAGGGGTGTAACAATTAGGTGAAAACAGCAATCCAGTATAATGCAATACATATTGCTTTTTGCAAAGACATGTAAAGCAGGAATTAATGCACACCCATCTTCTTAATTGGATCAACATAACACACAGATATGTATTTTCAAATAATCTCTTATACAAAAGTTTGAATGATTTGTGTATAATGGACTATAGGTTAGAAAATGCATATTTGAAACTGACTTTTGTGAAGCATTTTCTCATTTGACAAAATGTTTAACCTATCATAGCATAATAAGATTATTGCAAGTTTGCAACATATTTTAACATTTTATATACATGTATATTCAAACATTAAATTTTCAGATTTTGGTAAAATGAATCAATATGGCACATAACTACATAACCAGTTCAAGAAAAAACAATCTAGTTAAAAAATGGTCAAAATTTGTATATAAATATTAACCTTTATCTGTTAACCATTACACCCCTAATATTAAGACTATTCCACTATTAAGACCATTATGAATACAGGTTGTGTATCAGGGTAAATCTGTCAGACTATCCTTAAAGCAATGTATAGGCTTATTCAACAAGCTTTACATACATATAATCTGACATGAGACATATTATCATGTGACATAATTATGATGATAAAATGGCAAATCTTTGGCAGCAACATTAACAACCAGATCTAACGTGATGATGATGACGATGATGATAACAATAACAACAACAAGTAATGGTGATAGAAACATTAACATTAACCGGGTAGTTGAACTTAAGTAAATAGTTAATTACTTTTTCATAAGGAATAAATATTTTCATCTGAAATGCCAAACAATGTTTTAAGTATGCATACGAAAATAATTCATTTTTATCATATATATCAATTCAAAATCTGTATTCAAGCAAGTTAAGTAACCATCTGGAACAATTTTGAGTTGGTGTGCCATGAAACAGAAGAAAAAATCTAACTGATGCATGTTACGGAAATTTGAATTTGCAAAGAATCTGTGTTTGTGTTTGACAAAGATTTTTTGAATAGTTTAAAGACTTGTCATTGTTCAAACTTGCATTATTATTTATTTAATTTATTGGTAATCAAATAACAGTGTTTTTTTTTCTATTAAAATTGAAACAAAAACTTTTGAATGGATAATTATATCACTTCCGATGATGAAACTAGAATATATTTGCCCTATTACAGCAACTTTATTTATTATGTCAAAATATGGGTGGATGTTTAATAGCTTTGAACATACAAAATTGATAACCTGTACAATGAATTTGCTGATCTTATGTAATAAATTATGTTAAAATATATATTTTAAGGCACATAACTTGAGGATAACAGAAAATAGATAGAGGGAGTCTGCCATTTGAACCTTCTAAATGGAATTAAAAGGGGGTAAGAATGGAGTTAAAGAGGAATACACACAAGAGTTGAGTGACTTATTTAATCATTCAACTTTCCAGAATTTAACTTTAACTGTTATAGATTATGCAGATAATGTCAAATAAATATGGGTAATAAAAACTGTCACAGATATTTTTGGATCATCATCAATTTACATTATTTATGAAAATCTGAATCATAACTATTTTGAATTAGTACTATTATGACTATCAAGTCTGAAACATTGAAAACTTTGTACTTAACAGAAAACATACAAATTAAAATTATCATCATTTCAAAAATTGTTATTGCTTGTTTACAGTGACTTAAGACAAGAATGTACAATACCAAGGGTAAATTAACTTAAATAAACTCATTTGTAGGTAGACTACTATTTTTCTACATTCAATACCATTTTAAAATTTTTTTACATGAGTTGAACAAAATTAACTATAGAGCAATAACCCATGTTTTACTATGTCTATGTCTAACAACATAGGTGTTCACATAGTTAGATTAAATATTTTCAAAATTTGTTATATCTAGTTAACATTGATCAGATATAAGAAAATACAAATGGTAAACCAATCTACAAAATTAGGATATGAAAATGGTTTCCGAACAGGTCATTTTAGTAGCAAGCTCTATATCTAGTTAATAGATTTTTTGGTTGCCCAAATGAATTTATTAGTTGCCCAAACTAAAAAATAGTTGTCCCAGACAGCTGGACACCCAGTAAATTCGTAGACTGGGTATACTACGTTTAGATAAGTTAGTAACTTAGTTAGTAACTCAAGGATGTAATGTTCAACTCTGTCTCAGGTCAAAATTTAAAAGCTATAAATAATTAAATAAGTAGGAGTCAGAAAATTTGTTTCCTTAAAGCCTTAAAACAAAGCATTATAAAAAGGTTGTAAAAATACAACATAAATATATACAAATAAAACAATATAAAAAAATGTAAAATATAATATTATCAGATACAAAAAACTTCATAATGTAACGATAACAATGTGTATTAAGTTACATTTTAAACGATATATACATACATTGGTTCAACATTTTGATTCTTAAAACAACAAGCATTTACAAACACTATGACCTTGACATTCAAAAATGACCTTGAACTCTTGTAATTACAACTAGAAGAGTTGAAATTTGTTTATTTTTCGATGGTTCGGCTTAACAGCTAATATAGAAGATTCCACAAAGCATTAGAAAGCATAAACAATAGTTTATAACACAAAAATGATAGCAAAAAATTAATTAGCTTAAAATAACATAAAAGAGGTAGAAAATATCTTTATATTAAAAATTTTAAAATTTGTAAAGTATTCAATATATATATTATATTTACATTATAATAATAAAATTGAAACATTGAGATTTCTTGGTTGGAGTTGTAAAGTCAAATCTTTGGACACTGTTAAATTACTGTTTTGTGAACATTAGAATAATCAACATATGATTTAATTACCTTCCTGAATTTAAAAAAATAAAGTGAATGAATTATTCATGATTGAAAAAAAACCAAGAAAAGTAACTACCGGTATGCATGTATAAAAAAATAAGCCTACTTCCATATTAAT
The DNA here is from genome assembly GCA_025267735.1 of Mactra quadrangularis. Taxonomy (NCBI): domain Eukaryota; kingdom Metazoa; phylum Mollusca; class Bivalvia; order Venerida; family Mactridae; genus Mactra; species Mactra quadrangularis. The sequence continues at coordinate 33,583,335 of CM046308.1, read as the reverse complement.
GAGAATCAAATTGATCACAAAGAACCCATTTTTGTTTCATAAGAGTCAAATGACAACTTTGAAACTTTTTTTCTATATTAGGTGGTCTTCTTTAGGCCACATTTTACAAAGCCTAAAGGGTGTACATGTACTTCTGAAAACTTATTATACTACACAAAAAGAAGACTACAATGAATTCAATAGCTTGGAAAATCTGGAAAAAAATAGAAGGTCAAGTATACAGTTCAAGGTTCATAACCTGTAAAAAAAACTTATTTCATGATCTTTTCATAAATATACACTGTAATCAGTACTAAAATGGCTATCAGAGCAGCATTATTATACAGAACAGACCACGTAAAGATCATGAACATTTTGTTAACCCAAAATTAAATTCTGTATTCAAATGTACGAGAATCGTAGAATGCAAGTATAGATCGTGAAATGATGTTTTTTACAGGTCATAAATCTTGGACTATATCAATGGTTTGTAAATGCTTTAAAACTGTTGTAAATATATAACAATGAGTACACAGCTAATATAATAATACTGACTTTGGATTCATACAAGATTGTCAGAGAAATTATACGTTATTGTATTTTATCTATAAAACTTTCAGTGGTTTGTTTTCATATATTTAAGCCTCTTTTCAACTTTGGTAATATATAAGGCAGACATACAGTGCCGTCCAAAATAACATTTACATCTGTAATAAGCTGGGTTTTCATTTCTACAATCAAATGTTTATTTCAAATGTATTTATGCATTGGGAAAATGATAATAGATTGCAACATTTTAAAGGGAAGTAATGATAAATTTTACAATCATAATTGTTATACATGTACATCTTTTAAAGGGTCTGTTTCTCAAGAATGAGTAAAAATTGAAATACAAATCACACACTTACAAAAGTGTAAAGGTATTTATGGATGGCACTGCATGTTGTGTTTAACTAACCCTCATTCCTATAATACACTAATACTGGACTCCAATCCTCAGCTGACTACTTTCACACATACAGAGCCATAGTTGGTACGAAGGTAGAACCAATTACCCTCTATAAGCAAAAGGTTACAGTGATTTATAGTAAGAAATCTTAACCACATAACCACAAACCGTAACTAACTGTCTGCACAATATTATTGGAGTTCAAAGGACATTCATAAGCTGGTAAAAAATTATTCTAGCAGGAGTGTGACAATTCTTACACATTATATATTGAATGAATCACTCTTAGGTCAGCTTTCAGATGATTCAGTGATAGGTATTCAGTATGAAATGTTTTACAAGAAGCAAAAAGGAAGTGGGAAATCTGATGTATATTAAACAAGCTTGAAGCTGACTATCCAATATACGTAATTTGGAACTTTAATTTGTAGGGATTTTGTCTGTGCACAGGTGGTACATACAGGGGAAACCCAAATACATGAATTCTGGATAAAGTCTATTGTTATCCAATGTTGAAACAACCTCTGTTACAACTAATATTTTAAAAGGCACTTTGTAAATACTAGGCACTATATAAAAGAAATTCATTATCTAATAGAATGTTAAAAGTACTTCTACATGAGAAAAAATATACTGATTTAGTATTGTACATAAAATATATAATAAATTAATTATATCAAAAACATAGACCACAGAAATATATAATGTTCATCATAAAATGAAGGCACTTAAAGACAGCACTTCGTGATAAATCTTGTAAAAATATCATATCATGTAAAATGACTTTAAAAAAGTCACATTCATTAAGAAGCACTTGTTTAATGTTTATTTTTAAAGATAAAACAACAAGTATAATAGCCTAACAGATTTATAACAATTTACAACATTTCACAAAAAATGTGGTTTTTTTTTCTAATACAATGTATAAGTAATAAGGTATAGACTGACAACTCAACCCTTTTGATGTCCTCTTAGTTTGTGTAACAATTAATAGAAAATTAAACTAACATGAAATACTGTAATATATTCAAATAAAACAATATCTAACACTTAGGTAATGCATGTAGCAGGAAATACACTTAACATACAAGATGTCAAATCTTTGCTTAACTTTTATTATTTTCGTCTTTAAATATGATAAAAGAATAAAAAATATGTTATTTTTCAAACACAAACTGGTTTAAATGCAATCTTCATAATGTAAACAAGGTATATAAATATATTTGTATACCAAACTTTTAGAATGAAATCGCAGTATTTGTTTCTAATAAAATAAAATTGTTCTTGTACAGCACATCAGCAAACATATTGTGAAACCATCAAACACAAGCAGTAACAATCATTCAATGATACTAACCAACTTAATTATGTTAGTATCAAAGCAAGATATTTTACAAATTAGGACTGAGTGATGATGAAATATCTATAATGGAAGCACAATGATTTATGATTGAATTTTTTAGCGTCTTTTTAAGGATATGAAGATTAATGAAACAATGACCAAATTATGGCCCCTTCAGTACGAACACTTAACCAACATGTAGTAATGTTGCTGTTTTAAAAACATCATACAACAATTATTGTACTCTAAACAACATCATGAAACTACAGTAACACATATGGCACCAACAATACACTTTCAAGTTATTAAAATAACATCATATGATTTTTTTTTTCGAGAGTCATAATGTAAAAAATAAGGCACCTCTATATCAAATTGTTTTGTTCATTTTCAATTCACTTAAAAGATTTTACAAAACAAAAGCAGACTGTTAAAATTGCAAATATGATTCTTTTTCCATTGATTGAACTGAAAATTATCCAAAAAAAAAATATTTTTCAAAAAAGACAAGCATTAGTATTTCAACACTTGGAAGTTAATCACTACCTATTCATACCAACCCAAAAAAGAGAAAGTCTTAACATTCTTCAGTTAGTTCTAGACCAAAAAAAAATACTAACAAGTTCATTTATGAAATCTTGAATATGAAACCACAAAAAAATAATCATCATCCCAGAAAATTCACAGTCTCCTTAACTTTGTTATAACTCATTTTCTAGATAGGTAGTCAAATCTGCCTTTTCATAAAATATCTGACAACAATTATCCTCAGAGGTGGAAAGCAAGGACAGAATGAAAGTAGTCATCACCTTAACATTTCTTGAGTGCTAGTTCAATTAATTATGTTGTACAGTAAAGGGCAAAACTGATCAACTTGTTCTTTATAAATATAAGATAAGTAATTTTCACAAGCCTAAATCAGTTTTCCCTTAACCCAAACTTCAGGCTAGTGGTCTTAAGGCGATGACTGAGATAAGAATATATGAAGTTACCAGTGTTTTTAAAAATCATAACCTATTATTGCCGACATTACAACCTATGTTAGATTTGATTTATAATTGACGAAACAAAGATATAAAAAATACAAAAAAATGACCAGCAAATGCAATGTAAGGTAAAGATGTACCATAATCAAATATATAATAATTATAAAAATGGTACAAAAAGAAACGTAATAATGCTAAAATGATTTAATACATCACAATAGATATACATCAAACAATGTAAAACATGTTTTTTATCATACGTTAGTTTCATGTGCCTCGTCCATCACCGCTCTATAATCAGGCGGTTGTAAATCATTGTAGTTATAACTGTCTGATAATGTCCGCACTTGTCCATTTCCGATCTTTTTAGAGTTACCTCCCTTTGGAGATGAAACACCGTTCATTTCAAATGTCGGCACATCCGAAGAAACAATTAAACTCTTTGGTGACAAATATCCATCATTATCGTCCAACTTTTCCGGAGAACTTCCCGGAGCAAAACTTTCATGTCCACTGTCACTATCCTCATTACCGTGTATTTCAGCTTGTGTATTCAACCGTAACGGTGATCCATTCTTTTGTCTCCTTCTACCAGGAGAGTCTCGTACCCGTGTTTCATCAACATGATGTATTAAAGGCTGCACCTCAATGTCATGTTGTTGATTTTTCAGTCTGTCTTTAGCCGCGTTCTTTTTGGTGAGGTCAAAGTTCACATATCTTTCTTCCTCTGCCTCTTCCTTTTTACTTTTCTTTAAGTCAACAACTAATTTTTCATTTTCACAAGATTTCACATCCTCTGGTGGGGGAGGTGCTGGCGACATTTTCGTGTAGTCAGTCTGACCTTCTAGAGACATAGAGTTCATGGAGAGGTAACCGGGCTCAAACCCGCTGGCTCCTTCAACCTCATCATCTCCTTGTAGACTGTAGTCACCTCCTAGATCTAAATAATACTGAAAATACACAAAATTTTACATTGTATTACATTATAGTTCCTTTTTAAGGTCATGCTTGCCTCGTACTCTCAAATCAAATAATGTCTCATATGTACTTCATAGTCTAGGTCATTAATGTTCATGCACCTTGAAATTAAACTAGTTCAGTCACAAAGTAATATGATACCTCATTCTGGAAACATTCACATGGGAAAGTATATAAGTTATCTCCTGTTCAGTTCAATTTTTTAGTTAATAAACTAAGAAATAAAGCATCATTATCTATTGAGTTCAATTATTAGGGAACAAGCAAGAATGTGAATACAAAATATTTAAAATCATAATGGACTGCACAAGGAGTTTAGTCAATTATTTTCTACAGGCAGCCAAATCATAGAAAATTTCTTGAAATAATAGAAAATTTCTTGAAAAGAACTTCAATGCCAAGCACTATAGAAGGCAAATCAAAGAAAAGGCAACTTCAATTAACATGAGGCCATACACACGCAGTTAAAGGAACATTTACAACAGCAATAAATGTAGTCTGCATTACTCTTTAACAAGCAGACAATATGCTGTTTGTGCAATTATGTATTTCTATCTGGTTTATGTAAGGGATAGGTCCATTGTATCCCTTCTGTTAGTTGTACAAGCCATATGATATACTTTATTAAAACCCAATGTCTGACAGGGTTATTAGCACTTTGATTAGTAATAGTTAAAGACGTAAATAAATGTAAGATAAATACCTGTTTAACATTATCTTCAAGAAAATCACCCATAATATTGACTAGTTGTGTAAAAGATGGACGTTCATCTGGATCCACTTCCCAACATGCTAACATTACTTTATATCTGTAATCAATACAATACAACATGTCAATGTGTTACAGATTAGAGCTTAGAATCAGGAAAACTCAATTCTAAAGTAGGGAAAACTTAACCGTAAGTAGTGACAACTCACCCCTAAATTTACTTGTAACTATGTTTAATATTTGTAATCAAATAGAGAATTTATAGAAAAAAACCCAATAAAATTCTCATTAAAAGCTATAGATTGCCTTTCAGGTCCCATGCTTATGCTTAAGTATGGAAGAAATGGACACATCACAGACAGTGGAGTTTTTTTCCAAAATCCATTACAGAGGTAATTCTCCCTTATACTGCAGATTGCCTGCTTGAAACCCTAACTACCATGTTATAACATGATTGTTGTGTATAATATAATATAAAATAATACATACATGTCATCTGAAGCATGTGGAGGTTGTTCCATTCTATATCCATCTTTTAACAGACCAATAAATTTATCATTTAAATCAATACCAGGGTAGGGACTACCTCCCAGTGTAAATACTTCCCATAAAAATACACCATATGACCAGCTGTAATACAAAAAATATAGTAAAATATAAATAACCAGCTATAATATGTAAAATACAATAGGATATAAATTTGTACTTCTTAATATATACTGGATGAACAGAGCTTTAATCATGTGTTAGAACAACCACAATAGTGAGGGCTGGTCATCAAGTCTATTTGCAAACTGTCATCTAGATTGAATGTCTGTTTTAATATACTGGATAAACAGCCCCCAATTATGTGTATGAACAATCACTATGATAGCAAGGGCTGTTCATTAAGTCCATTTATTGAAAACCACTACCTATTTTGAATGCTTGCATTTTAATCCTAAATGCTTCATCAAAATCCTATCAAAATTCTAGCACAATTTATGACATTATATAGTAAAGTGTGAAATTATCAACTAGCCAGTAATATTTCTCTAGCCAGAATCAATTTCCACTAGTCACAGGCTTTGGGCTAATTACAGTTGTGTAAAGACAATTGATGCATCCAAGAAATGATGGTTAGGTATACTGTTTGCCTCTGACTGATGAAAATGGATGTAAATTCATTAAATAAACAGTTACAGAAAAATATTGATAGGTTAGTGCAAAGTTAGCCTATACAGTCAGATCTCAATACAACGACATCCATTACAACGACATTCTCGTTATACTGACATATTTTATGGGAACTGATACCAACATGTACATTGTCGGAAGAATTCATTAAACAGACATATGCGTTATAATGACACTTTTCCAGGAAACAAACGATGTCGTTGTATCGAGATCTGACTGTATCTGTCTTTATTTACATGTAGTTAAATCTTATTTTATGATGATCCATCGATGTAAATGTTCCAGTCCATCTAAAGTCAATATAGACAAGGTATACAACACAAATAGAAGCAAAAAGAAATAATGATTTATATGATATAATAATACTTACACATCACTTTTTGTAGTATACAACCTATGTGTTAATGATTCTAAAGCCATCCATTTTACTGGTACTGGACCCTATAATAGAGCATACATGTAGTTAGAAAATAGCTTAACCACTTAGTCACAATAGTTTGAAACAGATACATAACAAATAAAACATAGAGAAATGAGAAATGTAATGAACAAATTAAAATAAATATCCTTTTTTTCAGATTGTTTCATTTATAGGCAGATCAAACTAAGTCACCTGCCCATGGTTTCATTGCTTCAACAAATTAACCCTCAATAGCAAACAAAGAGAATGCCTTTGACACCAGAGGCTTTCAAAACAAAGTATTATGTCACAACTAACAGGGCTCAACATTAATTTTTGGCCGCTTTGACAACCTGTTATATAGTTTACTTGCTGAACCAAATGTTTACTAGCAGTAGCAAGTTGCCAAAACCAAAGCATAGGTCATTAGAGGCAAAAGGAAGACCTTTGGTGTCTAGCCCTGGTAAAGAAAAATGTTGTTAAGATCAAATCTGCCTAGGTAAAGAAAGGTCAAACAAAATGTTTCAAGGTCATCAAAAGTCAAACCATGGGTTTCAAGGTCATCAAAGGTCAAACCTGGGTTTCAAGGTCATCAAAGGTCATATCAACGGTTTAAAGGTAAACAAAATCTACTTACATCTCCTTTCTTTCTATATTCTTCATTAGCATATTTATAACAATCTTTTGAAAGACCAAAGTCACATATTTTAACAACACTGTCTTCTGCCAATAATACATTTCTGGCAGCCAAGTCACGATGAATGTACTGTAATACATAAATTTATTATGAATATAAATAACAAAGAAAACAACTATACTGCTACAAAACTCATTTCATTTTTTATTATGAACTGTTTTACCCAATACTAGTTTTGAATTCTACTTTTAAGGCAATGAGACTATTTTAGAATACTCTAATTTTGTCACTTTTTGAGTGACAGAGATAAACATGGCCAGTGTCCCATTTTTTTCCAGCAATGAGGGGCATTACACCCCCCTTCAAATCCCTGCACTACCCTTTCTTGAACTCTATGAGATATCTTTTAGAAAGCTTTTTTTGACACAATTTCCTTACCATAAATTACACATCATTCCTTCATTTTAATTGACACTAAGAAGTCATTTTATGCTATAACAAGATGCACAATACAGATAAACAAATGTACAAACCTTCTTAGAAGCTAGATATTCCATCCCCCTAGCAACCTGAAATGTCCAGGATATCATATTCTTCTTTGTTAAAGGTGGACCCAACAAGGCAGCTGTGTTATCAGGGGCAGCTTTGTTTACATAATAGGGTTTAGATGTTGATGACTTCACTAGAGCCTCGTCAGGTTTATTCCCATCTCCAACCCCTTCTTGGTCCCCAGCCCCAGCAGCTGCTTCCTTCATTTTCTGAGTGATGGGATCTAGGTAATCATCAGTCATTGTATCTTTAAACTCATCTTTATGTTTTAATATGTAATTTCTTAAGTTTCCAAAATGACAATATTCAACTATAACATATAATTCACCTAGAAAAATAAAAAAATACATTAGACTTCACAGTCTTTTTTATTTTATTCTTTTTTAACAATACAGTGAAAATAAGAAATTCACTGTTAATTTCACATACTTTAACACAAATCTCCTTATATAGTAATAATGTCATGACATTGCTACAATTTAGCCTTAATGATTTATTTCATTTTTCAAAAACATACAAAAGTTATGATACAGATTTAATTACATAGTTTTTTTTTATACAGACCGGTATAGGTGAATTTTAACTTGGTGCGTCATTGTAACAAAAGAAGAGTATATTTGTCAAAAACAGGGATGGTTAAATCTTTGCAGAAGTGCTCTATTATCAAAAATATAAAACATGCCTGCATAAAGTTAGATGCGATAAAGCTAAGAATAATACTGAAACTTATGTTTCTTTTCATGAGAATCATATGCTTTGAAACTGTACTACAATATTGTGAGCTTACGTGTTTTCCTCCATAAACAGATGAGTCCAAATTTCAATGAACAATAACATGCTATGTTAAACAAAAGTAATTTATGCTGATAAACATTGTATAAAAAATAGAAGAAAGATAAAACAAACCTCTGGCTATATTTTTAGTTACAGCTCCAAGTAAATTTAATATATTTAAATGTTGTCCAATATGTATTAATATCTTTAATTCTGATAATAATGTCATCATTTGTTCTCTATCGGTACAATCTAAAAATAAAAAGGAAAAATAAACTCACAGACCTGTATTATATGGAGTATAAGGGCTAAAAATAGATAAAAATGCACTGAGATTGGTAACTTTAATCAATCATTGTTCATATTTTTTAATTACAAGTACTCTTGGTACAATTCATACAGATCAGCCAGTTAACATAGTCAGTTATTAATAGGAGAAATACATCATATATCATGCTTGCAATCTAACAACTTTATATCGGGTATGCTGATTCTTTCATTTTACCAGCACTTTGGACTATGATTTATCCCTGTCTCCATTTATCACAGTATACTACAGTAAGCTGTGCTTCAAAACTGTCAGCCCTTTGATAAAATGTCTAATCAATTCTCAAATAATTGATTAATTTAGTTTCTGCATTACATTATGAGGAAAATCAATACACTTTCTATTATATAAATTTGAAACATCAAAGCCTGTACCAATGAATTATTTCCTTAAAAAATATAGACAACTGTAAGATACTTGTTAACTAAAAACAAAGGAATAAAAGAGTAGGAACATCTTATTATCTAAACTTACCTTTAACCATTTTTACAGCAACACTAGAAACATCAACATAATCAACAATACCAATAGCTTCTGCTTTAACAACACGACCAAATGCTCCTTGACCAAGTATCATACCTGTGTAAATAGTAACAATAAAGTTGATAATTAAAGTCAAATGTTTGAGCCATTAATTCAATAGAATGCTACCTGCTGCCTTCCCCAGTTACCAAGATACCCGCAGCAGATATAAGAAAAACAAAACAAAATTTGGTTGATTGAATTCAATTTTCAACAATCAAATCTGATCTTATATAGATGATGCATGAGCTTGCTTAACACCTTGTGAATAATAAAATATTGTATGTTGAATAATAAAATATTGTATGTTGAATAATAAAATATTGTATGTTGAATAATAAAATATTGTATGTTGAATAATAAAATATTGTATGTTGAACAACAAAATATTGCATGTTGAATAATAAAAAATTGTATGTTGAATAATAAAATATTGTATGTTTTCTATTTATTGTATATAATCTTAACTATAATGTTGATCAATTTCATTTAAATGATAGTGGGTCATACATTAACCCTGCTGATTTAAATACTCATTCACAGTAACATTTCTTGTTTTGTAAGCTTTTAATGAGGGTCCATCCGCTCCATATGGATGCATTATATGTGCAGACTAACATTTCTTGCAGAAGGATATAAGCATTGCCAAACCATTTCCTGAAGGATTTGAACCTGAGACTAATTGAACACCAGGCTAATGTTTTAATTCACACTACTGTCATTTAAAACTAATAGCAATAGAAACAGAACATAAAACATAAAATCATAGTTTACCTAGTCTTAATCTTTCTTTAGGAAATTCCCACTTGGCATCATAAGGAATACAAGCTGTTTGTTCATCTAAAGGCATGTCAGGATTATAATCTCCCTTTGGTTGTACTAGATACTGTTCTAATTCTTTATGCTGTCAAATATACATAGAAAAAGTTTAATCTTTTTTTTTGTTACTCTTATCACCATAGCAACACATTGTAGGTATCATATTACAGCAGTCAGTCAGTACACTAGTGGCCTACCAACTGAGCATGCCCATGGGTTCCAGTTTAATATAATGCTCCTATTCTGCAGTGCTCATATAGAAATAGAGTAGTTAGATTAATCCACTCTTTGTTAACATAAACATTGCAAAATTTAGTATAATATCTACATGAGCATCATAGAAATTTGCTCTTTATCTATATGAGCGTGGCAGAATAGACGACAATAATTTAACTGGTCAAAATACATACTTACATCAAATTTAACCATTGTAATAAGAATAACAATACATACATGATTTGTAAGGACAAAAAATTGTAATATTTGAAGTTCAAATTAAATGGACATCATTCCGTCAATAACAATTCATAACAGACTTGTTTACATAATATTGCAGAAAGGCACACAACACAGTTGAAATGTTCAGTATACATACAATTTTATTTCAACTTTGTTCCGCACACGTACATATGGTTAATACAAAGCTTTTCCGCTGGAAAAAACTCATCAACTTGTATTTTGAATCAAATCCTTTAAACCAATTTGCATAACATTTGACCAAGGAGGGGGCGTGGTCGAGCAGTTTTTACGTTGGACTGGTAACCATTGAATAGCCATCTCCCCGTTGGTTCAAATCCTTGTTGTCTCCTTGAGCAAGAAACTTTATCCTAATAGCTTAGTACTGGGGGACCAGGAAGTGGACTCAAAAGTGATTAATATATGTTGTAAGAACTTGTTTCACAATTGAGCTAAAATAAATTATAAACAATTGAAGAACAAACTCTAAAGTATTATAAAATTTCTACTCACCAGTTCTAAAGACTTTCTCTTATAAAACCAACAAAGAATACCAACCACAACAATAACAGCAGCAATAAATATACAACAACCTATTATCAGATATGTTGTCCATGCAGACTTGGCAAGAGGTGGCTGGGGTTCCTCTGCAAGAATAGACAATTATTTATATCTATATGTTAAATTTTTGTATACTCATTTGTTGCCAGCTTATTGCAACACCGCTCTAAGTCATTTTTCAAACCACTTTTTTTTGCATTTCTAACAATGATTACATGATAATAATAAACATTCAAAAATTAATAAGGTTTTGCCTGGTTGAAAATATTTTAGGGGGGCCTTAAGGAACTAATTTACATTTTACTTCAACTTATTTTTTTGTTTAAATACAACATATTCAATTTCTCTGCCAAATGGAAAAATTTCAAAAACTGAGTTCGACATGGTCTCAAGAGTTCAACATGGACTCAAGAGTTATTAATCAATGTTGAAAGAAATTTTAATCAAAATTGAGCTAAAGTAAATTAAATATAAACTAAAGTTCAAAATCCTGAATTTCATTATTTCAGCAGTTTTTTACCAAGAAAAAAACTCTTCCTTAGTATTTGAAAATCCAGAACTGTAGGAACAGTCCTTAAAACACTGCTCCATGATAATGTATTGTAATCAAGCTTACTTACCATATTTAAAAGTATAATTTCTAGATATAACACCACCTCTATTGCTTGCCACACATGTATATACACCAGAAAAACTAGAATCTGTACCATTGATTTCGAGACTGTAATGTTACAAATACAACAGAAATGTACTATGTCCTACATGTAAATTCTTCAGGGGGGGGCATGAATAATCATGCATAATATATAATCATAATTTTACAACTGAGTTTAGTCCTATATCTTTCTATACCATAATGTTAAACTAATATTAGATTTTTTATAATATGCTTCACAGCAGCCAGTCGTGCAAGGAAGAAACTGCATAGCATTTTTAAAGTTCTGCTTTCAAGCATTAATTTTATGCATTGGTTTTGTCTCAATCTTGCAAAACCTCTGGATACATGTACCATTCCTCTCTCCAAAAAGTATGTATTTTCCTCTTATTTTCGTTTTGTACTTTTTTTATAATTTTTTCCTATTTCTAAAGTGAAAATGAGAAATCTGCAATAAATATATTACTTCAATGGTAGAAGTTTTAGATAAGACAACAGAAATGTTCCTTTGAAAATGTTACTCTGTTAGTGGATGTTATCTAAAGTAGTAAAATAACATTCCCCCCCCCCCTCAACCAATTTCATTTTTGTCTCTATTTTCCCCTCAAAAAGGACCAAGTTAACTATCCCCTAAAAGTGAAAAATAAATGTAGTAAACATACCTATGATCATAACTGATCTCATATCCAGCAGTAAGATTAGCAGGATCCAGTCTAACATTATCTTTGTACCATTCTACAGTAGGGGTAGGTAAACCACTCACTTCACAATCATATGATATACTATTCTCCTTCAGATATCTTCTAGATGGTGTTGGTGAGACATACATCACAGGTACAATATCTGAAATAATGATAAATTACCCTATATAGACTGGAGACTACCCTTGTAATTACTAAATTATGCATATAACATTGTGTACTGGTCATATATCACATATTTCAGTCATGCATTTTGTGTGTTTTTTAAATAATGGACTTGCCCAGTGAGTAGAAGAAATGGGTGATCCAAATATATTAATGTACACAGTTAAGTTTCACTTTATACACCACTTGCTAATTGCCAATTAAGTAATGTTTAGTGATTTAAGTCCAAAATGCCTAATTTGAGTAGAAATTTATTTTATTTTATTTTTTGGAGTTAACGCCGTGTCAACACAATTTAGGTCATTTTACGGCGTCCAGCGCACATAACCTAACTTTCCTGGACCTTTGTCTATAACCAGTACTCACCTACCCTTCCACAAGGCCTGAAACTTCTCAATATTATCTAATCAATGGAGGAAAATCGACATTATTGTCAAATTTTCATGGAAGGGTATAACCTCCCCGGGTGGGATTCGAACCCTCACCCCCTCGGGCACAAGATTTCAAATCCCGGCGTGCTACCAACTACGCTATCAACCCAGGTTTTGAGTAGAAAAGGGACTCAATATTAAGATTATTGTGTTATTAAGACCATACATGGACAGTCCTAATAGTGGAATTGTACATAACAAGGCATACAATAGGCCATGCAAATTTTTATACTTTAAATAATGGACTATCCCAATCTCCGTAAACAGATATCCTGTAAAGCGTTGTCGTACAGGATCTCTAGATCTCAATGGAGGGTCATGTCAAGATGACCTTTATGTCGACAAATCAATGCGTAGCTCTCATCTAGACGAAACACAATTTATAACATTTTGATTTCGTAATTTCTATTTTTAGACCAAGGTTTGCAAGCTAATTTAACAGCGGTGTTATTCACAGTCTGCGATTGGACAGCTCATTTCAAATTGCGTGACATAGACGATGTAAACAAGTTACGTATCATAACGATTTCGTCATTAATATTATGATGAGAAAAGGTCACCTGAATGTGACCATCGTTTGAAAAAAGCCAGATCTAAATAAGTGAGTAGGCAAGCGGAAAATTTTAGATTGGGTTTTAATCAGATTGGGACTATCCCAGTAAGTAGGAGAATAAAGTGATGCATGTAAATAATTATAATCTGAATTAAACAGACTTTTTTGACATTCAACATTCAATGTACATAGTTCATAATGTATATTGTAAATTGTATATGATGATATATCAGCAAGAATCATGGACCCATTGTCACAGCATATCGCTAGCTAGTACTTCCCCCTGGTACCCTTGATTTGATATGGCTTACTTATTCCTTTTGGTGTAAAAAGGGTACCAGGGGACAAAGCCCAAGAAAGCTATTTTCTTACTAAATGAGCTCCAAGTTTATCAAACCTGGGTGAGTATAATAATAATATAGTCTTTACTTCATGAGGCTACTCATTTGGATAAATCCAATCTTCCATGTGGACCTCTGGTAAAAACATGTACAAATGTACAAGTTATTTATGATATTTACGTAATGAAAAAAAAATGAATAAACAACTCAATGAACAAATTGAGCTAAGCAATCGGTGGTGAATTCGCTCAAGAAATTATAAGTAGTACTAAAGACTTTTGAACCCAGAATCTCTAGATCCCTATGAGCCACCGACTACTAGACCACTTCTCCTACTGTATCCCATGAGATTACAGTAAAGTTCTGCTATTAAGACCGGCAAAATCAATGGTCTTCATAGCAAAACAGTTTTATTATAGAGACCATTTTGTTCACAAATTAAACATTTGGGTCTTTATAATTGTCAAAAATCGCGTAACAACAAAAGTGGTCTTATAGCAGAACTTTACTGTATCATATAGAATGTAGATCCAAAAGCCCTTTCTAATGAAGACTTTTATTGGTTGAAAGCAATAAGTGTGTGATATTAATGTGCAAGAATTGCTGAACTAATAAATGATAAAACATACCTAGTACATCCAGTTGTATGGAACCTATAGCATCAGTGATGGAGTCACCATTTGGTGTGGTACCATAACATGTAATACGATTTTTATCATACTTCAATACTGGACTTATAGTCACATGAGTAACAATAGTAGAAAAATTCTCACTGAAATATATAACATTGTATTGTATAATAAAATATAATCAAGTGGGATTACAATATGCAAACTGAACAAACATATTTAAGTCTCAACATAAAACATGGCTATTTCTATACATACCATATAAGGAGCTTTTCATTGAATATTTTAACAAAAAATACAGAAGTTATCATTATTATTGTTGTTATCACAGCCCTCTGATTTAAAAACTATAAAAATTGATACTAATTTTTACATTTGCAGAAAATAAATTATCAAGTTCTAAATATAATTTCATTACTATTTTCCCCACACATTGTAAAATATTCACAGTGGGTCGAGGCACAGAGAAGTCACCAATCTCAAATTTTTTAAAGCACTTGCCTATTCTAATATGTTATACAGTAAAAAGAGTAAAATTATCAAAAAACCTGAACACATGAAATACTGAACTTTTACTACACAGAATAAATTTTCACTAGTTCAGGGCTAAGGGCTAGTAAGTTTAGGTGATGGCTGCATCACAGTCATATTATCTTTGTAATTGTTAAAGTTTTATTCAACTGTCAGTGGCGCATAAAGTAACTCCGTTGATTAGAATATATTATTATCAATAGTGAGTACAGAAGTAGTGAAGTGAATATTTAAATCAGCGGAGTTAATGTATCATCCATTGACAGTTGAATAAAATCTAACAATGTAAACATATCAGGGGTGTGGAATTTTAAGTTTTTTGTGTTTGTCCTTGGACATGTGGAATCTAAAAGTCAACTTGTCTTGGATCAAAATGCCTTTGTCCAGAAGAGCAATACTGTATGTTTACAACTAAAAAATATTATTTGTCAACAGACTAGTGGGCTGGAAATATTTTTACTTATCCATGGACATAAATGTAGGGTTCAGACAAGTCTGGCATGGGAATTCCACACCCCTTCATATAAATAATTATATATCTTACGATCCATAAGTTATATCAGCCCTCTCATTCCATCCTGATGTAGTCTGTTTCTTAGATGTTGTATTCCTAGCTTCTAACTGTGAATATTTCCATAAACTAGCTCTAAAGTGTATCGTTACATTATCACCAACCACAGGTTTAGAGTTAGAAGTCGTAATTTCAAAACCATTCTTCATTCCTAGTTAAAAAAACATGAACAATAATAAGTAAAACAAAACTTAAGTACTTATATCTTATACATGTAGACAGGGTTTGATACTGTGGAATTTTACCCACTCAACAGCTTCAATTCATTGACATTTCTTATCAGTTATTTACAAGTGTCAGAACTAAATAGTACTCATCCAAGACACCCACAAAATATATTAGACTTAGTTATGATGTTTGGCTCAACTAACAAGCTCTTCAAGAAGAGTTTGGGGTCAAACTTGTTCTTGCTGATCTTACTAGAAAAAAACACCTACAACTTCCCCATCTCCCTTATAGCCGAATAAAAATAAAATCAAAATTGCCTCTACAAGTTGTCACCTGTTTATATTATTATACATTTTTTTTAAAAAGTACAAAAATATAAAAAGGTACCAACTTGTAGAAGCGATTTTTGATTTTATTTGGTGAAAAAGTATGAGGAAGATTCCAGATTAAACACAATCTGTCTCTGTCTGTGAAGTCAATCAAGCCTTGACAGCTGAGGATAGACAGACAATACTAAACAAATGAAAAATAAATATAATAAAACAAAGTCACACCAACCTGAAGCAACGTAAGGAAAGAACTCTGATGACTTATAACCAACTTCATTTTCACCAACACATTTAAAGAATCCAACCCTAGATTCGAGTACAGTTAATTTACTAATGTTAGATTTCCCATCAGCTGACATGTAATCGCTCATTGATAAAATAGACGCATTAAATGTCTCATTTAGAGGCTCCCATTTACTGTTATATGGTATAAAGTTAGATGGATCATCACTGCTCTGCCAGAACCATTGGATCATCGTAGGGTAGGGTACAGATTTTACATTACACATTATTTCATGGGTTTCTGTCGCAACAAAATATTTATCTGGATTTTTAGATGTAATACTGACTTCTGGCTCATCTGAAATTAATAATTATAAGATTACACAAATGTTATTTATGCAGTCTTCGCCTGAACCCACTAGCTCAAAGCTCAGGGTGAGTGAAAACTTTTTCAGACAAGTGAAAATTACTTATTTTACATAGACGGGCTAGTTGATAAGTTTGTCCTTTCCAAAAACAACATGATATATCAGGCTAGTGATCGAGAAGATTTAAAGCAATGACTGTTTATGGTGGTCAGACATCCTCTTCACAGTTTCCTAATTAGCCTAGATAATTGGACCTTTTGATCTAGTACTGAGCTCATACTTCTACAAATGCCCTTTTTGATGCAGAGAGGTAGAAGAAAGGCAAAAGTAAATATTTTATGATTAGTAACAGGAAGATAGATAGATCTATGTATACTTAACCTGGGAATCAAACTCATGATCCTTGTGTTAAATGTCAGATGTGCTACAAACTGAGTTACCAGGGCAACCCAGCACTTCTCCGATCTAAATCTTTCATTCAATATCTGTACAACCTCTTAAGACAATTTACTATAGATAACTCAAGTTTTAAACAATGTATAGACTTACATTCAACAACAAGATGAAATTCTTGTGGTACTTCCATTCCTTTGACATAAGCTACTAATTTATAAACTCCAGCATCTGCTCTTACAGGTTCAATAATTCGTAGAAATATTGTCTCATCATTCCTGTAATAATGATAGTACGAAAATTGAAATCAGTTTATCTCTGGTCATAATGATGATAATAATGCGGTCAAACAGGTTTGGATTTGAAAATATGGACTTAACTGATTTAGTGCCTGCTTACAAGTTTTATTATTTATTTTATTATTTAACCAATAAAGAAACTGCCTTTGTTAAAAAGTAAAACATTTGGTACCATCCATTTGCAGTTTTTTTATTCTATATATTCTGTATATTCAATAATATATTTTTTTATATAAATATCCTTAAATTGACTTTAAAATGATGTAACTCATTTTTTCCTAAATAGGGAGTTCTTTAAAAATGTAAAGTGATTTTTATTGTTTCCATAAGCACTTTCTTCTGTATCATATTTTCTATTAACAACATTTGAAAATCAAACACAGTAGCAAATAATAACTTACATCATTTCGTATGTATATTTCCAACTGTTGCCTTCATCTGACACATTAAAATCCCCTTTAGTCCAGTAAAAGTTGGGTATAGGATATGATGTAAAATCAACACTAAAAGTAACAAACTTATCCTCATGTTCTGTTACTGTATATTCTGTTTTTTGTGGTTTAAATAAATTCACAAACGGTCCATCTGAAAACAAAATGAGTTAAAAATGTCATTACCTCAATTACAAAATATATTACAGCAAGAATATATCAAAGCGCTGATAATGCTCCCAGACATGGGTCCACAGAAGAAATTCTGGCAACATCATTAGTAGAGGAACTTGTGGTGCTGAAACAATATGGGCTTTATCTTAATGAATGAATGCAGCATATTGGGATACAGGAGAAGTGAAAAGTAGAAGTCCATGACCATAATGTACTTGCAAATGATCCTTGTGCAAATATTTAGCAATTTCATGCACCAAAAATATACATTTTTAAAAAGTAAGTGACTCATATTTGAATACATTTTTGGAATGATTCATCAGTCTGTAAGTGGAACAACATTTGAACTATTCTGGCTTAAGAATATTCACTTTTTAATACCTATTAGCAAAGAAGCTGTAGTGCCTTCCCTTTGGAATCTTATGATTAAACAACATTTCTCATCCCTGGAAACAACAAACTGCTATGAAGGACTTAGTCGCCATGTTATCAAGAGTTGACCAGTTATATGAGTAAGGCATTAAAAATTCATGGTCCGAGGTGAGATTCAAACCCAGGACCCATCAAGTTGTAAGCAGACATTTACCAAGTGGCCATAGAAGCTAGCTTGAAGGCAAGGGAGTACAACTGCTGTATAATATCTCTGCTACATACACCCCCTCCATAACTGAATTCATCCTCAAATTCTTAGAGCTTGATTGTCTGTTGGACTATCTAAGGGAGCTATCACACAATTCCTAGTGGGTTATTTAAGTTGGGTGAAAAATGCCACCCAATAAAAACCCATGGTTCAAACTGAGATTTGCACCCACAACCTCTCAAGTTGTAAGCGAACACTTCACTATGTTGCCTTAAAGCTAACTTGAAGGCAACAAAGTACAACTGCAGTATTGTATTTCATCTACATACGTTACAACCTACACCTGGCTAAAAACTTTGAATACAAATACAGTATAACCTCTGCTAACGGCACCTCTAACGAGCGGCAACCTCTGACGAGCGGCATATTAGAATTCCCCCCGTCAATTTTGCACTATGATTTACCTTTAATGATCGACACCTCTGCAGAGCGGTAAACGGCCGTTGAGATAAATTCCCATATTTAGTCTTTACCTCTGTACAGCGACACTAAGTCTAGTAAGGTTAATATCAATAATCGATAATTATCTATGACCGGAAGATTTAAACAATAAACGATACCCTTAATCGTATAATACTACCCTAAAGTCAAGTGTAAAGTGTCATGTTGTTAAATCATTTGACTAACAGGGGTTAATAAACAAGTGATATATAGTTTCCATGACACCAACAAACGGACCTAAGATGAGGAGCGCTTTGTTTGGTAGGCTGACGTCATCAAGTAACAGTTGTACATGTGTCCGGCTAGTTGACGATAGTAAATGAAACTTAATTGTTATTGTACTTATTATTAAAAGCTCCGAAGGTTATTTGAGGTTTAAAAGCCGAATCAGACATTATGTCCCAAAAAGACGATGATAATTCATGCTAAATATCATTCGCCATTAGACAGGTATATAAAACAATTATGACGGTAACAAAAACAATTTCTCTAGTGTATTGCTTTCTTTTGTGTAAAACTTACCATCATAATAGGAATTTTTAACGGTTATAATGATTATTTAAAAAACTTTGTAATCATATTAAAACTCTTTTCTTTTGTCAATCAGCGCCCGCTAATTACTGTAATTACTGCTAATTTACATTATGAAACGGATAACGGCCAGTTTTCCGTACAGAAAACGGCCATTTTTCGTGATCGGTAGAAAAAGTCTACCTCTGCAGAGCGGCACCTCTGCAGAGCGGCACTCCTTTCAAACTCCGCCGAAAGTCGCTCTGCAGAGGTTATACTGTATATACATAAATTGATTAGAAAGAGTAACTTACTATGGACATAAACAGTAGTTTTTTCAGTTCCTTCATTAGTACTTGATAAGAAAGCTGTACATTGATATATACCCTGGTCATCTAATGTCACCTTTTGTATTTCTAATGTCTTCTTGTACACATTGGTTTTTTGTGTGGAGGCATTGGTATCATGGAATGTTTTATGTATATTTACTCGTCCAGACGGCTGAAAAAATGATTTCATAATTATTATGAATAATGACAAATGTAAATACTGGTATAATAATAAAATCATGCATGGAATGTAATAGAAGGGACAGGAAAACCTATTCTAACTTCATGTACATAGAGAAGAATTTAAACTAGTTTAAAACTGACCATTCAAGAAGCAATAACACTTCCCAAACAAATCACCTATAATAAGGTATAGAAATTCCAGTTTTGAAACATAACAAAGTCCATACTAAAAAGTAAACAAATAGCATTTTATGCGTGTATGTTATTTAAACTTAACATTTTCTATGGCTGAGGTGACAACACTGAGTATAACCTGATTTGTAGTAATTTGTTGTTTTTATCAATTAAAATCTTAACAAGATCGAAATGATTATTGTTAGTATTAGTAAATTGCCATACATGTACAAAGTAAATAAATAAAGTAAATATACATGCAGTTTAGTCAACAATATTCATGTAATAGAAACAAGTAAATCTGTGAGCTAATGCTCACTAGTGATACCCCCGCAAAAATATGCGACAAACAGGAAGTAGATGAGCAAGGAGCATGAAATCGCTTTACACCACATGGGACTACGGGATGAAGCAATATGCAAAGTATTAGGCTGCTGCATGTTATAGTTGTTGAGAAAACTGTGACGGAAATTTTGTAACAGACGGACGGACAAGGGTAAAACAGTATACCCCCCTATTCTTCGAAGCGGGGGTATAATAATTGCTGTGAATGAGTAAAAACATTAAAAGCAGAATGACCACTAGCAAGACTACTAGTGTTATATGAGCCTAGCAAAGATGACTGGAGATAACAACAAAATTCAATGACAAGTATCAAGTTACAGTGGCCAAGTTTAATCATTTTCTAATGAAGTTCTTTTAATTCCTATCTTATATAAAGCATAGGAATTTCTTAATACTTCTCATAATAATTTCTTTCGAGATAACAATAAACATGAAGCAAGGGGCCCACCCTAGTAATGCAGAATGTCATAGTAACCAGAATTCAACATGGAAATGGTTCAAATACCTAACATTAATTAGAATTATTAAGAAAAATCTTGTTTTAATTTTTGTCCTGTAGTCAAACCAGAAGCATTATTTGAAACCCAATGTTGACTATAATGTCAGCCAATAGCTATTCACAGCTTATGTTACTTGTTATATGTAATGCCAACTACAAAGAAAGTATTATTGTGTATACATGTACTATTGAATATAAATGAATGAACATAAAGCATGAAATGATTCTGTGAAACCTCTCCATAACAACCACTCATCATAACATTCTGATATACTGGTACCAATCTCCGTAAACAGAGATCCTGTTCTACTCGCGTTGTCGTACTGGATCTCTACTTAGTCAATGCAAGGTCACGTCGAGATGAACTTTGTGTCGACCAATCAATGCGTAGCTTTCATCTAGATGAAAACACTATTAATCACATTTTGATTTCGTAATTTCTATTTTTAGACCTAGGTTTGCCTGCAAATTTAACAGCGGTATTATTCACAGTCTACGATTGGGTGGCTCATTTCAAATTGCATGACGTAGACGATGTAAACAAGTTACGTATCATAACAATTTCATCATGAATATTATGATGAGAAAAGGTCACCTGAACGCGACCTTCGTTTGGAAAAGGCCAGATCTAAATTAGCGAGTATGCGAGCGGTAAAATTTTAGATGGGGTTTTAATCAGATTGTACTGGTACATTCACCTCACAAACAGACAATTGGTTACAATTGTGAAAATATTTTGCATTAATTTCTTTAATCTTACAAGTTCTTTCAATTGTTCTTATGTATATGTACAAGTTTGTTGATAAATGAATATTGTTTAAACAGACAATCCCCAATCACAGCCAATACTAAATAGCAGCCACATCAAATACATTAGTTTTGTGCATTTTCAAAATGATCTTCTCACAATAGACATTTTTATCATGATTATGATCAGCTACTTTTTGCCTTAGAGAGGTTTCACTGCTATGTAAATGAATGACTCAAGCATGCCAAATACTTAGTTCTTACCATCAAAGGATCTTCCTGTGAAGTAAAAATATAAAAACATGTAATACAAATAGGACATAATAAGTGTGTACTTTGGATGGGATGGAAGCTAAACATTCTAAATAGTGTTCATCTACAGACATGCATACTATCAAAGAGCTTTCAATATGTCTTGCTACAAAACAGTCATCACTTATTTACTGGAACGCCATGTCAACTCATTGGTTATGTCATATCACAGCATTAAGTCAACCTACTCACCATTTCTGGAAAGGCTAAATCACCAGTTACTAGGCACATACTTCTATTAAAGACTGACAACTGCTCTACATGATTTAGAATCAGTGGTAGGAGGGAGAATGGCCATACAAATCATTTAAAGACCGAACTCAACGAAGTTTTCCCAGGTTCTGGAATCTAACCTATGACCCATTCAATCAGTAGTCTTGCATGCTACCAACTGAGCTAGGTGGGCAGCTTTCATTGTTTCATTCATAATCTACATCTACATTGTATAAAGAATATTTATAAGAAACATAGAAGAGATGGAATTACATGGATACTAACAAACTAAGTAAAGGTCTGTTCTACAGTGGGCCAGGACAGTTTTAAACATGCTACATAGGAAGACTCACAATTTTCAGTTTACATGGCAAAAAATTCACAGACATATCCAACTCTATTTTGAAATGTCTGATAAGCTAACAAATGTCAAGGGTAAAATTCCAAGAAAGGTAATAAACAGAAAAGAGATTCATACATTTTGGATGTACAATGAAAGGCGGATTTTAAAGAATAAACAAAGTCAGAAATACAAAAGCACAAACCTGTCTCTCCTTGCTAAAGTATGACCAAAATAGACTAGGTGAGATACCATATCTTGTTTTTATTTCACAAGTTAATTTTAATGAAGCATTCACACTTAGATTAATTTCTTCTGAAGGTAGAATGGTTGGTTGTAAAGGCGTCTCTGGAATCACTGTAATATATAAACATATTAAAGTACAGTACCCACCAAAAGTTTGGAGACATTTTCAGATTGTAGGCCTATTGAATAGCTTTTAGCTAACATTTGATAACTGTTAATTTTAAAATGCTTTGCAGTTTTGCATTATTTTTTGGTGATCATTATCATTATAACATAGACAACAAAAATAGCATAAAAAATTTGTTAGGGAAAATTATTACAATAATCATGGTTTTGGAGGCTTTATGATGTCAGATGCTGAATCTTATAAAGAGTTGCATTCATGAAATTTGTTTTAAATATATTGAAAATAATGTTTCTACAACAGTAATCATCAAAATTCAAGAACTGTAGTAAATTTCTTTTGTCTACAAACTTTTGGTGGCTACTGTAGTCTTTAAATTTTGACAGTGGACTGTGGAGCAAGTCCACCCAAAAAGCCATTGGTACAGTGACTTGAAAATCTGAGTAGTTGGATGGTCTACAATTTTACACAGCCACCAATCTCGGTAAACAGATATCTTGTAGGGCATTGTCGTACAGGATCTCTACTGTCTCCGTGGAAGGTCACGTCGAGATGAACTTTGTGTCAACTTATCAATGCCTAGCTTTCATCTAGACGAAACACTATTAATAACATTTTGATTTCGTAATTTCTAATTTTTTGACCAAGCTTGGCAAGCTAATTTAACAGCGGTATTATTCACAGTCTGCGATTGGACGGCTCATTTCAAATTGCTTGACATAGACGATGTAAACAAGTTACGTATCATAACAATCTTGTCGTGAATATTATGATGAGAAAAGGTCACCTGAACCTGACCTTCGTTTGAAAAAGGCCAGATCTAAATTAGCGAGTAGGCGAGCGGAAAATTTTAGATCGGGTTTTAATCAGATTGCACAGCCACTAAGTTCTATATTAAAAAAATATCATCATTTGTTGTTTTAGAGCTTCTATATATTTAGAATATATTATTTAGGATATATTTATGCTAAATCATTAAAATGAACAGCATAAGTTAACATATTGCCCAGAGGGCAATTTAAACTTGACTTATATACTTATGTGATTTTTATTACTGAATAAACTCTTTGACAGAACAAGTGTATCAAATTTGATTTTTTTTTTAATTTCTATAAAACATTTTTTCTGCATTACAATAGATTGACAAGATGGAGAAGAACATAATATATTGAGTGAGTTGAAAAATAACCAATAAAACTCTCAGAAAAATGAATTTTTATGCAAAATTAGGTTTTAAGTCCCAAAATGCTGACTTGCCCAGTGGAACAGCTACTATTGCTACAAACTTGCCCAGTTGATTTTTTACCTTGCAGGGCAAGCGGGCAAGTGCTTATTTCTAACATTGCCAAGATATTTTTTGGTCCAGTAAACTTCCATGAAGTCCAGTAAAAATTTCATTTTACTAAGCTTTTATCAATCATCCAGAAGCCATTTGACAACAAATCCAGCTAAAAGCAGGCCATTTGGCACCCATTTTGAAGGGGGGAGGGAGGGGGTAAAAATGTGAAAGGGCTTTGTTGTAGATGAATGTGTTAAAATTGCTTTTTATATATCCATACAATCTGCTACCTATATAATAAAGAACTACTTACCAAGTATCATAAAAGTAAATGTTCTAACAAAAACATTTCCATTCACTGTAGTCTCACATTCAAATATTCCATCAAATGATTGATTAACCCTATGTATAATAATTCCTTTCTCTGGATCAAAATGTATCCCATCTTGTTCCCCGATTACGTCCCCTTCATCTTTGTGCGTTTTACGTATAAATGTTACATTGAGATTTGGTGAGCCAACTTGGCACGGTACAAGAGCTTCTTGATCCATGTATAAACTTTGATGATTGGGGTAGAATGGATGATCAACGTAATGAGCATCTGTAAACGGATGTGTCGGATCTGAAATTGTAAAACAGAGTAATAAGACTTTATATTTCATTTTTTGCAGCGTTTCTGGATAAAAGTTTCATTGTAGTGAAAATTTAATGTCAAAATAATGTCATCAAAAAGATAAATAAAAACATATTATAGGAGAAAGATACTGCATTATAGCTTAAAATCAACTCGATGGTGATTGATCTACATTGGATGAACTTATTTAATTGTGCTAAAATAAATTAAAATAAATTAGTATGGACAAAGAGTTGTTATATAAGAGCTCCTGGTAGCACATTAAAAAACCTCTGTGAAAAGAACCAAACGGCAACTAGCAGAGGGTGTATGGAACTTTAATACAATAAAACCACATGGTTGTAATATTAAAGACAGCTTTAAATGCATACCCACGGTGTTTAAATAAACATTTTAGCGCCAAATGACATTACAACGCCAAACGATGTCGCGACGTCAATGACGACGTTAAGTCATTATCAAATAAACAATATGGCGTCTATGTTCAAAATGTAGTGTGATTCATGAAATAATTTCTTGATAAAGGCTTCGGCCGTAATATTGAAAACAGTGTTTGCTATCTTTTATAAAAATACTTCTTTATTCCCTTTGGAATTACATTGGACAATATATTTTATCAGAACCTCTTTAAATAATCAACAAAGGCAATGAAAACAGAGAAAATCTTACCAAAGACATATATATAAATGGAACTATTAGTATCTGTATCAGTTAATAGTTGACATGTGTATCTTCCTGTATATTCTGGCTGTAGTTGAGATACATGTAAATTTGTAGCAAATTTATAACCATTAACGTCTTGTACATTTATTGTTTCCACACCATCTAAATGATAAACTGATTGAAAATATGGTCCCTGAAATACAACATTAACATTATAAAATACAGCCTTTCACAATAATTTTTACTCTAACTGGCTAACTTGAATATTAAGAGCATACACGATCACTTAAAACTAAACTAACTGACTTGAATACAGTTCATCCACAAATGCTCAAAAGGAGTTAACTTGAATTCCAATACCTTTCACGATTGCTAAAGCTCGTCAAACTTGAATACATTTCTTTCACAGTTTTTTAATACACAATATATTCACAAAATTCCCTGTACAAAGGTATCAACATACATTTTATTGACAAAATTATGGAAAAAACTTATTCCATTGTCAGTGGTGCAAAAATTCCATAAACAAAGATAGGGATGATACATTTCTTTTTAAAGCAGGCTAACTTTAATTGCTGGGATAGCTCAAATCACACTTGAAGGTTCTGAACAAGTTCTTCCCATACAATGACCATTCAGAAAAATGTGACCACTCAATGTCCAAATCAGTTTTGAAGAGTTCCAAAGCTACTTTGAGCAATTGTGAATAGGCAGTCATAAATACAACTAAACATTATTATTAGTACCCCAGAATACTCACATTGGGGTACTTATCACCAATGGTCTAACACAAAGCATGATTACAGATTAGTGAATAAATTGTTTAAGGCTGTACCAGCCTCCTTTGATCTTACATTCATTTTTTCTACATAAATAATTTTAGCATTTTCTACTTGAATAGGTATAGTACATCATTTCATCACATCATGGCAAGACAAATATCAATTTCTATCTGCAATGAGTATTCAA
Source organism: Mactra quadrangularis (assembly GCA_025267735.1). Classification (NCBI taxonomy): domain Eukaryota; kingdom Metazoa; phylum Mollusca; class Bivalvia; order Venerida; family Mactridae; genus Mactra; species Mactra quadrangularis. The sequence continues at coordinate 33,556,561 of CM046308.1, read as the reverse complement.
ATCAGCTTGGTTAATGTATACACCACTGACGGTTCAATACAAATCACAAGGTTGTGGATCGTCGAGCTAGAGGCGATCCGATCCGAACCACGATTCATGTGTAGCGATTCACAAATCGAACCACGAATCACTTGTTAATGGAGGAGCATACAGGAATTCATATAACAAAAAAGTGAAGAATTACATATGCTTTTACTATATTGAAAACCATGTACTCTAAACATATCTATTACCAGATCTTTTATGGGAATTTTTAGTGATAACATTTTTGTTTAAATGTGTTTCAATAGGAATTTTGACTCAAGATATTACGGACCATACATAAATTTAAGTTTTCTTTAGAAGTGCGGCTTGTTTTCAGTGGTAATTAAGCTGAAAATATTCTTTCATTTTTTTCCAAAAAATAGATCGTGATCCAATGATTTCGGACATGACTAATATTCGTACTCTATTTTCTCGTCAAAATGGCGAATATCTGAGTACTCGAATACTTGCAGCAGCCCTAACAAATCAGTCTACAAAATTACGATATGAAAGTGGTTGCCGGAAACAAGTCATTTTTTCGCTAGCACTATAACTTGTTTGTAGAAATTTGGTTGTCCCAAAACAAATTTTTGGTTGCCCAAGCTAGAAATTGGTTGTCCCAGGCAACCAGAAACCCACTAATTTTGTAGACTGCAAGTTAACAATGCAAATTTACAATAAATTATAAACATACATTAGTTTCCTCCCCTTGTACTATCACCCACTGTGGAGGCATATTACTGTAACATGTTATATTGAGTTCTTCGCCAACATTAAATACAACATGACCCGCTGATGTATCTATACTTGTATTAGTGAACAATATAGATGGTTTCCCAGCATGCCATAGTTTTAAATCTTGAGCAACAGGACCTGAAAATAGATAGATAGTAACATTAATTAATGTAAAACAAATTTATTGTTGACTGTCACAATAAATTTGGTTAATTATTTTGGAGAAAGTGCCGCCAAGCGGTTACAATGTTGGACTGGTAATCATTGGTTTAAGCAAGCCCTGGGTTGGTTTGAATCCCATCCAAAACCATGCTTGTTGTTTCCTTAAACAAGAAACTTTATCCAACTAGCTCAGAACTGGGGACCAATCACTAGATAAATTATGACTACACCATTTATTAGGGATGTAACGGTTAACTGATATATTGGTTTATATTGCAATACGAATTCAGACGGTTTTTAACCGGTTTGGTTTTTCCTGAACTGGTTTTTGTAGTAGTGTATCGTACTGATTGATTTTATTAGAATCTAACATTTAAATATTTGAATCAATGTTAAAACGTGTTGAAAACTAGTAATAATCTTATTGTGCTTTAATATGTAAAACATTTCGTCAAATAAGCAAATAACTCCCTTCGGAAATCTGTTTTAGAAAACGCATTTTCTAACACATATTCAATTTTGTACAAGTCGTTCAAATATTTGGATAAGAGGCCATTTAAAATACACATGTAAGTGTAGTGAATGCAATGCATGTGCATTAATTCATGCTTCGCACGTCTACTAACAAAACCGATAAGTATTGCAATATGGGTTTTGAATATTGAAATATATTGCAATACAGTTTTTACTGTATTGTTACACCCCTACCATTCATAAACTTTGTATGTTTTAAATGCATTTTTTTAATCTACTAAAAATATTTGGTGTACAAGAGTGATCAAGCACGATTGGATAAAACCTTTAGTAGGCTTTATACACAAGCTTCAGACCACATTTTCATACATAAATCATTTTGATCCCCAAACAGCAATGATTGTAAGAATGAATTAAAATGGCCGAAGATTAAATAATTCTAATCAATTTAAAGTTAATGATTAACTGTTTTAGTAACTTTGCCAGTCTTAATTCATTGTACTCCTCAAGTTGGAAAGACAACAACTTTGATTTCTAAGATCTGTTCAGATAGGTTTTGCAGTAAATTGTATTTGGTTAAAAAATTCTAGAATCATTCCTTTCACCCCCCCCCCTCCTCCGAAACAAAAACCGATCAAACTTATTCTAATAAGCTGCTATTATCTCATTATTGAATCTTGTATACTGGGTGTGGATATTTTACCATCAAAAAATAAGTTTAAACATAATACAAATTATATCCAGACTGGTTTTAAAGTAAAATAATCATACAACAAGTCTTCATAGAAAATTACCAGGAAAGTTAAAGTACCAGTCTGATAACAGACAGAACTGTTTATTTACAGTAATTCAACAAATTTCATGACATAATATTTATACAATGTAACTTTTACACAAACAACTTCTTGTTCTAAATACACTTAAATCAGAAATGAAAAATCAACTCGACAAAAATCCCAACCAAAAAAAACCTAAAAAACTCGGGGAAAATCCAGTAAAACTTTGGGTAATTATTTAATCAGAGTTGCTCAGAGCAGACGTTAAACAACCTGGAACAGTTCCAAAAGTTGAATCATAAAGTAAAAGAAATAATAATCATAATATTGATGCAGTAAATAAACCTGTAATGAAGATGTATGAAAATATAGAAATATCATATAACACTGTACCTAGTATCTTGTTTTATAGCAGAAGAAGAATATCTTGAGGTACCAAGACATTATATAGAGAAAAAAATATAGTACAGATGCATAAATTGATGTTTTTGTCTGTTTTTATTTTTTTACTGGGTTTAACACCATGTCAACAAAATTTAGGTTATTTTACGGAGACCAGCCCACCTAACCTGGTTTTCCTGGACACTCGTCTATTAAAAGAACTTACTTAACTTTCCAGAATGCTGGCAACTTCTCCATATACCTTAATAATTGATGAAAATTAGCACTATTGTCAAATTTTCATGGAAAGATAAAACTGCCCCACGTAAGATTCAAACCCGCCACTCCATGTTGGATTTTAACCCATACCTCCTTCAGGAAACTAGATTTGAAGTCCCAGTGCACTACCAACCTATGCTAAAGACATGGGTTGTCTGTTTTAAGAGCCCTATTTAACAGTTACAATCATAATGAGGAGGATGGTTCACCTAACTTCGAAAATTCTAAACTCCTACCTATCATAAGGGTCATTGTTTTTCACATTAGGAGACATAGTTGGTAGATCGAGCTCAAAACCACAACACTCATTAATTAGCAACCTTTACTTGACTAGAGCAATTAAGGAGAATGTCTAGTACATGATAAGTGTCAGAAATGGGATTTAAACCCCAACCATAATATTTTTACAGGATTCAAAATTATCTATGGGTGCCCGGACTTTACTTTGCTACCATTAAACTGAGATAAAGACATTGGCTGCCAATTTAACAGTTACAGTCATAATGTTATGAGAAGGATGGTTCGTCTAACTTGAAGCAATTTTAACTTCTATCTTTCATAAGAAGATTCATTATTTCTCACATTTAGAGACATAGTTGGTATATTGGGCTCCAACTCAGAAACCCCATTAATTAGCAACCTTTACTTGACTAGAGCAATTTTGGGGAATAGCTAGTATGGCGAGGGTCATAAATGAGATTTAAACCCAAAACCCAAATATTTTTACAAAATACTTTGAAAAACATTGAAAACAGGATTCAAAAGTTATTTAAGGTGTCCAGACTTTCCTTTCCTTTCTTGGAAATGTTACATTAATTCAGTCTGTAAAATAATGATATGAAAGTGGTTTTCCAAACAGATCATTTTCAAAGCAAGCACTAATATCTCATTTGCAAAATTTAGGTTGCCCAAAGGAAATTGTTGGTTGTCCGAACTAAAAAGTGGTTGTCCTGGGCAACTGGGCACCCACTAATTTCGTAGACTGTAAGTTTGGAGAAAATCAGGGTGTGACCTTGAGAGACTATATCAATAAACATCAATGGATACTGCACATAATACATTTATTGTGCAGATGGCATCTAATCAACACCCACAACACAATGATGTACCAATTCCACATTTAGGCCACAACAAGTTGATAATGTGTTCTACAGATTTTTCTGGAAAATTGGGGCGAGCGAGCGAAGAAAAAACAAGAAATGTAATGTGGAAACTACATTAAAGCCCGATTTAAAAAAAAAACTTTAATGCAAAAATTACAAAGGGGAATAATTCATAATAAAGCCAGGTAGAGTTGTGGTTACTGTCTAATTCTGTTCATCACATGGGATGTTATCATTGTATGAAGTTTCATAAAGATCTGACATTAAATGGCAGAGATATATGCTAAATTGAAAACTTAAACGCAATTGTTAACAACACTGGACACCCACCCACCAGCCGTGTTTCCCCAAACTATGAGCCGAATTTTTTGTTGAAAAATCTGGCTAAAAATCGTAAGTCAGTTGCTTTATATAGTTTGACCAAATTTTTATAAGCGAGCATGGAAATAAAAATATTTTTGTGTACAAACCATCAAAATTAAGGTGCGAGAGAATCTATAGAACATATGATCAACTTGTTGTGGCCTTAAATGAATGTTTATTTGATGTTCAATGTTTCTTTGTGAACTGTCTATTAACTCCCAAGTTACTCACTTCATTAAAATTCCATGGAATGCATTTTATCTGTACAACTAAATTAGGTTTTTATTCTTACCACAAATTTATGCAAATTTTGTCCAGATTTCAATTATATAATGAATTAAGAAATTGTTTAGGTTTTTTAAGCCAGAGCAATAATGGAAATTCAATTCAAGTTTTAGAAATTTTGAAAGTTTTAATTGATATTTATTCTCTTAATATTAAGAAATAATTGATATTTTAAGTGACAGAAAACAATAAATTTGGCTATTTTCATTCCATATATAACAGTTACTGTCTATGGCCCATACATTCACCCTGCTTATTTAAATACTCACTACAGTACTTATGTGCTCATAATCTGTAAAATAGATTCCTGAGTTTACGTACAGCAGCAAGGTTAATGCATGTACCAAAGACAGTTGAATGAAATTAAAAAATAACGCCATGCATGTCAATTGCACAACCAACATCTTTGACATTCTCTGCCTTTGATTACCTAATTAGCACACTGAGTGGTTTTATTTTAACTAACCACTTGTGGTAATAGACACCAGTTTTTTAAAAAAAATCAAACTTCTCAAAACCACATTATATTCCTCTGAATAAAAAAGAACTTAAGAATTGAAATTACCTGGAAAATGGAATTTAATTGCCTTCAACTAAATTCTTAACAGCGCCAAATTGAGTTTGATGTCAGAATTTTAAGACTCCAGATCCATAGAATATCAAAATAGATAAAAAACTTTAGTCAATAGAAGAAGGCTTGTCTAGAATAATTATAAACATAGATAATTATATAAATAAAAGATTACATACCTTGGAAACAAGGGGTTAAATAATTATCTTACATAGAATTGTTTGACTTGATTAAAGTATTTCTTTAATACTTGAAACAAGAACTCGGGTTACCAATATCATTTAAACAACTAACATTTCATTGAACTGTTTGTTTGTCTTAAGGTTTAGTTCCACAATAAGATAATAACTCACTTTTATTATTAATAAACATTTTCACTAACAATTTTACATCATAATGTTGTTTTATAATCAGGAAGTGGGTCAGCTTTCTTTGTAAAGTCATCTTGGTAATTGCAAAATCAAGTGATTTATGATGATTTTTAAGTCCCAAATGCTTGAAAATTTGAAAAGAAAAATGTCCCTATATCAAGACCATGATTCCACTAATAAGACCATCAGTTTTGATGGTGACAATCACAGACTGTTGGCTTGAACCAAACAATTCATAATTTAAATACATAAAGTATATTCCACAAACATGTACACATACCCGGTAAGTTATATATGTATATTGTAAAAAAATGGGAGCTTTTTCTGGAGACTTTCATGTCCATACCCTGTGGTCCCAATTAGTAGAACTTTGTTAATTGTTTGTGTTTTTTCTTAACCTTACTTCAGGCATTCAAAGTTTTTCTTGTACCATTTTTTAGATGGTAAAATGTATATCTAAGGGTATAAATTCCATTACAGTAAACCCTCTTCAGTCTTTCCTAATATAATAATCGACTCATCCAATCTATAAAAGCATCTTACTAAATACAAATATAAACTTAATCAATCATTCTATTGTTTCATTTTGAAGTTATTTTCTAACCCAACTATTCTAAAACTATCACTGACAATGATGTATTAAGTAGTTTTAGAACAACGCCCAAACATTATCAGTTTTTGGAAACATATATTCTAAATTAAATTCACAGTACTGCATGCTATGTGCAGACATAAAACATCAATGTTCCTGAGATGTACGGGAAATAAACATGCACTATCATTAAATTTATTATTTCATCATTTTAATCATACCTTTAAACTAAAGCCAATGTTTTTAGTAAACTGGGATGAACTTTAAAAGTTTATGTATAAGCAGCAAAAACAGTAGAATTATAGTTCTATAATAGTTTATGGCATTTTAAATCTTGGAAACCTTGCCAAGTAAAAATGTTCAACAAATCAACAGTTGTCAGATTAGACAGGAAGGGAGAAGGTGAGAGAGTGAGAGGAACAGGAAGAGGTGGGAGTTTGAGGAAATGGGGGTGAGCAAGTGAGAGGATAGTGAGATGGGGAGAGAAGTGAGAAGAAAAAGGGGCTGAGTAAGTATGAGGACAGAGAAATGGGGAGAGAAGATTGTGAGAAGAAAGGAGCTGAGTGAGAGGACAGAGAAATGGGGAGAGGCCAGTGTGAGGAAATGGGGAGTGAGCAAGTGAGAGAATGGGAAGATGGGAGTGTAAGGAAAAAAGAGCTGAGTAAATGAGAGAACGGAGAAATGGGAAGAGAGGAGTGTGAGGAAAAGGGGAGAGGTACAGTGAGCAGATGGGGAATGATTGTGAAGAGGGCAACAAAGTCCAGCTGATGGGGAGACAGATTGTGATGAAAGAGGTTGATAGAAAAAGGTATTAGGTAAATTAAATAGACAATAATTTGAAAATATTAGTGTATCACTACAGTATTATTATTTCAAATAGTTTACAAACATAATGACTTCAGTAGTATCTTAACAACAGTTTTACAACAACTTGAGAGTAAAAATGACCTTTGGATCATTCCATTTTCAAAGGTTGATAAGTGTATTGGTTGTTTTTTAAATCATATAGTTAATAATCAACAACCCATCTATACAACATAACATTCCTCTTGGGAGGCTAACACTACTAAAATGTAGACACACCACAATACTCTAAAGATCCAATAGATCTAAAGCAAAAAACCTCAAAACACCAATAACAAATATTATAATAATTAAAATAACCATCGAGACTACCCCTCCTATCACTTCCTATCCCCGCCTCCTTGAAACATTTATTCTAATTGATGATCATAATATTAACACAAGTGTAACCACAATAGTTAGTCTCATACAGGAACTGAAAGGTGTGAGAACATTGTCATGGATATCAACATACATTTTATGGACAAAATTATTGAAAATTTTTATTTTATTGTCAGTCATGCATACATTAACCTCGGTGTTTTTTAATACTCAATATATGCACAAAATTCCCTGTACAAAGGTATCAACATACATTTTATTGACAAAATTATGGAAAAAATTTATTCCATTGTCAGTAGTGCAAAAAATTGCCTAAACAAAGATAGGGATAATATTTTCATCAATAAATGAGAACAAAGATACTAAGTGACTTATACCAGTAGCTTGTTCAGTAACCGCGAACGTTACAGAACATTACATAAAGATACATTCGGAACTCCTCGGCCATTCGCTGCGAATAATCTCGGACATATTTAGACGCTATTTTGAAACTACCTGTGTTGAAGTAAACAAATATATCGTCCCATTAGAGCAAAAAGGTACCAAGTGACATTTTGCAAGTTTTGAGAAAAACGGCTTTAAAGGTTTGAACCTGCATATAAAATCAGCTTTTGATGATCAAATTATCACACATACTTTGTTAAACTTGTTGTATACCCAATTAGATTTTAAGAAAAAATGAAGTCAAAATGTCCAATAGTTATTGATATTTTATTGATTTTGTTCATGGTCCCTTTTTGCACGATAGCTTTTTTAGAATTTTAAAATGCAAAAAGGTACCATTTGATCACTTGGTACCTTTTTGCACGACTTAATAAATGAAATATCTATCATAAACAAAGTAAAAAGGTACCATTTGTAATACCGTTAAAAAGAAAATTAATAAACTATGCATAATAATAAGCAAATATCAAACATTCCTGTTGCTTAAATGTAAACTATAAGCATCTTTTCTCATTTTGAGTTCATTCGACTACTGTTACAGAGTTTAAGAATTAATCCGTGTCCTCCTCCTCGGAATCCAATGGTACATAGTCCTTCTGTTTTCTGTCAGTTGGCAGGGAACTGAAATAACTGTGAAATTCTTCCGGGATAATGTCTTTCTTACAAAAGTTCACCAAATCATTCTTTTTTAGAATTGATATTGGAAGCTTTTCACTGTAGCAGAAGTTCAAGTCTTTTTCATTTTCTGGCCATTTTGAGTCTCTGCCTTTCACCCTCGTTGCTTTCTGAACCTGAATCTCCAAAAATGCACTTGTGTCAAACGAATAGTTCACAAAGACGGATTTGGGGCTTTCTCTTCTCACTTGTATCCATTTCACCTGCAGCCAATTGACTTTTTGACCATCAGTGGTTGTTTTGAGATTTTTACAATGTTTGGAAACAAAGTCCTTGAAATCAACTACATGGTTATATTTCAAAGGCACTGTGATATAAGGTTGTGTTTTTCTAGCCATTGAAATAAGTGTACACCACTGAGACGGTACGTACACTGGTGTTATCTTCTTTGCTCCTTCAATGGTAGAATGGACACTGTCACACTCCATCTGTGAATGTCCAGACACAAAGAATTTGTGGCTTATTCTTTCCAGTTGCGGCGCTTGTGACAAAGTGTACAACAGTGACGCTGTAACATACTGATTCCTGTTTTGCCCGCCACAAGAGTCCGAAAAGTACACAATTTCTTTTACAGTGCTTGTTTTACAAACTGACAGTGTGTTCTTCATTAAACAAGTAGCAATTTCACATGAACCTCTTTTAGCCTGACTTTCATCCCACACATGACAAACTACGTTCTTGTCGCCGAGTGAGTAGATTGTTAGGTTGTAACAGCACAACTTCCTTGAATAGTATAGCTCACTTACTAAAGTACAGGGAGTTGACAGAATGGCCTGTAAATCAAATGTAGCTACATATACACTTAAAATTGTCAGTTTTTGACCTTAGTTTGTCGCTTTCCTTTTCATTCCTTGCTTGTTCTTTCTTGATCTGATGCTCGTCATATTGTTTCTGTAGTGTTTCATCCAGTGATCCTGCTTCTCGTTTTCGCATGTACAGTGTGCATAAAGAACATTGGTCTTTCTTGGGCTTGTAGAAGGAAAGGTTATAACATTCACAAAATATTGTGCGGTACATTGATAGCGTAACATATGGAATGTCTTTCTTCTCACATTCTGTTTTGTAAAGCTGCCACATTTTCTTTATATTTAACTCGAGGGAAAGATATTCCTTTGTAGATTGTTTCCTTGCGTAATGCGACTCCATTTTGGGAAATGATTCTATGTGTCGCTTCACAGAATCAACAAGGCTTTGGTCTAATTTGTTTGCAGAAGAGCTTGTCCCTCGCATATCTTTTCTACCGTAAGTTCCATGTGTTTTTCTTTGTAAAGAGTAATCCACAGTCTTTCTCCCTATGCCCAGTGTTTTCAAAAAGAAATCTCTGCACACACGCACTTTCTTTTCTTCATTCACCAGGTGGAACTTTTGGGATACTTTTTTCTTGCATTTGCCTTTTCTGGATGGCTCTTTTCTCTCCACCATTTCACAAATGAACTGCCTCTGGCGCTCATAATTCCCCAAACCATAATAACGCGTAAATATACTCTGCCTCTGCTCTTCTGTAAAGTTTTGTCCACACTTGAATTTACATTTTGAACAAGTATGAGGTTGAACTTGTTTTGCATCAACAGTTCGACCTGTTGCAGACGTATATGCCTTGCCACTACTTCGTTTTGCCTTTCTGATATTTTTTTTCCAAGACCCTGGATCACGTTTCCTTTTTCGGCTGGAGTGTTTCTTTTGAGGGCTTTGGTACGATGCCCTCTTATGTGGCGTTGTTTGGACGGGGTCCTGATTTGACTCTTTACTTTTGTCAAAAGATGCTTGTTCTTGCAGTTCATCTTGTCTTTCATTCCTTGATAAATCAATGACTTCGTCGTCGTCAGTCCCAATATTAACAAAGGCGTCATAGTGTTCATGTCCTTGAACAGAAAGGTATGCTAAGTTCACAAGGTTTTCTGCTGGTTGGTCGGGTTTTATATCAATAACTGGAGCAGATATTGAACTTGAGTATATCCGAATGTTGCATGTAAACTTATTTGATAGAGCCATCGGTATCACGTCTGCTATGTCCATATTCCATGTTCCACTTGACTTGAGCACCTCTATTTTATCCAGAAATGGTTGAACATTGGCTGGATTGTCACTTCGACAGAAAGGAGCATATTTTTCTACCTGTTCTGTCATAAGGTCACACACCGCTGTCCGTATGTTGTCAATGCTGTCATTGATTTGTCCACTTTTCTTCATTGCCGCAAAAATACAATTGCCGTCACCATATACACCGACTCTTTTTAGTTCATTGCTGGCTAACATTGCATCCAACCTTGCAAGATGTGACCGCCGTACAAAATCTCTAACAGACTGCATTCTCTTGCTTTTCTCTTTGGCCCTTTCTAAGTCACTTCCACAGTGTCGTTTCCTTCGTTGTCTTAAAAGCTTAAGTGTTTCACTTAGTCTTTTTGCAACCTCTGATTTACCCCTTTCTTTTAATTTAGGCACTTTTCTAGTTTTTATCCGGGTTGGCTTCTTTTTCCAACCTTTCATTCTTTGTCCTTTCACTTTAGCAGAGCGTCTTTTACCTAACTCAGGAATCACATCTTGTTCTGAATCACTTGAGTTTATATCTGCTTTTGATGGATTGTATGTTTCGTCATCAAAGCTGTCATCCTTCTCCGACTCACTGTCACTTGAATGTATCAACTTTCTCTTCACTGGTCTCCTTTGTCTTGCAAGCTTTGACAATGGAACATTTTCAGAATCTGTACTGGTGTTTCCGTCGCCTTTTGTGTCTATATCAATGGAATGGTAGAACTCTTCATCTGACCACACCGTGGCCTCGTCCTGAAATGTAGATGAATAATATTATAATAAATTTAAAGCAGTTGGCATACTATTTTGCCAGACATCGTTTTTCGCCTAAGTATTTATATACCTACGAGTACATGTATATACATACAAAAGTTGATACCATTCAATATCATTTATCATGTATTTCATAAAAAGCTAGTATTAGCAATATTATTACTCATTACTGATATTATTTGAATTTTAATAGTCTTATGTGTATGAAATATTATAAATATGTACTCACATTTTCCATATTTTCCATGATTGTATTCTCAGTCTATTTCCATCTTACTTTCGAGGAAGGCTCTCATAAAATGCAAGGTTTTAAGCTTGATTATCACAATTTCATTGTATACACACCCTCTTATCTGCAATACAATGGACATTGTCCGACACCTTATCAGTAAACCAGCATCTGGTTTGTGTATTCAACTCTGTGCCTAAAGGTACCATATGAACTGTTTTGTATGTATAAATGCCACTCAAGTTTACAAAATAGTAAGTGCAAAAAGGAGCCATGTGTCACTTGGTTCCTTTTTGCATACAACTATAGCAAAGTTACAAAAAGCGTTGGAACAAAAAGGTACCATTTGACATATGGTACCTTTTTGCCTGAAACACTGTGCACATGGTACCTTTTTGCAGAAACTTAAAGCTTGATTTTCACTTGGTACCTTTGTACCCGATGCAATATCGTTTTTAATCATCTAGGTACAAACTAGATTTTTATATATATTAAAGATTGATTAAAAACGGTTCAGAAAATGCCAAAAAGTCAATTTTGACCAAAATGTTAGTTGGTACCTTTTTGCTCTAATGGGACGATATATGATCGTGTAGGCATTGAGTGATGTTTTGTTTTTAGTCCCGTAAATTTTGAAACATCACTCATTGCCTTAACGATCGCATATTTGTGTATTAGATTAGATTATTCGCAGCGAATGGCCAAGGAGTTCCGAATGTATCGCGTTAACTGAACACGCTACTGTTGAACAACCAGTTCCCTTGCATGGTTAAGTTTTTTTGAACTTTTTTCAGCAAGTACCAGTATAGTATACAATAAAGAATCAAAATGTACTAAATAACTCAAGTATTCATATTGAAACCTCTAAGCTACTAACATATACAGTCAAGTCTTTAAAGGACCGGAAAATACTTGACATGTCAAGTAAAGTAAGCAACACAATATATGATCAACTCTCGATTGACATTCTTGACTAATTATTCATTATATTTAAGAGTCTTATAAAAAAGTAGGCAGTAACTTCATCCCTACTTGACTCAGGGTTTAAGGATCGAAATCCGGTAAGATTTTGGTAGCTTTTATATAATGAATTAAATCTATAAATAAAAGATACAAACTATATGTGTCGCAAAATGTCACACTTTGTAAAGTGAGTATACATGTATATATGTTGTAGTATTTTGATATAAATTCAGTGAAACTTCACTATTCTAGCAAGAATATAGCTCATTTAGGATAACTTGAGACAAAATACGATACCATTTTTATACGCAGGTGGATCTAAGTTTAGACTAACTTTAGTACACGTAATTATCGACTATTATCAGTGTGTTTTAAATGTATTATGATGTATTAAATTTAGTACGAGAACACACATTCCACGCATTAAGACATGTTTAATACTTTTATTACACAAAATCAGCCGACCTCCCTGTTTTATGTAATACCCGAGTCCCAAATATGTAAACAAACTGAGTCGTTTGTCTCAAGTTATCCTAAACGAGCTATAGTAGTAGCTAATTGTTGGTTGGGTGTAAAGGGTCATCAGCAACAACTTATATAGGTTATATAACACAGTCAGTCAACCTACTCACAGTTCCTGGAATAGCTAAATTTCAGGATTTAGCTGTTAACCAGTCACTAGATGCATATTTCTGCCAGTGACGGACAAATGCCCAACATGATGTTGGATCAGTGGTGGAAGGGAGATTTATTTTATCTCCGAACACAAAGAAAGTATCCTCCCCCTGGAGTCTAACCTACAACACCTTGTTCAGTAGACTTACGGTAATTGTAAGCTAACAACCAAGCTAGCATCATTATCTTGATGATTAGTTATTAAGAAGTAACTGTTGTATAAAGTTCTTCTTTATCATAAATGTACCAGAGTGGTGAATTTAAAATATCAAAATAAACCAAAGCATCAATATAATTATATGCATAATAAAAACACCACTATTCACCGAATGAAAATCATAGACTGTAACACACACCAAATTACTTTCCATGCTCAATAGATCATAACCAAACCACAAACACCTTTGAAACAGGTGAGTAAAACAAAGGAATATTTTATATTTGTATAATCACTCACAGTTTTCTATGCTATCAAAAGTAACTTAAGTCTTAAACCAACAAACAATTGGTGAGAGTAACACCCACATCAACAACAGTGATAAGATAATAACACCAGAAGTCTTAACAACAGTATCAGGAGATCATGAACATAGAAATAGACACTAATAACATTAAACCCTCAGTATTATAGTAGAGAGAGAAATTAACTATGATTAAAGACTTTAACAAATGAAGAAATTTAATGAAGAATATCAGGCCTTTTTTTCCTTACAAAACAGGGGCCGCTTACAGGTGCCTTCCCCTCCTGAAATTTCTTTAAAATCATACAGTTTTACCCAAATTTGGAGTTTACCTTGGTTTTTTGTTCCCCTAGCAATGAAATTGCGATAAAATTTCCCCAAATGTTCAATATAAAAAAGGCCCTAAGCCCCTTCCCCAAATACTGAAAAAAGCCCTGAATATTCAAGACAACAGAAAGAGAATTGTACTATTTACTAATGATGTTTGTCATACCGTAAAAATATTCTATAAAGACCACCTTATATTCAGTATAATCTCTGCAGAGAGGCCCTCTACAGAACAAATCCTCGGCACAACAACAGCTTTTGATATTTCCCTTACGCAAAATTATAATTGAATTTAACCTCTGCAGAACAACAACCAACCTCTGAAAAGCAACACTTTTCAGCTCCTTCCAGTGGGTGCTGTTCAAGAGAGGTTGCTCTGTATAATGCAAAATCATGCGATTGTGGACAAAAAAGGTCTTATCCTGCTATCGGGAGCATGATTTTGATGGTTCTATCAGGAGCATGATTTTGATGGTTCTATCAGGAGCATGACTTTAATGGTTCTATCAGGAGCATGATTTTAATGGTTCTATCAGGAGCATGATTTTGATGGTTCTATCAGGAGCATGATTTTGATGGTTCTATCAGGAGCATGATTTTGATGGTTCTATCAGGAGCATGACTTTAATGGTTCTATCAGGAGCATGATTTTGATGGTTCTATCAGGAGCATGATTTTGATGGTTCTATCAGGAGCATGATTTTGATGGTTCTATCAGGAGCATAATTTTGATGGTTCTATCAGGAGCATGACTTTAATGGTTCTATCAGGAGCATGATTTTGATGGTTCTATCAGGAGCATGATTTTGATGGTTCTATCAGGAGCATAATTTTGATGGTTCTATCAGGAGCATGATTTTGATGGTTTTAATAGAGGAACTTTACTTTACTGTAGATTGGTCTATGCTATGTTAATGATTTCAAGCTCTTAGATTTCCACTTACATGTCATGTGACCTGCACTTTGTGGAATGTTCCAAGTATCGTTCAATTCAGAGTGTAACATATATGTTTTTTATTTCAAATTAACTTCCTGATTCAAAACCCACAAACACCAAACCCCTTTTGAAATGCAACTAATTATCAGCTGAACACTAATTGTTAAGTCCATGAGTACCAAGAAGCGGTGCAAAAGTATATTTCTAGTGAAGTGTAACAACTTGGTATAATACAGCAAATCCCTATAAAATACTCCCTTGCAGGGTTTTCCCCAAGACTTTTTGATGATTTTTAAAGTCCCATATGCTAAATTTGAGAAGAAAATGATCTCTTTATAACTAAGACAATCACTCTATTTAGACCCGGCCCCAGTTTCACGAAAAAAACTCAACTTAAGTACTTAAACTCAATCTTATGAATATGATCATTAATTTTACTTACGTAACCAATGTTACAACAAATGTAGAATCATTAGAAAATCTTAACAGTGATTTAAAAATGTATTATATGAAACAAAACTGACTTACATATTTGAATAAGGGTTAATTTACTTGTTTTGATTTGAGTCTGTTAATGAACTCTTGAGTTTAGTCTCAAGTGAAAGTTGGTTTTGTGGCTTTAGGTTTATAATGAAACCCATAATATTTCATGTTAATACATTCTACATATTTCCATTATTATGATCATCTAATAACAGCAATTCCAACTACATTTGCATGCTATTTAGAGACCAAAAACACTTGAGTCTGTTATTGAGTTTGTACTGAAGTTAGTTTGTGAATCTGGGGCCAGAGATTTTGGTGGTCCTTACAGTGGAACTTCACTGTATTATCTCATATACATTCCATGATACAACAACTTGCTACTAGGTAAACAACACTATGTTACTGAGTGCAAACATAAAATGTTACCTAAACATTATTGTGCAACATTTTTTGTATATATAATTTATTATTCAGAACTTATATCATAATATAGCAATTAATCAAGTAGAAACAAAATTACAAAAACTATTCACTTCTAGTAGGAATGATGATATTTCCTATATTCTGTAGAGTGCATAATCATTTCCTCAACAACAGCAACATTAACTTGATAACTTATCAAGGCTCAATCTGATTAAAACCCTATCTAAACTTTTCACTCGCCTACTGGCTTATTTAGATCAGGCTGTTTCGTTAGGTCACATTCTCTTTATAATATTTGTGATGCAACCATTATGTTTTAGTAACTTATTTACATAGTCTATGTCACCCAATTTGAAATTAGCCGTCCAATAACGTCACTGTGAATAATACTGCAGTCAAATTTAATAGTTTGCAAACCTTGGTCCAAAATAGAATTTACAAAACCAAAATGTTGTTAATTGTGTTTTGTCTAGAAGAAAGCTAAGCACTGATTGGTCGACACAAAGGTTATCTCAACGTGACCTGCCAAGCAAACCTTCGAGATCCTGTACGACAGCGTTCTACAGAATATCTGTTTATGGAGATTAAGTAAGACTTGCATATTAGATCCAGACATGTAGTTATATTAAAGAGTTATATATCCTATTACAATATCCCTCCATCATTCTCATTCATATTTTACTAAACATCTAACTTGAAGCTTAGACTTGAAGCTATCATGTTTTATGATCAAATAATATATATAATTACTCTATCAATTTTGTACACTTATTTTCTCCTAACTTACATCAAACAGTTTGTATACACTGTGCAGTCAACTTATCTATAACTATGTAGTATGAATCAGACAGCCGCAACCATCAAATCTCAGCCATTTTATAAAACAATGAAATTCATATGTGTATTATGTATACTTAGATTGGGCATTGAGCACTGCTGAGTAGGCTATGTGCAGGATTTGATTCTTGTGCCCCAAAGGGGAGATGATTTGAACTTTATCCAGACTGGTTATACATGAGGTACAAAGAGTAATTGCAGGCCTTGCTTCCATCATATACCTAGTAGTGACACAGGAAGGAACAACAGTTTGGTGAGCTTGTCACTTCATTCGATTCTCAACCAGTCTTCAGGGCTTTTCAGCCTATCTCACGGGGCCGAATATGGACCCCATTCCCAATGCCAAATAATGACAATTTTCCCAATTTCAAGAAAAAAATTCCCAATCTTGTTAAATTATTCCCTTTGAACCGGATGTCTTTTGCCTTTACAAAAGAAACCACGAGATTTCATGTAAAAATAATAAATACATGACAATTTGCGTTGAACGCCTCATTGAACTGTCAGAAAAACTCTTTAAGAGCACTGCAACACTTTCAGAGACACCAAAGCAACGTATATAAAGATTTAATGCAGAAAAATTAATGATGAAATATTCATATTTGGTTGAGATGTCGATATTTTTTCCCAAATTGGACTGTTGACAGCGTTAAAAATTCCCAATTTGGGCAGGGGCCTTTTTCCCAAAACCTCCCGAAAAAGCCCTGGTCTTTATCACCTTAACCTACTAGCCCAATGCATTAGACTATTGAAAATTAATTCAGGCTTGTGAAAATTACTGATTTCATACAACATAATAAATCAGTCTAGAGCTTGTGAAAAAGTATTCAAGGCGCGGACTGCTCTTGACTTCTGAAAAGGAAAGTAAATCAAAAACACAAAACAAAAACTAAATCAAACCTGAAACTAGCAAAGACATTCAACCTTAGGAGACAATAAGAGTAGTATAATATTTCATAAGTAATTTACAAAGGAAGTTACTACTGATAAGCCTTGAGAGTGTATTCCTCTATATGATAAAACACTATATAATGATAATTATATAAAGAATGGAATATATCCAGCCGACCTGTCATTTAATCAGATTATAAACCGATCCTAATTACAGGTAGTCTAGAAAAGAACTTTAACCAGTCTCTAAACATTCCTTCTTAATACAAGCAAAAAATACCCAGTATTCCACAAATTTGCAATAAATGATATCATATTGTGTGAAAACAATCTTTCCTCTGACACTGACTATCTAAGAGAACTTAGTGTAATCTATAAATTTATCATTTTATATCTTTTTCTTGCCGTACCATCTTGGAATGTCTGACAGAAGTTCTTGGCATACAAAATTGTTGGACTTTATTGAGTATGATACCAGGTGTACCATGTTCTGAGAACTTTAAAGCTCTCGCTATAAAGGTATGTAACTATAATTTGATTTTAAATATTCTTAGTACAGAAAAGTTCCACCATGTAGACCAATTTGATTACTGCAAAACATTGTGAATTTTTATGGTTTTATGTCCCCAATGCTTAATTTGAGAAGAAAATGGTCCCTACATTAAGACTGTTCTGCTAATTAGATCATCTATTGTGATTGCCCCTACAATTGAAATTACTGAATAAAGAAATTAAGATATTTGACTAGAATGCCATATGAATTCAGAGACTTATCAAGAATGTATTTTCTAGGGGTGTCTAAGATAAGAATGTATTCTAAGGGGGGTGGGGGGTAGTCAGGGATATAAGACGTTGTGACCAATTTTCACAACCTTGAATAAATTTTCACTACTAAGTCTGAGACTTTGGACTAGAGAGTTAAGATGATAACAATCAGGAATTGAATGTAAACTATAACCTAATCACTAGACAATGTCTATTCTTTATAATAAGTAATGCAGCCCCTGTGACATGATAGTCATGACATGAAATCATTAGGACTACTCAAGCCATTAAAACAGTTCTTGAACAGAACTAAAACAGTCATTAATCAAAGTTCATGAACTGAATCTCAGTTATTAAAGCTTATTCATAAAACATTCATGAACTAATCAAAAACAGTCTGACTCTTGATAAGTTTATAAACTTTAATTTTTTACAAGCCATTAGTTCATGAACTATTTTAGAACCAGGGACTGTTCATGAACCTAACATTCAAATGAACATTTGATGAATTGGTGCCTTTTATCTTCATATGAACTGTTCATGATCTTGATTCATGAACCTGAATGAATAATTCATGATCTATGCATGAACTGGAAGTAATTATTTACAAGTGAAAGTAACTGACTTGCTTGAATTAACAAGATTATGAAGAATTTGAACACATTAAATGTTTAGGTAAAATTATGAGATTTGAAAATTTTGAAAATTGAGGCAAATTATGTAAGATTCTTAAAAACCTTTGAAAATCTTAAAATAATACAGTGAAAATAATCAGTATATTACACATGTAATTATATATAAATCACAAGTAATACTTATTTAATGAGGTTTTGTGAAGATGTTTTCCTGAGTTCTATACAGAAGTTTATAGCAAGGAATGTGAATGGTCTAACAGGTGAATCCTTCACAATATTCTCTTCAATATTACACTTCTCTACCAGAATTTTCATCAGTTGAAATTTTACATACCAGATTATTAAGGGTGGAGTTGAGAATATAAAAACAACCGATGAATCTTTTTCTAAGAAAACATTGTAACATTAGTACCGAAAATGTAGAGCAAAACAGATCAAAAGATTTTTAGAAGTTTTTTTATTATCTGATGTGACCAAATGATAACAATTCTGATCATTTTTCACAGGAAAATAGTTTATGATATTTTCTTTGATTTTTGCTTATATAACATACAGTGCATAATTATTAACAAAATATTTCGCAAAGAAAATACACAAGAATGACTAAGTCATGCAATATTTTGTATGGTTAAAATCTAAAAATTAAAAATAAAAATAATTCAGTTGTAATAGTCATTGCCTTAATAGACTGCTACACCAGGACTACAGAGAAAACTGATTTTGGCTAGCAAAAACTTCTAATTTCATAGGCAGGCAAGTTGTTAAATTTTGCCCTTTTAATACTACAAAACATAATAAATCAGGCTAGATTTTAAGAAAATACAAAGCCACGACTGTCATAAGACTTTTACTTAAATATCTTTCCACTTTAAAAATCTGTGAAAATGCTAAAGACCTAGAAAACAACCCATAAAGTGTTTTTTTTCCTGGCTGTCAAAGTTAAAGAATATTCCACCTGTGAAAAGTAAGGAATGTTGATCAATCATCAAAGTAAACAGGTAGTTGAAACTTCTAGAACAATTTCACCACTCATATAAGTTTTCAGTGAAGTTGTCTCTGACACTTAAAATATTGCAGGAATAAAAAACAAAGAGTAGAAAAAGCCAACAAATAAAAGGACCCAAAGAATGAAAATCCCCAAAAATGAAAACAAAAAACCAAAGATTAAAAAAACCACAAAGAGTGAAAATAAAACCAAGTGTGAATATATTTATGTTTTGAAACAAAAAACATTTTACTGACTGAGGATCATGATAATTGTCAGTGACATTATAATGCTAGAAAGACCTTTAGATTTTTTTGTTATATTAGAATTCATCCGGAGTTCAATACATGTGATTTTGAGCAATAATTAGTGCCTTTTTTGCTCCTCCAAATGCAAAAATAGTTAATTAGAAACAACAACCCCATGATATTCACAGCCCCCTTTTTCTGGGGTTCTGCCCTGTTCTGATTTTTAAACAATCACAACCATAAATTACATTTTATGAATGTACGAACTCAAATTTAAGATGTCAAAAGTCCTTCAACATGATAGGGCAATAAAGAAAACATGACAACAATATGACAAGTATATACAAAGTTAGAATAAAAACTTGCAATCATTTGTAACAAACATACTACAAGATAAATAGTCGATTTAATGCAACATTGCTCCAACTCAATTATATTTCAAAAAATCCCTTTTTTGCATTTCCTAAAATAATTTCATAACATTCATCCAAAATAAAAAATAAAAGTTAAACTAGATTTGAAGTTTTAAGGGCCAATGGGACCAAATGTCATTTTGCTCTTGCTTAAAAAAGACTCATTAGGGCCTATGTTTAATGCACATTTTAGGCCTCAAAAAATCTTTGAAAAACAGAGTTAGAGCAGTGTTACAAGCATTAAGATGAAAACATGCACTGTAGTAAATATCATGTAGTAATGTACCGGTACACTAAAAA
This sequence comes from Mactra quadrangularis, assembly GCA_025267735.1. Lineage (NCBI taxonomy): Eukaryota > Metazoa > Mollusca > Bivalvia > Venerida > Mactridae > Mactra > Mactra quadrangularis. The sequence continues at coordinate 33,535,761 of CM046308.1, read as the reverse complement.
TATTACTGTATAATTATGTAAGAAGACGCAAGCTTGTCATTCTGATTCATTTTAATTTTTACAAAAAAAATGTAAGATATGACAAGCAGAAATTAAAAAAAAACTTAACATAGCTAATTTTGACATAAACAAAGGTACTTTTCCCCCTCTTTATAAACAAAGAAAATTACCTTTAAAGATGAGAGACTAAAACTAATAGTAAATGCTTTTAAATTGACAAAAAATACTTTAAATACATAGTGAGATATTTCATACTGTAACAAACCTTTAAACAATCAACAAAATGACAAGTTGACCTCAAAGGTTGAGCATTATAATCCTTTTTCAACTTTTATACTCTTACAAAGCAATTTTTCTCAAAAAATTAATGTATTCAAAGTCTTGCTGCAAAAGTGACATTCAAATGTGACTCAGCATGATCCCCAACAATCAAAGACACTTTGTATTCAGATATATGTACATGAAATGTCTTTGGTGCTTGGAGGCTATGCTGGTTGCCTATGGTCACACTGATACGCGGTGTGGCCATCTATTGCAATGCAGCACAAAGCTAGGTACTTTTATGACTAGAATGATAAAGGAAACACTTTAGAGTTAAATAAAGACAGAAGGGAATTCAACAACAATCTTTTTTCTTGTCAAAAAAGCTCACAATTTCACAAAACTAAAAATTGAGAGTACAATCCTACTAAATATGCATAACCAAACCCCCTAACCTTCACCATTTATCATTATATGACTACTATAATATTGATCACCATCAAACCATTGTACAATATAACCATGCCTCACACAAAACAAACCAGAAAAAAGTAACACTGAAAACATTGGCCATAAAACATTGTAATAAAGTGTAAAGGATACAATAAAAAGATGAAGAAAATTCAATGGGTTCTTGGGTTACAACAATACTATTTTTATATATGATACACGAAACTATGTGATAAAATAAATAAAATAAAAAAATGTACAAAAAGATAAACATAAGGAGGATACAGGAAGAGGAGTATGATCAGATGCCTTAAATAGAAACATGGATTTATTTAACAGCTATTAATCATGCATAGTCAGTCACTTGTAAACTATTACGTTAATAATACAGTTTTCATGGAAAAGGGGATAATACAGAGCATGAATGTATTTTTAAAGAATGGTAAAAAATTAGAAAACCAACACTTTCGATTGTCAATGGTTGTTGTAAATTCTTCACTAGTAACTTACACCACAAGGAGTCAACATACAGAAAAATCAATGCATTTTTTCAATTTCATGAAAACAAAATTGTGAACTCCAAGTACCATTTTGAAAGTTCACTTTGCTTAATCTTTATAGAACTATAATTCAATAGAGCAAAATTTATAAGCAATTGTGATCATTTGTTCTTATCTAAATGCACCAACACAAAGAAATGAAATATAAAATAATTTAAATTAATTGATGTTTTGTTGTTGTCTTTTTGCAAAAACACTACAGTACTCGACTTTTCAAATTAGTCAGAGATCAAAATTATTAATGAGGAAACCAAGGGATTCACTAGAACTGGATTTCCCATACTATATAAATAATTGTCTACTTAGATAACTTAAAACTCTTGATTCAGGCAGACTCCAACCCTTGACCCTCAATCTGTAGAGGTGACCATGGTTTAAATCACAGATTGTAAAATTATTTACTTTATAAAAGGTGGGTTTAAACTTTAATCTAAAGATATTACATAAATTATTAATTAGAATAATTCTAAATTCCAGAAATAATCAAAGTTTATATTGATCATACCACAGATATGATCCCACTGTTGAATGAATAAGCTTTAACATGGTTACATAAAAGCAATATGTTCCATATATAATGTGCATATCATGAATAATTAATTAATATCACAACATAATAATTACATAATATTGCATACAGATGATCAATGGAAAATGAAATAAACAGTTTAACAAATTGTCACCAGGCATTCATAATTATCCAAACATAATTATAAAAAAACCTCATAGGGATGGATGTCATCTGAGAAGGCTGGAATGAAAGCGTTAACACGTAGGCACTGTGCTTACCAATAGGTGAGAGGAGCTGGGGTGTTGACTTGAGCTGATAGTGGGAGACAAATTGCCAATCCCATAAAAAATGTATTTCATAATGGGGATTGCTGGCATGGTATAATGTAGACCTAAGTAATATCCAAGTGTTATCCAACAATGCTTTGCCCATCCTACCCATGACAGGCACTAGATGAATAATTGCTGAGAAAAACAAAATGCCACCGAGTCATCTGCTGCCTATTTGCACTCATAAAAGATACAAGTCTTCATGCATTAACTTGACATAATTTTCATATAAGACATTTCAGTCATAATAAAAGACATTATTTCTGCAATAAGTGGACAAAAACCAACATTGTTAACAATGAACATATTATAACCCATTTTCTTATTGCACCAATTACACTTTACAACAGACATAGCAATCTTTCTCATAGAAAATGTTCTTTACATACAATTACACTACAGTAGAACTGCTCTTTATCACCTACAATCAGCAGTCTTCTTTATACAATAGATTCAAAAACTGGACAAAGGTTTCTTCCTAACAACAGCTTGTTGTTTCTCAACAAAAACACTTTTCAAAATAGCAGCTGTCAAGAGTCAACTCTCAACAATGCCTACCTCACTTAACAAGGTTCATCTTCCAACTTCAACCACATCTTAAAACAGTTACTTCCTCAGAGTGTAAAAAGCTTACAACAACAATAACCACTCTGCTACAATCACAGCATAGCACAGAAAAGAACAGAACAGCGCAGCACAGAAAAGAACATAACAGGACAGATCAAAACAGTGGAGAGCAAAACAAAACAGCATATAATAAGTCACAGCTCAGAACAAAACAGTTGTATGTAGCAACGTATCTGTTGGCAAATTAAAATTCTATAAAACAATATAGCAGCCATCATGACCATTTTAGAGAAGTTCAACAGTAATGAGCTGTAATTACATTTGGAAGTCAAAAATAGAAGCTCTGATATCCCCCACTCACCAATTAGATAAAATGCCATTAAAAGAATACAAACAGTGTAATTGTTGTACAGTTTTCTAGCAGTAGTCTATCAGATGACAGGTATTGTAAGTAAAACAGGAAACATTATCTTAAATTTTGTCAGACCACACCTTCATCAAACCATGACTTGATATAAATATATAAACAGGGGCAGTACTAGACATTCTTTTCAATGAATTTTCCAAGAGATGTGTTGCTACTGTGAATGGCAGAGGTGAGAAAGGTAAATGTTTGGTTTTCAGATGCCAATATCATCATGACTTATCCCCTGAGTGACCCTTTCCATATTGGCCTCGTGCAAAATCCTCTTATATTGACAATATAAGATCATAATTATAATAAAATAATATTTTACAATAGGGTGATCGCTCTCAATAACATTACTTGTGCACATAAAATATCAGATATAGCAATAGCGTGATCTCTTACAACAAGACTACAAGTATCAGTGACCTAAACCTGACAAGAGTAGCTCCCCAAATGCTGATATATCCCTTCTATACAACCCAGTCTCCCTACTCCCCTGCTGACTCTGCTCACACATAAAATATCAGGTATTTATAACAATAGCCTGACCTCTTACAACAAGGCTACAAGTATCAGAGACCAAATCCTGACAGGAGTAGCCCCCCAAATGCTGTCATATATCCCTTCTATACAACCCAGTCTCCCTACTTCCCTGCTGACTCTGCCCACATATAAGATATCAGGTATTTATAACAATAGCGTGATCTCTTACATTAAGTATCAGTGACCAAAACCTGACAAGAGTGGCTTCACAAATGATGTGATATACCTCAATTAACAAGAAATGATATCAGACTAGATATATTATAGGATAAAAGTAACAATGGACAATAATTTTAATGTTTCATGCGAGTGTAAGATGACACAATGTTTAAACTGTTAGCTATCCCACCATAAATTCTAAATATATCTGTTATATCAGGTCTAATTTTATTTATTTTGCAATTATTTTATGCCTTTTAAATAAACACACCAACAATCTTCACTGGTAGCTTCTCATTCAAAAGTAATTGCTTACATCCTACAGGGAGCTGAAAACTTTCCTATGTGGATGAAATCACTTGATTGTAGAAGATAAGGCATTAAATTTGTCACTTATTCAAACCATTGTAACATGTTGCTGATTGAGGGCCAAAGATTAGAGCCAAGTGACCAACTATGACTTCAGCTTTTAGAAGAAAACTAACTGTTGCTGATGCTTACAGTTGTTTAAGAGTCTTATTTTGATGCAAAGGGAATCTAAGATGTAGGAACTTTTAAGTAGGAGCAGTAATCCAGTGGTGGGACACATGCTTAGGGATCCAGAGGTCCAAGGTATGAACCCCACCAGGGGGACTGCTAATTACCTTGAGCAAGAAATTAACCTGTGATTGCTTCACTTTACCAAAGTGTACTTAGGTACCTGCGAGGGTGGTATAATTCCGTTGCTCCAATGTGTGGTCTGCGCTAGGCAGAGTTAAAAGTCCCCAGGGAGATTGATACCAGTAGCCTGATGACCAAGGGTAATAAAAGTAAAGTCGGTGAACATGCATTAGCATGAAACTTGATTTTAAAATGCAATTATTAATTAAAATGAATTCCGACACAAAAGGATTACAAAATGCAAGAATGTTCAATTCTGAACACTTTATAAGAACATGAAACATGTATTAAAGACAAAACATACACATGACATCTAATATATTGTATTCTATTTTGGTTTCACAGCATTTTTAAAAGTACAACTAGTACAGCACGAGCATTGCTAAAATAAACCGAAACAAAAACACAACAACATATGAAGTATTGTTGTTTCACTTTATAATATAACAAATTGTAATCTTAAATGTAAATTGCCTCATTTGCATAAATTCTGCAATATAATGAAAGTTATATCAAAATATTTCAAGTTTGAAATTAATCACTTGCTTGTAAGTTGTAACAAGTTGTCTGACACAAAACTAACATAACAACAAATGAACAAAGACGGAGATAAAACAGTTTTACATATAGCTGACAGTGAAGAATTTATTGATCTTGTTATAGCAATCATTTAACATTTTCAACCATTTTTGTTTTCAATATATAGGTAAATGTTATAAGAATTGTTTCGAAATATATTTAAAATAATTGCTGTAACCCTTGGCAACCATATTCTTAATTAAATAATTTCATTTGTTGTTTTTTTGTATTTTATGCAGTTGATTAACATTTTTGTTCAGTATACTGGATAAGTCTTATAATTAGCCACAGTTTCATGCTGATGTTTTTGGTGGTCAGTGTTAGAACATAGAACTGCCAAATATTGAAGTAGCCATCATAATCTCCACAAATATAGATCAACAACAAATATTGTATTAAAAAATTAACATGCTAAGTTTGATTCAATAATATTTTACAGTTTTTTACAGAGAGAAATGGTTTCTAATGACGGTTTCAATTTTCCATCTTTTAGCAATTATTTTCCAGTTATAAACAATAACCTATTCACCTAACTGGCTTCTCAAAAAATAATTGTCTCAAGGTTTAATGCTGTGTCAACACAACATTTTAGGTTATTTTACAGCATTAATGGCACCAAACCTAGCTTTCCTGGACCATTGTCTATAACCAGTACTCACCTACCCTTCCACAAGGCCGGAAACTTCACCTTATAAATGTAAGAAACTTGACATAATTGTCAAATTTTCATGGAAGGATATAACATAACCTCCGCGAGTGGGATTCAAACCCTTACCTCTTTGAGACACTTGATTCAAAATCCAAGAGCACTACCGTGTTACCGACCCGGGAAAATAATTGTCTCAAGAACAAATGTATATAGTCACAAATTGATTATATAAATGAGCTGTAACATTACAGTTTGTATAAACCATGATGTATCATCGTTATAACAAGTACAGCTACTATAATAATACCCATATTATCATTTCTACCTTAAAATATCACTGTAAGAATGATTGCACGGAAGTTACCATGCAGAGGTGCAAAAACCTATAAGCTGGAATACATGACTAATACAATACATTGCCTCAATGTTTTTTATGTACGGTCTAACCTACGAAAAGCATAAACACTCATGAAACTAAAGTTATCTAACAGATAGGAAAAGTACGCTACTGGTGTATTAAGACATAGCGACTCATCTCCTGGCAAAGCTAACACTAAATGTAGCATGTTATACTGAAATATTAAGAGTGAAATATTACATAATTTCTTGTCATTTATATTCCATGTATTTATGTAATCAAGTACATAGCTATTAATCTATCAAGTCTTGGATATTTATACAGTTCTAACATCTTGAGTAATGTTTATATATACAAATATAAGTAGTTCTTAGTAAGTCAATATTTCTGATGTCTTTGGTTTTCTCTTACAAACCAACTAATCAAATTTGCAGTAGAACCAACTACCGGTACTTATTTTGGTTGGGTCTTATACTGTAGCAATACATTGTACCCATTCCTGGAAAGGCTAAATCTATGGGTCTAGCTGTTAATCAGATAGTAGATGCATACTCCCATCAGTGACTGAACCCTGCCCTGAATGATTTAAAATCAATGGTAGTAGGCAAAATGAAACTCCACGAAAGTATGCCAAGCATGGAATCAAACCAACCACCCCTCAATAAGTAGACTAGTGAGCTACCAACTGAGCCAGCCCGGAAGCTACAACTAATAACAACATCATTATTCAACTTAAGACATACTTCCATATTTCTCAGACTCACTTGTAGTGATGATGATCAGTAATGGGAAATAATGAGGCCACCCAGCAAGTTACAAGGTCAGAATTAATTAATCTAATTAACACAACATTCATTATACATTACTAGGAAGAGAAACATACCAAGAATAAATGAAATATAGAATTAAGTGAAACTATGATTAATTTCTAGAACTGTATTTTATATACATAATTACTTTACAATTTTTTTCTAGACATTTGGTTCAGATAAATGTAATAGTTTACTGACCCAATGAATATCTCCTGGATTGAAAGTCAAAAACATATCTTAAGATTTTAATTTATTGTTCATTTTTTTTTTTTAAAGAAACCAAGTAATAATTTGTGTAACATTTCAATTGACTGTCTGCCAAAGAAATTCTAAAAAATATATTGCAGAGACTAGGTGGACTAGTTTTAATAAGAAGCCCATCTGGCTACCTCATTAGGTAGTGCACAAGTTAACTGATCAAGGGGTCGTGCGTTTGATTCCCAGGCAGGGCATAATTTTGTGGAGCTTGGTCATGAAATAAATTCTACGGCCATTCTTCCCCCTACCACCGATTCTAAATCATGTAGGACAGTAAGTCAGTCACAGGTAAAAAAAATGCGCCTAGTAGTTGGTAAACATCTAAATTCAGAGATTTAGCCTTTCCAGAAACAGAGAGTAGGTGGGGTGACTGCCGTTATATAACCTATACAATGTATTGCTATGGCATTAAACCCAACCCAACAAAAAAGCAGCTTAATAGGATTAAAATCAAACCAGAATCATGATAGACTCAGTCCACTGTCCAAAGGCTAAATTTGAAGAACATAAACAACAAAAGTATGCTTGAATCTGGATGAAGAAGTCGAACTTGAAGAAAACAGACTGAAGTCTAACCAAGTTCAAAGCCTAGTAGATCACTCAAAACTGTAAAATCTAACATCATAAACATCTACCTGATGAAGATAGCTTTATAATCTAAAAGTAAATTACTGAGAAAAAAACATTAACCAAAGAAAAAAACAAACAGACAACTGTTACACTTTGTAAATATAAAATATACAGTGAAACTTCTCAACGACAGCCAGTTGTTAAACCTGAGTCTACAAAATTAGTGGGTGTAAAGTTGCCCGGGACAACTACTTTTTAGTTTGGGCAACTAACAATTCCTTTTGGGCAACCAAAATTTTGCAAATGAGATATAGCGGTTGCTTGTAAATTGATCTGATTGGACAACCATATTCATGTTCTAATTTCGTAGACAGTTGAACTACATGCAATGTTGAACTTGTTGTTGCCTATGTGGCTGTTATTGATAAGGTCAATGTCATAGCAACTACAATGACAGAGGTGAATTAAAAGGAAGCTGTTGTTGCTATGGTGATGATGTTGCTTTGTGGCCATAAATGAGAGGTGGCCTTTATATAGAAGTTTCATCATATTTTGAAGGCATTTAGTACTCAGAAGAGTGAAGTTTTTTTGTAGAGTGTGAAGCAAGTAAAGAACACAGGTGTAATTATTATGATAAAATATTTTATCAGTAAATTCAAACACATTCTGTAAAAGTTTATGAAACAAGTATATACAATTATATAAAACTCCTATAATGTTTGAGTACAGACTGAAATGAGGCACAAAAATACCACAGATTAACACACAAATCTTATCTCTGTCTGTATCAAAAGATAAAATATTATTTCTACTATAGTATAAAGCTAAAATGTATGGAGGGGGGATAAGGGGTATGAGTTTAGTCAAAGAGGTAGGGGCACAATTTATGATTTTGTTAAGGGGATCTAGGCACCAGAGATGTCATTTTTTAATCCTAATTTTAATCCCATTTCAATTATTTTTGCAAAAACAGAGTTCCACTATAAGGACATTAAAATTGATGTTCTTTATAACAGAATAGTCTGAATGAAAATTAAGCATACAGGACTTTAAAATTGTGAAAAAAAAACATATCATTTTTCAATAACCAAGTTGGTTTTTAACAGACTTTTAGCATAATAAGAAAAAATCTAAGGAGTGGTCAATCATTGTGAATGTTTCATAACTTCCTCATGTACAAAATGAATGATTGTGGATTTGTTTCCATTAAACTTGATGAAACTAGTATTATGATAAAATATTTTATCTTTTCATTTCCTGTCATTTAAAGTTGAAACATTGAGCAAGATTATTAAATATCATTTAACAGTTATCACCTTGACCTAATTATGTAAAGGGTTTGGTAAAGAGTTTTTCAGGGGTAATAGAAACAAAAATAATCATTTTTAAATTCATTCAAAAAAGCTAAAATCTCATAAAATAAAACACACCATACAACTCAAGCCTCTGGTGTCCCAAAGAGGTTTGATTGTCTTAACTTACCCAAGCTACCTTAGTCAAAAACATTTTTTATAACTGATCCATTAAGAGAGTATGTCACAGAAACCTGCATACCAAGACATCTGAGCATGCAGCAGACTGTTTACATGATACGACCAGACTTGGTACGACTAGACTCAAGGTGTGATCCAGAGAAGACTGATTTTCTTAAGAGAGTACATAACCGGAATCTATGCTCACAGCCAACTGGGGATCACACTTCAGACAGTGTGTTCTAATGATATAGCTCATCGTCCAGTGTGTGCTATTATCTTCCATTTAAAAATATAAATTTTTGTAAACAAGCAAGGAAGAGCAGAAGCTAAAAACCAGAAATCCAGTAACTGATCAGAAATAATTGCCAAGTCTGGACTGTACAGAGCATGGTAAAGACTTACTGATATAAATCTAATCTAAACCAATTATATCAATTTACAAGAATGGTATTAAACTATAAAGATGATTGACTGTCTGTATTCATTATTCTACTGTAATTCATCTATTACATAGGAAACAGATCTGACAAGTTTCATGGGAAAAATATAACCAAAATTTCATTGTGTGATAAAACTGGCTCAACTTCTCAATCTCAAAACTGAAACTATCTTTTTTCATTAGAGAGCCGCAGCATTTCATTTATTTCTGAAACAGTCATCAGGGATTTAAAATAAATATTTAAACTATAGGATCTTCACTCAAGATAGAACATTTACATTGTGTATGTACAGACATCTAGACCTCCAGACCTCCAGCATCATCACTTCCCCAAATAAATGTTCACTTCCAGTTCATGCATAATTCAACCAATGGCTCAGTTTGAAAACATATAAAGAATCAAGAAAATATAAAGAATCAAGACTTTTCTTATTCAGTTCATGAACATTTCATGAACAGGTTTTAAGAACTATTCATGAAATATTCATAAATGCCTTGAAGAGTTAATATATATTAATGAACATTATTTTTTGCAGACATTTAGAGAGTAGAATGGATTTACTATTACATAATGAAAGGAATATTTTCACAAGTTTCTATGACAATTCTCATGTAAACTTACACAAATAAATGTCTCCTATCATCTATCAGTATTATAAACTATACTGACATGATTACTTGTAGAAAACATAGTAAAATTTCTTGTACTACATTATGTCAGTAATGTAGCATGTAGTCACAATGAGGCATTGTAACCACTGTATGAGGTATACAGTTCTCAGCAAACTGATGGGTCAGTCCAAAACTTGTCTAAATACAAGTGGGTCAGTCCAAAACTAGTCCAAGTACAAGTGGGTCAGTCCAAAACTAGTCTAAGTACAAGTGGGTCAGTCCAAAACTAGTCCAAGTACAAGTGGGTCAGTCCAAAACTAGTCTAAGTACAAGTGGGTCAGTCCAAAACTAGTCTAACTACAAGTGGGTCAGTCCAAACTTGTCTAACTACATGTAGGTCAGTCCAAAACTAGTCCAAGTACAAGTGGGTCAGTCCAAAACTAGTCTAACTACAAGTAGGTCAGTCCAAAACTAGTCCAAGTACAAGTGGGTCAGTCAAAAACCAGTCTAACTACAAGTAGGTCAGTCCAAAACTAGTCTAAGTACAAGTGGGTCAGTCCAAAACTAGTCTAACTACAAGTGGGTCAGTCCAAAACTAGTCTAACTACAAGTGGGTCAGTCCAAAACTAGTCCAAGTACAAGTGGGTCAGTCCAAACTTGTCTAACTACATGTAGGTCAGTCCAAAACTAGTCCAAGTACAAGTGGGTCAGTCCAAAACTAGTCTAAGTACAAGTGGGTCAGTCCAAACTTGTCTAACTACATGTGGGTCAGTCCAAATCTAGTCTAAGTACAAGTGGGTCAGTCCAAAACTAGTCAAAGTACAAGTGGGTCAGTCCAAACTTGTCTAACTACATGTAGGTCAGTCCAAAACTAGTCTAACATCAAGTGGGTCAGTCCAAAACTAGTTTTCATTTTGGAATGTTGATGAATATGATACAATCCTTTTCCCATAGAAAGGTAAAAGAATGGAACGGTCTCCATCCATATATAACATCAGTCGGCTCAGCTGAGGCTGTAAATAAAGCTCAACTTAGCCAATTTATTTTTTCTAGTCTCATCTTAAGCAACGAGTTGTTTTCCGGCTACAGCACTGAATGTATGTAACACCACTACATTCCTTTTTAGGTCATTGTACATGTTTTTGTACTTTAAGAATGTATAAGTTCAGTTACATTAAGTACAGTTTATTTTATAGGTCATGACAATTATAAGTCTATGGGCCAGTTTCCTAGGGATATCTATTCTGAATTCTATTGTCTACATTTACTTCTTACTCACCCAGAAAGTTTATTTCAAAAGTACAAAAACATGCATGTCCCATAAAATGAACTGTATACATATACATATACATTTGTACATCCATCCCTGCATTCTAAAGTTCACATCAGTACAACAAAACAGAATAGAACATTCCTCCAAGATTAGATAATAGAATAAACTTGAAATTAACTTCTTAAATTATTGGCATCATTTTGAGAAATTTAAACTGCAAGATTCACTGCACAGACTCAGCTGCAGGAAGGTGTTTGGCAAACAAAATATGCAGGTTAATTCATGGTTGTAGCAAAAGTCTGAGACGCAGGTAGAAAGAGCAATCCCTGAAGACATTATGCAGATATAGATGAAACAAAGTATCTGAATCCTGATTGAGATCAATTATATTTGATCTTCAGTAACATTAAGGCATAGTTTCATACCATTTTTATATAAAAAATCCATGAATTTAAGACCTTTAGGATCTTTTATCATAAAGCAGATTCTAGTTTTTAATTTCCTTTTACATGTCTAAGTAAAAATCAAGTTGCCTCAATGGGACCTGGATTTTTTTTATCCTTAGTAAAAGGGCATAATTTGAATAAATCTAAAAAAAGAATAACAAGTTCTTACAATACTATTTAATTAATCGGCTTCCTTAACATCATAGCTTAGCAATTACTGCTGATATAGGAGTAGGCATGGCCGACTGGTTATGATGTTAGGACTGGTAGTCATTGGATGGCCAGCTCATGGTTTGTTCAATCCTACCCTGTTGTTTCCATGAGCAAGAAACTTTATCGTTCTAGTTCAGTACTGGGTGACCAGGAAGTGGAAAGTGATTAATGTAAGTTGTAAGATCATGTTTCACAATGGAGCTAAAATAACTTAGTATAAACTAAATTGACAACTGCTGATAGAATTTCAAACAAAAGGACACATGGATATGGTGGCTCCTGGGTGGGGATCACACTTCAAACCAATGCTCATTTCACAAACAGGTATTTCACAGTATCACCTTCGCCTGACTCTAATCATCACAGGACCACATGTACTGTAACTACACCTAGCTATAATGTTTAATAAATACTACATCAAAATTTAAAGATCTACAGCAGTTTAAAACTCTGCCTTCTATATGTATATTGTTGTACCTTTTCTAACATTAAACCATACAGTGTGTCTAGACGCTAATGTCAACAAATTGTTACATGACATACACTGACATTTAATGAATACCAGTTTTGTTTTAAACATTTTAACAATATATGTCACAAATGAAAACCTAACAAACTACTGTCAATGCGAAAATCAAGTCAAATTCAATTCTATATACACTGTATCAGTCAAGTAAAATTCACTTCTATATGCACTATAAATAAAAATTTAATTATGAATAATAATTAAGACTTTTGCCATAACTGCCAAGGTTAGCCTTCATAAAATCAAGTATTCTTAAGAGCTTTGTTGTTTGTGATTGTGATTGCCAAATTCCCCTACAAGCTTTGACTGTCACTAAGGATTGAACAACATATAATTTATTATCTGAATTTGATCTGATATCTCATTTAGTAGGTCATGCACAAGTTTGTACTTTGAAAAAAATTACCAAAGGAATAATTCAATCATTATAATTTATTACATAAATTAAATAATTATTTCAATTCAAACACCCCTGAATATAAGCTTCTATCTAGCAAGCCTTTTATATGTAAACATAATAAAATATGAAAATAAAACATATATTTGTAGAAAAACTATAGTAGCAGGTTTGATGCAATAATATGCTTCCATAAAAATAAAATATACCGGTAACAAGTAAGAACAAATAAGCTACAGAAATCATCAATAAAAGGGTGAGGCACAGTTTTGATAAATAATAAAATAGAAATGACATTAATCACTTTTTGTAATTAAATCAATTATAAGTTTTTAATTTAATCATTTTATGATTTCTTTAACATTTATGTAGCAAAACAAGTTATGTTATGTATGTACTTGTATGAGTCAGATATTTTGAAATATGTTAAATACTTGAGATGACCTCCAGCTTCTGTTTGGTTCAAATGATGCATTATGTGATTACATGGTACATGGTCAACTTAACATCAAGTGTCCAGCAGGTTATAATGATATATATCAAATATACACTGACCACAGCGATCATAGTGACCTAGGATTTGTTTGCATCAAAAAAGTCATTCAAACAAGAAATGTAATGTGGAAACCACGTTAAAGCCAGATTTAAAAACTTTAATGCAAAAATTATAAAGGAAAATAATCTATAATAAAGACAGGTAGAGTTGTGGTTACTGTCTAACTCTGTTCATCACATGGTAGGTTATCATTGTATGAAGTTTCATAAAGATCTAATAATATATAGCAGAAATATGTGGAAAAGAAAAGCTTTAACACAATTGTTAACGACACCAGACTCCCGACCGCCCGCACCTCTTAAAAATGGTGACAAAAAATCACATGCTGACCATTATGGTTGCATGGTACCAACATAATTATACCAGCCCTTAAAACCACAATGTATTTTTTTCATGTACATGAAAATAATATTTTCTTATTAAGAGAGTGCTTAGTAACCACTTCAACTGAACAAATGATTGGTTAGTTTTTATAAGTGCTACTGGGTAATGGTTTTCAAATGGTAAAATTACCTCTTACAATGACAAAGTATATAATTCTATAGTTCTGGCTTTGTACATAATATTTCAGGATTTCCTTGTCTTTAGATACCATCACACTTAAGGCACAAAAGGAACAAGACTACAATATCTTCATGCAGGATTTCCATGAGAAAAACCATTTTTTTAACCTTATATTCTATAACAATGTGCTTACTAAGATCAAAGATCACAATCGTAACATGGATTATTGAGTTCACATGTAGTGTTAGTAACCATTATATTACACCACTCTAAAACCCTTGACTTCATCAAACAAACAGGAGCCAAAGATCCGGTGTTAAAGAATCAAAAAGTCCACAAATGACTGCACATGCACTTGTATTTTATAACATGTATACACTAAATTAAGGGACTCATAGACTATCCCTTTAAACCATATTGACCATGTGACGTGTTTTAGGAGAAATGAGAAACGCTAAGATTAAGTATCAGATCTAATCTGTAATACTAGCTAAACTTATCTCCAATTTGAAGATTTCATTATCTTTACTCTTTATTACTAAAACAAGCTAAGATTTGTTTTATGGATGTTATACCTTGCATGTTACAATACAGACGGTGTCTAGTTACATTGATTCATTTATAAAGATTTAAATCAAAAACCTGCGCCATACCAACCAACCTGGGATCTTAATAAAACTAACATTCATCATTCTACATTGTAACATGTACCTGGGTCATTAGACTTCAAATAGAGAGAGATAGAGAGAGGTATAAAAGTTGTAATATACAAAGATGAGAGAAGGAGAGACAGATGTGTCTGTATCAAATATAATACCCTCAATAACCTGACATACTCCACTGACATATACTTTACAGTGAGCAAAATAAAAGAGACTAGATGGCTTGGCTGTGGTTGCCCAAGCAGATTTGTTACATGTCTAAATAAAACACAGTGTGATTGTCCCTCCCTACTGAAACTGCTGGATAAGTCACGAAAATTTGGCAGCAATGTAAAAATTAAGAAAATATTTAAGAGACAGTTTAAAGCAACAACTCTTACAATCTTAAATTTACAGATTGCTTTGTACTGATACAAAACAACCACTTAACAACAGCTACTAGTACTCCCATATATATCAACTACCTTAGAACCTTTTAGGTGGCTAAACAAGTACATAGAAGCAGACTTTAAACCACGCCTAAACAATTTGTTTCTAACATTAACAGTCAAAATCAGTATTGACCTTCACCCAGCCATAATAGAAAGGTTTTACAGCTTTTGAACAGCAACAACCCCCTTTAAGTTTATTTTTTGTTAATGAAAATTAAGAAGAACATGTTCGTATACAACTAGAGGTGTAAATATTGCTTTAAATAGAAGATATACATGTTTAATAGTATAACATATCAAATATCAAGTATTGATTTTAATAAAATAAAATTTGTCTAATTTAACCATGCATGCACCGAATGCATGTTCAAGTCATAACAAACAAAGCAGACATAATGCATAAAAACATGTATCCTGGCTCTATGAGAGTGATTTCTTAGCCAAGGGAAAGTCTGGGAACCAATCCTCACTTTAATTTTCAGAATACAAAATATACATGTGAACTTGCAAAAATGTTAAAATATGTGGCCATTTTCCTAATGATATGGCTAGTTTGCTCTTTGCTTCCCGGTACCCTCCAGTTGATATCATATACTTGTAACCATTGGTGTAAGAAGGGTACCATAAAACGCAGTGCTAGCTAGCATAATCCTCAAGAAACTGGCCATTAGTTTTCAGTATCCAGATCACTGCTCTGGAAACGTTTGTTTCTATTACACCAGCTCATTATTCATAGGGACTAAGTTTAAGTTAGTTGTTTTGTCCTCACATAGTAAATATTATTAACATTTGAGTACATTTAGTTAATGCTGCAGAAAATTTGAGAAGATTCTGCCATTAAAATTGACCTAATAAACTGCTGCGAAAATTTTATGAAAATAAAAATAGCTCAGAAAATATATCATGAAATTACGTAAAAAAATCAAGAAAAAAAATTGGAACTTAAATAAAAATTGAATTAAGACTCTTCATATCCAACTGTGACAGTGTAACTCATAAAGAGGAAGGAATGAATTCTCTGTTGAAATAATAATCTTAATATATGATTAACTTCACTGGTATTTCTATCATTAACTTCTTTTTTTATCTACCAACTTGATGATTTATTTAATATAGGTTTTCGAAATCTTTGAAAGAAGACCAGAATCAAAAAATTACCAAATTGAATAATAAGTTCAGGATTCACATAACATACCTGTTCAGTATGTACAAAACTTGATGCATACATTAACTCATCTGATTTAAATACTTGTATGGGAAACATCAAACAAATGTTGAGTAATTAAATCAGCAGGGTTAATGTTTGCGCCACTGACAGTTTAAGAAAACTTACCTGTAACACATAAAAAGATTAACATAAAAAGAAGGCAGTTCCAACTCAGAGAAAAATTGTTGTATGAGTTGTCCTTTTTTCAGCAAAACTAGTTTGAGTCAAACAATTCACAATCTAACCATAATGTCTCTGGGATACACAAGTACTTAACTAACACCAACATACCATACCCTTTTTCATTTGGTTCAGCCCAACCATGGCTGTAAGCAAGACTTCAACCTAAGACCCTCTACCAGTAATAGGTTACATTGATTTGAAGTCAATAAATATGGATCTGGATAAACTAAATCCATACAAAAAAAAGTTAGTCAAGACTCAAGAACCATTAATATCAGTAATACATGTATGTAATCAAAAGATACATTTACATATATTAAACTTTTATCGTAAGACCATCTTTGTTAATATTATTAACAAAGATGGTCTTACGATAAAAGTTTAATATTATATTAATAATCGAGTTAATAAGTTAATATCGTAATTTATTTTATTCTACCAATGTTCCATTAAACAGCTAGAAGTGAAGAAATTCTTTGGTTTTTATCTTCTGTATTTAAAACATAACTAACATTTTATGTACTGGAGTTTAAAAAAAACCGCATACAAAAATACAGTCTATTTACTTTAACACAGCGAGACGATTTTGACCGAGATGAACTCTGAGTTTACAGTCAATTACAATGACTTATTGTTGCATAGAAAAATCATGAAATATTATATTAATGCGTTATATGAAGTAAAGTAATTCTATCACGGCTTGCTAACGTTTACCCTTTTTCAAACATTTATAGAAATCCCAGATGATAAAATAGAACGACCTAGCCATCAATTATATGGTATACTTAAGATTCAATATCATATAGTGAATTGAAAGGCACAGTGACACACAAACAATGACATTTTCAATTGAATACTGTCAAATTTTTCAATAACTTGTGATTCACTTAAGTTTTAACAATTCATGGGGATCGAGACGCTACAAAAAAAATCAGAATCATTTTTGAAGCCGAGTTAAACAATTTTCCAGTTTTCTCAAATTTATTCTCAGCCAATTATGTTATTTTAGAAAGAAATCATATGTGAAGATCAACGTTTCTATTTTCTATAAAATAAAAAAAAAACCATTGCAAAACATAATGCAAAACCAGAGACGAAAAAATTTGAATCCAAAACGAGAGAAACACGTTATAGATTTTATCATAACACGTAATTTACGTAACTAAAATACATGTAAATAGTATTTTTACTTAGACAGTTTTTGTAAACATTGTTTTCATACAGATAGCAAGATCCATTAGTGCAAGTCATGGCCTTAATCAACTAGCCCAAAGCCTGGCACCAGTGAATATTGATTCCGGCTAGTGAAAATTAATAATTTCATACAGTCAGTCTAGTTGATAATTCTGCTCTTTAAGTACTACAAAACATAAATTGGGCTAGAGCTCGAGAATATTTAAGGTGGAGAATGTGATGTTATTGTTTTCTAAAAACAAAACGCTATTGAATTCATTATGTTTATTGTTTGTTGAAAATGCATACAGTAGAATTGGAAATCTCAACTTATATACAAAGAGTATACTACAACAAAAAGCCAGCACGCAAGGCTACTTATCAAGGTACCATGGGTTCAAATCTCATACTTTTGTAAAGCTTGGTCATGAAATTGTTTCTATGGCCATTCTCCCTCCTACCAATGATTCTTTAACATGCAGGGCAGTTGTCAATCACTGACGGAAGTATGTGCCTGCTAGTTGATTAACAGTTAAATCCAGAAATTTAGCCTTTCCAGGAACAATGAGCCTAAGGTTGACTGACCCCCCACCCCCCAGTTACATATCATAGTTATACAAAGTGAAATGTGTTGCTATGGCGTTAAACCCAACAAACAAACATACTACAACAATGTCTAGTATTACATGACTACCGTTTTAAGTTGTACGCACTTATCTGATTCATGTATAAGAACACTTCTTACATAAATAAACTGCCAAAACAAATTCACTTGTTTATTTCTAAATGACTAACATAATTGTACTGTAAACATTTCCTTTACTTTTTCTAATAAACTTTCCAGTACAGATTCAAACAAAAACGGTATCATCCGTCACTAAAACATCAACTATTTATATTTTCATGGCGGTATCATCAACCACAAAATGTTTAAAAAAAATGAAACTCAAAATACCAACTGTACTGTACACTGTATATTTACAAATACATGTGTACTTAATGAGTAAATAACTTGTGTTTTAATGACATGTTTATTAAAACCACCATCCCTAAGTTGACCTCATCTAAACACAATATAATATTTTCCAACCATAAATCTTCCAGTTTTTTAGTTCATAAAACCAATGAACATTATATTATTAACAAGATGACATTTGTAGTCCTATATTGCTCATCTGATACGCAACACAGAAGACTAGTTTCTACCAAGTTGGAAATTTATGAGCATAATTAAACTACAGCTATTGTCGAGAAAAATGGGTAAAAACTGAATATATCTGAGTGCAATGATGTATTTATATAAGGAACATAAATGAGGTCTTACAAATATACAGGAATGACAAGGAAAGTGGATTTTCCAAATGCTAATGAACTCTTAAAATTGTTAAAAAGAATAAACTTGATACATATACAAGTAGAAACTTCTTTATAATACATGTACATATATACTAGGACGAAAAAGAAACGCCGGGTACATAAAATATGCAACACATGTCCGGCCGTGTTTCGCAAAACAAGAAGGGTCATCGTTAAAAGGGGGTATTTTTTCACATAATCAGCATCGGAAATCGATTGAAACTTCAACAGCTGGTTCCATACAGATGACATTTCATACAAAAATAAATATAATAATCCAATAATACAATTTATCCCTTAAAACAATCATTATAGGTTACCCGGCGTTTCTTTTTCGTCCTAGTATATATGTATTGAATATTCAAGCCAGATATGGCAACTCAGCTTGTTTGTATCATCATCATCATTATTTGTGACAAGATTTTGATTGATCATTTTAATTAATACTCCACAAATTAGGAACAGCATACACTAAGACCACTGTGTCAGCATCAAATTTGATAAGTTTCATTCAAATAGTGAAATAAAAAGAGTGATAAACGAGAAATGTGTTTGTTTGTTTGTTGAGTTTAATGCTGTAGCAACACATTGTATTAAGTCATATAACAGCAGTCAGTCAACCTACTCACTTCTCCTGGAAAGGCTAAATCTCTGGATTTAGCTGTTAACCAACTACTAAGGGCATACTTTTCGTCAGTGACTGACAACTGCCCTACATAATTAAAAATCATTGGTAGGAGGGAGAATGACTGTAGAAACAATTTCTAGTATGCCCCACCCAGGAATCAAACCCACGACCCCTTGATCAGTAGACTTGCCTGCTACCAACTGAGCTAACCGGGCGGCTTGAGAAATGTGGAAAATATTGTTGGATACAATGGTTAACCATAGGCAATGTCCAGGTGAGCTTAAAACATACTGAACAAAAAATGTATAAAGTTTTTTATGTTAGTGTCAGACAATGTTACCATAGTGATAATAAAAGAATAAAGAATTCATATGTTAATATGTGTATATTATGCAAATTATCATGACAATGGAGTGTACCAAGCTACATGCATACAAAAATAGGTCAATAATCTCTTTCTGATAATTCATTTTAAATAAAACACACAAGAATACATTCTCTGAATGATACATACTGGTAGTTCAATTTCATTAATGTTTTATGACCAAATTATGACATTTATGAACAGTGAATTCAGAATAGTAGGTGGAGAACATTGGCGTCTAAATAGCTTCTCAATCCAAATTAAAGGCCATTATTTAATGTTTGTCATATAGAAGTTAGAACAAGTCTATATGAAATAAGACTATGAAAGTGGTTGTCCAAACAGGTCATTTTAGCAGCAAGCACTATAATATACATTCTGTTTGTAGAGCTTTGCCTGCTCATAAGAAATGTTTTGATGCCCGAACTAAAAAGTAACTCCTCCAGACAAATGGACACTCATTTATGTTGTAGACTGTAGACTGTAGAACTAAACTATGTAACAGAGGTGCGTTCAACAATGCCAGCGCTCGGGGCGACATCGAGCGCCCGCGTTCTGAACGCGGGCGCTCGCGCATGCGCTCGCGATACAGCTCGAGAGGTGTTTCGCTTATAAATTGTTATATAAATTCCGGTAAATACCGTTTCGTTTTGGTACCGGTACTCAAATCGGTACATTGAAAAAAATATAGCAGATTTAAAATAACCAAATTATGTATGGTAAAACTATGAAAGATCTTGTGAATCAGCAGAAATAATTTTGATTCACCCACCCGCTTTTTTAATAATGTGCTGTTTGACTTCGTCTTGGATTTTTATAGCGAGCGCTCGCCATTCTGTACACAAACGGTCTGACTGACCGATATCTTCACCTTCTTCTATTTATAGAATGAGCGCTCGCAGTCGTTCAATAACATAACAATTCGCCAGGCGGGCGCTCGAGCGAGCGCCTGCATTGTTGAACACACCTCTGATCTCTGTAAATACTTGGTATTGAATGCATGTGACTCATATTGATGCTGTTTTCTAAAAGTATGAAAAGTACATAATTAGTAACAACATTGTACTTTAGAACCTCAGAAAACGTAACAGTCAAATCAAGCAAAAATTTTGGATATAAAAAATTACAGATCAAACATGTTTTACAACTGTTTAGAAATACAACCATTGTATCTAACCAGCAATCAGTACTCAATATTTGTGCAATAATCCCAAAGCATAAATACTTACAACAGTATACTTCTGCATTCACAATAAAAATGTACGAGATTTATCAAACAAATGTCAAGCATTTAAGTCAGCAGGATAAATGTATGCCAAATGACACTTGAATAAAGTTACCCAATTCATGTAATTCAAAACCCAATCAAAAACATAGACAGTACATGCAGGTGAAATACATGTATTAAAATGTATAACATGAAAGACTGTACAAGTTTTACATCATAATCATACATATATTTCTATACCATATAGACAATTTAAAGCTCATGCATGAAAAGGTTTTTCATGTACCATAGATTTGTGTAACAAACTAATTTATATCTGTAAATTTTGTGATCATACATGATAAACATATGGCTGTGGTTTTCATTATCTTGATTTTAAAGTAATTTTTCAACATGAGTAAAACTTTCTATCATTTTTACTCCATGTATATGTAATAATAACCTTGCTAGTTTGCGTTTTAACTTGCCTTAACTCTTCATTAATCTAGATTACCTTACACTTGGGTTAAAATACAAAATTAATGTAATATGAACAGACCAGCCATTCGCAACATTTCCCTAAGCCTGATACATGTACATGTATTATTTTAAGCTTGAAAATATTTTTTTGAATATAACATCATGTACTGTAGTATGAGAAGACCAAAAATGGATTTTGAAGTCTGAAATCAAACTGTTAAAAACAGTTCAAAAGATAGCACACTTGATTTCAAATCAGGAAGTACTTTTATTCAATTCATTATGGTAATTAAGTATGACTTAAATTAACTTAATTTTATAACATAAACATTGAATGATACAAGTCAAGTCATATATTTGCATTGAACATTTACCAAACAAATATCAAGTAATTAAATCAGCAGGATGAATGTATACACCAACAACGTTAAATAAAATTTACCCAATACATGCCATGTAATTCAAAACCCAATCAAAAACATGAATTACTGTACCATAAATTAGTGTATTCTTTTCACTGAAAGTAGTCTATGAAATAAGCAGTGGTCCAGCTGTTATTATTTCATTGAACATTACATTTGTAAATGATAATATGATAATTATTTATACTAGAAGCAGTCATTGCCTTAAACCACTAGCCTGTGGTCTGGGACTAGAAAATAAATTGATTCAGGCTAGTTAAAGTTACTTATATTTTATATAGCTGGGCTAGTTGATAATTTTGCTCTTTACTACATAATATCAAATATTGGGCTAGTGCTCGAAATAATTTAGGTAATGACTGAGTTTAGGGAAAGAATAACAGAACTTAACCTAACTTATTTACTTCATGTAAGTTAGGCAAGAGTTTTTTTTATTGGTTGATACTGAAAGTCTGGTGACAAAAATGTTGACAGAAGGAGGTAAAAAAACAAAAACAAAAAATTCAATAATTTCAACATTAGTTTTATAACATTAAATCATTGCGATTTATTATGAATATGATGTAGTTTCTTAAATGGTAAATGACTTCTGTGTTATTTCTCAAAATAACAGAATAACTGAACGGTATAATTTAAGAACATTTGAAGTTTATAAATCTATATCTGGTGACTAAGCAACTACATGCAAAACATTATTATTTCATTTATGTTTCCTTCTTGATTTAGCTAACAATGCTTCAGGAAACAACAAATTAACAATTTTGAAACAATTTTTGCTTATGCACAGTTGTAAAGAATCCCCAAAATGACAAAAAAATAATTATTGCTATTAAACAATATTTGTACTGGTAAATACCTACTACAACTCAATTATCATTATGTTGTTATTGTCTGCATAAACAAGATAACAATCTAATTTTGAGAATTTCTGAATTTTTTATTTTGGAAATTGGGAAAAATCCCACTGGAGGATTCGAGTATCTACGAATAAAAAAATACTTGCCTTATATAACATCCTAAACATGTGTACATTATAAGTAGATCAAGTGTGTGGGGGGTCATTTTGAAAAAAGAAAATTTCAAGTTCTCCAACATTCCACACTGCAGAACCATAATCAGGTGAAGCTTTATTGTTGCTTACTTGTATAGAAACATCAGACACAGGCAATATGTTGTTGTTACATAAAATGCAACAAACAATACATCAATCAATTTTGATGAGCTATTTTATTACGGTAGCATAACAACTATGTTATAATGTATACATCATATTGATCAAAAGACAAAACATTTGTTGATAACCGATGAAATAATATATAAATAATTGGCAAGGTAGTAAAATGTTAGGGTAATAAACCCTGTATGACACATCTAGTCTCATCAAAGAGCTAGACTTGTACAATAAATCTTCAAAAATCCATGCACTTAGTAGAACCCATCGAGTAATACTAGAAAAACCTGAAGAACTGAAGAATAAGGGCAGACATGACTGACAGTCGGTGATAATCGTGATTAAATTGGTAAAAGATCTAGTGGCAGGTGCTCCAACTAGAAATATTCACGTTTTTTAAGTACTGAAGTCTCTAGGATGGTACACTGAGATCTGTAAAAAAATATATGTATTCTTCATGGCTTATCAGTAACCTTTATCTTCACGAAGGCATATGTTTATGAGTGTTTCTGTAGATAGATAGATTGAATAGATTCTCTCTAGGAAATCTTAAATTCTTATTTCAAGCAATGTTTTAGTTCTAGGTAAAAATCTCAGAAAATATTGCAAAAAAAGATGAAATATTCTTACAGCTTTATAAACCATTATTTACAAATGTTAGTGTATCCATTTCACTGAAAGTACCGGTAGTCTGAGAAATAAGCAGTGGTCCAGTTAGCCAGGATAATCAGTTTTCCATTAAGATAAATGACCATTTTTTTATGTTAAACCTATTTTGAAATCACACAAAAACGTATAGCAGTTATTGGCAACCACCTTTTAAAATCTTGATTTACCACAAGGGCCAAAAAGTCATCACTTTAATCAACTAGCCCAAGCCCAGAGAAAATTGATCCAGGCTAGTGAAAAATAACATACTTCATTTAGTCAGGCTAGTTGATAATTTTTACCAGCACTATATAATATACTTCATAGGACTAGTGGTTGAGAAACTTCAGGGCAAAATATTAGTAATACAATGGGATTATTTACAGTCATCCCCTAAACCAACAAGCCCTAAGTCAGGGGCAAGTAAAATTGTCACAGGCCCATGAAAATGACTGATTTCATATACATGTATATTATGTGTTTTGGGCTAGTTGATATACTAATGGACAAAAGTCTTGTCCGGTCTACAAAAACCATAATATCTTTTTTGTTTGTTATTGCACACTCAAACATTTGGTACCGTTAGAAAGAGAATGTTATTATGCATTGAATTAATAAAAGAATTGTGAAGTTTGAGCCAGTTCTGTCGGTACAGTAATGTGTTAAAAATTGACATTGGGGATTTGCAAGTAACAAATGATTGCTTTGAGTCAGTTTTCAATGAAACATTTTTTTCAATAGTGTGTGAGACCCCATTAACCCGAATGAGTTCAGTGCTCCTTTTACGCATCGATGCTACAAGTTTGCAAAGAAATCTAGCCGGAAGACCAGAAAACCCATTCAGGTTAATGGGGGTCACACACACTATTGAAAAAAATGTTTCATTTAAAACTGACTCAACGCTATCATTTGTAACTTACAAATCCTCAATGTCAATTTTCAACACATTACTGTACCGACAGAACTGGCTCAAATTTCACAATTCTTTTTTTATTCAATGCATAATAACATTCTCTTTCTAACGATACCAAATGTATGAGTGAGCAATAACAAACAAAAAAGATATTATGGTTTTTGTAGACCGGACAAGACTTTTGTCCATTAGTATAGTTTTGTCTATTACAATAAAACATAATAAATCAAGCTAGTGCTAATGAAAATTTAAGGTGATGAATGGAGTCTGGATAACAGTAGTATTATTACCTTCAAACAGAAAATGTGTTATCATGTATTAAATGTCATATATCTTAATTAATACTGTCCTGTATGTGAATCATTTTGTAAAGAGCACTTGACAAATACTAGAGTTTCATACATCATACAGGCTTTATCTAAATATATACATTAAGATATTACCGCACCTTACATAGTTGACATCTTATTGTATAACACTCTAGAAATCCATCATCCAAAATCAGCAATTTTCTACGGACTGTATAAAGAGTCATAACAACAAAATTAACTAAACATTATCTTGTACATGAAAGTTTGTGTATTAAAATGGTCAAAACTTTAGTCATTTCCTTAAATTTTCTTGACAACCTGTCCAATATATTATTATATATGAAAGGTAAAGGGCAAAACTATCAACTAGACAATATGAATTTCTCACTAGGCAGAATAAATTTTACAAGCCCCAGCCTTCTGGCTGGTGGGTCACATATAGTTAGGCTAGTCCTACTCTGATACATTGATAATTGTAATATATTTGGGGCCATTCATTTATTAAAGTGGTATTCTTATATCTTTACTATATGTTTATAATAAACAAGTCTTTGAAATCAGCAGTTGCAAGGTTACCCTGGACAACCAGTTTTTTCCTTCAAGTACCTATTAATTCTACTAGGTCAACCAAAAAAATGCAATAAATTTTTAATGTTTGTTTTTTCTTCAAGTTTCTGGCATTAATAACCATTCAAAACTACACCAAAACCATGAACTTGTTGATAGAAAACAAAAATAAATAAATGAATCTCACCCAGTTTACAGATACTTAATTAAATAACAAGTAAAATATGAGCTCCTATATAAGACAGGTGAATTGATAGATTTTCCAGGAAAATATAAACAGATAAAATGTGATGATGATCCATAACACATGTAACAAAACCCTTCCTTTTAATTATATAACATTATCTTGATAAAACCTGTCAGGGTAATGATTTAATATTTTAGAGAAAAAATACAAAATTAATAGAAACATCCCTGATATGTCTTAGTAAACTTAATTAAGTTGAGTTCCTTAATAAACTTACAATTACATTTCTTTCTAAAAAACTTGCAGAATTTGCACATTTATTGAATTTGTGTCATAAGTAAGAATTTGATTCTGAAATCACCTATGATATAATAGAATTCAAATAATAAGTCCTATGATTTTACAACCAACCACTTGGACCATTAGGGCTTCATACATGAAGGCAGGCCTTTTTTTCCTTATATAACAGGGGCCGTTTACAGGCGCCTTCCCCTCAAAAAAATTCTTTAAAATCATGCAGTTTTCCCCAAATTTGGAGTTTAACTTGGATTTTTTGTTCCCCTCCCTATGAAATTGCGATAAAATTTCCCCAAATGTTCTATATAAAAAAGGCCCCAGGTCCCTTCCCCAAACAATGAAAAAAAGCCCTGGAAGGATTCCAACTTTCAACTAACAACCCTGTTTCTTAATCATTAATATATCGAAATATTTTAGTTTTTTTTACAGACTTTAATTGGAAATATATCTAGATTCTATATATATTTAATATTTATTTTCTATTTAATATTTATTTTGTTTATTATATGATATAATTTCATTTGAAAAAACTTTCAAAGGCTAAAATTTTAGGCTGCATAACTGAAAGATAAATATTTTACTTCCGACTGAAATTTCAATACAAAAACCCTACCATATGAAATTTCACTAAATTGTACAATTATGAGGTATATATATTAATTATCCAGAAAAAAATCTAAAATATACTCATGACAATTTTTCAAATATTTAAGACAAAATTGATAATAGAATTATAAAATATCAACTTCCTGGTGAAGTACATACAAATAGATACAAGTAATTTACTAAATACTACATGTAAGTTAGTATAAAACTTTTATAAGTTTTCATACACCGAATCTAGTAGTAGTAGATCTTTAAGAAGTAGAAATAGAATTCAAATACAATTTTCAATTTACACAAATAAATAAACATATCAAATTGAAATACACAAGGAAATATGATAGTAATGAAAAAACAACTTGGGTGAATTTGGCAAGATAAATTTATTTTTCACCTGAATTGACCCCAAATTGACCCAATTACCAAAAAGACATACCTGTTGTTTCGTCTGCATTTGTCACTCCAAAAAATAACGTCATTGATAGAAAAATAAATATGTAATCAAATGGTAATTTATCCATGATGAATTAAAACAGTTAATTCCGAATGAATAAATTGTAACATTCATATAATCATCATCGCGGCATTACACATTTAGGCATTTATGACGCACCACTTTTTAGGCAATTAGAAGTTTACACTTTATAAAATGCACATAAAACTTAAATACACTATCGTATATATAAATTCACAATCTGATACAGTGTATTATATCCAAACTCAAATAATAATAAATATAATTATCCGGTTTTAATGCAAGGACATGACGATCAAATATACTTTGCGTCTCATGTTTATTACTTCCATCACTTGAGCTTCTCCTGTTGGCATATGAGTCGATTTACGTATTTCGTAAATTGCACGCAGAGCCGCTATTGAAAAAAATGATACTTCCGCTGTTCTCCTTGTTGTACAAATAATAAATTCGAAAAGAATTGAATTTATTAGTTTATACATTGTCTTAATTAAATGAATATATTGTTAAAAGATTTTAAAATTTGAACAGTACATTGCCATAAGGTTTCCATCCATCATTCTTTCAGGGTGAAGGAAAACATTAAATTTATCGACAAATTCTGATATTTAGCAGTCGACATTTTATTTCGGAAAACCTGGATAATACGCATGCGCATACGGAAGTTGGGGAATCCGAAACAAAATGGTAAGAAACTCCGCCGGTAGCGTTAAATCATTAAATTATTCCATTTTCTTCCATAGTCAGGGTTTAGTAATTACGGTTATATTTAAGCATTTAAATTCGTTGTATAAAACAGTAACGTTGATTCCGTATCTTATCCAGAATATGATATTTTCGCCTAAAATGTGCTTGTCATCCTTACCCCACCCACGACATTTCTTGCTTTTCAGGCTTTTGTTGTTTAGAAATTCATGTTGACCAGTAATGACAGTTTATAAAAGCCATGAATTTATTTTAGAGACATTGTTTTATATAGCAAAAGCATGTTAATTTTTGGTCATATTCCTTGAAAAAAGATGAAATTGGTAACTGTCTTTAGTGTTAAAGTAAAATTGGAAATGAACCCTGTTATCCTAGTCCTATATATAAAACCCTCCGTAACTTATTTTTCATATGGACATTGCTTCTGTTACGTAGGGTCTTATCGACTTCCATACAGGTTGATGAAGCAAAATGCGCAGGGATTCCCTTGCGCAACAAAAGCGAGCATAATTCAATATTTTTCGAAAATAATTTTGTTTTACCCATTCCTAACACTAAAAGACACATTTATTTAACATATTATATCATAAGATATAAAATAACCAAATAACCTTATTTTGTAGAATTAATCCATTGTTTCCGTAACTCAAAAATCCAAACTTTGGTTTTGAATACTTCTAACAGTAACACTAAAGTCCGGCTAGGCCGTAACCGATACCGGATTGGTCATGATAAACGCCACACAATCCGTATTACCGTGGATAATATAAATAATACTTAAGTAAAACAAACATGTCCTTGTCAAGGTTCTTGTCAGTTCTAGTATTTTTTGCAGAAATCAGTAAAAAAATACAGGAAAACCAAGATTCCTTATCCTTGTAAAACAACACTTCAGTCCATGAAAAACTTTCGCTAGCAAGCCTAAATACACTTTTAGCTAGGAAACATTCAATCTTTATGAGAACAGATTCCCTAATACCGTATTTGTTCAGTTTAATTGAAAGACTTTCATATGTCACATAATGTAAACCTTCTTGATTTGTCAATGGAGGTGGATCTAATTTTATGGCTGCTGTTCACTTAATCTGTATTTTCATTTTCTGGTTGGTTGAAGTTTGGAAGTATAGTCTTCAAGAATCATGACGTTATACTTAGTTAGATGTACTAAGTCTTAATTGATTGTTTCATGCTTTTTGTTGTGTACGAATCATATGCATTTACAAAAATTAAGCAACATCAAGGGTTAAGCTCTGCAGCGCTTGGTTCTTTCTATTGCCACACCTATAAGTAAATATTCCAATTGGAGCATCCTTTTTGGCTACTTGCTAGATCCAAAAGCAAAAATAATGTGGTGACAGCTTAGTTACCTGGTTCTTTAGGGCAGTTGGTAGTGTGTGGTATTTCAAATCAAGTTCCAAGAAGGGATACAGGTTTTTTTTGTAGGATTTAACACTGTAGTAACATGGTATAGGTTATATCACTGCGGTCAGTCCACCTACTCGCTTTTCCAGGAAAGGCTTAATCTCTGGATTTAGCTGTTAACCAACTACTTGGCCTATACTTCCATCAGTGACTGAATACTCATTACTGCCTTACATGATTTAGAATTGACGGTAGGAAGGAGAATGGTCATACAAATTATTTCATGACCAAGCTCCACAAAAGTATGCCCCGCCAGGGAATCGAACCTACCATCCCTTGATCAGTAGACTTGTGGGTCATTCCATACCAAGTCACCCAGGGCCTCCCAGTTCAAGTCTTAGATTTTGCTGAAATTTTAACCACATCAAATTTAATCTTATTCATGGAGAAATCCAAAATTTTAGTGTTGTGCTCAAAATAGTTTTTGAGATACAGATGTTTGAAGTTGGTACGTATTGCACTATTATTGAAGTAAGAAATTGGTCAGTTTTGAGCCATCTTTGAGGGCAACATTTTTAAAGAAAGAAAGCTCTTAGAGTCCCTTAATTCCATATATGTACTCACATTTACGTAAATATTTGAATTTAATAATCATTTAGATTCTTATTTTTTCCTTTTTTGAGAAATATTGATCGGAAAATGGCCCCGCGGCCAATTTGCGCAAAAAGTTAATTCAGTGCTGTAAAAGTCTTGATCTATAAATTGCAATATTTTCTTTATTTTTCAGGATATTACTTTAAAAGTTTCAGGGAATATTCTTATAATCATAATTGACATGTACATGGTCTTAATTTATTGTAAATCAATTAAAAAAAAATATTTTTGTATTTTATTCAAGGGTACCCCCTCTTTTTTTACGAAATTAGTTTTTTTCATAAGTTTGGTGTGCTATAATTTTTTTATTTTTTAAGATGTTCTTACAGAAATGGGTATACATGTTCTTGATATTGTCCTTAATCATGTAATTGTATTTAAATAAGTTTAAAACTATTTGTCTTGAAGAAAATAGTCTCTAAAAGTGGCCCAAAATTGAAATTTTTGGTTTTGGCTCTTGTGTTCAAGTAGCCATACAAAAATAGGGACAAATGCTATCGCTCTGAAACTTTTTTATTGCATTTTCCAACTATATATTAATATCATACTAAAAAATAGAGAATGTAATTTTCTTCCTTCTATAGAAAAATCATGTTTGATAAAACACCATTTTTACTGAATCTAGCTGCATTCGCGCATTCTTGTTGATAGTAATTTTTCTATGTTTAGGTATTATGTATTCTTATTTCAGCAGATTTAAATTGATTTCATTATAAACTGATAAGTTATAAATATTTAGGGTTAAAATTTGTAAACATGTAAGTTTTATCAACTAAACAGATGAAGAAATGCAGACTGCATTGACTCAAATTGTAATTCCTTGTTGATAGTAATTTTTCTATCTTTACATTATTTTTTACCAAATTCAGACTGATTTTCTTGGTCTTTACAAGTCCAATCTTGTTTAACACATTTTACTTGGTATAATATGCTTTCTATGATTTCATTTAAAGAATAAACTAGATGATTATTATTTTTAGCTATTTCATAACAATTAAAATGGTATATAATTCAATGTAAAACTTACAACTACATTTGTATATTATACAATTTTATAATTTTAATTATTGTTATCAATTTTACCATGCTGTTATGTAGAAAAAAGTTAACCTGTACTGGTTATTATTACAATAATATTTAATATACATATACTCATCACTGACACACACAATTTAATGACATCATCAAATTTGTGGTCATAAATTGTTTAAGATTGACAAACTAATAACTTGGCATTTCATTGCTAAATTATTAAAACATCTTTCTGAATATAAAGTTAAAATTTGACCTTTTTAGTTAATTCTTATTTTTGAATATATTATTAAGATAAAAAAGCTGCTCAAAGGTTTCACACAGGCAACTACTAGTACTAAGCAACACTTCATCCTTTTGTTGCCTTCTTTAGAGATGGTCATAAAATCTTGGTCACACAAGCACGACTTTGTGTATATTGGCATCATTTTACAGCTTTAGTACTCTTGTTACAACAATCCATCAAGTGCAAATGAAGCTCTTCTCAGTAGTTTCCAATATTCCAAAGGCACTATTGCGATATAAATTGTCAAGAATTTTAGCAACCTTTTAATGACTTCAACCGGGTATATTTTGATACAATTAATTTTTAATACCAAGACAAATGTTAAACTGGTGTTGTAAGCACATAAAAAAATGTACAATTATTTTTCATTAATAGCCAAGCATGAACATGAATACTATCTTAAGTTTTGAAGGTGCTATGTGTTCCAGTGACACACTGTGTTTGAAGTGTGCATTAATTACTGTTGCTACTTACACTACACCAATATTTTCAAGTTTGGAACTAAAATTGACCAACATCATGCATTTTCAGTCAAGACCATACATTGTATATTGTTTGCAAATACGATCAGAAATGGTTGGTAGGGAACATAAAGGACCTGTCCCAAGATGGTGGGGAAGCACAGTGCTTGTTTTATTCATGCATGTTCATGGCAT
Source organism: Mactra quadrangularis (assembly GCA_025267735.1). Taxonomy (NCBI): domain Eukaryota; kingdom Metazoa; phylum Mollusca; class Bivalvia; order Venerida; family Mactridae; genus Mactra; species Mactra quadrangularis. The sequence goes on along the minus strand of CM046308.1, from coordinate 33,503,665 downwards.
TGTTCCCACATTCCAATGGCCTACAATAAAAGATGCATACTGAGTACCTGTACCTGGTCAATATAATGATAATAGTTAATTCTGAGCAGTGTGTTTTCTCCGTCAACAAAAAATGAAAGGCTGTACTGTATAGAGTTTAGGGGTGTAACGGTTAACTTATATACCGGTTAATATTGCAATACAAGTTCTAACGGTTTTAACCGGTTCATTTTTCCTTGAACCGGTTTTTGTAGTCAAGTGTCATATTACTTGTATTTATCAGAATCTGATAGTTAAATGTTTAAACAAATGTTAAAATGAATTAAATACTTAAAATACTCTTACTGTGCTTTTGAAGGTTAAACATTTAGTCAATTAAAAGAAAAATATCATCAAGAGTCTGTTTCAAACCACGCAGACCATTTTACATTTGTGAGTCAAACATTTGGGTAAGAGATCATTTGAAAATACCCATATGCATGCTACCCTGATCCAATAAGAATGAGGTACATGTATTAATTAATGCTTTGCATGTCTAAGCGAAAAACCGGTTCGTATTGCAATAAATTGTAATATGGGTTCTGCATATTGCAATACGGTTTTTACCGTATTGTTACACCCCTAATAGAGTTAAAAAGATAGAATAGAGAATAGAAATAGAATAAATTATAAAATGTCATGTACTTATCATTCTAAGCTTATATAAATGATATATTATGCTTAATACCACAACTTTTATACCCTGAAATTAATTTTTTTCAAATATATTTTTTGATTTTTTTGAAAAGTAGCCAGGATAGAAGGAATTTATTTTGCTGCTTACTTGAGAATTTTGTCTTGAAAGGAAAATAGACTCTGAAGTGTTACGTGTGTTAGTTGGTTAAGTCAATTACAATGGTAGGATTAAAAACTACTGTAACATAGCAGTCTCTTTTATCAATGATGTGACAACAAAACTGGACACAGATTGACCCAATGAGTGCACGCCTGGTCATGTGGTCATGTTACGAAATGGTAAACAGCAGGAAAGTGAAATTAGAAAAGTTAAGTTTAAGCATTCTTCATGGATAGTAAAGACTAATTATCTGTGATGTAACCTTGTAAAATATGTATAATCATAATTTTATTAACTAGAATGGAATAGTTTCTCTGGTACCCAATGGGAAGTCAGAAGTGTGATGCAATTGGTTTACATGGAATTACAATTTGAGTCAATGCAGTCTGCATTTCTTCATCTCTTTAGTTGATAAAACTTACTTGTTTACAAATTTTAACCCTAAATATTCATAACTTATCAGTTTATAATAAAATCAATTTAAATCTGCTGAAATAAGAATCCATAATACCTAAACATAGAAAAATTACTATCAACAAGAATGCGCGAATGCAGCTAGATTCAGTAAAAATGGTGTTTTATCAAACATGATTTTTCTATAGAAGGAAGAAAATTACATTCTCTATTTTTTAGTATGATATAAATATATAGTTGGAAAATGCAATAAAAAAGTTTCAGAGCGATAGCATTTGTCCCTATTTTTGTATGGCTACTTGAACACTAGAGCCAAAACCAAAAATTTCAATTTTGGGCAACTTTTAGGGACTATTTTCTTCAAGACAAATAGTTTTAAACTTATTTAAATACAATAACATGATTAAGGACAATATCAAGAACATGTATACCTTTTTCTGTAAGAACATCTTAAAAAATAAAAAAATTATAGCACACCAAACTTATGAAAAAAACTAATTTCGTAAAAAAAGAGGGGGTACCCTTGTATAAAATACAAAAATATTTTTCTTTTATTGATTCACAATAAATTAAGACCATATACATATCAATTATGATTATAAGAATATTCCCTGAAACTTTTAAAGTAATATCCTGAAAAATGAAGAAAATTGCAATTTATAAATCAAGACTTTTACAGCACTGAATTAACTTTTTGCGCAAATTGGCCGTGGGGCCATTTTCCGATCAATATTTCTCAAAAAAGGAAAAAGTAAGAATCTAAATGATTATTAAATTCAAATATTTACCTAAATGTGAGTACATATATGGAATTAAGGGACTCTAAGAGCTCTCTTTCTTAAAAAATGTTGCCCTCAAAGATGGCTCAAAACTGACCAATTTCTTACTTCAATAATAGTGCAATACGTACTAACTTCAAACATCTGTATCTCAAAAACTATTTTGAGCACAACACTAAAATTTTGGATTTCTCCATGAATAAGATAAAATTTGATGTGGTTAAAATTTCAGCAAAATCTAAGACTTGAACTGGGAAAATTTTTGTTTTTTGGGTGATTTGGTATGGAATGACCCTTGTGCTGTACATATTGAGCTAGCTGGGCGGGCCTGGGGTACAGGTTTTAATCCGACCTGGGGCTGTTATACCCTTCAAGCAGGAGCGGCAAAATCAAATGTCCGTGTCATCCCAAGGCAAGTACCTACTAGTGGATTTTTCACTAATTTTATTCTGTAATGTTCATACAGACGAGTATCTTTACCATCTGGCAAGAAGCTAGCAATTTTAAGATTCTGTCGGCCCTGCCTTTCATGAAAATTTGACAATGTTAATATTACTCCATTAATAAGGTATATGGAAGGGTATGTTAGTACTGGTTTTTGACAAGGGTCCAGGAAAGCTAGGTTGGGCAGGCCTTTTTTTCCTTCTTTACGAGACGCCGTTAAACGGCGTCTTCCCCAAGCAAAATAAGTATCTTTTTTTCCCCCAAAACAAACCAATTTTTCCCCTCAACAATCAATTTTTCCCTTCAAAATATCTTAAAATTATGTATAAACATCGAAAATACGGCAAAAGAGAAACCGGAAATCTCGCAGGATTTAATTATCGAAACAGTTATTTACCAGAACGGAACATGGTCATTTCGTTAAATAAGTTTATCAAAAATATAAGTAATCAAGTTTGCGAGTCCTTCAAATTACCAGTTTGGTAATTTCTTGCTAATAATTCGTCCTCAATCACATTTGCCCCTACATTATTCGCACCCAAACCGGCAGCGAATTAAAAAAATTTTGTGTGTTTTTTCCCGACGCAAGTGGTATGTCTTTCCGAGCATGTTACAATTGTTGGGTTACTTACGGAATTGGCGCAATTATACAAAAAATACGAAAAAATGACATAAGAAATACTTGTACCCTGAATTTGTTATCTTAAAAACTTTAAAACATCAAGATGAGTCCTAGTCAGGTATTAATCAGTTGAAAACACAGCACATTTAGTTTGAAAAGCCAAGTAATGATTTCGATGACCAAGGAACTAACAGTACCCCTGCCTGTGACAACTAGGAACCTTTGAATGAAGAACTTGATGCCCTTTTGGTTGAACATGGAATTGAGTCAACACCCATTGATGATGATACCTCTAAAGCTACTTAATCTCCACCCAACACTCATAAACAATAACAGTTTAAATGAAATATGATTACAAGAATTAAGTATAGATCTAAATTACAGTGTATGAAATTAGGATTTTTGGACACAAGCCCTTCGGGCTTGTCACCTTGCAACTTTCTCAAGCCCGGACTAAAATTAACAAGCCCAAATAACAGGATGGTTTAACATACTCTAAAAGTATCGAAAATTGGGGAAAATCGAGGAAGTTTAAGAATGAGACAAAAATCAATAAAAACACATGTTATTGTATCAATACAGCCTTTTATTATTTATAAATGTGACTAGAACAAAGCCATGCCTGCTGCATTTGTTCATTTTTGACAGTTTGTCTTGTCAAATCAGGACATATACCATTTTGCACCTCTTGGCTGTGCCAGAATTAATGTTTCTTACATTAAATTAGCTGTTGTGTGGCAAGAGTAACTATGCCAACCAGGAGTGCCAGAGCTCACACTTACTTCTTTTTTCTTTGCCTCAAAGAATTTGAATATATGTGTTAAAGTCTCAATGGATAATATGGATAGCATATTTAACAGACCCATTTTTAGATTACACGCACCATGGCAATGTCTTTGTAGTTATTTAAATCGTGCTTTACATGCATGTTCAAAACTGAAAAATGTTACTGATTTCCTTCATAACCAACTCACGGTTATAGAAATTTCGAATGTATTTAATTTGTTTGTTTGTTTGTTTGGGTTTTACGGCGCACCAACACAGAAAGGTCATATCGCGCCGACAGTTATTAATGATACTAATAATTCAAACTATATTTATGATGTAAAACTCTATTTTTACTTGCTAGTATATGTTCATCAAAAGAGATTAAAAATGCATAAAAGGCCATTTTAGGATAATACTTTATCTAATTAGTTCTGCTGTAAATAACATACCTTTTCTTAAATATAACATATTATGTATAGGTCGTTTGCGTTAATGCTGGACCCCTATTTGCCGTAAATATCTTTTAAACTATAACAGCGATTTTGCTAAAAATTTTAATACAATCTTATTTCAATTTTTCCTTCTAGGATTTAAATTTTCAGAATTTTTAATAGATGAATAAAAATGTTTTCCATAAGGTATAATGCAGAATATTTGGAATTTTTTTATCAAAAATCCGGCGGGAGGTAAAATAAGCTGTTCTGATTATAACATTGTCATACTTCCAGTGTATTTATACGAAGTCCCGTGCGTTGATTGTAAATTTGTCGCTTAAATAAACACTCGACGGTCTACTGAATTGTAAAGCAGAGGCCCGTCTTTAAAATCGTACGTGTAGAATATGTATATATTTTGACGATACAGACGACAGTGATGATGATATTTGAGTTTGTATATACTGCTATACTTTGTTATCAAATAAAATTTCTAACCGGGCCTCATATTTAGCTATTATTTTGTATCTACTGTTATGTGGCTGTTCTGATTATGGAACATACCTATTTAACAAAAGTCTCTTTTTGGCTTCAAAATTTGCATTGCATGTCTATGGGAAGTATGTTATGTAATTAAAGAAAAATTCTGAATTTTTGGATTTTAGAAGGAAAATGCTAGTTATGACCACATACACAATTTGAGTTAATTCCATCCGATAGTTATTGAGATATTTCATGATTTTAGGGGTCCAGCTTTAACGCAAACGACCTATAGCAATATATGATTATTATTGATTTTTTAGAGTCTGTAACACGACTTTACCTGGTAGATTACGTGAAGAATACTTAGACAATTTTCATAAATTCAATTGAACCAACTGGAGTTTATTCTTGAAATCGAAAAATTGAAGGAATTTCCCCTTTACTAATTGCTTAATTAAGAAGTACTAATAATTAAAATAATAAAGTTATTAAATTACTAAAGTAGATATAACCTTGTTTCATTTGATTGTCGATAGCGTGGGTCGCGAAAACATATGACACCACGCTTAAAAAACAAATAATTGCAATAATTGGCAAACTGCTAATTACATCTATTCAACTGCCTGATCACATGCTCATAATTGAATACAATTATCAATTTAACGGCAAGCATCAAACAGCTTTATCTACTTATATTATTGTAGTATCACTGTTTGACACGTGTTTGTTTATTGCAACCGTTTAATTACGATATCAATCTTATCTGGCCGTCATATAGCACTATTGATATTTAAGAGGACGCTGGTTGGTCTTCAATGTGACAATATACACAGGGGCCATCAATACACAATCGAGTCACTAATTATCGGCTTTTGAAGCGTGTTTACTAACAGCACAACTCCCGCGTAGTTGATAGGTAGATTACATAAGAAATGCGGATGTTACATACGCTCCATCCGTCGTTAAATAGAGGTTTCGAGGACTGTCATAATCTGGGTCATAATTTGTTTCATTGATTTTCCGAAAATGTCGGCGACTTCGTTTTCGATTTGATGTGCTAATAGAGCGAAGTTTAACGGAGAGGGCGACTTCTTCGCCCGAATCGCCCCTTCGGCTCATCCAATGTGTCAAAAATGTGAACGAACATGGAAATATTTGAATTTTCTAAAAATTAAAAAATAAAAAACAGGTGTAATTGACAGTTATAAGTAAATTGAAACAAAGAAAATTTGATTTCCTACGATCGCCGATATCATTTTCTTTCAAAACTGCAATTATTTGTTCAACATGTAGTCAACAATTAAAAAACTAGGTCACACTAGTTTTAAGAATTAATTCTACCTAACTATTAAATTAGACTCCATAGTTACACAATGAGACATTGCAATTATGTCATTATTACGCTAGCAAACATCGACTTAGTGTGAAAAACGCTGACACACATCTAAAATTGTTAACATCTATTTCCGTTTAAAACTGCGAATACATTCTTGTCACCAAACAAAGGATTAATATTGATTTTAATTGCTGCAAACAATTAAAATATAGGCTCCCCGATGTACATGACAATTTGTGACGTAAAAAGTCAAGATTGCTACTTGAAATTATAACAAAAACAATCATTGAAGGAATTACTTTTTACAAAATAAAGTACCAATTATAAAGTTGTAAATGATGACAAAAAAGTTTGTTTTGACGATTATTTTCGTGTGGAATTTTACGATTTTGTTTATGATTTAATTAGAGATTTGGAGTGGATTTTCGCGCATTTATGCCGAAAATGTGCGCAATTTTCGGCCATTGTTGTGACTTTATTTGCGATAAGCCCGATCGGGCTTACTAGACAGAAAATTGACAAGCCCGACTTAAAAAACCCAAGCCACGGGCGTCGGGCTGCCGCTAATTTCGAACACTGATCTAAATAGTCTAGTTTTATTTTTCCCCATTTTCCAATTATCGCGCGCCATTTTTCCCCTTGTAAAAGGCTACAGGCTACTTTCCCAACACATGAAAAAAAGGCCTGTAGGGTGAGCTGTCCGCTGTTAATGTTAGTTTTGATGGCTTGTTATCTGTTATGTTTTTAATCTACTTCAAGTGGTTGTCATCTAAGTTTTTTCAAGTTCTGCTCATTGGATCAAAATTGACCATGTTATGGGGGCCACCTATTGTTCATGAATAAAAGAGCATCTTTGAATTGAACTCCTTATTTCAGTGTCTCATGTTAGCCATATATGTTGATCAAATCCTCATATTTCATTTCTATAGTATGTTCATATATGTAGGTTGCCAATGGTTTTGTACTTTCCAGTATATTGGTATTTATATAAATATTAATAAAATTAATTATTTCTCAATGATAGCCTGCTGAAGTGAATAATTTATTTTGTTAAATGAATATTAGTTTAATTGGTAGCTAGAAGTAAAATATTGATATTTTACCTAAGATGCCACATGCTTATAACCACTTTACACAGTTTATCACTATCTTATCAAACTTGGCAGGTAGTCAAGGCGCCACAACCTTATTCTTTCATGTTGGAAGTAACTTCATTGGTTTAATATGAATATCTTTCTTTAAAAGTTTCGAGTTGAATTCTTGAAAGAAGACATTGATTGGAGGTATTCTATCTTAGAAGATATATCAGTCTATAGTTTATACCATGTATTGTGAAGTTATAACTTTTACAACTTCCTGTGTCTGTTCAACCTGAAATGTAAGATGGCTGAATAATGTTTTAACCTATTAAATTTTCATTAATAGATATAGTTCCTTTTAGTAGTTTTTAGTTTATTTGATGTTACTTGTAATTCAAACCTTAACATTGAACTAGTGTATGTTGTCTAAGACTCTTAACTGGTGATTTTTGTTGTAAAGCGTCAAGATTTTAATGGGTTCAAATGGCAGGCCTATTTTTCCTTATTATATAACAGGGGCCGTTTACAGGTGCCTTCCCTTCTTGAAATTTCTTTAAAATCATGCAGTTTTCCCCAAATTTGGAGTTTACCTTAGATTTTTTGTTCCACTATCTATGAAATTGCGATAGAATTTCCCCAAATATTCTATATAAAAAAGGCCCCAGGTTCCTTCCCCAAATACTGAAAAAAAAGCCCTGAATGGTATAGTCAAAATGTGAATATAAATGTACGAGTCGTTGTAAACAGAACTGACACGTGTTGTACTCATATTAATAGACTAGCCTTATGTAGTTATTTGCAGTGATTTTATATTTATTGGCTTGATCCACATATGTATTCCATGTTGTTTAAATTTTGAAATTTCTCCTTCGGTCATATTCAAATTGATAATGCATTGAATGCTAGGTAGGTTTTGTTTTATAATATTGTATGACATTTATATTTTCATAACTATGTAATCTTGCGGAAGAGTTCAGGAATCCGAATATTTGTGGTCATTTAACGCCTCTTTGTTGTTGACTTGGTGCCAAACTTTATCCTCCACAAGTTGTCCATAGTAACTGACTAGTCAAAGGAAGGGCAGTGGTTGTCAAGCCTAAGAGTTCTATAATCCAACAATGCAACACACAACATTTTATTTATTGAGTGACAGTGTTATATACTAGGACGAAAAAGAAACGCCGGGTAACCTATAATGATTGTTTTAAGGGATAAATTATATTATTGGATTATTATATTTATTTTTGTATGAAATGTCATCTGTATGGAACCAGCTGTTGAAGTTTCAATCGATTTCCGATGCTGATTATGTGAAAAAATACCCCCTTTTAACGATGACCCTTCTTGTTTTGCGAAACACGGCCGGACATGTGTTGCATATTTTATGTACCCGGCGTTTCTTTTTCGTCCTAGTATAGTTAACTTGAGATTTAGCTTGGCTTTATTAGCTTTTGTTTATATCTAAAGTAGCTATTGTCAAATTTTGTTCAACTGTCAGTGACACAAACATGAGCCCCACTGATTTAAATACTCATTTCAGTTCTTTAGTTCTCACGATTGATAAAAATACTTATCAATATCTATGTACGGGGATAATCGAACAAATATCAAGTATTCAAATCAACAGGGTTAATGTATGTACCACTGACAGTTGAATAGAATGTAACTATAGCAGAACTAGTGTATGTATCTTAAATATTTTCATTCAACCCTTTTTTTTAATTTAAATTTCTCTGGATTTGAATATTTGAGTATTACAATTTACATTGTCGATGTAGACCAAAATGTCAGTGTCACCACTATGTTAGATATCACATAGTTGTTGATGTACAGTTATGTTTTATGTTCAATACACTCAGTCTCCATGAAGTGTATGTTCTACTGGAAATAAACAGATCTCTAGTCATAATTGCTTATAATTAATTACCAGTCACATTCCATGGCAAGATAAAAATGTTATGTAGTATTTATAGGATTATGATTGGAAAGAATGTGTGAATTTATTCTGTTAGCAATTAGCTAGTTAACTCATATAATAACATAAGTCTGTGAGAGTGATAAAGAGATCCTATTTAGTTTTTTGATTTACTTTGTTTATAATGTGTCAAGTAATTACCACACGACAATCACAGAACCTGGTTAAGGCTGGTGGTATTGTTAAATATCAAAATTAATAATTATTATGTTTTGTACTTTCTGTGGTGAGGTCTTTAGTTTGTTTAATGGGAGAGCAGGGTTCAAGGGTTTTCTGAATCTCATGAAATTTTAAAATACTTTATTTATATCAGTCTTAACATTAAATTTTGACAAGCACTAGCCCAATTTAATTTGTTTCAACTTTGATTGTAATTAGCCAACTTTTCAATTAGTCTGACTAAATGAAATAAGTAATTTTGCTAGCCTAAATCAATAGACCTAATCTGGAATTCAAATTTATGTTTTTTTTCCATCCGTGCACAGGCGGTACAAACAAAGTTTTCTACACATTTTTGCTAAATAGCACGAACTATGGATTAAATCCTATTGTTTTTTTACACGTGTTACCATTGTAATGGTGAAAGTTTGTTAGTACCGGATGGGAAAACCCAAATATTTGAATTCCGGATAAAGTCTATTTTCACTAGCTTCACTGCTGCTGCTTCAGACTTAGGGCTGGTGGGTTAAGTGAATACTGATATATAGTGTAATTTGTTAGAGAAAAAGGAATTGGAACTGGTATTTCCTCATTTTTGTGTTAGTTTAATACTTGTGTCATGCCTTTATATCAAGCACTTTACTATTGTATGATATCATTCTATGGATGTTTAATAATTGAAAATGGGTTCTTTTCATTTGTGAAAATTGTTGAATTGATTTTAAAAATTTTGAATTTTCGTCCATACAGACTCATTGAATGTTGCTCCAGTGCCTCATTTAATATCTTCCTTGAGTAATTTGTGTGTTGGTATTTCTTTACTTACTATGGCCTAGTAAACTTATTTTTTCATTATTGTATCCCTAGATCTATAGTAAATTAGACAGGTACCTCCCAGAATACCATGAGGAAGAGATCTCAGATTTTGTATCATTTCTTACTTACATAGTTAAGTCTGTTTATACTCAGGTGTGTATTTATTTTCTCTGAGATGATTATAACAGTAGGTTACTTGATGATTTCAAGCTTTTATAACTTTAATGTCGAGGGGTCAGAGCGAAAGTGCTCTAAGTGCATTTTCCAAAATTTTACAGGAGAGACAAAAAACTGAATTATTTTTTAAAAACAAATTACTTTGCCATTATTTTGAGAGACAAGATAGAAAATTAAGTCATGTTTAGAATGATTTAAGTTTGAAATAGTTACTTGGTCACAAAAATAAGATATTTGATGAAATGTCACTTAGAGCTGTTTCGCATTAACATAAAAAGAAAAGTCAGTCATTTTCTAAAGTTCTATGTGCACCCAAATTTTTTTGCTTGTCATTTTTTCATTCAAAAAAACATTTTTAATGGAATTTCCATTGTTTTTATTCTTATTTAAGTAAATAATAAAGACAGTGTCACTTACAACCTTTTCCCTCTAAATCTTGATATTTTGTGAAAACAATTGAGCGCGAAAGAGCTCTATGTGCACATTTTTTGTAATGTAATGTTCTGATACTTGGATAAAAAGAAATTTTAAGTAAACTTTCTTTTTAAAAAACATTTATGATACCAAGAACCTTTCTATAAGAACTTGAATTTTAAGTTTTAAAAACATTTTTTTAAAAATCTTCACTTAGAGCTCTTTCGCATTCAACTCATTTCACAATATCTAAGAAGAGGCATAATTTTGTTTTGATTTTTTTATTTCTTTAAAATGTGATATGAAGTCTATCTTGAAACTTGACGTAAATATTGTTTAAGCTTCTGTCTGTTGAGAAATGTAAAAAATCAGGTTGATTAGATATATGTAACATATAAAATATGGTCATAATTAAGACTATTTCAATACTGTGTTTCGAATATTTCTCCATACATAAGAGGAGATAAAAGTTGAAATAACATTTACTGAGTAACTTGACTTATTTACTTTCTGTGTCACTTATTAATCTATTTTTAACTTTTTTTCTTGCATTACTTTCCAAATTTTAACATTCAGAAGACTTTCTCTAAAATAATATCCACAAAATTTCAACTTCAAAGTTCATAATCAGTTAGGTTATTTTACTACCGTCAGCACACGTAACCTAGCTTTCCTCGTCTATTGCCAGTAAACTCTAACCCTTCCACTAAGCCAATTTCATTGTTTACCATAATGCCATTACTGTTACTATTTTCATGGAATCCCAGCACAGTGTTGAAGCCACCCTGCTAGCTCAGTTGGTAGCATGCAAGTCCACTGATGGATCCGTGGGCAGGGCATACTTTCCTGGAGCTTGGTCATGAAAATATTTCTATGGCCATTCTCCCTCCTACCAATGATTTTTAGTTATGTAGGGCAGTCGTCAGTGACTGAAAAAATTATGCGCTAAGTAGTTGGTTAACAGCTAAATCCAGAGATTTAGCCTGTCCAGGAGGAGTAAGAAGGTGGACTGACTGCCGTTATATGACATATACAATTTGTTGCTACGGCATTGAACTAAACAACAAACAAACAAGCTCACTGCCATTTAGGCTAAAGATCTACACTGGTGTACATACATGAAAAACTGAAACCTTCATCATAATTTCTTTAAATCATCAAAGCTTTTTTAACCATCAGTTTTCTACAGTAATCATTGAAGGCGATTACCTTTAAAATATAAAAACAGCAACAAATTTTATCAAACATAATTTTAATATTTATGTCAAAGTTTCAACAATGTGTCATTAAAACAACAACGTGAATAGATAATGCAACTTCACATTTTTCAATACAAGATACAAATAGAATTGAACTCATACCATGATTACATGTATGTCCAACTTGATCATAACATAATCATCAAAATTTTTATTGCCTTTCTTGCATTAAATATTCTATGTTTTATAATAGAACAAGACATGTAGCAGAAATGTTCCCAACAACTTAATATGTCATAACATTAGAACATGATTAACAATTTAGACATATAATTTATCATATTATAAATCATTTAAATTTACTGTTCTCATTGGAACAAACACCTCAGTTGCTCTTTGAGTCTTCAAATAACATTAACAGAAGTCTGTTAATTATTATTTCAAATAAAAATAAAAGACAAAATAGGAGTCTGAATAAATATTAGGAACAACATTAAGTAAAGATAAACAAACTTACACAGCTTGGAAAAATTAGGGGTATAATGATAAAAATGTTGGACTGATATTATCTATATGGGTAATTTGAGAGTTTTGTCATCGTTTGTATAACACACAATCATCAAAACACAATTTTATGAAGAAATATGATTAAAAATTTTATAAGACAATGAATAGTCAACATCAAAGATTTAAACATGAAGTTTGTGTTGGCAATTTTTTTCAATTTTGCATTATTACAATTATACCCTGAACAAGAAATATTGTCAATACATTTTGATAGAATTAATATTGTACTATCACTTTGTAGAAATCAGTTTTTTTCAAGAACAGTTTACCAATTACTGGTTGACAGTCACATGCCAGTCAAATTACTGCCATTGTGTGGCAGCAGAGCAAAAAACAAGTGGTGCACTCTTGGAATTAGATCTGCAAAACAGAGGGACAATAAATCATTGTATTTCTCCAAACTGATTGGAATTAGATCCTTCCTTTGCTGCATTAGCATTATTTCTTTGGCATGGGGAATTCGATCTGAGGATCTTCGGACTCTTGTTAAAAGATTAACTGAAGAAAAATTGGGATCATCATACTGATACTTGAAGAGAAATTTGTTTCCCTCATCGTAACTTAACTTTATATGCCTAATCTTGCTGATGCTGACCTTTTCCCGACCCTCAGTCAAATCAAAATTCCTCAAAATGTCTGCCACTGCTTTGAAATCATAAAAATCTTGCAGGGCCATTTCTTTTACAATATAAGGATGTCCTCTGCGTGCACTTTGAATAATACTAGCCCATTGAGATGTTGTGTATATTGTGAGGTGTTTGGAAGCATTCTCGATGGCGGCATGTACAGAATCATTCTCATTGAATGTGTGACCCTTTTCAAGGTATTTGTGTTCAATAGATTCAATGTCAAATTTGTTCAATGCATACCACAGCATAGCAATGTAAAATTTATTTTTGTTCTGAGAAAAACAGTTATCAGAATAAAATATAAATTTTTTACAACCATTCATACTTCTTTCTTTTATAAAATCATAAACACATGAAGCTATTTCATTGGCACCCCGACTTGCTATCGTTTCATTCCAAATGTATGCATTTCCATCCGCATTGCCCAAGTTATAAATGGTAAAGTTATATGTATTTAATCTGCGTTTGTAATAAAACTTTGATGCGAAAGCTTTGGGAGTGATCAGAACTTCTTCTAAGTCAAAACATGCAACTGTCATGTTGGAATTTGTTTTAGCAAGCCCTTTATCAATGGTTTTGTTTTCAAAAGCTCTCTTTTTGTTAAACAAGTGTGTGGAATATTCAGTAGAAAGATTCACTTTATCAGCAGATGAAGCATTATTGTAGGATAGACAAGTGTCACATTGATCTTTGGTAGGTTTATGAAAACTTAAGTTGTATTCAGTATTGAAAATTTTTCTGTACGTATGAAGTTTGACTGGTTGGATATTGTTTGCATTGCAGTGTAGGCAGTAAAGCTCATACAATTTTTTAGTATTTAATGATCCATCCAAATACTGCTTACTAGAGTCTTTTCTACAATAATGAGAAGATATAGCTGGGAAGGATTCTATGTGTTGTCGTACATGCTCCAATTGCACAGATGAAATTTTGTTTGATCGACATCCTGGGTGAAGACCACGAGACTCTTTTTTTGCCACACTCTCCATGTCAATATTTTTGTGGGTAGTATCAATCACTTTATTTGAAATGTCCAATGTATCTAAGAAAAAGGTTTTACAGACTCTTAATGTTGTATTTTGTTCAAAGTTTGGCATAAAATACATGAAGGTGTTTTCACGTCTGGATTCAGTTTTGGTGTTTCCTCTCATCTTTTGTGTTTTTGTTGAAAATTTTAGAAGAAATTGCCGTTGGCGGGATAAGTCCCCAAGCCTCCAATATGAATGGAATATTTCATTTCTGTCTTTGTCACAAAATTTTTCGTGGCATTTATAACGGCACACAGCCCCACAACCTGGCTTTACTTTTCTTTCTCTCATCATTTTCCCAAACTTATTTATGTAGCTTTTTCCTTCATTTCTCCTCCGCTTTGCAACATTTCTTTTCCATTCATTTTCATTCCTCAGTCTTTTTCTGCCCCTCTCAGCCTTTTTTATCTTTTCATCAGTGTGTTTTTCCAAACTGACAGGATCGTATGTATTTTCTTTGTTTGCTCCTAAGGTTTTCTTTAAGCGCTTACTTTTTTCAGAAATGAAACTTAATGGTATGTTTTCATAGTCAGAATTTTCAGAAAAATAATCAATAGTTGTGTCACTGTCTGTAAGTTCCAATAGATTTAAGTCAATGTTTTGTAGTATTGTTGTGGAATCATTTAAATCATTTATTTCTGACACCTGCTCAAGAAAAGAAATTTCTAAATTACTTTCATCAGCTGATAATGAAGAATTTGTTCGGTTGTTATCATCTGGTCTATGAGGGTTCTTATTATCTGATCTGTGTGGGTTTTCATCGTCTGGATTATGTGGTTTTTCATCATTTGATTTTTGTTGGTTTTCATCATCTGGTCTATTTGGGTTTTCATCCTCAGATTTATGTGGGTTTTCATCATCTGGCAAATGTGGGTATTCATCATCTGCTCTATGAGGGTTTTCATCATCTGGTTTATGTGGTTTTTCATCATCTGCTCTATGCGGGTTTTCATCATCTAGTCTATGTGGGTTTTCATTATCTGGTCTATGTGGGTTTTCATCATCTTGTCTTTGTGGGTTTTCATCATCTTGTCTTTGTGGGTTTTCATCATCTGGTCTATGTGGGTTTTTATCATCTGGTCTTTGTGGGTTTTCATCATCTGGTCTATTTGGGTTTTCATCATCTGGCATATGTGGGTTTTCATCATCTAGTCTTTGTGGGTTTTCATCATCTTGTCTTTGTGGGTTTTCATCATCTGGCAAATGTGGGTATTCATCATCTGCTCTATGAGGGTTTTCATCATCTTGTTTATGTGGATTTTCATCATCTGCTCTAAATGGGTTTTCATCATCTGGTTTATTAGGGTTTTCATCATCTTGTCTTTGTGGGTTTTCATCATCTGGTTTATGTGGGTTTTCATCATCTGGTTTATTAGGGTTTTCATCATCTGGTTTATGTGGGTTTTCATCATCTGGTTTATTAGGGTTTTCATCATCTGGTTTATGTGGGTTTTCATCATCTGGTTTATGTGGGTTTTCATCATCTGGTTTATTAGGGTTTTCATCATCTGATTTATGTGGGTTTTCATCATCTGGTCTTTGTGGGTTTTCATCATCTTGTCTTTGTGGGTTTTCATCATCTGGTTTATAAGGGTTTTCATCATCTGATTTATGTGGGTTTTCATCATCTGATTTATTGTAGTTTTCATCTATTTGATTTTCTATATCAGTGATGGGTGGAGTTGTATTTTTTACGTATGGTTGGTGTACTGCTACTGTTTCATCCCATTCAAAATCACTGTCATCAGATGACCCTGACTTGTTGGCATCATCAAGGATTTCTTGAATAATTTGTAGAGTACAAGAGTACTCTCCTTCACTTATTTCTGAAAATCCTTCGAATTCAGATTCAATTTCAAAAGATATGTATGTTACTTCAAAAACAATATTTTTTTCAACATGTGATAGACTTTCACTAAGTTTTAACAAGAAATTATATAAATCATGTAATGTACAGTGTGCTGATAAAACAGCTGTACCACTTTCAGAGACTAGGCCTAATTTGTTTCTACTATGAGGATCAAATACATAATACATATCATTATGAATAATAGCTATAGTGTAACATGAAATGGTAAGGAATGCAAATGTATCTATTTTTGACAAACATTTTAGTAAATTTTGATATGGAGGAGCATTTTCTGTAAAAACCAAGCCCAACTCAGCTTGATCAATACACAAGTTTTTATCAATTGTTTGTAAATCAGAAATTAAAAGAAAGTCTTGACGCAATCCTAATTGTTTAAGAGATTGATAAACACAATCGCCTTCATTTAAAATGTCATTTAGGTCATTTTCTGTCCAGGTTTTTGCATTGCTGCTCCTTGCTTTCTGTATGGCAGTGTAGCTGTTTGCAACACACTGTCTTCCTGCTCCATAAAACCTTGGATTGGCCTGGTGGTATGTTGCACAAGCTATCAACATCATCTGAAAAAGAAATTTTATAACTGTTGAGAATTGAGCTGGAGATATAAAGTGGCATGTCTATCTTTAAAGTTATGCTATAAAACATAGACCCAATCTCTGTAAACAGATATCCTGTAGAATGTTGTCCTAAAGGATCTCTACTGTCTCCGTGGAAGGTCACGTCAAGATGAACTTTGTGTCGACCAATCAATGAGTAGCTCTCGTCTAGACAAAAACACTAATAATTACATTTTGATTTCGTAATTTCTATTTCTAGACCAAGGTTTGCATGCTAATTTTACAGCGGTATTATTCACAGTCTGCGATTGGGCAGCTCATTTCAAATTGCGTGACATAGACAATGTAAACAACTTACATATCAAAACAATTTCGTCATGTATATTATGATGTGAAAAGGGCACCTGAAGGTGACCTTTGTTTGGAAAAGACCAGATCTAAATTAGCCAGAAGGCAAGCGGAAAATTACAGATCGGGGTTTAATCAGATTGAACATCAGGTTTAAAAATACTAACAAAATGTATGAATAACTGAACATGCATCAATGTGTGTTGGTTTGATTTTTACATTGTAATGCATACTATATGTATAACAAGCAAGTTTATTCAAATTTTAGCTTTTTATTACTTACCAATGGCACCTCCTTAAATCCCGAATTTAAAGTATTAAGTTTTTTGGTATTTAGGAAAATCTGTTTTGGGAAATATAAATTAGGTCATAACAAAAAAAATGCTTTATTCATGAGATTTTTTTCATTTACCTTTAATGTTGTTATCTAGTTGATGTTCAGTAGAGAAAATTCAAGCAGTAGTTCCTAAAACGTAAATCTTGAAAGACATCACCAACCAAATTGTTATTCAGATTTTAAATCTAAAAAGAAAAAGGAAAAGTTACAAGCTTGAACTTAAAAAGATTAAAGTATAATATATATTTAATTTAATACAGTGTATCTCCAAATTTAAACACCTACTGTATGTATGACATACAAACCTTGCTATATAGAGCCATTTTTACTTACTAATTGCACCAACTGAAATCACTTTAAAACATAAACCATGGCATTCTTTTTGAATCATTGTTAGAATTAAAAAAAAAACGTTTAACCAAGTCATAATGCTAGATACACTTAGAGACTTACATAAATTGAACAAACAATACCAATGTATTGATATTTAACCAAAACAACAATCGACATCATGATTAATAAACAAAGTATCTTAACAAATAGTGTGATTTTTTTGTTATTTAGGCCATGCCGTGTTGGCAATACAGATTAGATCATAACAAAAAAAGATTTTTTTTCATTTACCTAATATGTTTATATTTAATTCATAGTTGAAGTTCTTGTAGAGAAAATGCGAGCAGGAGCTCCTAAAAGTAGTAATTAAATCTCAAAAGACATCACCAACCAATTTTTTATTTGGATTTTAAATCTGAAAAGAAAATGATAAAAGTTATAAGCTTGAACTTAAAAAAGATTAATACAATATCTATTTAAAGTACATTTTATCTTTAAAATAATTTAAACAAGAAATATCTTTAAGAAAGACAAACAGCGTAGAATAAGGAGACAAGCATGACACGTTAGAGTGAATTAATGAAATATCTGCATAATGTGCATTTATTATTGCATTTCCCGTATACCATTGATACACCCCAAAATACATGTATATGGATCAATATCATAGTCAAACATCTTTTTGAGAGTGTGTATCATGTTTTTTCTCCATTATGGTCAATAACTTAATACATAAATTTAAATTTAAATTAAGTCAGAAATTCCTCAACTATCAACTCTGCATTATAATGCTTATAATCTAAGTTCAAAAATGATTGTCTTATAGAATTAACATTATATGATTTTTAATAATTAAGAACATTATTACAATAAAAAACAGGTTCAAAATATTGGATATTTAACAAAAATTACTAATTATATCAAAAGGAGATTGATAAAGACAAGTAATAACATTCTTGTGGTATGTTATAAATATGTACTATAGCCTGACACAAAACCAATTTATCAATTAAATATCCAATATTTGAATAGAATAATATTGGCGGTGCAAAAATGTATAAATCAAGTTCAATTGAACTTGATAAGAATTCAATAAAAGATGCAGTTTGACAAAACTATGAAATATGCAATGCATTTAAAGGGTAGTATTTACATATCTGAACAAAGGATTGTGACTTTTAACTTTATAATGACATAAAATATTTTAATTCACTTGGCAATAAAATGTATTCATGTTGAAATAATAACATAATCAACAGTCATGGGTGGACTGAAAACTGATTTTCTTAATATTTGGTCAGTTGTTTGAGCAATATTGAGCTACTATTTACCATTATAAAGAGAACATAGAATGTGTTATTTGATTTTTAAGTAAATAAAGACAATCAGTAGACATGCCCTTTAAGGTCACAACAAACGACGGCCATTTTGTTTACAACTTTATCAATTTTCAATGTACAATTTCAATGCATATATATCATGCAATGCTTGAATTTAAACATACAAATGAAAGATTAATAATTTATCATACATAATATTATGTTATATGAAAGCTGATGGAACATGGAATAAATGCATGCTGCCTTCTGAAAGTCTGATCAAAAAACAAGAAAATTTTCCTGACCTTGACATTTCATTGCATCTTAATTTTTGTGACAAAAAGGACAGACACCATTATAAATCAACTTATAAGTTAATTTGTGGGTACTTACCTAAATACATGTCCAGTTCTGTAGGTCTAACACGAAGGAAAATTTCTTTCTTTAACATTTACTAGAGAAACAAACTGATGTTCAAGTAAACAAGGTCATGACTAATGTTCAGGCAAGTGATGATGTCATCACAATGACATCATCAAAATCAAAGTGTGTATAAAGTTGGGGGCGGGGGGGGGGGTAGTTGAGCAATTACCCTCAAGAATGGTCATAAAATTGTTCTTGAGATTTATTTTTTTCTTTTAAACTATCTTAACATCTCACCCCCCAAACACAATTATCATGCTACACTCAAGCATACACTTAGATCTTTTTCCATTTCAAATTTATAGCATGGGAATTTAAACCAGTTGGTGCGAAAAAGCTCTAAGTGCAAATTTTTATTTTTTATTTTATGCCATGTGGAAAATTTAACATATATAATTATTAAAACACTCTATTTCTATAAATAATTTATTTTTGCTGCTTAAAAGTGAAAATAAATTATTTTGGTAACATAGAGCCACTTGTCTCTAGATTTTGGTGAATGCGAAAGAGCTCTAAGTGCTTCTTTGTACATAGAGCTTTTTCGCATTCACTAAATTTTCAGTTTTGCTCATAGATCTTTAGGACAAATTTCTAGATCACATTTTTCCAATAAGTATTGAGTTTTGATATTTTACCAACAAATGTATAATACATAAGTAAGTGCAAATATGCAAAAAAGTGACTTTGTAAAAAAATGTTAGTTAGAGCACTTTCGCTCTCACCCCTCGATGTACAATATCCTGTTATGTTTTGTATCCGGTTTGTCTAGTCCTCAGTTTTTTGGCCTGATGTTTTTTTTATTGGAACAAACAAAATGTGGAATACAAGGCCACTGTTTGTTGTTTACTTTGTTTATGATGATTTTACTGGTGGTGTTTGTGATTGCAATTGATATCATTCTAAGACATGGGCGTGGCAGAAAGTTACAGTAGTATAGCTCGGTGTTTAGCTTGTTGGAGGAGTTAGAATGCAGCCATCCAGGCTTTACTCATGGCTTTGGTAACTGTCATGGAAAGTTTGATATGTGAGTTGGCGAAAAATGTAAACAAAAGTAATTGATGTGTTGAATAATGGTGTTTAATCCAAATATAAAGGCATGGCAGAGAGTCTTTGTTGTAACGCATGCAACAATGAGTAATAATTTTTTCAAAGCTCCACATTTGATTTTAAAACAAGTAACATATACTTTTTTGTTTCTTTGAACAAGAAACTTCAATCTTGTGGCTGTACTGGTTTTGTATTTTGGAGATCAGGAAGTTGACTGGCTATGGAGAATGATAAATACAAGTTGTATGAGTTTGTTTGAAGTCCAGTTAAAAAGATGTATAAGGCATAAGCTGTACTTTAAAATGGTATAGTTCAAAAGTTCAACTTTGTTTAAATGACCTCTGCTTGTTTGTTAGTGTTCTGTGCTCCCAGTTATTTGTTATTTGTATGTTCTATCTTGTTCACTTAGGGAGGGTATTTTTATCAACAATGATATATATTGTTGTAACAGTATTTCAGAACTAGGTTACTGGGTAAAACAAATTGAAAATCCAAAACATAAAAATAAGGTTTTATTTATGTTGCATTTACATTTAATTTTGTGTGTACTCATGTCAACACTTGAAAAGAAGTTTTGCCCATTTATTTTTAGCTCTTACTTGGAGAATGAAATTTTTATGGACGTCTGAAAAAAATCCAATTAAACATATGGACTCACGAATATTGATTCCATAAAAATTAAATATGCTTTAAGAGTTATAAACATAATGTCATTGTGGTTGGGTTCAGTCCCCTTAACTGCCCACAGGGACAGACCTTGAATACTGATATTTTTTTTATTTTTTTTTTAACGTCGTATTCAACACATATTTAGGTTATATATACAATGGCCAGCTCTTCCTATTATAGGTTTCCTGGACACTTTTTCTATCACCAGTACTAACTTACCCTACCACGAGGCTGACAACTCATGTATTGGGTATGACCTACCGCAACCGGGTTGGAACCTGCGATCTCCGGATTCGAAGTCAGACATACTAACCAGTACGCCACGGCCGCGGTTTGAATACTGATCTAGCTTCATGTTTTCTTTTATATTGCTTAAATGTTAAATCAAAGTTGAATATTTAGTAATCCATAAATAACCATAAAATACATTCAATGCTATCATTCTGTTAATAATCTTAACATACTGATCTCAGAATATCATGATTTTTTATTATAAACTATTTTATTAGATAGTTAAAAATGTTTTACTTTAATATGCACTCAAACCTTGGTTCTCAGGCACATGTAAGGCTGTGTTCACAGTCACCTGTAAGGCTATATTTAGCATTTTTCTGACATAAGTAACCATGAAAATTACTTATTTCTCCAAACTTCAAAACTTTTATTTGTTGAACACTTTTATATAGCAGCCTTATGTCTTATATAAGCAGCCATATTTCATGATTGTACTGTCAGACTGATTACGGTTCAATAATTCACAGGTTTGTCTGTGCAGTGCATGTTGTGTACATTTTCCAGAATTTTATAGTAGTTATATAGTTACTATAGTACCTGTAGAAGACTAGGAGTTTTATGTTTTTATTTTACTACTCATAGAGTTAGACTCTAGCATCTTAGAAAACCTATTAGCCTTCTCTTAAAATTGTTTTTGGCAGATAGTATCATTTTGTATGGTCTAGCCCAGTGTTATAATTCAGGTAAATGTTTGGCCTAGTTTGAATGCCTCATATTTTCATAATAAACACTTGGACTGTTTTTTCTCTCCTTCCTCGTCTGAGAGTAGATTCTAGAATTATACATTTATAATTGGGTGAAAATAGTTGCAGTGCATAGTTTTGATGTATTTTAAATACTTCTCTGGAGGGTTTATACTTGAATACCTTCTGATTTTGTGATCAGTTTAATTGGTTACAACTTTACATGCACATGTATTTGTATTATAACCATTAGAAATTTTAACTAGAGGTATTGGGATAAATAGTTATGCATTACAAGTAGCCAATTAATTTTTAAGCATATTTTTGTGTGTTAGTCGACATGCTAATTAAATTTTTATTATTCACTTCTGATAGTATTTTGTTTGTTGTGTTTAACAGTATTATAAAAGAGTACCTCCTTTGTCTCTGCAGTTTTTAAAGTAGGTAGCCAGGTTGGACAACCAGCTATATATTATACTTGTTGGAATCAAATGTTAACTAGCAGTTACAAGTTGCCTGAACCCAAATATAGGTTGTCAGGGGTAATAGAACAGCCTTAAATGTCAAGCTCTGCTCTGTGAGTCTGTGTGCATGTTCTTAATGGGCAATGGTTGTTACTGTGTTTCATTCATTGTGACATGACTACTTTAATGAATGCTCTAACGTAGATTAGAAGGTCCTATCTCCTTTTCCTATCTTCCTTCTATTTATTTAGATCCTGGAGAAACAGGGAGCAATTTGAAAACATCAGCATCCCTAGTAACATTTTTTATATCTGAAATTAAATTTATGTCAAATTTAAGATATTTTGGGAAACTATTTCATTTTCATTTACACCACATTTTACTCTGACTGATCTAGGTTGGGAGATCCCCTTAACCTTTTAGATTTTTTTTATACTTGAAAAACATTAATTGAAGCAACACTATTGATTTTCAAATCCTCCAACATTTTCCCATATGCTGAAGTCTTCACCCCTAGAATATAAATTTTAGTGCCAGTGGCTCAGCACTGGTTTATAAAGATGTTGAATGCATAAATAGTTCAAACGTTAATAATGTACAAATGTATATTATGGATAAAAAAGCAAAAAATCAAAGATTGACATGAAACATGTGATTCAATTAAATGTTGGAATACCAGCAGGTGCAGACTTACTCTGAAGTTGCTTGATATTTTATATACCTGCTGTTTTACATAGAACTTCTAATGATTATACAGGTGCCAAATATAAACAGATCAATAATCAATGTCTGATAGTTCTTGGAATCATACTGATTGATTATTACTATTTTACCATTCCTTACAGTAAACACATACCCAGTGTCTGTGAGGGGAAGGCACAGAGGCGCAGTGAGGTCCGAGGATGACATTATCTTTATCCCCATGAAAATTTCAAGTTCTGAAAAAAAAAATGTTTATTACAATAATCGCCTTAAATTTTCTTATGGGTCCTGGAGATGAGCTGTGATTACACCTATCAGTTTCAAAGTGAAATCATGAACAAACTTGTGACCGAATATGGATTAAATTTGCATATCTTCCAGCTACAGCTCCGTATGGGTGTGTTGTTTTGTGCTATGTGTGTACCGTCATCTTAGTATGCAACGCTTCCTATGGCTGTCTGCACGTATGGGTCCGCAACAAGCTACAACTTTATGGGACGGAGGTATTAGTTACACTTCAAAATGCACTAAATCTGTCTTCATCTGTCTATCGTCTACAAGACATGCTATACAAGACATGATCTGTGTTTAAATATGATATAAGTTGTTTTCATGTTTCAATATATATAATATTGTAGAATTTTTTCATGTTTGTTTTATTTGTTATACTTTCATTATGATGTTATTATCTGCAGCTGTTATTACAGAGTAGATTATCATTTCTAAATGATAAATATTCCACTTAGTTCAGGAAAATTATGCTAATTTACGATGTATGGTAATTTTCTTGTATATTTTATACATTGGCATTATCCTTTCATTTTGTCTGGTAATGCTATTGAGCACAGAGCAGTAGATGCAGTTTTAGATCTCCTGAGCTTTTTATTAGGTTTTATCTTTGTTACTATGGTATTGACAGGCATGACAGGTGAAAGAATAGAAACTTAAATTTTAAATTATTAATTATTAAGGTACTTGGTAGTTAATTTACATTAAGATTTTTTGAATTTTTAACTGACACTTATTGAGATTTCTTTTTAAAAAAATCTTAACTTTTTTTAATTCTAATTCCTGTAGCTGGTCTGGATATATAAAATTTGTTGCTGTCTCATTTCCAATTTCTTCAGTTGCATCTGTTGGTCATTGCTGATGATGGATCTCTGCCATGGTTGTTCTGATGCCACATGGGACAGAAGAGACCCAATTCTTTAACTTATGATTTTCCATTTACTTCTCTTCTTATCTTACTATCAAAATAACTAAATATTGACATGTGACCAGTCATCACCTTGATTCACTTCCTCCAAGTCCCTGTCTAGCAGTCTTTTTTCCCCCCGCAAACAATTCCTCTGTGAAAATTGATTTAGAGCAAGGCTCAGCTAGCAAGCATAGTTGATAGTTTAAACTTAAGGCTATTGCTTGACAAAACTTAAGGCAATGACTGCATGTGACTGACATAAATGAATGTACCATAATTTTTCTTCTGAGGTAACTAGGTCTGTCAAATCAAATTGAAATAATTGTTCTCTGTATTACGCTAAAGCTGTACCAAAATAACACATTTCTTACTCTAAGTTTTTAAGGTACATTTGTACTTATACTAAATGCACTTCATCAAGGGAAATAACCTAGTGTTTATTATTTAGTAAATTAGACCATCCTTTTACCTTCAGCCTGACACGATTATTGGCTGTATATTCTAACAAACAAAGCATTTCGTCCTCAACAACACAATTGTTGATTATTAAACCAAATGTTTTTATATTTGTACTTTGTGGCATGGCTGTTATTTTCCTCGCTGCATCTTTATTTGCCAAGTTAACAGACTTACTATAATAAATGTAATATTAAGGTCTATGAACCCCCTATGCCTGAAAAATAAATATTTATAAATACCCTTTTGTTGTTTGTTGCATGTATCCTGACAACAACATTTGCATGGATTTATTTTCTAAACCTTTGCCAGTGCCATACATTGTATTTTGTTTAAAATGGTGACATTGACTTTTATACACCCTATATTTTATAAGCCCTATATTTTCATATTGAAGGGAGATAATAATTTTTTTAAATAGTTCTGTTAAATGAAATACCAATCACATCTCATTCTAAGATCTTTTCTTAACACAATGCATAAGTAACTCGTCAAATTTAGTTAAAATTTCATCAGTTTTAACATATATCACTTTTCTCCTTTTTCTTCTGTATGGCCGTTTTACTTGAAGTCCCTATGCAGTGATGAACAGCACCGTTTGTCTCAGGTTCTCTGCAGTGCCCCACAGTTTGGTTTCCAAGGGGATTTCTGTTGGCCAAAATGTTTGGCGGACTGCTTCTAGGTTAGGGCAGTTCTGCTGGGTGAAAAGGGCGTCTGTTCCTCAGCTCTACACTGACATGAAGCTGTTTCAACGAGACCAAGCCTTTTCATAATTATGTTTACACAAAAAAAGTTCTGTATTACTTTTCAAAAACAGTTTCAATCAATGCGCTGAGAAAGGTGTTGTGGACCTTAATAGTGTTCAGTAAATAATGTGAAAAGTTTTAATTTCACCTTAGAAGCTACTTGTATCATACTGTGGTAATTGAATGTTTTGAAAATAAACTAATTTCTGTTAAGTTCATTGATTGATTTGGCACATCTAACATGGTGATTAGAGATCTTGGAGAAGGAATTTCATGGCATAACGGACTTTGACGTGAATTTTATAATCAACTTACTTATTAACACATCACTGTCTATCTTTTAGCACTCTAAGTCGACATTTATTTGATATAGTAAGACATCTGTGTAATCAAATATTGTAGCTTCTTCATTTCAAACTGAGACAAGGAAATTCAATTTAAATATGATTCACATTCATTAAACCAGTTAATTCTTAGCCACAGCAGGGCTTGACATTGATTTTTTAAATTAGGTTGCGTGGTTTGATAATAAGCTATATATTTCACTTGCCCAAACCAAATTTTTAATAGCAGTTAAAGTAACAAGTAGCCATAACCCAAATATAGGTCGTCAGGGGCAATAGGATGACCTGTTGTTTTGAGCCCTGCACAGTGCATGTTACACCACTAGGTGCAGTGTCCATCATCATCATTGAAGGACTCGTTATTAGCTATGTCATTTAGAATTTTAGAAATCTTTTTTCTCTCATTCTTAATTTGCTAATTAATTTCAATGTTTATTGTTGCAACATCATTTGAGTTGACTCAAGATGAACAACTGGGGCATCTACCTTGATAATGTGCTTGACTACAAAAGGTTTAAGTGTTGGTATTCTTCATAGTTATCAAAAATTGTTCATCATAATGATCAAAGCTATCCATCAATGGCTAATGTATGCCTTTAACTTTAACAAATATCTGTAGAATACATACATACCAGTGTACTGAAGTTTGTTTATGTAATTTCTTTACAGTTAGGCATGTTTTCAAGAATTTGGAGAAGAGATTATTGAAATATGTATTTTAAAATACCTGTAGATCATTCTCAAGTGTTGTTTTTGAATTATTATGTTGTTTTTACTGTATGTTCTTTTACTTATTGTTTTAGAACAGTACCACTCAGAAAAGTGCTTGATCAAGAGAGGTAGCAGCAAATAAGGACAGTGTTCTTCACTTTTTTGCATAGAGATGCTGTTTTTTTTTTAAAGAGAAATTTGTCTTGTCTATAGACAGTGTGAAGAATTATAAATGGAGAAAAGGGGCAGAATGAGTGCCCCCCTCCTTGTGCTTTAGAAAATCCCTTGACCTTGACCCTTGTTATACTGTTCATATTGTATAATAATAATAACTTTATTTGTATGTGGCTTGATTTTAATTTTTGTAGTAGGGTGCCCCATTGAATTATTGTATATTTTACTTGCCCAAACCAAATGTTTTAAATTACTTGCATCAGGGGCAATAGGACTACCTTAAATGTTGAATGGTGGAACACCTCTAGCAGTATGTAAAGTTTATTAGGGACAAGAAAAAGATTAATTTATTTTATTGGTAGCTAATAATTTTCTTAGTAGTGTCTTATTGACACAGAGAAATTTAGTTTCCTTAAACTGGACTATTGCTTATTTTGCAGACAGATGTAGTAATGTTGTTGTAGTTTTAGAAGACATTAGTTGTGGTGTTATTATTTTTTCTTGTACAAACATAGACAGATTTTCATGTTAATGTTGTACACATATCTGTCTTCACCTGTCCTATACTCATACTGTATATCGGTGTATAAGTTATTACTGCTTCAAATCTTTCAACAATTTATACTATTAATATTATATGTTTGTAAAACAAAAACCATATAGTGTTGTCTAGTTGCCAATAAAGTAAATATAATCACCGTTGATTACTATAACAGACCCTCTGTAGAAGATTTTGTTGTCTATACCTGCTGTGGTGCTAGCTTACCAAGTACTTTATCTATGTCTTTAACATTTTCATATCTATTTTGAGAAAATGTTTTATATATGTTTCATGAGTACAACTCAGAAATAAATTTTTGTTTTGTTTTTCAAAGTGGGTGGGGTATGAGATAGTATACTGATATTATAATTATTGATATGTTGTTGTTGAGTTCCACTTCTATGCCATTCCTGCCCATGCAGGGCTTAAGCATCATGGACTAGTGATGTTAATGTTAATATAATGCTGTTTTTTTCAATGGGTTGTTTTCATACTTGATGAGTTGATTTTTATTTTGGTACTTGGACAGTTTTTATCTTAATGCATCAGAATTAATATGAAATATTTTCATTTTGTTTTAATTAAAAGATCATTTATAAAGAATCAATTAAACCTACTGGTAATTGAATTAAGTGGTCCTTCTCTTTTGTCTTTTCATTGATGTCTTTTAAAGCTGAAAACTAGATAAAGTCTGTCTTTCATGTTATCAACTAGCCCGACTATATAAAATTAGTAATTTTAGACCAAATCAGTTTTCACTAGTCTTTGGGCTAGTTGGTTAAGACAATGGCTGATGGTAAATGTTTGATATATTTTCAGGCTTCATTGAGACCAGATATGATGGGTAGTCATGAGCTAAAGTTACCTGAAGGTAACTATGGTGTACCAAATACTATGATGCATGGGTAAGACATTTTTGTCCTCTTTAAATTATAACAGTGACAATAATAATACTGTTACTGATGATGATGATAATGATAATGGTGGTGATGATAAAGATGACAGTGATTATGATGGTAAAAGTGATTTAAATGCTCACTGCAGTATTCCGTACTTGCATTTTAATAAAAATAGATATCTTTTTTATGTACAGAGGTTGAAGCACAAATGTTGAGTAGTTTAATCTGCAGGGTCAATTTATGCTTCACTGACGGTTGAATAAAATTTAACAATAATATTTTAAACATAGGCGTGGTCAAGCATTTGCAATTTTGAATTTTGTAATCATTATATATCCATTTCTGTGTTGATTTGAATAATGCCCTGGACTTATTATATTGTTTAGTTGAGCAAGAAACTGTAAAATCTAGATGCATACTAGAGAATGATGTATCTAAGTTGTAACAACTTGTTTCAAAATGAAGCTTAAATAGATACCAAATAGAAGATATACTATTTTATCATGCCATGATATTGATCTATGACAATAAATCTGATAGTATTATCTATCAACCACTAGGATATTGTATTGCTAAAAGTATCACTGGAAACATTTAATATATTATCTTCTGTCATAGATCTAACATTTTATCTTTACAGATTTCAAAATGCTAGAAGTGGAAACAGCGCTGTACATCCACTGGAATTCTCAGAGAAACATGTAAATTTATATATTTGTTATCATTGTCAAGATCAAGTTTTTGTTTTTAACTTCAAATTTTGTATCAGGAGCAGGCTTGGCCGACTAGTTATGATTTTGGACTGGTAATCATTGGATAGCCTGCTCTACATTTGTTCGAATCTCAATTAAAACCTACTCTCTTGTTTCCTTGAGCAAGAAACTTTATGCTATAAACCAGGAGGCAGATTCAAAAGGGATTAATCTAAGTTGTAAAAACATGTTTTACAATTGAGCTGAAGTAAATTGTTCTAAAGTAAACAAATTGTGTATTCCAGGCTCTTATGACCCTATTGTTTAGTAATGTGTATTCCAGGCTCTTAGGACCCTATTGTTTAATAATGTGTATTCCAGGCTCTTAGGACCCTATTGTTTAGTAATGTGTATTCCAGGCTTTTAGGACCCTATTGTTTAGTAATGTGTATTCCAGGCTCTTAGGACCCTATTGTTTAGTAATGTGTATTCCAGGCTCTTAGGACCCTATTGTTTAGTAATGTGTATTTCAGGCTCTTAGGATCCTATTGTTTAGTAATGATCAGGTGAACTGTACAGTTTTTACTTCTAAATCAACAATTAATGTGGAACATCAATGTTTAGTTAAACAAAATTAATCTGCAAATAATTGTTATCCATAGAATGTAGAATAATATCAGTAAAAGTTTTAGGTGAATGGCGGCAGAAGTTATATCATGATCAAGCTCCATGAAAGTATACCCTGCCTGGGAATCAAACCTATGAACCCTCAATCAGCACACTTGTGTGCTAGGGACTGAGCTAGCCAGGTAGCTTTTAATATTTTTATAAATATAATGATACATATTTCAGTGGCATGAAAATAAGATGAAAATGGACATGGCCATGTTAAGAAACATGCAAGGTTTACATGCACCATTGAAATTACAAATGGAACACAATGTCTGTAAAAAGGTTGGTATATTAGTGTATAAATTTAAGTCTTTAGTCATAATAGTAGTCTGTAATTTTTTATAAGTAGCTGCTGATGTACTGGTGATTGATTACCTATAGATCTAACTTTGTGATCAATGCTTCATTGTGAGTCATATTGGACCCAGAGTTTCTGTAGATCTGTTAGTTAATTATACCCCCGCTTCGAAGAAGAGGGGGGTATACTGTTTTACCCTTGTCCGTCCGTGTGTCCGTCCGTCCGTTACAAAATTTCCGTCGCAGTTTTCTCAGCAACTTTATCATGCAGCAGCCTAATACTTTGCATATTGCTTCATCCCATAGTCCCATGTGGTGTAAAGCGATTTCATGCTCCTTGCTCATCTACTTCCTGTTTGTCGCATATTTTAGATTTTGGCGGGGGTATCACTAGTGAGCATTAGCTCACAGATTTACTTGTTATCATTGCTTATTCCTTCAAGAAAGGTCAGATAAAAGTGTCTGATTAAAGGGTTTGTGGTAATTAATGGCTGCTATCGCATTATTATCTTTAAATAGATTTTGCTGCAACATTTTGTATGTATGCTGTTTAACTGGCTAGCCAACTTGAGTTGCTGATGTTGATTGAAATTACATGTATTGCTGATATTAATACTGTCAACCATCATCTTTATTCAAACTCATTATCAACATTGGCATTATAATTATAGTAATAATTTTTATATATTTAAAAGTAGGTTCTCAGTACATTTTAATTTCAAAACTTTTTGCTAACATGCCTGTGATTATTATCATAATCACCATTTTCACAATTTTTAAATTAATCATTATCATCATGATGCTCAATATCATCATCCTTAACATAATGAGCATTGTAACTATTATCACCATTTTCATCATCATCATCACACCTACCATTTTCAATTATTATCATGATTATAATGAATTGTCTTATATTACAGATGAGAAGATTACCAGGTTTAGCTAGTTCTAATATATTAGAG
This sequence comes from Mactra quadrangularis, assembly GCA_025267735.1. NCBI lineage: Eukaryota > Metazoa > Mollusca > Bivalvia > Venerida > Mactridae > Mactra > Mactra quadrangularis. The sequence continues at coordinate 33,472,790 of CM046308.1, read as the reverse complement.
AACAGTCTTTCTGGTAGAGATGAACTCTTAGACTTTGAAGATATATTTAATGGTATTACATTTATTATTTATATAAAAGTGTCAACTTGTCGTAGATCTTGTCACGTTCATTTCTATTCTGTTCTGATATTGTCATAAATTTTGATTGAGTAATGAAATTACAATTGTTCATTGCACTCTCCTACTCAGAGTCAAAATCATAGCTGATTTCATATTCTTGGGTAATTACTGTTGAATACAGGTTTTGCCTCGGTAAATGTGTCAAAATGCAGTATTTTTTGTAATTATTATAATATGTTTTCATTTCGAGGGTTGCCCGCAAGACTGTTGTAACTCGCTCTTAAACCCAATGCACTTACTACAGTCTTGCGAGCAACCCTTGATTTCATTTGCCGCCACTTTAGTATTTCCATATAAATACATCCGAAGAAGTACTCAATTTCCTCTTCTAATTGTAATAAATATAGGTCACTTATAGGTCACGAGGTAGACCTAATTGTTATGCTATCTCAAATTAATATTGTTTGAAAATTGATTCTTCTATATAAACTCAATGAGTTTGACTTTTTTCATGAATTAACACTATTCTAGAAACTGTAAGTGGTTTTATATGAACCCATTAATATATCTAGTATAATTGTTGAGCATTTTGTAATTAATTAATGCTACTAAAATACATTTGTTGAGTGTTTTGTGGTTACACTATGTTTTAATGACTGGCATTGTGGGGAAACAATATCCTGTCTGTTAACCTCATTCAATGTGGGAATGTTATACTTCACCAATATTCTACAGAGTGTCTGCTAACTCTCTCCAGTACTATTGTTACAAAGTCACTTGGATTTGGTTTTTAGTCTTGTGACTAAATGAAATTAACTTGTATATTACAGTAAAGTTCCACTTTTGTGACCATTATAAATGGTCTTAATAGAGGAACAGTCCTAATATAAAAACCTTTTTTTCTAAAATTAAACATGTTGGATTTGAAAAATGAAGGACTTTGGTCAGTTATTTACCCATGTATTCTGTTCAAATAGATAGGTCCTATTAGTTTGATTACTCGGATTTTACCCTTACTTTACAATGTCAATTTGCCAAAATTAATCTTAAATAACTTTTTTTGTAAATCATTTAATTTGTTTAAAATTCAAGCTAAGTATTTTTAGGGTAAAGAACTTTCTAAATTTCATCACTTCTGTTAATATCTTAATTAACAAGAAAGATATTAGGTGAAATATTTTGTTATCCTTACATAGAAATTTAATGATAAAATCCGAGGATTCAAACTGTAAGGACCTACTTACCAATTGGATTGCTTCAGATTTTATCAGGGAAAGATAACTGACGAAAGTCCCTAATTGTCAAAAATCATATGATTTTTCTCAACATCTTTTCATGTTACTTTGGTTTAAATTATAAATATAACCGTTACAAGATGAATAAAGCAAAACTAAAAGCATTTTAAAATAATTGGCTATTAAATGTTTGATTGAAGCTATTTAGTTGGACTACTTAGTAGACACTTAATGTCTGTTATTTTGTCTCAGGTCAATGTGTACAAGCTATACATTCTTATATGACCTAAACTGTATTTAAATATTGTATACTTTCAGTTCCTGATGAAAGAGAAACATTCATGAATGCACATATACAGATGGAAAAAGATCTTAAAATACTGTGATTATTTAAAGACATCAATTATTCATTCATTTATATAAACATGTTCATATCTCTTAGTGCTACCCTACTGACTGGTGTATCAAAAGCCTAAAGGAATAATTTATACTATGTCAGTCTATTGTTTTGGCCCCATTGATATTGTTAAATTTTATTCAACTGTCATTGGTACATACATAAACCTCTCTGATTTAAATACTCTCTACAGTACTTCAGTACTCACGATTGATATAAATCAGCAGGGTTAATGTATATGCCACAGACAGTTGGATAGAATTTAACAATACTTCTATATTCTATGTACAAGTTCAGACCAATATTGTCCATTGTCCAATGTTGCATTTTTTGGTGCATTGTAGAGTTTTTATCATTTTAACTAGGGTTCTAATGATGACGATTGGCATAGGAGGCTGTCACTAATGACTTTTTCATTTATTTTTCTTGATGATTCATGATTATTTCACTATATGATTGTAGAATTTACTTGATTCATTCTCTGTTGATTGAATTAATAAAATTATCATATCAACCATCAAGTATTTATTTTCATTTAATTTACCCATAGTTCCCATAGGTAAAATCATGCCTCTGGATTGAATCAGTCCCTGAACTTCTATTTCCACAAGCAGCACTCCACCACTTGGCAATATCAACTAGCTTAAGAGCAAGAAAGAACATATATTGTGTTGTATTATATCTCTGCTACATGAATTAAATATTTTACATGTGAACCATGCCTGCAGAATAATGTTGTCAATGTTGCATTATGCCACAACCATGTTACTTTGCTGAGCTGCTAAAATGTAAATGGCCATCAACAAAATCTTACATTGTTTAAAGCTTTGAATTACCAGTTTGTGGATACAAATAAAACAAACAAGGTCTGGCAATTATCTTGAGCAAGAAACTGATCCAATTTGATTTCCTTTAGCAAGTACTTTGTACCCTATAGGGTTTCTACAGCTAGAGTGCTAGAGACATTAATTCAATTGTTTTCCTTTCTGCAAGAAACTTACATGTACAATTGGGTTACTTTAAACAAAATGGTAAGTCCAGGGTTCAAAGTAGTTGGCTTAGCAGTGAATAATTATATATATTGAGCAAAATCTAAATTCACCATAAACTGAACAGATTAATGTTACTATATATTTGTAATATCAATGCTTATTAGTAACTACATATACATCATATAGTACATGTACAATGCATGTACTTGGTGCAATTGTCTAAACTGCTTTCAATTACTTCATGCAGTATTCTTACTAGCCTCAACAAATTGAAGAAAGAGTCCATCATGTTGGAAGAGATGAGCTTGAAGTAGTCCAGGTTGAATTATAGTGGTAGCATTCTCAATTTAAGCATCAGGCAATCTTGGTTGAAATTGTTGCATTCATTTTCTCAAATGAAAAATGCAGTAATGACAATTTTTCTCCTAAGAAGGTACATGCTGTTAAAAGAAGTGAGTAGAAAAAGCTGACCAGGTTAGTTAGCCAATCAACAATTACACAGAACATATTAACAGGGTAAACTACACACAAAATCAAAAAAGTGAAATTCTAATTTTTTTTAATGCAGTTGAAAGTCTGCTTACATATATATTGAGACTAATTAACAATTTTGTAGTTAATTCCTGATCATTGAAATCACCTTCAAGCAGGTGACCCCTCACAGTTGCCATTTAAAACCTAGGTGGAGTAAAACAACTAGGTAAATTTCCTGCTTATGGAAATTGGCAGTGTCCTTAGTAAGATTTAACTGATTCCTAAGTGCATGTCCGACCACTAGACCATTGTTCTTACATGCCATGCTAGCAAGATAAAGATACTGAGAACAAAAATGATGTTTTAAACTCGGCATTTTACATTTTGTACAATACAGATCTAGAGCGAAGGAAGGGGGGGGGGGGGTTGTTGCATTAAATAACCTGATACTGAATTATAAACCATATGATAGTAATATAATTCCTATGTTTTAATAGCATTTTGATATGTTTCAATTTTGATAAGTTTACTTATTATTTAAGTGGTATACTCCAATGCCAAGATTATGATTTCATAATAAATCAAGTACCTGGAGATATTTTACTATGTATAATAATTTACCTGTTGTATATTACAACATTTCATAAATCATCATTATTGTCGAACTCATTTATCATGTTGCTGTTGTAAAGAAAATGAAATAATATACATGTATTTTTACTGTAATTAGCAGCTTATTGCAGACACTAGGGTAGATCTTGTATTTTTTTTCATGGTGGTGTTGTGAGGGAACTTCAATTGGTTTGCAAATCTAGAAATAATAATCGAGTTGTTTAGATCTTTTATTTGAAAATATATCTTGACTGGCCCCTTGCTGGACTTAATACCGGTATGCTGATGATTGAGATCTTTCTGGAGTGGACTCATCTCATGATACCAAATTTTAACATTGAAATTCTGAAAAAAGCATGACTAAACAAGTGCTCATTTTAATGAGTTAAGGGCTAAATGAGTTTCTGGTTTTAGTTAATTATACCCCCGCTTCGAAGAAGAGGGGGGTATACTGTTTTACCCTTGTCCGTGCGTCTTTCCGTGCGTTACAAAATTTCCGTCGCAGTTTTCTCAGCAACTATAACATGCAGCAGCCTAATACTTTGCATATTGCTTCATCCCATAGTCCCATGTGGTGTAAAGCGATTTCATGCTCCTTGCTCATCTACTTCCTGTTTGTCGCATATTTTTAGATTTTTGCGGGGGTATCACTAGTGAGCATTAGCTCACAGATTTACTTGTTTTGATTGTAATCACCACTAACATACATAGCCATAGACAAAGAATATACAAGGTTATAGTTTTCTCATATTTTTTTATTAAATGTTAAAATAATTTACAAGTATGAAATAAGTCTATCATATGATATATTAAATGATTACTTAATCAAATTTACACAATACATTAAAATCATTTATTGCACTAATGAATGACAAAATAACAATAAAAATATGAAAAACATATAATTTGCATGGAAAACAAGTTTTTAATATTTTATAATGCATAATGAATAGCTAGTATTTTGCACCCTCTGGTACCCTCTATTTGATATCACATACTAATTACTTTTGGTGTAGGATGGGCACCAGAGGACATATTACTAAGCAGCAATTTAGTTAGTAAACATCTTATTGGATCGTTTGTTTACTAGGTCATGTATACAGTATGTTTGTACTTCAAAAATAAGCATTTCCCATCATTCATGAGGTAACTCATTCATTGATCTACAAATTGTAGCTAAACACAAAATCAAACCACTCAATGAATATGATTTAAAATTGGTTGCCTGGTTTATCGGCACACAAACACATAATGTATACATTTATCCTCTGATTTAAATGCTCACTACAGAACTTCTGTACACATGATTGATAAAACATAGATACTTAAACAAAAACTCAGAAGGCACTTTGCTTCCTAATAAAGAACAAAAAACTTCATAACAAGGTTTCTCCACAGGAATCTCCTAACATGGAAATTCTCCCTCCTATATTTGTAGCCTTAATATTAGTTACAGACATTTTAATAAATGAATATATCTCAGGAAGAAACTTTCATTTTGGTTTGCAAAAATTAATATAGTTATCTGTTATTCTACATGAGACATAAAACAAAAATCTAAAAAAGCCAATAAATATACAAAGTCATCACAAGTTATTACATGTAAAACAATCTAAATATATACAGATATACAATGTACTTATAACTCAATGAATATAAACTAAGAACGATGGCAGTATATTATCAAATGTCTTATCAAAATTTTTACAATACATGTATATGCAAGATGTTTGATAATATTTGCCCTATGTCTCCATATTTTATATCTAAGCCATGCCTACAAAACAAATACAAAACAAAGACAAATTTTAAAAACAAAATGCTACAACTTGATGGATTTCACAATGATAATTATAAATGAAGAGAACATGAGTAATAACAAATGCAATGTTCATTGTTTTCTGTCTGTTGATATACAACACAAATGGACCCACAGTAAAAATGAAACTGAAATCAATTAGTATCTGAATACAAAATAACTGATTAAATTGTGTTGTCATGATCAATTCAGTCATAGAACTGAAATGCCTGCACCGAGTTAAAGTCAATGAATAATAGTGTAAAAAATATGCAGCCAATCTGGGACTTACATTAATGACCATACACAACAGCATAATTCATTGAATACATTATAGAACAAGTTAGTGACAAGTACTAAACACAGTTACTTCAAGAAGACTACAAGGTAAATAACTTATGTTATTAAATAAATGATTTGATATAGTTCTCGTTATTTTTCCAAGGGCAGTCATTTTGGCCTGAGGCCCAAAGCCAAGGGCAAATATGACTGTCCCAAGGAAAAAATCACTCAATTTTATTGAATAATTACTTGCAGACCACTTTTTGATACTGGCCCTGTTCAATCAACCAATCAAAGCATAGAAATTTGTTATTGAACAAGGACCATTAAGTGTTACTTTCCCTATAACAGATGTCGGTTGTTTTCAATTTTAATCAACAGGTTTTGCAATATTGTGCAGTGAATTTGGCACTTTACAGGGCAAATAACACATAGTTATTTAATAATGTCTAGTATCATTCTTTCATATATTGTACATATCATTCACTGACAGGCAACACATGTCCAATGTTGACAAAATAAAGTCTCATTGACAAGGCAAGGTGTATCACAAATTAACCATCTAGATGTACCACACATTGACAGGTTGTATATACTATACAGTGCATAAAGTTTGATCCAGATCTGACCTTTCACATTTGCATCTAACAATTTTTTAGGCATATCCCAATAAAAATCAGTACTACGTCTTTTCTACACTTCGGCAAGTAATGTATTTAAAATGAGCAATCGATTTACAGAGATTGCAAATAGAAGTATGTTTATGTGTTAAATTTTCACATATAATCTTCTCTGCTACAGTGAAATAGAGCATTAATACTACAGGTTGTCCATGTAAACATTGCATATATAAACATTGCCAGTTTCATTACACACTAATATTTAGGGGCGATTTATTTTTACAAATTTATAGTTTAGTCAGTTTACACTTATTTTATAAACACATCATTATATAAAATCTATAGTGTGCATATACACTTTTTAAAATAAATGTTAAATATCAAAGTGGTATGTTTATATGATTTAAATGCTGTACATGCATTAGCTTATTCACCTATTTAGTGAGCAAGTCCATTGTTTAAAGTACAATAACATGCATGACCTAGAATACGACCTGTACATTTGTATTCAATGTAATAAATATCATTGCATAAAGATCAGGTCAAGGTCAAACTTTTACCCACTATACATAGAAAGGTTACAGATTTCAAACATTGACAGGGGAGGATACTCTTGGAGGAGATGAGAGTAAATGTCCTCTTGTATTTTTCATTTCTAATTCTTTCTGTAGTTCTTCTACTTTTTGTTGTAACTGAGCACGTAATACTAACAATTCTCTGTTACGTAAATGTATGGCTTCCTGAAATACATATAACAATATTATATTAGACCTCTGTTTCTTTCTCAAAAATGGAGAGTTCCTCTATACTACAGCTACAAATGAGATTAGCTATACATAGCTGACACTGTTATGATATACTAGTAATTAAACTAAGCCAAGTGAAGAAGTTTTTTTCCTTTAATTTGACAGTCAAGTTTATAATGTATATGTACAGACTGAAATTTAAGATTATTCTATTATATGCCAACATGAAAATGTATAACCCACTGAAAAAGGTGAACTGATAGTTGAATTACCAGCAAACCAGCTCTAAAATATAAGATTACAACAATTTGCATAATGGCCATCATTTAAGTATTTGTTTGCAGTTTCCAGACTATTAATTTTTAGAGTGGGTAGGTATGAAATTTTTCTTGGATATTTTTTCTCAAGCATTAAGAAAAAATTTGAAGACATAATAGAAAGTATTCTAGCACATAACATTTAATGAACATTATACTCCATGGCTTAAGTGAATTTTTCTAGACAAAGCAAAAATGTTTTTCATAATTGTTGATAAATAAATGTCGCAGCAATATAGTGGAAATGCAAACATACACTTTGAATCAAGTGTAAAGAATGGCCTAACTAAATATTTTACCTGTGGTCTCATTCTAGGGTTCCATCTACAATAGTAACCAGTCCAGATTTCAATCCTACGTAATGTTGCCACCGGAAACAAGACATGTTTATGTAGATATTCAGCATATAATGGATTCATAAATTCATCTATTTGACAATTTATAAATGACCACAGTGAAACTGTATTCTCTTTTACTTTCTGAAAGTTTAGAAAAAAGTCACTTTTTATCATAATCATTTAATGTAGAATGCATCCAATGTAGAGCTACTTGAGTGATATTGTTCAGTTTGTGTTTCATTTGAAGACTATTGCCTGAGCATATTGCTAGCTAGCCCTTCTATCCCTGGTACCCTTGATTTGATATTGCTTACTTATCCTTTTGGTGTAAAAAAGGTACCAGGGGACAAAGCACTAGGTAGCAATTTCCTAACTAAACAGGCTCCAGGACTCCACATTTGCAATGTCAGACTTTTCTGTAGCCCATTTGCTCCAAGAGAGGGAATAGTGAAAATTGATTCAGACTTTTTGATAATTTGACCCATTAGTATAAAATATAATATAACAGGCTAGTACACTTAATACTTTAAGCCCAAGACTGGAATGTTTAAAAATTCGGTCTTGTGCCAAACCTGCCAAACTTCAATGCTGAGTATGGCAATGTCCCATTAAATTACACAACTGAAGTGAATTGCATAATGAAAGATAAAATCTTTAAATCAACTACACTTAGTATATAACAGTACTGTACAATCTCATATATCCTAAAGACTTCTGTCATAAGATCTCCTGACATTGCACAGGGGTCACATTCAGATGACCTTTGAGTTGACCAATCAATGCATAGCTTGCATCAAGAGGAAACATTATTAATAGCATCAAAAGTATTCAAGTGGAGAACTTAGACCAGGGGCGCTTTTCACAAAAATTCTTCTGAAAAAAAGTTATCGGAAGTCAAATTTGTAATTTTGCAGTTCAAAGTCAAAAATGTAATAAACATAATTATGATATGATATTCCAAAGGTATACAATATTCTACATATTTCAAGAATATTTGGAATTGATTGGCCAAAAAGTGACCACATAATGAATGTTTTCTGTATTTGACTTATGATGATTTTTATCGTAAGATTTTTTGTGAAACGCACCACAGGTTTTTATCAGACTGGATACTGTATCTCCTATATACTCCTTTACATAATTCTTTCAAATACACAAGTATATCTTACAATTTGACTTTACATGACATACAATATCTTTATATTGATGCTATTTATTACATGTATGTCATAGAAGAAATTATTTTATACAAATATTAATATTATTAAATATACTTACAAATTCTTTCAATCTCTGTTGTTCAGTGTTAAATAAAAATGTACCAAACAAACAACTATATAGATGGTCCAATATTGTTATCAGAAAATGTTCATTGAATTCAAATGCATTTGGAAACTGAAATAAAAACAATGATAACAGTGATGGTAACAACTTCTTTAACATAAATTTGCTGCTGGTTATGTAAGAAAGGTTGCACAATAAATGTATTTGCATTAGGTTGATATCGGGACAAACATACTTTGATTGTAGAAATTTATTATGATATAAGTAGAAGTTTGCATGGTATTTGCTCAGTGATGAAAGTGCAACTAATGTATGTTTAGTACATGATTCTGTTAAAAAACAATTTTTATGAATTGACAGTATTTTAACAACCTGGTTGAAACATCATGGAAAATTTAGGACATATTTTTGAGCAATTATCTAATTATTACCTGTTTAGTAATTTGCCATACACAATCAATAAATTGTAAGAATACAGGAGATCTATCAGCATCTGAATGTTTATCTTCACCATGACCAACTCTCTGTAACATACATGACATATCATACATAACAGAATACCAACATTATCTTATGGATCAAAGGGAGATAATTGCCCTACCTGAAGTTTACCCTGAACACAGAGTCTATGTAAACAATAGTAAACTTATAACATACAATCAGTGATGGTGAAACTGGACAGTTTATTACAGGAAAGTAGGTCCCGTGAAGACCGAACAAATTGTTTTCCTGGACAGTCAGTTCTGTAAACCTGCAGCTCTAGACATCTCTTTTTTTAAAGGATTTGTCCATCAATCCTCCATAATTTGCAAGAACACAATTAAAAACCACTAAATACTACAATTTTTTTAACACAAAGAATGAAGTGGTGCATACATTAACCCTTCTGGTTTAAATACTCAATTATCTATGAGTACAGAAATACTGAGTATTCAAATCAGCAGGGCTAATGCATGCACCACTTACATTTTCAATGAGATGTATCACTAGACAGCTACAACACAATATTTGTCTTACCTGAGCAAATTTATGTCCAAAAGCCAGCCATTCTTTCTCTAATAAAACTTGGAAACCTTTTATAGTTCTATAATAAGGATCTAACATGATCATAGCTAATGATGTTAACTGTGCTGTCCTATCCCAACCATCACTACAATGTACTAACACTGAGGTTTTATTGTTTTCTACTTTATCTGCCACCTTTACAGCACCAGCCAATATTTGCTGAAAATATAACAAAATGTTAAAAATGGTTTGAAATCGAAAATACTTCACAACATTACCAGGAGATAGTTGTTTGTTGTAGCAAATAAATGTTAGGTAAAGTTTTAAAAAAGTATTGTAAAACTTTATTTGACAGTCAGTGGCACATACATTACACTCTGATTTAAATACTCACTGCAGTACTTCTGTAGCCTGTTCAATTACCCTAAATGTTCCGTAACGATACATTCAGAACTCCTCGGCCATTGGCTGTGAATAATCTCGGACATAATTAGACGCTATTTTGAAACTACCGGTGATGAAGTAAACAAATATACGATTGTTTAGACAATGAGTGATGTTTCGTTTTTAGTCCATAAATTTTATAACATCACTCATTGCCTTAACGATCGTATATTTGTTAATTAGATTAGATTATTTGCAGCGAATGGTTGAGGAATTCCGAATGTATTGTTACGGAACATTTTTGAACGTTTAAGGTAATTGAACAGGCTACTGTTCTCATGATCAATATAAATAGATACTCATATTTATGAACAAGGATTATCGAAAAAACAAGGCGTATTGAAATTAGCATAGTGAATCTATGCGTCACCGACAGTTGAATAAAATTTAGCGATACATGTATATTACTGAAATTCACCAAAGGAAAGACTTTTGAGACATTCTCCACGACCAAGGCAAGAGTTCATGATGTGAAAATATACACAAGTGGCAATTATGGGATAAATATCATGTAGATGAAAATCAAGTCTCATACATTTTTTTGCACTAGTGTATTTATTATATGTAAACATTATTAAAGCATGTCACCCTATGGCTTTAAAAAGATATCATCTGACCAATAAAAACAATGGTAAAATATTGAGTGGCCACAAAGTACAGTCCAACTTGTGCTAATGGCCACCTCCGAATAGCGGGCACCTGCGGACAGCCGCCATTCCGATTTCCCCCCGGCTGAAAACGCTCTTAAAAAGGCGGTGAATAACAGACACCTATCGACTGCGACCAGCGGCCAGTCAAAACCATCCCCGCGGCCACTTTAGAACTGTGAACAACGGCCAGACGACTGTTTGACGTCAGTCTTTCGTATAAAGGCAATTTCGAAAGCAGGCCGCCATTTTTGTTAAAGTTAAGCTAAAAACCCGTAATCCGATTTTTTCCGTACTTTTCGTAAACAAACCATCTCGAGTACAATTTTATTAGTTATTATATAGCTGTAGACAATTTTCTCATCACCTTATAATAAATATAATAATGTATCCTTTTATTGTTAACTTTATTTGTAAATCGGGAGTAAATTACGTCATGTGATGACACTTTGTTAATTAGTTTTGAATGTTAGGAGACTCCACTAGGTTTGTTTTTCACTATTTCGGCAGTTAGATAAATGTTTGTGACACGCTGTTAATCCCTAAATTCGTTCAACTGTGACCGCTGTATACAGGTAAATTGACAACTAGGATAAGATATAAATGCTATACAATAGGTCAGAGTAATGAGAATTTGTAGAGTGCATTTGTTAATGTTGAGGGCATAGCATGAAATGTAGCTGCAACCAAAAATCACTAATTTCTTTGTTTTAGTCATTCTTTGCTCAAAGTTTTGTTTTATTCATTTATAGTCACAATTTCAATAATGATAATGTGAATAACGAATTAAGGTTGAAAATAAACTCATTTTTGATTATTAATTCATGTTAATTATGAACTCTGTCTCTCAAGTCTGACCAAATATGGCCCGTTCGTTCCTCCCTCCGAACAAAGGCCACCTGTGAACAAAGGCCACTTTTCACTTTTCCCTTGGCCGGCGGTTGTTCACAGGTTGAACTGTATAAGCATTGAGTTCCGATGTGTGGACATAACTCCAACCAAATACAACTTATTAGTGATATTAGTAATAGTTAGTAGCCACCAAGAATAAGCTATTAAATGTAGTTCACACATGTGGACATAACTTCTACTCAGTACAACTTATTTATATTAAACAAAACAAACCTTGATATGATCTAACCAATGTGTAGATTCTATATTACTGAGCCATTTAGCATCATCAATAGTAGGAAATACAACATCTTTTAATTTTCTTAAACTGTAAACAATGTGAATATAGTACAGTAATTATATTATTCATTATAATTTATACATTGTGTAGTTTAATGTGTTAACACTAATTTTTGTCACTTTTCACTAATAGCACTGACCTATCCAATGTAATTACAGTCAATTGATTCAGTAATTATTTAGTTTTGGATTTCTAATATAAACTTGACATTGTCTAAACTGTTGATTGAACCACGATGACAGCCTTAAATCAGTACCAAAACATTTTCTGTAAAGTTTCTGTTTGGTGTTTAATTGCTCAACGCGATCCATTTGCTCTATGTGGATGTATTATGTGCAGAATCCAACTAGAACTTAACTTCAATCTTAAAAAAATAAGATTCAAGAGAGACATTTCATCGGAAAAATCTTCTTCCTCTGCTTGATCTTCTATAAGCTTCAAGTCAGAGTTGTGTCAATTTTTTTTAACCGGGCTTAAAACTGTCTCGGACCTTGAAGACAAAAGACGTAATATGAAAAGTCTAAATACATGTAGTACATTACATAACTAACCTTTCTCTCATGACATGTATGTTATGTATATCTAGAAATACAACCTCAGCACCTTGGTAAGCATCTTCACTTTCAAACCCTCCACCTCTAGCCTGGAAATAGAAAATCATAAACAATATTCATCATCATTATCATTATCATCATCATCATCACCACCACCACCACCATCATCATCATCATCATCATCATCAACCTGTTTAGTTCAGTACAGGCCGTTGATTATTCTTTTGGCAAGGTCGAGGCCTGTCTGTCTATCCTTGATTAAATATTATTGCTACCAATTTTAACCATTATATAAAACTCTGCATGGGTTGCCGAAATTCCAAATTAGAGCAATGACAATGACAAATATTTATTTGTTTAAAGGCCTTCGACCCATACAAATGACATAATTCATGGTATATACATGCAATTTTCACAGCAACTAATTAGTTTATCTGCTAAAATATGGCCTGATGTTACACGCAACTTTCTTGAAGACAGTTGGAAATAAGGAAAAAATTGTTAAACACAGTCTACCAAATTAGAACATGAAAGTGGTTTGTCACACCAAACTAGGTTGTAATCTTGTTTGTAGATTTTTGGTCGCCCCATGAACATTTTTGGTTGAGCAATTTATTAAGTGGTTGTCCCAGACAATAGGACATCCACTCATTCCAAAGACTGTGTATACAGAGCTTGAATTTTAGCTCGCATACTTGCAAAATGTGAGTGGATTTTGAAAATAGCGAGTAACTTTAATTTTAACTCGCAATTTTTTGCGAGTTGAAATCGTCGAAAAATATTTATGTCCAAACTAATGAGGCTCGAATAAGCATTGAAAAGGCCAAATAGATCGATAGTAACTTTTTATTTAAAGATTCACAGTAAAACATGTTTGATATACTTCTGCATATAGTTTAATATAGCACTATGTTGTTTTTACATTGTATATATGAAAAGTTACTATATATGCTATTAGGAGAAAAAATGCGAGTTGTTTTTTCATTTTGCAGTTTGAAATAAAATCAAGTCGCAGAAATTTGCATTTCCAATTTTTTGTTAAATTCAAGCCCTGGTGTACATATCTGCAGGTCAAACATATATCATGTAACCTGATAAATGTGTATTACCTTATTAGCTACAGCATTCATACTTGGTCTAGCATCCATGATAAATAACTTGTTAGAATGTGCATTAGCATCCATTATCATTTGTACGTAGGCTTCATCATCCTTATTTCTTTTACCAGCAACACCTATCATAGGTTGACTAGATCTTGTAATGGTGGCTTGACTTTTTGGATGTATCCATGATAAAACCTACAATACAGTAATAATTTTCACTGCATGTTCTTTGATGAATTGGTGAGATAAAAAGTAAATCATGTAACAGATTTTTCATTACATGAAAAAACATTTGAAGGATGATAATAAATTTCAGAAAATTCTGTCCTAAGAATATTTTCTGGCAGTCAAACTCAGTAATAATATGCTAAGGCACAAGGCAAGTTCTACCCTCTCAGAATAAATATATTGTCAAATAATATATCATCTGAAACAGCTTTATACATGTAAGTTATAATTCTTTTTTTGGTCAATACCAGGGCTTGACATTAATTTTCAAGGTAAGGTGCCCAGTTGGACAATCAGTCATATATTTCCAAATCTTTAAATAGCAGTAACAAGTTGCCCGAATATAAATAAAGGTTGTCAGACACAATCCAAACCTTTAATGTGGATCCCTGCATACATATAAAATTTTAATTTCATAAGAATATTTCCACAAGACTGTCACAAGAACAATCACTGCTTGATTATTTTTCTACAATATATTCTATAAACTTACGGGTATTCTGCCCCTTGATCTGAAAACTGTCACTTGTTTAAGAAAATCATCTGTGGCTTGATGTGGAACTGAGAACTGAAATAATAGAGAACCCATTAAGTTAAGGCAGAAATATTTCAGATTTTTAATGAAGATTCTAGAAGGTGACATAAACAATGATAAATGAGAACATGAGAAAATATGACACTAAATGTTTAAAACTACAAACAAACAATATCAGATTTCACAACAGTACTAACATATTCATGATAAACAAAACAAGTAAATCTGTGAGCTAATGCTCACTAGTGATACCCCCGCAAAAATCTAAAAATATGCGACAAACAGGAAGTAGATGAGCAAGGAGCATGAAATCACTTTACACCACATGGGACTATGGGATGAAGCAATATGCAAAGTATTAGGCTGCTGCATGTTATAGTTGCTGAGAAAACTGCGACGGAAATTTTGTAACGGACGGACGCACGGACGGACAAGGGTAAAACAGTATACCCCCCTCTTCTTCGAAGCGGGGGTATAATTATATTTAAATCTGCCGAGATAATCATGCGCCACTGACAGTTGAATAAAAATGAACAATACTAAACCTCCACTTACCACACTAGGATATGTATCTATAACATCATATTTTTCATTTAATTTACATACTCTCCAATTATCATTGGGTACACCCTGTAATGAGAAATAATAAACATTATTATGTCAGGAGTATATTAACAGTGATCTTACAGTAAAGCTCAATGTATGGTACCACAGATATATTGCTACACTAAACTTCATTGTGTTTACATAAAGTAAAACAGAGGACAACAGCTTGGTTGCCATCTTAAAAGAAATGGTTGGTCAATTGCATATATGGAAGTTGCTGCCTGATGCAAATTTTTATGTTAAGAATGCCAAGATGTTTATGCCAAGAACTATGGGACAGTTTTGCTTTGCTTCAAGGTAGCTTAATCAGAATTGTGGCCTCAAAAGTGTCAGAGTGTTCCAAATGTATTCAGGTAGCAAAAATGATTTTGCCAGCTAGTGCTACAATGTAGCAAACAATTGCACAGAAAATTGCTATGAGGTGCTAGGTAACAGTACATCTACTGGACTGGTTCTGTATGAGACATGGTAGTGATAGGTGTAAAACTCAACAGAAGGCAAGGAGACAACCCTGACTGAGAGGGAGAATCAGCATAATGCAGGTTTCAAAATTTACCAATACAGAGCACTTTTTTAATTTTAAAGGAGGAAGTAAACTTGGCAAGATGGTGTACCCTAGTTTTCAATTTAAGAACAATCACAAGCATTGTTAATAAAACCACAAAGTTACATCACTATAGTATCAAGTTCTGTCATGATTTTATCTCATAAGGAAGAAAATAGAACATAAGTTATACATAAACATAGTAATGAAAAAACAAATTATGTCCAAAAAATACAGTTCTGTTTATAGAGCCCATTAGTTAATGAATGCAAAATCATGAGATTTTTAACACCCAAATCATGCATGGGTGAAAGTTGAACATTTTGAAAATACTGAAAACCTACTTTCAAAATACTGTAATAGTCAGATTTCATATAACTAACATACACTAACTTATTCTCAAAATACTGAAATCAGTATTAATAGTTGACAACTTCCACCTAAGCCCAAATGTTTAATTTGGGAAGAAAATGGTTTTGATGGCACTGAAAAAATATTAGAAGTGAAGGGGCTTGTATAAAGTAGGGCTGCGTACCTTGAGCCAAGTCGCGGTACGGTACGTACCTAGGTACGGCAGTTAAGGTTCACAATACGTACCTAGGTTCAATATGGTAATATTATTTATAATAAAGATTCTTTTGTATAATTGCGTTTAATAAATCAACTAGTAACCAAAACAGTATTTCAATTTGCTAACAAGTTTATACAAACATCATGTCTGTTCTTTGCCTATTTGAAATACTCATTAAACAACAAACTGAACATTTTCATAAAGTCATGCATACAAGCAGGTGTAGTTATCTTAACTGTTTGTCAATGATTACCACAATAATACAATAGTTTTGATAAATTCAGTGTAGCTATGATAGCATCATAAGAATATTTAATTGAATTCATTAATTACATGAATATGCTATAATATGCATATAATTTTACCATTACAATTGTCAATATCGACAAAAAACGTCAGTTGTTAGAAGATTTGATTCAACTTCGTGTGCCCGAAAACAGTGACTTTTGTTTGATTTTGTTGGTTCCTGAAGCATTTTTGTTATATTAGGAAGAACAATTAATAAGCTGTTTACATTACTTATGTAAATTTAAAAATGTTTCAGTTTAATATGCAATAGCGTGGGTCGCGAAAATATATTACATTCAGACTATATCCATTTGACCATAGGGATTCGTTTTTACGAAAAATATTACTAATTAAGACATAATTAGGTTGTTAAATGACGACAATGAAGTTTGTTTAGACAATTACTTTTGTTGAGTTTTAATGTTCTGTTTATGATTTAATAAGATTCACTTGTTGGGAGTTTTGGGCGTATGTGCCGAAAATTAGCGCGATTTTAAATTAAAAGTGTTAATCGTACAATTGCACGTCTTAAAAACAACAACGCATTTTAATCCATCAATATCAATACACAACATAACCCTTTTATTTCTTTCACAATAAGCAAACGACATTTTGATTACACTTGCATCGGTAAAATACGAAAATTTGTTGAAAAATAGTTTGTTTGGTTTTTTTTCCAGAAAAATACAAACGGAAAAAAGTAATGTTTGAATTTTCTAAAACAAAATGATAAAATAACGGGGTCATAATTAATTTTACGTTAGTCTAAAAAAATCTATTTCCTGCGATCGTCGATTGTGTATCTTATCAAAACCTGCCTATAATTTAGCGTATAGAGTCAACGATTAAAAAACTAGGTCACACTTGTTTTAAAAATTATTTAAAGTAACAATTAGTTCATAGAAGCGTCTATGATTACACGATGAGACATAGCAATTATGACATTGTATTATAAGGCTATCAAATATCGACAAACTGTGAAAAATGCCGACACATATATTAAATTGTTTTTATCAGTTTCAATTCAAAATTACAAACACATGTTCGTCATCAAACAAAAGGTTAATGTACCCGGTGTACATGGCAGTTTGTTTGTTAATAATTTAGGATTAGTACAGAAAATTAATATGATTTATACACATATACGAATGGCTTAAAGTAACTGATTCTCTCGAATAAATTATTTAATTTGTGTTAATTTGATTAACTTGAGTTTGTCGTCGTCTTGACATGAGATTTTGATTTAAAATTCGTTCTCAATGACCAGTAGGAATATATGTTAGACAATATTTAAAAAGACCGCGGTTCACTCGGATTTTTAGGTCACGGTACGGTACACTCGTACCGGCCACCTTCGGTTCGGGTTTCACGGTAGTTCGGTGAACCGTTGCAGCCCTAGTATAAAGCACCTGTAACATAAAGGAAAAAGGGCTCTGAACAAGCTAATAAAATAAACGTTTTGACAAACAATAATTAGTGAAATACTTATAAAGAGATTACCTGTCTTTTAAGTTCAGCTTCATGACTATATACAGCCCAACCATTTAAACCATAGTCTTCTTTAAATTCAAAGGCAAAAAGTTGCTGAAAATTATACTAAAGAGTTATTCATATTCTGATAACATTAAATAGCATAATAAGAAATAAATATTTTTGTAATGATTTTAAATTAAGAACAAAGAGTCCATCTATAAAAGTATAATGCCTCAGTCCCATAAAATCGTGGCTTGTTGCGGACCTGTACGTGCAGACAATCGCTGTGGGAAGCCTTGCGTATTAAGGTGATGGTATGCACATGGAACAAAACAACACACCCGTACGAAGCCGTAGCTGGAAGATACGTATGTTTAATCCATACCTGGCAATGATTTTGTTAAAGATTTGACTTTGAAACTGATACATGTATCCTGGGCTCATCTCACGGACCCTGGTAAAAACGTTACAGTCCGTACGGGTATGCAAGAGTTCGTATGGGTCCTTGATCGCACGGCGCCCGTACGGTGCCCTCTAGGCTATTTTTATGTTTATGGGACCGTAGCTTAAAGAAAAGTTCCACTACAAGGACCATAGGTGGCTGGAATAGTTCAGAGACAAATCATACATATATGGTATATACTCTGAAACTGATTTCTATTTCACATATTAATACATGCAAAGATAGCTAAGGCTTTGCTCTTTCAAATAACATCTAGTGCATATGCCTAAAATAAATTCGTAGGTCAATTTTAAACACTCATATTATGTTGGATCAACTCAGAAGTTGTTATATTGATAATGATATCCAAATAAGCAACATATAAAATAACATATTTATATATTTACCTGTTTATTGGATAAAGGGAAAGCATTCTGATGTATTTTATCATAAACTAAACGTCTAGAGTGATTCTCTTGTCTATGTGCAAAACGTAGGTTTCTCATATCCTGTAAATAGATTTGTTTATTCTTTGTTACTAGTGTAACATGCTTGATACCATTTGAACAATATTTACGTCATTTTACAGCACATTCTTTTGGATAGCCAGCTCTATGTTCATTAGCCAAAAGCCATTTTTGTTAGTTAATTCATCTTGAAACATTATCCTAATTGCTACATACTCAAGAACCAGGAAATAGACTCAAGAATGAACAAAATATATTATTAGGTTCAATTATAGTTAATTGTTGAGTTTAGAGCCTGTTACAAGACTTTAGGTGATATATCATGAGACAACATACATCCGGTGTTTGTTTTTCATTATGCAAAAATATGATTTTTAAAGATTTTTGCCAAATTCTTTTTATTTGAGCTAAATTTTATTAATTGTTGCCAATGGTTCAAATGGTGATTGGCAGCGCGAGCCCTGAGTTGTAGGAACAAGTTTCACAATCAAGTTAACTTAATCAGCAATAAAGAAAGTAAAAGTAATAGCAATTTACAGTATAAGTTTCATGCTAATGCACAACTTCACTTCAATTACCCCTCGTCTTACAAACAAGAAAATGGTTAAATGAAACAGTAAATATTATCAACCAATTATAATCCAATTCAACACAAAATGTAAATAAAAGAATTGATGGAAATGTATACCTTGCATGTGAGATCAATACAATAAGAGTTCTCTCCCCTACTTGTAGCTCCTCCCACTTTCTCAACACGACTTATAAGACCTAATGGTACGTCTAAGATAAATGGAGCCTCCTAGAAATGAAACACAATATTGAACTAATATAAAAAGTCAAAGTTAAGAGTTTAGATAATTATGATCCTAAGTAAAAAATACTGTTCACTTAATGTAACACAGCTCTAATTCTGATTTTAAAAATTTTTCAGGAGGCAAAAAATGTGCATGAAACAAAACAGTTCCTTTCAGTTAAAGAGATTTCATTCAGAAAGAGATTTCACAGCTCTACTATTCAATTGACCCATGGCCTGAGACAGCCTTCATAAATATGTGTACAAATAAAAGTCACCTATAGTTTGAGAAAATATGAAGTCACATAGTGCATAGTCATGATCATTCAAAACAAAAGCGTGAACCAATAAAAATTGTTAAATACTCCTACTATTAAGCATATCAAAATGAAATAAGAAACTGAGCTTTCCAACATCATATGTACAGATATACATATATACAGATCATTAACTCACCCTATCTGTACTTTTAAAGTATAACTTGTAATTTGTTACAGTGAGAGTCCCTTTAATGATTTCACTGTAAGGACACAAATATGTTACATCTCTCCCTGAAATATACACAAAAACATTGATTCTTTTCTTTTGGAATTTTCTAACAGAACACAACAGTAATGTAAACAATTATTTTTAAGCAAGTCTAATTGTTGATGTTTCTGTATTTTTACAGATCTGATAATATTCATAAATCATTTACTGATCAATTGAAATTGTGTCTGTATCTATGTTTAAAGGAGTAGCCAAATATAAACAAGTTGGTAAGTGCAGACTGACATAAAGTGATGAAATATTTCATACAATCAAATAATGTCATGATGTTTTTTCATTGGATTTTCAGCTGTTTATCAACACTTTTTATTAGGTTACATATGGCTATGGAACCACCCATAAACCAACTTTATATTTGTTTGTTTAGGTTTTACAGTGCACCAACACAGAAAGGTTATATCGCGCCTAAACCAACTTTGAAGACCCTTTTTATTAATGGTACTTGCTTACCCTTCCAAAAGAGCCACCAACTATTTCCTCAATGAAAGAAAATAGGTTAAAAATCAAATCTTTATGGAAAAGCGTAAGCTGCTGAAAATTGAGTTTTTATTTGAAATCCTACACTCTACCACTGCACCACAGATGCAGCAATACCATTAGTAAGTTCATTTGGGAATAGACAATGAAATTATCAAAATATATTTATAAATATACATAAATCAATCTAAATTGAAATAGTTACATGCTGATTCTTGAACTTTTTCACCTTCTAGTAAAGGTGGCTCATCTGTATTTGACTGTGCACTGTATCTTAGAGATTCTTTCAATTGCTGTAAAAAGAGAAACTAATGTAACGGAATGTTCCAAAATACAAGAGCCATATTGAACCAAAAAGCAGTCTTCACCAAACCTTTTCCAAAACTGGACATCTGGTCTGGTGAAATGACAAGTATGAATTAAGACTCAAGTAAAAAGTATGTGACACTTTGAAGGGGACAATGTTATATAGCAGTACAGTACATGTCTGATTAGTTTATTATCAATATCCAAAATGACACATTTAATGACAGTTGCTTAAGTTACAATAGTAATTATGTCTTTTGTTTTTAATAACAAATATTAACATGTATTTTGATGTTAAAAATTGAGACATTTATCCATCTTATTAAACTCCTGTAAATCTATTATCTAGCCTCTCCTTGTATGGTTGTCCAGAGTGATGAAACTCTAAACTCCCAGGCTAGAGTTACAGTACCATAACTCTAGCTAATGCCATTGAAATTATATCATATATATAATTAAACCTTTATTCCTTATTTCTAGATTACTCTCATTACAAAATAAATTTAAAAAATACAAAATCGTCCACTAAAACAACTGTGAATGAGTCCATGTTGTTGGTAAGATAAAGCTATGTGCTGGTGATAGTTACCAAGATAAAATCATAAGAGTAAAAGGAGAAAATTAGAATGCAAGTATCCGAAATTTATTATCCGATTATGGTTCAACTTGAGGAAAATATATTCCATTTTATGCAATAACAAATGCTTCATTAACTAAGCTATAAAGTCAAATACCTTCATTTCCATCGCTTGAACATTTTCTGACGAAGATGAAGCGGATGAACAAAGTGATTTTGATGGAGAACCAGTGTCTTTATCGCTGGACGAATCCATTACCGGATACGAAGTCGACTGTTCAGAAACGGAGTTCGATATTGAATCCACACTTTCAACCTGTCTTCTCCGATTTTGATACGGACTGATAAATTGATCTTTGCCTTCCATAACTGCTTTAATTCTAAGCTAAAAGTCAAGTTTTCTCTCAAATTGATTCAATACATCTGTTTAATTTCCGTCCTATGAGAAAAAACAAGGGTAGATAACCTTCGGTACCCGAACTTTAACCACGCCCACTCGATCAAAGGGAGATTAATCTTACAATTCTTTAGGAAATCCGCTCGGGTAAACTCGTATGCAGACGATTTGCACCGATTGTATCTCGCTCGGGTTTGTCCAATGAAAACAGCATAGTTTCAGGTTACGGAAATAGCCGAATAGATTTCATTTGCAGCCGAAGTTTTTCGAATGCACAAGTGACCAAATAAATAAAGTCGCATTGCATCGTCTGTAATTCTGCGCATTATAATTTGGTTTGTCTTTTAATTTTTTATACGACTGCTTTCGTTTATCAAGATCGATAATTATTTATTATTTGAAAGTTTATTTTTAGTCCATTTTAATGGACCCTTCTGAAGCTAGTCCTAGATCTAATTACATTGTATTGGTGTGCCATGGCATGTGGCGATTATTTTTTCATGGAAGGATGTCCTTTTATTTTTGAGAAAATAACTGGCATCATTTAAGGATGTCTTTTTAATCTTGAGAAAATAACTTGCATTATTTCTCTCTATTTTAGCTTGCGCAAATTGTCTTGAGAAGAACAAATGATTTCAGCAATTAGCTGCAGGGGCGGATCCAGAATTTTTTTCTGGGGGGGGGGGGTCAGAACTTACAGGCAATAAATACACTAATGGACAAGTACATTTTCCAAATTCTAGGGGGGTCCGGACCTCCCTGTCCTCCCCGCTGGATCCGCCCATGAGCTGACCTACCAGAAACAAGTAGATCTTATATCATTGAATTATTGTCCTATATTTAATCAAGCTTAATCATTGTTTTAGATATCAATGGATAAAGAATGTGTCACAGATCATCTTGAAAAACAACTTCATGATTTTGAAATCATATTGAAATATTTGGACCAAAGTGGAAACTTATCATTAGTGAAAACACTTTGTGAAAAGTACAAGAAGACAAAGGTATTCTAAATTTTAATATTGAAATTGGTATTTTTAGTGACAAAGAATAATGGATCAAAGTTATTACGCATTCTCAAAATGATCCAGAAATAAAGAGGTTCATTTAACTCGTACTTCACAAAATGCTACAGAAAGTCTAGATCTTCCTTGATCTGCGACTGAATATGCATGCCATTGTCATAAAATTCTAAATCTTCAATAGAAAATCATGTTTTTATCTTGCCTAATTACTACCAGAATAATTCCCTTAAAGTTTCATTTGCAATTGCTTCAAAACTACAAATTCATTATACCTGATGGAGTAGTAAAATACATGTGCATGTAAATATGTAATATTATGAGAATCATACTTGATATTTTGTATGTTTACAGAATCTGGTTCATATATTTAAAATTCTTATTGATCCATCAGATCTCATTGAAGCCCATGGTAAGTTAATGGTTTTTAAAAATAAGAAGTTTCATTTCTCTCTTATTTTTGCTCCTAATGTACATGATTGCTCTCTGTGGTGTATTGATGTACTGTGAGTCATTATATGAAGCCCTATACATTAATTGTCGGAATTCAATTTTAAAAAGTCCAAGTAGACTTTATCTGTTGTTTATATCTGCAGAACAAGATATGATAATACATTTTATTTTTCACAATGTACTATTTTATTACATGATTATAACTTTTCTGAATGTCTTATTTGAAAATCTGCCATTTGTGTTTTATTAGTTGCTTTTTTTCAATTGGAATTTATGCTGTTTATAAGCACCTTTATTAGGTATTGTCATTAATTGACTCACCTAAACAGCTTTCATGGACCCTTCCTTCATCAGTACTCCCTTACAGTACCTTTCCACAAGGTGCAATCAACTTCTATTCTACAGAGATACATTGTTATAATAGAACAAAATTTCAAAGAAGAGTTTAATCTTTGTGACAGGGACTCAAACTTGAGACTTTCTTATTCAAAATCCTGCACACTACCCATGCAACAAGTAAAGAGATAATCTAAATAACATTGTTCTTTCATAACCAATATTTTTCATTACTATTGAAATTGCTTACACAGTGATTTTTCTAATTATTTCAGCCAAACTTGGAAATATCATATTTCAAGACCCAAATGCTGCAGAACAACTTTTCAAACAGGTAGGAATACTAGGATTTTCTAGTATTATCAATAATGTTGCCATAATTTGAGCACTTGAGGTTAAAATATCTTTCTTACATTTTTGCATTATACATTTTCTTTGTTTAGTTCAGTTTGTTTTTCGGTCCACTTTCAGGAAGAGTCATAATAATAAGGTGGACAGTGTACATGGTTTTAGTTCCTAGGATACACCAACAAGCACTTCTTTAGCAACTATTCCAATGTAACCTCAAACTAAAGTAGGATTAAAGGTTAAAGATCAGTGTCAAAAACAATTGCATTTCTTTTTAAGAAAGTGGCCTGGTTTTTTTAACAAGGATGGATGAATAGTATTTGTGAATTCCAAGAACAATGATTAGATAAATTTCAAAGGGAGCTAACTTGGCTCAATGAACTTCCTTTTAATTGCTGTGTTAACTCCCTTACTTGAAGTGATAAAATAGCAATTATAATTTCAGGTGATATACAAAGTAATATGTGTGTTAGAGTTACTACCACAGATCATGTCAGCCTCTCAGTTGGCTGTTATCATCAGATTATCAACACTTCCAATTCTATCAAACATGTATGTACTCAGTCTTTTTTATAGCTTTTACAAATTGACCTGAGACTGAAAAAACAACAATTTAAATGTCTTTCATTATACATTCACTAATTCAGTCAACCATAGTGACATGCAATGTAGATGAAAAATGTATTTGTCTATCTCAGAACAATTTGCGCCAGCTAAATGATACATCTTATTTAGAGATTTGTAATGGTAACCTTAAATCATTTATTTTTAGGCTATGATGACCTTGTCATATTGCAAGATTTGGTGAATTTTAATGTATTACAAACCACTTTCTTCAGAAACTTAAGACAAAAAAGATACTAATATAATATGATTATGGTAAATGTAATGCAATACCAGCAACATCAGTACCATGAGTAGTCTCATACATGATACATGTATACTTTTACTTTTCAGGAATACAATAGAAAGTGTAAGATGTATGTCAAGGTTATATAATCTAGGGATATTTGGACATATGACTGGTATAGTTACAGGTGTTTCTAGTATCTCTAAATATACGTGAGTTATATCTTAATATTTTAATTCTAATATAATTTGTCCTTTTAAAAAGTATGTACCAGATAAAAGTCCATGGTCTGGGATTCGAACCCACAACCTCTTGAGTCATAAGCAGACACTCTATCATGTAACCATAAAAGTTTGCTTGAAGGAAAGGGAGTAATAAGCTGTATTATACCTCTGTTACAGACCATTGTACAAAGATTATTTACCTGCAACCATTTCATGAGTTGGTCACATAAATATACACCAATAAGCAATCTGTTAGCAACTGCTTTTCACCTGCCTTAAAATTGGTGATACATAATGCTATATTTTTTATTGGTTAGATTAACCAATGTTACTATTGAGACTAGTGATCATTCTAATTTTTCTGTGATGTAATTTTTCACATTTATATTTTGAACACTTATTTTCAATGACTTAAACCTCACATTTCATTGATTATGAAAGACAAAATAGACAATATTTCAAGTTTTGTTGATCATATTTCTACAGTGTTTATTTTTAGTCAATTTTATAGCCGTTTATGGGCTATACATGTGTAATCCCAATCTAAAATCATATCTTTTTTTCCCAAATTTCAATCCAAAATTCCCAAT
Organism: Mactra quadrangularis; assembly: GCA_025267735.1. Classification (NCBI taxonomy): domain Eukaryota; kingdom Metazoa; phylum Mollusca; class Bivalvia; order Venerida; family Mactridae; genus Mactra; species Mactra quadrangularis. The sequence goes on along the minus strand of CM046308.1, from coordinate 33,446,614 downwards.
TTAACTTGAACTAAAAAAATTTGAAAAACTATTATTGTTGTATGCTTCAGCTTAAAATTATATGTCCTAGCAATATTTCTAATTAATTCAGTAACTAATTTAATGATAAATGAAACTAAAAATCTTTTAAATCTTCTATTTTTATTAAATTTGCTTGACATTTTATCCCAATTTAAACAAAATTGCTGAAAACATTCCCCATTCTAGGGGTATGGGTCATATTACCAAATTTGTGGAAAAAACATATTTCTATATTTATAATACAGGTTATATACAAGATATATATGTATGGATGAATATTGTGAAGGATATCAAGGCAATCACTTTATAAGAATACATACACCTGGTGCATCAGAGGCACAAACTGTCAGGTAGGATTTAAAAATATTGTTGCTGTAGATTTGTTGTACAATATTAATATGGGTCCATCTGTGCCACAAACTTTGCTAAGTATTGGTGCAGGCACCAAGATACGACCTCGCAACCTGTGAAATTGTATTTTGAGGCCATCATGATGAAACTTTGAAAATATTTTGTAAACCATAGTAGATCATACTTAGTGGTACTTGTATTTATTTCTGTAGGTAAAGTGTAAGTTGTTCTGGTTATGCATAAGATAGGCTTCTTTTCCAACTAATTTAGCCCTATGAAAAGAGTGGAAGCATAAATTTGGGTAACAAAGCAACCATTGTTGAGCTTTTACCTTATGTTGCCATGATGTTAAAGTGATAAATCATACTCATAAACCACTGCAATATGCTATTTCCTCTTAACAGATGGAATTGTCAAAAATAAGAATTTATAATTCATGCATTAAGGCATGCACTTATGTTTACATAAAGCTCATACAGGATATATAATACCTACCCCTAAGTTATAATTGCATATTACATTGCTTACTTCCAGACGTGATTTTACTTGCACATTTTGTGGATCTGTATTGAAGGAAGATAAATCTAATCGAACACTCTCTGGTATGTTTCTATATCTTATATATAAGTCTAGATTTGAAGTCTTTGAGGAGAGGTTTCATGGATCTCTCTTGTAAGCTACCAGCTCACAGCTCACAGTTGCTGTGAACAATTTTGACTGCCTAAGCAGCAGTCTTGGAACATTTTTCTAAGCTGTCTTACCAAGAATTCTGTAATCCAAGTGACACACTTAAACTTAAATATATTCTTCATTCTAAAACTGCTTTCTAATAAATTACTGCATGAAAATACAATATCTCTGTATTTAGCTGTTAAACTGGTGCAATGCTGTCAGTAAAAATATATATTAAACTACAATGTAATTATTATTACATGTTATATTTTACAGATAGAATTGTATTAGAAATGATACCAGAGAATATAATGTCTAAAGTCCATTCTAACAATTATGAGAGATCTGGAGGTCAAGCTATTCCTGTTATAGTTAGAGGTAAAGTAGATAATTAGACATTATTATTATGGCTTGATTATCAAATATTTGGTTCCTACAATTATGTTACTCATAACTTAGTCAGCTGTTTGGTTCCCTAGTTCTAGGCAATGAGAATAAAGTTTACTAGCTCTCATGAAAACAAAGCAATAACCTGAGCATTGTAGAATTAGAGTACTCATTGTCAGTCAGCTGTTTGTTTCGTAGTTCTATAAAATAAGAATCAAGTTTACTTGCTCTTATAGATACCCAGCAATGACTATGGCATTCACAATGATATGTTAACAGCAATGGATGTCTACATATCTAGGGGTCAGGGGCCCAATTCATTGTAAGACCTACATACATTTGTGGAGATTTATCATTAAATAGTTCCTATGACATTCACCTGTCCATCTCTTTTTCAAGATGAGCAAAGACTAGAGTATGTGTTTAGTATCATTGGGGGTTGGCAAGGAATGGTGCGGGCCCCCTATACTTATTACTTAGTTAGAAGCTTGTAGGTTCAGAGAACTGAAGGCCTGTTTAGGTATAGTGAGTAGAATGACTGAGTGTCAGAAGTGATATGCCTGAAAGATGGTTGAAACGTGGCTAAAGCTTTATACATAACATTACTTAACTTTTACAGATGATTTAACAAAGATTGTTGAGATTGGTGAATCCTATGAGATTATTGGTACAACAAGAAAAGATCTTTATGATGATAAAATTACATTGATGCTAGAGGTAAATTTTTATGTATAAATTATTAATACTTTCAGCTCTCACTATTCAAAGATATGGGTGTATATTTTTCCCAAATCTTGGTTAACCAATCTGTACACAAAATTGTAAATGGATATGGATATTGCAATTCTTGCTCTATAAGTTAAAGGACTAGAGGGATGGAAGTTATAACTTGGCATGAAGTGTGACTTTTTGTCAATGTGAGTGTAGAAAAATATTATGTTTCCATACACAGATTGAATTTACAGTTCAGGAATGAATATGACATGACCAACACCAGACAAAAGTAGATTGCCAGTTTTTTGGCTAAATTTGATTTTTAGGTGGATTTGAATTTCAATGAATGTATCATAGCCGTTTAATAAACTAGAATTAATTTAACAGTGTTATCACTGAAACATGTAGTGACTTGTATTAAGGTAGCATTCTCTGAATACAGGAGTATGTTTATGATCCCAGAAAATTTCTCAGACTGGAAATAAAAGGGAGTTACCGGTCAAAGGGAGATAAAAACATACTTTCTTTCAAAGTTTTCATTAAATTTGCTACAGCATGTAGTTTTGTACAAAATGATTAACACAGTGTACTGAATGAAAAGTGCCGGTACTATGTTTTGTAATCATTATCATGGTTTCAAATACAATTTATATCGATAGCTGTAAATTGAAATCATGGAAATTCTATATTAATCCATCTCTGGACCATTTGCACAATCTATACATTATCCTGTAAATCAGAATATCTCAATTAAACTGAAATTATTTCTTTCAGGCAAATAATATTAAAAAGGTATGTAAGACAAAATTATATTACCATTGATTGATAATCAGAAGTAAAATATACCTCATGGATTTTTTATTGAACCAAATCAAAGAATAGATAAAAGCAATTTAATGTAATGTTCTTTCACTTTGAAATCTGGATGTAGAGTTGTGCTTCTTTGGAACAAATGCATGCCTGTATATTTTGTAATAGCTTTTATTAAATGTTAAAGTTCAGTTTTAAGTCAGATTATCAAGGTCAATCAACTTTACTGACTTGTGTGATATTTCTGAAAAGTGAAATCTTCTTCAAGCATTTGACTATCACAGTACCTATTATAACACATTTAGAATTCTGCAAGAGCAATGGTTAACAAGGGAAATTTAAGTTCTGCTAAATGATTCTATCAACCAATAAGCATGCATCATACCACTGCATCACTAATTTATTATTTGTAAATATATGTACATGTATGTATATGTGTGTTTACAGTTAAAGAAGGAAATATCAATTAAGAAACTTCTTCATGAGTTACCTAGAAACATCTTGAGACTTTATAAAGGTAATACAATGTACTTGTATTCTTGTATTGTATATGTAGTGTTTTAGTCTGAGAACCAAACCGGCTGCCTTATCATGGTTTCTAGTTATTATAGTTGTATAAAAGTCTCAGTTTTTGTTTAATGATGATATTGAAATAAGTATTTGATTGCAAAATTACATGTAAACTTAAGATTTAATAATCATTTTGTCAATTGGCCCAATAAAAGATGCAAACAAAAGAAACAATTTAGTGTTCTCTTGTTGAAGACATGTTGTATCATTCTGAACACTCATGGTGGCTGAGCTGACTGAGGTACATCTGTTAATACCACTCTCTAAGTAAAACATTTATTTGCACCACACATCTGAGTGCTTCTGACATTTAGGTTGGTAGCAGGTGCTCAACCTTAATCAGATCAATCTACTTGGAGTAACTCTTGAGTTATATACTTTGAACAGTTTTACTGGCGTATTTTGTGACATTTTGACTCCTCGTTGTTTATTTCAGATAGAAAATCTTCACCATGGAGTTTTGTATTAACTCTAGCTTATATGTTTGGAGGTGAAACAGTAGCACCTGGTTGTTATTTTAGTCTTAAACTGTGTTTGCTGCTAAGTTTAATGTCTCAAAGAAGTACTAAGGTGAAAGCATTTGTTAAGTTTAATATTTTAACTAGTATATATACAAAACTCCTTAGGTTAGTTTAAACTAATTCATTTAAGCTTGATTGTGAAACAAATTCTTACTACTTAGATTAATAACTTTCAAGTCTACTTACTGATCCTCAAGTAGTGAGCTAAAAGGATAAAAGTTCTTGCTGTAGGAAGCTATGCTGTAGGTTTTAGATGAGATTTAAACCAATGCAGAGCTGGTTATCCAATGATTACCAATCCAATGTGGTAGCCTCTTGGCTACACCTGCTCCTTCAGATAAAAATAAAGTAATGCACTTTCTTCTGTTTTTGGACAATTAATTGTTATACAGCCAGCTTGTGATATTAGGTTTTCTGTTAACAGACCACAAGTGTCAGCTATGAATGACAATTTCATGGGGTTGTCGAGTATTCTTTGCCCTAAAGTTTCTACTGTGCTAGTTTGTTTAACATCACTTCCCTTGGATGGGGTTGTCATGCTTTTGCGAGTTTAAAGCCATAGCAACACATTGAATAGGTCATATGGAGATTGTTGTTAATAATAAACCACAATGGAAATAAGGGCTTGCCCTTTTTGTGCTATCCCTGGTGTTGGTGTACTTGTCATAGCTTATTACTTGTAACATGCTGTGATATATGTTATTGTAATTATGCTATATGTGTACACTATGCCAAATAAATATTATTATTATTATTATTAAACATACATATTCTGTTAAACCAAATTCTGTGAAAAACTACTATCATGGCATGAAATGAATTACTGGGATTCATATTGTAATGCTTACTTCAGATAAAATCTCAATTTCTTTTAAGGGGATATAAATGCAAAAAGATTATTTTTGAATCTAATTCTTGGCTTAGGTTTTTGACATTTTAAGTGCATCATGTATCATAACAGTCATTAACTATCAATATACTTGACATTTTTTATTTCAGACTAAACCTCTACATATCCTAGCCATCTCTTCAGACACAGAGATTATATGTAGATTAATGCAATTTAGTCTTAGATTCAAAGATTCTAGTACAAGTTTTACCACAGGTCATTCATTATCTGGACATGTTACATCTGATAAATATAAGAGTTTTAATTACTTTATTGAAGGTAAGAATAATTTTTCTTATTTTATTTTATAAATGAATTTCCGATCAGCATTTGAATATTTATCTACTATACTGAGCAATGTGTTTTTTAGTTAGTTTTGACCATGAGCTACCAATATTCAGTGAACTTGGCAGGTATTTTGCTGGATATGTAGAATACAAGATAAAAACTAAATTGTTAAATGTATTTACCGGGGTCAGGATATATTTGTTGGAATGAGAATTCCCGCCCTCATAGTTGATCCTGAATGTAGCAAAAATTACCCGCCATGAAGTATAGTTTGTATTACATTACAGGAGGGTTACTGCATTTATCTCAGAATGGTGTTTGTTATGTTGGTGATGTGGATAGATTAAAACATTCTACAAAACATCAATTACAGTCAGGTATAGGTCTGATAAATTTTCTACTGAAAAGTTGAAGTTTTGAAGAATGTGATAATATATACAACCCTGTTACAGTTCAATGCGTACTGTACAATTACATATGATTTGTTAGAATTTCTCTTGTGTTTCTAGCTATATGAGCCTTTATAACAATAACAAGAGTTATAATTCTATATTGTCTAAATATGGTCAAAAAAGCATATCATTTATCACAGAAATTAGAATTAACTCTAAGAAAGCTGAACGAAATAAAGCCTCTGACTAAGTGATTAAATTAATACAAATGCTTCTGAAATTGTATTCTTTGTCTCAGTTTTGTTTGTCCTGTTTTTTTTTCTCTTGCATGAGGAAAAGTACACAGTACATGTATAAGTATACATGCATATTATATATGTCATGAGGTCAAAGTGAATAAGCCATACAGTAAAAGAATGGTAATATGTTATATTGATATCTATTAATAATTTTGTTTTCTTCTCTCAACATTATTCCAGTGCTAAGTGGAGGTAAAATAGTGACAGATATTGGTCCTAAATATACTGGTGGATTACCACAACATTTAGAACAACCATTGAAAGGTCAAGTCTGGGGTTATATTGATAATGTCTACTGTAAGAAAAAACAAGTGAAAGATGATGAAGACTTTATACCTGGTTCAATGGCTGATGTACCTAAATCATTCCTGGAGTAAGAATTGTTTTGTTTGTCAAATCACCTTGTTTTCAGTCAATTGTGAAGTAAGTTCTCTTGTCGAAAATTAACATTAGCTTCAAAGCAATTTTGCCACATACAAGATTTCCACTTACAGAATACCCATGTGACTACTTTATTCTTCATCACATTACATTTTTACCAGACAGGAATTAAACCTGGGACCTCTGAACTTAAAGTGATCAGTATATTTTAAAAACTTTTGACCTCACTAGAAACATTCACTTAATGTTTTTTCCTATCTTAATGTTTTATTTTAGTTAAAAATCATTGTGATACTTTAAGAATACAGCCTGGCTAGTCAGTTGGTAGCTCAAAAGTCTATTGATCAAGGGTTCTTCTCCCTTTCACCACTGATTCTAAATCATGTAAAGCATTTGTCAGTCACTGACATGAAAGTATGCACCTATTTACTAATCAACAGCTAAATCTAAAGATTTAGCCTTTCAAAGACTGGCGAGTGGGTTGACCATCTGCTGACAATACAATTTTGTTGCTACAGTGTTAGAACTAACCAAAAATAGATACTTCAAGAATATTGATATCAGAATAATATCATAATTGTTACAATTGTTCACAAATTTAACCCTTAAGAGTGACTTTTATATATTTAATACCTATATAGTCTTTATTATCGATATTTCAAAATATTGATATTGATTATTGATCGGAAAATGAATATAGACGATACAGCGATATCGTTGGAATCAATGACAGCTCTAGTTACAATACTTATTATTATTTGTAGTTCATTCAGTATTGTATGTTATACTGATTGTGGTGATATAACAAGTAATGATGAAGTTATCTGTAAGATATTACAATCTACTATAGAAACAACTCATAGTTCATCTAATATAGATCTACCAGTATCCACTGAAGACTTCATACAGGTAAACAATCTTTATAAATACTTAACTTTATTATTAAGGACAGACCATCAGTTTTTTAAAATAAGAATTTTTTAATGGGAGTATTCTTTGAACCAAAATTCTTCATCTTAAGAGTTGAAAGTTGCAGTGCTATAAATTCTTCATTTTTAATACCATTTCAACATTAACTTGCATTTTGAAAATTCATATAGATAAAGATGGAGACTTTATATTTCAGTTTGTAAAGTTTGCTATACATTTAAAACCAAGATTTACCAAGGAAGCTGAAACATTGATACATAGTTATTATATAACAAGTAGAAAGTCTAGATCTAATTCTGATGGTACAAATGTTCCTGTTAATGCTGATCAAACAATGTAAGTTATAGTATGTTATATATCAATCTCCGTAAACAGATATCCTGTAGACCACTGTCGTACAGGATCTCTACTGTCTCCGTGGAATGTCATGTCGAGATGAACTTTGTGTCGACCAATCAATGCTTCATCTAGACGAAACACTATTAATAACATTTTGATTTTGAAATTTCTATTTTTTAGACCAAGGTTTGCTAGCTAAGTAACAGCGGTATTATTCACAGTCTGCGATTGGACGGCTCATTTCAAATTGCGTGACGTAGGCGATATAAACAAGTTACTTATCATAACAATTTGGTCATTAATATTATGATGAGAAAAGGTAATCTGAACGTGACCTTCAATTAAAAAAAGGCCAGATCTAAATTAGAGAGTTGGCAAGCAGAAAATTTACGATCGGGTTTTAATCAGATTGATTATATACATGTGCATTAGTTAGCAATATAATTCAATTTAGAATTAGACATGAAATCCTTCAGAAAATCCTTAACATATTCAGGACCAGTTAATATGGAATGAAATTCCTCTTAACATTCGACTTGTGAATAGTTTATCATCATTCAAAAATCAAATACCCTAAATTGAAATTTCACAAAATGTAAAATGGTCTTTGTCAACTGGAAATATTTACTCTTCATCTTATTTTGATGTTTTTATTTCAGGTTTGTGTGACTTGGTATCACTTTATTTATCTTTCAATTTGTTAATGGGGCAAAGTTTCCATGAGTTTTAATGTGAAAATAAACTATCTAAATCACTTGCATGGGATCAAAGTAATTTCAGGAAAAATACAGTGCTGAAAGATGAAATTATAAAAAGTTCAATGAGGTTTCATTCTGTGAGAAACTCACAGTTTTAAAGGATCCAAAATGCAGAAACCTTCTATTCTTGAAACCTTTCTAAAACAGTCAGGTTTAGAGGGGTTCCATTGTACATATACTAACAACTAAAATCCTTTAATGCAACTTTTTATATCTATTTTAATTTTACAGATTATCATTAGCATTAAGTCATGCCAAGTTAGCTATAAGAAATGAAGTTACAATATATGATGCTGTAGCTGCCATCAAACTGTATGAGGAATATTTAACATGTAGATTTGGTATATTTTATTAACATTTTATATATATCCTTCATTCGTTTTGCCTAATTTTTTGTCATATTGTAGCAATCACTCAGTTATACAACTTAGTGGAGCTGGAGAGGCTCTAATGATCTAATCTGTTGTAAATTTGATCTGAATTCTTCACTCACCTACTTTCTAATTTTACAACATCAGTCTAATAGGAATAATTATGTTTCCAAAGATTGGAGAAGTTTGGTTCTCAACATCCAAGCTTTTAACCAGTACTAAGCACATACATTTGACAGTGGCTGATAACTTCCTTATTAAATAATAATATGAGAGTACCAAGTTAAAATAAATGTCAAACCAGGTCTTGGTTTATTTAAGACCTGTTATCAGGGGTTATGGACATTAGTTTTCCATATTCAATTCTCAAAGTTTGGAGATAAAAGTGACCTTGGAAAGGAGGCATTAAACCAAATAAATGAAATGTACGTAATAATCAAACCAGTAATCATTATCCATTGTTTTATTTAGGATTCTCTATGTTAACGACACAGATTGTTCCACATTTAACATCTGGTTTACTGGAACATTGTCTGGGACCTCAAGTGAGTAGCTATTTAAATTATTCTTCAAAAATCAACATGTATGCACTCTAATATATTCCAGTCCTATTTGCAACATTGGTGTTGTAATATTTTGATAGCCAGCTCTGCATTGGTACATCTCCCATCGGATGTTCACCTCAGTTTTCTAGAGCAAGAGACTTTATGCAAATTACTTAGTGCACTACTAGTTGACCAGGAAGTGGATTATAACTGAATTTAAAAACTGTTTCAATATTTAGCTACAATAAATTTGTATAAGCTATTTATGTCACTAAATTCATAACATCTTGTCTTGAGATAAGATTATAATGTTAATCAATCCAATCAATGAAAACTAAATTTTGTTGATAGAAATCTCTGTGTTCTAAAGGGGGTAATAAGTCCATTCTTTGAATTTAGTAAAGGGCTACATGTTGGGCACTAGTGATATGTTTAAGTGAATTGTGCATCTACTTAAATTTTTTCCGAGTCCTTTTTGCTGCCTATATTCTTCTTGGTTTATACCTTTGGTGTGTACAGCAATGTCCAACTATGAGACATATGGTAACAGGAGTGAAACCTACCGTATGACAGGTAATAATCGTAATACAATATTTTAACACAAATTTACTTGATTTCTTTCAGAATGATGAAGTAATGCATCAATTTCATAAGAATTTGTTGAGATATTGTTCTCTGGCTTCAGGTTTAGAAGAGTAAGAAGTTCAGGCTTGAATGTGATACAGTAGTTAAACACAGACTTTTTCAATGCTTGTCTTTTAGCTAGCAATAAAATATGTCATTTAGCATCCATACAAGATACATACTTTTGGATAAAATACAAAATATGTATTTAGCTTTCAATACAAAAAATGTATTTTAGCATCAAATACAATAAGTGTGTTTTTGGATACAGAAAAAATGAGACATATTAATTGACATTTTTACTAGAAAACTCTGATACAGTCTATTTACGACTGTTAACTTTTTTATTAAGTGATATAGTTTAAAATTTACATCATAATTACTGAGTTTCTTAATTTTTAAATACATGTATATAATTTTATGTACCATTAAACTCTCTTATTTAGCATAACTGTAAAAGTTTGCCATTTTAAACAATGGTGCTGTCATATATCTGTTGTTTTTCTTACAAGCTTGATCATTTTCAATTTGCATCCTTGAATAAGTGGGTGTTTTTGCTGATTTTTCCCCCCTGTTATTTATTATGTTAATAATTGATCAATAAGATACTAAAATAAATTTACTGTACTTTTATTTGAAATAAAAAAAAGTGTCAGGAAAGTATTTATCATACATAATAATTGATGTAAGGTATATACCCTCACAATAGATTCTGAACACATTAAACATACATTATTTGTTTGTCCATCTTCTTCATATATAAATATGTTCTGTAAACAGAGCACATTTCGTTTCATGTAATATCAACTTACAATCTAACCATCTTTCACAAACACTTTTGACCAACAATAAAGAGAAAAAGTTTCACAAGAAACTAACCAATTGTACGAGATGTCATAACACTACATACAAGACTCAGTCTTCTGGAAACTTCATCAGTGACGGCATACAAAAACTCTTACGAACTGATAAGCTATTTCTGTAGTACCATTCAGAGTTCCTATAACCATTTATGTGCTCTTTACTAAGTCATATGTTCATTTCAAATTAATTAATTATACAACATACATGTATAAATATTTTCTTGGTTTCATGATGATGAATGTGATGATTAGGCTAACAAGGAAAATGTTTGGACCACAACAAAATTGCTTTGCCTGGTAATATAACTTATATAGACTACCAGCAAGAATAGCTTGCAAATACCAGCCATGTTTTTTAGAAGACTGTTCCAGGCTAGTTTCATTCATTATCCACACTGTCCAATTAGCACATCATTGTCCAACTAACACATCATTGAACTTTCCTATTATTATACACCATCATATTTATATATATGTTAATATATATATATATATATATATATATATATATACAGTCAATTTGCATTATCTCGACTACTCTTGTGTCGATATTTCGTTGTCTCGATTGAAAATCAAAAGTCCCGATTTTTTTCCTTCTTTATCTATATGAAAAAATCATGTTTGACTCGATCTTTTTTTCTCGACTTTTTCGCTCTCTCGACTATAAATTTGAGTCCCAAATTGTTTTTTTACTATAAAATTATAATGTTTAAGTCGACTAGACATAGATATTATCGGTGATCCGTTGAGGTGCGAAAAATAACACACTCCCATTGTTTATCGATTAGCGACTGTATAGATAATCTGTTTAACATAACGTGTCAAGATTGAATTAACATGTCATTTAAATATACAAACTAATTGACATGACTAAATGAAACCATTGTTAAATAAGTCGATTGTTAATTGACAGATGTCAAAATTGAGTATAATTTTTTCGTTCTAGTGTATAAATTATTCTTGATTTTTAAAAATAAAAAACAAATATTTTTTGTTATTTCTATTATTTTATTTCGTCATTTAAGTTGATATAAATTTACGCCATCTTCTTTTCATGATAATTTAATCACTCGACAGACCTGTTGGAAAAATGTTTACAACTGTTATGGATCGATAATAGAGATATGCTGACATTCTTGTAGTTCAAGTCTATATTTTTTCGTGACGTAATAGTCTACTTCTCTTCACACACACAACTGGATAATATCAGCAATTACTCAAAATATCAAAGAGAAGCCGACATGCTGGGGTTGTACAAAATAGTATATGACGTCAAACACATACACACACAATTTTTCTGACTGACTTCAAATATTCAGAAGATATACGTTTGATTAGTCATTACATTGAGAAACAGTCTGTGAAATACAAATGTAGTAGAAACCGAAAGTAGATTTTCGGAAAATACGTGATTTTGTTCAATAACTTGTCAAGAGGGAACTGTGCCAGCGGGAAAAGTGTCACAAAACCTTTAAGGTACAAGCTAATGGTAAAATTCTATTCACAGCTGCAGTAAAGCGATTATTCTAAACTTCACTCTCTGAACAGGTAAAACTGCTACTGAAGACATCGAAATTACCTCCCTTAGAAAATTTGGTTTATATTGTTTGTCTCGATTTTTCGTTATCTCGACTATTTTTCGACGGTCCCTACTAAGTCGAGATAACGAGAGTTGACTGTATATATATATATATAACACAAAGGGAGACTATCTATCAACACTATTCAATGTCTCTTGTATTAATCTAATAATTTCTGTACTTCTTGTAAAAGATCTACTTATACATAAATCTAACTGTTGTGGTGTAAGTGGACTGCCACCTGAAATATATATACATGTACAGATAATAATACAAGTTTAAAATAATTCTATTACTCTAGCCTTGTTTACAATTACTACTTGAGCAATATACATTTACATGTATAATATATAGGTTTTTTTTACACAAGAGTAAAGGCCCCAACCTAAATTTCTTAAAAATCAAACACTTTCCAAATTTCAGAGTTTATTTGTGAATATTAATCCCTTTTTATTAAATTGCGATGTACATTCTCTTCATGTAATATATAAAATAAGGCATCAGGACTCCTCACTAAATTCTGAAAAAGTTTAGAATAGGACAAAACAGCATATTATCAAAGGAAATGATTTCAGTCTAATCAAATATTTATTTCACAATCAACCTCTGTTTACACACCACCCTTTCAACAGGATCAAATCAACATTAATGAAAGAGAAACGGAAAGTTTATTCTTATAAGCACAAACAAATCTTCATCTAACTAACATTCTTCATTGGGTGGTTACAAATATGTTCAATGTGCAAAATGTATTTGTTTACTTTTCAACAATGAGCCAAGAATGTACCCTATACAGACAAAAACCTACATTATTACTGAAATTACATACAATGGCGTGACAAGTTGTAGTAAATCAAACGTAAATTGCCAGATACTAAGTCCAATGTACAAACCACTGAACCCTGGCTGTGGGTCCACAAACAAAACAGAAGGCAGTGATTCATTTTGCCGTGCGTCCTGCGTCAGAGACGCAAACTTTTTACCGTGGACGCAATGAATTCAAAGTATGTGCGTCCTTAGGACGCAAAATCTTTCATGAACATCTAGTTTTCCCGTTTAAAGTGTAAACTTCATTTATGAAAAAGTGGAAAAAAATGCTAATTTCAAGGATGAGCCGAGAGGCTCTATTAGCACATCAAAGCGAAAACGAAGTCGCCGACATTTTCGGAAAATCAATGAAACAAATTATGACCCAGATTATGACAGTCCTCAAGACATCGATTTAACGACGGATGGAACGTTTCTTACATCTGCATTTCTTATGTAATCGACCTATCAACTATGCGGGAGTTGTGCTGTTAGTACACACGCCTTAAAAGCTGATAATTAGTGACTCGTTTGTATATCAATGGCCCCTGTGTATATTGTCACCTTTAAGATCAACCAGCGTCCGCTTAAAAATCGATAGTGCTATATGTCGGCCCGACAATTTTGATATCGTAATTAAATGATTGAAATTAACAAACACGTGTCAAACTGTGATACAACAATAATATAAGTAGATAAAGCTTTTTGGATGCTTGCCGTTAAATTGATAATTGTATTAAATTATGAGCGAGTTGTGAGGCAGTCAGAAAAGACGTAATTAGCAGTTTGCCAATGATTGCGTATGTTTTCGAGACCCACGCTATCGTCAATCAAATGAAGCAAGGTTAAATCTACGTTAGTAATTTAATAATCTTATTATTTTGATTTTAACTTCTTTAATTAAGCAAAAGATAACGGGGAAATACCCTCAATTTTTCGATTTCAAGAATAAACGCCGGTTGGTTCAAGTGAATTTATGAAAATAGTCGTAGTATTCGTCACGTAATCTACCCGCTTGCAGACTCTAAAAAATCAATAATAATCATACATTGCTACATAATATGTTTTATTTAAGAAAATGTATGTTCTTTACAGTAAACCTTATTAAATAATCTAATAAAAAATATTTAAACAAAGAAGGGTCAAAAACGAGGACACTGATAACACATTTTCCAAAAATGGTCGTATATGCATTTTAATCTCTTTTGATGAACATAATACTAGCAAGTAAAGATGCTTAACCAAAAAGAAGAACGTTTAATTGAAATGAAAATTAGATAATTTAAGTTTACAATTTGATACAAAATCAATGTGTTCTGTGAATTTTGTGTAAAACATAGAACAAATAACTCAGTAACCAAACATCCAGGGAGTATTTAATAAACTACTTGTGAGTTACAGCAGACATATCATTTACTAAATGTAATAGTTATATGTTTTAACCCTTCAAGTGATTTCACTACACTAATTTGCTAATTAAGTCACAGACAGATGCATTCATTTGCATTATACAATGATATTAAGTAACTGCTGATTGTTTCAAAATCATGCATCATTTGAAAGACATGTTTTAGTGAACAAAATCTTGGGACTCATTGTCATTTGGGAGGGACTCATTGTTTCAAAATATGTGAGTCCCATGGACTCATGTTTTTTAGCTTCAAAATGAATCACTGCAGAAGAGTAAAAAGTACCTATTTAATATTAAATCTTACCAGGTTTTCTAATCATACATATTTTATCATCAATGGTAACTATGGTAACTTCACCAGTAGATAAAGATTCTTCTTCTACTGTAGGATCTACCAACAATATCTCACTGTAATATATAGTGACAGGAAATTCAATTTACATATGGATCAAAATCCTTAATTCAGAAGAATGTACGGCAAGCAATGGAAAATGTATTTTGCGGATTATGAGTTCTATTTATTTAGATTTTACTTTTGAATCTTGTTATGTTCAGCAAGCTGACTTGCTTTACCAGTTTCTCTTGCAACTTCATACAAGCTCATAGAATTAAAGTGAAGCTTTTAGCAACTTCATAAGTAACAAAGGAAAACAATATACTAGTCTACTCTTATAATAAATATCTTATGGTCCAGCACTTAAACAGCCTGTCATATAAGCCTTCTTGAACAAAAAAGGTCATCACAGCCAAATTTAGTATGTCATATAATGATATACCATATTTTGATGCATAAAATACGCGCTGGTGTATAACACGCACTAAAAAAAATGACCAAAATCTGAAGAAAAAAACTTTTTGGCTATTTTTCAGTGAAATCATAAGGAAAAAATTCGACCGATTTTTCGGCCTAAACATAAGTTGCAAAGATTGCAAAATTATACTCTGTTGTGTTGTACAGTGTAACCTCTGCAGAGCGACTTTCGGCAGAGTTTGAAAAATGTGCCGCTCTGCAGAGGTGTCGCTCTGCAGAGGTAGACTTTTTATACCAATCACGAAAAACGGCCGTTTTCGGTACGGAAAACTGGCCGTTATCCGTTCCGTAATGTAAATACAGTTATTAGCGGGCGCTGATCGACAAAAGTAAAAAGTTTTAATATGATTACAAGTTTTTTAAATAAATCATTATAACCGTTAAAAATTCCTAGCGTGATGGTTAGTTTTACGCAAAAGAAATCAATACACTAGAGAAATCGTTTCTGTTACCGTCAACATTGTTTTTATACCTGTCTAATGGCGAATAAGTTTTTAAATTAGCATGAATTATCGTCGTCTCTTCGGGTGTAAATATCTGATTCGGCTCTTAAACCTCAAATAACCTTAAAACAGAATTCATTCCATCGAAGCTTTTAATAATAAGTACAATAACAAATAAGTTTCATTACTATCGTCAACTAGCTGGACGTATGTACAACTGTTACTTGATGACGTCAGCCTACCAAACTAAGTGCTCCTCATCTTAGGTCCGTTCGTTGGTGTCATGGAAACCACATGTCACTTGTTTATTAACCCCAGTTAGTCAAATGATTTAACAACATGACACTTTAGGGTAGTATTATACGATTAAGGGGATCGCTTATTGTTTAAATCTTCCGGTCATAGATAATTATCGATTATTGATATTAACCTTGCTAGACTTAGTGTCGCTGTACCGAGGTAAAGAATAACTATGGGAATTTATCTCAATGGCCGTTTACCGCTCTGCGGAGGTGTCGTTCACTAGAGGTTAATCATAGTGCAAAATCGACGGGGGGAAGTCTAATATGCCGCTCGTCGGAGGTTGCCGCTCGTTAGAGGTGCCGTTAGCAGAGGTTATACTGTATTGTATGTTAAAATTATCAACAAGCCCAAATGTATGAAATATTAAAGTAATGTTCACAAGCCTGAATCTATTTACACTAGTCCCAGTTGTCAGGCTAGTGGGTAAAGGCAATGAATGCAATAGTTCATGTTCAATAAATGTTTATAAATTACATATTGATGGCTTACTACAAAACTAATCTACACCTTTCTTTCCTTCTTAGACTAGTTTAGCACTGACCAATCAAAACCAATCTGATTAAAACCCAATCTAAAATTTTCGCTTGCCTACTTGCTAATTTAGATCTGGCCTTTCTCAAACGAAGGTCACGTGACCTTTTCTCATCATAATATTCATGACGAAAGAGTTATGATACGTAACTTGTTTACATCCTCTACGTCACGCAATTTGAAATGAGCCGCCCAATCACAGACTGTGAATAATACCGCTGTTAAATTAGCATGCAAACCTTGGTCTAAAAATAGAAATTACGAAATCAAAATTGGATTAATAGTGTTTTCGTCTAGATGAAAGCTAAGCATTGATTGGTCGACACAAAGTTCATCTGGACGTGACCTTCCACGGAGACAGTAGAGATCCTGTACGACAACGCTCTACAGGATGTCTGTTTACGGAGATTGAATCAATACGTAACATAGTATAACTAGACATACTTGTCAAATATGTTAAATGTAGAAGAGACAGGTTCACATATTATATTTAATTGTGTTGTAGTATTCTGATCTGTTTCTAGTGTCTCTGTATCTTCATTCCAAGTGACTTTAGGTAAACAAGCTGAAATATATTCATACACACTATTAAAAATCTCAACATGAAATCTGTAGTCCCAAAATAATCTGGTGTGTGGCACAGTAGAATAAGCACTGGATTTCAAATCTGTGTTTCAAAGGAGTTGCCAGGTAAGAGTCCCTTTATAGCCTTCCATGAAAGTTTGTCTTTAATATAGATTTTCCTGCATTAAAAAAGATACATGGAGAAATTGTCAGCCTTGTAGAAGGGTGAGTACTGGTTATAAACAAAGGTCCAGGAAAGCTAATTCAGGTGAGCTGGTCGGCTTAAATGATCAAAATTAGAGTTGACACAGAGTTAAACCAAATCCAAAGAGAGAACATGTAGTCCCCAAACAATGACAGAATAATGTGCAACATTCAAGAGATAGTATTTGCCTGTTGGCACCAAGCATCATAACCCTTAACTGAAAAATCACTTGATAGAAACTCTATACCTACTATTTTTGAGAGCTGCTAACAGTGATAACACACAAGCATCAGTTACATTACCATCATAATTCAAACATACCATATCACAATATAATACCCATACATACTGTAAATATGCATGCATAAAATATTGGTGAGCAAATAATGTAAAGTAAATACAATGTTCATGTATACAGATAAAATGTTTGAGCTTTTATGATAAAAAATTATCACTCATGATAATTTTGTGTAAATACAAGAAAAATGCATGGACTGTGCTGGAATCAAACTCACACAGTTAAGAGTCCAAGAGGACACACCTATGTCACCATAAAAGCTAGATTATGGCTCTGCTACATAAGCATTATCTTTTATGAGTGTATCTGAATTTTTAAGTAAGCTAGGCTTTATAAATTTTTAGACATTATACCTTCCTAAAATCGAGCGATTTTAAAATGGTTGTTCAACATTTAATTTTTGTATTACAAAAAGAAATAGTAACATGTCCTCAAGTAGTTTATACTTTAGCTTTCAGTATCATCAGTCTATGCTATTAACCATAAGCTTAAACTGATACACAAGAAAGACAACTCTTACAAGAATATAAATAAGTAACATTTACCTTCCCTGGAACAATACACAAGTCTTCTTTGTTTATACAACATGAACTGAAAGTAGACGGATTTATACCAGTATACACAAATTAACATATCACGTAAAACTCTGAATTAAAAAAATAACTATGGAAAGACAGTTTTTAAGATTAAATAACTAATAAGGGACTTTAGTCAGTTATTTCCCCCCTATCAGTTGGATTACTTGGATTTTACCCTTACTTTTAAATGTAAATTTGCCAAAGTTAATCTTAAATAACTTTTTTGTAAAACATTTAATTTGTTTGAAATTCAAGCTAAGTATTTTTTGGGTAAAGAAATATCTAAATTTCATCACTTTTGTTATTATCTCAATAAGTAAGAAAGATATTAGATGAAATATTTTGTTATCCTTACATAGGAATTCAATGATAAAATCTGAGAATTCCAACTATAATGACCTACTTACCAATTGGATTGCTTCAGATTTTATCAGGGAAAGATAACTGACTAAAGTACCTAATTATATATATACATCAATAACATGAAACATTCTTAACGCAGTACAGTTATTTTTAGATTGTCCTCTGATTTTTATGTTCAGTATCATGCATTTTCAAGCATCAAAATCATGAAAAGTTTGCTCACAAAACTGTTGCAATTCAAGAAACATCTGTGATGAAATGACATTTATTCAGTGAATTTAGATCTTCATTGATAATAATGCTACTTATGTCTCATTTCTTTATCAAGACTTAAGTTAATTACAAATTTTGAAGCCCATTGAAACTTGGATGATCTATAAATCTAGTGATAGCAATAAAAAGATGATTTAGTGATAGCAATAAAAAGATTATTTTAATCAAATGGTACAAAAGTTATGATGTTGAATATCTTACTGTGTAATAACATCATTTGTAAATTGACTTACTGAGTAATAACATCATTTGTGAACTGGCTTAATCTTTGTGCTTGATCCCCTGGTGGTCCAGGTCTAAACATTACAGAACATAATGGTCCTAGTTCTACATTAGGAACTGTAATATCATAGAAAAAATATTACTTGAAATATGTTAATCAGGTTTCAATTCAATCGAAGATAAGACAACAAAATTACTCTAGTAATCAATGTTGTATAGTCAGATGGAACAGCAAAAATAAAGAAGGAAACTGATTACAGCTATTACTTCTAAACACACAAAAATTAATCTGAATTAATTACAGCTAAATTTCGTTTACTATCATACATGAAGAATTGAGTACATTGATTAATTTAACATTCTTTGATCAAGTATAGTAATTATTAATGACCTATATATCCTTTCTTTGGTTCCTCAGCTTTAGGACTGGCTATTTCCTGAAATGAAATAAACACAGAATATGCTTTTAATGTAGAAAGAATAACAAAGAATAATTAATATCATGGAATACATTAAATCTTTTAAATACTGAATATTTTTTTGTTAAACTAAAATGCAATCACAGGGATTGCAAAAGGAAGTGTGTAATAGAGTGGAAAGTGTAGGATGGAGTGCTCTCACTCCCTTGCAATATTTAGAACAATCATGTGTTAAGAGTATGAAAATACAAGTGTAACTATTATGAAGTACTTACAGCTTTAATACCACACATTACTGTTGTATTACCCAGTTTAACAAGAGCCGATCCTTCAGCTGTGCTGACACATCCTAAATAATAAAAGAGGTGTCAGTTTAGTTAATAGTAACAAAGACATACATAGTAGTAATAGTGATGTTATACGTACAACAGACTGACAGACTATGCAAATGTCAAGGAAACAAATCTAATGCTAAAAGGCTGTTAACGAGCACTATCAAAAGGTTTTCAGAAATCAAATCACCACAACAATAAAATCAATCAATTAATTAGAAATCATCATTACCTATATTCAAAACTGTTGGTCTGAATTCTTCCAATGTTCTCTCATCAGGTCTAACATCCTTTTCCTGAAAACATACATAATAAACATAATATATAATATCTAAGTGTGAAACCAGCACATTAATAGTCTTTGACTTAACCTTCAAGCCTGAAGCCCATGACTAGAGAAAGTTTATTCAGGGTAGGGAAAATTAATATATTCTAAGAAGTTAATTACTTACTCATTACTATTAACATTTTGTAAATTTACAAAGGGCATTTGTTAACATTTAAAGGCAAAGGCTGTTGTCAGCTATATTCTCATTCAATAAGTATCAAAATTTGATGATTTTTTTAACTAAAAAGAAACGATTGCAAAAAAAAATAATGCATGCAACAATTCAAGCATGGAGAGATATATGAGTAAGAAAATTTACAAAACTATATTCATAATTATATTAAGTTCATGGTTGAATGTCTTAGTAAATGCAAAAAATATTCTTACAATGAATTTTCTGTAATACTGCAATGGCTGAGCAGTCCTGAAAAAGAAATATAGAAATGCATATTAAGTATCCAACATCTTATCATTAGGGCTGGGACGAGTACTCGAATACCCGGGTATCGGGTCGGGTAAGGCTACTACCCGGGTACAAAGTTATTACCCGGTACCCGTAAAATAAAACACTTTATATTAATTAGTTTCGATTTTTCAGCATTAAAAAATCCGCCTCGATCAGAATTATTATGAAATGTTCATCTACCGAATTTCTCTATAGGCACTACTTGACAACAATATTGCCGACGACCAAGTATAACAGTTACTAACCAACTAATATGAATCCAGCTTCTTGAACAATTTCGCTAAACTGCTGAATTTGCATTTATGTCTTATTTCGTTGTAATGGCTAAAATATCAACAATATACGTTCATATACGTCAATATACGTTCTCACTATCAGTTAACACAGAAAAATGTTCGCATATGAGGACAACCTAATTAGACGCATTTTCAATACTGGTCGTGGTACGGAATGCTCGGAACTACGTGTAGGTACATTTAGACATACTTCAGGTTTGGACTTAATAAACATAGGCAATGGAAAATCAGATTTTGGAAGGCTAGGTGGCAAGTAACCTGGATTTGTTATATCTATTCATAAACATAATTGCAACAGCAACACTCGGGTCAAGACGCTAAACACTCTTTTTGATGGGACAGAAGTTGCTGAAATTACAAGACTCTTGCCAACAAAGACAACATCGGAAATATTGTTCCTATTTTATAAGCAGTAACAAGTGCCAGGATGTAGGAGTAATAACTCTTTCATGATTTATAACAGCGAGTACCCGGATACCCGCGGGTAATACGGCCTCGGGTACCCGGTAGTCCTAAATATAAGACCCTTCATAACTATTTTATCATACGGACGTTCTTCTGTTATGCAGGGTCTTAACGGATTGCTTCAAAAACGCATAGCAAAATATTTTTTTCAAAAAGTAAATGAATGTGGGTCAAATTAGCACCAATCGATAGATAAAAGTTTACTTTTATTCTTTCCATAAAGCAAAAGATAAAAATCAGTTTTTTCCCATATGAAAACACCAATTACTTTTCCTGCTATCCAGGATTGTCGCCGCTTGCCTCCATTTTGAACTGAATTTGTGTCGGTAAATAAAGTTTCGAATCGCTTACAGTTTATTTAAACGAATTTTAATCTCTCAAGAGTAGTGGTTCTTACTGTCAACAGTCACAAGTATGCACGGAACGGTCCGGATACTGGCTTTTATACTGTACCTAATATATTCGTTCAAAATCATTTCTTACAAATGGCGTGACCAAATTTAAATTCGGATTGCTTTGGCTATTATTGCACGATTATTGTGACAAACTGAAAGTACTCGTTAATAAAGGATTTTAAATGGATTTTTCAACTGTCTAAGGTTAGCATTTGAAATTATTTTACTTTCATCATGTGTATTTTTCGTTTATCTTTCTATTGGTGTATCGTTTTATTGCAAATTTTTCGAATTAAAACGAGTAGAACGTTCAGACCTGATTCGATGTCTGTACACTAAAATTTTTGCTATGCGTTTTTGAAGCTATCCGTTAAGACCCTACGTAACAGAGAAATGTCAAAATGATAAAAAAGTTACGTAGGGTCTTATATTTAGGACTAGGGTACCCGGGTACAAATTTTCTACCCGTCACAGCCCTACTTATCATTATTTTATGTCTAGTTAATTATAGTCAAAGAATTCAAAATTCAATACTATTTCGCATAAAAGAAAAATATATGGTACAGTGAACTCGACAGTTCCGGGTCATCGACAATTCCGGGTCACTTTTTTGAAATAGTACAAATGATTCCTAAATAATTTGATATTTTGATTATATGATAGTTAAGTCATGTACACTAACCACTTAGCTACCGTTACACAAACTTTCCATGTTAACATTTCTCTACCGGAAGTCATAGTCATGAAACACTAAATAGCGTCTTTTCCAACCAATGCGAAAGTACGTGAACGTTTCGTCCATGCGTTCGAAAAAACAGCGATTTATACCCACTATTTAGATAAAATAAGTCCTTATTGCACATCATTTTGCTGGAAATTTATCGGTGAACACGATTTAACTCATAGATTTCTTAAATCTAATTACTGTTTGACAATAATGCAGACAATTTGACCTGGTAAGCACGTGACAATTTCGGGTCAAAACTTAACCCGTATTATATACAATCATTTATTTTAATTAAAACGTATTTTTTAACATTTAAAATTGATTTTATACATAATTTTATCCCATATGTAAGATATTTGTCAATTAAATACAATTATTGTTTGATATTTTGAGTTTTACTTTTTATACGCAACTAATTTTATTTATGGTACTTGTTTTTATATGCAATAGGTAATTGCAAGTGACATGATTAGATCTTTAATTTACGAGCTTTATTTTTGTTTAACTTGGAAGAAAATATGAGATAAAGTCTTTTTTGGCAAAAGGTTGGCTGTTTTATTGATTTTAACCCTGTTGAGACCACTCCGGATTAAAGAGACAAGCATCTGTCACGTGACCCGGAATTGGCAAGTGCGACCCGTAACTATCGAGTTTGCAACGTGCAATTTCGAAAATTGTAGGAAATTACAAGCAAATAAACACTATTAATTTATCATAACATGGTGAGGTGGAAGTATTTGTTTATCAATTTATGCAGGTTTGATTCCCACAACTTTCGTTTTGAAGAGACACGCATCGTTTGTTTCGTTACTGACCCGGAACTGTCGAGTTCACTGTACATGTTGATGTATACAAGTATTCTATTCATTGGACTACTTCAAAACCTAATTAATTCAGTGCCTTCAGTGCTTTGATTAGTTAATTTTATCTGTGTTTTGGGTCTTTTCAGGACAAAATAGACTCATCATTAAGCAAACACAGTTCCGATTTTTTAGGCGAAACAAAAGCATGAAAATGTTACACATAACACAAGACTTAAACGTTTAATACAAACAAAATACTTCATAAAGTAATTGAAAAATGTGCTTACTTTATATCGGCAGCCATGTTCGGAATTTCCAAATGCCTCACATAAAACGTGACTTTTGATTGGACAGTAATAAATAGTTGATAAATAGTTAACCAATCAAAAATATTTTACTTTAGAATAATTAGTTGTAACTAAAAGACAGTACCGGTTAAGGGAGATAACTTGGATGAAAATGTTTAAATTGAATTAATTTTATTCAAACTTATTTTAGGCATTTCATCTTTTATTCTTGTCTGAAAAAAAATAATTTGTTAATGTATTTACTTATTATATCAGTTAATTAACTCTATTTATCGCTCATAAATTAAAAACAACGGAACGAATATTTTAAAGGTGAAACGCTTCGGGACGAAACCTGAACGCGTCCGTATCACTGGAAGCTTTTTGAAAGAGCGGTGCATTTTAAACATGTTTTGATTTTATTCAAAGTAACCCTGTAATTCTGTAGAAAGCTGCCTTTAATCTCTTGGTGAGAGTTTGTTATTGTTATCCATATGGGTCTTTTTGAATGAAACAATTTATCATGACATAACGCACTGAGTGATTGACAATTGAAACGCCGTACCTCTGTCTCGTAAGTGAAGCCTAGAAATGCCAAATGGGTCTAGATTTATGGTGGACACACCGGTTCTCGAACCTCTAAGGACTCAACAAGCCATTTTAATCAATACAACAATATTTTTGGAGAAATACATTTAAAACACTCCTTTTAACCTATTACAGTGAACTCGACAGTTCCGGGTCATCGACAATTCCGGGTCACTTTTTTAAAATAGTACAGATGATTCCTTAATAATTCAATATTTTGATTATATGATAGTTAAGTCATGTACACTAACCACTTAGCTACCGTTACTCAAACTTTCCATGTTGACATTTCTCTACCGGAAGTCATAGTCATGAAACACTAAACAGCGTCATTTCCAACCAATGCGAAAGTATGTGAACGTTTCATCCATGTGTTCGAAAAAACAGCAATTTATATCCACAATTTAGATAAAATAAGTCCTTATTGCACATCATTTTGCTGTAAATTTATCGGTGAACACGATTTAACTCATAGACTTGTTTAATCTAATTACTGTTTGACAATAATGCAGACAATTTGACCTGGTAAGCACGTGACAGTTTCGGGTCAAAACTTAACCCGTATTATATACAATCATTTATTTTAATTAAAAAGTATTTTTTTAACATTTAAAATGTATTTTATACATAATTTTATCCCATATGTAAGATATTTGTCAATTAAATACAATTATTGTTGGATATTTTGAGTTTTACTTTTTACACGCAACTAATTGTATTTATGGTACTTGTTTTTATATGCAATAGGTAATTGCCAGTGACATGATCAGATCTTTAATTTACGAGCTTTATTTTTGTTTAACTTGGAAGAAAATATAAGATAAAGTCTTTATTGACAAAAAGTCGGCCGTTTTATTGATTTTAACTCTGTTGAGATCACTCCGGATTAAAGAGACAAGCATCTGTCACGTGACCCGGAATTGGCAAGTGCGACCCGTAACTATCGAGTTTGCAACATGCAATTTCGAAAATTGTAGGAAATTACAAGCAAATAAACACAATTAATTTATTATAGCATGGTAAAGTGGAAGTATTTGTTTATCAATTTATG
Source organism: Mactra quadrangularis (assembly GCA_025267735.1). Classification (NCBI taxonomy): domain Eukaryota; kingdom Metazoa; phylum Mollusca; class Bivalvia; order Venerida; family Mactridae; genus Mactra; species Mactra quadrangularis. The sequence continues at coordinate 33,421,343 of CM046308.1, read as the reverse complement.
CAGGTTTGATTCCCACAACTTTCGTTTTGAAGAGACACGCATCGTTTGTTTCGTTACTGACCCGGAAATGTCGAGTTCACTGTAAATTAAACTGGGGGAATAAAAACCATACATGCCCTGACTGGGGATCGAACCTGATTCTCCCGGGTGGTAGGCGAGACACTCAACCTTGTCGCCAAAAGGTTAACCCAACAGCAAGGCTGTTGGAAGTGACTACATAGTCACCTACCATCACCACACTATATTCCATTTTTCTATCATATATTTGTTGATATTTATATTCAAAACAAATCCAAATCCTTCAAGAAAAAACAATACCATTCTCGAAAACTGACATGGCGGCTAAAAATAGATGACCTAATTTCGAACCTCTACCGTATTTGGCTATTTGTTAGGTTATAATTAGCTGTCACATGACTTTATGAGCAGAAGACAGGAATGGCTACCTGCCATGTGCTTCTTTTGCAATAACATACTTTTAAACAATAATTGATGGATTGTACTGACAGAGCGGAAAAAGGTAATAAGGATTTCCTGAAAAATATTCACCATCACAAAATATTCATTCTAATAACCTGTTTCTTGCGCATTATTCTCGTTTGACAGTTGTAGTTGCGTCCATTGTTTACTTAACATTTGTGCACATGAGTTGATGACGTCATACGCAATTATGTAGCAAAGTAAACAACATTTAAATATGAAAGGTTCGAGATCAGGTGAGGTTCGAGAACAGGTGTTTATACGATATTTACATCAAACTTGATCAGAAGAATCATATCAGAACAAAGACTTATGGTATTCAACTGTGTAGGTTAAAAACTAGGTCACTTGGACAATTCATCTAGAAACCATTAAACCCTTCAGAAGCTTCATTTACATTCTAGATCTATTTTTTTCTTGCCTGACATACTCACATGGTCAGAAGACATAAAGGCGTTACTTACAGTTGCGGGTCAGCTTGTGTGAGACATAACTTTGAAACTACTGGAGATATCAAGGTGAAACTTTGTAGGTAGAGAGATCTCATCCAGAAGTTGAGTGCATAAGAACGGTAACACCATCTTGTCTGATTTTGGAGTTATTGCCCATTTTTATTTCAACCCTTTTAATTTTGTCCAGGACATAACTCAGAAACTGCTTGTAGTATTGATATGAAACTTTGTAGGTAGATTTCATCAAGTAGAAGTGCAGTGCATAAGAAATGAAACTCTGTCTGGCCTAAGTTTAGAGTTGTTGCCCTTTTAATTTTTACGCTCTAAACTTTGTCTGCAACAAAACTCTGAAGTGCAGTAAGTACTGTAACTCTGCCATGGCTAGTTTTGGAGCTATTGTCCATAACATTTGCCTGACATTTTGGAGTTATTGCCCTTGGTAATTTTCATACTTTTGCTAGTCCATGACATAGCTCTTAAGTACTAGAGATGTCAACTTGAAACTTCATAACTAAATAGATCTCATTATGGGGAGGTGCAGGTCCAAAAATCATAACTCTTCTTTTTTGCATAATTTTGGAGTAATCGCCCTTTGTGATTTTCTTACTTAATTTTTGTCTGGGACATAACTCTAAAATATTGAAGATATCAGCTTTATTGGTTTGAATTTATTTGTATACTTCAAATAATTTTAGGTCTGTAAGGATTTTTACAAGATTTTATTTCTATGTACGAGGCATTAATCAACCATTTCTTGTTGTATTGTATTTATGAGTTACAAATTGCAACATACATAATTATGTACTCAAAGTATTTTTTATTTCTAATTCTAGGTAAACAATTGTAATAATGGACGTAGACTTGCTGGCATCCTTTGGTGGAAAGGTTCTGAAGCTGATAAAAGAGTCTGATGGTTTGAAAAAGGAAGATAATACCATACCTTGTGAACTGATGCATGAGGATTCATATTTTTACTACATAAATGAAAAGACCAAAGTTCCATCTGACAGATTTACGAGGTTAAAGAAAATCATTGGTGTTAAAGCACCTCTCATTCTTGCCTGTAAATCAGAAGAATTCTTTCTTGCTCCTGAGAAGCTGAATAATAATGACAATGAAAAAAGTTTAAATTTTGTTACTTCTAGAAAAAGAAGCAGTAGAAATAGTAAGACTTCATCTAATGGTGACCAGAGTACAATGTGTGGTTCTCCTCTAAAACTTGACATCATTGCTGATCTTTCGGTGTTTGATGGAGATTCAAGTTCAGTATCCAATGTAAATGTTGATCATATTTCAACATATAAGTTTGGATTGAAGTTAAACAAAGCACGTAAAATATTGTCTATGTATTCTCACCTATTTAGTTCTTTAAAGACAAATGTAGCTAATGACAAGATTGTGGAATCACCAGCATTGATCACAATTTGTGATGGAGAAAACATCAATTCTGTATCCTCTATGAGCTTAGAACCATTGTTTGACAAGAGTAACAAATTCCTTGGAGTCAGAATTACAGAAACTCGTTCTGAGCAGCCAGAAACTAAAATTTGTCATATGAAACATTCTTCAAAATTCAGTAGTGGTGAAGTAGTATGTAGTGCTAAGTATGACATTTTCTCTGAGAACATATCTGGTGGAATTACACAGATTGATGCACAAGGTTTATTGTCTCTAGAACTGGAATGGAGGAAGAAAATTGGAGAATCTATGGAATTGTTACATGATCCACCATTAGATAGCAAGGCTAAAGTAAATGTACAAGTTACATCTGGGGACACCAGAAGTCCAGCTTTTACTTTATTTCAGGTAACACAAAAGTTTTTTTTATATTATATGATATGAAATTCTGTGTATTGTATGCAAATTTACTTTATCTGGTTGTGAATCAAGTTGTTTCTACTTAATGTACTTCAGCACACTTTCTTGTCAATATTCTGGTAATGTGGAAGAGTTTCTATATAAGGGTTGGAACAACAAGTCAGAATTGGGATGAATTTCAAAGAGCTGGCCATACAGAGCCAAGTGGTGACTGCTTGACCATGCCAGTTCAGAATTGAAATTACACTTTCAGCTTGAAAGATATAATAGCTTCTATGTAACAATTGATATATAAATAACTATCAGAGACAGGTTGTTAATATTGTATTACATGGACACTCATGATTGGTAGCTGTCTTTCTGTATATCTGCACTTTATGTATATCTGCTCTCATAGTCAATCAGTTTTATCCAATCTTTACTCGGCCCAGTCCGAGTGCATGTTACCAAAACGTTTGACAACTAGGTCATTCTCTGTAGGCCCACCAGATCTATTGCCCTTGAATTGTGCTAAGTTTTAGTAAAATTTTATATTTTGAGGGCATATTTTCAGTTTTTGTGACATTTTGACACCTTGTTATATGTATGATTGATTATCTCACTTGTTTTAGGAGCTGGAAATTCTTGGATCTATTATAGAAGGGTCGACAACTCGTCAAGTTAATTGGATAGGAACAGCAGAACATCCACTTATTGATTCTGTTGAAAATCTTGTTGAACAGGTGAAGTATTTTAACTACATTTATATTTTTGAATCTACCAGTTAAGTTTTCGTTTCATTCAAATAAATGCCAGGCTTTTCAACACTCTACAACAGTTTAGTTAAGATGTCGACATTTTAGCTTTTATTGCGAAGAGTTCATTGCCTAGATTTAATTTTGTTGTGTGACTTAGACTAAGACTTCATAGAGTTAAATAGTTAAATACTCTAAAGTTTTGTCTGATTTTGGTATTAATTTGCAAAAATGTAGTTTAGCTGGTAGCACTGATGGCATTTTCTGTAAATTCTTCTGACAATCTTAAAATCAGAGTCTGTAATTATACTTATAGTGTTGTGTGTAAGTATTTATTAGGCCTGGGTCACAATAAGCAGTAGATTAGTTTCTGATGACATTTAACCTACTGTCAGCTGGAAGAGTCTAAATAGTAAACGCCTATTATTCTTGTTTTGTAATCTGATACATAAGCTAGCCTTCGATATCATTGCAACCTCAGACACTATAATAAGATAAGTAACTGTATACCATAAAATTTCCTTGTCTATCTATTACAGTTAAAAGTTGGACATGATATTGCTGATTGTAAACTAGAGGTTACAACAACTGTTGATGAATATAATGTTAGATTTGATTGTGGACTTATTGAAGATAGAAAAGATCTGGATTTTACTGATCTTCTATGGAAGGTATTACAGTCTTCTCCACATATTCTTGAGTACTTACAGGAATCTAGACCTGTTAAAATTCCCATCACTAAAAGTTGCAATGTATACACCCCTGAAATAAAGTTGCCATTTTTTTTGGGAAAGACATGCTAGTGTTGGCTAGGATATATTTGTAAAAAAATTGTCAAAACTGCTAGATATTAGCTAATAGACTATATCCGGAATTCAAATATTTGGGTTTTCCCCTCTCGTACAAACAAACTGTCACTGTTACAATGAAAACACAAGTACAAAAAACAATAGGATTTAATCCATAGCTCGTGCTATTTAGCAATAATGTGTAACAAACTTTGTTTGTACCACCTGAGCACAGACGAAAAAACCCATAAATTTGAATTCCGGATTAGGTCTATTAATCTGAATTAAAAAGCTTGAGTCTCTTCATGGAATGAATGAATCTTCAAGTGTGTAATATTAGCAAATTTATACAAGATAATGTTTGTCCTGGATAACTGCAAATATCTAGTAGTACATGTATATATTTGGAACTCAAAAAGGTTTGTTTTTATCCGATACATCTGTGTGCAACAAATTTATGTTGCAAATTATTGCTGAAAGGCAGTTAACCCAAATTAAATCTTATTTTTCTGAGTACAAATATTTTTATTTCAACTTTGTTCCGCACAGTACATTTATTCATTTGGTACAAACATAGTTATTTTGCTGGAAAAAAAATGTCAATTTGAGTTTGGAATCAAATCTATTGTATTTTAAATAGTGCTATTATTTTGTTTTTACATTGTATATTTGACAGATTTTACAGAATTGTACATCATCTGCTGACCTAGTGGAGGCATTTAATTACATCATCTCAGAATTAAGAAAAGGTGACCTTCAACCTCGTATTCATACACACAATGTCACAACCATTGGTCAGATGGTCAGAGATTCGTACAGGGGTCAAATGAGAGCACCTAACATGAGTCACACAAGCCCTCTGATATATCTTGCCGAAATTGGATGTCAAAAACTTACCCGAGATTATATCCAAGCATTCTTGAATGGAAACCTTGTTACCATGAGTAACTTTGATTATTATCTGGCTGGAAACTTGGAATTAGAAGATAAACTACTGAGGCTACAAAAACTACACAATACTCTAGAAATTGTTATACTTCTAAAACAGTGTCTACATCTACCACATGTTAACCTTAGTGAATGTTGTCAATTTATGTTAAAACATTATGAAACTCACGATGTTGACCCACACCATCATTTTACATTTGATGTACCTACCAGCTGTCTGGTAAATGCCATCAAAACCTTTCCTGCTACTGAATGGAAAGCGAAGGGAGTTAAGCTTGTAGGTAATATGTTGGAGAGATTGGTCTACCATTTTACAGTAGATCAGCCGTTTGATTGGGTTAAGATAAAAACTGATGAAAAGAAATCTAACCTCTCTAGTGAAGATCATGAAGTTTTGTATTTTCTAACAGTTGTGAAGGACAGTGTCAGTATACTGAGTTGATTGGTTACCATGGAGATATATTTTACATGGCTGAAATATTATGGACTGCTAATTTAGCCTTTAACATAAGGTTGCTATATTTTGTACTTTTATTTGCCAAGTTAATTATGATGGTTCTTATCATCAGGACAGTTATTGAACACATACATACTGGTACTGTATGCCACTATCTTGTGTTGAAATTTTTTACTGTGTTCGGTATCTTATAATTTCATTGTAAAAAGTCTGACAGCTTAGAAAGTTAGTCTAGATAGTTACCAACTGAAAGTTATATATTTATGCATTATTTATCATTGACTCTTCCATAGTGATAAACACTGCTAATAAACATTTTCTGTATGAATTTATCATATTGCTATTGCATACACTATGGTGACATACTATGACAAAAATCTTTCTGTTTTATATCCTTGTGGGATACTTTACTTGGTTCACAGCTATATTTTCCCTGTTATTTACAATAAATTATATAGTATTGTATATTAGGGCTTTAACGAATGTCCGAGCTCTCGAGAGTTTGTGAACCATGATTGATATTCGGACACGAATATTCGCCTTACCAAAGTTCGGGTGGTTCGCGAATATCATATGCATTTCAAACAACAATTAATTGAATAAGTTAACTCGCGAAAACAACTTTAACTTGCCTGGGAAATCATATCAATTGATCAAATTTTCGTGTCCCAATTATTTCTAAATTCGAACGCATGTTAGTGCATACTAACACCGGATGCCGCGAAAATATTTCCATAAAGGTTATCTTCAAAATAAGTTAAGTTAATTATAAATGCAGGTATGTTAAAATCAACTCGCATGCTCGCCATGGCGAGTGTTCCTATAGATTGGGGGAGTAAAGATTGCTTAAAACTTGTCCGATCGGGCGAGTAGGATTTCAAATCCAATAGGATTGTCATCTGTTTTAATAAGAATAAAAAATATCAAAATACGATGTCCTATCAATGACCGCTTTTAGAAAGGTATGTACCATATTAATTTTAAGTAGTACTTAATCGTGGACCATATTGAAAATTTGTTTTAGCCTAATTTATTATCCACATTAAATAAAATCGTTATTATTATTATTATCTTGACTTATTACATCATAAATTGTAAGTAAACAATATCGGTGATGGCAAGAATAAGATTTCCTTTGTTTAAATTTACCGATAATTGTCAATGACACCCGTCTCTTTATCATTATATTTTTAAAGCTCGTTTAAACTTTTAAAATTTGATTCCTACCATCGCCGATATTGTTTTTAAGCGCTCATTGTTTGTTAAACTTTTAGACATCAATTAAAGAACTAGGTCACGCTTGTTTTGAGAATACATTCTTACTTAAAATTAGATTTAAATAGACTCCATTGTTATGCATTTTGACTTTGCATTATGACATTGTACGCTATCAAACATCAATTAAGTGTGAAAAAATACCGACACACATTTTAAATTGTTTGCATCAATTTCCGTCATCAAAGGGTTAATATTGATTTGATTGTGAACAATATAGACTCCCCGGAGTGCATGACAATTTGTGACGTAGTAAGTAGAGATTACTTTTATAAATACCTTACTTAAAGCTGTCAATGATAGGACATCGTATTTTGATGTTATTTTTTCTTATTAAAACATAATATTCCTATTGATTTGAAAATCCTAAAATTGAAAATCTTAAATACCCTCAAAACATAGGAAATTAAGTGTCATCTATGCCTCTGGCCATACAGGTAGGAACAATCGTCATGGCGAGTTGTATTTTACACCCCTGGATTATAATCAAAATGTTGAACACAAAACAATTCATTTTTAATTTCTATTAACATTAAAAATGATCTGTGGGATAGTTTTGATAGATTTTAATATTCATGTTAAGATCGGGGATGCATTAGGGAAATTAAGGTAAAGTGTACACTAGCAAGTTAAACATGCATTAAATAGCAAAGGTTCGCGAATCGATCTGTGTATTGCTTTGCCCTATCGCGAACCGGTTCGTCTCGCGACAGGGTCCACAAACCCAAGCCCTATTGTATATGTATAATATGTATATAACTTAAGTGCTTTATGTAGCTTATGGAGTTTGTAAAAAAAAACTTATTTGTTGTATAGAATGTGCTCATGTTATGTTATGAAACAAGCTTTATTTTTTCATATAACTTAATGAACTGTTACTATTTGTATCATAAATACAGTAATTTATACATTGTTAGAAAAATTTCTGTATGGTCAATGTTGCCAATTCCAAATTTCTGTAAATTCTCTGATTAAGAGATCAACTGCAGCTCATAGACCATGGCTTTGTATGTGAAAAAGTAGGTTATTGCTTACATAGCATGGTAGTCTTATACAGTTGCCTCCCTGGAATGGTGGTTGGGTGAACTGTCAGCTGCATATAAGTTATTGGTAGAATTAGTTTTAATCAAATCGAAACAAGTTTTGTAATTATTGATTATATTTTTATGAGTTTCTAATGCTAAGTCAAATTGATTGAGCCGTTAGTGATTATTCTAAAGCAAAATAGCAGGACACTGCGCCCTGCCCTTTTTCTGAGTTCTAGAATAATCACTCAACAGGTTATTTTTATAACATACTCTAGTATCTTCTTCATGGTTTACTGAGTAATGAATGAGAATGATTTTTACATTGAATTCCTTGTCTCCTGTCAATGAGATCAAGTTATAGATTTGAAATATTCTAATATATTTATATTATTCCACCTTTGGAGATGCATGAAAAACTTCACATTGTTGTATATATTTTACTATTATTCAATGTTATGAACATTTATATCAAATAAATTATGAATATATAATATAAATATGTTCTTAATAAAATTGTACTCTAAAATTTCACATATCTTTTCTTGTTTTGTTTTTTAGTGAACGTGTTGTACTGTACTAATTTATTTTAGCTCGATTGTAAAACAAGTTCTTACAACTTCTATGTTCCCGTTTATTGTAGGAGCAGTAGTCCAGTGCTAGGATGCACGCCTATGGATCTAGAGGTCCTGAGTCCGAACCCCACCCGGGGCCTGCTTTTTTCCTTGAGCAAGAAACCTTCCTGGGTTAGCTTCACTTCACCCAGGTGTAAATGGGTTCCTGTGAGGGTGGCATATGTCTGTTGCCCCAAAATGTTGGCCGCACTAAGCAGAGTAAAAAGACTACTCAGGGTGATTGATAGATTGAAACCAGTAGCCCAATGACCGGGGTTAATAGCTGTAAAGTCAGTGAACATGCATAAGCATGAAACTTAAAACTATAAAATGCAATTTATAAATTTCACGACAATGATGTTTCAGCCAGGTAATTCAAAGAGTGCTAATTCATTAAAATATTTCAACCTAAATTGAAGTTCAAAGGAGCTGAAACATGCATCACACATGAAACATTCGTTGGGGTATCAAAATATAAAGGTCACTTTTATATTAAGTGTTCGTTAAATATTTCAAATGACAAATACCGGTAAGACGAAGACCAAAATATGTATGGGCGAGGCTCAAGTATGAGACGACAGCGATATTCGTATCCTGTAGTCGCACATGTCTTTAAATCAGCGTTAACAAACGCTTGTTTAAAGCCAAAATTTCACCCAGATTTTCAGCCTTGACCTTTGTTATTTTGTCGAGAATCGTAGATTTTACAGAATTTTTATGTTTTCATGCAGTATTGATCTCTATTTTCGCAGAAATGTTATACGACTGATCGTAAATTAACATCATATTGATACGATCGCAACGAACTTTGTCAGGTAATTGAGTTAAACCAAGCGATTGCTAATGTAAATCTGTGACGTTTGATGGCAGACTTGACTAACTTGGCCATAATCAACACTGATCACTTTTTACATGTTTATGTTATCAAATCTGATTATTTTCACTGTTGAATTGATTTCTTTTTTATGCCACTTGATTTAAGATTTGTTATATGTCAATGTGAGTCATGGTTTTGTTGCTTTTTGTCTGATCCTTAGTTTCTTGCATTCACACTTTTTGCCCTATTTTTGGGGCAAGACAGCTAAGTTTAATTGGTAGAGGCAATCTGAGCAGTTTGTGCATAGATATATTATTTTATAGTCATTCTGTGCTCTATTGGCTGTACGTTACTCAAAATTTAGACTTGACTATGCACAGAATTTAATATTTACTTCTGAGGAGTAATTCGACACTTCATTGACCAGTCACTTCCCTGTCAAAGATGGGAGCAGGTCGTTTCTCCACTAAGTCATTTCTCCCCTGGTCATTTCTCCACTTTTTAGTAGTCATTTCTCCACTTTTAAGTAGTCATTTCTCCACCTTTATATATAATAGGATTATAATAGGTTTATTGTGTAAGGTGATAATTACCCTTATTATGGATTGTCATATTGAAACATTATATCAATTAAAAGTACCAACTGATATTATTTAAGCATGTTTTTATACAAATATTTTGTTGGTTTATGAAGAGTCATTGAATGTGATGTGTTTAATCAAATCAATTCTAAGTGAAAGTGGTTGCATGCTCTTATTTGCACTTGTTAAGTACATTTTTTTTTTCATCATTTATTTTCAATAAACAGTTGTATTTAATACAATTTTCTTAATATTTATAATAATTTTCCTTGAAGTAACTCAGGCAATTTATATGTAGTGATTTATACAATTATTTCCACGCATTGATACAATAAACTTTTATCAAAACTGTGTGGTTAAAAAGACAATGAACAAATTGATTTACTCATTTTATTTTATTTACAAGCAAGATTATCATTCCTTTTTATATTCAAAATATTTCATTTTTAGTCAGTTACTAAAATACATCATAAGTAATATACTAAATAACATGCAAAATTAAATTTTAATTTGCACTTCAATATAATAATACAATTGATTTATCATAATATACTAAATAAACATTTTAAATTATACTATTTTAGTTCAAAAATGAATTTTATTTACAAAATTAACATGAACATAATTCAATAACATACCTATATCTTATATAAACCTATTATATATAAAAGTGGAGAAATGACTACTAAAAAGTGGAGAAATGACTACTAAAAAGTGGAGAAATGACCAGAGGAGAAATGACTTAGTGGAGAAACGACCGTAAGCCGTCAAAGATAAGGCATATTTTTCTTCACCTATGGTGGGGTGTGGACTAAATATTAGGGCTCTACACCAGTATACTTTAAATGATGAATACAGGTATTGTAGGTTTGATTGATATATCTAGAGCTGGGTACCGCGAAGAAATTTTTACCACGGTATACCTCGGTTTTTTACAAAATACCACGGTATACCTCAAAGGGTACCGGGACAAAACGGACCATAAGACGAAACGGACCATGCCAAAACGGACCAAAGTAGGGACGAAACGGACCATATTTGTTGGACAAAACGGACCATAGTCGGGACAAAACGGACCATTGTCGGGACAAAACGGACCATAAGAAGAAATGTAATCATTATTATTATAAATTATTAATTGTGTGATTAATAACATTATACATATCTTTTATGTCTTAGTGTAATTTAATTGTGTGTAAATAGTAATTAAAATAGCCTCAATAGTGATTAACAGTTTGTGCGTTGTTTTTAAGCTATACTGTGTCCTCCTCGGGACAAAACGGACCATTGTCGGGACAAAACGGACCGTAAGAAAAAATATAACCATTATTATTATAAATTATTATGTGTGTTATTAATAACATCATACATATAGTTTATGTCTTAGTGTAATTTAATTGTGTGTAAATAGTAATTAAAATAGCCTCAATTGTGATTAACAGTTTTCGTGTTGTTTGTGCGTTGTTTTTAAGCTATTCTTAAGCTATTTTAAGCCGTTTCATTGAGCTAATTAGCTAATACATCAGAGTGATTTAATTTGAAGTTGCTTTTATATTGTCCAGCACAGGTTCTTTCCTATGTACTGCACGCCACTTATAACTCTGGGAAATGATTATATGATGACATACTTGTTCCAGATAAATTATAATTACTTATACGCACAGTTACATAGATCATTCTCGTACCCAGAGGTTGTCATGATTATAGATAGTTTTTAAAATTCTTATAGCTGCTGGGAACGATAATGACTCGTGATAAGAATAAAAAAAACAAAAAAAAGGAGAAAAACTGTTATAATTATATACTTTATTATAAATTCATCATCAACAATATAACAAAACATACTTATACTTATAATAATATCATTAATTATCAAATGTAAGGATATCACTTTGAAGTCAATAATTGTCATAAGTTTGATGTTATTGAAAAAAATACAATGAAATAAACTAACAAAACATATTTTTCAATTAATATTAGATCTAGTCAATAATTGTCATCAGTTTGGTGTTATTTAAGATAAGAAGTTTTCCATGAAAAAAAAAAGAAAAAAAAACACAATTACTCAATAGCTATTATTGTAATTGTTTGCAAGGGTGAAATAAAGATATGTTGTGTTTTGTTATGAAAAAATATCAATATTTTTACTCTTTACTTCTTCAACTTTTATTTCATTAAATCAATATATTTATTGTCTAGTAATATAATCTATTTTTTCTTATGGTCCGTTTTGTCCCGATAATGGTCCGTTTTGTCCCGACTATGGTCCGTTTTGTCCCACAAATATGGTCCGTTTCGTCCCTACTTTGGTCCGTTTTGGCATGGTCCGTTTCGTCTCATGGTCCGTTTTGTCCCTAATTCACCTCAAAGTAAGCATTTACTATATGCTGTTGGGCTATTAAATAAAGATAATCTTTCATGAAGATTTATCATTTATTAACTTCAATAGAAACATAAAAGCCCCTATTCAAGGGTAATAGAAATTATGACTTATTACACGAAATTTGACTAGAGTTTAAAACAGTTGACTAGACAATACTTTTGACTAGAATAATATGTATAAATTCTATGTATTTTTACAAGAATATTAGTAAGGATACAAGACAATACTTTTAACTTTTACGATAAAAAAGTATGAACTTCATATATTTTTGCTTTTTTACTGAAGAATTTACTTCATGAGTTTTTAAAACATTTGAATTTGAAGAAATCACTCAGTCATTTCCAGTTTTTTGATAGAAAAATTAGTTGATCTACATGCTTGGCTTTTAAAACTTTAGAACTTTTAAAGAAGCATTACTCGTGTAGTTCGATTACATTTTAACAAATACACTAATGACGTACGTCATATCCATGTCTAGTAATTATTTTTGTACACGCATGCGAATATTCATGAACGGAATTCCCCCGCGGGGCGTCCACAATATTTTGTAGTTTTGACTTATGTGAATATTTTCCGTCAGACTTATACGACAGTTGTAATATTATGTACATGGTTTTATTTTTTCTTATTGTACATCACTCAGACTTTAATTTCCTTCTGAAGGTACTACTCCTTCACGGTAATGTCCGACTACTAGTAAGAAAGTTAGGTTATAAAATACCGGTATTTCCGAAAATACCGCGGTATGGTACCGCGAGATAAAAAACCGCGGTTACCGGTTTAACGGTATTACCGCGCACCTCTAGATATATCGGATCAAACGTTTCCATCAAACAAAATATCGATCAATGATGGTCATACAAATAAAATCCATGGCCTGCAAATCAGTTGATATTTTGTATAGCTAAAACAAAATTCTACTGCTTTGGGTTCAGTATGGACTAATCTGTGGATGAACAATCTCATAATGTGAATCAATAATAATATTGTTTATGCAAACACACTGGTTACATCATGTTTTGTTGTTTTAAATTTAAAGGAAGTAACTGTTGCGATTGGAATGTCCTTTATCTGTACTTTCATTTTCAATAAGTCCGGGAATCAAAAATCAAATACAGATCAATTCTTGAAACCAGTAGTCACTCAGGTTTGTTTGGGCTGATCTGCAATGTATAGAGAACTTAATTGTACAGAAGTGATATGTCATATCAATAGCTGAAGTTCTGAAAGAATATGATTTTCCTTTTGCCAATCTCTGTTTAGTGCCAAAACATTATAGTCCTTTGCTTTTTTACAAAGAAAATCGGTACAGACTCCTGCATTTGTGTTCATTAACTGCTAAAAATCTGGTTGCTCAGGCCACTACAATAGCTTTTGAATGGGTATTTTCAACCTCAGGAGTCATGCTGTCAGCAGAAAGATCATGTCTAGACCCAGACTCACTGGATACATTGATAGTTCTTTAAAAAAAATGCAAATGTCAAATACTTTTATCATTTAAAACATTAATAAGACCGTGCATTTAGTAGTATGGTGCTACTACGATTAAAATAAATGAATAAAATAGCACTGTATAATTATAAAGGTTCACAAATATCTGCTGTCATGCCTTCTTAAATATTTTAATTTAAATGGTAACTCATGTGTTTCTTTATGGTGTCTGATTTTCACCACTAGCATTCATTGCTTTCATTAAAGTATTAATTGTTCAGAATGTGTATTTTGCCGAAAGCATCCGATGAAGCGCAGTTTACAAACAAAGACAAAAATAGACTGTAAATACTGAGTTAAATATATTCTTGCATAAAGGTCAAGTTAATTCTGTTAGACCATACAAGCTATGTATTGTGGGTCATTTTCTTCTTCATCTGCAGCATCTTGTATGTGTTTTCTTTATTTGAAGCAATAAGGTTATTTCTTGCTGAGAAAGGATGCTTTTAATACAAAAAACTACTAGTTATTTGGATCCAGACATAATCTGGTAGATCTATATGAATGTTTATTGAATATATTTAATATATAACTCTCATGTTAACTTTGGTTTATGCTATAATTTATCAATGCATATACTAGCTACATGGCTAATTTATGCTTATAATTTATTTAATTATGTTCTTGACATTTCCATGGTATATATTTTTATTCCTACAAAATTAACTCTTACCTTGGAGTTGCTTATAAAATAAAACTGTCATAAAAACAGAGTCTGTCATCATTTATAATTATCCTCACGACAAAGTTAACCTGTCAACATGCAATTGTTATTCAAAAGATAAAGTCATAAATCATACATTTTCAATACATAATTTAGTAAAACTTCATTATTTGTGCTACTGCTGTAACATTCTATGATGAGGTTGATTTTCCTCACAGGTGCCAGTCACTATTTTGTACTTCTTATTTAAGGAATGAATTCATAGAAACAGACTTTCATCGAAAAATAAATGTCATTTTGGTGATAGCTAATTTCAGCCTTTATGCAAATTAGCTATCACCAAAATGACATTTATTTTTCGATGAAAGTCAGTTTCTATGAATTCATGACTTATAATTACAACCTTTCTGTGCGAAATTTGTCGACTGAACCATTATTAATTGCGTTTATATCAAGAACTATATTTTAGTGCGTAAGAGCCGAATGCATTGTAATGCGGAATAATCTTGTTCGTTAACAAGTCTTTCATACTGGCCGTCGGCGATTTTTGGTCTTCGCTTTGATGCAATTTTTCCAGGTTTTAATGTCATTTCAGAATCAATAATGCAAAGAAATGTAAGTAAATGGATTTTAATTCATATAAAAAAGCACTACAAGGGAAAACCACGATTTTATAGCTTTATAAAAACGTGTAAACAAGTTGAAAGTTTTACGCTATTCCCATGCATTTATCAATGTCGAGGTTATTTATTTATAGTAAAGATAAAAGTGAAACTGAAATGTTTATTTCAGTTAACATTTATTTCTTATTTTATTTTCAATATGATAATATCGGATCATTTTTCATGTTTTCGATGATTTACTTCTTTTATTGACATGCATAGCTTTTGTTTTGCATGTGACAGCGCTAAAATCTAGATTTTTCATTCATGAAATTAGTACCAGCATGACGTAATTTAAAGTGATGAATATTAATGATATTTTGTATGCAACTGCGTTTATACAGAAATGAAAACACATTTTTTCAAGTAACGTGTTCACTTTTGACCAATCAGATTGTATTGTTTCGTTTAGGTTGTAATTATTGTATATTTTACTACATCGATGGCTTAGTGGAAAACTACTCTACATCCTTCTTTAATTACATGTAGTTAGACTAGTTTTGCACTTACCCATTGATATAATTCTATAGTATATACCTACATTTACAATAAGTTTCTGTTTTTTTATAGAAACAAAAGTTGAGAGTCACTTCTGTGCTTTTCCTCTGTAATAGAAGAATTTAACTACTTGCGGAAGTGTGAGCAAGGACTCATAAAGAAAAGTCTTGAAAATCTGGTTAGGTGAATTAATTGCTGTAAATAACTGCAGGATGTTGATAAAAAGCTTAAAATCCAAACAAATTAACAAGCTACATTTGTTCAAAGTTAATAAAAGTCAAGTCTATAAGCCTGAAAATAAATAATTAAGTATGTATGTAGTAGTTAGTGATATAAAACAGATGTTGTCTGTCTCTAATAGACTCAGTTACTATTGATTGTTTAACATAATCAATTATGTATATAATATGTATGTTTGTTAACGTTTGTCAGTTTCTTGTTTTTTGCTTGGTTGAAAAAACTAAAAAATCAGGGCAACATGTTTTATATGTTAGACTGGGGCTGACCCACGTTAATTTTCATAGGATAGAGGTATTTTGGAAAATTCAGCAGGGTCATTTTGTCATGATAAATACTTTGTTTCCCATTTTGAATTATTTTGCTTTTTTAATTATTAAAAAAATGCTGGGTTCCCTCCCAAGTGTCAAAAAATGACCCCTCATCCAAGCTTTAGTGCAGGATGAAGGGCATTATTGGAATAAGCCGGAGGCTGAGCATGTATGAGCATTTTCCTGAAATGCGAGTCGTACCGGACGCTTTTTAACGAGTTTTTAACTCCAACCAAACCCAGTGCGCATGCGCTGGGCACCTGCAAATCATAATTTAAAGTTTGTTTTTGTTGTAATAAAACAGGGAGGGATTAACAAATATTTATCATGCACTGAATATAAAAACAATTGCTAGGGAAGGGCTCATACATGCTCAGCCTCCGGCTTATTCCAATAATGCCCTTCATCCTGCACTAAAGCTTGGATGAGGGGTCATTATTTTCACAAGCCTGCGGCCTCACAGTATGAGCATCTTTAAAGCAACAAAAACAAAATAACAAATAACAAGATAACAAATAACAGTGCAACAGTATATAAACTAAACTGTTTATTCAAACCTGAATAAATTGTAACAATACAAAATCAAATTTTCAAAATTATATCATTGTAAGAAAGTGAATTAGAATTTTCTATCATGGGCCTACAATAAAATTTCTTAAAGTTCTTATCCGATTTCCAATCAGCTGTTTTAAGAATAGTACTTAAAGAACAACCTCTGTAATAAGCAGCTGAAACAGAAGCACCTCGAAAAGAGTGAGCTTTGAAAATCTCAATGTCAATACCAGCTTCAGATAAAACTGATTTCAACCAACGGGCAACAGTACTAGAAGTTACCTGTCTATAAGTCACAAAAGAAATAAACACATAATTAGATAACCTGACTTCTTTAGTCATTTTTAAGTAATGAAGTAAAGTATGCATCACGCAAAGTGATTCATCCTCATAGTGTTCTAATTTAAGCATAAAATTTTCATTGACTTTCCTAGTTTTTAAGGTATCAGAAAAAGAAAACATAATATATTTATCATACACAGTCATATTGTCTAAATTCATAGATACTAGAGTTTGAGCTCTAGGAGCATGAGCTAAAGCTATAAGTGCTATGGTTTTAAAAGTTAAAGTTTTCAAACTTAAAGATGATAAAGGAAATAATGTCTTCAAATATTTAACAACAGTAGAGACATCCCATGTGAGATTGTATCTAGGTCTAGGTGGTTTGTGATTATAAACACTCTTCATGAATCTAGGAATTAAAATACTATTAGATATCCATTGATTTCCAAAGAAGGGTAGAGTCTGAAAAAGCATAGCTTTATGACAGTTAATAACAGAATATGACTTCCCAAGTTGAAACAAATAGAACAAAAACTGTAACACAACTATTTCAGATGTCTGAAGCGAATTAGCAAACCTGAAATTGTTCCAAATATACCACTTTTTCCAAGCATATTGATACTGTTTGGTAGTTCCTGAGGACCAAGACTTGATAATGAAGTCTGCAAGTGTTGTCTGAATGCCTCTGTTTTGGAGGGATTTCCTGATACAATCGCTGTGACAAGCTTCAGTTTCTTGGATAATGGATGTATCTCTCCGCTGTGTGGTAAGGATAGAACGTCTCTGTGTCGTGGTATTCTAAATGGATGAGAACACAAACAGTTTAATAATATGGGGAACCATGGTTGAGACGGCCAATATGGGAACACAATAATAGCCTTTTCAACTTTGTCTACAATTAACTTATTTAATACCTTGCCAACTAAATTGAATGGCGGAAATAAATATGGTATCCAATCGTACCAAGAAAAGGAAAAAGCATCAACAAAAGATGCATTAAGATCCGGAAACCATGAAACATATGTACTAATCTGTTTATTTAAACTAGAAGCAAACAGATCTATATTGGGTATGAATAATTGTTCACATATTCTATCAAATATGTGTTTTTTCAGCATCCATTCGGAAGAATCTGAAATAACCCTTGAATAATAGTCTGCTAGTTCATTGTTAGAACCTTTTACATGTACAGCTGAAATATATAAGTTTCTGTCAATACACCATTCCCATATACTTCGGGTTAAATTGTCTAATTCTAATGAGTGTATACCACCAAAATTGTTGATATATGTTACAGCAGAAACATTATCAGATTGAATGCAAATATGTTCATAGCAACAATCATTATACAAATATTTAATAGCATAAAAAATAGCTAGAAGTTCTAAATAATTTATATCATGGCAACTTTCTTCTATGCTCCATTTACCATTTCCATGCAACTGGGTGTTTAAATCATAAAAACCAAAACCTAGCAAACTTGCATCTGTACAACATGTTTTTGAAATAGTAGGTGGTCTAATGTCTTTCCCATTTTTCATATCAATATTATCATACCACCATTTGATTTGTAACTTACACTGATTTGATAATTTAATACATTTTGAAAAATCTACTGTACCACCCAGAGCTGATATTTTCTCTCTTTCTAGAACTCTATAATTTAATTGAGCTTCAAATACAGCATGGAAGGCATTTATGATAGAACCTATTAAAGAAGCTAAATCTTGAATACATACTAAATCATTGTTTAATAACTTAAAAGCTTTATCTTTTATTTTTTGTACTTTTTCCTCTGGTAAAAAAATCTTAAACAAAATAGAATCAATTATGTAACCAAAAAATACTATTTTTTGAGTAGGAATTAAAACAGATTTAGTGTAATTTATGTCAAAACCCAACTTATCTAAATTAGATACTATGAGTTGAGTATTTTTGAGAGTGATATTTCTGTCCTGATTCATATTAAGAGAGTCATCTATATAATAACAAGATCTTATCTCTTGCAGTCTAAACCATGAAAAAATGGGTTTCATTATTTTAGTGAACAGAAAAGGCGCTATACTTAGTCCGAAGGGTAAAACACAGTATTCATATAAAATTCCATTCCAGTAAAATTTTAAGTATTTCCTATATGATGGATGAATACTAACAGAGTAATATGCATTAGATAAATCTATCTTACAGAAAAAATCATCCCTCTGAATAAGATCAAGTACAGTATTAAAGGTCTCCTGTTTAAAATGATTGTATACGACAAATTCATTAAGATATCTAAGATTTATGATAGGCAGGGATGGGTCGAGTACTGGATTCCAGTACTCGAGTAGTACTTGAGTATTTCAAATTTTGTACTCGTACTTATGAGTAATGAGTACTGGTTTTTCTTCAGTACTTGAGTAGTACTCGAGTAGTACTTAAGTACTCATGAGTATTTTTGAGTACCAGATTGTTTTGCATAAGCATATAAAAGATTTTTAGTAGAAATAAAAGAGACGAATTTTATTTATCTATTCAATTAAACATCAAATCAAGCTTCAAATTCAATTTTAAACAAGACAGTCAAAATGTTGCTGCAAATATTTTATGCAACAGTGTTTATTTTTGGTCAGTTTTATTGCCGTCTAAGGGCTATATTCTCATTCTAAAATCGAATCTTTTTTCCCACATTTCAGTTTCAGGACAACAACTAATCAAATTAGTAAAAACAAATGTAAGAATAAAGTCAAATCATGAACTAAGATTAATATAATGTCTTATAAACTTGATATATGAAAACTGAATGCATAATCACACTATATAAAATCATGCGAATGAATTTTATTTTATTCTGTGTTATTTTATATATTTAGGGTGGAGGGTTTTTACTTACTTAGATTTTATAATTTATCTTTTGTATAACACCATTGAATATGTAATATAGAAATAGGTGTTTAATCAAATGAACAAGTTTAAGATTAAGTTTAAATCCAAATTAAACTTAAACAAAAGATTTTTGTAAAAAGACAGCTGATAGTATGTTTCAGCTTAAAATAATTGAGTTATCTTTTTTTAGTTAACTAACTAACTTAATGAAAAACAAAACTAAAATCTTTGTTGAATTAGCTATTGTTACAAATTTGCATGACATTTCATCTCAATTTATATCAAAACATTGTGCATGGTTTTTTCACCACAAAAGTGACTGTTTCAGAGAATGTAATGTCTCGTCATTCACTTAAAAAATTCTTATGACTGATGCATATAACTAGCTGATGATTTTAATAATTTATAAGCTATGTGAGGAACAAACTGTGACAAACATTGTTTTCACAATTTATGAAGAGGTATAAACTGCAAAAAGGTGTCAGACATCCCATTGATATGCATAATCCCATAACAATAGCTACCTGTAAAACTTGTAATCAGATAACCAATTACTTGTACTATGCATTATCATTTCTAAAGTAGTTTTAAAGAAAACTCAATCAAGAATGTAACTAGATAAGAATAAGATGGCCAGTACTCAGAAATACTCACGAGTATCGAGTACTGCTAGTTCAGTACTTGAGTAAGTACAAGTACGAGTACAATTTATTTTCCTGAGTACTGAGTACAGGCGAGTACTGGAAAAAGTGGTACTTGTACTCATAATACTCGAGTACAAGTACGAGTACCCCATCCCTGATGATAGGTCTATATCTATTATTTGGTTTAGGTACTACAAACAAAGTAGATATGAATTGATCAGTTTCCTGTCTAGAAACTTGTATAGCACCTGTTTGTAATAAACTTTTTACTTCTTCATTCAAAATAAGTTTAATATCAATATCAAAAGGTATTTCTTGAGGTATTTTCCTTTGAAAAGGAATACTAATGAATTCTATTTTATATCCAGTAATAACATTCAAAATCCAGTTATCGTTAGTAAATTTTTTCCATTGATGTAAACAATTTTTTAAGAAACCTACTTTACTAACCTTATTATCTAAAGCTGGGCACTGGGGCCCGCTTGTCCGTTTGGGGCAACACCCACATTTACAGCAGCAGTTTTCTGTCTGTAGCTTTTGTTCTTGTACATCCTAGGATTATAATTTGACCCTCTTGACATATAAGGATTATATCTTTGTTGTCCATAGGGACGTCTGTAGTAGGATTTTCCTCTGAATTTTTGTTTCTGGAAACTACTGTAATTATTATAATCTTTCCCTAAGGAATTTAATGCTTCACAGTTCTTTATTTCTTTATTTATGTCATCTCCAAATAACTTATCTGTGATTGGAGTGGATAAATTACACAATGCATGATACTTTTTCCTTAATTGAGGTTTCAAATTATAACGTCTCTTTACAGATAGAAAGTATTGGGCTTGTCCAAGAACAGTGAGACTATCAGATATTAAAGTTTTAGCCTCATTATTTGATTGAAAAGCATTCTGCAAAACAGAAGTCAACCTAATAATAGGTGATATGCTTAATGCAATGAGATTTTGAATGTCACTAAGAGTTTTGTCATTACTATGAGCTTGTCTATCCAGAATTTTCCATATTTCTTGATTTACTAAAGGTGGAGCCATTCTAGTACAATTGGCTGGTACCTTGTATTTAGAAGTTATATTTTCCACGTCACAGTGTTCACTGCAAGCTCTATTGATAAGTTGAGCTAAAGTATCAGGGATATTAGGTCCCTTTTCTGGACTTTTAAGTCTGGGTAGTTCCCAAGTATCAAGATCTGAATTAAAATTACTGGTATCCAAAGATTCTATAGGAAACAAAGCACTCTTCAAATCACTAGTAACATTATGAGTCCTAGGACACAAATTTTCTTGATCAGAATCAGATAACTCTCTTGGATCAACTTCTATCTGAAGATTAGGACGATCTTTAGAGAAAGAACCTGAATAATTAGAAAAAGATTCATTTTCATCATGATTTTCATATGGATATATACCAAGAGAAGTCCTAAGACGTTCAATTTCTTTTCCAGAAAGCTTACTTAAATCAATAGAACAGTTCAAACTCTCGTTCGTATCCGAACGTTTTGTGTCCGAAGACTTCTCTACTTTGTCCGAAGACTTATTGACCTTTTTATCAGAATGACATTTATCATTGTCCTTGGAAATATTATTGTCCGAAGACCTTTTAGATTTAGCACAATCCGAAGACTTGGCTTTTAATACAGGTTTATTCACAACAGATTTAAGTTTCTTACCTGTTTTGTGCTTGTTACCGGAAGTTCCGGTTGATGTAGAAGCACGTGTACCTCTCCTCGGAGATTCTTCTGGGCTTGAAAAGCCTTCAAATTCAAGGCTAGAGCTGTCAGACAGAGACAAACAGTCTGCCATACTTACTTGAAGATAAAATATCACAAAAAATTAATCTATTAAACGTAGAAATAAGATAAAATATCGTTCAAGTTACACGTCCGATCGAGTCGACGCTCAGAAAAGGAATGATTTGCAGGTGCCCAGCGCATGCGCACTGGGTTTGGTTGGAGTTAAAAACTCGTTAAAAAGCGTCCGGTACGACTCGCATTTCAGGAAAATGCTCATACTGTGAGGCCGCAGGCTTGTGAAAATAATGTGCATTTTATCTTTATAAGTGCCTATTTCTTACATATATATAAATTAAGTTCATTTGAATTGACATACTCACTTAATCATTAAGTGATAATGTTGAGATTTGTTATGGTTTGTTTACTATAGATAAATGTTTAATGTTGATATTATCATTATTGACTTAGGTAATTAGCTTGTTAATCACATGGTCATGTTTTATATATTATGAGCCTACTGATATCATACATTAAGGTTCCACTTAAGGTTCATCATCAATTTTGATGGTCTTAATAGTGGAATGTTTCTACATTCTGAAAGTTTGATTTCCAACCTACATTAACTTGTATGGTTAATAAATCTCCTCCCCTTGTCTGGTTCCCAGTCATACTTTGACAGGTAAAAGTTCGTCAGGCAAACCATGCATGATGATCATTCGGCCACGGCCGATGTAATGAATTAGGTATTGGATAATTATGTTTTCAAATGATCATTTCTCACTAAACAGGCTTAAATCAAAGGATCATTGTACAAGAATTACAGTGGATACTTTTTTTAGTTGGTCGGTTACATTTATGCTAAATAAAGTATCCGAAATTCTAACGAAAAACTAATCCACGTCCGAATTGTGTTCAAGTGAGACATGTTTGTGTAAATCATTTGCTAAATATAGTTTTTTATGTGTAATCAGAAAAATCGAAATTGAATGACCTATCAAACTCCTACTAAAGTAACTATTGTCAGCAAATGATCATGCAAGATCAAGAAAACATAATACAACGTAATACCTGAATAATAACTGAGGAGGCCGCCATGATCACAGCTTGCCTGACCCGATAACCATAGTGGTAGGGGGCAGGTAATCCGGACTATCTCCTCCCTTACCTGAATACTTTTTTGGCTTTAAGTGTTATACTTTCAATGTTTTATTTACACATATTGGATGTACAATTTTTTACATATATTTTAGTCAGTCTACTGACTTCAAAATAGTATTTGTTTTTCTGTATTGCAGGTAAAAACAGACAGGTCTAACAATGTATTGAACATGAACTATTAAAATATGGTGTGAGGTTAAATCAGAAAAGTGAACAAAAATGAGTTGGTTTAAAAAGAGAGGTGATTCTAAAACTTCCTCGGACACAGGAAGTGTAAACAGTGACAGTATGAGTGATAAACGTAGTAGATGCGACACAGATCCTGCTACGTGTCTTGAAGTGTTCTGTAACCATTGGGAGCAAGCTTATAAAATAATAAACCGTGATGTAGAAAATGGGTCAAAGTCCACAGAAGATGAAATCAATGCTGTGAGTCATAACTTTGAACAAATGGTTACTTTGTTAGCTACGGAAGAAGGTGAGGAAGGTCAGGGCATGCCTGGCCCCATATTACATCATCTTCTGGAACATGAGATTCTTGAGAAATTTTGTGGTTGGTGTCATCGCTACCATGACGATGAAGGGAAGCTATTACAAGAACAATTACGAATGTTTGAACACTTGATAAGTCAATCGAGGCAGTTACTCTTAATACATAAACCTGTGATACGACCTTTATTAAATTTGTTAGCTTATTGTGCCGATGATAACGCATCAGGGGTAGAGGCTCAAATAGTCCTTGTGTTACATCAACTTTGTGTAAGCATATCAAAAGAAGCAGTTATACTTGAAAGTGTATTCAGTATGAATGCTGATCATGGACCGACTAAATTTCTTATATTTTCATTGTTAATTCCTTATTTACATCGTGAAGGAAAAGTAGGACAACAAGCCAGAGATGCGTTATTGTTGATCATGACACTTTCTGTGAAACATCCATTTATTGGAGAATACATTGCTGAAAATTCAGACTTTTGTCCTGTAAGTATTTCATTCTTTATAATTTCTATCATGTTTTGGAATGTTATATAAATTAAAAACTGATTGGAGGTGATACTAAAAGTGCAAAAAAAGTTGATCTTGATGTTACTACATTTGTAAAAAAATTGTGTGCAGATGACCATGTGCAGTTTTTATCAGTCTTTTTAAGAGTGTGCAGTTTTTACATGAAATTGCAGTAAATTATGCTTTGCGATCTTTCTCATCGACTGTAATGATATTGATAATGATATTATTATCACCAAAGTTATCAACTAGTATATAGAATCAGACTTGCACCATTTTGTTCATAAAAAACTCATACAAAAAAATGCCATATTAAATAATTTGCTAATTGTTAACCATGTTAACTATATAATAACATACATACATGATTTCAGGTTTTAGCTACTGGTCTTAGTGGACTGTACTCAGATTTACCACGTAAGATAGTTATACCATCAGAAGATTGGTGTCAGATTACAGAGGAGGATATACATACAATACCAGAGATGGCTATGTTTCTTAATTCTTTAGAGTTCTGTAATGCTGTAGCTCAGGTATTTATTTCTAGAAAGTTAAACAATGTACAATGTACTGTTAAATCAGAGTTCAACATTAAAGGAGGTGCTATTGCCTCCAAGACTGACTAGCTATATTTGATTTTGGGCTACTTGTTTCTCATAGCTAGTAAAGATTTGGTTCTAGCAAATTTAGCATATAGCTGGTTGACCTATTGGACAACAAATAATATCTTGCCTTGTTGATGTTGATGTAAACTTTTATGTTAAACTGTTATACACTGGTAGCACACAATTGTCTGATGACTGCAGCATTTTGTTAACTGACAATGTTTACTTGTTGTATGTTATTTGATATTGTTGTAACTTGGATTGAATTGGCAGTTAACATTGCAATCTGCCTCATGGGCAAATCTTAACATGAGCTTTGTGGTCATTGAAGTGAAACATTTTCCTTGACACTTAAGTAGTAACAAGTATATTAAAGGACAGGTTCAAAATTAAAGACAAAGTCTTTATACCTTTGCATGATTTAATCATATAACCTTTACTTATTTCTTCAATCCTTGACCTTATTATAGACCAAAGGCTATAAAACTAAAGAACAGGCCCTGTGTCTAAAACTCATGTATTAGTACCATGATTTATTTCATTAATAGCATAAAATTTTGAACCAACATGTACCATAGAAGTAGTATTAGATACTTCATTCAAATAAATTACATTTATCTTAGATGGTTTCATGTTTACCCAGAAATTCCTATGGCAGGAAAATTATTTTTGAGCATGGAGTTTGTTCTCAAGTTTTATAACCGTTGATCCAGAAGAAAAATTCCCTGAGATCATATAATGATAGTAGTTAGTATTCGCTATTACACTTAGTAGTTATTCCTTCCTTTGATATATACATGTACCAGTTTATAGGCAGCTAGTACGGTCCCAGTCCATCAAAGACACCTAGTGTTCAATCTTATATAAATGTATCTCATTTTCAAATGTTGAAATTAATGTTTTTATAAATATATTGGTGCATTAATATATTTGCAACTACTAACAAATAAAGATATTTGAGCTTTACACTATTCAAATATTATTATTTTTTAGTAGTTGTGTTTGATCATGCATCATTGACGCAGCAATCAATAGCAATTATGTTTTAAAACTTTGAATTATGTATGATGTAGATGACTACATCTCTTTTGAACAATAATGAAAACTATATTAATATTTCTAGATTTTATATCCTATATAATTTAATTTATTGTACTGACAATGCACATTACAACAAATATATTGATGGGTCAGTGCAAAACTAGTCTAAAGACACCAATTACATAATAGTAAATAAAGAAGAATACAATCTGATTAAAACCTGATCTAAATTTTCCGCTCGCCTACTCGCTAATTTAGATCTGGCCTTTTTCAAACGAGGGTCATGTTCAAGTGACCTTTTCTCATCATAATATTAATGACGAAATTGTTATAATATGTAACTTGTTTACATCGACTACGTCACACAATTTGAAATGAGCCGTCCAATCGCAGACTGTGAATAATATCGCTGTTAAATTAGCTTGGTCAAAAAATAGAAATTACGAGATCAAAATGTTATTAATAGTGTTTCGTCTAGATGAAAGCTACGAATTGATTGGTTGACACTAAGTTCATCTCAACGTGACCTTCCACGGAGACAGTAGAGATCCTGTACGACAACGCTCTACAGGATATCTGTTTACGGAGATTGAGAAGAATGTAGACTAGTTTTGATCGGACCCATGGATTTAGTTTTCCAGTATTTCTATACAGTTTTAACTTATACCTATTGTATGTATTTACATTTTGTACAATTTCCAACCCATATTAGAACCATTTGAACAAGTGATATTTACCTTTCCTCAAGTTCATATAAACTCCTATATAAATTACAATTTCTGTCGGACATTGCCTGTATAGTTTTCCCAAATCTATATTTTTCAAAACAATGTTCATGCATGCTTTGGAAATGTTGATTATTATGTATGTATGATTGTAGATTGCTCATCCCCTTGTACGAGACCAGCTTATCAAGTTTATATACAATGGATTCTTAGTCCCTGTTCTTGGACCTGCTTTACACCAGGTTTGTACTATAATATTTTATATTTCTATGTATTTATATCTCTTTATAGAATTGACTAAAAATCTGGTTCCCTGTTCACTTTGTATTCTAATCATTCATTTAGGGTTTGATGGTTAATTTGTTATGGGGTACCATCAAGATTTTATAACAGGTGGGAGAGTGTTCGTGTTTGTGATGGCTACTGAATTATTATCTTGATTCCAGTTTTCAACTATCATTTGCTAGTATTATGAAAATCATAAGGAGGGCAGAAAGTATATTTAAATCTAAAGGAGTTCAAGAAGCCCAACTCATCATCATTCTTGATTTGCCTTTGATTGGTCCAGCAAATATCCATGCCTTATATAATGTAATATTGAAACGACTCTTGCTTGAATCTGACTTCAGTTGGTAGTTTAAATGGGATATATCAATGAACAGGGAACCAGTTTTATAGAATATGTTAGTTGTGTATGTTTGTAGTGGGAATGTTCTATTTTAATGAAAGTCAAGCTTTACTCTTTTATTTCTGCTTGACTTACAATAGTATGTGTTAATATTTGCATCATTCTGAATTGTATCCTTCTATAGAGAAGTGTAGTGTACACGTATAAAATTTTGTGACAGGAAAATTTTTGTTTTATTTTTGAACATTTTTTTCTAGGTTTTATGTTATTGTACATGATAATTTGTAAGATGTATAATGTTTACTTGCATGAGAAAATCAACTGTCACATTACATTTGTTATCTTAATCGTAATGTGATGATGATTGCTGGTTTCATACAAGTTTTTATATGTATGGCTGTTAATAGAGACAGTATTCTAAAATAAACTTATTTTGATCTCAGTCAAAGCCAAACTTTCACTGTAGTGCTCCTCTCACTAACCTATGCAGCAATGAAAGTGAGGAGGTTTTGTCTTATATTTGAAGAAGAAGAAGAATGCATGTTATACCATCTTTTCATTGTTTGTATTTTAGTCAGTAATTATATGTACTACAATATAACCATGTCTACAAAAACATGTATGAGACTAGTGATCTATGTTACTCTATACATGTAAATGACTTATGTCAATCGGACTTATAATATAGTATATATATTAATCGTGATATTTCTGTTACTTTAGAGTAAATATAAACAGGTATACACTATGATATATTTTATCCAATCAAATATAGAAACCTAAACATTCACATATCCTGCTGTGCTTTCTTCTTGTATTCAAATTGTGACAAATCAAGTAACAACAACTCCAAATACACAAATGTACTTGTCTCCCTTGATCTAAATTGACACAATGTCATTAATGTAGGTTTGCACCAATTCCCTATCATGTCCTTAATGAAAATTTGCACCAATTCCCTATCATGTCATTAATGAAAATTTGCACAAATTCCCAAACTTGTCCTTAATGAAGATTTGCACCAATTCCCAATCATGTCCTTCATGAAAATTTGCACCAATTCCCAAACTTGTCCTTAATGAAGATTCGCACCATATCCCGAACATGTCCTATTCAAGTTTATATGATTAATTTTCATTATGAAGTAGAAAAAACAGAAGAAAAAAAAAGAAAGTTAAACCATTAGAAACATTGCCGATGTGATGTACTAATTTTGATTTCAGCCTTGGGTGTTATTTGTTACAACTTTTATTATGTTTATGTCATTACTGAGATAATTTCAATCTGGTCCTTCAATACTGAGCTTGCTGAATAACATGCCTTGTTCAAGGAAACAAGGGACAGGTTCTGTAAAAGTTAGAAGCTTAAACCTCACAATTATTCAGAGATTGCCTATCTATTGCTGTTACTTATCTTAGCAATGTTCAATCTTACTTTTGTTTCTATTATTGTTTTTGTAATACATCTCATTTACATGTAGATTAGTAACTTAAGTTCAATCCTGAAACAAGTTACACATCTTATTCTAATTGTAACAGTTTGAAGGTCCTTCATTACTAATAGGGATACAGTTTCTTTCTCAAAGATATCATTTACAGACTTTTTCAGAAATTAATTCCACTGGCATGAGAGTCCATATCTTATGATAATAAATAATGTGTACATCCCTACATAAAGATTCCTGTGCATACATACATGTACACTACCTTATATATAATATACATGGTATTGAACGTTTCTACAGTGCTTACTAGAGCTGCAGCGAGTAACGGGAAAAGTCTCGAAGAGTTTATCAAACAATCAGTTTACGCCGGTTAACGCATCATGATTAAATCGGAAGTGAACAGTGTATCTCAATCGCTGCAAAATGATAATATTGAAATTACAATTAATTTCATGATAACCATTTTAGATATATAGTTTTTGAATACATGTAGTCAGTTTTGTAAAGAAATGTTTAATCTACCAATGGAGACCCATATTTGCACGCAAATGTATTCCAAAAGGTAAAAATAATCTGCCATACCGTACCTGCTGTAAAAATGGTTCAATACCATGTGAATATTATAATGAAAGTATAGTATGACTCGTGCATGGTAATGTATACGGGACCGATTTTTAATTGTGTTTGTTGACAAAATATTATAATTTTAATGAGTGTGAGGACTCTGGTGCCAGTGATTAATTCCCATTTTCTTCTTAGCTTATACTGCTTCATTTACTTTGTATTCAGATTTCATGTCATCAACCAAGAACCATTTATCTCTACTATTTACTCAACTTATTTCCACTAATTGCTGTCTTTTGGGGTTAATTTTTTTACTTTAAAATTTAAATGAGTAGATACTCAGCAAAAATTACCGAATGCCTGGATAGGTATATTTTGAAAGTCCAATAGATTGCATGATGTTTACATTGAATGGTATATTATGAAATATTACTATTATATAATATATATTTAATTTATTATCATTATTAAAGAATGGTATGAGCTTCTCTCCCATGAGAGAAAAGTTACATACTTATAGGTCTAACCTATTGTGGAAGGTAAGATATATATCAATATATCGGCTTTGTTACATCTTAAATCATTTCTAGTTTTTGGTGGCGATTATATTTTAGCTTTTTATTATACTTGACCATTTTATTGTATTTTTATATTTTGTTGGTTGAGCTTTAAAAGCAAAGTTCGAACTTGACGATTTGCTGACTATTGTTTATAAAATGTTTTTTCCCCATCTTATTCAATTTTGACTTATTCATTATTGGGTCATCACTAATATTGGTGTTTTTGTTTTGATGTGATTGAGAATGGGAAACTCTGTACTTCAAACAGGGTGCATGTATGTCGATCAACTAAAATTGAGGTCGAGTTTTTGTGGTACCACATGATTGAGAGCTAAAGATGAATATATGCATTGTTGCAGGAACAATGAATGAAGGCAACAAACAAAAGAAAATATGTAATAATGCAACTGTTGAAACCATGCCAATGGCAACAAGATCTTTCCAATTGTGACTTGACCATTACTATTGCCTAATTTACAACAATATTTATTTTTGTTCATAATTACTAAATACAATGTACTAACCTATTAGAATGAACAGTGGTTAAAATTAATATGGTAAGGATCATATCATGAATTACATAATTACTGTGAACATGTCCTGATATCTGGTAGTTATTCTCAAAATGATGTATTATTTTTACTTGCTGATTTTAGTTAGCATGTTTTGAAACTTTACTAGCTGTCTGGCTGATATAGTGTTACACAGTCTGAAGGTTAATATGGGAACTAAGAGGCAATTTTGACAATAATACTGTAAAGTTTGCTACTAAGACCACCTTGGTTAATTTTTATGATTTGATTCCCAAATGCTTTACTTTAGAAGAAAAAAGGTTTCTATATTAAGAATGACAGTATTGCAACTGAGACTGTTCATTTAGATGTGCATGGAAAATTGCTTTTCTTTTTTGTACTTTTATAACTATAAACATTTTAATCAGTCAATATCATTCTTTATGTAGAGTAAACTTGTCTGTATTTATGATTGTTACCATGTTCCCATATGAGACCATTGATTGTGGTTTCACTGTAGATGATAGGTTACTTGTATTGTTGACTACTGCAGATAAAATACATGTAATGTAATAGTTTAGGTGATATTTTGGTTTCAAGTATAAATTAAGGTACTATGTACCACGTCCTCTAATAGTCATTGACTAAAAATGGTTTTAGGATGGACTGATTCACATTTAATAAGAAAAAAGTAAACATTGAGTGATATGAGCAAATTCCAAGACTAGCATCAACTGTATATCAACACAAGATTCAAACAGTGAAAAATTAATAATGTCTCATTATATTTCATTATTTTTGGTCCAAGAACTTTTTTTGGGGGGCACCATATAGAAAACTGTTTTGATATTATTTGTTTGTTTTTTTAGTTTTCATATGTTATATTTTCATAAAATAATGCATGCTATTTTCTTTCAGACTATTTTCTGTCTCTCATGTTTGCTTAGTGTAAAAAGCATTGAATCTACATTTTGTCTATGATAACTTGTTAAATGAATCAATCAAAGCACTTAAAGCATTGCCCCGACACTAGTCCAACAGGGCAAAACATTAATACTGCCCGATATTGTATACAGTGAGACTTTTTTTTCACTTGGAGGTTTTGTGCTGCTATCTTCCAGGAAGAGTAGCTAGTAGTGTAACTGTCAATCATGTATGTCTTTGTTTGTTGAGAAATCAAACATGAAACATATCACAAATCTACAAAACTATTTCATTTCTGGGGTTCTGCTAATATAAATATGTTCTATCATATTTTAGCTTAATTGTGACCAAATGTACTCACAACTAGTATCAAAAGAGCCTGCATGGTTCTAACCCAGAAACACGAAAACAATACATACACATATAAAGTGCAGATTACCCTAGAATCATGCTGACCATCCTGGAACCATGCTGGCCTTCTTTGAGAAGTATAATTCTTATTACTCCAGAAACTCATAGCCTCTGTTAATGTACAGATTTCTCTCAGTTATTTTATATGAAAGTGATTATTATACCCCCGCTTCGAAGAAGAGGGGGGTATACTGTTTTACCCTTGTCCATGCGTGCGTCCGTCCGTTACAAAATTTCCGTCGCAGTTTTCTCAGCAACTATAACATGCAGCAGCCTAATACTTTGCATATTGCTTCATCCCATAGTCCCATGTGGTGTAAAGCGATTTCATGCTCCTTGCTCATCTACTTCCTGTTTGTCGCATATTTTTAGATTTTTTCGGGGGTATCACTAGTGAGCATTAGCTCACAGATTTACTTGTTCTTGATTTCTTACTTTAATTTTGTGTTTATTTCTTGGTGTAGGATATAAGTGGTCTTCCTACTCCACTACTTGATTCACCAATGTTTGTGGTCAGTATAATCACTTTGTGTTGTCAATGTTCTATAACCCTAAGTTGTCTCCCCTTTGTTTCTTCAGTTTTTTTGCCATGCTTATGTTATGTTCAAAACTTTTATTATTGTAGTCTTGGCTTGAACTTTAACATGCACTAGCAATGGGCCTATATTATCAATGGTTTTAAGATCAATTTTAGTTGTAAATCCCTTCTAAATTGTATTGTTATATTATCGTTTGATTTTTTTAAATAATTATGTTGCCCTGATTTATTATATTTTTTTAATAGTAATGGGTCAAATCATCAAGACTGATATTTTCACTTGCTGAAATTATTTTGCACAAATTTCACTGGCCAAAACTGACTTGCTCATGATTTCATTTTGCTGAAAAACCGGATCAATAGAGCAGTTGGTAGTGCACCAGGATTTCGAATCTAGTGTCTTGAGGGGTTTGAATCCCTACCGGGGAGGTTATATCCTTCCATTAAAATTTGACAATTTTGTCAATTTTCCTCCGCTAATAATGTACATGGAGAAGTTTCCGGCATTTTGGGAGGGTAGGTGAGTATTGGTTATTAGACAAGGGTCCAGGAAAGCTAGATTAGGTGTGCTGGATGCAGTTATATGACCTATACAATGTGTTGCTACGGCATTAAACCCAACAAAATAAATAAATAAACATTTACCTCTATCAATTGACTGTTGTTTCAGTTCTCTGGCTAGTGTATTTACGCAATAAGTGTTATTGCTATATATACGTTATGTATTATTTTGATTGAAATAACAGTCATCGCCTTGAATATACTTGAGCATTAGCCCAATATGTTATGTTTAATAGTAAGGGATCAAAGTATCAATTAGCTCTACTTCATAAAATAAGAAACTTGCACTATCCTGAATCATTTTTACTTGTCTCAGGCTTGAGCTAGTGGATTATGGCGATACCTGAAATAGGAATAAAAAAACAGTCAAGTATGCATATAGTAAAAATGTGGGATGAAAATTTAATTGTTACGTACGGTTAAAGACTTAGCAAAAATATTGTAGAAGACTAGGCTCTTATTACTGGACAGGTGCTTGTAATGCTTGCTCTAATACCTAAACAGACAACCTCGCTTTCATTAAATTGTATTAAATTTGAATTGTTTAATAATAAGTAAGCTTTTATCTTGATAGTAAGTGCAGGACTGTCATTGAAATACCACCTTTTGCCTTTGGTGTATATAGTACCTGGAAAACATCTGAAGTTTTAGATATGCCTTTATCATGCTTGTTTATACCTGGTGGGTCTAAGGCAAATATTTTATCCTGTGTTAGTCAGTTCATTACTTCCATTATGACCTGGGTGTGAGGTGCAGTAGGCTACACACAAGGTTTTGAATCTATTACTATTTCCGGAGAGATATTTTTATTTTATATCCTACAATGTTTTATTACTGCATGTTTCTAATTGTTTAAAATCAAATTTTAATTGCATGATTTATTTTTGCAATTATTTTACATGTATTGTGTATGTGTATTTTCATTTTAACTATTTTTTTTTATTCATTAAGTTAGTTAAGTTAATGTTAACTAGAAATAGTCTTTTTTGTGCACCTTATAGTGTTGTATTGTGTTTTTTTTATGCCATTATGATGTGCACACCCTTATGTTGTATTTTTGTCATAGCATTTTTTCCAATGTTGTTGCATGGTCCGGATTTATGCTTCCTCTATCCAGTGAGAGGTAATTTTTGTAGTTGTAAATTAAATTAAAAAATTGATGTGCACTTGTACTATGTCGTAATAATGATTTTTTTTGTACGTTCAATATGGCTAATATATATATTTTTTTAAAAGATAAAAAGTTTATAAACAAGTAATAAACATACATTTTGTAATAATTGTTTTTATGACATTAATGGTTCATTTTATAATAAAACTGTTAATTGACTGTAAGGTAAAATATGATAGTAAGAATTTTTGAAAGTTAATTTAATGAAGCAACTGAGTTTGGCCAACCCAGTCTTCCTTAAGAGTCTCTAGTATGTATGCATGCTGCTTCCAAATTTTGAAACTTGTTATGTAATCGTGTAACATGTTAACACTGACTTGGCAGTATGCATTTTTTTGCAAATTCATGTATAGTTTCATTAAGAATGATAAATTACACATTCCCTTTCAGCATGCATTAAATATTATGGCCTGTATTTTCATTGTGAATCTAACTTGTTTCAGTGCCAAAATTTTCACAAGTTTTTAAGTCAGAATAAGCAAAAATGTTTACATGAAATATAAGAGTTATATTTTTGTTTGATTGAACGTTCAAATTGTTGAGTACAAATGAAAGAATACTGTTAATAGTTACAAATAAAAAATACAAAAATAAAACATATTACTTAAATATACAATGTCTTAGATACAATATAATAATCCACAGCAATCAGTTATCCCATATGGATACTTGAAGACATGTTAACAAATATAGATACTTGTATTTACAATCACTCTAGCATTCTAAGATATACAGTGCTATCAATAATTAACTTTACACTTCAGTAAATATGTGAATATGTTCTTAAATTTTTACCAATACATGTACTTAAGAAATTAAAACATGTCCTTAGAAAGATGTACATGTATAACAATTGCAATTGCAATGAATATCATATACATGGTTCGCACAGGTCTTGAAAAGCCCTTGAAAATGATGTCCGTCTTGAAAAACCCTTGAAAATGACATTTAGCCTTAAAAATCCATAAAAAGGCCTTAAAAATGAAGTCTTCGGGTTATAAATGGCCCTTGAATTCAAAGTGACCATTTAGATCGCTTTGAAATCTTAAAAAGAGGAAACTTATCAATTTGTATCGACTATTAACAACCGCATAAATTGGTACGAAATTACTATCCGACAATAATATACCTTAATACCGTTCACATGATAATCCGTGTTCTTCAAATACTTTTCTCTGCAGCACTATTTTCAATAAGCGTCTGGAGATATTAAAAATTTTCTGTCTGTAAAAAAAAGTGAAAATGGGAAAGTGTGTATTAAACAAGCAATGGTGAGCAACCCGCGATTTAAGGATTGGGTTCGGGAGTTCAAAGGAGACAAACACTCGGCGATCTGGAGTTTGTCACAAAATCATTGGGGAAAATGGGAGATCACACGCTTGTTTGCACATGAAGAGCAAAAATTTGTACTATGTGTGATATACCCCGGTCCTTAAATTTTAACTTGCAGCCCTTAAAAAGCCCTTGAAAAACCCTTAAATTTTCCCTCAGAACCTGTGTACGAACCATGATATACTACTTTCAAAAATTACAATTTTTAACTATCCATATAAGTGCTGAAATCAAAAGTAAAATGTCTTTGTATCAGTTAAAACACTGTTTTTTTTGGAAGTGTGAAAGTAATTTTGAATGGCACTGTATATTTTAAAATCTGTTGAAAAAAAACTTGTGACTTTAATAGTTTTTTAATTAGCTTATTTACTTTTGCATCCACTCCTGCAAGTTTCCATATGGGACTATTGATTGTTGGAACACAATACTATAAACTGTCTTCTATCTTCATTCTTGTTAGCTCGACTTTACGTAGTAATGTAGAGCTCTCCTACTCGCCCCAGCGTCGGCGTCGGCGTCCGCGTCCACCTTTCTGATTAAAGTTTTTGTGCAGTAAAATACTTTCTTCTATATCTTTGTTATTTCTTAAGATATTAACTTCAAACTTTAAATATATGTTCCTTACTATCAACCACATCTCATGTGACAAGGTATATAACTCCAAACACATTTCTTTCAGAATTATCTCCCCTTGAACTGATTAAAGTTTTTGTGCACAGATTAAAGTTTTTGTGCAGTAAAATACTTTCTCCTATATCTTTGTTATTTCTTAAGATATTAACTTCAAACTTTAAATATATGCTTCTTATTATCAACCACATCTCATGTGACAAGGTTCATAACTCTAAATATATTTTTTTCAGAATTATCTCCCCTTGAACTTAGAGTTTTCTTTCAAAAATGTTTGTTTTTACTGCAACTGTTTTATTCCTTTAGGTATTGACTTTAAACTTTAAATGTACATTCCTTATTATCAACCACATCTCATGTGACAAGGAGTATAACTCCAAATATATTTTTTCAGAATTATCTCCCCTTGAACTTAGAGTTTTCTTTAAAAAGTGTTTGTTTTTACTGCAACTGTTTTATTTCTATAGGTATTGACTTTAAACTTTAAATGTACATTCCTTATTATCAACCACATCTCATGTGACAAGGTGTATAACTCCAAATATATTTTTTTCAGAATTATCTCCCCTTGAAATTTAAAAAATGTTTGTTTTTACTGCAACTGTTTTATTTCTTAAGGTATTGACTTCAAACTTTAAATATATGTTTCTTATTATCAACCACATCCCATGTGACTAGGTTTATAACTCCTTATACATATTTTTTACTCCTGTGACAAACACTAACTAAGTCGAGCATGCTGTCTCCTCTGACAGCTCTTGTTTTTGTTTACTTGTACAGAATTCTCGTGAAGAAGTTATCACAGCCACAGCGTACCTTGACCTTTTTCTACGGAAGATATCAGAACCATATTTGGTGAAAGCATTTCTGAGATTTATATTTATAGAGAAAAATGATGAAATTGTGATATTAGATTCTTTGATTACCAGGATCAATAGTAGTTCTAAGGTACATATAGTTAGCTTAATACGGCATCTTAATTTTAATCGAAGAGCTAGCAAAGAGCCTAGCACTGTCTGAACATGAAAAAAACTTGCGTGTTGTGCTTTCCCTTGCAAGTTAAATCGGCTAGAATGCACTTTACCGGTATGCGCCTACTGCGCATGGGTCATTTTGCAAGTGCGAGTCCATTGCTAACTTAGCAATAATGTCAACAAGTATCGCATCGCCATTTTTCATTGAGTCGGTACTGATGGTGACCGTAAAAAAGCAGGGGTTCGGGGGCTGCCAGACAGAAAATATCATGAAATTAAAATAAAATCACTTACCTTTCTATTCAAACAGGTCAAAACTGTTTTCCATGAAATGAATTGTCCTGAATTGGCTGAAGTGGTACACGAGGTTTAAAATCAGCTGTTTTTTGTTTACTACGAATTTACTACGACCAACTTACCTTAACCAATCAAATCCTTGCAAAAAATCACGTGTTAGCAACGGCTAACTTCCGGTGAA
Source organism: Mactra quadrangularis (assembly GCA_025267735.1). Classification (NCBI taxonomy): domain Eukaryota; kingdom Metazoa; phylum Mollusca; class Bivalvia; order Venerida; family Mactridae; genus Mactra; species Mactra quadrangularis. Next base: position 33,383,760 of record CM046308.1, on the reverse strand, counting down.
TTACTACGTACTGGTAAAATGCAGTAGCCCTGTTAGATCTAAAACACTGATTCTCCTTGTGTAAAGAATTATCTCTCCTACCACTGATTCTTAATCATGTAGGGAAATTGTCAGTATGGGCCTAATAACCGGTTTACAGCCTATTCCAGATATTTAGCCTTTCAAAAATGGTGAGATGGTTGATTAACTGCCGTGATATAACCTATACAATGAGTTGCTATGGCGTTACACCCAACAAAAAAATTAAGTATGTCTATGTATGACTTGTTTATAATGTGACTTAGTTGACGCCTATATTGTACCTGTACACCATATTTCATGTACATTTTGTATAATCATTTATTGTTATATTTTCAGTTGTGCCTTGTATCTCTGTCTTTATTCTATACATTAGTAGATTTAAACTGTGAAGATGTTATGTTTGATTTGATATTTCAGTAAGTTATGTTTTCATTTATGTATACATGAATACTCCACCTTAAATTTGGCTATGCAGTTTTTCGTTTTCTGGCAGTCAATGGGCTTGCTCTTTCATAAAATTTTCATAATGCAGTGTACGAAATTAGGATATGAAAGTGGTTGTCTGTACAGGTCATTTTAGAAGCAAGTGCTATATCTTGTTAGTAGATTTTTGTTGCCCAATGGAAAGTTAAGGTTAACACCCACTAATTACATGGACTGTAATGATTTTTCTCCTTATTTGGAGAAGTTGTAGGCTTCTTAAGAAATGGAATTTTTTCAAAGTACATTCTTCATTTCTATGTGACCAGGGTGGCTAAAGAGTGATACTTACATGTTGTCCACTTTTTAGCCGGATTTTTGGGGCGGTCTGGGGTCGTGAATAATTGCGTTTAAGTTTTTTCTTTACCATATATTGCTGCCATTTATTGTCAGAGCTTTATGAAACTTCATACAATGTTAACATACCATGTGATGAACAGAATTAGAAAGTAACCACAACTCTACCTGCCTTTGTTATGGATTATTTCCCTTTGTAATTTTTGCGTTTAAGTTTTTAAATCCGGCTTTAATGTGGTTTCCACATTACATTTCTTGTTTCACTGTTTAGCTAAAATGAATTTGTACAAAGTTTATCAATCTAAAGTAAATATGTAGGAACTACTTGATTGTACATTTATATTTCAGATATTTAATACCCTGTACACATGTGATGGTCAGTCAGAGACGTTCTGTTAAAGATCAGGATATTTATTGTAGAAGTGCTGAGAAATTTCTCTCGTTGAGGCCGACTTGTTGTCTACCAGAAATTGATAGTCCAAAACACAAGTAAGATTTTTTTCATTATTGTATTATGTATAGTCCAAATTTTTGTCCAGCTAAGAAAGACACTATTTCATGGTCTATGCTCTCTTTTGATAGATTTGGTTCTGAACCTAATCTGATGAGATTTTCCAGCTGAAAAAAACTCTGTACTGGATGTACCCGTATCTGTGCAAAGTTGAAACGCAAATGAACGGTCACAGAACGACAGGATTTTATTTGTGTTAATCATACTTTTCAGCAATAATATGTGGAAAAAATATCTTTTGCACAAATGCATTAGGTACAAACAAACCATATTCCACTGGAAAAACCCTATAATTTGAGTTTTGAATGTAAAGGAGTAGGTGCGTTTACCCCCAAATTTGGCCCTGTTGCCAAAGTGGTTCAAATTATGTCATATGATAGGGAAATGAATAAGTTACCCAGAATTAACATTTTTAAGTGAATTCTGTGAAGTCTGTTACCATGGCAACGGAACGAAATAAATGGCTTAATTTGAAAATATTGATATCCCTTCAAACTGACTTTCAAAATTGATAGTTTTATAGTCACATATTGTCACATAAGAGAAGCACTTTCTTTTTGAGTTGTTAAAATTTGGTTGCCATGGTAACCAATTTCAGAAATTGAAAATCTTTTATTTTTTGTAAAACAAGTTAATTTGCAATTCTTATGAAAGATCATTGGAACATTATTTTGATATAATTATACAAATGTAACTGCACTGCACTCTGAACTCATTTATTGTATTATTTGTTACCATGGAAACAAAATAAATGTATTCTACACTCAGAAATAACATGTTTACAATGGAATGTTATATTCTCGCTAAGAATGTGAAGTTTGAAGTTGAAGTTTAAATTCAAAATGCATGAATAGTTTTTAGTTTTCTTGTTATCCCATCTATGATCGAAAAAAAATCAAATAAAGAAATAAATGTTTAGTAGATAGGTTCTCGTTGCCATGGAAACTTTATCATTTTTAGTAAAATTATGATATTCAAACATACACAGTTTTGACAATATTTTGATTCTTAATTCTATCACATTTACCACTTAATGGAATTGAAACAGCAAATATAATACATTGGCACTGACTTAGTTACTCGTTGCTAAGGTCGTTTCTAAGGCAACAAATATAGCAGTTCTTGAGCATTTCAAACATGTTACTTAAATCTGTCAAAAGAGGATGTATTATGCAAATAGGCAAAATTAAAAAATGTATTGAGGTGAAAAGTGCTTAATAATTGTATAATATCAGTAAGCAAACATTACACCCTATTATTAAATGTCATTTTTTTTAATGAGTGGTTGCCATGAAAACGGAATTAGTAAATACAGTCCTAAAAATGAGATTCAGTTATTGCTACAATACTGCATAAGCCAAGTTAATGAATTTTTGTATGCATGATGTGCCCAGTATAAAGACCACAATCAAATGCAACTCTTCTCTATTGAAAGCTGTGGTTGCTATTGTAACAGAAAATAAGAACATAATAATCTAAAAATCAACCACCAAGACTATGAAATCTGATTTGTACCAATTTTTTCATCGAAATTAAAAAGATCAGAACAAAATAAAAATAAAGTTGTATTAATTTCTCCAAAATACAAATGCTCTGAAATGTGCAAACATAGTAAATCAGTTCTATTAGGTGAACAAGATACAATAAAGTTCAGGAAAATTGCAAAAGAGATGTAGCTTCCAAGCTTTCAAATAGGATAACACCACTGGGGTGTAAGGTTATCAATAGAATAACAAGGTTTTAACAATATTTTCTACAAATTGCATTGCATTTGTTAGAAATGGATGACTTAATATGAACATGTTGGAATAAGGTAAAAAAAATATGTAAAAAGGGAAAGATATAAAGTGTTTCTTTTATTTGTTCTTAATTAAGACAATAATTTCATCATCATATTAAAGCAGATTCAGCATTTGAAACAAAAATGGTCTAGGTAGTTGAGAATAGAATCCAGCAGTGAATTTATTTTATTGTTGAAAAAAATATGTGTAAATAAATTAATCTAACTCACATTGTGCTCAACAGTGATAAAAAATGTACAAAATAAACTTTAATCATCACAAAGTATCCTCACATAGATGTCATCTTTTATGAAATTCCTGAATGAACCCAGTACTGTTGGACTATCTATTATGTTATTCCTGGTACAGAGCCAAAAGAAGCATAATCCTTTTAATTATTACACCAATGTTACACAAAATAGCAAGTGAAAGTGGTTATTACCTTTTATCAAGCAAATGAAAAAAAACAATTGCAGGAAGTCCATGCAAAAGGTTACATTTTCAAGATGCAATTGTCAAGCTGCACTCATGTGTTAAGACCATAGACATATTAGTATGTCTATGGTTAAGACATACATGTATATAACTTAATTCATATGACTTTTTATGAGAGCCCAGATAGACTTTTATATTTGGTCATATGCAACATACAGTCAGTCATAAAGCTTTTAACTTGTATATATGTGGAACAAAGAAGGTCTATCAGTCATACTTTTGTCTTCTAATTCATATTATTAAAACTGTCCAAAATCAGGGATTACATTACAGTAAAATGCATATACAAATGGAAAGAATATGAATTACTTTGTATATACTGATATGTAGTAAAACTGTATATCATAATGCACAAAACATATTTCAAAATTCTACAATATTTTTACTCCTAACCATGGAAGTCTGATTTTCATCTGTACATAAACATCATTAGTGTACAAATACTCAATGTAAGTACCAGATTAAATATCATTTTTGGCTCATTTGTATTGCCCAAGGAAAAGCAAATATTTTCATTCCACTATATTTTTGATACCTTGTGTATTTTTGATAAAGTTTTGAATAGTACAAATATTTATAAGCATGATGTATAAGTAGAGGAAATCTGAACACAAGAAAATAAATTGAAATTCACAATGGCTTCAAATACAAGCTATTCATTGCAACATATTTACAGACTAACAGGGCTGTACATGTAGTCTAAATTAAGAGTTTTGTTCCTTATATTCATAAGCAACTTTTCTTCAAATTGCATATTTTTTTCACATAATAGATCTAAAACCCTGTGGGGTATTAACAAGTTCTAGAAAATTGTCATAAGAAGTTGATTATATTAACAGGCCCTGCTGAATTTACAACATCAAATAATTACAAGCTATAATGCAAGCTACAACTGGGCTATAATGAGTAGATTGCAAGTTATGGCAACATGCAGCATATATTGACATTTGACATGTTTATGTTGTGTAATTACAATGTATGGTCTACTGTAACAATCCTCTAACAAACTGGATGTACAGTACATATTATAGTTTAGAGAAATTGGGGCAATCATATTTGTAATTTAATATGTATTTTATATCAGACCAAGCATTGTTCATGTCTTGTATATACATGTATGGTAATTAGTTTCAATGCCAAGTCATACCAATAATATAGCAATAATGCAAGTTGTGTGAAAATTTTAAAATTATCAACATGTACCTGATTTCAGGAAATTCTATATACATGTCTCTGCTGGTTTGAAACCGAAAGTAGAAGTAAAATTCTGATCAAGTTACATAGCAGGCAAAATCATTGGATCCATGTGTTCACTTGTTCTATGATGATGTGACAAACACCATTTACTTAGTATACAGATAGACTAGTCAATCATACAGCCTATCTGCATAACGTAAAATAGACAGTGTAATCATAATTTCATGTTGATCAAAGTTCGAAGTCGCCATTTATTGAACCTGTGTATTGACGTCATTCACTCCTTTATTGTCGGCTTTATGATTTAATCCACAAACTTAAACAAACTTCCAGATAGCTAGTCCATTAAATCTCCAATTACAGTATCCTCCATTTACTTCGTATTTTTCCAAGAAGTTAAGCAATTGTACTTTGTTGACATATTCATGGAGGCTGCCATCTTGGTTCATGCATTCAGGTAAATGAGCTATTTTTAGCCCAATATATTTAAATGAATTAAATGCTGATAACTTGTGATTTCCCTTTATAGTTGTGAATGTGAATAGTATATATATACATAAAAAAACTTATTTAATTTTTTTTCTAAACTGAGGCTAGAAAACACACAAATTTAGTTACAAAATCGTTGTTAAGGACGCCAGTACAAAGAAGTCGAAGTTGCGTCCCTTGGATTTCAGTAGACTATTTTTAAAGACTATTTTTAAAAATTGAATATGAGTGCAAAAAGACGAAGATTTTATATTTTGCTCAGCTTTTTAATATGATAAAATACACATTTCCTGAAAATTTCATATCTTCGCAATGCTGCACTCGTATTGAAAATTACGAAAGAAGAGGTCAAAATCAGTCAAAATTAGCGAAATTCGCCGCACCTGACCCTAATCAAGGGCCCCGTAAGCAATCAAAAGGAACTCGAAAGTTTACATAATTTACATTTTCTTGAAGTTTAAAGATAGGTCTATTCGCCTGAGAAATATTATGACCGAAATCGTAAATTAAAAAATCGGCAATTTTACAGGGCCGAATCGCACCTACTCCTTTGTAGTAATCATGCTGGTACATGTATTCTTGTAGTGTGTTTTCATATGTTCAGTGTTCATATTGTACTTAAGTTGTTCCAGTTGTGTAAAATCTTATGTGTACATGTAGAAGCCATTTAGAAGTAATTTTAACCTTATTGATCAGTATAAGGATTAGCAATGTGATGAACCAGTGCACGACTAGTCTTATTTTATGTAAATAAAGAAGAATGTAAGAATGTGCAAGTTTTGCCCTAAACCATTAAATGTCCATTAATTGAAATTTTCATTAAGGAAATATATATGTACTGGCTAGATATCTAGATGGAACTCAATCTTCGTAAACAGATATCCTGTAGAGCGTTGTTGTACAGGATCTCTACTGTCTCCGTGGAAGGTCATGTCGAGATGAACTTTGTGTCAACCAATCAATGCGTAGCTTTCATCTAGACGAAAACACTAATAATCACATTTTGATTTCAAAATTTCTATTTTTCGACCAAGGTTTGCGTGCTAATTTAAAGCGGTATTATTCACAGTCTGCGATTGGGTGGCTCATTTCAAATTGAGTGACGTAGACGATGTAAACAAGTTGCGTATCATAACAATTTCGTCATGAATATTATGATGAGAAAAGGTCACCTGAACGTGACCTTTGTTTGAAAAAGGCCTGATCTAAATTAGCGAGTAGGCGAGCGGAAAATTTTAGATTGGGTTTTAATCAGATTGGATGGAACTCTAAACCTTGAAATTATGTCTTGTACATATTAAAAGAATTTGGACTATACATATACTTGATTGATATTATTGTCATGTTTTGTACTTATGATTTATTTTCAACATAATATGCCATTATGAAGATATTGTGTGCTTTATGTAAAATTGAGCCATTTGTTATGCCTCAGTCCCATACAATCGTGGCTTGTTGCGAACCCGTACATGCAGACAGCCGTAGATCGTGGGAAACCTTGCGTATTAAGGTGACGGTACGCACATGGCACAAAACAACTTACCCGTATGAAGCCTTAGCTGGAAGATGTGCAAGTTTAATTCATACTCGGTCACGAATTTGTTCACGATTTGACTTTGAAACCGCTACATGTATCCTAAACTCATCTCACGGACTCTGGCAAAAACGTAACAGTTCGTACGGGTACACAAGAGTAAGTACGGGTCATTGGGGACTTTGATCGCACGGCACCTGTACGGTACCCTCACAGCTATTTTTATGTTTATGGGACTGTAGCTTTACATGGCTGTATTGTAAACATGAATGTTGTGTATATGTGTATATATGATATTTGCACATTATGTATATGAATATGGACTTCTCTTGGTGCTTTGTTGCATTTGTGTATTATTGATTTTTGTCTATGTTTTGTCTTGGAATAAATTTAGTTAAGATGTATATGAAAGAAGTTAAAGTTTCATTACCTGTCTTTTATTCCTTGACAAAATATATAGAGATGTTTTCATGTTGTTTTTTCAAAAATTTTAATCTAGCAAAATATTTTATGATCTTAAACCTTTGTGGAAACACCTTATTACCAATTTACCATGAATATTTGGTTATTGTGAATAGTATGGTGTGTGAAACATTGCAAAATTCAAAAAATGAATTTATATGTCATCATTTTATATGCCACATGTCATAGAATAGTTTGTTTATGTTGGATTTTGAAAAAAAAAACCTCATATATATACAGTATGTTTGTTAAGAAATGATATTGTGATTTTTTTCATGTTTTCTTTTAGAAATAAAACTCAGTCTAGCACTACTAGGTATGTGTAATACAGATGTATCGAATCAACTGGCCTGGAGTTATAGAACTTGATAATGGACTCTTCATATTCAGAACTCAGTTTTATTTTCATGAGATTTCTCTGATTTTTATGTTGAAAAACTTAATTTATTTAAAAACACTGTATTATATAATCTTACTTAAACTTCTATTGGATAAGTTTGCTGTTTTTTGCTAATGAAAAAATCAATTTTTAGACAAAAAATGAGTTTTGAGTATAGAGTCCATTTTGTGACTTATGGCCAGCCAGTCTTTGCCTTAACCCACTGTCCTAATAGCTGTACACCTGGGACTAGTGAAAATTGATTTGGGCTACTCATTAATTTGTTGTTGTTTTTTTACTATACAAAACATAATAAATTGGGCCTGTGTGCATGAAATTTAAGGCAAAGGCTGTCAGTGGCTCTAATACTGCTGGTGGTTTGGTTTGATATATTTGAAACAAATAAAAGATTAAACATCCACTGCTGATCATTTAATTGTTTGTTTAACTAAAGGCTAAAGGGGAGTGATTCTGTTTCATTTTAGTTAGTAATGGTTTAGCTAACATATAATTTAGCACTGTTTACACATACACTGATAACTATGGAGAAACTTTCTGTAAGATATACAGTGAACCTTCTATACAACAATAGACCTTATTCGGAATTCAAATTTATGGGTTATTCCGTCAATGCACAGGCGGTACAAACAAAGTTTGTTACACATTATTACTAAAAAGCACAAGCTATGGATTAAATCCTATTGTTCTTTGTACACATGTTTGTATTGTAACAGCGAAAGTTCGTTTGTACCGGAGGGGAAACCCAAATATTTGAATTCCGGATATAGCCTATTTGTGGGGTAGATTTAGATACTTTGCTTAATTGGCTACAATTGTGAGATGTCTGTTATAGGGTAAAATATTTTCATTGGATGAAGTGTAGTAATGATATTTACTGGTATAATACTTCTAAAAACTTAATTTAAAGGGTGTACATTTATAACTGACATATTTAGTCACTTAATTTTAAAATTGTTATTATGTATTGGTCATGCATCCAAATCACTACAGAACAAAGACAATCTGCATTATACATGTTTGTGAATTATCAATCAACCTATAGAAAGGTGGAAATGTTTACCCTTTAACAAATCTACCCATTTGGATCAATTAATATTTCATGTGGGGATGATAAGACAAGCATACTAGGAATGATTTGGAGTTGATTATTGTGGTATAATGGTCATCATGTAGAGGTTTCACTGTATATCTTGATATGAACATTTTAGTTTTAATATGTAGTGCCTTGTGATTGATGTGATTTGAGAGCACCATGTTAATATCTGTGATTAAAATATTACCATATTTCACCCATATTAACCTCCCAGTTCTTCCCCAGGAGAAAAACTGGGCAGGGGGGGGGGGAATTGACCATGCTAAAGTCCTACACAGTTAAGTTTCACTATCATGATTATCAAAATCCATTGTCTTAATATGAATTGGACCTTTTTCTTCGCATTATAAGCAAATAGGACTAACTAATTAAAAACAAATTGTATGATTTTGCAATGAATAACAGTAAAAGTGAAAGTCAGTATACAAAATAGATGAACTATGGTAATGTTTTGTTATTTAGTTATTCAAGTAGCATGTAGGTGTTTTGATGTGGTGATACTTTGTTATTCAGTTATTCAAATAGCATGTAGATATTGTGGTACTTATTTTGTTGCATTTTTGGTTTTCTAACATATTTTAGTTTAGATGATATCCCAGACTTATCTGCACCCACTACTAACACAACTAAAAATACTGGTAGAAATAAACTGTTCAGATCAAAGAAAACTAGAAATAAATCTACCCCTGTACCAAGTATCAGGTAAATATGGGCGTACATGTACATACTTGGGTATAAATACACTTCTCTTAGCCTGCCTGGCTAGCTTAGTCAGTTGCACTCTACCTTATTAATGTAGAGGTTGAGGATTTGACCACGGCTAGGCATATTTTCGTGGAGTTTTGTCATGAAGTAATTTCTGCTGCCATTCTCCCTCCTACCACTGAGTCTCAACTAGTTTTAATTGTCTGCTTTGATGTATGGAGTAATTTGTCTGATTTATAATGTCTATGGATTCTACAAAAATTCATTATTACAAAGCAAAGGCAGCTATCAGGACTCTTTTGAACAGCTGATTTTAAAGGCTGAAAGACTGATAGAAAACTTTGACAGTTTGATTGAGAGTTTAGTAATGCTGGTGTTACTATAGGTATTGTATGTTGGAATATTCAATCAAACAATAATAATGGTAACAGGTGTTTAATTATCAACATTATTATATATTTTCATTATTGGCATAAAATTGACTATTCTTAATACCAGGTGTTATAAAATTTGTTAAAATCATGCCAATGTTTAAGACTCACTAAATTTAATTTTCAATTGACTTTATTTAATTTTTGTTAAATATTAAGATTAAAATCTGACTGATTGTTCAAGTATTTTTATTTACTGTTTGATATCTTGTGTTTTTACTTTCTTAGACGTGTAATTTTTTTTAAAAAAATGAATTATTCTTTAAAATAAATAAATGTAAAGTATGTCGACCAACAATTATTTCATCAAAGTCTGATTATAAAATATTATAATGTGAGTGATCACAATAGTAAGTGATTGCAATATCAGATCTGTCCTCACTCCTTAGTTTAATATTTAATTCACAATGTAAAAAATTGGCATATTTATTTCAGTGAGCTGCCTGGTAATCCACCTAGTTCATCATTTCCCCCAGGAACATTTGGTAGCAAGTTGGAACACTTTGAAACAACATACTTAGAATATTTAAATGAAGCTCATACTCGCCTTGAAAAATGCTGCATAGCTTGTCAGTCCTGGCAGTATCAATATGATGGACATAACCCTCCTTCAGATAGTCTCAGTACAGAAATAAGTTTATCTGCCTTCAGTGTGTCTGATTCATTAGCTGGTAGCCATGTACAAGAAAGGGAGGTAACTGCTGATGATACCTTTGAGAATGATGTACATAATTCTAATTACAAGGGAGGTAATCAAACTACAAGTTCATCTTTTACTAACTGTGATAATAGTAAAGCTTTTAGTGACTTTAGTATAGTGGACAGTGCAATATTAGATACAAATACATCATGTGATAGTGTGCCTGATTTATCTAAAGAAACTTACGCTACTAATGAAGATTTTATAAATTTTCTAGAAGAAAGCGGCAGCCCCAGTGATAAGTCTCAATCAGTTGAAGAAAGTGTCAAGTGTTTAGACTCCTTGCTGTCAAGTGTTTCTGTTTCAATCTCACACACATCAACACCTAGAAAAGAAAGAAGTAACATTGAGAATGACTTTGGTGATGAGAGTGAGATGAGTACTGTTTACTATGATTGTGAAACTTCTGCTAATGTTGATGGTGAAGATGTGTTCAAATCTTTGAATGAAACATCATTTGACATGATTGATGATTCCACTAAAAATAAAACAGGTAGTGGCAACAGTACTGAATTTGAATTGATTGACAGCCAAGTTACTAAAGTCCCTGCTGATAAATCATCATTTATTGATGTCAGTAAAAGTGAGAATAATAATGATGTTGATAAAGATGTCAATACTGAAGTTAAACAAAAAGTAGAAACAGTTGATAAAGACGTTACTGAGCACACGGAGAATGGTATCAAGATTGTTGAAGATCATTATACAAACCAAGCTAAAATTGAAGGCATACTGAAAGAGAAGGATGCAACTGACTCTAAGAATACAGTGAAGGGAGATAAATCTGTAAGGTTTGCTGAGTCTACACAAGAGTTACCTGCCCAGTCAATGTTAAATGTTGGAATGACTTTAGCTAAACAGTCTAATACTCCTAATATTGGTGAGTATAGATCAACAATATTGACCAGATGCTGGTCAGTCTCATTTAAATTTTAAAAAAAATCTTTTTGACTCCCTCTGTAAAAAGTTGCTTATCTGCTTTTGAAAGCTATCATGGAATTTACTGTCAGAAGAACTAAAAAATCCTTTTCCAGATAACAAAATATGTATAAAGGGGGGTTGGAGGAGTAAATTATGCTGTACAATCTTTTGCACAATAAAGTTCCACTTATGACAATACACTGGTTATTGCAAAATCATGTAATTTTTTATGATTTTCAAAACCCAAGTTCTTAATTTGAGAAGAAAGAAGGCCCCTATATTAAGACCCTTCTGCACAGATGGAAGTTTTCAGTATTTATGCTGATTTCAGTTTTATGAAAATAATTTACTTAATATATTTTATATAAATTTATTATAAAATAAATAGTTTTCAAATAATTTACTTTATGTCATTTATATGAAAACTAATTATTTTAGTATTTTCAGAGCCTCCAACTTTCACCAATGCTTCTGCTATTAAGACCATTCATTTCGATCATCCTAATTGCTGAACTTTTTCATATAATGTATTATTTCAGGTCCATTTTTGACTGCTATACTATTAAAGTTAGAAGGAATGATGCAGAATTCCTTACCAGTAAATCTAATGTTGACTGGTGTGATCTCAAGACTAGCTGTATATAAACAACCTTTGTTGAGATCATTCTTATTGAATCATAACCTTGTATTTCAACCAACTGTTAAATCATTGGTACAGGTGAGATGTTATTGTATACATAGTTCTTATTTTAATTAGAAGTCACACTGCATTATACAAACTTAAAGATAGGTGCCCCTGGCTAGCTCAGTTGGTAGGGCACATGTCTACTGATTGAGGGTCTGTTGGTTTGATTCTTAAGCTATACTTTTATGATGCTTGGTCTTGAAATAACATCTAGGGCCATTTTCCCTTCTACCCCTGAGATACTATATCATTCAAGGCAGTATGTTCATAGTAACTGTTTAACAACTAAATCCAGAGATTAAGCTGTACCAAGAATAGTGAGTAGGTTGACTGACTGCCATAATATGACCTATGCAATGTTAAGCTACAATGTTAAACCCACCAAAAAAAAGTTAAAGTAAAATATTTTCAAGTATGGGGAAAGTTGTTCAGCTTTATCTAACTCACTGAAACTTAAGGTGTATGCTGTGCTTCATATAGTTGATGAAGTGGCTTACTATAGACTGCTAGTTAGATATAGTCACTGTTTGACAAAGTCCGCATCTCAATATTAAGTTCATTCTATAATGTATTATTTCAGGTTTTAACAACTGTGAGACAAAAAGTAGATCATTACTCATATACTGTACAAAACTTTGAAACTTTATTACTTCGTGCAAGAAGAACTCTTGCTCATAGAGAAGGTATATTACCTGAAAGGGGTCATTCTTTAACCCCTAGTCCTGAGTTGGTTCATAATAGATTGAGAGCTTCTACTATAAATGATATACCATCAAAAGGTGAGAGGACTTCTATTATTTTCTGTTTATTTATCAGTAAAAATTAATTTGAATGAATTAGAGTCTTTAGAAATGTTGGATTAAAAGACAATGAAATTGAGAGTTACTTATTACTTATAAAACAGATGAACAGTTGTTGTTGCAGAACCAGCTTGTTAATCTTTTCTGATATAAGCCAAGTTTTTATCTAATTAAATGAATTTTAAATATAAATTGTGCAATATTTATCATGGTCATTTTCACTGGTCATGTGATCAAAATCAGTCACCTATAAAGAGAGAGACTACATGTTATTGAAAATTTCAAGGGTAAAGTGTGCTACTAGTTGGTAATAAACAGCACAGTAAAGTTCAGTGTTCACCAATAAGATCATTAAAATCGATGGACTTAATTGCAGTATTTCTAAATGAAGAGACCTTTTTCTTCTCAAAAATTAATAAAAAATTGTTAAAAATCACACAATTTGCTTTAATCAAGTTGGTTTTACATAGTAGAACTTTTCTGTATATAATATTTTCATTTTATACTTAATGGAAACCAGGAAATTCACATTTCCTTTTTTTGTGATATCCCTAATAAATGAAAATATGTCCTAGCACAATGAATGTATTGCATTTACAGTATTTATATTTGATGTTATGCTTTATTTTTAATCATCAAAGTATAGCACTTTGTGTAATATTTTCATTTATTGAATAAACTCTATCTACCTACTTGCTTTAATACATGTGCTTGATACTATCTGTATATTTCACAGAAAAACGTCACAGAACATTATCAGAACTATTGTTTAGAAGAAACCCAAATGACAAGAAAACAACAGTTTCATCATCAAAAGGTACAAAACTTGAAGTATTGGCTGGTAATAAGGGAATGAGGTATATAAATCGTAGACCAGAAGAAAAGAAAGAACAAATCATGGAATCCTTGAAGACCAGGAATGCTGTATATTGTGCTATCGTTCTTGAAGAATTTGTTAAAGAATTGGCGGCACTCTCACAGGAACATGCACTTCTGATAGTAGATGAGGATGGCTGTGAAAGATGATAACTCTCTGATATCACCTTGACTACCCCCAGTTTGACCTTCACCTTTGTATCTCTTGTTTCCATGGCAACCCTTTTAAAATTATCAATTTTTCTTTCTTTATACATACATGTATATCTACTTGAGCTTTTTTATCTATTTTTTGCTCAAGTGTTCAAAACGTTGTGAAATTGTATATATGATATTGTTAATGATTGAATTTTGTTTGCTGCCAAAATTGTCTGTTGGTATTTGAGTTGGCTACGCCAGTTTGTTGTATTTTATTTGGATACAACATCAATTTGTTGTATTTTATTTGGATACAACGTCAGTTTGTTTTCGTAATGAATGAATAGTCTTTATCATTTTAATGCCTTAATTGTTCATTTTTTTTTATATGAATGTATCATGTATGAAACATATACCCATTCACAAGTTCTGTAATATTAATCTAGACTCATACTATGGGTAACTGTCTAAGTGAGTGTATATTACATGTACCTCACCTGAGCACAAAGATCTCAAGGTGATCTCTAGTGATGGAATTAAGTCCTTTGTCTTGAGGTAACATTTTTGTTTAAACAACATTTCCTTCTGTACTTCAGGTTACATTTTTATACCCCCGCTTCCAAGAAGAGGGGCGTATACTGTTTTACCCTTGTCCGTGCGTGCGTCCGTTACAAAATTTCCGTCGCAGTTTTCTCAGCAACTATACCATGCAGCAGCCTAATACTTTGCATATTGCTTCATCCCATAGTCCCATGTGGTGTTAAGCGATTTCATGCTCCTTGCTCATCTACTTCCTGTTTGTCGCATATTTTAGAATTTGGCGGGGGTATCACTAGTGAGCATTAGCTCACAGATTTACTTGTTCTTCCTATGCTCCTTGGTCAACTGAATCTAAACTTCACAGAAATGTGTCATGTGCTATGCTCTGTCAAATTTGCTAAGTGAAATCATGCCATGGAATTATCTTAATTTTTATTGTGAGTGCCATGGCAACTGTGAAAAGCAAAATAGAAAATGAATGTCTCAAAACTGTCTTCTCTTTAGTGTCTCAGGGGTGCAATCTACAGCCATCATGACGCTCTTGTTTTAGAAATGTGTTCATTGACTTAGCTTAAGGATTTAAGGTTCAATTTTGGATGTCTAAGTTTATTTTTATATCTATCTTGTACTGTCTGAGCAAGCTATAAATATTTTGGTTAATTATTTTTAATTAAACACATTCATAGATATTTGACTTGCATATCTTAATATAACTCAATGTATTCCTTTTATTGCCTTTTTGTGATTTATAGTTTCTTTATATAAAAATTCTTATATTTTGTTTATTATATCATTCTTTTAATTAGATTTATCTTAATTTAACTGTTTCCTTAAATATCTTATCAATATTTTATTTTCAATTGTTAAAATAATATAAGTAATATATAAAAGCATTGACCCTCACTATGTACTGATCTTTCCCTATGAAATGAAAATGTTGATTATTGTGTTACAGCCTTATCCAAATTAGGTATTAGGTGAACAGTGATCGTGTGACTTGTTAGATACATGAAAATTGTATCACACAGTATACCATTATTATAAGTGTACCAGGAAAACATATTTGTTACATTTTTCATTATGATATAGTTAAAAACAAGATAAGTCCAAAATGTTTAATAATTTTTACTATGGTTTAGGATTTTCTATTTATTCCTGTATATTGCTAGTGACTCCTACATGTAAACAACTTATAATTGTTCTATTATGCTTTGAATAGCCAGCTTTGTATAATTAAGCTGGTATATTATTATTTATATTCAAGTTGATATTAATTTAAATGTAAGAAATGTATTTGTTACTCCTGTGTGTATAATTTCTTGTTAATTTTGTTCAACAATTCCAGATAATGTGTTCTATATAATTGTTTAAATACTTAATTATTTTGTGATTGGGAGGACAGGAATTATATATGATTCCAAGTAAGTTGTTGTAAGAAAATTTTGTTTTCTTATTGTTTTCTTTTTTTAAAGAACCTGTCTATGACTCTTACCTATTAGCATATTTAACAAAGTTCATTCGGCGCGATATGACCTTTCTGTGTTGGTGCGCCATAAAACCCAAACAAACTAACAAAGTTCATAGTCACTTTTTGTTCCACAAGCAAGGTGTTAATAAAGTTCAAGTTCAATATTTCATTTCAGCTTACACATGTTTTTTGTCAATACTATATATACAACAATAAACACTAGGAACAAACGAACATTTAAATGAGCATTTTAGATCATATGTATGTAATCGAAGAATATGATACTGTTTTTAATACAATACTTATGGAATCATTCATTGTTAAATTATGATTTGGCAACAAAAATTACTCAAACACTAGTTAAAAATGGACGAAACGAGATCAAGATTTTTATATTGTTCAGAGTACTTGTTTCTTATCATTACAATGGTGCCATTGCATTCAATCAAAACATTAAAACACCTAAATTTTGATTATGACATTATATTACTTTCTTTTAAAAATGAATATTTATCCAGAACTCAAAATGTTGGGGTTTCCCCCTGCAGTGGTGAGGTACGAACAAAATATTTTACACATCACTTTAAGTCACAAGACAAATAAATCCTATTGTTTTCTGTACATAAATTGTTAATTGTAAACATAAAATTTTGTACTGCCAGGAAACCCCATGAATTGGAATTCCAGATAAATCTGTTTGCTCTGTTGTTTAGATGAAAGGAGAGTGTAATGTATTGGATGGATACTGCTTAAGAAACAATGACAAACATGAGTAACATGCATTGATACAATAAATGAGCATTTTCTGTTTGAAACTCCAAGGGATTTTGTGAATTCTTCAAGCAATGAAACTAATGTTCTACTATGTCTATTGAAGAACACACATTTTTCTTGTTTAATGTTCTGGATGTTATGTTATTGTACTTAGTGACATCCATTCAGTCCACTTGCAGCAACTTGGAGGAATCTAACTATATAAGATAAAACAAATACTACTCATTGTAATGTATGTAATTACATTATCTTTGAACTACTTTTAATTACCGATATATTGTCACAAGTATTGTCCTATAGTACAGCCACTCTGAGTTAATCTTATCAATTATGCATTGATCACTTTTAAATCCCACCCTCACTAAGTAATTTTTATAATTGTTACAATGAATAATTGATTTTAATTGAGAAAAACATGTAAATGAAATGGCCAGTGGTTTTATTTGTCTCTGATGTAAATTGTACATTTAAAGTTGATTTGTTTTAAATCTGTGTTTTAAGTTTTTTTATGTTCTTTGGGTAATAGTGTTTTGATATTTTTATGTTGTACCCAGTGCAATATGCTTTAATGTTTCGTCAATAATTCTGTTTGAAATGTTTCTACTTTTTTGTATGGTAAGATTTTACTTTCTTTCTGTACTTCATATAGTGTTTTGTGTACTATGTCCCAGTTAAAGATTTTATTTCCTTGTGAGTTATACTTGTCTTAAAGTTTAAAATTTATAAAAGACTTTATGCTTAACACTCAGTTACATTCTTAATCTGTTGTTCTCTGTTTTTAGCCATGGCTGTGATGCAGTAATAAGACTACAGTGCTTAAAATCATCATTTAAAGTTTTATTTAGGGTCTTGGAAGGTCATACTGTTTCTTCAAAATGTGACAGTAATATTGATTTTTGTACTATAGGTTGCGTTTTTATAAATTTTGATCTTTCATTGATAATGTTTTCATTCTTTATTTTCCTATAACACATATTTATCATGTACTGTGCTTATTTAAGTGAAGACATAGACCTTTCTTTTTTGTTCTTTTCACTAGACCAGTATGTAGTATTTAGGTGTGTGAATCATGCTTCAAATTTGTGATTACGTGTCTTGCCAAGAGAAATGATATATTTTTACAATAAAAGCTTAACTTATATATTTTTCAAATTGCTTCATTGTTTTTCCTTACTTAGTCTTGCCACACGAGTAATATTCATTTACACTGCTTATGAAATTATTTTAGTTTCATACTTAGTTACATATACCATGTACATTATTATATGTATACACTATTATGCAGTCTAAGAAATTAGGATATGAAAGTGGTTGTCCAAACAGATCATCTTAAGAGCAAGCACTATATCTTATTTGCAGAATTTTGGTTGCTCAAAAGTAATGTTGGTTGCGCGAACTGAAAAGTGGTTGTCCTCAGGCAACTGGACACCTACTTTTTTTGTAGACTGTCATGAACAAAGTAAATCAGTTGAATTTCATAACACAATAATTGAGTTATAATTTAT
Organism: Mactra quadrangularis; assembly: GCA_025267735.1. Classification (NCBI taxonomy): domain Eukaryota; kingdom Metazoa; phylum Mollusca; class Bivalvia; order Venerida; family Mactridae; genus Mactra; species Mactra quadrangularis. The sequence goes on along the minus strand of CM046308.1, from coordinate 33,365,457 downwards.
ATTGCAAATTTATTTTATATTAAAGCTATCCACTCATAGATTTAGTTTAATTTTATTGATATTTCTTGACAAATTGAACTTAATATTGCAACCTATTTCATTATATGTTAATTAAAACAGCCTAATTTTGTTGTTGGTCACATGGGGCTATACTGATTTTTAAATACACGCTATTGATTTCAACCTTGTTTTTTAATCATGCATGTGCATATTCATTTTTCTTTAAAATCTTACTAAACACATTGAAAGGAAATTTTAAGTAAGTTTACCTGTATCAGGTCAGTTCTTTTTACATTATGTTTAAAAGTAAACTGGTTTATTTGATATAATAAATCGAGAGTTGCCCGCAAGACTGTAGTAAGTGAATTGCGTTAATGAGTGAGTTACTCCAGTCTTGCGGGCAACCCTCAATATTATGTAGTTTTAGATAGTATCATTTTATAAAAAATGAAATCCACTATAAATATCAGAACACTAAAATGGCATTCAGTATACAACGTTTCATACTCAGAATTGTAATATTTAACCAGTTTTTCTTTTTCGAAAAACTCTGGTTATCAGATTGGTAAAGCTTTCAATATAATTGCTTCATACATAGAACTCTTGTATTGAATTCCCAGTTTATAATTTTAATGTATTAATTTATAATTATATATATAAGTATCAATTTCGATAAATGGCTAATTATCAATATTCTATATCAAACTTTATTTTACTATTGAGGTTCTATGGCAAAAATGTATTTTGACCTAACAATAATGTGGCTCCAGCTTGTAATTAAGAGGTTTGTTTTTTAAGAAAATATGATAGACTGTGGAACAAATTACTGTGTGAATTTCCTGCATCTTTTTCGAGATGGATTGATTTGAATAATATCATGTTTTATGTAAAATAGTATGTTTTTTTACACATATTATACAGTTTTTAATTGATAATCATGTAAAAAATCAACTGGCAATTTTATAGTGTTTGTTTGTTTGCTCAGTAGGTATTGAAAAGTGTTCTTTTTAGCTTTCATTTTCTTATCTTGCATTTTGATAAATGATTGATAAATTTTATTCATATGTCAGTGGCACATACACAAACCCCTCTTATTTAAATACTCACTACAGTATTTCTGTACTCATTATCTATAAGTGAGTATTTAAATCATCTGGGTCAATGTATGCTCCACTGGCAGTTGAATAAAATTCACCAATAAAATACAAGTTGTGCTTAAGTAATTATTTTGGTAAAAGTCTTTGTTTGACCGAGTGCAACATAATTCATGTATTCAGTGCGAGCTCTTGTGTCCAGTCTTGCTATGTCTTATAAATGAGTCATCATCAACATCAACCTGTTTCTAGCCCTCTACTACCTTCTTAAATTAATTAAAAGATGGTTCTGAGATGATCCTTAGATAATCTAAGATGTATTTGTCCTTTTCTTGTGTGATCAGTCCATGGTCTTTAAAATTCTTCAGGACTCTCATGATTTTCATCATTGTTGGCAACCATGGTACTTTCTTCCTTTGCATTCCATACGTACTTACATAATGTAGCATAGCAGAGTAATGTATCGTGGGATAACCCATGATGGATTTTTATCAGCATTGTGTGTCTTTACCACTCCACTTTGTTTTATGTGAGCATTGATTTAGCCAAGAGCTTCTTAATATTTTGTACCATTTGTCCTTCACTTGTCCTCTAATTGTTTTAGTTATGCTTGATAATTATCAACGGGTCATAGATGTTGTGAAAGTAGTCTTTACCTGATATTAGCTTTTTGTTGTCATTATTTTTCCATTGTTTTAAGTAAACGTTGCTTTATTGTTTATCTATAATCTGGGTTATATATACTATGTGCTCAGCTATGAACATATTTTACCATATACATTTATAATTGCATTTTAACGAAATTATAACATATCTTCCTGCTATTTATTTATAAAGTATATAAAAAATTTAAACATATATCCCCTAGTAAATGTATTGTAACAGCAATAAAGCACATGCAAAGAAGATATATTTGTTTTGTTGTCCATTTTTGTATGAAAAGTTTTGATGCACAATTATGAACTTCAGAAGTTGAAGACAGTCAGCTTGACATTGAAAACTCATATGGTTGTTTTCTTGAGCAAGAATATTTATCTTAGTTACTTTGAACTGGGTAACTTGCAGGTAGGCTCAAAATAGTTGACAACTTGTATGGTTGTTTTCTTGAGCAAGAATATTTATCTTAGTAACTTTTTACTAGAAAACCTGCAAGTAGACTCAAATACAATAGAAAACTCACATGGTTGTTTTCTTGAGCAAGAATATTTATCCTAGTTACTTTGTACTGGGAAACCTGCAATTTGACTCAAATACAATAGAAAACACATATGGTTGTTTTCCTGAGCTAGAATATTTATACTGGTTGATTTGTACTAAAGAACTTGCAAGTAGACTCAAATACAATAGAAAACTAATATAGTTGTTTTTTTTAGCTAGAATATTTATACTGGATGATTTGTACTAAAGAACTTGCAAGTAGACTCAAATACAATAGAAAACTAATGTGGTTGTTTTTTTTGAGCTAGAATATTAAATATTCTATATAAATTTTATACTGGTTGATTTGTACTAAAGAACTTGCAAGTAGACTAAAATATAATAGAAAACTCATATGATTGTTTTCTTTAGCAAGAATATTTATCCTAGTTACTTAGTCCTCAGAACCTGCTAACAGATTAAAATACAATAGAAAAGTGATATTCTTGTTTTCTTGAGCAAGAATATTTATCCTACTTATTTTGAACTTGGAAACCTGCAAGCAGACTCAAATACCATAGAAAACTGAAAAATGAGCAGAATTTCAAATCTAGCGTCCTGAAAAGGATGAAGGTTTAAGATTCATATCGGCTGGTTATACAATTCCATGAACAATTGACGATAATGTCGATTTTACTCTATTAATTAGGTAAATGCATACGGAAAAGTTGTCAGCCATGCAGATACATGTAGGTGGGTATTGATGCTGGCTGCAATGAAATGACCAACATACACTTTTAGTGAGGTTAAAGGTAAGATAAACACTAAGAATATATACTATTCATGTAAATTGATAAACAACTTTGTGAAGATAATGTTACATTTGAATAAAAAATATCATTACTTGTATATCCAAAAGAAAAGTTTCCTTTCTTTGATGTTAGTTGTATGATACTCGTAGATAACTGGTAAGTAAAATATTAGTATGAGGTATTGTTAATTAATGTGAGCACACCAATTAATTGAGAGATTGCATAATGTAACTAGGTTTAAATGTATTTTTGATTTCTTTTGTTTAAGGTTTTGTAAGTGAGCGACATTGCAAAGACTCATTTGCTTATTGAGCCAGGAAAACACCTGTCACTGTTCTGGCCACTCAAATTTTGTGAGAGTGGTCATTAGGTCTTGTACCTCTGTGTTGCCGTTTTACGGTAGTTTGGGGGTATATGTGTCGCCGGTCCGCAGTGCCTAAGACAGTACTGGTTACTTTGCAGTAGTTTTACGTACAGCACAGTAGGGTGACTTGTCTTCTCTATATCTTACAATATTTTTTTAATCAAACTAAAAATATTGATATGAGGTATACAATGCATATATAGTTAAACTAATTGTGTCAATCTTACTAAATCTTGAATGATAAACATTTTATAGTTCTAAGTAAAAATAATGTGATATAATATAAATCACTTGAAAAGTATGAAATTTTCTGAATAAATCATTTATCAATTCTAGCTTAAATATTATTAAGAGATATTTTATCTTATTGAGGAAATGAAAATCATTTGAAATAATGCTTTATTAATTGAATCAATTAGGATGATATTTGAGAGAATACTTATCCTAATTTATTATATTTCAAGATACTGTTGTCTATTTAGGGTGAAGCTAAATGAACATATGAATCACACAGTCTATTGTCTATTAAAGATAAAGGAATTTTCTCAATATTTTTCTCATTTACTAGTGTTAATATACTTGTGTCAGTCCTTTCTGACAATCGTTATTGAATAAAAATAGAAAGTTTAACTAAAGCACCAAGAGTCTCACATTATTTTTGTTGGGTTTAATGCCGTAGGTTTTATCACGGCGGCCAGTCCACCTACTTACTGTTCCTAGAAAGGCTAAATCTCTGGATTAAGCTATTAACCAACTAATAGGCACATACTTCCGTCAGTGACTGACTACTGACCTACATGATTTAGAATCAGTGGAAGGAGGGAGAATGGCCGTAGACTTGTGCGCTACGACTGAGCTAGCTGGCAGGCGGGTCTCACATCAAAAACACAACAATTATTTAAAGCTCTAGCATAATTACCCTTGTTAATATCAACACTTATTACTAAAGACATCTGACTTAAATTATCAGCTGCTCTGGACACCTTTCTTTTACCAGTACTTGCATAGCCTTCTACTTCCAACTCAGTCTCCCTATTTGGAATCCCTAGATGATCTACATAGATATGCAAACAAATTCTCAGAGTAGTTCCTAATGACCTTATTCTTATACATAGGAAATGTAACATCAATAATCATTAATCAATATACATGTATCTTGGAGCGTAATATTAACTTAGCGCACACTTCCAGCAAATCTCTGATGGAGAGGGCGTGGTCGAGTGGTTACAGCATTGGATTGCTAATCATTGGATAGCCAGCTCCATGTTGATTCAAATCACATCCAAAACTTACCGTGTTGCTTCTATAAGCAAGAAACTTTATCCTACTGGCTCAGAATTGAAAGCAGACTCGAGTGTGATTATTCCAAGTTTTTTTATTAGAACCAATCTAAAATAAATAAAGTCTGTGATATACTAATTTGGACATTAATTAGTTATTTTAGTCAATGGTGAGTTTTCTAAATAATGAATTACAAGAAAAATAAAATGATTAAAACACGTGCTAGTTAAATAGTTAAGCAATAATTTTCTTTAAGCATTAAGACAAAGATAAAACAGCATCCTATTTAAAGCAACAATTCTTTTAGACAATCGACAATAGAAAGAAAGTCCATCTCTTCTATCATTTAACAAGGTGACATTGATATATATCATAGACATAAAATATCAATCATTTAATTAGTCAGGCTTAATTAATCAATTACACAGTACTTATATAGATGATATTTAGTGAAAGATTATCTTTGTCTACGTAGACTGACGACGTTACATTAGTTTTATAAATGGTAAACGTATGCAAGCTATTGTTAAAGTTCATTCAACAGTAAGTTGCACATACACTAACTCGGCTGATTTAAGTACTAACCACAGTACTTCTGTACTAACGATCGATAAATATAGATATCCGTATTTATGTTTGTGGATTATCGAACTAATTTCGAGCATTCTTCGCCTACATCACTTAAGTTGATTAAAGGATTTCAGGTAGTGAGTAGTTTTTTCACTGACGTAACGGATCGAAGGTATCAAAAGATTCGAGATACCATGGCTGTGTTTACAGTTAAATTCCACTAATAGGACAACCACAATATATTGCTTTAACTGCAAAACATTCTTAATGGGCATTTTTTCTTCTCATGTTAGGCATTTGGGACATGCAAATCATCAAACATATCATGAGTTTTTAATAATCAAAGGATCTTTATAGAGTAACTTTCTGTATTTGAATACATTGTAGTCTGTTCTGCGTTGGTAAGTAACTTATTCAAAATTGATATTTATTTTTACTTTAAAAGTAAGCATTACTTGCGTTTTACGTTTGAACTAGAAATTGGAAATTTCTCGATACAATTGTATGATCACTCTTTTAGGGCTATTGTCATGTCTGTGGTCAATATTGTACCCTCTATTATAGTCAAATAACTAACCATTGCCATAAGTATTGACCACAAGTGGACTTAGTCTTCCTTCAGTAGTTTCTTACGTGTCACCAAATGTGAATAATTTGATTTCATGTGGCAATTACCAGAGATAGGGAGAGAGCACCTGTTCTTTGTTAAGATGGAGTAATGTAATGTTATAGTGTTACTGGACACAATCAATTACTGTGATAGAGGATGATACTTTATATTCAAATACTGTAGTCTGAATGATACGTTAGAAATCAAAGAGAGATTGAATGATTTATTTATACACATTGCTTCAGTAACTTGGTAATGCTTAAATCTTATTGGTCAATCGTACAAAACATTAACTAATTTCGGTTTCATAAATTCAGTTAATTAAATAAACACTCATTAAATGAATAGCTGACGTGTTAGATACATGGTATATGGGTATACGTAGTGAATGCTTAGAGACAGTTTGGCCAAGTATGTGAAGAGATTCAAAGGTAATGGGATTAGCGTTCTGGACAATGCTGTTAGAGTATCATCCTTAAGGTGGTATGGTACATCTGACTTTTTTTAGATTTGCATATAATTTTTGGTACCGTTGTAAACTTGACGATATTTCCGATTTGGATCTACACTTTATTTGACGTCATTATTGCTAATAATGTTACCATGACGTCGTAAACATGACGACCGCGTGCACTTTTTACGTCAGTCGACAATGGTAAGAAAACGTCTATAATGTGTTGCTATATCTTTATTTTCCGCGCCACAGCAACAAATTATACATCAATTTAAAGCTTACATTATTATCTACCACCTGAACAGTGTAAATATACGTTTAATATTAAATTATTCGAAAGAGACAAAAACTTCCGAATTGGCAACATCAGAAAAAATCCAGAAAATTTGCCTTCAAAACGGTTTTATGAAAAATCTGCCCGATAAATTTTTGCCAAGTTTTGCAATGATGTAAAGCATGGTATAGACTTTCATACAGCAGAATTTGAGAAAAGTTGTCTGTACGATTTTTCCGCTATATGCGTTTAAGTATTATCGGTATGACGTCAAAAACGTCATTATGACGTCAAGATAAAGGATTGTCTGTTTGTCATAACCACGAATACTTGGTCATATGTTTTATTTTTCTAGACAAAATGACTAGGGACATGAAAATATATAAAGATTGTATAGGTTATGTATTGAATATTATAAATAATGTATTAAATCAGCATTTTTAATTTTTTTACACATATTGTTGAGTACAAACTCTTATTCAAAAGTATGAAAATCACATGGAAAATGCAAGGCGAATGATAAGTATAACATAAACAAGAAATGTCTTTAAAAAAGACAAACGGCGTCGATTTAAAAACAAGAGGGCCCAAAGGGCCCTGGGTGCTCACCTGAGGAAAAGGTCAAAGGTCACAGAATTTACATAGGACCACTAATGTTAAAACCTATTTTTTGACGTGGTGATGGATTGCCAGATTCCGTTAGTATTTGCTCATACAAGTTGTGACCACGCATCATCACTTCATCAACAACATTTGCAGACCAGTTTCGCAGACTTGGCAAATGATTGCCTACCGTAAACAATATGACAGCCAATGCAATTGCCGTACACTGATAACCACAGGGAATTGTCAAGTTACCTCCCTTTGATTTTTCCAACATACCTTTAATATACTTATATACAAGGGGTACAACTGCGTTTACTAGACCGATTCATCTAGATTTCTTATTTTGTGGCTCACAAAAAATACTGATACCCTAGTAGCACTTTAACCGCACGATTAAATTGATTAAACATAACTCTTCGAGCTATGAATATTAAATGTTTCATAGGGCAGATCATTAAAACACTCGCCAACAAAAAACAATTCTTTTTGACAAATAATTTTTAGATATTCAAAATATGAATTTCAAGACCTTTCTAGTGATATAAAATGCAAAATTGTTTGATGAAAAATGACTTAGTAATTGCAATTTTAAAATTACTGTGTTTTCATTGTATTTACTCGCTATCATTTCTTGCCAACCAGCGAACGGTTACCTGTAGTCTTTATCAGCTCCTTGTTACTATTTATAGACATCATAACAATAACAATGAACTGGTCTGTATGTGGAGCTGTGACTCTCAAAGTGTTAACCCCGGAAACTAGACGTAGTGAGGCTAATTTAATAATTATTGGGTAATATGTCAGACTTTTTACTAGAAACCGGTTCACATCTGGAGACGTAATTCATTTTACCCATAAAATATTGTGTTTGACACGTAACTTTTTATTGTTACAAAATAAAAAAACACTTTGGAAAGCAATAGAAGTCTACCCCAAAAAAATAATCTACGAACGAAGCAAAATTTCGTAAAACACTGCATTACAATAGTGTGGCCTTTATTTTTTCCGCGCGTGTCAGGGCCATCCAATCGAAGAGGGGATTTTCTCTGTTTCCCCCGTACGTCATTTTCAGTGCTTATAAAATCATCCAATAGAACGGCGGATTTCCGAAATCCCCAGACAGACGTCATTATACAGAAATGTAGGTCAAAATCCAGCTTAGACAGCTACGCCGAAAAATCTTCCTTCATACAGCAATATGAAAGAAAGTAATGTAGTTTATATAATGTTAATAATCAATTGTTTTCATAACGGCTTTTTAATTTGGCTGAAGACACTCATTTAAGCCTGAAAAATATAGTACAATAGATAAAGGATATTACGTAAGGGTCAATAATCAAAAACACATAAGATTTTACCAAAATTCAAAACGGCGGCATTTTATTGGTAAAAAACATACCCTTTATGAGAAAACTCGGCAAATTTGAGATGAATCAATATGCCTGAATCTCATAATAGCCGAGGTATTTTATCAAGTTCGTGTTTTTCCATAGTGGCTGAGTATTTGGTTATAAGCCGTAGTGAACGACATGTCAGCCCTAAATATGCAGTCAAATATCGTACAGTTACTCAACAACTAATAAAAGAGAACTAACAAATACTATCTCTATTTGCATTATTTTCGCCACAGAATTCCAGATGTTTTACAAAACCGAAGTTTCTTTATGGTCCTGATGTCACATAATGCTCATTTTCATTGACGATTTCAATTTTTTAGTTAGTGTTGTTTTCAAGCGAGGCATAGTTCCCCTCTTGTCAGGTCATCCTCGAACTGTCGGTGTACGTGAATTTTAGCTCGCTGTATGACTTTAATCATCAACAAGTTATCACCAATCACTTATGAATCAAATAATATCATGCAGTTTAGTTATACAGAATTGACAGTCAAATATGAGACTGTTGTGTGCATACAGATGTTTATGTTACCTGGTCATGTGTCTATTCAGTCAATAAACAAGGAAAGTCATTCATTTGGGTGAAATGCGTCAAATTCATAAGCATATTTACACAAAGCAACCTTGTTCCATTTTGAACATACATGTATACACATGTACATTCAAACCATTTACCTGTGTGGCATTCGCTCATACTTTTCCGTCTGGAACAATAAGGTTACAGATAGACGCATCGTCATTTACGTATGCACCTATTTTTAAAAATTCGGGACTGTACCCAATTTGTGTTGTTTCAATTTCAATATAAATAGTTTTAATTTCATCTAGGTGACATTTATTTAGCTAGCTATTAGAACGTTTGCAATTATATTAAAATTTCAAGAGAAAATCTTTTGTATCCAATGCCGAGTTTTATACTACAGCACTATATCTTGACATCAAAATGACGTTTTGACGTCGTACCGATAACACTTGAACGCATGTTTCGAAAAATCGATCACCATTTTCCATGTGTTTTCAACTTTAAAAATAGTTTGCATGCATATATATGAAATATCAATATGCTGATTTAATACTAATATAATATACAAGGCATAAATAATTTCTTTTTGAAGGCGACCACAAAGACATGTCGATATTACGACTATATGGAATACAGCGCCAAAATCATTTAGGATGTACAGAGTTGTCTATTTTGTTGAGCATCGTCAGACCACAAAGAACAATACTGTTTAATCTGTAGTGTGTGTTTTTCAGCAATAATGTGTAACAAACTTTGTTTTGATCACCTGTGCATGGACGGAAACACCCACAAATTTAAGTTCCAAAATAAGTCTATTGAATGTATGTATAAATGTATCTAGGGATGTATAAAGGCTTACTTTATTTAAAATTTTATGTCTGAATTTATCTTTCGATTTTGATATGTATGTTAAAACTATACAATTTTTATATATTTTCATGTTCCTAGTCATTTTGTCTAGAAAAATAAAACATATGACCAAGTATTCGTCGTTATGACAAACAGACAATCCTTTATCTTGACGTCAGAATGACGTTTTTGACGTCATACCGATAATACTTAAACGCATATAGCGAAAAAATCGTACAGACAACTTTTCTCAAATTCTGCTATATGAAAGTATATACAATGCTTTACATCATTGCAAAACTTGGCAAAAATTTATCGGGCAGATTTTTCATAAAACCGGTTTAAAGGCAATTTTTCAGGATTTTTTCTGATGTTGCCAATTCGGAAGTTTTTGTCTCTTTCGAAAATTTTAATATTAAACGTATATTTACACTGTTCAGGTGGTAAATAATGATGTAAGCTTTAAATTGATGTATAATTTGTTGCTGTGGCGCGGAAAATAAAGATTTAGCAACACATTATAGACGTTTTCTTACCGTTGTGGACTGACGTAAAAAGTGCACGCGGGCGTCATGTTTACGACGTCATGGTAACGTTATTAACAATAATGACGTCAAATAAAGTGTAGATCCGAATCGGAAATATCGTCAAGTTTACAACAGTACCAAAAATTATATACAAATCTAAAAAAAGTCAGATGTACAATACCACCTTAAAAACCTGCACTGTGTTAAAAAAACGCATGGACAAGGTTCAAACCATGTTTTATGAGAATGTTCCTGTGTTAGTTTTGATTGACTTACTAAGTTACAAGGTATTTTCATTGTACGATGCCTTGTTGCGTTCCCACGAAACACATTAATTCTAGTTCTTGCAGCAAACTCGTAAGAAAGTTTGGGACATAATTTGTAATGATATGGTCCAGTCTAATTGTAAATATCTGCTCTCTGTAGAATCACACAGATACAAAATAACAAAGTAATTAACGATCTTATAAAACAGCTATAAATCTTCGTCTTTAAAGACATAAAACACCATACTGTCTTTGTCTATGAACTAATTACCTGTCAATTGAAATTCACGTTTTATACCCTATCCCAGGATTTTATTCTATCATCAAGCAGTGTTTTTGTTTTACTACAGTTCTTACTACTTCGCGATGAAGAGTTGTAATCATCTGGTTAGATTTTGTGTCAACAAACTTTATGCTAATGCACAGTGTGGCGCTGTTAAACACAACAATGCAACTTAACGTCGCAACTGGCGTTAAAATCGTAATAATGACGCTAAATATCGCAACTAACGCTAAACCTCGCATTTGTTCTGACTATAGAGGTCGCAACGCTGACGCTAATGTCGCACAAAAATCGGATGAAAACGTTTCACCTAAACGAGTGTGTACAGGTTGCTTGCTTGATGATACTCTAATTCATCATATGTACATCGAGCTAGCAATTGTTAAAATGTGAATTCTTCTTAGAAATGGTAGATTACGAATTAACGTTTTAATCTAATATCATGGGTCAATTGCGCAGGACGCCACGCGCAGGATTTCGAATCTAGTGTCTCGAGGGGGTTCAAAACCAACCCATAATAGTTGAGCTAAAAAATTAACCTCTTGTAAACCATTTAAAACAATTCAATAAGTTCATGTATGCATAAGTTTTTCTAAGCATTTGACATAAACTAAATGTTATTTGATATCATTATACACACCAGACTAAATGATAATAACCCTTAACTAAACATCTATATAAGTATAAGTATTGTGTAATTGATTAATTAAGCCTGACTAATTAAATGATTGATATTTTATGTCTATGATATATATCAATGTCACCTTGTTAAATGATAGGAGAGATTGACTTTCTTCGTATTGTCTAGAGGAATTGTTGCTTTAGCGAAAATGCAGAAGCCACTACGATGATTATGAATTATCTTTAGCTTTAACTGGGCAATAGTCTCACTCTATAAAGTTTACAGATACCAATATTTACATTTGAACCTGTTTGTTTCTTGGTATTTCAATTAATTAAAAAAAGTTATGACACAGAATACGAGGCCCTGATGAATGACAATGAATGACCTAAGGATTTCCTTAAAAAGTCATAGAGCAATGGAAAATGACCGAACGTATCCAACTGCATTTATGTGTGAGGAACAGAGCCGAAGATAATCAAATGTAGAAATATATTAAGGAATAAATAGTCATATAAGTTCTAACATTAATTTTTTAAAATCGGCTAAATATATTTAAGTCTTTTTTAACGTAAGAACATTGCTGGACGATGCCTTATCTTCCCTATGAAACTTTTATATCATTGAATTGATGCAATATTGCCACAAAATAAAAAATAAACATTTACATTGATTAAACATATGCTTACAACTTTTGTAACTTTAAAAACTTATGAAGTAAATTTTGAACAAGCTTTAGGATACTAGTCTCTATTTCATAGCTTCAAACGTCAACTCTAACACACGAAGCGTAGTAAAATTCACCAAGTAAGACCCTGTTTTGCATCACAAAACATTGTTTAATTACTTTTAATTACGTATCCTAACACTCTTGTACTGACATGTACTACATCAAACACTTCCATAGATAGTAGTTACATCTCAAGGACCTTTTTACCAGTTAAGGTTTTTATACAAAGCTCATTGTTCTGCTGAATTTTTGCATTTATGGCAGACTTTACTTTATTTGTTGTTCAGTTTAGTTTAAAGAACGATTGGTCAAAATTACAATCCAATATACTCATAAAATGCTGGAGTTAATAATAAGGTAATAGATTTCTTTGAAGTCGGTGATCTAGCAGCGTGATTTCAGCAGCCTAATTATATGACGTTGACGAACTCGCGGCGTAAAACTGGCGCAAAAAATATTTATATCCGCAATTACTGGAATCTAACTAGCTTGTCAACTTTATCAGACGTTGACGCGGCACAAAAATATTTATTATTTTGACTAGCATAATTAACCCAAGAAAATGTTTCCTTCAGACAAAAACATGAGACAGTGCCACATTACCGTAGATAATACGAATGGGACGTAGTAAAACAAAAACAAACGGTAATTTATTATACAAACTGAATTGCATGGTTGGCATAAAACAACCGAGTGTTTGGTATAATAGTAAATTAGCTGACATCATAGGAGACGAGATACGGTTTTTCTTATTTTATTTTTATTAAACTATAATGTCGAATTTACGGTAACCGCAAGTCAGGTCAAACCAGTGATTGATTTTATAACATGTTTAATTTCTTTTTATTGTACGTATGTTATAGTCTCGTGAAAAGACAATGAGGTGATAAAGTTAAAGAACTAGTGCTCTCTTTCAGTTAATGGTGATGTTTTATCACCTCTAACCGAGGACCGACGCATCTTTCATTGGAGATTGGATTATAATTACAATGAATACCATATTATTTGAATGTGGAATGTATTAAATAACATGGAATTCCCTGTACAATTTCATCTCTATTGATCAACTCAATAGCAGACCGACTGGTCATTCGTAAAGGAGGTCTTAGCTTTTTTAAAGTTTCCTATGCGTCACATGAACAAAAAATCATTTAAATGTAGTTTATTTTTCCTCAACTCTCTAAGTTTTAATTATTTTACGGTAACTGAATACACATTATCGCAATACCACGAGTGTTAGACAAAGAGCACCAAGTCACCGTGAAATTAATTACGTTTTGACATTTGATAAAAAAACTAACTTTACGAGTAGTTTATTATACCAGTAGCTTGTAGCCTGTTCAATTACCCGAAACGTTCCAAATCGTTCCGTAACGATACATTCGGAACTCCTCGGTCATTCACTGCGAATAATCTCGGACATATTTAGACGCTATTTTGAAACTACCGGTGTTAAAGTAAACACATATACGATCGTTTAGTAATAAGTGATGTTTCGTTTTTTGTCCATAAATTTTGAAACATCACTCATTGCCTTAACAATCGTATATTTGTTTATTAGATAGAGTATTCCCAGCGAATGGCCGAGGAGTTCCAAATGTATCGTTACGGAACGTTTTGGAACGTTTAGGGTAATTGAACAGGCTACAGTTTATACTGTCAACAAGAACTAGTAAATTGTGTTCATACACGACATACAAGTGTGATTTAATGCCTAAACATTGTAGTATTAAAAGTGATGGTAAAATGGATGATAAAATGGATGCTCACTTTAAATATCTAAAAATAGATGAAATGATGTCAAAGTTTTCTCTAGAGCTTGCCAATAGATGTTGAGACATTAACTTTTGTTAATGAGAAAAATATATAAATGCTTTCCTTAATTCTTATCTTCTATTGGCAAACTCTTAGATTCACTAGTTATCAGACTTTGTCCGAGGTGAAATAGAAATTCTGAAATGCTTTGCAAAAGATACAAACATCTTTCTTCTTTATACTTCATCCAAATTGATATTAGTTTCATTGGTTCATTTTAAGTGATAGTCATTTTGATGATTAGATAAATACCAGAAAACATCTCTCGACTAGTGGCTAATTTAACAAATACACTTAACACTCTTCAGTCAATTCATTTAACGTATAATATACTAAATTTTGTGATATTGACACGACTGGTTTTTTTATATTTCATATTTGAAGTTAGTTACGTATAAAAGTATTTAATGAGGCAACGCAACTAATTAGTTAATTTCACGGCGTCTCAACGCCGTGATATTGTGATGGGTAGATTTTGATAGCAATGGGCAAAAGTCACGTGACATAAATCCTTTCGATTTCCACTGCCGACAAATTTATTGTTTTAATGCAGTCATAGTACAGCCCATTTTCGTTAAAAGTTACATAGAAAAGGCATTTTTAGGGAGAACCATATAAACAAGATTTCTATCAACAATGCAACACACGAAAAATCAGCGTTTTACATCAACACATTTCCGCAAATCCTTTCGACTAACATGAAAAGGGGTAGGTATAATTTGCTGACCAACCGGACCAGCGGACCAGTTTAGTATACGGATACAGTTTAACAAATATGCGTATCATAATGTGTGTACAGTAGATATAATTATAATTGAGATTTGCCAATATTTTATTTGAAAAGATAAGATTGATAGAGTTTTCGGAAATTACTCAAATGTAAATATATAAATACCAATAACGAAATCATTTTCAAGAAATGGGTTTGCACATTTTTACAATAAAAAGAATCGTCGATTGCTTCATAACATATTGTTGTAAATAAAATGTATTATATATTTCAACTGTTTGAGCTTTTGTCATTTGAAAACAAATTTGATAGAACTCAAATGTAATATTTTAAAAATATACCTTTTTGTCCTTTTTAGCGGACTGTATAAATAAAGAAGCCTAATCGTGTAACATTGACTTTTAATTCTTACCTTTACTGAGTTCTATTGACGATCTTTTCAAACTATGATTAATGCAAATTTAAAATACTGGAAATAAATCCAACTGAAACCAAACATCATGTCGGCATAAAGATGGTATCTAGTTCCAGACCATTCTCGTACTCCAAGGTTATCAAGATTCTCGATCTAACTAGTATCGAGAATCTTACTAGGCTCTGGGAACGAGAATGTTACATTATTTTTTGATTAAGAAAACGTTTTATAACAAGTTACCTTTTGATTACTTAAAAACCTTAACATGACAATTCAATATAATGCTTTTTTGAGTTACCTTTAGATTATACTTAATAATTCTTTTTGTTTGCCGTGACAATCACTTTGCTGCATTTCGCAGCAATTTTTTACTTGTTAGTTAAACTGGTCGGGTTTACCACTATGTACAACCATAATGCATCGATAGTAAAACGTACAACTTGCCTGAAAAAAAAAATTAAAAATGAGTTAAAGTGGCTTAGCTAAATTTTACGCTAAAAGACACTGAAATTCTTAATATAAAAAGGGAAATAACCGCTACAGGGAGTACAAAACAATGTTTGGAATCGAGCAGTTTATCAGTGTAATTTTCAAATAAATTTGCTCGTTTAACAGAGATCACAATTTCTTCAAGTCTAATTACTAACCTAGCTCAGTTTATAACAGTCACTATCTAAATCTATGACATCATTAAATGGTAGTTATCTGGAAGGAGGATTTCAGTCTCATAGAACAACTTCCTGGTACAATGTTTTTTTTCTAACAACAATCTTTACTAGAATTGTTAACCTTGTATAATATGCTGAGGTTTGCAAATTTTTCCTGTCAATATATCTCGTGCATTTCATGAAATATGTTACATTGTTGTTACCAGTTAAAGTTTATAACAAAATGTTTGCTTCATGAACTGCGACAAATAAATACACAGTACACAGTATTATGAAAACAGTGCTCTTTAAAATGCATTGGACAAAATTTAATAAAGAAATGAATATGCATACTGAAAGTAATGTTACATTACTACAACATTGGTCCAGGACAGGTTTGGAAAGCAATGAAAATGTATTCAACCTTCATAATTAGAACCCACAGTCCTGAATACGTCATCATTAATTGTGTATAACCAGTATTTATTTACTGACACTACCATATTAGGTCAACTAAGTCCAATAATTAACTTTATAATTACATAGGAGTCAAATTAATTAGGCACATATATGGTTGTACATTCAACCAATATTATATGTTAGGTTTTCAGTTGTAGGCGTACACAATACTATGTCTAAACAGTTAACAGGTCAAAGAAACATTGTTTGATTCGCAATGTCAAGTGGAAATATTTTAACTACAGTACCTTTTTTGATAATCTTCCACTTCGTTCATGTATACACCCTGTCCTGTTTGTGCCTCTCTAAACGTTTCTGGGTTTTAGAATAATCACTATTTGTATAATCATGCACTATTTCGTTTTATTCCTTGCGCACCATTCGTTATACATATGATGTTATACTATGTAAAGTTAACTCACTTAAAGAACTTTTTGAGTCTGCACCATAATATGCGATACTTAACTATTTGAAGGAAATAAATGTATATAATAAGATATAGAGCTTCACATCATTAATATCGTTTGAATTAATAGTATCATTGGTTGCTTTCGGCGCGATATGACCTTTTTTGTTGGTGCGCCGTAAAACCCAAACAAACAAACAAACAAACAAATATACTATGTAATTGCTTTGTTGTCAGGGTTGGGATAATGTACAGGGCCTTTGTTCATAACCAGAATTGGAGTTCATATTTCAACTCGTTTCCTCATGAAGAAATTCTTGTCCAAGTCATAAGACCAAAAGGTAACATATTTGGTAAACAGCATGACCTAGTTCCATACACAGAGTGTACTTATTATATCCTTAGGCTCAGCATGGTTCACATATTTTGAAAAGAAGAAATATCTTTAGTTGAAATTCATGTCTGAAATTCATAAAAAAGTTAGTGACCAAAGTCTCTTAGTGAGGCATGTGTTGTTACTTCTTCTTTGTGGCATGTAATCATTTCTTATTTATGTTATGTTACAGATTTTGTTATAAAGTATGCCATCATAAAAATGTCTGTCGCATAGAGAATGAGTCCATTCTAAACATCTCGCCCGAAGACATACAGGAGTTAGTAAGGTTATATAATGTAGATTTTGTATCAGGGATAAATGAATATAATCGAATAAACACCTGCTTTTTTATGAGTCTCCTAATTAAATGTCCACAATGATAATTGTAGTAATTAATTAGGTGGTAAACCCTGAGGAATAATGTATTAATCATTTCTTATATCTTTGTACATCTTTTAGATCTTAGTTTTTTAAAAATGATTTTCGTATTCAACCTAGTTTTTTCTTGCTTGATTAGTACACGAATGATAGTGAAGCCAAAAGGTGCCAATCCCCCAAAGATCAGGGGTCGAAACATTCTGGAATTGTTAAAAAGATAGTGATAAATCTATATTGTGGCAATAAGTAATAACAACTGATTTAATGATAGTTTTTGTGTGAAAAGACCCCATGATAAATTTCATATTTCATTCGTTGAAACTTCCAACTTCTGAATTATTTTTCAAAAGCAGTCCCTTCGTATTTTTGTAGAAGGCATTGTCTCACAATGTATCAAAACACTATCAATTTGCCCTTCTGCATGTATAGAGTTTACATGTAGCCTTGTAGGTTTATTAAGTATGTAGCTCTATCATTATACCTTCTACGATGTTGACTTTGGCATTTTTGTTAAAATGGGAAATGTAATGTAGCACATATATTACAATGTTGTAAATCTCTCAAAATTAGCGAGACTTAAGTTTGGCCATAAAGTTCATAGAGAAATTTATGATACGACATGTCTTATGTATATATCGAATATTTTAACAAATGTAAACTTATGAAGTTGAATGATTTCTAAGTATAATGAATAGAAATATTGCCCTAAAAGTATGTACCTGCACCAAGTAAAACACACTATATTGTTTCCTTTTGCGTAATGTCATGTGTTGGTAAAACCGGAAATGGAATGTATAAAACGCTGCCGGATAAATGGATCAGCCTAATTTACGGTCGAATTGAAATTAACTTTTTGAATTTTATTATAAGTGTATAAATGAAAAAAAGCTTCAATGTCCATCCACGTACAGTTATAGTGTAAAACGAAATTGACAATAAAATTATGTACTGTATGATACTAGTGGTATTATGTTATCCCAGACGTAAAAAGTCCTTGAGTAAAAGATAATAAAGTCAAGTTTAATAATATTAGTTGAGAAGAGGCAAGTTTGTCACTCCATCAAGTTATACAATTATGCTATATGTTAACAGTCTAGGTGTACTGTAATATCTACATATCTATACAACTATACAAGGAGATTTACAGATTTCTGCAGATTGGACACCTTGAATTGCTGATACAGCATTTATTTTATTGTCATTTAAGGCTTCATCAGCGCTTTCATTAGGTTCATCTGTAAATCGTTAAACTCGTCTCAATGAGACACTCGTTTTTGTGTCCTAGTCTGTCTTGCTTACTACATATCATACAATCCAAGGGCGAGGCTATTGTCGCAATTTTTATTGTATTTTCTTTTGTTTTTGTTTTAGTGTTCAGTCCGATAGACCATTGACATGGAATACATGTTCATTTTACAAAAATGCAATCAATAATACTACAGATGTTTTTTTTTATATTCTAGTAAATACCATTATTTTGAAGTTGACAAACGAACGATTGAGACATAATTGCCTTATTAAGGCTATTTATTCTTAACAAACATAGACATGAAACTTTTGTATCAATATCAACCAGACCAAGAACCTTTTTAGATATCATTCATGTATAACTATCAGCGGCGGATCCAGGATTTTTTTCTAGGGGGTCCGAACTTTTGTATATGGGGGGTCCGAACTTTTGTAGAGGGGGTCCGAACCTCGAACCACAACCACATTATACACATTTTGCAGAAAAAATGCAACATATTGATAATAAAAAATACATTACCATTAAATATATGTTAAGCACCGAGAAATATTGCTTCATGCTACTTAAAAATGACTTACAGACAAGAAATACACTAATAGACAGGTACATTTTCCAAATTCTAGGGGAGAGGGGTCCGGACCCCACTGACCCCC
Source organism: Mactra quadrangularis (assembly GCA_025267735.1). Classification (NCBI taxonomy): domain Eukaryota; kingdom Metazoa; phylum Mollusca; class Bivalvia; order Venerida; family Mactridae; genus Mactra; species Mactra quadrangularis. The sequence goes on along the minus strand of CM046308.1, from coordinate 33,345,933 downwards.
CCGCTGGATCCGCCTATGACTATAATGAATACACATTTGTATCGTTAGCTATGAGTCTTTGACGTCAGTGTTGATGGTAGAAACATTTGTAAATGCTTTACTTAAAGCATTAAGAGTTTTAATCTTTTTATAATAACTTTACTTCCAATCAAACCTTACTACACATGTACCCTAAACAAGTTAGAACGAGCTAAAACGGTTAATTAATGTATTTGTATCTCTATTAGCTGGAACGGCTAGTCCACGACAAGCTAGCGAGCCTCTGTTGTTGACAAATGGTTTGGAAATCCGGACTCGACAATTGTATCGATTAACCTAGTATGGAGGGTAGTCTTCATCGACCTCTTGTTGTATGGGTAGTGTAAGCTGGTTATTGAGGGACAGATCGTAATATGGGGTGGGTGTGGTAATTAATTACAGAAATGTTGATGAACAAAGAAAACTAATATTAAGCAAGAATAACATACCAAAACACAATGATTACTAACCACACTTCTTAAACTTTAGTGTATTGATCATAGATCAATCATTTTAGCGGGTGCGATAATCTTGTAAATATTTGAATAAAACATCAACCTGTTATTTGAATGCAGAGAGTTTTTATACACATATTTTAAATATTCTTTGAATATACAATCGTTTTGTAATGCTAAAGATTTGGAATTAATCAAAGAGAGACAATATTGAACATTGTTTAATAGTTCACCAAGGGATAGCTAACGAATAGTCCACATGTTCAAACTACTAGTAAGCCATGATAACCGAGTAGGGTAACTCTTGTGAACTATATGACATCATTGATTCCGTCGATGATGTCATACATCAAAAGTTAAATACAAGGCATTAAAATTGCTCAAATAAAACATAAAAATACGTTGTCGACAGGATTCGAACCTGCGCGGGAAGATCCCAATGGATTTCTAGTCCATCGCCTTAACCACTCGGCCACGACAACTGATATTGTGAAATCATCAACAAGTGAAATAGGGTTTTTTTGTACAACATAATAATATCACAGTTAAGTCGCATTTCAAAAAAATCTCCAATTACATTGATGTATTTTTGTATACTATATTTCAAGTCCTTCGTCTTAAACACTCGACCACGATTAATGGTTATGTGTTTAAAAGTGAATTTAGCAGATTTCAAGGTGTGTCGTAGGTATACATATATAGATAGGTTTTGATAAATGTTAATACATGTAATTAATATGGTTATTGCAATAAAACTGCTCTTAATATAACTAGAAATGCAATTATGTGAAAACTATCCACAAACATATGTGTCATAATTAAAGAATACATATGTTATAAGACTATGTAGTATTGTGTATAACAGTACACATGGAATCTAATTTACTCTTCGGTTCACAATATCAGTTGTCGTGGCCGAGTGGTTAAGGCGATGGACTAGAAATCCATTGGGATCTTCCCGCGCAGGTTCGAATCCTGCCGACAACGAATAGTTTTACTGAATACGGACATTATAATTTTACTGCTACTTACTAAGCATGCTATTTCCAGTCAACATTATAAACTATTTTTTTTTCTTTTTATTATTATAATTTATTATCAGATTAAATAAAGCACACATGATTACTCACACTAAATATGTTTATTTGTTTTGTTATTGACATAATAAAAATAATTATTTTGATTTATGTCGCCGCAACAGCTTTATCCATGCCAGTATACGATTACATTAGCAGATATATTATTATTCAAGCAAATGATTATTGCAGTATCATGTTGTCGCAACAGCTTGCTCCATAAGTCCCGGCCATTATTAAATTACAATATACGATATACAACAGTGTACTTGTATATTATACACAAGCTCATATGAACGGGTCAAAGGTCGTAGAAATAAGACTCTTTGCCCACGTGACTTACATGAGACAGCTGTGAGTATTACACTTACAATGTAAATTATTCAGATCAGGGTTAAAACATCAAACACATAAAAATTAGTATTTTATATTGTACAATGAATTCAGTTCACTCTTAATATTGTGACCTCGCATTTGTTTAACAATTGTTCTTAAAATATGATTGGGACATCACATGCTAAACACTGCGGTAAAATAGGCAAACTCATGAACAACAGACCACCTCTGAAAGATTCTCGATTGTCTAACGACTTTCTGTTAGGTTCTAAGAAATCAAACCCAATATTATAATACAAGTATTGTGTACAGCAGTACACTAAAATATGTTATACACTTTTTATACACAATATCAGTTGTCGTGGCCGAGTGGTTAAGGCGATGGACTAGAAATCCATTGGGATCTTCCCGCGCAGGTTCGAATCCTGCCGACAACGAATATTTTGATATTTTAATCGACAGTACTTAGCACCTTATTTCTTGACATTTTTTGTAACTTATTCTTCTATCGTTTATTTATCAAACTGAATATAGCCCACTTGTTAAAAGCACTTCATCCACAAAATTTACAATATAAGAAAAAACTAGAAAATACTGTCAAACGCTTTCATTAAAATCTAATTAATGAGAATATCGCAAAAACACTGTTCCTGTAATACCTTAAACAAATAATTACGTGAAATGAAATCTCAAAAATATATTTCCTCAAGAGTTAAATACATACAAAAATGTAATAGAATATTTCAGTATTGTGTACAAAAGTTCACTAAAATATGTTTTACTCTTCAGTACACAATATCAGTTGTCGTGGCCGAGTGGTTAAGGCGATGGACTAGAAATCCATTGGGATCTTCCCGCGCAGGTTCGAATCCTGCCGACAACGAACATTTTGATATTTTACTCGACAGTACTTAGCATCTTATTTCTTGACATTTTTTTAACTTTATTCTGCTATCGTTTTTTTATCATATTGAAAATTGCTCACTTGTTTGAACACCCCCCCCACTTCATCCACAATATTAACAACATATGACTGACTAGAAAATATGTTAAACGCTTCCATTAAAATCCAATTAATAAGGAAAATCGCAAAAACACAATTCCTATAATACTGAAAACATTAATTTAGTGAAAACAAATCACAAAAAAAGTTTCCTCATAAGTTAAATACATATTACAAGAAAATACTGTGTACAACAGTACACTAAAATCTGTTTTACACTTTTTATTCACAATATTAATGCTCGTGGCCGAGTGGTTAAGGCGATGGACTAGAAATCCATTGGGATCTTCCCGCGCAGGTTCGAACATTTTAATATTTTACTCGACAATACTTGGCATCCTCATCGTATTTCTAAACATTATTTTAAACTTTTCAACTGCCATCGCCTTTTATCAAAGTGAAAACACTTGTTTAACACTTCGTCCACAAAATTGACAATATGAGGAAAACTAGAAAATACTGTTAAACGCTTTCAATAAAATCTAATTAAAACAATATCGTTAAAAAAACACTGTTCCTATAATACTTAAAACATTAATTACGTGAAAAGTAATCTCAAAAATATAAGTCTTGTTAGTTGCTTTTCGAAAATATTCACCTCTATACTTAATAAACGAATCGAATCTTTTTGTGAATCCAACAATATAATTTCTGACGCACAATTCGGCTTCCGCAAGGGATATTCTACAATTGATGCAATATTTGTTTTAACTACATTAATACAAAAATTTCTTAATGAAAATAAAAGACTGTATGTTTGTTTTGTTGATTTGATGAAGTGTTTTGATAGCATATATAGAAACGCACTTTGGTACAAAATGTATAATAAAGGCATACAAGGTAAAATGTTACGGATTATCCGAGATATGTACGATAAAGTCAAATCTTGTATAAAATTATGTTCTAAGTATTCTGATTATTTCCAATATGCTGTTGGATTAAGACAAGGCGAAGTTATGTCCCCTTTATTATTCTCTATATTCATTGAAGACTTAGAATTATACTTACAGTCGTCTCCTTACTCCGGTTTAAATTTTAATGATATTGTTTTAATCGTTCTTTTATTTGCCGATGACATGGCTATCCTAGGTGATTCCCCAGCAGAACTCCAAACACATTTAAATTTACTCAATACATATTGTGAAACCTGGGGTTTAAAGGTTAACACTACAAAAACAAAAATAGTTGTATTCAGAAAACGTGGCGGATTGTTGCCGACAGAGAAATGGCTGTACGATGGTCAAAACATAGAGGTAGTGAATGATTTTAATTATCTTGGAACGGTTTTTAACTATACTGGAAATTTTGCTCTTAATCAACAGCATTTAACCGGTAAGGCATTGAAAGCCTTAAATGTTTTATTGTACAATTGTAAGAAATTTGATTTAAGTCCTAAAATATTGTGTCAATTATTTGACTCATTCGTAGGCTCTATCCTCGGATATGCTTCTGAAATATGGGGGTACTCAAAAAATAAAGAGATTGAGAGAATCCATCTAAAATTCTGTCGTCGTCTTTTAAATGTTAAAAAGAATACATGTACATTAGGTATTTATGGTGAACTCGGTCGATACCCGCTCTATATTTCACGTTATATCCGAATTATCAAATATTGGTGTAAAATTAAACACACCGATAATATTTTAATTAAAACAATGTATTTACAATGTTTGGAAGATTTACAAAACGGTCGTACAAACTGGGTCACAAATGTGAAATCACTTCTTGATACTTATGGATTTTCGTACATATTTGATACAAATATTCATGTAGATCCCAAATCGTTCCCCATTATTTTCAAGCATCGAGTTCTTGATTGTTATAAACAAGAATGGGCCACTAATTTAAATCGTAGCTCGGTGCTCAGTAACTATAAACATTTTAAAACACTTTTCGAGTACGAAAATTATCTTGATATTTTACCGAAAGATCTCAGAGTTTATTTCTGTAGACTACGGATATCTGTCCATCCTTTAATGATTCAAACAGGCCGTACTGCACAAAACTTTATTCCTCGTGACAGACGTATATGTAATTCTTGTGATAAAAATGATATAGAGGACGAATTCCATTTCATTTGTATATGTCCGAAGTATTTATCTATCCGTAAAAAATATCTGAAAAAGTATTTTTATGTCAAACCATCAATGTATAAATTTGTTGAACTATTACATTCTGAAAACAAATGTATTCTTTTTAAACTATCCAAATACGTAAAAGAAGCACTTATGATTAGGTCATCTCATGTTAGCGTTTGACCTATTATCCTTAAATTCTTTTATTGAATACTGATTATATATCTGTAATTTTCCCCTCCTTTTGTATGTTTATGTTAAAAATATGTTGACATGTCGTATGTAATTGTATATATATGTATATTGTATTTATTTGGGTGATGAGCATTGCTCAAGCCCTTTAATAAAGTATCTGTTCTGTTCTGTTCTGTTAAATATATTTCCTCATGAGTTAATTACATGATTGTTATATTTAAGTATTGTGTACAGCAGTACACTAAAATTTGTTTAACACTTTAGTACCAAATATCAGTTGTCGTGGCCGAGTGGTTAAGGCGATGGACTAGAAATCCATTGGGATCTTCCCGCGCAGGTTCGAATCCTGCCGACAACGAATATTTTGAAAAACTATTGGAAAGTTTTCTTAATATTTTATGGTACAATGCTTTGCATCAACACCACTGGCTGAATTCTTTCTACGTTCAACAAGACGAGTTTTTAGTCTAGGCCTAATCAACAGACACTTATTAGAAGCAGTTGTTTGCTCTTGTTTATTTTTCCGTGCCTGTTCTAATAGTTTTCTTCTACTGGGTTTCTTAAAAGACATTGCCTTAACTGTTTTACTGCTTAAAGTTTACTGAACCGCTGCGCATGACAATTACATCGTTATCGTACGCTTCTGAGACGATGAAATATTTATGCGAATCAGACGTACAGTTAGAGCGTTCAAATCAGGACTATAAACAAGCTGTTTTTTTACTCTTTAAACTTTCAAGCGTTTGTGAATCTACGATTTAGACGATCCAGACTGTTAGTAAACTCTTTTGTTTTTTACTAATGACCAGTTGCAGCCAACAGGGGAGATATATGGAGTTATATCGATGTATCGCTTTTTTATTTCAAACTGAATTTTGTGCTTTTCCAGCAGCGTCTCACTCCATTACACTCGCTGTACGGACGAAGCTCATCGGCTGGTTGATTAATCAGCGAGTATAGTAAGGAGAGAAAAGCGCGGGAACTTAAATAAATACTAAAGCAAAGTGATGCAAAATTTGCCTCGGTTAAAAATCTGGAAATAGGTATAGAATAGAGTGAACTGAGCTATTAAGGAGAACAAGTAGTAAAAATGTGAACATATTGTTTCGGGTAAGAAATAAACTTTGGAAATCTTCGGTATTAGTGTAAAATTGGAACTTTAAAACTTATTGGAGAATTTACTTAATTTTAATGATTAATTAATGTAATTAATATTGCTAAATGTAATTAATATTGCTAAATTAATTTCATAAAACATGTTCATATAATAGTTAGTGTTTTTATTCCACGTGAACTCATTAGTGATATTAACACAAAGGATGGACAACACGTCATTACAGTGTCCTTTTGAATTGGCTCCACCTAGTGGTCACTCAGGGTAAGTTTCTATAATCTTATAAAGCAACTCGTTAACAGATTTAGTTTTTTTCGATGTTTAACTACCCGTCAGTGTCAGTAACTGTGTCAAGAAATTAGTTCTTAATATTTTAGGCAAATTGATCTATAGATTGGGAGAATTGCAAACACAAATTTAAGCCATCTATATCGTTACTGTTATATTATAGGTCAAATATCGCCTCAACTTTAAGTTCAAATATGCATGGTCATAAGTAATGCATAACTAGCTATTAATGTCTAATGATGTTTACCGAAGTTAAGTATTAATAAAATTATATTGTAGATAAATCAAAGAAACTCACATTGGAGTGACTTTCTTTATGGCTCATGAAATTAAACGCAGATCTTGTCTCGCAATGAATTCCTCATTAATGTTATAACAGGGTATGTTTTATACATAAACCACCATTTTTACATTTTATTATTTGCACTAAAATAGTCATTATCAGAACATATTGTTCTACTGCTTAAAAATGTTTCAGTACAATTTTGATAGTTTTAGAAAAGCAGCTATTTAAGTTGAAATCTGTGAACGAGTTGCCTTAATTAGCTTAGATATTTTGGCACATTTACACACCATGACTCTATGTTCTACTTTATTAAAGCACAAACAATTTTATAGAAAGCAAGTAACACCACAGGGTCTGCATACAGTAAGATTGTAAAACGCATACGGACCTGTGGTGCTTTTCACAAAAATTCTTACGATAAAAAACCGTCGTAAGTCAAAAGCAAGAAACCTTAAAATACGCTCATTTTTTGGCTTATCAATTCTAAGTATTATACAAATTGTGTAGAATAGTGTATACCTTTTGAATATCATATCATAGTTATGCTTACTATCTGTCTGACTTTGATGTGCTAATTATATGAAATTGACTTACGAAGATAATTTCTGAAGAATTTTTGTGAAAAGCACCACTGATTCAAAACATTGGTTCGTCCATAAAACAAAAATATTCATAACATATCAAAAATCCTATATCAATAATTTCTATTTGTTCTAACTACTTTCTATTCTAATCAAACTCAAACATAAAAGACAACACTCACAGTATTTGACTGCCTGTAACATGACTGACATGTACTAAACGTTCATAAAGTTCTCATGTATTATTGTTGTATGTATTTCATTGAATTGTGCCAACAATATATCAGTGAGGCTTAGAACTAGTACTTAAACACAGGATTTTTTGGGGATCTGAAAAGGGGGTTTCTTTTCTATTTATAAAAGGCTGGACCAAAAAAACGAACAATTAAATTGTCATTAGTTTTAGCAGATTAGCAGTCGATTATATTTGAACAGGAAAACTTTTTTATCCGAGTTTAGCCTTTATACAGTGAAGTTTCGCCATAAAAACTAGTACCCTGATTATTGCATGCAATGTGGACGATTTTTAAGTCCAAGACGCTTCATTTGAGAAGAAAAATGTCCATTACGCTATTAAGACCATCGGTTTTGATGGTCTTTTTAGTGGAACTTTTCCCGTATGTTATATGTATGAAGTTTATTAATTTTGTCTTTGTAAATACAATTGAATTGCTTACAGATCGTATTCTAAGTCATGCGTGTTTTTGTACTTGCCCAGTAAATAGGTTAGTAAGCTAATGCATGAACAGCATTTTTAATCATTTAAACATACCTTTTTGATATTTAACATATATTTAAATTAGTGTATATATGCACATTAAACATTTTATATAATGATGTGTTTATAAAATAAGTGTAAACTAACTAAACTATAAATTTGAAGAACTAAATCACCCCTAAATATTAGTGTGTAATGAAACCGGCAATGTTTATATTCACAATGTTTACGTGAACGATCTGTACCTTTACATTGTTTACGTTTAGCTTGCCAAAATGAACACTACATTCATTTTCCGCAATGTTTTCGGAGTATTATTTTTTGGAACCGTGGTAAACATTATTAGCAAAGAATATACTATAATAGATTACGTAACTTTAAACTTCCTTAGCATTTTGTTAAGAAAATATATATATTTATTTGAGTTAATGGCAATTTAATTACACTTGTTAATTTGTTATTCACATAACCTGTATATCATAATAAGTACGGAACTATTAAATAATTTACAGATTATTAATAATATTAAAATTAATCTTTATTTGATTTATTGTAGCATACCGATTGCATATCAATTATGTTTTAATTTAAAACATGTTTCCATGTTTATGAATAACCCATGAATTCACAAAAATAGTTGAACTTGTTCGGAAACCAAGTATACATACAAAGCAAGTAAGTTGTAATGTAGTGACATTACAAAGTTAAAATCAAGAGTTGATTTTAAATCCAGCTGTCTAGTCTAGTTAATTACTATATTACACCATTTATTTCATTACAATGTATAATAAGCTATTTTGTTGTGATATGGTTATCAGTTTTATGTAAGTTTGCCCCATTTTATCATAATAAAATCAAATACCCAATATCTGTACAATAGACTAATTTGTATACATGACAAGTATACAATAAAACATTGTGTTAAAATGGTCTAGATGTCAATATGTGGCGCTTTTCACAAAAATTCTTACGAAAAAAATCTTCGTAAGTCAAAAGCAAGAAACCTTAATATTACGCTCATTTTTCGGCTATCAATGTTAAATATTATAGAATTGTGTAGAATTGTGTATACCTTTTTAATATCATATCATAGTTATGCTTATTATCCTTTACTTTGAAGTGCTAATTATATGAAACTGACTTACGAAGATTTATTTCGTAAGAATCTTTGTGAAAAGCACCAATGGTCTAGACGCCTTATGTAAGCATTTTGGATACAAGAGTATTGTAGGGTACGCTGGACAGTTGGTTAGGTTTTGGTCTCGGAGAGGTGCGGACACAAAATTCTAATACTGAACTGAAAAATATATGTTATAACTTTGAAAACTTATTTGGAACTTTGTAATTTTGAACACTTATTATATTTAGTAAACTGAGTGTTTGTTGTTAATACGCCACCATATGAAGATATATATATTTGCTAAAGTGTAAAGAACAGCTGTCTTTAAGCACCATGTATTAAGCGCTTTTGAAAATACATGTATTTTCGATATTTTTTAATAGATTTAACGCCGTGTCATTTTACGGCGTCCAGCGCACCTAACCTAGCTTTCTTGGACCATTGTCTATAACCAGTACTCACCTACCCTTCTACAAGGCCGGAAACGTCTCCATATTATTTAATCAATAGAGGAAAATCGACATTATTGTCAAATTTTCATGGAAGGGTATAACCAGTTACCTCCCCGGGTGGGATTCGTACCCGCACCCCTCGGGCACGAGATTCCAAATCCTGGCGCACTGAAACTGCGCTATCGACCCGGTTTTTTTTTCAATATCAAAAGGCACTATACAATTATTGTGTATAAAAGAATATAATAATATTCCATTGCATCATAATATATTTTATAACGAAAAATACTAGAGAATTGATAACAAATAGTACCATCTCTTCTATGAATAATATATGCCATGACAAAATGTATTTACCCCACAGTGTCAATGATCTATCCTCAAGGGGACAATTGAATTATTTGCACTTGAACCTATTTCAAACATTTCCCAATTTTGTACAAACATCAATGACACAACTAGGTTGTACCATGCTTCAAAATACATTAAATCTGCATTGTGAAATAGAAATAACATTGTTTGATAAATAAATTAAATGTCACTCTAATATATAGTGCGTACAAAAAAACAAAACGTGTTTTAGTAAACATTAAATATGAGACAATTCATTTCAGGGGTAGGCAGTAACGAAAATAAAATTTGTGTAATTCATTTTAATAAAATTAGCATGGTTGATAAACCACCACCATTTGGTAAATCATGCTTGTTATGGTAGAACGCTTTCCATTACACCAACAACTAAGAAACTCGTATTTAACATCACAATTGTCTATATTGAAGTCAACCTGGGAATCCCTTGTCGTGGGTTAGTTCATTGTATTGTTATTATAAATAGTGTATATGCATACGTATACATTGTTTTTTCCTTTGTAATTTTGTCTTATCATTGATATGTATTATATTTGTATTTGAATATTTTGTAAGATGATGTACCTTTGTCGTACAAATCTTTAACAAGAAATGTAATGTGGAAACCACATTAAAGCCAGATTTAAAAACTTTAACGCAAAAATTTCAAAGGGGAATAATCCATAATAAAGACAGGTAGAGTTGTGGTTACTTTCTAATTCGGTTCATCACATGGTATGTTATCATTGTATCAAGTTTCATAAAGATCTGACAATAAATGACAGAAATATATGGAAAAGAAAAAAAACTAACACAATTGTTAACGACACCGGACGCCCTACCGCCCTTCTGACCGCGCGCCCGCCCGTGTTTCGCCAAACTATTAGCCGATTTTTTTCGTTGAAAAATCCTGCTAATAAAACCTCTATTCTGTTCTGTTCTGATGAATGAAGTGTAAAGTCGACATTGATCTCTCCCTCAAGACCAATAGAAATATAGAATACATACTTAAAACATCATATTGTTTGAAACTGGAATGCATCATTTAACTTGGAATTCACTATACGCACTTTAAAATGTATTTTATTGAACATAATACCATATCCACGGTTTATTCGTACGGGAGGTCTCACAGTTTTAAATTTTGTCCACACGAGGCATCAATAAAATTATAATACAAAGTTTAGTATTCCAGATATAAGTCAAAAGAGACAATTGAGATTTAAGGTTAAAGTTTAAATGTTTGATTCATATGCACAACCATCGGCACAAAAATATGCCGAGCGGTGAACTAGGTCACGTGCAAAAATATTGTGCAGAAGATTTAGAGAAAACAATTGAGGCAAAGGACTGTAATAGTTATTTTATGCGCTCTACGAATATTTTCTATTTTGGCTACTGTAAGAATATGCCGAACATACACGTGTTTGTTTACATTGTGAAGATTACGTGCTTTTGAGTATAAAGAAAGCACCAATCTGATTAAACCCGATCTAAAAATTTCCGCTCGTCCACTCGCTAATTTAGATCTTGTCGTTTTTCAAACGAGGGTCACGTTCTGGTGACCTTTTCTCATCATGATATTCATGACGTAATTGTTATGATTAGTAACTCAGTTAAACTTGTTTACATCGTCTACGTCACGCAATTCGAAATGAGCCGTCCAATCGCAGACTGTGAATAATGCCACTAATAAATTAGCTCGCAAACCTTGGTCTTAAAATAGATATTACGAAATCAAAATGTTATTAATAGTGTTTCATCTAGATGAAAGCTATGCATTGATTGGTCGACATAAAGGTCATCTCGACGTGACCCTTCATTGATATCTTAGAGATCCTGTACAACAATGCTCTACAGGATATCTGTTTGCGGAGATTAAGAAAGCCCAAGCTTCATGCATAGTTGGCTTTGGTCCTTAATATTTCTCTTCTCCCTAAGAAGGGAGTTAAAGGAACGGGTTACATTCTAAATGTAACTGGGATTGATATCTTCAAATGTACGTCAGAACATACTTAGTGTCTTAAAAGTGTCTCAGAGCCAAAATGTTACAGTAAAGTTCCATTATTCGGATCATCAAATTCTACATTCTATAAATATAAGGTGAAGATATCATTCTATAAATAGAAGGTGAAGATATCATTCTATAAATAGAAGGTGAAGATATCATTCTATAAATAGAAGGTGAAGATATCATTCTATAAATAGAAGGTGAAGATATCATTCTATAAATAGAAGATGAAGATATCATTCTATAGATAGAAGGTGAAGATATCACATCGATGGTCTCAATACCGGAATAGTCTTAAAATAGGAACCCTTTCCTTCTCAAATAAATTATTATTATTATTATATACCGGATTTGTATAGCGCTCTTTTCATACAGAATATATGTTCAAAAGCGCTTCACAATCACATGCATAATAAGAAATACGAGCTTAAATAAAAACGAAAATGAAAAAAAGAAAAAGATTAAGAGATGATAAAATATAAAAACATCAACTGAAGACTAATATAAAACTAAAAAATTAGTGATCAATAAAGTGCCCATAGTAGTTTAAAAACAACAACAACATAACAAGTGGCATAAAGCATTTTGGGACTTACAAACTCGTCAAAATTTTGCATTATTTTGCAATAACTAGGGTGGTCTATACATCGGAACTTTACTGTAATAGATAAACAAATTAATTATCTACAATACTTATATAATACTTGAAGTAGTATCGTCTGCTATCATATTGTCATTTATCATACATTGTTTCTACCGTATATTGACAATATAATGACCACCCACTGTCTATATATGAAATATTTTCATTACAAAACTATGTATAAGTAGTATAACTGCTTGTATGTCATATTAAACTATAGTATACTACGTGAGTACTACGAGAAATAAGTTCAATGCATGCATGAATTCACTATACTCACTAAACAAATATTTTCAAAATACATTGTAATCATATTGATATATCATCATCATCATCATCATCATTATAAGCATTATTATTATTGTTTTTATTATTATATACCAAATTTGGATAGCACTCTTTTCATATTGAAAATATGTTCAAAAGCGCTGTAACATTAGTTACATTTCATTTTTTATATTTACAAAAATAAAAATCCATTTCTCTTAACAGTACAGGTAATGAATCGAAGTTGCCAAAACATTTTACCACATGATTAACAAATTTGAAATTCAAATCTTAATGTTCATGTAGCTCATGTTGTGCATGAACACAATTCACTAGTCTCTATTGACAAATTACTAGTTTATTGAACTTTAATTGTGAATTTTGTTCCTGTCTTGTATGGACCTCCCATACGAATTAACGGTTGATGTGCTTAAATGAACAAATGCGTTTTATAGTGAGAATAGTAAATTTCATGAAATATAATGCACTCAAATACAGGTAACATGGTATTTTGGTGTTTTGTACATCTGTATTTATAATTTCGGGGAATGATATTATAATTTTCTTAATAAATTGATGTTACGTGTATATACGTCACTTTTAATGTATATACTGTACATATATACAATCCCTGGCACCAGAGTCCATATCTTATGATCATAAAATAATGCGTACGTCCCTTTATATAGTTCCCTGTGCATACATACATGTACATGTACACTACCTAAATATCATAATGAAAGTATAGTTATAACTCGTACACGGTAATATATACGGAAACGATTTTTAATAGTGTTTGTTATCAAAATATTATATGTGTGCGCATTTAAAGAATGTGAGGACTATGGTGCCAGTGATACAATCGTCACAGAAAATGTATGTACGTCACTGTGAAGGAGCATGAGTTATCATGGCCATGTGCTGAAAGGATGGTAACAGACGTGTACAATAGTTCTGATATATTTCTGCAATCTAGCAATCTATCTAGATCTGTCAGGACTTACAGAGTCATATTAGTACTATTATCTTATCATAAAGATTACAATCCGCCATTTTGTTACTTATTATCAACGCACCTGTGCGTTGATATAAACAATTATCAAGATTTGAGCATTTTGTAGTCGACACCGGTTGTCTTAAGCCAATCAAAACTATGCATTTGAGGTCACATGATAAGAAAATGGCCGAGAAAAAGTAAAAAAAGGGGTGTGATAATGGACTCGTCTAGTTGTTGACTAAAATCAAGCTGGCGCATAGTCAATAGCGGGCATTATCGGATGTTTAGGAAGGCTGCACACTACTAAATATTTTAGCGGACGGCGGAACGATTTACCACATACTCCCCATACTTATTGTATGTTTAGGAAGGCTACACGCCACTAAATATTTTAGCGGACATAAACATTTTCACGCAAGTATTTTTGATCGGAAATAAGTAAAATTTACAAAGATAACTAATGAATAGTAAATAGAATTGTTCATCGAAATCAATATGTATTTTATATTTATAACATCCGCCCCGTTAGCAAATGAATATTAACCACAAAATATATACATCTATGGAGAAGAAATCAAACACGGCTGAGCGTTGATTTCAAGCATTTTTGGAAATGCTAATACTTGTACATCTTCTCAAATACTCAATTATAATGATTAATCACATTTTTGTCGTGACTCTTAATCTTACCATACATTTTCATCAGATTTAGAAATACATGATTATTTAGAACAGAAGTATCTGTCGTAAAACAGTTAGTTCTTAGTGCACAAAACTTAATGTCAAGTCAAGTCAAGTCAAAATATTTTATTGGCATAAACAATTTGTTCATCGCCGAGAAAAACTTTGACAGTATTTTTAAAAATAACGTATTATACAATATTATATATATATAAAAGAAAAGCATGCACAATTAATATATATATATGGCAAAACACTTACTAATTAAAAAGAGAAAATATGTACAGATGTATATAAACAGGTATTCAACAAGATGTAAGAAAGAAAGGCAATGTACATTTGTAGACATATAACAAGCTTAAATTCATGTATGTATACATGTAGATATAACAAACTAACATCTTCCAATAGTAATACATGTCAAAATGTGTTTTAAAATGTTTAGTTCATAAATCTAAATTAGAAAAATACACATTTAGATCTATATTCTAATTACGTAATTCATAAGTTATATATTTTAGTTGGTCAATTTTACAATTAACATTACTCATAATCATGAACACACACGTAGTGAAATATACAATGTAGTTCAAACTTCGAACCCAACTGTAAGGTTTATTTCATAGAACGAAGTTCTTGGTATTGCCAACTGGAAGCAAAACCGCAGCAATTGTACTTCTTTTACACAAAATGTGTCTTTCAAAAGCGCTAGGTTACCGACTTCCTTATGCAACAGGTTCACGACCTTTGTAATTTTGTATGTAACTTGTTATTTTGAAGCATTCGGCCTATCTCCTTAAAAACGAATATATCTACTCAGCATATATGAGATAATCTATAAACATTCAGTAAAGAAAAGTCAACATTATAGATGTATAAACATTTTCTCCTATACTTTAAAATGCCTCAAGGTTTCAACGGATATTGTTTTACCCATTTTGGCATAGTTATAGTAATGAAGAAGATTCTGTCACTGACACGTGATGGACTCTAGATTGACAATACAGTTCAATGGGACCGTAGAAATCCGAACTTTCTGAACTCTGGTAATTTTAATATTTCAATCGTTTTGTTTGGTCCTAAAGGTGTGTTCAGAGTATCTTAAAACATTTTTATAAAATTCTTATTTCCTGAAAGTTTTGCCGCAAGTTGTATTGATAGGTATTTCCAGCAGTGACTTGTTACTTTGATTTGGTCACCTGTTCTAGAAAACAATGGTATTGCCAAATCAAATAATTGTAGATTCTCTCGAATCAATATCATTACTTTCGAGTGAATTCAACAGCAGATTATAGAGCTAAAATATGTCATTTTCATTTTTTACAAGAAAATACTGAAAGCGATATTGAAATTTGTAGATGGTGTCTCCTTGCCTAAGCAACCTTGAAAACATCGTAAGATGACCCCCATCACGTCTGAAAATATTTTGAATCCGCCCCCCCCAAAATACCATTAGTAAGTAATACAATTGTTTATATTTAGTCCAAAGAATTATTTGTGAAGGATGTGCATAGAATCTGATAGACGTTGTCAGATTTTAATTTAGTTTGCTTTAATTAATTTTGTAATTATACTAGTACAGAAATGCTCGTAATTTAAGATATTATCATCCATTCCACTCTAGAACAGGATGTGACGTCATATAGAATGTTGATACACATTTTAGATTGTATTAATCTTGATTTAAGACTTGTACTTTCAATTTGCCAATTAGGCCATGTTAAATTTAATTATTATATTCACAGCTAAGATGTTGTCATCATACATAACAAAATCACAATGTAACGTCATATCATTAATTCAGTCGTTTACCGATGACAATTATTACACTCCGCCAAATTCAAATTTCATTCCTTATTTTTTCAAAACAAAACATTGTCTATTAATAATAGATAATCTAAAACTCAAAAATGTTTTTTATTTCTGATATATTTAAAACTTCGTGGTACAATATTGCTTATCCGAAAACGCTTGTCCGAAATACGTTCCAGCGATTGGCCATCCTACCTCGAAGTTTTGTAATTTCTTAAGAAAAAATTCAGTAAGAAACATACTCAAAAGTGATTTCCTGTGACATTTTTCTTAACCAATCGTACATAAAATCGTATGTTGAATACAATGTTTGACTTACCTTTGAAACAATTGAGCTAATTTCAATCATCAATTTGTCTGGCCTTATTATGACAACCATTGAGGTATTAACAGATCTGTAAATGTCTGTGTACCTTGTCATGTTTTATATCAGATATGACGAGAATATTCTGTTTATCTGAGAACGATAATAACCTTATTTAATCAATTATGTATCAATCTGCTGGACCAGATTCAATGATTTCAAGATGGCGGATAACTCGACGCGAAACTATTGCGCATGCGCATAAGGACAAATATTGTACAGTGAACAGTGAATGACTATTTTGAAAAGTTGAGACTTTTTTGAAGTTTGTTTGCAAGCTAAGTTCTTTAGTTGTAATCGTTCAATGTTTAATGTTAAGTATTTATATTTTTAATTATACATGTATATTAATGAACTAAGCATCGTTATACACATACTATAATAGTTAACGCAAGTAAAGCTGATGGAGTGTTTGTTTGTTTACTTTATTTCTCTGAATTGTTTTAGACCTTGAGAAAACAATAATATATACTTATCAATTAATACCCTATCATATAACAAATGAAAATATAATTCTTACATTCATAAATTTTGTTGTGTTTAAACATCATTTAGAACACCAGAGCTGGTTGATAATCAGACCTGAAAACATGTTCACAGGCACTGAAAGTAAAATATAAAATCATGGTATTTAGTTCTTCTCATTCTGAAAAGTAAACTAGAAATTGTGTGCATTAACTGCACTGATATGCATTTAATGCCTAAACAGTAAAATTTCATTCTGATACTTTATCTTTGCTTTGAATCATGTAGTATAAATTCAATGTGCTTTTGACAATATACAGCCTTTAAACAGAGATTTGCGTGTGTGGTCTGCTGGATCATGAGTGCAATCTCGGGTCACAAGAGTACCACTACAGAGCTATGTTATTGTACACTAATTGTATGGGGTTGAAGTTTTGCCCAATCTATATGCGAAGAAACTACAAACACCTTAACATTGTTGTGAGGCCAAGAACAATCTCATTGCACGCTAACCGTATGGAGGTTGAAGTTTTGACTTTGCTACTGACGTACAAACCTTAAATGTGTTATGATATTAAGGACGATGCCATTGTACGTACGCTAACCGTATGGGGGTTGAAGTTTTGACTTGGCTATGGACGTAAACACCTTAATATTGTTGTGAGGTCAAGAACAATGTCATTGTACGCTAACCGTATGGGGGTTGAAGTTTTGACTTGGCTACGGACGTAAACACCTTATTATTGTTGTGAGGCCAAGAACAATGTCATTGTACGCTAATCGTATGGGGGTTGAAGTATTGTCTTGGCTACGGACGTTAACACCTTAATATTGTTGTAAAGTCAAGAACAATGTCATTGTACGCTAACCGTATGGGGGTTGAAGTTTCGACTTGGCTACGGACGTAAACACCTTAATATTGTTGTGAGGTTAAGAACAATGTCATTGTACGCTAACCGTATGGAGGTTGAAGTTTTGACTTGGCTACGGACGTAAACACCTTAATATTGTTGTGAGGTTAAGAACAATGTCATTGTACGCTAACCGTATGGGGGTTGAAGTATTGTCTTGGCTACGGACGTACAAACCTTGTGTAATGATACCAAGGACGATGTCATTGTACGCTATCCGTATGTAGGTTTGAAGTTTGGACGAGGCTATGGACTAGACACCTTACAACTGTTATGAAGCTCTGTAGAGACGTTCATTATCCTAGCTGGTGTATAGATAAAACAATTTCTATCATTTATATGTGAGTAGTAAGGACTAAATAGTGCATTGATTGATTGTGTAATCAGTATATAGCCTTAATGAACTTATTTTCTACACTCTAATAGCATTATATAGGATTTAAATGGCATCAGGTTTCGTTCTATGAACATTTGTCATTCTAAATTTCTGTACAATATGCATTTACAGGGCTTAACATTGACGAAAATACTTGTCATGGAAACTTAGCATCAATATTTTTGATCATGGAACGTCGGCTTTGCTTTTACGCAATTATTTGTGTTAAAGCTTTATTTTCGCACTTTTCTTGAGCTATGTTTTCATGACGTTAGTTTATTCAATCGGTTCACAGTATAGAGTATTACACAAATTGGTTATTGGCACTGATGTTTCTTACATGAATTGATGAAATGTATGGAATATGATGAAACAATTACTTGGTAAAAAGGATAAATATATTTTCACTGAGTTAAAAAATTTAAAAAAGAAGATATTTCAGTCTAATTGTGATTGCCATAAAATCGCTAAACAACTAAAAATGAAGTTACGTATCATAACAATTTCGTCATTAATATTATGATAAGAAAAAGGTTACCTGAACGTGACCCTCGTTTGAAAAAGGCCAGATCTAAATTAGCGAGTAGGCGAGCGGAAAATTTTAGATTGGGTTTTAATCAGATTGACATTGACCTCTAATACCATTGGATAGCTCAGTGTTGGTTTAATTCGCACCCAAGCCTACCTCGTTGTTTCATTGAAACTTTATCCTTCTAGCTGAGTATGGGGGTACCAGGAAGCAGAATCGAGAGTGATTTACATAAGTTCTGAAAACTTGCTTCACAATCCAGTAAACGTAAATTAGTATAAACCAAAACAGTATAACCTTTGCTAGATTAGAGATTCCATGGTATAATTTAATATTTATATTGTATAGGTAGTATCTAACCTTGTTAACAAATCGTCTATCTAACATTATATTTTGGAATGTTTGTTATGTCGACAACTCCAACGTCTGTTGGTGTAAGTTAGGGATATTGTTATACAGTGTTACTTCTGGTTCAACCCTATAGTAAAATCTTACGTAGAAACAACAGTCGTTCCCCCAAACAACACATTATTCTTAATGAATAAAAAGTAGGAATAAATTATAACCGCTCCTATTATGATTATCATTTTTTAAACGTCGTATTCAACTCATATTTAGGTCATATATACGACGGCCAGCTCTTCCTACTATAGGTTTCCTGGACACTTTTCTATCACCAGTACAAACTTACCCTACCACGAGGCCGACAACTCATGTATAGGGTATGACCTACCGCGACTGGGTTCAAACCCGCGATCTCCGGATTCGAAGTCAGACCTGTTAACCACTACGCCACGGCCGCGGCATCTTTTGTGATTATCAAACTCATAACATTGCGATATACCCCGGCCTTTAGGTCGGCAGTAAATGAGCAACAAGTTGCTGCTGAAAAAAACAACTGTAGAAAGAACGAAATTTTATAACAGTTCAGCAGCATTTTTACTTAAGATATTCTTCCATGAACAATCTTCCCACGTTCACACCAAATTGTTGTCTAATTATTTCATTGAGTGATGGTCGTTGTATAGAGGTTCCATAGTATAATGTTTTAGTTATCAGTTGAGTTAAACTAAAGACAGGTGCTCCTGTCATCAGGTTGATGAGTTATGAGTTAACTAATGAAGAAATTATGTCTTTCTTGTCAATTAACACTTTCCATCCAGAAATAACTGGATAAAAACACAAGATATCAACTTGTTAATCTAGTAACATTGTTTGGAACATTTCTATCATCTACTTATACCTGTGTAATATCAAAACTGTTACATTACAGCTGTGTTCTATGAAAAAATGCCTCACAAAAATTATTTAACATACCACTAACTTATAATGATACTACAACGGCTTGCCTAATTGCAGACGCAAGCATCCTCTTACTACCATGACTACAAAGGTCCAATGCAAATTTAATATTTGATATACAATATATACGGGTCGAGTGCTGGCAGAGCAAATTTTGTATAAAAATTAGTCAAATGAAAACTTTTATTTCTTCCCTTTTTTAAATTTTAAGATCAAAGGCTTTAACCCATTAACCCATTATACGTTGTAATTATGGTGATGCTCATAAGTTTTTATTCCTCTAGTTAGCTATGTCTGTTGCGCGTCTCACAACGAATCCATGAGTCGTTGGTTCAATTTACAGATTGGAACCCTGATCTACGGGTAATAATAATAGTAATAATCATAATAATGTCTTTATTTAGAGATGAAAACTCCTTAAGCGCAAGGAAGGTCATCTAACAATAATGCAAATAATACAATATAAACAACAAGTATAAGAGCATTGAACAAAACACACAAAAATAATGAATTAAAAACACACACACAAAAAACCAACACAAACACACACAAAAAATAATATCAAGCAGCAAACTGGTGTATTAATAATAATAAAAATAAATAATAAAAAAATTACTAGTACGTTAAGAGAGAGATTATTATCCTACCTTGTATTAATTAAGATTTTTGTTAGCCATAGGCGAGTTTGTGTTCGTTGCCCTGGTTAAATACTACATTGTATATGAAATCATATATAGCGGTATGACTGAATACAGCACAAAGTACCATGCAATACATATATCTGTTTGGAAAATGAAAACTTTTTTCTTTAGTGCAGTTACGAGTTACTCGTATCGTCAACGAACAAAGATCACAACCATTTCACCTCTATGTACGGACTACTATCATAATTCTAATCGTATTAAAATTGTTATGAGATAGTCAGCCAGTCATATGAGTAGCAGCTATTCTGCAAAAATTCCAAAACTATTATAAAATGTGTTGTCACTTTCATGTGCCTTGCAGGAAATGTTTAACTCATTAAAGTCAATAATTATCTCATAAATCATATGTTAATTAAATTAAACCCAATTAAATAGTATTAAAGATGACAGGTTTTTTTCAATAAAAGTGCAATGCACAATATTACAGTTGACCTTGCACCAATGTTACAGCAAGTTAGAAACCATCAAACAATTATCTCTGTGCTGTGATATGAATCTCCAGAATATTGTGAGATCATAATGAAATAAGAACATATTGTCAGTCGAGGACAAATGATCAAACTCACATGTCTTTATAAAATAGATGGTATCACGTAGGAGGGTTTTCTCTATTCTCTGTCTGTCATTGTCACATGCTAGCGTCCGTTCAACGTCGTTCAGCTATTGCATTTGAAAATCACTAATTCACCAGGGATAGACAATTATTCAAATGAAACACTAATTAACTTTTTGTTATCAATTTAGTTAGAACTGTGTCATCTCGCGTAAATCTAGATATTTTATCTCTGTAGAAAAGATAAGATAAAGCTTTCATTCTAATACTTAGTACAGCTTACTTTCATTGATCATTTACACTACAGTAAATTCCTGTACATCAGTTCACTTTAGCGTACATCATTATTTCGCAATTTTAATGAAGACCTACAAAGTTTCCGCGTCAAAATATTTGGTTAATTCAGAATATAATTCTGCCAGCACGGCTCCGAGTCAATTCAGTATACTTGTATATACATGTGTATGCCTCAACAAAAAGGTAAGGGTAAGCCGGGATCTGCTTGACGACTCACTCTCTCCCAAGGTTTTTTAAATGACAAACACTTACAATTGATGAACATTTTAAACCAATTTTAAGACATGTCAGATTTTCCATAGGGGGGAAAGGTTTTAAAAATTATGACACATTCCAGTAACCTAGGCTACACCGTCGCCCTTCGCAACCTCACTAGGTCACGTAAATACTGAAAGTCATTAACTGAAAATGCCAGTTTCCTAAACATATCGCTAGTTAGGGCTTTGCCCTTGGTAAACCTCAATTTCACATACATAATACTTTCGGTGTAAGACGGGTACCAGAGGACTAAACTCTAGGAAGCGATTTCCTTGGGAAACGTGCCAATGATCATATATTCTACGTAAAATATATACTAAGCTGACGTAAACGTTTTATTCTTCTTAGTTTTGTACAAACAAATTTACATTTAATTACCTATTGTAATTTGATAAAACAGTCGAGTCCTGGAAATCTTCGACCGATTGTATGAAAACTTCTACTTTCTTCATATTCAATCTCACTTACCATTCTTGTTGATCATAGTTAATAGATCTTGAGTTATCGCACAATAATTAATTGAAAAGACCGAACGATATCCTTAAGTATGATAAATAACCGCTTAGTTCGTCAGGCGATTGGCAGTCCGGTCCGAATTAGGACCGTATTACGGATTTTAGCCGTAGTTATCACGTAAATTCACGCGAGACTTGAGGGACGCGCGATCTGATATCTGCAATTAAATTCGCATTTCTTAGCACAATACAGTTTATAGCGTTCGTAAAATTAATAGTTTTATGCGGAATCGAAATTATAGAATAGTGTCTTGAGTTTCTTCATCAAGTTTTCAATTATGAAAACCGATGGAGATATTTATTGGCGGAGTTTGTTGTCGGAATTAATTGTATCTTTCAATTATATCCCTACTCTGTACGTAGGATGGCTATTAAGTATGTGATATATCTGGTTTTTATAGAAACTGCTTTAATACTAGTATTTCATTTATTGATTCAAATATTTGAAGAGGGTTTTTAGTATTTGGTTTTGATGGTTTTGACTTAGTAGTACTTAAGATAGCTTGCTTCACCTTTTTATACGCGTTTGCATGTTCCATGTGTTTACATGCTCATAATACGAATACGTGATAGTAAAGAAAATAAGTTAGAACAAAGTATTGATTCATAAAGTTAACATGGTTCACATAGCCTTGGAGCTGGAAGTCACTAATCTCAATAAACACTTGGTTTGTTGAGCTCCTTTATAGTTTCTCTATTCTTATATCTTAATTGAATGGAGTAATAATACCATATTCAGTTCGATGGTAGTACAACGTATTTGATAACAAAGAAAGTTAGTCTCAGTATTATTTTCCTGGAACACGTACACAAATGCCTTTAATATCATGCAAACAACTTACAATGTGCAATTAATACATGTTTTATACCCCATGCATGAAACACATTAAAGGAGCATCACATTGTGATTACCTTGTGTTCGAATGAAACAAAAAAAACATTTAAGTACATGTATATTTAATATTACAAACAAAAAAGGTGAAAAGAACAGGAACAGTAATTTATTAAAAAACGCATACCTATCACACCACCAAAAGCAAAAACTTAACTTTTGTTAAAAATAAAGCCATAAACGGGTAAAGAAAACATGAACCTTGGAACAGACAATGGCAGAGTAAATGCCGCTGGGGTTTGAACCAGGGACTAGAGTTCCCCAACCTTACACTTGCCCCCAACAAGTCCAAGAACAAACTGTCCCAAATTGTCTTTGTTAATTTCATGTCAATGCATAGAGTTATTTATAACCATTTACCATTCCTATTTACTGATGTTGATCTTTGAAACATTTCGAGGCCACAACAAAGAATACCGAAGTGCACCGAATGAAGAACACAATTATTACAATCGGAACGCCTCGACCATTCATTGAATGAATTATTCGTAGTGAATGGCCGAGGAGTTCCGAATAATATGTATTAGTATAAAAATGTAGAAACTAACAACTGTAAATGGTGACATTTACCATTTTTGTATATGAAGGGTTCAAGACGTACTCACTTATCTCGAGTGATGATTTCGTAAACACATGGCCCATACATTGAAGAGAATAGTCTTCTTTAGGAAATCTGTATTGTTATTGTACGATATAGTGACTTCTTATAATTGTTGATCAATCATTCTCATAGATATATCATTGTTATTCTTAGTGAATGACCGAGAAGTTCTGAATGATTCTCATATATACCATGAAAGCTCTGTACAATCGCTAGATACTGGATTAGGGTGATTTGACTTTTATGGCTAGTTGACAATTGTAGGATGGGCCATTTTTGTTGTTGAATGTACACAATATGGTTACATTTTGAGATGGCTGTTGTTGGGAAGGGACAATTGTTGAGAAGTGACTGTTCTAATAAGGACTTGGTGTTACTAAGAGGTAGTTTTGTTGAGGGTTCAGTTTTATTTCCGATTGGCCAACTATTTTTTATCATCAGATGATCAACATTTTGTATTAATTCACAAACATGTATTTTACTATATTCTTTTGTGCTGTGGCCATTAGATGCATAATCATAACACAAATATACACTTTTGAAATTTATATGACGTAATCTGTAAATTATAGACTATACCCTTTAAAATATATACTTTCAGAGTGGAACCGGTACTAGAACGATATGAATCAGCATTGTTAATGATTTTAGGATTCGGTGGATTTTCAATAATTCTAGCTCTAGTACATAATGCTGTAAGAAAACACATTTTTCATGATGAACACAATCTAGATACAACATTTGATGCTGGAGGAAATGTATCACTCAGTCTTACAGCTGTTACTGTTGCCTCACAGTTAATATGGCCTGGTGACATACTACACAGTGCTACACTTACTGCTAAGGTAAGATATGGTGTTATATTGTTGATATATCCCGCTGATTTAAATACTAGATATTTGCGCCATATCCTTCGTACATAAATACGGGTTACTATTTTTATCAATATCAATCAGTACAGAAGAACTGGAGTGATTATTCAAATCAGCAGGGTTAATGTATGAGCCATTGACTGTAGAATAGAATTTAACAATAATATTCATCCAATATAGACAATATCAAATATTTGAAGATATTTTAAAATTGAAAAAAAACACCCGAACCATACGTTTGGTTTTCAGTATCCACCTCCGTGATCGTGGTCTAATATGGTATAGTTGTGCTGTAAAGACGACCTTGGATATTACAAGTTATGAAGATTTTCCAAGTCCTAACGCTCAATTTGAGAAAAGTAAAGTCCTTATATTAGGACTATTATTTTTGATGGCTCTGATAGTAGAATATTACTATAAAAGTGGTCATTGACTTCAAATCACGACGTACAGACCGTCAGTGACAAATTTCACGTCTCATTATGCTACATTAGTCCAAAGAAAAGACACGTATGTTTTCATTTAAAAAATAGAATCGCTGTTGATTCATATCACTGTTAAATCCAAACGATAAAAATAACTACATTGTATCTTTTTACTATATCAGCGTATAATCAAACATCTTACGATAATATTACAATACAATATTGAAGGATTTACGACTAAAACGGTCGTAAGATCGTTAGTAATGTAGCCCCTATATGTTTAAAACTTTAATATTTTGTTTTCAGAATGGTATAGCCGGACCATTCTGGTATGCAGTTGGAATAATATTCAATATTTTCATCTTCCCCATATTCTCCGTCCAATTCAAGACTAGGGCACCTGGGGCAAAGACCTACTTGCAGGTAACTATTCTCATTTTATCTTCATATATTCATGTTTATAAATTATATCTAAGTTGATAACACAATCAGACTTGTTTAGATGAATATTTTATGTACGATGACAATTTTCTAGAAGAAATTCACAATATTAGAAATATTGTAATTAATTTATATGTACAATGCATTTCTCGTGTCCTGAAAATCAATGTATGTCACTAGTTCACATTAATTGCTACACTTTGGAATTTAGTACAGTATAACCTCTGCAGAGCGGCCCTATTCAGAACAAGTCCTCTGCACAACAACAGCTTTTGATATTACCCGTAGGTGTAATTTCAGTTAAATCAAACTTATGTAGAGCAACACAACCTCTGAACAGCAACACTTTTTAGTTCCTCCCAGTGGGTATTGTTCAAGCGAGGTTGTACTGTATCTCCATAAATCAATGTTTAAAAAAATCAGGCATTATCATGCATCGAGAGTTTGAGAGAAACAGCCATATACATGCCTTGTTCTGTACATAATTTTTTAAGTAATGGCTGAATGATTAAGGATATGAAAACTGAAAAACCCAAACAATTTGGTTGCCAAATATGTAACCCACAATAAAATTGTATACAAAATGGCAAAACACAGCGAAAAAAACTAAAAGCGAACACATACACTTATATCATGCAAATTGTTTTATGTCTCTATTTTGAAAAATTTCAATTCTACTTTCAGGTCATACATGCCAGATTTGGTCGGAATGCACATGTAGTGTTCTGTTGTTTCGCCTTATTGACGAATCTTGTCATTACAATTGGCATTCTTTTAGCGGGAAAGGCAACTATCCAATCGTTGACCAAGAATGCCTCGGATGAATTTACTCTTCTTACAATGGCTGTGTTATTTGGTTCTTACTCACTTATTGGTGGACTTGGAACTACTTTTTACGTTTCATATTTCAACGCTTGCCTAGTGTTTGTTTTACTAATAGTATTTGTTGTTAAAATTTGGCACAACACAGATGAAGAACAGCTCGCTATTGGTGACGTAGAAAGCATGTATAACGCTATAACTTGTATAAAAGGACCGGAAGGAAACTACGACCATAATTACCTCACTTTCCGGTCTGGTGTAGCGTTCTTATTCGGAGTAATAGAAGTATGTAAACTTACTGTTGTTACATGGGGTTTCCTATGCTTAGAAACAGACTGTAGTTATTCTCATTTTAATGCGCCGCGGACTATAACATTAGTCGGCGCATGCGCAATTAAAGGGACAATTACTGCTGCTATGAAAGTAGTCCGCTTTACGCGTTAACATGCAGCTGTTTGTGCAGTTGAAGTGTATCTAATCCTGTTAAGTACTCTAATGATTGTTAAAAGCAAAGGATTAAACTGATACACGGAAATGTCCGTTTGTAAAGGTGTCGCCGTATTTCTTTAGGGTCATTGAATATTCATGACCATGCTCACTTAACCTATAGGACAATCAACTAATGAAAATTATTTAAATTGGGGTCAATCAGATCTTCTCATGAAGATTTCCATTGTTTTAGTTCTAGAAGCTACATTATTTTATGTCACGAATAGAAGTGAGCCGTATAACATTTTACTACACTGAATGAAAATACTTGTAAAAACGGATAAAATGAAAGATAACTGGGATAGCTGTAGACCCCCCCCCTCCATCCTAACCCCCCAGAAAATAAACTGTGTATTTTTGTCTTTGCCTACCATACTGCTATTTCATAGGTAAATATTAGTGGCATATTATAGGTAACCACATAGGCGACCGACACGGTAGCTACAGTCAAAATTCTACATATACGTATATATGCATTGTTTATTGTCTATGAACCTTGCCAGCCGCCTATAGACAGCCTTGCCTGACTTATTTTCATAATTTCCAGCCAATAGTTTAACATTGTAAAACTCAAACCCTCATCAGATGTAACCAAATTGCCAATACAAAGTGTACATTAATATTATACTAAAGCACACTATACACTTTAAAGTATGTATTGGCCGCAAGGGTCTAAGACCTTCCAGCTTTTTTGAGTGAACAAAAATTGTAAGAAACACAATCTTTATGTTTTCCAGGTATTTGTCTCCTCAGCTGTAACATATTGTGACCAAGCCTCATGGCAGAGTCGTATAGCAGCCAAACCAACACAAGGTGTTTATGGTTTCTTACTTGGAGGACTTATGTGGTTTGCTATACCATCTACGATGGCCACCACAACAGGTTTAGCATATCTGGCACTTAGTGCTGGAAACAAAACCAATCTTTTAACAGCTGATCAGATAGATGAAGGTAATGTAGTCTTTGTTGTATAAAACAATGTTATATTTTTACTGACTATTTCGTAAAGTGTAACTTAGAAACTAGTCCCATGTGCCACCTTTGTCAAGTATTGTCCAAAACTGGTTTTAACTAGGGTGAACACCTGAAATCATGGTAGTTACCATAGCAGATGATTGCAAACAAAATGATACGACTTCAATAATCTATGCGTTGAGTACGTACTTTTGTAAAATATTTTGTGCTTACGATTCAGTATCAACTTTTACTATTTACAAGCCAGAATGATTATTTTTGTAAAATGAAATGTAACAGATGATTTATGCGCTATTTGTTTTTGCTAGTTCAAGAAATCGACGAAAAACAAATGTTTGTTTACTTTCTTAACTCTCCTGTGCATCGGTCGAATGTTTCACTCGTTTACTTTCCATCCTCTGCTAAAAGTCTTTGTGCAAACCGATAATTCTATTTTACTCAGAGAAATTAACTCATATACAATCAGCCAATTAATGACGAGCTTACTACGAATACTCGCACATACACGTTTTAATCACATGACTGTCACGTGGTTATTGTGACCTATATTTGTATATTTCTAGGTTTGGTAACACCATTAATAGCAGAGACAGTACTTGGTAGTGCAGGTGGTATACTTGTTCTAACAATGGGGGCAATGGCTTTAATGTCAACAGGTTCTGGAGAGGTTATGGCGATGTCTTCAATCATTGTTTATGATATATATCAAACATACATCAGACCATTTAGGTAACCAACAGTGTTGTACTCGTATAGGTCACAGAGTTGATGTTATCTATGGAATGGCATTGAGTTAATCATTCTCAATATGAAATTGATCTTAAATGCACATTTTTCAAATAGTACACACAGTTAAGTTCGCTGTAAAACCACCTTGTTTATTATAACATCATGTAATGTTTAACGATTTTTAAAAGGTCCATTTATGAAGACCGCTACGCTATTAGTACAATCACTTTTGATGGTCAGAAACGTTAATATTTGCTTAACTTGGTTTTTGACTCGGTACTATGTTGGTCACCTTTGGTCCCTAATAAACGTTTTATATTTCCTTATTGTTGAATTTGATAATTCTGAGAAACGTTTTAATATGACAATAAGAATTTAAACAATAGATATTCACAATGTTTGCTATGATCAATAAGATAGCATTTTAAACTCCACATATTTTAGCTCCACTTTATGAAGAAAATGAGAACTATTGCTGTCTGTAAAGTTTTTCACCTGCATTGGCATTGTTTTTGAGATAAAGGTCTTTTCAAAGCCTTGTACCTTCAATATTATTCAAGATACTTGATTGGAAGTTTGTATATTTATTGGTTAGGACATCGACCATACTGTAATGATTATATTATAAAGAGTATTGTTGGTATAATTATATTATTAGACGTGGGCTAACAGAAATAGATTGTGTATTATGTGGTAAAAAGAAGAAAGATATAGTAAAGAAAGCCAACAGTACAGATACAACAAGGTGTAGTTGTCAAGATGCTTCTAGTTGTCAACAATGTAAAGATGATATGAAACAAAGACAAGATAAACAGGTTAATGCTATCAAACCACCTTATACGTGAGTGCATTAGTTTTGTATCTATACTTTTTGGACGGTGTCCTATCAGGGTGCTGGATAGAGTTTACAAACAGTAATTCCAACCATTTACATTAGTAGCCTGTTCATTTACCCTAAACGTTCCGAAACGTTCCATAACGCTACATTTGGAAATCCTCGGCTATTCGCTGCGAAAAATCTAATCTAATAAACATATATACGATCGTTAAGGTAATGAGTGTTGTTTCAAAATTTATGGACTAAAAACGAAACATCACTCATTGTCTAAACGATCGTATATTTGTTTACTTCATCAACGGTAGTTTCAAAATAGCGTCTAAATGTGTCCGAGATTATTCGCAGCAAATGGCCGAGGAGTTCCGAATGAATCGTTACAGAACGTTTTGGAACGTTTAGGGTAATTGAACAGGCTACAGCTCTTGTGTACACAGTCAAGTCAGTCTGCTTCGATATACGATTAAGGTAATCAATGATAATCAAATCATCTCTGGTTGGATCAGAAACGACGTTTGAATTTAAGGCGTTCGATCACATGACAATTGCTTATACTACATTTCTATGCACGACGGTTGCATATTGACATTTGTGTTTTCAACTAGCGTGGCTAAAGTTTAATCACAATTCACCAATGTAAATAGAGTTGTAGCCTATTGTAAAAAGACATTTACAGTAACCAATTACATAATTTGAATTAAGATAAATAGATAATGCTATAAGTTACTGTCTGACGTATTATTTATAAGACATGTTTGACAAGGTCACCATTTCTCGTACAGACAACATCCAATCTCTAACAAACATTTTGAAAAGTTATGATTGCATACTTGTAGGTGAATAGAATATAAACACGCTATTTGAAAATTTGAAATGTTTTTTAAACCATAGATTCAATATGCTTGATATTATCAAGTCGATGTTTTACATTCTTAATTAACCTGACAATCAGATTGTAAGAAATTCAATTCTATGATAGATTATCTGGATAAAGATAGGATGGGTATTTGAAAAGTAAATTTAATTGAATTATCAAAAGATAAGAGGATTTGAAATAGCCATTCAAAGTTTTGATTATTTTCCGTCTATTTGATTTAAATTTCTCATTTTAAAAATATGATAATTAGCATAATTGCACATGCAATGTTTTGATACTCTATATATATAAAGGTTGTTATCAAATTATTTTAGATGATACGAAAACAAATTATTACCGATTGATCGCAGGTTCGAAATAGAATGTCATTTTATTAAAATTTCATTTCGTTAGAATTTCAATTCATTAGAAATCCAATTCATTAAAATACGTAATATTTTAATGGTATATGTATTGCTGAAAAGTTTTTATCTTAAAGTACATGTAACATGTTTTATTGATCTAATTAATCAGGCAAACTTTTGTAAAGTCCTACTATTATTTTTCAAAAACAATTGACCATGATGTACCCTGTGTAATTTATCTTTTTATTTTTCAATTTTCTGTATTGTATTAATATGATTACATTGTATTATAATGTTTTGTAAATAATCCCATGTTGTATATTA
This sequence comes from Mactra quadrangularis, assembly GCA_025267735.1. Lineage (NCBI taxonomy): Eukaryota > Metazoa > Mollusca > Bivalvia > Venerida > Mactridae > Mactra > Mactra quadrangularis. The sequence continues at coordinate 33,314,557 of CM046308.1, read as the reverse complement.
CCTGGGTTAGATAAAGTTCTGTTCTGTTCTGATATGATCAAGTCGAGAGGACTTAATTATCGAATAATTTGATAATAAAATAGATACGATAAACTGTTAAAGAGAACATATTATCACAGAACAGAACATAATATACATTTTATTGACGAGGACTAAAACATGTACATTGTATCGTCCATAAACAGTTTATAAAGTACATAATAGGTAAAAAGTTAATATAAAGTGAAGAAAATAAGGAAGGTTAGTTACTGATTCTCCGTTACGTAAACTCCACGTACAATGCATAACACGCACTTAATGTCGATCGAAACTAGAACTGATCTTGCGTTTAGTGTTCTTAATATATTGCCAATCTAAAACAATATATATATAAAATTGTTATTGTTTGGACGATGGTGTCATCCCGATTCATTAAGTTTTATCGTCACCGAAATATAATCGTACAACAACAATAATAATAATGATGATGATGATAATGATGATGATGATAATGATGATGATGACGACGATGATGATGATATTTATAATAATAATAATAAAATTTCAACATGGAGTTATATATGTTCTATTACAGCTGTCCTACACATGGTCAGTATAGATCGTATCAGGATAGTTTAATTGGTTTTAAAGATTGGTGTATCGTCATGGTAACAATATCTATCATACCTCTTGGATTGGTTGTCTTTGAAACTGGTATTGATTTAAACTGGATCTTCTATAGTGGTGCCATAGTAACCATTCCATGTTTTCCTCCTGTTATACTCTCCATTATATGGGTCAAGGCCACTGGGAAAGGTTTAATATCAGGTAAGGATTTTACAAATAATAAACCTTTACATCCTGACATAAATGCTTTAGTTCATGATCATCTACGATCTTAGAAGATTCATATTGGCCATTTCTTTGAAATCATTATAGAGCGGAGTCTGGTACGAAAGGACATCTTTTTCTTACGCAGTTTGGAGATAGCTTAAAAGTTGACCAATTTTCAAGACATCGTTATGCTTGTGCACGTCAAGCAGTTGTAAATGCACTTTTTCTGATCTTAATGCAATTTGTATGAGCAATCTTACGTTTGCCTTCAGATCGAAATGAACATTTTCCCAAATGTATTTAGGCCAATATAGATTCATTCTAAAACTACAATGAAACTACAAAAATGTAACTAAAACTACAATGTCTTATCTTTATTTAAATGATTATTCTTTCTTTCTCAGGTGGCATCGCTGGGCTTATCTGTGGAATAACAGGAACTCTTGTAGCAGCTTCAATGTACGAGGGTGGATTAAGTTTGTTTTTAAAGAATACAGTACAAGATTATGCTATTTTGGCGGGAACATGCAGCAGTTTTGGCGCGAGTCTTCTAGGCTGCATTATTGTATCGTTGTTTACCCATAACATCAAAAGTGTGGAAGATGAGAATTTAGAATGGCAGAAAATGTATGATATAGAAAACCCACTGTATCCATGGGAATTGAATTATAGGGAAGATTTAAAAGGGCTTGAATATGAAGGCAAGCCAAGTTTTGAACAAATGGCGCAAACATTTAGACGCGCCAAAATGGTGGCATATATAGGGGGCGCTTTTTGTATCGTCGTGTTCGCTGTAATTGTACCAGGAGTAATGGCGACCTTTCCGAAAATGGATCTAGTTCAGTTTTCATTTTGGATATGGGGAACACAAATATTTGCTGTGGTTATGGCCCTTGTTGTTATAATAGCACCAATGTCAGAGGAAATATACAAGATTATGAAGGAGTATAAGAAGAGTACATATAAAATGAATGGAGGTTATGGACAAATGAATATAATAACAGCAGAGAAGAACGAGGAGCCAGAAGGCAAAACTCCTGTTACAAATGTATAAATCGTAGTTAATGAAAAAACCATAATAGATCTAACATGTTACAGTGTTTTATTAATGAATTGTTCATTTCGGTCATTTTATGACCAAGGTATGTTACTTATTTAAAATACTAGAACACGTTTATGAATTTATGTACCAATACAGTTGACGTGTAATCTAAGAAAACGGAACTCCAAGTGATTTGCAATTTTCTGAATTACCAACGATGATTACGGACTAAAAGCAGTTATTCGGCACCGAATGTAAACGAGCTGAAAGTATTAAACTTTTTCGGTCAGATTGGCAACCTGATTTCTCAGGTCGCACTGAATGATACACAGATGCCTACATTTTTAGATACACGTTTTTCTGGTGGAGAAAATAACATTTTTTATTTCTTCGTTAATAAGTTATTCAAATAACGTTGTAAGTAATTGATTATAGAACTATCGACTCTAGAAGTAACTTTAATACAACATGCTATGTTTGACTTTCGGACAGAGTAAGGTTCAGTGAAGATGACTAAACAACTATACAATGTGTAAATATACAGTAGAAATAGATAGAGTGTCTTTCATTGTTCGAATGTTTCTGTAAAAATGTTAACATTAATACTACATATATGTATTCGTATATTGTACTCCGGGTAGTATGTCTAATAGCGGGCTCTAGTTCATCTGTTAAGGTTTAAAATGGTGTCATCGAGTTACGACTTTAGTGAAATGTGGTAGGGCTTAGTGACAGCAACCCCCATAAAAATATTTTTGTACTTCAAGCAACTCATTTAATTATAATTTTTGTCATGTAGCGCCTGATACAGTAGTTGAGTCATATCACGCAGTAAGTTGTTCTATTTATTGCTTCTGGAAATGACAGGATCTCAAGACCTACAGTAATTACTAATAGATAATAATTATTTATGAAAAATATGCAAGTCACCTCAGTTATTAAACATATGAACATCATTGGAGCATCGTATGTGGAATTAAAATGTTGATCTGCATCAAAGTCTTTACGTCTGAAATCGGTTGTAAATCTCGTATTCACGAGGTTTAAAATTTAAATTTCTCATAAAGGGAATTAACTCGACATAATATTTTGTATTACATTATACGTGTTAGCTCCCTTTGTATTATTGTAAATATATATTAAATTGTAAAAAGCTGTAGCTAATGGTAAATTTGGGAGAAAAATATATTATGCTCGTACACAGACAAGGATTAATTCAAAAGATCTTAATCGAGGCAAACAGTCTAAAAATACCATGAATTTAAACTTCATTAAGCTGACATTTTCAGCATAACATTATATTATGTCATTGTATTGTTAAATTTTATTCAACTGCCAGTGATGCATACATTAACCTTACTGATTTAAATAGTTGATATTTGTTTGATAATCGCCATGCATAGATACAGTGTACAAGATATCTTTTTTATCGGTCGTGATGGATGCGGTCTTTTGAAATTGAGACCAACGGAGTTTTGACCATTTTAAAATTTAAGTGGCATAATTTATCACTTATGACTTTATGCATTTCAAATATTGTGTCATAAGTTAACTGTTGTGTTGTAATATTATACAAGCGACAATATATGAGCTATTGTACAGTATACATTATGTAGTTAGATTTTGTACTTATACTAGAAATTTATGTATTGACTCCAGGTTGTAGTGCATTATTAATGTATTCTCTTTGAACTCAAATTTTAGAGCTGTTTGGCAAATGTTTTGTACATTATTACAGAATAACTGCAATGTTTTGGTTATGTTTAACACCCTAGCAACTCATTATACGCACATATCATGGCGATCAGTCAACCTACTTACCATTCCTGGAAAGGCTAAAGTACTGGATTTAGCTGTAAACCAGTTACTGGGCGCATACTTTCGTCAGTGCATGACAACAACCCTATTTAGCATCTGTGGTAGCAGGGAGACCACTATTTCTGCAAAACACTATCATAAATAAACACATAATGAATGGAAAAAACCCACAATTAAGAAGGGCCCCGATGTCTTGTACAATTTTGTAAGATAAACGAAAATGTTCGAATGCGTGTTATACATGCGCGCGTATAATGCATGTGCACTAACGGTACGAACTATAGATAGCGTTTTTTGCAATAAATGAAAGATAGGGTTTCTAAGATGCAATAAACTTGATGTTCTGAATTCAGTAACTTAGAATACTACAATACTGTTTGAGTTCAAAAGAGATTATTACATCATGTACGCCTGGATCAAGATTTTTAAACCCTGTCTCCTATTAAAACTGTTGTGTTATTAATCTATATATTAATTGTTACACTAAATAAATGGTAGATAACGTGGACTATGTGTTTTATTTTCTTTTTATCCGCCATCTTGGTTTCCCTAAAAGTCAGTGCCGTCAGACTCTTGAGGGTTTGGTGTCACGTGAAATGCGTCTATCTCAACCAAATAGTTGACATGGGTTTTCCGTTGATGATAACTCATTGCAGAACTAAAGCATGATCTTGAAGAAGGTCCATTATGAAAATCTAAGTGCATGACTTAAATCTTTAAGTCTCGGATGATTCAACAAGTTTTTCATACGATTAACTATCTGAAAAGGAAATGTCTAGGTAACAGTTTTCTTTACCACAACATTTCATATTGATTCTGTATTTGTGATAGACATGCCAAGTCGCTAATTTCAAACTATCAGAATGTCAAATTGCAAACTTCAAACCGATTGACCACGAAACCTTTAGCTTCAGACTACAACGTTGCCAGACCACTAACTCCATATCGCTAGACTGCTAGGCCGCTCACTTTAAACCACTAGACTACAATATGTCTAATTTTAAGGTATACAATCCCTAACTCCCAAATTTTTAGACCATTGAAATATTACATCTAGAGCAATAATGTTTGGTGTTTTTATTGTTTAGGATGTCCCTTAACTTTTCACCAGAAAAAATCTTCAAATTAAATACAAAATTAATAGTTGTGGCATGTTTAAGATTATGCCCCCTTACTGCTGAAAATAGAAAATCTCGAAAAGTGTTGAATCATTCATAGACATTTATTCAAACATAAAATCAATGTTAACATTATAGGAATGGTATAAATCAAACACATATGTGTAAACAAGTAAACATTTAATGCAATTTGCCAAGTTTGAATTGTTTTTTCTGAAAATTATGGCCTCTGAAGTCCTCGGCAAGGGTCAAATAAGCCTACAACACTATCAACATGACATTTTTAACACATAATAAAAAAATTAATAGGGAATCAATATTCACCAAACTTACACAATCTTGTCTTATATGATAGATAATACTTGAGAAGAAATATGAGCGACTTTTACCGCATACTTTTTGAGAAACAGTTAATGAGATTATCAATATTCTCGGAAAAGTGTTAATTTCAAGCACTAAAATAGCATGGAATATGTATTTAGTAAATTTTAAAATGTAACAACATCAACAAAACTTACACAATATGTTCCTATAATATAAACAATGTCAGAAAAGAAAATTCAACAATATTCTAAGTATGCTAGGAAATATAGATGATCCAACTTTTAGGCCAAGGCATAAAATTTCTGTGTCACGAAATTTGAAAAAAATGAAATGATGAATTTTATCTTCTTTAGTGTCAAAATAATATCTCAAAATGAAAGGTGCTACTATAGAAAACTAATTGCAGTATAATTTATACATCTTTACAGAAAAAAATAAGTCAAATCATAAAAATAACTTTACAGTTGTGACTCGAAATATAGATATTTTTCGCTAATTTTGTAATAAAAATGTTCAAGTACAAATCACTCCTACAATTTCAGTACAATACATTTTTACTCAAGTAGGCTTTATTGAAGCACAATTATAAAGTGACATTACCATATTGTTCTTTTCAATCTTAAAAATGTATAGCTGTTCCAATATTATTTTATGCATATCAAATTTATATAAATCTTCATGTACACAAGCACAAAAAATGAAAAAAAAAACTTATCTAGTTTTCACCAGGTAAACATAATCAAAATCATGTATTTCTAAATAATGTATGATTAACAACATGATACCCAAGTAGCTGCATTATTGTAAAGATGAAATTATCATTTGAAAAATGCACTACATAAGTAATATAAATAATTTCAACATGTCACAAGTTATTACGCATATTAAATGACCCACAATCAGTGCATTTAGATTTATTTACTTAGATTATTAAAGTATTCAGCTTGTTTTGGCATGACACTTTCAAGAATTATTTTTGTATTTGTCATGCAAGATTGACCTAGGCTGTTTGTCATTGACATTGTATTTAAAAATTCCATCTTCTCCATCAAATCGGTCAAGGTTCAGCCCAGACCCAGCAATATTTTCAGCTTTTGTCATCCGTTGCAAATACCACTAGAAATAAGAACTTTAAAAGAAGATATGTTCCTAGTCTTTTCTCTAGAATTTAGGTTATTATAGAACGCAACTGATAAAAAAACAAAAATGAACTAAAATCTTTCATTGTCAAGGTAATATCGGAGCAAATAACTGAGAGCCCAAGAATCACCAGCAGCAACATGAGCATTGTATGTAATATAAAAATAATCAGAGACCAGAGAGTCTTGTTTATATATGCAGTCCTACTAATATACACTTATGACATAGAGCTAAAGAATAACAAATATCAAAAGCACACTATGAAAATCTGTCAAATGGATTCACTTTGAAACTATCACAGGAAAATCAAATCTTTTTTCATTCTGGGCTGTAAGAATGACATAAGTAATTTTTAGAGCCACTCGATGGAACTGTCTCAAGCTGTATTGATGTCAACTGTTGACACTAGTGATCTGTTCACAAACATTTTGTCACCACCCATAGACATTCCTGTGATCTATTGTGTTGCTGCAGTAATAGGAATCAATGGCTGCACATAAGGTGAAGGGTATAATCTGACCAACAACACCGATCTGAGTCGAGTTATCTACACTATCTGAAACAGAGACAAGTAGAATGACTTTACTAAATTATATAATTTGAACATTTTTTTTTCAATATACAGGTACAATATTGACATACTCATTGACAAACACAGTACCCATATATGTTTTAGACTGCCTCAACAGTTTTAGAAACAAAAAATACACAACTTGCAGCATTAGATAAATCCCTTGACCAACATCTGTTTTTTCATGAAGTAAATTGTATTCATGAATCATCAATACTGCAGTGATCAGATAAAAAAATTTAAAAATATAATCAGCAAACTCAAAAATAATTCTTGAACTTACTTGGATCAGTAACTGAATCAAATGTCAAGTACCAATGTCTACTTGTTTGAAATCTCTTCATGGTCAAGGATCTGGTAATTTTTCAATATCTACATCTGTTTGAAATCCATTGTCTGATTATGAAATATTTACATCACATGTTAAGTTGCATACTGACAATTTAGTTTGTTTGTTGGGTTTTAAGTTACTAGTTCACAGATTTAGTTTATTTTTTCTTTAATTTCAAAACACCATTCAGTGTCAATAATTGTACTGCATAAAACACCATTATTTGTGGTTGTATGTCAATTTTTTCTAAAATGTCAATACCAGAACACTATTTCCCTGTTTCCAAAATATTTCCATACAATTGTGATAGTTTAAGATAAGTGATATCTAAGTTGAAATCTGTGAAGGAGTACCTTAAACGCCATAGCAACAAATTGAATAGGTCATATAACAGCGGTCAGTCAACCTACTCACTCCTCCTGGAAAGGCTAAACTTCTGGATTCGCTGTTGATTGCCCAACTATACTAAGAGCATACTTTGTCAGTGACTGACAACTGCCCAACATAATTAAAAATCATTGGTAGAAGGGAGAATGGCCGAAGAAATAATTTTTTGACCAAGCTCCTCGGCTAAAGTATGCCCCGCCCAGGAATCGAACCCACAACCACACAATCAGTAGACCAATTAAGATAGCCTGGTGGTTCTGACTATTAAACTAGTAATTCAATTTCACATGCATCTATTGTCAAGTGGATCAATTTAAATCACTTCAAATCAAATAGTATAACCTGACCAAATGTTGTAGATACAAGATACCACTACCAACCATGAATTGATATTTTATGAATAAACAAACAATGGCTGCCAGATGATGGCAGGTGGTTAGGTGAACTATCCCCTTCATAAGACTGGTTGTTGAACAGGGTCAAGAACTAAAAAACAAAACTCTAATTGAGTTAGTAAATCTGACATAATAAAACAACACCTTTATACTCTGTCCAACGAGAGCGAAGCTACAATAACTGATACAGAGTCATAATATTTATCACAGATTACCTTAAGTTTGGAGAAGAATCTGGCAACAAAGCAACACCAAGATCAGGATGTATTATTTCCATGATTGATTCAGCTCTTTCTGAGTCACTTCTAGAGCTTGTCCTTAAAGAAATAATTTAAACAAAAGATAAGATTTTCACTAGCACCAGACTGAAATCCTCACATAGTTGCAAAATGGAGAGTAATTTGAAAATTGCTAGTAATTTTTTTTAGCTAATAAACTTCGCAAAGTAGAATTGCAATTAAATATTACTATCTAAACTAATTTAGGCACAAACCAGCCCTGGTGTGTCTAGTGAGATTGATAGTAGCCATGGATTGCAGCCAGTGTGGAAAGTATATGCATCTCTGACATCATGAACTAAATTCTGACCCATTTAAATTTTATGATAGATCATCACAGCCTTGTCCAGAGGGTTCTTGCTTATAGTATGTATACCCTGATTCGTCTGCTACAGACAGACAGTGTCACACATTGTATTAGATAATAACTCTCACAGGCAAGGTAAAATACAGTACTATGCTGTACATATGTTACACTGCATATGAATAAAATCAACTCACAAAGTGCAATAGTCTGTTAAATTTGAGCCACAAAAACATTACATCTTTCATTTGCTCAGCACAATAAGTTACACACTGAAACTATCACCCAACTTAAGTTTCTTAATATGTAGACCCATGATTGTGTTCTTCTTTCATACAGTTTTGTTCCATACTAATCTCAAATCTAGGCATATAACAAATAAACATTGTAAGTTTCAAAATGGCTAGTTTCAACCTAGTCATACTGATATAAAAGAGAAAACAATATTTCAGTTCAGAATGTAATTTCTTACCAGTGCATAGAGTATAGACTATGTTGACGACAACACAATGGTGTACCAGTACATTTCCCCCTGTGTGCTTACTGCTTTACCAATAGACACATTGCTTACGTAACATCACTCTTCATAACAGCATTTATCAAATAAATATCCCGAAAGTCCACGATTTAATTTATCATTATCACAGTCTGTTAACAGTAAATGGCACCGGGCCAAGTCGACACCCTTCACATAACCTCAGTGCGTTCGACTTATTTAACGCCGTATTCTCCATTCTTTAACTCTGATGATTGTAATTTATCAATAACTATCCCAGATAGATTGTTTCATCGTAATAAACTTATGTCTGAACTAACATAAACGTAATTTTGAAAAACGACCGCGCTTATCGTCGACGTACCTAAGTTCGCGACCAACCTTGATTCGCGGCCATTTTTGTTTATGTTCATACTCTCGCGAGATTTCGAAATCGAGGCTATAACCTGACGTCACGTTTACTACTTGGTTTACGCTACCGTATCGATCTATTAACTTAAACAGAATGCGTTTTAAATAGTTTTTTTTGCAAAATTCGTTTGAGATTACACAATTACACACTTTTTCTTATTCCAAAATATGTTGACTTTGATATTAACAATTTATTTACCGAAAACATAAAAAATACTTAACCAGAACGTTTGTCTGCAATGTTTTTCGTAAAATCTGGGATACGAGACACAAAAAAATAATTTTCATTGACCTTATTTCAATGACGTCACAGCTCGCGAATCTAAAGTACCTTTTTCAAGATGGCTGCCGTTAAACAGTTGTAGTTTATTTTTATGTGTTTCAACCGTTTTTTTGCACTTCGGACAGGATTATTGATTGATATTGGTGCAAAATAAAATGATAGTGTCAATAAAGCAGGTTAACAACGACATTAAATTTTTTAAGTGACATTTAATTGTTTTTAACGCTTAACACCGCGAACCACGGTTAGTCCTGGATATATCTAACTGTCTCCGCCATGTTGGATAACTCGATTTTACCTCGTTGACAGTGGGAAATCCCGTTACGTCATCGTCGCGTGGCTTTTATTACTAAAAATAGTACAGTTACGAGCGAATACGAATGTGGCGATGTTTATCGAACTGCGGTTTACGGAAATGTCGACATAACACGATCTTTACCGATTAGTTAGGGATCGTATACCTTAAACCACTAGTTTGCAAGATCGATAACTTAAAGCCGCCTGGCTGAAGACCGCTAGCTTTAAACCCGTGCACTAATCTGCAAGACCGCTAACTGAACAAACATGAAAACAAAATCCGAAATTTTATGTCGGAAATTATCAGTTTAAGCAATCTAACAACGTATAATGTATCAAACCAAAGAAACAAATAAATAAAATCGATATTGAACACAAAACTGTTTTTAATGTAAAACGTCAATAATGATTTTACTATGTTTTGATGTTTTATATTCATGTTATATGTATTTAAGTTATATTTTATAAGTATTTAAACTGTGGATAAATATCAAATAAATGATGTTAATGAATAAATGATTATATAGGTAATATTCCGTTACTTAGGTGAGAAATACCATCAATAAGGGTATGTGGATAGCATTGAGGCCCGTCTTGGATATAAATCAGTTTTTGTATAGACCAACACAAATGCAAATTTAAACATAATATAAGAACACATAATGAAACAGAAATTTATTATAGATTAATACAAAATTGTACATCATCTTATACAAAACGTTCACATACATGTATACATGTAGATTAAGAATTACATGTAGATTTTAAATGCGTGATTCATACAATTTTGTCGTGCGATAGGTTCTGATAAAAACTATGAAAATGACAAAAAAGAAACATTCATATACGTATATAATTTACAAGTAAGAAATTTACACAACGGTAGAATAAATTTTTTTAAAGAGGCTCATGGAGAAAATATGAAAAAGTTAAACTTGAGGGCGAGATAAAATCCTTCAAACATAGCCCGAAAAGTATATATTTTACATGTACATTAATTCAGGTCATAATTTCAATACGAGTTTGCATGCACCACTTTTAAGAACTCAGAAAAAGAAAGTCTTTAGATATATGACCGTAGCTTTGTCAAGAGATGTTTTGATATCTCCGAGCTCATATTTGTAAAACATATTAAAAATCGTGTTTAAAAATGATTTATTTCCGAATAGGAGAACTGAAATGCACGTTACTGTCATGTCCTTGGCTTAAATGGCGATCGTCTAAAGAAAAATATCTGGTTTATGAAATATATCAAGTAGCCCTATAAATAATGATTGCATTATAATCACTACAAATAAAATTACATGACATATTAAAATCACTCATCAATCATAAAGAGTATGAGTATTATTTTTCCCTGTTTCAATTAAGTTAAACTAAAAGTGTATGAATCAACAACTTGATCGTTCTTTTTATTCAGATAGAAATATAGATATTTAAATCTTCATAAGATCATGTTTGAAGAAAAGAACAAACAACCACCTACTGGACATTTATAGTTTGCCTAGATACACGAAGTATAATATTAACTTTATTAATTAAGAACTAAAAGCACATACATCTTTTCGTGGATATTTTTATTAAAAAATTCAAGGTAAAACGTTCAAAATTGATTTATTTAATTTAATTGTAGTAATGGGTTCAGGGACCAACACATTAGATGCCTCTTGAATTTTGACATATCATGAACATGGGTACTTATTATTCGAGTCTTATTTCTGTCATTGGTTTTGTGCAGATTTTGGAATTTGACTACCTTTATATAAAACATTTATGAGATGTTTGTTTGTTGTTTTTAACGCCGTAGCAACACATTGTACATGTATAGGTCATATAATGGCGGTCAGTTAACCTACTCATTCCTCCTGGAAAGGCTATATCTCTGGATTTAACTGTTAACCAACTACTAAGCGCATACTTTCGTCAGTGACTGACAACTGCCCTACTTAATTAAAAATCATTGGTAGGAGGGAGAATGGCCGTAGAAATATTTTCATGACCAAGCTCCGCGAAAGTAGGCCTATGCCCCGCCCGGGAGTCTTACCCACGACCCCTCGATCAGTAGACTTGCGTGTTACCAACTGAGCTAGCCGGGCGGCTCTATGAGATGTAAAACACAATAATGAGTAAATTATCTATTCATATTTTGTTGACCCCCAGGTAAGGGCCTCTCAAGAAATCTTATGCCTATATTATCCTTCATACAGTTGATTTATAGCTTTCTAAAGTACTTGAATCGTCTCAACAGTCCCTTTATAATCATCAAGGGTAACCTCTCCATTTTAAATCTTACTGAATTTACAAATACTTACGTATCAATATATTTATGAGAACGACAAGTGAGAGTTTTCATTTTTTGTTTAACAAATTTGCCTAGATTTTGACAAGTTGTATTCGAGTATTGTGTCGCCATTATAATATTTGAAATGTTTAAAGTTTCATGTCCGGTGCAATTCTTAAACGGCACAGATGCAATAAAAACCAAACTGATCGGTCTATGTAATTGAATTTCCATTCCGGATATTAATATTTGTTAAACTCAAATATACACGTAGATTTTACAAAAACTTTAAAAATCTTTCGAATAAATGTATTTGTTGAGAGAAAAATGGATAAACTCTAGCTCAGTAACCGCACTACTAAATAGACGACTAAGTAGGTGGCTTTACGCCAAAGGGAATGAACAATATCGAAATTGTCGGTGTATTGGACCGCTAATCTGGATATAGGATAGAAAGGAAAGCCTGTCTTATATAGGATTTAATAGGTGAAAAAAAAGATAAAAAGAGGATATATATGTGATACATTTATTCTAAAACGTTTTATCAGTGATATTAAGGTAGGCTTAATTTTTTGTATCGTCTCCGTTTATTACTCATATACGTAAAGAGATAAATTTCACACTATTATTTTTTATCATACATTTAAATTGTCGAACTTAGGAACGGATATATTTTCTTGAAACGCTCAGGTATTAGGTTGCAGACTCGCAGTTTTAAGGGCTTGTTATTTTAACGCACAGTCAAAATATACATGATTGCATTTATATTTATGTAGTTACATATATATATATTTCATAAAAAAAAGATCTTTAATGAAACGTTTAACAAAACTTAATACTTGATTTCAAATTTTAGGGACCAATTGCCATTTTGCGATTACTTAAAAGAAGTTTTGTTTAAATGCAACATTGTTCAGTTTTAAGCCTCCGGAAATGTTTTAAAAATCTGACAGCAGAGTCACACGAACAACAAACTCACAACCAATCGTTCAAATGACCCCTTAAACTTGAAATCTAGTCAACCCGTTTTTACTGTATAACCCAAAATCATCCTTTAGTACGGAAAATTTTGATTTTTTAAAAAAATGGTCTAACTTAAAGCTGTGTTGCATTAAGCAGACGAAAGCAAGTACTGTGTATACCTAGTAATCCAATATCAGAGGAACAATGATCATTTCCCCAGCTTTCATTATTTCTTAATTTTTGCTTGCATAATGCCATGAAAATAAATTCAAGTATTGTTCGTTTTTTCTTAACAGTCAAAGTTTGAATAATTTCACGGTGAATGATTACACACTATCTCAATATCTCGAGTGTTAGACAAAGAGCACGAAGTAACCGTGAAATTATTCATGTTTTGACAGTTGAGAAAAAACGAACAATATAATGTACTAAATTCATATGGAATTGTTCGTGCCTTAGGGTCCAGATATAACAGGTTACACTGTATTGGAGACTTATATCATTATCGTCTTAAAACGTTCAAACCATATTCACAATCAAAAGTGCTAGTTTTCTAGATAATGGTCAATATGGACTTGAACGTATTTACACTCATTTTCTTTATATTGATTAGACATAGAAATACCAGCGTCCCATGACTTTATGCTAAACCATTGGAATACAACATCATGTTAAGTAAACGTTCTACTTCTGTTCAAAGATCATAATTTTAATGACATATCATAAAAATATAAAAGGAAAATCCATAAAACTATCGTTTTCGAGATTATTTAAGTATTTACATACGCCAAGAATTGTAAATATTATTGTCAATATATTGACTCGCTTAGATACAAAGATTTTATGAAGTCCGATCAACAAGACTTAGTAACATCAATGCATAATTGTAAAATAAATCAATTATTTCTTAATAGTTTTTATAAAAAATAAATTGTGAATAAACAATAAGAAAACAAGCTATGTGTTAGTAGTGTTTTTAAATTCAATATATTAATAGTTTTTATGAAATAACTATGTATTTCTAATAATTATTGACTTATAATTGGTAACTGTTCGTCATTATATCTTAATAAGCTGGCTATATCTAATGTCATGAAGTCGGATTTTGCGTCAACGACATTGAAACCCTCTATTTTCCTATACATGTACAATGTCATAATGACGTTAATTCAAGTTGTATACATTTGATTATTGTTTGGCTGTCTCATTTTACAAAAAAAAAGATAGATAATGCCACACACATTTCATAATGAACAAAACCTATATTGGCCTCACATTATAAGAAACACAGAGTAAGGAAGTTTTAAGAAAAATATTTAAAATAAGATTACATGTATATGTAAGAATGAAATAATATACATGTATTCTATCATGATATACTGTCTTCTATACATCAGTAGGTCCTTTCGTATGCTTATTATTAGGGGTGTAACAATACGGTAAAAACCATATTGCAATATATTGCAATACGTATCTTTTTTTTGGTAGACACGCAAATCATGAATTAATGCATGTGCATTGCATTCGTTACACGCATATGTGTATTTTCAAATGATCTCTTAACCAAAAAAAAATTGAATGATTTGAGTTAAATTGACTATATGTTAAAAATATGCATGTTTTGAAACGGACTTGCAAAGAGAACTATTCTCTCAGTTGATGAAGTGTTTAATATTTAAAGCACAATAAGAATATTTCAAATTTTCAACACATTTTAACATTTATTCAAACATTTAGATTTCAGATTCTGATAAAAACAATCAACACGGCACATAACTACAAAAACCGGTTCTGGGAAAAAGAACCGGTTAAAACCGTCAGAATTCGTATTGCAATATTAACCGGTATATCAGTTAACCGTTACACCCCTACTTATTATAATCAACTCAAGACCTATACGCGCTAATCTCTCAACCGTTCTAAAACATATTCTAACTACAGTACCCACCAAAAGTTTGGAGACAGAAGAAATTTACTATAATTCTAGAATTTTGATGATTATTTTTGTAGAATCATTATTTTTCTAATATATTGAGGTATGGTTTGTGAAAAACAAACTTCATGAATGCATCACATATATAAGATTCAGCATCTGATATCATAAAGCCCCCAAAACCAAGTTTATTGTAATTATTATTCATAACATAGCTGTTATGCTATTTTTGTATTCTCAGTTATAATTATAATAATAAACAAAGAAATAAAGCAAAACTGAAAGGCATGTCAAAATAAACAGATATCAATTTTTTTTTATAAAAGCTCTTCAGTTGGCCTACAAAGTGAAAATGTCTCCAAACTTTTGGTGGGTACTGTATGTGTGAATGGTTCATCACATCATTAATGAATTGTTTTTGTAGTAAATGACAGAGTATGACTACAATTACCTTCGGACATATTTGTTTATCGAAAGTAATTCCTTTCTTATGCGTATTTATATTAACTCTAGATCTAATTGGATTGCACAGCTTTGACGATACACTCCACATTAGACAACATTGGCAGTGATATTGTCTTCAGACTAAACAATTAAAAAATTCTATCTGGTAGAATTTATTGAAAAATCGAAATAAAACAACATCGGAATCAAATTTAACGTCAATATGGAACATTTCATGGATTTATAATTGATTTTTGTGTTTGATGACGTCACCAACGTCTGATGTAACATGTGACGTCAAGAACGTCGAATCTATGGTTACGACGTCATTGCATTGTTTAGTATCTTTGAAAGCGGCCGCATTTACAAATATCAGCTATGTAAAGCATATTTTGCTTAAGTTAACGTACTAAGGACGATAATGAGCAAGGGAGATCCGGCGGCAACTGATTTAGACTTCTATTCGAAACCGGAAAACTATACTGGTTCGAATCTTCAATCGTTCCAAAAGTTTGTTTCTGATAAGAGCAAGGAAGAAAAGGCAAATCAAGTCAAGGAGAAGAAAAGAGTTGTAAAGGATGCTAAATATTACTTCTTTAATAGATATAAACATATATTACAAGATGTTATTTTTATCGATGAGTTATTGGACCTAGAACGTGATCAAGAAACTTCAGATGATGACGATGATGAAGATGATGATAGTGAGAAGGCAGATCAGAAGTTAGCAGTACCGGATGTACTTACTACTATAGCTGAAACTGATGAAAAGGGTGAAAAAGATGGTAAGTCTATTATGTATTGGTTTGATTAAATGTCTGATTAAGCGGGGGACTGTTGATGCAGTGGTTTAGAGGTAGGATATACGTATGGTAAAGGACAAGGGGTAGGCCTATCGGGTTTGAATCCCACCGAGGGCCTGCAAATTTCTTAAAGTAAAGGTTGTGCCGGACAAGCATTGCGTACTATGAAATATTAGAATGACATTTTATGGCCAGCAAAAGTAAATATGTCGTTTTTAGTGTAACTAAATTAATGTGTCCCTTTCTCTAGCAAAACTAAATGTGCCGATTATTCTAGCCAAACGAAATTTGCCAATTACTCTAGCCAAATTAAATTTGCCATTTTTGACACACTAAATTGCTCCTTTTTATAGCCAAACAAAATGTACCCCCTTCACTAAGATAGCCAAACTAAATCTGCCCATTTTTTAATTCAGATGAAAAGAAGGAAGAAATTCGTAAAGGGACATCATCGTTATCCCCAGATAAATCATTAGGTAGAATAATGAGTGGTACCGATGATAGAATGACCCCTGATCAAGGATTCACGACACCTGGGGGTAGTAAAAAACGTCCAACATCAACTGGGGTGGTCAGTAGTCCGAGTGGTCGACAATCAACAGCTATACAGAGAATGCAGATGGACAAGATGTCCAAAGAAATCAGAGCGAAACAAGTAAGTAAAGATAGAACGGTTTATGTTTTAACTTTTTCAATTGAAAAATTCTATCTTTCTTATCATGACTCGACCTTTGGTCCTTCGGTTTTATTCCTCATGAAACGACATGCAGTTGCATATGCTTAGCAATGCTTGTTTCAATGCAGTTGATTTAAATAAGACGAACATATACATTTAAAGAGTGTAGCAATGTTTTAAATACACAAATCTCTCTATTTTATAAGGTCGTATCTACTTAGAAACTCGCATTACTTCGATGTAACTTGTTTGTTCTCTTTATTTCAGTTAAAAGAGAAATTTATCAATTGTGCCAAAGGTATAAAAGCCATATGCCGCCTGTCTGCATCAGCACGTGGAAAGTAAGTAATTCTACAATATTCATGATAGTAACCACACCTTCAAATACCCGTATAGGGCTAATAATCGCCAGCAATTTTATATCAATATATCACAAATAATGCCTACTTATACATATGGCAAAAACATGTATTTAAAATAACCACAAGAACGCTTGCAACAATTTCTGTTTACAGTAGTTATTTAAAAAAATATAATCTTATTAAAACTATATTTATATGATGCAACGGAAATACAATGGGCGATCAGTAGATTTTATCGAGAGTGGGTAAAACCGGAACTCAAGCGGAGAATTTTCTACAACTAATTAGAATCGTTCAGAACACCACGACGTTCTTCTGTGACGATATTTGCGTAGAAAATCACGGAGGAATTCCGAATGATTTTAAATGTCAATGATTTGCCTCTATGATCCTACTTCCGATTAGCTAAACAATTCTGAGCAAAGAGGTTTTTCATTCTACAGAATCAGAAATACAAATATTTATATTTCCTTGACCTTTGACTCCAGACTTGATATTATTGTTTATTGTATAGAGGGTTGATACTCATGTATTTAGAAGCTTTTACGTGTAAAATTGATAACAGTTCAATAATGCTCTAGTTATAAATTGTCTTGCCACTACAATACTGTCGTATATCATGGTCTGTATAAATAATACATTCAAATAAATCGAATATTACCGATTTTATCGATCGATTAAAGCCGAATTTATTGGCCATTATGATAAGGTATATCAACAAACGGACGGTGCGTCAGAACAACACACGATGATGTTTACTCTTATAGAAGTTGGCATTCGGAACTACCTCGGCGATCTTCTACGCAGATAAACCTCGGATATCATAAGGTGAAAAAGTAGATCTAGCTGAATTTGGTTTCTGTGGTAAAACAGTCTGAACAATACAGAAATACGACGTGGGAGACATCGTACTATGGAATGATGTGATGAAGCGTGAAGCAATGTTATTATTAAATGTTGGCATGAAAATTACAGTCGCCGGACCTCATAACCTGGTTGTATTCCTACTACGTCTGATTTTCGAGGTATATCTTTGTAGATGATCGCCGAGGCAGTTCCGAATGAGAAGTTAGTAGACAATTTATAGTGATAAGTTCTGTATGATATACAAGTATTCCTGTATCAGCAATAAAACTATGAAAATTAAACAGAAAAAGGGTGAATATTTCTGTCTCAGTCTATCGCACGCACTTTACATTAAAACTTTTATTCTATTTAGAAGCAAAACCAATGTATTCGACTTTCATTTGGTCGCAACAATAAATTTATACTATGTTTTGTATTTAGATAGTTAGTGTCTAGTTTAGATAAGATTGGCATGAATCATGTCAAGTATGTTGACATTTTTTCATTAATTTCCAACTAAAATGACTTCTCTTTTAGAGGCTCTAATAGAGCGACTAGAAACCCCTCGATACAAAATTGAGTACATTTTACAAATCGGTCAAAATAACTTTATTTCAGCTTCATTTTTAGATTATATTTCTATGACACTTAATTCGTTTAAACACATATTCTACGTTTACATTCGAGTTATTGGTTAATGGAATTAAAGGCAAAAATAACTGAACGATTAAAAACTGATTAAAACACTCAGCAATGTAACCCCTCGGTAATTGTTTAGTTTATATATAGTGTTTGTTTATTCTGGCGTTAATTCTCAGTGCCGTTTTTAACTGGTATTGTCTATATAAAGTCTCTTTTAATCATTTATTCCATAAATATCAGTCATTCGAATGTCACATACGTCTGTAAATTGAGAATTAATGCACAAATCATGTTAATACTCGTTAATAAAGGTATGTATGTGATTTCTAGTTTAAGATTAATCGTGATTAATGAGTATTTCGCTAATGTTAATGACTAGTCTCATATGACTTGAACATACAAACAAAGCGACAACAAACAATTTATTGCTATATTTATCCTGTTTTGTTTAGAACACCATTTTAGTTGTAATAAAGGATGTAATGGTCTAATGGTGCCAGGTACTACCGGGAACCAGGGAGAACAATTATTCTAGGTTATTTTTATTCACTTGAAAAAGCAATCTTTCCGAGGCGTTTTTTTTAACTATTTAAGTGCTTTGAAGGAAGTTAAATGTCGTGTTAACACTAATTATGGTCATTTTAAGGCGGTCAGCTCACTTAACCAAGCTTTCTTTAAGCTTTGCCAATAATCAGTACTCACATAACCTTTCACAAGGCATAGAGCATATTGATGGAGGAAAGTCGACATTGATTTCTAAATAAAAGAGTTGAACCATCCCGGTATGTTTGAAGCGACCCCTTCGGGACATTAAATGCGTGATGATAAAACTTTAATAAAAATATATCATTTGTAATTGATAGGTAATATTACTTGTATAATTATTAGTTAGTGTATGTAAATAAAAAATAAAACATACGTTCTGTTCTGTAATTGTCATATATGCATAATTAAACAAACTATGATGACATGATTTCAGTGCTGAGAGAATAAAACGGTAAAATGCATGATATTAACAAAATAATGCTAGATGATTTACCTGAGTGTTACAAATGTATCTGTGTTTGATTTCTACTTTTTTCTACCTTTCTTTTCTCATTATTCTTTTTAATAGCTTGTTCATTCTGGCTTGAGACGAAAAAAATCCATTTTAAACATTGTTTCAATCAATAGGCTTTTACACGTGTTCACCGTGTTGTGATATGCCTATAGGTCAATATGAACACACTTTACATAGTCCTGTAGAGTAGAATACTACTCCATAGACGATATTTTTCAAAATGTAATTCATTTGTATTTAAAATAACAATTGTATAAGACGTAGTTTTCACTAATGAAATAATGTGGTTGCAACAACTTCCATATTACTTATAGTCACAATTTCAATGCAAATTATATTAATCAGGGATTTAATATAACAGGGATTTGTAACGATAAGTAAATGTAATATATTTTCATCAAATTTCACTGTCGTCGCTATTATTTCGGCCCATACGGAAAACAAGTATAACAAGTTTAAATAAAGATATTCATATAAAATTTTGTACCAGTACCATTTAAATTGACATAAATGTAAGGAAAAATGTTTTTCTAGATGATTTTGATGTAAATTACGCTCACTGACTGTTTCACAAATAATGCACTTTCCCACCGATCTGCCATTTTTAGCCCCATTTTACATCACCTAAAGTCATATTTTCGGTCATAATTGCAACAATTTTTTGTCAAAAACTTCAGAAACATTCACATGCTGCATGGAAGACATGTACAAAACATAAATCAAGTTTTTAAACTCTGGAATAGTTCGTACAGCCTGCTTCAGCCAGTTATAGACAGTGACGACCGTGAAATTAAAAAAAACACTCCGTTACAAATCCCTGTTATGAAGAACATATTTACTTCATTTGGAAATTATTAACTAATCACGTGTATGGCATGTAAAGCAACATTGTCGTATGAGCTTTCAGCTGGCATCCACCGGCTACAGCTTTCAAAATGGCGGTCACTTTCCAAGAACACCTCGATCATGTATTGAATGAATATTTAGGTCATGTGACACAAAAGTAGTTCCAACATGGCGACTAAACATGTCCGAGATCATTCGTAGTAAATAGCGGAGGATTTCCGAATGGAGAGGTGACACTAGGTCAATATTAGTGTATTAATAACTTAAGTCACTAAGTGACTAAGCTAATATAAGCTATTAGAAATAGGAAATATATTTTAGCATGAACTCTCAATACTATATTTTCATTTGAATTTGACTAACCAGTGACGCAATAAAATAATATTTTTCATCATATAATGTTAATCATTTTATATTGGTTATTTACAAAACAACTCTGTTGCAAATTATATCTCAATTTGATATGAAAAAAGTGAAAATTTTAATTTGTACATACGAAATAATAGTAAGTGTCATATAAAAACTTGACATGGGGAAAAGCGTAAGAAATACAATTAACGATTCAATGCTTTCTGAGAAATTTCTGTGGTCAAAACATAGTTTTGTACATCGTCGGAAACCCACGGTACTCATACGTTGTGAAAACCAACGTAGGCGAATAATACCCTGGGTTACAGAGGATGAGTTTTGTACTTCGGAAATGATACCTTAATTGCAATTATGCTAATTGACATTTTCTATATATATACACGGACAACTGCATATCGAGGGTTGCCCGCAAGATTGTAGTAAGTGCGTTGCGTTAAACTTGCCAACCCTCGATATATAAAAAGAGAAATCCATAATGAAATGCAATGCATAAAGCACGGTCACAGAAGTAATTGACAATAAATGAACTTATATGAATTTATAAATGAACTTATATTAAAGTATAAATTCTTTCTCACCAGACAATCTGCTAGTAAGATGGCCAACATGAGAACATTTATGGATATGATAAGTGATGAGGCTACAACAGAAGAAAATATGAAGAACGCAGGATTATCATTTGATCCTAGTATGTTTAAAGCTAAAAAAGAGGTAACCACATTTTTACATGCGTTTGGCACATTTTTAGCTTGATTCCAAATACACCGTAGCCAGGCAGTCGAACATCGAAAAAAATGAAGTTTTGTTCATCCATTCAACATATATGTAATCCAGCTCTACCCGGTTTTACCCTAAACAAGAATAAACCGTCGTTTCAAGACTAAGGAGAGACATTTTTATCAACATGTCCAAATATATAAAATAAAAGTCAATGCGGCATGCCTGGATACATTATGGACATTTATGTAACTTTATTTATAGTGCGTACAAAAAAAACAAAACACTGTTTATAATAACAATACAGTGAACTAACCCACGAAGAGGGATGCCCAGGATGACTTTAAAATAAACAATTGTGATATGTATTACAAGTGGCTTAGTTGTTGGTGTAATGGAAAGCGTTTTACCATAACAAGCATGATTTACAGTGGTGGTGGTTTATCAACCATGCTAATTTTGTTAAAATGAATTACACAAATTTTATTTTCAATACTGCCTACCCCTGAAATGAATTGTCTCAATTTTAATGTTTACCAAAACACGTTTTGTTTTTTGTACGCACTATAGTATGTGTGCTTTATTTGAATTTATGCTACTATAGTTTTGTTTATATGCTAAAATGTATGTATTGGCCGCAATGCTCTAGGACCTTCCGGTTTTCATTATTTAATAATCGTGTAAATTTGTACATTGTAGATATCCCTCAGTTCAGAAACCAAGACAGTTCTAACAACGCCGTCTGATAGAAGAACACCAGAAATGGTACAAACTGTAAGTTAGAGCTCTAACACTTGTATCAAAATATTTGAAGTCCTTACTTTTACTTTACAATAGACCGCGACCATACCTTATCATAATTTAGCAGGTTTTAAATTGCATTCTCCAAAATTAGAAAGACATGGTAACATGGTAACAATAAAAGAACAGAGAATGTGAGAATATATTTTGGCTAATGAAAGTTGTCATTAACTTTAAAATGTATAATGTCTCTTTCGGTGGCGTCTTGGCGCACTGAACTCGATCGGCCTTATCCAATGAAAACAAGTTTGGCGGTTTGGTTGTCCTTTTCTTGTATAAACTTCTTTGACTGATTTAGGTCGCTCAATTCGAAGTGTGGCAATACCTTTACTATGTACTTATATGGTCATTTTGACTTGTTTAAAAGTATACGATATTATTTGATTTTCAGGCAATGTTTGGACTACAAAGTTTACGTTCTTATGCTGAATATCCTCTTCATATGCAAGAAAAGCTCGCCAAAGTGGCATGGTATGAAGTGTAAGTATATGCGATCTTTTTTCAAATACGCGCGTGGTACAACGTATTAAAAGCAATTCAATACGAGGGCAATAAGGGGGGGGGGGTGAAGAATCTCTTATCTGAGGTCTAATGAAGTCTGTGAATTTTAGTCAAAAACAAATTCCGTACTTATACAGTTCCATGGAAATGGTTAGCGTGTGGATTATGTTAAGGACATGTTTTAATATAAGCAACATCAATTATTTCTGACAATCGTTGCTGAGAACCGTTAAATTGTGCTACATGTATTTGCCAATTTGAACGTGTTCAGAGACCTCATTCTTTCAGAAGTTGTTATATGAAATTGTTGCCAATATATGCCAATAAAAGTCTAAAATGGTACGAATGTGGTAAGTCTTTAATTGAGTCTTTAACGAGTTTTGTCAACTTTTTTTAAAAGTTTACTGAGGTCATAGTTAGATTATAGGTCTACTTCCCCAGATTTGTTATACCCATAGACCTACTATTATGGCAGTCATTGTTCAAATATATGTTATTTTAATACTTACAGTGTGGCACCAAAGAGAATTATTATTAGACAGGGACATTTTGCTGAGAACTTTTATTTTATTTTGTCAGGACACGGTAAGTCGTAATTATAAAGTATTTAAATTAATTATTTATTACTTATTAATTATTTATTAATAATTTATTATTTATTGGTTTTTAATGCATGATTCTCAAAGGTTTTTATTCTGCTATCGACTTACCTTAACATCTTTCGTAGAAAGTTTTCAAGGAAGAAAATTGCCTGCCGCTATTTAGAATTTAACTTGGATTACCAGTAGCATGTTCAATTACACATTTGTGTTTTAACGTTACAGAACGTTCCGTAACGATACATTCGGAACTCCTCGGCCATTCACTGCGATTAATCTCGGACATACTTGAACGGTCGCATATTTGTGTATTATATGAGATTATTTGCAGTGAATGGCCGAGGAGTTCCGATGTATCGTTACGGAACGCTCTGTAACGTTTTGTGTAATTAAACAGTAAGGCTACAGATTCGAACTTATCACCGGACCATTGCTATGGTAATTGTCATGGCAAGTGTCTAATAATAATGGAACATGAAGAGTTCATGTACTTTGTTAAAATTACAGCCTCTTACAATGTTGGATTGGTTGAATTTTCAAAAAAAAATTGGACGATATTTGTACAGAAAACTCTCTGAAACCCTTTTCGTCGTTTTCTTTAAGTATAAATACCATTATCCTAATTGCATAGTTCTTGTTCACGAGGAAGACGACTCGAAAATGATTCGCTGCACAATCGAACTAAACTATTATTTGTTTTAGTGAATTAAATGTTTGTATTAATTGTCAAGCATATTATAAAGTAAATATTGACACACGGAGGCAACGCTTTTTGTTTAAATATTGATAAATATATGTTATATGTATACGTTGCACTTCGCAAATAAAAGGTACATCATTCATACGTAAATATCAATTAATTATAAGTGCAAGTCATTGTATCAAGGACATACTCGGTCTCGATTGCCATGAGATCTCGCGAGAAATGGTAATTAATTTACGAAATTTGCTTGTATACGTGGTTGGGAAAATGATTATATAAAAGATTGTTTGTTTTGACATATCGGTGAAGTTGATGTTAAATATACATATAGTGCATCATTTTTACATACCGTATTCTTGAACAAAGTTTTAGATTTCGTGCGATGGTATAACAGGCCCGTAGGAACGGGGGGGGGGGGGGGGGGCTAGGGGGACTTAGCCCCTAATCTTTTCAGCAATAATAGTGATTGAGGATCTTTATTTAATCTGTCACACTAAATTGATTGATACATGTGTGCTTTTCGGCAAAATCAACTTTGCCAACACTTTTTATGGAACAAGATGCTCAAATGCAGTGTACAATTGAACTTAAACATAAGTACTGTAACATTAGGTAACGTTTTTTTTCTTAAAATAAATCTCAACAAATTAGCTCCCCCCCCCCAATCTGAAAATGCTTCCTACGTGCCTGTATAAAAGTAGTCGGTTGATATGGTGATGCTCAATTACATTTTACCAGCCACAAGAAAATGATACAGATGCAGCAATATTCTACTAATAGAACCATCCTAATTGACTTATAAAATTGTCAAAAATTGCCTTGACTTTGTCGTAATAAAGTTGTCTTTATAGCGGAACTTTACTGTACTTTGGTAATATTTGAGGCCTTACAGTTTTTTGACATTTTAGTGATATTATAATAGGTCGACTTACCCTATATCTTTGAACATGCATTGGTATACACACACGTACAGGTATGTACTTTTCAATTAAGTCATCCTCAATGCTTTGATTTCTACTTTCAGCTGTGGTTACAATTTTACTCAAGGATCCTAAAACAGGTGCATCATTTGTTAAGACAGCTACTGTAATGAAGAAAGGAATGAGTTTCGGTGTAAGTTGGAATTCTATACATTTAGATGAGAGTATAACGAAATAGGGCTTGGTTTTAAATAAAACCTCAGTTAATTAACAATCAGATATTTGTCTGTTCTGAATTGATTGTTGCTGACTGTTGCTTAGAGTCTCATTTTTCTTTAAAAATTGTTTAGAGGGAGATTTGAAAAGAAATGAAATGTCCTTGCTTTAGATGCTACTTTATACATATAACCTCTTTTTCATAAATTTATTTGTACTAAAAATGGCTATGCGTATTGGCTATTAATGTTTTGCGCGCCGAATCTCCTTAATACCCAATGGCTAAGCAGTAAACGTAGTTTTAATATAACTAATCACACAATGTTATGATTGAGCTTTCATGACTACAGTTGAAAGTTTATTGTAAAATTCGGGAGATATTGAATTACACATAAGTGTAACATATGTTCGGTTTTGGACCACTTAGACTTCAAATAAATGTGTATATCTTGACTCGGAAACAGCCCATAGAATGACATTGTACTTTATTTATTTTGTACTTTTTCATTTGTTGGTTTCCAGGAATTGGCGTTGTTACATCATTCAAAGCGTACAGCTACTGTTACAAGTCAGGATACAGTACAACTATTGTCTATAGGTCGTGAAGATTTCTTTGATATTTTTATGTCTGGTGCTGAAGGAGACATGCCTGATCATATTAGATTTGTTAGGTATAACATTTCTTATGTTTATTTGTTTGTAAGCCCTCCAATTTGTTTCCATTATTTAAACATTTAATTGTGTCTGTAAGATATTGACGTTTTAATAATCTATCCTTTCACAATGTCGACAACTTTTCCGTAATTATGCCCTATAAATAAATGAGAGTGAATTTCTACCACAAGAAATGAAAGCTATTGTCTCTGGCATATTTTTATGTTTAATTATCTTATACTTATGTGAGCATTTGCATTTTTAACGACGACGGTAGCTTTTAAATATGCGAGTTCGCATACAAGAATCTTGAAACTTTTCAGTAAAAGTAGTTTTTCCTTGTATTCAAAATTGCAACTGGTGTCCTTTAAACGTCCTAGGTCAAAATTCTGTTTATGGAATAAACTAATTAACACTTATCCAAAAAAACCTCACAAAATCATCTAAGCAAAATAGATAGCTTAAACAAACTAATCGAGAAATTACTTAAACTATATTACATGAATAAACTTTCATTGTATAAAAATTGCTTGCAGTATACATAATCAATTTTTCTTAATATTTCATTTGTTCAGGAACTTTTCGAGGGCACTGCATACTGTATATACATGTATGTTATCTAT
Organism: Mactra quadrangularis; assembly: GCA_025267735.1. NCBI lineage: Eukaryota > Metazoa > Mollusca > Bivalvia > Venerida > Mactridae > Mactra > Mactra quadrangularis. Next base: position 33,287,590 of record CM046308.1, on the reverse strand, counting down.
TTCAGTAATTTAGATTTTATGAATACTTGGCCTATCGATGAGTTAGTTGAACACTCTGAACACTGTCTTCTACATTTCTTTAAGTAAGTACAATGTATTATAATCTCGTGGTAATATTCGAGATATTTGTTCTCGTGGTTATATTCGAGATCTTTGTTCTCGTGGCAATTTTCGAGATATTTGTTCTTGTGGTAATATTCGAGATCTTTGTTCCCGTGGCAATTTTCGAGATATTTGTTCTCGTGGTTATATTCGAGATTTTTGTTCTCGTGGTAATATTCGAGATATTTGTTCTTGTGGTAATATTCGAGATTTTTGTTCTTGTGGTAATATTCGAGATTTTTGTTCTCGTGGTAATATTCGAGATATTTGTTCTCGTGGTAATATTCGAGATATTTGTTCTCGTGGTAATATTCGAGATTTTTTGTTAAAAATCAAAAGGATCAACTACTAGTATTAAGTTTGCATCGATATTGAATGAAGATTCTGGTCTTCTGTGTTCTTAATTGATACTCATAGCGGGAGTCAAAGCTTGTTTTAAAATATTCAACATTTTAGTTTTATAGATTTAGTTAGATTTATTTCGGCATTAGGTACCACATGGTAGTACAATAAATAAAATCTGACAGAATATAAATATAAAATATAATAATAATTACTAAGACAGTGATTTTAAACAGACAATTTAAAAATGGCATTTGAATTTAGTATAATTGTCTATTTATACCTAACTGCTTACGACTTAGACGATAAACAAAATGACAACATATTTACTGAGTCTTCATAGGCGACCGCCATAGCCCAGATCCTTGAAAGACACTATACATATACAAATGTACATGATACATATATAAACGGTCTTAAGTAGAACGGGACTGTGTCGACCATCTTTAGTACAGACTTATGGTATAACTTCAGGAAATTAGACTGCATATTCATACATATCATCCTAATTTTATAAACGTTTGAACATAATATTGCTTTTGTGTTGTTGTTTTTACAGGAGAAATACAACGATTGTTGCTGACAGTAATAATTCAGAATGGGTATACATAGTCAAATCAGTAAGTACATGTAAACAGTTACATCTATATTGTATTTATGTTTGTTTTATATTCTGTAAAACCAGTCCAGGTTGGGTTTCGAACCAGCGACTCATTCATGTCTTTAGATTCGAAATTATTGCGCGTAACCTCCTGGGCCACCGGACCCAGGTCGTGTAATTTTAACTACCCCTTTGGGGACTACCTAGCCCAACAAATATGTTAACCGCAAGTGTGCAACTTCGTTTGTATCAGCCTATGGCAATTATTAATTCAGTTTTCCAGACCAAGCTCAAGGTATATCAAATGTATTAATATTGATACATTTTCTCCACTCTTTTTGTTGTTATTTCAGGGTTCTTGTGTCGTATTAAAGAAACTTAAAGGAGTCACAGCCGGTGCTTATATGAAGAAACCTAAAGTGAATGAGAGTGAATTTCTTCCACCAAAAATGAAAGCTATCGTATTTGGTAAGTAAGAAACAATTAAGATAATGCATTTAGGATCTGATATGCAAATTAATCTAAGACATATAAATATAATATACTCAATGCACCTACTACACTTTCAAATGATTTTATAAAGTGAACAATATATACGTGAGGCAATCTTTGTACTTCGAATTATGCTAGACCAACTTATCTGCTATTAAGACCATCCCGCTAATCAAGACCATCACTTTTTGAAAAACGGTTGATGGTCTAAATAATAGTGGGGTTCCAGTGTACATGTATACATGTATACTTTAGGCCACAACAAGTTGATGATAATATCATTGGATTTTTCTAGAAAAAAAATGGGACGAGCGAACGAAGAAAAAAAAATCTTAATTCAGTTGCTTTATATAGCGGTTTGACCAAATTTTTATGAGCGAGCGAGGAAATAAAAAAATATTTTTTTGTAAAAACCGCCAAAATTAAGGTGCGAGCGAATCCATAGAACATATGATCAATTTGTTGTGGCCTTAACAGCAATTTTGTTACTGAAACAGTTAATAATTGCATTTAATAGTTTAGTTTTATTTCTTTTATTTGCTAGTAATACAATACATTTGTATATAATTCGTTGGTCGGATCACTTGTAAATTTCATGTAATGAACGTCAATTTAACAATGTATACACATTTCATTTTATTCAGCACCAAAAGTTGATTCAGGGTTACGTAAAAGAAAAGTGAGTAAAGATGAAGATGAGAGTGAAAGAGTAAGTTACATACATGTACATGTTTACAAATTTATTATATGATTATAAACTCTGGTATTTTTCACCTTGTTAGTAATTGCATCATAATTGAAATATGTAAGTTTTGTAATATAAATATAATAAAAGAATAGCTACGCTATAAATAATGACATTTTGTTGCCCATTCTGCTATCTACCTCTAGGTCTGGGCAGCATATTATTAACAATCTTAGTTTTTCTTACGATATTATTTATTACTAGACAATATAGAAAGATTTACGACTAAATCAATCGTAAGACCGTAAATAATACGACCCCTAGTTGTCAATCACTGATGTAGACATGAACATAGTTCTGATTAAAATCTTTGACAATGACTGAACAAATGTCGAAAAATCGTACACTACTGTTTCCAGACATTTATTAAGTTTTGTCATATTTTAGATTAACTGAAATTAACGTCGAGTGTTTACTATAATTATGTCATAGATTACATTTCCCTTACGTCATATTTTACATTTCTTTAGATCAACATCATAGTTTATCTATTATTACGTCATAAATTACTTATCATTACGTCATATTTTACGTAACGTTACGTCACAATTCTATTTTTAGAACGAAGAGAACTCGGAAGAAGGGAAGGGAGATAAATCTAGTTTCTCTAAAGAAAATTACAGTAAACATCCTATTACAAAGAAGGCTCATTTTGTAAGTTACATCGTTTTAACTTGCCATTGGCAGGGCATTTTGGTGGACAAGTTTTTCTTCACACCACAGATTCTTAATCATGTAGGGTAGTTGCACTGGCACCGGAGTCCATATCTCATTATCATAAAATAATGCCTACGTCCCTATATAGAGTTCCCTGTGCATATAATGTATAATAAAAGTATAGTTATAACTCGTACTTGGTAATGTATACGAGACCGATTTTTAATTGTATTTAATGACAAAATATCATATGTGTGCGTATTTAACGAGTGTAAAGACTCTGGTGCCAGTCGGCAGTTGCCAGTCACTGAAAGACGTATGCGCCTATTAGCTGGTTAACACATGCATTCAGAGATTTAGCCTTTCCAGAAATGGTTAGTAAGGTGACTGACCACCGTGATGTGACCAATACAAGGTGTTGCTACAGCATTAAACCCAACCAAAAATGCCTTCATTCTATTATTGTTTACTGACTTTGAGTCCTTTTAGAACATTTTTACCGTTTTTCTAAACAATAGTTTATTTATAGTTGAATTCCATTTCAGTCGGCTAAAAGTAGTTTTGATAAAAGAAAGAAGTATACACCTCCTACAAAATGTGTTCCTAAGAAACAGGAGAAAGTGGAAGACGCAACGAATCAAAATAAACCAGGACCAGTATTTGTACAAGTTTCTATTATGAAACCAAGAGATGCCTTTGTAAGTTCATACTAAAATAGACTTTCTATAGATTAGGTCTGTGAAGTTGGCAAATAGTTAGAAGGTCGTAATTTAGAATATTAGTGAAGTAGTGGGGAAAATATTAACAACATGAGATGTACGATCTTTATTAGATATTTATACAATGGACCTACCAAAAGAAAGTGAAATTCGTTCTCTACGATTTTACCTTTCACACAGCGTACACAATTTCAGTCTACGGTCGATGCTTTTGGTGGCAGTCTCGTTCAACTTGTAGCACTTGAGCACTAGGCCTGAAATTTGACAAAGCAAGTCTTGTCAATCTGATACAAACAATATCTAAGTACATATATATTGCTATAAATGTTTTTTTTTCATTTTATGCAATAAAGTTATGTTATGTCGTGTTATGTTATGTTATGTCGTGTTATGTTATGTTATGTTATGTTATGTTGTGTTGTGTTATGTTATGTTATGTTATGTTATGTTATGTTATGTTATGTTATGTTATGTTATGTTATGTTATGTTATGTTATGTTATGTTATGTTATGTTATGTTATGTTATGTTATGTTATGTTATGTCATGTCATGTTATGTTATGTTATGTTATGTTATGTATTTCATAACAATATAATTGTTTGTAATGTTTATAATATTCAAGTTTGACATTATTGGCTGTACTAGTATTTGATTTGCAGCTAAAATATACATGTAGAATCAAATCGTATGTAAATATTAAACAAATTAATAACAAGATAATCACATAAGTCATTGAAAAGTTGCATGTGCAGATGTAGTGCCATTGAGTTGGTTGAACTACTATGCATTGCTCGACAATTAAATATTTTTGCTTTTCGAGTCTAAATTATTTATACGTATTTTTCTCATTGATATTGATCATAATTCCTTTTTGTTTCAATATTTCTGTCATATTTCAGGGTCTTGATTCAATACAATTTGAAGATGATATAAAAAGAAGCCATACATCAGTCAGTCTGGTAATTATATGCTTGTAATAGTCAACTACAAAAGTATATTTTCTATCCACTTAATAGACAGCTACGCCTTCGAAATTACTGTCTTAAATGCTTGATTGTGTTGGAATATCCAAACCAGGGGTGTAGATAAATGCGGCCCTACGCATAACGTAAAACTTAAACGGGCGAGAAATAAGCCATTTGGCGGGATCGGGCCTAGCCTTGTGGTTACGTCGTTGGACTGGCAATCAGTGGATATTCAGTCCCATGGTGATTTAGATTATTTAAATAACCTACCTCATTGTTTCCTTGTTCACTTGAGAGTGATTTATCTACCTTGCAAGAACTTGTTTCAAAATCGAACTGAAGTGTATTCAATTTTCAGTGGCGCAAACATTAACCCCGCTGATTTAAATACCCGACTAGATTATTGATAGTGAATACAGAAATACTGTAGTGAGTATTTAAATCAGCAGGATTATTGTATGCGTCACTTACTGTATATTAAAGTCATCAATAGCATACATCAACTTAAATGAGTCATTTAAACCACGTGAACTTAAGTCAGCAAGCGACAGTTAGGACCATTGTGCTTATCGGCTGCTTCAATATTTTTGTCGGCGCCGTCATAAAATTGTCGAGTGCTACTTTACCCATTCATCTGTTTGATCAGTGCGAAAAAACGTCATATTTATGAAATTAGTGTTTGAAGTATTACGTATAACCTTATCATATTATCCAATAAAAAGTTTAATCTATTCTGAATACAACGTATTTTTTATGAAAAGCAATAAATAATGATATCCATCAATTTTCAATTTTGTGGTTATGATTGCTTAGGGAGATATTTACGACTATTATGGTTTTTATTTATAAACGAGGGTCATATGGTCTTGCGATCTACCTTAATAATTCAAATATGAATTTGATTGGAGTATTCTTAGATTATGCAGTTTTCATTGCGTCCCTGTTTTATTTGGAGTATTTAAAACCTAATATTTTAAAGTTCTTCTATTAAGACCACTTTGGCTATTGCAAAATCATAGATTTTTGATGATTTTCAAAGTACTTTAATGCTTAATTTGAGAAGAAAAGGGGCCCATCAAACTGCTACGAGTATTCTATCCGACTTAGACAACGGGTATGAAATTATAAGTTCATAATGTCCATTTTCATTTATTTCGCACGTGTTTATACTACTGTCATCTTTTAGCCACATAAAACTCAGTATAATATAGTGGGCCTTAAACTTAAACAAACGATATTAAATTTTGAGTCGTGAATTTCGTGCGAAAGCTTATTAAAACTCATAAACACAATTAGTAGTGTTATTCATGAATGTAAATATTATTAATGTGCCCATGTACGAAATGTGCAGTTAAATAATTTTAAAGGATTCAAATTAACAATCATTTTTTAAATAATCACGGTAGTTATTCGTCATAGGAATAATTCTTTACCACAGAACTAAATACTGTTTTGGCTAACCAAGAGCGCTATTAGGCTGTAAGTGCATGTTATCGTTTTATATATTTTATCACTTTCTAACATTGTTATTACTAGTAAACGTGTGAACATTCAATTTAGACCATATTTCTCATAAAAAATAATGTAAGATAAAAAGTACAAAAAGAAAAATATAGAAAAAGTAAGAAAATAGAACGGTCAAGATTTAAAAAGCTTATAAGTCTTACTATTTGTTATTAAAAACTACAATAAATTGGCACAAAGGGGGGCAACAATGGCAAGTGCTTAGATCCTATTTAACCCCCTTTCCTATGTAACCGTATTAGATAATTTTAAATATACGCCCGGGGGCATGTTTATGATTTTAAACACAGGGTATAGAAATATACAAAATATAACGCGTGACTGTATAAATTTTGTTTTTTATTAATTTGATAAGTCTTCAATATATTTTTGTAATAATATTTAAATATCTAGTTAAATAATAAACAAGGAATCTACAAGCTTAAGTAAGACAGAATTAGACACCAATTGAATTTAATTGACATAATAAACTGCTTACTATGACAACCCATTCGTTAGTATTTAACTTACGATAGAAAACATCACAGTTTTAATGTGAAAGTCGTTAGTTTGACTTAAATGTCATACATATAGCCAAGTGTTTGCCTCCTTTAAGCGAAGCATTTGACTGGCTCTGGTCGTTCCTAAATACCATGCCATTCCTTTTTCATAGAGAATGGAAATAAGGCTTGGTTACCAGAGCTGTTAATGTTTTGCTAGGAGTTGGCTTTCGCTGTTGATTTTGGTGTTTGTCTCCGAATGGAGACGAACCGTTCTGCATGAGTCGTGCATGTGGTCGCACGATCATGGCGCTTTATTTCCTGTCTCATTTAATTCCCCTCAAAATATTTAAAGTAAGAAGGCATACTAAATTTATTTAACTATCAGTTAAATAAAATTAGTTTCTATTGAAATGACTTAACTAATCTGTTACACAGATAGGTTAATTTATTTAGTAGGGATTTAATTTATTTAGTTGGGATTTTCTCAAAAAAAAATTGCCCATTCTTCATTCGAGTTCCTTTCCACAAATGCCTTACTTCTAACAATTATATCACGAGGAGTTTAATAGATAGGAAACGGTGCCAATGCAGTTTCACATTTATATATATCACATAATCTGCAAAATTACGTAGTTATACGTATGCAAATTTCAAACCAGTACGGTACGTGTACAAAATAACATTACGTATAAGTGTTAACGTTAAAATAAAACAATCCAATCAACTTCATCAATTTTCAAAACATGGCACATGAGTCCATACTATTGTGGTACAGTGACAAAGTATTAATTCTTGTGAGGACTTAAATTAAAATAAATTAACACTTAATTTCTCAAAACTTTGGTTTGCTTTCAAATTAATACAGATAAGCTTATTGACACATGTATATACTCAGCAGTTGATTGTATTAAACTGATAATGGGTCGGATCTAGACTTTTTACAATCGATTGTACTATTTCATGACTTATGCTAGTCGACAAATGAGACCATGAATAAAATCTTTCCAATTTTCATTGTCGCTTTAATACAAACTATAGTATTGCGTTTTGTTCTTAGTGTGCACCTAACTTGAAAAGTCTGAATCCACCCCATACTTTCACGCTCTGTTTTCTCGAGTTTTAAGCACGGAAAAAAACGGTCTGATAATATCAAACACTTAACCGTGTGGTATGAGATTTATCAAACACTTTTAAGCAATTTGGTTGGCTGATATGAGAGGGGGCACCGTTGTCTAAGTGCAAATTCATTTCCTGATTATCAATTGTTCCGTTTAATAGAAAATGCACTCTATGAACACAATTTAATATGGTTTGCAAACACTTGCCATTAATCACACTAATACGTAAAACAAATCCAGAAATCCAGTCTGAATTAGTTATTTAAAATCTGACAAGATATATAATACAGCCAAGTTCCACCATTCGGACCATCAAAATTTATGGTCTTTATAGGAGAATGGTCTTCATCTGAGCCCTTTTACTTCTCAAATTAAGCATTTGAGACTTAAAATCGTCAAAATCGCATGATTTTGCTTTTAGCAGAGTGGTTTTATTTATCGTATAAATTTACTGTATACGCATTAAACCTTATCTTTATAGACATATCTATTTACACGTTCTATTATACAATCATCATGCATTTTACAATGTAATGTTACCTTGAGAGCAAATAATTTACATGAAGAAAGTTTGGAGTATCATTCTGTAATAGTTTAATCTGGTAAACGCACGAGTATTGCATATAGAATAAAGTATACAAAGTTTCTTTTTACGATTTGATGCGAACAAATGATAAAATGTTGTCACTGCGGCTTCAGGTTGACAACATCGTCCTCAGATAAGCTTCCCTATCCCACAATGCATGAGTGGATACATAAAAACCTAATTGTTTTCTTCATATTATTTTAGGTAAGTCGTGGAGCCGAATGTATTATGTTATCTAAAGCCTTCTTTGCTAAACATGCCAATGAAGTAGTAAAGAAACATATACGAGAATCAGTGAGAGCTTATCCTGCTGAGGAGATATTTCAAGATAATTTACAGGTACATAAAATATAGTGTAATGTAAATCATTGTTCAATATTACCGAACTGTCAGTGCTGCATACATAAACCAAATTGAATTAAATATTCAATCGAGCACTTCTGTTCTCACTTTCTGTAAAAGACAGTGGCGTAGCTTGCCCAAAATAAGTGTGTAGGCACAGATAAGGTGGGGGTCCGGGGGCATGCTCCCCCGGATTGTTTTTAATTCTACATCTCAGTAGCTGCATTCTAGAGTATTTCATGTCATTTGTTAGCATTTTTACCTGTTACGTGCCTTGTGTGCCTATAGGAAGCTACGCCAATAAAAGATTGTTATTCGTAGATCTGCTCATGTACGGTTATTATCGAACAGAATATCGAGTAAACCAGTTGGGTTTATGTAGATATATATGCCACTGAGAGTTAAATGTAATTTGACAAAAGTGTTGTGTTATTTATGATAGTCTCATTGCTTAACAACACATTTCAATGATAATTCATGTATGTCGCGGCGGACTGCAGTCGCTTCAATCACTGTTTTTGGACAAGCCTAGATCTATGGAACCAGCGTTTATCAAAGTTGCAAGCAAATACCCTAAAAGTGGTTGACAATTTTCCTTCTTCATTCAGTGGTCGACTTGAGAAAGAATTCGTGGTGTAGAAAAACAATTATTGTGTCAAATGTCTTTGTCTCTACTAGGTGCCAGAGCTGCGTATTGAAGTCGCGAACATGTAAAAACGGCAAGTAAAGGGATACAACTCATATAAATTAATGATCAATATGTTCAAGCTTTATTTCCCTTATTAAATTTATTTTTTTATCTAATTTCAGATTAAAGAAGATTGGATGATGTATAAAAAGATATTATTAAATGACGTCACAAGCCAGATACGTGAACATTCTAATAGATTAGATATTTGATACACATATAGTACAGTTAAAGTTTGTAGAATCATACTATGACGTAACATTTATGACGTAACGTTTACGTCATGTTGTAGATCTACGTAATATTTTAATTTTTAGTGCCTTTAATATAGATCATTATATATTTTTACATTATTCTCATCTGATTTGACTGTATCAGTATTATAACTCATATTTTATGTACAATGTAATAGATTAATGCAATTTTCTTGTTTTTATATTACATTTGATAATCAGACAGGTCTATACTTTGTTGTTTCTGGTTCTTTTATTCAGACTAACAGATTCATTGCAGTTTTTCCTGACACAATATTCCAGAAACTCTCTTTTTCGATTGAGGTTTTCAAACATTTTCAGAGAAGGGCCCCATATCGCCCTCTCTTATATAGTAGTAATAACCTAGCTTTGTTACAGCCAGGTTTTGTAATAAAGGCGACAATAGTTATTTGTAATTACAATTCTCCTTAAAAAGTTCATTGCCATTTGAAAAAAAAAATTACGGCTTGAATTTTAAATGCACAAAAAACAACACTTATTGAAAGTAATACCACCAGCATGATTTGAAAAGACAAAAAAAAACAATCAGAAATACCACCATCATCATTATCAACAACAACAACAACAACACAAATCAGAACCACAATCCTGATCATCAGTACTAATAAAAACAATGTTCAACACTCTTCAAACCCACTATCATTATCATCAGTATTAACCACAGCAAGACAAATCAAACTTATTGTTGTTATTGTCCGTACTGATGATGATGATTGTTGTGACAACTGTCATCATCATCTACGGACAACAACAACAACAACAACACAAATAAAAAACTACCATCATCATCATTAAAAACAACAATAACAAGACAAATCCAAACCATAATCATTATAAACAATGTCAACAATTACAAACTATTTCAAAACCTTTTCACAGTTAGGGGCAACAAACAATGGGGACAAATAGTTGCCATTCATTGGCAAGTTGTCATTTAAATAAAGAACAATAAAATAATTTAATTAATGGGCAACAAACATGTCATGAACAAGAAGTCCCAGACGATTTGTTAAAACGTAAGCAGACCAAATTATAACACAAATTATAAACAATGAAATTGGTAATGCTGTTCAGAGGTTGTTGCTCTGCAGAGGATAAATTCAACGGAAAATATGCCTTAAAAGCTGTTGTTAATGAAGATGATTTGTTCTGTAGAAAGCCGTTTTGCAGAGGTTACACTGTAATGATGAAAATAACTGTTAGAGTTGGTGCTGGCAGATGATAAATAAGACATTGATAATTATGATAACTGATGGATATAGGGTAGAACAGAAGTCGTACCAAATTATCAATTAAAATAACATGGAATCAACTTACCTGTAGGTGCCAGTTTATCATCATGATAGCCGCCAGGTTTGTTCAGTTGTTGTTGTCCGTACTGATGATAGTGGTAGCACGCAAGTCTACTGATAGAGGGGTCGTGAGTTCGATTCAGAATTTGTTCAGAATCCAGAGATTTAGCCTTTCCGGGAGGAGTGAGTAGGTTGACTGACCGCCGTTATATGACAGGTCTATACAATGTGTTCTCACGGCGTTAAAGCCAACAAAAACAACCAAACAAACAATCATCATGATATTTCATGTACTACTATCGTTGGCAACCACAGCCCTTTCTTCCGTTACACTTTATACGTACCGTGGGCGATAACGCAGCATAGTGGAGTAATGCATCGTGGGGATAACCGACGATGTTGTACAGCCGTTCTCCAGAAATCGTTACCATTTTGAAAAGTGAAATGTCGAAAAATGAACTTACTGTAAACGTTTATTTTTTAACATAATTGCAAAATTCAAACCTTCGTGGTCTCGAAACAAAAATATAACGCACACCATTCTAAGACTGAGAAAGATATACGAGTTCAAAAAGTATACGTCAACTCCTACGTTACGGAGCATAGAATCACGAGCTCAAGTAATAGATACCTAGTTTTAAAATGCAAGTCTGTATTTCTGTCCATGTAAGTATGGAATATCATTCAATGGTGAGTAGTGAAACAAATTTAAGCAAACTACTTCGCAATATATACATGATTGTCAGAATAGCGCATGTAGAAGTCATCATCATTTTTTGTTGTTAAGGTGGTATGGTACATCTGACTTTTTTTAGATTTCCATATAAGTTTTGGTACCGTTGTAAAATTGAAGATATTTCTGATTCGGATCTACACTTTATTTGACGTCATTATTGCTAATAACGTTACCATGACGTCGTAAACATGACGACCGCGTGCACTTTTTACGTCAGTCGACAACGGAAAAAAACTTCTATAATGTGTTGCTAAATCTTTATTTTCCGCGCCACAACAAGAAATTATACATCATTTTAAAGCTTACATCATTATCTACCACTTGAACAGTGTAAATATACATTTTCTCTTAAAACTTTTGAAGGAGACAAAAAATTCCGAATTGGCAACATCAGAAAAAATCCAGAAAAAATGCCTTAAAACCGGTTTTATGAAAAATCTGCCCGATAAATTTTTGCTAAGTTTTGATATGATGTAAAGCATTGTATATACTTTTATACAGCACTGATAGTTCGAGGATGACCTGAATAGAGGGGAAATATGTCTCGCATGAAAAAATCACACAAACCAAAATCAATCTAAATGTCATCATTCCAGACAATAATCTAAATTCAATCTTATTTCAAATTAAGTTTGTATTGTGATACATATGCATGGTTGGTTTAAATCATCTTCAAAATTCAGACATACCTGATTGAAGTATTGTTATGCAGACTATGTAGTTATAAACAAATCACAAATATTGAATGCATTCAACATCTTGTGCATTTATTAGAGATACAAATATTCACTAGAAAGTCGATTCGATGCGATCGGATTTTTTTCGTCTGGACCAAATTTTTACCTTTATTTTTAACTTGTACAGTTTGTTCTACCATTCCTGTTTGTCCAATGAAATTCTCTTCCGAAATTATTTAAGAGAATTACAGAGGCATTGCACGTACGATATATTACGACTTAGGTTACACTTACGCTATACTTACGATACACTTAAGCTATACTTACGTTATATTACGATACACTTTTGCAGTAAACAAATCCACGATAGTTTAGGCGATGAGAGATGTTTCGTTTTAGTCCGTAAATTTGAAATAATACAGTTCAATGATATTGCTGAACAACACTGAGAAAAATGTATAACATAGAAATATGTTTTGACAAAGATCGCATTGAATACTACAAGAACTATTTTGCATAACCGTTACGTACTTCGCCTGTGCTTTGCCTCGCGTACGTAGTAAAAACCAAAGCCGCCAGGGTAGACCCCCCCAAGAACCCTTCCGAGATTATTCATTCATAAAAGGTCAAGGTGTTACGAATGATCTTGCACTTTAGAAAGAGAACTGAGGCGAATGTTATACCAATAAGTGTCAATTGCGATGTTAAGAGACGCTACAGTGTATATTTATGTAAATACTATTTCTGTTAGCATTAGATAAATGTCAGTTTTATTTGATCAACAATTGACTTAATGGCGTTAATATTTAGCTCAGCTGGTCAGGATGTCGACAATCTTTCTAGTTTCGATAATTAACTACAGCCCTACTACAGCATTATTTATACTAGTTCGTTCTATAATAGCATTTCCTGTCCGGCTTTGTCACGTATTAACCTCTAAATATTTCGTTTTAACTTGATTACATAAATACACCTTACAATTTATCTGGAAACCACCACAGTCAACGGTTTTTGTTTCTACTCTGTCCTCCAATAGTTCCTTTGCAGTACAATTAATGTAATTGCTACAATTTCTATGGTCAAGTTTGGGGAACTATAAGTTTATTATGCATTTTAAAAGCCGGATTTTTCATCGAAAAAATCGGCTTATAGTTTGGCATTTAAGATTTTTAACCATATATTTCTGCCATTTGTCGTCCGATCTTTATGAAACTTCATACAATGATAACATACCATGTGATGAACAGAATTATCTAGAAAGAAATTGCAACTCTACTTGCTCAAAGAAACACCGAGGTATGTTCTTTTTATAGTTCAAACTTCAAAAGGAGCTAAAATATGTTGTTGAAATTTTGATGCATTCATGAAACTTGTTTAGATTTTATCACCAACCGTGCTAAATATATTAAAAAAATATGGAGCTATAAAAATAATCTTTGAAAGTTTTAGATGATGGTAAATTTCCATTTTACCACTATATATTATTTGATATAAGGTAATAATGAAACAATATTGTGTGAGAAGTGTTTTACAAAATATTTGATTAATATAATTTTAGGCACGACCTATTGATAGACAATTTATGCAAGATAGTGATATAGTTAGTTGGTAGTAGAGACATTTTATGTAACTTATAAATCACCATTTCGCCAATGTCTGCTTCATTTTGCCTAAAACTTTCCTTTGTGTGTTTTAGTCAAACCGTACCACAATGTAACGAGTGGCAAGTACTGGAACCAGAAGTGTTCCGAATGTGAATTCAAAAGTTTAGGAAAAAATTGAGGTATGTTATCTCCCTTTGATTTGATTTATAGAATGACCAAAAGGGAGGTAACTAAAAACTAAAACATCGACACTCGATTCAGTTTAGACAGTACACAGAAAATAATTCTTCAAAACTCACACGATACTATAAAATACATTTATCTTTCCATATTAATTTCCTTTATTTAATCTGTTGAAACAAGCAGGACACAGTTTTTTGTTAATTTTGTCCCATCATTAATTCTTCTCAATATGTTTGTGATGATGTTTTCTGTGATAACATAATATTGGCTAACTTGGAAAAAAGGAAATACTGTTATTAGATATTTTACTTTACTTGTTGTGGAATCTATTTGATTTCTCTATGCTCAATAGAAAAGGCTTGTGATTCTGGAAAATTGTGAACTGTGTTGAGATTTGCTTTATTTTGCTTCTAAGACGGATATTTATCACGAAGTGATTATCAAATTATAAAATGTACGATACTAAGGATATTATTACAAAGGGGTTAGGAAATTATAAATATTAATAATAACATAGTGTTATATGTATGCAAGTCTAGTAAAGCGACGTATTATAGAATATAACGTTTGAAAATGTATTTTATCATATAATTTGTTCAAATTTGTGTTGACATTTAACATACATTTTATTTAAATATTAGTGTACTTGTTAAAAGGATTTACGAATTTTTGTTTCGTAAGAATTTTTATATTACGAAAAAATGTTTTTTTTTATTTTGTGAAAAAATGAAAACATTTATTTCCTGAATTTGGAATCGATTTATTGAAATCTGTATGCTAGGATTCGTACAATTTACGTTGAATAAGTTGTGATTTTAATTTGATTATGGCTATTTTATTCACTAATATACGAATACATGTGATACAATTATTGAATTAAATTTTCTTGGGAGAAATCTTACAAGCTTTATATAGAAATACGTTTAAATGAAATTTGTGAACAGTTTTTTTAATGATTTGTTAAAAGTATAAATTTTTACTGGATTTTACTTCGTGTGCTAGAAGTGATTATCAAATAAAAATGGAAAATTTTACTGATCAAGAAACTGACTATGCGGATTATTATGGAAGTGAAGTATCGCCTGAACTTTTCTATTTTGCAAAATATGCAACAATATACCTGCAACCAGTCATTTTTTCTGCTGGACTTTTAGGGAATTTTATGTCGTTTTGTGTATTCTTGTCCAAATCTATGAGGAAAATATCTTCTAATATGTATTTAGCTGGTGAGTCACATGATATATAATATATAATATAATATACATATTATGTAACCCCCGTAACATCCATGGTTCGAAGCTAGATTCTAACCCACGAAAACTTGAGTTGTAAACGTACCCTCTACCACGTCGCTAGATTGCTAGCTTGAAGGCAAGGGAGTAAATGTGCTGTTAATAACTCAGAGGCGCTTTAAAAAATTCATGATAAAAATAATCGTAAGTCAAAAGCAAAACATAAATAATACCATCATTTGTTGGCCAATCAATTCCAAATATTATTGAATTATTTAAAATAGTGTGCCCGTTTTGGTTACCGTATCATGGTTTTGTTTATTATCCTTCTAACTTTGAACTGCAAAGTATGAATTTGACTTACGATTACTTTTTTTCCTAAGAATGTTTGTGAAAAGGAGCACTGATACATACATTTGTAATATGATTGCCAAGCGATTATTGAAGCTTGTTAGAATTAAATGTTAAGTCCGTCAACATTTGTTGATTATTTTGTGGTCACTTTCAAAATACAACAATAAAAATCTAAAACATTTCAACGAAACCCCTATAGTGACATTTTGAAATACTCGTTTTATTTTCACATTTTTCGTATTTCGTTTAAACGTAATATAACTTCACTTTTTTAAAATAATGATTACGTTTTTTCCCGAAATAATTGAGAAAATAAAATGAGTATTTTAAAATGTCATTTATGGGGCTCCGTAAATATTCAATCTTGTTGTTTAGTTGTGTGGTAGGTATGTATATTTTTACTGTTGTATTTCCTGATATACTTACATGTTCCCCCTTTTTTATTAATTAAGTTTATGAACTGTATGCATACGTACGTTCATTGTTTATACAATACAAAACCAAATGCAGAAAACAACTTTGCAAGCTATGCCTCTTTTATCTCCTGTGCTTATTTGCTAAGATTAGAATTGCTAGACGTGAGTTAAAATCGCAGACATTTAATCACATGTTATCTTATGTCATTTAGAACCGATTTAAGAGTGTTAATTGCACTTTGCCATTAGCGACATTGTAAAGTGATATATTTGTTTATATTTTACGTCCTTAACTTTCAGACACTGGAAATCTTCTGTTCTATAACTAATTATCACTTGTGTAGCTTACACATTTGATATTAAAACTTTCAAAATGTCATAACGCATGCATCAAGTTATCTGATTTTTATATTTAAAATTATTCGTGCTCAAAATGGACTTATTATTGTTGTTGCTAAGTCTGGATTGACTGAAATTTCATTTTTCAAAAAATAAGCACAGATATGACTGACTTACTCCAAACTACTCCATCCAATTATTGAACCCCAAACCATGGCGATTACACTATAAAATGATTACTGTATTGCGGTGTCAATATTTAGTTGTATTTTTAATTTACTACATTCAGAATCGATTTTTGATCTTGAATTCGAAATTGCAACATTTAAGTTAAGTTTTGAATTTGTGTACTCGGTCTTCTAACGACTCTCTCCCTCCTACCTCTGATTCTTAATCATATAGGGCAGTTGTCAGTCATTAGCGGAAGTATGTGCCTTGAAATTGGTTAACAGCTTAATCAAGAGATTTAGCCTTTCTAGGAACGGTGAGTATGTTGACTGAACGCCGTTATATGACATACAATGTGTTGCTACAGCGTTAAACCAAGAAAAAGATTTTTGATCAAGCATTCTGTTCTTAATGAATTCCATTAACATATTTGTAGAAAAATAAATATGTGATTTTATGTGGAAAATAAATACGGCTTGCTCTTAATTGGCGGATTGTGGTTTCTCTTAACACAAAAAACATGGCGGATTGTGGTTTCTCTTATCACAAAAGACATGGCGGATTGTGGTTTCTCTTACCACAGAAAACATGGCGGATTGTGGTTTCTCTTACCACAAAAAACATGGCGGATTGTGGTTTCTCTTAACACAAAAAACATGGCGGATTGTGGTTTCTCTTACCACAAAAAACATGGCGGATTGTGGTTTCTCTTAACACAAAAAACATGGCGGATTGTGGTTTCTCTTATCACAAAAGACATGGCGGATTGTGATTTCTCTTACCACAAAAAACATGGCGGATTGTGGTTTCTCTTAACACAAAAAACATGGCGGATTGTAGTTTCTCTTACCACAAAAAACATGGCGGATTGTGGTTTCTCTTAACACAAAAAACAGGGCGGATTGTGGTTTCTCTTAACACAAAAAACATGGCGGATTGTGGTTTCTCGCACAACAAAAAACATGGCGGATTGTGGTTTCTCTTAACACAAAAAACATGGCGGAGCGTGGTTTCTCTTAATACAAATAACGTGGCGGATTGTGGTTTCTCTTAACACAAAAACATGGCGGATTGTGGTTTCTCTTAACACAAAAAACATGGCGGATTGTGGTTTCTCTTACCACAAAAAACATGGCGGATTGTGGTTTCTCTTAACACAAAAAACATGGCGGATTGTGGTTTCTCAGAAAATTTACAATGAAAATCATCGTAAATCAAAAACAAGAAACATTTATTGTACAGTCATTTATTTGAACTTTCAATTCAAAATGTATTATTGCATTAAGTGGAATATAGTATACCCTTGAATAACATATGACAGTTGTTTATTACCCTTCTGACTTCGAACTGCAAAATTTATGAAATATGCATAATATGACTTTTCGTAAGAATTTCTGTGAGAAAGGTGCAAAGATCTTTTCAATAAGAAACTTGCTGAAAAAAATGTTTTGGATCACCCGAACATTTTCTTTCTGTAAAATTTTGTTTTGTTTATATAACTTTGTTTAATGTGACAGAATAATAGCGTTTCAATTATCGTTCCAAATAATGTTGGTTTCTTAATTAGCACTTTTAGCCTTTTATTTTGACAATGCTTTTAGCCTTTTGTGTTTGTGAATTTTTGCACGCAACATTTCTAAGTGATGGGGTGTTTTAAAGTTGTTAAACCATGACAATTTGTTATTGTTTATTCTTCAACCTTCCGGGACAAGTGAGAGGGATACAACCTAGGCCCTGTTTCAACACCCCTCTCCCTGTAACATTTATTTTGTCATGGTTCATTCCGAGTCGAAAACCGGAAACCGGACATCTCGTTAGGTCCTATGTTTTGTCCTCCCTTTTATAACAAAAGATACACATTCTAAAATACCTTCCTCTTACCTTTAGCTATGTGGTAGATCTGTTTTTACTGTTGATGTTTCTGATAAATTAGCTAGAAGATAAATTATTGAAGCTTAGTTGTACTCCAGGACAAAACCGTTAACTACAAGGTATTGCCAGACAAACATTTCTTATAATATTCAGTTTAAAATGATGGAGAGCTAACCAGTTAGGTTGTTACAATTTGTAAAGGATATCGGATTATTCGGACATTATTATATTGTAATCACAGTCCGAGATAGTTACAAAAGAGAACGCTACGTTTCGGTTTACTCAGACATTATAATAGACTTCTGAATAGATTTCTAAATATTCTGTTTTAAATGATATACAGCTGACAGGTTGTGTTGTTACATTTTGTCAAAATGTATACTTTACTTAGATGACACTATAGCATTAATCTTAAACATGGTATGAATGCAGTCCAGAAAACGTTTGCGAATGAAATAGCCGTTTACAAAAAAGAGCGAATTTTTTAAAAATATGCTAATAAGTATCATCAATTGGAAATAAAAAATAATGCATTTTGATATTATTATAGTGACAATGATTCTGTATAGTGGATTTTGAACGAATACGGAGTTAACTATTAAATGAAAGCGTCGTAACCACTTAATTATCTTGTTTTTAGGTTTTCACACTGAGACTCACAGTTAGACTAAAAGAAATAACTCTCTGTCAATATGGTAGAATTGATAATACAGTTAAGTAAGATTTTGGGCATTTTTGTGACTTTTATTGTATACTTTTTGCAACATATATATCAGTTTGTCTTAAAGCAATAAGAAATGTTTGTTGACACAATTGCAGACACTGAATGGTATTTTGTATTACATAAAACATAAACCAAATCTGTGAACTAGTACCTTTAAGAGTTCCTGTAACTCTTGTACAGAATATCATTTATCGTACAGATTTAAGGGTGTAACTCTTGTACAGAATATGATTTATCCTACAGATTTAAGGGTATAATTCTATAACTTATCATTTAACATGCAAATCATTATACTTACTTGAAATAGTTTTTATTCTACATGTTAGTAAATCGGCAGTTCATTCGAATGTGAGGTCTTAGATTTAAACATTTTGTTCATTCGAGGCATGGAAAGTCACATTCATAGTTCATTATAACAGTTTATATAGCAGGGGTTTGCAACGAAACGCTATTTTGAACATTCACGTTCGCCATTGTCTATAACTGACTAAAGCAGGTTGTACAAACTATTCCAGAGTTTAAAAACTTGATTTATGTTTTCGAACATGTCTTCAATGAAACTCGTGAATGTTTCTGAAGTTTTAGTCAAAGATGTTGCAATTATGACCGAAAATATCAACATAGGTGAAGTAAATTAAGGCTGAAAATGGCGGATCAGCGGAAATTGCATGATTTTGTGAAACAGTCGGTGAGCGTAATTTACCTCAAAATATTCTAGAAACACATTTTTCTTTATGTTAATTTGAAAGGTCTGATACAAAATTTCATGTGAATATCTTTATTTTAACTTGTAATACTTCTTATCCGATTGAGACGAAATAATAGCCATGACTGAATTTTGATGTAAATCAATGTTGTTGAAAATCCCTGTTATATAAAATATATAAAATCTCAATGGGGCCACAGTATGTTTTTGTTCATACGCCGTATGAGCTTAGTTTATGACCGAATTTCATAGTTTGGAGACATGGGCATTTTAAAGGCGATTATTAGAATAATTGTGTTACTTTACCAACACGCGTGTAAATATGAAACCATCTTCAAGTGATAGATTCTCTTAATATCAGAAATTATTAATTGACAAAACTGTTCAGACACTGAATGCGTCAGATAATAATTTATGTGAGTGTGTTTTACTTCTAAGATTCAACACAATTTGTTTGATTTATTTGTCAGTTTAAATCTTAAAGGTACTAGTTCACAAATTTGGTTAAGATTTTTCTATATTTTAAAAATACAATTCAGTGTGAGTAATTGTGTCAAAAAGATACTTCCTAATATTTTAAGACAAACTGGCCTAAAGATTGCAATAAATAAACAATTGAAGTCACAAAAATGCACAACATTTGTCTATACCGTGACATACGGGGTAAATGTTTACTACTTGAAACACTATTATTTGTATGTCCATTTGGACTAAAAATGTCATTATAAAAAAAACTACGTTCCTGCTTCCAAAAATGTTTCCTAACAATTTAGACAGTTGCAGAAAAAGTTGAAATCTGTGAATGAGTACCTTTAATTATACAACGAGAGTTTTTGACCGTACACTTTTTATACTGGATTTGACGCTGTGTCAACACAATTTTGGTTGTATTACGACGTCCAGCGCACCTAACCTAGTTTTCCCGGACCTATGTCTATAACCAGTACTCACCTACCTTTCCACAAGATCTGAAAATTATCCATTAAAAGGGTAAAATTGACATACAAAACCTGTTTTTAACAAATATTACGATATTTAGATAATGTATCTCAAAATTTGCAAAGTGATTAATTTTAAACTGTCGGCAATTAATATCTGTATGTATGGTATATTATAATTTATTTTGCCTCCATTGAATCGTCACGCTATTCATTGTAATACATAGTAGGGCTGCAACGATTCGATTCCTCGAAACTCGATTACGAGGGCGCCGATTCTATTTCGATTCGGAACCCACGAATTTCGATTCGATACTGACCTTTAAACGTATCTACGTAAGTTATAAGCATAAAAGCAAAGGCGCACCTAAAAGACACTAACTCCCCGCAGCGATTACTTCCCTTTATTAAATCAAGTAGCAAGGCGTTATCTGCAGAATATTAAGAGCTGCATATTGTGATACCATTTATGTTTCATGTTGTATAATATAAGTTAATATTACATTAATGATACATTTTCGCGACCTTTAAGTTCGTACCCAGTCGTGGTTAGAAAGGTTGGAACCCCCGAAGAAAACAATCGGGTCCCCTGTTTAAAAAAATCCTGGATCCCATCTGAATGAAAAGTTCACCGCAAAGCTGTGGTATAATGCAAATATTTATGATAATGATTGAGATGACGTTATTCGTTTTCTGATATAAGTGTCAATTCTTGATTTTTCTTTTTTATATCAATCAATTTCAGAGAAAGCTACATTTGGATTACTTGGACTTTTTCTTTGTAATGACAGTCCGAGATAGTGATATAAGAGAATTCATTAAACGATTTACTCGGACATTATCATTGAATCCAAAGTCCGAGATAATAATTGTATCATGATTGCCATTTTCTTTTTTTCTTTAATTTTTTATTTGAATATTATCATACAAGTTGCTTAAAAACATGATTTTTTCCATTATATGTTTTTCAGCATTATCTGGCAGTAATTTTGGATTCAATCTTGTATTATTGTTCCAATGGTTAGAAATGGTAAAAGTAAATATGATACACATGCAAGGAATCTGTCAAATCATAGTATATCTAAGCTATGTATTTAGGTAAGATGGTTTATTTTACGGTATCAATTAGTGCTCTTTTTTTCACAAAAAATGTTTACGAAAAAGGTTATCGTAAGTCAATTTTATAAATGCCTTAGTTCAAAGTCAGGAGGATAATTAACATAACTATGCTATGATATTCAAAAAGAAAGCAATATTCTACATAATTTCAGTATCTTTGAATTTGAATTGCCAAAGAAATGACGACATTATTAATGTTCTTGGTTTTGACTTACGATGATTTCCATCGTAATTTTTCTGTGAATAGCACCACAGCATTATTATGTCCACGTATCGTTTTTTTTCTCACCTGTCATAACATGAATAACTTCATGGTAACTACGTGTGTGAGATATTCGTTGTCAAGTAATCGTCACATAAGTTTTCTAAGCACATCGATAGCTAGTGTTTGCTTTCTGGTACCCTTAATTTGATATCACGTACGTCATCTTTTTGTGTAAGAAGGGTACCATAGCACAAAGCACTAGCTAGCTAGCGATATGTTTAAGAAACTCGCCCATTGCGACATTGTGTAGTCAGGCACCGTGAAATTATTCAAACTCTGACAATTGAGAAAAAAGACGGACTATAACCACATGAAACTTGGCTTAATGTTACATGTATCTGTTGTGTTCTCTCCCGCCTTACAAATTCTAAAGCAACGTGACAACACATTGTATATGTCATTTCAATGATATCTGTCAATCTACTTGCCAGGTTAAATCTTTAGATCTAACTGTTAACCAGTTACTAGGCACAAATACTTCCGTCAATGAATGATAAATGCCCTGCTTAATTTAGAACCAGTGGTAGAAGGGAGAACGGTTGTAGACATTATTTCAGGACCAAGCTTTACGACTTATATTGATTGTACAAATATGCAGAAAAAGGAATCTATTGAATGTTTGATAAAGTGTATACATTATTCATGCATATACATGTAAATACGGAATCCATAAAGTGACATTTTTAAGCAAATTCTAATTGCGGTTTTTTTTTCAAAATATTTACATCGCTTCTTTTATTAATTGATATTTTTTACGTTTTGGAATTAATTCAAAAATACAAAATCAATCGACAATGATTAATAATTATTTAAAAAACTATTTAAATTATTTAAGGTTTATTTCAACAATACAAAATACATATTTTGAGAAAATGAAATATTATGACGTAATGCTAAAACTTAGTCTTCACACAACAAACCTTCAACATTTCATTGAAATCGTCTAACTTTCACTTTTTGGGAGGAAAGTGTTCAGGTACCTTAAATTGAATAATATGTTGCAAAAAAAACCGAAATAGTATTACTTTGATACGACGTAATGAAGAACATAAAACGATTAGTTTAAAATGTCCCTTTAGGGGCTCCATATATGTGCTATATGTCTAGTACCGTGATATACGCATACATATATAACTTATTTAGTATAACATGATACATTGTTTTTTAAAGGGTCTAAAATGGCGGTTACGATTTTATCAACAGTCCGATTTTTGTATTTTTTTACACAATCATTGGACATCTACTAGGCAATGGACAAAAGACTAAAATTTATTTTCTTACTTACTAGCAGGGAGTTATGTAACATTTTGTCAAATGGACCTTCGTATTGAGAATAACCGTTTAAGGTGGTATGGTACATCTGACTTTTTTTAGATTTCCATATAAGTTTTGGTACCGTTGTAAAATTGAAGATATTTCTGATTCGGATCTACACTTTATTTGACGTCATTATTGCTAATAACGTTACCATGACGTCGTAAACATGACGACCGCGTGCACTTTTTACGTCAGTCGACAACGGAAAAAAACTTCTATAATGTGTTGCTAAATATTTTCTGCGCCACAACAAGAAATTATACATCATTTTAAAGCTTACATCATTATCTACCACTTGAACAGTGTAAATATACATTTTCTCTTAAAACTTTTGAAGGAGACAAAAAATTCCGAATTGGCAACATCAGAAAAAATCCAGAAAAATTGCCTTCAAACTGGTTTTATGAAAAATCTGCCCGATAAATTTTTGCTTAGTTTTGATATGACGTAAAGCATTGTATATACTTTTATACAGCAGAATTTGAAAAAAGTTGTCTGCACGGTTTTTCCGCTATATGCATTCAAGTACCGTCGGTATGACGTCAAATACGTCATTCTGACGTCAAGGTAAAGGATTGTTCTGTTTGCCCAAGCCACAGATACTTGGTCATATTTTTTTATAGTTTTAGGCAAAATGTCCAGGAACATCAAAATATATATAAACTGTATAGTATATGGCTAGAAAATTATTAAAATGTATTAAATCAGCATTTATAAACTTTAAACACATTGATGTATACATACATTTTGTACTCTTTTTCAAAAGTATGAAAATCACATGGAAATAATGCAAGGTTTATCCATTATCAGCGTAACATAAAAATCTTTTTTCGAACAGTTATATGAAAGAAAATAATGAAGTAAATATAATGTTGATGATTAATTGTTTTCATTATGGGTTGTTTTATTTGGCTGAAAACAGTCATTTTAGCCTGAAATAATTAGTGCAATAGATAAAAGATATTACGTAAGGGTTAAAAATCAAAAACACAAATATTTTACCAAAATTCTAAACGGCATTTTATATGTAAAACAACATAGCCTTTATGAGAAAACTCGGCAATTATGAGATTCAGAACCAATCAAATAATTATAATAACCGAGGTATTTTATTAAGTCCGTGTTTTTTTATAGTGGCCGAGTATTTCATCATGATGCCGTAGTGAACATCATATCAGCCCTGAATTTGAAGTTACATATCGTATATAATGACTAATGAATAAGAATTAACAAATACTCTCTCTAGTTGAAACATTTTCGCCTTAGAATTCCCGATTTTTTACAAAAACCGAGGTGTCTTTATGGTCCTAGTGATTCGCGTCACATATAGCTATTTCTCCTTGAAGATTCAATGATTTTGAAGTTTCAAAATCGTCGGGAGTGATTTTAACTGCGAGTTAAAATGAACCCGGCGCCCGGCCGACGTCTAAAAAAGTCAAAATTTTCTCCGGAGTCCGGCAGATGTCCGGCCGGTGCCCAGCCGATATTGTCTTCATACACGTCGGAAACTAATCGGAAACACATCGGGGCTTAATTGTGACTGGGGTATTACTAGAGGTTCTATGTTTTGATTTTTGTATGCCCCTTTGAAAAACAGGTTGTATTAAGTTATAATGTTGTCCATTTGTTCACCTGTTTATTTGGTGTAAGGATGTGCCCTTTTGATTCTGAAGCCCTGGTGCCAAAGGTCAAGGTCACTAGGAATTTATATGCAATGTATATGGATAAACTCGACAAGAGCTGTACCTATGTTCACCAAATTGTGTGTATAGCCCTTGAGTCTAAGCAACTATTGGTGGAATAAATTTCAACTTTACAAGAAGTTCAAACATTGTTCAAGTAATTTTCTATTGGCTTAATTTCTTTCCTTGGAAATGATATATTATATTAGAACTTTAGTAAATCAATAATTGTGATATTTAGTTGTACATTATCGCAGGACATCCCTAAAATACTGACATCCATAGTTGGCATATTCCCATAGAAAAAAACCCTATTATAATCATTTTTCCCATTAAAGTTATTTTCTTTTTATCCAGTGTAAAGAAAATATCAAAAATAGAAATATTTTGATTATTTATATTTGTGATAATTAGAAATAAATGGTTTACTACATTTTCCCCAATAAGGTATATTTCGCGTGTTATTTTCCCCTTTTGACCAGGGTTTCCCCTCTCCCTAAAAAAATCCTGTTTTGAAAAGTCTTAAGGCCCTTATTATTATGTATAATACAATTTTAAACTAGATGACATATTTTGTTCATCCCTTCTGCTTAAATCCAATTTTTTCTTACTAGATATTTACTACCCATAGAATCCATGTCATAGTGCAGTTAGTATTGTGCTAGAATTTGGAATCTCATGTCTTAAAGGCGGTATAGGTTTGAATCCCATCTGCAAGGGATATACCCTTTCATAAAAATTTGACAATTATGTCATTTTCCTCGATAATATGGAGAAGTTTCCAGCCTTTGGAAGGGTATGTGAGTTCTGGTTATAGAGTCTGACAAGGTCCCAGGAAAGCTAGGTTAGGTGTACTGTAGCCTGTAGGGGTGTAACGGTTAACCGATTTACCGGATAATATTGCAATACGACTTCTGGCGGTTTTTAACCAGTACGTTTTCACTGAACCGGTTTTTCTAGTTGCGTTCCATACTTTTATATACAAAATGTACATGTTTATAAGAGTCTGAAATTCATATGTTAGAATAAAATGTGTTCAGAAACTTGAAATATTTTTTAAAGAGAGAGAATAATAATCTTTAAAACTCCATTCAAAACCTTTTTCTAGTTTATTCAAACATTTGTGTAATACATGCAGATCATTGAAAATACAAAAACACTATGTACATGTATGATGTTTATCAAATTAAGACAATGCACATACATTTATTCATGCTATGCATGTGTGCGCAAAGAACAAAATGTATTGCAATATATATTGCAAAATATTGTGATACGGGCTTGGTGTATTGCAATACGGATTTTACCATATTGTTACACCCCTATATTCGGAACAACCTCGGCGATCATCTACGAAGATATACCTCGGAAATCAGACGTACATCTAGTAGGAATACAACGAGGTGTGTGTGTGTAATTGAATGTTGAAATGAAAATAACAGTCGCCGACTGTTATTTTCATTTCAGCATTCAATAATAATATGGTTACATGCGTTATCACATTTCAGCACTACAATGTCACACACGTCATATTTCTGTGTAGTTCAGACTATTTTACCACAGAAACCATATTCCTATAGATCTACTTTTTCACCAAGATAATAATAAGTATGATATACGAGGTTTATCTGAGTAGAAGATTGCCGAGGTAGTTCCGATTGACACCCCTAATGTACTGTATGTCGTAAAATTACCAAGAATGTGTTGATACTGCGTTAAACCCAATTTAAAAAAAGACTACCCTTGTAGATTGAGTCCCATTGTCTTAGTTTATCAATATAATATACAGTACTATCTATAAATACCTTTAACTTTTGTAAATGATTGATTTGTTGTTTAATTTTTACCTACTCTTAAAAATTGAAAGAAAGGTATAACTCCACAAACTTTATGAATGAGTTCATAACTCCTAATCATTGAAATCCCCCTCAGACAGGCAATCCCCTACTGTAACCATTTACACCAGGGTGAAGTAAAACAGTTGAAGTTGTTGGCTTGCTCAAGGTAATTAGCAATACCCCATGTTGGTATCGATCCCCAGACCTATCGATCTCTAAAGCCTACATCCTACGACTGGACCACTGTTCCTACGTTATGTAATTATGTAGCTGTTTGGTGAATATATCTTTTATGATTATTTCATGGACTCTTTTCTTCTTCTGTATTTGATCATTCTCCTTAAATGTATCGACACCGTCTTCTTGTATTGAACAAATCAATATTGTTTAGAACCTAAATGGAGGTGTTTCATGGGCGAGTTGTAGTGGATGACAAATAGGAATGGTTTGCAGATTATCAATAATACAAAAAAAAACTTCTTTCCGTGCACAGTAAGAAAGTTGTTTGATTTACGTGTAAAAAAACCATTTAATATAATAATTTTAAGTATTTGTTGAAATTACTTTTTCAACTTATCTACTTTCGATAGTACACATATTTTTCTGCTGCACTATTTCTTGATCGCATTGACTCATGGATTTCTATTGAGTTGAAGGTGTTGTTCGTTCTTCTTCAAATTTCCAAGAGCATTGACATAGAAAGGAATTCAAAAGAATTCCTTCCAAAAATACTGAATCTATCCCTGCTTACAATCGGCCTCCAATTCTTGGTAGAAAAGGTTGGCAAATTGTGTCGAAATTTCGGTTCAAGAAAACCCAATGTAGTGTAGTGTTTGAACGCTTGATTCACGATATGGGTATCTGGGTTTAAACAACGGACTAAGGCCTTGCTTAGAACCGAACTCCCTACACTCCGTGACATAACCAATAAGAGGATTTGACATCGTAGGCCCCAGGAAAATTAGGATTTACTTTTTAAAAGGTATACGGTTACTTGATTATTTTAACTTTATTGGCAATCATGTATATCACTTCTGATAAATATTACAGTATTGTTTATTCAGGATGTCAGTCCTGAACAAATACATTTCCCACTTTTCAACCTTTCCCACTATGAAAATTTACCGAATCCAGAAGTAATCCCAGAGTATATAAATATAGAGCATTTCAAAATGATCATCTGCTATGACAGGCGCAATAATTCCTGAAATACACTTATTAATCGATTTAAATACTGAAGCGCATATTTGTATTATATCTTATGAGTTAAGCGTCTCAGATGAACTCTATACGTCATATTATGTAATGGAATGGTATCAACTATTCACTCACAACCCGTCGTTTGTGCCAGTTGTCAGTAGAGATGTTACATCATAATATGTAATAGAATGGTTCTAAAGGAAAAATTTAAAGATCATAGAAAATCATAAATGACTAGTGAATGATGTCTTAATAGTGGACTTCATTTATTTTATGTACAGATGGAGAAGAATAAATGTGTATGAATGATAACTGATTAACAGCAGTTATTGAATTGTTTCAAGAATGACCCCTTTGACTTGTGGCGATTGTGTGGAAAAATCAGTGAGTTCGCCTGTCCGGTTTTTCTGTTGTATTTATAGGTCGATTGTAATGAGTGTTCTGAACTGGAACAGTGCTGGTCTACCTATCAAACTATAATCTCTGAACTGTTCTTTATGAACGAAGATTTTGTTGGAGCCGAAAATTGAATTCCACTTTTCAAACCCGAACAAATTCAATGCCTTCAGCGCTTTGATTAAATCAGTTATGTTCTTGAAAGTCAGCACGACATGTTCAGAATCGCTACTAAGGGAGCTAATTTCAATACAACTGTTGGGTTTAATAGTTGCAGTTACTTCCCTTATCATATGATAAATTGTGAAAGTTTGCAGATATAATTGAAAGTTGTATCTATAGACGTCTACGGTCATCAACTAGAGTCATTACTTATTCTCTAGTTCAATTTAACGTTAAAACATAATACATGATGTTGATCCACTGTAGCATTTGTTACGTAAAATTACCACGGGTTACACTTCCACAGGGTCCAGAAATCATGAGTAAAACCAGTAAGATCTATGTGTACAGTTCAAAGAAACATATAGATCTAGGTCTACTTAATTAAAACTTACTATCTCTGGTCATGAACAAGTCAACTAATATCGCATTATGATGCTTAATGAGAAACATGGAGTAATGTGGCCAATGATTTTAAAATAATTATGCTTCATTTAAACAATCTAAATATTGTCGTACTGGTCCACCAGGGATTTTACCTACAGTATGATAATGTTATACAAAATCCCAGCATCAATGAAGACTAAACGAAGGTTTGCCGGTCTAAGTTATTGTAAGAATCAAAATAAGTATTTTTTTATTAATATTTCATGACATAGAAAACAGTGCATTGAGAAATCTATCCGCTATATTGTGTCCTGAGTTATTGTTCTGTGCCCTGTGGTGACATAGCTGGTCACGTGAATCAACCTGATTGGCCGGTTAAAATAACCAATAATTCTTTCCAGGTCAGGACGGACAGCGATCGGATGGAATTTATTATCGGGTAAGATTTTTACGATTTATCGTTTATTGTTGTGATCTGTGATACATTAACATGCTGATAATGTCAGTAAAACTTATAAAAATCATAAATACGGTGATTATTTTGAGTCTGACTTGCTGCATGACCTAAATTGCGAATCATTAAATTCACGTCGACAAATGATCGATAATGGCTGACGTGCAAATTTGGAGAAATAAGAAAAATTGAAAATCCGAACCATCCTCATTAATGATTGAATAATTTCAGTAATTTTTGTTAACAATCGAACATTCAGATTATAAACTTTCTAACGGTTGGTGGATTTGGATGGAAAATATGTTTTTTATGTTGAATTTGGCATCTTTTCCAAATGGACTTTCACATGGCCAGTGACGCACTAAAAGCACGTTCGCATGTGTTTAGTGTGAACTTATTCTGGTTTTTCAAAAACTGCTCTACGCATTCAATGGCTTCCCCTCACAACTCGTGTGGTATGACAAGTTGTGTAAGGACAAACTAACGACAATTGTTGAGGTTCTGAAACAAATTATTTCTTGAAATAGCACTGACATTTCCTGGAGTTTCACCCATCAAGGAAAAGTGGAAACAACAGGATGATACATGGACATGTGAGTTACGTTGTTTTGTTTTGTTTGATTTATTGAGGGTCTGTCTGCTCTACAAGAATGCATTATGTGCAGACCCCAGGATATGACCATCCCATAGGAAGATTGAATTTTGAGTCTATTAAAGCCAAATGGAAAATATCCTGATAAAATTTATATCAACTAATTATCAAGTTAGTTTCTTATTTGCAAAAGGGAGAGTTTGTTATTTTCCATTGTAAGTAATATGATAGCTGAGTGGCTCTATAAAGTTTGGTGTTTTCCCATTGTAACCTATGTACAGCTTACACATGTATATGAGTCTTGAAATTCTAATATTTTGGTTTTCTCCTCCGGTACAAGCAAACATTCACTGTTACATAGAAAACATGTGTAAAAGGAACAAGAGGATTTAATCCATAGTTCGTGCTGTTAAGCAAAAATGTGTAGACAACTTTGTTTTTACCGCCTGTGCGAACCATAAATTTAAATTCCGGATTAGGTCTTACGAAGTCGGAGGTGTTACTCCCGTTGATTTAGATCAATACATTTACAAAAAGCAAGTAAACAAGAAAAACAAGTCCTCCTCTCCGAATTCTTCTAATAAAATAGAAGTAACGACCCTCTTGCCCACCATCTTTAAACGTTCGCACTTTAACGGGGCGTTCAACTAACTGTTCATAACGGTAACTGTGTTTGGCTAACGCCAACTGCTAATTGAACGCAGCCCTGGTGCTCTGTAAAAGATTTGTTTACGTAATCAGGTTATTGTTGTACACATGAGAAAAGCTCATAAACACCTCATTCTTTATCATGCATTGTTGTTTTTATTAATCTTTTCAGATGTTAATGCACATTATGGCATATTGATTGATTTGTTTTCAATAAATGGTGACTTGGACATTTATGGTTCTGGAATCCTGATGTATACTCTACAGTTACAACTGTGATCATGTACATGACAGTGGTAAGCACTTTGATTCTTACATCACCTTACCTAACCCGGTTCGATAGCGCAGTTTGCAGCGCCCCGGGATTTGGATACTCGTACCCGAGGGGGTGCGGGTTTGAATCCCATCAGGGGAGGTTATACCCTTCCATGAAAATTTGACTACAATGTCGATTTTCCTCCATTGGTTAGATAACATGGAGAAGTTTCCGGCCTTGTGGAAGGGTAGGTGAGTACTGGTTATAGACAATGGGCCAGGAAAACTAGGTTAGGTGCGCTGGTCACTGTGAAATGACCTAAATTGTGTTGATACGGCGTTAACTCCAATAAATAAATAAATAAAATCACCTTACCTACAGATGTGTGTTCAACCAATATTCAAGTTTCTGCATGGCTAGCTTTACTCAATGGACCTCAATTGAAATAAAAGCTTGCCCTTTATTGTCCTAACACTGGTGTTTAGTGTGCTTGTCATAACAATTTGTCATATATGATGTGATAAATACATGTATGTTCTCTGTTGTGATTTTTGTGTACACAAGGCCCAAAAAGTATAATTATAATTTATTCAATTTAATAAGATGGCATTTTATTGCTAGTTTCTCCCCAGGAAATAGTGGTTTGGTGAACTGTGCACTCAGTATGTAACAATATCAAGATGGTGAATTGGGACACACTAGAAAACCAACAAACAATTTAGTTTGAAGTCATATCCATAGGGAGATGATTTAATGAACACTGTAATATGTGGAGAAAAGACTGTTTTGGCTGAATAATATATTCATTGCTTTAGTGTCAAAATTTCTGTAAATTAATTTTCAACAAAACTTGACAGAGAATCTTTCTTAGTGATCAATATTAGAATTATACAACTATGAGGAATAAAATGTTCTCATTGCATAGAAAATAAAATAAAATATGATACTTTATTTCAGAATGTTACTGAGGATATTCCATGTAATGTTTAAGATTGGATTGTGAACAGTGATGTAGATCAAAGTGTATTACAGCTAAGTGGATTTTTTTATTATATTTATTTAGATGTATTGAATTTTGATATCTGAAAGAGTTTGTATTTCTCATAGATGAATTTAACCCGGGTCGATAGCGCAGTTGGTAGCGCGTCGGGATTTGGATACTCGTGCCTGAGGGGGTGCGGGTTCGAATCCCACCGGGGAGGTAATACCCTTCCATGAAAATTTGACGATAATGTCAATTTTCCTCCATTGATTAGATAATATGGAGAAGATTTCAGCCTTGTGGAAGGGTAGATGAGTACTGGTTATAGACAATGGTCCAGGAAAGCTAGGTTAGGTGCGCTGGACGCCGTGAAATGACGTAGATTGTGTTGACCCGGCGTTAACTCCAATAAATAAAATATAAATGAAACTTATAGATGATTTTTATTGTTGGTGTTTAGGTCATAGAGACACATAATATTGGTTCTATCACGCCAGTAGGTTAACCTAAAGTGCTAAATATCTGGATTAAGCTATTAATTGATTACTAGGAGCATTCTTTTTTTAGTAGCAGACAACTGCCCTACATCGTTTAGAATTGGTGGACAGAGGGTGAATGACCAAAGAAATTATTTCATGACCAAACTCTGTAAAAGTATGCTGTTGCCCGGGAATTGAACCCACTGCCCCTCCATCAGTTGACCCGTGTACTACTGACTGTCCTAGCATGATGGGCTATAGTCATATTACCTTTCATCCATTTGTACCATTTTCTGTAAGCAATCAATGACTTTAACTACTAGGCTGTCAACTTTTTCTGACACACCGTACATATTTTATACAAAGGAACGCAGGTGTCCAAAGTAAACATTCTAATAACATTCTTGTTAATTTTCAGACAAACCAACTTCAGAATAATGATGCTGTCATTCTGAAAAGAGTTCCAATTCTTGAACCAACATGATGGCAGTCTTATATAGTGTTTGTGTTATCTGTACAAGAATCATTTCAGGTATTTATATAAATTGTATAAAAGTATATCTGTTCCAGTGAAAGATGTTATTATACCCCCGCTTCGAAGAAGAGGGGGTATACTGTTTTACCCTTGTCCGTCCGTCCCTCCCTTACAAAATTTCCGTCGCAGTTTTCTCAGCAACTATAACATGCAGCAGCCTAATACTTTGCATATTGCTTCATCCCATAGTCCCATGTGGTGTAAAGCGATTTCATGCTCCTTGCTCATCTACTTCCTGTTTGTCGCATATTTTTAGATTTTTGCGGGGGTATCACTAGTGAGCATTAGCTCACAGATTTACTTGTTTGTTCTACTTGTTTACAAAACAGCAATGTATCTTATGTATTTAAATAATTTTAATTTATTCATGATATTGTCCTTTACTTTGAACTTTCATTGGTTGATTAAAGTTCATAGTAAAGTTCAATATCACTTATCTGCTCTCATTAAACAGGGTTCATACAGTCTTGAAATGACCCTAAATTCTAATGATTGTCTTGAAAAGGTCTTAAATTGCATGGATGATCCTGAGATTCCCCTAAATATCTACTGTTTTGCCCTGAATTACTATTTGAAGGCCCTAAATTTAGTTTTAAAACTATTTGGTTAGTTAATAATCTAAATGATTTACAAGGCAATTGAGCGCCAAAATAATATCTTTTAAATAACATATAATTCTTTATTTTGATGTACTGACCGAGGGGATGAACTCTAACTTCGCTTTGTCTGGTTTCCATACAGAAAAGATATGAGGCATCTGAATAGACTTAATTTGGAACTCAAAATTGTGGGTTTTTCCATCTGTGCGCTGAAACAAAGATTTTTAATACCCATTATTGATGAAAAACACAACATACGGATTAAATCTCATTGTTCTTTGTACACATTTTTTCATTGTGAGGGTGAAAGTTTGTTTGTACCTACAGGGAAAACCCAAATATTTGAATTCCAGATATAGTCTATTGCGTGTTGTTTTACTTAATGAAAATAAGATGTAAATTTAGTAAAAGCCCTAAATTTGTATATGAGAAGTCGGTATGAACCATGTAAAAGCTGCGGCATTAAGTAACTTTTTAAAAGAGGTGTTGAATAAATCAAAACTCCTAGTGCTGCTGGTGACAAATGATAGCTTTAAGAGACATTGAGTAGAGATAGATGTTGATCATTTCATGATTGATGTTACCAGTATTCTAAAGAAGAATTAATGATTCCATTTATATTATTTATTAAATGATAAATTTATTATTTCAGGATTTTTTACAAAATGATGTCAAAACAAGCCGATTACAATCTTTCCAAGGAACATAATTCACTGGATGACTTAAAGGAGAGAGTTGGAAGACCACTTTGATTGGACCAGCACAGTGACAGAGAAGAAAACACGCTAAGATCTTTACATTTACTTTTAGTTTTTTGCCAAGTCAATGCTGTCTTTACATAGTGATATATGTTGACCCCATCTTCAAAATGGTTACTTTGCTATATCTAAAGGATAGTTTACATATCTAAAGTGGTCATTTTTCCCACAAATCTGACTTCATTAAAATATCTGTTCGCCATTTTTTACCAATCCAATATATGGAAACTTGCAGGTTAACTGGTACTGTAATTGTTGTCTACTCATGTAAGTCTATACGTAAATGTATAGTTTAAGGTAATGGCACGAGAGTACTGGTTCATGTTGCAAGTTTTCATGGTTTGGTGTAAAACTGGCTAGCATTCATTTTTATTGAAGTCTGGTAGTTGACTAGTTTAGTTAGCAATAGTTATTATAGTATAGATAGGACTTTTTCTCTAGTCATGTCCTTTAGTACAAAAATCATTGATTTTCTGAAAAATGTGTTTTTACAGTCTTCACACATTAGCAGAGGTAAAATGGTTCCCCCATTTTAGTTTTGTATCTCATATTAAAGTTGATATTTCAGATTTTAGATTCATTTAACTTGAGCATAGTTTCAATGATAACTATGTAAAAGAAAGAGAAAAAGTCCATATTTAGATCATCTACTTTTCCTCGTTTACGCTATATATCTTCATTGTAGTTTCTGAATAACATGGCCATTTGAACTCATTTTGAATTATTATACCCCCGCTTCGAAGAAGAGGGGGGTATACTGTTTTACCCTTGTCCGTGCATCCGTCCGTCCGTTACAAAATTTCCGTCGCAGTTTTCTCAGCAACTATAACATGCAGCAGCAACTTTGCATATTGCTTCATCCTATAGTCTCATGTGGTGTAAAGCGATTTCATGCTCCTTGCTCATCTACTTCCTGTTTGTCGCATATTTTTAGATTTTTGCGGGGGTATCACTAGTGAGCATTGGCTCACAGATTTACTTGTTTTAATTCTTTATCAAAAACACTTGATGTTTATATGTTTGTGCAAGTAGCATAAGTTCTTGCTATCCACGGTCTAGTATTTGTTTCATTTTAGAATTAATTTGGTATTTGTGTTTCTCTCTGTAATGATATAGTTGTCATGAGCCACTGATAAATTTCTTACAAGTTTATACATTGCAGTGTTCTCATTAGGAACAGGCCGTGGACCTAAATAGCCAGTTAGAAAGACTAAAAGGCCTGTTAAAATTGGCAAAAAATAAAGAAAGAAATAAAGAAAGAAAATGCATTTGGTCTGCCCTAGAAAACCTATTACTTTTCTATTTGAGCTTATTCAACAAAATTTTACTGAGAACACTACATTGTTATAAGACTAAGATTATTCTTATCAGGACATTAATGGTTTATAGCTTACTCACATTGACCTTAGACTAGGTTTACAATATCAATATCACCTTAGATAAGTTAGCCACAGTGTTTTTCACTGAAGAATTAGTTTTTGTATTCATTTGTCTCTGGTCAACATGTACAAGCTATATTTATAAAAGTTTGAGGAAAAGTATGATGTATTTTAGGAAGGGGTATGGAATGCCATTGTTCAATTACTCTGACACTGTTTCCTTTGAAAACTTGTATAAATGTGCATTTTGTCAGTTTTAATTTTGTATTGAAAAAAACCAGTTATGTTCATACTGAAAATTGAACTTGGGAGGAAGGGATGTTTGATTCATTTATTCATAGTCAGTGGTAAAATATGTTGGCATTTCTACACCTCGGTGTATTGTCTATGACTCCTTACCCAATTTACTTGTATTAATAAGTCTATATCTTGACATAAGTATGTTTTAGAATTTTGTATTTGTGTCTATTAAATCAGATCTTTGGTTGTTGATATGTAAATTACTGAATGATCTTCATTTGAGTAGATACCAATTTACCATTTTATATGAATTTATGAGATTCAATATTGAACTTATATTTTAAAATGTTTTACTCCATAGTTTGGCTGCCAAACTAAAATCTTGATTTTTAGTTATAAAAATGATAACATTTTGTGTTCAAAGAGTTACAGATAATTCTACCTTTTTGGCTATATTAAAATTTTTTTAATAGTACAGAATATATATAAGTGAATTTCTTGGGTATGGAGTCTTGAATACTTAGTACAATCTAATCCCAAAATAACCTGCATGTAAAAACTGTTATGAGACACACTTTACAAGAATTGATTTTGTTTTAATTATTTGGCTTTAGAAAATACCAAAACTCTTGTCTTAAAAATATCAAATATTATTAACAATTTATCATGATGAAAAAAAGTGTGTAAATTAATGTTTAAGACAGTTTTTGTTACAGGGCTCAATATTAAAGGTCGTCCGATTGGCCCTGACAACCTATTTATTTGGGTTTGGTAACTTGTATTGCTAACCAACTACTAGGCACATACTTGTATCAGTGACTGACAACTGCCCTACATGATTAAGAATCAGTGGTAGGAGGGAGAATGGCCACAAAATTGATTTCGTGACCAAGGTCCATGAATGTATGCCCATTCTGGAAATTGAACCCATGACCCCTTGATCAGTGGATTTCTGTTAAACCTACTGAGTAAGCCGGGGGCTGATAAAAATTAATGTTGAGCCTTGTGTTATATAGTTAATTTCTTTTTACCTGTCTGCATGTTTAGATTAACCTTCATTGTTATACCCTGGTGATTAAGATTCTAGAGTATGAGAGAATTCTGATAATCTCTGGGTAGGGATGTAACGTTTTCCTGAACCAGTTAAATTTTGTAGTTGCATGCCGTTCTGATTGTTTATGTCAGAATATGAAATTTAAATAGTTAAAATGATGTTAAGATTTGTTGAAAACTTGAAATAATCTTATTGCATTTTAAAATGTTTGAACATATAGTAAAATTAGAGAAATTATCTTCAAAAGTCCTTCAATAAAAAGATACATTCATAATAGATTTTGCATATTGCAATATTTTGCAATACTGGTTTACCTTATTGTAACACTCCTATCTCCAGGTATAACAATGATTCACTTAATGCTTTTGTTCAATCTTTAACTGAGTCTTTTCTTTAGCTATTTTTATGGTTGAAGATTAAACAAGATGTCTCATTTCTGTTTTTTTGCAATGTTTGGATGATTTACAAAATCTATTTTGACTTTCGGAAAACCAGTAACATAACTATGTTTTAGTCCCTAAGTCTAAAACATCTTTTTATTTTTTTGGCGGGCTAATTTGTATGACTTGTTGTGTAATGTATGCTTAAAATCGGGTGAATAAACCAAATAATTTACTTTCCAGATTGAACTTATATAAACATTAAGACATTTAAGCTTGGTCGTGTTGTTTTGATTATCATTTTAAAAATGAGAAATAATGACTAAGAAACTAAACTAGCTTAACTTTTGTGCTAACTATATTTATACCCCCGCTTCGAAGAAGAGGGGGGTATACTGTTTTACCCTTGTCCGTGCGTCCGTCCGTCCGTTACAAAATTTCCGTCGCAGTTTTCTCAGCAACTATAACATGCAGCAGCCTAATACTTTGCATATTGCTTCATCCCATAGTCCCATGTGGTGTAAAGCGATTTCATGCTCCTTGCTCATCTACTTCCTGTTTGTCGCAAATTTTTTAGATTTTGGCGGGGGTATCACTAGTGAGCATTAGCTCACAGATTTACTTGTTTCATTCTCTAATTACTAGGAATGAGTGATACTGTTATTACACGATACAATATGTATCACTACAAAATTTAACGATATGGTTATCTAAGATACAATATGATAGGATATGTCTTATGTTAAATTACAAACATTCACATCAAGGGTTGTCCATGAGCTGAGTTGTCTCTACCTTGAGGTTGAGTTGTCTCAACTTCCACTTGGGTCATCCACTGTCTGAGTTGTGCACAGATTAAGATAATTATACCGGATTCGTTTAACAAACAGCCATGGTGATTATTTTTTAGAACAAATACTGAAAACAAGTCGAATGCTGATAATACAGTGACTTCACCTTATTTCGAATGTCAGGGTCATATTGCTTTATATTGTGTTGAGCCACAATATACATGTATTGTGAACCGACATTTGATAGTGCATAGATATGTTACCTTATCTTACCTCGTACAGAATACTCGTTTTTCATTGGCCGAGAGCGGTCACGTGCTGACCATGTATTATCCCATATTAGGTCAGTAGATTCTAATATCCAGTCAGTAACAATTACTTGTCCGTGTTCTTTGATGCTAAAATTCAGATGGGGGTACTCGGTAAGATAAATTCGTTACACAGTCAGTTACTGACCGGATACGGTGTGATACCGGGTCAGTGAATAAATATTGGGCTCGAGCTACGCTCTCACCCAATATTAATTTACTGACCCGGTATCACACCGTATCCGGTCAGTAACTGACTGTGTAACTAATAATATCTTCTCATCTGTAGTAGTTACAGACTTGACCATGATCTTACTTTTTACTACTCAACCAATATACCAATGTGTCACTGTATCATATTATACTATTCAATCTTTAACTTTTTTTAAATAGATACATGTAGATTATGTATCATGTATTGAAGATGTGAAGGCTTTATGAATGATCCATCATCTTAATTAAATATTAAGGAGTGGTCTTGTTCAAGCAGTTAAGACTTAACATTGGTAATTATTGGATAGTCAACTCTGTGTTTGTTCAAATCCCATCCTAACATACCCTGTTGCTTCCGTAAGAAACTTTATCCTACTAGCTCAGTACTGGGGGCCAGGAAGTGGATTTGAAATTTGATTCATTTACGCTGTAAGAACTGGTTTCACAATCAAGCTAAATTGAATTATCATAAACTAAAATTAAAGTATTTGACAAACAATTGTTATGACAAATATGTTAAGTAAACTAGCTACTAACATTCTACAGGACTTTTGAAAGATGAGAAGCTGGTATTCAGGTATGAGTTCTAGAAAACTAACTGTTTTTGACTACAGTATTTTTAGTGTATAAATCTATAATGTCTGATAGAATATTACTTAAAATCATCAAGATGTGTAAGATGTTATTAGATTCTGTTTTAAATAATTGTCTTTCAAAAACCAAATGGATTTAAATTTTCATGACAATTTTAATTCACAGTCAAAAGTGATTGGATTTCTTTGCAATAGTTATATAATAGACTCGGAAGTGATTCACATTATGTAACTAGGCAGCATAGGCGGATCCAGCGGGGATGGGTCCGGACCACCCCTAGAATTTCCAAAATGTACCTGTCCATTAGTGTATTTCTTGACTATAAGCAAAATATAGAAATTACCTGATGATAAAGATTTATACACTTCTACGTTCTTGTATTGGAACCACCTTAAGTTTAGTGCTATTGTATCATACGAAGGATAAATGAATAAAAACCTGTAATTTGAATTATATTAATTAAGATATATAAATTTTCTTACAAAAAAAGTTACATTTTGGTCCTATTAAATTCTATACTATTTATTTTTAAGTTACAATTTTAAGATATAATTTAGGTGGTCACTTTATTTGAACTGTACTGTAGTTGAAGTCATGAATGTGGATTTGTAATGCATGTGAATAGACTATATCTGGAATTCAAATATTTGGGTTTTCACCTCCAGTACAAACAAATTTTCACCGTTACAATGAAAACACATGTACAAAGAACAATAGAATTTAATCCATAGTTTGTGACATTTAGCAATAATATGTAACTAAATTTGTTTGTACCGCCCTGGCATGGAAGGAAACCCTATAAATTAGAGTTCCAGATTAGGTCTGTTACATATCATCTTTCATGATATTTAACCTTAGTTATATAGCCATCTACCAACCTTTTGTATACACATTTATCATCATGTAACAGGCAGTATATGACTTGGATATTTTTTCTTTGTATTTGTTTGCATTTATATATTTTATATCACAGTATCTTAACTTAAAGAGGGGAAATTTATTCCAATTGTTAGGTTTCTTATTTATTTGTTTAAACTTCATTTTGTCTTGCATTTATCAATCTATCATTAATACTTATTTGGTATCTTGTCTGATGCATTCCCAGAAAACAAGCTTTAAGAAAGTTAGGATAGATTTCAAAATCAAAATTTGTTTGCTACAATGTATGACCAATAGGGGGGAAGGGGGAGGGAACTTCGGTGGCAGTAGTGTCAATATACTAGCAGTTCGACTAGTCAGTTATATATAAGATTCTGGCGAGTTTGATGTTGGATAACTATTAGTATTATCCCAAAATATTTTAGTCAGTAAAACTTTTATTCAATTATGTTTGGGGGGTGTACAGGGGATCTGGCTCACTGTTATAGTTCACCAGTTGATTACCTATCTCATTATAATCAAGCCTCGTACATTCTCAAGTCTCTCTGACTGCAACAATTGTAGCGTGGTGGTTGAAACTGCCAGAACTTGTCTGCCTTATTTGAGTCAACATTGTGTTGTCATGGCAACAACTTTAGATAAGTTGAGGAAATAACCCAGCTTAGTCTCCTGTGATTTGTTTCCAAGAAGTGACTTAGAAGTCTCTGTTGCTGACATTGAATTTCCCAAACTATGTTTCCTTTGTAAAAACAAAAGCAAAGGGTATTGTTGCAATTTTATTGACAATATCACCATGGAGATGCTGAATTTGAATTACCAGTTCTAAGTGTATCAGTTTCATCAATATTGAAGTGATGTCACAGTAACATTGTCCTGAGTAAGAAAGTCTTATTTAAGTTGAATTGATCTCCAACAGCAAGGGTGAAATTTTAATGTGGTGACTGTTATTCATAATTTTTATGTATAATTCGTAAATATTAACCCCGACTTGACCTTTATGCAAGAATATTCATTACATTGAATACGAATGTAGTATTAATCTTCGATTACACCGTGTTCGTGGCCGTGAGGATTATAAGCTAAAATTTAACACACAAACCATTTCTATAATTTTACGATCGCTGCCGAAGTGTAGAATAGGCGTGGTACTGATTTTCGTCGGGATATGTGTAGATAATTATTAGATGCAAATGTGAAAGGTGAGATCGGGGTCAATATTTACACACTATACCAAGATATTTAAATACCAACTGAACTATTGGGTGAACCTTGGCTGCACTATTATGATGACTTCACTAGAAAACAAACACTTTTAAAAAGTATACCAAAACTTAGGATATTTAGTTTCAATGTAGTCAGCATGTCAGTGAGTTACAAGCTGCAGAGGTCAGATCTAAATGAGAATGTTAGAATTCTGTTGAACAATATACAGTGAGCTAGATAAGGAATGATTTCATGGTTTCATCACTGCATCTAGCTTTTGATTTCCTTGTATGAGGAGTTAGTGAATTTATTGTTTGCTTAAAATTAGAGTGCACTATCTTTAGACTTTCTATCTGTAATTTTTAGCTTGACTTTTTGAAGAAAATGAGAGCTATGCTATCACTTATGTGATGGCGTTGGTTTTCAGGTTAAAGTTTTTTTAAAACTTATAAATATCTTCAACACTATCCAAGTTATTTTATTGTAAGTTTGTATGCTTATTTAGTGGGACTATATTTACCATACTGCGAAAGGGGATAACTGGATGAATTATTATACCCCCGCTTCGAAGAAGAGGGGGTATACTGTTTTACCCTTGTCTGTGCGTGCGTCCGTCCGTTACAAAATTTCCGTCGCAGTTTTTTCAGCAACTATAACATGCAGCAGCCTTATACTTTGCATATATTGCTTCATCCCATAGTCCAATGTGGTGTAAAGCGATTTCATGCTCCTTGCTCATCTACTTCCTGTTTGTCCCATATTTTTAGATTTTTGCGGGGGTATCACTAGTGAGCATTAGCTCACAGATTTACTTGTTTTTTGAGTTATTGCCCTTTTATACTTATAAAATTGCACAATATTAGGTTAATGGTTTTCCTATGTGGAATTTCTTCAATACTGATCAAGATAT
This sequence comes from Mactra quadrangularis, assembly GCA_025267735.1. Classification (NCBI taxonomy): domain Eukaryota; kingdom Metazoa; phylum Mollusca; class Bivalvia; order Venerida; family Mactridae; genus Mactra; species Mactra quadrangularis. The sequence goes on along the minus strand of CM046308.1, from coordinate 33,245,090 downwards.
TTGACTTAAAGTTTTTTATACTTATTTGTCAGTATGATATCCACACATGAAGAAACGTAACTGTGGATGAATTATTTTTGGAGTAATTGCCCTTTTATACTTAAAAAACGGCAAAATATAAGATTGAAATTGTTCCTATATAGAATACAATGGAAACCTCTCAACTGGAAACCCTCTTAACCGGAATTTTCTCGGAACCGGAATTTTCTTCAGGTCCCGAACATTTCTCCTCTTTATTTATATAACAAAATCACCCTCTATTCCGGAAACCCCTGCATTCCGGAAACTGGACGAGTTTTAGCTAAAAGTTCATATTTCTGTACGCAAAATGACCCCTGTATATGGGAAGTCGAAATGTGAGAATTGATATCGGCGATGTCGAGACACGACTCACAAGATTTTATGTATCTTTAGAACTTACCAAAATCTTTGACTTAGTTTGAATTACTTAATTATCGATACTATATCTACACAACTACAAAGGGAGGTAATTGTGTATGATTTTTGTTTGGAATTATGCCTCTTTATACTTGAACATTTAAGATTGAATTTGTTAAAATGGGATATTTTTAGTACTTTCAAATATATTTAAATGAAAGTTGGAATGCTTTTTCATCAGTTCTTCATCTATCTGACCATACAGGGACATAACTCTGGATTAATTACTTTCCGAGTAATTTCCCTTTATACGTTAACATTTAAGATTAAAGTTTGCTCAAATTGGATATATTTTGTCTGATAGAAAGTTAGTATGCTATTTCAGCAGCACTACGTTTTCTCGACTACTAAGGGATGTAACTCATGATAAATTATTTTTGGAGTTGTGCCCCTTTTCAACTTTTAAATTCCCGTTTTCAACTTTTAAATTGGGGTTAAAGTAATTTTACCTGAAATATTAAGTGACAGTTAGTACATGTATGCTTATTCAACATTACTGCATCTACACGACTACATAAGGACATAACTATTGATTGATTTTGGTGTTCAAGTTTTTTTAATCCAGATTGAATGGGGTTTTCACGTTACATTTCCTGTTGTTTTATAGAAATGAGCAAAATTATTAACTAGCCTGACTATGACATTGTTTTTTCAGTTGCTTAAATCAAATTAGTTTTTTCCAGGCTTCAGACTGATGGGCTAAGTGGATGTTTTGTTTTCTAGAATGTAGCTAGGAATCAAAGTGATATGTAAAATATAAGATATGGTACATCTAAAAAATGATTAAAATGGAGATAGGGCACTCAAATTTTAAGCTGATATTTATTTAGGTGACCTTATTGCAAGGCTCCCTGAGTGGGATTTCTTGTTTCCTGCATTGATTCTGGCAAGTTTCAGTTCTGTTTTCCGTATTTTGTATTTTACATGCTATTTGTCTACTTGCTGTCGTCTGTCAGCATGTAAACAAGTGGGGATCATAACAAAGCAAATACAAAGGATAGTAACTCTAATAGCTGGCTGTCAATGATTTGCTGCAAGTTTGTTTGTATCTGATGGTTATTAGGTTGGGGTAGTCCTAGCCCATTGTTGGGAGTGTCTCCTAACACAATGTGGTGATGAACTCATGAAATCATTCTTTTCCCCTTCAGTTTGTAATATTTGAGATGCAGATCCCATTGAGAGTATTGTTTAGATTATGAATCTTTACTATTGAATAAGTTATTGTTGTACATACAGTTAAATCTCGATTATCCGAAATCAAATCAAATATAACGAATATTATAAATTATTCGAAAAGATCGTCAGGTCCCGAAAATTCAGCTATATACAGTATAATAAAAAATCTACTTTATCTGTAATGGGTTATCCGAATAACATGGATTATCCAAACTAATATTTTGGTCCCTATGAAAAGTAAATTATTAATTTTCACACCTTTTATCCGAAGGTGGTCAACTCTGACGATCATCAAGAGAACTTATAATGGAGACAAACAAAAAAGGCTTGAAAAACATTAGTAAGGTATAATGTATATTATAATGATGTGTCATAATTGATATAATAATTGCAAACTGACAAGCGTAAATTGAATTTAAATTGTAAGAAATTCTATGGTAATTATCAATTATAGTAATTTTGTGTTCACTATTAATTTGACTTTAATATATTTAATGGTTTCATGTTTCGCACTGGTCCTTGAAAGTCATGAAATTATGCTTCTTAAAAATTAATTTTAAAAAAAGCAGAAAAGTCCTTGAATTTTGGAAAATATTTAAATCTGTGAATTCTTCATTAAAACATCTATAAAACTATGTGACATTTGAAAGGTTTTTTTATCGTTCGCTGAATACACACCATGTGTAAATTAAAATTATGCTTAAGTTTGTACTGTGTTTGTTTAAATAAATGGCTGATGTTCAATCATTACAATTCACCGCATTTCTTTATTCTCTATAAACACTATGATAGCTTTCAGATATTAAGTCAGCAAACATTGTAAGCTTCTTTTGTAATTTAATTAACCTTTCATTTTAATGTTTTAAGAGTTAAACAATAAACAAACAACTAACAAAGAAGAATGGTGTCGTTTTTGGCACATATCAAATGAACATTGACAATTTGATGTTTTATTTGTTTTTAAGGTTTCCTTTGAATTTACATGCACAAAATTATGTTTAATGCAATGCTCAAGTTACCCTTAAAAATTATTTCTAAAAATCGCAAAACAACAATAATGCTCCTTTAAAGAAAAAAAATACTAAGAAAATACCTAAAAGTGTATTTACAATCAAAATAAAATTAAATGGTCCAACCTGTTCCAACTAAAAAAGATGGAGTCCTCAAAATTCTCTGACGGACTTTTAACAACTTTTACTCTCCATTAAATCCGGCAATCTGTCACAAATGGTGTGGGAATCCGTAAAAAAATATTGACTGAATCCCGCAATCCGTCAAAGAATAGTGACGGGTCCGTCAAAATAAAAACCCCAGCTGAATTTTAAAGTTGTACGTTTAATTAAGATTCATTTATCTCACATTAAAGAGCTCATTGAGAACATCCATAACTGTTTTCCTTTTTTCCAAAATCTTGAAGAGTTTCCTTCTATAAAGACTTTCAGGACATGTTGCTATGACAAAACCTAATCGGAATTTATGAATGGATTTTAATACAAAAAGTAGCTTAACTTTTTCAATTTTTGAGATATCTCCATGAAATTTGGAATGTTTGTTTATCAATGTATAATTTGGAACTTGTCCTGGTCCATCAGTTTGAAGATGTCCTGCAGGTAGGTGGGATTTGGAACTCCTTTTTTACTGAATTCCTTGGTGACTGCTGGTCTTTAGTCCTCTCTCTATACATAAAGCAGCAGTTGATGTATGCTTCCCGATCGTTACTCACATACTTCCATATGTTGTTAGTGGTGGTTAGTATGACGGTTTACGTCCCATGATTTGAGATGGTTTGTTTTTGATGTTGATTTGTGTCGCCTCCTCCTACTATGTTCTTATAGAGTTCACTGTTGGCGCTGGATTCTATTGTGAGTTGGTTAATAAGTGTAGTGGGACTGTAGACTGTGTGTCCGAATGGAAACTCCTTAGATGTCGTGTGATGTCCTGCTATGCTGTCTATGGGGATTATCATTTTAGTGAGATAGGTCTTTCCAGCGTTTGAGGATCCTTGAAACTATAATGTGTTTTTCTTATTATCCGTCTGCTTCAAGACTTTGTACATGTCTATCACTAGGTGGTTGGGGTTGACACCCTACTCCATGCACCAGTAATACAAAAACTTTTGCGTGTCTTCCCAGGACATGAACTTTATATCTGCTTCGTACGTTTCGGGTTTGAAGTTCATAAACCATTCATAATATTTGGTACTCTGGAGTTGGTTGTTAAGTGTGTACTCTTCTTTCGCGCTACTATAGATTCTACTCCACATGTGGGATCTAAAAAGGGCTTTGAATATCTTATGGTCTGCCGTTGTAGAGATGAGTCGAAACAGTTCGTCCTTATCGCTGTTATTGTATTTATTCATCAGTTGTAGCAGTTCTTAAATATGGTTGTACAGTTGGTTCTTTTTCGATTGTTCTAGTTTCTTGTTGTTTCCTATGGGTCTTCTAACAAATGTTTCCAAATAGCCTGTATCACTGGGTAAACTGTTTTTACTGCAACTTCCAGTCCGGATAATTTCATGATACATAACCGCACTTCATTTGAGTAACTTCCGTCTTCACTTTTCATTTTCAGTTTTTCTGCGGTCAGATAGTTCACGTGATCACGTAATTCTAGAACTTCATTATCTCTCTCGAGTAATGCTATATGGCATTTGTCACATTCAGTACATGATTTCTACTGTTGTAGTTTATCTAAATGTAATTCTTTGCAATTACTTGTTCTTTTAATGATTTCATTTTAGTCCGAATATAAGAGTTGTACTTCTGGGCTGATAAGTATTTCCTTTTTTCAGCATTGATGTTTTCCCTCAAAATCTGTACTTCTTTATTCAAAGTTGTAAATTTTTCTTTCTATAAATAAATATCAGCGAAATGTGTGGAGATTTCTGTTTGAGATTTTTATAGCTTAGACTTTGTCTTTTCAAGTGCTTTTTCATATTTTCTATGCAACAATTGCCTGTCTTGTCAATAAATGAAGGTTTTTCTTTTCTATGCAACAATTGCCTGTCATGTCAATAAATGAAGGTTTTTCTTAGCTGTTTCATCACGCTTGTTAAAATTCCGAAGGGAATATAGTGTCGAATTCTGTTTTCAATTTCTTTCAGTGTTGTTTTCTGTTCTTGAATTTGTTTTGCACTACGGTGTTTCTGCAGTTTCTGATGCTCATGAAGACAAATTCTGTGATTTCGTAACATTGTCAGTAACGTTTATGTTTTCAATCTGTGATATTGTTTTTCTAAGTTAATTTTGATATCTTGGAGCTAGGCAAAATTGGTTTATATTCCCAATTTAACAGTTCTTTCAGATTTTTCACACCGGGTACTTTTTTCTTGCTCAACAATGCCTTTTTCTGGTCACATGTTAGGGATACTTTGGTTTTCAAGTACTTTGGTGTGATCTCCAAGAACGCAGGATTAAGTTTAGATTTGATGACATACAGGTCACTAGAATTCTGTCCATTTTCTTCCACAAATTTAGTCAACTCAAATTCATGTTTCGGTGATGTTACCCCATTTAAACTTACGCTGCCTTTTGTCAAATCTGTATATGAGATGCCATATTCTTCACGGAAAGGACCAGGGTAGCCTGAGTCAGACACTCTCTGGTGTCTGGAAAGAAAGGGAACAATATTTTAAGTTAAATATATTAACAAATTGCAAAATTCAAATAATACTGTGTGAAACTCGAACTTACAAATAATTAATTTTTATTTCATTTCAACTATCAATTAGCGGGTGGGGAAACCCGAACTCGCAAGTTATTATTTTTAAACACAATGTATTAAAGTCATTTAAATTACTATATATATCAATCAAATAAAGTCTGAAGTTAATAGTTTGAGCATGGGGACAACTTTTCCATGCTTTTATACAGGGCTCGAATTTAAGCTCGTATACTCGCAAAATGCCAGGGGATTTTGAAAATTGTGAGTAACTTTAATTTTAACTCTCACATTTTCGCGATTTGAGATCACCACAAAAAGTACCTAAAGAAGCTGTAATCAGCATTGAAATGGCCAGATAAATCGATGATATAATATAAGATTCACCATAAAAACATATTTGTTATTCTTTGCTAATTCCACAGTAATACAGTAATGTTCTAGCTGTAGTTAATTTAAAGTAAAGTACCAAGTTGCTTTTATATTACATATTTTTTGTACAGTTACTATGGATGCTATTGAAATTTGGAGAAAAAAATGCGAGTGATTTCTTCATTTTGTGAGTTGAAGTAAAATGAAATTGTAAAATTTGTGAGTCCAATTTTTCATCAATTTCGAACCCTGCTTTTATATTTAATCACTTCCAAAACCGTAGTTGATTAAATCATCCCAAAGTTTCAACCCTGACCTCTATGACGTATGATAACAAAAATGGCGACCATCATTTTTACAAACAAATGTACAGCATAGTTAACCAGGATTTACGAGTTAAAACTGGACTATTGCAAAGTGAGTTGGGTTTTAATAGCATGTAAATACAATATAGAAACTGTATGGATCGATTTTACATTTTGTGAAAGCTTGAACAATAAGACAATCTCACAGTTAAGATGGAAATAAATTCATTCTCAAAGCAGTTTGTATCCAAAGTGAAAAAAAACAAGTTCTCCTACGGGGCACTACAATATTTATATCGATTTTTCTGCTGGATTTTGGAAGTATGATTGACATTGGAAGAAAAATGTTAACTTTGCTCACAATTTTGCTGCACAGATGATATTTTACATGAAATTTGGATTATAATAAATTTGGATAGTCATATGACATCCTTTACTGTATATAAACATCCAAATTATTGATTACCTGGAATTATATTGAGAAATATTGGATATAATCTTCAATCACCTCCGAATCTAAAATACCGGATTATCCAAATTATTTTTTTCAGTCCCTACTAATTCGAATAATTGAGATTTAACTGTATGTACAGGCTCGTTAGGCAGGTATTCCATGTGCATGTTGTTGTAAATCTCTGCCAACATATGTATACATGTAGTAACAAGGTGAATTCTTATATATATGATAAACATCTATGCAGGCGTCACACTGTCCCAAAATTGAAACCTGATGGACACGTGAATATGCAATTTCGAATTTCATGCTAAGATGGTCCTGAAAAAAATTGACAACCAATCAACATACGAAACAAGTATGTTTCACAAGGCCCCGTAATCGAATCCAGTCCACACATGGTTCCTACTAATGTTCATGCGATCATGTGTGATTCACACATGGAGTAGTCTTCCCCAGGACTTTCCAAGGCCATGTAATTGGTTTCAACATCATAAGAGTAGTGTTAGTGTGATGTGTTCAAACATAGTCATGAAGCATCACTTGACCCCTGGGTGGTATAAAAGCAGCCAAAGGGGCAAATTTTTTACTTAAGACTTACTTGAGAGACCAAGTTGGGCAATAAGCTGCTTTCTGGGTACAGTGTCCCTACATTATTCTAAACCAGCCATACTGTTGAATTTATAGTGTAACAGACAACATGGCTTGGAAAAGTATACCTTGTTCTTGATTCAATTAAAGTTGCCGTAACTTAAGCCTATTTCTGGTCAGTTCCAGATTTAACTCTGGGAATTTTGCGTCATTGCAATGCACATTACATTTACCATGTTAATATGTTAACTTGGTTGAACATTTTGGGTGCTGTTACCGGTCATTGGTACTGTTGTAAAACTTTTATTTAGCATGTTGATCATGTGAGTTAAAGTGAGTTGACTGTTGTCCTGGTAGTAAAAAAGCTTGAAACTGGTCATGATTTTCCTGAATGATTATTGTATTTTTTTATTTGTTTTCAACAAGTATTGGGTACTGTATTATACACTGCCTTCCAAAAAATTAATTCTCTTTCACACTTTTACAATTTACATAGTACTCAATGGAGTTTTACAAAGTTGTAAAAATAAATTATTGTTAAATGAATTAATTATACCCCCGCTTCGAAGAAGAGGGGGGTATACTGTTTTACCCTTGTCCGTCCGTCCGTGCGTCAGTCCGTTACGAAATTTTCGTCGCAGTTTTCTCAGCAACTATATCATGCAGCAGCCTAATACTTTGCATATTGCTTCATCCCATAGTCCCATGTGGTGTAAAGCGATTTCATCCTCCTTGCTCATCTACTTCCTGTTTGTCGCATATTTTTAGATTTTGGCGGGGGTATCACTAGTGAGCATTAGCTCACAGATTTACTTGTTTTTGCTTTTGAAATCAATTTCTTTTTATATGCCAGAAAGAATTTCGGACATATTATATTATACCCCCTGGCGTCTGTCCGTCCGTCCATCCGTCTGTCTGTTAGCAATTTGGTTTCCGGAGCATATCTTGAGTTTCTTTGACCCACAATATTTAAACTTCATAGGATGATTGTCCATATCAGGTAGAAGACCCTTATTGATTTTGGGGTCAGAAGGTCAAAGGTCATGGTCACTATTACCTTAAATCTGGAAACAGTTTCCAGAGCATAACTTAAGTTTCATTTGGCCCACAATATTCAAACTTTATACAATGATTGTCCATATCAGGTAGAAGACCCTTATTGATTTTGGGGTCAGAAGGTCAAAGGTCATGGTCACTATCACCTGAAAACAGTTTTCAGAGCATCACTTAAGTTCCATTTGGTCCACAATATTCAAACTTTATACAATGATTGTCCATATCAGGTAGAAGACCCCTGTTGATTTTGGGGTCAAAAGGTCAAAGGTCAAGGTCACGATTACCTTAAAACTGAAAACAGTTTCTGGAGCATCACTTAAGTTCCATTTGGCCCACAATATTCAAACTTTATAGAATGTTTGTCCATATCGGGTAGAATTCTCATTAGTAAGTTGGTGACAGATAATTTAACGTAATCTCCCATGGCCAGTGACTTGTTGAGTGAATGGATGGCAATGGAAATAATGATTGGTATGTCTTGTCTTTAAAATAAAACTATTTTTCATTAATTTTCATCATACATAATCAGTAGGCTTGACTACAGGACAATTTAGATAAGTTGAACATTGAACAATGGGTAGAAGACCCCTATAGATTTTGGGGTTTCAAGGTCAAAGTCACTATTACCTTAAAACTGAAAACGGTTTCCGGAGCATAACTTAAGTTTCATTTGGTTCACAATATTCGAACTTCATACTGAGATAGTCCATATCGGTAGAAGACCCGTATTGATTTTGGGTTCACAAGGTCAAAGGTCAAGGTCACTATTACTTTAAAACTGAAAACAGTTTCTGGAGCATAACTTAGTTCCATTTTGTCCACAATATTCCAACTTCATCAGATGATTGTCCATATCGGGAAGAAGACCCCTATTGATTTGGGGGGCACAAGGTCACTATTACCTTAAAACTGAAAACAGTTTCCGCGCATAACTAGTTATACTCAACACAAATAAAAAGAAGCATTCTCAATGGTATCTTTTTTCTCTACTTTGTTTTCCTCCATTATTTATAATATGATATTCATATGAAATATTCTTATGTCTTATAAATGCTTCATCTTAACTAAACAAAACAACACTTTCGGGCAGATAATGCTCTGTCTAGCCGTGCTCTTGTTTGTGTTAGATAGGAAATCACAAAATATATCAAAATTGATGTTCATTGTGATACATTGACCATAGTTTTGGAGACTGATATATAACTTGCTGCAACTCAAAAAAATGAAATTTACCCATAGAAAATTTGTTCCCAAGGCATGAATAATGAACTAAATATATGTTATGATTTCACTACTTTGAACTTGGAATTGATAGTGATATAATAAATTATATTGTGAAGGAAATTTTGGAGAGCAGTGTATATAAAGATAAAGATGATTGTAGTCTGTGACCCTGAATGTCACTGTCTATCTGTTTTAATCTGTTTTAAGTCAGCTGAACATGTATATGGAAGCAGACTTTAAACCTCACTTTAACTTAAAAAGTTTAAATAAGCAAGTTTTATAAACAATCTAGTAGTCAGTATATTGAGATCAAAGAATCTATTCTGACACCTGTTTAAGGTAATAATTTGATGACAAAAATTAGGTCTGAATTCAAATATTTCCTTGATACTTCCAATTTTAAATATACACTGACAGTAGTTCTAAGCTGAGAATACCCAACTGTGTCAGGACTGACAATAATGTCTGGGTTTTTTCAACTGTCCAGTGTTTCAATGTTATATATAACTTAGAAATATTTTCTGGATTTCATATCTCTTGAATTTGTAAGCCCTGTCTTATGTTGTTGTCAGTACTTTCAGTTTTATTTTACTACCAGTGGCAAAAGTTAGTTGGTGCAGTAAAATCCTTCAGAGGTTAATTAGGTTTATTTATTTTTTACTTGAATTGGGTCTTAATATTGATGTAATCTTAGCAATGGCTGAATATGTTTGGTATTTAGCTAGACTTGTTGGATTAAGTGGATTTTCCTACTGGTTAAAAGGACCCTAAATTGATTATTTGCATGATTTAGGAGATAACTCAATTATTAATTGAGTTTTATTTAAGATTATGAGATTATTGAGATTATTGAATTGATTTTTAGTTCATAAATTTGAAATAACATTGTTAAATGATATCCCTGAACAATATTCAGTCAAATATATTGGCAAGATTTATAAAAAATAAAGGCTTGGAAAGTGTGTACTGTCTTTAAAATAACTGTCCAAAATTTGGTTTTCCAATTGAAAGGGTCTCGAACCAGTATGGAAAAATAAAACTATCTGATCCTAAATAAACGCCAGATTAACATTATCTTGACAACTGTGCCAAGTAATGGGTCTATAAAAGGCTTATTTAGAGTACTTTTACAATGTGTTAGGATTATGTTTATACATATTCTCTGTTATCAAACTATTGAGGAATTCTAAATATCAGTGATTACAAAAATATCCTGATGAGAGAGGCATGGGCAGCTAACCAATATATGTCTGTTGCATTCTGTTTATTTTGGGTTCTCCTATTTTTAGGAAAAGAAAGTTGTATAAAAATGTCATTTTTTATGCAAAAATAAATATAAATTAAATGTGGTCCTAAAAAGTGATCAGAATTTCAATTATTCATGTCATAATCCAAATATTTATGTTATTGAGTAACATAACATCATTATAGTAGTTATTTAGTTTGTTAGTACATGTACTGGTACATATATTAAAGGTTTTAATTATGTGTATCAGGCTTTTTAGGTCAACATAGCCTTGTGAAAATCTAGTTATTTTTCATATCATTCATATTGAAGTCCAAATAATATCAATAATATTAAATGATAAAACCCTGCTGGTTAAAATAAATTTGGATAGCTATTTTATTTTTAGTGATAAATTATAATAATAAATTAATAATGATAATATTGACTTTATTAAAATATGTCTGCACATTTTGATGAATCCAATCTTCCATGTGGACCTCTGATAAAACATGTACAAGTTATTTACATAGCGAAAACATCTAACACATTCATAAATTGAATGCATAAGTTAAAGTATTGTAGTAAGTATATAAATACACAGGGTTAATGTATGTGCCACTAGCTGACAGTGAAATAAAATTTAACAAGAAATTTTATATTAATAATGAAACCATTTCTGTTAATTAAGATAATTAAATACAATGTACAATAAATTAAATAAATATATATATTTAAATGTAGTTCTTGTTGTTCAAATTTATTAAATTCAGTACCGAGTTAAACATGTATCCTTTTATATAGTAGAACCATTGTATGATACAGTAGACATTTTGCATGTTGTAAAAGTGGAAAGTTGAGAAAACAGCATAAAACTTGATCACAAACTCATACTATAATTGTATGTCACATTGTGGAAACAAGACATTAGCAAAGACTGGACAGTCGAGACAGTCCTGGGATTGTGTAATATTCTCAGGTTCTACTGTATCTAAAAATTAAATGACAAGACATTCATTTGTGAAAACCATTGTAACATTTAGTTGTCAAAGAATGTTTAAACCTTTATATTGTTACTTACATGTATATACCAGTAATTTGACTGCATTGAAAGAAAAAATATCTGTCAGTGATCTCATTCAGAACTGGCACCCGACCTAAACAGCCAGCTAGAATGACTAAAAGGCCTGTTAAAATTGGCACATAATAAAGAAAGAATGGAATTGCCCTAGAAAGTCTATTACTTTTCCATTTGAGCCTATTGGACAATATCTTACTGAGAACACTAATCTGTGTGGTAAGGGTTTGAAATGATCTCTGAGAGCTAGGTTAATTTACCCTTCCATGAAAACATGTTGAAAATGTCTATTTTCCTCCATTTAATAATAAGGTATATGGAGTTGCTGCCGGTCTTATGGAAGGGTTGGTGAGTACTGGTTATAGACAAGGGTCCAGGAAAGCTTGGTTTGGGGAGCTGTCCATAGTAAAATAACTTAGTGTTTTGACATGGTGCTAAACCCAGTATACAAAAGAATCATTACTGCATTATTTTATTAAATAAATGCAAATTTAGTAATTCCTTAATATTAATTATTTACATATAAGTGTATTGATTAATACTGTGAGGTTCCATTGATAAGATCATACTTAAATTAAGAGTTGTTACATTAATAAAATCAAAATTAAGTCTTTACTTCAATGTCATACAGTATGCACATCTAAGTACCTGATTCAACCTTTAAAATGAAAGTATGCCTGGAGTCTGGCAGTGTAAAATCATTGTTCACATATAATGCTACATATTAATAGAACGATAGTCTTACCTTTACTTCATGTATCAAAACAAATAATGTCATACATCGTTAAATGATTTTATTTTTAATATAAATGACTAAAATATCGAAATATTTTAAAATATATGTAGTTGTTACTAACGATGCTAGGTAGTGATCTACTATGGCTAAAGTCACATTGAAGAAGAAAAAAAAGAAAATGCTCATACAAGAATAAAAGTATGATAATAAAAAGAAAAAGACAAAAAAAGAAAAATCAACATAAAAGAAAAGAATATGATAGAAAAAAAAGAAAAATAGAAAAAAAAAAAGAAAATGAATATAAAAGGAAATAAAAATATGATAAATGAAAAGAAAATAACAAATCTGGAAATCTAGATTATAGAATACAAAAAAGGATAACTTGTCCAAACAGACTTAGTCATGTATTGACCATGGTTCAGGGTGGTTATACTGTTTAAGATTGTTGGATTGAAGTAAACCTTATGTAGTTGTACAATGGACAGTAGTCGGGTATAGTATGGGAATCTAGCTAAGGTGCTTCTACATATATTCAGTACTTGTATTGAAGTACACAAAGATTAACCCGAAAAATGACCATTGTTAATGTTTTTTACCAGTAATGATGTATTGTAGCTTTATTTGTTTTTGATACAGGAAGGAGAGGGTATAGAGTGTTATTCTTTAATTTTAGGTATAGCAATAATTCTTTATGTGAATGTGATATTTACATGTGCTCATGACTTAGTGTACTATAGATAAAGGTTGATATCTGGTATAAAGAATTAGGACTGATGTTTTGTATGTATATTACTTCAAGAGCTGAACAAATACTAGTGTTACTCAATATAAAAATAATAGAGTTACTAAAGGGTTTCATTTCAGTCCAAGATTTTAAAATGTGATGTAATAACATGTTACATGCACAGGTGACTGACTCAATTTTTCCTTATTATAGTATATATAGAGAATTCTCTATATATACTGTGATAAGGAAAAATTGAGTCTGTCACCTGTGGTTACATGTGTATTCTAAAATAACTGTAGAAAAAATTAGATCTGAATGCAATGATATTTTAATTTTCCATGCAGTTCACTAATGAAATGTTATACATGTACTGACATTTGGACGTGTTTGCCAACGTATAACTTATATTCATGACAAAGATATTTTACAAAATCATGGCTTTATCATGTTACAATGGTTTTAAAATCATAATTTAAAATTTTTAAAATATGCAAAAAAAGTGTACACCATTTATTGATAAATTTTATTCTATTGTCACTGGTACATACAGTAACACTGCTGATTGGCAGATTTGAATTATCGACTATAATTTAGTCTTATAAACAGATAATTATAAATTTCCATAAATATTAAAGTGACTAATAATTAGTGATTTCTATTTGAAATATAAAGACATCAATGATTTGTAATGTCTTGACAAAACTTGTGTAAACAGTATCATATGGTTAAATGAAAAATGTCTCATTATATCTAAGTCTGTACATGTAAACAGTATGTGGTTAAATGAAAAATGTCAGATTATATCTAAGTCTGTACATGTAAACAGTATCATGTGGTTAAATGAAAAATGTCTAATTATATCTAAGTCTGTACATGTTAACAGTATCATGTGGTTAAATGAAAAATGTCGGATTATATCTAAGTCTGTACATGTAAACAGTATCATGTGGTTAAATGAAAAATGTCTAATTATATCTAAGTCTGTACATGTAAGCAGTATCATATGGTTAAATGAAAAATGTCTTGATTATATCTAAGTCTGTATATGTAAACAGTATCATGTGGTTAAATGAAAAATGTCTCATTATATCTAAGTCTGTACATGTAAACAGTATCATGTGGTTAAATGAAAAATGTCGGATTATATCTAAGTCTGTACATGTAAACAGTATGTGGTTAAATGAAAAATGTCGGATTATATCTAAGTCTGTACATGTAAACAGTATCATGTGGTTAAATGAAAAATGTCTAATTATATCTAAGTCTGTACATGTTAACAGTATCATGTGGTTAAATGAAAAATGTCTTGATTATATCTAAGTCTGTACATGTAAACAGTATCATGTGGTTAAATGAAAAATGTCTTGATTATATCTAAGTCTGTACATGTAAACAGTATCATGTGGTTAAATGAAAAATGTCGGATTATATCTAAGTCTGTACATGTTAACAGTATCATGTGGTTAAATGAAAAATGTCTAATTATATCTAAGTCTGTACATGTAAACAGTATCATGTGGTTAAATGAAAAATGTCTAATTATATCTAAGTCTGTACATGTAAACAATATCATGTGGTTAAATGAAAAATGTCTTGATTATATCTAAGTCTGTACATGTAAACAGTATCATGTGGTTAAATGAAAAATGTCTTGATTATATCTAAGTCTGTACATGTAAACAGTATCATGTGGTTAAATGAAAAATGTCTCATTATATCTAAGTCTGTACATGTAAACAGTATGTGGTTAAATGAAAAATGTCGGATTATATCTAAGTCTGTACATGTTAACAATATCATGTGGTTAAATGAAAAATGTCTTGATTATATCTAAGTCTGTACATGTAAACAGTATCATGTGGTTAAATGAAAAATGTCTCATTATATCTAAGTCTGTACATGTAAACAGTATCATGTGGTTAAATGAAAAATGTCTTGATTATATCAAAGTCTGTACATGTAAACAGTATCATGTGGTTAAATGAAAAATGTCTCATTATATCTAAGTCTGTACATGTAAACAGTATGTGGTTAAATGAAAAATGTCGGATTATATCTAAGTCTGTACATGTAAACAGTATCATGTGGTTAAATGAAAAATGTCTCATTATATCTAAGTCTGTACATGTAAACAGTATCATGTGGTTAAATGAAAAATGTCTTGATTATATCAAAGTCTGTACATGTAAACAGTATCATATGGTTAAATGAAAAATGTCTAATTATATCTAAGTCTGTACATGTAAACAGTATCATGTGGTTAAATGAAAAATGTCGGATTATATCTAAGTCTGTACATGTAAACAGTATCATATGGTTAAATGAAAAATGTCGGATTATATCTAAGTCTGTACATGTAAACAGTATCATGTGGTTAAATGAAAAATGTCGGATTATATCTAAGTCTGTACATGTTAACAGTATCATGTGGTTAAATGAAAAATGTCGGATTATATCTAAGTCTGTACATGTAAACAGTATCATATGGTTAAATGAAAAATGTCGGATTATATCTAAGTCTATACATGTGTACCATATTGGGGTATGAGGTTATGTTCATTTGCATTCATTAGATGGTTGAAATAATTACTTTGTGATTGGAGTGTAAGTTGATTTTAAATTGATTTAAATTTATGTACACATTGTATTTCTCCATTTAAGTTTATACACCCATTGGTTTTCTGTCTAGTAAAATGCTGGAAAAATTTATTTATTACCTGTCTTGCCCAATGCTTCTTGTTTGATTGTTTGAGTTTTTGGCACACTAGTGTAAATATTTTGTATGAGAAATAATGATACAGGCTCATTGAACCTAATGCTCCTCTGAAAGAATTTACTGCACCAACTTTCCAGCTGTCATGATCTTCAGGCTCATTGTCAGCTTAATATTTGTGATCACTTTTTGTAAGTATGTCTGTTTGTCCCTCAGTCTGATAGTCCCCTACTTCTCTGCATTTCAAACATTACAAACTGCATCCCCTAAACTTAATTGAATACAAAAAAATGCTGACACAGTTTGAAAGAGGGATTGAGTTATAGCGATAACTCCAGCATACAACTCCAAGGAAACTTAAATATAACTGACCTGGATATTTCCGGTCAAACTGCATTGATCCTCGAGACCACTGAAGATTTATGTTGGGATATTGGTCATATTGTGTGGCTGGGGGGAGGGTTTTTGGCATCATTTTGAAATAATCTATTCTAACTGACTTTTTGTTTGTTTTTTGCTTTTTTATTATAATTTCTTCTCTAAGGTTACAAGATACTGTGATATAAGATACTTTGCTAGGAATTATTTGTATTGTATTGTATTTTACAGGGGTGTGAAATTTCAAATTTATTTCTCTTGTCCATGGTCAAATACCTCTTGTCCATGGTCAAATACCTCTTGTCCATGGTCACAAGTGAATGTTTAAAATTTGTTTATCTCTGTGTCTACTGCAAAATTTCACTTGTCTAAAGACTTAAAAAATATTGTCTTACTGACAATAAGGATGGTTTGTGTTTCTTGTCTCCAACCAAAATATGTTTTGAAATTCCACACCCTTGTATTTATTATGATTTAAAGCTCACCTGGGCTATAAGCTCATGGTGAGCTATAAGGATCACTCAATGTCTGTTGTCTGTTCATACAATGTCATAGTTTCCTTATTGCTCTTGCTACCACACTAGGTCACAATGCTCAAATATGTTTCTGATTTATGAGTGTATCAATGGTATTTGGGTGAGCGAGAAAGGGCTATCATGGCCCTCTCATTTATGTGTTTGATTGTTGTACATTGTACATTTCTAAATTTATGACATTTTATTTGTCAATTTTTCAGTATACTTCTAGTGTTACTATGGTTTTGCTAGAGCATTAAAAACATCAACAAGTATAAACATCAACATTTCATGTAAGTATAATGTTATTCTTGTCATTACTTAATACTGAAAATACCTAATTACTTTATTGTTCATTTCTATAATAAACATTTATATATGGTATCTAGGAACAATTATCTACTACTATCTACAACTATTTCTATTTTTTTGCATCAAACAATTCTAATGACCCAAATTTTCTCATGATTCAATGACTAACACAATGCTGCTGTCACACTCTTCATATACAGTCTGTTTAGACTTTAAGACTGACGATTTCGCCAAAAGGCTTAAGTTTGCCCCGTCCGAAAATTGAATCCAGGATCAGCTCGATCAGCTTGTGCTACCAACTGATCTAGCCGGGCGGCTTTTGAATCTGAAACTAGTGAGCTTAATAATTTTCTATGGCTATCTCCATCCTTCCCCTGATTCTAAATTATGTAGGGCAGTAGTCAGTCACTAACGGAGTAATGTGCCAGAGATTTAACCTTTCCAGGAATAGTGAATAGGTGGACCAATTGCTGTGATATACCCATTGCTACCAACTAGCTGGGCCACTTTTTTCATCCTCTGTATGGAGAGAATTCTAAGTTGATAACCTGTAAATTGTTCCAGTGTCATATTGTAAGAACAGGTTAGATGATGCCGCTATTAGAAAACATAAAAAATTCTGTGATAATCATGAAGGATATAGAAATGTTTGTGATTGTGATAATCCTCAGTTATTACAATATCCTAAATCACCAGTAAGTATAGTCTACTTGTTACTTTGTTAATTTAGTTTTTAGCCATATTTTCAACAAAAATCGGCTTATAGGTTGGTGAAAGCCATGTCTGGTGATGTTAAACATTGTGTTAAAGTTTTCAATTTACCATACATTTCTGCCATTTATTGTCATATCTTTATGAAACTTTATTCAATGATAACATACCATGTTATGAACAGAATTATAAACCACAACTCTACCTGCCTTTATTATGGATTATTTCCCTTTGTAGTTTTTGCGTTAAGTTTTAAATCCGGCTTTTATGTGGTTTCCACATTACATTTCTTGTCTACATATAAATACAAATTCAGTGTTCTCATTAGGAATAGGCTGCAGACCCAAACAGCCCTGATAAACGTAAGGCTGCGGCGAGTATCCGAGTATACTTGGATATTTCTGATCTTGCCCGGAAGCGCTTTTGAACATATATTCAATATGAAAAGAGCGCTATACAAATGCGGTATATAATAATAATAAAAAAATCGAGTACAAATATTTGTCACATCCGAAATCGTTGGATCGCGATCAATTTTCTTTAAAAATACAAGAACATTTTCAGCTAAATTACAAAACAAGTTGCTCTTCTAATAAAAACTTAATTTTATATAGGGACCGAATAATCTTGTGTCAACATTCGATTAATTTAAACAAATATGTTATCACTGAAAATTCATAATACATCTGGTAATAGACATGTTTGGAGTACATGTTTTTCCCCTTATAGTGAAGGCAATTGTTATTCTTCACTTATTTTTGTTATAATATGAACTATGTTTGCTTCTCCAGTTACAAACGATTCATGGTTCGATTTGTGAATCGCTTCACATGAGTTGTGGTTCAGATCGGTAGCCACTTGCTCAACGATCCACAGCCCTATTAGAAAGACTAAAAGGTTTGTTTAGAAAGGTTAATTACAGGAATAAAGAAATTGCCCTAGGACTGCCCAAGAAAGCCTGTTACTTTTCTATCTGAGCCTATTCAACAAAATCTTACAGAGAACACTGCAAAATTCTGAAAAATTTTAAGCATCATGTGACATATGCAATTTTGAAAATACTAGGATACCAAGGGAATCGCCAAGCTTTTTATAATTCATGTATTATTTGCTGTGATATTTCAGACTTTGAAGAATTCAAAAAAGCTTTGACATACCAGTAGCTATTATAACCATCAATAGAGCTGAATATTTATCCAAGTAAGTTGTCGTCTATTGTAGCACAGTTTTATGAATATTTCACTTATACTCCCTTGCCTTCAATCTAGCTTGTTTCGCGACATATGTCTGCATATTGCTTGAGTGGTAGTTTTTTAGCTCCATTTTACGTAGTAATGTAGAGCTTTCCTACTCGCCCTGGCGTCTGTGTCCGCATCCACATTTCGGATTAAAGTTTTTGTGCAGTAAAATACTTTCTTCTATATCTTTCTTATTTCTTAAGATATTGACTTCAAACTTTAAATATATGCCCTTTATTATCAACCACATCTCATGTGACAAGGTGTATATCTCCTTATACATTTTTTTTCAGAGTTATCCCCCCTTGAACTTATTTTTTTTATTTACTTTAAATTTGTTAAGGTTATGTTTTCAAATTTTAAAATATGTATGTTCTTTATCATCAACCACATCTCCTGTGACAAACACTAACTAAGTCGAGCATGCTGTCTCCTCTGACAGCTCTTGTTTAGTCTTGGTTTGGACTATGCTTTTTTATTAGTTACTTTATCATTATGTTCTCTTAACTTTTGTCAAATCCCTAGATATTGCTTACAATTACCAGGATCCAAGCCTGGGTCGTTAGCTCAGTTGGTAATTCATCGGGACTTAGAATCTAGTCTCCTGAGGGGGGGGGACAGGTTTTAACCCCACATGGGGAGGTTTTACCCTTTCATGAAAATTTTACAATAATGTCAACTTGCTCCAATAATAGGTTGATGGAGAAGTTTCTGGAAGGGTCAGTGAGTACTGGTTAAAGACAAGGATCCAGGAAAACTTAAGTTAGGTGCGCGCAACGTTGTGAAATAACCAAAACCTATTGACATTGCGTTAAAAACCAAATATGATAGAGAATAACCTGGATCAAGATTATATTGTTACAGTTTCAGTATTCTTTGTTAAAACAGAGAATTGCATGAAGCTATAACTGATAACAAATTGTAACTAATTTATCAAGTAATGTATCACATGTTTAGTTCACAGGGGAGGGCCTGATGGCCATTTATTATCCCCATGAATGAGCAATACCCCTAGAGCTTAAGCTTTAGTACAATTTGCACTATTAAGTGCAAATCAAGTGCACAGTATGTGTTTGAAGTGCATATCATGTGTATTTCATATAAAATATAGTGTGAACTCAACTGAGTTTTTAAAAGGTTTTTAAAGATACTTCTTGATAGCATTAATTTATAGTCTAATAAATTACAATGTATGTATTCACAACCATCATTTTCTTGCCAAATATATAATTGTAGGTTCCAACACCTAACCTTGAATTCTTCAGGAAATCCTTAGCATATTCAAGATCAGCTTATAATATGGAATAAAATACCTTTTAACATTCGACTCCCTGAAAGTTTTACTTCAATCAAAAACAATACCTTGAATGGAAATTTCAATAGGTGTAAAATAGTCTTTGCACACTGGAAATATTAATTTTACTCTTTTTATTTTAGGCTTCTGCAAATTTTTTATCGTTTGACTTACCATTTAATTTCTTTTTTATAGTGTATCCTTGGTTATAATTTATTTTTGTAGGGGTTCGATGCTGTTGCACCAGTGTTAACATTATATCATAGTGGTCTTTGTTTCTATGTATTAATCACTGTTTCTGGAAGGGCTTAATCTCTGGATTAAGCTGTTAACCAACTACTAGATGCATAATTCTGTCTGTGACCAACTACTGCCCTAGATACCTTAGAAAGCTACGGCTGTGGTGTAGCTGTTAGCATTTCTGATCTTGAATCTGGAGATTGCAGGTTCGAGCCTGGTCACAGTAGCCTGAGTTGGTCATACCCTACACATGAGTTGTCGGTCTCGTGGTAGGGTAAGTTAGTCCTGGTGACTGAAAAGTGTCCAGGAAACCAACAG
The DNA here is from genome assembly GCA_025267735.1 of Mactra quadrangularis. Classification (NCBI taxonomy): domain Eukaryota; kingdom Metazoa; phylum Mollusca; class Bivalvia; order Venerida; family Mactridae; genus Mactra; species Mactra quadrangularis. The sequence continues at coordinate 33,224,329 of CM046308.1, read as the reverse complement.
TAGGAAGAGCTGGCTGTCATATATATGACCTAAAACCAAACCACATGTCTTAGAATCAGTGGTACTAAGGAGGGAGAATGGCCGTAGGAATTATTTCATGACCAAGTTCTGCGAAAGTATGCCTGTCCAGGAATTGAACCTTCAACCCCTTGATCAGTAAAGCGGGGTTGATGGCTTTTACTCTATATTTTGTTTATTTCAGAACAATATTTCTAAAGACACCAGGAGTAGCTTTAGATTAGCTAACTGTATTTATAGATGGGTTTATGATGTAAGTATAACAGCCATTCCTGTAGCCAACTAGCTTGAACTATCAGACTTGTCAAAATTGTGTTGGGTTAGTGGAATTACTTTGTGTAGTTGGACTAGTTGATAATTTATCTCTTTACTATGCAACATAATAATTGGACTTGTATTTGAGAAAATTTAAAGCAATGACTGGTAATAGTTTGATAAGCTCAATCATTTTTAGCTCGACTTTACGAAGTAATGTAGAGCTCTTCTACTCGCCCCGGCGTCCGCGTCCACATTTCTGATTAAAGTTTTTGTGCAGTAAAATACTTTCTTCTATATCTTTGTTATTTCTTAAGATATTAACTTCAAACTTTAAATATATGTTCCTTACTATCAACCACATCTCATGTGACAAGGTCCATAACTTCAAACTCATTTTTTAAGAATTATCTCCCCTTGAACTGATTGAAGTTTTTGTGCACAGATTAAAGTTTTGTGCAGTAAAATACTTTCTTCTGTATCTTTGTTATTTCTTAAGATATTAACTTCAAACTTTAAATATATGTTCCTTTCTATTAACCACATCTCATGTGACATGGTCCATAACTCTGAATGCATTTTCAGAATTATCTCCCCTTGAACTTAGAGTTTTCTTTAAAAAATGTTTGTTTTTACTGCAACTGTTTTATTTCTTTAGGTATTGATTTCAAACTTTAAATATATGTTCCTTATTATCAACCACATCTCATGTGGCAAGGTTCATAACTCCTTATACATTTTTTCAGAGTTATCCCCCTTGAACTTATAGTTTTCTATTTTTTTTTCTTTGGATTTGTTAAGGTTATATTTTCAAATTTTAAAATATGTATGTTCCTTTATCATCAACCACATCTCCTGTGACAAACACTAAGTCGAGCATGCTGTCTCCTCTGACAGCTCTTGTTACATTTTATTGTTGTCCCATTTTAATATTTTTTAAATATTATCATTAGCAAGTTGGTAACAGGTTGTGTAATGTAATGGGTGATTACCCATGGCCAGTAACTTGTTGAGTGAATAGATGGCAATGGAAATAGTGACTTGTATGTCTGAACTTTAAGATAAAAATATATTGTTCATTTTCTTCAGTAACTTAAGTCTATGAAATCATTGACATATGTTTTTTAAATAAGTTCATACTTGTGGTCATTTGAATGTTTGTTTGTTTGTTGGGTTTAATGCCGTGGCAACACTTTGTATAAGTTATATCATGGTGGTCAGTCCACCTACTCACTGTTCCTAGAAAGGCTAATTTTCTGGATTTAGCTGTAAATCAACTACTTGGCACATACTTTCGTCAGTGACTGACTACTGCCCTACATGATTTAGAATCAGTGGTAGGAGAGAAAAGGGATGTAAACTATCTCATGAAAGTATGCCCTGTCTAGGAATCAAACCTGGATACAACCCCACGATCAGTTGACTTGTGCGCTATCAACTGAGCTATCCAGGCAGGTGTCATTTGAATGAGTGATGTGGAGAACTACAAAATTTAAAATGCCTGTGACTTAGTTCATCAGTTATGATTTATACCTAGGGAAGTCATTGACTTAAAACCATTCATCAGTTTGGTTTCATGACCTTTCAACGTTTTATTTCCAGGAGCTGTTTAATGTAGCTAAATTGTTACATCTGCTTGCTATACAACATTCACCTTCTGGTACAAAAATGCTAGAATAAAACAACACTATAAAGCCAGTCTTACTGCCCCATTTTAAGTGTGTATTTTATTTTAAGTATAACACTAAACATGATGGGTTTTTTCTATTGGATGATGTGTAATGTCACATTGTATGCTGTAGACAAAGTTAATAATCAGGGATGAATTCTCCGAGTTATTAACATAATGGGCAATGTTCAGTTAAAACTTTTGTAGTTACAAATCTTGAAGTCTAAACAGTTCTCTCAGCAAAGTCATCAACTTAATTTTATAGTTTTGTTAATTACTGCTAAAAATGTTATCCATATGTAGTTTATTGTAGTGGTTAAAAGTTCAAATGATTTCATGACAGCAAATAATGTAACAATATATCAATGATATATTGTTAGCCATTGGGAAATTAAGTGCAATAGAAACCTAGCCTGGCATCACCTATGTGATCTTTACAAACTAGCATGCATTCAATCTCCGTAAACAGATATCCTGTAGAGCATAGTCGTACACGATCTCTTCTGTCTCCGTTGAAGGTCAAGTTGAGATGAACTTAGTGTCAACCAAAAAATGGGTAGCTTTCATCTAGACGAAACACTATTAATAACATTATGATTTCATAATTTCGATTTTTAGACCTAGGTTTGCAAGCAAATTTAACAGAGGTATTATTCACAGTCTGCGATAAGATGTCTCATTTCAAATTGCATGATGTAGACGATGTAAACAAGTTACGTATCATAACAATTTCGTCATGAATATTATGATGAAGAAAAGGTAACCTAAACGTTTGAAAAAGGCCAGATCTAAATTAGCGAGTTGTCAAGCGGAAAATTTTAGATCGGGTTTTGATCAGATTGGCATGCATATGAAGTACAATATAAAACATTACTTTCTAAACTCTTTTCTCATTCATACAATTATGAAAGTATTGTCTAGAGATAATTTTCAAATATTAAATGTAATTTGTTGTATATATTTCTATCATTCAGGATGCTGAGTATGTTATCATGACATGAATTCCTTGAAGTCTCTCCTGAATTTCCAGGTTAGTTGTTTTAGCTTGACTTTTTTGGAGAATAGTGAGGTGATACTTATTTTTATTTTTACTGGGTTTAACGCTGTGTCAACATACTTTAGGTCATTTTAAGGCACCCAGCGCAACTTACCTAGCTTTCCTGGATTGCCTATAACCAGTACTCGCTTACCTTTCCACAAGTCCAGAAACTTCTCCATATTATCCAATCAATGGAGGAAAATTGACGTTATTGTAAAATTTCCATGGAAGGGAATAATCTTCCCGGATGGGATTTGAACCCGTACCCCCATCGGGACACAAATTTCAAATCCCGGTGCCCTACCAACTATGCAACAGACATGGGTTTGTGGGGTGATACTACTGTGATGTGTGTTGCGGTTGGTTAAAGTTTTGTGTTTGACATCATCTGTGCAACCACTGTAGAGAGTCAGTTATTTATGTATTTTATTAGTAAGATTACAATTTTCAGTGCACCTTTTCACAAGAATTCTTATGAAAAAAAATGATCTCGAGCCAATTTCATAAGTTTGCAGTTCAAAGTCAAGTAGGATAAGTTTCTTATTTTAAGTAAGTGAGAGATGAGCTTCCAAATATTTTGTGTTTTGGTATTTTTGCTACTTAATTAATTATTGATAGAATTAACTAAATATTAAACCTATACTAAAGTATGGTTAAAACATTTAACTTTTTATCGTTTGGCAGTAAAAGACTGACATTACATATTATTACTCCTGATAATAATATAAGCCACCTGGCTAGCTCAGTTGGTAGCACACAAGTCCACTGATCAATGTGTCATATGTCTGATTCCCGGGCGAGGCATTCTTTGGTGGAGCTTGGTCATTAAATTATTTTTACAACCATTCTCACTCTTACCAATGATTTTCATTATGTATGGCAGTTGTCAGTCACTGACAAAAGTAAGCACTTAGTAGTTGGTTAACAGCTTTCAAGGAGTGAGTAGCCAATATATGACCTATACTCTGTGTTGCTATGGTGTTAAAATCAATAAATACATAAAATATTTATATTACAGTTACTTAGAACTAACCAAGTCATTATTAGATAAAGATGAGACCTTATGTTGTATATCAGCTTGGAATGACCAGGTAAGTGTTAGTTACCTATGATGTTGGTTTTACTTGACATTATTCTAGCTATAAATTTCATTATAAATAATTGTGGATGTCCCAGGTACTTGTCTATAGAAACTGATTCTGTTAATGTTTCATAGAGCTTTAAATTGTTTAAATTATTACTACGGCCATTCTCCTTCCTACCAATGATTCTTAATTATGTAGGGCAGTTGTCGGTGACTGACGAAAGTATGTGCTTAGCAGTTGGTTAACATCTAATACCAAAGATCTAGCCTTTCCAGTAAGAGTTGGTAGCTTGACTGACTGCAGTTTTATGACCAATTATAGCTTTTGATAATTGATCTGAAGCAAAAAATGATACATTTAAGATATTATTTGCATTGTTTAACTTGGTTTTAAATAGACTAGTTACCAATTCATGTAATGTGTTAATCTTAGTGATGGCAATCGGTTGGAAAATCCACAATCGATTAACCGGAGGAATCGGTTGGGCTCAACCGACTGACTTTCCGATCATAATCGATTGGATGCCAAAATTTATATAGCTAAATTTTGGTCATTGTCTTACATAAACATGCAAAATATACATCTATTTGTATACATTATTTATTATTTTCTTATCTTGCTTCTTAGCTTAATATTAGATCAACTTTGCACAAATTGTATTGAAACCATGAGTGGATATTGTTATATTTTTTATGTTTATTTTGTTACTTTTCATCAATTTCATTGGAACCTGATCTATAATTATCAGTTCACATGCTGGCTTATTACACCCCGACCTCATAGTAATTTGGGCTGTATAGGAGTCACTGTGGTGTACTTAAGTATTCCCTGCTCAGAAATCAAACATATGACCCCTATGAACAGTAGACTTGCGTTCTACCTATGCAATTGCTGGAAATGTAAAAAATATGTGGTGTCTGTACTTTGAATTAGTCATACACATGAATTAGAAATACTTGATACTAATGCTCAGTTTTATATTTATTCAATGAATATTCCAGAAACCCGAGCAAGAAGCAGGCCACTTATAGTAGTATTGACCGGTAAACAAAAAACACCAGAAAAAGTCAAGGTGAAGATATTATTATTTACTAAAACATACTTCAGTAACACCAGATAATGAGAGGGCTTCCAAGATTACACTTGTAAACTGTGATATTGTGAACTGTATTTTTTAACTGTTTTAACTGTCACCATTGCAATTGCCATAATATTCTTTTTATAAATGCTCTCCTTTGATGGAATTACATTTTGCTTGGAGGGATGGCACATTATTTACAGAGTCAGAAAATGATGAAATTACAATTTGTAATACTTTGTTGTAGTTTGTACTATCTTTGCCAAAACACTAATTGGTCTTTATTAGGGGTGGATACTTTAATAGGGATTTATCATAAAGGTATTTTGTTTCTAACAAGCCATACAAACTCTATGTATTTAAATTTGCACATAGCTACATACATGTATTTTTTAACAATAAATGCTGGCATAATAAAGGATAATTAGATGTTTTAAAGGTTAAGTTCAATTTTAACATATAATTTCACTACAGGAGGGGTTACTAGTTGGACTGAATGTAAGGGAAAGATAGATCAACAAACAATGGTTTCAGATTTCTGGTAATTTTAGGTTATAATTGATACTATACTTTGAAAACATAATTTTATGAGGTCTACTTTTTGAAGAAAATGAAAGTTTATACATGTTTTATCATTTTTGCCTCAGGATTGGAAATGGTTGTGATGTTGTTTTAAAGTCTCAACTCTATTCAGGATGTTTTGAAAGTTGGTATTCTTCAATAGAACTATATAATTCATTGTGTTTAGAGACTTAAATCTGGGTAAATATTTAAATATTTGAAATGCAAACTATAAAATTGTTTTCCTATTTAATCCAATCACCTTTTAGTCTATTGCTAAACTATAAAATGCATCCAATAGTTATGCATCCAATATTCTATGTTCTGACCATAAAGGCTGAGTTCCAGACTTCAGATGTTATTGCTAATATGGAGGTTAGGATATATTTGAAAATATTTATCTTTATTTCTTGTTTATCTTAAATGTTCTTAATTATAACGGAGAATTTTCTTTCTATTTAGATACCTAGATATGATATAATAATTTCATTGAACTACCAGAAACCTACCTACCAGAAAATTATGATGTAGATGTTTATATGAGATGTTGAGCTTTCTTGATGTTTGTCTTCTGATCTAGGTAAGTATATGTTTTTTAGAGGGTTTTTTACGTTGCATTAAACACATATATAGGTCATATACAAAGGCCAGCTCTTCCTACTATAGGTTTCCTGGACACTTATCTATCAGCAGTACTAACTTATCCTACCATGTGGCCGACAACTCATGAATTGTGTAGGGTATGACCTGCCGCGACTGGGATTTGAACCTGCCATTCTTATGTTTCGACTGCAGCATGAATTTGACAAATGAGTTTGCTCACATTCTGATCATCATATCGAGGGTTGTCCAATAAAAAGCAGTAAGTGCATTGCCTAAAAGAGAAAGTTACTACAGTCTTGTAGGCAACCCTCCATATATGTATGAAAGGCCAACTGTGTCAAATAAAATGTAGATGATTTACTTGTAGTAATGAGATAACAATGTTTAAGACTTTTGAACAAAGTTAAAATTTGAATGTTCTTGCTTAAAAGCAAATTTGAATTTTTGATGGTGTATATTATGTTTCAACTATGCATGTGTAATTTAAACAACAGAAAGAAGTGAAATGTATCGTGCATTCTTAGTTTGTTGAGTGTAACACAGTAGCAACACATTATAGGTTATATCGCGGTGGTCAGCCCACCTACTCACTGTTCCTGGAAAGCCTTAGTTTTTGGAATAAGCTGTTAACCAACTACTAAGTGCATACTTTTACCAGTGACTAACCATTGCCCTGCATGACTTAAAATCAGTGGTAGGAGGGAGAATGGCTGTAGAAAGAATTTCATGACCAATCAACATGAAAATATACTCCGCCTGTGAATCGAACCCACAAACCCTCAAACAGTAGACTTGCGTGCTACCAACTGAGCTAGCCAGGGTTCTTTATGGTGCTTTACTCTGCATTTCAACATACTTTATACTCGTAGTGCCACTTTACATAGTCAGGAGACATATGGGTGTTACTCTTGGTGTTGTAGGCGGCTTTGTCAGTGTCTTAGCTATGAATCTTATTAAAACAGAGTTATACATCTTGTTTTTACAGTTATAAATCTCGTTATTGTAGTTATAAATCTAGATATAACAGTTATAAATCTAGTTATTACAGTTATATATCTAGTTATTGCAGTTATAAATCTTGTTAATTCAGTTCTAAATCTAGTTATGCCAGTTATAAATCTAGTTATTACAGTTATAAATCTAGTTATTACAGTTATAAACCTTGTTATTACAGTTATACATCTAGTTATATCGGTTATAAACCTTGTTATATCAGTTATTCATCTAGTTATATCAGTTATATATCTAGTTATTACAGTTATAAATCTAGTTAATACAGATCTAAATCTAGTTATGCCAGTTATAAATCTAGTTATTACAGTTATAAATCTAGTTATTACAGTTATAAATCTAGTTAATTCAGTTCTAAATCTAGTTATGCCAGTTATAAATCTAGATATTACAGTTATAAATCTAGTTATACCAGTTATAAATCTAGTTAAACCAGTTATAAATCTAGTTAATACAGTTCTAATTCTAGTTAGGCCAGTTTTAAATCTAGATACTACAGTTATAAATATAGTTATACCAGTTATTAATCTAGTTAAACCAGTTATAAATCCAGTTATTACAGTTATATATCTAGTTATTCCAGTTATAAATCTAGTTAAAACAGTTCTAAATCTAGTTATGCCAGTTATAAATCTAGTTATTACAGTTAAAAATCAAGTTATTACAGTTATACATCTAGTTATATCAGTTATAAACCTTGTTATTACAGTTATACATCTAGTTATATCGGTTATAAACCTTGTTATATCAGTTATACATCTAGTTATATCAGTTATATATCTAGTTATTACAGTTATATATCTAGTTATTACAGTTATAAATCTAGTTATTACAGTTATAAATCTAGTTATTACTGTTATACATCTAGTTATATCAGTTATAAATCTAGTTATGCCAGTTATACATCTAGTTATATCAGTTATAAATCTAGTTATGCCAGTTATACATCTAGTTATTACAGATTTACATCTAGTTATACCCCCGCTTCGAAGAAGAGGGGGGTATACTGTTTTACCCTTGTCCGTGCGTGCGTTCGTGTGTGCGTCCGTCCGTCCGTTACAAAATTTCCGTCGCAGTTTTCTCAGCAACTATAACATGCAGCTACCTAATACTTTGCATATTGCTTCATCCCATAGTCCCATGTGGTGTAAAGCGATTTCAAGCTCCTTGCTCATCTACTTCCTGTTTGTAGCATATTTTTAGATTTTTGCGAGGGTATCACTAGTGAGCATTAGCTCACAGATTTACTTGTTATATCAGTTAAAAAATCTAGTTATTACAGTTATAAATCTAGTTATTACAGTTATAAACCTTGTTATATCAGTTAAAAAATCTAGTTGTTACAGTTATAAATCTAGTTATTACAGTTATACATCTAGTTATATCAGTTAAAAAATCTAGTTTTTACAGTTATAAATCTAGTTATTACAGTTATAAATCTAGTTATTACAGTTATACATCTAGTTATATCAGTTATACGAGGGGTGTCCCTGTAAATCGTGTACTTTGTCCATAACTTTCTTTCCTTTAGTCACATGATGATCATACTTTACAAGACTGTTTGTTAGTCATATTTTTATACAAATTAGACATTTGACCTATAAGTATTCGCATTAAAGGCGTCATTTTAATGTTTTGCTAATACAAGGTACGTGCATGCGGCGCAACCACTTTCACACTTGTATATTCGTTCATACTGAGTTCAAGTGAACAGCAAAAATTAAACTTAACCTTTTAATAGCATTTTATTTTTACATAGACATTCGCAGAAATTATCTACATATTATCACACCAAATCTCAGATCATAAAATACGTATAAAAGAGTGCAATACGCGTTTGCACCGAAACACAAAAATTGTGACATCAACGAGATAAGGTGACGTCAGGACAAGATTGAGTCTATGTAACTGCAACCCAGTTTCATAATCAGCCTGGCACAACATTGATGGGTATAAATTTGAATTTAAACACATAGACAGACAAAATGAATCATTAAGTATACATTGTGCATACTACATATGGGAGAGTAGTTATTCATTGTGTAATATATCCACTGAATTTATCGTACCAAAAACTGCTGAAAGTGTTATTCAAAACTAAGTTGGATACTTAATCCGTGGACCATTATATCATTGACCATACTAATATTTTGAGGCTGATGTCACAAATTTGTAACAAAAGTAAGACAAAAACAAATTTGTTTAGAATTTGTAGAAGTAAATACATTGCCAGTATTTGTCACTGTTCACAACAAGACGAACTTGGAGAGTGAATAAAAATGATTTCATAGACCTGACGTTTAAAAATGACGTTGGCTTGCGCCGCGTTGTCATACCTAGTGTCTTATTTATTGAAGCAAAACTTTTTATTTTTTAATTAACCGTCTAAAAATTAAGCATACTTACTCACAACACATGCATTTAATGGCAGTTAAAATTTGGTGCTAAAGTTGCGCGTATTTTTTCCGCCATAAACCGAGTCCACGATTTACTGGGACACCCCTCGTATATCTAGTTATTACAGTTATAAATCTAGTTATTACAGTTATTCATCTAGTTATATCAGTTATAAATCTAGTTATATCAGTTATAAATCTAGTTATTACAGTTATAAATCTAGTTATATCAGTTATAAATCTAGTTATGCCAGTTATAAATCTAGTTATTACAGTTATTCATCTAGTTATATCAGTTATAAATCTAGTTATTACAGTTATTCATCTAGTTATATCAGTTATAAATCTAGTTATTACAGTTATAAATCTAGTTATATCAGTTATAAATCTAGTTATTACAGTTATTCATCTAGTTATATCAGTTATAAATCTAGTTATTACAGTTATAAATCTAGTTATATCAGTTATAAATCTAGTTATTACAGTTATAAATCTAGTTATATCAGTTATAAACCTTGTTATATCAGTTATAAATCTAGTTATTACAGTTATTCATCTAGTTATATCAGTTATAAATCTAGTTATATCAGTTATAAATCTAGTTATTACAGTTATAAATCTAGTTATATCAGTTATAAATCTAGTTATATCAGTTATAAATCTAGTTATTACAGTTATAAATCTAGTTATGCCAGTTATACATCTAGTTATTACAGTTATTCATCTAGTTATATCAGTTATAAATCATGTTACTACAGTTATAAATCTAGTTATAATAGTTATACATCTTGTTATTACATGTAGTTATTACATTTATAAATGTTACAAGTAAGTCTTCTCATTATTTAGACAGTATTGTTTGATTTGTCAATTATAGGTCCTGGAAAAGATACTGGTTTTGGCATTGTCCAGACTGGCTATACCTATTTAAGAAAATTTCAAAATCATGTACCTTTGGTTGCTCGAGTCTGAGAGCTATCATAAATGCAATTCCTTGATTCATTGTACTAAGTTTAAATTTATAATTTGATTTTAATGTGTTTTTTTCAGGCTTTTTGGAAACAATGTGAGATCAGCAATGTGTGTGATGTCTATTTCTTGTACATTATATTATTCTGGCCTGCTCGTATTTAACAAGTCGTCTCGGACATTTTGTCCTTGAGATGTTTGTTGCCCAATTACATGTTTTAAAAACTGTGTTACTTTTCTATCAAGACTGGGTACGACTAGAGCCAAATCCGACCAGGATTTATTTGTTACTATGTACCGACCCGAATAAAACTAAAAAATTTCTTGGTGTGAATCAGTAAGTCATGAAGATTTGTAAAATCAACATTTCCTACTGCACCTCCCAGACATGTTTACTCTAATCGGTGTGAACCTTCATTTTGGTACGAAATTCTGTGACAAATAATAATGTTACGATTCATCCATGAATTTAAAAATGGTTTGTAATGGGGTTTTTTGTCTTACCTTGATTATGGTACATTTCCTGGGAAGTATCGAAATTTTTCTATTACTAAATTTCCACACCTTTATTGTGATTCGAGAATTTCTGGGACCAATCGAAATGTTTTTATTCGTCCTCGAATTTTCGCACGATTTTGGAACGAATTTTCTGTGGGCGAATCGTAATATTCCTATTCATCACGGAACTTTCTGTACCATGAATGTCCCTGAAACGAATCGAAATGTATCTCAGAACCTTAAATTATTACCTGAATTTGGTACAAAATTTCCAGAGATGAATCGAAATGTGTCAATTTGTCGCAGAATTAAAACAAAATTTCTTGGGACGAATCGATGTTCTTGTTCATCGTCTATATTTTCTCGTTCATTAATTTTAGTACGAAATTTTCTAGGACGCATTAAAACTCTTATTACCAGAAATGTTAGCACAGTCTTTAATTTGATTCGACATTTCCTGGACGATCTTTCAAAAATTAGTGGACGAACAAGAAGCGATTCGTCCCGAAAAATCCTGGAAACTCGTACAAAAGTTATGGCATAAAAGCAGCATTACGATTTGTCTTTCGTAAAATTTTCTACCAAATAAGGTGCGAAAATTTCGAGAAAAAAAATCCTACCACTTCGGGTAAGAAAGGACCTGGTGTAGACCCATTTCGATTCGAGGACCCTTGTACACAAATGATTGAAGGAAAAGTTCTGTGATGAATGGAATCTCCACGATTCTTCCACAGAAAATTCGTACTAAAATGAAGGTGCGAAATATTTCGAGGACGAAAACGTCCCAGGAATAAACGTACCAAATAATTTTGGTACGATAATTTTGGGACGAATTCTTCCACTAACTTGGCACCTTTAATTTGGTACGTAATTTCTATGGACGGGTCGTTCTATTCATCACGGAACTTGTACTATTTTAATGCCAAAGTTCCTTGAACGATACGAAATGGGGGACAAATCGAACTATATATTCGTCCCTGGTACAAACATTTTTATGACGAATCGTAATGTATGTTCCTATTTATCACGGAACTTGTACCATCATTTTGTTACGAAAGTTCTTTGGACGGAAAGAAATCTCTGTCCCAGATTCATTTCTAACCCAACTTTGGTGCAAGATACGCTTTTATGCGTCCTCGTGGTACGAAATTTTCTTGCACAAATTTGTTTTTATTCTCACAATTTTTTGGTACGAAATTTATGTGGACGAATCGCAATGTTTCTATTCATCACAGAACTACCAAAATTTCTCCCAGAATCTTTCAAAATTTATGTGCGCCAAAATAAGAGGCCGAATAAGAACATCGATTGCATCACAGTTCGTCCAAGTAATTTTCGTACCAAATGAAGGTGCGAAAACTGATCGTATTAAAAATCATATTCGTCCCTATCATTAAGTATTAGTGGACGTATCGTTTTGTTTCTATCACAACAGACCTAGTACCATCAATTTAGTACGAAAGTTCTTTGAACGAATCGAGTGTCTAATTCTCCCAGAATGTAAAACATTTTGGTACGAAAGTTTGAGTCAAAACGAAATGTCCTTTTGTCCCAGATCACGGAACATGTACGCCATCGTTTTAGTACATAAGTTCATTTTTCTCTCACAATCTTTCAAAAATTGCGGGAACTTTCGTATCAGTTATGGTGAAAAGGAACATCGCGATTCATCGGGGTAAATTTCAAAACAAGTGATGCTGCTAAAAATTCGAAGTCGAATTTAAAATTATGTATATTCGTCAAAGCACATTTCGTACCAAAATTAAGATGTGAGACAATTCGAGGACAAAAACCATCGATTCGTCCCAGAAAATTGAAGGTTCTATGATAGTCACATTCCGATTCGTCTTTAGGACTTGGTACACAAAATGATGGCACAGAAAGTTGCATCACAACGATTATTCCACAGAAAATTCGTACCAAAATGAAGGTGCGAGAAAATCGAGAACGAAAACATTTTGATTCGTCTCAGGAACATACGCACTTGACCTTAATTTTGGTACTGATTATTCTGGGATGAATCGAACTTAAGATTTATCTCAGAATAGTACGTACCAAAATTAAACTTTAATTCGTCCTCTAATTTTCTCGCATTTTCATTTTGGTATGAATTTTCTGTGGGTGAATCGTATATTACTATTCATCACGGAACTTTCTGTACCATGAATGTCCCTGAAACGAATCCCTGAAACGAATCGAAATGCATCTTAGAACCTTTAATTATTACCTAAAGTTGGTATTTTCCAGAGATGAATCGAAATGTGTCAATTTTGTCGCAGAATTAACATAATTTCTTGGGACGAATCGATGTTCTTGTTCGTCATCTAATTTTCTCGTACATTAATTTTGGTACGAAATTTTCTGGGACTATTTAAAACGTTTTTATTATCAGAAATTTGCACCTTTAATTTGGTACATTTCCTTGACGATCTCCCTGAATCTTTCAAAATTTTGTGCGAGAAAATAAGTGGACGAATAAGAACCAATTCGTCCCAAGAAATTCCTCCCGGAAACTTTCGTACCTAAATTATGATAAAAAAAGGAAAATTACGATTTGTCTTCGTAAAATTTTCTACCAAAAATGGTGCGAAAATTTCGAGGATATAAACAATCCTATTAATTCTGGTACAGACCCATTTCGATTCGAGGACTCTTGTACACAAATGATGGTAGGAAAAGTTCTGTGATGAATAGAAGCACAACGATTCTTTCACAGAAAGTTCGAAAAATTGAAGGTGCGAAAAATTTCGAGGACGAAAACATAAGATTCGTCCCAGGAATAAACGTACCAAATAATTTTGGTACGATAATTTTTGGGACGAATCTAGTTTTATTCTTCCACTAACTTGGCACCTTTAATTTGGTATGAAATTTCTATGGACGGATCGTTATATTCACGGAACTTGTACTATTATTTTAATACGAAAATTACTTTGAAGATTCGTCATAAAAAATTTTGTACCAAAATTCGAGGACGAATATTAAAGTTCGATTTGTCCCCCATTTCGAACCGTCCAAGTAATTTTCGTATTACGAAAGTGGTAAAGAAATCTCTGTCGCAGATCCATTTCTTACCCAACTTTGGTACAATCTTTCAAAATTTATGTGCGCGAAAATTAAGAGGCCATTGATTGCATCACGGTTTGTCCAAGTAATTTTCATACCAAATAAAGGTGCGAAAACTTGGGACGAATTAAAACTCATATTCGTCCCTATACATTAATATTTGTGGACGTATCGTTATGTTTCTATTCATAACAGTACCATCGATTTAGTACGAAAGTTCCTTGAACGAAACGAAATGTCTTTGTCCCAGATCCTTTCTTACCATACTTTGGTACAAAATTGCCTGGACGAATAGATAAGTTTTTTTCCTTTAACTTGTACACCATCATTTTAGTACGAAAGTTCCTTTTTCTTTCAGAATCTTTCAAAAATTGCGGGAACTTTTGTAAGTTGCGGTGAAAAGGAACATCGCGATTCATCTTGGTAAATTTCGTACCAAATGGTGGTGCGAAAAAACGAGGTCGAATTACGAATTGAAAACTATGTATATTCGTCCAAGCACATTTCGTACCAAAATTAAGATGTGAGACGATTCGAGGACAAAAACCAATTCAGGTAAGAAGGTTTTATGATAGTCGCATTCCGATTCGTCTTTAGGACTTCATAAACAAAATGATGGTACAAAGAGTTGAATCACAACGATTCTTCCACAGTAAATTCGTACCAAAATGAAGGTGCGAGAAAATCAAGAACGAAAACATTTTGATTCGTCTCGGGAATATACGTACTTAACCTTAATTTTGGTACGTAATATTTTGGGATGAATCGAACTTTTTTATTCGTCCTCGAATTTTCTCGCACCTTCATTTTGGTATGAATTTTCTAAGATCAATACAAATGTTCCTATTCATCACAACTTGTACCCGTCATTTTGGTACGAAAGTATCTGAAACGAATCAAGTCTACTGATCCAGGGAACGTGGGTTCGATTCCCGGGCGGGGCATACTTTCATGGGCATACTTCCTACCAATGATTTTTAATTATGTAGGACAGTTGTCAGTCTCTTACGAAAGTAGGCGCTGAGAAGTTGGGTAACAGCTCAATCCAGAGATTTAGCCTTTTCAGGAGTGAGTAGACTGACTGACCGCCGTTATATGTCTTTTGTCCCAGAACCTTTCTTACCTTTAATTAGGTACAAAATTTAGTATGGTACAAAATTCCCTTACAAAATTCCCTGGACTAATCGATGTTTAATCGCCCTCTTAACTTTCACACATTAATTTTGGTGCGTAATTTTATGGGAAAAATCTAAACGCTTTTATTCTTTCACGAGATTTTTGCTCCTTCATTTTGGTACGGAATTTTTGTGGGCGAAATTTTATGTTTCTATTCATCACATAACTTGTCGTACATCATTTTAGTACGAAAGTTTCTATTTCTCCCAGAATCTTTCTTACCCTAATTTTGGTGCGTAATTTCCCGAGGCGAATCTTAATTGTTGTTTTCGTCATCGATTTTTTCGCACCTTCATTTTGGCACGAATTTTCTGTAGAAGAATCGTTGTGTTCCTATTCATCAAAGAACTTTTCGTACCATCAGTTTGGTATAAATTTGCTTGATACGAATCGAAATGTGTCTATCTTAAAAACTGTATCTAAATTTGGTACATTTCCTGGGACCGATCGATGGGTTTTTGTCCTTGAATTTTTTCGCATTTAATTTGGTACAAAATATGTTGGGACAAATATAAAAGTTTTAATTCGTCCTCGAATATTTCGATTCTTCAATTGCAACAAAATTTTATATGACAAATCGTAATGTTTCTATTCATCAGAGAACTTGTACCATAATTTTGGTACGAAAGTTCCTCAGAAAAATAATGTTTCTTTTTGTCCCAGAACCTCTTACCTTAATTTTGTACTAAATTTCCTGGGACGAATAGATATGTTCTTATTCGTTCCTTTATTTTTCTCACACATTAATTTTGGTACGAAATTTTCTGGGACGAATCTAAACGTTTTTATTATTCCATATATCAAACTCCTCACAGTGCTTACGTCACGCTTTGCTACTTAATCACTGAAGTACATGAAATACACGATGCCAAATCGTAGCAGTCTAGGCATCGTGTATTTCATGTACTTCATTTAATACATTATTTCCGTGACAATTTGAAATCAAACAACTTGTCCCAAAATTAATCGTGCCATAACTTAAGTTCGAAATTAACTTGGTCAACCTGAAAAAATCAGATTTTGACTTGACTTGACCTCGAAGTTTACTTACACGAACTTGTAGCGGTATTATATTCCAAATGAAGACTTGTTCATTTAGCATTATGGAAATGGAATTAAATGGTTTTTGTTCATATATAGCGCCGTAACCCGCTAAATCGATTCAGCACATCGCTTTATATTTCTCAAAAATAAAAATAAATAGTAAAGAAAACGCGAGTGAAAGACAGAGAAACCATCCAAACCCCGTTTTTTAAGCTTTAAGATCATTTTTAAGTGTACAGTTTCAATGGCTGCAAATTAAAATAACAGTAGAAAAGGGACAACTTTACAAGGCAAATACAACAGTTACACCGTTGGTTACAAAAATGTAGGTAAAAACCTTAAACTTCAAAAGCGGGGTTTGGATGGTTTCTCTGTCTTAAGCTCGCGTTTTCTTCTTTTATAACATAAAAGTAAATATATAAAGAATAATTAACGAAAATTTTACACTAATTGTGATTAAAAAATGTATCGTATTGGATATCGCCCGAATTAGCCCCACACATCCGATTTAGCGGGTTACCTGGTGTGGCCACGCTTCCACCCCGCAGTAAATATAGCTGTTGGACCGCAAAAAGTAATGGTTACCGGTAGTACTTTATTTTGAGTTTACTTTCCGATCTGAATCTACGTATCTACATTAAATATTTTTTATATACTGTATATTGCAGTTGGCTTAATTCATTGAAATGCCGGTTTTTGTGTTGATCTTGAAAAAAAGAAAGATTTCACATTAGCACCACAATTGATCATGTTTAGTGTTAAATTTGTGTCACGATATTTTTGATGTCTGGGCACTGAGTGCAAAAATTTGGACTCGCCAAATTATGTTATCTCTTAAAATTATTTTTAAAACTATATGATGACCAATTTATTCTTAATTCATTTGATATATTATTTGTTTTAACAACACGAAAATAGCATCACACTATTTATGTTTGAGCTAAACAATTTCTAACCTTCTTTGTATGAGTCAGCAAATTTCCGTCACTATTTGAAAATTATAGACTGCCGTTTTTTGTACCTCCGTACGAACCTGTTTGACCAAAACATTGTCCTCAAGTCTGACAAAGCAAGGAAAAGTCGAGAACGGGCCTTTGCTAAATTAGCTTTGGTCACAAGCTGTGTTTACTTTTCCATCTTTCATGCATGTCTTTATCGGATGCAAAACTACTTTAAGATCATTTAACATTGTGTATATATATAAATATATTATATGCGTACATAGTTGCATATATTGAAACCAACTATACGAAATAATGCCACACAAGTCGGTCTTATATATGGGCCCCGTAGGTGGTCGTATGTGTGAATATATATATATGCCACTATGTACGCAAATAGTTAACGTTTTCAAACAACAGATCTAAGGGGTACAACGGAAACAGACATCA
Organism: Mactra quadrangularis; assembly: GCA_025267735.1. Taxonomy (NCBI): domain Eukaryota; kingdom Metazoa; phylum Mollusca; class Bivalvia; order Venerida; family Mactridae; genus Mactra; species Mactra quadrangularis. The sequence continues at coordinate 33,206,470 of CM046308.1, read as the reverse complement.
AACGTGGCGAGCGACCATAATTCTCCATTATTCATCATGAATCGGCCACACTAACAACCTCCCTTTGCACATGTTTGTTACTTAAGTAGTCACTGCAGCATCATGCGTTTAATTTAATAACTTGTCTCAAACATCACGCTGCATCATGCCACATACGAAGAGACATAAAAACTGGACTTTCCCCGCAAATGTTTGAGTGCATCTTTTTTATACTATTTTGAATACGAAGTTTCACATAATACAAAAATAAATTTTGTTGCAATGTTGTCTAGGTTAGCCTATTTTTAGTTAGATTGAATGGAATATTTTGTTCATTATCTAGAAATTAATGTTATAATTGATATTTTCTGATCTAGTCTGTAAAACATTTGTAGTCATTTCTCTAAAAGATCATGGAGTCAGATGGCAAATGTGGCTGCCATATTTAGAGATTTATACACGAAATGGAGTCAGATGGCAAATGTGGCTGCCATATTTAGAGATTTATACACGACATGATGGTCAGATTGCCAATATGGCTGCCATATTTAGATATTTATACACGACATGGAGTCAGATGGCAAATGTGGCTGCCATATTTAGAGCTTTATACACGACATGATGGTCAAATGGCAAATGTGGCTGCCATATTTAGAGCTTTATACACGACATGGAGTCAGATGGCAAATGTGGCTGCCATATTATGAGATTCATACACGATTTGAGGGTCAGATGGATATTTCTGTCCTCTCTTGAATGAACAATGCTAAGAGGATCGGTCTTAGTTTATAACTTTAGGAAACGTTTCTCTCTCGAACAGTGCAAGTGTCATCCTAAAGCTTGAGTCAGCAATTTACATGTGGTGTGTATCTTTAGCCAATCTATTAAACTCGGGTTCATTGGCGGAAACAAAAGTAAGAACGTTCATACTAGTAATCAGAGAAAGGAATCGGGTCATAATTAATACTGTAGTAATATATTCACGTATGATTGTATCTGTTGCATGAAGACAAAATTGGTTCAGATGGTGACGGTGTTCATAAACGCCACTATTAATAATAACGGCTCAACCCGATTGCCGTATATTATATATACGGCAATCGGGTTGAGCCGTTATTATTAATAGTGGCGTTAATGCAGGTCATCTAAAATACGCGAAATATTGTGTACACGAACATTTCTTGGTTTACAGTATGTGAATACATATATATACATGTACCATAAAAACAATTCATTCGAGAGAAACAAGTCAATATTCTAAAATGTAACCTCCCTGTGCAGTTTTAGCTCATTTTATCACAATTTACGTCTACTTAGAAAGTTGTGTTATAACTATCGTTTATGAACACCGTCACCATCTGAACCAATTTTGTCTTCATGCAACAGATACAATCATACGTGAATATATTACTACAGTATACATATAGTTATTTGTTGTTATTATATTTGTTGTATTTCTGCAATCGTAAATATGTATTACGGGCAATAAAATAAGTTTAAACTATTAATAATGATATTTATGTTTTAACATACATGTTGAAAAAAGCGAAATATTAATCGCTAAAACACTTTCAAGTTTCAACACAGTTATTGGTTATATAAAGATACTAATTTTCCTCTTTACTAAATGTTATATCTGCAAAAAGTTAATAGTCTAAGATAATTTGTAAAATTCAGCAATCCTGAGTCAGTTGGATTCATTGTATTGACTAACCGCTTTGTCTAAACGAATGTTCAAAAGGTGCACGGCAATTTGATACAAAGATAGTATCTTTTGCGATTGAGATAGCAACGATTATATTCTTTCCATAACCCAGTAGAAAACCGAAACTTATCGGTGAAATAAAAATCAATTTTCCACTGTTATTACACAATGAAAATAAATTTGTAATTTTTCACTGTTTGGACGTTAACGGTCATGACTATATTTTTGCGTCTTCATGTAAGGTTACCTCCCTTGTTAGCAAGGCAGCATTTGTAAACGGGTAACGGTAGACGCTCATTCAAAGACAAAGTAGGCGCTTGCAAATGTGCTTCCCGTGCAAGAGTTCCAAAGAGCATCAAATGTATATATGTACCAATCAGATTTCAGTTCCGGTATGCGTGGGCATCAGGTGGGTATAAAAGGCATTATATTGTAAATAATGATTTTTACAAATATATTGGTATACATTGTATTGTAAAGTTATTTCAATTTTACTTAATTTTCAGAAAAGGTAACGTTTTAATAATACTTCAAAAAATGCCGGCATTTGATTGGCAGATCGGGTCCGCGACAAAATTGAGAGTTGTTTCGGGTATTGTTAAATATTTTGTTAGAACTAGTATTTAAAAGAGGTAAATAAAACAAAATCTTTGTATTGTAGAAAAAAGGCAATGGGGTGCGCAGGGGTATTTTACTAAAAATGCTGTAGCTTTTTTGTACATTTTAGAGCTGTCGACGGATTTTAAAAGGTTTTGGAGAATTATAAAATCGTAATAAAGATTTCTGATAATGTATTAACGCCTCGGGGTATATGTTCCTTCGGGATATAAGGATCCCTATACATCGTCAAAAATCTTTAGAACTTATAACACAGTAGGTCTACTTACTAACACAATATTTATTGTCTCTGTAGAGGAATATACATTTATCTCTTCCCAGTAGTTAGCACAAAAATACACTGCAGTCCAAAAGTTTTTTTTACACATAGAAAAGTTGATCTTTTGAAGTATACTTTGATATACTTTACATGTAGTCATTAGTTTCACAATTAATATACAATTTATATGAGCAATCAATTATGTTCTTTATGTACTGTGAATATATAGTGAAAATACTAAACAAAATGTGTCGGCAATATTTTGTTCAATAAATGATAGTGAAAAATGAAGTGAAAAAATACACGTGTAAAGAAACTTTTGGACCCCAGTGTATACACATATAAACTCATGAATGGCTGTCACTTTCCTTGTTTGAACAGAGTTATGAGAAATAATCATCATAAAATGTATAATATGGTTAGAATTCATGAATGTATATATAGTTCCTGCTGGGAGTTCAAACACCGCACCCCTTTTATTCCTGGCGGAGGTATAAGGTATAAAGGTTAAGAAACAAAGTTATAAAGACAGTTAATCCAAGAAACAAATGTGAATATAAATTTACAAAAATCAATAAAATCAAACAATGGGACAGTATAAACATTGTATGGTCTGTATATATGGTAAGAAATGTGGTAGATGTTAGCAGTTTAAACTCGTAATGAAGTTTTCAGTAATGTTTGTCAGGTGATATAAGAATAATCTATGATAAATGTTGTACATTTTATATATAAAAATACATTCATAAATTTTGTGATAAGATTTAAGTTTCATTATAAATGACAAAAGTCAATGAAGGAAAGTTAGGTATGTTCTGTATGTTCTGTAGTTCTGGCACGGGATTCAAACCCACGATGCATATTGTTATTATCAGTCATACTACCGACTAAGATGACCAGATTGATATTGGTCTTTTTCATTAATATAATATTGTATAGACACGTACTGTTTTATGTTAGTTGCACTTGAATTGTTTGATAAAGTTGAGGTATTTAGGTGCCTCTCTCCTACTACTTATATATAGAGACTTTTTACCAGGACAGAAACACATTGAACATGGACTATCTAACCCATCTTGTGGACCAAGTATAACTAAACCTTCAGTAAGATCTTCAGACATTTTATATATAATATCTTCATTACTGTTACATACATATATAGAACCAAATGGTGTAATAGTTATATCGTATGGTTTTACAAGACTTTCATCTTTATACATAGCTAACATTGTACCATTTAGATCTATAGAGACAATGACATTCTTTTTCCAATCAGATATATAGATAATACTTGTAGTGTCTGTGATATTGACAGCAATATGTCTAGGTACTTCTATATATTCTAAACATTTAGAATCTGGTATTATAGACTTTTTTACACCACCTGATATACTTAAGATCTGTAATTTAACAGGATCAAAGTAAGAAACATAGATTTCATCATTTACATATTTGACAGCTAAACAGCTACCACCCAGTTTTATGGATTTTTTAATGTTTAGACCTTCCAATGTTGTTAAAATTCTAATAACACATTCTTCATAGAAAGTCACAGCAACACCATTTGGTAAAGACGTAATATCACATGGTTCAGTACTAAGTGTAATGTTACCAGATATAACATCATTATCAATATTTATAATCTTTACTGATTTGAATTCAAAATCACACACAATAATTTCATGGTCTGATATTGAAGTCATTGCTACTATATAACAATCTTTACTATCATTTACATGTTTCACGTTAATGTCTTTACTAAAAGTAAATTCATCTTGGAATGGAGTATCATCAAAATCAGAACCATGTTGTATATCCAATGAAGCTAAACTAGTTGTTGGTGGTAATGTAGATGGATCTAGAGGTGTATGTTGTTTAGAGGTAGTACTATCTGGTAGACGGACTGAAGCCTCGGCAGAACTATTGTAAACTGATAATGTAGAACTTGGTACAGCTTGTTTCCTGTCAGTAGATGTAAATCTAGATGGCATTGTTCTTGATGGTTCTGAAAGTGTCTTCCGTTGCTTTTTAGGAAGTAATTTAGGTTTATTACTAGCCATTATTTATGGTATTGTTGTACAATACTACTGTAAAACAAAACAAGAAACTCTCAATCAATTTTGCAAAAAAGCCAGACATTTTGCTAACACGTTTTCAAGCTTTTTGATATTTTAGTTAAACGTTAAATAAATCAGGGATCATGTTATTTAAAATCCCAGTAAAACACGACTAATATCAACTTCGAAAGTAAGATTGAAAGACATAAGTGAATCCCAAGTTCGGTTTCGGACCCGCGATTTCCGATTCGTTACCGACCTTTAAACATATGTATAAAAGTTATCAGGATAAAAGACGAAGCCTTTGATCCGCTAGAAAAAAACTTGACGAAAGTTCAAACATATTTTTGAAGTAAATTCGACAACAAAATTCGGGAGCAGATGTCAGCAACAGGGTGGAGTTTATTTTGCGAATTTTGTTTAATGGTTCTTACCCTCTATATTTGTTCAAGGATCCTATATTGGAAAGATATGTAACGCTTTATCGTTAAACCATATTTTATCGATTTTCACTGGCGTTTCAGTGTCGTCTGCAAATTTATCATAAAGTTAATTGATTGGGGGGAAAGAACATTTTTTAACCCAAAAGTGACGGTAATCGACGAAAAGAGCATATTAATTTCGCGATCTTGTTAGATTTGGGAGTTGATATTTTATTTGAATTTTTTCCCTTTAAATTAAAAAAATAGTTTAATTTTTCTGGTTCTGCATTTTATCTTTAAAATTGTGATTGAAGCAGACAAACTGACATGTTTCTTGGCAAATCATTTCTAAATTTTCTCTTTTAGTTGGGATGTATCCTAACTAGACTCACGAGGGTCATGTTAGCTAAAAATGGATTTGTGTTAAAATATGCATTTACTAATGAGAAGATAATAGAGCTTGTCGTTGTGCAAAATTAGTATTATTCTATTTATAAGATATCCTAGCGGCCTAAGAATGTTGAATAGGCAGGATGCGATCAGTGAAAATGTTCATTTTCAGCAAGTTCAACACATACAATGTAATAATTCTATGAATAGCTTGGTGATTCCCTCAGTATCCTACTTTCTATTTCAACAATGTGTATGCCACAAATTTTTGTTTGTTCAGTTGATTGTTGCGAGAGGTATGCGAGCAGTAGCCGTGAGTGAGTAGTACCCGTGATTTTGATTTTACACGTTTAATTTGCTTTCCACAAGAAAATTAGAGTGTATGTGATATTCAATAAGACAAAATTAAACTGCGTACAAAAATTACAATAATATGATAAGTATGATGGAAGATATTTATTTTTATGTCAACAAACTCAAAAAATATTGATGACTAAAAAGCATTATTTTGGAATGCATGATATTCCTTCGATGGGTATTTCTTACATTAAATGATGCCCGTTTGTGGTCCTCCATTTATTTTAGTAAGTTTTAACATATATTGAAATTATTTGTTTAAAGAAAATGACGGTTAAAAAGTGGGATTTTATCAACTTAGCCGTCGTTTACGGAATATCTGCTTTACGTCACGTAACCTATTTATAGCAGTTTTTGTGTGTGACTGTGTCCGTGTTTTCTCGTATTTCTTAAATAATGATCGACGAATCTGCATTGAATTTTTCAAAAATGCTCATTATAGTATGATAAGCAACCTATGACAGTTTAAATTTAATATGTTTAACTTAAAGAAAGTTTACGTACGTCAAACAGAAAATCACGGCTACTACTAGCCCAATCTGATTAAAACCCGATCTACAATTTTATCGCTCGCATACTCGCTAATGTAGATCTGGCCTTTTCCAAACGAAGGTCACGTTCAGGTGACCTTTTCTCATCATAATATTCATGACGAAATTGTTATGATACGTAACTTGTTTACATCGTCTACGTCACGAAATTTGAAATGAGCCGCCCAATCGCAGCCTGTGAATATTACCGCGGTTAAATTAGCAAGCAAAACTTGGTCTAAAAATAGAAATTACGAAATCAAAATGTGATTAATAGCGTTTTCGTCTAGATGAAAGCTACGCATTGATTGGTCGACACAAAGTTCATCTCGACGTGACCTCAAAGGGAAAAAGTACAGATCCAGTACGACCGTGGTCTACTGGATATGTGTTTACGCAGATTGCTACTAGCCTTACCATGAAAATTTCATCATTAGTTGACCCCCTTTGAGCCCCTTGTATTAACATCATAGATGACGTCATGACACAATTTTCAGACGGACCGATTTGTTTTGAACCCAGTTTGGCTATTTTCAACTTTGAATTGTATATGATATTGATTTTTTTTAGATATTTGAGAAAACCTCGAAAAAATCACGGCCACTGCTCGCATACCAGAATAAGTGACAGATGTCAGTAGTAAGTAAATACTTGCGGCGGATATACTTTTATTTTTTTTAAAACACTGACACTTGATTCCATACATTTGGCTCAGTCATTTGCCTGTATATCCCTTTAAAACTACACAATGTAATTGGTTTTCTTGAATATTTAACAGTTTGTAAAGAAAATGTGCTATGAGTCCCTAAATCCCTCCCTCCCTACCTTGCTATCTCCCTCTCTACCTCCTTCTCTACCTCCCTACTTCACTATCTCCCTCTCTACCTCCCTTTCTACCTCCCTATCTCCCTCCCTACTTTCCTCTCTACCTCCCTCCCAATTTCCCTTCCTCCCTATCTCCCTCCCTCTCTCCATTCATTCCTTACGTTCCTTCCTTCCCTCCATTCCTTCCTTCCTTTCTCCTTCCTTCCTTTCTTCTTCCTTCCTTCCTTCCTTCCCATCTTTCCGTTTTGAACTGTTTCTTAAATTCTAAATCGTCAACAAACATCAACATTGGAAAAAATCAAATATATATTGTACTGAGATAAATGTACCGGTATTGTCCGTTTTTTCTCAACTGTCAAAGCTTGAATAATTTCACGGTGATTGAATGTATTGTTTTTGTACTGGCGGCTGAATTGTTTTTAAAAATATCTCGACTAAAACATATCATACGGCATAAACACCTTATCTTGATCATAATACACGCTTTCGGAAACTCATGGATGTATTACAGCAATGATTTGAATAAACGCATTCATCGTGAAATTATTCATGTTCTGACAGTTAAGAAAAAACGAACAATATGTAAGCAATATCCCATAAACAGCTTAATTATAATAATGTAAATATACATTGGCCATTATAGAAAAGCACATAGTTCTTTATTTTTAATACATATACATCTAAATGGATTCTTGAATTCTTTTGGAAATTGGTCACATCTGCATTGAAACATATGTGAGACATTGTACTCTTAATGAAAAATCAAAGTAAATAATATATTTTAATTAAAATAATGATATTAAAAATAAATGTTCAAATATTTTTATGTATAGTATGAGAACTGCTAAGTCTATTCCAAACACATACAGTCACACAAAGAGATAAAAATAACTTTTAAATACTGTATACTCTGTACAATGTAGTCACAAGAAATAAAAAAATGCCAAACCTCACAGAGAAGCTCATTAACAAAACAATTTCTTATTAAATCATCATTACACATGATGGCCTAATAGAATTCATGTACAAAAAATGAAAATGATAGCGAATTCTTGAAGTTTAAACACAGAAAATTTTTGAACATTTTGAGATCTTAATAAGTTTAAATGAATATTATTACTTGTAGAAAAAAATCAATTCTAAATTGTTTTACAATACTCTTATAGAATGTAAATAAATGTTAGATAAATTTCAGATCTTAATATAAAATATATACATAAATACGGTAAATTTTAACATATCTAGCACTCTTAGCGGCAAAATGGCACAGCCCTTATAAGTATGGTGTATGACGTCACGACGTCAGAATAATGACGTCATACTAAAATTCAGTCTTCATATAACTATTATAATTGTAAGAGCATTCATGAGTGTAAGTGAATATCTTAATATCTACCTAAAGTAATATAGTGATTGTTCTCACAAATAATTCCTTGTTGCAGCCTCAATGCTTTGTAATTTCAATTATTCACATTACTTTTATTACTACAGTAAAATCACATAAAATTGATTATGAAAATATTTTATCATTATGCCATGAAGCAGATTTTGGAGGGCAATAGTAAATACATGCTTAAAATATAAAAAGGGCTAAATAGTACATTTGTTTTGTAGATTTTGATCAGTTCCGAGCATTTCCTGCAATTTCAGGTGTTTTAATTAACTTAAACTTACTTTGCATAGCTTAACCTAATATTCATAAAAATATTTAGATTTGATTAAAGTTAAAATTAAAACAAAATACTTACTGTAATCCAAAAGCCAAATTGTATCTTGAACTACACACAATATTGTTATTGTTATTATAATTATCTAGGTATTCTGATGAACGGTGGAAATCAACATGGAAGATGGAAAATAAAATATTTTGTCTAAACCTTAACTAAAACATCAGTACTACACGAGATTTTAACTTGACTGAAATGAACAGATTAATTCGGTTAAACTTATATCTTATTGTTTTATCAATAAGACAATGCTAGCCAAAACACATAAATTATTCCATTAAGGTGGTATGGTACATCTGATTTTTTTTACATTTGCATATAATTGGATAAAAAGATTTTCTCTTGAAATTTTACTATAAGTGCAAACGTTCTAATAGCTAGCCAAATAAATGTCACCTAGATGAAATTAAAACTATTTATCTTGAAATCGAAACAAAACAACTTGGGTACAGTCCCGAATTTTTAAAAATAGGTGCATACGTAAATGACGATGCGTCTATCAGTAACTTTATTGTTCCAGACGGAAAAGTATTAGCGAATGCCACACATGTAAATGGTTTGAATGTATATGTTCAAAATGGAACAAGGTTGTTTTGTAAATACGCTTACGAATTTGACGCATTTCACCCAAATGAATGACTTTCCTTGTTTATTGACTGAATAGACACATGACCAGGTAACATAAAAATCTGTATGCACACAACAGTCTCATATTTGACTGTCAATTCTGTATAACTAAACTGCATGATATTATTTGATTGATAAGTGATTGGTGATGGGGAGGTTATACCCTTCCATGAAAATTTGACAATAATGTCGATTTTCCTCCATTGATTAGATAATATGGAGAAGTTTCCGGCCTTGTGGAGGGGTAGGTGAGTACTGGTTATAGACAATGGTCCAGGAAAGCTAGGTTAGGTGCGCTGGACGCCGTGAAATGACCTAAATAGTGTTGATACGGCGTTAAACCCAATAAATATATAATATAGATTGGTGATAACTTGTTGATGATTAAAGTCATATAGCGAGCTAAAATTCACGTACACTGACAGTTCGGGGATGACCTGACAAGAGGGGAACTATGCACGCTTGAAAACAGCACTAACAAAAATGTTGAAATCGTCAATGAAAATTAGCTTTATTTGACACCAGAACCATAAAGACACTTCGGTTTTGTAAAACATCTGGAATTCTGTGGCGAAAATAATGCAAACAGAGATAGTATTTGTTAGTTCTCTTTTATTAGTTATTGAGTAACTGTACGATATTTGACTTCAATTCAGGGCTGACATGTCGTTCACTACGGTTTATAACCAAATACTCAGCCACTATGGAAAAACACGAACTTAATAAAATACCTCGGCTATTATGAGATTCAGGCATATTGATTCATCTCATAATTGCTGAGTTTTCTCATAAAGGGTCTGTTTTTTACCGATAAAATGCCGCCGTTTTGAATTTTGGTAAAATCTTATGTGTTTTTGATTATTGGCCCTTACGTAATATCCCTTATCTATTGTACTATTTTTTTAAGCTAAAATGAGTGTCTTCAGCCAAATTAAAAGGCCGTTATGAAAACACTTGATTGTTAACATTATATTACTACATTACTTTCTTTCATATTACTGTATGAAGGAAGATTTGTTATGTTATACTTATCATTCGCCTTGCATTTTCCATGTGATTTTCATACTTTTGAATAAGAGCTTGAACTCAACAATATGAGTAAAAAATTAAAAAAGCTTAATTTATACATTATTTATAATATTCAATACATAAACTATACAATCTTTATATATTTTCATGTTCCTGGCCATTTTGTCTAGAAAAATAAAACATATGACCAAGTATTCGAGGTTATGACAAACAGACAATCCTTTATCTTGACGTCAGAATGAGGTTTTTGACGTCATACCGATAATACTTGAACGCATATTGCGGAAAAATCGTACAGACAACTTTTCTCAAATTCTGCGGTATGGAAGTCTATACCATGCTTTATATCATATCAAAACTTGGTAAAAATTTATCGGGCTGATTTTTCATAAAACCGATTTGAAGGCAGGTTTTCTGGATTTTTTCTGATGTTGCCAATTCTGAAGTTTTTGTCTCTTTCGAATATTTTAATATAAAACGTTTACTTACACTGTTCAGGTGGTAGATAATGATGTAAGCTTTAAAATGATGTATAATTTGTTGCTGTGGCGCGGAAAATAAATATTTAGCAACACATTATAGACGTTTTCTTACCATTGTCGACTGACGTTAAAAGTGCACGCGGTCGTCATGTTTACGACGTCATGGTAACGCTATTTGCAATAATGACGTCAAATAAAGTAGAGATCCGAATCGGAAATATCTTCAAGTTTACAACGGTACCAAAATTTATATGCAAATCTAAAAAAAGTCAGATGTACCATACCAAATTAGTTTGAAACATGACACTGTATGCTCATACATAATGACATACATGTATTTGATGTGCCATGGAGTTACGGAACATAGTAAAAATTAGAAAGTCTTGCCAACTCGAACAAAACTACATTTTAATATCGATTAAACAATACAAAAGTATGATTTATTAACAGCACAGAGTATTTCCTTATGTTTTTATCAAAATTTAAGTTTAAGTGTTGCCATATTACAAAATTACAATAATACTGAGCTTTGAATATAACAAATGAGACATATGAAGTAAGTATGATGGTATTAACCTAACTAAAATGCACTTTTACTGATATGTTCTAGTGTGTATACCATGTAGATATATGAAATATACGACACTGATCGTGATGAACATTATAAATAGTCAATAAATTGGCTATTTGCGAAAAATTACAACGCTAAGCGGCGTTACGGAACATATGCTAAGCACCACGATGGGAAGTGATTATCTTAACAACCCATTCGTTTGGGTTTGACATAATAATTTTTGGTGACCGTGTAGGCCAAATAACTATTATGCAGTAAAATGGGTAATTTTAAATCCGGGCGAATTAAAACTCGAGGACGCGATCAGACTAAAACTAGTGAGAAACATGTTTATATTAACAATCACATTTTGGAATGAAATCAAATCCAGAAACATTTTTTATAAATTTTATGCATAGTTTAGCTTAAATTTAACTTTGGTCAAACATTGCATTTGATATATATACCTAAAATGAAAGGAAACTGTTTTGTCATATGTGTATTTACAAAGTATTTCTAAAATTGAACTGGCAAACACTTTGGTATTGCTAAATTTATTTTGTAATATATTTTATTTCATTAAAATACTGCAATCACTTATCAAAGTATTTACTTGTTTCTTACCCCATGATAAAAGTTAATAAAGTAAGAATATCATTAAATAATAATAAATAGTATGGTATCTAAAGTTAGCTTAGCAGATGTGGTCTTTAAAGAAATTTGATGAGATATTCCATCATATTTTATGCGTTCCGAAATTCCTAGCTGTTTTATTCGGATTTTGAATATATGTGTCGTAGGTGCAAGAGACGTTTAAAATTGTCTTTGTGCAACGTCTCTGATGGGTGCTCATGTTGATATTGGTCATCAGTGGTGAAGAAATTTTTTCGAAGCAATAACTGGAAATTTCAACTGATAACGCACAAGATAAAATGAAACTTTTGAATGATATCAACATTCTCAAATCTTTAGACATGCTGATATTTTTAGGTCATTGTTTTAATGTGTAAGAATCATTGTTAATTCGATTGAGACATTGCCAATTTGTTAAATATTCTTTATTGTTGTTATGACCATAATTTTGCATAAATTGGTTACACAAATATTGTTTTGTTACAAATTTGAAACACATACAGGTGTGTCAAATCTGAAAATCTCCACGGACGCAACTATTTTCATCAATTTTCATCATATAAGACTGGAAAACGTTCAGTTAGTCTGTTTACGTAGTAAAAGTACTGTGATAATGTTAAATGCATTCAATTCAATTCAATGATCGCATAAATCGTTATTATTACAATCTATGTTCCGTAACAAGCCCTCTATACTCCGTAACGAAATGAATTTTCATTCTCAATTAAAGAGACATCAACATTTTTTCTTTCCACTTAAAGAAAAATGTCAATGAATGTATCAATAATTGTAATATTAATACTATGACAGTCATCCATTACACAGATTTCATATTTATCCTTCATCCTGTACCTGCACTAAAATATGTTTTCTTACACATGTACCGTAATTGTTAGTGCTAAGGCCTAATTTTGCTTTTAACATGATCAAATGATCAAAAGAGGAATATCGAAAACAATAACAGCTTGTTTCTTCCATAAATTGTATCATATAGCATGTCAAATACTTGTTACGGAGAATAGTCGTTACGGAATCCCCGTGTTCCGTTAAAGTTTCCCTCAATAAATATAGAACAATAAATGTACGCGTTACTTGCACTTGATCACACCAATGTACAGTGGCAAACAACAATTCAATGTAAAAACACCTATATTGTCGCTAGCAACTGTGCTACGCTCGTTATGGAAGCATAGTTTCTTAAATGCGACATTTAAACATTTGAGTTTGGGCTTAATTTGTTCATTCTCCTTAGGACAGATAATATTCAAACTTTGTTTCCCACGATATTTGACTCATTGTAGTATTAGTAAACGGTTTAACAATTAACAACAACACCTTTTGGAAAGTAATTTAACCATGCGAAAATAGTTACGGTAACATAGGACTGTTATGGAGACAAACCTAAAAAGTAGAAAATCTTAGAATTTCATATTCGTATCAGTTTTTTTAAAAAACAACGATAGAAACAAACGTTGTAAACCTTGGTTTCATAACTAAACGGCATTACACATTTATTGTCTAAGGATTATACATTATATAAAACTTTAGCGTTCAAACCATCAGGCTGAAATGTTTGTAATTTATGGATCCAAAACGGTTCTTTACAGAGTCTCTCCATATCGTTGCGTACAACATCAATTGGGATAAATGAAAAATCATTTATAGAGTGATTATTTTCATTAAAGTGAACAGCAACACTTGAAGAATAATTTGGACACGTATTATCAAAATTGTTTATATTGAACCTATGACTATTCATACGTTTTGAAACTTGTTGATTTGTTTGTCCAACATATTGTGTATGACATTTCCTACATGAAATAAGATAGATTACATCTTTACTAGTACAGTCAGTAGAACAATTAAGGTTAAATGTCTTACCAGTTTTATTACTAGTAAATGAATTTCCCTCAATAATATTTTTACAGTGTGAACATCTACGACGATTACACTTCTGTGAAAAAGAATCTTCTACACCAACCCTATTTTCATTGTATTTAGAACGTATCAAATAGTTACCTATGTTTTTTGGACGTTTATATGCAATAACCGGCCTAAATTTATGAACATATTTAACACTGTCCCTATGAGAAAGATTTAATAGATCCCAATAACGTTTAAGAATATTACTTACATTAGGTAATGAAGGATTATATTCAATCACAAAAGGAATAACCTCAGAATTGCTTCTGTTACTTTCTCGAAGTGCTTCAGACTGAGATAAACATGAAATATTGTCTATTGCTTTTTCAACTGTATAACGTGGATAATTTCTTTCTAAGAAAAAATCTTTAAGTTTGGAAACAGATTCGTAAAAACAATCATCATTTGAAATTATTCGTCTATAACGCTTAGCCTGACTATAAGGAATGCTATCCTTACAAGTCTTCGGGTGGCATGATGTGTATTCAACATATTGGTGGATATTAGTGGTTTTAACAAACACATCAGTTTCAATACTTAAGTTAGAACCTTTTGATACCTTAACATCCAAAAACGAGACATCAGTTAAAGATATAGTGTGTGAAAATTTAATAGACGGGTGAAATTTATTTATATCATTAATAAATTGTATCAACTCATCATAACTATGGTCCCAGATAAGGTAAATATCATCTAAAAAACGAAACCAGAGACTAGGTTTAACAGTCTTGGTATTAAGAAAATTCTGCTCAAATTTACCCATAAACAATGAGGCATACGAAGGAGCCATAGGACTACCCATAGCAGTTCCTGTTTTCTGGTAGTAATATCTATGGCCAAACTGGAAGTAGTTATTTTCCAAAACAAGAGAAATAAGTTTTGCCATATCTTGATCTGATAGTTTAGAAATAGAATTTCTCTTTTCAAGAAAATATTTACAAGCATCAATTCCATCGGAATGAGGAATATTTGTATACAAAGAATTTACGTCGAGAGTTACGAGATATGAGTCTTTACTTTTGAACTTAAAAGATTTGATTTTGTTGATGAAATCGGACGTGTCTTTAATAAAAGAGGGTAATTCTTGCACAAAGGGCTGCAATACATAGTCAACATACCTTGAAATGTTTATAGTAGCTGAATTACAACCTGCAACTATGGGTCTACCTGGATATCCTATTGGTAAATCAGAACTAGATTCCTTATGTATTTTGGGTAAAATGTAAAATTGGGGCATCTGAATAGACTCTGGAAATGTATCAAACATATCATCACAACCTAAACTCAATGTACACTGCTCTATTTTAGATTTTTGGTCATCACTAGGATCTTTCTTAAGTTCAGTATAATACATCTCGTTATCTAACTGTCTAAGAATTTCTGCCTTATATAAACCTTTATCCATAACAACAATCGTACCTGACTTATCTGCTTTCTTTATGATAATAGAATTGTCATTAGCAAGACTAATTAAAGCTTTATATTCGCTTTTACTCATATTACTATGCATACGTTTAGGAAGTTCTTTTTGTAATATTTCACGAGAGATAGCCTCTATATAAAAATCTAAATATGTATCCCTATCAAAACTATTGGTTCAACACCGAAAGAAACTAGAACATTTACAAAAACTGAAATGTGAAAGGAAAACTGTCTTTGACTCTGCACCGGAAACGGACGTATTTGGTGAAGTTTATAGGTCGACTGAAGATAAACAGGATGAAACAGCCATAGGTTTTACGGACTCTGATGGGTTCGAGAAAGTTATGTCTAAACGGCAAAAACGTAAGAAGAATCAAACTAATAAATCGTCGCAAAAACTCAATACATCAACAGTTACTTCATCTATGTCGCCGTCGAAACCAAGAATTAAACATAATTCACAGTCTTCACAGAGATCTATTCAACAATCAATAACTATGAAGAACAAACCTACTACTACTTGTTCACCTGAAAACAGAGACGTCAACGATAAACATGAACTAAAGAATTCAAAAAACGATCAGACCCTGGGCACAACAAAAAAGTATACAGAGGCCGTTCAACACAGGGCAACACATCAACAACTAGTACAGAAAATAGAAACATTACAGAAAACAGTGCAAGAACTGATAAAAATGTCCACAACAACGCAAAGAAAGCTAGAAGGTTCATCCGCACGAAAACCAGAAACGAGTGGAAGAAAACCAAGAACAGGCTTCGGCACGTGGAAAGGGGTAAAAAGACCGTATTAAACTTATCAAAGAGACAATTAACAGATGATGAATACATTGTTTTAGGCAAAGGTTTATCTTTTTGTCCTAAACTCAAAAGTCATGATAAAATCAAACTTGCTGAAGAAACATTTTTGTATGCTCGTAGATTATGCCTTAAGGAATATTTCTATGATCCTGACAATATATCTTGTGATAAAGATCTTAAAAAAGACTTACCGTTTTTTAATCGTAAACAGTCAACTTTTACACCTTCTGTTTAGTTGAAATAGATGTGTAAATTTTATTGTCTAACTCACCCATTTGCTCGCCCGTTATGGTTTTTGAAATTTCATCACGTAATTCCTCTATCTCCGTCTTTAATACGGCACTATTTCTGGTATGGTGTTCCTTAATTCTGTCGCATATTTCCAGACCAACTTTGTGTAACATTTTATCAATAGAATCTTGGAGATCATTAGAATTAGCACCAACATTTACCTTAAGTTTGAGGCTAAGTCCCTTTGGTATTATGTCCGCTAAATAACAGTCTTCAAGGAAACGTACATGCATGCCGGTTTTCATCTGTTTTTCTGCTAGTTTTTCGAGTCGTAATCGTGGATCAATATCTGATGCCATGGTGATTAGGTGTAGGTAAGTATAATATGAAAAAATCTCCAAACACGAAGAATTTTTAAACTCGTTTTATTTATGACGACGTTTCGCCTTTCGGTTTCATCAGGAAATGACGTAACGTCAACTATTACAAAAAAGCGCGGTAGCGCGAATTGACGTTACGTCGGCAAAAAAACAGATGAATAATGATGAAATATAAACATGTTGATTAATACAATGAAAGCATATGAAACATGTATACTGAAAAACAAGGTCTACAGACGGATCATAGAGATACAATTAATTTCTATAATATTAATAATTTTTTAAAAAAAATCATAGACGGATCATAGAGATACAATTAATTTCTATAATATTAATATTTTTTTTAAAAAATCATAGACGGATCATAGAGATACAATTAATTTCTATAATATTAATAATTTTTTTTAAAAAATCAACATGTTTATATTTCATCATTATTCATCTGTTTTTTTGCCGACGTAACGTCAATTCGCGCTACCGCGCTTTTTTGTAATAGTTGACGTTACGTCATTTCCTGATGAAGCCGAAAGGCGAAACGTCGTCATAAATAAAACGAGTTTAAAAATTCTTCGTGTTTGGAGATTTTTTCATATTATATATTCGTATCAGTAGAATATCTTTAAAATCATACAATTCACTACCCATATATGAAAAATAAATACATATTACAAGCAATAACAAACCTTAGATTAATTATTTTTCAAAGCAAATATTAAAAATAGAGCTGGAGACACGGCCTTTTTCTACTTATTGAAGTTTTTGCTTAGCAAACTTTTGCCAAAAGGCGTAAGTTTTCAATGTTTCTTTTGTACCTCTTTAGCAACAACAATCTAAGTTAACATTTCCCAATGATTAAAACCATAAGTGTTGTTTCACGTTGTGTATATAGTCGTATATAACCTGGAGACACGTGTTTTTCAAAATGGTAACAATTTCTGGAGAACAGCTGTGTAATACATGAAGCAAACAGTTTTTCCAGCCAGTACTTCTATCCAGCTAACACCGTATTTATATCTGAAAGTATCACAGGAAATGAAAACATAAAACCCCACTTAAGACAGAATCTTGGCTAAACTGCTGATTTAGAGTACATTGTAAAATAAATCGTGAAATCAAAACATTTTTGATGAATGAACAAGTTCTGATTTTACTTTGTTTTGGAATCCTTAGTGCTTTTTGCCTTCAGGCGTTCGACATTTAGAACCGAGAAATTCTTTTTAAGCTAATGTATGTGAAGACAGCAGTAACGGGAGTACAGCAGTACAACAGTAAACCGATCTTTACTCCTTGAATTTTCGGCAGTACAACAGTAAATCTTTACTTTACTGTTAGAATTTTCGGCATTACAGCAATACAACAGTAAACCTGCACAGTTAAAATTTTCGGCAGTACAGCAGTTCAGCAGGACAACAGTAAATCTTTACTTCACTTTTACAATTTTCGGCAGTACAGCAATACAACAGTAAACTGTACTGCCGTTACTGCTGTCTTCACATACAGTTTAAGCTCGGATGTTTGATGTTCAAGACAACATTGTTCTTGTATTCAAGTATTGTAATCTTGTCGCTGGCATACATTTATGTTATATACCATACTTCCATTAGCTTTGATCATTTATTCCAAGAAATGAAGGTTAAGGTAGATTCCCAGCTACAGAAGATTATATCCTTCAATGATAACTCGATATTGGATATAATTTTTGCTGTGTAGAGAGAGTTGTCAGCTCCTTGTGGAAGGGTAAGTTAATAATGTTTGACCAGGAAAGCTGGTTGGCGAGTCGCCCACAAAACACAATAAAAAGTTTTTGAAAGTGTGTACGTACGTTGAGAAAGCCACGAGTATATTTTATGGAAAGTATGTAACGTGGAATCAAACTTTGTTGATGTAAGAGTATGTTTCTTGTATATTTCATGGAACTTAAGTTATGCTCCGGAAACCAAATTGCTAATAGACGGACGGACGGGCGGACAGACGGACGCCAGGGGTATAACATAATATGCCCGAAATTCTTATTTCGGGCATATAAAAATAAATGTTAACTGAAATAAACATTTCAGTTTCACTTTTATCTTTACTACAAATAGTTGACCTCGACCTTGATAAACGCACGGGAATAGCGTAAAACTTTTAACTTGTTTACACATGTTTTAAAGCTATAACATCGTGGTATTCCCCTGTAGTGCTTTTTTATACGAATTAAAATCCATTTACTTACATTTCTTTGCATTATTGATTCTGAAATGACATTATAACATGGAAAAATTGCATCGAAGCCAAGACCAAAATAGTCAACGGCCAGTATGAAAGACTTGTTAACGAACAAGATTATTCCGCATTACAATGTATTCGGCTCTTACGCACTAAAATATAGTTCTTGATATCAACGCAATAAATAATGGTTCAGTAGACAAATTTCGCCCAGAAAGGTTGTAATTAAAAGGAATCAATTCATAGAAACTGACTTTCATCAAAAAATAAATGTCATTTTGGCCTTTATGCTGAAAATAGCTATCACCAAAATGACATTTATTTTTCGATGAAAGTCAGTTTCTATGAATTCATTCCTTAATCAATATCCATGGTATTATTATCTGCAAAACAAATATTTATAAGATAATGGAGGGCTTGTTCACAATAAGTGTAACAGACAGGCAGAGAACATAGCATAAAAGTATACATACATGATCAATCTTAAGAACGTATAAAAATGCAATACACATTCTAAAAGTATCCAAAAAACTTTTGTAAACATTATCATTTACACAAATTTATTGAACCCGCCTATTTATGATACATAATACCTTTTGCTCTTTTTCTTCTCTCTAAGTCTGGTGTCCAAGTTTCATCTTCACTGTCAGAACTGTTAGATTGTTGCTCAGGTATTTCTATTGGGATTTCTTTAAATCTTTTGTTTCTATGTGCAGAACCTTTCATAAAGTCTGGCTTTTCAGCTGGAAAACCTGTAATAAATAAGGCATCCAATTGTGTTCTCATTTACCAGTAAGCCCCGAGGTATGCCGGGCAGCTTGTAGCCGTGGCCCAGTACTGGGATGAACTTGGAAAATTCATAAAGAAGATCAAGTGGCCAAACTGAGTCATCTCCACCTTAGACACAGGGCAGGCTATGCTGGGTCACTTCCGGTTCATGCTGTAGTCTTAAGGTTGAGAAAGGGATTGTGCCATAAGAGCTACAGTGATGCTCAGGATCTCCCTGGAATAAGCCAGTATTGATTTCACTACCCAGTAAAACCCAGTTGTATTATAATCATGAACACCACATTTTCAACATGGTTCATTGTAATTAATTGTGGTTCTTTAAAAGTTGCTATGGTTCGAGTATGGTTTGCCACAGGACCTGCCAGGGCTGTCCACAAAGACAGATGGGGATAAGCTTAGATAACGCAGAGAAAATTAAAAAAAAAACACCCAATAAATAAAAATATCAGTTATCTTATAAAAATTACATTATTCCTGCCACTAACTGTGAGTTAAAAATAATGACCACATACCCATATACTTCATAACTTCATAATTCTGTGCAATATTTTTATATCTTGTTTGCTCTCCTTCACTCATGGACTTCAACTCGGCTTCTTTAAAGTACTTTCCAAGATTAACTTCCTTCTCCAAGAAATCATCAAGGTACGTTGATATCATCCATTTTGCCACAAGAGTTATTTTTAACTCTGAGTTGAGAAAAACGTCAATCAGCAGGAGCAGTTGTCCAGTGGTAGGACACACGCTTAGGGATCAAGAGGTCCTGGGTGTGATCTCAGTCCTGCGGAAGAAGAAGAACTTCTCACAAATGTCTACTTTAGACACTTAACTTTTGAAGTTAAGTTCTAGCCAGGGTCTGCACATATTGCAATAATATGGAGCGGACAGGTCCTGGTGAAGAAAACTAAACTTCAATTATCAGACCATCGAGTTTTTGGCTAAATCCATGGTTAAATTAAAAACACGTTAGTCCATTTAATACCGTTAACGGGGTCGTTGATTTAGGTGGTTTGGGAGAGGTATCCCTCCCGACGAAAAAAATGATGTCAACAAAGCAAGGAAAAAAATGAGTGCTATAATTGATGTATCATCTCTTCCATTTGCTCGTTTTTGTTCGTTTGGATTTAATTTGTTGGCTTGATAAAACCCTATTTTACAAAAAAATCACCAATTTTATCATATAATATAAAGTGCCGAGAAATTTATTTAAAAATTACACCTGGTAACTTTTATAAAATCACCGAATGCAATCAGAAAATTCGCCGATTTTACATAAAAATCGCCGGTTTAATATACGATTTGTAAATAAAGAGGCATAATTAAAATTATTTGAAATTTTAATACCTTTATTTTTTAAAAGAACATCAGACTTTTAACAGCGTTTTTTTTTCAAATTAACAAAGTACGAGTGTCATAATAGTGTCGTAAAAATGCACTCGTCAAGCTGTCCTCGTCTTTCTCCTCTTGCTATGAAAAACGCCGATGATTTCCACTAGTAAACAAGATAACAGTGTGCACAATAACCAGTTTTAGGCATTGTAAGCTAGCTACCACGGTAGTTTCATTGGCAACGGTTTTAAAATATATCGTTGAGGTATGTGTAATCAGGGATTATATATGACAAGGTTTTGTAACGATAGTGAATGTAATAGATTTTCATCAAATTTCACTGTCGTCGCTATTATTTCGGCCAATACGGAAAACAAGTATAACAAGTTTGAATAAGGATATTCACATGAAACTTTGTACCAGTACCATTCAAAATGACATAAATGTTAAGAAAATGTGTTTCTAAATGATTTTGAGGTAAATTACGCTCACATACTGTTTCACAAAATAATGCATTTTCCTACCGATCTGTCATTTTTAGCCCCATTTTACATCACCTAAAGTCATATTTTCGGTCATAATTGCAACACTTTTTTGTCAAAAACTTCAGAAACATTCACAAGTTTATGGAAGACATGTAAAAAACATAAATCAAGTTTTTAAACTCTGTAATAGTTTGTACAGCCTGCTTCAGCCAGTTATAGACAGTGACGACCGGTGATGTGCGCGCACCTTGAACTTTTCTATAGCTCTCTTCTTTTTAACTTTTTTTCTCATTTCTGCCCCCTCCATCTCTACATAAGAATCTGCTGAAGATCAGATAAGCAACTGGTTCTACAGGGGAAAACTATACAGACCAACATCCATCCAGGACCTAGGATTCAGACTACTTTTTGATCGGCCCTCATAAACTTTGAACTCCCGCCATTTTGTTTGTTATTGTTCCGGTCTACACAAGAGTTCATGTAAGATGATTTCAACATGAGAGGTCTGTTCCTTTACTTTCTTTTGATCTACAAACTGACTGAAACAACTTTTATTGATAATTATGATCAATGCCAGCATGTAAAAACGTTTCATGGAATCAAGGCAACCATTATCCAGCCTGAAAAGTCCGATAGATCACCGCTTAACCTGTTGACATCGCTACGAGTATTTCAGAATCAAACGAGACGTAAACCATGTAGGGAGAGGTTAGTTCTGCTTTATCTGTGTGCTATACTTATATCTAATTCTTACTCCCCTGAACCAAATCCTGGGCCCAGGGCCCTAAAGTTCCCATGTGGAGTTTGTGAAAAAGCTGTAAAGTGGACTACACCAGGAATACAATGTGACAACTGTTCAGTGTGGTATCACCAGAAATGTACTGGAATGACTGACGAAATGTACCTAGCTATGAACAACATATCTTGGGAATGTATCAAATGTGGACTACCAAATTTCTCATCAAGCCTGTTTGACCTCACTATGTTTGAAACCACTAATCAGTATGAAACGCTGCTGTCAGACCCTAGTCCAGGTAACACATCTACAACCTTTAACTTCAGTTTTGATCAACCAAGGGCTACATCGTCTCCTAAGATCCCCAGCAAGGTACCAAATGGCAGACATAATAGCTCTCGTTTCCATTCGTCAACCCAGGATGAACACTACACACATCCTAGCTTTCTTTCTTCATATAAAGACAATCCAGTCATAGGTATAAAAACTTCACAGCAGAAAACTTCATCTTTAAAAGTTGTTATAGTCAACTGTCAATCTATTGTCAACAAAAAAGAATCATTTGACACACTATGTCATTCAGTTGATGCTGATGTTATACTTGGTACAGAATCTTGGCTTACCACTGATCATACAGACTCTGAAATCTTCCCCTCAAATTACAAAATATTTAGGAAGGACAGGAAGAGCAGTAAAGGAGGAGGAGTTTTTATTATGGTTAAAAAACAGTTCCAGGTCATGGTACCAGATGACTTGACGAGCCCTGAACACTGTGAGATGCTGTGGGTCCAGTTGAGCATGAAAGGAACATCTAACCTGTACATTGGCTTCATCTATAGACCACCTAACATGGACGACCTAGATTATCTAGCACACCTGCAGTCTTGCCTAAGCAAAATCCCCAAATCTGCTCACATTTGGCTTGGAGGAGATCTCAATCTTCCTGGTATCAACTGGCTACAAAACAACGCTGGCAGCTCCAATAAAACAGCTATATCTAACCAACTTATAAATATAACTAATGACCACTTTCTAGAACAACTTGTTCGAGAGCCAACACGCATAACAGAGGATACAAGCAATCTATTAGATCTTTTTTTCACCAACAATCCAACACTTGCCATCAACACAGAGGTGATACCCGGTATAGGAGATCACGAAGCAGTATATGCTGAGATGTCTCTTTCACCACAAAGAGTGAATATACCCCCAAGAAAGGTCTACTGCTACAACAAAGCTAACTCACAAGGCTTGAGAGAGGGACTTCAGAGCTTGCAAAGAGATATACAGTCTTCATTGAGTGAAAATGTAGATTTTTTATGGACAATGTTCAGAGACTCGATATTACGTCTCATGGACCAGCACATTCCTACACGACTTTTAAAAAATAATCATAAACCTTGGATAAATAGAAACATCAAATCAGCACTGAAAAAGAAACAAAAACTGTATTCCCGAATGAAGAAAAACAACTCGCCTACCAACATCAGGAAGTACAAACATTTAAAAAGTAAGGTTCAAAAGCTTACAAGACAAGAACACAACAAGTATGTCAATAACATCATAGAACCAGATTTAGATGATCAAGTCAAGGGTAATAAACAGAAGAAGTTTTGGAGTTACATCTCATCTCTACGCAAAGATAATAATGGTATTTCACCCTTAAAAAACAATGGCCGTCTGTTCAACAATGCAAAAGACAAGGCAAATATACTGAACAACCAATACCAGTCTGTGTTCACCAGGGAAGACCCAACAAATGTACCATCTCCAGACGGCAGCCCTTTTCCTGACATGCAAGATATCACAGTAACAGAGGAGGGTATCCGGAAACTATTGAAAGGCCTTAACCCTAGGAAGGCCACAGGACCTGATGGTATCCCAGCAAGGCTATTGAAAGTCTATGCTGATGACCTAGCCCCCATCCTCACACTTATCTTCAATAAGTCTATTACAGAAGGGGAAGTGCCCACAGACTGGAACCAAGCTAATGTCAGTGCCATCTTTAAGAAGGGGTCTCGTCATGATCCAGCGAATTATCGACCAGTGTCCCTAACCAGCCTTTGCTGCAAACTACTGGAACATGTGGTAGTTAGTAACATCTTAGACCACATAGATCAACACAAGATACTGAACGACTGCCAGCATGGATTCAGGGATAAAAGAAGCTGCGAAACACAACTACTGACACTATTCCATGAACTTGCCTCAGCAGCTGACAAGCGAACCCAGGTTGACATGATCATATTAGACTTCTCGAAAGCGTTCGACCGGGTCCCCCATCAAAGACTACTAAACAAGATCAACCACTATGGAATACGGAGGTCCACACATGCATGGATATCAGCATTTCTTAGTAACAGATCACAGAGGGTCTTGGTGGAAGGACAAGCTTCTGATAGTGTACCAGTCATCAGCGGTGTCCCACAAGGATCTGTGTTGGGTCCCCTGCTATTCCTCTTATTCATTAATGACCTGCCTGAGAAAGTCATATCATCCACCCGCCTATTTGCCGATGATTGTATCCTCTACAGAACCATCAAGTCTAAAGAGGACCAAACTATCCTACAAAAAGACTTGGATTGCCTGGCACAGTGGGAGGCAATGTGGGGGATGGACTTTCATCCGCAGAAATGCAGTGTTGTGAGGATGTCGCGTAGCAGGACACCACTCAGATCGTCATACAACCTGAAAGGAGTAGATCTCAAATTAGACACCAGCAGCAAGTACTTGGGGGTGGAACTTCAATCTGACCTCACCTGGACAAACCATATCAGTAAGAAGGTGAAGAAAGCCAACAGCGTCCTAGGCTTTTTGAAGAGAAACCTGCAAGCAGCAAACCCTGAAACCAAGTCCAACGCCTACAAATCACTGGTTCGTCCAAACCTAGATTATTGCGCCACTATATGGAACCCTCACCAAAAGAACCATATCAACTGTGTCGAGATGGTCCAGAGGAGAGCAGCTAGGTTTGTGACGAACAGGTACAGGAACACAAGTAGCGTCACAGATATGCTGAACTATCTGGACTGGGAGACCTTACAATCCCGTCGACAAAAACAGCAGCTAATATTATTCTACAAGATCTTACATGGAGAAGTAGACATCAACCCTGATAACACCTTAACGAGATCTAGATACATGCCAAGAGCCAGCCACCATCTACGGTTCCAGCAGCACCAGGCATCTACAAATACCTATAAGTTCAGCTTTTTCCCCAGGACAATACCAGTGTGGAACAAATTACCAGCGTCAGTAGCTGAGGCTCCTTCCTTGGAACTCTTCAAGAAGGAGCTCTCCCGTTTGTCATTCTAGGGGCTTTTTCCCGCTCAGTCACGAAGTAAGTCAAAACTGACTGAAAAAGTGACTGGGCAAATCTTTCTATATTTCTTACTTTTCTGTATATACATGCATCTTTTTTCCTTGACCGTTCTTTTTCTAACTTTTTCTATCCATTCTCTTTATACTTTCTATCTAGCGTACCATCATATTATTGTCAATAATGACAGTTTGATGTATAACATAGACATAGAAAATTAAAAAAAACTGTTATATAAAATCCCTGGTGGAATAGAGACAATATACGTAGCTATTGATATTTATGTGTTTGTAACAGAGGCCTGATCTGGATACCTTGAGTTGCTTGAATGTATCAATTTAGATCATTTTCTAATTTAAAAGATCAGATGATTGATTTGTAAGTAAAATTAATCTGAAAGTCGAGTTGATATTGCTTTGATGGTGCCCCCCCCCCCCTGTGCCCCCGGTTAATCCGGGCCTGGGTCTTATACACATTTCCATTTTCGATCGGACATAAATATTGTGAAATAAAAAAAAACTACATTATGGAAATCGAGGTACGTAGAAGTTTTGTTATGTTTAGTTAAGTATATATATATATATATATACACTTGTCCCAATTTTTAGGGTCTCCTAACAGTTTAATTATTAAGTTTCTTCTGGTTAAAAAAATACACTTTTATTAAAATTTTAAATTTACCTTGAATTTACCTTGAATCTTCGGTGGCCTTTTAAAGCCTATATTTCCCATAGAAATGGACTGTTAGGTTCAAAACTGCCGAAAACAGTATATTATTATTGTAGTTTGGGACCGTGTAGACCACCTTTTTAACGAATCGCTCCCAACGTCTTTTTATATGAGTCATTTCGCTAATTAAAAATACCGTTCCGTTATCGTACTCATTTCAGTGAATGTTAACACCGGAAATTTTGCAGCAGTTCAAGCACAAAGGGATGAAAGACAAGAATTGGTCGCGCCTTAACGAAATCACGTACTTAAAATTGATTTGTAAGTAAAGAAGAATTTGTTTTTAATGCATTGGTCATCTGACATCATCATTTGAGCGCAGGATACTCTCAAATTTCATCAATACCTGGTGACCCAAATTAATTGTCACGTGTTTTCGCGATGTTTGCTACAGTTTACATGTTAGCTTACCTTTCTCAGTATTGCTCTATTTTCGTTTTAAATTGTCAGAATTGCTTTCATAGGGCTATTTTTGAGTATTTATAGAACCATTTGTATTTCTTTGTTTGTCCCAGGGTCGCTTTTTGTATGTGAAGGCAACAATGACAACTAGAAGTGAATGGAATTGTCAATATTTCATTTTATTTGATTAAAACTTTAGAATATATTGTGACATTTACTCAGTATGTCATGCAATTTATAAAAAAAAATTTTTGTTAATGGTATGCACCACAGGGCGATCAAAGTTTATATTAATTATTATAACAGGGTTTTATGGGACGCAGGAATCCGCGTCCATATACGCATAAATCACCAAGTTGTACGCATAAAAATTGAAGGCTGCGTCCATGTGGACGCACAAAATGTGTCTGAATCATAGGTAGCGAAATCAGCTGTTCGGGTCGTACATTTTAAGGTCCGGCCATACAAGTCATTTCATTCTTCATTTATTAAAAATGCTTTTACCTCTGAGTAACTTCGTGGCAATGATAGATATATGTACACAACGGTACAAATCGTCGAGCAGAGTTGTCGTATATTCGGCGAAAACATAACGTTTTCGAATTAACGATAGTCGTCATTTTCTGTGTTAAAAATTTGGTGCTATACAGTGTTTCTGCAATCTTCAAAAATCCGAGGGTAATTTTTGACCCCCTCTTTTATTTTTTGAGGGTCATTTGAAGTTTAAAAGGGTCAGTGTTATAATTTGACTATTTACCCCATTTATATTAAAAATGAGCTGCATAATAAAAATGAAGGGTTGTTTTGCTCCACTAAATATATATAGAGAAGTTGACAACCTTGTTGAATGATGTGTACTAGTTATGAAAAAGGGTTCAGCAAAGCCTGGTTAGGTGAGCTTGCAACCATAAAATGACATTATTTTGTCAACACAGCGATAAACTGAACAAAAATCAAGTATTTACAAATAGTAAACAGGGTTTTATCCGTCACATGATCACATAAAAGATAAAATATTTTCTTACGTAAATTTGTCATTTTTAAAAAGAAAATCCACAAAAACGTATGTAAAATCGTCAATTTTCGATTTGGATTGTACATTTCACAAGAAATCGCAGAGCTTTTTTGGGGGGAAAAATAAGTTGTGTAAAATCATCAGTTTATACCGTCTTAAAGTAATTATTTAAAAGTAACAATCTTAAGACAGTGCTATTTTAAAAATAGGTGAGTCTATTATAGTAAACAAAAGAACAAGTTTATCTGCATTCGCCAATATTTTTTTAATCGGCAATTTTCTTTTGATCATAATTATTAAGCAGACAAATAAAGAACTAGGTCATTCTTGTTTTAAGCATAATAATTATATTAACATTTAAATCAAACTTAACGCTATGATAACACACTGAGACATTGCAACTAAGACATTGCTGTGTAATAAAACATCAAAGAGTGTACAAGAAATGTCTTTAAAAAAGACAAACGGCGTCGATTTAAAAACAAGAGGGCCCAAAGGGCCCTGGGTGCTCACCTGAGGAAAAAGTCAAAGGTCACAGAAGAGCCATTTACAGAGTACCACTAATGTTAAAACCTATTTTTTTGACCCAGTGACCTACTTATCCAACCAATCAGACCTATTTGAACAATTTTGGTAGGAAACCACCCACGGACCATTCCTGTTGAGTTTGGGCAAATTATCATAAGCGGTTCAAGAGAAGATGTTGTTTGAACTTTTCCTTATATAATTCAATGTAATATTGTGATTCATGGGGTGGGGTCAATTTTGACACAGGGGCATAATTTGAACAACTGTGATGGAGGACCTCTAGATGATGTTATATACCAAATATGAAAGCTCTAGGCCTTGTAGTTTCAGACAAGAAGATTTTTGATAATTGCATTGTGAAAACCTATTTTTTAATTCCGTGACCTCCGTTAGTATTTGCTCATACAAGTTGTGACCACGCATCATCACTTCATTAACAACATTTGCAGACCAGTTTCGCAGACTTGGCACATGATTGCCTACCGTAAACAATATAACAGCCAATGCAATTGCCGTACACTGATAACCTGCAGCTTGTGAGCATATCTGACCTTGGTGAAATCGACCGTTAATAATCCTTACCATTGTTTTGATCTCCGTTGCCCGTTCAATGTTGTTTAGAGTCAGCTATGCTTGGTCACTACCAATGCTCGGTCACCCCTAGCAAATTTCGATTAATTAAAAAGGGGACCTCGCGTATTGTTTCTAATTTTAGTCATACCTGTCAAACGCTCGCGGAAAACCCCAAATCATGATCATCTAGACGCTTATCTGTTTATGCAGACGATAGATACGAGCGCACCTGCTGTTTTCCGCTAGAAAATCCTAGAGGCTAGAAAATCGAATTTGGACAGCCTTGTCTTTTTCACTTATAATTATTATAATAATTCAAGAAGTATTATGATTTATTTAAATTTATAATATTTATACAATAATCTATCAATTGTAAATAAAAATCTCACATATTTATGTATATTCTAAGTAAAACAAGGTGACCGAGCACTGGTCCGAAATTTTCCAAAAATACCGTGTTTTACGTATACATTACACTCCGCGCCGATTTTATCCAATAATCGGGATCGTCAGACGCTTGTTTTTCTGTAAACGGAAGTAGGTCAACATGTAGACGATAATGCGTAATGAATTTGACATGAATTGACAGAATACCGTTAACCCGCTTCGATTTTGATATAAATGTGACCGAACAAAAATTATGAATTTATTCTTAAAAGTTACGTACCAATAACTCTGCAGATTAATAAATATATGTGGAGCTGTGACTCTCAAAGTGTAAACCCCGGAAACTGGACGTAGTGAGGCTAACTTAATAATTATTGGGTAATATGTCAGACTTTTTACTAGAAACCGGTTCACATCTGGAGACGTAATTCATTTTACCCATAAAATATTGTGTTTGACACGTAACTTTTTATTGTTACAATATAAAAAACACTTTGGAAAGCAATAGAAGTCTACCCAAAAAAAATAATCTACGAACGAAGCAAAATTTCGTAAAACACTGCATTACAATAGTGTGGCCTTTATTTTTTCGCGCGTGTCAGGGCCATCCAATCGAAGAGGGGATTTTCTCTGTTTCCCCCGTACGTCATTTTCAGTGCTTATAAAATCATCCAATAGAACGGCGGATTTCTGAAATTCCCAGACATACGTCATTATACAGAAATGTAGGTCAAAATCCAGCTTAGACAGCTACGCCGAAAAAAGATGCCGATACGACACACATCTTAACAATGTCAAACATGTGTAAATTTGTAACCAAACAAAGGATTAAAATGAATTATCGCTGGTAAATGATGAAATATACAATTTACAGACGTTTTGTGACACATGTTAATTTAATAAGACAAAATCACTATTTTAAATTGATACCTCGTAACCAAATGCCCGCGTCATATACAATGATTAGTGATCTACTTATCACCCAAAAAAGGACCGTCGTATTTTTGGCAGCATATATTTGTGTACTGTCGTAAAATTTAATTGACAAAGTTATGATAGAATAATCAAAATTTTATCGGTAAATTGTGATCAAAGAAACAATTTTCTGTTGCTTTCACTGTGTATCAGTATGAAAACATATACCCATTTTTGGGACGCTATAATTTACCCTGTTATCTTTGTCTTGGAATGAACATGAAAGAAAAAGATAATAATTTACTGTAATATATTGGTAGCGTCACAAATGACGCACTAGACACATTTTTACGGGTCATCACTGAAAAAAATGTGTCAAAGACGCAAAAAACGCACAGTTGCGGAAACACTGGCTATATGCCATGCGTATTTGGGTGTATACAATATTAATTTCAATAAGAAATCTTGACTTATAACATTACAAATTGTTATGTACACCCAAGAAGTTAATTCTTTAATTGTTTGCTGCAATTAAAATCAATATTAATCCATTGTTTGATGACAAACATAGGTAAGCAGTTTCGTATGGAATGTAACAATTTATGTTAAGATGTTTGTCGGAATTTTTCACACTTTGTCGATGTTTAATTATGTAACAATGTCATAATTGCTAAGACTCATTGAAAGAGTCTTATTGTCCAATTTAATTAATTGTTATTTTGAATTAATTCTTAAAACAAGTGTGGCCTAGTATTTTAATTGTTGACTTTAGTTGTCAAGCATATAATGGCCGACAATCGCAGGAAATCGAATTTGCTTTGTTACAAAATTCCTTGAAAATAAACGTCAAAGCAAACTGTTTTAACATCATTTTACATTTGAACAATGTTTTTATTTAAAATTTAGAATAATTTTTCGTAAAAATGAATCCCTTTCATCATTGGGACAAATGTCATATATTTTCGCCACCCATGCTATCGCAAATTTAAAAAAACATTCTTATATATACGTTAGTAATATAATTAGCTTATTATTTTGCAAATTGGATTGTCTTAATTTAGCATACAATGCCTCATGAAATGACAAATTCAAACATAAGAGCTCGTTTTCGCTCTTGCGTAGTTGTAACAAATAACCGATATTTTCTTTCTTTCAAACAATATTTGTTCTGGTAAAGTTAAAAGCATATAATGTCATATTCATAAATCTAAAACTTGATTAAATACTGAAAATGATATCATAACTTCGCATGTATCATTGACATGGTATCTTTCTTGTAATCAATGGCACACAG
Organism: Mactra quadrangularis; assembly: GCA_025267735.1. Classification (NCBI taxonomy): domain Eukaryota; kingdom Metazoa; phylum Mollusca; class Bivalvia; order Venerida; family Mactridae; genus Mactra; species Mactra quadrangularis. The sequence continues at coordinate 33,174,793 of CM046308.1, read as the reverse complement.
TTGAAAAACCAAACACCTAGATGAATGAAATTATTTCTGTCTAGTCACATGTTTCAAGTCATAGTTTATCTTAATGTGAATTACATTGACTACTTATTTGTATCTTTATATTGCTGCCATTTATATAAAGAAAAAAAAAAACACACTAAGTGTGAGCAAATCTGTTGGACTCCCAAATTTGCTCATTGGACTCCTATTTTCACAGGACCTGCGTCCATTGGACCCTTAAAAGTTGAGTGCAATGTAAAACCCTGTTATAATGCAGATTTCAAAACAGCAACATAATTGGCAATATTTTGCCATACTCATTTGGGTACAGTTGAGTCGCCTATAATGGTTCACTACCGTAGTGTAGACCAAAGAAATTTTATTTCCCTTAATGAGACAAGTATATAGACAGTGAAAAAACAACAGGATTGAAAAGCCTTTTTTTCGGCCCTGCCCATTTTCCTTAAGTATGCTCATATAACAGTAAATTAACAACCTCAACAAGAGAAAAACACCTTATTTTACAAATAACATCAATTGTGTATACCTTAATTGTCTTTAAATCACTACTTTAACAGGGTAAACACAATGGTGATTTTTATGATTCCATGTCCGGTTCCTGTTGAGGTAATCCACATTCAGAACTACCTCAGCATATCATATACTGGTAATCCGCATTCAGAACTACCTCAGAAATCATATACTGGTAATTTGGAACTACCTCAGCTATCATATACTGGTAATCCATATTCAGAACTACCTCAGCAATCATATACTGGTAATCCACATTCGGAACTACCTCAGCAATCATATACTGGTAATTCGGAACTACCTCAGCTATCATATACTGGTAATCTGCATTCAGAACTACCTCAGCTATCATATACTGGTAATCTGCATTCGGTACTACCTCAGCAATCATATACTGGTAATCTGCATTCGGTACTACCTCAGCAATCATATACTGGTAATCTGCATTCCGAACTACCTCAGCAATCATATACGTATAAGATATAAGTAGAAGATCGCTGAGGTAAAAATTGCTACCGTGATACACATCTTTGATGTTATCCGTTACTTGCAACTACACATGGGCATACATTGGTGCTTACAACTATGTGAAACAAAGTAGAAAGTATTTGGTTTTGTTTTTTAATTTGATATATGATAACAAAATTTTGTTATGGTGTAAAGCTTTTGGAAAGAATTATCAAGTTAAATTAGCTTAGAATGACGTTTCTCTTATTACTGTTTCACATCATACCTGCTTATTTACAAAGCATCATGGGAGAGTAAAAAGGTCATTAAGGAAAGTAAACAAAGTGTGTTTATTTCTGCAAAAGATGGCTTTAATCATCAGTAATATTTAAATTTCATATACTTTATATCTATAATTATTGTACAAAATAAAATTAAAGATTTTGGTCTGCTGCTAGCAACGATCTGTTATTGGCGACTCAACTGTATTATCAACATTTGAAATGGCATAGATGTAATGACAGTTTGCTTAGTTACTGCACTAGTAAACTAATCTTACTTTTTAATAGTATTGAACATTAACTTGGCATCGAATGTTTAGAAGTTGGTAGTATCCATCTTATAAAACTTCTGTAATTACTGTCTAGCCAAGCAGGGTTGTCTAGGAATACAGAACTTTCCAAACCTAATGAATTCTTAGTTGAGTGTCACTGTATCCTCTCTTAGACAGAGAGTTTTTTTAATGCAAAAGTATACAAAAAATACACTAAACAAACAAAGTGTTGGAAAAATGTTTGCCTCTTAAGACTCTTACTTTAGGAAAGTGGTGAAGACCAAATCAAGCCTTTCCCTTTTTATCAAATTAAATGACTTGTTTCAGATATTGCAACATTTGTATTGTATTCCTAAATTTCTCATCATAAACGTTAAAGCCCAGGAAATGCTAGAATTATGCCTTCTGTAGCACAGGCAGAGTATGGAATCAAGGATGTGTGGGCCTCAAATTTGGAAGAGGAGTTCAAGAAAATACGACAAGTGATTCAACACTATAAATATGTTGCTATGGTATGTAATATTTCACTTACCAAAACTTACATCAGTGTTTATTTTTGGACATTTTATAGTCATTTATGGGATCCCGATCTAAAATTATATCTTTTCCCAAATTTCCATCCAAAATTCCCAATTCAACTTAAAAAAGAAATTTTTTGAAGAAATTAATAATTAATTAATTAAATAAATATGAATTAAAATCATATGTCCCAGTAATCTTTCTTTTTATTAACTAACTTAATGAAGAATGAAATCATAAACCTTGTTAAAACTTAAAATAGCTATTATTATTCCCCCCCCCCCCCACATTTTATTATGTATTTATTGCCACTAGGCTTGCTTTGAACTCTTCCATAAAATCTTAAAACAAAGATTAGAGTTGTGTAAATGGGTTGACTTCATGAAAAGTGTATGCAACAGTTGATTCATTATCAGCATTGACCAAGTTAACTTACCCATGCCTTGCAAGAAGAATGATAATGGTGTAAGTGCCTTACAAGTTACCAAACTTTCCTCCTTGAGTCCTTGTATTGCAATAATAATATGAAGGAATATGTTTGACATTGCAGGATACAGAGTTCCCTGGTGTTGTAGCTAGACCTATAGGAGAGTTCCGTAGTACAGCTGATTATCAGTATCAACTTCTAAGATGTAATGTGGATCTACTCAAGATTATACAGATAGGTTTTACATTTATGAATGAGAAAGGACAAACACCAATGCCTATATCAACATGGCAGTTTAATTTTAAGTTCAATTTACAGTAAGTGTAAACTATTTTAGTTTTATACTTGAACTTATTATTGTTTTGCGACCTCATTGTTCAGCATTTAAGCGTTTGTTTTTTTTAACTTTTCTGATTGACCTTTGAGTCTTTGATAATTGCTCAACCTGTTTGTAATTATTTTAAATTTTTCTCCATTCCATTTTAAGGCATTTTAACGATCATCTGTACAAATCTTACTGGTCACATCCAAGATTCAAAGTGATATTTTTGGTCCTTAAAAAATATCTTCAACAACATTCCATATAGCCGTGATTATTGTGGAGACCAGTAAAAGGTGGCAGAAAACGGACAGGGAGAAGTGATACATTGCAGGATGTATCACACTGCCATTCTTTATAAGAAAATTTACTAATAATTATATAGTTTCAGTCAGCTTTAAATTGTTTTGTTATTTTTTATTTTGTAGAGAAGATATGTATGCACAAGAATCCATAGATCTCCTTACTCACTCTGGTATACAATTCAAGAAACATGAAGATGAAGGCATTGATATCTTCACATTTGCTGAACTACTCATGACCTCTGGTGTAGTACTATCTGACCAGGTCTATTGGCTCTCATTTCACAGGTTAGTTTATGTTTTGGCTATCTCTGTCAGTATTATTCGGCTATTCTGATAACTTGATGTGTCCATCAGTTATTTCAGGTTGTAAACAGTTTTTGGTATTTCTTTCAAAAACACCGACTAATTTTTAGTCAGTTAAGTTCCGCTATTTGAACCATCAAAATCTATTGTCTTAATTGGGGAGTGATCTTCATGTAGTGACTTTTTCTTCTCAAATTAAGCATTTGGGACTTGAAAATGGTCAAAATCACACAAACAATGGGGTTGATTTTGGATGGGATTTGAACCAACTTGGAGCTAGCTATTCAATGATTACCTGTGCAATGTCTGAACCACTTGACCACCCCACTAAATGTTTACTATAAACTGGTGCATTGGGATTGACAGCAATAAAACATAGTGCTGGTACCCGGTTTTGAAACTGGCATACTCCATTATCAAATGAAGTCCTACCAAACACACAACCTCTATTTCTCTATAAAATCTCCATACATCTATTTCAGTGGTTATGATTTTGGTTATTTATTGAAAGTGCTCACAGATTGTGCTTTACCGGAGGAAGAAGAGGAATTCTTTGCTATGATTAAATTATACTTTCATAATATATATGATGTGAAATATTTGATGAAAAGTTGTAAGAATTTAAAAGGTGGTCTTCAAGAAGTAGCTGAACAGTTAGAAGTGAGTTAGTTCAACATTAATTTTTGTGATATTTGTGTTTTTTACTTGACAACATCTTTTGTTGTTGTTTATTTGCACTTTTTGGTCCAGTTTGTTAAAATTGTTGTATTATATTGAATAAAATATGTAAATTAGTAAGCAATTTGGCATGAGTATTTGTATCTCAGAAAGTGGTCGCTGGAATAAAATTGGGGGACTCTCAGAAATGATAAGCAGGAACTTGACAACATTGCCCTAGTCACATCATAAACATATTTTTTATAGAATATGCACCATATCTGTTAGTTTGAAACCCAGTGTAGCAATCAATTTTTTCGTGGTCAATCTTTACCTGGAAAAACGTCTTGATTTGGGCTTATGAAAATTACTGGCTCATTAAAATTTTTGACAATGATTGTAAATAGAGTTCAGCATTCTTAACAATAGTGTATTGTAACATAATTATACATGTATATTGTTGTTTTTACAGATAGAAAGAATAGGTCCACAGCATCAAGCTGGAAGTGATAGTCTTTTAACAGGAGCAGCCTTTTTTAAAATGAGAGAAGTATGAATAAATTTTATATGATCATCAATGTTTAATGCTGACAGTGAAAATATTTTCTTTAAATAAAAACTAAGTATTTTTAAACAAACACTGTATTTTCATTTTGCCAACAGCAAATTTTTTGACAAATATGACTGTTTTCATGTGTTTATTTTAAAAAAAAAAGATCTTGAGGCTCGACATACTTACTTGTAAAGTAAGTTGCTTGATTTGACAACCATCTATATATTTCACTTGCCCAAACCTAATGTTTACAAGTTGCCAGAATACAAGTAAAGGTTGTCAGGGGTAATCGGGCAACCTTTAATGAAGAGCCCTGGGAATGAAATATTTCTATAACACATTTTGCCTATGTACAGCATTTTTAGGACAAATATGACATTTTACATGTACATATATTTAATTTCTTAAATTTTTGGACAATTTAAAAAATTTGCTTCTCTGCCTATAAAATTTAGTTATAATTTGTTATTTCAGATGTTTTTTGAAGATAATATAGATGATGCTAAATATAGTGGACATTTATATGGACTAGGAACATCTTATGTACAGAATGGGGGAGGTTATGAAACAGGAAATAATTATATAACAAATTCACATTCTTCTACACCTACAGCTATGTCTACAGGCAACTCAAACATTTCAAACTCTATCAATGATAACTCTAGTTCAGGTGTCCAGGTGTCATCGTCATGAAATTCATTATAAAAGTTTTCGGGGGGTTTTATCATCGTGTGTATTCATTGTTTTTAAAAAATCAACTATGTTGAAACATCATCATCATCATGAATAGTGTGCACAGTGAAACAAATGTGTGAAAGTTAGTATTACTATATAGCGTCTATATTAAAGTAGGAAAATATCAAAATGTGCTATGTATAGTTACAACGATCTGAGTTTGTGTGAAAAAATATTTGTGGTATAAAAGATACAGAAAATGTTGTTTTGTGTCGTAAGAAGTGATAAAATCTGTGGCAAGGAAAGAATTCAATGGAGGAAATGATACTGTCACTGGATAGAAAGAATGGTGGAAATGAGGACTCGAAGTTCTGTTGAAATAACATATACAACTTCATCTAGTTTTAGAACAACATCAAATCCCATAATTTCTGAACATAACAAGAAAGACAATTTATTCCTTTAGAGTTGAGGGTGTGGTTAAGTTCATTGAAATGATAGTCATTTCAATAGGGAATAGACAAAGTGCTTAAAGTAAACTGTTACTTTAACATCAATGTTTTCAATAGTTTTAAAGATAAATATTTTGTATACATATGTAACTGTGATATTTTGAAATGAAACATTGAAATATTTGTTATCCAATTTAATCAGTCAGTAATTAAATCACTATATTTTATCAAAATATTAGCTACACAAGTTTTTCCTGTAGTTGAAACTATTGAAAAAATAACATTCATACGATATTTTTACTGAATCGTTAGAAAATCTATTCAATCCAGGTTCTTAAAACATAAAAGCCATGTGTCCAAAGCATTTGTCGTCTTCAGTTTTCTGTAGTCCCAGACGCCAGGCTAATGTGAAAAGGCAATGATGGTGTAAGTAGAAAGAGTTTGCATCTCAAAGAGTCATTGTACCTACGTGCCTGTATGTTGTATCTATGTTTTCTCTTCAAGATCAGAAACAATAAACGAAAGAATGTTTGATATAATAATAGATCATGTTGCTACCATCAGGTTTTTGTTTTTAACTCAGGAAATCATTGATGTCATTATTGTAACATTTATATCTTTAACTATAAGTCATGTTAAGTGAGTTTGGATACAAAAAGTCAATTTTTATAAATTTTAGGTCCTAAACTGAAAATATTCTGAAAATGCATGCTTAGACTGCATTTTGATTTTTCTACATTTTTTGTCTGTCCTATAAAAAATGATGAATATTTTGATTTAGGCTCTCCTTTTTTTGCTTTTTATTTAGCGCTATTTTCTTATAACTGTCGTTGTCTTAGATTTTTTCAAGCACGAACCCAATTTATTCTATTATGTAGTGAGGGCAAAATTATTAACTACCCTGACTATATAAAATTGGTAATTTTCTCTGATTTAATAAATTTTCACCTGTTCTGAGCATTGTGCTTCTGGTTTAAGGCAATCACTGTTGTAATTGTACCCAAAGATTGGTAATATTTTTGTGCCAAGTGAATGAACACTTCTTGATGTCTTGAATATTTAGAGTGTTGGTAGAATGTCTGCAGGATGTAAGTTCTGCAAAAATACAAGTATGTGCCAATATGTTTTAGTACTTTCTTTGTCGGTGATAAGTTTTGTACTTTTTAATTAAGTTTTAACTAATCAATTGTTTCTTTTTTTTTGGTATGGAGTGATTTTAACATTTTCTTTTCTTTGCACATTTTTATTTTAAATGCTGTCCCTAAAATGGCAGCTTGAATAAACTGTAGTTTTGATTTTTTATCCTTTTTTGAAGTAATTTGATGATTTTATTTTTATATTTGTTTAAAATTAGGCTTAAATTATTAAATTCGTTTTTTGCCCTTTACTCATTTTGAATTTTACTGTTCGGTGGTTTGCTAGAAAATTGGTTATAAAATTTCGAATTGCCTGGTTTTTTTTCAAGTTAGTTAAGGGCAAACAAACACATTTTTTATTTTAAGCCTGTATATAAATCATAAAAAATGTAAAAAACAACATGGTTTAGTTTTATCATAAAGTGTAGTCCATTTTGTGGATGGATTTGACTTAAATGTGATAAAAATGTTGCAATATATTCTTCTATGTTTTTTTATCTGATTTAATTCTATTTGGTTTCATGTGCCTAATTATTCATTGTAAATAACTCAGAAAAAGTAAATTTACAGACTTTTTTATGGAAAGCTAGTACTTTTCAAATTACAGACATGCTAATTCAGTAATTGTCATTCTTAGAACTGATTTATGTTAATTAGATCTTAACTTTTTGGCTTAAGAATATTTTTTTCTGGATCATGTTAGTGTGGGCTATTAAATGCCTGATAGTTGTCAAAATAAAATGTTTGATACATTCTAAAACAATTTTTTGAATGTACTTGTGTGATATAAAAGGTATTTTTTATCAATGTCAATGTCATATTTGTAACATTTTATTGATCAATGATAATTAGGCAGGGTAATACATGTATGATGGACTTTGTGTGATTGTCCAAGCCAACATACGGTAAACATGTATTTGTGCAGCTAATGTAGTAGATTACATTTTCTACCGTAAGTCAGCTACCCATCTTAAATCAAATTGTCATTCCCTCTAGTTTTTGTTGATGTATTGTAACATGCAATCTATAGTATGAATGTATATGTTGAGATTTCAGAAAGAAATTTCGATGTTATATTCTTATATTATTTCTGTGATTTTTTTTTGAATTTCATTTTGTTTGTTATTAAATATGGTTTTAATTTGAGTCCCAATTTAGGGACAGCATTTTTATATAAAATTCTAAGAAATGCCTTTGTTATAACACTGTTATCTAATTAAATGCTAATTTGTTCTGAAATATAAAGGTTCAGTATTAAACAGAACGCTATTTTATACATTACATTAAATATTTTCATTGTTTTTGCATTTCAACTAGTTTGAAATAACACTGCCACACCTAGTTTTAAACCTTAGTATCTATGTAGGTCAACTTTCTACGAGGTTTGTGTTGTATAAAATTGACTGTTCATTATAATATCTACTGAAATGTTTGTGTCAGCTAACTTGATGGCATATATTTAAAGATGTAATTTTGTAGCATCATTCCTGTGTGCTTGTGTGTAAAACAGTCAATGCCTTACATATTCTTGATCACTAGCCCAATTTGTTATTTTATAAGCCTAAAGGGCAAAATGAGCTATAGACCTAACCAGGAATTCAAATTTATGGGGTTTTCCGTCCATACAAATTATTGCTAAATAGCATGAACTATGGATAAAACCCTATTGTTCTTTGTACACATGTTTTCATTGTAACGGTGAAAGTTTGTTTGTACCGGAGGGGAAAACCCAAATATTTGAATTCCGGATATAGTCTATTGGCTGGACTATAAAATTAAGTAATTTTTCGATAGCTTATTTAAATTTTTACAAGTCCTGGGTTTTTGGCTGGTGGGTTAAAGCGATGGCTGGTAACACAATTATTAAACAAGAAATTTCAAGCTATGTTTAAATTTTTAATAATTTCCTTATTACTTTTTATTGCAAAAAATACCGAGTTTTTGATGTGTGATTTGATTTTTTAATAAAATTCCGGTATGTTGGGTGAAAGTTTTTTAAGGAAAGGCAGGTTGGTCAGTTAGAGTTGAAGATTATTCTATGACTTTTTGTGTTATAATGTAGTGTGCAATACATAATGTATTTTAGACATTAAAGGCAGTATAAACATCATATTATGTATCTTTTAAATCATTATATTTTTATCTTATACTTTTGTTTACTGTAAGAAATGATGATGTTTCAACATAGTATGTATTCAATGTGTGTAAAATATATTTGTAATGCTCTTTTTATTTGATTATGGGTTTTATTTTATGTTCGGGATTCTAAAAAAATGGATTTTTTGTCATGCGGAAACAATATTTTTTATGAAATTCCAGTACTAAGTACAAGTTATAACCCTAGATTATTTCAGTTTGAGGAGATTTTAAGTATCAAGAGATTTTTAAGTATTAGTATGGGTATGAAACTGTCCAAATTATCAGCTAGAACATAAATATTCGCTGCTAATGGAGTGTTAGTCTATGCGAATATTATTGCAAAATTTGATTCAAAAATTCACTTTACTCTAAGTTGAAGATATCCATTCGTAAGTCTTGATTAATTGACTTGTGTTATTTGTGTGGCTTCAGAAAAAAACACTTTTACCCACATTTAAGAAACCAGATTATAAAATAGTATCCATACTGAACTATTAAGAGTGTTTTTTATGTATAATTGTACATGTTTAAGTGTGAAAACTTCTATAAATGAAGTATAGAACATATAATTGTGTGTAAATGTTATGTTTTTACGTCACTTGAGTCTCCATGTAAATGTGTTTGTATGTCGCGTCATTTGAACATTGATATCAATTTATCTGGAAACAAACAGAAATGTTTGAATACTATATAAAAATACTAAGTACAATAAAAGTGAAAGTAGGTTTGGGAATGTTAGGAAATCTATATCATTGATTCTAGAACTTTTTCTTTTACTCTCGTATTTTTTTTTTAAATATTTAAATCTATTTGTGAAGATGTTTTTTTGTATTAAGCTAGAACAACTCATAATTCATGTTTGTTTTCTGGACAAAAAATATGAATGCACATGTATTAAAACAATTTTTGTGATTTATTTTATAAGAATTATTTTTAAAACAATTATTTACAATGATAGTTCTTTTTCCATGCTAAATATTTGTGTATTGTTTACTGCTAACTTTCCTTACAAAGGTTTCCAATGTTGTCCTTGTATAAATATTATTAACAAGTTGAAAGTTATTACAATTCTAACTGCTTTCAGTTTTCTGAGTCTCAAAAAGTCATATTTGTGTGATTATCAAAATATAACATAATTAATATGCAAACAACTAATAATCTAAGACACAAAATGAAAATCTTATAAATACATAATATGCAGATATCATTTCAAAATTTAAAAAAAAAATGCTTTTTTACTATGTGTAAGACTGTGATGTATAAACAATATCTAACTGACTATCTACTTTCACTTTTATTTATCTTATTATTTTGTTTCATGATTTTATAATGGAAGCCTTTGATCTCAAAATATAGTGGTACATTAATGAACATATTAAATGTATTCATTCATTATAACACATCCTATATAGAGCTACCAATCTTCAGCCAATCAGAATTGATCGTTCCACCCACTTTCTTCTTATTTCAAAAATTCCATGTAGGGCGGCCTTTCTTGTACATGTCTATGTATGGTTTCATGTTCATTTGTTTCTTTCAATATATTTTAGTTTTTTAATCAGTATTCATTATTACACACTGTATGGCAATCATTTTGCACTTTCATTATCCTTCATAAATACCTGGACTGTCTCGTAATACTGTTTCTGTTGTTGAAAAGGGAGGTCATTCTAAATTTCTAGATCTTATTGGTATATTTTTCTTAATCATAATGGTAATTCTAAATCTTAACATTTTATTTTTTTGTTGAAGGAAAACAACTTGAACTGTTAAATTTTTAATAAATTTGAAACTACTGTTTATCTTAAAGTTTTTAAACAGAATGTCTAGGGAAGTTTGTTAGGTGCAATAATAGTTATTGAGTATTCCCTTTAATTTTTGAGTTCTTATTTTCCTGGCATGGTGTATGTACATACTGTAGCAGTCTATATGGAAACGTCTTCATAATATCTCTTATAAGCTGTCTATACAGAATGATCTTCATAAGGACACCTGCTTAGTGATATAATTATAATTTGTAATAATACCTGCACATTGTTTATGATTTGTTTGAAATATTGTCAGAATTTTAATTACTTCACTTATCTTGTAGCTCCACTGACCTTATATGGGATGCAATTTTGAATCATGCCTGTCATTGCTTCACTGCTTGATGCTGGTGTCCTAAAGGGTCCCAAGTTTGAATCCAGTTCTAGCTTCAACAGATTTTGTGTATACTTTTTTATCCTTATATTTTAAGAAATTTTTCATGAAAATTGATTGTTTCATTACCTTATTCAAATATATAACTTTGAACATTAAAAAGTTGAATACTTTCAGAATTATGGTCATTTTAAGGCTTAAGCCTGATTTCAGACTTACTCCATTTTTGTCATCTACATTTTCATGCTAAATGATTAACTTCAAATTTCAGGCCAAGGCAAAAATGTGATAAATGAAAAGTCAAATCTAATGACTAGAATATCTGAAAGTTAGTGAAACAGCTCAGAGGCAATTTACTTGTACACACCCTAGCCTTCACATATGGCTTAACTGTCAACTTGAAACAGTTCTCATTTTATATTCCTTGTGTTGATTCTAGATTAATTTGTGAATAAAATTTAATAAAATGAAAATAAATTGTTGATCCTTGTTCATTACACTATTTGTGGCTTTAAAAAGGAAGTATTACTCCTGTTCGCTTATGTTTTTATTTTTTTCTTACATTTTTACTGATTGCTTAAATAAATGATGTATTTCTCTGTAAAATGATTTTATTATATAATATAAGGCCCCTTCTCATCATCTTAGATTGATCCCGTGGATCTATATTGTACCACAGTTAATGATATGTATGTGCTTAGAACTGCTGTAAAATTGATTGTACTTAAGTCCTTATAAGTTAGTCTATACACAGTCACTTCATTGATTTTAGATATTATATTAGAGTTCTTGTGTTTCTGTATAATTCAATATTACTTTATTTTTGTGGTAAATTTATTTACAACTTTAACAAATATTAATTTCAAATGGTAACTAAACACTTTTACTACTAACATCTTTATTTTACCCTTGAAGTAAATCTTTTGGACATACTCTGACATGGCGCTTATCCTTCCACCTGACTGTTAACAATTTTGTGTCAATTTTTGTTTATTTTTTTTGGCTATTTTCTTTATAAATTGGTTTACAGAATAGAATATCCCTATAAAAGGGTGTTAATCGACCATTTGAAATTAGAACTTGTAATGGCTGTAGATTGTACCAACAGTGAATACCAGATACAGTCAGGTCACTTGTATGCCTCTCTTACTAAGGGATTTTCTCACTTGACTGGATTTGAAGTTATTGTGATATTTTACTGTTCTTGTGGTGGTGTTATTTTATTCCATAATATTTGATCTTGCACTTAGTACACTTGATTTTAAAACAAAACTAGAGAGTATTTTGTTGAATACTTCACAACAAGGATGAAATTTGGTGTTTTTATTTTACTACATTTCTATTGTGTATCTTATAATATGACTTGATTTTTTGTGTTTGTATATTTTATGTACTTACTATATTCTGTGTCCATTGGCTTCATTCACAAGCTGAAAACATTGTTTATAGTCATGTGATATATAACAATAATTCTAACTTCAATAGGGAAACATAAACATGCATTCTAACTAATTTCTTTAAAAAAACAAACAAATGATTTTATCAATTATTATAGCTTTTCAATAATACGGCATGAATTAAAGTTTCTTAGATAATTGCCGATTGTTGGATTTTCAGAATGCAAATGTTTGGTATTAATATAATTTACTAGTAAAAATTCCATAAATATGCAAATGAAAGGCTTTCAAACTTGTATCTATAATTTGGTATTTTATCTAACTATTTTGTTCAGAAAAAGAAATTCATTAAAGCAAATTTGTTTACAATTTGAAGTTAGTATCAGTAGTTGTTGATCACATGACTATATACTGTGAGAAATGTATGTTTAATTACAGAGACAACCATTGTATGTATACATTGAATGGTTTGTCTGTCTCTCTCTCTGTATACCGCAATTTTATGCTAGTAATTGTGGTATTTAGTATTTTAAACTTCTATTAACTTTTTGTGTAAATAAATGAGAACTAACTCTTTATTTCTTCTACTGCAGTATTCAGTGTGTTTTCTTGTTCTTTATTTCCATTTACACGTCATCCCAAATACTATCTCCGTAAACAGATATCCTGCAGAGCATTGTCGTACAGGATCTCTACTGTCTCTGTGGAAGGTCATGTCGAGATGAACGTTGTGTCAACCAATCAATGCGTCGCTTTCATCTAGACGAAACACTATTATTAACATTTTGATTTCGTAATTTCTATTTTTAGACCAAGGTTTGCAAGCTAATTTAACAGTGGTTTCATTCACAGTCTGCGATTGGATGGCTCATTTCAAATTGCATGACGTAGACGATGTAAACAAGTTACGTATCATAACAATTTCGTCATGAATATTATGATGAGAAAAGGTCACCTGAACCTGACCTTCGTTAGGAAAAGGCCAGATCTAAATTGGCGAGTAGGCAAGCAGAAAATTTAAGATCAGGTTTTAATCAGATTGTCCCAAATATTATGTATTTTACCAATAGTTCAGTTGGCTAATTGCTAGATTTTGTCTCTATTGTCACATAGGAGTGGTTAGTTCTAGCCATGCTTGGGCTGGTTACACCATTCTATGTAAATTTGACTGTCAATTTTCCTCCATAAATCAGGTATAAGAAGTTGTCAGTCTTGTAGAAGGATAAATAAGTAGTGGTATAATGGTTGTGGACAAACGTCCAGGAAAGCTATGTTAGGTGACCTGGCTACCATTAAATGACAATAATGTGTGTTCACACTGCAATAAAGAAATAAGTGGAAGGCAGCTATGTTGGCGAGTACGGCTTAGACAACCATTTCAGACCACTGACAATTCTTACTTTTGTGATAGACAATCATGTATTTGAGGCCAGCTACCTACCATAGCTTTTATATTATTGTGTGTATTTAGGCAATTAACTATGGTGAATAATAGTCCAGTACTGGGGATTGAGTGCACTGGCCCATATGACTCGGACACAAGCTACAATAAGGTAAAAGTTCTGATGCTTACCAAGCTAGCTCGGACGGAAGCATAAAATTAACTTACGAAGGGTCCTGGGTTCATACACTGTTAGCCTGACGCTGGCTCAAATCCATGGGTAAATACCCTAAATAAAATGGTTTAGCTGGAGTGTTGGAATGGAGATAAAATCAAGGAGTAAAACATAATATGCAAAACTTTATTAGTAAAAGTATAAAAAGTTAATTATGAGAACTAATAAAAATAGATTTCAATGTACAATAAGATATGTATAAATGGTTGACAGATGAAAGTTATGGCTCTAAATATAAAATATGACTAGTTTAAATGTATAACAAATATAAATAATTATAATGGGTACAAGTGGTAATAATATACAATGTATATACAACACGGCAAGTATTAAAATATATAAAATAGAGACTATATATAAAGCTCACTGGAGACCCAAGTATGTAAAGTTCAGCTATTAAAACTACCTTGGTCAAAGGAAAATCTTACATTTTTTTACTATTTTTAAGTCCCTAACTGCTTTATTTGAGATGAAAAATGTCTTTAAAGTAAAGCCATTCTTCTATAAAAAAAAACTCGATATTAATAGTCCAGAAACCAAAGCTTGACTGTCCTAGTCTTTGAAACAGCAGTGTTCAATTAGTTTTTTATGCTTGCTGGATAACCGTTTTAGTTATATTTTATTCATTTTATTGATAATCTAACATATTGATCAAAATTGAAATGATAATTTACATACATGTATGTAACAAGAAAACAAAAAAAATCACTATAATGGATGTGAAAAAAAAACGTAATTTAGTATGATATAAAATAGTATGTTATATCATTCGTATATAAATACTTAGTATGCTATATGGATATAACATACCTCAGTTATAACATATGTTTTTCTGTGGCCCAGCGAGTATGTTATATCCGAGTTTTATTGTATAATTTAAACTGAATTGAAGGCTGTTGACACAAACTCAAGATTTATTATTTAAGATAAGGGAGATAATTAGAGACTTTTGTCGGTTATCTTTCCCTGATAAAATCTGAAGCAATCCAATTGGAAAGTACATGTAGGTCCTTAAAGTTGGAATCCTCGAATTTTATCATTGAATTCCTATGTAAGGATAACAAAATATTTCATTTAATATCTTCCTTGTTAATAAATTATTTACAGAAGTGATGAAATATAGATGGTTCTTTACCCTAAAAATACTTAGTTTGAATTTCAAACAAATTATATGATTAACAAAAAAGTTATTCAATATTAATTTTGGCAAATTGACATTGAAAAGTAAGGGTAAAATGCAAGTAATCCAACTAATTGGACCTACCTATTAGAAGAGTATACAAAGGGAAATAACTGTTGAAGTCACTTATTAAATCTGGCTAGAAAGACCAATTGACAAATTAAATTCTCTATGTTTAAGTTTGTATTTTACCTGGTTGCTATGACAATAAGAATTCTTGGAAACGTCAAATTCTTTCAATATGCTGAAAATGGTCATTCATGAAATTCCATCTTTTCTACTCATATAAACCAAAACCTGTCAAACTGTTATAACATTGAAAGCAGTTCCATATCAGCTTACATAATAAACAACCCTTGAGTAAACCATTAATTTCCTCAATATAGTTTATTGTCAGCCTCATATTTTATTTACATAGTATTAACAATATATCATTTGAAAAAACTAATATACATTCAAACAAAAATATAGGTCTATATGACAAAATGGCAAGTTCAAAATGATTAAAATCCTGAATATCAGGAGAATTCTGATATAACTGCTTTTACAGGTTCTAAAAATTCTTTAAAATCACAAAATTTACATTTATTAATATTAATTGATTTGACATAACACAACTATTGAGTATATATACTGAGCCAAGCTTCCAACACCCCAATAAAATCAAATTTTTATTCTAACTAAATATAGCTCGTTTAGGATAACTTGAGACAAACGACTCAGTTTGTTTACATACATGTATTTGGGACTCAGGTATTACATAAAACAGTGATGTCAGCTGATTTTGTGAATGACAGTATTAAACATGTCTTAATGCGTGGAACGTGTGTTCTCGTACTAAATTCAATACATCAAAAACAACCTGCTAATAGTCGATAATTACGTGTACTAAACTTAAATCCACCTGTGTATAAAATGGCATCGTTGTATTTTGTCTCAAGTTATCCTAAACGAGCTATACCTGTATGTTATCTGCAAAGGATACAATGATCTCAATACAATGTGTATAATAAATTATGAAGAAAATTCAAATGATCTATTTCCTGACAATCAGTCAAAGTAAATACAAAAATAAGATTTATTCAAACATAATATAAATTGATATTTAATGAAAATTAATCTACATGATTGTACATGAGTAAAGCTATACAAGTTCTAAATTTTGAATTTCATAATTAAACAGCTTTAACAGTTAATGAAACATTCTTGAAATTCAACATTGATCCTGACAATTTTGATTCATGAATATTAACAAAAATAATCTATATAATACAAAACAAGCATACAGTTTCTACATGTAAATATTTCCTCAACTTCCTTCTTTAACAAGTTCTCAATATCTTTTAAATCACAATCTATCTTGAAAACTTACTCCCATAAACATAATACAAATATTAGATATAACAAAAACAACCATTTAGTTTAAAATAAGCATATACAACGGTTGATGTACAAAATTTATACACATGTAAAAGTTTTTCTCTTTTTATTTAGTAAGTGTTCTGCCTTGTGTATTTTTTTATTGCATGCTTTTCTATATATACATGTATATTTAATATTGTGTATAAGTTATTTGTAAAATACTGCCAAAAATTTTCTTGGCAATGGACAAACAGTTTATGCCGATAAAATATTTGACTTGACTTTTGACTTGAGGTCTATAGTATTTCTCTCAACCACTACAATATACACTTAACAACTTTTCTAAGTATACACCTATATATTTGGTCATAACAAGGTTGATACGTAGGCTATTGATATAAAACTTG
Source organism: Mactra quadrangularis (assembly GCA_025267735.1). Taxonomy (NCBI): domain Eukaryota; kingdom Metazoa; phylum Mollusca; class Bivalvia; order Venerida; family Mactridae; genus Mactra; species Mactra quadrangularis. The sequence goes on along the minus strand of CM046308.1, from coordinate 33,157,685 downwards.
TAGAAAATGTTCATCAAATAGTATTTCATTTATTAGCAAAACGAAGGATAAATTGAAAAATAACTGACTTCTTATAAGCAGTAACAATATTGGCACCAACAAAGTACAAATTCAAATCAATAACCAATATGGCCACCTTCAGCTCGTATAACTGCAAAACACTTTGCTTGCATTGAGATTATGTAGTTCTGAATGATATCTCGGGGTATTATGATTGGCCCATTCTTGCCATCTGTTGTCACACGACGTCTTCTTTGGCTTGGCAGTTTTTTTTTACACTTCCGGTTTGCTCAAACTTTCTTAAAAGTTTCATCACAGTCAAAGGATTACGATTGAAAGTATGGGCAAGCTGAAAAATGGGTTCACTTTGTCACGATTTTCGAAGGTTTCTGCATTGAAGCTATGCTTAGAATGTCTCAGCGATAAATATGGTGAGAGCAAGGCATGAGATCGCAATTCAATTCAATTTACCTCTCGTACTGATGAGGCAGCATGTATCATTTTGATAGCCTGGCCTCTTCATTTCAAGCTATTTCATTTCATACTTACGTCTTGTGAAAGTTTAGGTGTTCTTTCTAAGAGTGAATCCGCTATAGATATCAACATGCACAAAAAAAACCCTTTAAATGTAAGCCGTTTGGCTCATATTAGTAAAAAGCACGAAATGCATGAGCATCTTGGAAGACGCTAACTACTCGGTAGATATTGATGTTTTTAATGTCACATGAAAGATATTGTATCCCATAGTTGACTCCCAAAATTTCGTTTAAATATTCTAACAACCGTTGAAATTATCTGCATGGGGAAATGTGTATACTTAGAAAAGTTGTTAGTGTAAAGTATAATCACAATGATTATGTAGGAAGTATATGACTAGGTCTCAAAATACCCAACAACCAAACAAAATCTTCAGTTTATCATAAAGCACAACCATTGAGAGCCAAGTTTATATAATTACATAATTTTATAGTATTATATTCTTCTTTCAGATAGAAATGTTTCCCATTTATCATTGTTACACTAAATGGTCCAGTAGTAATATCCTTCCAACCTGTAATATAGAAAATACACATGTTATGATATACAATGTAATTTTGTTACACTTGGATAGAACTTTGTCATAAATGAGTAGACCTAGTCAATGAGTAGACATAGCCACCTTGGTGTGACATAACTAACAAAGTTCCAACAAATTTAAAACTGCTGATTCAAAGACTTCAACTTAAAAATAATTTTTCTAACTTTATCAAATTGTGTAGATACATTTGAAAGCAGTAAAGCAGTGTTCCTGATTTACACAACCTCCAGAAACAAACCTGTTATTTCTTTTTCCAAAGACAGAACCATTAGTCATTTTGACTAGCCTAATATTTGCTTTATGTAAAATATAGGTTTCTAAAGCAAGCCTTACACAAATAGTAACAAATGTAATAGGGGAAGAAGTTATGAACTCATTGCAGGGTTTTAACTCACAACCTGCTGCTTGCAAGTCAGATGTTCTGTTCATTAGTTTGGTGAATATCCGATAATGACATAACCTTGTAAATCATGTTCTATAAGAATGATCTTGACATTACCTTGTAAATCATGTTCTATAAGAATGACCTTGACATTACCTTGTAAATCATGTTCTATAAGAATGACCTTGACATTACCTTGTAAATCATGTTCTATAAGAATGACCTTGACATTACCTTGTAAATCATGTTCTATAACAATGACCTTGACATTACCTTGTAAATCATGTTCTATGTCCTCTTTGCCATCAAAAACATCAACTGGACAACTAAATACAGCAGATCTAGAGGCAGGTGTTTCATAACTACAGTAGAAAGTATTTACATGATAGTTTTTAACCAGCCAAGATAAGTTTTATTGTTACAATAAAAAAAAGTCACAGAATGATTTTGTGTTCCATGCTTTTCAGTAACACTTTGTTTCCCTAATGGAAACTTTCATTATCCTAAGTTCTTAATTAAAACTTTAAATATTTCTTTTTTTTTATTATTTTGTTGGTTTATGTAGACTTGTTTGTTATAACCACTCAGCAAAAACCTTTCTTTTACTATACCCACATCATTTAACCACAAGCATGCCTTTATAAACAACCACACAAGCAGCACTTTATCGAACCTTAAACAAAGTACTATAGAGCCAATCAATCTCAGTTGAATAAAATACTGTACATGTATACAAACCTGAATTGAGGTATAAGTTCATAATCAGCACGTAGAGGAGGTACAAATATATCCATCATTTCTGGATTATCTAATATCTCCTTTGGAGTTCCACCTATAGTATACAAAATACATATAGTCCAACAGAATTAACCTGAGCTTGACCTTTATGCAAGAATATATTAAACTCAGTATTTACAGTCTATATTTGTCTTCGTTAGTAAATCACACTTTATCGGAAGCTTTCAGCAAAATACACGTACTGAACAATTAATGTTGTTTTCATGAAAATAAATACTTTAAAACTGTGCCAAAATATTGCTGACTTACTTGTTTCTCCAAAAACTAATGTGTCCAAAATTAAAAGTACAATAACATGCCACTTTTAATAAATTGATTTATAGTCACATCAGTTGTTATAAACACGTGTATAACCATTTACACGCATATGAAAACTTACGATTTAATGTAAGTGAAGTGTGTAATTATTATAATTCGGTAGTTCAAGCTCAGGTTAATTCTGTTGGACTATACACATATATATTGAGAGGATACAGTAAAGGCCCACTTGTAGGACCATCAGAATCTATGGTCTTAATAATGGAACGGTCTTGATATAGGGACCTTTTTTCTTATAAAATAAAGCATTTAGGACTAAAAAAATGTCAAAGTCACAGAATTTGTAGTAACCAAGGTAGTCTTTATAGCGGAACTTTGCTGGATTAGTTTTATTAGTTTTGGTTTTAGATGAATTCGTATTTCACTGTGTGAGCAAAACATGCATTTGTTAGAGGATCACCAAATGCTTAAAAGAAAGTTTTACTCAGATATGTAGCACTTGGTCACTAATGTTTAATTCATTTACAATGAAAACTGTAAGAAAGTATAGGTACAAATATACCTAATCTTCTCATTAATTCTATAAATTCTTCTTTAGAATATTCTCTAACGTCAAGTGTAGTCATCTTTCTTTTCTCAGACTATAATACATCAATAATAAAACATTTAAAATAATTCTATACAGTGTACAACATTTTAGTAAAAAAAAAAAAGTTTTCAAATCTGATATGTCGATCTAATAAAAAATAAAACTAGCTATAAAGATTTTTTATTGAGTGCAAGAGTCCCTCTATTCCATAATACAACAAGAAATGTAATGTGAAAACCACATTAAAGCTGGATTTAAAATATGTTAACACAAAAATTACAAAGGAAAATAATCCATAATTAAGCCAGGTAGAGTTGTGGTTACTTTCTAATTCTGATCATCACATGGTATGTTATCATTGTATGAAGTTTCATAAAGATCTGACAATGAGTGGCAGAGATATATGCTAAATTGAAAACTTTAACTCAATTGTTAACAACATCGGAGGCCCGCCCACCTGCCCGCCCACGTTTCGCCAAACTATTGGCCAAATTTTTTCATTGAAAAATCAGGCTAAAAATATGAAATTGTAAAAACAGTATCTTGCATTTGATTAAACACAAAATGTAAAACTCAGCACATATACATATGTTGCAGTGTACTTAAATCTGTAAGTTAATTTGACAAGCAAAACTGACCTGAGGACAATGGACATCTACTGACATAAAACAACTCAGAATTTCCCAGTTCCTAAGTTCACAGGTTGGGTTGTATATTAAAGTTGAACACAGAGTTAATATACTTACATGTGGCGCAGATATTCCAGACACAAACATATGTACAGGTTCTATATTATGTTGTAATTTCAATATTCTAGCTACTTCATATGTTAACAATGATCCCATACTGTAATATAATATAATTTCCACATTTATATAAAATAATTAATAATGACCTTGGTCTAGAAATCTTTGGATAGCCAGCTCTGGTTTGAATCCCATCCAAAACCAACCCCTTTGCAAGAAACTTTATCCTACTAGCTCATAACTGGGGACTAAGAAGAGGACTAAAAAATGATTAATCTAAACGGTAAGAACTTGTTTCACAATTGGGCTTAAATAGATTAGTTTAAAAAAATTAACGAAGCAGACAATAAGTTAGCTGCCCATAAGCGAGGTGAAAGACTCCCAACATAGATTGATAGATAGATACCAGTAGCCTGATGACCACTGGTTATAGATATTAAGTCAGTGTATGTGCATCAGCATGAAACTTCACTTTACTTTACTTTTATTAAAAAAATAGAGAAAAAATCTTTAATTAAAAGAGTAAGTTTTAAGTCAAAAGGAGCATGTGTGTACATAATAGTGTCTGTGGTTGGGATTGCGCCAGTCGTCTTTGTCTTACCTATGTCCCCAAAAAGCAAATGGTTTTCCCTTACAAGATGATAATATAGCTGATGATATTTCATCTAATAGTTGTGATAGATTATTACATACAGGATCTTTAAATCTTGTCTCTCTACCAGGTAAACACACACCATATACTGAAATAAATAAAAAAAACTGATAGTACTGATGGGACCAGTGCTATTGAAATCATAAAAAAACAAGATCATGATGTTACACTCTGTACTGAAACTATAAATAATATACTGAAAAATTACATAAGCAATGATTGTGTCCTGAAGGTAAAATATAACAACTTAGAATACACTGTGACTGAATCATCATGTCTACATATTTTTTTTTAATTTGAAATTTTCTACATACGGTATCAGTACTTTTTTTATTTGGCAACTTAGGACGGCAGACTCACAAACCAGCTTTTCTAAACAAATACTCAACTACACCTTCACAAGGAGCCAACAACTTCTCCCTATTTGTAGGCACAGGGATTCCTAACGATAACCATTTATACCTATAATATATACTAGTATATTAGTATATATTATAGGTATAATGGTGTTTGTAGGAACATCAACAATGATCTGCTTCAGAAATAAACAAAACTGTATCTTTTGATTGAATGTATGATTGAAAGTCCAGTGTGCTGATAACTGCTTCACCTTTTTTGTAGATTATAATGTACATGAACATCAATAAACATAGCTCCAGTTACCTAATGAAATGGCTACCTAGCGCTTTGTCCTCTGGTACCCTTCTACCTCCAAAAATAATAAGTATGTATTATCAAATAGAGAGTACCAAGGGGCTAAGCACTAGGTAAGGATATGTTTAGGAAACTGGCCTATGAATACAAAATTGAAAACTTCCTACAATATACCTTCTATATGTTCAGATAAATGTTTTCCCCAATTAGAATAAAAGCTGGCTCCACCACCAGCCCATGGGAAACAATATAGTCTCACAACAGCATCAGGACGAGGAAATCTACATGTTAATGCTTTAACAGACATCTTTCTGTAATATATTATACATACATACTAGGTTACTTCTTCAAATCAAAATGAAATTTATTTTACTTGGCCAGGCTTGGGAACCCAGGTGCTGAATTGATAATTTTTAATCCTGCTTTTGAGTTATTTTATATGTTTTTTGCATTTCATTGTGCAGAAACATAGATAATATAGTATCTATCAGCAGGCTATCAGCTTTGACATTGATTCTCAATCTCTTAACACTTACGTAACAGGATCAATGTCTTAATTAAGTGAAATAGTTGTGTTTGATCTTATTTATATAGGACTTGGGTTTACCTTAAAAGCCCTTCGAACCACCTAGATCTATCTAAAATGGTCAAGGACTTCAGTATGTCATGTACATGTAGCTCTGGAGTCTGGTTCCATACTTTTCATTGTTGATATAAATGTGATGCTTCAAATAATAATTAAGGTAATGTGGTTGAGTTGAATAATCTGTACGCTAAACACATAAAGAAGAGTAATTAAAATGAAACAAAACAAGTGAATGACATGTTAGGAACAGAAAGTTACCCAAATGCTAAATTTTCTGTTGAAAACTGTTCTGGATAACTGCATGAAGTTACTGAGCCTGAGGGCAATCAAATTTATTTTTTTCAATTAAGGTACCTTATATTCACTCAAAGTCCTATAAAGTATAACATTTCAAACTATATTTGGTAAAATAAAATTATAAAACCAAAACAAATAGCTGTGTCATACCTGTGAATTAATTAATCTATCATATAATGAGGAAGTTTAATTGATGAAAATTCACGAAGTGTTAATCTTAGGGTGACACCGGTTAAAATTCATGAGGTCGAAAGTGAGTTCATTTTTATTTAATTTTGTATTAATTTGCCAATTTCGCATTGTCAGGCCAACTTTTCATGAGATTCAGAAGTAGCTTATTCATGCAGACTAATTTAAATCATAAATTTCTCAAAACAATTGTAAATTGACTGACTTACATAACTTGTTTAACTTGAGTATCTTTCGGATATGAACATCATATGTATCAATTCGGATACTATCTGTAATTTGTTTCATAGGACAAGTCTAGTATTTGTATGTCTTACAATTGTTTATCTTATCCTCTCTTTATCTTTTACTTTAAGGAAATTATAATATCTTTGATATGATTGATTCATAAACATATTTAAAGTTAAAACACTATAGGGTCTTAGAGTTTTCTTAACATAAAAATGCATTATTGGGTAGACTTAAAGGCATGCTGACTATACTTCTCTGTTACCTCAAAATACTCTGATTTTTTACCTAAAGTCAACTGTGATTGCCATGTCAAGTTTCAATTGTCAATGGATCATTTGAAATATTGGCATAACCATGGGCATCAAAATTTACTTCCAAGAGAATAAAAATTTACATGCCAGGTAAACTTTGATGATTCAACTGTAGCAGGACTGTATATATAGTATATCCAGGACTAACCTTGATTCGCGGTGTTAACTGTTCAAAACATTAAAAGTCACTTAAAACATTTAATGTCGTTGTTAACCTGCTTTATTGACACTATCATTTTATTTTGCACCAATATCAATCAATAATTCTGTCCGAAGTGCAAAAAAACGGTTGAAACACATAAAAACAAACTACAACTGTATTACGGCAGCCATCTTGAAACATGTACATTAGATTCGCGGGCTGTGACGTCATTGAAATAAGGCCAATAAAAAATATTTTTTTGTGTCTCGTGTCACAGATTTGACGAAAAACATTGCAGACAAACGTTGTGGTTAAGTAATTTTTATGTTTTCGGTAAATAAATTGTTAATATCAAAATCAACATATTTTGGAATAAGAAAAAGTGTGTAATTGTGTAATCTCAAACAAATTTTGCAAAAAAACCTATTTAAAACGCATTCTGTTTAAGCTAATAGATCGATACGGTAGCGTAAACCAAGTAGTAAACGTGACGTCAGGTTATAGCCTCGATTTCGAAATCTCGGGAGAGTATGAACATATACAAAAATGGCCGGGAATCAAGGTTGGTCGCGAACTTAGGTACTGAATTATGCTGCATATTTTTGGTAGAGTTAGGCCTATGATTAATCCTATTTATTATCTTTACAGACAGCATGGTGGCTATAGCAAGATTGTGTAGCAGTATTTTGAGAAGAAGACCTCATCATTGTAGATTGAAACATGAAATAAGAAAACTTAGTTTATTATGTGGAGAAATTGATAGATTTAATGGTGTAACAATTGATTTAAAGACACAGATACCAGCTACTACTAATACCAAAGATTTTCACAAAATATTAAAAGGTTAGTACTATAAGGAAAGTGTCTTGGGTGATCTTAGTGAACTTAAGAGTCTGTGTCAGCGCAGTTGATAGCGCGCCGGGATTTGGAATCTCGTGCCCGAGGGGGTGCGGGTTCGAATCCCACCCGGGGAGGTTATACCCTTCCATGAAAATTTGACAATAATGTCGATTTTCCTCCATTGATTAGATAATATGGAGAAGTTTCCGGCCTTGGGGAAGGGTACCGGTAGGTGAGTACTGGTTATAGACAATGGTCCAGAAAAGCTAGGTTAGGTGCGCTGGATGCCGTAAAATGACCTAAATTGTGTTGACATGGCAATAACTCCAATAAATAAAGGTTTTATAACTTGAGTTCATATTTTGTGTTCCAGCCTGAATACTTTAGCCATAGCAGTGGTGCGATGAAAGATTTCAAAAACTGGGTTCAATTTCTTACTCTAACTTGTTAGGAAGGGTGAAGTTTTTGGTCTCTTGTGTAAGAGTGAGTACTGATAGGTGAAAAAACCTACATGAAAGCTGATTAGGTGAGTCAGAAATCTACATCATAGGCTGCTGGCACATTTCCAGATAGAAAACACTAAGTATACATATAGTACTATACCTTGTTTGTACTTATAGAGTTTTTAATCAGGAACCAACGCTGGCAGCATAAAGCTTTTATATGATAAATGGCAAAAATACTAATAAGAAAAGGTAAAAAAATCAACTTCAATTTGTTTTCTGGTACTTTTTATTTTAGAATCTTTACATGTATGGAAGAAAGAGGGAAGAAATGCTGTATGGTTACATTTACCTATAACTTATGGACGTTATATTGATATAGCTGCAGAGGAAGGTTTTACGTTCCATAATGCTGAAAATAATGAATGTTTGCTTAAATTATGGCTTGCTGATAGGGAAGATGCTACCCCAAGATTTGCTACACATCAACTAGGAGTATGTGGTAGGTTATAAGTTTGGAGAATTGTCTTATTGTTGTACCTATATTCATTATGATTTTTACTTTAAGACCTTGTTAAATAGTTACAGCATTAGATAAGCAGTCTTTGGATAGCTTATATTTGGTTTGCAACTTCTGATAAAACCACCTCCATTGTTTTCTTAGAGCAAGGAACTTTATTGTTATTAGTTAAAACTTATTCATTTTAGCTGGATTGTGAAACAGGTTGTTTTAACTTGGATTAATAACTCCAAAGTATGCTTTCTGGTGTTTCAGTATTGACCTAATAGTTAAGTCTACATAATAATAAGGATTTTTTTTAGTTACTTTCTCAAGAAAACGATATAGGAGGTTTTGCATATGTTTAAACAAATGCAAAGCTGACTATCCAAAGGTAACTGTTCTATTGTTGTAACCATTTGGCCTTGCCATAACTTTATCATTATTGAATTAGTATTTATTCCAATGCTTAAAAAAATTTAATGTGAAGACTCTCAGAAATAAGTCGATGGATTCATTTTGTGACACATTGTTTATTGTTATGGTCAAGTTTGTCTTGTAATTTATGTGCAATGGTTTATGGTTTATATTTTAAGGTGTTGTTCTCAGGGAAGATACTCAAGAATTACTTGTGATACAAAAGAAGAAAAGTCTGGTAAGAATAATATTTTCTATTTATATTTTTGTATGTTTATTAATTATCATTTGTGATGTTTTCAATATTTCATTAACTGACCAAACATGGATGCTTACCCTGTGATCTGGAAGTTCAAGCTACATGTACTTATTCACAGATTTAGTGATTTTTATTTGTTCAGGACGTTAGTCCTGAACAAATATATATACAGTATTTCAGGCCCTTTACCACTTTAAAAATTTTCCGAATCCAGAAGTAGTCCCTCAGTATATAAGTATAGAGCAATTCAAAATGATCTTCTGCTATGACAGGCGCAATAATTCCTGAAATACACTTGTTATAAATCAGTTTATTCTGTAGCGCATGTATTATCGCTTATGAGTTAAGCGTCTCAGTTGTCTCAGTTGAGCTCTTTACGTCGTATCATGTAATAGAATGGTATCAACTATTCAGTCACGACCCGTCGTTTGTGTCAGTTGTCAGTAGAGATGTTACACCATCTTAGGTAATAGAATGGTTCTATAGGAAAAGTTTAAAGATCATAGTAAATGACTTTAAATGATGTCTGAATAGTCAACTTCATTTATTTTACATACAGATGCAGTAGAATAAATGTGCATGAATGATAACTTATAAGCGGCAGGTATTGAATTGTTTTAAAAATGACCCCTTTGACTTGTAGTGATTGTGTGAAAAAACTTAGGAGTGTGTTCTCCTGTCCAGTTTACCTGTTGTATTTATTGGTCGATTGTATGAAGTGTTTTGAACCGGAACAGTGCTGGTCTACCTATCAAACTAATATCACTGAACTGTTTTTTGTGAACGAATGTTTTGTTGGAGCCGGAAATTGAATTCTAATTTTCAAACCCGAAACGCCTTCAGCGCTTTGATTTATATTCTAGAATTACCTGTAATTTGTTAAGAAAGTAAATTCTGAATATTTCTAGGCACACTGACTTAAAGAATGTGAGAAATAAAAAAAAAGTATCAACAACACACTCACAAATCACTCACAAATCATCTACAAAATAACATTACATGTTTGTGTAAACATTAAATAAATTCATCCATTCCAAAGGTAGCACAATTTAGAAAATAAAGATTGAATAGATTATTAGTAAGGTTGATAAACCACAACCTCTATAGTCAATTATGCTGGTAATGGTAGAACACTTAACCATTACACCAACAAGACACTCATAAAAACATATCAAAGTTTTTACTGTGCAATATTTTATTTTCACCCCGAGTATCCCCTGTTGTGAATTACTGCATTGTACTGTTTACATAAACAGTATTTTGTTTTTTGTAGGAACTGTACATATTCATTGTTACTAATATCAACATAAAATCAATATCAATACACTCATTTCTATTTAACAGAATTTTACTCTATTTTGATATTGTTTTAATTAATAAAATCTTATTTTACAATTGTAGTTTACTACATGGAAGTTTCCTGGAGGTCTGGCAGATTTAGGGGAAGACATAGGTAGGTTTACTATACTACATAACTATGATGTAAGTATAGGCTGTTTGTTAAATGATAAGACATATAATTACACATATAGAGGGTTGCATTAAGAAGCATTTTACAACTATTGATAGACAAATAAAAAATCCTTCAATGATAATGTATTTGCTTTTTTCTTTCTTTTCTATTCCAATCTTAACACGCAGCCCACAGAATGGACAATTTATCAAACCTGTGTTAGTTGGTGAGACAATAAAAGAAAAACAATGCTACTAAAGATTGATGGCTGCTGAAGACAGGTGTCAGTCAGAATGAAATTCAATTTAGGAGATATATACTGTATTGTATTATATTATTTGTTACACGTTTGTTGTATAGTCCAACAGAATTAACCTGAGTTTGAACTACCTAATTATAATAATTGCACACTTCACTTACATAAAGTCATGAGTTTCCATATGCATGTAAACGGTTATACACATGTTTATAATTCAACCGATGTGAGTATAAATCAATTCATTAAAAGTGGCATGTTATTGTACTTTTAATTTTGGACACTTTAGTTTTTGGGGAAACAAGTAAGTCAGGAGTATTATGGCACAGTTTCAAAGTATTTATTCTTATGAGAACAACATTAATTGTTCAGTACGTGTATTTTGCCGAAAGCTTCGATATAGCGCGATTTACAAACGAAGACAAAAATAGACTGTAAATACTGAGTTTAATATATTCTCGCATAAAGGTCAAGCTCAGGTTAATTCTGTTGGACTATACCTTTACTTTGTGCTGTGAGAAATGAATAAACTGTTAACTGTATTCTCTTGGTTGCATTTGGCTGGATATTGCTGTATAATATTGCTAATAGTTGAACTGTATTGTTAACTATTAGGACTGTCAAAATTGATGGTCATAATTGCTGTATGGTCTCAATATAGCAATTTTTTCTTCTCAAATCAATCATTTGAGATTAAAATACCCCCCCCCCCCCCCCGAAAAAAAATCACATTATTTTAGAATTACCAACTGAAGGAAGCTTTTATATAAAAACTTTATTGTACAAGGTGACTCATGGGTGGATCCAGCGGGGGGGGGGGGGGGGGGGGGTCAGGGGGTCTTGACCCCCCCTAGAATTTGGAAAACGTACATGTTCATTAGTGTATTTCTTGCCTGTAAGTCATTTTTAAGTAGTATGAAGTAATTTTTCTCGGTGCTTAACATAGATTTAATGGTTATGTTTTTTTATCAATATACATTTGTATTGCATTTTTTTCTGCAAAATGTGTATAATGTGGTTCGAGGTTCGGACCCCCCAGAAAAGTTCGGACCCCCTACTAGAAATGTTCGCCCCCCCCCCCCCTAGGAAAAAATTCTTGGTCCGCCCCTGTGACTAGTAAGTCAGGATTGACAGTAGTTGATAAACTATCAAATGTTATATGTATAATTTACTTTCTATTTAATGCATCTTACAAACATAGTAATAAATTACTGTATTCAATACACTGACAAAATCATCATAGATGTATTATCAGTTATGGCCTAAGCAGTGTTGTCACCTAACTTTCCCATAGTCCTCTGTGTATGTAAATATTAATATATGTGGTGGGTGGGTTAATTTTATTGTATATGAATTATGTTATGCTAATCATTGTTTATGTGGTTTGATTATATTAGTACTAGTTTACCCCCTTCCCTTTTTTACAGCTTACCATCATAACTGGTTTTCTCTGATACTTGCTCCCATCCAACATAGGCAAATGGCTGTTTTCCCTCAAAGACAGCTATTGCCAGTAGCTTAACTATGACTCTTTAACTATGAGATATACTTCATGAAACTTAGTACCCTGATTTCCTTATTCTAGGAAATTTTTATTTCTCAACATTTATGTAGATAATGGAAATGTGTATAGGACCATACTGTTGTCTGCTTGCATGGTTTTTATGTTGAAAAATAAAAATTACATAATAGTGGTTTAAAGTCAGTGACCGTAGCCGCTTAACTACAGAGTTGGTTTCAATTAGTAGCTTTTATATTAGTACATGTACTGTACTTGTTTACAAAAAAGGGAAACAACTCTGACATTCTTCAAAATAACTTTATTTATAGTGAAGACTGCTCTCCCTTTGTCAATAAATGAACAAAGTAATATAAAACTTCTGTACAGCTGTGTTAGATTCTTTTATGATTTAATATATCAGCAAAGCGTTATGATAAATCCAGAATTTATCTAGTGATAACATGAATAAAGTTTTGTCCTTGTTGAAACTGCTTCCTGCTGATTTTGTTGCTGTAGCTTATATATTTTAAATACTGAAGATTTTGTCAATATAATAAATGAAAAAACTAAGGTAACGCATATTGGTGCATTACAATCTTTAATCTTTTATGTACATTGTGTATCATCAAAATGTTTTTATTTTTTCTATCAACATTATTTATTTGGTCATTTGGCATCAAGTTAGCTGATCAAATGCTATAGATATTTTTTGTCTTGTAGGTTACCACAAAATGTTTTAGTCTTGATGACTTAAAGTACTTTAAAAGTTGATGATAATTATAGATGGATGTTATTAGATATTGATTTTAATAAGAAATAACTGTATTTTGAAGGTTTTTGATAAGCGGATGTGGCTTATATTACAAGGTTGTTGTAACTGAGAAATAATTGTTGTTGAGAGGTTGTTGTATTTGGAAAGTAGCTTTTATCAAGGACCCTATGTGTAAAGAGTCCATGCTTTCGCTGAGGGGCCAATGTAATTTCAAAGTAGCTTTTGCTGCTGTTAGATTGTTATTTTAAGGTACAGCTTTTTATGAAAGGTGTCTTATATTTCAAGGTTGATTTTGTTTGGAGATGGTTGTTATTTGAAGGATGCCATTAAAAAAATGATTTCTGGAGGTTTTACTGTATTCTATTTGTAATGACCTCCCAGACAGTATGTATTGATGAAGATATCACAGTCTTCTTTAATCCTATATTGATAACATTTTCTATATATTGAAATATCACCATCTATTGACTTATAAAGGCCTCGACCTGGACGAATGGTAATATTAAAGATTAATGAACGTTTACTATCTGTGTGACATTTAAATATACAAACATCAAAGACCTGTCTAGTGAAACATTAACACTCTACCCTCCTTTCACAGACCTACCTCATCCAGTCTAATTAACATATCAATAATGATGTGTATTTTAACTGTTGATGTTGGTGTAAAAACTAGGTAAGTGTTACGGCCAGCTTTTTTATCGTCTCAGCTACCGAAGAATGTTTCAGTATTGTACTCTGGGCGGAGAATAGAGTATACGTGAGAAATAAATACTTACCGTGTGATCCACCTCTTTGTTGAAATTTAAGTAAATAAAAGGGTGGGGTTTTACTTTCAAGATGGAGTACATATAGTCATCTGTAAGATTTAAGAGTCAAATCATGTACCCAAGTTTATCTGAATATATTCAACTATACAAATAACTTGTCTGACCTGTATTATAGCCAGGGCTCGAATTTAAGCTCGCATACTCGCAAAATGCGTGTGGAGTTTGAAAACTGCAAGTAACTTTTATTCTAACTCGCAAATTTTTGCGAGTTGAAATTGCCGCAAAAGTTTTACTGTCTAAACTAGTACGGCTCAAATCAGCATTAAAAAGATCATGTAGATCGAAAGTATTAATTAAGGAATCAATGTTAAAACATGTTGGGATAATTTTGTCTATCTCTCAATAACGCGATTGTTCTCTCTAGTTAAACGTAGCACTATGTTGTTTTTATATTGCATATATGAATATTTACTATGTATGATATCAACCTCTTAACAGCATAGCTTTATAGATAAATTTTGCTAATTTAATTTTGCTAATTTAAATATTAAAATTTGAAGAAATATTGCGAGTGATTATTTTCATTTTGTGAATTAGCAAGCCCAATTTTTTGTTAAATTCAAGCCCTGATTACAGCTATATGAACAATAAATTCTGTTCATTGAAGTTTTACTATAAGGATGAGCGAAATTGATGGTCTTAATTGTGGAGTGGTTTAATATTGGGACCCTTTTCTTCTCAAATTAAGCATTTGGGACTTAAAAAGTACTAAAAAAGGTACTAAAATTCACAATATCTTATTTAGGACAACTATTAACACTTTACTGTCCGTCTACAATATGAATGCATCTAGTAGACAAAAACACTTCTTGAAAGTAAGGTATTCATTCAATCTCTAGTAAGAAATAAAGTACAAGTATCTTTTCTGACAAAAATCACTGTAAGACGAAATGAGCAGCATTTTTAATAATTTTTAATGCATCATGCAACATTCCCCTTACTCATTTTATTTTCTTTAGCTGGAAAAAAACTGAATTATGTTGCATTAAGACAAAACCACCTTTTCAGTGAGACAATAATTAATAAGAGCACAATGTCTTCTGGTGCCTTTGACCCCTTAACTTTAAAATTTGGTCATACCTTTTTATTTTTTGATACATATACATGTATATGGTAGGATGAAATTAGTTTTAAGAAATGTAAATTATATTTTAATTTGAATAATGAGGTAGATCAATGTTAGAGCAAAAAAATATTTTTTGAAAATACCAAATCTTCTTCATTAAAAATTTCATACAAATAAATGTTATCATGTACAAGTTACAAGGACGAGACGTCCATTATAAATTTTGTCTGTTTTGATAGTGAAGTAGTGGTAGTATTTAAACTGTCTTACTTTCAATCTCTAACTAAAGAGAGACATAAATAAATTGTATTGTCCAACAAGCTTCAGACTTGAGGTGATATAAAACGGTGTGATGTCTACTCTGTATTGACACTTGAAACATTTTAGTATGGTGTTAAAACTTCTTTATTTCTTTCCCTTGTATCATAGATCAGTGGTACTTATCTCTGTATTCTGATAAATTGTCAAGTAATAAGGCTTTTGACCTTAAGTCAATTGTCTATGACCCCTGTAAATATATCTAGATGTAATAGGCTGTCTTCTCTGTCATGACTTTAAAATTAAGGTAGACTGTCCATTTTGTCATTTTATATAAGTTTATTACATAAATTTCTTAGGCTGTTAAGCCCAAAAGAAAGCAAGACATATACATATCTACTGGTTTCAAACAAACATTAAAGACGTGCAATATGAAAAACATGGGAAATGTACATGTATATACAAGTGTATATAATACCATATTTGAACGATGGATGTACAAAATTAAAAGGAAAATGCGTTAACTTATATAAATAAAATATAATACTGTTTTTATATTTTGTGCTACATATAACATGCTGTTTTTTACTTGGAACCTATCTGTCCACCTTTGTTTTTTATGTTTTGTTTATTTGGAATTTCAAGCTATTTATGGTTACTTTCTTAGTTTGTACATTCATAGTGCCCTGCTAACTTAACATACTTTTCTTGACAACTTTTTATCAGTATGATCTCCAACATCCTTTTGCAAGGGACCAACAATTCCTGTTTGTTTGTTTTGTTGTGTTTAACCCTGTAGCAACACATTGTATAGGTCTTATAACGGCAGTCAGTCAACCTCCTCACTGTTCCTGGAAAGGCTAAATCTCTAGATTTAGCTGTTAACCAACTACTAAACACATACTTTCGCCAGTGACTGACAGCTGCCCTACATAATTAAGAAGAATTGGTAGGAGGGAGAATGGACATAGAAATAATTTCATGACCATGCTCCATGAAAGTATGCCCTGCCTGGGAATCCAGCCAACGACCCCTCGATCAGTAGACTTGCATGCTACCAACTGAGCTAGCAGGGCAGCTCAAACAATTCCATTCTATATAGTCATTATTTTCATAGCCTTTCTAACTTGTCACAGTTATTTATGTATTACATGAACTGATCATTGGGCTCTAATGCAAGCATGTGCACCTCTGCTTTACAGTTGCCCCTAGATATATCCAATGTATACTCATTTATAAGGCAATAGCAAACTATTTCTTAGATTCTCATCTCTGCCTGCAAAGCAGAAATAGTTCCTCAGAAATGTTTTTTTTTAATTTTGAAAAAAGTTATTCTATAAAATTTAAATGCATAATATATAATCTTTCCACGCAGTTATTCTATATAATTTATATGCATAATATAATTATAATCTTTCCACACAGTTATCTATATAATTTATATGCATAATATAATTATAATCTTTTAATGCAGTTATTCTATATAATTTATATGCATAATATATAATCTTTCCACACAGTTATTCTATATAATTTATATGCATAATATATTATCTTTCCTTGCAGTTATTCTATATAATTTATATGCATAATATATAATCTTTCCACACAGTTATTGCTTTTCGAAACTACATCTTCTAATGATATTAGTTAAATATTGGACTTTTCCAAACTGAGATTGCAAAATAAATTATTATGCTAACAAGGCAGTATTATGATTTCTTTAAAAAAAAATTCAGCAGTCATAAAGCAGACTGTATACCTACCTTAAAATTCTAGTTGACTGATATAGATGTTTAAATTTTAGTAGACTGGTTCAGAATGTATAGAAATTTCTGTTTGATGTTTCACAATCGCCAAGTTAAAACGTCCTGACCTCAATACTATTATAAATGGTACAAGTCTAATGATATGCATCAATCGTTAAATTATAGGGTCGGGGAGGTTCAGTGAAGTTCAAATATGGTCAAATAATGCGTCGTCATGAGAGTTGGCTTTAAGTACGTAGTTTTATATATATGTAACTACGTCTGATGTCTGTACCATACATGTTGTATAGAATGTTGTTTGAATGATGTCCAAGATCAGTAACATATTCTGTCTACCTTAGCTACATCTACTCATACATGTTGTAGCTGTTGAATTATTAATGAAGTGAGGACCATTTCCTTGATTACATACTTGAGGATCAGTAGCCTTCTGATTTATAATAGTGGTCTAATGTTAGGACTTGAGTTTTGGGGAACAGGGAGATCTAGGTTTTAAACCCCACCAGAGCACTGCTAATTTCCTTCCATAGATGTTAAACTAGGGGCATTGGTCCAGAGATAGGGATGCAAGTTTTAAGACTGAAAGAATCCGGATTTAAACCCCACTGGGGTACTGCGAAATGTTTTAATCAAGAAACCTACCCAGTAATCTAGAGTTAATTTCTGATTGTAGCATTCATAACTTTCGATGACAACTCAACAATATTGTTGTTTATTTTTCATTTAGGAATAGATAATGGAAGGTCTGGTTGAGTTAAAATGTAAAAACTATTTACTGGTAAAATAAAAGTCCTGGAAAGGTAGGATGGTGAACTGGCCTCTTCAAAAGTACAACAAATGTTATAGCAAATGTTGTTTTTTGTTGTTGCTTTTTATTGGTTTTAAAGACGGGTCAACACACATTATGCTTATTATATGGTGGCAAGCTCATTTAATTCAGCTTTGTAAGACTTTGGTCTATAACGAGTACTCACCTATCCTTCCACAAGGCCATGTAAAAACAGTGTAAAACACATTAGACAAACAGATTAGAAGTCTAGTCTACCTATTATATGATAATGGTCTTGTTTTCTATTTGTCAGGTACTGCAGCAATCAGAGAGACTTTAGAAGAAACAGGTGTACAAACTGGTAAGTTATCATTCTATGTTATATCTTAGATAAATAGCCTCTAAATATAGAAATATCTTGATTATAATAAAATAATTATTTTTTGTCTTACCTTTATCTATCAGTAACATAGCTAATTTGTAGAACATCTTGGATAATTAAAATCAAAGCTTCTTGTTTTACACAGACAGACTGTGTGATTTGTTAACACTTCCGTAATGATAGGAGATTGTATATACATTTATCTATGGTAAACGCCTCCCAACAACACGAATTGATTTTAATTTTGTCTTCTGAGTTTGTATTGTTTATGGACATGTAGAAATTGTGGGCTAGTGGTAGGTTTTGACTTAGTGGTCCTGGGTTCAAACCCCACTTTGGGACAATGCTAATTTTCAAGAAACTTACCTGCAGTAATTCCTCTGCTACCTGGTGAGATGTAAATAGATACTTTGAGGGATCACTTGCCTCAAGGTAATTTCAAATATCAAGGGTTATTGTAGAATACTGTTAAGTCATCTGAAAATGTATATGAAAGCAGACTTTAAATGGCACCTAAATTAATGTATGTTGACTATCATTGAGAAGCCATTTTCACACCTGCCTCTCTGTCTAGTTTATTAATAACGTATTCAGGCCTCCGGCCCATGAACATTTTACAACATACAGAAATATAAAGCATACATATATAGTATATAGTCATGTACATATAAATACTTCAATTCTAATTATACATATATGAAAATAAACATTGGATATCTGTTTTAAAACAAAATCAATTAATTAGTTTCCAAAAATGTTTGCCTTCTTTCAAATGCATATAAAAGATACATGGCTAAATTTCTAATATCATTGGTGCTTGACATTAAAGAATAAAATTTATCAAGTGATGGTTGTAGTCTGTAGTTTTCTGGAATATATTGTGAGCGTATATCATTATAAAAAGGACAAATTAGAGTAAAATGAAATTCTTCTTCTATTGCTGTTTCACAGTAAAAACATGTACGCTCTTCTCTACTTAAGCCATAATGTCTTCCAGTTTCAATAAGGAGGTTATGAGCAGAACATCTGAATGAGGCAAAACATTTTCTAAATTTAACAATGTCTAATTTATGTACATAATCTTCAACAGCATAATTTGTTTTAAAAAGTGTATAATGTGACAATTTCTTATTCAGTATACAGTTGGTATTCCAGTTTTGTAGATATTGATCTTTTAGTCTTGTAACATACAAATTCAAAAAATCATCATTAATATCAGTTTGTCTTTCCCATATGTAACCAAATCCGTTCTGAAATAAATTTTCTCTAATATTTGTTACCCAATTTTTCTTGCCTTTAGTATCATAGTATAAAAGCATATTGTAACATAATTTAGGGTATCGATTGTTTGGCATTTTTAACAAACGTAACCAGTATTTGATACAATTTTTTGATGAATATATGTACATTGGGTATCGTCCTAGGTCACCCATAACTGCGTCATTACATGCATTTAAGTTCACTTGTAAAAATCTTTTACAGCATAATATATGAATCGATTCAATGCAAGAAACGTTACTTAGACCCCATAGTTCCGACCCATACAACATAATGGGTTTAATTTTTACATCAAATATTTTAAAATAAGTATTATAAGGTACACAACCATATTCCCGAAGAGAACTTAAAATATACATTAGTACTCTTTTCGCCTTGATAGACATATGCTCTGCCATTTTGTACATAGACAATTTACTAGTAAAATGAACTCCAACATAGTCAAATGCTTTGACTACCTCAATATTTTGGCCAGAATATTGCCAATGTTCGTGCCTTGACAGTTGACCTCCATTTTTGAAAACCATAATCTTGGTTTTGTCGGTGTTAACCACTAGTTTATATTCATTACAAAAATCTTGGAGACAATTAAGCTGTCGTTGGAGGCCAATAATGGTATCAGATACACATGCTATATCGTCAGCAAACATTATCATAAAAATTTCTAGAAGATCAGGAAAGACTTGTATCCCCCTAATACCATTACTTACAAACAAATCATGTAATTCATTTATATACAATGCAAATAATATTGGACTAAGGCTACAACCTTGACGTAATCCTGTAGGACAATCAAACATATCTGAAACTTCAGATTTAGATTTTACATAACTTTTAACAGAAACATAAATAGATTTAATTGTACTGAATAGACAACCAGTAACTTTGTTTTTTCGTAATATATCATATAAAATTGGTCTATCTATAGAGTCGAAAGCTTTCTGAAAGTCAATAAAAGCTACATATACTGGCTTTCGTTTTTGTTGGAGATATTTGGAAATAATTGAATACAGAACAAAAGCATTATCAGTAGTGCAATAGTTTTTTCTAAAACCAGACTGGCATTCAGAAAGCTTTCCATATGCTTCAATATAGAAAGTAATTCTATTAGTGATTATGTTAATATATACTTTGCTTACAACATCAAGTAATGATATACCTCGATAATGATTAGGGTTATGTAAACTGTTCTTTTTATGAATGGGTATAATAACACATTGACACCATTTTTCTGGGAAATGCCCAGATATAAATATTATATTAAATATCTTGATCATGTAAGGAAGTAAAACCTCTAAGCCATGGATTATATGTGGAGGTAATAGTGTGCCACCAGTAGCCTTGTTAGGTTTTAATTTGCTTACAGCATCTTTGATTTCGCTCTCACTTATTGAGCTATTAAAAAGGAATTGCTCAACATCATCTAAATTAGCATCCAAAGTGTCATCATTTTCAACTGTAGGCTGCTGTGGCACACCAGAATCTCCATTATCATCAGTGGCAGAGAACAAAGTTTTAAAATGAGTAGGGCAGTTGTCAGACACTTGCAAAAGGATCATGAGTTTGACGACTGACAGCTGCATTATGACTGAAGAACTGATGAAATGTGCCATTAATGACTTACTCTCCTTTGCATTGCTCGAATATTACACTCAATTACTTCCTACAAATGTAGTATATTGGCTGAGCTGCAAGGGGGCGTATTAAGTTTTGTACATTACATTTATGTGAATTAGGTAAGTGTCAATGCAACACCTATGATCACCATGTATATAGTTTTTTTTGAGACCCAATTCTTGTAATTTGTACAATCAGGTTGCAGTCAACTGAGGTAACATTTCTGCAGAAAGATATTAGTTCCTTCAACCTTGGTTTAAAATACCTTTGCAAAAGGACAAAATCAATTTGAGAAGACTTAAAGCATGTTCCCTTATTTAAGTGGAATATGTTTTCTTTAAGAACAATACAATTGCTCAGACTAATAGTTCATTAAAATATGTGTGTGGGCTACATCTTTTTCACGTTCAAAGTTATCTGAATAGGCTTTAAGGTGATTTATTGATATTTTCATGGCTATATACACCATTTTTAATTAAAATGTATATTATTTGATATTACAATTTTTAAAAAATATTAAAATTAATCATATTTAATAGATTCACACTAAGTTTAATTGCTTCAATGTGCAAAAAAGAAAAATGATTAACATAACACTTACGTAACTTACCTTATCATTTTTCATCATGCTTATTATTCGAGTTGTCGGGTATCTGAACGCAATGTATGAGCTTTTCGTTTCCTTAATGCAAGAAGGTACCACAGTGTTCTTAAATCTTATATATGATGCAACGTTTTCCCATTAAGGGGAATTCATTGATAAAAGTTACAAGTTATCAAGCAGCAAAAATGCCTTAAAATTTCAAGATATATTTTTCGAGATATTTGCACAAACTTTCTATATTTTATCTGCCATACATGATAAACAATTTACCAGAACAAATAAATCACGGCTAATTTGATCATAACTTGGAGTGTAAAAAATAAATGAATTCTTTTTTATCAAATGCAGTACGCATTAAGTGCTGCCAAATATCAATAACAAACATTTAACTCTTGATTTTATTTCTTTTCTGCATGCAGGCTGCAATCATTGTATAGATTACAACAAAACATTTAAACATTTGAGTACATACACATTTATTTACTTATTTGACAATGCTTGCACCATTGCATTAATTTATTTTAAATGTACTTACGTCCAGACAAAAAAGAAAAGTATATTTGTTATTTCATTGGATTAGTGCAATTAATTCGAACTGAAATATTTATACAGTTATCCTATTTCCATAATGAAAAAACCCACAAAGTTGCTCCTTCAATTTAAACACTCAATCAGATAACCATCTTAGCTATTACCAAATGAAGCATGCAGTTAATTGAAAGACCACCAGAAAAGAAATTGAAAGTACATACATCAATTATCCTAACTTGACTTTCATTTAAGAATATATCTTAGGGCAAAACAAGTGTATATTGTTACATGCAAAACCGCAACATGACAGTGTGCATTACTAATGACAATAGTGTAACCTTTGAAAAGTCTTTAGTTCGAATTAATTTTCTTGGATCAGAATGTATAGAACCTAAATAAAATTGACCGTAATAGCTTAGTAAGGTTAACTGGTTATTCGAAATGACTAAACAAGTATTGGTAACTGTCTTTAATTCAGGAAGTTTCTGCCTCCTGCCAGTTTTCGTTAGTTAAAAGAACCATCGTCAAAACATTGTGGAAGGTTGCGAGTTGTAGTGAAAGAAACTATCAAACTGTTTAGATGTACATACCATTCGAAAAAGCCAATTGTAAAGTATTGCTAACCGTTATGTCATCCAATAAATTTAGCTGTCATAATCTCCCAGGATTTCCTCTGTATTAAGTAGGTCAGTTGTTGGCTTCTTGCAAAGGTATGCACTTTGCTCTGGTAAAATGCTTAGGTCCAGCGATTAATGCATATCCAAAAGCTTTTGTCGAGTAAGTGGACTGAACACCTCAATATGCCTGAAAACATTGTCTTATCAATGGCACAGAGCTCCATAAATTATTTATATAAAGTTCAAGCCACTAAATATATGTGCTTACACTTGACATTTCATCTAAAAGTACAGATTCAAAATTTTATACTATATTTTCTTTCAACAAAAACTGTTCTGTATTTCCTCCAGCACATAACATGACGTTCTCTTTGATCACAAGTTTCAGCTTCATTAAGTTAATTAGTAACTGTTTACGCTTTTTAGAAATTAACTTTCACTGAGCGTATATATCTGATGGCTTGGAGTGTAGAACCCATGTTGAGCACAAATTATTCATTGTTAGAATGTATGTCAGTAGGTTATAGACTTAACGGTTCACTTATTTCATTATAGCTGATTCATATCTACTGTAGAAACATTTAAATTGTTCTCATATTTAGACATTTTAGTTTTAATCCCTTGCATGTTTAATTAACAAAGTACCTCCATTGACAAATCAACCTAAGCTTAAATGATAGAAAATCAAAACATAAAGAAAAGGATAAACTGATATTTAAATTAGCATGATTATTAAAGAAATCATAACTATAAAAATTGATATATATTTCGTATGACATCACAATGGCGTCATTACAAATTCATTTATAGTCGTAAGCCGTTTTAAAAGTGAAAGAAGTCGTCATATTCAATTTAATGAATTATTAAAAAGGACAATCAGCAGTATTAACATTTCATTAGATGCATAGTTCAGAGCTAACACATGGAAGAGATCTGGTTAATTTAATTCACATTCATTTGAGTGACTTGCATCTTCAGTTAGGAATGCATGTACATTCTTTATTACACAGCGAGGGAATATTGATATTAACTTTAATATAATATTGATGATTTCTGAAGCAATTTTCGATTTCAATATTTTTTGTATGATCAGTTCTTTCTGAGTCCACTTTCATAGTTAAACGAATGCAATGAGTTTAAGCATGTCTACCGACCATAGATCTGGTACTGATGCATGACGGGAGCTATGATTATGTGAACTTATCGCCTAATACGGCTGTTTCTAGAAAAAAGGAAATAAAGCAAAATAGTAACACAACAGAAACACACAACTTCATACTTGCTTTGTTCATGTGCAATAGGCTGCTGTAAAAGTACACGAAAATATTAGTTCGCTTCAAAAAATGAGCTGGAGTTTTTTTTTCTTGATGTTCATTTCTTTTAGCTAATTCAGACCTCACCCATTATGAAAACCATTACTCGTAAAAATAAATGTTTCAAACTACGCAAAATATCTAGTAACTGATTAGATATTTAATTGTCGTGTGTGTTTAACTTGAAGCTAATTGTCCAGTTAAAAAATATTTGTTGTTTGTTGCATTAACCACAACTATTTTGTTTAACTGTTTAGCTTCACTTACCTGTATAAAAGAAAGTATCTCATTTTGCTTAGTTAATTAATTAACAGTTCGCATCAAAATAATTTTACTACGCTTTTTTCATGTACGTAAAATGATACATTTAAAACTTCTTGACCTTTATTCAATTTATTTTTTATGTCTCCCACGTCTGGAGAGTCTATATTGGTCACGTGAATAGAACCCTTACTCTGCGTTACCCCCAAATGTATATAATATAATGTATATCTATCGACTTTTTAACTTTATAGGATTTATGTCATCGGATAGTAAGCATAGAACACAATTTCCACCTGGTTTAACTCAACTTCACAGTATTTGTCCACTTTTGACCAATCGTCATCGAAATGGTTACTTTTAGATTTATCAACATCATGAACAACAAAGACTTGATCAAATACTATCATAAAACATACAATATTAAAATCTATTTTGATACATAAATACAAATTTATCAAAAAAGTTTCAGACTTGATATTGTTGTTTAAACGTTGAACATTCCATGTCAGCTGTATGTTTTTTTTAACCATATTCAAACATCGCCTGTTGTCAATCAATATCTCGGAATTCGTATTACTCAAAATTATCATTTAATATCGTGGAATACGTATTACACAAAATTATCAATCGGTATCATGGAATTTTCAATCAGTATTGTAGTATACGGGTATGAAATGATAATTCGGAACATTGCAATGTAGTGTTACCAGTTATGCTTGTTTATACGTTTTAAACGACTATACAATTATCTTCAACATGAAATAGTACATAGGTATAAGTAAGATGGTATTTCACTTCAAATATATCTAAATTACAAATAGCTCACACTTCTTTATTAACGTCACAACTGTCAAATATTAAAATGATTTGATTTTTTTGTCGAAAAATGTTATAAAATGATAAACATCATGCTGTTATCAAGGTTTATAGTCATCAAAAATAATTATTTGTTGTTATTGAGAAAAGCAAGCCATTAGTGAAAGTATGTCCTATAGATTACATGTTGTAAATATTTTGAGCAATCAGATGATAGTAAAGTTATATTATATGATTATAATTATGATACACCAACCTTTTTACACCTGTTATTTGATTTAGACTTTGATTGTCATGGATCATTATTCACTATTTACTAGGTTACAGGGAGGTTTCTGTAAAGTTTCGAAATTAGTATATTTTAACATTACTGAATATGTCAAGACTTATAAAAACTACTAGACATGGTTTGTTTTTATTTGACAAGAAAACATACCAGTACTCTCTATTCATACTGATAGACAATGCTTTCATTAGCCTAAACCCTTTGTTTTGTTTCTTGAGTAAGCTTCATTTTGAGAATAGCACACTCTGTATATATTTTGCTTTCATTGCATCGAAAGTCTTAACGCCTAATATGTATAAACACGTTGCAACTATTCCTCTAAAATATATGTTTTGAAAACAAGACAAGAATTGTACAAAATCATGCCGTTTTATTGACTATGCTTAATGCTATTTACTTGACCAAAATAAATGCTCTATGTCCAGTTCGCACTTCTACAAAACATTTACCCTATGTAGCCCCTCTTTATTCCGAATGCATATTCATGCTCTTTGTATGTATTGCTTTTATTCGACGAAGATTCATATTTATGTCTTAGCTTGATACAGACTATTTATACGTGCGGTAGTTTTTCTATGTGGGTTGAAAGAACGCGGAACCGACAAGCATAATGTTTAATTGTTGGGCCACGCCTGCCTTCTTGTATTAAACTAGTACCTGATTAATATGCAGTCTTTCACTTGCCACTTTTTAAGCCGTGTTGTATGATACTTTTATTAGGTGTTGTCATTGACTATTAGTAAGTTTGTAAATTCACTTTGGGTGTTCGATGATTTCTTATTCATATATTTCTTTACCTCATTGATTACAATAAGTATAAATTGTTACGGTGTAAGTCTGTACCAGTTACGTAAAGCAAGCCTTAATCAAGTGCTTTAAACTTTCTATTAAAATTACTGAATTATGAATGAAATAATTTTGCGTTTACCACACAAACCCAAGGCTTTGAAATAAAGGCCAAATTTTTGTATTCTTTTTATTTTCTATTGGTTTTGCAAACCCAAAGTAATTTAAACAATGTACTTGAAACCCTATTTATTTTAGCTAACTATTTGACCTTCTGTTTGAGTGTATACAAACTGCCTTAAAACTTTTATAACTGTTTTATTTTATGAACCCTGTTATCATTAAATGAATAGAACAACGGGTTGAATTGTGTACTCGTTTGTGAATCAGCTCTTAACTGTTCAATTACTATTGCTGATTTGTGAATTAGCATGGTGGGAAATTTTTGTCGTGAATCAAAGAAACATTATTAGCTCAACTATCAGGGCGGTACATCTGAAACCAATGGATTGTAGTGTAACACAAATTATAACTATTACCTTAGAACAAAATACATTTAGTTTGGTAAGAATATAGTTATGTATTGTAGCACAATACTCCATTTACAATGTTTATTTAGACATGTTCAATAGATACTTGGGAGTTCGGTTTGTGTTTGTCTCTTTTTCAAATTTAATGATCACGTTAACGCTACTTTTACAATAATAATTGTATTTCTAAGGTCAAAGGTCGATATTTAAGCATAATTTCAGACAACCGTATAAATATTTACATTGAGATGACTTTAGGCATATTTCAGCTCAAGGAACTTCTTTTTTTGTATTGTCATGAATGAAAATAAAATATTGTTTGTTCATTTCTATTGATACGCCTAAACATAAATTTTGTCAGATGGCAGTTTCTCAGGTACGGTTGAATGTTTAAAATAATAGTTGTTGAAAGTCGCAAAGCTGATGATGGTCAACCGTGTCTGTAATCAAATGTAAAATAAATGCAAAATTTATTTTCCTAAATTGCATGTATGAAAATACTTGATCCTCGGAACTTAATTTAAGTTCGTGCTTTTCGTTGTTGAAGTACTGTAGTGATATAACTTTAAGGATCTGACCTACTACCAGTCTTAACGACAAACTTTCATCAGTACAGGACATTCGGTCCAGCAAAACAGAATACAATTCATAAAATGTAAATCAGAGTTTTGTTTGCTTTCCTTGGAAAAAAATATTTAAATTGATGTAAAATGCTTTACATTTTATTCTTTTCGTATTTATTTGATGACTACCATTACATCATAATTGACGCAAACGTGAAAGATGATTATTTAGTTAATACATTTGATGTGTCTGTTGTGGTTAACCGCATTATTTGTATTATATGAAATTACACAATGCTTACCAATTTTGGCATTCTTTAACGTCTTTAACATCTTTTGTGATTTTCATAGAATACGGTCTTAGTTTTTGCAGTAAGTTTGCTCAAATGATTAATTGTAAATAATTTCCGATAACTTTTAGGTTAAGTATGCCATAGTTTCTACCCGAGTTTAATTGTCATATTTTATTACTTAGCGAATTATAATAACTTTACCATTCTTAAATTAAACATTTGATGTTCGAAGTCAATTATGTCAATTATATAGCCTAACACGCTACGTGTTATTTATAGATTCATCTTTCCAAAAGGCATCGACGTTTCTCGTGAGATGTATTTTACATAGAATAAAGTGTGGCAAGAATACAGAAATATACATGTACTTACATCAATTACAAAAACATTTTTGTTTGTTAACCCACACACTATTGTTTTAATATATTTAGTATATTAAAGTAAACCTTATCAATATCATTAGTCAAAATAATAGAAAGAAGTATACAACTTGTTACGGTATGAGTGAATCTTGCTACATCATTGTATTTCATTCATAAATTTGACATATTTAGCCACAGCTATATTTTTGGTATCATTTATGTCGAGATTTGAGACAGCTTTAGATTCTAAATATTAACTTCATCTATTTATGGAGGAAATGGTTGTTTAAGGAAGAAACGTACCATGAGTGTTGTTTTATTTTTCTTGTCATGCGTTTTATTTGATTTATAATTCAAGCTTTACAACGAGCCTGTATCCTTTAATGGCATTTGATTGCTAAGTAACTACTTGGATGTATATCTTAATAATAAAAAAAACGAACACAAAATAGGAGCACACCTAAGCCATTTCGAGTCATTAATCTTTTTTTTTAAAAAAATGGACAATTTTGACTAATTACTCTTCATTAGTGAAATTTCATTTCATCTGTTCCGGGTTCTAAACAAAAAGGATGAAGGTTCTTGCTTAAGATAAAGTCTATGTGAGATTTAGACGTAGTTTTAAATAAACACTTAGCTGGCTTTCTACCAACTATTCTATATTAGTTACCCCTGTTTCTTGCAGTTTTGTGGATCATACGATGTGATTAACATTTATGGTAATTAAGAAGGTACTGTCAATAAGCACCATTTCAAAATCGGAATATCGTTATGGCATCATATTTTCTATCGAGTTTGAATTGTTGAATTCTACCTGCAATTAGTTGCTCTATATGTTATACAGATATTAGCTCACGTAAATCTGCATTAACGTCTTGATAAATGTTTATATGTAGATTTGTTTCCGGAAGACATTTATATAATGTAAACTTTTCATGATAATTTCCTAATTAATTGAAGTAATGAAACCTACAACGTTTTAATGCTAACTATAAAACATCAGACGGATATGGTCTAGTATGATAGTAAACAGTATATAGTGTCTTATCTTTTAAATGGCTTATTTTATAATACGTATCTAGAATCATTTAAAAGTATATAAAAATAATGAACAATTGTACAAGAAAAAAACCGTGATATCAAATTATCCTGGTCGAAAAACTTAAGTTCTTATTTTAAAATCAGAAATTAAGTATGTGGTACTGTCGTCACGAAAGGGAGTTAAACAACCTCGATGTTGATCGCTCTATGTTTTAGTCTGACACTTGAAGCTGTGACTTTAATGACATAATTACTTAAAGCTTGATTGCAATTAACTTTTTTCTTCAAGGCATGAATTATGTTTTTAGCTTATATTATTACATAATAATATTGTATTAAATGAGTCAACACATATAAATCTATATAAATAATTACAATGTTTAATGTTAAGAAAATGCAAATCGTGACGTTCTTTAATTATAATTATGACGTCTTTATTGTTTCACACATTTTGTTCAAAATTTTATGTTAGAAATATGATAAACAAGAGTATGATGATGCAAAAATACAGTTAACAATTGTTAAGTCGAGATGGTATGATATTTTCAATGTAATTAACTGTCAAGAAATAATAAGTGATTAGTATTACCAGATTTTTGTACATACATTAGTCGTTTGTAACGTAATTCCTTGTCACAAATTCTGTATCGTTTCGTTTGTTGAGGTTAAAAAAGCAAATGTATTTGATATAACGGATGTTAGTTTCAGTTGATCAGAATGTCTGGACATCTAGAGTTGTAATACATAATGTCTCTGCCTTTTGTCAGCTTTCTTCACATGGAATAATGTTTCGTTGGTCTGTACTATTACATCAAATTGTTAACTTTCCTTGTATAAGCCTGCGCCATTACTACAGAATCAACTAAATTTAAATGTATGTTGTTATTTCTGACGTATTTATTTATGAAAAGTAGTTTAAAACATATCAGGAACAGTAACAGTAAAAAAACACAAACCTTGAAAACTATTCAAAGTCTGTTTGAAACCTGGATCAGTCTTCTAGTCTTCATTTTAAATACATATCCATATTTTGATACTCTTTTGTCCGTTTGTCACTTTTACTAGTGTCTTCTTTAATTAATACACTCTGTTACCGACCTTGTCCTATAAATGGAAAATATGCGTTGATGTAATTGATGTCTCAGGAAGAAGAAAACATAATTGCATGATTAATATAAGTAAAGATGTATGAAACGTATTATTTTTGCAATGAATCTAAGTTGTTTTGTATAGTTATTACGTCATGACATGCTCCATGTCATAAGGAATGAAATATTAATTGGTTGAGAATTATTAATTAGTGCTATTTAATTAATTTACTGTTGCATAATTCGAATCTTCTTACTGCGTGTAGAACAACTGGTTTTTGTGATTAGTATGAGAGATTTTATTTCTAATGTCAAGGCTGACTAATTATTTCGAGGTTTGATTTTGTCACTTGCCTTAGTGACGTAGGGATAAATATAATACTCGTATATTTAAAATAGTGTCTAACATTGTTACTTTCTTTATCCTTATCCTTCCTGGTATTTTGTTCTTCCAAGCCGTTTTGTTCTCTGATTCGACGTTTGTAATCGCATTAAACCTTTCTTTGGTATGAGGTTGAATGTCGATGGATCTACATCAATTTTCTGTTCATGATGTTTTTAGATGAGCTGTCGATTAAATACGTTTCTCTTATTCTATTTTCAGAATTTGCATCAGTTATTGCATTTAGACAACAACACAATCATCCTAGTGCATTTGGGCGTTCCGATCTCTACGTTGTATGTAGACTACGACCTTTAACAGTTGAAATTAAACCATGTGAACATGAAATATTACAGTCTAGATGGATGCACGTGCATGAACTTAGAGAACATTTACAAATAACATCACTAACACATAGAATTTCAAATATTATTCTTTATGGACTTAAAAATGGTTTTGAATCAGTTGACTTTACAAGTGAAGAAATGTTATCACCGTATAAAGGACAACACTTTACGGCTTTTCATCGGAGTATACCAGAGTTGTAGTAGATCCATTTTGTCTATGTTTTTACATGTTTCCACATAGTTAGATCTAGATTGCTAGATGTTACTTCTCAGACGTATTGTATAAAAATACCTCACATTATATTGTTTATTTTGTTTTAACATTGTTTATGTGGTATTTATAACATGTTTGACAAGCTGTGAGGTAACATAGTGAAGGAATTTGATGAATTGTGAAAAAATGACCTTCAAAGAATCATGGTGTTTTTAAGTGTAACATCCATGTCTTGTTATGTAAAAGATCAGAGTAAATTTTTCACCCTTTTTTGCCTTATTACCTGTTTCTTTCTCAGGAAACCTGGACTTATAGATATTTAAAATACGAATAAAATACGATATTGTATTTGTTAAATAGAATACCTCTATTATCACCGTTCCAAATAGAGTACTGAGAGGAAAGCATGTGATACCTCAAGATTATACCCATATTATTATCCGGAGATACAGTTCATAGGATTTCATCATCCAGAAAAAGTGTCCTTATTGCAGACAGCGCACAGAACAGAAGTTATCTTATTGCTTTCTGTTCACATATCAATATTTTAGTGATAGAATTTATTATTGTGGGCGAAAATTCCATTCAATGATTACTTTGTGTAGTGCTTCGCAAGTATTTCTTTGCATGTAAAAGCTATTTATATTTTTTTGGAAAATACAAATTTTGTTTAACGTTTATTCATTATTTCATAAATTCATTCAGGGCTTAGTTCCGTTTAACAGAATAGTTAAATTTAAATTTGAAGTCTAATGCAATTTTTACTACATAATTGATCAATGTCACCATCAGACAGATCTAAAGTTCTAAATGTTATTTCAGCTATATGAAATATACCTTTATTTAATTCTCTTCAATGTTAGTATGATTCACTAAATTCAGGACAAATGGTTATCATGTTATCTCTAATAAGGTACCCTATCTACACAATATAGTCATAAACACAGCATGGTGTATGTCACCTTTCTATTGCATGAGTTAGTCTGATTTGTGAATACTCAGCGAAAGTGTAAATAATCAGAAGTACGTATCTAACAATTCGACTGTATTGCATGGTTCGACATTGCTCCAGTATAATTTATTATGATATCCTATTGGGATAATATAGCAATAAAATTCTTAATCTCTCTGTTGTTCTTGTTTAATCATTACTTTGTTATGTACCAAGAAAAGCAAATACGCATTTACTTCTTACTAGTTTTCCTATTTTTTTTCTCTAGAACATTAAAAACCGTTTTGCAAAACACGACAATTTCTTCCTTATGGTGGGGAAGTCAAAATAACTGTAAAGAATGTATGTATGGTTAATGGACTGCGTCAACAAGCAATCGAACCAAAACGACTTGACTGATTTGACCATCGCTCTGACTACTGGAATACAGCTGTAGCTCGATCAAAAACAATTTCAAAGTACCATGCTGCTTGGCTAAGTTGTATATGATATATTACAAATATTTGTTATATAATATATTCATTAATTATATACAATTTCATTAATGCCATACCAATTTTTGAGAGATCGAGACAGAAACACGATCTTACTATTACAGAGAGGTATAGCCTGTATGACACTATAGATATATTCCTGTCAGCTCATTGAAATTTGAACATAAAAATAATAAAATATTATAATTGAATAATTGAAAATAACTGTATGTTTGTCCCCCGCAT
The DNA here is from genome assembly GCA_025267735.1 of Mactra quadrangularis. Classification (NCBI taxonomy): domain Eukaryota; kingdom Metazoa; phylum Mollusca; class Bivalvia; order Venerida; family Mactridae; genus Mactra; species Mactra quadrangularis. The sequence continues at coordinate 33,124,655 of CM046308.1, read as the reverse complement.
ATTTGTAACTGATATAGTTCCCTCTCCCTCTGTGACAATATATTGGTTATATAAATAATTCATTTAATGTAATTATATCTTAAATGATACGCAACTCGTTTCTGAACTGTCCTGGTACTAAGTTTGCTCAATTGTTATTGAAAACACTATCCAATAATGGTATTAATTTCTAGGATTTGTATACTTTTTCATTTTTGCATGTGTAAATTAAACAATTATGTAGTCCTTAAAAAAGTGCCTAGTACTAAATATGCATTAATGGTGTTTAAGCCTTTTGTAAAAGAAGAACTATATTAAGAACCACTTGAGCAATTAAGACATCTTTCCATTTTGAATCTAATTTAATTAATAAGATGTGCAATTTATTATGCATTTTATGTATACAATCGATTATCATACACAACTAGCTTAATTAAATTTGCACTGGTTATAACATTTGTATCTTTCAGCTCTTACAAGGCAATTGAACATTTCGAATGAGTGCCTTTTTGATGCGTAGATTATTCAACAATCACTGGGTCATGCTCTTGGATTGCAGTGCCTTACGTAAAAGTTTTGTTTCAGTGAGTCTCAAACAAGTATATGTGCTTGAGTTCTTATGATATCATATGCAGGCTACAGCATCATACTTACATTTATGAATTATCCGATGTGAATAACAGTGCAATAGAAATAAGATGTAACATTTTTAAAATCACTACCCTTGTAGTTTGGAAATATTTTGTGATTATACTCTGTGATTGTTTCATAACTTTTATTTATGTAACCGAACTATTACCGATATGTATTGTGATGGTTTGTGAAAACGTTTTTCGTTCACGATATTATTACAGTGCAGATTCAGTCAAAACAGCAAAAAAACGCAGCCAAACAAATAAATTTAAAATCATTCGAATTATTATGTAAAGGAATGACGTCGCTGAATATAATACTGCAATTCTTCAATTTAAAGCATGATATAGTCAATTTGTCTTCTGAATAGTACGTAGAACATTCCGTTATGAAAATTTGTTCAAATGACAGTGACTACATTTCAACGCGATTAATAGCTCTATATTTATGTGGTTTCAATTGCGACCAAGGCGATGATTTTGTTAATATCTAAATGCACGCGCCATTGAAAGATGTATTTGACAGTAATAATAACTACTCCCACAAACTGTTAAACGATTCGTTGAAAATGCACAACGCCTTTTATTTGATAAAATGCCATGACAAAATGAAATTCTACTTTGAACACTTGCATTTAAACTTTAAGTCTGAACAACTGAACATGATGTCGTCCCATGTGTTAAAATGTGGCACAAACTAGCGCTTGGGTTTTACTTAGGGTTAATATTGGTGGTTGTCATGTCTTTCGTCTATTACCATATGCAAAACTTCGAGGATTTGTCTATTACTATTGGCATGAATAGTCCTCATTCAGATTTGTCAAAATAATTTAATCTAATGAGGAACCAAACTGACCTAGATCGTAAACCTCTGTCTAAAACAACAAATAATAAAACTACAAAATTTGGTATGCGTAATGATCAAGAGATCTTCTCTGAATATTCGATCAAAATGGGTCCAAGTCCAGAGATAACCATAGACAGGGTTTCATGAAACTGTGAAATGCTCTTTAGTTACATCAAATGTTCAAAGGTGTTAAGGTACATCTAAGTGATTTCTTCTTGTATTTTTTAGCAGAGAAACAACTGTATCATATTGTTTTCATTCAAGAGCACTATAATAATGACATTCTTGATCCAAATAAACTAGAATCTCGGAATATTTGGGGCGTTGTTTTTGCATCATTTTATGTGGCGCATCTGACGTCATTCGAATGCATTCCATGGGTTGTACGAGTTTAAGACGCAATCAAATATTCAGCGAAGTTGTAAACGCGTTAGATCTCCATTTGTTTTTATATCGTATATATTATAATATGGTTTAATATTTCTTTTATTATAATAGGTCACTGTTTGATTGGTGTGTTTTAAGAGACCACCCGAGTTGCTGCTTGTGTTACTATTGAAGCTTTGTTAAGATATATCTTTAACAATTCATTAAGTACGTCCCATCTTATCTTAAAGTATCTATTTTCTCTAACCAGTTAAATTGTTTAACTACAAGGACGAGGATTTTATATCTTGTTACTTAATTGAATGTAACTTGCACAGAAATGATATGTAGACCGTTATTAATATAGAAAAATAAGAAAAGTAATATTCGTTTTTTTATTCTATTGGTGTATTTATTTGACATTTAAAACCACAAGGTCATCTAGGGATCATCATTTCTGTGTACTGAAATTATTTCTAATTCAAACTCTATTGTATAGGACTCTTGAAAAAATTCCTTTCTACCATAAATGGTAATATTTGAAATTGTAATAATATGATAATTGTGGGGTACTAGGTTTTGAATTATGAGTGAAGTATCTACAAACCAAATTGAAAATTGATGGACATACAGGCCTTACGGAGTGTGACGTATTAAGATATCTAAATTACATTATATATAAATAATAATTAAATACAATTATCTGATCATTTGAGATCTCTCTTTTTTCTTCCATTAAATATTTGCAATTTGAGTAGTCCTTTAAATGTGCTTTTCACAATCGGCACGCGAGTTCAATCAAAACTGTCAAATTTAAAATGTTATATGAACAGTTTAAGTATGAAATTAGACACGTCGTACCCTATTAGCAAATACCAGAAATAGAATGATTTGAAGTTTTTACAGACAGTTTAGAAATGTTATCATTGCTTAGGACGAAGTTTTTTTATATTGTTATTAAACTATATACTAGAGACATCAATGCTATCTCCATGATTGGGTGGTATACCAATATTTAAGGTATGGTGTGATATTTGGTATCGTTATATCAATACTAGTCTGAACAAACGACATGTACTGATCTTGATCATCTCGTGCCTCTTAAATACTACCCAAACAAATGTTTCAGTGAAAAGTCGAATGAAATAAGTTTGGTGCCGATTGTATGTTTAATGTGATGATTTGTAGTTAAAACGCGTGTTATTATCTTCATGTATCTTATATATCTCATGAAACATTGCATATCTAAGTTATATAGTCCGAAATTTTCATTTTATCATTAGAAAGAAAACGATTAAATTTATATTTTATTTAATTGTCCTTCAAATTTAGGACCACAAATTGAGCATGTTATCTCAAATTATGAGTTGTCTATATACACAGTATATTGTCATAAACACAGCATGATGCCCATCAATTATCTAATAACTGCACATCTTGTATGTATGTAAGTGAATAAGAAATAGACACGTGGATGTTCATCATATAATCATGGTACCTGGGAACATTTTTCCTTTAATTTGAATGAGCTCTTAGACATTCAACATGACTGTGTGATACACCAAGCATTTAGTTTCTCTTAATGATGAATTTTATACATGTTTATGTAATATTGTGGAGCTTAGTCATGAAATTATTTTTACGGTCATTCGCCCTCCTACCAATGATTTTTAAGTCTTAACCTTTCAAACAACAAATAACAAACATCATTTGCATGGGCAAAGACTTTTATGACATTAGAACTGTGATCAAAATCGTTTAATTTGAGCATTATCTTATCGTTTGCTTTATAGCGCTCTTATTTGCGCTCTTGCATTTAAATTAAGGAACCTCTAACAAATAACAAGTAGCCTATTCAATTAAAAACCAAATAAACCAAAATAGCTGCTCATTATTCCTGTTAAATAGGTTGAGAAGTCTCCATTTTCACTCCAAATAAACTACGTGTCCACAGCTTGAATTCTTGTGTAGAACTGAATATTCCGTGCAATATTCCCGCCACTAACCGTTTCCAAACACCTGACTTATCGCTAGGCGATAAAACAACCCGGATGTTGTATACAAAACGGTGAAGACATACGTTCTGTCGCTATACTACGTAACGCGCAGAACTTAAAAATATGTAGGGCAGTTGTCAGTCATTGGGGAAAGTATGCGCTTAGTAGTCGGTTAACAGCTAAATCCAGAGATTTAACCTTTCCAGGAGGAGTGGGTAGGTTGACTGGCCGCCGTTATGACCTTATATGTGTTGCTACGGCGTTAAACCCAACAAAAAACGAACAAACAAACATTATGTAATATTGTAAAAAAACAAAAACATTTTTACTATAATTGAAGATATTTTTAGTATGCATTTATAGTCAATAGGTACTGTATCGAAACGATAACCCTTTCATGTCCTTTCGAATCACCCTGGATAATAAATGTTTCATTTTTTCAGATGAGACACCAAACGGTTACTTCCGGAACAGACTAAAGTACCACCAATTTGAAATATTGAATGCGTTGGCGTATGATGGGTGAGGCTTTAATAATGAAATGGGATAAATTGGTTGTATAATTGCAAATAATTGATATAAACTACATTATTTGATGCCTACTCTTTGTCTTATGGGAAATCGAAATAATATGATAAACCACTTAGCGTGGGTAGGGAATGTGTTTCCTTTCTATGGATTATTGAGTATTCATTATGACTATTATATATTTATAGACAGACAAGGACCTTGGTCATGTTAACATGGAACAATCTGAGTTATTTTATTATTTCTATCAATTATAACCACACTTACAGACATTGTATTATCTAAATTACTACAATTGTTGTTGATTTAGAAATATCAAAGTCTGTCATTTATCAATGAGCAATTTTACCAAAAACATATACATGCCCACGAATCATCGTATGCATAATTGAGTATGATTCCTTATTTTATCAATTAATCGTCATGTCGCCCACACATCATCATTATCGAAACCATTTGATGAGCATGGTTCTTGATGTTATATAATGAGAAGAGTTTAAAAGTGGAAACTTGTGATATTCCAGTTCTATTCAATGATTGACTTTAAACTAGCATTTATAAACAAAAGTTTAATTTGTTGCAGATGGTTTAGTCAACAAAAGTATAAGGTTATTATTACTCTAGTTGTTGCCTAAAACTAAGATCTATACCTCGCCAAATTCATTGTGTAATATTCTGAAACCATAATTTGCTATTACGAAATCTTACGAAAAATACCCGATGATCAACGATTGTAAAATTACACCCTTTATGACCTGCTATTTCACACGAAAACACGATGGTAATTTCATCAATACCATAAAAGTATTGTGATACGATCGCCCGATGCTTATCGCTGATCAACATTAAATTATCTAACAACAAACATCAATCATCGACGATTATCAAAACCTTTATCATCATTGTTTTATCATGATCAATGCATATAAACATACAAGTTTCTTATATTACCAATATATTCTAAAGTTTGATCAAGATCAATGGATGGAGATATCATCACAGGTCTCGAGTCGCCCCTCATCTAGTCGCTTCATTAACGATTACTAACTAGACTAATAGTATGAAATCTTTTGTTTTACTCAATAAACAAAACAAACTTGTTTACACCTTATGAAATCTTAATCGTTATTGAATTTGCCATGTTAGGTCATAACATTTGAGTGGTTTATCGCAAATTTGTTATTTGAGAGCATTCAATGCTCCAAATGTGTATTAGACTCATTATTAGCTATTGAATTCATCATTTACGTCGCGTCTGCTTTATCGCTGAATTAAAGAAATCATGTAATTGTCGAAGTTACAATTTTAGTGAAGGATACATGGGTGCAGTCATTACAGAAATGTTACATGTTGACATTAATGCCAAAGCTTTCAAAGTATAGATACAACTTTACTGTTTCGCCTTGTCCTGAATTCAGGACTGGTGCTGGTCAAGTTATCTCTCTAATTATTATACCCCCGCTTCGAAGAAGTGGGGGGTATACTGTTTTACCCTTGTCCGTACGTGCGTGCGTGCGTCCGTCCGTCCGTCCGTTACAAAATTTCCGTCGCAGTTTTCTCAGCAACTATAACATGCAGCAGCCTAATACTTTGCATATTGCTTCATCCCATAGTCCCATGTGGCGTAAAGCGATTTCATGCTCCTCGCTCATCTACTTCCTGTTTGTCGCATATTTTTAGATTTCGTTAAATGAAAGTTACATTATGATAGTCATATTTCTCACTGCGGGGGTATCACTAGTGAGCATTAGCTCACAGATTTATTTGTTATCTCGACCTTAGATAGTCATAAGCACAACATGGGCATGGCGTACATTTGTACGTCACTTATTTTGGTTGCTAACTTTAAAGTATAATGTCTATTCAGCTCATGCCACATAAGCAGAAATATTACTTAAATTTTGTTCAACTATACAATAACACATGATAAAATCAAAGCACTGGAGTGCTTGAGGAACGATGTCTTGACATTATTTATTATGTAAAGAATATAACTATGTCAAAATATCAAACTTGTGCAGCAATATTATCTATAAAGTAATGTATTAAGTATCAATTAATAGAATTTAAAAAGAGCAGTCCAAGGAGAGCACTAAATTTTTCGAGTGTTTAGACATCGTTCCAATTAACTTCGTATTGATTTTTTCGTTCAAGAATCGACGTTAGGTGAGCTGTTTGTCCAATGGGTCTCTGATACTTAAAATGGTGATTAATAAAAAACGGTGTGATTAATAGTTCTTGTGCGGATACTGTTAAAAAGGCGTAAAAGCAACCAAAAAAATACATTTTTTAATATAAATCATCCATCGACGGTTTGATTTTTTTACAAAATGTGAATGTATTTTGATTGAATAAATGTAAAGTAATGGACATCATGTCTAAATTTTGAAATAAAATATCTAACACTCGACATTATAAAATGCATAGACATCAATTTATCGTGACCGAATAGTACTTAACCAACTCAATTGTAGATGAGCTGTTTATGAAAATGGTTCACAAAGTTCAACATCGTGGACTATACCCTCAACACCCATATAATGTACATTCATTATTATGACTAACACTGTTTACTAGTCACTCATTTCATTCATCCATTCATTCATTCATTCATTCATTCATTCATTCATAACAGTTTTTGCAATGTCTTCATTAAATGATTTAATGTTAGAATCAATGTTCAACTCCTTAAGTGTCTGACCTAGTTAAAACATTTAACTGATACTATCATTATACTATGCATCATTTCTTCTATATTGTATGAAATAACTAAAAGACAGGTTCTAAGATAACGTATAGATCATCTACAGGATTAAACAATCAACCAAGTTAGTTAACACGATCAATTAAACATCAAGATCTTGTCAAATGATACTATTGTTTTATTAACTCAACAATATGCTCTATTATTGCATGCCGAGGTTATGATACATTATAGATTTCATTTCTTGTATTAAAGGCTTTAGTACCCTCTTTTTGATGGATGGTAGAAAGTTATTTGTACATTTAAACCTAGCCAATTCCAATATAGATGCCATTATTATGCTTTTTAGACTTGTTATATGTTTGAACTCATCGTCGAATTCGCTTTTGAGTCTAGCAATTCCCTGTCACGTAAGTCTTAGTTTTTCTACACTCCTCTTTCATATTAATCTCTGTTTTGTCACTTACCTTTTCCATCTCAATTATAGTTTTGCTGATTCGCCAAATTAGCCTTCGTATATGTACTCTTTTCTTTCATATCATACTCTGTTTAGCTAAAGTGTCCTGCCTGACCATCATCAGTCTTGTTACATAATTTATGTGTAATAAAGACCAAAATATTTAGTTGCAACTTGGAAAGCATTCTCAGTGTAGATACATTAGATTACTAAGCAAACGATTTCTAGCATGAGCATTTGGTACTTTGAATCAACTATGTCTGCACTAATAGACAAAGATCAAACAAACAACTGCATCTGTGGTATACTAGTATAGATATCTTGTAACATTGTCTTTAACTTAGTATGATTTCCTTAAAGGTATGTCCGTTATTTTAACATAATTAGTCTTCTAATTAATATCTAGATGACTAATATTATACTGGAAACATTCTCTGAATTACCGACATTGTTCACAGTAATTTAGATAAAATATGCACCCGCCAGAATAACTCGAGATAGTCATTTCCGAATATTACACGTGCTGTTAGGATATCTTTAAACAAAAATGATTTAAGACATGGTCCATTTATATTTAGAAATTCACGTTTATTGTTATTAAATTGTCTGTTTTGTCAAATATCTTCATAACTACGCCCTAAATACTTTGAATGTGCCAAAAATACTGATTTGCACTTGACGATTTGCTCACCAATTTTCTTCCGCAGTCTTTAAAATAGTAGAAACGTTCCTTATTATAGGAATCGATTCTTTCTACGAAATACTATGTAAGGCACTCAATTTTGTAATCAGATTTCAAGAGTAAAAATATCAACTTGTTAATTGTGATATTTATTTCGTTTATCGCGGGCTAGTGTTTTGAACCTGCAACACCACACGAACTGGTGTTCTTTATTAGTAATTCATAATTGGCTAAATATTGCTGTAATGTTTATAATAATTCTTATGCCATCCGAGAATGTACATTTACTTCTTTGCCGTCTTGTACGAGGGCTGTAAGAAAAATATCTGGAACGGTTTCATACCTTTTTTATTTGAGCACTTATCATGATGGAATTTTCAACACTGAGACTTTAAGAAATTATGCTTATGGTCCGCCAGAAAAAAGTAAAATGTATACACTTATGTCTTACCTACAGTCACTATGGCAGCGTCGGGTGTTGATGAGTGGGAAAACTTTGTTTAATTGGGTAAATGATCTAAGTACAGTCCTTCCTAAATGGCTACTAATTGCACTTCATGATACAGCGGTAGGCGGACGAAATGTCCGTAGATGAATAATTAGGGACTTTAGTCAGTTAGCTTTCCCTGATAAAATCTGAAGCAATCCAATTGTAAGTAGGTCCTTACAGTTGGAATCTTCGGATTTAATCATTGAATTCCTATGTAAGGATAACAAAATATTTCATCTATTATCTTTCTTGTTAATAAAGATATTAACAGAAGTGATGAAATTTAAATAGTTATTTACCCGAAAAATACTTAGCTTGAATTTCAAACAAATAAAATGATTTACAAAAAAGTTTTTTAAGATTAATTTTGACAAATTAACATTGAAAAATAAGCATAAAATCCGAGTAATCTAACTTATTGGACCAACCTATTTTAAGAGTATACAAGGGGAAATAACTGACTAAGGTCCCTTATTCAACAACAAAGATAAGATGAACTACATAAACCCCAATTTTTTCAAACAAAACTATTATGAATATTTCTTCAAGGTGGCTAAGAAGTATTGTTGTATATATGAGTACATTGTTGTGTTCATCAAGTTCATATTTAATGTAGTAACTGTATAAACTTATAGATGTTTGATATCTAAGACATACAACAATCTCGACTAGAAACAGTTTTCATTGCAGGAACAAATGGAATCTAGACTTTTATATTTTATTACTTCTTGACCTAATTGTTGAAAACAATCACGTGGTATATTATGATGATAATAACTTATTTCTGTATGCAATATATGTACAGTTATAACTTACTATAAGGGCCAATAGCAAGGAGCGTTATTGGCTGTTTTTCTATACACTAGAACAGTGGTCCAGTGGTAGGACGCGCGCTTATGGAACGAGGGTCCCGGGCTCGAATTCCACTAGGGGCATTGCTAATTTCTTTGAACAAGAAATTTACCTACCATTGTTTCATTTCACATTAGTGTAAATGGGTACTTTGATGGTACCCTGCCTGAAGGTGATTTCAATGCGATAGGGTTTACCTACATAATCAAAAAGTCGACTAAACTTGTTTATAAAAACAGACTTTAAATCGCTCTTAACCTTCCAGTAGAGAGGTACACAATGGCTTGTTTTTATGAAGCACCAGTGTGGTTGCTATGTACAGAGAGATGACCGTTGTACGAAATGACATGTTCATTGGAAAATAGCGTTAGAGGATGAACTTGGCGTGGAAGTAAATGAGAGGTTGCTATTGTCAGGTGGTAGCAAACATAGGTTTCACTGTAAACGGACATGTACTATACTTGAATATGAAAGTAAAAAGCAGTAATTTATTGTGGGTTAGATAATAATTCTTATTGAACAGTTATCAGCTGTTTTTGTTGTTATAAGAGGGATGTTCCAAAATTAAGGTCATTGCAAGTTTGTTTTGTGCAGATAGTGGAAATCGTACTAAACAACCTACAATAGTTAAAATCTCGCTTAAACCTCTGGCTGTTGCAGTTATAGAAGAAACTTGCACCATGGTCGGTCCAATGATAAATGCGATCTTTTGGATACGATTTCAGAGATCGACTTCCGCCTGTGGCAGGTCGTAGCCTTTCTAGAAAATTTGACAACGTCGGTTTTCTCCGAAATGATAGATGCTGTCATATTTTTGTGGATGGGTTTTAGAGAACGCTGGTTAAAGATTGAAGTGTTCAGGAAAACTTGCTAAATGAACAGATCGTTGTAAACAACCAGATATACTGGTCTTTGAAATGAAGCAAAGCTCAAACAAAATGAGAACATGTAGATACAATATCAATAATTTGGAACAACCCTTGTATGCTCATATGATGCTATGCTCGCTCATATCGAGTTTTTCTTTTAAGTTACAGTTGTTTTCCACAATTAAAGCTTATTAGCGAAACAGTCTAAAAATATGAACCTTTTCTCAAATTTAGCATTTGTGACTAAATCAACGAACAAGCATGTTTTTTGCAGTTACCAAGGTGGTCTTTACACCAGAACTTTTCTGCATTACTGTTGTGAGGTTATATCATATAGTATGGTTTCTTTCGAGTACTATTCTCCGGAATTCTAAGTGCGTACAGTATATACTTGTACATAAATCAGAATATCTTTTAATGTGACACAACACATAGATATATAATGTTGTTATGTAGATTTATGTTGGTAGTAATGTCTATGACTAGTGATGTTACTTTATTGATGAGTTTGGACTGACTGGCATGGTGTAAATATACTTAAGTATTATACACTTGTTTGTAGTCATCGCCTCTTCGTACTATAATCTTGCTTAGCTTTAAATACCACACAAACCATAAGTGCGGGTCGACAAAATATATTTCGTTGCTTATTACTTATTTATTAAAGCTGATCGTTCTCATTTTCAATCTTAAATGTCAGCTTTTCTAAAACACTCAAAATGAAATAGATGCATTTTCAAAACCGTAAAGCAGTACACTATTGAACACATTTAAGTGCAAATTGACGTACCACAGTAAAAGATTGCGATTTTCCTATGTCGCCTTTTTCTATTTATATGATTTCCTCGGTATGTAATTTATATATAGAATTAATATCGAAACAAGATTTCGCTGTAAAACAATTATAGTTCTATATTTTGACCAAGAAACGCTTTATCTAGCTACCTTTTTTCTATGAATGGAAATGCTATCCTGTATTAATTTATACATTACAGTTGAATAAAAATTTCCACTAACTGTATTTTTTCTAAGACACGGTTTGTATCGGCACCCTATTTATTTCTATGAATCGGAACCGAAGAATTAGAATTATTCACTGATGATTGTGCAAAAATACAGTGTACCATTTCTCACGTATTCTTATATAATTTATCTAAGACTACAAAGATGTACCTAGTAATAGATCGTCTAGAAAATGTCGTATTATCTATTTTATTAGTGTATATTGAAAACCAGTAGCATCTGTTTTGTTTAATACACACAACTTCTGGTTCGAACAATATTAGATAAACTTGGCTTGCTTTACATAAATATTGCAGCGTTCTGTGTTTAACAATTCTTCGACTGTTTTAATGTACAGTCAAACTTGAACAATCCGGACATCTGTTGGACAGGGCATATTTTAAACTCTTACTGGTTTTCGGATACTCAGGTTTTGTTTGTTTGCTTTTGTATTGATTGCTTGGTTAAACTAAACACTAAAATATAAAGATATGTCGTATGGCTTACAGTAGAAATTGAAGAAGATCAAGGATTAAGTACAATTGCACTTGATATTGAAATGAATATTAATATCTGAGGTACGTAATTAAGCTTTGCATTGATGAAATTATTTGAAAAAAAGTCAGTTTAGTGAATAAACTACATTTGTATAAACATTCTGTTACCAATATGTTTGAAATCCTGTCTACAACAGTAAAGTTTCGCTATAAAGACCACCTTGGTTATTGCAAAATCATGTATTTTTTACGATTTTTCAATCGCAAATGCTAAATTTGAGAAGGCTAAAAGTCCCATACATTAAACCTGTTCCGCTATTAAAACCATCGATTTTTATAGTACAAAAAGAAGAACTGTAACCCGGTAAAATCCATGATCCGAACTGAGTACCGAACTGGATTCGAATCCACGAACTCTCGAATCGAAAGCGGACACTCAACCACGTCGCCATAAAAGCAAGCTTGAAGGCAAGGGAGTACAACTGCAGTATCATATCTCTGCTACATACACCCCCTCCTTTACTGAATTCGTCCTCGAATTCTTGAAGCTTGATTGTCTGTTTGACTATCTAAGGGTGCAATCACACAATTCCTAGTGGGTTATTTACGTTTGTCGCCAACGCAATGCAATACAAGGGACTAAAAGTGCCGTACCTCTGCTGCAAAACTTTACTGTAAAATGAAAGTGATTTGCAATGGAATACTATAATTGCTTAAAACTGGACCCAGAGAAGTTTGTTAGGAATTTAGAATAACTCTGATTTTTCATGGTCTAAGTGATTCAGGTCAGACTGTAGACAAAGGTTGATGTTGAGTCTATGTACAGTTAGGTCTAGGATACAAGAGTGGAGATATCTTATAGGGTGGTCTAGTATTATAATCTACAATATAAGTTTCATATGTCACTTGGTATATTTGTTTCTTACGTGTTATATTATAATTAATCATCATTTTTCTGATTATAATGATATCCTCTCTCTTTGATATCTCCCTAAGCTATAAATGTTGTAACCGTGACGACCTTTCCGTCATTGCATTCAATTACGTTCAATTGAATTTAACAATATACGCAGTGGTTGGTTACCCTTGGTGAAGAAAAATGTGAAAATTTGAAGGTGTTACACCTGCCTACCGTTATATCGTAGCTTACACTATGAGCTACATAACTTGTGCTCATTGAACGGACTAGTAACTCCTGTCATTATACGCAGAAAAGTTCCATTATTATAGATCCATCCACATACTTTCGTGGAATTTGGTCGTGAAATAGTTTCTACAGCCATTCTCGCTCCTAACACTGAATCTAAATCATGTAGAGCAGTAGTCAGGAAGTATGCGACTAGTACTTGGTTAACAGCTAAATCCTAGGATTATGCATTTCCAGGAACGGTGAGTAGGTTGACTGACCGCCGTGATATGACCTATACAATGTGTTGCTACGGCTTTAAATAAAAAAAAACACTTCCGCCAGCACCTGTTGGAATAAGTTTACTGTAAACAATACTTCGCTTGCAAGAGAAAGCGCCTCTAAAATAAGATGCTTCTGTAATCTTGTATAATTCTTTTATTTACCTTATTTTATTACAAACAGTATGTGGAACATCTTTTGATATCAGCGTCTAGTAGAACAGTTAATATAAATGTTATACAAGTTTACACATTATATGACTTTTGAGGTTCAATGTTAGTTGAGTTCAACTTACATGATGACATCCGTATGTTGTGTTACTAGACATAAGTGGTCTGAACTCAAACAATATTATGATACCCATATTGTAGACAGCAGACGTAATCTCCGTAGATGTGATGTTTTCTAGAGGGGAAGGATTGCGGGGATAAGGGGTAAAGGGTTATAGGGTATGTTTCAGGAAATGTATGACTTTGTTACACATTATGATAATTTGCCCAAACTGACTTAACACAGTGGGCAATGTCTATGCTTTAGGACGGGTTGATTTTAATGATATAGGTTAAAATCGAGGATATTCTTGGCAAACCATGTTCCTAGACCTGACTCCTTAGAAAAACCCAATTAAATTAATTTTCGTCTCTTAGTATATAAATTTAGTGAAGGTGCATAACGGCAAGTTGATAATACTGTTAATTTATGAATTCACAATGTCCTGCAACAAAAATGTAGCCAAAATGATTTCTATTTAATAACCATTGAAAACCTTGGTATTATAATTCATGCATCGTCATCTTAAATTGCCGGTTGTCCTGAGAGCAATTCCAAATACTGCCCGAACAAAAAAACGTCGTAGCTTTGTATACATTGTTATACAACGTCTGTTTTGGAGCAATGAGTAGATTTTAGTGTGCTTGAAATAAACGCCATTTTCTACACCAACTTGCTCCATAATCAAATATGTGTGCACAATTACGTGCAAATTACCAATTTTCACACACAAGTTATTTTATTGGTAATCGGTACGGTTTCATAAAATAAAACGCCCGCCCACTGACAACCTCCATAAGCGCTCGTGCTCTGCTCGAGTTAGTGTTTTCACGCGCCAATTTTCTCATGATTCGTAGATCTATTTATTGCAACGAGAGCACGAAGTAGACAACGATTTCGGATCTAAGAAGTTTCCTAACGACCTAATCAGCTACTCAGTAGGCGGACAATGTAAAACTATCGGACATTTTTCAGAATCATACATCTGGCAATTATCTGTTCTCACCGTCAGATGAGTTATTTAGAATATAACGTTTCTACTTTGATTCTAGTGGTAAACAGTAATGTAGGCTGTCTGATAAACAATACTATGTTTATGATTACTTTGGGGAGAAAAGTAAACTAAAAGAAAACATATGTAATTGATCGATATTTACCGTACAACAGCCGTACATGAACTAGTAAAAGATCTTACAAATTTGTTTTTATCATAAAATGAGAATTAAATCAACATAATAAAACTATAATATCAAATATTTACACCTCATTTCATTGGTGAAATAATAAAAATTGGAACTACCTCTACTGAATGAATCTGTAAGAGGTTTCCAACCACTTAGTGATTTAGGAGGCTAGAACTTGGAGGATTACTTCATATCCGGGTGGTCTCAATGCTCGGCTGATATTATGATATAGGAACAATAGATACGTTTTTGTTATGAACTGTTACGAAGATAATGTGATCTTTTTTGGTTTTGAAGCGTTCAAACTTACTATTTGCTCGAAAGTCGAAACGCAATTTGAATCAATGTTTGTATTCTACCAGGTTCTGACCAAATTCAACGTTTCTTCACGGTGGTTAGCAAAAAATAGTAAGAGTAAAGCTACAGTCCCATAAACATAAAAATAACCGTGAGGGCACCGTACGGGCGCCGTGCGATCAAGCTCCGCAAGGATCCGTACGAACTGTCACGTTTTTACCAGGGTCCGTGAGATGAGCCCAGGATACACGCATCAGTTTCAGAATCAAATCGTGAACAAAATCGTGGCCGAGTATGGATTAAACATGCATATCTTCCAGCTACGGCTCTGTACGGGTGTGTTATTTTGTACCATGTGCGTACCGTCACCTTGATACGCAAGGCTTCCCACGGCCTGCGACTGTCTGCACGTATCCATAACAAGCCACGATTTTATGGGACTGAGGCATAAAGAAGAGAGTATAGTACTGACTTAAAGTATAAAACGCAAATGTGATTATTATGGGACTAGAACAAAAGTTCTAGTCTAAACAGTTGCACAATAAAATTTCATCAAAATCGAAATGATACTGATCCCGAAAGAATAGTGCATAATATATAAGTAAGTTTTAGCGAGTCGTTATACCTACTGAACCGTAGATAGACTTCGAAATTCTGCGAAGTTCCAGAAAACGCGTTTCTTTTAAAAATTGTGATTTATCTGTAATTTTGATACAGTAGAGATACGATGTATAGACCATTTTGATCATTGCAAAGTCATGTGATTTGTTTGAAGATTTGTTTTTAAATTTCTAATGCTTAATTTCTGAAAAATAATTCCTATATTAAGACTACCCCGCTATTAAGACAACCGATCTTGATGGTCATAATAGAGAAACTTTACTGTTTTGACCTGTCTTGCTTTATATTTAATAACCGAAAAGGCGATTTTCTTTGTGCAAAGTAAGAGTGCATACGCTTCCTTAATATATTTTAAAAACAGTTTAGAAGACAGTGGGCGTTTCAAGGAGAATAACAACAGTGAAAAGGTCACTAACAAGTACATTCTAGATTTAATTCTAGGCATACATCCAAAAACCAGGATATGCACTTTACTATTTTCCCATTAAAACAGATAAACAGTTTACATAAACTTATGTATGCACCGAAATGCTTCAAGTTTGAACATTTCAGATTTTATGTTCGATTATTTGTCTTTCTAGAAATAAATCTAAATGCTATACCATGATTTATAAATTGGTATGAGTTTTTTAGTTAATTAAGTGTCCTAGTTTTTGGTGTATTTGTTTATTGAAGTCTGGTTCCTTCCAGTTTGTATTGTGAAGTAAGTGTTCTGTTGTTTTAATTAGGTAAATAAATAAGATGTGATATTTAGCTGCAATACGTGCATCTAAGACAGAATGTTATGTATTGGTGCAAGTTGAAGATTTTATGGGTGAAATAAAACGCTACTCTTCAAAGCCACTCAACTTCTACAGACAGTAGGCATGATATTCCTTTAAAGATATATCCACAGGCGGTCGGCAAGGTCCCGAGTCAAAATTATTATGTAAACTTACGTAATATACACTTTTATGTATATAAAGTGTATTCAGGACTTGAAACACCAGGTGAAAATGATCCAAAGAAGAGCTGCAAGATTTGTCACAAATCGATATCATAATACAAGCAGCGTCTCAAACATGCTAAGCCATCTTGGCTGGGAAAGTCTTGAATCCAGACGCATCAAAATCCAACTCACAGTCCTGTACCAGATAATCCATGACCTTATCGACATTGACAGCTCTCTCTATCTGACTCCCGTACCCAGTAGAACTAGAGCATCACACTTTGAAATATCAACACTACTCTACATCAACAGATTTCTACCACTTCAGCTTCTTTCCACAGACCATCCCAGTTTGGAACAGACTCCCAGCCGCTGTGGCTGAGGCCCCTACCTTGGTATCCTTTAAGGAGGGGCTTAAGGACCTAACCTTCTAATGGGGGTTTTCCTTCCAATCACTAAGTACATCCAAATGAAGGGGGAGAGCTGCGTCAGTGGGCCTTGGGCCCCAATGAATTGGTCTCACCCTGATGGACGAAACGTGATTTGAGCATCTTTTCTATTATTTGTTCCTTTTTCTATAGCATTGCATACATTCATCTGTGTGGGTCTATTTTCACTCTTTCACTATCCTTTCCAACTTTCTTCTTGCGCACCATTGAAGAAATGTCAATCTGTGACAGCTCAATGTATTAATGTAGATGTAGATGTAGTTCAGGATCGTGCCGTCCCCCTTGTGGATAGATCTATAAATACATTTGCTTATGTAAAAATGTTGCTTTTATATGTATTTTCGCATTAGGACAGTTATAAAAGATCATAACTTTTGAAAAAAGTGATGATTCTATATACCATTGTAATTGTTATACATGTACATGTATCAGGAGATATAGTTTAAATTCTCAGGAATTGGTCAAAAATTTAAAAGCAGCTCACACATTTACTAAAGTGTAAAGGTAATTATGGGTTACACTGCATATTTAAATATGCATGCAAGAATCGTTCTTGTTTTTGTGTTGTATTTTTGGCATTACAATGAAAAAAACAACAGTTGTATTAATTGTTACCTGGTATAGTTTAGTATTAATATTTCATTGCCCACAGTGTCATTCTGACTTGTCTTTTGGTATAATTATGAATTGTATTGTACAGATGTTTCCTGTGTTTGCAGGACTTGGTTTGCGGAGGTTTCCGGTATATTTCGTTCACGTCCGGAAAGTAGAATATATAAATCAGACGTTATGTTACAATTACTACGATTGGCCTACTATAACTGCCCTTATGCTTTCCGGCATATTTCGTTTACGTCCTGAAAGTAGAGCAAATAAACCTAAGTGAGAGTTAAGTAACACTTTCCACGATAGGCCCGCTGTAATTATTGTAAATTTTATTTTTCGGAGGTTTCCGGATTAGTTCGTTTACATCCGTAAAATAGAATAAATAAACCCAAATGAGAGTTTTGTTACAATTACCTCGCTACTACAGTTTGTAAACGTAGAGTTTGATTATATTTGATAGATCGTATTAACCTTTGGAATATAGTAAGCAAATTTGATGAAACTTATCAACAGTAGTAATGTACAATTACACGTTAAAGGTCAAGCCAAGGTCAGCGACTATTTGACCAGACATGTTTACAGTACTGAGAGATAAGTAATAAATTACCCAGAAAATTGATCTTCAGAATATGATTACATAGTTTAGCATTTCATATAACGGTAATAACTTCCTTCCCTGGCTGTTATCAAAGAGTTTATGTCTGGCTGGAAGAAGGGAAAACATGTATGTGAGAGAAGCAACGTATTGATATTTACTTCTCATTTCTCATTACAATTGTTATATTTTGAGCAAAGTACTTGTTATGAACGTCACAACGTATGAAGATGATTATTTCAAGGTTAATTTGCAATATTTGAAGTAGCCCAATGCAAATTGCCCATCTTGATATTGCAAATAAATTAGAGTTGAACAATAATCGAAGTTAAAAATCACATTACGACATTACAATTCACTTCTATGAGTGTCTACTTTCGCAAACACATCGTATACCATTGCTGAAATGTAGCTTGTCAGTCATTTAAAGATATTGAAATTCTACTTCATGCAATTATTAAAATAGCAAGTTTAAATTGCAATCAAGTTATATCATTTGGTCATCTTCTACAGTCAAATGTATGTTACAAACAGTATATTTATTTAAACTGCTCACGCAGCGTGGCACAATATTTTGTTCATTTGTTCGCGTGCGTCATTAGCGTTCGCATTTGTCTAATTTTGCTTGAATACATCACCCATTTCTGCAAAAAAAATTCACTGTGCAGGATTCTTAACAATGTAAGAGCATAGCAAACTCCACATGTAGCGGATACGTCACGCGTTGGTACTTCATTCGTCCAACAAAGGGAATTAACCGCTGCAAGGAGTTTTAGAGCGTAGGCGTAAGAAATGGGCAATGTTTCCATACAGGTTAATTTCTGACGAGATATGGACACATATCTGCACTAACCTATCATTTTCATAGATAATAACAAAATGCAGTTATCAAACACACAGAATTTGTAATTTACAACTTTATTCAATGTGGTTCAAATTTTTTAAAGTATACGTACGTGATAAAGTATATTTATGATAATGAACAGGCATCTGTTTTTGTTAACAAGCATTTTGATAACTCAATAGAAAACTGTACCTTTTGACAAGTTGATTAGTTGCAGTACATTCACCGTTGCAATGAAAATCATATCTCAGCATATTCATTGATTTATTCAGATTATTTTTATCATGTCATTCAGTTCACCTGTATGCATGCTCCACAGCAAGTTATATTGTTCTGTATTTGTCATTCGTTCGTCCGAGCAGTTTTTCTTCAAACGCAACTGCTTCCGGGGTTATTATGCTCTTAGACGGACTAAATGTTCATGTTCCACTTTGGGATACTAAGGATTTCTCTGTAAATGATGATCTTTATTTTGAAGCTTATTTGCTGAAGCAGTGTTAAATATAGCATGTTTTTCTACTACCAACCAGTTCAAATCACGTGATTGAAAATATAGTCGGAAAACCCGAGTATTGAGTCTGATCTGTTTATAACCAGAGCCTCAGTATGCCCAATAAACTTTTATGCAATTACCAATTTTGGTTCTGATATCTTGTAGTCATCAACAAGAACAGACAAAATCCAATTACCTAGATGAACATGTGCATCGTCTTTAAGCCCATTTGCAGAAGGTTTGTTTATTTTACCTGGGGCCCAGATGAGCAACAAATGGCTTTCTAAGATCATTTAAGTTTACTGTGTGTTATATTTTAGATTGCCTATATGCAAGATATACTTTGACTTATTTTACTTTGCGCTCAGGAGAGCGACAAATGACCTCTTAGACTCTTCCCGTGCACTGTTTGTTATTCATTTTCATGTGTCTATCTACTGTATACTTCGTCTTTAGTTTTACCTTGGCCTGAGGTGAGCAACAAATGTTCATCAGAACCCTTTCAGTTTACTGTATGTTATCTATTAGAATGTCTCACGATTGTCCTGGAACATTTCTATAATCTTATCACCTCATCCTGCACTTACATTGTCTGGGTAGTGTTACAATAAAACATGTTACATTTTATTTTATATCACGTTTTTTATATCAATCTTAACTACAACAGTGTCAGTGATTGCTATGTATGATCATTTAACTATCTTTAATGTCTATCAATAGACTTTATTAGTCTTAGAAGTGTCAGACATCTTACATATTGAGTATCTTGTTTGTATATGAGATCTATTTGGCATATGTCAGTCTCTCCTCAACTTCTTCTTAGCATATTTCGGGGGGCAGTGTTATCAAATGTCTTAAGACAGAATTTAGTCGTAAATGTCTTTGTATTGTATTGATAAAACATCGTAAGTTTTTTTATAAAATGCACTCCAACTGAGAAAATGTTCAAGTTGATGGTGCACTTGACTTAGACTTGGTGGTCCGTGTTTCGATTCCCTTTTGAGGCTTCTTTTTATAACTTTTATGAGAGTTAAACATGTCAATTATCTTCAGTGCTGAGACAATTGTCAAAGTGAATGTGTAAGTGAGAAATGGTACAGTAAATATTTCATCAAAGATACATATGATAAAGATACATAAAGGTTCATACAAGAAACAGTCATTTGGTCGACTGATTTTTGAATTTCATTTAAATATCTTTATATGAAACGAACGGTGTAAACTTGAAAACCTTTTGGACCAAACAATATATTCAGATTACATGTATCTGGTTTCCGGATTTTGACATTATTGCATTCGAAATGGCAAAATCGGACCGACAAATCGCCCCTATATTCCGAAAACAAAGAAACCCGGATTAAATGGTTTTTGCTGCACTCGGATGTCAAAATGGAATCGAGAAAACTTATCGCAATTCTAAGAAACCAAGATTTTACAGGGTTCGGAAATTTCAGGTTTACATAGCACATGGTTGGTTAAATAGGAATTTCAGATTAAGATAATCCGTTCATCAAATGTTTTAACTTACGACACAAACAGGATGTAGTTTAGATATGACAATCGTACGATCAATTTTAACAGTAACGTAACAATAACTGCACATGCACCTGTTGCATCGATGCTAGTATCTTGTCTGATCTGAAAGATCATTTATTTTACTTATTTTTAGAAATTCTCACTTGATATTTAACATTTAAACATCACATTATTTCAGTTTGGAATGTACATGTATTATTTAACACGGATTTCACTATACACATCATATACACCATCTTTTGTTTAACATAATAGCTTTTCTATAGTTCCTTAATGGTATTCCCTTTTTAGAATTTTAAATCTATTTTATCATCATTTTCGAAAATGAAGGTGTCGAAAAACAATTGCTAGAACTGCCAGTACAACTAGCGTAAGGATTCAAAACTATGAAATTCAAGCCTAAACTTTGTTCATGCTGCGTATTAACAAATTTGTTTTGATTTGCCAGTACAAGAGATTAATTAGGGATTATAGGGAATCCATAGTCCATAGTTCTTTCTATTTCTAAATGATAATGGGGATTTTACCTCCGTATGTTAGTGAAGTTTGGGGCCGCATAGCATTCAAATTCTGTGTTGCATTTTAATGTAGACTATTTGTATTCACATAGCAAAGCCCATAATCTATCATACAAACATAATCCAATTTTCAGCAAGAATCTATCAATGTTTTTGCCCAAGTTTATATTTATGGTCAGTGTGTCGCTGAGTGCGTTTTTATATACCACAGTATTTCTAATGAATGGTCAAAGCATGTTTTTGCCAATTTCTTATGTATACAGATTACGAGTCGCAATTTCCTATCTATAAACTACTCGGCGAATGATAAAACACTTATTTAAATGCATTGTCATTAATTTACTTCGGTGCTATCTTTTTAAGGGTTGGTTGTTTTGTGCATATATAAAAGAACCGGCACCAACTAAATTAATGTTTTAAGTGAGTAATATGCGCTTTGTACATTGACAGTTCAAGAATACCCGACAATGCAGTTTTATGTTGTCTTACTATATTGCGCTATTGGATACAAGGGGTGAATACTTAGTGCCATAAGATTTTATTTTACTCATGGAATAAATCATGGACCCATTTATGTAGTGTCCTTGTATAAGCGGAAAATCGAGCTAAAGCTCAATATTTCGGCGACCAAAACTGTAAATCACCATACTACATAGTCTCAACTTCTTAAGTACAGTTATGTTCAAAGGACGATAGAAAAATGCTACCATCCTAGTTGAATGCCAAGAATGTTGTTTTACATTTGTTATATATTGTCTCAAACATGTTAATGACGTGTTAAAGTGACAATAATCATACCTCTATCTTTGTTTAGTTACAAATTACATAATGTCGTAAAAATCGGACTGGTTACAAAAAAGTACAAGTTGTTAGAAAGCTGAAATAAAAATCCAGCCAGACTGATCTACCTTATTCAGCGTTTCTTTGATGAAGAAATGTTTCGGTGTTCCCAGACGGCCATCTACATGCTATTACGACATCGTCCAACTTGTTCGTCTGCTTTTTAAGCCTGTTTACGGAATGTCGTAAAATGTATGGTATGTTACAGGAATTCAGATCGTCTGAACTTTCGTCTGTAGAAAATAACATTTCTTGATTATTTTAAAACTTTTTGCATGTAAGAACGACAGGAGATGAATTCTTTGATTATTTTCCTTGGTTAAAATGTAAAAGTATGTGGCGTTTTTGGTTGGCTATATTTCTTGTTTCGTTAATTGAATAATTATTTTCAATTACGCCAGGCATCTGATTATGAAGAAAATGTCCGTTCAGAATGTGTCTGTGTACATGTCAAAAATTCTTTTTCTGGCTTCATTAGAATATGATTTCTTGTAGTCTTTATTTATTGAGGGTTATATTACATAAACGTTTTGTGTATATATATAAGGAAAATGTGTCAAGTATTATCCGTTTCTGAGTATCTATAGATGGGCCCAATGTAATCACTAATAACTTGCAATTAAGTATATCCTC
Source organism: Mactra quadrangularis (assembly GCA_025267735.1). Lineage (NCBI taxonomy): Eukaryota > Metazoa > Mollusca > Bivalvia > Venerida > Mactridae > Mactra > Mactra quadrangularis. Next base: position 33,101,531 of record CM046308.1, on the reverse strand, counting down.
AAACTCGTAAAATGCGCACAATTTTACATCAAAATGATAATATTGTCAAAAACGTATTAAAACTGGTTCCGCATTCTCTATAACGTACGAGTAGTACCTAGATTATACAGGAGATTATACGGAGGTGTGTTTGTTTTATGATCTTGACAATGTTTTGATATTTCTAAATAAATAATATTCAGTGCATTTTATAGTTTGATGACGATGACACGAAATCATAGAGTGACATTTGTGATACTTTTTAGATAACATGAGCACATAGCGATCTATCGGGTGTTTGTACGTGCGTGTGTGTGTCCGTCCATTGTAAACAATTTCTTAAAAATCTTCTTGTCAAAAACCATAGAGCATAGATCTTCAATATTTGATGTGCGGCACCCAAATGTTCTCTTAAAAAATGTTCAAATGAAGCCCCTGGTGTCGTTAATGGTAATGTCCTAGGGGTCACAGGGTGACATAAAGTTATTTATTTAAATGTTACAAGACTCTTCTCATATAGGTTAGAATTTCCAAATTTGGCATTGCATCAATGTTAATGTATTACAAAGATTGTTTAAATTATTTCATGGGGGTAAAATGACCCAACTGTCGGAAATAATTAATGAAACGTATGTTAGGCGCCAAAAGAATCTAGTTTTCGAAATAGTCTTTTATATTACGTAAATACTAAGTAATATTACGTAAATACGAATCACTATTCCATAAAAAAACAACTGTTATTTCGTTCATTCGATACAATACCGAAAACGAATATCAAATGTCAACTTAGGGGCTATGTACTCTAGTGCCAGTGCCAAATTCTTTAAATTTCTACGAAAACATCTGATGAAATCAGGGCAGCATGTCATACAACTCTGACGACAATTCACTATATAGATGGATTTACGACTAAAATCAGTCGTAAGACGCTTGATCATATGGGCTCCAGACTTTTAAAAAGTCACGTGATTGTCTGAGTGGCATAAGTCATTACAACAGGTGTCTCGTCAAGAAAAAATATAGGTTTTGTATATTTACAATAATTTCATTTTGTTTATAGTTAGTACGTACGTTCAAATGTCAAGCTGTCCCATGAATTGTTTAAATATAAATTTCACTCCACACTATGTTATGAATGACGGTGATCACAACAGGAAAGCCTCGTGGCTACACGTGCTAGGGTCAGTAACATTATGTTATTATGTTGTGACATATCAACAACTTCTATATCAGCAGAAATGTAATATACAAAGTCATAAAACATTCACTCTATGTAATTAGGCCTGACTTTTGTGGCATCATGAAAACAAGGCATCAAATGGAAACCTCTGTTATACTTTGTTTTTTATGGGTTTAACGCCGTAAAAATACATTGTACATGTTATATTACATCGGTCAGTCAACCTACTCACCGTTCTTAGAAAGAGTAAATCTCTTGATTTAGCTGTAAACTAGCTAGTAGGGACATACTTCCGTCAGTGACTGACAACAACCCTACATGATTACGATTCAGTGGTAGGAGGAAGAATGACTGTTAAAATCATTTCATGACCAAACTCTACGAAAGTATGCAATATGACCATAATTAACGTACGTATGGTATTATGTTAAGAATCGAACCTACGATCCCTCGTTCAATAGACTTACTGGCTAACTGAGCTAGCCGGTCAATTTCATCTAGTATTCTTGAATATTGATCCTATGCATGTGAAAGTGGTTCTAGGCATAGAAATCATCTAATTGCGACACCCTGGTAAAAATCCAGACATAAAGTCTCAAGAGGTAGAATGTTGCTTTTTATTAAAATACCAAATAATGTTGAGGTACAATATCGAGTATTGTGTGGTCAAATAACCAGCTGTTTTGTAGAACAGTCCAGTGTGATTTTCACATCGTCAAGCACCTCTGTGTTGACCACATCGTCTAATGTATTGTTAAATCATCAAGTACGTTTTGTGAACAGACTGTTTAAACCATTGTTATACCCATCAAAGAATCTGAGTGTTGATTTATTTATCTGAAGAACTCACTGTCTAGCCCACCGCAGTGAATTTTATCGAGCGTCTGATCATTAGATTTAAATCATAGAGGGCGTTATGTAACTCCTGACTTTAGATTCGAATTTAAATGCATAGTTTCGAATTTGATAACAAACACTCGCGGATTTAACAATGGTAAAATTAATACATTCTCCGTTTAATTTATTTTAATGAATATTTTGTTCGTTTACTCGCGACATGTTTGAAGTGAGATATCCCGCAGATGCATCGTCAACATGTCCGACAAAATTGGCCATCAATGACTCTTGTGGACAGTAAAAGCTTCATTATGACAAAGAATTAAGGCCCACCTATTCTGTAGTCCGCCCACAGAGTTCTGTGTCTCTAATTATTATCTAATTAGGATTTGAAAATAATGACAAGAAATGTGTTTGTGATTTCATTACTCATATTAGATCACAGTCGGATAACCGTATTAGGGTTACGGACATAGCCGATGTTATATGATTGGTTTTTTGGGGGGACAACATCTTGTTGGTGTGCGTTTAAATGATTTATTTCCACTTTGCGTAATATTATAGTCCATAATAGACATGCCTTAAGCAAATGAATTGCGCTTAGTTGTATTTTATGAGCAGAGCACACAAAAACTTATAACATTTCATGCAATGACATTTCTATTTAGTTCACCAAATTAATAAAATCCATGTTCGGCTTGTCGAAACTCACTATCGAATAATGCTTAAAGACAAAGCCATATTGGCTTACTTATAATTATTTTAGTTTGTCATTTAGTTCTAGCAATATCATGTTTGGTGTGTAATACATTAGAAAGTTCTAGGACAGAAAAAGAGTGACTCAGACTTAACAAGTACATTAGGTCCGTAATAAATTCTGAGTTACGATGTCCAGTTAGGAACATTAAGGCAATAGCACTTTACGAGAACGCAATATAGCGATACAAGAAAGTCAGATAATGCATCTAAATGAACGTTAATTAACGCGTTTGCATAGTTGTAATTTGGGACGCCGCATTGTGAATTCGCATTCACGCATCGTCTTATCGCGTCTTCGTGTCGTTTTGTCGCGTCCAAGCATCGTGTTTCCAACTTAAGGGTAACAAAGCATTTACACAATGTCCATAACAGTATATCATAGTTAATGCAAAAGTCTGATTCATTTCACACTGTACGTTGTAACATTCATACAGGACAGAATTTAATATTCTATAACCAGTCAAGACGATATTTAATATTCTTACAACCAGTCTAGGTGATTACTGGAACTGATCTCAGTCTGGTTAATATCTGTCTTGTATATAGAGAATCAGAACCAGTAATAAAGGTTATTATATATGTAAATATGTACTACACTAGACGGTCGGTAATTAACTATTGCATAAAAGCCAATGTCAAGATAGTCTTGGATTGGAATTGTTCTGGGACGTTGAGTGACCACTCATATACTGATGGGAATTATAATTCTGATTTCTGTATTTGATACTTGTTGTACTTGTTTGGTATATGGAAATATAGTTCTTCAAGTACACTGGAAGATCAGACACTGTCAACTTATGCTGAATATATCTACATCGACTCACTGTTCCATTTAGAACACTGGCACTATTAGCCTGAAGCCTACTGTACTGCTAGCGAATTACTTTTTACTTGACTTAGTTACTAGTACCGGTGTTGAAGGGTACACACATTTACGTTTCAAAATGTCGGACAAAATGGCGTTATTTTAAAAAGCAAGGCACCAAAACAGAAACACTGTATTATAAAATACTTGACTGACCTGAGTGAATTTCAATACATTTACCCCAAAACGTTTCCATAATTTTGCTTTTTTCTTAACAATATGTCTTTGAGACTAAATGCAACTGTAAACGTTTGTTAAATATACTTATAGTTAAAAGCATAGGAATATCAATTAACACACTCTTCATACTACATATAATCCCTTATGCATTACAGGGCTGTATCTATGAGCTAAACCTAATCATCAGTTAATATTAATCTTCTATTATAACCGAGATTAAAAATTCATTCACAACTAAGGTTTAATGTCAAAATGATAATATAAATGATGTCAAATTATTTGACAAGAAATGTCAAAATAGAACTGAGCTGTCGTTGTAGAATAAATAAACGTAAATGAACATGATGACCTACCTAACAGACAGACGTACGGACGAGCGTTGTATTATTTGATCTACATTTCACTTGATATACATGACTTGTACTCGTACTCACACGTGATCCAGTTATCATTTTAATGATATCTAAACAATAAACTGTAATAAACAAATGTACATCAATTTTATATGTACATTACGTATAAGTACATCTCTCAGTAGCCTATACCCTTTTGTGTTTGGACTATAAAAAGTTTGATATGCTAATGTGATTATTTTACTGAGTTTTTATAAAAGATGGAACTAATAAAGACAATAAGTTGTTGGTGTATATTACTTGTTACTGTGGTGATATTATGTACGTCTGTATTACACAGTGTTGATGTCAATGAAGCATGTACAATGGAAATGTATGGAAATGATAGTGCAGCATATTGGGCTTGTAAAATACAATTTGCTCATCAAGCTAACTTCTTTCCTTCACCAATAGCTGGACTTTTTAGTTATGAGGTATTTTATATTTATCACCATTATTAAGTAGCAAAACGTGATTGCTACGTTGATGTCCGTATCAATCAGATAATGTAGTTTGAATGTCAATGATATACACAATTGCGTTGGAAAATTCTATACTCAAGAAAGCTTGTTTACTTTCCAAAATCTGCTTTACACAATAATTTGTTGGTCGTTTTGTTTAAAACCGATGTATTAGCATAATAATAATAAACAAATCTGTGGTTACTTACGCAGTCGTCTTCTCATTATGGTAAAGTGTACACACAAAAACTTCCGGACAAAAAGCAGAGAATTCTCAATTATTTTAAGATTTTATGATTTAGCTTTTATTTAATATTTTGCTCATAAATAATAAACTAATCATAGATAATAAATGATAAACTTGCACACATGTAAAATATTACAAAAGTAAGTTTGCACCTACAAAATTTGGGTTAATGTTGCAATTTATATAATTACATTGAATAATATATACATGTACATGAAGGATTTTTTTATCTTTTGTGACCTTTTATACATTTAAATCTAATAATTATAATGTAAATTTACCATATCCTCCAGGTATGGAATGGTTATGATGGATTTTGGCAGAATGGTATAGTCATTGAAACCTTGACAAATTTCATACACTACACCAATAACACTCATACACGATATATGACACCGATACGTAGAAGTGACCGTGATTTGTATAGCCTTCTAGAAGCCTATGGACCACAGCCATCATTTGATGACATGGCTTGGTATGGTTTAGCTTACACTAAAGTACATGAAACAATACCTAATACTGACAAATTCTTTAAAGATGCTATCGATGTATATAACTGGGTGTGGAAAAATGGTTGGGACCAATCTGGTAACTGTGGTGGTGGCATGTGGTTTGATGATACACTTGTGTCCAAACAAACGATAACAAACGCTCAGATGATGATGCTGTCAGCTCAGCTGTACCGACTGACAAAACAGAAACAATATTTACTGAAAATGAATATGATTTACATGTTCATTCTTAACAATAGTTTAATCAATGAGACAACATATCTAGTATCAGACGGTGTCAACTATAATTGCACACCACAAGATATTTATGGACCTACTTACAACAGCGGAGTAATGGTCGGTGCTTTGGCGGAAATGTATAGAGTTACCCATAATACTTTATTGCTTGACCTTGCTTTTAAGGTCGCTGTTGGTAAAATTGAACACTCTAGTAATGCAGATGGAATTTTCTATGAATATTGTGAACCTGACTGTGATGAAGACGCTCTTATGTTTAAAGGCTTATTTGTTAGAAATGTTCGCTACCTCATGGATGTACTCACCGATCCTGCCCGAAGGGATTACCTTCAAAATTGGTTAGAACTACAAATTGAGTCAAATTTGAAATATAATCTTTGCGACCTAAATCCTATAACAAAATGTAATATTTCCTACAGGGATGGACCGCCATTTTTCAACAAGTCTGGTCCAGTGTTTTCTCCAGATTGGCGAGGTCCTTTTTCATACGGAGCACCAATGCAGCAATCTTCAGTTTTAGATCTATTTATTGCTGCTATGAAACCAGGAACAGTTTGTACTGGAAAATATTGTAATTATGACCCTCATTATCCTGACCCCCAGGAACTTACTTGTAAAGATTACCCATGTCCTGAAGATCAAGATTGCTGCGAATACAGTCCATATACTTCTTATACGTGTTGTGAACCGTCTCAACATTGTAATAAAACCACTGGTATATGTGATGGATGATCAATCACCTTTGATTGCTTATTTTTTCGTTGTAACTTTTAAAAGTGTTTTAATCAACAAATTTGATCACTCCATACTTACATTATCTTATTCAAATCCAGAATTACTAATAGTACTATTGGCTTTAATGTGATTCATAATGCATTGAATTATCATAAGGAAAATATCTGGACAGATGTCTGAGTGCAGACAATGTTTACAGTCGGAGTTCTCATAACTTTATGTTATTATCAAAGATGGACATGTCTGCTAGATCGAGTGGTTAATATTATAGTTTGTGACTCTTTGTGTTAGAAAGATTGACTACTTCGCTTGCGCATCCCGGGACCACTTTACATGACAATCTTAATTCACAAATTTACTGGAAATCAAATTGTGTTTTCCTATAATTGTTCATATATGAGTCGTTAATAAAGAGTTATGTAATTAAAACGTTCAAAAGTATTGTTTAGATATTTTCGTACTTCTTTTACTTGCTTTATAGTCCTCTATATTAAATCAAACAAAGTAAAGTTTCACGAGTTTGTTTGTTCCTTTCTACCAGAAGAGTTGAACGACTAGGAAAGAGATGTAAAAATTAGAAACTGGGGCAAACATAATTGTGAACTAAAAATTATGTAATTTTACATAAGTTTTGTGAGTTGTCATTAATTGTTCATATGTTTATCGAAAACAATAGAGACATTTTTGTGACCGTATCAGAGTAACACTTTAACACCGATATCAATAAAACCTAATTTACTGACAGACGGACGGACATATCTAACAAGATAATGTTCACCTAAAATTTTAATAAAGATGTTGAATTATTATCATCACATAATTATATAGTAAGATAACCTTAAATCTTGTGTTAACCATATTATCATAATGATAACAATTATAACAAAAATACATGTACATTGAAAATAATGAAGGTCAAACACTGTTTTCCATTTAGATTGGATAGTTTTATTAGGTTTAATACATTATAAATCCTTTGGTTTTAAACAAGATGGAGCTAATGAAGACAATAAGTTGTTGGTTTATATTACTGGTTACCATGGTGATATTATGTACGTCTGTATTACACAGTGTTGATGTCAATGAAGCATGTACAATGGAAATGTATGGAAATGATAGTGCAGCATATTGGGCTTGTAAAGTACAATTTGCTCATCAAGCTAACTTCTTTCCATCACCAATAGCTGGACTCTTTAGTTATGAGGTAAGACTGGTTTTAATAATCAATTTGCAATATTTAAAATTTGCAATCAGAAGACGTTAGGAAACATAGTTTTTGAAAGTGTAAGATATGTGTATATTTTGAATTATTAAATTTTAAAATAAAGCAGCTCATCGTCATATTTTAGTATTTCATGTTTGCTTATAACTGTCGTAATGTGCGTCCCATTATTCAGTAAAACAAGTAGGGATACACTGATATATGAATAGTAGGAGGGGGAAATGTTGTATGCCGCAAAACAAGATGGGAGAAGCTAGTGGAGGAAATTGACCACCATAGCACTCATCACCTTTGCTGGGCTGACTTTATATGGTGTTTTATTTATTCAACTTAATAAAGCCTCCTACATTAATATCTTCAAAATAATTTCTTGACCTGACATTGTTTTTCCATAGTCTGTGTATTTATCCTAGAGATGAATATTCATCAACTAACTTATCAATAATAGGCGCGCGATATGGCCTTTCTGTGTTGGTGCGCCGTAAAACCGAAACAAACCAAATCAATAATAGGCGTTTTAATCACAGATTTCTTCTTACATTCAAATGCAACAAAATTATTACCTGGGTGTTTATTTATACAGATATGGAATGGTTATGATGGATTTTGGCAGAATGGTGCTGTGCTAGAAACTTTGACCAATTTCATACACTACACCAATAATACTCATACACGATACATGACACCAATCCTCGGTGGTGATCGTGAGTTGTACAGTCTACTAGAAGCATATGGACCATCACCGTCCTATGATGATATGGCTTGGTTTGGTTTGTCCTTTGCTAGAGTACATGAGGTGATAGACAACACAGATACGTTCCTTAGTGATGCACAAGATGTGTACAACTGGATATGGCAGAATGGCTGGGACAAGAATGGGACTTGTGGTGGGGGAATGTGGTTTGATTATACGTATGCCTCTAAACAGACAATCACTAACGTTCAGATGCTGCAGTTATCTGCCAGGTTATATCGTTTAACAAATCAGAAACAATATTTTGAACAAATGAATATGATATATATGTTTATTATGAACAATAGTTTAATCAATGAGACAACTTACCTTGTGTCAGACAGTCTAAATGCTGATTGTACGGTATCTGATATTTATGGACCTACGTATAACAGCGGAGTAATGGTGGGTGGTTTGGTGGAAGTGTATAAAATTACTCCTGATCCTCTTATACTTGACCTTGCATTCAAGGTCGCTGTAGGTAAAATTGAACATTCTAGTAATGCAGATGGAATTTTCTATGAATATTGTGAACCTAACTGTGATGATGATGCTCTAATGTTTAAAGGTTTATTTGTTCGAAATGTACGATACCTCATGGATGTACTCATTGATCCTGTCCGAAGAGATTACCTTCAAAGTTGGCTGGAATTACAAATTAATTCCAATTTAAAGTACAATCTTTGTGATCTTGATCCTATTACTAAATGCAATATTTCGTACAAGGACGGTCCGCCATATTTTAACAAATCGGGGCCAGTATTTTCTCCCGACTGGAGGGGACCTTTTACATATGGAGCCCCAATGCAGCAAACATCAGTTTTGGAACTCTTTATTGCTGCTATAAAACCAGACACAGTATGTAGTGGGAAGTATTGTAACTTTGATCCACCATATCCTCCTCCCCAATCCCTTACTTGTGGTAGTAAGCCATGTCCCCAGGGTGAGGATTGTTGTGAGTACAGTCCATATACTTCATACACATGCTGTGAGTCATCTCAACATTGTAATAAAACCACTGGAATATGTGATGGATAAACATGCACATTATTCAACTTCTAGTACATTTTATGCTTAAAGGACATTTACTATAGCTCGTTTTGGGACTTAAGTTTGTAAACCTTGTTTTAACCGAAGTCCAAATATTTAACTGTGGTGCATTAGAGTTTTAGCATGTCTAATTGCATTATGTTTTACGGGTAAGCGAGGAATTATTGCGATTGGGACAAACTGTTGTTTGTATCTCCATCATTGTATCACGTACATATTACTTTACTAGTATCCATTCGATGTTTCTCTAAGTATACAATAAATATGAGACATGTCCATTTGTGAGTTATTTCTTGATGGAATTGGCATCGTTGATTGCTTTCGGTGTTGATGTGCCGTCAAACCAAACATAACACACAAACAACTTAATTGATTTTTTGAATGACATTCTTCTTCAATGTGTATTTTATTACAAAGCATACAGTTACTGTATAATTGCTTGATCAAAGCATACACACATCATATTGCTTAAGAATGTTACAATGATAACCTTCTATGTAATCGCTGCACCTCTTGGCGATCTTACAAACAAATCTTGTGCCAGTCATACGTACAATTAAGGTCGTTATTGATAAGCATAATAAAAGTGCAGACAGGGTGTAAATCTTCACGCATATTTTCATGTTTGGTGTTGGCAACAAAGATTATTTGAAATGTACTATTAGTGTACTGTTACTTCCGCCGCAACTGACTGAACGTATTTTGTTAAGGAGTAAAATTTAAATACAGTTAAAATTCTAGTTACCTTGTTGTTTTTCTTGAGGCATCAGAAAAATATAATTTTGATATAAGAGGAAGTAATTGTGATTATGATTTTTGCTGATGTTGCTCTTTTACTCGAAGTACAGTTTTTTCGAAGTTTTTAAATACTCATTCTCGTATAAGTACAAAGGTGTTTGCATGTAGGCTATTAAGTTTTACCAAATGTTAATTCCTTGCATTATAATTATTATACTTTGATGTATGTTTTACTGAGCTAATATTAATCAATATTACAAATAAGTATTGGGTTTTTTGTACATTAATCGCTGTCGTCTTCTCGATACTTTATGGAGAAAACTCATAATACATGTATATAGATATTATGGAACAATTTCAGAGTACGCAAGTTCTTATGAAGTTCTTATAAAACAGATCATTCTATTTAGTACATGTGTATGAGTGGTCAAAATAACAGGTTTCACGCTATATTTAGTTTTTTTTATTGTGACGGTAGGTCTATTTGAAGAATTAAGTTCCCTGTGTGATCATTTATAAGTGAAAATCGATACATTTGCTCAATAGCATGTGCTCCTTCGTTAACACATTGTTTGTGATAATTTTCTTCCTTATATAGAGAGAAAATGTCAACTCTGCGAGAACGGGTAAGCAAACGCTGGTAAATAATAGCACTGGAATGCTAGATAAGCCTGTCGCCGTTATTAACTGTTAAACATGTTAAAAATCAACAACAAATTTTAAACTAATCAGTGGCCGTCATCAACAGTGCAACACACAAAACATAAGAACTTAAACTTGGCGAAAAGACTTTCCATCATCGTATAGTAAATTATCATAAAAAATACACCCTCAACTGACTGCTAGCCAACAATAGGTAATAAAAATGTACGATAAATGGTTTCACTATCAAACATCATAGTCTTGGAGAAAAAAAACGAGTTTGCGTGAATATGAGTCAAGTTGTTTTCTTCATGTATCACTCACGCTTGAACAAAAAAGAAATAAAAGCTAATCATTTATAATTTGTATCGACGTCTGTACGCATGCGCTGACTGACCACGTGATTATCTACAAGCATTTGTCAATAAATGTCTGCTTGGTTCGTACGTTCTGAATGTATTTACTAAAATATAAATGTCAGTAATTACTATAAACACGTGGTATACGTGTATATCTTAACAAACTTGAGTCTGATAGCAGTTATAAATCTTTATTTCTTGGACATTATTCTTTCTCTGCAAGTTTTTTTATGGCGGAAAAACGTTAATTTGTCTGTTTGTACTATGGCTTCATTTTCATTGATGTCCAAGTCTTGTTTCTAGATACGTACTTCATTGAAGATGCCTGGGCACTCCACTTTCTATGAACAATCCATTTAACTCTGCTTCTATATTGTTTATTACCATGAGGGGAGCAGTTTTCGATCAAAATACAGTACGCCGCAATTAATAGTATCATCAAATGTTTTCGGCGCGATATGACCTTTTTGTGTTGGTGCACCGTAAAACCCAAACAAACAAACAATACAGTGCGCCGCGGTTTTTAACATCCACACAAATCAGCTGAATGCAGGCCGAGGTAGTGCAAGGATGTCTGATGAAATAATGTCTTTGAAACATATTTGTGTAAAGGTAAACACAATGTAAAATACATCTACCTTTCTTGAATAAACTACATGTATATTTACTCATCTTGGTTTTGTTTCACAATCAAGCTAATGCAAATTGCAAAATCTTGATAATATGTAAAATCTGATTCCACTGTTACTCAATTAATGCTTAATTCTTTAGATATTTAAGCACATAAAGCATAGAAACTAACATTGATTGTTGCCCAGAGGCTTCAAAGGAGGCTGTAAAGAAGGAAGTAATTTCATTAGATTTTTTAACCATTTGAAACAATAATTAACAAAGTACTTCGGTGATTTAGTTACATAAATTAAACATAATACATTAGAAGCATTAAAATAAACACCGATTAGATATATTCTGATGAATAATGTGAAAGTTCCGAACATTTCATAATAATCAAACTCTCGTAGAAATGAAGAACTGACAAACCATTATCAACAGTATGAAGTCGGCTAATAAATCTTAATATTCTAGCTGAGGTTCAAAGAAAGGGTTTTCGCTGGTTGACCTCATTTTTTGTAACACACTGATCAACTAGTGTGCCAAATAAATAATTTTACTTCTTGTAAAAAATGGAACCATTCCAAAACAATCAAAGATTCGTTGATTACCTTGTTAACGTTAGGTGCAAGGTATTAAGCATTTACAACTGTACTTAGTTTATACAGTGTTATTGCTTCGTCCGTGAACTGAAGTTCAGGACAAGATCTTTTTATTCCATGTAGTGTTTTCATCAACAACACTCTCTCAAATACCCGTTTTACATTATATTAGTAGTTCTTCTAGTTTGTCTATTTGAGAGGGGCAAGGTAACATAATTTGACTCCCATTAGATAGGAAATGTTGTAATCATTTTGATTGAAGCTTCAGAACACAACATAGTTCCTCTCTGAAGACAACCTTGATTAGTGCAAAGTTGTGATTGTTTGACGATTATTTAGTCACTGTCACAATTATTGAATTTGAGAATTTAAGAAACTTATTACATTGTACTCGTATTTCTAAGGGCTTGGTTTTTTTTTTGTTGCATCTTGGCTTACTAAATGCATATACCATACTTGAACAACTGTCTTACTTCTTTAATATAAGTAGATAATAATCTGTGTACTATCTTTCAAAATGCGAAAATATCAAGTATTTTTCTGTTCGGTGCGGTTCTGATTTTTACCAGAGACATCCGTCAATGTCTCAAGTTTCAACTTTTAAGCGGCATTGTAGTGCCAGTCATACATGTATACAACTATACTTAGCTCAATCCTTCTGTTAAATAAAATGCATCACTTTTGTGTGGTAAATGAAATTAACCTTGAAAGTAAATAAACTATTACGTGATATTTTACCATAAAATCTGGACAGGACCGTGTTTCTATAATCCTAGTTATATAACAATGTTTACAATATTCGTGTGACGTTTGTTTATATACGAAGTGTTACCTATGAACAAATATTTAATGCAACTTTAAACATTAAGGTGTTAAATCTTTTATACCACACAAAAACTGGGTTTGAGATTTTATACATTGTAGTTGGGTTAAGGTGTCCTCAACTGGTTTTAGAAAAGTGTTGAGCTCATCATTTTTACAATCATATTGATCTTCAAGTGAATGTTTCCAGAAGTCATGAAAAAAACAACTAAATCCGTCTCAGTCGCACCATTGCCACTGCCACTCGTTCTTGCATGGCATCATGTATTTAATTTCATAGAATGCTTTTAGTGCTGTTAATCAATTAGGAGTAGCACTTGAATCGTATGATTTGGGGTATTATTATTATCGATTTTTTATTCTCCAAATAATTCAGAACTTTTACGTCTAAATGAAATAAATAGTGTTCTGTTGAGTTCGTTTTAATACTTCAATAATTTTATGTTAACCATTCCACAAGCACAATTACAATTTCGATGGAAACTCATAGAGTGCCAACAATGTTATCACAGACAACATGGTCTCACAAAGTTAAATGAACGGAAACTAAACTGTGCTCTTCTACCTACTACATTTTTATAATTTAAGAAATGCTAAGTACTTAAACTGATGACGTCATCATTATCTGCTGAATTTGATTTTTCCTCATGAAAATATTCTATCAGAATGACAAAGATATAATAGAAGCATTTAAAATCTATTTTGATGACGTCATCACTCTCATTGCTACTCCTTAGCTCTAAGGGTTACTAATTGACTCACAAATATTTCCTGAAAAACTAGCTGTGATAAATGATTCCTTCCTAGTTCCTACCCAGCATGAATCATATACACTCATAATTTATAACGACGTCTATAGAAATCTTCAAATGAACTGTTTTGTATTGTGACATCCATTTTGATACGAAACTTGGCATTTCTCACGAAGTGGTATTATTACAGAACACCGTTTTATTGTAACATCTTTTTTACGTATGTAAATAAGGGTATTAGTCAGCAGAATATAATCATACTGTCTGTTGTAATTATGACTGCGATAAATATTGCCTTGGAATCAAGTCAGACGACATTATATACGCTATATAGTTTTGTCAATGGATGACGTTTATTTGACCTACATAGTACTATAAGTGCACAAGCACTTGATGTATGACAAAATATTAATAAATTGACGTTTTACGCAATTTAGTCAATTCCGGAAGATGTAAGTGAACATTCGTTTCATTGTATCAATGTTTTGAAACCAGAACAAATGTCTGTTAAATTCAATCGACGATTTCCTTCATATTTAGAAAATGCGTTTTTTCGTAATTCCAGAACGTAGGGCATCTTAAGTAATGTAAAATTTGAAATGTGTCTATTCTAGACTTAAACTGCATGGAAGAGAAGACAGGATGTAGATTTGTTTAGTGCTGACCCATTCACGTGTTTAAGTCAGATTGTTGCTTATAGAGACTTAAATCTTGAACGTTCGAAATCAATTGGTACGCAATGCTTACACATTTTTATAAAGTGAAGTTTCACTATTTGGACTATCAAAACCGATGATCTAAAGAGCGGAAAGGGCTTAATATAGGAGCCCTTTTCTTCTCAAAGTTAAGCAATCAGGACTTAAATTGTCAAAAGTGGCATATTTTGACAATAACCAAGGTGGTCATGATGTTTAACTTGACATTTCCAATAGCGCATTTATTCAGATTCACAAAGACAGACATTGAACCCATGTACTCTAACATGATCATTAAAAAGAATTGTGTTAATGATGAATGAAACATAGATAACTAGTTATGCTTAATGAATTCTTTTTGCTGAATATTCAAATTCAATTAATATTTTAATTAAAAAATCTCGTTTGGAGATCATTTTATGCCTGTATTCATATAACCGAAGTTAGAACCCAACATTTTGTCTAAATTACTCACGTTTCTTACTATAATATAATACTGATTCCTAATTAGTTTATTTCTATCGGAGCAAAGATCAAAAGCAGTTAACGAATGTCTGTGAATGATCCCCGTGCTGTTAAGCCTAAATCAAATTGATATTAACATACCCTACAAGAACGATGATCCTTGTCCAAACATTGTAGGTATTCGTACGGATATCGTTTTGGAAAAGCAGAGAATTTTCTGACGGAGAGTGAAGGCGAGCGACCCTCTACCCCTAGAGTTTTTAAATTTCTTCACATAATTTATATAGAAGTGTTTTAATCGCGGTACATATGAGCAAAACATTACCATTTATTAATGCCTTACTGTCCGTAGGATTAGTTGTAATATAAAGAAAATGATAATTCTTACAATCACCGCGACTCCACGAATGAACAGCATTCGATTTGTGTCTATGATCACGCGCTCTCTCGTGCGCGCGAGAGTGGGCAATTATGACAGTTAATTGATTTATCCATCATCATCTTTTCTTCAGTTGAAGGTTTCCTTAACAATCTTATCAGTGCAAATTCTAACCTTTCACTTTATAAAATTGAATTTAACATTATAAATACTGTATATATTTTGTTGCCAAATGTATTAAATAGTTGACGCGCATGATCAGTCAACACCTGTTGATGAATTTGAATTAAATACACATTTTATGAATGGAATTTAAAATTCCTTAATGCATTACTGTTTATGCATACTTACATTTTGATATTTTAATATGTATATACGTACATTCTAAGTCTTGATTGATCTCAACCAACGAATCATCTGAATTCTTATTCATCGCACGAGCCAATTTTAATAATCACTTCGGTTTCTATTATAAATATATGCATACACGATAATTTAGTTCTGATTGACTTATTTCAATGCCAAATTTCTCTTAGTTTATTGTTAAGAATCGTTTAACTTCAGTCATCAAACGTTGAACTTTCAATAAGTTACAAAAGCGCGCACGTGGCTCTAATATATTTACTAATATATGTAAATCGGTAGCGTTGTCGTCTCGATACGCTTCATAATGCTTCATTGATAATCCAGTGTAACAAGTACGTAACTTTTATTAATCGATTTAGCTTTAAATTTATATTTGTATATATTCAATGATTATACATAGTTTGGTATATTATAATTTCAAATCGAAAATTTGATTTTTTTTTACATCTTTGTAAGAGTGTAGACTTTAGTGTGTACTTTAAATGCTTACAAGCATTCAATTAATCATGATCTCGAGCTGAATCTCTAGAAGCATTATTGATGTTAGCGGGTCGCTAATTAGGAACTTTAGTTAGTTATCTTTCCCTGATAAAATCTGAAGCAATCCGATTGGTAAATAGGTCCTTACAGTTGGAATCCTCGGATTTTATCATTGAAGTCCTATGTAAGGATAACAAAATATTTCATTTAATATCTTTCTTGTTAATAAAGATATTACCAGAAGTGGTGAAATTTAGATAGTTCTTTATCATAAAAATACTTAGCTTCAATTAATAACAAATTAAATGATTTACTAAAACGTTATTTAAGATTAATTTTGGCAAATTGACATTGAAAGGTAAGGGTAAATCCGAGTAATCCAACTAATTGGACCTACCTATTTGAAGAGTATACAAGGGGAAATATCTGGCTAAAGTCCCTAATTGCCATCAGACCCTCCTTTGTCCTGCATTAACCTCTAAATAACTATTCAAACAAACTCAAGTTTTATTCATTCTTAGCGATGATGATGTGGCGCAATTACTACATGTAGCTCCAAAGCAGATCGAAATCGTGTTATTTTTCTCTTACCAATGTGAACATGCTACTAAATACTTAAATTGAATTCATTATCTGAGATTAATATGAACAATTATTAAGTGATATGGAAATAGTACTCATTTTTCACAGGTAAATGAAGACACGCTATTAATGATATTGAAAATTTAAATCACTGTTATTAGGTCAATTTGAACAAGCTATATAAATTTTATCAATAACTATAAGACGCTACATGATTCATTCCTTCATGAATATGTATACCAATTCAATACAAAACATACTTACTAGTAAAAAATGTTAGAGATGTATTTACTTATATAATCCGTACCCACCCCCGGTCTGTTGACGTTAGTCATTATTTAAACACTGACGCCGTAATTTTGTTACTAATTGACTGTACACGTTGATCATAATATAATATATACAGTATATAAAGTTTGTTTACTGTTTCATTAACTATTCAAACTTTCCCCATTGTTCATCTATTTATCAAACCTATTTTCACTTTCTTATGTACATATACACCAACCGCAAGGTTTGGAAGCGTCTTTTGTCATTAAATCAGTAATTGTAATTAGAAAGTCAAACGGAGCCAGGAAGATTTCTTGCGGGTAAGGTCTAAATACCAGTTCCGGTATTTTACGTAAGTAAATAAAAATTGGTCGCCAATTTCATTGAGAAAATTAAAATATATAAATAATACATACATGCGAAATATTGTGCCTACATTAGGGACGCTCCTTTTATAGGTCACCAAAATTTCTGCTGATGATTATGTTTGTTCGCCTACGCTGTTCTAATTTCTTGTATAGTATTTTTTGTCGTTTGTGAATGTAATTTTAGTTGTTTATGTACATGTGGTCGTGTGATGTGTATGCACAGGTATACTTCATACAATCCAAGGACATTATAATCTATGCTATCACAAACCAGCCGAAACCGTTCACATGCCAGTAGCGTGTTCAGTTACCGCGAACGTTACAGAACGTTGCATAACGATACATTCGGAACTTCTCGGCCATTCGCTGCGAATAATCTAATCTCATACACAAATATGCGATCGTTAAGGCAATGAGTGATGTTTCAAAATTTACGGACTAAAAACGAAACATCACTCAATGCCTACACGATCATATATTTGTTTACTTCAACACCGGTAGTTTCAAAATAGCGTCTAAATATGTCCGAGATCATTCGCAGCGAATAGCCGAGGAGTTCCGAATGTATCGTTATGTAACGTTCTGTAACGTTCGCGGTAACTGAACACGCTCCTGCTGAAGCCGTTCACAAGCCAGATTGTAAACTGTTGAGAGCTGCACTGACTTGAAACAAAACGACCATCAGCAGAGAAAGACGTTTCCTCCAACAAGAGCTAAACTCCGAACAGAATAAATTATAACATAGGCCGATTTACTTTGTCTCACTGCCATGCGTGTTCGTCATAATAAAAATGATGCATTCTGTAAAACAATTTCGCGACTTTACAAACTAAATCATTTTGCCATTGCCATCGCTTAGAGTGGGTCAAAAGCCACACAAAGTTTACTATAAAATACTGATTAAGTTTTCCTTGCTATCAAAAGATTCCTCAACTATGGTCTACATATTCATACGATTGTTAATTTATTCCAAGTACATGCATATATGCATTTTAGCAAATAAAGAATAATAAATTCAATGATAATATTTCAAGTATTTTACTTCAAAACAATTTTTCCAAAAAGCAATCGACCTTCACCTTCATAAGAGAATATATCTGTAGATTCAATACGCTAAGGCATGTTGATTTCTTAAAACCAGATATAGGTCCACCCGTTTTTTTAATTAAAGTCCAAAAATATCGTATCAATAACCGAATGGTACAAAAGAATGAAATAATACCGAGTATATCCGTATATAGAGATATCGATTGCTGTATTGTATATTTAAAATGAATTCTTAAATCATTCTAACATGATTAATGATATATCTATGTAAATTTTGTCTTAAGTCATTGGATACATGAAATATTACACAATGAGCAAGTACATAATAGAATATATAATAAACAAAGCAAAGAAAATATTTCAATGAAATTATTTCAATCAAAACTATTATATATATAATTTTATATAATATCGTCCTTTATCACGTCCGTGTCATCAATATCATTTAACAGGAGATGTTTTGCTATAGTATGCGTTCTGCATTTTACGCCTAGCGTCTCGAATATTGACAGCTTATCAATTGATTGCCATCAATATTATTAGACAAAATAACCCATCAAAATATCAACCCTTACTGATTAGCTAGTTCATTTTGAAAACTAACGCTGAAGTTTGAAATATTGTATTCAATCTATTGATAAAACTGTTTATAATGTGTATGCATAAAGATTGCCTAATTAACATTATCATTATAAGGAAAAAAGTTGAATATTTGAAGATATCAATATATTTGTATAATGTATTTTCTATACATCGATGACTTAACATAACATAAACACATTTTTTATACAGTATTAGTTGTAGTTAATATTCGTATGGTTTCATTATAGCAAATTCTAGGACAAATTCCTGTTAAATCACCGATGCACAATTAACAATATACACATGTAATAACTATTATTATAACGTGAAATATATATCAAAGCGCTGAAGGCACTGAATTTGTTCGGGTTTAAAAAGTGGAATTAGATTTCCGGCTCCAACAAAACATTCGTTCACAAAGAACAGTTCAGTGAAATTAGTTTGGTAGGTAGACCAGCACTGTTCTTGTTCAAAACACTTTATACAATCGACCAATAAATACAACAGGTAAACCGGACAGGCGAACACACTACAGATTTTTTTCACACAATCACAAGTCAAAGGGTCATACTTAACACCATTCAATAACTGCCGCTTAAAAGTTATCATTCGTGCACATTTATTCTACTGCATCTGTAAGTCCACTATTCAGACATCATTCAAAGTCATTTACTACGATTTTTAAACTTTTCCTATAGAACCATTCTATTACATAAGCTGATGTAACATCTCTACTGACAACTGGCCCAAACGACGGGTCGTGACTGAATTGTTGATACCACTCTATTACATAAGATGACGTAATCATCCCTACTGAGACGCACAACATAGCAGCAAATATTCTTACGCTTAGATATAGTTCGGATCACTCGTGTATTAATGCGCCCGTCATAGCAGACGATCTTTTTGAATTGCTCTATACATATAATACTGAGGGACTACTTCTGGATTCGGTAAATTTTCAAAGTGGGAAAGGGTCTGAAATACGGTAAATATATTTGTTCAGGACCGAAGTCCCGAAAAAATAAAAATGTATAATCAATGGTCTTTATGGGTTCGACGTTTGTCTGGTAATCATTGTATAGCCAGCTCCGTGTTGGTTCAAATCTCATCCACAACATGCCTCTTTGTTTCCTTGAACCAAAAACGGTATCCTACTAGCTTAGTACTAGAGGACCAGGAGGCAGACTGCTGGAAATTTAGCGAGGTATGTTTGCCTCACGTGGAGAGTAAGAGACTTAGTAATGAAAGGTTTTTTGACAACAAGTGTGTGGTTTTTCAATGTCTTTTTATCTGTCGGAGTCGGTACTAACTTTTTTATGAAACATTGAAAAAGAGATTTAAAAAAAGTATTTCACATGCATGCAGACAACATATTTAACAACATCATGAGTCACATGGTCGATGGTATGATTTTAAACCGCGGGATCACACTCTTCTTCGTATTGCTTTTTATAACTAGATTTCGGAATACATGTATACATTCTGTTTGCATATTTTTACTGCATAATTATTTTTCATCATAATAGCGTAACTTTTGATATTAATGTATGAAAAAAGTGCATTATATTTGTGCTAGTTTCGCAAGTTACAGATTATAAATTTATGAATCATCATAGTTGATTCAGCTTTCTTGGCTTCGTTTGTACCATTAACAAGTTCTAATCCCTAAAAAACGAGATATATCCCCGCCTACATCGTTTTGATTTTGGCTCAAAACTTGAATGTTCCAAAACACTCTCGTATTAATCAATTTTCATGGAAGCCCCGCTATTTGTAAACAGCGTGATCAAAATTGTTCTTGTTGTTAGATACCTTTTACCTACTTTGAATGCTCAGTTTGTCTTATTACTCTTAATTAATGATGAAACAAGATTTACGACGGAACTTCTTTTCCTTCACCAGTACAGAATACAGGCATACACGAGTTATACGTACACTGATTGAAAAATAGCGGAGAGAACTCACATTTGTTTACCTTTTTGTTTTCTATTTGGCTCAACGCCGTGTCAACACAAGTTTCAACATGTCAACGACGGTCGGCTCACCTAACCAAGTTTTCCTGGACCCTATGTCTATAAGCAGTACTCACCTACCCTTATCTAAGGATGACAACTTCTCCATATACCTTAATAATTCAGACAAAATGACATTTTTGTCGAGTTTTAATGGGAAGCCGTAACCAGCTTGGATATAACGCTCGAACCAGCAGCCCCCTCGGGACCCTAGACGAAAAATCTTGCCCGTAGCCTGCTGCGCCAGGAACCCGGGTGACAACGTTTAATCGTGGGTTGAAATATAGGCTCGAGTTTAGACACAACTTGAATAAGTTGTGCAAAACATGAATTGAGTAATTCAATGAGTGAATCCGAGTCAGTGACTATATCCAATTCCATGACAAAACATAAACTGATATGAGTAATGGTATTCTTGTGGGGACTACATTTAACCATATTGTCCCTCATTGCATGATAATAGTATTACTTCTCCGATGCACACGTCTAAAACTCAGAGCTATTTATTTCAGCGCATTTAAAGCACGGGGAGTAAATGGGAACAGTCATGATTTTGTTGTAGAATACCGGTAATGTATAAACTGTGGTATTCTTTGTGTGATATAAACAAACATGATTTTGATGCTATTATAAATAATAAGCCAATAAGAACAGATATCTTACAGTGAGTTATGCTTCATACTTCAATATTTATCGATGTTTGGAACATTTCCTATAAAAAGTCAATACAAACATAAATATTTGAATTAAGCAGGTGCTGTTGATTACTGCGGCTGATATTTCAAGGGCATATTTTGGAAAATAAAATCTTAATATAGAATAGGAAACAGGACAGTTTCAGAGGCGTGTAGCACTATCTAAAGATTCATTATGTGATATATCTAACAAGCTTGTTGCTTATTTAGTATGTAATATCAACATGGTTGAGCTACGAACCATGGACATATACCGTAGTAAATGGTTAGACAAATGGTTAACATGTTCTACAGATTGACTGAATTGAAAATGTGGCGTTGAGGATGTTTCACTGAAATGAAGTGTTGTATTGTCTCTGAGTTTGGGGCCCAGCTTGTTTAAGTTTGGATCAACTCCTTGATAGACAGTCAGGGAGTTGTTGAGTCAAAGACTGTAGTACGGTTGAATGATTTACTCTTTGACAGACAGACAGAGAGCTGTCGAGTCTTAGACTACCACGTTCGTTCATATTTCAAATTTTTGCATTCAACATTTATGCTTGGTGTTAGAATACATTATAAAATTGTCAACTGACTTAATTTGTGCTTGAACCTTTTGTATAATATACTCCCGGCCATGCCTTGGAAGTGTGCAAGACCGACTATACTACATTATACCTATAAGAAACGAGATCAAGTACTTTGGCCAGATTGTAAAACGGCGATCATATGAGAGTGAGTTCGTAATATCGGGGTATAACTATATTACATGTATTTCACGTTTATTAATTGACTTACACCATTCTGATCTGTTAACAGACTTGTCGGTCCCTCTACTGCTATCAAAAAGATATCTAAATACATAATGGTTAATCAGGAATTATTTTATTACAAGATTAGAAGCATTTTCTATCATATCAACATAACAGCCTACAGAATGAGCAACTTTCTTCTTTGTGACATCAGTAAAATGTACTGTAACTGCTACCTGTTCTTTATAATGGTTAGTATGTGTATGTTCATCGCCAAAATCAAACGATTGAGGGATTTTTATAGACTAGAATGCGGTGGCATTGACTATAACTCAATAAAGGTCATTCATTATTTAAGGTAAAAGCTCGGTTTTAAGTGTTCCTCAATAGACTGGTTTAACATTTCTTGAAAAATCGAGAATTCTGTGGACCTTTTCTCCATTTATGAGGTATATTAAGAAATTATCGGCTTTATGGAAGAGTAGGTTCTAGACAAAGGTCCAGAAAGCAAGGTTTAGGTGAGCATGTCGCAGTTATATGACCATAATTTCTGTTGACACGGTGTTAAACAAAATATTAAACAATATTCATTCAGCTGTTTGGTAGGTGAACTCGACTCATATTTTTAATACTCAATACTAACAATTACAAAATTACAAAAATAATATGCAGCTCTCTATTTATCGGATTAAACATTACGATTGAATGCACTATTGATATAATTTAGCTCTAACCTCATACAACAAGGGCGGTATGACTTTTTGACTTAAGTATATAATATTGAAATAATCGTTATTGCAAGTAATTAGTGGCCTTTGAACCTAAGTCGCAGGTGGCGAAAGTTTAATATTTCAAATCTTTATATGAGATCAAAAACCTAATAGGTTTCTAAACTTTGATTAGGTCGTCAAATTAAAGAACTATAATTACACTTAAGGTATTGTGGAAGTCAACTGTAGAGGGGTATAATACGAGGATTAAAATACTTGCTAGTATCGTATGTTAAAATATATCTAGATTAAAATCTATCATTTAATAATTTGTAACATAAGTACATTGGTATAATATAATATAATATAAAAAATCTGCTGCGGTCATGATGGTGAAAAACATTCATTATATCTTGACGTTTTTACAGATTGATTTTAATGTGTTAAATTTTGTACTTTGTAAATGATTGGTTTTTTGTGTAACATTAGCCGTATAGTGATATTTTCTAAATATGTCATCTACGTTTTCATCACCATCATTATCATCGTCATCATTATCAACACCTTCATCAGTTATGTATCAATGTTGAAAATAGCAACACATTAGGGTTATTGCCTTCGTCGGCTTAATAGCCGTCATTATCATACTCATAGCAACTAAAGTCGCCATCACATTTTGTACCATCGTCAATCTTTTCTAATTATTTCCACCGTCTGTATTGCATCCACGTCATCATCAAAATATTCATCATCATTTTCATCATCACTATCGTCGTCATCATCATCTTCAACATCATCATCATCGTTACATTTACATCATTTTCACGAATTTGTGCTAATATTTTTATTTTCATAAAATGCCTTTTTACTCAATTTTAATATCACAGTAATATAGTCACATTTTAACATCACATATTTGGTAACATACATAGATCTACTTCGTTAAAATTTATCGTACATCAAAACAGTAGAGAAGACATCTGTTACCTTTAAAAATATCAAATCTTAAAAGTTTAAACAATTATATCTCTCTTTATTTCAATTAGATTTTTTTCTCCATTTAGAGGTAAACTTACAAATACTTAGTAGTAATTAAAATAAGTATACTGCTATACTAACTATGATTAGTATAATGAGCTGATCCTCAAATCCACGTCTCGATATTTTCCTTGTGATCTAAAGTTTAACAAACAATCTTATTGTTCATGTAACAAAACCTACATTCGTTTGCAATAAATTAATTCTCGGACGCTCGCCAAAATATCGCACCTATGTATAACCGATTGTGTTTTATTATCCTTATAAAATGGTTTAAAAATTGTTATCGTTCATTTTATGGATAAATTCTTTAAAGAAATTTTTATTGTTCAAATACAAATCAGAACATCATGTTATTGATAGTTTATTGTATTCAAAATAATTTGGCACGGACTTCATGACACTCTAAGGACATTTTTATTCTTATATTTGAATTAGTTTAAAATAGTACTTCGGACTCTAAGCATACTTAAAGTAATATATTCAATATTTTGTGACTTGTTATGGATATAAATGAATTACTGTGTGTAGGAAGAAGTAGACCTGTAGATAAATCAAACAAAACACTAGCGAGAGTAGGACTCACAGCTGACGGATCATTCTCTAATTCAGATTCTTGGATATTTGGCGAGACTGTTAACACTGACAATAACAAGGACACTGATAAAATGTTCGCAACATATTCAAATGGAAGTTTGACACCCCCGAAGAAGTCAATTCTTCGAGGTCGACCAGTAAGTCCAAAATTTGGGTTACGCAGTGTAAGATTCTCGGACAAGGATGGCGAGAATGAA
Organism: Mactra quadrangularis; assembly: GCA_025267735.1. Taxonomy (NCBI): domain Eukaryota; kingdom Metazoa; phylum Mollusca; class Bivalvia; order Venerida; family Mactridae; genus Mactra; species Mactra quadrangularis. The sequence goes on along the minus strand of CM046308.1, from coordinate 33,076,398 downwards.
GCGATGTTTGCTAAACTTCATGTCAATGAGACGACACAAACTGATCATGGTAAAATAAACAGAACAAATCATCATTCAAGTAAACCAGGACCTCAGTATGGTAAAAGTAGAATAGTGGACGATCTAGACTTGTCTGATAGCCAAGATATAAAAACATCAACACCAAGAAACAATAAAAATGCTGGCGTACCATCTTTGGATTTCCTCTCTCCACGTCATTTTACTGACCGACAGACCAAAATGTTATCAACCTCACCGAACGCGTCTGAACAAAAGCAACACAAAGAGAAAATGGTAATCGACATAGATATAACAGCTAGAAGTATGGGAAGACCAACCAATTTGTCACAAAACAGAGATCAACCAAAGGACTCTAAAGTTACAAAGCCAAATGGACAAAAGATTATCCAGAATATGAGTTTCAATGAGAAAACTCCAGAGAAATCTGTTTTCCCTGATGGAAATAAGATAATACAGAACATGGATCTAGGCCACGGCAGTTTTACCACTACTGGGACACAAACATTTTCGGCTTGTTCTAGTCCAAGATCGGCCTCACCTGAGACTCCTCAGAGAAATCCATTGCCTGATGGTAGTACTATTGTACGTAACATGGAACTTGGTGTTCTAGATCCTCGATTAAGGTTTAAAACAGAGGCAGTTCAAACAGTAGATATGGAAACTGAGCCAAAGTCTAGAACGCAGGGTATACAAACAGTAGACGATATGTCTGAACTTGAAAATGATAAATGCAGGTCTATATCAATGCAAACTGATTTAGATTTATCTGATATCTTTACTGATTCTGATGAAGACGACGAAGACACGCGCTCTATTTCTACTCAAACTCAGGACATCAATAAAGAAATACCTGATGGAGCAAGGATCACAAAAAATATGGAAACTCACAAACATCAAAAGGCTAAACCTTCAGATGTGACAAGTAAATTACAGGGTTGTTCTGTAACAAAGTTGCCAAATTCTTCTCTAAATCAAAACAATTGGAATGACTTTATTAGCCGATTTGAAAAGTTTGATCCAAGCCCAGCAGACTCGGAGTCTGAAGATGAATACGACACAATTCCTAAGAATGAACCTGTGATTGTTTATAACAGTCAACAACAAAGTAGCCCAGCAGCAAAACATGATGATATCACTCCTGTTCAACATCAGCAGAGTATGAGTGCCAAGAAATTTATAGAAAGTGGAGAGTTTAAGAGACAGCAATACGAATCCGTTCTTCAAGAGCAAGGACTTTTACATAAACTTAACCCTAACAATAAGCAATCGCAGCAGATGAGCGCCGCAGTACCAGTATCTAAGCCGATAAAGCACATGGATATAACACCGAGAGTTGCTCAAACCAAACACACATCGCCACACAGAGCTACTTCTTCAAACAATGCAAGACAATCACCAATTCAGATGTTCGGAAAACCAGTTGAAGCGCCAACACGGCCAATTTCAAGTGTCCAGACGTACGTTTACCAAGACAGCCAAACACAACCCGTAAATGTGTTTCCTGCCCAAGATGTCAATGACTCACCAAGTCTTGAAAGAAAATCATCTTTAACATTTACCCCTATAGAAACTTACAGCTTTAAAGCAGAATCTTTAAAGAAGGGAACCGAAAATTTAGGAGTAAATTTATCGACCAGTAAACCAGATGTAAAAGAAAGCGCCACGAGAAATTCTTACATTCAAGGTTTAGACCTAGGGCCAATACCAAGCACAAAGATGGGCATTACACCATCTCGTTCGGCTGATTATGATAGAAAATCTTACACTACTGATTACTTACCTTCAAGTTATTCCACATCAAACTCGCTGTCTACAAAGAGATACATGCAACCAACACTGTCCTCGCAAGCTGCGGGGCGCTCGTACTGTTTTACTCCTTCACATACCGGAGGTAGCTATTCTCAACCTGTAGGCAAATCTTCAGGAACAAGTGGTTTAAGTTGTAGCTATTCAGCTAGAAACTACAACAGTCGACCATCATCTGCTCCAAGTTCAAGAAGTAGTGGACATCAGCTTTCCAGTTCTTTACGAGAGATGCGCAGTACAGCCGCCAGAAAATCTGCCATGAATTCAGTCTTAGACCCAAAACGTAAATCATCATATGACCTCGGGTCAAGTAAATACTCCTCAACTGGAAGGTCGACTTACTCAACATCTTCGTCTAAAAGATGTAGTAGTCCTTATAGATCATACGATGATTATGGTAAATATACATACACCGGTTCTCAATATACAGCATCTTATAAACCCAACGTTGGTAAGACTTCTAGCTACTCCAAGAGGAACACATCCCCTGTCACACCACGAGAATATATGTCAGCTTTAAATGATATATCTAATGCTAGGCTTGAACGATCTAGGTCCAGATCGAGGTCTAGATCACCAATGTTTGATCCAAAGAGAAACTACGACACTTCAACAATTTATTCTAAATCATCTTACGAAGCTGACAAAGAAGTGGAATCGTATGCTAGAAAACTTGAAAAGGATGAAGGTTATGTAACATCAATATCTACAAGCAGAGCGCATGCGTCGCCTGTCAACGTAACTTCCGCCACGGAGAAAATTGAGCGTCAATCACGCGCGTTGACAAGGAAACCGCCATTACCAACTAAAGCTAAAAGATCAGGATCGAGGGACTCATCTAATGGATACAGAAAAAGTTCAAGAAGTCCGTCCTATGGTAAATCCAGTACAAGGACCGAACAGCCGATACACGTACAGTACCGTGCACCGGAAAAAGTTGAAACCGTTCGTAATGATACAACGAGAGGCAAGGAACCAGCATCCGGAAGCTCTTCAACTACTACTATGAACACGAGAGATAAAACTCACAAATTGAACCCTGGACCTATCACTATTGGTTCCGTACCGTCTTCTGTGATTGATAAAACTGCTTTGTATCTAGGACACGAAACCATTCAGAAGATTATAAATGAAGCAAAGCTATAAAATACTTCTCATTAATTATGTCTGGTGACATATATTATAAGCAGAGCACGTGCCTTGTCGTGTGTGTTTGTTTTTTCTTCCGTGTTACGTTAGTCCTGGCGTTAAATTAGTTTTATGAATGAAGATATCATAGTTTTCATATATTTTCATGATTTGTTACGGGATGTGGTAGACGTGATTTACGCGAAATAACTTGAGGAAAGTTTTACGTTACGTATTAAAATGTAAGAGTTATGTTGAATGAATAACAATGGGAAGAAAAAAGTTTATTTAATCAAGATTTAATGAGGAAATTATGAATACGTAAATGAAAATATAGGTGCATGTCGGATGTACAAAATATACGACGCAAATGGAAATGCGGAACAATGTTAAAACATTTATTTACTCTTGACACAAGCTTAGCAGCATCTAAACTTTGTGACTTTTGAAGATACTTAAGCAAGCGGATCTGGTTTAACGCTAAACTTGGATATACAAAAATGTAGAACGTAAAACCTTATAGAGCATTTTCACAAAATATTTCATGGAAAACATCATCGTAAATCTATGTATGCAAGCTATTCTGCAGCATTTAACACGCCTTTTTTACGAATCTATACATTATGAATGTTTTCTACTTTTGACTTACGATTTTTGTTTTGTCGTTGGATATTTTGGTGTGAAAATCCCTACATATCAGTAGACAGTAGTTATTACTGCACAGATTAACTCTTCATGACGTATTCATGATTAATATTGTTACATATACATTATAATACAAATGAATCAGTATTGTACGATGCGCGTGTATTCTCATGATTACAAACTTCTCTCAACCCATGCCTGATATTTCCGTTAATTTTAATTTAAGGTAGAAGATGATTACATGGGTGTTAAAATGTCCAATATAAGCCTAATACATGAAGGAAGTAAATTGAAAGCTTGAGATGTTCACTTTGGAATTCATGACTTGTCATAATTTCATATGTTTAAATTCTTGTTTCCGTTGACATTTTGATATGTGAACTTGTTGCAAGGTTTAACAGTTTTCATGACAGCTGTGACATTGATGTGTCGGCTTGTAACATATGACAATTAATTCTGTAATAATTGAATCACTTGTAAATGTCAGTATATTTAGGAACATCTTATCTATTCCTTACCTTGTTAGTTTTGTTTCTATATGTCGTGAGATTTCTTTATTCGAGAGTTTTCTTTAAGTCGTGGGTTTTATCAATTCGGGGATTTTCTTCGGGTTTCTTAATTCGAGAGTTTTCTTCAGTCGTGGGGTTTATCAATTCGGGTTTTTTCTTAAGTCGTAGGTTTTCTTAATTCGAGAGTTTTCTTCAGTCCTGGGTTTATCTATTTGGGGTTTTCTCAAGTCGTAAGTTTTCTTAACTCGAGAGTTTATTTCAGTCGTGTGGTTTCCTCAAATCGTTAGTTAACTTAATTCGTGGAGTTTATTTTGTCATGGGAGCTCTGTAATCGTGTGTTATTTAAATCATGGGGTTAATTATGTCTTGGGTTTTTTAGTTTTTTGTTTTAGTCGTGGAGATCATAACGTCATGTGTTTCCTTAAGTCTAGGAGATTCTTATGTCGCAGGTTATTTGAAATCGTTGGTTTTCTTAAGTCGTAGGATTTCTAAATTTATAAGATTCATAATGTCGTTGATTTTCTTTTTTCTCGGTGGGTTTTCTTAACTTATGGGGTTCATAACGTCGTGTTTATTCTTAAATCGTTGTTTTTTTTCGAGAGAACATGTAATAGTTTATAGAAATGGCACAATTGCTTGCTTTAGAACGTGTAGGATTTTTGTCGAGTATATCTAACGTTTATGTATTATCTCCCTTATGTAAGCCTGTTTTCAATACTTATACATGTACAGGTCGTATTCTAAGTCATACAATGTTTTTTGTACCTTAAACAATGGACTTGCCTACTAAATAAGTGAATAAGCTGATGCATGAACAACATTTTACTGATTTAAACATACCACTTTGATATTTAACGATTATTTTAAATAAAGTATATGCGCATCCTAAATTTTATACAATGATATGTTTATAAAATAAGTGTTAACTAATTAATTATAAAATTGTAAAAATAATTCACCCCTAAATATTGGTGTGTAATGAAACTGGCTATATTTATATACGCAATGTTTACGTGGACGACCTGTATTATGATATGTTGCCCTGATATCGTTGTATAATCTTCATTTCCTTCATTTTTTGCGCCCTCCTACCACCGATTCTAAATCATGTAAAGCAGTTGTCAATCACTGATGGAAGTATGTGCCTAGTAAAACAGCTTAATCTAGAGAGTTTGCCTTTCTCTGAACGGTTAGTTGGACGACTGACCGCCGTGATGTGACCTATACAATGTGTTGCTTCGGCGTTTAACCATACAAAAATAAACAATATGGAAATTGAGAGAGATGATTCAAATTCTGAGAGACATACACTTGCCCTTACGTATCCAATAATTAGACATTATTATCTCTAATGAAACATAATTAAGGTCTGTATTGACTACTGTTAGATAAAATAATTACTTTGGCATAGACTTGTATTACTAGTAATGTCTTACAATTACAAATATCGTATCTTATAGTAGAGTGATGTTTTCAATTCAATTAATGCTGGTAACGTTTATTGTTCCGTAACAAAACAATTTGCGTATTGTTTATTTCCATAGTGGTACAACGATTTGTAGCCTCATACGGGTTCTTGTAGGCATGGCAACAATCGTAAATTTACCAAATGAAAAGACTGCGTTAATGATTGGTTTTAATTGGATGATTTTTTAGAATTACTTTATGTTTATACAATGTATAAATTGGCATAGCTACGCCTTCAAATACCCGTATGAGACTATTGATTGTTGCTGTGTATTTAATACCATTTTGATTTCTTAATTATTGAACAATATCCAATGAACGGAGTATAACATGCTTATTATTTTTTTGCTCTCAGTCATAATTATTGTTTCTGTATATATGATCCATTGTATTTACTATTATTTTGTTTGGTAATATTGACGAAATTTCGACAAAAAAGTAATGGGTTCTTGGAACTTTGCAAGGTTGGCTCGAGTTATCAGAAACACAGAACATATTAAGCCTATGCTATTGCTAAAACAATCGTGTTTCGTATATGTTTTGGGCTGATGATGAGACATGACAACCATGACTTAGCAAACAGGATTTTTATAAATTATGTTTTGTGTCTCTCGTATTTTCATGCTTGTTTCCTTTATTTGGTTTAATTATTATATTAAACTGCCATTGTTATTTTGATTTGCAAATTTGAATTTGTGCTTGTTAATTTATATTAAAGTAATAAACTTTGTTTGCTGAAATCGTTTGTATAAATTTATGTTGGTATAGACCGTGATGAAAAAAATAGAGCCGCCCAGCTAGCTCAGTTGGTAGCACGCAAGTCTACTGATCGAGGGGTCGTGGGTTCGATTCCCGGGCGGGTATACTTTCGTGGAGCTTGGTCATGACATTATTTCGGCCATTCTCCCTCGTACCAATGTTTTTTTAATTACGTAGGACAGTTGTCAGTCACTGACGAAAGTATGTGCTTAGGATAACAGCTGAATCCAGAGGTTTAGCCTTTCCAGGAGGAGTGAGTAGGTTGACTGACCGCCGTTATATGACCTACACAATGTGTTGCTACGGCGTTAACCCCCCCCCCCCCCCTAAAAAAAATGGTTCAGAACTTGAATCCTTTCGAAATAGAACTTGTAAAACATGGATAAAGATCTTAGATCACATCAGATAAGAAACAGAATCACATCAACCTTTGCACCTTTTCACAAAAAAAATCGTAAGGAAAAAGTTATCGTAAGTCAATTGCATAAATTTTGCAGATCAAAGTCAGAAGGATAATAAACATAACTATGATACGGTATTCAAAATGTATAAAATATTTACATAATTCATTGATATTTAGAATTGATTGGCCAAAAAATGACCATAAAATGAATTTGGCTTGCTTTTGACTTACGATGATTTTTATCGTAAGAATTTTTGTGAAAAGTGCCGCATTTGAAACGCATTGACCTAGAACTTGGACAACGCTTGTCTAGAAAAAAGGCCAAATTGTCTTGGAACATAAGACCAATACGGTACATAAGTTTTTTTATAATTTAGGAGGCATTGTTTACGTAGAATATCGTTTAGATTTGTTTCAAGTGTATTCTTAACGACCTATATCACATTGACTGATTTTGGCTACACTTAGTTCATACCAGGCTAGCGTCTGCATTTTTTGGCGGGAAATATTAAACACCGGTCGTGTTTCGATGCTTTAAATAAATCTGAAAGAATATAGATGCATATTAATAGATGTAATTGAAGACAATCACATAATGATCGACTCTCTTCTCACCTACCTTTCAGGCTTTTGTATCTTGTTCCATTGCCGACGCAAATACCTTTGAGATGATGATCCTAAATAGAATTTTGATTCTAAATCTCGTGTTAAATCACGTCTTCACGAGACTATAAAATATTTTTTAAAAGTTAACATCTGTGATATTTGCATGATTTTTTGTGTCTAAAAACAACTCAGATTTAGACAAATTCGAAACCAAAGGTGTGATTTTTTTCACTAGGTCACATGTCTAGACGGAAAGAACTATCCCGGAGGTCTGGTAAAAATACTTACGCATCGTTGTCGGCTATACTCAACAATCAAGTAATGCTTTATAGGTGCTCTTGTAAATTATCAAATAAGGACCAATCAATCTTAACGCTTTGTTACATTTGAATAAACTGAGATATTTAAAATGCATATTGGCACACTGACATACAAACTTACAGTTGAGGCAAAGGTGGTGACCTTTGACCTATTAGATTGACACTAACTACTTTTTGGACAATTCAAGTGGAAAGGCATTCGGATGGATACATGTATTTATACACTTTCGTGCTGCAAACAATTTGTATCAGAGTAACATGTGCAAGCTTTCAGTGCTTATGTTAAAAGATAGGAGATTCGTTGTAAATAAACAACGAATATTATTGCTTTACTTCAGAAATTAGACTAGTTGATGAAACTACTTTTTGTCTGTAGATATTAATCCGCGCCGCTTATCCAATCAATAAATGTCATCAGGTCACAGGTGCCTCGTGTATCTTTTGTTTAAGTAATAAAATAAGTATTATCTACATGTAATGATAGAAAATTCACAGTTTCTGTTTATATTTGTATTTATTTAGCACAATTATATTTCTAGGTAATCATTTTATACAACATATGTTTATCTGTGCCAGATTACGTATGAGATGGTTTTTAATACCCCCCCCCCTTACTCTACCATGTCTGCAAGTCGATGGAAATATCGCAGTGTTATTGATAGAATAGAACCCTATCATTATGCTTTGGAATTTTGTTTTGCTAAAATAACCACAAGGTTCATTTTCTGCTTGGCGTTTAGGTGTTCACCGGGGTCCGAGTGTTCCATATTAATGCATTAAGTGCAGAACCTGGCTATATCTTTAATTTCAGAGATGATACATAAAATTCATGAGAGACATTTCATTAGATGAAACTTCTTTCTCTGCTGGTCATCGAAAAGTTTTCAGTCAGTGTTGCCCTCGATATTTTTCAATTGGGCTTGGGACTGACTTCAGCTGGTTTTGCAATCCACAAGGTACTTGTAGTTCAGTCGACATTTATATCAGCATGGATTTTGGATAGTTTTGCGTTTGTTTATGTTTTCCAGTATGATTGATCACAGCGTACTTTTCTCTTAGTTTTGCTAGTTAAAGGTTTCTTTATAATCCAATGCGACACCAATGTAAAATTTCTCTTCATTAAACTGTTATTTTGTCCTTTTGGTATTTTCACAAACATTCTTACATAAAAAAATGCCGTAAGTGAGTTTCATAAATTTGAACAAGTGAGTTCCAACGTCTTATACAATCTAAAGAATATTTACGTTCTGTAAGTATGATTTATGATCATTTATTGCTATTGACTTACGATAATTTTTATCGTAAGAATTTTTGTGAAAAGAGTATAGCATGGCTCAATGTTGGTTTAAATTAATCTTAGTCATACTTTAAAATCTTAAGTGATTGAAGTGCTCCATTAATTGCACGTGAGGTTAACACGACTGCTGACTTATAATTGAAGTATGACTTTATCAATGAATTTATGACAAAAAAATGCAATGCAGGTATGAATATGTAATAGAAAAATGTCGTGAGATAGAACATTAAAGAATTGTAAAGAATTAAGTGTAATATTTTCATGCATTCTTTAAATACATTTTTAATGTTTAATTTTCGCTACATAATTAACTTTCGCGTTATTTGTACTTAAACCTAAACAAGCATACGAGGTATGCGATGGTGAAAATAATAGAAAAAGTAAAATATGTAATGTATAACCTATAATTATCTATATGTACTTTTTATAGCTTACAATTTTAAATGAACCCAATGGAGGTGATTTATGTAAAACATGAAATAAAATAAATGCATTTATGACAAGAAGTCTTGGCTTCATTGTATGGGGAAAATTTTACCACGTACGTCTAGAGTTGAATGGTTATTAACCAGAATGACTCTTCAGAAAATTTTCAACATTAGCGACGACCCCTTCTAGTGTAACATAATCAAACAAGTCCGTGAACATTTTACTAAGTTCAGTAGTTAACTGTACATATGTAACTAGCACCAAACACCCAGCCAGGTAGCGTGCCCTCTCTGTGTTACACACTGCTGAATATCTCAGGAGCAACCGTCCTCTCTGGCTGGTGAATCTAGTTTGTATTTTATATGAAGTCTTTATTTACATATACTGTATCTATACTTTAATGTATAAGACTAAGATCATCTTCGAAAATATATTCTTGTTGATATATACATTGATAATTATTGAAATAAATGATTGCCAGTTTTTTTAAACGGTACGAAGAGTGGCTATTGTATCACAATTATGAATGTAGATTCCAGATTTCAAGTTTAGACTTCGAAACATTTAAATTCATTTGAGCAAGAACCATACTTACCATTGCTTTTTTGCCCAAATGCAAATGGCTGCTTGTAGCGTTGATAAAATTCCATCGCGCCATTTGCTTTTTGTCGACTTCACAATCGGTGGCTAACAAATTCCCTAGGGAAGTTAATTCATAGACACCAATAGCTCAATGACCTGGAATAGTAGCAATAAAGACAATGAGCATGCAATAGCATGCAACCTTGACTTAAATGCAATCCTTTACTGTTGTTCCACTTTTTCCCTCAAAACTTGCGCATAATTCAATTTTGTTTGCAAAAACACTAAGTTATTACATGAATAGATGTCTGTAGCTAAACAGGTATACACTAGCATCTATCATGTTCAAACGAGAGGGATATCAGAGCGTTCACACAATATCTGATACAGTTTCTTTTCATACAATTTTAGTAGTTTTTTTCCACCGATGGTTATCAAAACTTTTGTTATACTATACATAGACATTGCTCGGCTTGTTGTTTAACCTTTTCCCATGTCTAGCTTACAATACTATACTTAAATTCAGAAAAATGATACACAATCTTGTATTGTAAAATAATCACCATTTTTAATCGGACCGGTATATACTTGGTTTTATATTCAACTTTGTTCACGCGCTTCGATCATTTTCGTCCCAAGTCTCATCTCGTCTACAAAAACGATATTCATGTGATTATTTTCGCTCTGTCAGAATCAATTTCCAAATTTTTAATACGTATCAATATAAACAAACGTGCATTTTGTTTAGTTTTCATGCTCTTTATTGTTTTTCTCTGAGAAAATCGAAATTTTCAACATGCACGCAATATGAGACATGGCTATTGATGTCCCCCAAGGTGGAAGGTTTCAATTCAATCGAATGAAGGTTGAGGTATAAGATGAAACTTGTTTAAATTAAAAGACTTATTCAGTATTGTTTATTGTACATGATGATATTAGTTTTGTTTGTGCAAATTAATGTGGGACAATCATACAATGTAAATCTTTAGACATTTGTCTACCCGGTACCCTTTTGCAAAACCGGCAACTTGTCCATAAATCTTATGATTAAAGTAAAATCGACATTATTGTCGAGTTTACATGCAAATGTATAACTAGCCCGGATGGGGCAGCAAACATAATTCCTTTGGGACACTAGATTCTAAGCATGTACGTAGCCTACTCCCACACATCCACGGACCTGGGTGTCTAACTAAATTTAACTTTTAACATTTTCTAGCTCGGAGTCTGTTCTCAACTAGTATATTTATCATCGTTCCATGAGTTCTTCTACATCTATTCTCAGTTTAGTTTGACCTTGACTTTCTCCATGATTATTCCCTTTAAAAGTTAAAACCCCCGTTGTTTTTAAACAAAAATAAAAGTATGATCAGCATTAGTTATTACTAGGTTGAATATTTCATAAATTAGTCATACATATTTTCACCAAGCCTTTAAAGTTTTTAGACACAAGAGTATCAGAGAAACGTATACAAAATTATCAGGGCTGGATATAGACGTTTCCTTTGTTGTTTAAGATATATATACTTATATGTCTAAAATATCAACAAATTTATAACATAAATCTCAGCTCTATTGGAACTCTTGTGTGACTTTGCGATCCTTACGTGTCAGAATTTCTATCAACGTGCATTAACTCTTATCATTTATATAAACAATCACATCATAATTCACTCTGATTCGGTCATTTGCCATTTTTTTCAATAACTAAGGATTACCATTATGGGGTTTTAATCCACTTTGATTTGATTCTTGTCGCATACCGTATTTTCTATATATCTATGTTGTCTACCAATATACAAATATTTGGTTATTTACTTTGGCATTAAACATTTTCACCAAAGCTATGTATAATTATTTATATGACGTTGAATATCTAATGGACGTAAACCGGGTTTAAAGATCCCTTGCCTTCTTTTCATTATTCAAGATTCCTTTGTCCGTTTAAACGGGATAAAAAATCTCAACGAGGCCTAAGCATATTTTCTATCCAAAATAAACAACACTTGAGTTAGCCAATATGATTATACGGACTATTATTCATTACAAGTTTTTGTATGTATCTTCATACATACCGTGTATAAATATTTACAAATTGGTTCCTAACTGATTACAATCCGTTCATTTTTGTATAACAATATTTACCACAAGTCGGCTTACTTTCAATAATTATACTTTCAAATTTTGGAGGTTTATAAAATTATAATGCAACCACCATATACTATGACTTAAGTCGCAGAAGTGCAATTTGCACACCAAGTCATGTACTTGGTGCCACTGTCTTGTCACAATTCAATATGTATTCCCTTAGCCGAGATATTCCGGAGCCCGCCAAGCTAGCTCAGTTGATAAATCTCAAGTATACTAAACGAGTGATTGTGGAATCGAGGCGGGGCATGCGTTCTTGAAGATTGGTCATGAAATACTACATACGGTCATTATCCCTCCTACTATTCTAAATCATGAAGGGGAGACGTATGCACCGAGGAATTGGTTAACAGCTAAATTTAGAGATTTAGCATTCCAGGAACGGTGAGTTGGTTGATTATGGTACGACCTATACAATGTGTACCTTTGGTGTTAAACCCAACCAAAAAAAGATGTTCCGTTTAAATCTCCGTATGATAATCGTAACAACTCGGCTATTTACGGATTAAGTTTGTCCATATGAATATGACGTTATGACAACTCGGGCCAGAGAGGATCACTGTCAATGCCACTATACAAACACGTCGTATCAGTCACGCTTTGCTACTTATCAGGGGACGTAACCGCTGTGGAGAGTTTGAAAAACTGTCCATGTGAAACTTCTCGACGATTTTCTAGGCAAATATACGTATATCTTCGTAAATGATAACCATGGCTTTCTCTGTTGTATTTGTCCTGAAAAATATGGGACTCTATTCGGTATTTGATTCCGGCACCTAGTCCCGGATTACATTAAATTAACAGCTTTAGCTCTTAAATCAATATGAAGAAATAAACAACAAAAACATTTGCCAAACAGCTATCATAATATTGCAAGGATTGTATTATCAACGATCTTACGACATATTTAAGTCGTGAATCCTACTTTATTTTGTTGTTATAATATCGAAGCATCTTTGATGATATACTACCCAGCATCTTCACAAAGAGTATAGCTCACTGTTGAAGTAAATATTGCATTCGCTGTACATCTAAAGAAGAATAATTAAAATACAGAGGTCAATCAAGTGAAACAAAAATTTATAATATACATGTCCATACCTACAAATATTAGTTATCGAAATATAAAAACAAAAGTTCTTAATGGAACTAACCTTGACATTAAGCAAAGATAATATCACATCGATTAGATTGTTTGACTTTTAACATTAAAAAAAGCAAGTTAAGCAAAAAACATTTAAGAGGCTCTAATAACTGTATCAAGATTATTCTATATTGGAATGTTAAGAGAATATATCATAAGTTACTAGTATATTTGGATGACAGTCATGGAACGAAATTTAAAATATTTATCTAATCTGCGAACAGACGTCTACACGATTTAATCTGCAGAAAAAAGTCAACCCGACTTTCGGACGGCGACACTGGAATAATATAACCATTTCTGATCAAAGTGAATCTAAGTAACTTAAATACGATTCATTAATTATAAAGTTAAATAATGGAAGAAGATTAACATTTCTATGTCAATGTTGATTACCATATAGACATAGGTCTATCTAGGTATGGCTGTTAGTGAATGAATTTCACACCCGCCTGATAGACAGCCTGACGGTGGTTGGTTAATTTATGAATGAAATTATTCCATTCTTACGGGGTTTTAAAGTATAATATGGTCAACTTGTCCTTTATTTATAATGTTTTATACTATTTCATTGATCAAATTTTAAATAGTCAGCTGAATTATATAATTATTTGGTTATAGCGGCCTTAAAGGGTATACGTCTATAAACTCACAGATTAACTTACATGGAATTCATAAGTATTTATTAGTCATGCATTCAATGACCACAGCAAAAAATGTAAAAATACATGTTGAAAAATTCATACTAATAGTTGATCATTATAATTACCTTAATTAATAGCTGGCCAACCGAAAAATAATCTGATTCCGACGCGGAATTTGATGATAATTTTGCGCATGCAAAATCCAACCACGATCGACGTATTTGGAGTCCAACTTACAAAATCACAGGACAGGGGCTAAGCCACGGAAGAGACATCTCAGTTCAAATCTTTTTAAAAACGTTTCTTCTAAATAGAATATACAGTTGTTTCATTTTATTTTGTTATACTAGCATATACATATATACGTGAGCCTGCAAGCAAGTTTTAATCAATACGTCTGAAGTTAAGGCCAATATTTCAAGATCCCTATTGCCAAGTGTAAAAAGGTCAACTATTTTATAAGTCATCATACATATAGAAATTAATTGATCTATTTAATCAGATATTGTAACCCAATCTGATTTATTACATTTTTACACCCAAGATTGTTAAAAACCAAGCTAAATGCATACTAAACGAAAAATTTATCAAAAGTTCCAACACATTAAAAAAAACTTTTAATGTGGAATGGGACATCTAATTCTCCATTGAATTTTTTTTATCTTTCTAATGATTTTGATTTTTTCTCAAATTTTAATTGCATTTTTAATTTATTGATTCATCAATTATAAGTTATTGCATATTTCAATATTTTGTAATTAAAATTCGTTAGTAAATTTTATTGCTTTTGATATTCTAAAGAATGTTTACCGGTGATCGTGTGATTTGCTCGTCATGTATTTTGATAATAAATCTTCGAATAGTATGATAAAATAATTTATAATAAACATTATCAATAAAAACACGATAAATCTTTTAGACATTTGTGTTCATTTTAAAAATAGTATTTGCTGGTATACATACGAGTACAAATGAATACTTTATGTAATATCGAAAAGTCAGATCGCCGATGAATTATGAAATATATGGCATTTTATTGTAATACCGTTGAATATAGCCTACTCCCGCAATGGAATTGTTAAACTGGTTTTCAAAATGAGGTTGCAGTCAAAACGAGTCCTACATAATTTTTAATTTGTATGATACACATTTATGTTTCCTTGAAGCGGAAAAAACTGCAAATACATTTTCCACGAATACTAATTGCAAGGCTATTCTTTATACAGAACCGTCAGTGTTAATTTTATCTAAGTGGACTGAAATACCGAATTCCAACGCTGCAAAAATAATTTAAATAAAAATGGACGCCTTTTGGGTGCCATAAGGCATGGTAAAAATTAAAACCCGTTGTGTAAATATCGTTATCGTCTTAATCAGTGTTAATTGTTCTAAATTTATTCATTGTGCAGAAACAGTGCAAATATGCAAATAAAGATATCGATCTGCGATCTGTTAACAACTGCACCACTACATGAACATTAACAAAAATGAGCAATTAACCGACAAAGGGCCAATTGTGCATTACTTCAAAGACGCCATCTATTCTACGTTTCAACGTACGATTTATGGCTCATTGTGAACCGATGAATGATTCTATGTTTTGTTTTAAACATCTTACTAATTATTAATTGTTTCACAATGTTATCTTAATTACATTAAAACCCTTTTGTCATTATTTCCGGCATTAGTTAAAAGGAAAGAAGTCCAAGGCACGTCAATAACAAGTTAAATGTAATTTCGTTGTAAAATAAATACGTAGGAATTTCATATTTTGCAATCCATTTCCATGACCAATTGCTTACGCATTTCTGACTATTTGCAAAACAGAATGCATTCTATACCAAAGCCCGATTTTAAAACATTAGTCCAAAATGCTGTCTGGGTGATTCAACTTAAAATGTATTGGGTGTACCATAACCCAAACATACTAAATGCATATTGGTTCCCATTTTAAATGTTTTAAAATTGCTCCAAAATTTTCGAGGGATGTTTGTCCCCTGATACCGCCGAACTCGACTGGGTCCGACATCAGTGTTTGATGTGGGGGTCAAGACGTATCATCAAGTTTTATAAAATAACTATTGTATCTATCTTACATAAGGCTTATAACAATATTGTTCTATTTTGTATACCAGTATGTATTAACTCAATTATCACTCTTCCACTCGGTTTACGAAAGGTACGGAAGTATCCGATGCTATCATCATTCATTGGCCTCCTTCCGTCTAATAGGACGATTGGTTGCGCTAATGTGACTTGGTAGAACATCGTCTTCTGTGAAGACCGATCCTGGATTTGCATTTACGATCACAAACGGTGCAGACAAACACTTCATATGAGCTGACTGGTGATGCCTTCCTCCTTCAACCTTTTTGCTTCGCAATTCTCTCTCCTTGTCCCCTCAGCAACATTCACACTGGTCTTCTTTCACAGCATGCCTCCGACTTGACCGGTTAGCAGCAATGGCCTCCCACTTGTCAATGTCTATGTTGCATGACTGGATGTTGTACGATTTAGTTAAGAGTGTATCATCCAGCTAGTCACCGTAACATCGTACCGTTGTAACTTACGAACATACGCGATGATTTACGATTGAGTTACGAAAATACCCGATGATGTACGATGTGGTGTATGATGTATCATCAAGCTTGCCACCATATCATCGTTCTATTGTAACACAGCCTGTCTACTCATATAGTATGATTAACGTCTAAAGTTACCATTATTCTTAAAGATATTTGAATAAAATCTACCATATTACTATTTTGGTTATCGACGCGAGAAATCTCGGGTCACTTACTGTTTAACACCAATTTTGTTAGTCACGACATATTGAGAATTTTTGTAATGGGTAAGAAAATATGGCCTGGGCAAAATTGTACGCACTATAGTGGTAGGTATATGTTAGAAGATTGAAAGTTAAAAATGATACATGTGTGAAACAAATTATCAATCACATGATATATGATGTTGGTAGACTTGCATACAATCATATATTATGAACCAATTATGAGGTTTGAGTCATCAAGTTTTAAACAGAGAATAAATGGGTACTTGTACAATGTGGATATATACAAAAAGTCCTCGTATTAAGTAAAGAAAATCAGAAGGCATCCTAAAAGTGTTCAATAATATGTCCACTCACTTCCCATTAGACTTAAAATTTTCCAGAATATTTTGTGCTGTGTTCTTTTTGAACATTCATTTTTGAACAATTTTAGTTCCTTACAAGCAGATACTTTGTAAATACAAAGAGCGAAGTATATTCATACCAACACTCTTGGGGTCATCTTTCTAAAGGTCGAACGCTTAAACCGATCTGACTTTCTTTACACGTTTATTTCACGAACTATTGTATTGTGTCATAAAATATCGACTATTCTTATTATCAAAACGTGAAATCATGTTAAAATTCAATATGATTGCTTGTTTTAGGCGCACACAATGCCGTAATAGTTGGAAATATCAGATAAAAATCGTATCGCAAGATTTTCAAAAATCAAATGACATTCGGTAAGACGTCAATTAATGTTTCCTTTTCAGTGTAACCGTACAATTTAATTAATGTAATAATGTTTTGTATTCAGAGGTTTCCAATCAAGGCTCGTCTAAGAATATCAAACAATACAAACACAGTTGACCAACTATCTTTATGAATGAATATTGGAAAAACGGAAATATTAAGTTCCTCAATTGTTATTGGCCTAGATCTTTGACATTAAATAACATTAATTTGTAACTGGACCCTACTTTAAACACCTTCAGTGTGAGAACAATGGTCAAAATATGTAATTATATCATTACTAATTGTTTAAGTCACTTAATTACATTCTAAGAATGAATGAAAAACGGTAATGAAAAACGGTACCCACCCTACTAATGAAAACAACGACAATAATGAGAATTGCAAATGTGATCAATTGTCAAAAAAAGAAATTCCATTCCTACATGTACCTTATGGTTAACAATACCTCATTTAGTAAATAGCATATTAAGATAACAATATTGTTAACTGGACAAAGAGTCTCCTATCTTTCATACTTTAACCTTAAATCTTAACATATTGTCTTTAATTTGACATATTTCACACTTGAATCGTTAAAGGTTACTCTCCAATATAGAGGTAGAAAACTAAAGTTCTCGTGGAAATACGACACCTGCTTCTCGGAGATAATGTCAGATTGAAATCTCGTCCATGACGAGAATATTTACGCCTTATTACGAGATAATTTGATTACGTTCCTGGATTGATTGAATTTAATTGTTCAATTGACGCGTTCTCACCGTGTTTTATGAACAGAAACCAGTTATGTTATTCTTTAAAGAAATTCTTTAATTCTTTTCTCAAGTTAAATGATTTTTAAGTTAAAACAAAGAGTTTCTTATTTCAACACCTAAGATATGTTCAAGTCTTGTTTGTGTTTTTGGGTTTTAGTGGTTTTAACTTTTTGTCTAATAAAAACGGGAATAAAGAATGAATGGTTTTTACAAGTTTTATGAATGAGTTGTTATGTCAAATGTTCGTATCTATTTTGTTTCAAGTATAAATGAAAAAGATTTGAGAACATTTGGATGTTCATGTTCTGTTCTACTCTTGCTCTGCTTGGTCAGTTCAGTTCTTGGCTCTTTCTGTCCTTGATCTATTCTTGTCCATTCAGTTCATTGCTCGTGTTTTGCTCTTTTTGGTGTTGCTTTTTTCTGTTCTGGTATTGTTCTGTTTTGCTCTGTGCTTAGTTCAGCTTTTGATCTGTTATGTTTAATTATGCCCTTTCTCTCAAATCATGTTCTGGTCTGCACTTGTTCTGCCGTGCTCTGTGCTCAGTTCAGCTCTTGATCTGTTATGTTCAATTATGCCCTTTCTCTTAAAATTATGTTCTGGTCTGCACTTGTTCTGCCTTGCTCTCTGCTCTGTTTAGCTCTTGTTCTGTTATGTTCAGTTATGTCCTTTGCTCTCAAATCATGTTCTGGTCTGCACTTGTTCTGTTTTGCTCTCCGTCTGTTAAGCTCTTGTTCTGTCCTTTTCTATTCAGTTCTTTGCTCTCTGTTCATGTGTTATTCAGCTCTTGTTCTGTTTTTTTCTTTTCTCTTCTACTGCTCTGCTCTGTTCAATTATACTCTTTGCTCTCTGCTCATGGTCTGTTCTACTCTTGTACTGCTCCGCTCTGTTTAATTATACTCTTTGCTCCCTGCTCATGGTCTGTTCTACTCTTGTTCTGCTCCGCTCTCTGGTCTGTCACAGACTTGTGTCAGTATCATCATGTCACATATAGTTTCAACACTTATAATCACAGAGAACACACTTAATATACTGGTACTGGTACAGCACATGTTATCTCGTCGATGTTGTTGTCTTTGTTGTAAATAATTTACCATTCCAATGATAGACATTATTATCATAATGTGTCCGATAAAATATCATAAAATTATGTTGTTGTCAAATATTTGTTTAAAATGTGTCAAAACCATTGAGTCTGTAGCCATCTGCTGATGTCAGCATATCCTCTACAATTGTTTCAGTGAACCTAAATTTATACATGAGGATGATACTTTTATGTCCTTTACAAAGGTGTTTTTGAAATGTATATCTATATTTGCCAAACTTAATTTACGATTGCAGTCTATAGGTGTATTGTTTATTCATTTATTCCAAAAACACACACACAATGTGTGAGGATATGTTATATATGGGGTATTATTGGAACAATGAACAAACAAGTTATTAATAAAATCAAAACAACTTATTTATATAATCTCTAGGCTATCCAAATGTTGCATATCCTAGTAAGATAATCGTCTCTACTGACAGTAGAAACAGCATAGTATAACTTTGTTTCTTTGATAATATTTAAACCCGGGTCGATAGCGCAGTTAGTAGCGCGCCAGGATTTGGAATCTCGTGCCCGAGGGGGTGCGGGTTCGAATCCCACCCGGGGAGGTCATACCCTTCCATGAAAATTTGACAATAATGTCGATTTTCCTCCATTGATTAGATGATATGGAGAAGTTTCCGGCGTAGGGTAGGTGAGTACTGGTTATAGACAATGGTCCAGGAAAGCTAGGTTAGGTGCGCTGGACGCCGTGAAATGACCTAAATTGTGTTGATACGGCGTTAACTCCAATAAATGAATAAATATAAATAAGATAATATTTATGAACCTTAGTAGAGTCTATAGGCACAGATGACAACAGTCAATGTGGTATTCTGAAGACATGGTATTTGTTCCTATTTACTTAAGACAGTATACCATTCATATCATTTACTGGCCTAACATGGTTTCTAAGAAGCTCAGAAATTAGAACATGATTTGATATAGTTAAAACTTTCGTAAACTTTTAAAGCACTTTTAACTAAAATTACTTTGCGCTTTTTTATCGCCAACAAATTAACTTAGAATACAGTGGTTCTGAAAAACAATGTATTTTCAATAAAAAAATGTGATTTTCATACAGTTTGAGTACAATCGCCATTATAATTAAAATCTGTAATCATATTATAACATGTAATTAATTAAAACTTGAGAAATTAACAACAAGCGCAGATGATCTAGAAATTTAAGTTTCAAACAAAGATAAATGTTGTATACTCACCTGAGCAACAAACTGTAAAAATATTACGTAAACTATAAGGTTTTATCCCGCCATCTTTATATCGTCTCGACATCTCTAAGTCTTTATTCATCTTACGATTGTTTATTATTTATAAAAACATTTCTACGTCTGTTTCTGAGACTTCAAATTATATGTGAAAGTTACGAGAAACATTTGTAGTTTCTGTATTAAAGGTCAACGGTACACGATTAAGAAATACAGAGCAGAGATATAGGATTTGACTTTTAATTTCAACACGGTTCTTTGACTGTGAGTGTTATGCAGTTTGTACTGTTCAACGCCTACACAAACTGGAAGTAACAAGTTTTCGCATTCACATGCAGTTGTAATAATGCTGGAAATCATGATATATGGCTGCAATGCTGCTGAACAAGAATAATTGAGTTTTTTATTAATTTGCGACGGTTGCATAAAATATGGTTAATGTTCAATTTGTAACAATACATGAATGTCCAAGAATTGTGTCACATGCACTCGACGAAAAACGCCTGTTTTTTAACATATCCTAAAAGAGAAATGTCATGGTCAGCTGAATTAGAAAAGCATGTTTAGATAAAGATAAGAAAATACGGCTAAAATCTGTTGACTGTAATATAATTCATATTTGTATGAATGTAAGAAATTACATATGTGCGATTTCAGTTTCATAATTATGATTTACATCTTTAAATTATTACAAACATCATTTCAGTCAGTTTGTATTGATAATGTATATAGGTACCTTAGTTCCTGTATTGAATGGCAGAGACAAATGCAAATTCAAGCGTTATTCACTAGAATTATTACAATTTTGATTGACCGATACTACACTAATATCGGATGTGCACCTATTTCGGACAATATTAAGATTAACTATAAATTATGTAGCCTGGTGTAAATATTTCTCAAATAATGTACCCCTATCTTATCTTTATTAAGGTTCTCACACAACAGAATAAACAATTACTGTATTAAAACTGAGAAATTGGTTTATTTAATAAAGTTTAGCTTGGAGTATATCAACAATTTTATTAGCTGGTAGTGACCTTTAACTCTATTAGTTACCATGACGACGTGTAGGTGTGAACTGATAAACAAACAGTAAACAAGTGATCTTGGATAATTTAATGCTTGTAGCATATCTACAGTGATTACATGTATCAGTTAAATATACAATATATTACATTGCATAAGTAACACATTATATAAACAAGTACGTTTTGTCAACAGTATTATCTGTATTATTGCCTTTAAAAGTTTACATTGTAGATTTGGTGCATTATATTTGATTTCTAGTGATCTGTATTAGGAAATTTTTATCTCGTTGTTGTTTAATACTTTCACTTTGATGAAATATTTGTGAGTGCACGAATACAAGACACATTACTATATAGGACATTCCTGTTGGCGGCCATTTTGGTTGTGTGTGGATCAATCTGATTAAAACCCGATCTAGAATTTTCCGCTCGCCAACTCACTAATTTAGATCTGGCCTTTTTCAAACGAAGGTCACGTTCAGGTGTTCATTATAATATTCTTGACGAAATTGTTATGATACGTAACTTGTTTACATCGTCTACGTCACGCAATTTGAAATGAGCCGCCCAATCGTAGACTGTGAATAATACCGCTGTTAAATAAGCATGCAAATCTTGGTCTAAAAATAGATGTCTAGATGAAAGCTACGCGTTGTTTGGTCGACACAAAGTTCATCTCGACGTGACCTTCCATGGAGACAGTAGAGATCCTGTATGACAATGCTCTACAGGATATCTGTTTACGGAGATTGTGTGTGGATAGTCCCAAAGTTTTTTATTATTCTTATAAGCTCTTGCTCATATTTTAACAAGATTGTATACTAGTGTAGGCCATTTGTGGTATAGTGAGAATCTTATTCTGAAGAGTTTCCTGTTGGCTGCCATATTTTCAAGTAGAATGTAGCATTCTAAAATTTGCTATTACTCATGCATTCGGAACAACTCCTTTTCTACGCAAGTATATCCACAAAGAAGGTCTTCGAGGACTTCCGAAAAAGACATGATTGTGCACTAGTGGTATTCATTTGTGTTGTGTATATTGTCCCAAATTTCGATATGTTTCTTTTTTTGGCTCAAGTATGATGTTTATCAACATATAAAAATGATGTCAATAGCTTCTTTTTTATACTGTTGATTTATCCTATGGTCTGCATCGAACTGTTGAATGCTTCCAATAATAACAAATCAAAATTGTGTGTAACGGAATAAATCCGAATCAAAATAGTAGGAAAATTATGAAAAAAAAGTTCTTTGTATATTACGTAATTAATGTTATTGATTTGACTATGACTCATTCTGTCATTAATATATATATCAAGGCTTACTATTCTATCTCGTTTCTGACTCACCAACCCTAATACAATGGAATTTCTTCTCATAAATTGCGCAAGAAAAGTGTAGTGGCTAAATTCGCACCAAACTTGAGTGGCTATTTTAGCGCCATAAATAAACACATTTTGTCTCTAAGTAGAAAATCACTTGTCAGTTACAGCATCAATTCCTTAAATGTATGTTAATACCACTCTCAGACTGATGCTTAAATAAACAAGTTTTGTATACTTAGTGAATTACTCCATCATGTCATAGACTGTATCTGACAACTAATTATCCGTCCAAAGAATAGTTTAAGGCCTTAATATAGCGGTTACTTGTTTGTTCTCTTATTTGAATAGTCCGACGTATATTTATGAATGATTTGCGGTGTTATTCGCGGCGGATTATTCGCCAACCTAGCTTAAATGAAACTTTTTTTTTTATTTTGAAGAACTATTTTTTGGATTTTCTGGCGTTTATTCAATTATCATTTGCGCCTATCTTCACAAACTCTTTTTGACCACGCTTAAAGTTAAAGCCAACTTTATCAGTGCTTCACTAAGGGCGGCTAGTAGAACACCAGTGTGCCTCTGAAGCCATTGCATCTTTTGCAAGGTGCATTATCCTCCCAAGCATAAAATTGCTACCACTCTTCTGAAAAGGGCACAACAAGCGGACAGCCAGAGACGAAATAAAGTTAAATGAAATTCTATGGTGGTTATCAGGGGCCTGTAATATCAATTGTCGTACGCTTGATTTTAGTCGTAACTGTACCTATATGGTGTTGTTAAAATTTCATAAGATTTTGATAATAACCAGTGGCCAGTTTCATAAGTATATCGCTACGTATAGTGCTTTTTCCCCTGGTATTCTTCCTATGTCAAAAGGAATATGATGTAAATATGATATCAAATCGAGGATACCAGGCGCCGAAGCGATACGTAGCGATAGGATTAAGCAACAGGCCCCAGTATCATTGTATCATTTGTTCACATAGACCCTATTCACTGCCGTATATTTAATATGTTTGTCCTAATTGACTGTTATATATGTGTAAGACTATCTATTGTCCGGAAATAATATAATGAGAATGTCAATTACTGATATACTATATTTGTACACTTGTATACTAGTGCTACAGTGCTCACCAAAACTTTGGAGTCATTTTTATAAGGCTTACTGAATAGCTAGTATCAACAATTGGATAACAATTTTTAAATGCCTTTTATCGTTGATTTGTTGTTTCGTTTTGTTTCTATTTGCAGATGAGAATACTAAAGTAGCTTGAGTACTATGGTGATGAAAAATTATCACATCGAACATGTTTTGACATTCGGTTTAGAAAGCTTTAGGATGCTGAATTTTATAAATGAGATTTGTTATCATTTTATCACTGACAATACTATATGCATGTTCATGTGTCATTTCTGACCTGATGCATGACTCCTCATTGTTATCTACCTTTGAAAACTCTGAAAACTCTGTAATAATATATCAGAAACAATAATTCTGCACAAAATATTATTCAAAATAGTATTTTCTTTGTCTCCAAACTTTTGACGGGCACTGTATAGTTGATACAGTAGACAATTATCACATTTCTTGACCATTCATTTAGTTTGACCTAATGTTAGGACAATATGACATTGTGTCCAGTAGAATATAATTAGATAAAGGAGAGTTTGTATATCCTTATACAAGTAATGGATCAATATATAACAATTTCTAGTATTTCTATGTACTGACTGGTGTCGTGTCGTGGTGGTATTGACATGCATAGTATGGATATATTGTAGCTATTAGCTCTAGCTCTTGTACTTGTACTTGTAATAAACAACGTTTTGTCTCAAGTTATCTCAAGTTATATTAAACGCCATATATTTTATTAAGTTCTGCTATAAAGTTAACCTTGGCGATTGCAAAATCATGTGATTTTTAATTATTTTAAAGCCTAAGCGCTTAATTTGAGAAGAAAATGCCAATTTGTTGAAGACCATACTGGTATTAAGACCATTATTTTGATTATTATAATAATGGAACTTACTATACAATACAGAAGACAATGGGGACACTTAAATACTGGACATAATGATTGCTGGACACAGACTACATTAATTAAGAAAAAACGTTCAATTTCTTGTAACTAGAAAAGTCTTAAGCTACAGTCCCATAAACATAAAGATAGCCGTGAGGGCATCGTACGGGCGCCGTGCGATCAAGCTCCGCAAGGACCCGTACGAATTATTGCGTACCCGTACGGACTGTTACATTATAAGCAGGATCCGTGAGATGAGTCCACGATACACGTATCAGTTTCAAAGTCAAATCGTAAACACTATCGTGGCCGAGTATGGATTAAGCATGCATAACTTTCATCTACGGCTTCGTACGGGTGTGTTGTTTTGTACCATGTGCGTATCGTCACATTGATACGCAAGGTTTTCCACGGCCTACGACTGTCTGCACGTACGGGTCCGTAACAAGCCACGATTTTATGGGACTTGCATTATATGTAAAAAGTTTATTCGTTACAATAAAATTGTTTATTACAGTTAAGTTCCGCAATTGGGAAAATAGTAATGGAACCCCTGATACTTCCAGTCCAAATACATGTTGTCTTAAATAACGTGGATTATGTAACATTTCTGTTTATCGTATTTCAATTATCTATATTAATCTTACGATCAACTTCTACCAATTAACGTAACTGACGTACGATCATTTTGATCGTGATAGCTTTTGTGAAAAGAGCTACTGGATATCAGTGGAGAATCAACAATGGTAGGACGTAACAACAACAAAACGACATTTTGTCACTTTTCAAAACTTAAAAGTTGTCAATTTCGTAATTATAATAGCAGCTGTGTCGCTTAGTTCAAATGTATCTTGAATTCTATCTTTATATCAAGTAAATGTTTATCACAACCCATTTGTCAACTGCTGGGTTACTTCAAAATATTTGATTTCGTAAGAATTGGCATGTTTAGAATACAACGCTTAGCAATTTTAATTTATAAATGAGGTCTGTTATAAATAAAAACTTTTCCATCTCCTCACAAAGATGCCGTGCGTATTAATGCTTTGATTGGTTAGATAGCCAAACGGTTCTACGTCTATGGCTCAATAATCCTTAGTCTCACAGTCTAAGCGTGGAATCGAGCTACTGGTTTCCGAATATCGTCTCAAATCTGTGCCAACTAAGCAAAGACAATAACATTTATAATACCTTCCAATCAGCACAGACATTAATTATTTGTTTACACTAAGTTTACGGAGGTCATTTTGGCCGACTTCCTTAAGCTGCCTGTAATATCTTATACAAACTATTACGTAATGACACACAAGTATGCACTTACGTGTATCAGTGCTTTGATGACAAAGCCTCTGTATAAAGCTCCCATTATTAATTGTCCATGGTCTGCAGAAAGAATGGACATTTCTATATGTCAAACTAATGACCTCCAACGAAAAGAACTTTAAATGAATGCAAGTATCTCTTGAATATTTTAATAATGATATTATCATTAATTGCATTTCAAAGTGAAAGTATATCGAAACTGAAAGTAGAACTTGGTTGTCATTGCTTAGCTTCTGCACATGTCTGTATTCGTCGGATATCTTTAATACAATGAAACGCCATGCTTCAAAGTCTATCTCATTGTGATTGCTGTATCACAGTCATATTCGTGAAATGTGCTGCGTGCTTTTCCTTTCACAGATTTATAAAATACCACACATTTAGGCGTTGATCAACATTGCTATAAATTCTGAACAACAAAATATTTTTGTCGAATGTTTCGATCACCACGTCCATCTATAATTCGGCACGAATCTCAGCACAGCTATAAAAAGTAAAAATATACAAAACTTAGTCACGACCAACACGGTGTTTAGTGTAAGTAAATTCTTGTTTCTTTGATGTAAATAAACAAATACAAACTATGGAATACTTGTGGTTTCAATGTCGCCTAATATCTCCCTTAAAATATTGACTTGTAAACTTTCAGTAGTTTACTTAACAACACCTATATATTTATATTGTAAATTCATTTTCATACGGTGTTGGTTTGTCCCATAGATTAGATATACTTTCATAACAAACAATGTAAGACACGTTATGGTAATCTGCATACTTATAACTATTGATGTACTTTAAATAAAATACCTAAACATCACGGTGCCTATATCACATGACTTATGTGAGCAGTGCGGGCAAAACATCAAAACAAACCCTCAAGATAGGTATTTCTTCAACAATTCCTTTTACTGTTTTCGCTTTTTATGATATAACGCATGTATTGACGTACAGTTAAGCTTCGTTTTAAAGAGCACCTGGGTTATTGCAAAATAATGCAAGATCGGACAATTTTTGAGAAGAAATTGTCTCCTTAGCAAGGTCATTTCACTAATAAGTTTTTCGAGTGTGGTGGTCTTAAAAAATAAAACTTTACTGTATCACTCTAAAACTATGCCAGCGACCACTGGAGAACTGATCAATGCATAGTTTGACTTTTTTCAGGTAAAACCTATAAACTGTGGTTAAATGAATAGTCCATCTTTATGACCATGTGCACCTATTTTACAAATATTTTACGAGAAAAAATTATCGTAAGTCTATTTCATAATTATGCAGTTCAAAGTTAAAAGGATAATAAACATAACTATGATATGATATTCAAAAGTTATGCAATTGATTACATAATTCAAAAATATTTGGAATTGATTGGCCAATGTGTTTGACTTACGATGATTTTTATCGTAAGATTTTTTTGTAAAATTCTACACTAGTGTTTAAAAGGAGGCACAAATCTTGAAACATTCACTATTTTTGTGTCGTATATAATGATAAATAAAAAAAGTAAATAAAATGGCTGAATAATGCAATGACAATGATAAAAATATGATGTGTTAATTTTATTACAATGTCATACTATTTAAATTGTAATAAAATATCTAACATGGAGACATGATTGTAATATATTTTAACATCGATATCCTGAGATGAAAAATATTGAAAAATAAACAATCACTGTGGTTGGACATTGTCTCACATTCTGAGACAGTTGTCTAGAATTGGTAATTCCATATATTGTTTTTATAGCATTTAACAAAACGTTGGTTTGATTGAACTTTAATTAAATTAAAAAGTGTGGCGCACATATGGCATTAAATAAACAATTAACTTTCCCTCATATCGCCAGTCCGGCGCAGCGACGTATGAGTAAAAGTGTGTTAGAATTTTGTTTGAAAGTACTATGCGTTAATTTATGAGCAGTGATTACAGACTTAAACTCATATAAAAGCCAATTGATGGCCATAAATATATACAATTGTTAACCAATAAGAGCCATTAAATTCTTATTGCGGCGTGTGGCGATAATAACGCTTTAGAATACTCTTCAATTTTGAGGAGAACATTTTCACAACAAATTGGCGCCAAAACATCTTGCAGGTAGTTGTGCAAGTCTTATCTAGCAACTAAGTGCAAATTGCATTAAACCGCAGACGAATATACTATAAGAAAACTGTTATATTTAATCTAATCAGTGTTAAGTACGGCAGGCTAGAGGCAGGTGTAGTTTTGTTATGTTTTATCAGATATTGGGTTATAAGAGCGCTAAATGTCTTAGATATAGCGCATGAACATAAAATTCCACGTGCAACTGATAATATTTTATCATTTTGATATAATGGGTGGGGTAGGCGATTTCATAACCATGACAGATGACCTGTATATTGTTGCAAATCAATTGTGGCAAAATATTTGAGACTTCAAATGGTGTTATCATATAATCTTTATTTGTATTATAGCTAGTACGTGTCAAGTCGATTTGGTCAGTAGAACTAGGTTCTGACGTCATTACAGAGCCCTCAATATCATGATTTAGTGACCCAACATCTTTCATATCTCGAATCATAGGCAGCATTTTATATTTCTGTGTTTGATGATGGCTCTATTGCAACAGACGAGGTCATGAAAATGCTTGGCTAGTTATTGCCTACAAACATAATTTTGTTGAAATAGGTCACACATATTTTTTATAAATTACATGACTTTTCTGAACTTGTTTCTTGGAATGTTTTCTGGACAGTTTTCTGGCAAGATTATTTTAACCTTGAATTATATATTTCATTCATATTATGTATATCAGAAGCAAGTGTATGTTTCAGGTTTTTTATAAACTTTCCGAGAAATTTTGCTGGACAATATATGCATAATTTACATAATAACTTCATCAAATTGTAAAACATTACGGTTTTTTGTTGTTTTTTAGGGGGAGGGGTGTTAACAGCATCACCTGGTGCCCTGGTCACAACTATGGGTAAGTGGTTAGCCCAACTGACTTCAAATCTAGTTCCAGTTTTTGTTATTGGTGCCCTTCAATGAAATAGATGCACGATTTTTGATATTCCCTCGCAAAAGCATCGTCGGCAACCCATGGTACTCATACGTTATGAATATTATCCTTGACGAATAATACCCTGGATGACGCGAAGTGAGGGAGTCGTTGGTTCCGTCTGCGAAAAGAGGGTAAGCGAGGAGTTTAGAATGAAAGGTGTTCAGAAGCTGGGGCATACAGACCGGTCGATGTTAGTTACTATATATATGTTAATAAATGATGCCATTTACAAATCTTATACCCATACAATATGATATACCAGATCAATGATGTATAGAAGTGGACTGGTCATCTCGTGAGGTCTAAATTGTTGTTAACTATGTCTTGTAAGGGTGATTTCAATCACTTATTTAGCCACGGAGCATACTTTCATGGAGCTTGGTCATGAAATATATAATTCAGCCATTCTGTCTCCACCCACTGCTTTTAAATCATGTAAGGTCGATGTCAGTCAATGATGATAGTATGCGCATAGTGAAGCTAGTGAACTAGCAGTTTTGCCTTTAAAGGAACGGTGAGTAGGTTGACTGACCGCCGTGATATGACCTATACAATATGTTGCTATGTCGTTGAACCCTGCCATAAAATGTCCCTAGTTTTGCAAGATGGGTGTTCTTACTTGGTATCTTCAGTTTAGAATCATACAGCCACCAGTGTGATTAGTTTCAACGCATAGAATGAATTAATTATTTACAGAAGTTGTCAATATCATTGTCATTTGTAAATGCCATGAATCATCTAGAATTTCCTATCTATTTGGGCAAGTAAAATTAAGACGCTGCAAAGTGCAGAGTTTCGTTTGTTTCATCCAATGGGAATGACCAATTCAGTGCAGTAATGGTGCACTCAATTGATACTTCGTGTTATAAAAAATCAACACAAGTTTGATTCATATATTTTCGAATAGGTCGACATACGTGTACCAATAATTCTTTTATTTTTACGATATGACTAAGAAATGTTTTATGACGCCAAATCGGGCCGTTTACAGTTTGTTTAAGCAGTACTGCGTGGATTATTTGCCCCTTATTTGAAGTTGTCTCCATTATTGGGTAAAACAGATGCTTTCTTATAATGCATTTGGATAATATGATCCGTTTTAAACTCAAAAACTTTGTGTTAGTACTTAGGATGACATTAAGCGCAAGATTTTTGTGGAATTGCACACATGTGTAGCCTCGGACACTGACAAACAGGATCCGTTATTGATACAACAACGTAAGAAACTCCATATACTCAGTACACCAAGCTTGTTTCAAGTGTAACTCAGAGCTCCATTTTAAGTGGACTTGCAATTTTTTTGCAAAAATGAAAAAAGCACTGGCATTCTTTTCTCCAAATTTTAATAGCATACATAATTACTATTCATCTATGCAAAACAACTTAGTACTATATTTAACTGTAGATAGAACAAAGGCATTATTGTGGGATAGACAAAGAATATCGAACAATTTTAGGGTGAATCTTAATTCTTGAATTAATGCTTTCGATCTATCTAGCCATTTCATTGCTAATATGAGCCTCATTAGTTAAGACAGTAATATTTTTCGTCGATTTCAACTCGCGAAAATCTGCGAATATAAAATAAAAGTTACTCGCAATTTTCAAAATCCACTCTAATTATGCGAGTATGCAAGCTTAAATTTGAGCCCTATTGTAACTGTATATTTTGTACCAGCAAATATAAGAAAGAAGACATTATATTATATAACAGCTGCCATGAGATGATATACTGGTAGGAGGCTCGTAAATATCAAAGAAATAATGTAATATTTTATACAATAATAATGTAACATACTATAGACTATCAGACTTGTTATTATATCAAACACCTTCCTTGGTTCACTTTACAAGAAATCAGAAAATATACAGTCAACCATGCATCTAGTTGTCTTTCATTGGAAACGCTAGAAATGAACGCTAAAGACAAGTATCCTTGGTACCTCCAAGATTCGCTGTTGACAAAATAAATTTTAAATTATGTCATTGACGTGTACAGAAATTGGAATATGTATCAAAAACACCTGTAATATGTGATTTTCTGGCGGACCTTCCACAAATGATTACGAAATTATAGCAGTAGAAACCGTTGGTCTATATACCCGTGTTCTTGAAAGCCAGGTCCAAATTAAAACACCTGCTTCTTTAACATAACACTGTACTATATTTAACTGCATATATTGTGGGATAGACAAATAATATCGAACAATTTTAGGGTGAATCTTTATTCTTGAATTAATACTGTCGTTCTATCTTGCCGTTTCAATGCTAATATGAGCCTCATTAGATAAGGCAGACGCGAAAATTTGCGAAATAAAATAAAAGTTACTCGCAATTTTCAAAATCCACTCGCATAAAAAGCTTAAACTCGAGCCCTATTGTAACTCTGTATTTTTTTTTGTACCAGCAAATATAAGAAACAAGACATTATATTATATAACAGCTGCCATTAGATGATATACTGGTAGGAGGCTCGTAAATATCAAAGAATAATGTAATATTTCATACAATAATAATGTAACATACTATAGACTATCAGACTTGTTATTATATCAAACACCTTCCTTGGTTCACTTTACAAGAAATCAGAAAACATACAGTCAACCATGCATCTGGTAGACTCTCATTGGAACACTCAGATGAACGCTTAAGACAAGTATGCTTTGTACCTGTGGACGTGAATCGCAACACATTTTAAAGACAGGTATCGAATTTTTCATAAACATTTTCAAAATTTTAGTCTTGAAAATATACATGTTAAATGCCATATTTGTCCAAGACGCACTGTTGACAAAATAAATTTTCAATTACATGTATGTCATTTTCGTGAACAGAAATGTAATATGTTTCAAAAACTCCTGTCATATGTGACTTTCTGGTGAATCTTCCATATAAGATTACATACGTATTGACAGAAAAAGTAAAACATTCTGTCTTCATATCCAGGTGAAAGTCAGGGACAACTAAAAGACTCAACTTCTTG
Organism: Mactra quadrangularis; assembly: GCA_025267735.1. NCBI lineage: Eukaryota > Metazoa > Mollusca > Bivalvia > Venerida > Mactridae > Mactra > Mactra quadrangularis. The sequence continues at coordinate 33,044,167 of CM046308.1, read as the reverse complement.
ATTATACTGTGTTGTTTTCATATACATGTACTTAAAAAATCAGGGTTTTTTTAAAAAAATCAGCTCTATTTTTCAGACTTTGGATGTTTTCCTTTTTTGATTATGTTAGGATGTTGCTTACTAAAAAGAACCACTAACGCGAGTTCGACAGTTCTTAGATGAATCATATGTTCGCTAGTTCGTCTTTCTAAATCATCAAAATAAGCTGATAAACGTTTTTTTCTGATTTCCTCCGCCAACAATGTCAAGGCCCGTCTAAGTCTGTGTATTACACAAATTTATATCTTTTCATCTTGTATATAAATACATTATAATGAAGAAAACAGAATCATCCCGGTAATCATTAGAAAATATAGTGTTGCTCGTGAACTGATTCCATAAGTCATTGAGTTAATGGTTAATTAAAGCATAAACATGTACGTTTGACCTTGTTTTCTCGTCTACAGGGTATACTGATTCACATCAACCCTGCAATTCTACCCAGGATAAATAATCAGAGTTATATTAATACGTTATATTAATTCTTTGACTCATGTCTTTTGCCAGCACTTGCTTATCCTTCCACGAGGCTTCGATATTCCTATACACCACGGTTGTCGGTCAATCTGTTGTTGGTCACAGTTATTTTATTAATTTAAATTTATACAGCTGGTATCATCATAAAACGATGCCAATCGACCGACAACAACGAGGCTCTCCGTTAATGGCCAAAACAAAGCTTTGCAATGTGAAGTGACAAACCAAAGACTCTCTCTTTGCAAATTATGTGCCGCCCTGCCTTGATCGTGTGGTCTGTTGGATTTAAATAACCGTTAAGAATCGTGATCTGAGGCGTGCTTGTGTGATCTAGCCTAAAGTCACTCCCGCGTCCTAAGTATTGGTTCTGCATGTTGGACGGTTCAATTTTTTATTCTAAATCAGGATTTTTTCATAGGAATTTTTAGGGAACACTGTGTTGAAGCCATGTCTACAAATATCCACATGAGACGGTAAATCATTAACTCAAATAAATATCAACAAGTTCGTGAAACTACGTCCGCGTATTAGTGTACATGTATATTTTTACGATGTAATACTAATCATTTTCAGATTTTTATAAGAAACTGTCGAATTAATATACTGCATATACGATCGTATATAAAAAACACAAAACTGAAAGTCTGTCTGTAAAAATACATAAAAATACATTAATATATTTCTTACTCTTGTAAAAACAGGTGGAATTCATCACCAGGTCAGAAGTGTAGATGTCGTCTATGTTATATACAGAAAGTTCTTAGATTAGAATTGGTTTCTAGAAAAAAATCCTTTGATGTATTCACGACCTTGTTACCACACCGTGTTCTAATTAATGGAAAAGTTGGGCAAAAAATGTGGAAACAGACCGTAATCCAAAAATCATATAAAATACTCTCATAACAAGCTTTCAGAATGTTCCTAGTAAACTGTTATAGTCTAGTTTACTGATTTTACTACTTTATACTTGTATACCAGGTACATTATAAAAATTGTTGGAAGAAAAAATCGTAAATGATTTTTTGTGTGATCCACATTGATAAGAGGATATATGTGTACACCTAGTACGCTTTGATTTGAATCATTCATACTGTGAGACGCGGCACCTTACTTTTTCTTAAAGTGCTAAATAAAACACTTGACGTGCGTGTAACCATTTGCACTGCTACATCTGAGATCATTGTATCTCTACTTAGAACTTCTCAAAAATCGATGGATTAAAAACGGAATGATCTTTATTATTGGGACCCATTTCTTCTCCATTTAAGCATTAAGGACTTAAAAATCGTCAAAAAAATGCATGATATCGCATTAACTTAGGTGATCTTTATATCGAACATTTATTGACTTTGCAAAATTGCCTTCAAAATCTATTGAAAATTATCTAAAGGATCTCAGGAAACCTTTTGGAATGATTTATGCCTGGCCCTGGGTCACTCTTGGAACTGCTAAATGCAAACTTGTATCTCTAGTTTATTATATAGCTTGCAGCATCATTACTTATTTTGACATATAACAAATATATATTATAATTATGCTAACTTGATGGTTATTATTTTATCATTCAAAATCAAAGCGCTGAGAGTATAGAAGAACTTCAGATACATTGGAAAACTATCTATATCTACTCGTTTGCTCTCCATAAGCGTATAAAATTATGATTTCTTTATCCTGTTCCTTTTTTGTTGGAGCTACCTGGCGCTATGTAAAACAAATCTCTATAATCAAATGCGAAAACGGATTTTGTTTAAAAAGGAGACTCAATAAGTTAGCAATGACAAATGATTCAATTAATTCTAACAACCTAGCGTGTTTATTCTCATAATAAAACAAATAAAGACAAAAAAACGTTTGTAAATACGTGACAGTATATACGTCATTCAAAGATAATGCAATTGCATTCATGAACGTTTCACTATTTTTACACCTACCCAAGCCGGATTAGGAAGGATTTGCGTAATTAAGTAGCCGGACACTACGCGGACACTTAACAATCAAATACCTAGTAGTACATGTAGTGTGTCTTTAACAACCAATTGACGTTGGACTCTAGAAGCCGGAACACTTAAAATATCGAACATAAATCTTTACGGTGTATGTTTGTTTTCATGAAATACTTCTATTATCAACGACTATATCCTCGATTTATACAGGATAAGATTTTGGTTTAATTTAGTTCCGTGTTACAAATCATTTAGAAGTAATTTACTCCCCTTGTTGATGAATTAACAATAATGAAGTCTTTATTTAAAATCACCAAAATCTACAAGTTACGTTGGGTGAAATCAAATGTTGATCGCTGATAGTCATCGCAGTTCGTCAATTTTCTGACCATTTCGTTAATTTATATAGCATGGCGTATTCGTTAGTTTTTAATCGACTAAACTTGGTTTGAAATTAGGAATCACGCTATGAACATTGTAATTGCATATATATTACATACATTATAATATGATAACAAAATGCAATTCGTTGAGAGTGAAAAAAATGCATTTTCCTCTTTTATTTATCTCCTCATTCTTTAATAAAACTTTCTTAATTCATAATTACAAATAATTTACAAGTTATCAATCTCATTAACATTTGATAGAGAATGAAAGTACTGTATTGATGTATTTTATGCTACAGTCAGTAGGTGATCCATTAACCCCGCTGATTTAAATACTCACTGCTGTATTTCTGTATTCACTGTCGATAAATGAGAATTAATATCAACCGCGTTAATGTTTTGCCACTCACAGTAATAACTTACCCATACATGTAACTAGAAAATTATTATTACATATCCACAATGAGAATTTCGGTATGAACTTTGCAGCGGCGTGCTGCCGTGCTGAGCACACTCGTCTTTGAATCTAGCGATCGATGTTCGACTACTGGTCGGACCATACGTTCGTTTGGTCGATTATTCTTTGTGACCTATCGATGTTCGACTACTGTTCTATACGTCCATACGTTCGTTTAGTCGATTATCCTTTGTGACCTTCGGTTAGCACTTATCTATACTTTGTGGGAGGGGAGATATTACGGTTATGTTAAGTCATCAACTTTAACCTCTAAATCACTGAGGTGGGTTGATCATCCAGTAATTATTCATCAAGCCCAGTCGATCTATGAGTGATTTTATCAATATTGAAAATGATTAGCTAATGAATATTTTAAGAAGTCTGGAATATATCATAAGTAATAGACTGGTGGTTGATTTCTTATAAATTTAGACATTTCAAGATAAAAATTGTTCGATTAATACTTTTGTACTTTAGAAACCTCTACCGGATCATTGTGTATTTATCAATAAGAGTATTTATAAAATTAAAGCCCCCGTGTCAAGACTAAAATTTTCCGTGCACTGCAAAATGAATTAAGATTGATAATTTTCATACACTGTGAAATCAATTTTAGCATTGGACTAGTGTATATGTTTGTAATAGTATTCCAAATGACTCTAGCTGAAATAAAATAAAAAGACAAAAGTTATTCCATCTAAAAGATGGCTATGTTATTCCTTGCTTTTCAAAGTGAAAGTAGATCGAAACTGTAAGTAGGACTTGGTCGTTGATACTTAAAACAACAGTGTTCTTTCAAAAGCATCCGACACAGTCCCGAAATACCTAAGTCCCTATATAAAGTCTTAGTGAATATTTTAGAACTAAAAAAAAGGTCAATGAGGCAGAAAAGGGAAGGAATATACACACAGAGAAATCGACAATACAAATGTAGCTTGGGACAGTAATTTAACCCCCGATCGCCGGATTCAAGGTCGAGTGTGCTAGTCATAGATTTAATTCCAAATTTAAGCTATTTTAAGTATTTGGCCGCGCGTATTTAGCGCTAACAAAGATATATACATGTATAGACTGCGTTCTCGTATAAATGAAACACTCATTCAAATTAATTTACAGTTTATCCAACTTATATCTGAAAAGTAAAATGATTTTGACACACGTGCTGTATCTTTAATGTCTGTCATATTTTAAATTACATCATGTTTTAATACAGTTTTTATTTTTGATGTACATTGATACAATCGTGTTATGTGGCCTTTAATGTCTATTCACTGAATGAAGTCTGGAGAATCATTTATAAAGTATCAGTCGGTGGTGCTGAACGTGTTGATGCATTTTATATCAAGAAAATCCAAGTGGTTATAGGGAAACACTTGTAACATTCCAAGTTATTTCAAGAAAACCGAGTGGGCCATACAGACTTTTTTTCGAAACCTGTGGAACGTTTATCATCGACTATCACTATTTTATCATCAAGAAAAATCATTTCTAGAATCAATTCTTTAACAACTCTAGGTTTGGTCCCAGTGGGTACTCCATAGCTAGATTTAATCCATGGATTAAGTGTTTTAAAACCTAGGATGTTTTCAAGCCTCTGTTTTGTGATTCCATTGATAAAAAGAATCAAATTGCGCGATGAGTTTAGAAAATTGGCAACTACACAAACGATAGTGTAGAAAATGAGGTAAATTCTGCAAGTTTTACTATGATTTAAGTTCTTTGAATTAGTTTATTATACCATTCATATTATAATGCCATTTAATACTGGTATAACTTATATCAGTATTGTCTTTAATCATGATAAAACTCACTTATAGTTCCTACATAGTTTTTATTGCACCTAAAGTCTGGGGAGAATACAACAAAATATGCACGTTCATCAAATATTAAGGTCCTCACGTGTTATTTATACGACTTCATGTACTCTTGTTGGTCTTCGATGTTCCTCGATGTTCCATATTAGAATCGTACCTAAAGACGGTCGGTATCGTCTCGATGCCTTAGTAGTTATCTTAAAACAGAAGAGCTGGGCACTGTACTGGGCCTTTTTTTTCCTTCTGCTCCCTTTTTGTCCCTATGTAGAAATAGTTACTTTAAAGCATTAACACTCAGATGCATCCTTCCCATTTTACCTGCCTCTCTGTCTCTTTCTGAGTTCTAGAAAAATCACTTAGACTTTATATAGGGACACTTTTGATCATTCTAATTCATATTAGAATTTGTTTCCAAGGGTTGTCAAACTATGATTGTCATATGTGGTAAGGTCTCCATAAGGTTACACGTACTTTAAATATAGTGCTAGATTGCCGCTAGGTGGTGTAAACGTATTTGAGTATACATGTATATTCAATCTGCAATCAATCTTATGAGTGTTCAATAAGTAGCAATCAATTAATTGTTTGAATGAAATCTGACTAATAGTAGATATACGTACGTATGTATCAATCCAAGTAGGGCCTACATCTTACAAACGCCTACAAAACGTACCACAATTGAGTCATGTTTAAAGTCAATCTGTACGAGACATGATGACAATAGATCTAAACATTTCAGTAAGTACTTCATTCTCTGATGAACCGTCTTATCCAGATTTCGTCGATGATAATAGAATACAAAATATGATAAATAACAATCAAATTGGTCTGTGAACGTCTGAAATTAACGGACAACTCTATTCCGCCGGGACTACTTTTTACAATGCACAGTGCGTAGGATTAGTGTCTGGGAGGGATGGTAATGAATTAATTTCATTTTTCGTGGCCATCTACTCACCAATTGTTTGACATTTTGATATAGAATTCCTCGTAGATTGAACTCTGTCCAATAGATGAGTAATAGTCAATTGGGACTAATATTGCATTACAAATGAATGATGTAACCGCTTGTTCTAGAGATTCTGGGACGATTAACTTGTTGACAGCAAGAATTGATGACGTCATCATTTTATGTACTCCTATATTGTATAGTGTCATTTTGAACGGTAATTTGTCATACATAACACAGATTAGTTGTACATCTTCTCTTTAACGGCGAATTATTCTAACACCTTTTTTATTTTATGATCAATTCTTAGGCAGAGCTCCCCTGGACAGATTTTGTAACAATCACTTTTTCTTTGCAAATCGTAATTACTTTGGACCGTACCTGCCTTCTCAATACCAAAAAAAGTCAAGCTAGTCTATGATTTATAATCCCATGACTTTGTTCAGAAACGGTATGCGACATGTATTCTTAAACCACATTAAAAGAAGCGTGCCTTTGGAAAAAGGCCTTCGTTTGTTTATTTTGCGTTTCAATAATTCTTATTCTACAAATAAATACACCTGTGTTTTTCCTCCTAGGTTGCTATATTGATTGAACGAAAAAAATGCTCAGTTATAAAAATTAATGTATCTTGACAGTGCAATAAACGTTTCAATAAAGGTATGTCATAATTTTCTATTAAACTTCAATATCTCGATTTAAATTATTCTAAAATTTAAAGATGATCAGGTTTAGGGTTACTTATTACTTCTTTTGCCTCTCTTATTATTGTCAACAATTTAAAATATGCGTACGTCTGTTTATCGAGTATTGGGTTCATTGCTTGATGACTTATTATGTAAAAATATTAATAAAAATGGCTCTACGTATGATAATTAGGTGATAATTACAGTTGGTTTAACAATACACCTGGTAAGAAATTATCCTTATGCTTAAAATACATCTTTTGAAAATCTTACGCTTGGAATGTATATATTTGTCATAGAATGATGTAATCTTTTTTCGTAAGATATATATTTAATAAGGTGTAAATTGTTCCACAGTAAATGTAAAGCCCTTTATCAGCAACGCCTGGATCCCTCTCTATAGTGTTAAATATTATACAACTTATTTTTTGTATTTATTTAACTGACAAAACATTTCCGCGATTACTATCACTAATCGTAAAAATCGGATAATTTCTTATGTTTATTTCCATTATTGAAAAGCATATTAGATAAAGGTATTCGCAGGCTCAAGCACAAAGAATCTTACGACGAAATCCAGCGTACGTCTATATCATAATTATGCCATTTACTTGTAAATTAACTACAATAATTCAAGTTTTTACAAGACTGCATGCATGTCTACGTCTTTTTTGAAAATAAAGATAGAAACATGAAATATTTATTGATTTATATTTTGAAGATTTCATACTTTTGTATAATCTTATCACGTCGGTTTTATGCTGTCGCTATCTGTGATAGGTGGCTCCGTATACTACACGTAGTATGTAATTCGCAACTAGTGCTCCGAAAGGGATGCTGGTCCGAGCCTCAACTGCGATTGTTATTCATTTCCATGTTAACTCGACAGTTATGTGGAATTTTCTTCAATAAAAAGGTATACGGATAAGTTGTCGGCTTTGTGGGAGGGTAGGTGAGTATTGGTTATATAGCTCGTTTAGGATAACTTGAGACAAACGACTCAGTTTGTTTACATATTTGGGACTCCGGTATTACATAAAATAGGGAGGGCAACTGATTTTGTGTAATGAAATATTAAGCATGTCTGAATGCGTGGAGCGTGTGTTCTCGTACTAAATTCATTACATCTAAAACACACTGATAATGGTCGATAATTACGTGTACTTAACTTAAATCCACCTGTGTATAAAAATGGTATCGTTGTATTTTGTCTCAAGTTATCCTAAACGAGCTATAGACAAAATTCTACGAGAGCTATATTAGGTGCGATGATCGCCACAAATAACCATACTATGTACTGTCATGGCTTTAACCCCAATAGAAATTGGTTCGCAACAGAAATACTTGTAGTACTATGTAATTGGATGTACCCTCTATATCCTATATATTTTTGTATTTTTAAAAGTTGCATATTGATTTACCCCCTATGTCCTATATTGTTACGATCGTAGTATTAGTAATATGTACGACAGGAAAAACATTTTGAGATTAATGTCACCACCTATATTGTACAAGAGATATCCAATGCGTGAAGGTCTAATAATATTTGCACAATTTTGATACATTTAAAATACGATCTGACGTTTTTGTTTTGTTAATGGTTCACACATATTTAACTCTAAATCTTACATTTAATGGCTATTTAATAGCCTTGGTATACACTTGTATAGCCATGGAATAAAAATATCTAAACATAGACATAAAGATCTGAAAAGAAATATTTATATTTTTTGACCAAGCAGGACATTGTACCCAAATATTTATATTACAACGAATGTATCCGTGAAAGATTTGATTATAAGTGTTATAAAAAGACCCAGGTCTTAAATTATGTTAACATGATATTCTTAAATCGATCAGAAAACTGACGTATGTACGATTATAACGACTGCACATGCACTTATTCACGAATTTAACCAACGTATACTAGTACTTGGAAGGTTTAACGTGACCGTGGCCCCAGTCAGGACAGGACAGCTTTTCGGAAGTCCCAGCCATCCTCACCCTCTGGAATAGCCTACCTAAACAACTTGTTGAGTAACCAAACTTGGACTTGGAGGATTCAAGTAGGCCCTGACAAAAAAGTTAACCAATTACAGCCATTATTTTAAAATGATGACGTAAATTGAGACTATTTTAAATTGTAAGAAGTTTCTTAATGGCTGCACGGTTTCATCGCGATATGAAGATTAATGCGATTACTGAAGAAGAAAATCAGAGTTTGAATTCTCAGGTCGCGGCAATCTATTAATTAAAATTGGACAATTTAGCCGATTTCCCTCTTTTTATTTTTAAGAATAGAAACCAATGATCGCACATTGAATAAGAGAGCAAAGTATACATAAAGACACTGCTGTCAAATATAATGCTACAAAATTAATGGGAAAGATGATAAGGACTTCTCAGGGTTTCAAAGAACGATTGAGGATTATGTCATTGAGGGGTTTTACTCAGTTGTAACACTTAATCATTATTTGATTTTATCGACACTTGCGCGTGCTGGTTTACTACTAGAAGAGTGCATGCAAAGGTACAGGTCTAAGGACACCAAAGGTACATGCCCGGTTTCATAGCTATACCAGGCCACTGGTATCAGCCTAAAATCTTCAAGTGGGTATTAAAGTTCACATTAAGTCGTCAACTATCATATTGCTTTCAGTTCCATTCAACCTTGGGTAAAGGGAAGCAACCGCATGTCATTGCTTAACCCTTAGTTGGCATCGAACTCGCTACCTTTTGATCCAAAGGCGTGTGTCCTACCATTGGCCACAAAAAACTCTGACCGAAGAAATGCAAATGCATTAAGTAGGCGATAACTTAATGCTGATGTAAATTAGAACACATTAAGAGACATATCTCAGCTGTATTGCTATTCAGGTCGCTAATTTCTTTTGTCGGCGTATATCTTGGAATTAATCTAGCTTAAAGTAAAAAGTGACTGAAGTGATTTAAACGGTGCGAACTAAAAGCCAAAGTCAGACTATGAAAAAGTGCAAACTGTTGATCTTTGCTAGGTACAAAAGTAAAGGAGTTATAACAGTACGTTTGACATTGTCATTGACTTCTCCACTCGTAAATGCCGACAGCATGTCGAGGACAAAAGTAAAAATGTCATTCTTCAATAGATTGAATTAGTTTTTGTTGTGATTAAAGAATCAAAAAGTCGTTTGATTGTAATTAAAACTAAGACTAGAATGGCGACCATCGACTTAAGGTTAAGTTAAAATAGCCAATTGACCAATTTTAAATCACCCCTGGTATTTCAATCTGTTTAAATCTCCAATGCGTACATTGGTACTATTATGAATGATTCGTCAGGAAAAACAGCTGAGCCAGTTGGTTTTAAACACTACAAATACATGTATACAGCCAGCTTGCTTTCATTCTATAACAAGTCTATCCGATTCATAGTCAGTTCCACCTATTAGTCTTCTAGTCTTTTACTTAAATACATGCATGAGTTGAAACTCTGGCATAGAGATCACGTTTTTATACAATTTGTGAAAGCATTCCTGCGGTTCTTGTTTTCATATAAAATATAAATTTGAAGTACAGTTCAGCAGATTGTCGTCATTGAAAGCTTACTTTCATGAAGGGAATTCAAAGTCACCTCTTGAACTTTCATAGGTCATGTAAACAAACATGAAATATTAAATAACGAAAGAATAACAAAAAAAATGTTTAAATTTTCAAATTTTATTTTTTGTGTTGTCAAGTCTGTCAGCAGACTTTAACAAATGAATATCGTCCTTGACATTACACTGTACATCATATTATAGTTTGTACAACAAAAACTGTCATTTACAAATATCAGATACATCTACACGCAAACATGAATTAAGTAAATTTTAAATTGATAGTAATTTTCTTTCTTTTAGTTTTATTGAAATATACACAAAAGTCATGTTTGCGTGAAAAATGTATCTTAATGAACAATGTAACAAAATATACAAAATACCATTAACAAAATATCATAAATAAAAAATACTTTGGTTTAAGCTTGGCTTCATGAAAACTGGATCATACGGCCCTGGTCAAAATTCTTACTTTTCCCTCGCATTTTCACCACTCAGACCTCAATAATGTCATCCCATTGTTCTAATATTTTATAAAAAATATCCATTTTCTTGATCCACCCATAGTATTGTCAATAAAATTCTAAGGGTGAAGCGTTTGTAATGAAATGTTAAGTCGAACATAGCGCGGTCCGATGGAGGGAAGCAAACTTCTAATTGAAAGGTATTAGATAAATCAAGATACCACACAAAATATTAAAGTTTATTAAGCACACCAAGCGTTCATATGCATCGGTGTTTAATTTACGTTTTATTAAAAACATTTAATCGAATTCATCAAGATATGATTGGTTTGTTTAAGATGCCAGAACAATGTTCTTAAAGAGGAGCATCACTCCAATAATACTGCTTCGCTCAACTAATCCAACGTAAAAAACATATTTTGGTTCCTTGGAGCCCAGCTATTGAATGACGCACAGTGTACATACAGAAAAGTGAATGATTTCATTACAATATCTAATTAATAGACAGCAAACAATAATATTGCACATTGAAATTTTTTAATCATAATTATGAATGGAAACATGTACATTTATATAATCTACGTTTTGTAATGTTGAAATGATCGTTAACTAACAAATGGAGAAACAATTTCGACACTATGAACAATAAACGAGGCTATTTTAGAAAAAAAGTATGGACTAAATGGCAACAGATGATATTGTTACAGAATATATAAATAGATTTATGTACAATGAGGTATCAAAACGAGTGATGGATGAAACCAGACGGCGAGAACACTTTCCATTTCCATTCCTTTTTTCGGGGACAACGATAAGGGGCATCTATGGGTCCCTCTTGTTATTTTTAAAACATGCCTGGCAGTCCAATTAATTAAATAACATTATATTTTCAATTGTTATCATAAAAATAAGAAACAAATGTATGTCCACTATTTGGAGACGAAAGTTCTAATAAATTATATCTACACAATGCGACTTTCTCCCCATTTTTCATCACAGTTTTTTTACCCTTACGTTCTCGCAGTCATGACGTCATCATTTTTACAGCCAAGAAGATGCCTCAATTTCAGTCACATGACCTTACATGAGCATGAATTACTTAAAAGGCTATTACAATACGAAGTGGCTAGTTTTCAAAATTGTTCAGAAATATAAAAACGCAAATAAATGAAGATACAAGTACACAGGTGCTCTTTAAATAGTAAGTAAGCCACGGCTTCAGGAATGTAGAAATATAATGAGCACCCATTTCCTTTGATTAAAAAAACTTACATTCAATAACAAAAATGATTCACAAAAAAAACAAACAAAATGAAACTATGAGTATTAAAGACAAATGCTGAAAGTGTTTAGGTGATTTTAGTATTTGATATAATATTCCAGTATACCAGTGGCGCTTTTCACGAAAAATCTTACGACGAAAATCATCGTAAGTCAAAATTAAAAACAGACATAATACGAAAAATTTTTGGCCCATCAATTCCAAATTGTTTCCAAAGTATTAATAAATCATGTAGAATACTAGAATATTGTATACATTTTTAATATCATATCACTGTTATGTTTACAATGCTTCTGACTTTGCAATGCAAATTTATAAAATTGACATATGATACCTTTTTTTCGTAAGACTTTTAGTGAAAAGATGCACAGTATGTTAAGAGAATTGAAATAGTTTCAATGAGAAATGAGTGTGTTATATACACGATACGAACAACTGGTGGTTACTTCAAAACGTTTGTTGTCTTTTAAATAAATGCAAAAAAGAAACGAACCAAGAATAGTATATAGCAAACTATATAATATAGTCAAACGACTAAAAGATCAGCAACATTTTTTTTCACGAGTTACAAGGAATGCATAATATGCGTAGAAAACACATAATATTTTCATTAGTTGCAGCTTCTTTACACCACAAAAATGTTCATGTTTTACTCCCTTTACTCCAATCACTTTCAAAGCACCACTGGCGGGCGGCCATATGCATTTAACAATTCTAGTCTGTTGTCTAGATACACAAACATAACGTCGAGACAATAATAGTCAAGAAATAAATACTCACGGTAAATTATAAATATAATATATTTTTTTATACACACTTTGTCCTATTTTCAATAAAACTCGTCGAGTCAGCGCCATATTTGTATCATTCACACGACCATCGTTTATCTCGCGGATACATTTCGTCCCATCTGCGGACCGCTTAATTCACTCTACTTCAGGTAGACTTTTTTGTACCACACCATAGAATTTTTAGATCACACTATTGCTCATCTAAGCACTTTATATGCAATCTCAGAGATAAATTAACACAATAATTTATACATAAAGGTAAACCTATCATCTGTCCACGTCCTTTCCACGTTTACAATGTCGTATTTTATTTTTCACACAGTGTTTGTCATATTTCCTTAATTCTTTAAGAGATAATTTAAAGAACTTTCTACGGTGTGATCGACACCATTTCTTCCGACACTTGTTTCGTTTCCGTTTATTACGGCATCTTTTTTTCTTACAGCACGTGACTTTAGTATCTGATTTGTTTGGCGGAGTAGCGTCAGTCATAACTGGTTGGTCTTTAGTTGAAATACCTTTAGTAAAGTTTATTGTATCTGGCCGTTTTGACGTAACGTTCCCACATAACAAGGAACCATCTTTGTTCATACCTAAATACCACTTTGTATCATTGTTTATTAGTCTATAATATCTGTCTTTATATTGGGACACATATTCATGATGTAACACACAATGCTGTTTAGATAAATTCGCCTGAAAGAACAAAGAACAAGAAAATGTTAGATAACCATCTTAAATGTAAATATACATAAAATATACATTATATACAGTCATAAATCGCATGATTTTGCGAATCCAATTTGGTCTTCATGTTGTATATAAGAAGTTCTGCAGTTCGAGCTTGGGTTTAGACCTAAACTGCCATAAACATACAATGTCATATCGACTATTTTTGCAATGTTATATTGAAGCAATTGTGAGGCAAATATTATGGTAAATTTCTTTAAAAAAAACTACGACATAATGGTGAAAATATCTGCTGGACTGTGTGCTTTTCAGTTGCATACATGAACGAATCCGACCGGCAGAGCTGACAATATCAGAACTAGTCAGAGTTTCAAACTTGATAGTTGGTATTCATGTACAAAAAATCCACTCAATCAGATGTACATAAGTCAAGCTGTACTCTCTGTCAAACTTATTAGAAAGAATACAAGGGCTATTGGTGTTTGGGGAACAGAGCCAAGAACTTCCAAAAATTCAGGAATGATAAGGAGAGTGGATTTTAAAAACAGTAACATTGAACTCTTAAAATCGTTCGAAAAGTAAAACACCTTACCGATTGATACACCACGCCTTGATCATCCATACACAGATATCGACCAGTGCTATTCGATTGTATAATATGTAGTGCTGTAGTATTTGAGGACCACGTTTTTCCACGTGACCCTTGTTTGTCTGTGGATGTTAGGTCGATCCCTAATATTGCTTTAGTTGTAATATTCAATATTAATATGTTTAACACACCTGAAATATAAGAAAAGAAGAGGGTTATTTTATGTATAGGATAACACCCAATTAATGTACATTTTTTCTATTTCGATGCGAGGTGAATCAAGCGGTGGCTATTGGTTCTAGTTATAAGGTCTTTTAAAAGCTCGCACATAGGCTGAAATTGGCGAGGGACTTGGAGCCAGCTATGTTAGGAATAGAAAGCGTATTAGGGTAAAGAAATATTATGGCGCTCAGGTCCCCTTTTTAAACGAATCTGGATCCGCTATGTGTTGGCATTAATGTGAGGCAAGGTTCAAATTTGAAATAAACAAGATAGTGACATATTTGAAATACTTTGTTAACTTTTGGCTAATGGTAGGTAACCTGCCCTGAGCAGAATTAACAATGTGCAATATGCGTGCATTTTACATAGATAAATAGTTCACTAAATAGTTTACATATATAATCAACGACAAATATATGCATAGGTATTTCACGTTCCATTAAAAACTGCCCACGAGCGTAGTATAAAAATTAATGAATTTTCAATGGGAAAAAATTGGTAGCTACGGGACTATTGTGAATTTCAACAATGTTTAGAAAAACTAACCAAAGGCCGATAGTTATCTTACAAAAAAAATCGTATATCAAACAGTATAGTACACTATTGGTTAAGGCCCTAAACGTTATTGTTTTCGTTGATTCAAACCATGTGTTTAAGTGTTCTTACCCACTTGAATGACTTTTATACGTTTTTATTAAAATCGTTTTTACCGCAAGTGAACTTTGAATATTCGTACAGATATTTGAAAGTTAGAGGAGGTTCTCGAGATCGGATATCGCTATTTCTGATAATAAAAATCAATAAAATATATATTAGTATAACCAATGACTTTGGGTAATTTAATATTAGACTATATAATTAAGTTTTTTCAAGATGAGGATAAAAATATAACTTTTTATGGTAAAATTTTGAAGATTTAATGCATGGATATTTTTATATTATTTTTATGCTTTTTTTTGTTCGGAACAATGAATGAATAATGAATGTATATATGATTTGCGACCACTGTCGCCGACAAGAAAATATATACATTTTGTATACTAATACCATATAAAATTACTAACAAGTTTAAATTTGAAACAATCCTAGACTGCATAGAGTACGTTCACACCCAACATGCACTCACAAAGGCACAAAACAATTAATAATAATACACGCTTGCATGTTCAAACAATTCATGTTCATTGTGCATTGCTGCGAAATTTTGCTCCAAAAATGGTAATTTTAGTATTATCAAGATCGATTAATTTGCACATCGTATCGATTATTTTGAAACTATTCTTGAATTTCTATTAACAATAGTGGTAGGTATTTTACGGGGTATATTTTAACAAAGAGTTTGGGAGATGTATTATAACGCAGGTTACCCCCATCAATTTTGTTAGACATGTTGAAAGAAGGGTATCGTATTGCCGTCCATTACACGTCACAACACGTTGAATAGAGCCTCTTAATATACCGTTATAACAAAAAAACTAGATCTTAAATGTATTTTATTAGAGGGGCGAATAAAAGATGGCAACCCGAGACTAGTTTATCAGGCTTCATATTTCTATACTATATCGATATAAATCAAAATTCGTGGACTCACTATGTCTCACGTTGCTGTCGCTCGCGGATCGAACATTGAATGGTGATTTTTTTCAATTTTTGAAAATCAATAAATCCGGGTTTGGAATTCGATGCATGAGGTACAAACATGGATAATTTACAATAAACGTCTGAGGAATGAAATACTTCACCTTCGAAGTAAATACACCATGTAGAACTGCTACTAGAGCATTTTAAATACACCTCTTATCACTTGTTTTTATGATACTTGTACATATTTTTTAAGAGCTCAGAAAATATTTAGAACAAAGACACAGTGAACACCAATCTGTTGAAAGGGGGAAATGTTTACTCTCAGAATCGAAGAGAAAAAGACAAAAAAAATGCATTCAGAATGGCAAGACTCGTAGCATTTTTTGCTCGCTCAAACCTTTTACATTATAAATTCGTACGAAAAGGTGACCGACAGAGACCGTGCCGGGCGGTCGCTTTTATTTGTACTTATTACTAAATAACCTTCAAATGACAATAAAATAAGTCATCAAATCATGAAATACATGTATAATAGGCCTAACCTATATATGATATCACTTTTGACCCAGTTAAAGGACATTATTAAATACCACGGAATAGTGACTTCAATTGTTTTAAAATGCAACTATAAGTTACAGATTCTGGTTCATTAATTACCCAGTATTTAACAAGCCTAGAATCAAGTAAAGGATTCGCTCTTATCGACTGAATCAAAATACAGTAAAGAATTTGAAAAATGATTTTTATCTATACAAGATTTTGGTCATCAATATGTACGGGGATAACTAGCACAAAATTTCGCCCAGTCAATCATCGATCGATGCTAATTTTCACGGTTATTCATAGTATTGCTCCAAGGGTGCAAAAGTTTTAGGGAGTTTTGGTTAGACCCATAAAAATAAGCATTTTCAGCATCTTTGCAAGCATTCTGATAACTGTGGACATGTCAGGACCCCCGAAACTACCACGTTGAATTTGCCGTTTGTAAGAATATTCGCTTGGTTTCTTATATTCAACTTCAGTAGATTTTGAATGTTCTAGGAGTTTTCTGTCAATCTTATGGTAACGTACGTACATGTATATTTATGAATAATCGTCATTGGGGTTCTGCTAAAATCCAGACCAGACGGTGTATATATTAAACGGTTTGAAATAAGATACAAAACTCTTAGTGTTTGTTAAAATACTGTCCTACATATGTAACAATTACCTCTTGTCGATAGAAGAAAGAAAAATGGCAGGGTTAGCGTAGCTAATGATAGGTTATAGCGTTTTTATTTATCGTTTCAATGGCCATATGTTAACAAAAAAATGTAAAGTATAATTTTTTGTATAAAAACCCAGACAAAACACTTAGTGAAAACTTATTCTAGACCCCACCATCGACTGACTTAAGGGTCATTCATTATAACGAAGGAAAACTTTTCTTTTTTGTTAAGTTTTTACAATGGAACAATATTTCTAATTTATAAGTCGCTGATGGCGATGACCTACTAATGTATCAAGTAGCTGAATATATCACCAAGTCGAATTCACATAGAGCAACGTCAACATTTGGATTTTTCACCCAGCTAGTCCGACTGTAGGTGCAAAAAGCCGAGGTGTTCTTACCAGATTACGTCAAGACTTGCAGCTTGTATGTAATAAGAACACCCGTTGTTTATAACAAGCTTAAACATTGAAATCAAATAAAGGTATCAATATATCTTAAAGAAAACTATCGCCCCCTCCCCACACACTATATTTACACCCATTCCCTGCACTAGATATAGGATACGCTATGCGTTCTTACTTGTTACAGCCATGCATTGTGTATCAATCAGTCAGATCAGTCAGGATTTGATACTGCGCAATATGATAGTAACATTTACGAAGGTATACGGAATCTGTCGAAGTTGTACGATTGCGCAATAGTGTGATCATTTTAACAGCTTCATTCCTTTTTTATACAACAAGTCTAGACAACCAAATATTTTCATAAAAAAACATCAGCAAGTTTTTTTAGCCAAGGATAAGTTTCCTGATCGTAGGTATTATACAGAAAATACGAACGCGAGATTTTGGCGAACAAATTCGCACCATTCATTATTTTATGTTTAATATAAACCCTCTGTGAATACGATGTGATTAGTTTACAGCTTTTATATCAGAAACTGTATGACAAAACATTGAATCCAGTGAAGCAATCAGACATTCTGTAACGCATGCCGATATTTGAATGACAGACAAATCACCATTATAGAAATTGATTGAAAATACGGAACCACCCGGAATATTTGTTGTTAATCATGTCCCGCGCGAGTCTTCTGGAATTTAACTAGAACCCGGAAGCTGCGCAATAATCCAACATATAAGTGCGTCTGATACATTTTTATGTCAACATTTAGATAAAAAAGAAACGATTGGTATCCCGTATATTTTTTAATCAATTTAAGGAGGAAGAAATAAGCCTAGTCATTTTGCGGTTTAAATAAGAACTCGTAAAAACTGAATGTTTAACGTAAATTTCAAACGATGAAGTTAAAATGTAGCCTATTTGGGTAAGTATTATTGATTTTAAATCATTCGTTTTTTCTCTGAAATTGACACAAAAATAAAATACGCGACAGTAAACGCCTATTTCACGCCTTAAAAATCAAAAGACTTAAAAATATAAATTAAACAATTCAGAAAACGACTTTGAAATAAAAAGACGCTGTTCAATAAAGTATGAAAATACGTTTATTGAAAGTCATTATTTTCGCTTCATTCATATACCATATCAGCAAACCTCTATAGCGTAGAGTATACAAAGCACATCTCCCCAAACTTTATAAACAGTCTTGCAGAAAGAAGAGTTTATGATTCAGGTCATTCACAGACTTATAGTTCCAATATGGTTCTGATTATGAGGAACACGTGCTAACAGTCTGGCTTCAGTGATTTGAAATTGAAGAAAGTCTTTATCTCTTGGTCAGAAAATGAGTAATGTACAAAGATTTACAGTAAAGGGTACCCAATAATATGAAGATTTTTTTTGGAATATTTTTGTTATTTAGCTTCACTGCAGCAAACATCCGAAGTTCAGTTATTGTTCTCGCGCTTTCATATATTATTTTATTTTAATATTTATAAGTGGTTTCTTTTGCAACATCAGTCCGGCAATTTCAACTAGTACATGCTTTACGGAGGCTTACGGAAATGGCTACGGAAACACCCGAAGTTATACAGTTATTCTACCCCCCACCCTCTGTATTGTGTCACTACATCAGCATACAAGTCAAGGCATGCTATAATGATAAAGCTGAACACAACAAAAGATGTGAAAGTTGTTTGAACATTTACGATAAAATCACCCTATTGCTATCTACGGTTATTTTGTGCACTTTTATAAGATAACTTGAATAAATAAAGATTTGAAACACTCTATTCATTGACAACCTAACGTATACTGGTCATAATGTTTAATTACTAAGATCAATTTGTGCAAAAATATTGATGAATAGCCCAATAAGAATTTAGTCATTTCATGTACAAAATTCAATCCACTATTTTACATTATTTTGTCAAGTTTATTCACGTCTGACAAAAAACGCAATTTGATAACATTTTTGTTCAGCATGACGCTAATCATTGTACACGCAACGCATGCACAAGTAGGATCAGACTTAAATACAGCTAAGGGCCACGCACCCTCAAAGTTCATTTTCATAAAGACGCAATTTAGTGGCTAAAGTACTTTAAACTAGAGCTCATCAAAAAAATATCTTCGTTGTCATTCTATGTGTTTTATTTTATATTTTGTTATAAACTGGCTACATCAAGAACGAGCTGCTGAAAATGACTTGACCATTTCAGCTCAGTTAATCACTCTGACAAAGGTTGTGGATATAAAATATATCTACATGAACTTTGTAATTTCTACAAACCGTCAATAATTATAGGAAAATAATTCTACAGTTCATTTTGGCAGGGAAACAATCTATACAAGTAAACAACCGCTGTGAATACTCTATCCCCCCTCCACAATATTGGAACCACGTTATACACCATCAAGACGTCTTTTATCACAAAAATTGTTAGGCCAATATTTTTACAACGATTCTAGTGACTCATGGATAATCTCAGGTGGTTACAAGACTGGCTGAGGTAAATTGCTAGAAAAAAACACGAGAAAAAAACACTTCAGTCTCGTAGCGTAACACTTCACGTGCAAAAAATTTGCAATATCGTATAGGTAAGTACTGCGTTAAGGTGGTTACATAAAAATCGCGGAGATAAGTATATACAACGTTCAACTCAGTGGTTTTTTTTTTGTATAGTAAGATCGTCTATGGTGCAATAACACTCAAGGAAAAATTCGAGTCTTGCAATCTAAACAGTATTCATAGTAAATTAACAGCATAAAACATCTCTGAGTAATTCTGGTAACAGGTACCCGTAATGCAAGCCCCAGAACGAGTGTTGCCATCAGTAAGTGCATTGTGCAAAAGAGCGAGTTACTACAGTCTTGCGGGCAGCCATCGAGAAAAGTACGCTATTCACTCCTCCGTAGAAATGTTATAATTTAATACTCCAGCGGTAAGATGGAAACTCAGACAACCACTTTAATGTAATGGTAATAAAACTTGATATACTTTCCTCCCCAGACTTAGGAAAGAAGTAAGCTGTTTTTCCGACAAGGTGAATGTTTGACCTCGTTCCCGTGTTACCATCAAAAGCCTTAGTACTTGATATGAATCATTTTCTACCACGGTTAATTAACTGTATTAATGTTTCATTATAATAATTATGTTAGTAAAAATTGTAGGTAGAATTAATTCAATGATTATAGTAGATGGTTTTTGTTAAAGAAAATCGAGGGGGAGAAACTACATTTTAATTTTTATTGAAGGAAAATCAAAATTATGGTCGAGTTTTCATGAAAGGGTATGGCCTGTAGTGGCCGAGATTCACAATCGGATTGAGTGATTTGAAGTCCAGCAAGCTAATCACTGCATTACGAATGCGGGTGAAAAATATGCAAGTTTTCGTATAATGTACTTATAAGATATGATAATGTTCACTTTGATACAATCAATTTATCTGGCGTATCTAAATAAGTTTACAAAGCGAAGCAGGACAGATCAGAACTGAAAAGAATTGCACACCAATGCACTATGTGTAAACAGCTAGTATTAGATAGTTTTCAAGCTAGAATATAATCCTACACGTAGCTTAGCGTTTATTGTTCAGAAACGCACAGTTAATACATCTACAGCAATGTGTTTTGTTAACACCAGGAAATTCGTTAAGATTTCGGTTTATGATTGATTACTTTGTCTTTCGGAATGCAGCAAAACTAATGACTAGACTTGGTAGAACTCCAACAAGTTGTACACGAGTACTACCTGTATTGTGCTAAATATTTACAACGAGATAAAAATCACATGAGAATATTTATCTATAATGTCATCATGGATAAAAAATATTGTCAAAAATAACGGTATTTCCGTCTTAAGTGTTTGTCGACGATCTTGGTAAGACAAACGCTGAAGCGAAGCGTGGACAGCCTTACAATGTTAACTGTAGTGATAATCCGATGAACTAGGGAGATAAAACGACTTTATGCCATTCAGACTGTTAACTCTATAGATGATCTTAATTATTTGAGACAATTATTGCTATAATGTCTGTTCAAGGAACCTACTATTTCATGAATCATTCCTAGAGATCTATATTCATATCTATTTGGTATGCGCGTAGTAATATCTGCCGTTACCTGAACGACCTATTCCATTTTGCATCGTTTTCGGGCTATATTTTTCGACAAAAAGTAGGGCGATTCACATATTGTCGATGCTTGCTTTAACAATAAACAAAAATGCGGACTAGATAACAGCATTGAGACAAAATACTTATTCATCTTTAAAGTTTAACAAACAACCTAGTTATGTGGGTGTTAAAATTCTAAACGGTGGGAAAAGGTTTCGTAAACTGCAAAAAATGAACAACGAGTACTGAGTACTCTGATAAAGCAACTATTTTAGACACAACACCTTTTGTCTTTAATGAATTTAAATCACAGAGGAAAATGCGTTGATAGGATTATAAATGGAAAAGCAGATCACTATTAAAAGCAGTTAAATCTATTCTAAGCAGACAGGCAATGAAAGTACTTTGGCTACGACTACTTGACTATGGCTACTTTGAGTACTTTGAGTACTTTGATTTACGTTAGTAATCCGGCTAGTTTGGATGAGACATTTTATTCAACGAGACACGTTTTAATTTGCTGGACAATGAACATACTTACAACTAAACAATTAAAATTACTAATTTACTTCCTTTAAGTTTGATTGTTTCAGTAAAAAGGAGCAAAGTTTACTGTTTAATTAAATTAATTACAGTTTATCACGTGAACAGTGTAATCTATGAAATTTGAACACTTAAAAAATACAGAAAGTTCTTAATTTTAAACTTTTTTCCTGGTACATTTTCGGATAAATTAATGCAAAAATGGACAGAACATAAGAGAAGGCTGTAAAAACTGAACATTTTGTGTTATTTCAATGGTGTTCATATCTCAAAGATTATACTATACTCGACAACAACTCGTATATGATATTGTAATAAACACGTCTATGTATATACGTGTATACTTTGAAGTGATATATCTTTACATTATATTGCAGTACATTCAAACCTCAGACTTTTAAAATTTCAACACTAAATAATGTTTATTTCAAGTAATAAATTACACATGTTGACAGGCCCCATACTTGTGGTCCTAATTGCACTTTAGTTTACGTCATGTGTTGAGACTTGTACCGGCGAGTCTGTACAGTGACGCCGGACTTTCTCGTGGTCGAGAGGGGTTTCGTGAATGGTTAGTGTTTGTACCAAGTCAGCTGGTACGAGGAAGGTAGATAAAATATATGAAGGAGCGTACGATGTTGATACATTCAAACCGCAAATTTACAAAGAACGGCTACTCGGAATTCTTCGGTCATGTTCGTCAACAATCGATATTCTGATAGAATCAATCAATTAGACGCGACATATAGAACTATTCGGAAATGTTCGGCTAATATTCGACAATTATCGATCTTTTGAATTAATCAATGAACTGCAAGTAATATACACTATAGTATGGTCTGATATATCAAAATAGTGAGTACTAATTCACGTCTATACCACGTCAGACTAAGTGTCATCAAAATAACCAACTTGATAACCGATTAAATGAACTAAGATATATGCAGTTAACTTAAATGATAACAGACCTACACAATATCATATATGTATACGAAACTATTTAGAGTATTCGTGGATTTTAACTTTTTAAAACATACGATAGGTTTATATCAAAATGAAGTCAAAAACAACGATATTGAAAAATGTTTACCTTAGTTTTTTGTTTGAAAACGAAACTGTCCATTATTCAAGTTTCAACCTAAGCTTTTTATTACATACATACGTATTATACCAACGTTTTATTTGTGTTTGATATTGCATTTTTAAATCAATTTTTTGCGTAGGTATAAGTATTATGTATATGTAAATAGGAAAAATCGTAAGAAGATCAAGACAGACAAGATGATATCAGATTTTGTAAGATCTACTTCCGCGTTCTTTTCTCGACTTGGGTTCGACTGCCTGAGCAACAGACAACATGTCGTCTGCAACTAAAC
This sequence comes from Mactra quadrangularis, assembly GCA_025267735.1. Classification (NCBI taxonomy): domain Eukaryota; kingdom Metazoa; phylum Mollusca; class Bivalvia; order Venerida; family Mactridae; genus Mactra; species Mactra quadrangularis. The sequence continues at coordinate 33,020,567 of CM046308.1, read as the reverse complement.
TTGGTGATATTAACAACACGACCAACATAACCTTCGTGTTTAACCTTTTGCACGTTCGTGGGTTCCAATATGCCTAATATCCCTCGGCAGCGATCTAATGAAGAGTCACATAATTCAATACTTGTTTAGAAGTTAAGTTTTGTTCACGATTTGCTTGTATCTACTAATGGCACTACCTTGGCATGAGTCTACATCGTAAAATTAAACATGGCGACAAAAACGTGATAGATGCATCGTCTGTCAAACATGGTAATAAACGAAATGCCAACATGATAATTATAAACCCCCGCATTATTTCAATATTCAATCAACGATCTTAACTACTGAATATTTTATTATCTTAGACGTAAGTGTTAAAATTCCATGAACTTTAATTTCGTCTGAGCACATTGCCCTAGGTGTTATTCGTTATTGGCAAAGTAGACAGGATTTGACGGAAATTCCCGAAGTTTTACGATTGAAATCGAATGAGTCGGCGTAATGACGTGTATGCACAGACTTGGTATGACCGGAATTTTAAACAGTTCAAAATTAAATCACTTAGTTGAATAAGCAAACATTCTGTAGAAAATAATCACATCAGTACATATTAAGTGAAATTGAAAAGTTATAAATAACCTGCATGGTTTGATATTTGACAATAATATTACATGTACGTATTAGTCAGAATTTTTATTACTTGAAGTTAAACTAGGCGAGAATGTTATATCATTGCGAAGAATTGACCGTTTTGAAAGGCTGCAACTCATAGGAAAAGTTGAAGTCACGTTTTAAGTATGTTTAGCCTTTGCCTCGAACCAGTTAGGGCCCCTGATCGAGTAGAAACCCACATCAGAGGCTTAGATCAACTTTAAATGACTATATTACTGAATTCCCGGATATTTGTTTACTAGAACTACATAATATTAAGGTTAAATTGATAACATGGGACACTATTTCCTTAGATTTACTTATTTTCGCTACTTTTGCAACATGCAACGGAACTGAAGCCGTGTCGGTGGTGGTAAAGTTCGCCTAACACGGTTTACGTCATTTAGCGTGCAAGACACATGCACGTGTCTGTTTCGTTTTACGTATTACTACTTGATGTTTAAAATTCATAGTAAACAAATTAATCAATACATCAACAACAAAACATTCGCCTTAATCAATCAGGTAAGCGTTGATGAATGTTAGAAGTGAAATAGACGTTGATCAAGCCTTAATGATTAGACTTTAAAACTTTTGGTCAAAATCGAACTTCTACTTCATTGAATAAACATTTCGTCTATACAAATCATGAAATGTATCTATTCCCTCAAAATGGACGACTAGTCAATACTTCAATCTAAATAAACAATTACTGAGCAATAAAAATAAGATAGAAAATTAAACAGCCTATTTAACGTTTATTTTATGGTTGTACATAAATGTTTATCATTCATATATTTTTATCGATATATTTAAATGGGTATGCATGGTACGTTACATTACTGACTGCCAACTAAATAGATAAAAAAAATACTTTAATTTTTTTTTGGGGGGGGGGGATGGGGTTCAGAGCAAAAATGTCATTAATGTCGACCGTGAATAAAGAATTTGTAACTTCAATCTTTTAATATCAATTTGTGCCTATTCTCGTTTGACAGGTTTTTCGGTTTTTAACGTTTGGGTAAGTTTTGACTTGAGATACCATTGCTTTATACTCTTAATTGTATTTGAAATATTAGTTTGGATAGAAGAGACATTGAACTAAACGACACCAATTGTAATTAACTGGTTCAGTCACTTTTTCCTTTTGTAATACGAGTTTTTTCTGCCCTATAAATGTATAAGTGTGCACGCCTGATTGCAAATCGGTGGCATTTTATGTCATTTTGCTGTTAAAGAAATTAAACACCGTGTAGAATTTGCACAATAAAAATTGTAAACTAATTAGTTACAGAGTTATTGAAGACTGCAATTTCAGCGAAATTTTCGGCTAATGTAAGAAGCACATTATGCTATCGTAGAAAGTTTTTACGTACGCATTGAAAATATACAATTTATAAAGCAAAGATAGCTGGCTTTTTAATTTGGTCTCCGCCGTAAAATAACATGAAATTCATTGATGAAAAAACGTTTTTATTCAACTTTAAAATATTAGGTAAGGTATATCAATGGACGCATGGCCTTTTGGACAATGGACATAATTAAGTTAGATCCTTCTACGACAATTATAATTTAAGGAAGAAATAGCAAGACAATGATAGTTATATAGAACATGAATATCAATTATTGTAAAAAATAAATATACTTACAATACTTTGTGTAGTTTTGTACTCCTCTCGTGGCATTTGGATGCATTTCTAAGAATCGGTTGTAACTCTGTGCTTGAAGATAATGCTTCCTATCGTCCAGCAGTCTCCAATTCTCAGGATGCGGATTCTGCCAATGTGGAACGTGTGGGGGGCCGGGAAGACTAGGCGTGGCTAGTGGATTGGCACCGAGCGAGGTGGGGCTCATTGCTTATTTAAACCACATAGATGCGACAGGTAGTCGCGAAACGATGTTACACACAAGTCACTCATTCAAAAAATATGCATTAATTCCACTATAAATCCAAAATATAATCACAAAATTCACTTAAGTTAATAGTATAACGTACAGAATATCAAAAACGTGTAAAAATGCATCAAATTTTTTCATGCAAGTTTCACACGCATTTTTTTCGTCGGTTCGACATTTCTCACAATATAAAACATTCCTATAATATCACACTGTAGATAGCTTATTACATAACTTGGTTTATCAATAACAATACTTGTCAAAGAATGCAACAAATAGCCGAGAAAATGATGATATAATCCAATATAATCTCCTTGGCTTTTACAGCAACGATAATCCCTTTATATCTGATAGCACAAAATGCTTCTTTCTATCAATCAATGTTGACTGAAAATGTAAAAACAAAGAACATCGGTTAACATTTTAAATGGTTTTGAACAAGTCCAAATGAGACGTTAATTTAATCTTGTTTGCAAGTTTGACCTCTGGCAGCTCTAAGTCTTTGATTGGTTTGAGAAGAGCGATTAATTAACTCCTTTCCCATTTATAGACACCGCGTCTGTCGAATGTCCAAACTGTTTGTTCACGCATCATTGATTCTTAATTATCTAGCGGAATGTTTTATAAACGAAGTTGTTAATATATTTTAATTGAAATCCAATTAAATGCAATGACATACTGAAGAAGTCAAAATATGTCCCTAAACAGATGGTTAGATCTCAGATGAAAAAATAGTTTCTGTTGTACCTGACAATCTGTACTCAACTCAATGTCAACCATATGTTAAAGTTGAATTAGTTGATATTAAAAGTGTACAGGTATATGAACATCAAATTTTAATACATAAAATGACATATCTAAATTGTATTTGAATGTACAAATGATGATAGTGAACTGTAAGTTTGGCGGTCAACGATTTTGAACTTTTTGAATAATTCAAAATTCGCTTTTATGGTGACATTTTGATTTTAGTCACTAGCAAGTAACAAACTTCTCTTTTTGATATAATAATTATCGCTAATCATTGTTTATACACCAAAGTCTTCGTAAGTCATAGTAAGATAACAACGATGAAAGTAAATTAATAAAGATAATTTCCGTTTGATTACAAAATGCTTCATGTATACTGAAAAAAAACCCGATCCAAACAGTAGTAACTGTTGCAAATTGCAATCGAACAGGGCATTTTCCAAGTATATCAAAATCGTACCCATAAATGTCTGAAACTTTGAATGTATTTTTATTTTATTAAATATCTTTGCTACAAATGAAAACATTTACATACTATGTAAAAAACATTATCACATATACCATGTAGATTTAAGATCATTACATATACGTCAACGCTGATATGTATTCTATACGTAATCTAAATATTTTTGGACGGGTTAGATAACGAGTTAAAAGTCCTCCATGCATTAGTCTGTCGCTTAGTTTTAACTTCATGTGAATGATACATATAATATATTTCATTTAATTGAAACAAAATTCACACGTTTTGCATTTTTCGAAACAAATGATATAAAATGCTTAAAAACAACTTCTGACTAGAATGCGCTGACATTTTATATGTCAAAATATATATTAAGAGTAAAAAATGTGAAATTAAATTCCGGGCTCCCTTAATACAAAGTAATTGCATTCATGCGAATTAAATTAATTATTTTTTGTTAAGATCTAAGTCTAATTGAAAGCATATAAATGACTAAATGTAGGAGTTGCAAAAATACTATTTTGTAATTTTTTTTTTTTTATTATAACAATACATATCTTACCTGAAAGCTATATGGAAACAATAAAATATATATATTCCGTTTTTATTTAAATTAATTTTTAATTGCCTTTATTTTTGTATTTCCGAATAATCTTTAAATCCAGACTGTAACAACTAGTTTTAAAAATTCAACTAAGATTAATTTCTTTGTGTCTTTTAATAATCATCAACTAGCGATCTAGAATCGTTAGTTTTAACGCTTTAATCCTTGCTCGTTTCACGTGTGTACCGCCTTTGAAGTGCTTTACATACTAAACCGTACGAGAACGCAGTCTGTATCTCGTTTAGACATGACCTTTTGCGCATGCGTACATTTGTTATTCTGGTACTCGGTTTTAATCCAATACGCAATCTAAAAAACAGGAACCAGTGTAAAAATGGCTACCACAGTGTTTAGAAAATGTTCTCCTACAATTAGAACTGGTTTTAGACATTTTCATGCTGCCAAGCCCATGCGAAATGGTTTAAAAACAACACTTATTGTTGGGACATCGTGCACGTGCATCATTGCATGGCAGGCATGGAAAAAGATCCGCGAAAACACGGGATTTCTACCCAAGGTTTACGCTGCTCGGGACTCAGTGGAGGTATTTTTGGTGTTTACGTTTTTGTACATTTCATCATATTCCTTAAATAGGCATTATTTTAGAATTCCCTATTTCATTCATTTTACGAAATTCCTCATTGATCGGTCTGTTTGTTTGGGTATTAACACTATCTGAATGAGTAAACTGTCATTATCTATTTATAGAGAGGATGCAAAATGTGAACTCTACTTCATTTTTCTTGTGATTTTGATCGAATTAGCTAACATTATTTTATTTTAGGTGTTGATTATACTTCTTATATTGTTCTTATACCCCTCTTTGCTAATGATGAATCCAATTGTATAAGATTTTCATACCTTAAGATCATTATGGGTATTTAACTTAGTTATTGATATAGAGTTTACCTTAAGGTGAAAGGGAGATAATTCTGATTGAATTGAGGTGTTAATGTTCTCATATGTTACATATAAGTGGTGACAAGCCAAGTTGATTTATCTGATTGGAGATGAAAGAAACCTGATAATTAGCTACAATCACATAGCAATGGTCCAATATGTTCTCTTGACAATATTATAATGATCTTGGTAATTAGTCATCAAAGATACAAACTAAATTAATTGATGGAAAATACAATTGATCTTAAAGATGTTGTAAAGTTAACCCTTTTAACATTTATTGGCTTTATTTGATTTATTGATTGGTAAAAAATAGAAACAGATGGTTTATTATGAAAGAGATTTTTGCTAATTTATGGATACACTGTTTTTCACAATTTCTTAAAGCTTAAACTAGTATTATTTTCTTTAAGTAACAATATTAAAGTCTAAATATTTTCTTCTTAAAATGTTATAATATTTTTTTATGCTGCAATTTGTACTTTTTTAAGTCTTTATATTCAACTATAACAATAGTTTTTGGTTTAAATCTTGCATGATTTATAAAAAAAAATCAGACACATAATGTTATGTGAATAATATTGTGAATAAAAACAAATCTAAAATTAGATTATGCTTACTGTACATTTTAATATTGCTTGCTTATGTAAATATATAAAAAACTTATGTGTATTATGGTGATAAATCATGTACAAGTTTGTGTTCAAACCGCAATGTTTGATTTTTACATACTTGCTATATCTCTTCACCATACAAATCTCATTGAACAATTTCAAATACTTGTATATTTTACCTATACTTTACATTCATGTAGACATCAGTATTTATATAGGCAAAGTACATATTCATTTGCATAATAGATTTTCTTATATTACATATATTTCACTTTAATACCTCCTGCATGGAGCGATTTATCTACAGTTGAGGGTAATTCAATATATTCTAATATACATAATGATTGATACACAAATCATGTTACCCACTCTCCTTCTGTCATAAGTTTAATAAGTAACCTACTACATTCCATGAATGTTTTGAAATGACAGGATGGTACAAACAGTATCGATCAGTTTTAGAGACGCTTCTACACCACCTTTGACCTTTCCTTTTTTTGTTATGAAGTATAAAAATGTTCAAATATTCATATAATTTGGCCTTCAGATCAATCCGTTTTTGGTTTGAACTTTCTATTATAATAATGTCTGTCTTATGAGATGGCTTTGTAAAATATTTTAATATACCATTTCTATTTACACAGTTGATTTATCTGTAATGGTATAGATATATGCATGATTTTACTATTGTCATTGCCCTTGCTATTTTATTTTGATATTATTCAGAACATAAACACATTCTACTTTGAAGAAACTTTTAAAGGGTTTTTGATTTATTTATTGAGAAAATTCTAATTATATTCAGACATAGATTTATATTATTATTCAAAATCATAAAAAATGCAATTTATGTGTATAAAACAGTTATTATTAATATTATCATTTGTGATATTTTTACCTCACTTAGTTGATGAATCAGTCATAGTATCATACATTGCAATACAATAAAAAATGCTGATGTATTCAACTGTTGTAGGTTTTGAAGTATTGAAGTAGTATTTCTTTAGTAGAATATTCAATACTGTTGACAACTTCTTGTTTTGGTAAATTTTAAGGTACAGGAAAATATGTTTATTGAAGTCTTTGCATTATTCCACTAACTAAAAGCCTAGGGCTAGTGTAACTTGATTCAGACTGATAAAACTTATTTATTTTATATTACCACGCTAGCCAACAATTTGCTATAAAGCCAAAAAATGAAGTTAGTGCTTTTTACTCTTAATGGGGATGACTGGTATTTAGATAAATCAACCTGGTGTTCTAACTAATTACTTACATGGAATCATTATTGCAGCTGCAGTGGTAGGACATACACTTAAGGGTAGAGAGGTGCTGGGTTCAAACCCCATTTGGTGCATTACTAATTTCCTAGACTGAGAAATTTACTTACTGTTGTTCCACTCCACTCAGGTCCAGGTGTTAATAGGTACTGTGAGGGATCTCCTGCTTAAAAGAGATTTCAGTGATCAGGGTTATTTTACAAAACTGTTAAGTTGGCTGAACATTAATATGGAAGCAGACTTAACAGTTTAAACCACTCCTTAATTTTACCTTTTAGAACATTGCATCCTGTTAATGAACTATTTCTTGCGCTGTATTGTCTTCACTACCATATATTATTTCTTAATCAATTTAAATAAATATTTGTATTTTACACAAAAGCAGGTAGGTTGACTTATTGTTAGGTTTGGCGATTTATTGAAGATATAAATTAGTATAAATTGTATTGTATTAAATTATTTTGTTTGATTTTATTCTATATTACACAGCCAGTAACTCATCCCATGACGTATCGTGAAGAAAGATTTCAACAATTTGCATCAGTACGATATGAAGGTGTGATTTATATGACCCCACAAGACTTTCTGGAGTCCGTCACTGAGGACACGCCTAGACGTAAGTATCATACATAAGTAACATCATAATTGTATGTATATTGGTGCCCAGATCTACATGTCATTTTACTTTTAGTCTACTCTGAAAACGGGTACCAGGTAATATAGTTTATTTATTACTCTAATATATGTATTTGGTGTGAAACTTTTTCAGTACATATTGAGTTCTATTAAAAATATGACATGCAATTTATTATATACCTCCCCCAAACATGATTGTTATATATAGGAATGAGCTTGACAGCTGGTTGCTTCATTGGTTTCCTGATTGTACTTACATAGTAAGGGTGGAAATAGTTTTGATACTCTGATGTGACATCGTAAACTTTAGGTTAGAATTTAGGTCACATGGGGGTCAAAATCTAGGTCATTGTGGTGCAGTATTTGTTAGGGTAGTTATTATTATCACTACTAGGTCAGATTGAAGAAAAGGCGATGATTTATGTATTGATGTTAGATTTGTTTCAGGTCATACTTTGAAGGTGATTGAACTTGGCAAGTTACTGATTGTTAAGTACTTGGCTACTGTGTATGACCTGATAGCATATATTTGTCTTTGTATATTAAATATACATGATTGTATGTATATTGTCCATGTATATTTTATAATTATGTATATTTTACATGTATAATAATATCGTATATGTATATTTTATAATTATGTATATTTTACATGTATAATAATATCTTATATGTATATTTTACATGTTTGTATTATATGTATATTTTACATGTGCATTTTATATGAATATTTAATTTACATGTATATTTTTTACAAGTATTTATTCTAAACTTATGATTCTGACTACCGTTTTGAATGGATGTGAAGTAAATTGTATAGGTTCTATGACAAAGACTTTAGGCAAAATGTTGGAATAAAATACAGTAAATATGTAGCCTTATTTGTGATTTGGTTGGTCTACTTTTGTAATAATGAAAGTAAAGTTTAATACTGGTACATTCCAGTATGTAAAATGATTAAAACATATATTAACCTCTTGTGAAAGACATGTACCGGTAATATAAAAGTAAAAGAAAAAACTTGATCCTTATTTCTAGTGTTGAAATTGGGATTAACCTGGAGCTTTATAAAACTATGATTAGTATAACAGGACTTGGTTTTGATCTTTGTGAATCTACTTGCCCTTTGATGTATCAGTTTTCCTTTTTTATACGCCCGTTTTGAAAAAACGGTCGTATTATGTTATGCTGTTGTCCGTCTGTCCGTCTGTCCGTCTGTCCGTCTGTCCGTCTGTCCGTCTGTCCGTCTGTCCGTCTGTCCGTCTGTCCGTCCGTGGACAATTGCTTGTCCGGATGATAACTCAAGAAAGGATGAACCTAGGTTCCTCAAATTTTATGTGTTGATAGCCCTTGGGTGGAGGAGGTTCCCTATTGATTTTGAGACCCCAGGGTTAAAGGTCAAGGTCACTGGGACTTAAAATAGGTAAAACTTGTCCGGACAATATCTGAACCACCAATGTACCTAAGTTCACCAAATTTAATGTAAGAGTAGCCCATGTGTCAAAGATGTTCCCTATCGGTTTTGGGGCCCCTGCGTCAAAGGTCAAGGTCACAGTGGCATCATATGGGAAAAAAACTTGTCCTGACAATAACTTAACAACCAATCTACCTAGGATCACCAAATTTTATGTGAGAGAAGCCCATGTGTCAAGGATGTTCCCAATCGGTTTTGGGGCCCCTGGGTCAAAGGTCAAGGTCACAGGGACATCAAATTGAAAAACCTTGTCCGGACCATAACTCAACAACGCCTGTACCTAGGTTCACCAAATTTTATGTAAGAGTAGCCCATGTGTCAAAGATGCGCCCTATAGGTTTATGGGGCCCCAGGTTCAAAGGTCAAGGTCACAGGGGCATTATATGGAAAAACTTTGTCCGGACAATAAATGAAACACCAATGTACCTAGGTTCACCAAATTTCATGTGAGAGTAGCCCATGTGTCAAGGATATGCACTATTGATTTTGGGGCCCCTGGGTCAAAGGTCAAGGTCACAGTGGCATCAAATTGAAAAACATTGTCCGGGTAATAACTCACTAATGACTGTACCTAGGTTCACCAAATTTCATGTGAGAGTAGCCCATGTGTCAAGGATGTACCTTATCAGTTTTGGGAAAACAGGGTTAAGTTTAAATCTTAAACCAGAAGATATCAAATTACCAAGCTGTGACTTCAAATGTTCTATCAATATGTTTATAAAGTCAAAACGGCAAACAATGAAACACTTGTCCAGACAATAACTGAACCACCAATGTACCTAGGTTCTCCAAATTTTATGTGAGGGTAGCCCTTGGGTAAAGGTTATGCCCTATTGGTTTTGGGGTTCCTGGGTCAAAGGTCAAGGTCACAGAGGCATCATATTGAAAATCCTTGTTTGGGCAATAACTCATCAACTACTGTACCTAGGTTCACAAAATTTTATGTGAAGGTAGCCCTTGTGTCAAGGATGTTCCCAATAGGTTTTTGGGCCCCAGACCCAAAGGTCAAGGTCACAGAGGGATCATATGGAAAAACCTTGTCCAGACAACAACTGAACAACCAATGTACCTAGGTTCACTAAATTTTATGTAAAAGTAGCCCATGTGTCAAGGTTATGCCCTATTGGTTTTGGGGCACCTTGGTCAAAGGTCAAGGTCACAGGGGTATCATATTGAAAAACATTGTCTGGATAATTACTCAACAATGATTGTACCAAAGTTCACCAAATTTCATGTGAGAGTAGCCCATGTGTCAAGGATGTACCTTATCAGTTTTGGGAAAACAGGGTTAAGTTTAAATCTTAAACCAGAAGATATCAAATTACCAAGCTGTGACTTCAAATGTTCTATCAATATGTTTATAAAGTCAAAACGGCAAACAATGAAACCCTTGTCGAGACAATAACTGAACCACCAATGTACCTTGGTTCTCCAAATTTTATGTGAGGGTAGCCCTTGGGTAAAGGTTATGCCCTATTGGTTTTGGGGCTCCTGGGTCAAAGGTCAAGGTCACAGGGGCATCATATTGAAAATCCTTGTTTGGGCAATAACTCATCAACTACTGTACCTAGATTCACAAAATTTTATGTGAAGGTAGCCCTTTTGTCAAGGATGTTCCCAATAGGTTTTTGGGCCCCAGACCCAAAGGTCAAGGTCACGGAGGCATCATATGGAAAAACCTTGTCCAGACAATAACTGAACAACCAATGTACCTAGGTTCACTAAATTTTATATGAAAGTAGCCCATGTGTCAAGGTTATGCCCTATGGGTTTTGGGGCGCCTTTGTCAAAGGTCAAGGTCACAGGGGCATCACATTGAAAAACATTGTCTGGGTAATTACTCAACAATGACTGTACCTAAGTTCACCTAATTTCATGTGACAGTAGACCATGTGTCAAGGATGTGCCTTATCAGTTTTGGGGAAACAGGGTCAAGTATAAACCTTCAACCAGAAGATATCAAATTACCAAGCAGTGACTTCATATGTTCTATCAATATGTTTATAAAGTCAAAATGGCAAACAATGAAACTTTTGTCCAGGCAATAACTGAACCACCAATTTACCTAGGTTCATTAAAGTCTATGTGAGGGTAGCCCTTGTGTCAAGGATATGCCCTTTTGGTTTTGGGGCTCCTGGGTCAAAGGTCAAGGTCACAGAGGCATCATATTGAAAAATCTTGTTTGGACAATAACTCAACAAGGACTGTACCTAGGTTCATAAAATTTTATGTGAATGTAGCCCTTGTGTTAAGGATGTTCCCAATAGGTTTTGGGGCCCCAGACCCAAAGGTCAAGGTCACAGAGGCATCATATGGAAAAACCTTGTCCAGACAATAACTGAACAACCAATGTACCTAGGTTCACTAATTTTTTTTAGGAGAGTAGCCCATGTGTCATGGTTATGTCCTATTGGTTTTAGGGCCCCTGGGTCAAAGGTCAAGGTTACAGGGGCATCATATTGAAAAACGTTGTATGTGTAGTAAATCAACAGTGACTGCACTTAAGTTCACCAAATTTCATGTGAGAGTAGCCCATGTGTCAAGGATGTTCCCTATTGATTTTGGGGCCCCTGGGTCAAGTTTAAACCATCATCCAGAAGATATCAAATTACCAAGCAGAGACTTCAAATGTTCAATCAATATGTTAACAAAGTCAAAATGGCAGACCATGGAAATAATGCTATATTTAATAAGTAAAATGAATTTAGTTCACCAAATTTTATGTGAGGGTAGCCCATGTGTTAAGGATGTTCCCAATTGGTTTTGGGTCAAAACTGGGTCAAAGATCTAGGTCACAGGGGCATCATATGGACAATCCTAGTTCGGACAATAACTAAACAATGATTGTACCTAGGTTAACCAAATTTTATGTGGATCAGCCCATTTGTCAAGATGTAATGTGTTGATAGCTCTTTGGTATTTGATGTTCTCTTTTGATTTGGAAACCCCAGGGACAAAAGTCAAGGTCACAGGGACTTAATTCATATTGAAACATTTTCCGGACAGTAACTCAATAATAATTGTACCTACATTGTAGGTTTTCCAAATCTTATTTAAGGGTAGCCTTAATGTCTAGCATATGCCCCTTTGGTTTTAGGTCCCTGTGTTAAAGGTTAAAGTCAAAAGAAAAATCATGAGGAAAAACCTTGTCCAACAACCAACTTTACCTAAGATCACCAAATTTTATGTATCAATACTCTTTGGGTCAAGGGCGAGAACTTTTGGTTCTGAGGCCCCAGGGTCAAAGTCACTGGAAGTTTGTATGGGAAAACTTTGTGTCGGTGATAAATCAACCATGGCTGTACCTAGGTTCTCAAAATCTTTGCTTTGGATAGCCCTCCTGTTAAGAATGGGACCTATTCTGAGATCCTGGGGTCATTGGTCAAGGTCACAGGGACTTTATATGAGATAGAACACAGCATGGACTGCACACGGGCGTATAATGCCCCGCCCAGCGGAGCTCTTGTTTAAATACATTTCATTGCAAGGTTGCCTCATAATGACATTGGCTTTAAGCCAGTAAATGAAAATTGTTTAGGTGTTAAAATATTTGATTTTTTTCTATACATTTTAACATGTTTTTTTAAGAAGATAGACAAAGGAAACACAAACTTGCTGATATAAGATGGTTGGCTGCTATATACATGTGTATGATTAAGAAATCCAGAACAAAATTAAAGATTTTGAGTTGTCTCCCCTGGCTGCTATGTTAAGGGTATTGCTAACAACAGGTTGCAACTCTCAGGGTTAGTGTTGGAGTTGTCTCCCCTGACTGCTATGTTAAGGGTATTGCTAACAACAGGTTGCAACTCTCTCAGGGTTAGTGTTGGAGTTGTCTCCCCTGGCTGCTATGTTAAGGGTATTGCTAACAACAGGTTGCAACTCTCTCAGGGTTAGTGTTGGAGTTGTCTCCCCTGGCTGCTATGTTAAGGGTATTGCTAACAACAGGTTGCAACTCTCTCAGGGTTAGTGTTGGAGTTGTCTCCCCTGGCTGCTTTGTTTAGGGTATTGCTAACAACAGGTTGCAACTCTCTCAGGGTTACTTATGGAGTTGTCTACCCTGGCTGCTATGTTAAGGGTATTGCTAACAACAGGTTGCAACTCTCTCAGGGTTACTTTTGGAGTTGTCTCCCCTGGCTGCTATGTTAAGGGTATTGCTAACAACAGGTTGCAACTCTCTCAGGGTTAGTGTTGGAGTTGTCTCCCCTGGCTGCTATGTTAAGGGTATTGCTAACAACAGGTTGCAACTCTCTCAGGGTTAGTGTTGGAGTTGTCTCCTCTGGCTGCTATGTTAAGGGTATTGCTAACAACAGGTTGCAACTCCCTCAGGGTTACTTTTGGAGTTGTCTCCCCTGGCTGCTATGTTAAGGGTATTGCTAACAACAGGTTGCAACTCTCTCAGGGTTAGTGATGGAGTTGTCTCCCCTTGGCTCCTATGTTAAGGGTATTGCTAAATGCAGGTAGCCTCTAACTGAGATATGACTTTACATATAGAAGTGTCAGTCATCATGATACATCTAAATTTCTATCTTGGTGTTCAATCTTACAGTTATATGGTAATATAGATTTATATCTATAGCCTTTAAGTAGCTACAAAAGTAAATAAAAATACATATTCATAATATTATAACATGCATGTTTAATCACCACACTGTAAATTGTTACTAAATTGTTCGATTGATGTAAAGTTTGGTTGATGTTAATGTTATGGTGCACAAATGTACCTCACATACTGTAATATGCAAAAACATTTACCTGTGATCAGTCAATGTTAAAGTCAATTGATTGATGTATTTTCTTTCATTGGCAGCCAGCATAGTCCCCAAAACCAGCCCCTTTTTAAAAATCCTGAAAACCTTGCAGACTCTCTATATCTTGAATTTACAATAGATTTTCCCTAATTTAATAAGGAAATTGCCATTACATTTTTTTTCAAAATTTACTTAATCAAGAAACGCCCTGCCCTATTCCCCAAAAATGAACAAAAGCCCTCAGTGCTTACATAAGCAAATAAATACTTTCTTTATGTCCTTGAATGAATGTCTGAAGATAAAATTTGGAACTTAAATTCTAGATCTAACCCTAAATTGTCACGAAATGAAATGACATTCCGTGTGTAATTACCAATCCTATATTAAAATATACTTACTGATAAGTTTATATGATTTTAAGGTCTTCATTGTCTAACTCCATCCATAATATTTTACATCCCGAAACAATTGTTTACCAGAAATAAAAAGTTGCATGAACCCAAATATATAGGTTGTCGGGGGCAATAAAAAGACCTTTAATGTCAAGGCCTGAAATCATCCGTTCTAACTTGATGGTGGCCAAGCCATATTCGTTTTCTGTGTGTTTTTCCATTAACCAAACAGAATCTGACTTCCAAATTTATGGAGATGACAAAAAAGTCTGCGTTTTAACAACAATGATTAAAGTCTGTTTTAAAGTATCAATATTTGAACATAAAGCCGAAATGTATGGTGTAACACTATTTCTGATTCAAGTGGTATTTAGATCAGCTAGGTAGAAAGCATCTACTGGTGATTTTTTTTATATCTTAATATTGTTAGAAATTTAATTAAAAAATTTGTTAATTCTGAATAAGTAAATTTGTAAATTTCAATTAACTTCTTATAGTTTGGTAAGTGTCTAAATCTTTATTTACAAATTTAAAATCCCAACAATGGAAAGGTATTTAAATCAGGAATAGTAAGGGTAAACCTTAACTATTCTTTCAATCTTCCTGGATTTATGATAGTTATATGTGTAAGAAAAGTTCACTTGTAAAAGGTCTAAAAACACTTCAAAGTGTCATTTAGTTGTATATTAATTGAATATATTACTTGTTAATAAATAGAGATTGTTTTTTATGTTACAATGTATTATCTCATAGAAATTAGATGTTTGGTCCTATTACATTGATAATGACCTTCTTGCTACCATGATATTACTTTCCTTGAGCTAGAAACATTGTGATGTAGTGGTCACCTGACTCAGGGTCCTGTGGTAGGTCATATACTTTCATGAACAGTGTTCCAGTTAGACTTTGGGCAGGGCAGGGCATCACTGAGGACATTAAGGCACTTTTAATTTGTAAAAAAATGTTATAGACATAGTATTTTTTAATGTGAGTGAAATTGTAATTAGAGAGATATAAAACAAAGTGTTTGTTTGTTTGTTATTTCATTCCTTCTCATTTGTTATCTTATTTTTTTTTCAAAAATAATAATAATGAAAATTCATCAATTACAGGCGTATATCAACTTTTCTTACTTAAAGGAGAAAATGTCGGCTCTTTGTGAAAGGGTTAGGCAACTACTTGTAAAATAAGTCGTGGAAACACCAGCTTAGCTGGTAAGGCGAGCTTGTTGGTATAAAAATAACCAAAAACAATAGGATTGATTAATGGGATAAAATCTATATAAAATCATCAATCATTGAGTTAGCAACAACCCTTGACTTTGAAGGTGACCTTAATGTCAACTTTATTAAATCAAAGTGATAGCATAGTGTGAGAAATACATTAAAAATCTGAATCATTAAACCTTTGTTTTAATAAATTTTATCTATTATATAACATAGAGGGGTTTTTGTTTGATCCTTATTATGGATTTAAAGTTCCTTCGTCTTGCGTATTACATACATGTAATCTGGATATATGATCTTATATGAGTCAGTCATTTTGATCTAGCATAATCCATAAAACATGATTTTTAATAAAAATTGAGGTCTTAGCATGACATATAAATGATCTCTAAAAAATCTGTTGGAATTTTAATTATCAAAAATTGTTTATATATTCAGCTAAAATTGTCGTGATATAAGATATTAGATCTTTATTATAAAAATACCTCATTGATGTGTATATCTGAGAAAATGCCTTCCTTTGTTAAAAACTGTAAGAATTTCGTAAATAAATAGATATACTCTACATAAATGTTTTAGTACTTTGTCCTGCCTTAACTTTGAACTGAAAAAATAGAATAAAAAAGTTAAGTGGCTGTTTTTGAATAAACATTCCATATTTCTATGAATGAAACATTCTGTCGCGCTTTTTTTCTCTCGGTACATCAAAAAAGTGTCGATGTAGGTTTAAAATGTAATTCTTTAAGGTTAGGTGATTGAATGAGAAATTATTCATAGCAATCTGATATATAAATGTTTGTAGCTGTTTTTCAATATATATAAATATATTTACTTATCTGTACAGTATGTATTTTATGAATGGTATTCGTGTTTTATTAAAAGTCTAAAAGATCGACAATCAAAATTTTAGTTGTATGGATACACATCTTTAGAAGAAATAAATAAAATATTTTAAACAACTGGAACGTTTTAATATTAAAGTACTGAGTGTTTGCTGAAGTAAAAGGGGGTGGAGAAGTTTATTATATAGATATAAATGTAAAAATTTACTTGTCCATACTTGGACCCCCACCTATTGGCACTCCTTTACTCAATGTCTGAACTAAAAAAAATATTCCCAAAGTTTTTAAGTTTGTACTTATTTACATGTATCCCTCATCCATTCAAACAATGCTTGATATTACATGCTAATTGTTTTAATTGATTACTCATATTTAACTTGAGTATAAAATCTTTGTTTATCACCCTCTCAGTTATTTATTCCAATGGTGGCTGATTATAAGTGAGTAGGTCGACTGACTGCTGCAATGTGACTTGTCTTAATAAGTGGCATCAAGTATTGCACCATACATACGGTAGATTTATTTCGGTTTAATATAATTATACTATGGTTAGGGGTGTAACAATATGGTAAAAACCATATTGCAATATATTGCAATACACGAAACCCGTATTGCAATATATTGCAATACACAAAACCCGTATTGCAATATATTGCAATACATATTAATCTTTTGCTCATACATGCATAGCATGAATTAATGCACGTGCATCGTCTTAATTTGATCAACATTCTACATAGATATTGGTATTTTCAAATGATCTATATGTATTATGCAAATGTTTGAATAAGTTGGAAAAAAAGTTTTGGATAGACTTTTAAAGATAAATATTCTCTCACTTTATGAAAAAATATTTCAAGTTTCCGAACACATTTTAACATTTATTCAAACATCTAAATTTCAGATTCTGATAAAAACAATCAGTATGAAACATTACTAGAAAAACTGGTTCAGAGAAAAACCGAACTGGTTAAAAACCGTCAGAAGTCGTATTGCAATATTAACCGGTATATCGGTTAACCATTACACCCCTAACTATGGTACAAGAAACTAGAATAAAAAAGAAAACCTTTTTCAATTATTGTTTGTTAATAAAATGAAATAAAAAATGGGTTGTTAATGATATTAAAGTTTTCTAATATGTCTCATCCTATGATACAAGTTGATAATTTTCATTTCAAATGTTGCAATGAAGGGTTAGACTCTAATATTTAAACTAGGACAGCCAGCTATATTTCTAACTTGCCCGAACCATAATAGCAGCAACAGATTGTCTGAACCCATACATAGGTACTCAAGGACAATAGGACAACTTTTGATGTCAAGCTCTGCAATGTTGAAAATTTGTTGACTAAAGAATTTTTAGACATACATAAAGGACTAGCTTGTCGAGTCTCTGAAACTTGGTCTTAGATGATTCATCATTACAAGTTCAAGGTTCCATAAATGATTGTAGCATGTTTGTAGCATTGTTTTAATTCAATATATAATCCACTCTGATCTAGTTTGGTCTCTCAACTTCTTGTTTTTTATGTGGGCGGTGCTCTAGACATTGGGCTTTATTGCGGCATTTTCCCTTTCATTTTCTTATAAACCAATTACAGGATTAGCTTTTGTAAGAATAATATTAGTTTGATTTATCTGAGTAAATTATCATAGAGTATTATTATTTTATATAGCTCTACTGTAAAATAAGAAATTTTGGCGGGAAATTTATTTCTGCGACCTTCAGCCAGCTATGATTTGAGTCATTGAGTTTATGCCAATGGAAATATCAGACAAAATCATCATCTTACAAAATTGGCCAGAATGGTGTAAATATATTAGCAGTAATTTCAACATCTTCAATTGCGGAAAAAGAGCTGAGTTTTGACCTCGCCAATTTATCAACTCAAACAGTATGGTTCTTATCTGTGTTACAATATCAAATTATCTAACTTGTAACTAATAAGCTTACAGTCTAAGTAAACCCTCTAATCTGATATATACTGTTTGTACTCTATGTATATATTGGTCAATACTGACCACTGGTCAATGTGGTCAATGTTATGTTATCAGGGTGGTCAGTAAGTATTGACTTCCTTCACAAGATAATCTGACCCAGCTAGAGGTCAGAAACATTGATATATGTCATGAGTATTGGCCATTGTGACCGAAGACAATGGTTAAACTGACCAAAGAGTCACTGGTCAGTCATTGACCAGTTGAGTTTTAGTACATGTATTAAACAAATTAGAGACTAACTTTGGATGTGCAGGAGTCTTCAATTGGAGATTGTTGGTATGAATTGTTGAACTGACCATATTTAGATTGGTCAATGAAACTGGACAATGTCCGTAGATAACTTTGATAGAAGTTTGATAAATAAAACCCTTGATTCATGCTTATTGACCACTTAAAGAACAGTTTGATGTTAAGTATTTTATAGGGTTTACAGATCTGTTTATTGTCCATTTCACACTTAGTTTAAACTCCCTTTATAATTATATATCTATAAACTTTTAACTTCTATTATATGTCATCCTTTTGTCAAAGCATTTAATATATGGTTAGCTGAACCTTTTAACTCTTGTGTCTGAAGGTACCATACTGTGTGATTTAACTTAATGATGAATCTTTAGTCCCCTGACACTACCTTCAATGTTTTTTTGTGCCTGTTAAAATAGGCAGGCATTGTGAGTACTTTGATTCTGATGCTTGGTCTTGTCCCCAGACAAAATATTATGTGATATACTTTGAATGGTTTTAGTCAAAGAGAGACTATGGAAGCTCAAATTTAAGTCTTCATACTAAAGAAATACTGTGAAATAAAAGGCCAAGTGTAGAGAGAAGTGTAGAGCCAAAGTTTTGAGTCAATTAGTAAAATCTAAGTGTGAAGTCAAGTAAAGAGTCCCAGTGTAAAAAATAAGTGTAAAGTTGACTGTAGAGTGAAAATGTTTAGTGATAGTGTTGAGTCTTATTGTAGAGTCAAAGTGTTGAGTCACTATGTAGAGTCAATGTTTGGTCAGTGTTGAGTCTTATTGTAGAGTCAAAGTGTTGAGTCACTATGTAGAGTCAAGTGTTTGGTCAGTGTTGAGTCTTATTGTAGAGTCAAAGTGTTGAGTCACAGTGTAAGGTCAAGTGTTGGGTCAAAGTGAGGTTGTGAAAGTGTAGAGTCAATTGTACAGTCAAAGTGTAGAGTCACAGTGTATGTAGAGTCAAAGTGTAGGCAGTGTGCTAAATGGAAGTGTAAAGTCAAGTGTTGGATCAAAGTGAGGCTGTGAAAGTGTAGAGTGAATTGTACAGTCTAAGTGTAGAGTCACAGAGTAGAGTTAAGTTTGGTCTTGGTTTAAACTCTAGTGTCACTGTGTTGAGTTGCAGCGAGGCTGAGAAAGTCATGAGTCAAAGTTATAGTTGAAGTAATTTGTTATCTATTAGTTAAGAAACTGTATAATGATGTAACATTGAGATTATTATAACATTTATAACTGATTAATGGATTGCAGATAAATTAATTCATTTAATGTACCAATGTCTACCAGGGATAAAAATTAAAAGTTCATTACTACCACAGATATATGTATATATAGTTTATATTGTCATCATATTAATGCATACCTAGGAAGATTTGTCTGTAATTTACGGTTTTACCACTTGTAATGTATTTATGAATCTATGCGATAGGAACTAATAGTTTTTTGTACGAGATTAATTGATGATAAAATGTATGTATGCCATCGTGTCATCACTACGAGTAAGTTCAAGTATACTTGATTTTCACTTTATTTTAATGTGTCACAGTTATTTCATACTTGAAGACTAACTGAGGAGACTTTGGTTACAAGAAGATGTAATGTTTCATATAGACTATGATATCATGCTGTTCATGGACTTGTTTGTAATCATGAATGAGTATATTATCTGTCTACTGCACTGATAGTCTGTCATAATGTTGTTGATAAATGATCTCTTATTATTTTGTTTATAGATTCATTTCTTTAACTATGATATTGTTAATTTTTTATTCATAACGGATAACGTTAGTCATAACAAGTAATACTTGTCCTAATAAAAACAATAACCTTATTGATACATGTTTAATGTTGTCTGTGTGCTCTATTTTTATAGTGATTATTGTAGAACTCAGAAAGTGGCTCAGAGGATGAAAAATGGAGCAGGATTCATCAAATTGGTAATGTTCAATGAAACTACATTGTGTTTTGGTATAGGGAGAGCAAAAAATGGCAGAGAAGATAAGGGGAGGGGATGGCAGGGTCCTGTTATTCTACTTTAGAATAGTCACTGTATTGTTTTTTTGTCTAATTTCATGTAAGTTTTGGCCCTACTTCAGTAGGGATTCAAACTTGGCTGACACTGGATTGAAGGTCATATAAATTATGTGAGCCAGTGAACAAGGACAGTGATTCCTTTGAACTTAAGACTAATTATAAAATTTAAAGCTTAGAATAAAAGTTTAAACTTATTACTAGCAAACATTTGAATTAACTGACATTGATGATCAGAATTTTCATCGCTTCTTCAAGGCTAGGGCTAGGTTTGACACTTGATGTGAAACGTTTTGATGAAGGAATGTTTCATCCCAGTAACAACCCTTTAGGTTGGACATACATTCAAGTATATGAGATTGTGGTTTGAATAAATGATGTAAACATTGTCCCTTCAGTAACAGAACTCTACCTTGGACATACATACAAGTTCAGGAGAGATTGTGGTTTGACTAAATGATGTAAATATTATAGGTTGATGTTAGATGTGGTCAGGAGATTGTAAACATTGACAAATATTTTACTTATATCATGTAATCATAATTGTAATACATTTATCTTATATCTCTGTACAGTTTATGTTTGTTTTAATGATCAACATTGACCAGTTGACCTGTCCCTCTCTCTTACTGATACAGCTTGTGGTTATAGCCTGGTGGTTAGTTGATTGGAATTTAGAACTGGCTTTGACTATCCTGGTTGGTTTTCTATAGTCTCTTTATTTTTACCATTGAGTTTCTCTGCACCTTGTGGCAATTAGGTTGCCGGGTACTTCACAAGGATTGATTGCTTAGTAACTTGATGTTTCTTTATGTAATGTAGGTAACACAAGGCTTGACATTAGAGATTGTCCTATTGCTTCTGATGACCTCAATTTGGTTCAGGCAACTTGTTACTGCTAGAAAACATTAAATTTTGGTTTAGGCAAGTATTAAATTGTACAAGTGGCTGTCTATTCATGCAACCTGGTTTAGAATTTAAATATCAAGTCCTGTAACATTTAGACAATTAAAATGTAAGTAAAATTTGTCTTATGTAACAGTTACTGTAGTTCTTAAAATTAAGTCCAGGAAAACTGCAGTTTGATTGGTCTGTGCAAAACAAGTCTAATTGCTTGTAAATAAAGAGGGACGTGGACTTGTATTGTGCTGTCCCATTCAATTGTATAATGTTTAAATTGCAGAAAAAAAGAAAAAAGTCTTTTAATAAAATTGAACTTTTTCTACCTGTAGCATTTCAACTCTAAATTTATTTTCTAGAATTAACATTTGAATAAAGATAATTAAGGCCTTGAAAAAATAATTATAAATTCTTGCATTTGTAATTATTTATTAATTAATTCTATCAGATCTTGTATTTCTACCTGCAGTGATAGAAGTAACTTGATAGATGTGAGAATTTCTTAGGTTTGCTCCATTTTATCAACTTGTTATTATTGAAGTGTAAAATATTCATTAATTATGAATAACAAACAATTATCAGCTTGTATTATGTGCTTCTTTAATCTTATTTTTCATCTTGGGGTTAATATCCTTTATTTTTATTTATGACTCTTTGATGTAATTTTTCATCTTTGGGTTAATATAATATATTCTATGAAGATCATTATTGGGTATTTAGTACTTTCTTAATAATTACTGATTTTCTATTATTGCTATTGATTAATTAATTATTGGATAATCAAAGGGGTTTATTGTAAAAAGGTGTTTCTCTCACAGTTTTAGGGGTCACTTTGATCACTTGATAAAAATATTTATAGTGGCTTGGAAAATATTTGTACCTTATGGTAAAATTTCTCACAATTTGTGATGTGATAGAAAATACAAGTTTTTTGAGGTATAATATTGCTCCCAGCAATAATGATTTGATGGAAATATGACAATTTTACACCAAAAGGTGAAACTTTTCTCCTTCTACATGCGATTTATTAATTGTTTAACCAAATTTCAAACCATTGTAGTTTTACAATATTTACGCCTAAAGTGATAGAAACATAAATTAATAAAATTCCAATTGATTCTTGTTCTGTCCGTTTCAATGGTATTCAAGTGATAAAAATTTAACGCCCCTCAATTTTAACTTGTGAAGGTTTTCAATTTTTCTGATAAGATGGTATATAGTTGAAAAAAATATGGGACAAACAATTTAATTTACTTATATTGTTAGATAAATTAATAGGCCTACCCTTGATAAATACCATTTTAACTGGCTAGCTGCCTGGGTGTCTTGAGTCCTCTAATTATCACATGTTTATGGGAATTACGGTATCTGCGTATAGTCACCAATATTTCGACAAGTGAAGTGTCCACTCATTCAATGGGAATGAAAAGATATGGACATCAAAAGATTTTTTATCGAAGCGACTTAATACTTTATTTACCTAGGTATAGAAACTATCTGGCTAGTCTAATGTACTGGTGACATTGTATATAACGGACATTTCATCAACATAACTGTATATCGGGCAACCTGGCTGGTAGACTCAGTGTATCAAATCTTGAATTCTTGATAAAAAAGGGGATATGAATGCCTTAAAAAGGAGAGATTTGATATGTCTGGGATCATCTATCTAAATGATGCAGGTTTAATTGAAAGGTCAAAAACTACAACCTTCATCATTACCGTTAAACATTTAAGTCTGACTTATAATATCCCCTCTTAAGTACAAATACCTCTAAACAACAGCTACCCCATTATATCAGTAACATGGCAACAAAAGCCACCATTGAATATCTATCATCTGATACTACAGCCATCCCAAAATGTCAGTCATCTCTTATCAATAGCCACCTCTCTATATCAACTCAACAATATACACCTCTCAATAGTATGCATTTCTGAACAACTGCCACCTCTCAATAGAAGTCATCTCTTATCGACCACAACCTTTCTAAAACAGCCACCTTCCATTAACAGTCATCTCTCATGAGTCGCCATTTAATTGCAATTACCACTCAACAACAGCCACCTCTAAATAGAACTTATTTCTTAACAACACTCACAGTCACCTTTTAATTGCAACTACCTCTGAACAACAGCCCTCTCTCAATAGAAATCATCCCTTATTGACAGCCACCTTAATTTCAATCACCTTTCTCTTTAATAGTCACCTCTCATTAGTAGTCGTCTCTCAACAAACAGTCACCTTTAAATTGCAACTACCACTCAACGACAGCCACCTCTTTATACCAACCACCCATCAAAAACTTCTGCTTCTCAATAAACAGTCATTTTTCCGTAACAACCTCTCTCAATAATGACCACCTCTTTACAACAACCACCAGTCTCAACATCTGAGGGTATTAAAACAGCCTATAGTTTCACTGGCTAATGAGAGGACAGTTGGTATTTCCCTCATTTCAGCAATATTTTTGTCCATGTAGCTTACAATGGCTTAAAGGTTTTAGAACTTTGGTCTTCTTTCTACGGTTTCAGGTCAATAAATTGACAATAATGGATAAGAATTCACTATAAATTATTTGTACCGTCACTAGAGTAAATCCTAAGGGACCGGTTATTAGGAGGATTTCATTGTTATATAAGTTATTTTGAATACTTGATACCTATACTTATAATTTATATATTTCAAGAGGTTATCTTCAACTTTTCACTACTTCACTCTTATATATGACTTTATTGTTATACAATAAGACTGATAGTCAATCACCTTGGGGTATATTGTATACAGTGCGACCTCTATATTTTGACCAGTATTTGTACTATAGTCTGTTATATATGTTACATTGCCTTCTTTGGTGAAATGACTATATTGGGTTTGTTTTAATTTGAAAATGCAGTTATAGGATGTGTAAAAATTGTGGAAGAAATTGGTGAAAATAATAAGTTATTGCTTTTATAGTCTTTGTTTCATGCTGATGTACGTTCACCGACACCTATTGCCCCTGGTCATCAAACTGCTGATACCTATTTATCAATCTTCCTGGGGAGTCTTTTATTCTGCTAAAATGTAGTTAATATATTGGAGCAACAGTATTGTACTGCCCTTTTAGGTACCCTGGGTGAAGTGAAGCAATTGCGAGTAAATTTCTTCCACATGGAAAAAAACACTGCCTTTGAAGGGTTTCAAACCTGGAACATCTTAATCATCCTTCATCCAGTTAATTGCTGTTTTTGAGAAATGGTTGTTGAAAGAGTAGTCTCATTGTAGTTATACAATATTGGTTTGAATCAAAGATGTTTGAAGACCTTTATGACAGAATTTAAACATAAAATAAGGAACATCAAAAAGATTAATCTTAATTTTTGTGACATTATTGTTTGTTAAACAAAGCCTTTTCTGACCTGGTTTTATCAATTGTCCTTTGTTTTCGATTGCTTACAGTTAAATCTGTGCTCTTACCTATTTGAACAATGATATTTATCAATCCATTACAGATTATATTATTGGCAAACATTCAGACTATTCCACTTAGTCATGTCCTTTTTGTGATACCGTTTGGTCCTCTTCACAGACTGAAGTATGCATATTGTAACTGGTTAACTGCTGAATCTAGAGATTAAGCCTTCCCAACAACGGTAAATAGGTTGACTGACTGCTGTGATATGATGGTTTCAGTATTTGGTTAATCAGATGTTTTTGACATTGGTAGCTGTTCTTGCAACATGCTCACCTCTGAATCCTAATTTGATCCCTGGACACCACTTTATCTTGAAATTTTATTACAGTGAAGCCTCTCTTGAACAACACCCACTGGGAGAGACTGAAATGTGCTGCTGTTCAGAGGTTGTTGCTATGCTGAGGTAAAATTCAGTTAAAATTATGCAGAAGGGAAATATTGAAAGCTGTTGTTGTGCAGAGGATTTGCTCTGTAGAGGGCCGCTCTGCAGAGGTTATACTGTAGTGATATTAGCTTCCCTTCATATGAGGAGTTAGTCTCTACTCCTTATGTAAGGGTGCATACATCATCAATTGATAGAATTAAGGTGCATTCAAATAACAATGGTTAGGTGAAATGTTAACTGCATATGCTAATGCTTGTAGAAAGGAGATATTCTGAAAAGTTTATTATAAAGACACTCATGGTTATTGCCAAGTCTTGGGATTTTTCATGAAGTCCAAATTCTAAAAAGCTCCATGTATGAAGACAATTCTATTTCATTTAAGGACCATGGTTTTTACCATGGTCATAATAGTGGAACTATACTGGAATTAATATATATTACATTAAGAACTAGAAAGAACAACCACAGAGCAGTTATAAATGCCCTTTCAACATGATGCTATTTATATTCAAAGCATGTATTTGTAATGTAAATTAAAATCTCTATGAGTGTGCTTGTCTGAATTTAATTTTGTTTCTGGAATTGTTAACTTGAGTTGATAGATTGAATCAAGATGTAGTATTGATGGAAATAAATAATCCTTAAAGATTAATGGACTTTAAGTTGTAGAGATTGAATGTGGAATTAGTGAATGTTGCATTTGATCTAAGGAGCATTGTTTTATCTGTAAAATCTGAAAGACTTTGACAAATGCTCATCACTGGCTGTAGCTGCTATCAGCTTATAATTGCTGAACTATGTACCAAGTACATGTATTTTGTTGCTTGTTGAAATTTGCCAGTTTGCCCCTAAAGATTAGTTAAGACTCTTAACCAGTCAATAGTTAATATTGTTTCATCTAGAAGAATGAAAAGTATAAAAAAAAGAAAATATTGCAGTCATTGCATTAAATTTTATCAAGCACTAGTCCATTTAACTATGTTATAATAGTAAAGGAGGAAATTATCAAACTAAGCCCATTTTACATAATACAAGTAATTTCCACTCTTGGCTGATGAATGAATTTTCACTTTAGTCCCAAGTTTCAGGCACATAGATAAAGGGGATGACTGCCATTGACTCTAAACTTGGTTCAACTTACATTTCAAGAGCATTTTGTTGAAGTAATAATCTTAAAATGAAATTTATGATAGGCCTGCTAAACATATCCTTAGTCTTTAGCTTGTAGGGAAATCAAGTGCATTTTAAGGCAAATTGGTGCTGTACAGAATCATTATATGTTACAGTTTCTGTACATAATGTGCAGTATGTCAGGTATGTTTATTGCAAATGGCAAATTTACTTAATTTGTTATAGTTGAAGCACCTGTTATGGTTGGAGTAGAAAATTAGGAAAATTTGTGAGTTATTCCAAAAAGGCGTTTTAGCAAATCATAAAATGAGCTGTTACCTAGCACTACAAAACTATATAAATAACAGTGTTTGTGCTCAAGAGAGATGTTTTCACATTTAGAATAAATATTTATATTATACTATGTAAATTGTGTAACATGGAAATCTTTTGAAGTTGGTATTTCTTCATGAAAATGTTTGGTTTGTTTATAATGAGATGTAGACTATTGCTATGTGAGATGTTTCAGTTTGTTATTTCTTTACATAGTTTGAATTTATCATCCTTCCAAGGGTTGGTGGTTACTTTTACACTTAAGGTTTTTTGGTTTTATACACAAAATTTATTTTAGTTCTATAAATGTGAAACGGTCATTGCCTTTAAACTTTTCTTGATCTCTAGTCCAAGTTATCATGTTTTGTAGTAAAGGGCAAACTTATCAACTAGCTTGACTATGTAAAATTAGTAATTTTCGCTTGCCTGAATAAGTTTTCACTTGACCAGGGCTTCAGGCTTGTACGTTAAGGTGAAGACAGCTAAAATAAGCTCAAATTCATGGGCCGATCCAGCGGGGGGGTCAGGGGGGTCTGGGCCCCTCCTAGAATTTGGAAGATGTACCTGTCCATTAGTGTATTTCTTGACTGTAAGTCATTTTTAAGTAGCGTGAAGCAATTTTCTACGTGCTTAACAAAGATTTGTTGGTTACGTAGTTTTTATTATCAATTTATTGCATATTTTTCTGCAAATTGTGTATAATGTGGTTGTTGTTCGAGGTTCGGACCCCCCTTAGAAAAGTTCGGACCCCCCTAGAAAAGTTTGGACCCTCCTAGAAAAAAACCTGGATCCGCACCTGAAATTGCAGCTACAATTAATGTATTAATTAGTCTAAAGTAGGTTTTAATGATGCTGTTAAAGTAAATATTTTGTCTTATTATTTTTTTTGAAAACCCATATTACGTACGTGGCATGCTGCATACAGTTTGTAATGAAAGTTTCGACTAAGGTCAAATAATTACATGTTTGAAAAAGATCTTTTCTTCATCCTAAAAACCCATCAAACATGTTTCATCAGATATGACTTACTTACATCATGGCTTCATGTTTTTATGCCACTTAGGTGATAAAAAAAATTTGTATTGCATTTTGGATTTTTATATTACAATTCAAAATTATGTAATAAATTTTGACATAGTAACCCATTTTATGAGAAAGAATTACATTTCGGTTTATTATTACAATAAAAAAATTGTGTCAAAATGTTATAATTATTTACAAAGTAACCTGTTTTGTAATAATGTATTAACATTTTTGGTTATTATTACCGAACAGGTTGTTTCACTGCATCCTTGTCTGTGACTAGAACATAGTAACTATGTAGACATTTAAAGTAGCATTTGTTGAAAAAAAACAATTTATTGTTGCTTAAGCTATTAGGCTCCAAACTGGATTACCCTGTTACGATCTTATAAAACTGGAGCATTGGAAGGTTTTTCTACATCCACTCGGGCTGCGGCGAGTAGATTCACACTACTAATGAAAACTTTAATTAATGTTGGGACCCAATTAGCTTGTGTCAAAATTTAGATTGATACACATTTGAACAAAAATGTTATCACTGAAAATGCCCATAAAACGTCTGATAGCAATGTTTGGAGTACATAGTTTCCCATATAGTAAAATATTCTGTATTGTTTCACTTATTTTGTTATTACATGAATTCCTGAATGCAATTCCATTAACATGACTGTGATTCGTGGTTCAATTCGTGAATCGCTAAACATGAATCGTGGTTCGGATCGGATCGCCACTTGCCCAACGATCCACAGCCCTAACATCCATCCTCTACCTGCTGAAATCTGAGTAAAGCCAGTAACGTATATAGACAATTTTATCTATACTTGCTGTGAATTCTATGTTCACAATTTTGTATTGTTGAGTTAATGATTTCAATATTTATTATTACTATTGAAGTGTTGTGGACATAATTAATCTGGGGTCTCAGTGAGTCTGGTGTCACTGAAGTTCATCTCTGTGCTATATTAATAACTTGTATTGTTTCATGTTGTTTAATGGATTTAGGTTTTCAAGTAGCAAAGCTTGTCACTTCATTTAGATAAAAAGGCTTTAATTATTGTTGCCCCAAAAAATAGGTTTTTTTTGTAGAAAAACTTATATGTATAATTATGTAATAGCTGGTTTTTTACTTATTTTATGATTACTAATATTAATTGTTTTGATATTGTTGATTAGTGTTACAATGCTTGATGAGATGTTTTATTGCAGACAAAAGAATATTTATTGTATTATATGTATTACATTTAATGTATTATATATGTATATAACTTTGTGATATAATTGGGAAATGGTTGCACATTTTTGTTGTGTAAAAACTCAAGACTTCCATTTTATGTTGAATATGAAAATTTACATGCTCTAACATTGCACCCTTAACATAATCATGGGTAAAAGGTTTCTACCAGACCGGCACTGAAGTTCAGGAATTTTGGGGACCACAGAAAAGCTGCTTAAATTATGAAATTCAGGGCTTTGAATATTTTGCACTTTCATCCATGGCCTTTGAATTAATTCTGAAACTATTGTGTATTAATATTACAAAATCATTATTAGCCTGATTTTTCAACGAAAAAATTCGGCTAAAAGTTTGGCGAAACACAGGCGGTCGGGCAGGTGGGTGGGCGTCCGGTGTCGTTAACAATTGTGTGAAAGTTTTCAATTTAGCATATATTTCTGCCATTTATTGTCAGATCTTCACAAAACTAAAAATCATACAATGATAACTTACTATGTGATGAACAGAATTAGAAAGTAACCGCAACTCTATCTAGCTTTATTGTTGATTATTTCTCTTTGAAATTTTTGCATAAAGTTTTTAAATCCGGCTTTAATGTGGTTTCCAAATTACATTTCTTGTTTAAAACATTAATTTAGGGGTGATACCATTGCTGTGTTAATTGGTTATTTCTACTAAATCTCCATGTTGAATTCATTACTTACTGTATGCTTCAATGACTGCTTTGTTCTCCCTATTGACATGTTTTTACCTTCTGACATATTATATAGACCTTTGTTAAATTTATTTAATCCTGCCCCCATTCCCAACCATTTCCTTGCATTTAATAATTGACAATTGTTTTAGAATTGTTGTCTATTAAAGTTGTGTACATGCAGAACAGATTAGAACTGTTGAATTTGCTTAGATCATGTTTCTGGCCTGATGAACCAAAAATGCCTCCCAACCTCCCAAGATGGCTGTCTCCCAACCTCCCAAGATAACAGCAGAATATGTAGATGGCTTGCATGTACCTGAACAAGTTTGCTAGGTAGCTAGAAGTGATTTGAATTTCTCTCTTAAGGCAAATATTTACATCTATGAAAAGTGCTTTATAGCACTATATAATTTTATACAGTCACTGCCTTAACCATTTGCAAGCACCTCGTCAATTTATATGGCTACTCTTAATCTATATGAAATGAGTAATTTCATTTTTTCTTGAATCAATTTTCATTTGTCTCGGGCTTTGGGCTGGAAGGTTAAGGCAATGACTGTATATGAAGCAATTACCCGAAGCTTCAGGCTCCATATTTGGCAACTTTAATGATGTTTACCTCCATTAGTAGTATAGGCAGATATGATACTTTCCCCTCTATTCAAAGGATCAGATGCTGTATTAAAGTGTATGTGTTAAATATTGTTTATTTTATTTTCTCTTTTTCTAACAGATTTACAAACTGGATCTAATGGTATGATCACACATTCTGTTATGACAGTAATTTTATATACATTGTACTTATAATACAACTTGATTCAAGACTTTACTCATGCCATGTTTCCTTGGAACGTAGATATTGTTATATTTTATTCAACTGTCAGTGAGGCATACATTAACCCTGTGGATTTAGATACTTACTGCGCTAACTTCCGTACTTTGATAAAAACAGATACATGTATCTGTATCTATGTGAATTAGCTGGGTTAATATATGTACCACCGCCAGTTGAATAAAATTTATTGATATCTGAATTTTTCTGGTGCACGTGGCTGTCACAATTTGTCCAAATATCTAATTTTCTAAGTTTATCCACTGCTTTGGTGTGACTGAAAAACTAGCTATCAACAGTTAGTGTATCAGAATGCTCAAAATACAGAAAGATTTGCTTAAAATGCAGTAAAAATGCACTTATACGTATTAATAGAAAAATCAAACAGTTTATTGGGATTTTAGATCTGAAGTAAAAAATCTGATAAAAATGTTTTGTATTACCTATGGACCATAGTATTTATTACAATATCATGGTGAACCATGATATTGATGTTTTTGGATATCAAATTTAGTGGTGTTGCACCCTAGAATTAATTTAAGCTACCCTTTTTATCTGAATCTTGAATCTTGTTTTTTTAAATTGTTAATGTTGGTTATATATTTATGTTCCAAGATTTTAATTTTGTAGACTAAAGTTTTATGTATTTCTTCCTTTCTTCTATATACTCTGTATTTCTTATATAAACAACACCACATTCTACACTTTGTTCAAACACATTATATTACTGCTTGCTATGTTGCATTAACATTTCTTTACTTATGGTTCACAAGACATCCACTCTCAAAGGTGGTTTGATCATGATCAATGCATGTTTTACTGCATAAGAATATAGCCTGTGTGCTTGGAATGGTAGAGTAAAACGTTGTTAAACTAGATTGGCAAATTTTGAGGAAAATTTTGCGATCTTTTAACTTGCTCTGTGTCAGTTGATGGCAACAGGCACAAAATGGAGATACAGCTTGTATAATTGTTGAAGGGTTTGAAAAGTATTTAGCAATAATAATATTTTGGCAAAATATACCTGAATTGAAAATTTATGGTCAAAGAGAGCAAACATTTTTTGCCCATTTTGCTCTGCCCCATTTCTGTCTTATAAAGAAGGATTTTGCAATTGCCCTTGAAGGTGGTTAAAGTAAATGATCTAGTTACATTTCTGGCTTTTGAAAAGTAATAAAATAAGGAGGATACCATCAAAACTATCCTGCTGCTTTAATTAAGCTGGGAAAAAGGCCATGTTTCGCCCTTGCACAATTAAACTAGAAAAGGGAAAAAGTAAGCTGTAACCAAATGCCAAATGTTATTGGCATTAATTATAGCATTAGGTTTACTTGAGAAATTTGTTGTAGTCGACCTCCTAGCAGGTGTCGTAGTTGTAAGATATATGATAGTTGCATGACAATGTTGTTGATGGTAGTTTATAATCTTGTGTTGATTTTACTTTGTTTTTATACCCTTTTATCAATTTTGAATGTTGTTTTAACTTCTTCAAACATGTTAGCATAATTTACCATTAGAACTTCTAATTTAACAAGATAATCTCTATTAATTTTTGGTGATTGTTGCTTAACATGCTGTTGGCTTTAAAAGCTTCCTCATTTTAAGTATATAATATTTCTTAGCATGGGATAATGCATTGCTATTTTCATGGTTAATTTCTTAAAAAATGCTAGTTTAGAAATGGATATGGGATTATCTATGCCATTAATATGACATGCTTTTAGTTTTGTGTCATGGTGATTGTTCTTAGGTACTCTAAAAAGAACTGGGAGACATAAAAAGGGGACAGGGTTCATTAATGAGAAGTAGGTTGTTAAGGAACTGTTTCTGAATGGAGAGGAAACAAATAAGGGAAAGAGTGGCTAGTTATTTTGCTACAGAACAATCACATTGCATTCTTGACATTATAATACTTTAACATAGTACAAACCAAATCTTTTTTATAGAAGAGATTATTTTTTGAGACAAAAAATAAAATAGTAATAATATATATATTATTATATTTGCCATGACGACCAGTTTCCTGGTGTAGGAGGCCATGCATACCCATTAAAAGGTAACATGAATTTATATACACGTCAATTTTCCTCCATACCTGGAAAGATTGTTGACTTCTTTTGGAAGGGTAAGCAGGTTTGGTAGTAGAACTAGTGTTCAGAAAAGCTGGTCATGTGATGCTGCCTCTGTTAATTACAAAGTCTGTAAAATATTCTAGAGCCAATAATTATACATGTGAGGTGGTCTCAAAGGTCAAGTACTTAAAGTTACATTACAAACATGATAGTTCAGGTTTATTATATGGAGAATTGCAAGCTTTGAACTTACTTCTTTTATATTCGTTTTTACTAATCTCCAAAGAGTTTTTGCCTTACAAATTACTGCTTTCAAAAGAACCTTTTTAAAATCAGTTATTAATTTAATAGAAACATCTCTTTACTAAATATATAAATTGTATATCTAATATTAAAAGTAATATATTGAAGTATTGAAAGTAAACACTTTGTTTGCTCCTTAGTTTACCAATAAAGAAATCCAACTGGGGGTCACCACGTGCCGAAAGTTAAATTCATTGTATTGAACTTTGGTCTTAATTCATGTAATGATATTCATTGTGACTGATGTAAAAAGAAATGCTTGGCTGTCTGGACAGTTACAGTGAAACCTATGTTTTATGGCAATCTTTTTACACACACAGTCATTTCACTTCAAAACCTCCTCAAAGATACCTTTGCCATGCTTTAATTATAATGATAATGACACCAATTCATTTCTGGCCTCTAGAAATAATGGCAAATTCAGCCAAGTGGTGCAACTGCAGTCATTGCCTGAACTAGCCCAAGCTTGGGAATTGCAACAATTGATTTTGGCTTATGAAAATTCAAAATTGCTTATTTTATATCAATTTGCCCTTTACATATTAAAATGATAAATTGGACTAGTGCTTGAAAATTTTTTTAAGGCAATGACTGCAACCAGCTGTTCATTATGTTACTGGCTGTCAGAACAGTGGTGTTGTGGAATTATAAACAGCCCTTAATGTTCAATTTTGTCTGACACTACAAAGATTGATTAAAACAAGTGGATTATCTTAGTAAAGCCATTCATTTTGTAAACATTTGATAAAATTTAAAGAATGTTGTAAGTAAACATAATATCATTTTGCTTTCTAGTATAAGTGGGTGTTTCATGATTTTACAGAGGGGATGGGGGGCAGGGGATGGGGGACGTATTATAAATTTATTTTATTACTCATGAATAATCAGCCTTCAGGATTTATTGACACTGATGAAACCATGGTCCTTGACCTCAGTTGGTGACATGATGGTCAAAAATGGTTCAATTCAGCAAAACATGGTCAGTCATGGTAGACCTTGTTATTATAATCATGACCAATATCATGGTTGAACATGCATGGCTTTAATATGGCCTTCATTTGATGCCTGGGCAGTGTCTTTTCTGTTTCACTGATGGAGGGTCATGGGTTCCTGCCCAGCTACTGACAAGTGTGTTTTTTGTTGTGAGAAAATGGAAGTCCTTTATCCTGAATCCAAGGAAGAGCTTGCATCATTTGTCAGACTGTTGAAAAGGGATGTAAAAGAAGACTAAATTATTCAAATATGGTATACATGTACCTATATAGTTCTGTACTAAAGCATCTTTGAAAATATAAAAACTGTTTTTCATCATTGTTTGATTGAACTTTTTCTTAAGTGTTTTCTTAACTAGAAGTTATGATGCACCCTGTAGGTCTTGGCTTTACTATCATCCTTCAAAACATACTGCCATCCTTCAAACCATTTTAGGAATTTGTTATGTATAACAGTAACACATGCTATTTTTTGTTTTCAGAATTGACTTATCAGCTATGATGGTTATTGCTTTGTCTCAATGTTATAATTTACTGAGTGACTAATGTTTTTACAGTATTATCATTATTACTTTTCAGGATTGGTATATTTTTGCTGTTCATCAATTTTATTATTTTTCAATATCAGTTCATACTTTTGTGCCATTATTTTCATCAGCGCTATTTTGTTTATTATTTTTTTCATCATTGATATTTTTTTCCAATTGCTATTATTATCATCAGTGCTATTTTAATTGCTATTATTTTCATCTGTGCTATTTTGATTGCTTACCGGTAATTATTTTCACTAGAGCTATTTAAATTTCTATTTTTTCATCATTGTTTATTTAGTTTCTATTATTTTTTATCATTGTTATTTCAATTGCTATTATTTTCATAAGGGTTATTTTAATGGTTATTATTTTCATCTGCATTATTTTAATTGCTCTTATTTTCACCCATGCTGATATTGATGTTTTGAATTTGATTTACAATTACACTATCAATTATACTTTGATCATTGCATTGATGTTTTGACTATGATACCACAGTCAGTTTTAACACTCAGGAGTTACCTTGAAGGTTTGGTTCATTATGTAGGCCTGTTTGTTGGTTGGTCTGCCCAATGGTGCTTGTATGATAACTTCATTGCTAAAAGCAACAATGGATTTAAATTAAATGTTAGTACACTAGTTTTACATTATAAAATATGGGCCAAATTAGAAATTCAGAATTTAGGTAATTGGGTCAAGCACCTAAGCTCACCAAGCACAGTCTTTTTAAAGTGGTCATATAACCACCATCAGTCCAGATAAGTTCAACTCACTTTGATAAGTGACTATTTTAAATTGAATTGTTCTTCAAGTTGGAAAATGAAAGTAATTATTAGGATGTTTTAGAATAATTGTACTTTGAGAATTAAAATGTTTATTTTGTAAAAGTAAAACCCGTATAAATTTCTAAAACGGTGCACATTAGTGTAAACCCTATGTTACTAATAGATATTTTATAAGTTCTCAAGTGAAAAGTATTAAATTTACTATCCTTTATTTTATAAGTTTATTGTATAAAGTAATAACTTTATGATTGTCAGTGTCGTGTGACATGTAAAAAACTTCCAGTATTTATTACCTTGACTTTTACTTTGTCATACTCCATTGCGAAATTTTAATTATCATGTTTCATTTTCATTGTTACAGTAAGTTTGATTTTTTTTGTTGTTTTACAACTTTAGTATTTTAATTTCTAATGGTGTTGATTGCTTTTTTTTCATCTTTTTTCTCTTACTAGTTTTAGTGAAGTTTAATGCTTTAATGTTTTTTTCATATGTGTTATCATGTTACCTTAATCCATCATTTTTGGACATAAATATCATTTTGTATCATTTTAAATACTAGACATGGTGTAATATTGATAGATGGGACATTTGTAGGTCATTGATGTACCAACTACAAACATGGACCAAACAATGGCTAGCATATTTTAGTATTTATATATAAAATAATAATCTGTTAGTATTAATGTACCTAATTCTGAACTCCAATTTATAGGTTTTTCCATTGGTGCACAGGCAGTACAAACAAATTTTTCTATGCATTATTGCTGAAAAGCACCAAATATGGATTAAATCCTTTTGTTCTATGTACAGATATTTTCATGGTAATGATGAAAGTTTGTTTGTACCATGAAAGTTTGTTTGTACCACAGTGAAAAACCCAAATATTTAAATTCAGGTTATAGTCTATTATTAAATTATGAAAGCCATAGAGATTATTCTTAATTATACCCCCGCAAACGAAGTTTTCGGGGGTATACTGGAATCACCCTGGTGGTTGGTTGGTTGGTTGGTTGGTTGGTTGGTTGGTTGGTTGGTTTGTTGGTTGGTTGGTTGGTTGGTTGGTTGGTTGGTTGGTTGGTTGGATATGTGGTCTGTCCCAAAAAATTAATACATTTGTAGTATGTTTATTTCTTAATGTATTTTAATAGAAGCTGTTATATACCATGACTTAATGGTGTATACAAAACTCATGTAACTATGGAAACATATCTCACTTGTTTAAAATATTTAATGGTGTTATATATTTTAAATCTAATTTGATAACTGTATAGTATGCTTTTTTCTAAATAGATTTTTTTCTTGTCTTATTTTATTTTATAGAATTTGCACAGGCGTTTACAGTTGATGTTATATGCATGTTATATCAATTCCAATTCAAAATGGCCGACTTGCGGCCATCTTGATTTTTTTAATTTAATTTAATAACTGCATGCTTATTTCTGAACAGATTTTTTATTTTTTTATTTTATAGAATTTTGCACAGGCGTTTACATTTGATGTGTACATACACTTTATATCAATTCCAAATTCAAAATGGCTGACTCGCGGCCATCTTGAATTCTTTTTAATTTTGTTTAATTACTGTATGCTTATTTCTCAACTAATTTAGATAGAATTTTGCACAGGCGTTCACAGTTGATGTGTACATACACTTTAACTCAATTCCAATTCAAAATGGCGGACTGGCTGTCGTCCTTTTTCTAAATTAATACAGTCTTATTTTGACTTATTACCATACATATTTTGAAAAGAAATTGCATACAAGGTCTCACTAATACAGTTGATCAGGATGACCATTCTTCATCAATTTATATTCAATATGGCTGACTGGCAGCCATCTTGAATTTTTATTTAAATTACTGTATAGTACATGTATGTGTTTTTTTACTCAATTTTATCCAAATTTCGCTCCAAAGTCTTTATTGATGTAGTTGACTTGTACATGGATTTACTTAGGATACAAATTCATTATGGCAGACTGGCAGCCATTTTGACTTTGTTTAAATAACTGTATAGTAAGCTTATTTCATCACCAATTTCTTCTTGCTGAAGTCTGATTGATTTATTGATTGATTTATTGGATTTTACGGCTTATTAATGCAAAAAGGTCATATTACGCCGAAAACAATTGATGATACTATTACTTCAATAGATAATGAAGATTTTACGTCCTATATTGATAAACATTTATTTCTGTCAAGTATTGTTTGGTTTTATTTTGGTTTTACGGTGCACCAACACAAAAAGGTCATATCACGTCGAAAGCAATCAATGATACTATTTATTAAATCAATATTAATGATGTAAAGCTCTGTATCTTATTATATACATTTATTTCTTCAAAAAGTTAAGTATCGCATATGATGGTACAGACTCAAAAAGTTCTTTAAGTGAGTTAACTTTAAAATGTTTGTCACGGATGTATTTAAGATCCTGGCAGTCAAGGAGAACGTATTTGACATTGAAATGCTCGTCACATGGTATACATTTAGGTGCTTTCTTTCTTTTGAGAAGGTATGAATGTGTTAATATAGTATGACCAATTCTACATCTCATAGTAACTATTTATCTCATTGATTAGCAAAAATTATTGACGAAGATGAATCAAGGGTTTATGGCTTTATGTCATGTAACTTATTAAATATAGCATTATTCCACATTGTTTGCCATTTTGACTTGCTGAAGTCTATTATGTACTGCTATTTTTATCAAATTCTTATTGTTGAACTTTTTTTTTGATGTATTGATATTTTATCAAATTCATAATGGCTGATTGGCGTTATAGCTACATGAGATTTTAGATATTATTTTAACTTTACTTCTGTGAAAATAATGATCGGTAATTTAAGCTTTCTTATGGGGTATTTGTGAAATTCTTGATACAAGATATTGTAAATACTAATTGTTTGATTTAAATTGTGTACATTGCTGACTACCATTTTTGCAATTGCCTTATTTTTTACTTATTTATCAAAAATTACAAACACATTCTACATTTTGCTCTTCTGGTTACAACATACTCATGATGAGTTTAAATGTGATCACTCTTTGTCTGTTGTTCCACTTTACATTCATAATGACCAAATGGTGTTCATTTTCATGTAAAAAATCATTTGACATATGACAACTCTGTTCATTTTGCTTTTTCATAAATCTATAGTGAATTACACTGTAATTTGCTGTTTATTTCCAATTTGATTTTTGCATCCTATTCTTTTCATGGTTTTTATGCTTCTTACAACATTTACCCTTTTGGACTTCCACAATGTTGACTTGCTTTTATCTTGAAATGTTGCTGTTGCGGGGGTATTTTCGCCACTGGTGGCAGTTCTAGTTAATTCTACTTATGTTCTGAGTCAATACCAAGCTACTGTTGTTGACTAGATCCATGCTACTGTAGTTTAATGGGTCGGTACCGATGGTGGAATGGTTAACTATGCTAACTAATATAATCACTAAACTTTCATTGCTAGAGTCATAAGTTTGAGCTTTAGTGAGTTTGACCAGTATATGAGCAAGTTACTAGGATCAGAAACCTGACAGAATCTCCAACTTAAAGAATCTCTGGTATTTCTTCAAACGTTTTGGGATCCTCAGAATTCCAGGGCACTGTAACAAGGCACTGCTTTCGTGGAGCTTGGTCATGAAATTATTTCTACAGCCATTCTCCCTCCTACCAATGATTTTTAATTATGTAGGGCAGTTGTCAGTCACTGATGAAAGTATGTGCTTAGTAGTTATTTAACAGCTAAATCCAGAGATTTCCAGGAAGAGTGAGTATGTTGACTGACTGCCGTTATATGACCTATACAATGTGTTAATGCAGTTAACCAAAAAAAAAAAAAAAAACAGACTAAAAAATTTTGTGCTGTTTTCTCATCTTTCTGCTTTTCACAGCCTGTGAAATTATCATATTCTACTGACTATTACCTGGTATATTATTATATAGTGACATCTTGTTCAGACATAATATGCTAAACTTCAGACTGTAGTAAATGTCTTAGTTCTTTAATTATTTTAGTAATATTAATAATGTGTATTGTCAAAATGCTGTTGAAATATGTCAAATTTGTGACATACATAGTTACATAGCTGTCTACATGATATGATGGCCTGTTAGAATTTAGACTTTCATTAATAAGTTATGTTAACTTTTTGTACTTTGTTTTTAAACTTTTGTCTTTGATTTCAACAATGCTATGAAATTATCATATTTATAATTAGCCAACTTTTATTTTAAATTAATTATAATTATGCAATATGTATATTTATAGTTTTATGTGGTATAAGCATATTATGGTTTTCATTGTATTGTTTTGTCCCTGAAATATGTGAAGTAGGGCACATCTGTGCTATAGAGTTTTCAATGGAAATATTCAATATTAAGAGAATAAGGGACTTTAGTCAGTTATCTTTTCCTGATAAAATCTGAAGCAATCCTTTTTCCAACACTGTTATCCTTACATAGAAATTCAATGATAAAATCTGAGGATTCTAACTGTAAGGACCTACTTACCAATTGTAAGTTAGACTAAGGTCCTTACAGTTAGAATCCTCAGATTTTATCATTGAATTTCTATGTAAGGATAACTGTGTTGGAATAAGGAAGACATACTCCAATTGAAATAATTTATTCCACTACTCGTTTTGACATAGGTCTTCTTCAGGTGGATAACAATTAATAAAATATAAAAATGTAAGGATAACAAAATATTTCATCTAATATCTTTCTTGTTAATTAAGATATTACCAGAAGTGATGAAATTTAAATAGTTCTTTACCCTAAAAATATGTAGCTTGAATTTCAAACAAATTAAATGATTTGCAAAAAGTTATTTAAGATTTATTTTAGCAAATTGACATTAAAAAGTAAGGGTTAAATCCGAGTAATCTAAATAATAGGACCAACCTATTTGAAGAGTATACAAGGGGAAATAACTTACTATAGTCCCTTTTTTGCTTTAAAATCTTGGGAAGGGGGGAAATGGTTGAGAAATTTGAATGCACTTCTATTCTGCCTTGGTTATAGATCATGGTCTGACTTCAAACACTGCCTCCTTAAGATGAAATTGGCTCCTATAAGCCTTGATTCTATAGAACTGTAATCTTTAATATTAGAAAATTAACAGTTTCTATCATAGGATGAGATACTAAGCCTGGTATATCCTTGGAACGATGGTTACATTGGGATAAACTGATGTCCTTATTTGGCTCTCTAATAATGTAAAACTTAAATAAATTGAGGGTTGCCTGCAAGACTGTAGTAACTCGCTCTTAAACACAATACACTTATTACAGTCTTGCGGGCAACCCTCGAAATTTAATCTTTACTTCAGATTCAACAAATTTGATGGCATTGGAATTTTATTGTATTTTATATTATCATTACCTTTAAACAACTGATCCCTCTCTTTCTTAGTTCTCGACTATTTAAATAGAGGGGAAAAAATATGTCAGTCACTGTTACATACATACATGCATAGTTTAGATATTTCAATCTTATCATTTTTATTAGGCTTTTTTGTCAAGTTATTATATTGATGTACCCACTGATAGTCCCCCCTCCATGTCAATTATAGATTTCCATTCAACCAAATAATCTAAATGTATATATTATCATTGATCATTCAATAATTGCTTTAAAAAATAAGTGTTGTAGCTTAAGGGGCTGTTTTTACCTCATTACGTATTTTCTTAGTTGATAGCAAAAAGGAGTTAAGTTTTTTGGTCTAGTAAATGAGATTGTTTTAAATCATTATTATCATAGATATTCAATAATCACCAATAAAATGATATAATAGCTCAACATTATATTGTAATGTCAAATTTCATGTGTTGTGTTATGTTATACATTCATTTGTTGTGATGTAACGGCCACATGTTCATGTATTGTGATGTAATACCAAACTTTCATGTGATGTGTTTGATGTCACACTTTAATGTATCATGATGTAATTCCAAACTTTCATGTGATGTGTTTGATGTCACACTTTAATGTATCATGATGTAATTCCAAACTTTCATGTGATGTGTTTGATGTCACACTTTAATGTATCATGATGTAATTCCAAACTTTCATGTGATGTGTTTGATGTCACACTTTAATGTATCATGATGTAATACCAAACTTTCATGTATTATGCTTTGGATCACTCTTTCATGTATTGTCTTGTTATGTCTCAATTTCATGTTATGTATTTGGTGTCACCTTTCATGTATTGTCATGTCATTGTCAAATATTTATGTATTTGATATAATGCTGAACTTTCATGTGATGTGTTTGGTGTCACACTCTTACGTAATGTGATGTAATGCTGAACTTTCATGTGTTGTATTTGGTGTCACAATTTCATGTATTGTGATGTAATATGAAGCTTTCATGTATTGTGTTTTGGATCACACTTTCATGTATGTATTGTTGTCACACTTTCATGTATTGTGTTTTTGATCACACTTTCATGTATTGTGTTGTTATGTTACACTTTCATGTTTTTTGTTTGGGAACACACTTTCATGTATTGTAATGTAATGGTCAAGCATTCATGTATGTTGTAGATGCTATGCCAAACTTTCATGTGATGTATTTGACATCACAATTTTATGTATTAATTGTGATGTAATAGTCATACTTTCATGTATTGTGATGTTTTTAACAAACTTTCATGTATTACAATGTAATGCCAAATTTAATGCATTGTGTTGTAAAGTCTGATATGTTTTAATATATTACGTTGTTATGCCACAATGTTACACTTGTGTTGCTGCTAACTTACGCTTTAGTGTCTGGATTGTAATATCAATTATAATACTGTCACATTTTATGTCACATTTTCTTGCATTGTAATGTAATGTTTTGTTGTCATATGTATATGTAAATGTTGCCTATTCATTATCAGTCTAGATTGATAATGTACGAGTCACACTGTAACCAATGTTCGATAAATTTATTTATCTTTCTTTGATGTATATATCTCACTTTGTATTTAGTATTGAACCTTAGATATTTACTATTTAAACCCTGAGTATATCTTTTAACTGAATTAAAATGATATGTATTCATACCCACTATCTAAATTTGTAACACTCCTTTTCAATAAAACAGTGTTCAGTTTTATTGAAATATTCAAATTTTATTGAACTAGGTGAGTTATACCCTGTATTGGGCCTCACATGATCAGCTGTTTTGAAGTCGGCCATTTTTAAAATACCGGATAAGTTTACTTTGGTATAGTTTAAACACTATGTAATTCATGAACCTAAGAATGAATTAAATTTCTTGTTCCACTTCAGAAAGTGTTTAACTAAACTCTTATCTTTAACTTGGGTTGGAAATTATTGCCTATTGATATAGTACTGTTTAATTGTTCACATACCTTAAAGTGGTTGTTAGAAGATTGCTGAATTGCTTAAATTCCATCCAGAATTTCTGTGAAAACCATTCATTATGTAGTGTAGTCCTCTAGTCGACATTCTGACACAATGAAATTCTTGTATATAATTTTTTTCAATCAATTAAAATATTTATATCTATATTTGTTTTTAAATATGTATTTTAATTCAATGTTACCCTTCAAAATCTTTTAAAGGCACTTTAAAGCAACGCCCACACACTAGTTCATATGAAGTTAAATGATAGAAAACACAAGTTAGTTAAACATTCAGCAAGTTTAGGTATTGCGCAATCTTTATTTTCACGAAATGAATATTCATACTTTATGGACTGTTTATCTTGTATGTGTATTGTATATGTTGAAGGTTTGCCAAATTATTATTAAAATGAAAGTACATGTTTTTTTATATATGTGTGACTGTATTTTAATTGATAACAAGCCGCCCGGCTAGCTCAGTTGGTTGCACGCAAGTCTACTGATTGAGGGGTTGTGGGTTTGATTCCCGGGCAGGCACACTTTCGTGGAGCTTTGTCATGAAATTATTTCTTTGGCCATTCTCCCTCCTACCAATGATTTTTAATTATGTAGGGCAGTTGTCGAAAGTATGCGCTAAGTAGTCGGTTAACAGCTAAATCCAGAGATTTAGCCTTTCCGGGAGGAGTGAGTAGGTTGACTGACCGCCTTTATGACTTTAAACGTGTTGCTACGGCGTTAAACCCCAACAAAAACAAACAATGAATGGTTTATGATTTGGTTTCATTTTTATTTTGCACCTTCCTACATCTCATGGTATCTTTGATTTGACATCACATGCTTATTTCCTTCTGTGTAAGAAGGGTACTAGGGCACAAAGTGTTATGTAGCGATATGCTTAGGCAACAGGCCCTAAGTGTTTTTTAGTCTTATAAGATGTACAGTTCATTGAACCATTGTTATGCCTGACTATGCCAGTACTCAACTCATTTTCCATCACTAAATTTTCAACATGAAGCGCCATCTTTGTTGTATGGATTTTAATATTTCCCATTGCCTTATTTATTCAAAATGGTTCATACTAAAACAGAATTTTAAAGAGTACTTTTATGAATATAGAATCTATTTAACAGTCAGATTCTGCTATA
The DNA here is from genome assembly GCA_025267735.1 of Mactra quadrangularis. Taxonomy (NCBI): domain Eukaryota; kingdom Metazoa; phylum Mollusca; class Bivalvia; order Venerida; family Mactridae; genus Mactra; species Mactra quadrangularis. The sequence goes on along the minus strand of CM046308.1, from coordinate 32,976,675 downwards.
AAGACCTTACATTGGATATTGCAAAAATTGTTTGATGTACGTATGATGGTCTTTAAGTTCCAAATGCTAAAATTGATGAGAAAAATGTTCCAATATTAGGACTGTTTCTCTATAAAGACCATGGATTTTGATGTTCTTAATTCATTGGTTTCCCGCAAGACTGTAGTAACTTGCTCTTTAACGCAATGCACTTACTACAGTCTTGCAGGCAACCCTCGAATTGTAGACCTTACTGTATTACTATTTTGAGTAAAGGATCTTTAGATCTATGAATGTTATTCAGTAAATCAAGTATTTTGTATATTCAGATTGGGTTTTTGTCAGTGTATGAACTCTGGACAGAATGCTCTTTTATTTATCAAGGTAAATTTAACTGTGTCTAACTGCTAGGAACATTTAACTCTTTTGTCATCAGTCTTTGAAAAAACAAACTTAGGAATGGAATGAAATTTATTTTGCTTATTATTCAATTTTTTACAATTTTTCAATACAGTTCAATTTTGAATATTCAGTTATCAAAATATTTGAGTACAATGCATGTTTTGTACATATAAAAACATAGTTAAGTCTTTGTTAAACATAATTATAAGCTGTTGTATAGGTCCACCTCTTAGTTTTGTTTGCTTGTATTTGTGCAGTTTTAGTAAACATTTGTCATAAAGATTGTAAATGTAATACTTCATTCTAAGACTGAAACACTTCAAATAAAATTCCGAAATTCTTGATGTATTAAGAATGAATAGAACCTAATAGTTAGTTTTGTCATTTTTGGAATGCTATTTTATGTATTATATTTTATATAATATTATTATATGTCTTAATTTTACCATAAATTGGTACCTTGTCATCTTCTCCTGTCCACATTTCTTGAACTGGTAAGGAATTTTTATGTTTGGTGGTTCTGCATGAAAGGTTATTTCATGGACAGTTCGTGTTTGTTTGTTCTGTTAGACATTTAAATTTTGCAGATCATTTTTGCTGTTTTAAAATACAGTTCATCAAATAATTTGGCATGAAATATTACATATCCTAATATTGTTATCTAAGGCTCAGTCTACCTAAGGTCTAAGGAACTACCGGTATTTTGATGTATCTAATAATGGAACTATACTGTAGCATAATTTTTAGATTGGTTGAGATACAGTTAAACTATAAGATATTATTAGTAATGAAACGTTCCTCCTAATAAGCATTGTATTAAGGCTTAGACTTAAATGACTGCAATCATAAACAGAACAAGTAAGATGTATAGGGTTTGTACTGGAATTGCTGATATTGTTTAGTCTATGATTGTGTCAGAGACTAACTGACATGTTTTATAGTAAATTCCTGCAATATTGTTATGACTTTACTGAAGTTTGATCTCCAAAATAATTTAATGTCTACAAATTTTCATTTAAAATTAAATTAAACAAAAAAACTGTTGATTCTTTTTGCAATGTTGTACATTTATGAGAACTTTTGTTGTAGTTATAAATGAATGAAATCATTTTTAAGGAATATATTGATAGCCTCGTATGGTATGAAATCTAGAGACCACCTTGGTCTTATTAAGGTATGTGGACAAACAAAACTAATAAAAAAAACATGCTCCAGTGTATTTTACGAGGGATGAAAATAAGATCTTATTGACATTTATAACATTTTTGTATTACATTGTGATATGTTTGAAGTATATACTTGAAGTCTAATTTATCAATACACTAGATTTTTGTGTGATTTATCATTGGACGATAGGAGTGCAGGGTAAGGGGGTGGCAGGGCTGTGTGGGGGGAGGGGTAGGAGTAGGAGGGGGTTGGAGTCAATGGTGTCTAGCTTCATTTAAAAATTTATTATACAAATGGATTTTGATTTCGAAAAATTGTGCAATAATTAAAAAAAAAACAATTTCTTTTTGACGTAATATACTCAGAAATACTACCTTAATGAATGGCCCCTTCTAGATTTTTTTCTAACTTCGCCCGATTTTTGAATTTTGGAAAAAAAATTGAAAGAATTTGGGTCTACCCCTGCATTCACATGTAAATCCCTCCTTTAGTTTTATTTAATATTTTGATTAAAAAAATTTGTCGAGGTAACCTGGTACCCGGGTATATGAAAAATGAATTTTAGATAGTGACTCATATTAGATTAATTTGAAAATTCTAAAATTGTTTATCTGATAAGTATATTGGTATGAAATCAAGTTTTTCTATGTATTTTCCCAGGATCTGGTTAAGTTGAATGGATTTAGTCTTGTACTGATCATATATTTACTGATGAATTTCTTCCTTCGGACATTCTTAAGTTGCTAACCAAAACGCAAGTTAAGCATGTTTTTATATAGACATAGCTCATAGACTGTACCTAGTTAAAGATATTTAATCAATACCCATTGATATGATAAGTGATTTAAAAAACTTGTTTTATGTAGGTTTGATTTATGCAGTTCGAGATAGTTGGAAACTTATGGTATTTTGTTGATATAAATTCATGAATGAAACCTTTCTATGGTTTTAATGAATGAAACTTGGTTACAACATTCGATGAAACTATGCACACTACCTTGTCTTTGCATTAAAGCCGAGCTATCGTGACAACGGTTAACTTAAATGGGCAAGAATTAAATTTTTGTAAAGACAATTTATTTTAAATTTATTGGTTTTAGTGGGGATTTTATCTACTTGACGGCGAATTTGTTAAAAAATAAAGTCAATTTTGATTTTGATTTTAGATATTTTGAAATTTGATATTATTTTAATTTTTACAAAATATCATATATTATTTATCATTCAACACTTATAACTGTTTTTTAAAAACTAGGCTTTAGTATGGACAATGTCCTTTAATGTCTTTTAATTTATAAACAATTATTTCATGTAATCAGGTTGTTTTATGATCCCTGTCGGCTCATGTGTTATTTTATATTATCAATATTTATTACTGATACTGCACATTGGTTAGCCTAACTCTTTAAATTGAGTGCACAGTACTTCTCAATTTTATTGTATTCATTGTTAAATTTTATAATATAACTGTTAGCAAGACATATTTTAATCTTGCTGATTTTAAACTTTCACTACAGTTCTTCCATTCTTTGTTTGTTTGTTTTTGTTGGGTTTAAATCTCTGGATTTAGCTGTTAACCGACTACTAAGCGCATACTTTTGTCAGTGACTGACAACTGCCCTACATAATTAAAAATCATTGGTAGGAGGGAGAATGTCCATAGAAATAATTTCATGACCAAGCCCTATGAAAGTATGCCCCGCCCAGGAATCGAACCCACAACCCCTCGATCAGTAGACTTGCGTGCTACCAACTGAACCAGCCGGGCGGCTGTTTTTCCATTCTTACTATAGATGCAAATTGTAACCTGTATATATGTACTGAGGCTGGTATTAAACAAGTCCCAAGTATAGGGTAGTTGTTTGTCAATAATGGAGATAATTATGTGCTTAGTAACTTGTTAACAGCTTTACCCAGAAAAAAAACTTTTCCAAGAACAGTGAGTTGGTTGACCGACCACTGTGATTATAATCTATTCCATGTGTTGCTCACAGGCTGCTGGCGTCCTCACAATTTTTTTTTAAAACACATATACTATGTATGTATATTTGTGTTTAGATATGTTGTGGGGATGCCAGCTGCCTGTGATGTTGCTATGGCATTAAACCCAATAAAAAACTGAGAAGGGTCCTAGATATGCAGAAATTTAAACAAAATATGCTAATAGTTGTTTAAAATTACATAAGCTAAAACATTGATTCTTAAATGTTAGAAATAATGTATCAATAATTATTTAGCCCTTTTATTATAACTTAGCGTTATCAGTGAATTTTATAATACTTTATTTCAATAGAGAAATTTCAAGTGTGTTTAAGGAACATATTTGGCATTGTTTATATATTTGATAAAAATGTATTGCGACACAGATTATGTTTGAATTGACAGTTAAAGATATACAAATAAACATATTGACTAGAAAACATAACAAAACCATTTTATCTGTCAGTGTTAAATCATAATTTACTTTATATTTAAAGTTTCTGATTCATCTATGATAAAATTATTTAAATTCTAGTCAACCTTGGACTAGTTTGAAGAAGCCGCAAATATTTATTTTATATTTGTTAAACTGTCATATAAGTATTCTATTCAGAAAAATGGAAATGGAGGGGGGTACTGTGGGGCTTGAGCAGGGGTGGCAAAATCTTCAAATTGTTTACTTGTCCGTTCTTGCCAACTGGTAAAATTACTTGTCCGTATGAACATTGTTATAGAAAAAAACATATTAAAAAATCCACAAATCCACTTGTTGGACAACATGGACAATACTGATGTTTGATTTCGCCGGCCCAGTTGAGTGTTTCACACAGCATCTGGAGTGAAATTCATTGATAATTATTTTATTTAAGTCCTTATTTTAGACCCCAGCAAGAATTCCATACATTCATCATGTTTGTTTTTCATGAATATATTCATGAAAAGAATTCACGAATGTCAATAAATAAGAAAGTAGTTTTTTGGTTCACAGGCAATTCATGAATCCAGATATTCATGAACGTCTTCATGAGCATACAGTCATAAACCATTATTATTCATGAACTAAGTTATCATGAATAGTTTATGTGAACTGCATGTATTACAGTAAATAGTTAAAACATAATATTTTACCACTGTTGGTTCTGCCTAAGAACTGATGTAGTCTGGAATATTCAGGGAAAGTCAAGTTTCCCAGTTTAATATGTATTCACTGACGGAAGTATGTGCTTAGTTACTGGATTACAGCTAAATCCAGAGATTTAGCCTTTCCAGGAACAGTGAGTAAGTTGACTGTGACCTGGCCTATACAATGTGTTTAGCTACTGCGTACCCCCCCCCCACCAAACCTCCCCCCCCCCAAAAAAAACCAAATTACTGTTATATGATATGACATATTGATGTAATAAAACCTGCTGAAGGGAGACAACTCACTTTAACAAGCATTTAAAATCAATATTTATTATCATTAAAAATCATAGATTAAATATTGATACGATTTTATACTTGAAGTGTATAATATTAATGCATAATGCATGATAATAGTGTGGTTAAGCTGTAATTTGATATTTTCTCGAAATTGATGAAAATGCATTTTTATGTTATTTCATTAGGCGCAGCTTTCTTGATATTCCCTGAATTAATTTTGAAATCTTGCTGTTCAGCAATTATACTCATGCATAATATTTACTTGGGTTTGATATCTTAAAGAAACAAATTGTGGTAAAGCGTAGGTGTTTTAAATCTCTCCCATTTTACTGAAAATTTAGAGCTGTTTCTTTGAATATTGAATGAATTGCCCTGACCTTTGACTTTAATATAATTAATGTTCTTGAAATTTGACCTTTAATTGAAAACCTTAAATTGGCGTAGAAATGTGACAAAACAGTGCTTCGTTTTTGTAGTTAAATGGTTTTGATATGATTCGAACCATTAGGGACCACAATGGAAATGAGGGCTTGCCCTTTTTTGTGCTATCCCTGGTGTTGGTGTGCTTGTCATAGTTAATCACAAAATGCTGTGATATATGTTAATGTAATTATGCTATGTGGACACTATGACAAATAAATATTATTATTATTATGTGCATCTGGTTATCCAACAATTACCATTTCTACATAGTAGCCACTTTGCTATGCCTGCTCCTTATAGTAATATGTGTCAGCCACGGTATACCTAAATTAGACTCTTCTATGTCATGACAAATGTTGCAATATTCTAAATGGAAAAAATTATGTTTGCTAAAAAAAATTTGTTGGGTAAAAAAAAATTGTGTCACAAAATAATTATTTGTTTTGTAAAAATATATGTTTGATAAAAATATCGTTTATTTTTTATCAAACATATATATTTTTTACACAAAACAAATAATTTTTTGTAACAATTTATTTTATTCAACTAATATTATTTTACCACACATAAATTTTTCAGTTAAGAATATTGCAACATATATCATGTCATACTCTTGGTATTGGGCATTTTTGTGTTATAATACTGATAAAATGAAATAATTTTGTGAAAATATGTCTGAGATACATATTTATAAAGAATCCCTTGTACAACAAGTGAATTGTTAACTTTGAAGGACTTTTTTTAAATGTATTGACTTAGATTGATATTGTTCAGATATTGTTCATAAAATATAAGAAACACTTGAACAAAAAAATCCATTTATTTTTTATCAAGGGTTATATAGGTTTAAAATGTTTGAGTCACAATTTTTGTATAGAAAAAGAAACTTATCAGTCGACTATTAAATTAAAGAGATATATTTAGTATGACTAATACACATCTAGATCTATTGACCCAATTGTTTACAGAAAATAGGTTTAACTTGATGGGACAATTTGTAAAATACTGTGAAGTCTTTCAAACAAGTGCTTACTTGAGAATTATTATAATTATGTACTATACATACCTTCCGTTGAAGAGTGTTTGATTCTTGGTGTTGAAGTGTTAGGTCGAAATATTATTCAATATTTTCTTTGTTATTATTCTAATTCATATCAATTTGTATATCATTATTGAGAATCACTATAAAATGTACTTAAAATTTTATTTGATTTGAAAAGTTCAACTTTGAAGGAGTTCATAATCTATTTATTAATGCCTTTAACTGAAAATTTGACCACCTAGCAATTTTTATCATTTTTCTAGTTCAAATGTTTGCTGGGGGTGGATCAGAAAATTGGTTCTTAAAGTCAGTTTGGTGAGCTAGCAGACGTGATACAGCCTTGAATACCCAAATATAATAGTGGGTATAAATGGGGTAAATTGAAACTGTCTCTATACATCTGTATAGCGGGCTTGATAAGATACAAAAAATTGAAGCCTCAGATTTAGTGTTTGCCCAGACATGACTATTCACTCTCTCTTCCTTGTATCAGGGCTTTCAGCACTTTGATTATGAATTTTAATACTAGGACATACATAGTATTTGAATTGTTTTATCCTTGTTTTTGTGAAACCATACCAACATTGCCTGGAATGGACATACATTAGAATATTGGTTTTTATTATCTGAGTTGAATTTAAAGCTTGTATAATTATTTACTGTACATGTATATTATTTTCTTGTTTCATTTTCAGCTCATATAAACATATTCAGCATAAATAGGTTTTTTGAGTTAATGTAAATTGTCTTTTCAATTTCAGCTTGTATATTTTTATAATATACTTTCAGCTCATGGAATATTCTATCAATATATTCAGCTCATTTGGATGTTCATGTATTTGTAATAATTTCAGATTATTATTGTATTGGTGTTACTTATAATCAGCTCATAAAATATTTTTTATACCTTCAGCTCATAAATATTTTTTTATAATTTCAGCTCAATTTTAAAAGTATTCATGTTATTATATAAGCTCATATAAATATTGTTGTTCTAATTTCAGCTCGTATTGGAAGAACAACATTAGAAAAGTATGATGTTGATTCATGGTTAAGAAATACTCCAGTAAAGAGTAGAGGATCTAAAAGTTTGTTTCGATCAATGCATAACAAAGGTTAGTACATAATACTAAATGGCCAGGTCCTCTTCACCATTTTGTCCTACACCATATTTCAGTCACAGCAACAACCCGGTTCGGTGGTGCAGTTGGTTGCACGCCTGGATGTCAAATCTAGTGCCCCGAAGGGGGTACGGGTATGAATCCTACCTGGGGAGGTTATACCCTTCCATGAAAATTTGACAGTAATGTCCATTTTCCTCCATTCATAGGGTATATGAAGAAGTTTCCGGCCTTGTGGAGCAGTAGGTGAGTACTGGTTATAGACAAGGGTCAAGGAAATCTAGGTTAGATGCGCTGGACACCGTTATATGACCTATACAATGTGTTGCTATGACGTTAAACCCAACAAAATAAATAAATAGTCACAGCAACAGAATGTGTTTAGGTTCTTAATTTAGAATCATCAAAATGTAATTCTTAATTATGGAGTGGTCTTAATATTGGGACTTTTTATACCCCCGCTTCGAAGAAGAGGGGGTATACTGTTTTACCCTTGTCCGTCCGTCCGCTACAAAATTTCCGTCTCAGTTTTCTCAGCAACTATAACATGCAGCAGCCTAATACTTTGCATATTGCTTCATCCCATAGTCCCATGTGGTGTAAAGCGATTTCATGCTCCTTGCTCATCTACTTCCTGTTTGTCGCATATTTTTAGATTTTTGTGGGGGTATCACTAGTGAGCATTAGCTCACAGATTTACTTGTTTCTTCACAAATTAAGCATTTGGGACTCAAATATTGTCAAAATTGGCATTATTTTTGTATTACCTTAGGTGGTCTCTAGAGCGGAACTTGATTTTAGGTCAGAAAACTTTCTCTAAAATAATTAATACAAAATCATAAGCTAATCAAAAGCAGACAACATAAAAAAGTGCAATACTTTGTTCTATTAATTATATAAATATGCTTAAATTAAGCAGAGCACTATTTATTAGTACATTTTGACCTTTTGCATCATTATCATTTATTTTAATTCTTCAGACCCTCTGCAGCAAAATTATTAAATGCACTTGCATGAACTATAAAAATTATCATACAGGTTTTGTGATTGTTGTTCTGTATGTTGCAGTTTTTCAATCAACTTGCATATTATATTTTATGGCTAAATGATTTGACGGTTATCTCCCCATTGTTATATATTTGTATTGTGAAACTGCCACCTGATTTCTGATTTGCTGTTATATAAAGACCCTATATTGACTTGTGTTCAGAAATTCAAGGCTCTGAAGGGAAGTCCTTGAAATGTTCAGCAGTTCTACATCAATTAAGAACCTTCCTGTCCAAATTCAGTTGCACAGCCTAAAAAATCTGTGTGAATATTATGTTAGGTTCATGAATTGTTCATGAACATGAACAGTTCATGAATGTTTTCTGAGACAACTGACGAGACTTTCTCTTCACAGATATTTCAATGACAAAAAATGTTATGAACATGTTCATGAGTAGTTTTGATTAAAGCCTCATTTTTTGTCAACAGACATTCATATATTTGAACTTGAATGTTTGTGATAATAAGCTGTTGAAAGCAATATTATTTGGTGAGTCGTGACAGGATTGAATAGTCCAATCATAACATTGACAATAGCTATAACCATTAAGTACTACATTGAAAATTAGTTCTAACTAGTATCTCAAATAAATATGCTTAGTATTGTAAACATCTTACTAGAGAGCAGTCTGGAAACTATATGGACACAAATGCTCCATCCATGCTATAATGCCTGATAAAACAAGTTTTGTCACCTTTTTGTAGGAATACTCCATAATTCTAAAAATACAAAAGTACAGTCAGGCTCACTAGATAAATCTTCATGACTTGTTTATGAATTGATGATCTTGGTAAGATTATACTTCAGACTATCTAATGCTAATTAACATACCATAATATTGTCATACCCAAATTTTAATGGTTCTAGATATTAAACAAAATGAGGTAGGTGAACGGTGAAGGTTAAATTATTTGTATTCTCTGAATGAATCGCCCACACTGACTCTTGATTATAAAATATTTGTGGTTAACAGAGTTTTGCTGAATTGTAAATATGATATTGAGTTGAATATAAGTATATAGATAATTTAGTAAAAATTTAAGATTCTTTAATAATCAAGGACAGCTAGGTATATATGGTACCACTCATCTTTATGTTTACTTTATTTTACGGTTCTATATTGATATATATCTTAACCTTTCAGATTATCATGATGTCACAGATTATATATATTGAATTCTATTCATTTATTGATTCATATGGACCATCCCTTCAAGCCCACTGCAAACCCACTACCTCCTAGTTGTTTGTTATCCGTTAAGTGTTTTTTATTTCTTGTAAAGGCTTTTTGCGGTTAGATTTTTTTATCCAATCCCTATCAAGCTTGCTTTCTTGGAACTGAATAATAATCTGCTACAATAAAACCTTGTGTTGTTGCGTCTTGCTAACATGTGCAATAAGGTGAGTTGTAGATGATTTTAAAATTTTGGTTTCATTATCTTAATCTATTTTTGGTTTCATGAGGTTGGGTCTGTCGCAAAATTGTTCTTGCAAATGAAGGCTTCTATGTTTAGATTTCAGGAGGTTAATCTTTATCAATCTGAGTATCTAGGTGGTTTTCATAGTAACTTTCTTTCAGAGTTAACATATTAATTGAATTACAAACCCCCAGACCTCTCTGACAGCAGGCCATTAGAAGAATTTCTTGTGAATTTTGTCTGCTGTTTTGCTGCGCTTGCATGCAATACCATTTACATTGGAATAATGACTTATTATTCGTTTAATGTCAAAGTGTATTAACTTAAGATGTTTTATCAAAAAGTTACAATATTCTGTCTCCAAACATTCAATCTCACGTGTGAGCCCAAACTTAATCTATCTACATGCAATTATCAAGGGTGTAGACTGGTTTTGCACTAACCAATCAAATATATTAAGTCTCAATTATGAGTTAAGTAATTAATAAAAGAAATGTTGATGTGTTCTTGGGGATATATTGATATAATGTCTTGAGTTAAATTGTAAACAGGTGTCTAATTAAGTTCCTACAACTTATAGGTATAACATTAAATTATGATTAGAAAGTAATTCATTAAAGTGTTAATTGGCCATTTCAATGTTACATAAATATTTAAGTAGACTATAATAGAGAAAAAGGCATAATTTAATTTTTTTGCTGAACTCTGATTGTTGGTTGATTTATAACATGTTCTATGTTGAAGTATTGTTAGAGTTCCACTAGTACTATTAGTGCCATCAGAATCTATGTTCCAAGAGGTGGAATGGTTTTCAGATATAGAAATTTTTGTTTCTTCTCAAAATACGTGTTTGGTTCTTAAAAATGCAATAACGTTAACTAAGGTTGTCTTAATACCAGATCTTACAATTTCTAGGCAGGGCATACTTTTGGTAGGTCAGGAAATAATTTCTCCCTCATACCACTGATTCTAAATCATGTTGGGCAGTTGCCAGTCACTGATTGAAGTATGCTTTTAAGTGATATTACTTATACAATGTGTTGCTATGGTTTGAAACTCAACCAAAAATCAAACCAATACCTGGTTTATTATTTTTATTATACCCCCGCTTCGAAGAAGAGGGGGGTATACTGTTTTACCCTTGTCCGTGCGTGCGTGCGTGCGTGTGTGCGTGCGTGCGTCCGTCCGTCCGTCCGTCCGTTACAAAATTTCCGTCACAGTTTTCTCAGCAACTATACCATGCAGCAGCCTGAAACTTTGCATATTGCTTCATCCTATAGTCCCATGTGGTGTAAAGCGATTTCATGCTCCTCGCTCATCTACTTCCTGTTTGTCGCATATTTTTAGATTTTGGCGGGGGTATCACTAGTGAGCATTAGCTCACAGATTTACTTGTTTTCTCAGAATAATAATATCCCAATACTCACTGGTGTTAACATTAAACAGGCTTAGGGATATGATGGGTTTATTATCTACAGAATTGCATGACTAACCTTTGATGTTAATGCAGCAACTTCACTAATTGATATCAACCAGGATATTACATAACATTAGACATTGTCATGTGACATGTCAAACCCATGAATGAAATATTACCATAAAAATTTCTAATCATTATACATGTATATTTTATCTATGATTTGTCTCATCAGGCAAATTAAATGATTTTCAGAACAGAACAGAACTGAACTGAACATACAATTACTAACAGAACAGAACAGAACCTGTAAAGTTTTGTAGTGTTTAACAAAGAAAAAAAACATTAAATAGTTATTAAACATTAGGTGACAAACTATAAGAATCAATAATTGTGTCTGAAATAATTTGTTATAAACATTCAATCAACCAAGGTGACTAGATATATCATTATTAAAGCATAAGGTGTAATAAATCTAAACATCACAAGAAATTTAAAGTTAAAATTCTCAGTTTTTCAGTGCATGTGGAAGACAAGATTTTTCTTGATATATTTTGTTGTTGTTTATTTTTACATATTTTATTTATCTTAGTGATAACATTATGTGATAGTCTTTTTGTCTAAGATTGTGTCTACATTTAACATTGCCTGCATTCTTTCACACTTTACTTAACAGATAATCTGTTCTAATGGTCACTTGAAATGTTTTATAATTCTAGATTATGGCGTGAAAAATCATATAAAAATATAGAAGACTTCATTATATTTTATCAACAATTTATAAGATTATCCCAAACTTACATCTTTTTTTACATTTCTAGTGTAATGTAATCATTTGTAACAATATCTTATATTTAATTGGTGGATAACTACAACAACATCTTCAAAAACAACAACAAGTATGGAAGCTTTTAATCCTTTGATGATAATCTTTTATAATTGATGGGATTATCTCACATTCTGTGGAAGCCTGAAAATTTTCCTAATCTATATAATGTATTTTCTATATTAGGTTGTTGACAGCATTATTAACCAATCAGAGCCCATTATTGCAGTCATTTTAAATCAGTATGTTATACTAAAGAGATATTTAAATCTACCAATCAATATTTACCTGTCAACTTCTAATTGACCAATCAACATTAAGATTACATTTTACATGTAATAGATTAGCCAATCAAAACAAGACATGTTTATATTATATTATTTGTATCATTATTATTTTATATGATTAATATTGATAAAACTTGATAGGTGGTTAAAGGCAACATTTTATGACAAAAACATAACTTAATAAGCTTAAAACTTTGATAGGGCATCAAATGATAAACATTTGTTGAAATTAACAAATATTTTAATTTGCTTGATTTTTAGCCCAAGATGAGCTTATTGTGACCTACGTGTAAGTATATTCGGTCTCTGTACCTGCAATAAACCCCGGTCGATAGCGCAGTTGGTAGCGTGACGGGATTTGGAATCTTTTGCACGAGGGGTGCGGGTTCGAATCCCACCCAGGGAGGTTATACCCTTCCATGAAAATTTGACAATAATGCCGATTTTCCTCCATTGATTAGATAATATGGAGACGTTTCCGGCCTTGTAGAAGGTTAGGTGAGTACTGGTTATAGACAAAGGTCCAGGAAAGCTTGGTCAGGTGCGCTAGAGGCTGTAAAATGACCTAAATTGAGTTGACACGGCTGTAACTCCAATAAATAAATGTACCTGCAAAAGTGGGCATATAAGTGTGTCGTCAAATTTTAAAAAAAGTTCTTCTTGTCAAAAAACAAAATGCCTACAGTTAACAAATTTGAATTTGGAAGTTGCTGTTGTTAATTATAAGCTTTCTGTTATTGAAAAGTTATTGGTGAGCTCTGAATGTTGTTAAATGATGGCTGATTTAAATGGGACTTTTTAAAAAAGGCGTTTCAGTTTACTTTACATTATACATGGTAATGTCTATAGATCAAAATTTAGACAATATTTGAATGAATGATAGTTGACTATGACAGACAGATCATGGTTTATGACTAGACCATGTATTGTTGTACTTAGTCCGGCACGTGCCCTAGTACCCTATTATATCCTATAATACTAGTTTTACGACAGATGGTGGCAGTAAAATGTATGCAAATGTCTTAAGAACAAGTGTGGGTTGTCGTGGACCTAAAATTTACCTTGTAAAAAATGTAGACCTATTTTATTGATGTATATTGTATAAAAAAGAAGACAATTGGTAATAGAAATGTAGTTTTGTCTGCCTTGTGTCTGAGTACTAGAGTTATAGTAAAGTTTCATTAATAAGACAACCTTGTTCATTGAAAAATTTTGTGATATTTCGATAATTTTAAATCTGTAAGCTTAATTTTAGAAGAAAAAGGGTCCACATATTTAATCATGTGGTGGATCTAGCAGGGGTGTAAATAAAGTAAGCGCACTGCCTCTCATTGATTTTAAATGTTTGCCAAAAACAGTGATTAAATTTTTGGTGTTCGGCTGCCTCCCTTCCTCCTTTTGAAATTAGTCACTGAGGTTGTCTATAATGGCAAAGGAAGACCAATTAATAAGTTAGGAGACTTTATAAGATGAATAAACTGATATTTTAAAATTTATTTGTTTTTGGTATGTTCAACTTTGATATTAATTTCTGATGTTTGTTTTTCATTGGAGAGGAAATGTTAGGAGTTCAGATTGAATGTAGAACAGATGTTAGACTCAATGTTAAGATAGGGTCCTCCTAGCTTGATACAGTTGTTTATCACATGACGTTCAAAGGTGACAAAATACTGCTGGGTAATTGTATCAACGTGTGTCAGTCGATGGGTGGCGAAGTTTTATAGTTTTTCATGGGTCTCCATTCTACTGACACTAATAGCTCTAGGCACTGGGGAGGCTATTTTGTTAGGACAGTAAGACAATGTTTGTGCATCTTATAGTTGAAAGAGCAGGCTATTAAAAATGTTCATTTGATGTTTGAAATTTGAGAGTGAGTGAATACTTATTGATTAGGTTTAAAGATGAATGATTTTCAACTTCTAACTTGGGAATCAAATTGGTTACTCAGGTTGCTATTAATTTCTTATTATTGATTTAAATTAAATAGACCCCTTGAATTTTTCTACATCAATTCCCTATTATAGTTTTCCCCTTAAGGTAAACACTAAACTTTTGGTGTTTATTTTAAAAATGGGAGTCATTAAATTTTGGCCCTCAGACTGTGCCTAATTGACTATATTTTGCTCATTTCAATTTGTTTGACTTCCGTACTTATTAGATTTCAAAACTAAGTTGTTACCTTTATATCTTGAGCATTAGCAGGTTAGCAACTTAACTGTAATAAGAGAAATAATTAGTTGAGATAAAAACATTATTCTATCAGTTTAAGTGATTGTTACATAATGTCTATAATGAGTTGTTGATGTTTTTAAACATTTATAATGATAGTGTTTCTAATGGTTCATAGAACATTGAGATGATTTAACAATTACCAACTTGATAATGAAATGTCCTCAAATTCTTGGAGCTTGATTGTCTGTGGGTCTATCTAAGGGTGCAATCAAACAATTCCAAGTGGGTTATTTACGTTGCTCGTCAAATGTAACCCGATAAAAATCCATGGTCCGTACTGAACCCAAGACCTCTCGAGTCGTAAGCGGACACTCTACCACGTCGCCATAAAAGCTAGCTTGAAGACAAGGGAGTACAAGTGCCGTATTACACCTCTACTACATTAAAATTTATATAACTTGTAAACACTGCAGGTTTATAACCTTTGGTTCTTAGGAGTTTAGTTCTTACAGGTGTTTGAAGTCATTAAAACTCAGGTACTTTTTATTATTTTGTTAAACTTAGCAGTAAGACTAAGGGAGCCAAGCACAAACATGGCTCAGCTTATAGCTTGTCAGGTGTAAAATAATTTAGCTCACAATTGGAGAATTTAAATTGAGTTTTAATCAAATTGAATTTGCTGAAAACTAACTTGTACTGCTGGCAGTATTTGAACCATAGTAATCTTTATGCAAACTGAGTGTACTCACTGCTTGCTTATAGCAGACGAACGTATTTTTGACGAGACATGAGTTGGTGACAAAAAAATAAAAATTATTTTATTGTTTGTATATTTTCAGGTCTTATATCATACACAGAATATTTGTTTCTACTTTGTGTGCTAACAAGTAAGTGAATTTGTTTATATATTTATTAAATAAAATAATAAGGGATATTAAACAGTTATCTTTCCCTGATAAATTCTAACGGTATCCATGTAGGCCCTATCAGTTGGAATCCTCAGATTTTATCATTACATTTCTGTGCTAGCTATGTAATGTATCCTGGTCAATAATTAGGCTGCTGAGAGTATCCAAGTACTCGATTATTGGCGATCCCGACCAGAAAATTGAGTACGAATATTCGTCACGTCTGAAATCCTCGGATCGCAATCTATTTTTGGAAATAATGAAAGAACATTTTCAGATTACTTTCGAATGAAAACAAGCCACACTACTTATGAAAATTTTAGGTTTATTCAATTTCAATTAATTCACATTTAAACAAAAATGTTGTCACTGAAAATGCCCATAAAACGCCTGGTAATTGAAATGTTTTGAGTACATTGTTTTCCATTAAGTAAAAGCTTCTGTATTTCTTCACTTATTTTTGTTATTTCATAAATTCTGTATGCTTCTCCATAAACTAGTGAATCGTGGTTCAAATCGGATCGCCACTTGCTCAACGATCCACAGCCCTAGTCATTAAGATATAAACCAGTGTGATGAAATTTTAATTCTTTGCTCCAATTTTCAGTCAGATAAAGGGTTTACTGAATATTTTTCAAGATATATATTTCAAGTGGAAATAGTCCACCTAAGCGTCTCTTACTGTGAGGACAAAATAACAAATTTATGAACAGTGATGTCACCTTTGATTTTCTATTGCACTAGTTTCATTAATTGATAAATGCTTTATAGTAATAGACTCAATAAGTAAAATACCCCACTATATAAATCACTTATTTGCCCTTGTCCAAAATCAATTTTCACCTAGTCCTGAAATTGGGGTTAGCAGGCAAGGTGATGACAGTATTTATAACAATGGTTTTCCCTCACATTTGCACTAACCATGACATAATTCTAATGAGATTTCTAATCATTTCTTGGCATTATAAATAATCTAATCTAACTGTGTCAGGTCCGTCGGTAATGTTTTATAAGTTCAAGAAAGTGTGGTACATAGATATTACAGATTGTTTCTGTAATGTATAATTGATTTATAGAGAGGTTATATTGTGAGGTTGTTATAAAGTTTTATCAATCTATAACACCCCATTCTTCTTGTACTTATCATAAAAATAATGTTCATACCACCCAAATAACTGCCAATTATTTCAAACATATTTGATAAGAATATTTGATTCTTACTGTTAAACTCTAAAGTTTTTTTGTGAACTCTGATCATGTCTGTGTAATATTTTTCATCAGCTAGTTTTTTTTCCCGACTTTTTTTTAAACATTCTTCTTGACTTTAACATTTCCAATCAGACTAGCTATTATAATACTGCAAGAATTTTGATGGTTATTGAACAGGGTTAAGACGTCTGTGGTCTGCCTTGCTTCACAGCCCATTTTCTATTAGTTCCTATTCTCCAAAACTGCCAAGAAACTGTATTGTGTATGAAAATAATTCTAATTTAAAGTTTGCTTGGGTGAAAGTTTATCGGATCAATCCTGGAAATCAGGAATTTTGGTACTACAGGGCTAGACATTAAATGTTGTCCTGATCTTGCCCCTGACTACCCATGATTGGGTTCGGGCAACCTGTTACTGCTATTAAACATATGGTTTGGGCAAGTTAAAAATATAACTGGTTGTCTATTCGGGCAACCTAGTTTATAAATTAGTGTACAGCCCTGTACTATGAAGGGTTTTTTTTGTTGGTAAAAATTTTAGAAATCATGGAATTAAAGCATTTCAGGATTTTGAAAATTTTGAACTTACAGTCTCAAATCTGCATCTCATCTCATTAGGATGTAATTAAACATGCATTGTTGGTGAAATTGGAATGACTTGATTTCAAATTCCTTGCTTAGTGGTTTCATTCAAATGAAAGTATTTAATGAATGTTGATGTTAACAATGTCTGTCCAATGTTTTCTTCTACACAAACTATTTACTAGAATATTACTGCAATGGTGGGCTTAGAACATAACAGTCGTAAGTCAATTTAAAAAAAGAGTGAGTTACAACTGTTATGCGCTAAGCCTGAGTAATGGATAAATAACCCTTGTAAATTATGTCCAATAAATAAATAAACAGATTTCTGAAGCCTTAATTGACTTGTTGTTCACTGAAGTTCTAAACAGAGAATTAGGAATTGTTTTATATGAAGAGGCCTGTTTCTCATTATATTATAAATTGACCAATTTTAATGAAGATTATTTTAATACTTTATATTATAACACAGACCACCTAGCTAGGTACATGTATTAGTTTATATGAACATATCATGTTCTCATTAATGAATATCAGTTTGGTGTTTTGTGGTAAAACTAAATGGTTGAATCTCTGAAAGTTATTTTAACCCTCTCAATGCTGAATTTCTTCTATGGACTAGTCTGTCTTCAATTTTAAGACCTATCCATTGTCATTTATCCATTGTCATTTTAAGGATTACAGGATAAAAATTGGGCAATGAGCAGCTAACGGCAAAGAGCCTGGTCAGCTGGCTCATGTTGTGTTGCCTGATCTTGCTCTTTGCTGATGGCAAAGGCTTTTCGTCATAGCTCTGGCATAATATAAGGGTTAATTTTACTGAGTTAAGTTGCACTTTAGGTATGGCTCTAAATGTGCCATGGCTTAGCACACTCAACATAGAATCCTGTTAATATTTTTAGGTTCAATATTTGGCCACAACAGATCATAATGCTTCTTGGAATATTCCATCATGAAGTTGATTAAAATTTCTTTGTTTCTACTTCTAAATTTCTACTATGTAGACCACTTTGGTATTTCAAAAATAAAGTTTGACAATATTTGTATCCCAAATGCCTAATTTTAGAAGAAACCTATATGAGGTCATTACCTCTATTTAGTCTATTGCTTTTGATGATCTTGATGGTCCTGAATGTGAAACTCCACTGTTATTGTAAAATATATTATGTCCAGACATGCATGCCGATAAAGGTCAAAGTTATATGATTTTGTTTAGAAATACAGTTTGGCTCATCAGGAAATGTGATTTACATTTCATTGTCATATACCAAAGGATGCATTTGAAAGTTGAAATGTTGCCAATAAAAGTATCTATTAAATATTGTACAACTAGTGTATTATAAGTAAGGAATAATTTCCTTCCTGGTTATGTCATTAATTCCGCAACACAAGTTTCTTACAGTCAAACCTCACCAAAACAGCAAAGCAAAAGTGGCAATAATAAGAGCTGGCTTCATACACAATGTATTATAAGCAAAATTTATACAGTCTAGTTCCACTATTAAGACCCTTCAAATCCATGATCTTAAAAATAGCAGAATGACCTTGAAAAATATACTTTTTTCTTCTCAATTTAAAGCATTTAGGACTTACATCACATGATTTTGCTTAACTATCACCAGGGTGTTCTTTAGAACATAACTGAACTGATGCTGTTTAAAACAGATGTATATGAGGAGAAAACTTAAATAAGAAAAAAAAATAGTATAGTTCTTGGTAACTTGTACTGAACGTATTTCTTCACTTACTCTTGTGACTTCTATACTTGGGTCAGACTGTATAATGCTAGAATTGCAAGGTTTTAGATATTGTATTATTAAAGATTATTTGCTTTGTAAAGCATTTTCTACATTTTCTGTTTACTATAACTGCCTTGATTTAGATTTGTAAACTTGTATTATTGATTTGTACTTCAACATACTAGAGAGAGGGAGATCCAGAGAGAGAGCAGTGTGCACCAATTACTAAATTAAATCACTTGTTTGATGCAAATTCGTCTGGATACTTGTCTAGAAATTTGTCTACAAATTTACCATGTTCTGTTAGTGCCATTGACTATCAATTGCCTGAAAATGAAATTAACTGAACCAGGGACCAGCAAATTTGCCGAACAAAAACAATCTGAATTTTCTTTCTCTAACTGGTGCAGATTCATTCTGGTACCGCATTAAACGGGATTTATACTTCACTGTACACTGTACAGTGTATTATGTTATGTTTTTTTCATGCTGAACCACTGAACCACCCTTGCACAAAGTTCTATCAAGCCTACAATTTCACTCTTGTAAGCTTATCGTGGGTAATATTTATATATTAAAAACAAATAGTGTAATTTTTAAAGTATTTTGAGACAAGCCAAAGCTGGTCCTAACTTAAAGCACAGTTGAAAATTGGTGAAAGCATCACTGAATGGAAACTGAATGAAGACCAGCAGAAGATGAAGCTCTTCCAATAAAATGTCTTGTTAATGTTCAAGCAAGGGTTTGCAATTAATGCATCCATATGGCGTGGACTGACCCTACTTAAACAACTGAGTACCAGACTGAAGGTGAAATGTTTTTCTTAGATATCGACACTCAGGAGATGGCTGTAATGTTTCACCATATAAGTTTGCTAACTGACAATTTTAGATTGTATAATGTTATTGTTACAGCTAGGGAACATTTTCTGCAAATGGCATCAATGATTTATACAGTATTTGTAAATATATCTGTTATGTTACTGTAAATATTGACTCTGACGTTAAGATAGAAGTCTGCAAGGAAATTAGTTATATTACATTTATAGAACAGCTTCAACAGTTTCAAGAGCTTAGATGTATAATACTCTAAACAATATAACAGTGTTTTTCGATTGAATGTTAGGAGGGGTGAATCGAGAATCTAGTTCATGGGACTCCAGCAGCCTATGAATGTTTTTCTGTCTGGGAACGAGAGTTAGATGTCTTAATGCTCATTTTGGACTAAGATATTCACAACTCAAACTCAATAATCCTGAGCCCTGAACTAATGAAAATTGATTTTGGCTGATTTTAGGGAATAAATGTATATATAATAGAACAAATCAGACTTGTGGTCTAAAACATTTATGGTGATAACTGCATTTTCAAAAAAAGACAATTGCAAGAATGTGTCAAATTGTATGTCTATACAAGATAAGCTTTGACCTTTATCAGTTTTCTAGGACAAATTTGTGATCAGTTGTCTTATTTCTGTAACCCTTAAGTTTGTTGCAAAAACTTGTGTTTCATTGGTAAATGTCTATTATGTTATAGTAGAGCAACAATAACTGCATGGTATATATTCTGAATTACAAAGCCTGAGTAAATTTAACAGTGAGTCTGAACAGTGTCAGAGTTGTGTAGAATGAAGGAATTTTAAGATAGCAGACAGACAGACAGATCTCAGACTGTAGACAAGAGAATGATTTAAACATTATAATGATTATATTGATTGTAAAATAAGTCTTTCTTTCTGAGAGTATCAACTGTTTTAGATTTGTATTATTTGTTATCATTTAACTATCCATCATTCTTATACTTCTGATACCAAACAATATTTAATGTGAAATTAACAAGTCTACTTGTCTATGTGATGTTAGTTCTTTGATCTTTTGTTTTCTCGTAAGTCCTTTCTGCTACATGATCTTAAGATACAATCGGTCTTACGATAGTTTTAAATTTGATTTAGATTAGGTGAACATCGAAATTGTATGGAGGTGTGTTTTTTGTTTTCTTGAACATGTCTGCCAGATTTTCTTTTTTAAACGAACAATCACATCACGGTTCCATACTTGAAACACTTATATAATGATTTTCAAAGCTTAGGCTGTAAGAAGTAATACTTGACAAAAGTAAGAAGATATGAAAGTTTTGTTGGGAGATTTGTATCATTGTTATATTCCCATTATTCTTGTCTTTACCATCAATCTTGAAGCATGTATCACAGGTGTTTGAGGTCTCCAAAACTTTATGTTTTATAAACACTAGTAAATGATTGGTTTGAATTGATGTGAACACCCATGTATGGCAAGGAGGGAGGCATTATAATCTTATGTTCTCTGTGGAAGTTATGCAGTTTTGAAGAATCTTCACTGTCCCAATCCATTTGCTGTCAAAATGTTAGTCATAGGAATTGAACATGGATTGTTGTTGGACTTGCATTGCTAAGGCTCTGATAGTCATAGAAATTGAACATGGATTGTTGTTGGACTTGCATTGCTAAGGCTCTGATAGTCATAGAAATTGAACATGGATTGTTGTTGGACTTAAATATTGTTGGACTCTGATATAGTCCATGTATCAACTTTAAACAATTTCGTTAAAATAGAAATTATTTTAGAGTTGTACTTCTGGCATCCAGTTCTTAATATAACATGGTTCTTGTAATACAGCGCCCTCCTATTATATAGTCTTTGGAAAAAATCCTGTTTTTAGAATAAACTAATTACATTTACCAATGAAAAAAAAAGAAACTCAGTTTTCTCTGCAAATTCCAAAATCTGCATTATCAACACGTTAAGGGTAAAAATTGCCTGCAGTGCAGGAATGTAGTAACTACCATCTTTTAACATCGCATTTACTACAGTTTATTTAAACTATGTTACATGAATTATTAGGTTGGGTCGGTACCTTACTTGAAGAAAAAAAAAACCGAAAAAAATATCATGTTCACCGATTATGATAAAAGTTGAAAGGCAGATACATGCATGCGTCTTGTCTGAAAACCCTGAAAACAGTGATGAAGTGTAAAATCTTTACGACTGACATGATATTTAGATAATCGGTACAAAATAATAGCATGCAACAACATTTCAGAAACATTTTGGTATAATTATCACTTGCATGCCTGTTTATAGCGCAAACCATTGTGATGTCCATGACGTCGTGATAATAACAAAAAGTCGCCAAGGTTACCAGAAAAACAAACACGAAGCATGAAGGTATCTGCCTGCCAACTTTTATCATAATCGGTGAGCATAATAATGTTTTCGTTTTTTTCTCCGAGTAAGGTAACCGACCCACCTTAAGGTTAACTATAGTAAAATTACTTTCAGTTGGCATATCATATCATTTTTTTTTTTCAAAATTTCATTTTTGTCCAAGAACTTTTGTCTGGCACTGTATTATAAATTCTAAGATAATTATCTCCTATCTAATATACATGATGTATTATCAGAATGTATATTTTATATTATATAAATATTTATATTCTATTAGTTAAACATTTATAATATAATTGATTTATGAAGTAAAATCATGGAATATTTTGACTATATCATATAGATAAGTATAATCTCTGGAAATATTTATGTTGAAATATGCTTCAACTAGACTCTACTTTATTACCTGTATTCTAGATTAAGGTTTTTAGACTGAAAACATTTTTTCTTGAAATTTTATATGCTTCATTGATAAAAATTTCCTACTGCTTTGATTTTGATTTTTTTTGCGCTAGAATATATTTTTCTAGACAGATTGCATGAATACCAGTTTTCAAAGATTCAGTCATGCATCATTTGGGAAATGGCTAATTTTAGCAATTTTTAGTATAATGTTAGTTAACTGCATGGTGCGCCCCAGCAGGAATCATTTTTTTTCATTATTGGATTTAACACCGTGTCAACATAATTTTTAGGTCATTTTACGGCGTCCAGCGCACCTAACCTAGCTTTCCTGGACCATTGTCTATAACCAGTACTCACCTACCCTTCCACAAGGCCGGAAACTTCTCCATATTATCTAATCAGTGGAGGAAAATCGACATTATTGTCAAATTTTCATGGAAGGGTATAACCTCCCCGGATGGGGTTCGAACCCGCACCCCCTACAGGCACAATATTCCAAATTCCGGCGCGCTACCAACTGTGTTATCGACCTGGGTTCCCAGCAGGAATCATTGTTAGATATACTGTACATATCCAAGCATAAAATCATTAGAAAATGTTTGTTTGACGCTTTTATTTAAAGAAAATCCTGTCATTTTTAGCTCGACTTTACGAAGTAATGTAGAGCTCTCCTGCTCGCCCCGGCGTCGGCGTCCGCGTCCACATTTCTGATTAAAGTTTTTGTGCAGTAAAATACTCCATAACTCCTAACACATTTTTTAAAGAATTATCTCCCCTTGAACTGATTGAAGTTTTTGTGCACAGATTAAAGTTTTTGTGCAGTAAAATACTTTCTTCTGTATCTTTGTTATTTCCTAAGATATTAACTTCAAACTTTAAATATATGTTCCTTATTATCAACCACATCTCATGTGACAAGGTTCATAACTCCGTATACATTATTTTCAAAGTTATCCCCCTTGAACTTATAGTTTTCTTTAATAAATATTTGTTTTTACTGCAACTGTTTTATTTCTTTAGGTATTGACTTTAAATATATGTTCCTTATTATCAACCACATCTCATGTGACAAGGTTCATAACTCCAAATATATTTTTTCAGAATTATCTCCCCTTGAAATTAGAGTTTTCTTTAAAAAATGTTTGTTTTTTAACTGCAACTGTTTTATTTCTTCAGGTATTGATTTCAAACTTTAGATATATGTTCCTTATTATCAACCACATCTCATGTGACAAGATTCATAACTCCTTATACATTTTTTCAGAGTTATCCCCCTTGAACTTATAGTTTTCTATTTTTTTCTTTTTTTTTCTTTGAATTTGTTAAGGTTATATTTTCAAATTTTAAAATATGTATGTTCCTTATCATCAACCACATCTCCTGTGACAAAAACTTACTAAGTCGAGCATGCTGTCTCCTCTGACAGCTCTTGTTTCAGGTATGTCATAGACAAATTTAATTGTATTGAATTTAAAACACTGTTATGTTGATAAATAAAATCAAGTAAATTATTTACTGATGACAGCTTTAAAACCATCATTGGCAAGACCTAAAACTGCCTTCAGCATTAGCGCACACTTCAGCATGGGCTCAAAGAATTGAAAAAAAAGAAACAAACAAATAAATTGCCAATTTATGATGTGTTATTTCTTTAGATAGCTATGATGACATTAGTATTTGAATTTATCTTAAGGAGTCAATTGCAAACCTTGATCAGGTCATCTTGAATTCTTGACCTTAAGGTCAAACACTACCAGTCTTTTATTACATAGACTAATTATAGTGACTTCCAGTTCATTAATTGTTGGTACAAACACTGTTTAGTGGAAGACTACCCAGGGTATAGATTGAATCAAACAAATCTAATCACTTAGAGGGTCATTTTTCACAAACTTGCAGACTGATAATTTAAAAAATACGGGCTTGAATAGAAAGTGTAAAATCATTGAATTCACATCCCATTATTGCCAATTAGGAGTGAAAGGTTGTCTTTATTTCATTAATTTGGCAAAGATCAACCCCCAGTGTTTACTGTCATCTCTGTTTGCATGCCTTAGAATGTGGGTGTTTGAAATATTTGTGGTCGCACAGGCTATGATTATGTTATAAATCGAACTGGCAGGGCTTGTCATTTTAAAAAAGTACTGATGAAATATTTTCGATGTTTGACCCATGGTTTAACTTAAATTTAACCCCATTCTGTGTTACTTCTTTTGTAATAAATCATACTTGGGAGTATCAAGCACCTTTCATAGGACTATAGTCATGGGTTATTGCAATAACTTATATTGTATTATTTTATGATTGTTTTATATTATAATTTTTCCACACAGCCACATTGGCTTATCAGTAATAAAATGTTAATTGATTGTTTAAGAGACAGTCTAAATTGGTCACTGAAAAATTATCACATAAATTATATCCTCTGACTAAAGGGTGGGTCTAATTATAAGCTATTTTGTAAGAACTGCTTAAACGGATTGAAAGATGAGATAGTGCCATTCTGAAAGGTGTTCTTTGCAGTTTCCCAACCTACCCACTGAATTTACACAACTCACAATTTTTTTATCAGCAATCCTGAAATTGTTTTTTATTTGCTTTGTTGAGAAAAAGTCCGAGTGAAGAGAAAAATCAGATTTAACTTTTTGCTTCAATATGATAATCGAAATTGTTTCTTACACGTACATTCTTATCCATTCTTGATATTCTTGGTAAGGAAACAGAAAATGTTTACTTTTCTAAGAATGGCCTTGTTTTTTGCTCACCTGTAATTAAAGGCATGTTGAAAGCTACAGTTTTAACAGTTAGACTTTTGAGCATTGGCAAAGACGTACCAAAATCAAACAAAACGTTAGAACTTACTCTTTTTTAGTCTACAACTGTTCTTTTGTCCATTGTAGTAAAATATTGACCGACCTGCATTCTTTAGTTAATGTTTATGACCAATGACCTCTTCCAAACCGCAGGTGATAATGAAATTTTTGCGCGTGTGCTGCCCCTATTATTTAGGGGCCGTTTAGTTTATTTTCCGCCTTTTTAAACAGATCATTTAGAAAGACTCCCTGTTGTTATCAATACAAAGCTTTGATGTTGTATTTGTGAAAAATTCATTAACCAGAAAATTTATATTTTAATGAATATGGTTATAGATAGGGTTTTAATGTATGGTCAATATCAAATATGATACGTTTGTTATAGTACGCTCAAATGAAGTGATCTGATTGGTCGAGAGTCAGAATTTGATGTCTTCTCCTTTGTCAGAGGTGTATGTCCAATGATGACTGCATGCAGGCATTAAATTACAATGGTCATCAAATAATTGGTTTGTTTTGTTGAAATAATTCAAATTCAGAAATTTTCTTTAAATTTGAATATATTATTTATGTGATTATAGAATTTAATGATATGAAAATTTGCTCATCCGTTGATTTTTTAAATTTGGATTTTACACCATCAATAAACACTTATTTGCTAATACTGTATTTTAAGTGACAGATTCTTCTCCCAAACTGAAACCACAAGCTATTTTAAGATTGCAGTAAGATTACACAGTATGATTGCAGTTTAAATGCTTGCAGCAAATTTACCTAACAGCTAGTACAAGTGTTAATTCTATAGCAGAATAGCTGGGCACTGCACCCTGTCCTTTTTCTATCCTCCCTGGTCTGATTTACTTTGCTCTTTCCATTACAGAAATAATCACTTTGAAACGTCAACCTTTTGATGTGCCCTGACCCTTTTTTCTGCCTCCCTGCTTTTTTCTTGGTTCTTGAAAAATCCCTAAAAGAATCACTAACTCACAGTACTGTTATCCAAGTCTATCATTAGTTGATGCACTAACCTTGCATTTGAAACCACACTGATCTTAAACTTAAGGTTGCAATGAGCTTACAATTATCCAGGACAAATTTCTTGTTTCAACCAGATGATTTATTTATACACTGCCTCACCTTATTGAAATATTGATGCTGGTTAGAACTTTTTTATCTGATATAATTTTTGTATGTTGCTGAAAACATTCCTCGTTTATATCATAACGTAAACAAACATTAATATTTAAGTTTTTACTTAGAGATTTAATAAATCTAATTTAATTTGATGATAGTGAAGCCTTCAGAAGCTGTTATTATCTATTTTTAGAAAGAGATTTTCTTCTTAACTGGCCTAATACATCAGTCAGTGGTGCCTCCATGGTTTAGTACAAACGGAAGCTCATGAGTGCAAGTTGAAAAGTTGATTTACGGAGAGCATGGCTGTCATGATAAAAAGGAAATATTTTTAGAGATTTTTAGAGTTTTTGTACCACCAGCCTTGAAAATGATTCATATGTATGAAAAGTAAATTGATTTAATACACCCAGAAAATATATCCTATAATTGAATATGATTTTGTTGGAAAAATGTTTGTGTGTTTTATGATATTTTAATATTTTAAGTACAGTCAATGCCAAGATGTCAGCTGGTCATTGGAGATTGTGGATGATCTGAGCTTAAACTTAACTATTATATCCTTTTGTTGAACTCTTTTTCCAGTAATAAATGTTTGTACCACATGATATTTTTTATTAAAATATTGAAAATAACCAGTAAAATGAACATAAAACTTTCTTGGAAATTCTCCCCATGTCAATCATCACATCTATTTGTCTCTTGAAAATTTTGCCCTTAAAGTCATGGACTCTTGACTTTTGAAGTCTTAGAAAAAAAACTTACAAGGGTGAAAGTTTTCTGTATTAAAACTGATTTCAGTATTTTGAAAATAAATTATTCTACCGGATTTATATGAAATCTGTGTATTATGACAGTAAAATCTTTGAACTTAGGTTTTCAGTATTCTCAAAACTTTCAACTTTCACCCACGAACTTAAAATGATTTAAAATGTGGATAATTCTTGTGATTTCTGAGGTTGCAATTTCTACAGTACCACAAGTCAAAGTAATACTTATTGTTACACAGTTTGGTGTATGATTTCAAAATGGCAACTTTTCAATGATTATTCGGACCTTCAATTTATCATTTAGGAAAACAGAATTTTTCAAAATGGCAACTTTTCAATGATTATTCGGACCTTCAATTTATCATTTAGGAAAACAGAATTTTTCAAAATGGCAACTTTTCAATGATTATTCGGACCTTCAATTTATCATTTAGGAAAACAGAATTTCTATCCTTGTCTGCCTGGATAGATTTTGAAGTCTTTGGCATAGGCTATTATAGTATTCAGCAAATATTTACTGTTAAGAATTTTTATTATTTTATATCCTTTTATTCATGTATGTTTTGTTAATTCATTTCATGTTGAAATGTTTAGATTTGATCGACCATGCTTTTTTAAATAATTATTTGCTTCTTTTAATGCATTGAGTTTAAATTTTTGTAGTTTTGTAGAAAAAGTTGTCTAAAGTTAGTATAGAGCAAAAAATAGCGGGAACACAGGATCATCAAGTGTCAAAGGACAGATGGTCAAATAGTGACCACTTCTCTGAATGGATATTAAACTATCAAGTAGCTAGATTTTAAATTAGCTTGCAGACCAAACATGGTGGATACATGTTAATTACAGAATACTTTAATTTGCATGTTTACAACTATTTGACTGTGGGAACAATAGAAAACTGACTATCAACATCAGAATATCAGTTTAGTACGAGGAATGACATGCCATCACTGAAGTTAGAAATATCATTTGTTTACTTTATTCGTCCATATGTCCTCACTTGACAAGGGACTTTAAGGACTTCTAGGGGCAATTTGAGGACAGATGCTGACCCCAAACACAGCATGTAGGAGGTCAAACATGAAATATGATTTATAATGTTTGCTACTTAAAGTTTAATACCACAACATGAAATGTATCAAGTGTAAGTTCAGAAATGTTCCTATACGACTTCTAAAGGACCAATAGGGGAGGGTCAGTTGTCATAAAATACTAACCATTTAAAACCACATTCAAAATGTCTGTTTTAAAACATTTAAAATGACATTGGAACATTGATTCAATTCAGTTTATTTCACTATGGGTTGAACAGCAGTACTTTAAGATTGTTAATATTTACTTTACTACATATAAATTTCACTGTCTTGCTGTCTTCCCCTTAATATTTCACAATCACTGAAGCTGAGGTATAATATGTTTTATATTTTAAAGCAAAAATTATCAACTGTCCCATATCAATTTGCACTAGTCCAGTCCTGTGCTTTGGACTGCATATTTAATACCATACAAAAGTATTTATTTGTAATCATATTTCTTTATTTTTTTCTCACAAAACATTGTAACAATTTTGAAATAATGAAAGTCTTTTTTCTCGATTATCAACTGTCCCATATCAATTTGCGCTAGTCCAGTCCTGTGCTTTGGACTGCATATTTAATACCATACTAAAGTATTTATTTGTAAACAATTTTCCTTATTTTTTCTCACAAAATATTGTAACAATTTTGAAATTATGAAAGTCTTTATTCACAAACTTAATATTTGTACAAACTGTGTTGCAACATGAGTATCTATGTCATTGACTTGCAAGTTTATAGTGTTTCATATTTTTTGTTGTTTATTGTCACAATGTTACATGATAAAGTAGGTGAAAATCTTCGTGTAATATTTCCAATATTATTTATCTCTTGCTAAACTTTACCGGGGCAGATCAAGGATTTTTCCTGGGGGGGGGGGGGGGGGTCAGAACTTTTCTACGGTGGGTCCGAACCTCGATCCACAACCACATTATACACATTTTGCAGAAAAAATGCAACATATTGATTATAAAAACTACATAACTATTAAATTTATGTTAAGAACCGAGAAAAATGGCTTCATGCTACTTAAAAATGATTTACAGGCAAAAAATACACTAATAGACAGGTACATTTTCCAAATTCTAGAGGGGGGGGTCCGGACCCCCCTGACCCCCCTGCTGGATCCTCCTATGCTTTAGCTTGCTAACATTGACCTGAGACTAAAGAAAAGTAATTTTAAGTACAGTATGAGTGTTAAAAAACTCTAATTGTCAGTAATGCATACATTAACATAGCTGATTTAAAGCAATTGTTCGTAGTGAGCATTTAAATCAGTGGGGTTAATTGGATGCGCCACTGGCAGTTGAATAAAATTTAACAATATCATTTGAGTGCATTTATTGAAACAGTTACAAAATAGCATGTAGTTATCTAAGTGCGTCATGCATAAATCTTTTTCGGGTCAAATTGTACAAGCTAAATGTTATAAATATCAATTTTATCAAGATTTTAGAAATTGTTTATGAGATTGTTCTATAGTTAAACTTGGTTGAAGTAAATATATTATAAAGGTGACAGAAATCTGGGTGGGGGTTTCGTTTTGAGGTAACCTTTGGTTTGTAACTGCTGAAATAAATTAAAAACCCTTTCAGTACCTAAGATGCTGTATTATGTTATAATAAATTTATGAAAAGTAAAATGAATTTAATGTTTAATATTCGTAAGGGAAAACAATTTGAGAGTATATGTAACATATATAGAGAAATAGTTTAGAGTTTGTGAATATTGAATTTAGGCCACAACAAGTTGATCATGTGTTCTACGGATTTTTCTGGAAAAAAATGGGGCGAGCGAGCGAAGAAATTTTTTTTAAAAAGTCTTTATTCACTTGCTTTATATAGCGGTTTGACCAAATTTTTATGAGCGAATGAGGAAATAAAAATATTTTTTTTGTAAAAACTGTCAAAATTAAGGTGCGAGCGAATCCATAGAACATATGATCAATTTGTTGTGGCCTTAGCTGAATTTAAGTGACCATAAATTTTGTTGTAGGAAATTATATATTCCATCAAAACACTTAGGAATGGGAGGATTCTATTTCAATATTTTCCGTCAGGTTTTTGTTTTGTTACATTTATTGATCAGGAGACATATAAATGCAGTTATAGCATTATCCAACCACCCCAATGCCCATTTAGACCTGGGGAATAATTGATTTAACCAAGTGAAAATTACTTATAGTATAATATATTTCCATCAGATATAACTCTTCCTTTGTTAAAATCTGGGACTTAAGATTGTCTCTTTATCTTCAAAACACCCAAAACTCGGTTATTACACCTTGGTAATATTTGTAATGGTAACTATGGCATAAAAAAGGTCTCAAGAACCATAACTCTTTTTGTGCAGTTTATGAGTTATTCCCCTTTAATTATTTGATAAGCTAAGATTTGCTCATTTCTGAAATATTAAAGACTTGGATATGAGATGGCCATTGAAATAATTAGCATTTTTGTAAGATTGAACCAGTTCTTAATATAGGACATACCTTATGAATAAAGTGACAATAATAATACTGGTAGATAAATATATACAATAGTACACTCAAACCTGTCGCGGTGAGACCACTTGTAATATATCTGACTTAAATTTTTTCATTATGGGTTTCACGCCATGTCAACACTAATTAAGGTCATTTTACTATAGTTCTCATACCTGACCCTGTTTGACTGGACCCTTATTAATAATCAGAATTTGAACTACCCTTCCACAAGGTTTGAACCTTCTCCATTTTCCTTATTAATGGAGTAATTTTGACATTATTATCAAATTTTCTTTTAAGGGTTTAATTGCCCCAGGTTAGATTTGAATCTGTTCCAGGCCCTTCAGAAAACTCAATTTGAAATCACATCACACTTACCAACAGTGCTAAGGACCCGGAGTAGTAGTCTATTTAAAATTGGCCTGTTACACCGGTGAAATAGTCATTTTTTTCTCCCACCCAGTTTTCCCCCGGGGTCAAGAATCTCCGACTTAAGCAATAATGATCAATGTCTCCTTTAACTTTGCTCTGCTTTACTTCCATTACTAGTAGACTGGCAGAGATGCTAGTTGGTCAAGTTATTCTGTCGTTATTGTCAGAAAAAAAGCAATTTAAACTTAAATCCCTGTTACCATGGCAAAACTGAAGTGGCATGAACAATAAAATTTCTGCACTCTTTAAACCATAAATTAGCATTTCATTCTGTTATATTTTCACAAAATTCTATCCTGTCACCATTTTGTGCCATTTAAATGCACTTCATGTCCCTAATTTCTTTCTGGCAATTTTTTTATGGGGTATGTGTGATAAAGATATCAATTTTAAGGCAACTTTCCTGAAATATAATCCATTAAATCCTGCTAAGAATTCTTGATTAACTCTAAGGCAACTTTCCTGAAGCAAAATATTTATTTAATACATGTAATTAAAAGATAAAATCACTTATTTCAAGTCCTGTGGCAGCCATTTTTTACTGAAGGATTAAAAAAAAACGTGATTGACCACTGAGAAAAGGTGAAACTACCACAATGCATTATGATTCCTTGCTATACAAGTTTGACTGTACATTGTAATGCAGTACAACATCTCCTAAGCAACACCCACTGGGAGGGACAATATGTGTTGCTGTTCAGAGGTTGTTGCTCTGCAGAGTTTTATTTCAATTAAATTTATGCCTAGGGGAAATATGAAAAGCTGTTGTTCAGTGCAGAGAATTTGTTCAGTAGAGGGCCGTTCTGCAGAGGTTATACTGTATTTATAAAGTCATTCTCAGATATCATTGATATGTATCTTATATTATTTACATTCTTTTAATTTCATTGTACCTGATGACAAGCTGAAAACTACTTGTTACTAATATGTTTTAGTGTCTATCTTAACTCAGTTAATGGTTATTTTGATATCAACTCAGCGTTTAACATCTAAATAGATGTAAATCATTGTTAATATGATGAAAAAAGTGATGAAAATCTTTGTAAATTTGTAAAGATAAAATAGCTTGGTTTTGAAAAAATATGCTTTGATATTTGATACAATTTATGCATGAATTTCAACTTTGTTGCTTTTTTGTTTTGTAGTAATATTAAGTTGCAATACAGTAGCCTGTTCAGTTACCCTAAACGTTCCAAAACGTTCCTTAACGAAACATTCCGAACTCCTCGGCCATTCGCTGTGAATAATCTCGGGCATATTTAGACGCTATTTTGAAACTACGGGTGTTGAAGTAAACAAATATAATGATCGTTTAGGCAATGAGTGATGTTTCGTTTTTAGTCAGTAAATTTTGACTACATCACTCATTGCCTTAACAATCGTATTTTTGTTTATTAGATTATTCGCTGCAAATGGCCGAGGAGTTTCAAATGTATCGTTACTGAACGTTTTGGAACGTTTAGGGTAATTGAACAGGCTACTGGTTGAAGGCTGAAGGTTTATAAACGCTGAGGGTCTGTTAAATGGTTCAAAATTTTATGATTATTTTATGCCCAAAACATAAATGATGTTTATAAAGTATGAATATATTAATAATAGTATAACAACTTAAATGACTTTTAATTATCTTGTTGGTTGATCTCAATATTTTATATTACAGACTCAGTGCCTCATATTTTCTGTGGTTAGGGGCTTCCCCTTAGTTAATTATTGTTAGATTTTATATGGACAAACCTGTAAACTACTAGGAAATATTTAAACTAGAGAATTTTGTAAAAAGTAGTAAAAAACTTTGGGATAACCAAGGAAAATGAGTCAAGCTTTAGAAAAATGATATTTTGAACTTTCTGGGAGGCAAGAGTTAGACAATTTCTCGGAAGAAGTCCATGCTTCTCAACCTCTGTTGTATTTATTCAGTCATGATTACCCCTATTTTTTATCACTTCCAGTTCATACATTGATCATAAATAAATCATACAGGTTCATGAATCTGGTTCACAGGATGTTAATGAAGATAACAAGGCACTAACTCATTAATAGCTCCAATAAGCATTTTAGTTCATGAACTGTCAATGGTTGCATTTTGGTTATAAATTATGATTCTCCATATACAATTATGGTTTTATTTTAAATTTTATATAACTAACATCTACACTGAAGTGACTTTATTTACCATTGTATTACCACAGTGCACTAATTAATTGGTTAGTTTTAATTGTATTGAACCCAAATTTTGATCAAATTTTACTTATAAAACAATTTGATATTTCTAGACACTATTGGGGCTGACTGGTACTAGAATTTTATTATCAATCTGACTCACTGATTTTACAACTGTATGGGATCCAGTCTGTGGTTTCATGACATTGTTAATATTTGGGTTCATTTATATATAGTTATTGTTAATCTTTAGGTACATTTACTAATCTTTAGGTTCATTAAATATATAGTTATTATTAATCTTTGGGTACATTTGCAAATCTTTGGGTACATATACACATAATTAGAATTAATGATGTAATACTCATGTATATTACATTATTTGGTTAATTAATGAGTTATAAAACACCTAGGTCTGTTAATTATTAACTAGAAACTTTATATCACATTCTTTTATTAATTTGCGTATTTGATATTTTCATTCACTTATTTTGTTGCCGTCTGCTTTTACTAATTGAGTCCATGCTTCAGGGTTCTTGTACCAAGATTAAAGAAAATAAAGGTTAGGTTAGACTGTGCTTTCCCCTATCCTTTATAAGGGATAAACAAGTATTGAAACTATTTAATGTGTTTCTACTTTAACACAATGATCACATTGTTAGTAGTTAATTTTCATTTGTTTTAAATTATGTTCCCCAGTGTTTTAATGGGTTTTTAATAATCTGAGTAACAATGAATAAAATTTGGGAAAGTCCTATTGTTGTTCATAAACCACCTCTGTGGCTGTTAGGTTTAAGCATTGTACTCTTAAAAAGATTGTTACTTGTCAGTGGGTATTTTCTCTAATTCAGCTAATGTGGCTTACTCGAATTGCTAGGATATTGCTCGAAGTGAGCCACTATTAGGTCTGGACCAAATACCAATCAAAAAAGTGTCTGATCAGAAGCATTCTCTGCAAACAGATATTTATTAAGCACTTAGGTATAGGATCTCTTTTGGTCACTCAAAGGGTCACGCCAAGATAATATAGTGTCAATCAATCAATATGTATCTTTCATCTAGACAAAACACTATTAATAGCATCTTGATATCGAACCAATTAGATGGTGGTGTTGTTTACAGGTATTGATTGGATGGCTTTTTTTCAAATTGTGTGACATAGATGATGTAAAAAATTTACTGAACAAAATGATTTCATCATGAATATTATAATAGCTAAGGTCAGCTGAACGTGACCCATGATGTGAAGTAGTCAGATCATAAATAAGCAAGTGATCAAGTGTATAATTATGGATTGGGTTTTAACCTGATTGAATTAAAAGTTGCCATGGCTTAAAGTTGCTTTAGTACAAAGTTTTGGCAATCCCAATTTTCACTTCGATGCCATTTTATCAATGACAAGTTTGTATGAATAATAATCAAATATCTCCATACGAGATGAAGTTAATTTTTAGGCCACAACAAGTTGATCATGTGTTCTATGGATTTTTCTTGGAAAAAAATGGGGCGAGCGAGCGAAGAAATAAAAAAAAAATCTTAGTTTAGTTGCTTTATATAGCAGATTAACCAAATTTTTATGAGCGAGCGAGGAAATAAAAAAATACATGTGTAAAAACAGTCAAAATTGAGGTGCGAGCGAATCCATAGAACATATGATCAACTTGTTGAGGCCTTATTGACTTAATTATGTACATTATGTAATGTTCACAATTGTTTGTTAAGGTATTACGTAACGTGTATAATGAGCTGCGTTGTTGCATTATGTTATCTATTTAGTTATTTTGTACTGTATCTTGGTTAACGATTGTATGACTGCAGTGATGTCATGAGAAAATCATGACTGTTATGTTAATGTACTGTGTGTATGAATATATCATTTTCTTAATGTGGAAACTGTTCTACCTACTTCTCAGTGATACTAGACCTTTGATCAACCATCAGATTTAAAATAGTTTACAATTTTTATTTTTTTTACTCATGGCCTTCATAAACAGCTTGGAACGTAGCACAAGTTGGACCTCCCAAGTCAGAAAACAGAACATCACAGCGCATTAAGCCTAGGCAGACCAAAATTAATCTGGTCTGACCTGGTGAAGCTTGATTGGCTAGAACTTCAAATGGATGACACCAACCCTCAGGACCACTAGTCATGGAGAGAAAGACTCTGATCCAGACGACACAGACAGGCCTCACACTTGCCTAAGGAGTAATCAACGCCATTACGGCCTGTATAAACTAAATCTGATAATGATGATGATTGGAACCAGTCTAGATGCAAATTCACTCAATGTCTGGTCTGGTTCCAAGCTCTATATCATTCAGACAGTATTTCTAATAAATTTCATGAACATTTGATAAAATTAGGAAGAGAATTGACCAGGAAAGCTCATAGTCTCAGGTGTGGTGCTTGAAAAATAAGTGTTAATAAACAACATTAAAACCATCCTAAAGAAGTGATCAATAAATAACTGAAATTTATTCACTTTGTTTGACATATTATGATAATTTATTCAATAAGGAAGTATTCTAGGGGACTACGTTTTCATGGAAGTCATTTAAAAGTCCAAATAAATAATGTGACCAATGATAGATTGCTTGCTTTACCTGATTATTGACTAAAAAAACTGGAATTCAATTTTATTTTAAGAATTTAGGGTTTTTTAGACATGTCACAATTTTCAGAAAATTTCTGTCCCTGATCATGTATGGTCATGTTTCCCGATAAGTATTCACGATTTCCAGATTTATTTTTAGAATATTTGGGATTTCCCATTTCACTGATAAGACTTCATGTCAATGAAACTGTGTGAAAGTTTAACTGGTGTTTATCTTTAGAACTGAGGTAATTTTCATTGATAAGTTTAAGTCTTTAACATTTCCATAATTGGCAAAATAATGTTGAAATACAATAGTGGGTCTAGATTAGGGTCAATGTAAGGGATCAAAGGGGCTTTGACCCATAGCTTAAAATTTTCTTAATACTGTATAAAAGAATTTTTCGCAATAAGCCTATATCATTCCTTATTTACACGTACCTAGACTAGTTTTGCACTGACCCATTGAATTGAAAGGTAACGATACGAAAATGATGTTTTTCGGACCAGTCACCGCTTTAAATTTTCAATAGCACTAGCCCTATGTTTATTATATTTAAGAGTAAGTTGTAAAATTATAAGCTAGCCCAACTATTGAAAATCAGTTTTCACTTCTCCAGGGCTTGTGGGCTAAGGTGCTGCCTTGTATGGACTACTTTGAAAAAATAATGAATTGCCCCACCTCCTATGGAAAACTTGAAAATCTGCCCCTGATGTATATAATAATGGCTGTTTAAGGATCAACAAAACTCTTATGACATCCCATATAATTTATGGAATGTACAACATTTGTGACTTTAATTAAATGTATAAGAAATGTTGACCCTTTTTTTAGTGATAATAAGGCTTAAATATATCATTGATAAAACTGCAGGATATAAATAGTAACTGATGACATTGTAATGTAACTCCCTAATTCATGATGTCATCATCAGCCCCTTATTTTAATAATCTCATTGACTTTAATAGATTTTGAACAGTTTGTCCCATATAAGGTGCTTAGAGATTTTTAATGTAAATTTGTTTCATAAAAAGATAGAGAGCGAGAGAGAAAGACGTAAGAAAGGGAGAGAGAATGGTACTTGTTGAAGCCATAATTAACTTTTTATTACAGAAGATAAAATATTTGGACTGAGGTCGAGATAAATTTAGATTGTACGCAATAATGAACTTTCATTTTACAAGGAATAAGAAAACATTGATGATGTCATTATATATGCATGTATGTATGGATAAAAACATGTGCATGAAATGTTAAAATTTATTACCTGATTATCAGAATTTGGTTCGGAGGTCAAGGCCTATCAAGGGCCACTGAGTAGAACAACTAACTGCAACATTAATGCTGTAATAAATTGAAATATGTTGTAATGTATCATAGCTGACTTGGCCTAAAACTATATTAAAAGTTAAAAAAGTTAAAGTGTAGTTTAAAATCTGCTTCCATATACATGTTCAGCCGACTTTACAATCTTGTACATTAACTCCTGATCATTGAAATTATCCTCAGGCAGGCAATCCCTCACAGTGCCCATTTACACCTGGGTGGAGTGGAACAATTGTAGGTAAATTTCTTGCTCAAGGAAATTAGCAGAGTGCCGCTAGTGGGATCAAACCCTGGACCTCTGGATCTCTTAAGTGTGTGTCCTACCACTGGACCAATGCTCTTAATGCTATAGAAAGGGTAAATAGGCATGTGATTTTCAGAATGTAACAAACTGTTGTTTTGCATCAAAATCTGTTGGCAACCAAAAAATAGAAAAGATTCAATGGAACATAAAACAACTGTAACATTTCTATGTCATTTCTAAGTGTCACTGTTAACCTGTGAAATATATTTCTTTATTCTGAATCCTCTGCACCACTCATTTTTGCGAATGACCTAGTTAATGGTTTGATTCAAAGTTTGAAGCTTTGATTTGAGGCATATTAGTATCTGTATTCCCTGGAAATTAGGAATTTCAGTATCTGTATTCCCTGGAAATTGGGAATTTCAGTATCTGTATTCCCTGGAAATTGGGAATTTCAGTATCTATATTCCCTGGAAATTGGGAATTTCAGTATCTGTATTCCCTGGAAATTGGGAATTTCCCAAGAAAAGAAAGAAAGTAGTTATTTTGTGTGTTACATATTTGTCAGTCAAATCTAATGTCATACAACTTTCAAAAAGAGAAATTGGAGAAAAGCTGAAACTGATGTAGATCACATGACTGTAGATCTTCATAATATAAAAACATTGAACAAAGAAAAAATGTAATTGAGTTACCTTATAGAATGTTAATTAAATTTCTAATTGTTTAAATGAGTAATATAAAGTGTGTGAGTGGGTGGGGTAAGTGATGTAAATGTAACATAATTATGTTAACATGTTGTCCATTTTGTAAATTAAATGTGTGAGAATGAGTAACATTAATTTACATATGAATGTGGGTTGGTCAC
This sequence comes from Mactra quadrangularis, assembly GCA_025267735.1. Classification (NCBI taxonomy): domain Eukaryota; kingdom Metazoa; phylum Mollusca; class Bivalvia; order Venerida; family Mactridae; genus Mactra; species Mactra quadrangularis. The sequence continues at coordinate 32,938,024 of CM046308.1, read as the reverse complement.
AAGTTTCGGGTGGGTGGGGAATAGCTGATAAGAATTTCCAAGGATGACTTATGAATGATGACACACAGTGCTGTAGTATTTGTAATATGATCATAAATATTATTGTACTTTCATTGCATTGTTATTAGTGATGGCTATTTTTAGCTTTGGGTTTTTTAGAAGAATCATGAGTTTATATGAAATTGGTCAGTGCAAAACTAGTCTCAATTACGTGATAATAAAAAGTTGTTGACATTTCGGGCTGACCAATTGATAAGGTCTTAACTAGCCTTTGCTGGCATGGTTGGCGTCATTGATGTTGTTTTGTGATGCTTTAATTCAAGACATATCAAATTCAATGCTATTCAATAGATTTATCTGAAGTAAGAATGCCTACTGTTGTATATGTTGGGAATTAGGAACCATAACTCTGTGATATTTTGTATATCAGTATGCTGTTTAAAAAGTTGTTCTAGGTAGTACATACTCTCATTGAAGGCCATGCAAGAACAGACAAAGTTTCAGTCCTTGGACAACTTGTTATAAGCCGGATTTTTCAACGAAAAAATTCGGATAATAGTTTGGCAAAACACGGGCTGGCGTGAAACACGGACGGGCAGGTTTGCGGTTGGGTGGGCGTCCGGACAATTGCGTTAAAGTTTTCAATTTAGCATAATTATATCTCTGCCATTTAATGTCAGATCTTTATGAAACTTCATACAATGACAACACACCATGCCATGAACAGAACTAGACAGTAACTACAACTCTACCTGACTTTGTTATGGATTATTTCCCTTTGTAATTTTTGCGTTAAAGTTTTTAAATCCGGCATTAATGTGGCTTCCACATTACATTTCTTGTTTATATTTGTCTCAGTGACAATGAATCATTGTATTTACTACATTTCTGTACAAGTTCTTATCTTGTATGAATCATTCTCAAGATTCCTAGTTCTCTACCTATTAAACAATATTATTACGTATCAATGGGTCAATGCAACACTAGTCTAACTACTTGTAAATAAAGAATTATGTAGACTATTTTTGCGCTAACCCATCAATAAATAAAGTTCCAAAGATATTGATGAGTGGTCTAAGAGACAAAAGTAAACATATTGAAGAGGGAAATTCCCTGAAATTGGCAAACATTATATTGTCAGAAAATCTGCTATTACTCATACTGTTATGACTGACCAGATATAGATTTATGATTCCATCAATATACAGGGAAACTTCTCTCACAGTTCAAATATAGGTACCTCTTGTTCGACAACAAACTGTCAACAACAGTCATCTCTCAACAACACTACCTTGCAATAACGCTTCTGACCTCTCAACAACACCTCCTCAACAAAAACTCCACAACTGCTACCTCCTATTTACTTACTCAACTGAGCCACCTCTCGGCAACATTCAACTCTCAACAACAAAATCTCAACAATGACTGTCTCTAAATGTGGGTACCTTTCAAGGCAAGCTACCTCTTTTAAACTGTCAACTCTCAAAAACACCTGCATCTCAACAGAAATCACCTACCAACAATTGCGGCTTGTCAACAACAGTCACCACTTTCAGTTAAATCACCCATAAGCTACAGTCCCATAAACATAAAAATAGCTGTGAGGGCACCATACAGATGCTGTGCAATAAAGCTCTGCAAGGACCCATACAAACTTTTGCATACCCCTACAGACTGTTACATTTTACCTCAGTATGTGAGATGAGCTGTTGTTACACGTATATGTTTCAAAGTCAAGTCGTGAACAAAATCATGGCAGAGTATGGATTAAACTTGCATATCTTCTAGATACGGCTCCGTACGGGAGTGTTGTTTTGTGCCATGTGAGTACCGTCAACTTAATATGAAAGGCTTCCCACTGCCTATGGTTGTCTACATGTACGAGTCCGCAACAAGCCACGATTTTATGGGACTGAGGCATAACTCAACATAACACCTTATCAGTCAAATATATTATTCTTAATATGACTCCATACAGTGGTCACAGTCATATCTGAAATCAGTCAACAGCTGAATATGTAAGGTCCAGTTTAGTGGCTGTCATAGACAGGTTTAACTGTATCTCATGCTGCACATTACACATAAGTTCTCTCGTTTAATGAGTGTTTACTACATTAATTCATTTATTAACTCCTTCAGACTGATACTGAATAAAAGTGTAATTGTAAAGTGAGAACCTTTATCAGTTCTATAATAAATAATTCATGTTGACCAATCTCTGAAATGATTCATTTTCTGACTCAGTGACATTTTATAGTTAATGGTCATTGCAATTACTTTATCCTAGATTACTTTATAATGGTCAACTATTGTAGTATTGGTTAACATGACCATATCAGTTTATGGTCAGAGAGCAGATAACAGAATTATTTTCTTGTATTTAAAGTTAATGGTCTAGGGGCAGATAACTGTTGGTACTTTTTCTTGTATTTAAAGTTTATGGTCTAGGGGCAGATAACTGTTTTTTCTTTTTCTTGTATTTAAAGTTTATGATCTAGGGGCAGATAACTGTTGGTACTTGTGATAATTTTGCTCTTTTCTATTTAGCATAATAAAATTAGGCTTTTGTTGGTCCCTATAATTATCTAAATTAAACTTATAAATTCAAGTTCTCATATGAGACTAATATTTGATGCCTCTGTCAGGGGTCCACACTTACTGATTTTACTCCAGGGATCAAGATGGAATTCCTAGACAGTTATCCAGATATAACTCCATGGCATTAGGGATTCCTCCTGTAAAAGAAAAAAATTGATACAGGTTTGCAGTTGTAGTTTGTGATAAACAATAAGTGGAATCTCAAATTCACATTAGCATATGCAAATTTTCAGGGATTCTGCAAGTACTCTGCAGCATTCTTCACAGGATTTCTGTTCCTCCTAACTATTTAAGATCCTTAGTATCCCGAGACACTGGCCGAGTTCAATCATCAACTCTTCTCTAGTCTAGTTTGGAACAGGAAGTTTATCTGAGCATGCGCGTGATCGAACATACTTTAGTTGACAATAGTGCCTGTCAAAAAGTAAAAACATGAGAAATTAAATATTGTGGTTTAAATCATTATTTCACACCTTTGATCAGCTTGAATTACATATAAACATAGCAAAATGCTGAAAGGAGCCGTGTTTTAACATAACTTGCAAAATATAGAAAATGCTCCAACGCCGAGATGCTTTCTTGCATTTCTCCGCCATTTTTAACTAGAGGAACTAGCGATGAAGCGTGAGTTGAGCTATAGTAGAAAAAATTACGTCATATCCGGTAACTACACTGAGTTCGATTAGCATATAGTCACACTATAGTAACTATAGTTGATGATCGAACTCGGCCACTGTTAGTGTTGAACCCTAGTTGTATATTCTGTCAATATTAATTTTGTATGTAATTATAAATATTTTTTTCCAAATATCTATTTTCAGAACCCCAGTCTGGTTTTCGTATAGCCTTTAACATGTTTGATACTGATGGAAATCAAATAGTGGATAAAAAAGAATTTCTTGTGGTATGTAACTTTATAACCAAGTATAGTCTATTTTTAATTATTTTTATATCCTATCACTAAAATTTACATTTTATCAATTTTCTTTGAATATTAGAGCTGTTGTACAAAATTTTAATGTCATTATATTTATATTTTGGCTTTTATTTATACATTGTACAGTTTTTTTATCTACTAGGCTTTTGCTGAATAGATATTAATTTTTATAGAAGTTTATGTGCACCTAATTTCATTGCATTAAACATTTTTGCTTTTAAACCAACAAACTAAGTTGCAGGGGATACTAAGGAGTGTGCTTGGTGGTCATCAGTAATCCATTTGAGAGGTTTTAGACCAGATTTTCTGATAACTCAATTCTGAGGCAAGGAATGAAAAAAAACAACAATGGGCACATTATGTCCGAAGAATGCATTCTATCCTTCATGGAGTTAATTTTCTTTATAAAGTTTTGCTCTGAGTAGAAGAAAGTTAACCCCAATGGATATACTGAAGTGATATAGTAAAAAAACTGCAACAGTGAACTGTTCTAGTTTAAATTTTGGTTTCAAAGGGTTAAACTAGGTCACTATTGCTGGTACTGGAGTGGGGGTATACTATAATCCATTTCTGTGACTACACTTGTTATATATTTTATAATATGCTCGTACAATGTTATGTAATAAAATGCTGTTATGTTCAAATTGATTCCATCTTTAAGTAGATATTCTCTTTCTTTGATATAATCTTTGAAAATATAGTTGTTTTAAGATATTTTAGAATTATTTATTCATTTCCCTTCACATATTTATTATATTAAATTATATAATATTTTTTCACTTCTATTCTCTATGTAGAAAATAGTTGAACATTTATCATTTGCATGGAAACTTTATTTTTCTGTGGAAGGGAGACAACCCCCATTTACAAAAGTTATGAAATGTTCACAAGTTACCTCCCCTGATTAACAAAAGTTGGCACCATGGATGTGAGACCTGCTCAAGATAGTTTTACCTTAATTAACAAGTTCATCCAACTAGAGAGATGCTTTGTTCAGATTTTTTAGAAATAAATTGATTGTTATGCCATTCTAAATATATTACTTTGCTCTTGTTTATTTTTCAGTGCTATTTGTTTGTAATGCTGACTGTTTTTATCCTTTTTATGCAGTCTGACAGGGGTGTGGAAATTCAAGTACTTTCCCCACCAAAAAATAATGTGATTAGAATATCAATTTTATGTATAAATGAAGACATGTGACAGGTGTAGTTATATTGGGTAACTTACTTGCCATTCCTTGAAAAATACTGTCAAGTTTATCGTTGAATGCATAATGATAAAGATAAGAAGGGTGTTAGTTGGTTAGTTTTCAATAGTTTCATTATCTGAGCCCAAAAAGTACATGTTTATGTTTACACCAGAAGTCTTACGTATCCAATAATTTCATTATCTGACCAACTGTAAAGTCCAAATTTGGCAAACACAATTATTAAACTTTGAAATTGATGATCTAAAGACTTTTTGTTTATGATTTGCCTATACAGAGAACATATTATTGGTTTGGGCCATTCTGTCCTTGAGTATATTCAGCAAGTTGGAGTAATGTTTATTTGGCAGTGCTTGTTAGTATGTTTTTCGTCTCAAAGATCTGTAAATGGTTAGAGAAAAGGAAATTGATGTTAAAGTAGGTTTTTTTTAAATGCATTGGAATTTCATAAGAAGAAAAATGGAAGATACCAAGATGTTTTTTATTTTGGTTTTTCTTTCCTATATGCGTATATACATTAATTTTGGACAGTTTAAGTTAGTTTATTGTACAATTAAGTGCTTTAAAGTCCATTAAACATTTGGAAAATATATGGTAACAGAACTTTATAATAAATTAATATATAATAATAATAAAATAATAATATAATAATAAATAATTAAGTTATAATTATTCAACCGTTTTATGAATTCCACACCTCTGGCTATCTGACATGGTAGTTATACATTATTGTTATGTTATGTTGTGAATCCTACTTAGATAATTTCTTATATCTTGTTACATTGTTTATATATCCCCTGTTTTTAGATAATATCAGTGGTGAGTTATGGCAATACAATATCATAGTATTATGTACATGAATGTAGTTTGCATTATATTTTTAGTTTCTGAACTTATTGTTTTTTTTAATAATTTTTGTGAAAGATGTCTTGTATACACTGTAACATTAGATACCATGTGTTGATGTATTGATTGTAACAGCTAACAGTAGAGAAATAAAAGAACAGGGACATGTATTTATATGGTTTCAATTGTAAATGATTTGAATATTTTTCATTTAGTGCGTCTAACTTAAAGTGTCTTTAAAAAGTTCCCTTTATATGTATTTGTAGAATTTCTTAGCTTGCTTCTTATAAGGTGTGTGGCACTGGGTTCATCATGTCTGTATATGGATTTGCCGTCTTCACCTCTAACAAACCCACCAGCATGAAGCTTATGTAAACATAATTATGGAAATTGATTTTAGCTTGTGAGAATTCATTATTTCATATCTTGAGATACTAAGAAGTATGTAATGTTACTGTATAATACAAGATGTCATATATTGCATTTTAGATATCACTTATAATGTGTTACATTGTCTATTGTTACATCTTTGACATACTGCTTGGTAATACTCATATTATGTGAATCAGCAGAATTGAATGAATTGTTATGAAACTCACCCCGAAGGCTCTTATACACTGCTTTGAATTACTTTGAGTATTCTGACTTTTGATAATGATCATTATTTTCAGTTAAGAAATTAGAAATTATAGCTGTTTGCTTGTCCTGAGCAGCCATTATTATAATAAAAACAAAAATTCATTTTGGCAACCAAGAATACTACTCATTCTTGGCAACTTACTTCAAAAGTTAATGTTAGCCTTGTATTAGGAATTACTTTTTATATAAGTCAGTCTCTGGTGTAATTATTGCAGTGTGATAGTGCCTTTATGATATCAGCTTCCTAGGCACTAGTGTGCTTTTATGTGTGTGTCATAATGTCTAGTGTGTATGATTATGTGATTGTAAAAAAATGAATATAACAATTAGTGAAATCTAGCTGTGTTTTTATGTCTGTATTGTTATAAACAAAATGTTACTTTTAAATTTTTATCCGCCATGTATTGCCATGGTAACCAAGATAGAATAGTTGATACAATAAAGCACTGAAAGGAATAATTGATACAATCAAAGCACTGATTGGAATAATTGATAAAATCAAAGCACTGAATGGAAAAATTGATACAATCAAAGCACTGAATAGAATAGTTGATACAATCAAAGCATTGAATGAAATAGTTGATACAATAAAGCACTGAATAGAATAAGGATACAATCAAAGCACTGAATGGAATAGTTGATACAAGCAAAGCACTGAATGGAATAATTGATACAATCAAAGCACTGAATAGAATAGTTGATACAATCAAAGCACTGAATGGAAAAATTGATACAATCAAAGCACTGAATTGAATAGCTGAGTGCACTGTCTTTGAACTGTTAGAATAATGATATGTTATACAAGTAGATTGATTGTACTGTCTATAAGAACAATAGAATGAGATCAGTTCTGCTATGCTATTGGTCGACATCAGCAACAGAGCTTTAAGATACAGAATTTGGCATGATTAAAATTCTGTGAATATTAATTAACATGGAATGAAATTTTAGCTCACCTAACTTGTGTAGTTTTTTGTATTACTGTATCATGTATTAGATGTTATTACTTATATATCATTGTTTAATCCCAGACTTAGTGGGTTAATTCAGGATATTGTTGATTCTTTTGACACCCTATGGAGCTTAAAGAAACACCTTGTTGTTAACGTTATGAAATTGTAATGTGAACAAATTATTATTATTGAGGTTTTTGTGTATCATGAAATACAAAGTCATTTATTCAATAATAATGAAAATGGTTTTCCACTAAAATGGCCTCTTAATTATCTCCCTTAGTTCAATGGTAGATAACAATTCTAATTGATTTTTAAATGTACTGTGGATTGAATGTTTCTATACATTTTATAAACCAGGGTCGATAGCGCAATTATTAGTGCGCGGGGATTCGGTATCTCGTGTCCTGAGGGGGTACGGGTTCGAATCCCACCCAGGGAGGTTATACCCTTTCATTAAAATTAGACAGTAATGTCAATTTTCCTCCATTGATTAGATAATATGGAGAAGTTTCCGGCCTTGTGGAAGGGTAGATGAGTTCATAGACAAAGGTCCAGGAAAGCTAGGTTAGGTGCGCTGAACTCCGTGAAATAACCTAAAAAATGTGTTGATACGGTGTTAAATCTAATAAAACAAACAAATATACATTTTATATGTTTTTTACTTACTTAGATGTAATATTGAAATAAAAGAGAAAAAAGATTATGTAAATATGATGAAAGATCATCTCCATACATTTAAAATAATTTCTCTTTCTTTCCCCTCATATGTCAATGATTCAGTTATTAATTTTGTCCTTTGAAAGTGAATTGTTTTTATTTGTAACTTGTGTTCATAATGATGTACTATTATTTATACATGTATTTATGTAATTTTTGTTAAGCATTATTATTTGGATTTAGTAACTAACACTGTTTTTGTATAATGAGGATTTTAGAAACTGTATTCATTGTATTTACTAACACTTAGTTGGTATAGTGTGTAAATATTGACCCCGATCTCACCTTTCACATTTGCATCTAATAATTATCTACACATATCCCAACGAAAATCAGTACCACGCCTATTCTACACTTCGGCAGCGATCATAAAATTATAGAAGGGTGTTAAATTTTAGCTTATAATCCTCACGGCTACTGACACGGTGTAATCGAAGATTAATACTACATTCATATTCAATGTAATGAATATTCTTGCATAAAGGTCAAGTCGGGGTTAATATTTACGCATTATACCAATGATATAAACTTATATCTGCGAAGATTTTAAATAACTGTCTGAAATATACAGCAGTTAATAAGAATTAACTGAGAACTATTGTTTAAAAGATTTATTTTTGGATCTCTATGTGGGACCTTTGTATTGATATGAATATAGCAGGAACCTAGCCGATTTTTTAAAATATTAAGCTTAAAGTATGTGCCTATTAACTGCATAACTGTACAGTTGAATCCAGAGATTTTAAATAAGCCTTTCCAGAAACAGTGAGTATGTTGACTGACTGCTGTTAAATAACATATACAATGTGTTGCAATGTGTTAAATCCAACCCCAAAAAATAAGAACCTGAATATGTTGAAAGGTTAAGTTGGGACCTGTATGTATTTTAGCCAGGTTCTGAGCATTTTCAAAGATCTAGCTAGGACCTGTTTGCATTTCAGTAGGGATCTAGATATTTAAGAATCAGCAGGGATTAGATGCTTGTTAGGTTTGGGATCTGAATATGAACTGTTGATAATAATACTTGTATCCAGTTTGGACCTATATATTTGTGAATTATTTTTATTTGTGATTGATTTTTATTTAAGTGATTTACTGTTACACTCAGTAACTGTTATATTTTTTGTTTATATATGTATGATTTTTTATATTTTAAATTTTTATTATTTTTTGTATAGAATTGTAGATTTTATTTATCATTGTTGTATTAGTTTGGTTTTAATTATTAAGTTTTAGTTGTGAATGTATTTATACATACATAAAGTACTGGCGGTGTAGAAAATTGTCCAGGAATGCTCAAGTTTGGAGGGCTTGTCAAGTTATAAATTGAAATAAAAGAAATAAAAGGCATATAGTCCTAATACAAAATCGATGTGACCAAATAATATTGTAATTAATGATACTGTTGCTTTGTTAAAATCTGGCTTGGCTGATAGGTAACAGTGGTGGATTGGTGGATCTTTGATAGCCATCGTTGTGATAGTTCAAATCCCATTTATATAACCCACCTCTTAGTCCTTGACCAAGAACATTTATGTAAAAAATAGTAAATGTGGTCAGGAGGTTGACTGACAAGAGTGATGTACCTTAGTTGTAAGATCCTATTACAAAATGCAAGCTAGAATGAATGAGTATATATGTTGTTTTGTGAGGAAGCACATATAATGCATCAATTGGTTTGAGTGATTGCCACTGTGATTGTTAATGTCTGCATGCTATAAGGGGCTCTTGGTTTACTTGTATGAAGTCACTACGAATTATAACATTGATACACTGCATTTCTAGATCTATTTTTTGTTGTTATTTGTTTTATTTTTAGCTCACCTGTGAGCTTTTGTGAACAATTTTTGTCTGTCCAAATTGTTGGCCACAGTTTTTGTTCACTCTAAATGTATTCTTCCATTAGATAAAATTTAACTGGTTTATCGTTGGATGATTTTCTTTCATCTTTGTATTATTGTGTAAAGAAATAAAGTATTTTTTAGTCTCAGGTGAGCGACATTATCTTGGCCCTCTTACTTTTATTAATCATATTTTGTAACACGGTTTGAATAGACTGAACTCAGAACTCAAATTTATGGGTTTTTCTGTCTGTGCGCATGCGGTATAAACAAAGTTTGTTACACATTATTGCTGAAAAGCACCAAATTTAGATAAATAAATTGTACTGCCGGGACAAACCCAAATATTTGAATTCAGGTTATGGTAAAATGGATGCAATTATAAGTACTTTGTATTTATACTACATATTTAATTAGAGGAGTAGACAAGATATAATTTATTATCATATGTATATGGGAAAAAATAGATATTATAAACATATTGTTTTAAAGATTTATTTCATGTTAAAATAATTTAGTGTCTCATATTATGGGTAACTCTTGTAATTAAATTAGCCTTTGTCATGTTGTAATGGTTAAATTTTGTTATATTGAATACAGTAATACAGGTTCTATACTGATCATGGCAGGTCATACCTTTTCATTGACATTTGACAAAAATGTTGATTTTTCTCCATATTGGTAGAAGCTTGTTGTTCTTTCATTGTGAAAGGGGAAAGCAAGCCCACTGTAGAAAATAAATTTAGTGAAAAAGGTTTTATAAATAATGATTTAAATCAAAATAAAAGTATCAGAAAATTTATTTTGATTTTTGTTTCTCTTTATATTTTTTTAAATATTGTTTACTTATTCCATTAGAAGACATCTCATTTTGATATTCTTCAATGTTTCAGATTTGTATTTGCATTCATTTTTGTTATTGAACAAATTATACAAGCTCTGAATATGATGGTTTATTCACATTTTACTACACTTTTATTGTACTTTCACCTTGCTGATTTCTACATTCATTTGTTTATATGTCCATACAAATTTTATTTGCACCTCCACCCACCCATTTTTTGCTGTCTGAGACTCATGCTATTTGTTCCTTTAGAAAGAAGAGTATCCCTTTCTTTTAAACTTTGCTCTTCAATAGTGGCATCTTATAAACTTACTCGGGAGAGGTTGTTGGTACAGTTATATATGTATATCTTACACTATTTTGTCTTTTAGTACTTTTCTAATGATTATTTGTTTTTCTTGTCATTTAGTGATTTTGTACTGTTTATATTGTATTGTCAAAAACATATCTTAGCAATTTGTTGTTTATGAATATCACAGAAATTTGTCTGATATACTTTATCGGGCAGATTGAATCATTTTTGTTTGATTAAAAATGATATATAACTTGATCAAAACTCCTTGTCTGTAGCATTGAATTTGTTTGATACAATTTTCTTAATTTGAAATTTGTTCACACTTATTTATGCTGGTATTCGTCTAGCAGCTACCTTTCTTAAGCAATCATTTTGTGCTGGTACTTTTGACTGATTGCTTAACATATGTTGACTGTAGGACTGTTTTCACCGTCCTTTACAATTTTATGATCAAATTTGTTAGGTCCATTTTCTGTAAGAATTTGTTAGGATATCAAATTGCCATGATATTATTTAGTCTTAACATTGTTGTATTTTTCTATAATTGCTCTCCTAGTATGGCTTACAGTTAGTAGTTATTTTACCAGCTCTCATGTGTTATTTGATTTGCAATTTTTTTCAGTTGGAATCCTTCTTCACTCTGCCTCCACATGAACGCAAGTTTGTGCCGCGAGAAAAAAAGCACGTCCAAGCTTTACTTGATGTAGGTGACGCGATAGATTGGAATAAACTCCCACAGAAACTTTTATGTCTGCATGTTTTGTTGCTATTGTCTCCTTGCATATATAATGTGTTCTAGACCATGCTATCAGTGTTTTTAATATAATTGTCTCCCTTTGAAACTAAATGAAGAGTCGTGTCCCTTTATCTTAATTCAGGAGTATTTCATTAATTATGATATTTCTAAAGTTCTGTATTCATTATACATGTAGTTCTGTATTTCGTTTTCTTTTTAAAATATCATGAAAATCCTAATACTTAATAACTCAATCTGTAAATTTGTGGCAAAACATGTTTATGTTTCAATGCCATATTTATGTGCAAAGAAATTCTCAAAATTTAAATTCTTTGACAAGTCTAAACGAAATGTATTGACAAATCTCTGCAAAATTTATTTATTGGCAAATTTCCTCAAAATATATTGACCAATCCTGACAAAACATTATAAAACAACTGATATCATTGTTTATATGCTAGCTGATATAACATTTATTTTTAGCTTAATTTGTATCATTATAGTCACTATATTATTTATATATTCTATATAAGCTTGGCTTCTATGTATTAACCCTGCACATTACTATCAATTATTTATACATATATATACATGTATATATATAGCTGCTAGGCACTCTGCTAGTCATCTCATTGTTTCTTTTAACAAAGGTGTTGTTTTCAGTCAATGCATTGATAGAATGAAGTTTTCAGTACAATGGATTGGTATAATGAAGTTTTCAGTGCAATGCATTGTACATTGATAGAATGAAGTTTTAATGTACGATGCTCTGTTAGAATGAAGTTTTAATATACGATGCTCTGTTAGAATGAAGTTTTTGTGTACAATGCATTGGTAGAATGAAGTTTTCAGTACAATGCTCTGCTAGAATGAAGTTTTCAGTTCAATGCTCTGGTAGAATGAAGTTTTAATGTATAAATTTAATGCATTCATAGAATGAAGTTTTAATGTACAAAGCATTTATGGAATGAAGTTTTCAATAGAATATATTGCTAGATATAAGTTTTCAATGACATGCATTGAGGTTTTGAAGTAAGAAATTAATGCACTGATATTTTGAAGATTTTAGTGACGTAAATTGACAGTTTTAAGTTTTCAGTAAAATTGTTAATTTGAGATTTTTGTTGACCGGTATTAAACTATCATGTCAGTTTTATTGTTGTATTATCGAGCTGTTTTTAACTGAAATGGCTTTAATATATCAGGAATATTATTTACTGTTACCTCTGACTTTCATGCCAGACTTTGCCATTATTGCTGCTTTTATTATCTAAGAGAGACAATCCTGTCCAGACTACACTGCTATACACTTCTATATTTGAGTTACCTCCCTTTGTGGTCAGATTGCTAGTTTAAAGAAATACCTTTTGTAATCAAGGAATTTAAAAAAAAAGATTTTTGAGTAGCTTTTTTCATCATATTTTTGATATGTTGTTAATTTTTTTATAAAACTGAAATTTCCCTTCATGTCAGACCATTATAATAAATAATGTTAGCATCAATGTGTTTTTGTAGCAATTCATTTTTATACCCCCGCTTCGAAGAAGAGGGGGGTATACTGTTTTACCCTTGTCCGTGCATGCGTCAGTCTGTCCGTTACAAAATTTCCGTTGCATTTTTCTCAGCAACTATAACATGCAGCAGCCTAATACTTTGCATATTGCTTCATCCCATAGTCCCATGTGGTGTAAAGCGATTTCATGCTCCTTGCTCATCTACTTCCTGTTTGTCGCATATTTTTAGATTTTTGCGGGGGTATCACTAGTGAGCATTAGCTCACAGATTTACTTGTTCATTTTCATCATACATTTACAATTGTAATGGTTATTCATTTATTGAAACATTCAAAAATTATATGTTCATTTAAACTAATGTGATCATTTAGTAATGGTTTATTGATAAAACAAAGAAAGATAACTTGTGTAATTTTGTAGAAAGTTTTTGTTAAAATTCTTGATGCCTTTAAAGAGAAGGTAATATTATTGTTTTATTGTTAAAGGACTAACAATGGTGTTGTAGAAAATTGTTGGTTGTAAATATTGTATGTAACATTCAAACCTTTACAGTAAGTCTAACCGGACCATGTTGGGGTTGGGTCATAATTAATTAAAAAGCAAAGAAATTAATGACCAATCCATAAACATTCTTTTTATCATACACTTAACTTTCATATGTTCATGATGGTCCGCATCGTCGATAGGTCCATCCATTAGCAATTTCGTTTCTGGACCATAATTTTGTTATGCTACAGTCCCATAAACATAAAAATAGCCGTAAGGGCAATGTACCCCACCATGCAATCAAGCTCCGCAAGGACTCATACAAACTGTTGCATACCCGTATGGACTGTAACATTTTTACGAGAGTCCTTGAGATCAGCCCAGGATTCATGTATCAGTTTCAAAGTCAAATCGTGAACAAAATTGTCACCGAGTATGGATTAAACTTGCATATCTTCCAGCTACGACTCCATACAGGTGTGTTGTTTTGTGCCATGTGTGTACCATCACCTTTATATGCAAGGCTTCCCACGGCCTACGACTGTCTGCACGTACTGGTCCGCAACAAGCCACAATTTTATGGGACTAAGGCATTACTAGTAAAGCATTTTTCAAAATACTTGTTACAAATCATCCCGACATTAGGACAATGTGTGCACTTTTTCCATGTTCTTAGCTCAAAGGACATTTTCAGACAGCTCATATTTTGGGCATATAATGCTTTGACTCACAGTGCCTTTGTTTGACCTATTTTATTGATGACTTGTTCAATGGTCCTCTAGGCACTTTTTATAATCAATAGGAAAATAATAACAGTAGCTTTATTTTGTTGTACTAAAGTGAGGTTAATATATTTTCTGGTCATGGGATAATATTTTATGTTCAGCTTATATCACAGAAAGAATTTATTCAGAAACAACCCTGTATTATTAAACATATAGCTTTGAGCCGTGAAGGTGATGGTAATGGTTGCATGTACATTTAAATATAATCAAAGTGCTGAAGGCACTGAGTAAATGATTTACTGAATGTAATGAATAGAGCCGAGGACAAACAAATAAAACTCGGGTCGATAGCACAGTTAGTAGGGTGTCGGGATTTGGAATCTCGTGCCCGAGGGGGTGTGGGTTCGAATCTCACCTGGGGAGGTTATACCCTTCCATGAAAATTTGTTGACAATAATGTCGATTTTCCTCCATTGATTAGATAATATGGAGAAGTTTCCAACCTTGTGGAAGGGTAGGTGAGTACTGGTTATAGACAATGGTCCAGGAAAGCTAGGTTAGGTGCGCTGGACGCCGTAAAATGACCTAAATTGTGTTGACTCAGTGTTAAATCCAGTAAACAAAAAACAAAAAACAAAAACAAATGTACAAGAATGATAAGGGAGTGCATTTTCATTATCATTCTGTAAATCTGAATTTCAAAATAAAATTCTAAAAAGTTCTCTATCTTTAAAGGGATATTTATTGTGTATCCATGTATAAAAATTAGGAAATTTAAAATTTTTGTTTGGATATGAAATCATTTTAGCAACATGTTCAACATATTGTATTTAAAGGGTAGAACATTCCAAGATTATTTTTTCTCCAAAATGTTTAGTGTATTTTTAAGTGTTTAATTCAATGTAGGAAAATATTTGGTTTATTCTATCACATAGAGGCACACCTACTCATTAGGCCTTATAATTGTGCCAAAAGCAACTGTCTGATAATCATTAGAAATGATCAGGTTAAATTACAAAAAACTTAATGACAATTATTATTGCATGCAAAGATATTGGTATACATATAAACGGATGCTACCAGCATTGCTGGTCCAGCAATTGTTATGGTTAAAGATGCTACAATCACTGCTTGCAATTGCCTGTTTGCTCTCATTCTGCATTTCACTTGATTTTATATGAGTAGAATTGAAAGGCTGATTACTACACTACACAGCTTACCAATCATAGTATTGCGAACATAGCATGGCCAATAATATTGTCAGATACCCATTTTGACCATTTTAGTTTGCTACAATTTTTTATGATGACGAACATGCTAGTTAATGAACATGGGTATTTGTCAATGAGCCTTCACAGGATTGCCTGGGATTTTACAAAGCTATATTTGTTGAAAAAAGTCAAATTTTCATACAGGTGTTCTCTTTCGTTGGTAGTTTTTTTAACCAATAAGCATTATTAAAATTAAAATAAATATTAACAGTTATGATGTTATGTCTTGTTTTACAGTTGAACCAGCTTGTCCCATTACTGAGTTACAGTTCTTGAATTGTTTCTATTAATTCTATTGTTTCCCTATTAACTTAATTACTTTGATTTTCAGTGGTATCCAGATTAACATTGGTTTATTACCAGACTTGTTAGTGCCACCTCCGCTTTTTACTTTTAATATTATATTTTAACAAATTCTCCAGTTTTCTCTAACAAATTTCTGTCAAATGAATGAGCAACTTTGAGCATTTTCTTCTGTGTTCATGAGTTTGACACCTGTTAAATCATCAGTTCAAGTGATGCATAATGATACCACAGCTTGGTGTGGGGTTTTGCTATATGTTAGTAATTTTTTCTTTGATTTTGTTGAGTGTTTATTTTTGCTAATATGTTTCTTTACTAATACTGTTTGCAGCTAGAGGGAGTGTTTAGTAAACAGAGAAATTCTGACAAAAAGGAAAGTACCGAGAGTCTGGCTGAAGATAGAACAAGAAAAGTAGGTCTTTTTTAAAAAGTTTAATGCTTGTTTTCTGTTATTATATAATATTATAATACAATGACATTTGTTTATAGCTGTGTTGTATAGCGTAGACGATGTAACTTATGTTTAGCTTAAAATAAAACCATATAATAATTAGTTGAATTATTACCACAAATATTGAACTTCATTGATAATGTCATTTTGGCTAGAACAAGCCCAAGGGATAAGTGATATTTGTTGTTGGCTTGTTAAATAATATTGATTAACATCTAATATTGCTAGTTAATGCATGATATGCTATAAACTATATAAGTAAAGACATGACAAGGGTTATGCTTAGGTAATTAGGGCTTAGTGCTTGTGAAATTTAAAGCCACCTGGACTGTACCAGAAATGTATTATTGTAACCTGGTAAGGAGTGTAATGATAGCTATTCAGTGTATAGTCCGAAATTAACTGCTTAATATTTTTGTGCCCTTAAATTATTAATACTCATCTAGTTATTAACATTAAAGCATAAAGATTGCAAATCTTAAGCAAGGCCATTAATTTTTCATAAAGATTGCATGAAGGGGGATCTGATTCATAGCTTACTGTCCATAATAAACTACTTTTTAACAAGTAAGTTTCCAAGTTTTTATGTAAGATTTAAATATGATAAGTTCAGCTTCTTTATTGGACTGTGCTCTAACAAAGCATAAAACAGTCATTCTAATTAGTTCATGGTAAACACTCAGAGTGTCTCATTTTCTGCTATTGTAAGGCATCATTTTAGCATATCGTAATTGTATTCTAACATAGTTTAATATATCTCACCAGAATTACAGCCTATATGGTCCACAAGATGGAGTAAGATATTTTATTTGTTTATATTTCACCATGATGGTATACTGTATACTCAAGATATAATTAACTTAACTTTGTAATATGTCTATTTTGTGCTTATATGATGCATTACTTATCATTGTATTAACTTTGTCTGTTCCATGTAGACAACAGTGATTACTTGCTACCTATAGTCTGATGCTTTAACTTTTTCATTTGGTAAATATAGCATTGAAACCATGGTAACAAGTACCAGTATGTGACTACTGTTCATTGTTGCTCTATACAACATTGCATTTCCATGGGATAGGGCAAATCTAAAATAACTGTTTTGTACAATGTACTTGTAAATAAAGAAGGATTTAGTCTAGCTTATCACAGACCCCTTGATTTAGTTATCAATATCATGTGCCTTGCTATCATCCATGATTAATAATCCTAATAGTCCGGTAAATCAAATCATGATGCCGAAAAAGTTTCAGCTTTGGTAATATTCCCCCATCTTTCATTGACGTAATACCTGTATAATATTTATGTTTTCCCATCAAATCTGATTATGTAACATATGTGATCAGGGTACTGTGATACTAAATGTTATATGTTAAAATAACTAGTACTCTACGTAAGTGTGTTGAGCCCATGGAGATGTGTTATTAAATCTCACTTCTTTTATTAATTGTATAAAGACTATGAGATCATATGCATTAAAACTCTGCCATCACTTTACAGACAGACAGACAGACAGACAGACAGACAGACAGACAGACAGACAGACAGACAGACAGACAGACAGACAGACAGACAGACAGACAAACAGATGGACAGACAGACAGACAGACAGACAGACAAACAGATGGACAGACAGACAAACCACCTGACCGACTGACCAAACAATCTACTATGAATAGAAAGTCAGGCAGGCAGCAGACTTAAATTTCTTAACACTTGTAATGATTCTCCTTGACATTCTTGCTAAAAATAACAAACTGAAACTGTATATGATGTTCTAAAATCACAAAACTTGTTTGACAACCAATAGATTACTAGTAATAGAAATCGAGCTTGTCAAAAATAGCAAATTTAATGTACAATATGATTTCTGCAAATCACACAGCTACCTAAACTACCAGGCTGCTTACTAATAAAGAACTCTATCTTCAATTCTCGTTGGGTGATAATATTATTGCTCCAGACTGGTTTCTGGCTAATAACCTAAATCCTTAAAATAACAGTTCTAAAAGTATAAGTAATTTGTTTTGGGATTTTGGTATGAAATTAACTCAAATCTTAACTTCTATAGCAAGCTTTGTCAATGTTCTGTCTTCAATTAGAGACTTTAGTCAGTTATCTTTCCCTGATAAAATCTGAAGCAATCCAATTGGTAAGTAGGTCCTTACAGTTGGAATCCTCAGATTTTATCATTGAATTTCTATGTAAGGATAACAAAATATTTCATCTAATATCTTTCTTGCTAGCGAAGATATTTACAGAAGTGATAAAATTTAGATAGTTCTTTAGCCTAAAAACACTTAGCTTGAATTTCAAACAAATTTAATGATTTACAAAAAAGTTATTTAAGATTAATTTTGGCAAATTGACATTGAAAAAGTAAGGGTAAAATCCGAGTTATCCACTTAATTGGACCTACCAATTTGAAGAGTGTACAAGGGGAAATAACTGACTAAGTTCCCTTATTCTTATTTCAAACTATTCTTGTAACTACATTGTATCTACATACTGATAAGTCAGTACAAAACTAGTCTAACTAATTATGAATGAATAAAGATGTAGACTATTTCTGTACTGATACAAGGAGACATTTCTATCTGCTTGCTTTGTGATAGCAGATTTCTTCTGCATCGAATGTTGTTATCTTCTTAAACTTAGAGAGAGTGATTTTTTTTAAAGTTTTTCAAACCCAAATTTTAGGTTGAAAATGTTGATTCTTCAGGCCTGTGTTCTTCTTTATAAGTATACCAAACTTCAGACTTTTGAGTATTACTTAAATAACCTATAAGTTGTACAAGATATTTTCTGGTCAGGATATATGCGGTCAATATCAGATCTGATTCTTATTATGTACAGTATATGTGAATATATTGGATAGAAATTATATGTTAAGTACTTGTACATTATACAAAACATGTACTTAATAATTTCTGCCTTTTGATCAATAACCAGATCACTTTTGGAACTATGAAAGAAAAAATTCTGGTTAATTAAAATAAAAAAGTTTGAATGAGCAAGAAGGTTATCCTAAGTCTTACATTTTATTTTAATGATTTCTGTTTGTTATAAATTTAAAGAAAACTTCAAATTTTGTTGAAATGTATGTATGTTAATTTTATTCACAAATTTGCCATTCCTTCAAATGTTTTACAAGAATTGTTCTCCCTCTGTTCTATCCATGACTATATTTGTATAAATTATTATATTTATTATTACAGAGTATTGACCCTATACAAGATACTACATTGTTGGTACATTTCTTTGGTAAAAAAGGAAATGATGTACTCAAGTTTGAAGACTTTTACAAGTAAGTTTAACACCTTATTAGCTGGATTTTTTCAAAAAAAAAATTGGCATATAGCTTAGCATAACCTTAGCGTTGGGGATGTTGGTCAGGCGGGCGTCCATATGTTTCTGCCATTTATTGTCAGATCTTTGTGAAACGTCATACAATGATAACATACCATGTAATGAACAGAATTAGAAAGTAACCACAACGCTAGTCACTACCTGGCTTTATCATGGATTATTCCCCTTCGTAATTTTTCCGTTAAAGTTTTTAATATGTTATAATGTTGGATATCTCTATCATATATTATCAGATCTTGATGGTTAGGTGAAGTGTTCACCACATATGAACTGTTTTCTTTGACAGGGTTTTAAACAAAGAAAAATGATTCGGCACTAGATTGTACTTATATCATTAAATTTATCACAACCATGTATTTAATTGAAATGATAGGTGACTGGCTTGAGAATACCAGGCTTTGTAAGATTTCCCCCCCCCCCCCTTTTATGATTTTTCTGATTTTCCATAAACTAGATCTGAAGAAATGTCACCAGGATAACTTAAATTAAGTTGACATTCAGGTCAATATTGGGAACACCACGTTTAAAGCCCGTTAATTGCTGGACAAGGTATATGTCTAACATGTATATGTTGTGTAACTCTTATATTTACAGATTTATGACAAATTTACAATCAGAAGTGATAGAGTTAGAATTCTTGGAGTTTTCTAAAGGAATGAAAACAATATCAGAGGAAGACTTTGCTCGTATTTTATTACGTTATACCAATCTTGATGCTGTACAAATCAATGAATGTTTGGATAGAGTTAAGAAAAGAATGCCCACGGAGAAGGTAAATACAAATGTTGCTGTAGTTCTTTATTTGTTATTTACACTAGCTTGGGCATATGGAAAAGAAAGAGATTTGCAGTACATAAGTGATCACTGATCATCTCTCAAAGTGGTACAAGATTTCCATACACTTAGCACAACTATGACTCTTAGTCATAGTAATTTTGATTGGATGTTGTTCAGGACCTTTGATCTATCGTTGCTATTAGAATAATCTACATTCTTCTTGGTCGTCAGGTCGCTTGAAGTTACCAGATTTAGCATGTAGCATCATCTAGTGATTTCTGTAGGAAATATTAAATAGATTATGCTGCTTGATTAAATTTGACCATGCAGAGAGGTCTAAAGATTAACATAGTGCTATACCTGGATATTTCAGTCAACATCATCCTGTTTGAATTTTAAAGGAAGTAGGTCTATGTTCCTACAGACACTGTTGTCTTTATATCAGGAATATTTCCTTGTTCTCCAACCTCATTTATCAACTATGCTTTATTGCACATTTATTAGATATACATGTATATGATATTTAACATTTTCAAATTTCAGGGTATAACATTTGAAGAATTTTGTCAGTTTTCACAGTTTATGAATAGTATAGATGACTTTACTATTGCTATGAATATGTATACATATGCTCAACAACCAGTTTCCAAAGGTTAGTATATTGTTTAGAGTTACATAATATATTCATATATTTTCATTTATGCTGGCACGTAAACAATTTATAAATTTGTCACTCTGGGGTTATCGTACAAAAAAGTAAAGGCAGCTGAACATGAATATGGGAGCTGACTTTAAACCAAACTTTGACCCTTTTTTTAACTTCAGACCTATTTCAAAGCTACTTTATATTGTAAAGTTTATAAACCATATTGTATTTCAGAGGAATTTCAACGTGCTGTAAAGATATGTACAGGAACTAACTTGGGTTCACATATTGTTAATACGGTATTTAATATGTTTGATGTGGATGGTGATGGACATTTAAGTTATAAAGAATTTATATCTATCATGAAAGATAGAAAACATAGAGGATCTAGGGTAAATATTTGTATAGTCTGTTTGTTAAATATTTAGTTTTTGTTTGGGTTTAAAACCATGGCAACACATTGTATAGGTCATATCATGGCTGCAAGCCAACCTACTTACTGTTCTTAAGAAGGCAAAATCTCTGGATCTAGCTATGAAGCAAATACTTAAGTCAATGACTGACAACTTCCTGCCCTACATTATTAAGACCCAGTGGTAGAAGGGAGTATGACTGCAAGAATTTTTTCATGACCAAACTCAATGAAAATATATCCCACCCAGGAATCAAACCTTTGACCCCTCAATCAGTAGACCTGTGTGCTATCAACAGAGCAAGCTGGACAGGCTTCTGCATTAAATTACTAAACAAACTAGAAAAGAAATTACTGAAAAGATTTTGTAATTCCTGCTAAATCTTTGTTTTTATACACATACAAGTATACGTCCTCCAAAATAAGTTTTCTTACTGGAAAAAACTAGCTACCAATCCAACTTGAAATACATAAGGCACCAGGAAAACAGTATGATATAATTGATGTGTATTTATATTTCAGTCACATACTCAAGTTACACCAAAGAGTTGGGATGCATTCAAAGCTTGTGTTAAGAATGAAATGAGATCTTATTGAGAACAATCTCGTAGATGTTGACAGAACTTCTAGATGATACTACATTATGAATAGACAATATTTATACTTTATACATTGTACACACCTTTTTTACTTCGAATATATTAATAGTAATATTGTGACCCAAGACTAAATCATTGAGCCAATCTGTCTTAAACACATTTTCTATAGTGCATAAAGTTTGACCCCGACCTGACCTTTATGCAAGAATATTCATTACATTGAATACGAATGTAGTATTAATGATCAATTACACAGTAGCCGTGAGGATTATGAGTTAAAGCTTAAACATACTTCTATAGTTTAACAATCGCTGCCGAAGTGTAGAAATAGGCATGGTACTGACTTTCGTTGGGATATGTGTAGATAATTATTAGATGCAAGTGTAAAATGTCAGGTCGGGGTCAATATTTACGCACTATACTTTGTAGTTTTGGTAGCTATGATAATGAAGATAGCCTATTAGAAATTGTATTATTGATACATTGGTGCCTGAAAAAATCTTTTTAAATGTATGGGTAAAAGTTTTTCAGAGTGGTGCTGAAATTCAGGAGTGTTGGTACTAATATATGTGTACATGTGGATGTGTATATCTTTGATAATTACTTAAAGTGGCCACATATTTCCTAAGGCTTCAGTTCAGTGTTTATTTGATCTAGGAGTTAGTTTTTGTGATATAAGCAAGCTCAATGATTTAGTCTATATAGGGTATTACATTACTATTTATTTATGACTGAGACAAGAATGAATTGTTCGCTATATCAACTTGATCATTATATTTGTGTTATCAATTCACATGAATTAGAGAAATGACCATATCAATTGTTATTACTACATGTAGGCTATTTTATTATAGACTGTTTTGTTTGTTGCTTAAATTTACTTATAGATATATTGATTATTTTAATTCTATGAAATTATGTTGGTCAAGATTTTATGTTCATATAACTCACTGGATTCTGGATACAGCAAACCAACTCAAATATTTCAAGCAATAAAATAATGATATTGAACATATTTTGTGTATTAATTAGGTTAATTTAATTATTAGATTTTTTTTACCTGGGTATAAGGTTTTTGTTTCCTATAAATTTTAATAATAAGACTATTTCATTAATTTTGTATGGATCATTGACATCCACTTTTATCCTTATGTAGCATAAATTTTGATTTTAACTGGTTGATCAATGCAAACCATGAATTTTATTTTACATTTTGAAGCATATTTATAAAATGTGTATTTGACTTATAACTATGTTTGAATCATAATGCACTGTTTCTCTGATGTGTGGTTGTAAATGCTTTGTTTCAAGTACACTGCTGATCCCAATGTTATAAACTTGAGAACAAACTTCTTCTACAAAACTCTGTTTTTGCTCTTAAACTATGTTTTACCATACAAAATACATCTATAAACTTCAGGTCGTATTCTAGGTCATGTGTGTTTTTGTACTTTAAACAATGGACTTGTCCACTAAATAGGCGAATAAGCTAATGCACGAACAGCATTTTAATGATTTAATACTACTATTTTGATATTTAACATTTATTTTAAAAAGTACATATGCACATTAAAATATTTATGTAATGATGGGTTAATAGAATAAGTGTAAACTAACCTCACTGTAAAATTGTAAAAATAATTCACCCCCAAATATCAGTGTGTAATGAAACAGGCAATATTTGTATACACAATGTTTACATGGACGACCTGCACATTATGGCATAAAAATATTATTATACAACAGTTTTTCTAAGATCATCATTAAAAAACAAAGAGATCCAATTTAAAAGAAAATGAGTTTTAGAGCATAGGAGGTTGTTTTCAAGTGTTTTGACTTTGTATCTTGGTGTTCATTCCATCTTTTTGTGTTATTTATTACTGATTTAATTATACTTTATATTCATAATTATATTCATACCTGACTTAAATTGTTACTCTTGTAAGCTTTCTTTTTTTCTTAAATTTATTATTTCACTATGATAGTTTTTAGTCTCATACTTTCACCAGACATTCCGAAAAGTGCAGGTCCAACGGACCTGTCCGGTAAAATTCCATTCGGTCCAGTAAAAAGTCTGTCATAGCTGGTCCGAATGTCCAATTCAATTTCATTATATTTTAATTAAAATGAGGACAATTATTGGCTATTTTATCATTATTTCTCGATAAGTCTTGAAATTATTTTGTGTTTTTCTTCAGTTAAAATAAATTATATTGACTGAGTAGTGACTAGAAAACAGTAAAATATCATGACATATTGACTTTCTCTTACGAATTTAATCCTATTAGTATTAGTACAAGAAAATTGTAGGTAATAGATATGTCATTCTATTGGGTCCTTCCGATCCAGTGAAACCTGATTTGGTCCAGTCATTCTTCCAAGATCACTGAACCAAATGTCCAGTAATGTCAAAGCACTTTTCGGAATGGCTGACTTACACTTGTACATGTAGGTGTGGCTTCAATTATAGATATTGTTTAGTTTTATTCAACTGTAAGTCATGCATTCATAAACTCAGTGGATTTACTGTAAATACAGAACTTCTGTTTTCACTTTTTGTAAAATCCTGTATCTATGTATGCTGATTATCAAATAAATATCTAGTATTTTAATTAGTTTGGTTAATGTATGCATAACTGTCAGTTATATAAAATTTAGCAATGTGTCAAATGAAAATAAATGGCTGTTTGTTTTATTTACTTATTTAAATTAAACATAAGATGTTTTTGTCAACTCATGCAACACTATAGAGGGAAGGGGGGGGGGGCTAAAATCCTTTGAAGATCAACTTTGTCTGGTTGTAAAGAAAACAGTGTTTGCTGAGTCTGGTTAAGTTTGAATCACATTATTTTAGGGTCTGAGCCCCCATAGCTTCCCTAGGGGTTAGCTTCCTTAGAGCACATACATTTTTTGTATATGTATGTATATTATAATTATAGCCACATCTTTAAATACTAATATGAGATATGTCACCATTTCACATAGCTTGATATAATACCTTCTTGTTTGTTTATTATATATTTTTGAGATTTTATGATCAAGGTAACATGTACCTGTTATATTGTTAGAATTGTATACTTAGTATAGTTTTATATATAGATGTACGATCAGTGTATTGCCAAGAACTCACAAGTAAAATCAATATGGCGAGTGTGAAATCATCTTAATGCCCGAAGTGGCACCTAGGCATCCAGTTTCATTTCAGAAAATCTTTAGGTTTAGTCATTATCAGCTATTATGTAAAAACATTTTGACTGGTTTTAATGTTAATTTGTGTAGACATTTCTGTGCTACTGCATGCTTAGAATATATATTGCACCAGAAGCAAAAAACTTTTCTTCTGAGCCCCAATAAGATTGGCTTCACGTTGTAAAATTCTTGGCAAAACACTGTATATGATATAGGACAAAAGGACGGATGAATGTGATATGATATCAATGTGTCTAAATACTGAACTTTACAAAATGTCTTGTTCTATACTAATTGTTATAGAACAATTGGACAGAATGATATTATATCATTGAGTCCAGAGACTTAAGTTTACAAAATGTATATGGAAGAGACTTGTATTCACAATTAATTTTCTTTAAAGAGTATACTGTATTTATGATAACTGCCTCAACAATTTTCGTTTCGTATGAGCTGCTATGAGGCAAACATTGAATGATTAACGTGAAATTGTGTAAGGATTGTCCAAAAGATTACTTATGAGGCTGCTCTATGATTTGTCTTCATATGTTTATGAAGTGAAGGACAGTTCTTAGATATGATTACAAAGAGGAATTAGGGCTATGTTTTATATACATTGGCTGACATTTAATGTCACATTCTTTGCTTAAAGTGTATTTCTTCTCTCTAAATCAATAGTCTTTGATGTTTTTACTTTTAAGCTTATTTCTTTACTCTGAATCATCTTTCTTTGACGTTTTTTACTTTAAATTAAAACATATGACTTCTTTGATTTAGAAGATCCAAAATTTATATGAAATATTCATCTAATACTATTTGAAAGAACCTGTGAACTGGTTTTGTGTGTATAACCAATAGATATGCTAGTCTTTTTCTATAAACACCAAATAAGAATTACCTTGATTGATGTGTTTTTGTCTAAATTATATTCAATACAATTGACCTCTGAACTTTCACAATTGTCAAGGGAGGCTAATCTTACAAAACATACAATGTAATTTCAATGCAGTTGGCTCCGTTAAAATGAAGGCCGTTATCAGTAAACATTATTGAACTTGCCCTCGATAAACTTTGGTATTGTACGTTTTTTCTCAACTGTCATAGCTTGAATAATTTCATGGTGACTGAATGCATTGTTTTTGTACTGGCGGCCTAATTGTAATTAAAAATATGTTGACTAAAACTTATCATACGGCATTAGAAGCTTAACTCAATCAGAATACACACTTTCGGAAACTCATGGGTGTATTACGACAATAATTTTAACAAACGCATTGACCGTGAAATTATTCATGTTTTGACAGTTGAGAAAAAACGAAACAATATCATTTATTGGCTAAACTTGTCAAATGAACAAATCTTTGTATATATTTATTCAGTTTAAATAATAAACATCTATGAAGTTAACCAAGGTAAGCATATTAATGTGAATCATTACTATATGCATTAAGGGCAAATTCATCCTTGTTTATTAATATGCATGTACTTATTTTAACTTGCTTGTTATTGTGATAAAATTAATGTTATAGCAATGTTATTTGATAATTATCATTACTTGTTCTCATCCTTGTTAAACTGTCCATATGTTAATCTAATATGTAGATACCTGTTTTATGCTTACACATTTTCTATTTTACTATAGATGTATATATCTTGTTAACTAGGTTTTGATATCCTTAAATAAAACATTTTCTTATTACATTATATTGACTTGTTTTATTATTTCAAATTTTTATATTTTATAAATGTGAGAGAGTAGGCTTTGGAACTTGATTATTGTCAAAACTCACATAATATTAGTTATAATTATTTTTGCGTGTTCTTCAACAAAATTCACAATAAAATGTTGTAATTATTAGACATTAATTCCTATGAACCGTTGTTGTTTGAAAAGATGGACGTTAGTTTACTGACTTTCAACTTTAACATAATCCATCTGATATTGATGCGTTCCATATTTGGAATGTGATGTATTTTCAGCCAATCAGCGCCGAGATGGCTCAGGTAGTATATGAATTATTTTGAGAGGCTACCCGAGGGGACACGGTGTATATGAACTCACACATGGTGTATATGGATTTTTTCGCGGACTCTATCAGCCAATCAAAAGCCGGCAAATTTATTTGAAGTATTATAATTTTATAACAACCCTGGTGGTCTTTATAAGCAAAAATTTACTGCATCATCAAATATTCACATGGACACCGATCCTCTAAACAGAGTTCAATAAAGATCAGATGTCCGACAATCTAGTTGCTTGCTGCCTAGATCAGTTCATGGGATGTCGCAGCAGTTGAAAAATAAGACCTCAGATTTTAATGATCAATCGATGATTGAAGTACCAATGTCATTGGTCGATCAGTCACATGACTCTGTATCTTGGTGATAAAAGTATAGTGCGTACAAAAAAACAAAACATGTTTTGGTAAACATTAGAAATGAGACAATCCATTTCTGGGGTAGGCAGTAATGAAAATTAAATGTGTGTAATTCATTGTAACAAAATTAGCATGATGGATACCACCATTTGTTGGTAAATCGTGCTTGTGTTGGTAAAAATCTTTTCCATTACACTAACGACTAAGACAATCGTAAAACATATCACATGTTTATGTTATTGTCATCCTGAGCGTCCCTCGTAGTGGATTAGTTTATTCTATTGTTATTATAAACAGTGTTTTGTTTTTTTGTACGCACTATACATGCTCCAATTGTTGTGCAGATGGACATAGTCTATTATATCTGAGAACTTTTGTTTTCTTAATATCTGCACAATATTTAACATGGTAACTATTCGTCAAGATATCTGTTGTGATTAACACAGCTTTGTAGTTAATTTAAATTATAATAAACCATCATAGGTTAAGCAAGAAACAGTTAACTTTATCCTAGGTGTCTTGATTATTGTGCAAAGAAACAATCAGGAGAGAAGCTTAAAGAACAAGTTAGATTAGTGCCTCATCAAATATTCACATGGACACCGATCCTCTAAACAGAGTTCAATGAAGATCAGATGTCAGACAATGATGTCAGACAATCTAGTTGCTTGCTGCCTAGATCAGTTCATGGGATGTCGCAGCAGTTGAAAAATAAGACCTAAGATTGAAATGATGAATACCAATACTATTGCGGTTTGTTGTGAAATATCTTGTTGTGAAATATCAACATTAAAATGTCTTTGACACAAACCATATACATGTATACATGTATATAAATAGATATAATTCATACGTAAATAAATGA
This sequence comes from Mactra quadrangularis, assembly GCA_025267735.1. Classification (NCBI taxonomy): domain Eukaryota; kingdom Metazoa; phylum Mollusca; class Bivalvia; order Venerida; family Mactridae; genus Mactra; species Mactra quadrangularis. The sequence goes on along the minus strand of CM046308.1, from coordinate 32,909,423 downwards.
AAACATACGTAAAAAGGTAAGAGTACAAGAAGAAAGAAAAAACATGGAATATTCATCAGATTATACATACAGTAATATTATAGTTCACAAATACACATGTATAACATCAAATCAGATCATTCATACATATTACAGTTATACTAATTATTAAGTACATCAGTATTACACAAATACTCCTACATGTATGATGTATACCATAAAATCAGATCATACATACATACTACATGCTATTTCATTCTACATCTCGACCATTATTTCTCTCCCTAGCCAATTTTACCCCCATTGTTTAACTTACATAATATTTAATGTAAACTATATCTAAGATTTTTGAACACCATTATAAAAAATCATACAGCAATGGATATACATGTTTTTCTGAGAAACAATGTATTAGAAATGCAATGTTGAATAAAGCACAATTTGGCAGCCACATTCAAAAACTATAAAACAGCCCTGGTGCTAAGCTAGCAAAACTTAATCCTTACAATTTGAGAGCCAAATATGAAAGCCTTTGCCACCAGCAAAAAGCAAGGTCAGCCAACAAAACACTTGCTGGCATACCTGGCTTTTTATTGGTGGCAGCTCATTGTCCAATTTTTATCCTGAAATCCCTAAAATGACAATGGATAGGTCTAAAATTTTGTGCGGAATAGATAGATCTTTCAGCCTATATATGGTTTGGGGTATCTAATACCCCTGGGTCATACTGTAATTTGACATTGAAATTAGACTTTTTATATACAACAAAGAAGGATTTAATATAGTGATGTGTACTGTAACCTTCTAGCTTAATGAAAAATGATGACAGTATGGTGTAGGTTTTTCACTTTTCAACATAATGACCAGGGAAGTTGGACTTTAGTGGATAAAGCCGTTTGTTTACTGTGATGATAAAAACAATTGCGTTTGTTAAAATCAAGGGGCTATTTCATCAAATCTGGTTTGAAATTACTGTTTTTTAATTGATATTTAATGGTATATTTTTTGTTTATGTGTAATGGATACAGGGTGCTATAATTACTTAGGGTTGGTTACTGTAACTTAAAGGCTAAATCTAACTTTCAGTTTCGTTTCCGGATTCCGGTCATTCAATATTGAGTCATAGACAAATTATTTTGATTGTAAGGATTGATACATACTGTTTATTTATCTTGCTATTATATTAGATGAACATGTATTTTATATATATTGAGTGTAAACTTAGCGTTATTGTTGTTTGTCAGATTTGCTGGTAATGAAATTGAGAGATTTCATGCCATGTCCCTTGCCTTGGACTTTAGATCTACACAATCACACAATGCATAGAAAGTTATTTATGTGTTGCGCCTAATGTAATCCAATGAAAATTCATGGTCTGAGTAGGAATGGATCTCTTGGCCATCACAATTTCAAGCAGAAATAGCTAAGGGTCTTTGGCAAACCAGTGAGTATACTGTTTATGAACGGGTACTTTATTAAGCAATTCAGCTTATTAAGATTATACTGCATATGATGAAAGACAAAACATTATTAAAGGCAAAGCTACTAATAAAGTTTTGGAAGCCAGAACTAAAGTGGAAACTTCCATGTCATCAGTAAAAAGGAGCTTGAAGACAATGAAGTACATGTATTCAAATGTCACTAATACATGCCTGTTACTTGTAAATGCTCTGAAGTAGATACATACATGTGATTATATAAAATGTTTATCTTTTATTTTCAGAGATATAATGTATTCTGGTATAATATCAGTGTTGATTTGCCTAATGGTAGTAGTGACAGCACAGGTACCTCCAGTAAGTATTTACAATTAAATCTTAAAGCTAGGTTATTGTTCAATCCCCAACGTTCCTTCTAGGGATGTTTTTATTCTATAAAAGTTAGATATACATGTAATCATAATACATACTGTGTTATGTAATGATTGAACTTGCTGTTAAACTAGTTAAATTACTTTGAATAACTAATTTTCATTGGTCTGGACCTGATCAAGTAACCTATAGTTCCTGACTTCTGGCTCTTGGGTTTATAGAAAGACTTCTCTCAAAGGGCCTCTGAAAGATAAACATGTGACTGTCCAAAGTTCCCAATTATATTAAAGTTGGAATTGTGAGTTCATCGGTTGACAAAAAGTCATTATCCTTAAAGTGTTTTGCCTAAACCCTCTAGGCTAAGACAGGTGAAAATAAATTTGGGCTAGTAAAACTAATTATTTCTTATAGTCAACCTAGTTGATAAGTTAACCATTTGCTACATAAACAAAAAATCAGGCTAGTCCACAAGAACATTTTAGGCAATGATTGAAACTGTGATGTTTAAGTTTTCTTTCTCTGTTGTTGATGCACTAGTATTTTATTTGGATCTTTGGTTTTTGCTGTGCAGTATTTGAACATCTCTTTTGGAATGGGCATGGCCAAATTGTTATGATGTTAAACTGGTTACCATTGGATAACCAGGTTTGAGTTGGTGTAAACTGTAATCACATAAAAAAAAAACTAACTACAACTTTGAGCAAGAAACTATTTTCTTACTAAATCAGTAATAGAGAACCATGACGCAGACTTTGTGTGTGAATAATTTAACTAGCAAATAGAATTTGTTTCTAAATCAAGCTAAAATAAATTAGTATTATATACTTATTATGTTCATGTAATAATGATATATATAAATTTACATTTCAGTTTAAAGAAACATGTGTACATGGATCATATCCACCCAGTAAAAGGTATCTATAGTCTTTTTTTGTCTACAGTTCCCACAAAAAGTTTGGAGGCATCTTCACTTTGTAGGCCTATTAAATAATGTATATCAAAAATTTGATAACCGTTTAGGGTATTTAATAATGTTCTTTTATTTTGCGTTATTATTTGTTCAGAACTTCAGTTTCGACAAATATATTTACCATAATTCAGATCCTTGCCGATTTTGAAATTTACTGAATCCAGAAGTAGTCCCTCAGTATGTAGAGTAAAGAGCTTTTCAATTAGATCGTCTGCTATGACAGGCGCAATAATTACATCATAATTACAATAATTGAAATCGGGACTACTTCTAGTGTGGAGTTATGTGTACGCGATGGGTGATGCGTCTCAGTAGAAATATTTACTTCATGTTATATAATAGCATAGGCGGATTCAGTGTGGGGGGTCAGGGGGGTCCGGACCCCCCCCTAGAATTTGGAAAATGTACCTGTCCATTAGTGTATTTCTTGCCTGTAAGTCATTTTTAAGTAGCATGAAGCAATTTTTTTCTCAGTGCTTAACGTCACTTAAATGGTTATGTAGTTTTTATAATCAATACTGTATGTTGCATTTTTTCTGCAAAATGTGTTTAATGTGGTTGTGGTTTGAGGTTCGGAACACCCCCCCCCCCCCCCCCCCCAGAAAAGTTTGGACCCCCTAGAAAAGTTCGCCCCCCCTAGAAAAAATTCCTGGATCCGGCCTTGAATAGAATGGTTTTAACAATTCAGTCACGACTTGTTGTGCGTCTCAGCTGTCAGTAAAGATGATAACATCGTCTTTGTAATAGAATGGTTTAAATGATTCATTCATATAGGCAAAGTTTAAAGATAATATATCAAAAAGTAAAACTTCTGGTCAGTTAATGATTCTGAATGATATCTAAATAGTGGAGTTTTCTTTTTTATTTCACATACAGTTGAAGTAGAATAAATGTGCATGAATAATAACTTTAAACATGGTGTCACTGAATTGTGTACAAACTTTGTTGAAGCACTTAATCTACTTTGAATTTTTAAACCCAAACAAATTCAGTGCCTTCAGCACTTTGATTTTTTGTTATGGTGCTATTTTAGTTTAGACTAAATCTATGTTATGGAAAGGATTAACCTTGGTCATAGCTTTGGAGGCTTGGAATGTCCTATGCTGAATTTTATAAATGTGAAGCATTCATGAAATTTGTTTAACTTTATCACCAACTACACTAGACATATTTAAAATAATGGTTCTGCAAAACCAATCATTGCAATTCTTAAACTTGCTTAGTCTCCCAACTTTTGGTGGGCAGTGTATAATATGATTTATTGCATATGTTACTATAAATAGTAACAAAATCGACGAGAAAGTGCGCTAATATAGCCTCAATGTGGGCAATATATCCCAGTATAATTGAGCAAGTGTGCCAAAATATCGATATTGAGGCAACTTCCGATCATTACGCTCCTGCAGTCCAACAACGGCAGACTTTCCGCACGTGAAATTTGTTACGTAATTAGCAACAAAAAGCTATCAAATTTTATGGCGTGTGTTTTTTTTTCATAGTGAAAAAAGATTATCAACAAGTTGAACAACAAGAATTACATTTATAAAAATAAGCGTTCATTAGATTCCAACGTTTCAGCATTGAATAAACAAAACAAAACACGTGATGTAAAGTCAACGTGCAAAATAGCGTGTTACATCGAGAAAAAAAATGTTTTTTTGTTTAAGAAAAATCATCATTACACGCAAGAGTCAACATATGCAATAAAAAGGTTTTGAAACAGGGCAAGTGTGCTTCAAGTCGATATCGGCACACTTTCCACGGCATTAACCCTCGGGCTGAAGCCCTCGAGCCAATACCTAAGCAAGTGTGCCGATATCTTTCTTAAGGCACACTTGCCCTGTTTAATAACCTCTACATATTATTAGGTTATATATTATTACAGTAGAAGTGTACCAGAATATACTGTAAATCTAGATGATCCACCTTCACAAAGATGGAACAAAGTGGCTGCTGATAAACGTCATGAGGTAATATAGTCTTATAAAATTAACCTGATACATGTCAATGGTTGAATGTTATTGTAATGTTTTAACCTATTCAACTACTGTGATAAGGGTTTCCAACCTCAGTTTGGAAACATGTATTTACAATGATCAGGGCTGACAAAATTAATTGTCCGTGTTGTCCCAAGGCAAATACAGACAAGTGGATTTTTCAATAATTTTACTCTATAATGCTCATACGGACAAGTAACTTTTACCAGTTGGCAAGAACAGACAAGTAATCAAATTTAAGATTTTGCCAGATCTGCAATTCAACAAAACAAAAATAGCCTGGTTTCATAACTGACACTATTAGAAACAAAGATGAATAATTGTATTACATTTGTCAAACAATAAATTAAGAATTAATCAAATTCATTTTGAAAGGAACAAAAAGAAAAATATGAAAAAAGCTGGTTAGGTAAGAATACATTGTACAAAAGTGCTGATAATTGGATTAACATTCACTTTAAAAAAGTTGATTGTTGATGTCATAATTATGTGCAATGTTATGTAGTCATCACCTTTACTATTTTTGAGCACTAGCTCAATTTATTATATCATTTTATATGGCAAAATATATTACTAGCAGTGGCGTAGCTTGCCAAAACAAATGTGTAGGCACAGGTAACCTAGGGGGTGTGGGGGTCTGGTGACGTCACATGTATGACCCCATCAATCAGTTACAGTTACTGCTGCTTGACTTACCTCCCTTTATAAGTAATTTAGACATCGTATCATAACTATTTCTTATGGTTAACTTTATGCTGAATCTAGACTGAGTTATTGGTTTTTTTTTTATTAAGCATTATTTTCAAAAGTGATGGTACAATCCATACGGCTAGTACCCCTCGGCCTATAATTTTTATTGCTTTTCGGCATTTTTAGCCTTTTTATTTTTTCGAATTTTCAAAAAATGTGTAGGCACGTGCCTATAGGAAGCTATGCCAATGACTAGTACTATATGGAATAAGTTATTTGTGATATAGTTTGGCTAGATGATGGATATACTATATTAAATAAGTTAGCAATGTGTTGCTATGGCATTTAACCCAACCAAAAAAAGGAATAAGACTTAGTTATTTTCTCTAGCCAGAATTAATTTTCATTAGTCCTAGGCTTTGTGTTAGTGGATAAAGACAATGATGTTTTTATGTTTATTTTCAGATGAAGAATATTCTAGAAGCTTTTAAATCTTTTATATCAGAATTTGGTGATTTTGCGTCAGCTATTATTTATTATATTGATTTACTTGGGGTAAGATTTTATTATATATTATAAGTCCAGTGATATGACTAATGCTAAGAAATAAATTGGACTCATGTTTAAATCCCTTTAGGGGCACTCTTAATTTTCTAGAGCAAAAGAATTATCTACATCAAATGGTTTTCCTTTGTTTTGGGAGAAGTTTTCATCACTTTGTGGAAAGGTGAGTGCTGGAAAAGTGCTCAGGAAACAAGGTTTTCCATTATGCATAACCTATGTATAACCTAACAAAATGTATAAATTATTGAAATAAAATCCAAGTAAAAAAGCAAAAACTTCCGAAATGCTATTATGTGAGCAACTGGTTATGTTAATGCTGTCATTGCTTAACAGGATTAAATTTGAAACACTGAGAATCATCTGACGAAAAATGAATTTGATGATGAGGAATTTTTTATGTAAAATTGTGAAGTCGGCTGAAAATTTATATGTGGAAGTAGACTTAAAAACTGATCATGGTCATATGGCAATATTTATTATAATTTATTTTATATATTACAGCCTGCTCTCATTGATATTATACCCCAGCCATACCAAGATGAAATCAAGGGTATTTCTAATGTTACTGGAATTGAACTAGGTAATATACACATTAAAACTTCTAATCTGTCTTTACACAGTATACTGTTAAGTCTTTTGAACAAGTTTTCATGTTACTAACAAGTCTTCTGATAGTTATAAATTAATTGAGTTTGTCAATAACTAACACTTTTTCATTTAATTTTAGGTCTATTTCACTTTGAGACAGTATCACTTTGCATCAAACTAGACAGTAGTAGTTATTGTTTTCCTAAACATATACTGAGAAATTGAAATACCAGCAGCCACTGTACTAACCACCCTTAGAAAACAAGAAAAGCAGGTTTTAAAATCATGTTTATAACGTTATGATAATGAAGTCATAGCTGATTACTCAACTAAGTTGCATCTAGAAGTTTCATTTATTTCAGTTGATTATAATTTATGTAACGATACTGTTATGAATTTAAATTCTTATTATCTTATTGGAAAATTCAATCCTAGTCGATTATTATGATGCGTATACTTTTATTTCAGGGGAAGTAATTCTGTATAACATATTTTATGAGATATTTACGGTATGTACGTCAGTTGTAGCAGAAAATACTGCTGGAGAACTTTACCATGCTAGAAACTTAGATTTTGGACTTTTCATGGGGTAAATATTTTAACCAGTACTGTATTTGCTTTTTTTTTAACACAAAACTATGTTATTTTTACTGAATGACTTAACCTTGTTGTTTGGTTCTCATGAATGCTTTTGGTTGATTATACACGTAGATAATTGTTCATGTGTATTTCACTCAAAATTTTCTGTGGAAAGCAATTTTTTGTGACTGATTAGCATTAGATAAAGACTATGAATTACATATTATGGTATTTGTAAGTCACTTTTTGTGGCACTTTCATATTTTGAGCCACATAGGTATTTTAGGCACACAAGTGGAACATCTGTAGCCTGTTCAATTACACAAAACGTTACAGAACGTTCCGTAACGATACATTCAGAACTCCTCGGCCATTCACTGCAAATAATCTCATCTAATACACAAATATGCGATCGTTTAAATATGTCTGAGATTAATCGCAGTGAATGGCCGAGGTGTTCCGAACATATTGTAATGGAACGTTCTGTAACGTTTTGTGTAATTGAACATGCTACAGTATTTTTTTGTACATGTATATTGATCCATGTCCATTTATGTCTTTATGTTTTACTTAGACTATTGACCTTCTATGAAAAACATCTTATGAAAATGCTAGTCTTTATGGTTTCCATTCAATGTAACATTACGTCATTCATGGTTCATTGATTTTTGTGATAGTTACCATAGTGATTACAAATTACTGTAATATTAAAATGATAGAACATGATAAATTATCATTTATTGCGCCACATGTTACATACTAGTAAAAACATATGAACAAATGAATTGACTGTACTATTATTAATAATCAACTGTCAAATTTGTAATGATGTAGCTGACTTTCATTACAATATTGTATTGTATAACACTTGTTGATATATTTCTAGATGGGATATAAAGAATAGAACATGGTCTATAACAGAGAAATTACGTCCAGCCATTGTCAATATAAAATGGTTGAAGAATGGTAAACTGTTATATAAATCTGTAAATTATGTTGGCTATGTTGGTATATTAACTGGAATCTCTCCTGTAAGTATTGGTATACAAAACTTGATATACAGTACCCACCAAAAGTTTGGAGACAAAAGAAAATAACTACAATTCTTGAATTGTTATGATTATTTTTTGTAGAATGATTATTTTAATACATTTAAGTATGGTTTGTGATAAAAAGAAAACCAATTGCATGAATGCAACACATTATAAGATTCAACATCTGACATCGTAAAGTCTCCAAAACCATTTTTATTGTAATAATTTTCCATAACATAGTTTTTATGCTATTTTTGTAGTCTCAGTTATAATGATAATGATCAACAAAATGATAATGCAAAACTACATTTTGAAGCATTTCAAAATAAACAGTAATCAAATTTTAGCTAAAAGCTATTCAATAGGGCTTCAACTTGAAAATGTCTCTTAACTTTTGGTGGGTACTGTATCTCACAATTAAAAATTGGTGATTATTTTATAGCTTTATCCTGCCTCTTTTTCTCTCCTCCCTGCCTGTTTTGCTCCTTGTTATGCAGAAATAGTGGCTTTGAAACATTAGCCCTCTCTTACACACTGCTCTTTTATTGTATATTCCTGCTCTTTTCTGAGTTGTAGAACAATCACTGTATCTATAGCATTTATTAGAGAGAATACTAACAGGAACATAAGGCACTCTAACTATAGCAAACTATAACTATAGGAAAACTAGCAGGGGAAATATGCCAGTGATTAGACACACTTAAGGGATGGTTGGTGTTAGGTTCAAACTCTACCAGGGGCATGTCTAAATGCTTTGAGCAAGATATTTACTGTGTTTGCTTCAATTCACTTATGTGAAAATGTGTACCTACAAGGGCATTATAATTCTCTGGTGATATTTTAACCCACTGCAGAAAGAAATGGAGAAAAAGGACTCCAAAATTACATAAATGGCTGTGAGGTGTTTTAATAGAGAAGAAAATTGTCTAAATATTATGGCAATTTGGCTATAAAGACCATTGCTTTTGCTTGTGCTTATCATGGGACTCTAATGTATTGTATTAAAGTAGTATACTTACACTGCAGTCTGCCATATTAGCTTTTGTCCAGGAAAACCTTTAATCAATTTTAAAGACTGAAATCTCTTTTGAAGATAAGAATCAATAAGAACTCAAAAGGTTCTTTCTGATGACTGCTTTTCTGATTTGCTACAACAATTTTAGAGAGATCATCAATATATTACAGATATATCTGTTTTTCAGGGAAAGTTTACATTATCCATGAATGAAAGATTCAACATAAATGGTGGATACATAGGTCAGTATGTTTTTCATGAATTTAGATTTATTACAGTGTCTTTTTTTCCAGTAAATTATGAAGACAATGCTCTAGTATTCTCCCTATTTGTATGATTGCCTATCAAAATATAAGCCTTTGATGTCAAATTTGTTTGCATGAGTGATGGAAATATTTGGTCTGCTTCCTTTAAAAAAGTAAATCAAGCACTCTGAACATTTTTTTTCTGAATACCTAATGCAGACACTGATATTACTTAAAGGGTTATTATAATTATCAGCCCAGTTAAACTTATACTAGTAGCCCACCTACTCTGCAGGTTCTGTGGGTTCACAGCTTGATAGAGAAAGACGGAGGGAGAAAAAAATTGAAATGAGATAAAATAAATGAGTACACTTTTGTTCATGAAAGTTGCATATTCACTTTTGAGATGTAAATGAGGGTATAGTCCAACAGAATTAACCTGAGCTTGAACTACCTTATTATAATAATTACACACTTTATGTACATTAAATGGTGAGTTTCCGTATACGTGTATATGGTTATACATGTGTTAATAACAACCCATGTGACAATAAATCAATTCATTAAAAATGGCATGTTATTGTACTTTTAATTTTGGGCACATTACTTTTTTGGGGAAACAAGTAAGTCAACAATATTATGGCACAGTTTCAAAGTATTTATTCTTATGGAAACAACATTAATTGTTCAGCACGTTTATTTTGCCGAAAGCTTCAGATAAAGCGCGATTAATTATAAATGAAGACAAAATAGACTGTAAATACAGAGTTTAATATATTCTTGCATAAAGGTCAAGCTCAGGTTAATTCTGTTGGACTATATACAAAGGTCAAATCTGGAAAATTAACTAGTCATAATCATTTTTAAATTTTTTATTTTTTCATAGTTTTTGGCCAGTCTGATGCCACTCAGAAATCATACCTCAACTAAATTATTAAATCATCATAAGATTTTTTTTATGATAGGCCCTATGGTCACACGGTCAGGTTTGCGGTGTTTGTACATTAACATAATATATTATAATACTATACTTGCAGGTTTGATAGAACTTTTATTCACTGGTAAAGGAACTTGGATGAGTTTTCTTACACGGGATACTATGGAACAGGCTGAGAGTTTTGATGAAGCTTTAAACATGTTAACATCTAAACAAATGATTGCACCAGCTTATTTTATACTTGGTGGCAATAAAACAAGACAGGTAAACTTAAACTTAAACTTTGGCTTTTCATATATCAAGTTTATATGACCTACATTAATCTTAGTTCATGATTCGACTTTATATTTACATTTGTTTTTATTAATTCAATATTGAAAGTTGTCCTGAACAGTAGAACATGATGCTACTGTTAACCGGAATGTCCTGAACAGTGTAACATAACGCCATTGTTAACCAGACAATTCCCTAAAGGTGACAAAACATAACCTTTAAAGGGCCCTTAATACATCCCCAAAGATGTCGAAACATCAACTTTAAGGGGACCCCTTATTTTAACCAGTAATGCAGTCATATAAAACAAAGTATGTTTTGACAGAGAAAGAGGCCGTTCTCTCATCCCAAGGTAATTGGTTTACAGAATCAAAATTCAATTAAAAGTATAGTTTAAAGTCTACTTTTGACTTTCTTGCTTATATATGCTCAAGATCATATGTGTATGACCTCTAAGAGAAAACAAGATAAGTATGTTCACAGTAGAATTGTAAGATAGAAGTTTGTTTAAAAATTGATTCAATAGTTATGAAGACAAGTTTGTTAAGTATTCTAAAAGATTTTAGTATAGTAAAAAGGTGTAGACAAAAATATCAGAATCAGCAACAATAAAAACCACAGACCCACCACACAGCTAAAAAGCTAAGAATGAGATTTTTTAGGTTTTAAATTTATTTGATATAAGAGGAATGCCACTAACAAATAACAAAAACAAGACCTAAGTGATTACTGCCTTGGAATGGACAGTGACAAAACAATTAGGGACTTTAGTCAGTTATTTCCCCTTGTATACTCTTCAAATAGGTAGGTCCAATTAGTTGGATTACTCGGATTTTACCCTTACATTTCAATCTCAATTTACCAAAATTAATCTTAAATAACTTTTTTGTAAATTATTCAATTTGTTTGAAACTCAAGCTAAGTATTTTTAGGGTAAAGAACTATCTAAATTTCATCACTTCTGTAAATGTCTTCATGAATAAGAAAGATATTAGATGAAATATTTTGTTATCCTTACATAAGACTTTAATGATAAAGTCCGAGGATTCCAACTGTAAGGCCCTACTTACCAATTGGATTGCTTCAGATTTTAATTTTTAAGATTACTGACTAAATGCCCTAATTGTGTGAGAATCTCTGAACTAATACAGAAATCTTAATGTTTTCTGTTTTATGAATGGATAATTATATCCCCAAAACTCTTTTAGGAGTCAGCTTGTCGGTCTGTTGGTCTGTAGCTTTCTCTTGTCCTCTCAATTTCTCACTACCTATTCTACAGATTTGATTCTAACTTCACACATATACCAGATATCAGACAGATATGTGCTTATCCCATTTTGGTTATGGTCTATTGATTTTTGTTGTGATAGTTTTTTGTGAAAAGATCAAGACCTTATTGTAGTAAAACCATATTTCAGGCTTGTGTTATAACAAGAAATCGTGAAGTGAATGGTACAGATATCTGGTATATGTCAGATAAGAGTGCTGGTGGTTGGTATGTACTGGAAACTAACTATGATCACTGGAAAGCACCATTCTTTCTTGATGATAGAAGAACACCAGCTAATAATTGTATGAGAAATATGACACAGAAGGTAAACTGTTATATCTGTAAATATTACTCCTTATTTGCATAATGTCCTCTATTTTTAACTTCACATCACCTGGTCCTTGAATCTGTATAGAGCCCGGAGTAATAAAACATTTCTCTCAGAGTCTAGTGTATGGACCTGATGACATCATGTCATAGTTTACTTCAAGTAAAATTTGAGGGGTGAATACTGACACCATACCCACATACACTGAATAAAATTTGAGTTTAATGCATGTCCCTTCACCCCATAATAATGCATTGTGCACAGATCTCACCATGTGATTTCATCCTTAAATAAAAGTCAAACTTTGGAAAATTTGCTATATTCTTATCTGGATAGTCACTTATTTGCCAAGTCATTGTTAACTTGTCATAACCAAGTTATCCCCTGAATGCTGATTCAGCACCATAGAGTTGGAGATTTTCCCATGTAATAAGGGTTAATGCCTCAGTCCCATAAAATTGTGGCTTGATGCGGACCTGTATACGCAGACAGTTGTAGGCTGTGGGAAGCCTTGCGTATTAAGGTGACGGTACGCACATGGCACAAAACAACACACCCGTACGGAGCCGTAGCTGGAAGATAAATGTATGCATGTTTATTCCATACTTGGCCACGATTTTGTTCACGATTTGACTCTGAAACTGATATGTGTATCCATGGCTAATCTCACGGACCCTGGTAAAAACGTAACAGTCTGTACAGGTACGCAAGAGTTTGTACGGGTCCTTGCGGAGCTTGATCGCACGGCGCCCGTACGGTGCCCTCACTGCCATTTTTATGTTTATGGGACTGTAGCTTTACTCTCAGCTGGTGCTTGTTGATGAGCTAGATTATATACCCAAGTATGATAACTTACATTCTCTCATACATTATGTATTACCATGTATTTATATAGCTTATATTTCTACATTACAGGGTGTAGGAATACCTGGAATATTTGATGTGTTATCATCCAAACCAGTACTAAATAAGGTAAGATTTTGTCACAGAATATTTTCTTTTATAAGAATGGACCATTCCGAGTATGACCTTTTTATTTGATTAACAATACATTTACCCACAAATATAACCATGTGCATTTTTGTTAACACCTTGTTTGTGGGACAAAAAGTAACTGTAAACTTTTGTTAAATATGCTAATAGGTAAGGTCATGGAAAGGTCCATTAATTAGTTTGCAGAACATAAAGACACACATTCAGCTACATGGCTTATAAATAGTTATATATGGATTATTTTTTGCCTAATAGGTAAATGTTATATAAATTTGACTGATGGTTAAATCATAAAATGTGATACATCAGTCTTCATTTTAACCCACTAGCCTGAAGCTCGAGGATAGTCAAAATTTATTTGGGCTAGTAAAAATCCACTGTTTCATATAACCAGGCTTATTAATAATATTGCCTCTTATGCCTCAGTCCTATAAAATAGTGGCTTGTTGCGGACCCATATGTGCAGACAGCCGTAGGTCGTGGAAAGCCTTGTGTATAAAGGTGACATTACGCACATGGCACAATGCCGTAGCTGGAACATATGCAAGTATAATCCATTCTAGGCCACAATTTTGTTCACAGTTTGACTTTGAAACTTATACGTGTATGCTGGGCTCATCTCACTGACCCTGGTAAAAACGTAACACTCCATACGGGTACGCAAGAGTTTGTATGAGACCTTGCGGAGCTTGATTGCACGGTGCCTGTACAATGCCCTCATGGCTATTTTTATGTTTATGGGACTGTAGCTTTACTATTTATCATAGAGCTAGTGCTTGAGAAAACTTAAAGTTATGACTGATATATATGTAGGATATAGGGAATGTCTGTCTGTTTGACTAGGTATTCTATTGTGCAGTGTAAACTTATACAATTTTTGAATGTTGAGTATCAAAATACATGTACATGTATTACAGTTCTAAATTACATGTACAGTGCTTCCCAGAAGTTCTTAGACCAATGAAATTTTAAGAAAAATTGATAATGCATTCCACAAGTAGTTTTACTAATGCTAATAAACTAATCAATGCTGGGTTTGGAAATTGCTTAGATGACTCTTCTTTTTGTAAATCTAATCAGTTTATTATAAAAACAGAATTTTATCCAAAGACTTTAGGAGAGCACTGCTTATAATATCTTGAATAAACCCACCATTATGTACTTTGAAATTTCTCTTTTCTAATTATTAGTTCATTACAGATAACAAAACCAATTGACTGCTTACGACTGCTTTACATATTGCCAATAATGTACTGAAGCAAATCCTTATGTATAATTTTCAACCATTTTGTAATGTATTTATTGGGATATTAATGCTATATTACATAAATGTTTTATTCTTGTTTGTTTTATCTTATTTCAGTTAACTACATATACAGCTATAATGCAAGTAAACTCAGGACATTTAGAGACATGGTTACAATATTGTGAGGACCCTTGTGCACCCTGGTAGTCATAGAAACCAACTAGTGATGATTGTTAAAATATGTTTATTGGTCTGATTTTAAGATTTTAAAACTATGCATTTACATATTGCTGATATTTTTAACAATTGCTCATATTGGACATTGGATATTTTTATCATTCAATGTATATACATGATAAATCTCTAAATGGATACTGTTACCATTATTTGTCAAGATTCTGACATTTAAAAGTGGGAATATGTACCCAGTTTTTTTTAATAATTGCCTTTGAACTTACAACACTACTTTGTGCTTGAAATCCACATGCTAGTGCTACCCATTTCACAAAACAGTTAGTTCCTTAGGTAACCATGGTTACATTGGTGCAAGTATTCAGGCATATGCCTCAAGTTCAGGTTTTTCACAACAAATTAGACAATGTTTTGCTATTAAATTATGAAGAAAAATGGTTTTGAATTACAGTTTTCAGTTTTTCAAAATTTTCATCTTGCACCCATGTGGTTATAGTATTTATAAAGTGCCTGTTCAGAACTTTCATTGAGTGTAAATAAAAGATAATTGCTTAGTGATCTGAATAATTCCTTAGGATCTGACTTCTTATGATAATTTCTTATTATGTTTTGTTAATGTTGCTTTTTAATCAGACATTTGTAATGTGTCATACTTATAATAATGTTGCTTTTTTTTCTTTGACTCAAGTCTGGTTTCTGGATTATAGATTTATTATTTTTAAAGATTTCTTGCAGAGTTTAACTGTTTTCTAGCTAAGTAATATTTTCAGACTATCTTAGGCCACAACAAGTTGATCATATGTTCTATGAATTTTTCTGGAAAAAAAATGGGGCGAGTGAGCGAAGAAATTTTTTTTAAAAAGTCTTTATTCTCTTGCTTTATATAGCGGTTTGACCAAACTTTTATGGGCGAGCGAGGAAATAGAGACATTTTTTTTGTAAAAACCGTCAAAATTTAGGTGCGAGCGAATCCATAGAACATATGATCAATTTGTTTTGGCCTTAGGATTATACAAAAGAAATTGGTTTCATTTTTGAAGAGTAAAGGCTTAACTTTGCATTTGTGTATAAATATGTGATTTTTTAGTGTCAATTGTAGAGAAACTGGCCACTTGTTGAACTTGGGTAAAATATATACCATTTTTAAGTATAATATACCTTAAGTATAAATAGTGTTTTGTCTGGGAAACATGCTGATGACATATTCTTATATTTCCTGTATGTTTACTCTTGCTTGTTAAAACTTATGTTATAGCTCGTTTAGGATAACTTGAGACAAACGACTCAGTTTGTTTACATATTTGGGACTCGAGTATTACATATAACAGGGAGGTCAGCTTTTTTGTGTAATGAAAGTATTAAACATGTCTTAATGCGTGGAATGTGTGTTCTCGTATTAAATTAAATACATCTAAAACACATTGATAATAGTCGATAATTGTGTGTACTAAACTTAAATCCACCTGTGTATAAAAATGGTATCATTGTATTTTGTCTCACGTTATCCTAAACGAGCTATACTGTGTTTTGTATGATAATATTGTTTAAGTTAAAAGTTTGTTATGTTATTTTACATGTAAATATATTGTTTTTATTTTGTATATTATTTACAATGTATTGTTTTTGCAGTGATGATATTTATAAATAAGACGAATCTCTGATATTGTATTTATTATTGCTCAATTTTGAAGGAAGTATAGATGAGACAATGTAGTTAGTTGAATATGCAATAGTCAAGTTTGATTTTTTCATTTTTTTTCATTGTAATAAGCTGTGTTCTAAGACTGTTCAAGACATTTTTATATGGTTTTATCATTGTTTTCCTCAAGAATTTAGGTGAATAACATGCAATATTACATGCGCTATTGAAAAGAATAAATTCAATTCACCAAATATGTCATTTATATTAAATAAAGTCATTACTTTATTATAATTTTTGTATTAATTATTTTTGATTATTCTTTGTTAAATGTTTAAAGATGTACAATTAGCTATTGACAATTATAAATCCTAGCTCAGTGTAAAATAACATTCTGGTACATTTAAGTAAATTAAGTACATTTCAGTAGGGTGTATGGTACTGCACTGAAGTGTTTCTGGTTTGGTCATTATGTGTTTTTACAAACCTGTTACAAAGAAAATAATCTAAGACTGTGTTAGATCCTTGAAAATACTCTTGACTACAGTAAAAATCTGAAACTCATCAAATATTGATACAATAGCACTTCGTACAGAACTTTTTGTAAAATCATTCATACCGGACTCTGTAAAATTATGGAATGAACTTCCACACAGCATTCGAAGCGCCGAATCATTATCATGTTTCAAGTCATCAATTCTTGCACAGTTTCAAGTACCATTAGTACCTAAACACTACTTAATCGGCAATAGAAAATGGTCAATTATACACACAAGATTACGAAATCAATGTAGTGATCTCCAATTGGACCTATTTCTCAATCATACTGTATATCCCAACAATCTACGTGTAGTAGCGGTTACGAAGACGCCGAACACTTTCTTTTTACTTGTAGAAAATTCACAACTCAACGAATAAGATTATTCAGGAAACTTATTCAATTCCATCCATTAAGTACAGAACTATTATTGTTTGGTTCATCTTCTTACAATTTTGAAGACAATTCAAAAATCTTCATATATGTACAAAATTACATTAAAGAATCTGGTAGATTTGATGGTTGAGGTAGTTCACGTGTTGGTTAGTTAATATTTGTACCCTTTTCCTGGCTGACACTCGTGCATTGCGAAAACAATCTTAATATAAATTTTCAACATACTTTAAAAAAAAATTCTATTTCATTTCAATACATATATAAATCATAATATCTTAATTATGTTAACTTAACCGAACCACAATACAGTCAAAGACAGGTTTATTTTTGTAAATATATGTCGGGGAATGGCCGTAACTAAGTTGTGAGAACTTGTGGCCAGACCCCATTGTCATTTTTGTACATATGTATCTGTCATTGTTGTATATTATCTATGTTAACTGTTTGACAATAAAATATGTTTAAAGTAAGTAAAAATCTGTGTAATTTTCTCTGTATTGTGCAATAATATATTATATCTGTATAATCAGCCAACATTTACCATATACAAGTCATCATCATTGAAACATGGTGCAATTTGTTTCACTTCTTTCTGTAAAAAGTTTCAAAACTGCTTGTTAAAGAAGTGAATGATAAACCTTGGGTCATATGGCATGTAATACATGTATCCCACATATACTTGACAAAGCTTGATTCAACTACCTTGAAATTATTCTGATTTGATTGGGTTATCATTTTAAATTTGTTTGGCTATATCATAATCAATGAATTAAAACTAGTCCTCATCCTTCTTTTTATACATATAGCTAGACTAGTTATGCTCTTACCCATCATACATTGTGTAGGTATCATGTTCATTAATTGTACATCAGTTTTATACAGTATGTTTGTTATGTATTGTTTTGAACTCCATTTTTTACCTGATTCAATAAAATATATAATTTCTCTTAATGATTGTGTTGTTGTATTTTACTTAAAGAATTATTGCGAGATGATTGTTTGTTGTGATTTTATGTTAGTTTTAACCATTTGTCAACGTTTTAATTCTGCTTTAGACTACAGTTTCGTTACAGTGGTTAGTAGTCTTACTTACTGTCCTTGGAGAGATATAGATCTTTGGTCCCTGACTTTTGGACCTAATACAAATGTACTAAGCATATACTCAGGTCAGTGACTGACAATCACTGGCATCAGAGTCCTCATATTTTTGAAATACACACACATAAAATATTTTGATAACGAACTCAATTAAAAATCGCTCCTGTATACATTACGGTGTACAAGTTATAACTATACTTTCATTATAAGGTATGCACAGGGAACTATATATAGGGATGTACGCATTATTTTATGATCATAAGATATGGACTCTGGTGCCAGTGCTGTCAATTGACATTCTTGATACATACTGAGGTAGACTGAAAAAAGGCTGTTGAAAATGTTCCATGACCAAGCTTTATGCGGGTATGTAGTGATAAGCATATACATGTACTCTTGCCAATGACTGAAAACTGCCGTCTTTGATAGTGAATTTGCCCTTTTTGATAGTGATGTAAGCAGGAGAATAGCTGTTGAAAATATTTTGTGACTAAAGTTAACAAAGGTATGTAGAATTCATTCAGAAAGTTAACCCCAATCTCTAACCAGACAAGCTCATAAGCTAACAGAGCAGAGGTATCAACAGTTCTCTTATATTGCAGACATCAAACTTTCCTTAAGACAGCTTAACCAGAACTTGCTAACTCTCACATAAAACCCAACAAGTATGACAGAAAGATGAGGATGGGCACATATACATGTACATTTGTATTTATATCAAGTGACCAACAAAACCAATATAAAAAGTCACGGTAATAATTGAGGTCAGAGAAAGTCATGTTTATTTACTGCTCGATTTTCAGCAAAGATAAGATTTCTATAATTAAATCATTTTGTCCTAATTAGTGAAGATAATGATAAGAACAGATCTATTGTTATTTTTCATATACAGTTTGTTATTGTCGAATCATCACAAAGCATATAGGATTCATAGTAAGTACAGTTCTTGTATATATTCATTGATAGTACTTTTTTAAATCTGTACTATTGCTGGCATTAAGGGAAGGGGCTTAAAGGTCAAAGTTAGATCAAAGGTTGAATAGACGGGTTGCGTTTTCCTTAGAACCTTTGGAATGAAGTAAATGAAACCAAATGGATTGGAATTCATAAATAAGTTTTTACTTTCAAATATAATATAAGTACAAAAAGTATATATTCTGTTCAGGGATTTTATTTTTCTGTTTTATTGTGAATTCTATATGATCTATATAATATAATAAAACTCATTTAGTTTCATTTCAACCTAAAGATTTGTAATCATTGATAACCAAACCAAAGATTGTTCACCAACTATTACTAAGTCAGTACTAGTGATAAGATTTTAGTTAATTAGCGGTAAAATGATTCAAGGTGTTTTTTTTGAAAAGTTGGAGAATTATTACTTATAATATATTATGTAACTTAGAAAAACACTAAAATAAATATATATTAATCACGTACATATTATTATGCATACGATAGGCCTACTCAAGCGATGATTTTTTTCTGATAAAAACCAAATTGCTCAGGTGAGCATTAAACATGATTAGAGCAGGCAAACTAAGAAGTTTTCCTGTAGTTTCAAAAATTAAAGAAATAGATAAATTACAGTTTTATTGTTTGTATCAATAGTTTTCAATTAGTTACTTCATTAGCGACAAAAATGAACAAATAACATATTGATCCGTCTCTCACGTGCAATCAAAACATATCCATTGTATTCTCATGTAGACATATAACCATCTCTATTCACGATGGAACTTAGCTCGGTCATTTAAAAGGTGGCAATACATGGAATCTATGGTCTAGTCAAATAAACTCATATGAACTCAAAATCCAACTGCCTCATTCAAAAAGCAAGAAACATATTTATCTATAATTGTTCAAACTATAGTTTAAGGGAGTGAAATTGTATTCGTTAACGGAGTTTGTAAACTCTTGTTTTAAAATCGAACTGTAACAATTATATTTCTGACGCGCACAGATCTATAAAGGAAGAAGAATTCACAAGGATTGTTTCGACTGACTCTCAGACGATACGACAGCCATGTTGAAGCTTTTATTTCTGGCTTTATTTGGAGTGTTAGCCCTTACAACTGCTTATGAGGTAACGTATCACCCATTATTGTTTGAATTTATATCTCATATAGAAACCAAGAAACGTCACAAATCAAGAACATATAAAATGATACATATGTTGCTTTACTGTACGACTTTCATGCACAACGCCTAGATGGAGGGAGAGATTGTCATGATCAGAGACATGTAAAACGTCACCTCTGTCTTTTACCATCGTTTTATGTACTTTGTAATTTCTATTAGTTTTAAACAGGATTGACATCTTCTTTCTTTTCTCACTAACAATACAGGAAAGAAAATATAATAAGTTTTATGTAGTATACATATAAATACTGGGGAAAAAATTACATACGCTGAGAATGGCATGTTTGTTTGTTAAGCATGTGTTCCACGTGATGTCCATTTTCTTCAAGAACGACGTCGCAGCGACTCTTAAAATTGTAGTTAGTTACACGAAGTAAAATAATTTGCTCAAAGGTGACGGGCACGATGTAGGCCCACCAAAGACGCTACACCTGATGCCATCGATAGTTCGAGATCGTACCGATAGACTTTGATTTTGACTCAATTTCAGGTGAGGGAGAATGGTTGTGTTCGAGGAAAGTACCCACCTCCACCTGAGTAAGTAATTAAAGCAAGTAGGTGTAAAATATAATAAAGCTCTGCTAAAACACGCTTGAATATTGTAAAATCACACGATTTTCAAAGCTTTTCAACTTCAAAATTCTTAATGTGAGACAAAAGATGTCCCAATATAAAGATCGTTCAGCTATCAAATACCATCAATGGTCCTTATCATACAACTTTACTTACAGTACCCACCAAAAGTTTGGAGACAAAGGAAATTTAATAACTATTATACAGTTCATTGATTGTTTTCGGTGAAACCATTATTTTCAATACATTTAGTATGGTTGATGATGATATGAAAACAAATGTCTGGAATGCATCCCATCTATAAGATTCAGCATCTGATATCCCAAAGCCTCCAAAATCAAGTTCAATGTAATTCTTTTCTATAACATAGATTTTAAGCTAGTTTGGTAGTCTCAACTACCAAATAGTACCATAACAAAAAATAAGCAGAACTGAAAAAGCATTTAAAATAAATTGTAATCAATTTTTTTTATAAAACCTAGGCTAGTTGGCTTACAAAGTAATAAATGTCTCCAAACTTTTGGTGGGTACTATACATAAAACATTCGATAGTTTAATATATCTTGTATAATTATATTTTTAAAAATAATCATTTTGTTCTCCATATCCAAAACTCCTTTTTTCAAAAATCTAAGCTTTGTAACTTTTGTAAACAATTGTTTGGAAATACTTTCAGACATAAAATACCTGAATATGTAATTAACCTGGATCTGCCTCCACAACAAAGATGGATACAAGTGGCCAAGGAGAAACGACACGAGGTACCTGTATCATGATTGTCGCGCTGTTATCATTATCTTTAACACTTCAGGATAGATAAACATGTACTCTGATTGCCAAGATTCAATATCATTTGGTCAGCTATATTTTACTTTTTTAATTTTACATGTACAATATATTACACCCCCGACTTGAAATTACATCTAACTTATCTCGATTTTGAAGACATTAAAGTTTAAAAATTGCAGTCAATGTCCAGCGCACCTAACCCAATTCCCTTCTACAATGCAGGGAACTTTCTCATATACCTTATTGATGGAGGGAAATTGATACATGTATTTGTATCAAATAAATTTTATGTAAAAATATAATCGCACCGAGTGAGATTCGTACCAGTACCCTTTCGGGAAACTAAATTTGAAATCTCTACGGAACTGGGTTGATGCTGTATTAGTATGTTTTTGAAAAAAATGTAGACTCTATTTGAGCCTGAAATCATGCTGCCGTAAATACCGAAGTAGAGTTCTTTATGTGAATTATATTTAGTTTCAAAACATGCCACTTTAATTCTTTTTATGTTACTTTAGATTGATGCCGTACTGATGGAATTTAAAAGATTTATGCTAGAATTTGGAAATGGCGAGATGATATCAATCATAGAACTTCTAGGTGTAAGTAAATTGAAGTTGGTTTTATATTATAATTTATTTAGTTACTGTTCTTACTCTAAATAACAACCACGTACAAATCACTTATAGCCAGTCCAATGTCTCTTTCTGTATACCGTTTGTTGCAATTATAATCTTACAATGGAAATGTTACACTATCACAGTAAAAGCTAGTGCTCCTAGTGCATTAATGAATATGAGAGCTTCCGCCAAAGGCATTTGCACATGCTAAGATCATATAGCACGTGATTTATGTGCATTGGAATGATTTAAATTATTTTGATTTCGGTGCAAGTTTAATAATGATGCTCGATACTAAATAAAGTAACACACTTTTTGCTTTTTGGGGCCGCGCAATTATGAAGATGACATGACTTTCATATTTCTGAAGCTCTCTGACTGTTATTTATTTGAACGGGCCTATATTTGCCCTCACGTCATCCTCTGTCATGAATTAACCGGTAAATAATTTCTCCAGAACCAATAGATTATATCCCCACCATAATTTTTTTTTATATAATTTATTTATGATCAGGATAATTTAGACAATGCTTTACCAAACCCATACCGTGATGAGATCAAAGGAATGGCCAATGCTACAGGAATGTATGAAGGTAAAACTTTTATTTACACGAAAGTGCCTCTTAAGACACTCTCGTAATTGCAAAATCATACGATTTTTTGCCGATTTTTAATTATCAAATGATTAATACAAGAAGGTAAAGATCAGTATATTCAGACCATTCTGCTATTGAAACATCATGTAACAATTTGTTACATTCGAATGTAGCAAAACACCATCATGATGCTAATTGTAGATACATAATGATAATTTTTTGTTTCCAAACGGCAATATTGAGGAAAATAAAATGAAAATATTGTGTACTCATAACTAGACGCATCATAAGGTATACAGACAAGTTTTTATCGTCTATATTGAAGTGCGATAAATTAAGTAGACATGTAAAAAAACAATAGCCTGTTCACTTACACAAAACGTTATAGAACGTTCCGTAACGACACATTCGGAACTCCTCGGCCATTCACTGCGATTAATCTCGGACATATTTAGACGCTATTTTGAAACTTCCGGTGTTGAAGTAAACAAATATATGATTTTAGGCAATTAGTGATGTTTCGTTTTTAGTCCGTAAATTTTGAAACATCGCTCATTGCCTTAACGATCGCATATTTGTGTATTAGATGAGATGATTTGCAGTGAATGGCCGAGGAGTTCGGAATGTATCGTTACGGAACGTTCTGTAACGTTTTGTGTAATTGAACAGGCTACAGTATATTCAGAGTATCAACGGTTCAATTTATATTGTGATATATATAGAATTGGCAAAAGCGGTCGACATGGTTCCATATAGTAAATGCATATATGCATTTGTATAAAAAACGAACTGGTATAAATAAATTATTTCAGGTGACTTATTTGTATACAACATATTCTATGAATTATTTACTGTGTGTACATCAATTGTCGCTCAAGATAACAATGGTAAAATGTATCATGCTAGAAACCTAGATTTTGGATTGTTCTTAGGGTAAGACTATAAAAAGCATGTCAGACCACAGTTCATTATGTTTAGTTGATCATATATGCTTTAAACCTTTTTTAATGTTTTTAACGGGGTGTATCAACTGTCAAAATGAATTACTCATATAACATGTTTGGTACAAATAATTGAATGAAAATCCATCTAAAATTATTGAAAGTGACGTTAAACGGAAGAAAACTAAACAATAATCAAACGTAAATAAGCTAATAAAGACAATATGCGGTCGGCACGGTTCCGAGTCAAAACATTTTAAATAGTATGTGTTTTGTCTGGAACCCGTGCCGATCGTATATAATCTAAACTATGATTGAAGTCATGTTTTTATACATGAACATCATCTGAAGGAAAGTTAAGCATTTTATAAAAATGTGAAATATTGTACATGTGTGTAATTAATGTCAAACCCGTAGGAACAATGGGACTAAGTGGATTATTGCTCCGATAATTTTTAAAGTAATGTGATTTATTTCCTACCCGACCAAATTTGCCTTACAAACAATCTTAACCCTATGATCTGAAAATGCTTCTTAAGGCACTTAAATGCATTGTGCACGAGCTACATAATATGTGAAGACATTTGTATGATCAATTTCATAAACATGAATATGGAAAGAGTAGATTGTTTTAACATTGATATGTATGCACATTTTATTTCAGCTGGGATATTAAAAATCGTTCTTGGGAACTGACAAGTGTTTTACGACCATCTATTGTCAGTTTAGATTGGCAACAAGGAGGTAAAACTGTATTTAAATCTGTTAACTATGCTGGATTTGTTGGTGTTTTAACAGCTATAAAACAAGTAAGAATCTTATACTGCAAATGTTTATAAGTAACCTTTTCCTGTGTTTCCATTGTTATGTTGCACAACATTAGGACTGGCATACAGTAGTCCGTCTTTTATGGCTCTTTTAAATACATGTTCCCGGTTTGTTGGGTTCAAAGACACAGCAAAACAAAAAGCCTTATATCGAGCCGAGTTTTGAATACAGACTTTGAGATTTGGGTTTAGACAATATATCTAGCCAATCATTGAACTCGACAATGTTTTTGGCAACACAAAGCAACTGATGTATTTTGATGATTATTTGACTAAAGTGTACGCTCTAGAGTATTATAACTAAACAATAGTCGAAGCTAGACGACAGACATCCCTGTCAGGACCACAATAACTCACCATGAGAATTTTGTATACCTGGAGGATAAGCCTCATGTGATCAGACAATTCAGATAGAGAAACCTAAATAGCCAGAAATATTTAAATTACGCAAATATAGCACGTATAGATGTACATGTATTATGCTAAGTGAAATATTATATCGCAAATACTTATTTCATTGTATAAAAACCAGTTTGGACAATTGAGATAATGCTGCCTGTTTCCAGTTTTGGCTGCCATCTTGGTGGCCATCTTGAATTCCAATTATTTCCCTCGAACTGCAAAGTTTGGTTTTTGAAACTACAGACAATATACTTTATGATGATAGTGTCAATTGCCGTGACTAAATAAAATTCAACAAAACACTTCCATGCTTTTGACAAATATTATTTTTGCATCCTTATGGACCAATGGACCGTAAAGTCCTCTGACATTATTTCCTCAATACATATTGCTGTTTCAGAACAAGTTTACATTCAGTATGGACGAGAGATTCAATATTGATGGGGGATACCTGGGTAAGTAACTTATCATTTTACCGATACATTTGTTTTGTACAAATGAATCATGATATTAGATGTTTGTAGATTATGATCAAATACGCATAGAGTACATTGTATATTCTGATCAAAGTTCAGAGTGAGCCCTGTACATAAACAGAAGAAGAAAAAGAAGAAAAGTCAGTTATATACATGTCAGGGGCGGATCCAGGATTTTTTCTAGGGGTGACCGAACTTTTCTAGGGGGTCCGAACTTCGAACCACAACCACATTATACTCATTTTGTAGAAAAAATGCAACTTATTGATAATAAAAACTACATAACCATTAAATCTATGTTAAGCACCGAGAAAAATTGCTTCATGCTACTTAAAAATGACTTACATGCAAGAAATACACTTATGGAAAGGTACATTTTCCAAATTCTAGGGAGGGGGGGGGGGGTCCGGACCCCCAGACCCCCCGCTGGATCTGCCTATGCATGTATGCAGGAACATCTCACTACATCAGCCAATAGTTGGGTAATACAAACATAGCTGTTGAAAAAAAGATAGCTGTTGTTATGGGCGGCTGTTAGAATGACAATGTTAGTTTAAAAGTATTAACGGCTGGACTAAATTATTCGATATATTCTAGGAATTCTGGAATGGATCAGAGACAAGAAAGGACATTGGATGAGTTTTCTAAGTAGAGAAACGATGGAATATGCTACAGACTTTGATTCTGCTCGTGATAAACTAGCTAACACCCAGCTTATAGCACCTGCATATTTTATACTTGGTGGAACTAAACCAGGGGAGGTAAATTTCTGTACTTGTAAATATCACAATTTCTTAGCCTGTTCCGTAACGATACATTCGGAACTCCTCGGCCATTTGCTGCGAATAATCTAATCTTATAAACAAATATACGATCGTTAAGGCAATGAATGATGTTTCAAGATTTATGGACTAAAACGAAACACCACTCATTGCCTAAACGATTGTATATTTGTTTACTTCAACACCGGTAGTTTCAAAATAGCGTCTTAATATGTCAGAGATTATTCGCAGCGAATGGCCGAGGAGTTCCGAATGTTTCGTTACGGAACGTTTAGGGTAATTGAACAGGCTACAGTACAGACCCGCTATGTATTCTGGGTAATAACAAAATCATGCGACTTATGACTTGAGTCATTAATACCTGATTTTAGAAGAAAAAAATCTCTTATATTATGATCATCCCGCTACCTCGAACATTATCATTTGTCCTAATAATGGAACTTTATTGCGTTCTTTTTCTTGCAGATTGTTTAGTTTACGTCCATTTTTAGGAAAATACTGAGTATTTAAAAAATTGTTACCGGTATATTCTATTACTGCAAACGTCGTCCTAATTTCTACGAGTGCAAATATTGGCGTTTTTCGGCGTAGCTGTCTAAGCTGGATTTTGACCTACATTTCTGTATAATGACGTCTGTCTGGGGATTTCGGAAATCCGCCGTTCTATTGGATGATTTTATAAGCACTGAGAATGACGTACGGGGAAAACAGAGAAAACCCCCTCTTCGATTGGATGGCCCTGACACGCGCGAAAAAATAAAGGCCACACTATTGTAATGCAGTGTTTTACGAAATTTTGCTTCGTTCGTAGATAATTTTTTTTGGGTAGACTTCTATTGCTTTCCAAAGTGTTTTTTTATTTTGTAACAATAAAAAGTTACGTGTCAAACACAATATTTTATGGGTAAAATGAATTACGTCTCCAGATGTGAACCGGTTTCTAGTAAAAAGTCTGACATATAACCCAATAATTATTAAATTAGCCTCACTACGTCCAGTTTCCGGGGTTTACACTTTGAGAGTCACAGCTCCACATATACACCAGTTCATTGTTATTGTTATGATGTCTATAAATAGTAACAAGGAGCTGATAAATACTACAGGTAACCGTTCGCTGGTTGGCAAGAAATGATAGCGAGTAAATACAATGAAAACACAGTAATTTTAAAATTGCAATTACTAAGTCATTTTTCATCAAACAATTTTGCATTTTATATCACTAGAAAGGTCTCGAAATTCATATTTTGAATATCTAAAAATTATTTGTCAAAAAGAATTGTTTTTTGTTGGCGAGTGTTTTAATGATCTGCCCTATGAAACATTTAATATTCATATCTCGAAGAGTTATGTTTAATCAATTTAATCGTGCGGTTAAAGTGCTACTAGGGTATCAGTATTTTTTGTGAGCCACAAAATAAGAAATCTAGATGAATCGGTCTAGTAAACGCAGTTGTACCCCTTGTATATAAGTATATTAAAGGTATGTTGGAAAAATCAAAGGGTGGCAACTTGACAATTCCCTGTGGTTATCAGTGTACGGCAATTGCATTGGCTGTCATATTGTTTACGGTAGGCAATCATGTGCCAAGTCTGCGAAACTGGTCTGCAAATGTTGTTGATGAAGTGATGATGCGTGGTCACAACTTGTATGAGCAAATACTAACGGAATCTGGCAATCCATCACCACGTCAAAAATAGGTTTTAACATTAGTGGTCCTATGTAAATGGCTCTTCTGTGACCTTTGACCTTTTCCTTAGGTGAGCACCCAGGGCCCTTTGGGCCCTCTTGTTTTTAAATCGACGCCGTTTGTCTTTTTTAAAGACATTTCTTGTTAAGATTTACTTATATGGGCCACATTTTGTGAACATGAGTGAGGCAGATATTTGATGTATTGTCCAACATTATAATTAGAAAACAAAGACAGGGTTGAACTAGCAGGAATGAGGTATAGTTTAAGCAACCCATGTTTCTTGTCAACCTTTGTAATGTACGTTTACTTAAAGGGTGTAGTTATAACTAGAAATCGTGAAGTAAATGGTACAGATATCTGGCCAATGACAGATAAGAGTGCTGGTGGATGGTACGTTCTAGAAACTAACTATGATCACTGGAAAGCACCATTATATTTAGACAACAGACGTGGTCCAGCCAATACTTGTATGCATCAGTTAGGATCAACGGTGAATATTTCATTACATGTACATTGTACAGATGCGCGGTAATTCGCGACTGTAAAACGTGCGACTTCAATTGCGCGATTCTAGTTCGAATACGGACACGAGGGCTGTTCAAAAATGTCGGAACGGCCATTACTAATGTGCTTCATTTTAAGATTGCGTTAATTAATGATGGTAGAACATGATTGGTTCCGAACTATAAAAAATGTACAATTGACCAATATCAGAGCGCCACTATCGCTAAAACTTAATGTAGACACGGCTGTTGCCTTGATAGAAAAATACGCTTAGCAAAACTGCGTTTTTTTAAAGAAAAATTATAAATGAATGTATGTTAGGTAAAATATAGAACCAAATCATATCATGTAAATTGTTAGGTGGCGATAGGAATGTCATCGACTCCTCGCTTACCTAAAGACGAGGGTAAAAACAAACATAAAATAAGAGAAAAAGACCAAGTGAGGGTTAGTAAACCAAGTTTCAAAGAGTTATGCTATTGTTTTTATGTTGATAATAATGCCACAAGGAGTTTTATTGTGCATCGTCAGCTACGGTTGTGTAGAGCCAAATGAAAACTTGGACAAAATATAAAGTATAAACAAGATATAAGGACTAATGTCTTTATATTTAACCACTATTTCAGAATGTTGGATTCCCAGGCTTATTTGATGTCCTATCCTCACAACCTGTATTAAACAAGGTAAGTATATAAGATTTATGTTTAGCTAGTGTCTTTATGTGATTTACTTCGGCCATATTGTTCATTCTATCTCTGTATTGAATTGGGCAGTTGTCAGCAACTGGCAAAGACATGTGCTAGCTACTGGTTTACAGTTTGTGTTTAGATATCAACGCACAAATGACTGTCGTAATTTGACTGATGTACGGATTACATACGTGTGCGTTTGGCACCAAAATGTTTGCAGTGGTGAATACGTTATAATAAATAAATCATTTGAAGATATAGCGGACATTGCAATTAAGTTTATAATTATTTTATACTCTTTATCCATCACTTTACTTACTTTTTTTAAATCTAAATTTGAGACAATTTTAATAACTTATACAGTCGCCACTAGTAAAATATCTGGTTGCAATTTCAATTTATATACCAATGGTAAATACCTCTAGAGCACTGTCTCCTTACCATTAACAGTTTAGTTTTACCGAACGATTTTGATGACTTTATACATGTAAGTCCCAAATGCTTAGAAGAAAAATGGCCCTATATTAAGACCATTCCAATGTAGTATTTGATAATTTCGATAATCGATTTGATGGTCCTAGAAGAGAAACTTTAATGTATTATTGTGCGTAAAGTTTGGCCATGACCTGACCTTTATGCAAGAATATTCATTACATTGAATACGAATGTAGTAATAATGCTCGATTACACCGTGGCCGTGAGGATTATGTGTTTAAATTTAACACATATACATACTTATATAATTTTACGATCGCTGCCGAAGTGTAGAATATGCGTGGTACTGATTTTCGTCAGGATATGTGTAAGGTAATCATTAGATGCAAATGTGAAAGGTCAGATCGGGGTCAAACTTTACGGACAATACTTCATAATTTTAATTTTACACAGGTCTATATATATTGTTGATTTTTTCAGTTAACAACCTACAGTGCCTTGATGCAGGTTGACAGTGGAGAAATGGAGGCATGGCTACAATATTGTCCAGACCCTTGTGATCCATTTTAAACAAACAAACATGAACAT
This sequence comes from Mactra quadrangularis, assembly GCA_025267735.1. NCBI lineage: Eukaryota > Metazoa > Mollusca > Bivalvia > Venerida > Mactridae > Mactra > Mactra quadrangularis. Next base: position 32,878,986 of record CM046308.1, on the reverse strand, counting down.
TACTGTATCAAAATGATGACAAATAAAACATAATGCGAAATCAATTTCACTTATTTTGTGAATATTTTTACCCAAACATTCTCAAAAGCAAAGATAGCGGCACGATCTCGATCCAAAAAAGACATTATACATGTGGAAATGAATAGCACCTTTGGTGGATAAGGACTGTGCCGGTCGCTTATGTTTAATAGTCAATATATTTTAAAATTAGATAATCCTGCAACGCTTCAAGCCGACGTCAGCTGGACCACTCGTTTTTGAAGACTATCATTGGGTTTGGTAGTATTTAGGCAGTAACCACCGAAGAGTTCTGCATGCAGTGGCATTATCAAAACTCACTACATGTAGAGCTCAAAGCTTCAGCGTTGCGCTCAACAATCACTTTCTAGAATGTTCATATATAATATCAAACATAGGTTGTAAAGTCGAAAAGTATTGGACTAGCACTAAATACATATTCGGAGGTTCACGTAGATCTCTAAATTTGGAACTAAAACAGCACTCACTTTGTAAAACATGTATTGTCCGTTTTTTCTCAACTGTCAAAGCTTGAATATTTTCACGGTGACTGAATGCATTGTTTTTGTACTGGCGGCCTAATTGTTATTAAAAATATCTTGACTAAAACATATCATACGGCATAAGCAGCTTTATTCGATCATAATACACTTTTTCGGAAACTCATGGATGTATTACGACAATAATTTAACAAACGCATTCACCGTGAAATTATTCATGTTTTGACAGTTGAGAAAAAACGAACAATAAATGATAGAAAGCAATATCAAAATCATTTCATTTAAGCGACTGGGCTGAGTTCAGTTACCGCGAACGTTACAGAACGTTCCGTAACGATACATTCGGAACTTCTCGATCATTTGCTGCGAATAATCTCGGACATATTTAGACGCTTTTTTGAAACTATCGGTGTTAAAGTAAACAATTATATGGCCGAGGAGTTCCGAATGTATCGTTATGTAACGTTCTGTAACGTTCGCGATAACTGAACTCAGCCCTGGTGTAAACGAACTTGTTACGAATTTAAACGAAAATTAATTTAGTGCCAGTTTGATACTGTTCCACAGTATACGACTCTATTGTAAACATGATAATGTTGTCTCACATCTTAAAATTAGAACTATACTTAACGAAACTTCTAATTACCTCGATTTCAATATTGTGAGAAATTTACTTTATTTTCATAATTTATTTCTGATCATTAATGGGAATGTGTATAGGAACTTACTGTCGTCTGCTTGCGTGGTTTTCAAGCTTCTTTACCGATGCTAAACTGTTTTTGTCGTGCATTTGTTGAAAAGCGGAAATGGGCACGTGCAAAAACCTCACGAGGTCAGTTTTGGTTAAAATCATTCGTGTATTGGTATGCACGTCGAAAAATCAAGAAACGGCTGGAATGTCGCTACAAAGACGAGGAATTGTCATAGGTCTTTTGCATGGTGGTGCGTTGTAGCGCCGTTAAACGTCGCAACGCCGCTAAACGTCGCAACTGTCGTTAAACGTCTCAACACTAACGCTAAACGTCGCAACCGCCGCTAAACGTCGCAATCGCCCTGCCGTTAAACGTCGCAACGCTGACGGTAAACGTCGCAAAAAAAACGAATGCCGTTAAACGTCGCAACCTTGCCGCTAGACGTCGCACTTAGTAGGAAGGTATAGTGTCGAGCCTAATCAACACACAAATATTACATAGGACAAATATGACTTCAAAGCAGCCACTCTTAGACTCATAGCAACCATCAACATATCCTTAGCAACCACCCCTTGGTCCTTAGCAACCACTCTTACACCTTATGCCAATCGCCTTAAGGCAAAAAGTATCCACTATACTGTCCATAGCAACCGATTTGAGTTCCATAGCAACCGTAATTGCACCTTTAATATTCATTAAAATATCAAATGGAATAACTCTCGCGGCCATAAACTTTATCTCAGTGTCTATTTTGATCATCTTCGGATCAACTTTCAAACTTGGTCATTTTTTGTTTGTAAAAAGCAGGGGCCATAAATCGTGTGACAAAAATTGTAGACCCTAAATTCTGTATTTTTCTTTATTAGCTCACCTGGGCTAGCTCAGGGTGAGCTTTTAGGATCGTTGGACGTCCGGCGTCCATCGTTTGTCGCCCGTCTGACTACTGATTGCGAACATTATAGTGGATACATTTTTACCTCAATTATCATCAAACTTTGTGAGGATAATTGTCTACGTATTTGATCGGATGAGTTCGAACATGGGTCATCTACGTAGAAAAACTAGGTCACCGGAGCTTAAAATAGAAACATATTGTTAACAGTTTTGTGGCTATATTTTTATACAAATACCATGGAAATTAGTTGGGAATTTTTATTTACTCTGATTATGTATAATTATTTCAGTGGAACCCCGGTTAGCGATAAAGGGCCATAACGACCCTCTTGTTAAATTTATACTTAGCTTTCCTCAGCTGCTTGAAATGATTCCGTTGTTTATTTTATTTAATTGGAGTTAACGCCGTATCAACACAATTTAGGTCATTTCACGGCATCCAGCGCACCTAACCTAGCTTTCCTGGACCATTGTCTATAACCAGTACTCACCTACCCTTCCACAAGGCCGGAAACTTCTCCATATTATCTAATCAATGGAGGAAAATCGACATTATTGTCAAATTTTCATGAAAGGGTATAACCTCCCCGGGTGGGATTCGAACCCGCACCCCCTCGGGCACGAGTATCCAAATCCCGGCGCGCTACCAACTGCGCTATCGACCCGGGTTGATTCCGTTGTAAGAGAGTGGTAACTATTAAGTAATGACTATTCATAATCGACTGACTTTAATGGGAATGCTATTTGATTTTAGTCATTAGCCGATCAAATCTCACCAACGTGTTTATAGAAATCTCGGAAATAAAAATACAGTAGACTTTGAAAGTATTTTTATATACTAGGACGAAAAAGAAACGCCGGGTAACCTATAATGATTGTTTTAAGGGATAAATTGTATTATTGGATTATTATATTTATTTTTGTATGAAATGTCATCTGTATGGAACCAGCTGTTGAAGTTTCAATCGATTTCCGATGCTGATTATGTGAAAAAATACCCCCTTTTAACGATGACCCTTCTTGTTTTGCGAAACACGGCCGGACATGTGTTGCATATTTTATGTACCCGGCGTTTCTTTTTCGTCCTAGTATATATACACGATGTAGGGCTGCTAAACGTTGCAACGCTACTAAACATCTCAACCTTGACACTAAACGTCGGAACCTTGACACTAAACGTCGCAACGCTACAAAACTTCGCAACTTTGACACTAAACATCACAGCCTTGACACTAAACGTCGCAACATTGACACTAAACGTCGCAACGCTACTAAACGTCGCAACCTTGACACTAAACGTCGCGTTTAGTAATAAGGTGTAAGCCACGGAAGTCAAAATGTAATAGCTATACTACAGTTATAAGGCACGATTATAAGGCTAATGAAAATAGCTGGGCAAAATCCGAGTAGTCAACCTAATCGGACCTACTTATTTGCATTCGGAACACCTCGACTTTTCATGAATGAATAATCTAGGAATGATTGTTGGGGGTCTATCCTGGCGACAAGGGTTTTTACTACCTACGCGAGGAGAAGCACAGGCGAAGCATGTAACGACCATGAAAAAAGTTCTTATAGTATACACACAGATCTTTGTCAAAACATTTTCTATGTTATATATTTAACTAAATATTGTTTATTCGTGGATTTGTTTACTTCAACTCCGGTCAAAGCATTTTGTTTGGGAATGTGACGAAAAGGTAGTTCTAAGATGGCGTCTCAATATGTCCGAGGTTATTCGTAGCGAATGGCCGAGGAGTTCCGGATGACTTATTTGAAGAGTATGCAAGGGGAAATATCAGACTAATGTCACTTACAATACACTCAGGGTCTACAGTCACGTGATCTATAAAAACAACTATTAAAGTACACAAATTTGTTTTCACCGAAAACCGTGAAATCGCAAAGCGCATAAAATAACTGCATGTTAAACTTTTTCTTCTCGAAAAATCACAATCGGTCCTGTACGGTTTGATCGTTAGTGAGATATAAATTGCACAAATATTGAATCGAGCGATAAACTAGTCATATATTGTGCCGTGAAATTAGAGAAAACAAATGCAACTGCCATTCTAATACTTGTATAGGCATTTTGGAACTATGGAACGTTGTATTTAATTATATGCACTTAATTAATCTTTATTCTCTTGATTTCTTTATCTTGACGAATTCAAAAGCTTGTTTAAATGCTCACAATTACGTGATTATATGCCCTGGTACAATATACATGCGCCTTATTTCTCTGGCAAGGTTTTTATTAGAAACCAGACCATTTAATATTCCTTTACGCTACATTCTGCTTCATTACGCCACATTTACTATGGGACGCCGATGTTGTGCGTTAAACATGTCACTTGGTACTTCTAGCATCACGTGATCTATGTGATGGTAATGTAGTCTCGACATTATTTATTGTAAGGAGTGTGTGCTTCACATAATGATGAAAGCATTTGTTCATAATGATACGTGGTTCTGGAATACTCAATCATAACATACCCATAACATTGAAATAGGAACTCAAAATGATAACAGGACCAAATGTTATAATACTTGATCGAGAGCTCCCTACTCAAAAAACAATTCAGTTCCTAATAAGTAAGCATCTTAGAAACCCCGAATAAATATGTATTGCATTATTCAATTATATCAATCATATCACAGAGACATGCATGAGTACTCTACACATGTAACAAAATAATTGAGCTCTTGAGCGTGAAGTCCATTGTCAAGTTTTATAGCATCGATCCCGGATCAAGTGGTTTCCGACTTCGCGGTATGTTCATAATTAGGGACTTTAGTCAGTTATCTTTCCCTGATAAAACCTGGAGCAATCCAATTGGTAAGTATGTCCTATCAGTTGGAATCCTTGGATTTTATCATTGAAGTCCTATGTAAGGATAATAAAATTCTTCATCTAATATCTTTAGTCAGTTATCTTTCCCTGATAAAACCTGGAGCAATCCAATTGGTAAGTATGTCCTATCAGTTGGAATCCTTGGATTTTATCATTGAAGTCCTATGTAAGGATAATAAAATTCTTCATCTAATATCTTTCTTGTTAATGAAGATATTAACAGAAGTGATGAATTCAGATAGTTCTTTACCTTAAAAATACTTAGCTTGAATTTCAAACAAATAAAATGATTTCCAAAAAGTTATTAAAGACTAATTTTGGCAAATTTGCATTGAAAAGTAAGGATAAAATCCAAGTAATCCAACTAATTGGACCTACCTATTTGAAGAGTATACAAGGGGAAATTTCTGACTAAAGTCCCTTATTCTCCCTCCCATTCCTGTATTAAATGTTGATATTTACCTGGTATAGATCTTCAATGTTTTTTCAAGCAAATCTGTAGCGTGGTCTAGTGGTTACATATAATTGCCAGAGAAGAACTAAAATAATTTGTTTGAAAGCAATATGCCCAAGAGTTGATGTAAATTAATCCACTAAATAAAGATTAATCAACATGATCGCTGTGCAGACATATATATTAGATAGTTAGCCTAACAACATAATTATGTAGATCTGTACCAAGCCAATATCAACAATTATAGTTCGTAAAAATAACATTACGTGTTTGTGTAAACATTAAAATAAACTAATCCATTCCAAAGATAGGAAATAATTGAAAATAAAAGTTGTATAGATCATTTTAACAAAATTAGTGTGGTTGATAAACCACCACTCAATAATGCTTGTCATGGACGAAATCTTTTCCATTACACCAACAAAACACTCGTAAAACATATTAAATTCAATACAAAATAATATTAGATTGCCATGCTGATCACCCCATGTCGTGGATTAGTTCATTGTATTGTTTACATAAACATTGTTATGTTTTTAGTACGAACTGTATACTAGTAGGGTTATTGATAGATATTTACTGTAACATCTTCAAGTCAATGTACAAGGCGAGAGTTTTAGCTCTTTTTGCGTTTTTTTCTTCGGATTTGACAATATTTCAAACGATTTGTCGTTACAGACTAGATAAAAACTTATAGCATGAACAAATTATAACTTTTCACATCGGTTACTTCCCTCGTTTTTCATCTCTAAAAAGGGGGGGGGGCAACCGCTGAGATATTTTAAGTAAAGGTATAGGTACGCTGAGTAAAATTCTATTGTTAAGTTTCATTCAACTGTCAGAAGTGCATACATTAACCTCCCTGATTTAAATAGATCAGCAAAGAAGAACTGTACTGTTTATTTATTTATTGGAGTTAACGCCGTATCAACACAATTTAGGTCATTTCACGGCGTCCAGCGCACCTAACCTAGCTTTCCTGGACCATTGTCTATAACCAGTACTCACCTACCCTTCCACAAGGCCGGAAACTTCTCCATATTATCTAATCAATGGAGGAAAATCGACATTATTGTCAAATTTTCATGGAAGGGTATAACCTCCCCGGGTGGGATTCGAACCCGCACCCCCTCGGGCACGAGTATCCAAATCCTGGCAAGAACTGTACTGAGTATTTAAAGTCATAGGGAAAAACAAGCGCCGCTGGCAGTTGAATTAAATATAACAATTACATCTACTAAATGTTGGGATCTACCTTTGAATATTATTTTTAGAGTTCCCAGTCCTATGAGAATATTTATAGAAACAAATCTTCGCTTAGTACAATAAGCTGAACATGATACAGTAAAATATCTACCTAGGTAGAAAAAAACAAACACTTTGAAAGCACACCTTGTCATAGAGCATTTCATGCCCTGGTGTGCTTAAAGACCATGCAGTTGTAGTTTAATAGATATAAAATACATAAATATCATTCTGATCTTGTAGTCGTATGTATATGTTCATAAATAATGTCTGTGACTGTTGTTTTGTTCCTTCATTTGAATACATACACTGACATTTTCTATCAAGATTGCTTCACTACGAAGATCTTACTGTTAATAGATCTGCAGAAAAATAAAAAAATATACATTAACTACCATTAGGTTAAAGCACAATGTACTCGTATAAAGGAAGAATTCCCATAACGTGGATCTCAATTAGAAACTATACTAAAACCAAGAAAACCGTATTATTTGAAAAAAGGAAACATAATTTAACATCGAATTCACTATACTCACAATATATTTTTGTTTTATTCAACATAAAAAGCATATCGCCAGTACGTATGGGAGGTCACAGATTTACAATTGTGCTCATATAGAACATATAAAGAATTCAAATTCATTTTATCTATCAGTTATTCATTGTAAGAGATAATATTTCATTATACCAGTTATTCGTTATGAAAGTGAATTTCGTTTCTGCACCACATGAACTAAATTAGGGTTGAATGTCAAAGTTTTGAATCAAGTAGTTAAATGTTCTAGCAACTGTGATTTTTAAAAAAAAATAATTTTAACGTCGCATTCAACACATATATAGGTTATATACACGACGGCCAGCTCTTCTTACTATAGGTTTCCTGGACATTTTTTTTCTATCACCAGTACTAACTTACCCTACCACGAGGCCGACAACTCATGTATAGGGTATGACCTGCCGCGACCGGGTTTCGAACCCGTAAGTTTGTAAAAGTTATATAGCTAATGAATTGGTTGATATGCTTAAACTTATGTTGAACAGAAGAATAGTAAATTACATGTTATATGATACATTTAATATCCAAATTACTTGGTATTGTAATGATAAAAGCATTTGATACTACTTTATTTGGATTTAATCAATACGTTATTTGGTCATTTACTACTGTTATAATGTCACCTGACATGCTTATTATTTAAATACAGCACAATGAGACGACAACCTCTATATATGGTAAAACATCACGATCATGGAAAGATATAACCTGTCGCATAGCCTGATCGACAAAAATAGCTATATGCTTTCATAAAATTGATTCTTTTTAGATATTGTTTGTTGTATTCAATTGTCTATGCATAAATAATAGCCATACATCAAGACATTTCATTTCTTAGAAGGCCTACCACTTCTGCATGGCGATTTTCCCGATTTTTGATCGAAGAACTAAACAGCTATTATTACATTTTAGTTCGAATTACACTATAATGAAAAACTTCAATTTAACATATAAATATTACAAGATTAAATATTTACCTTATCAAGATCCTGATCATCTTAAGTTGATTCGTGTTGAATAAGTTGTGCGATGATTACTACATTCTGTTGTTGGGTGTAATTTAAACATTCTACAAAAACATAAAACAAAAGTTTAGTTTAAATAAATTAAAGTAAGACAATTTGATAAGTTGCTTTGAAAGTTTACATATCTGACTTTATCAATCAGAAAGTTTGTGTTGAGCATTAAAACCTCAGAGGTCATTTTCACAAAAATCTCATGAAAAATATTTTAAGTCAATTTCAAAAATTTACATTCAAAGCCTAAAAGATATGATATCATATAATGATATGTTTTTCAGAAAGTGTTCATTATCCTACAAAATTGAAGAATATCATAAATTGGTTTGACAATGCATGAAGGTATAATGAATGTTTCCTGCTTTTAACTTGATGATTTTTATCGTAAGCTATTTTGTGTGTGAAAATAACCACTGATTTTTATTTGCTAAATCCTCTCACTGATAAATGATGTAGCATAAGTAACCCAACATGTTATCTGAGAATGAATGCTGTTCCTTAAAAGGAAGAAAATTTAGTACTGGTGCATCCTATAGGAACGATAGATTAATAGGTAAACTATCCTGTTCACACGTTCCTGACTAAATCAAACCAAACGCATGGGTGTCTCTAGCATCCTATATCTTATTGTACGCGTCTCTAGCAACCTAGATTGTATTGTAGACATGTAAGTAACAGCTGTAATTATTGATTTAGGTCTGATATGACAAATCCAAATTTAGGTTCTTCAAGAACTCATTTTTCTAATTCATGATAGTGCATAAACTCACACGCTTCAAAATATTGATGCTTTCTTATTTTTGGATAGGGCGTAAATTTACGCACTTCTGATATGTTTTTTATTCGGTAAATGCAGACGTCTCTTCAGAAGAGTTGGTAAAGTGACGAATAGACAACTGTCGCTGTATGTATACATCGAGTTTGAGCTAAAGTGGGAACGTGCTTCTAATGATTTGGGTATGTCAGCAGTTCCTGAATTTTGTTAAAATCAGTACAAATTCTAATCATCTAATATGCAAATTAGCCAAACACACGTGACACTAGGAAAATATACAGAATATATTTTATCAAATCAACAAGTGATTATGCTTCCTTGAAATTCTGACTATAACATTATACTATCAAAATAATTGAGGAATAATTCAAATAAACTTACCGCTAGAACGTATATCCAAAGGTCAGTTTTCCTTGAATCGTAGAATTACTCAACATGGAACAAATTCAGTCACCTTTAACACATCTTCATCCAAAGACACCAGTACATACCTAGAATATATTACATACAAGGACCAGAGTTGTGTGACATGTGACCAAAATAATTCAAAATGGCAGATTTCTCCCTCGTTTTTATGAAGCAATATAAGGAAAGCATACGCTATTTAAATAATAAATGCTGTTTGAATTTAGTAGTAGTAATACATCGTTAACATTTTACGAAGATTTCCTGCTGTTGGTTTACGATATTTTTAGTCGTAAGACTTTATAAATGAAGCCCGTTGCTAAATATGTGTCCATCTTGTAAAACTTTCATGTGTTGTCCAATGTAATTGTTCCATAGACATCACTCACAACCTGAAATAGACAAATCAAGAAAAGAGAAACCCGAAAAAATATATGTAACAAAACATGTATTGTATATTGGAAGATAAATTACAGTATAAAAAAATAACCAAAGAAACGCTGAAAAAGAACTAAGGAGTAATGGCATAAGAAGGAGATACGGAGCACGGACAAGCATGCATAAGGTACAAGGAGGGGCACGGGCAGGGATTTTTACTCCATGGGGGTTATGTGGTCCGTTTAGGGCGGTCATTTCCGCTACCATTCCCACCTATTCACCAGGGCTATAGGAAGTCTCTGATCACCATTATTACAAGTTGGCTGGCTGGCTTACATGCAAATTCGTTTTATCTAGTTTAGACAAACTTATGAATACACGTACTTCCAAACCGACCTGTATCCTGAAACATCCCCTTCCAGTTATCATTAAATTCTTAGCCCCTAATAAAAATACAACAAACACTAAATCTAGACAGGCATTTTACCTATATATAAACTCTTCAGAACTTTTATATTCCCTTTCAAACTTACTCTATCGATCAAATTACCCTTACCAAAAATATCCACCTTAACTAAGTAAAAGAGTACCCCATGCAGGTGTTCCATGATCGCCACACTTGTAATCAACGCCTTGTGAAATTTATAAGCAATACCACGAGACTAAACCATGTGTATTCATTATAGTTCCAACATTATTAAAAAGTTGTTTTTATTGGTAATACACGAGACTTTTGTTATATTTAATTACATGTACACATATTCTCGTAAAAGTATTTATATTTTCAAAAACCTAGGCTGAACGAGGCTGACCTGCGTTAGTTTTTAATGCATGAAATTCTCAATCACTTACAAAATGATTTTCAAATATCAATTACGACATAATGACATGTCATCTACCACAAATATATATATACCTTTCATACGTTGCTTATTGTCCATATATTGAATCTTAGACGCCAGAAAAACAGTTAAGATAACAAGCAAACAGTACTTAAAAAGGCAAGATATAAGACTATGTCCGTACGAACATTTGGAGGGGGTATATGGTCTCAATTTTTTTTTGAAAGTATTTCAACTTAAAATGTCCCAGATGAAGATGTTCTTTTTGCGATAGCGATCAATTGATTTGCTATAGACGATTGGGAGAAAGGTTAGATTTTTTGTATTTTTTTCTGTTCGATTTTTTTCTAAATCGGTAAAAAAATAAGAGCACAAAAGCCTGTTGAATGAGATAGATGTGTTCGTGTTTTCTGAGGTTATAAGTTATATAACTTTACTGTATTTGTGTGTATATAGTAAACATATTTTGGGGTGTGGTATATATAATAAGTTTAAAAGGGGACTTTTTCATGCCGATAGCTTGGGGACTAGAGAACTGTCTACATTCATGGATTGTTATTTGTAGTTAGTCTGGCTGAGATGGAACCATTTGTCTCCAAATGAATGTGAATGTCATTACACCATTATGCAAAGAGTAAGTATGGGGTTTACTGATTGATACAGGGTTTGCAACAATGTTTATGTACATTGGATTTGTATATGATCAGGTGGGCAACAATCTGGCGAAACGAAGAATTTGAATGGTGAACAGATCAAGAATTATACAAATGCTGTATTATGTGCGATAGGGACAACTATTAAGTAAGGAAATTAGTTTTTAATATCTTGTGCGTAAGGTGACAGCAAAATCATAGTAAACACAAATTTAGATAAAGTTTTTGACCGATTACATTGTTTTGTAAGATCTTTTAAAATGGATATTAGTCCCCCCTATTTTGCATGAAAACAAAATGATTTTAAAACATTAATTATGACATGTTATCTACCATAAATACATAGCTTTTATAATCCAAATCCGTCAAGAAATAAGAGCACAAAAGCCTGTTGAATGAGATAGATGTGTTCGTGTTTTCTGAGGTTATGAGTTATATAACTTTACTGTATTTGACGTGTATATGGTAAACATATTTTAGGGTGTGGTATAAATGATAATTTTGAAAGGAGACTTTTTCATGCCGAAAGCTTGGGGACTAGAGAACTGTCTGCATTCAAAGATTGTTATTTGTAATTAGTCTGACTGGGATAGAATCATTTGTCTCCAAATGAATGTGAATGTCATCACACCATTTTGCGAGAAAATATGTGTTTTATTGACAGATACGGGTTTGCGACAATGTATATGTAAATTGGATTTGTATATGTTCAAGAGGGCATAAATCGGGCGAAACTTGAATGTTGAACAAAGCAAGTATTATACAAATGCTATATTATGTACTCACACTGTTCGGTGTATAAGGACGACAGTGACAATTCTTGAGTAAGGGAATTAGTTCTGTCAATGTTGTATGTGTCTCTTTCAGTACAGAACTTCATTTATGCCAAGAAAGCAAGTTTAGTTAATGTTTGTTTCTGGACAGTATTATTATCAGTATAGTCTTGTTTCTTTGACAAGATGAGATAAATTGAGGTTTTGACGAATATTCAAGAAAGGGTATACACTTTGTAATCTGTTGTAGCTGAGATTGAACTCAGATTATAAGGGTATCTGCAACAGAATATATAACTATTCACAATCATCTCGTAATAATAGTTCGTTTGTTTGAAACAGAATATTAACTGATTAGTATGTATGTTCATATCTCGTTTTTGAACAACGTAAAATAATATGCGAGTAAAACATTAATTGATAGCAGTGTTTGCAATTTTGACTATTATAAATAATGTAGCTGAACAAAGTTCGATAAAAAAACATTGGAATAATAAAACAAACGGTTCTATATTGTACTCTAATGAAACTATTCGCTGTACAGAAAAAAACAACGAAATATTGGAAACAATTTACAATGCACATTTATAAGTCCTCAGAATGATAAAATATATCATTACTAAAAAAGTGTATCTTATACACTATACATTATATAAATTATTTACAAAAAAACGGGTTGAAAAAATATGTTTATTAAAATAAATACTTTCAGTAGTAATGAGTCACAATTATCTGTTATATGCTATATGTAAACCGATTCTATGCATAGTTTATTACCTTTTTCAAAAACAAAACTGGTATTGCATTTACATTCTGAACGATGATATAGCAACAATATCATAATAGTATTAAAAATATAAAGTCATGTTCTATTAAATCAACAACCAAACCACGTAACATGTAGATTTGTACCAATTGACAACCTCTGTCTACAGTAAAATCATAACAAAATATTGGGTTTTATAATCAAATCCCAATTGGCAAGTTTAGTATTTTATAAAAAGGACATTAATAATCAAAATAACACGTGTAAATGAAATGTACAAAGTACCTTCCATATCCATGTACATAACAACACAGTTCATTATACAGTCATTATTCATACAATCATTCCATTAGCCAAACATTTTTCAAAAATCCATTTGAAGTTTTCTTTTCCAAATTTGATTTAAACGTATACATGTAAATAGCTCCTTAGTTTGACTTAGCTCTTTTTTCTCCATGTCCAATATTTTGCATGTCCTAACATGCTTTTTAGGTATATGGTACTTTAGACCTTTTAAGACCTTCAGCGAATGGTGCTTCTCAATTGTTTTGTTAATTAATTAATGATTCTGATCTAGCTATCCTTCCATAAAATGCGCCCTTCACCAGATTGCTCAGAATCATATTGAAGTGCATTGAATAATTCCGATCTAGCTATCCTCCCATAAAACGGGCCCTTCACTAGATTACTCAGAATTATATTAAAGTACATTGAATAATTCCGATCTAGCTATCCTCCCAAAAGTGGGCCCTTCACTAGATTGCTCAGAATTATTACCGATCTAGATATCCTCCCATAAAGTGGGCCCTTCTCTAGATTGCTCGGATTTATGTCTTGTTTCAATGTATAATTCCGATCTAGCTATCCTCCCATAAGTGGGCCCTTCACTAGATTGCTCAGAATTATTACCGATCTAGATATCCTCCCATAAAGTGGGCCCTTCTCTAGATTGCTCGGTTTTATGTCTTGTTTCAATGTATAATTCCGATCTAGCTATCCTCCCATAAATGGGTCCTTCACTAGATTTCTCAGAATTATACTTCAATGCAAGGAATACTTCCGATCTAGTTATCCTACCATAAAATGGGCCCTTCACTAGATTGCTCAGAAGTATAAATATTTTTTCTAATTTTATTACTTAAAAAATAAATATATTCTCGGTATGTATTTATAGAACATCATTATCAAACATCATTAGAGCTAATTACATGTTTTTAAAAATACTATCAAATTATTTATTAAAAATCTTGACAATGTATAATGACCATGTTATTAGATAAATAAATGTGTAGGTATGAGTATAAATCATTTTTGTATGTTCAAACATTATTGCACTATATATTAATTATTTTACATAGCTTGTTATAAGTTTTAATATGACAGAGAGTTGATTCAATTGGTATGACATATTAGTCAATCGCTTAAAAGGCAGGAATTTTTCAACAAGACTAAACTCAATATGTTTGAAACTGAATATAACAATTAAAGCAAACTTGTAAATAAAAATACCAAAAATATTAAAAAATAATGAATTTCTTTACTTATATCAAAAATAATTATCGATTGAATTAGCATATTCACTTTAGCACAACAACGTTTGTTTTTAATTTTGTCCAATGTTTTTATGCATTGATAAGCATGATTAATTAGTAAAACACTCGTTTATTATCATTATTTGTACTTTTTTCAAAATATCAGTGAACATTCTGTTATAAACTCTTATTATATAAAAAACATCAACAGAGGAAGAAAAATACATGAAGACAAAGCTACCCCATAATGTAGTTGGGCAGTCGCAATTGAAAGCAAACGCCTTTGTATATATGAGAATCAATAGACATGTTGTTAAGTTACATTCCCCTCGCAGCTCAGTGAATACATTACATTCACCCGCTGCCTTAAAACTAGTCGATTTATGATATTGACCTTTACTATGAACCTTTGAACGACCAATGAAAGTTGACCAAATTCCAATTTAGCTGAAAAACTTAATACGCATTTTCATTGGTTGAACGGGTAAACAACGCCTTATATGGTATGATGTCATATATAGTATGGCTACACTTTGTATTTAAGTTCAATAAGTTGCTCTATGTTTACAGTTAAAAGATCAGAGATGCACGTTCAAAATGATGAATCAGCTTACTTGTATTCTTATGGGAGACAAATACTTACCTGAATTAGATGATAGAATGGCATGCGATATTGTGTGTGTTATCTTAATTGAATATTGAAACCTACAGGAGAATAATGATAGAATGATATGCTATGGTGTGTGTATACAGGTTGTCTTAATTGGTGAAAGATACGTAAATGAATTAAATGAAAGAATGACATACGATAAGGTGCTAGTAATCCTCATTGAAGAGAGAAACCTACAGGAGAATGATGATGGAAAAGTATGTCATGGTATTGTGTATTATTATTGGGGACAAATACCTACCTGAGTTAAATGACAGAATGGCATGAGATATGGTGTGAGTTATCTTAATTGACGTCATAAAACCTACATGGGAATACCGATAGAAAGGCAAGCCGTATTGTAAGTATGTATTTTATTGAGGAAAGATACTCACTTGAGAAAACATGAGATTAGCATGCCGTATTGTGTGTGTTACCTTAATTCAAGATAGAAACCTACAGGAGATTATTAATAAAAAGACATGTTATATTGTGTGTATGTTATCTTGATTGAAGATAGATACTTACCTCAATTAAATGACAGAATGGCATGCTATATTGCGTGTGCAATCTTAATTGAGGACAAGAACCTACTGGAGAAAAATGATAGAAATGGATGCCATATTATGTGTGTGATCTTATTTAAGGATAAGATAGAAACCTATATTAGAATAGTGGTAGAAAGGCATGAGATATAGTATGCACGTTATCTTTATAAGAGATAGAGACTTGTTAGACAATTTAGATAGAATGAAATGCCACATTTTGAGTCTGAAATGTTTTTAAAGAATGAAATCTGCTTAATCATAATGATAGAATAACATTACATGTAATGTTTGCATGTTTTTTTTATTAAAGAAAGATACTTACCTGAAACAAAATGATAGAATGGCATGCGATATGATGTGTATTATCTTAATTGAAGACAGAAACCTACAAGGAAATATTGATAGTACGACATGCCATAGTATGTGAGTTATCATATTTGAGGATAGAATCCTACACGTAAATAATGGTAATAGGCATGCGATGTAGTGTGTATTTTAGCTTCTTGGAGAGATATCAGCACGACAATTCGGAAAGAATGCCATGCTATAATTTGGAAATGTTTTCATTCTTAAAGACTTAAACCTACATGACAGTAATGATAGAATAAAATGCCAGGTAATGTTTGTATGTTTCTGTAATTGAAGAAATATACTTACCCGAATTAAATGATAGAATGGCATGAGTAATGGTGTGTGTTATCATTAAGTTAATTGAAGACAGAAACCTACAGAAGAGTAATGAGAGAATGATATGTCATAGCGTTTGTGAGTAAGTGTACATTTTAAACTGAAGACAGATACTTACCTGAATTAAATGATAGAATGGCATGAGCTATGGTGCTTGTTATCTTAATTAAAGACAGAAACCTACAGGAGAATAATGATAGGATGGCATGACATGGTGTTTGTATGTTTTGTTTCATTGAAGACAGATACTTACCTGGATTAAATTCTAGAAATACATGAGTTGTGGTGTGTGTTATCTTAATTTAAGACAGAAGTCTATATGACAATAATGATAGAATAGCATGCAAATGCGTGGCTGTTATATTAATTGAAAACTTAAACCTATAAGGGATTATTGATAGAGAAGCAAGCCATATGGTTTTTTAACTGACTAAAGATACTTACTTGGGAAAAATGATAGAATGGCATGCCATATTGTGTGTGTTACCTTATTTTAAGACAAAACCTACAGGAGAATAATGATGGAATGGGTTGTCATTTTGTGTGTGATATCTTATTTGAAGAAATATATCTGAATTGGAATGTTGATAGAAAGGAAAGCCGTATTTTGTGTATTTTTCCTAATTGAAGACAGTTACTTACATGAGAATAATGATAAAATGATATGCCATTTTGTGAGGGTGATCTGAATTTAAAAAAGAAACCTACAGGAGAAAAAAGATAGAATGACATGCAATATAGTTTGTGATATCTTAATTGAAGATAGAGTCCTACCTCAGAAAAAAGATATATTATGCATAGTATTTGTATGTTTTCTTAATTGAAAACAAATACTTACCTGAATAAATGATAAAATTGCATGTGGTATGGTGTGTATTATGTTAATTGAAGACAGAAAACTACAATGGAGTATTAACAAATTTGCCATATTGTGTGTGTAACCTCAGTTGAAGACATAAAACTACAATGGAATTTTAACAGAATGACATGCCATTTTGTGTGTGCTATCTCAATTAAAGACATAAAGCTACAATGAAATTTTAACAGAATGGCATGCCATTTTGTGTGTGCTATCTCAATTAAAGACATAAAGCTACAATGGAATTTTAACAGAATGGCATGCCATATTGCGTGTCTTACATAAATTGAGAAGTAACCTGCAGGAGAAAAATGAAGAATGGCATGTCAATGTATGTTTGTTGTCTAAATTGTAGACATAAACCTACATAGGACTATTGATAGAAGGGCATGCCGTATTGTTGGCATGATTTTTACTGACGTATGATATTTACCTGAATAACATGCCATATTGTGTTTGTAATCTGAATTTAAGATAGAAGCATACAGGATAGAGGTGAGATAGAATAGTATGCCATATTGTGTTTGTTATCTTATTTGAAGATATATCTAATTGGGGATATTGATAGAAGGGCATGTCATATTGTTTGTGTGTTTTCTTACTTAAATCAGAAACTTAACCGAGAAAAATAGAAGCAAGGTATGCGATATTGTTGGTGTTATCTCATTTGTAGATAGATACTTAAATGGAAATTTTGATAGAAAACATGCCAAATTGTGTATATGTGTTCCTAATTAAAAAAAGAGAAACCTGAAAAAAATTGAGTAAATTGCATGTTTTCTTAAAGAAGAAAGATACTTACCTTAGAATAATGATAGAATTGAATGCCATACTGTGTGTGTGTTATCTTTATTGAAGACAGAATCCTACAGGAGAATAATGATAGAATGGCATATCAATGCGTGTTTTGTTATATTTATTTAAAACATACACCTTCATGGAATATTGATAGAATGGCAAGCCTTATTGAGTGTATGTTTTTTAACTGAGGAAATATATTTACCTGAACAAAAATGATAAAATGGCATGCCATACTTTGTGTGAAATCAGAATTTAAGATAGAAGCCTACAGGAGAAAAAAGATAGAATGGGACGCGATATAGTGTGTTTTATCTTAACTAAAGACAGAAAACTACAGGAGAATAATAATATAATGGCATGACATTGTGCACAACTCTTACTTTTTGCACATAAAACATAATGAGGCAGTGTTGGTGACACCTCCAATTTTACATTGTAACTGGCACTAGCCAGTACTTAAAATGATTTGACTTTCAATGCAAAATAGTATTAAAATTCTCCTACATATATATATGTCTCCCTTTAATTGGTTTGTTTTAGAATTATGAAGATGCTATCACCTTTGAACGCCTATCTTTTAGGTTAATTATTTGTTACTATTTCGAACAAAACATGAATTCAAAAATATTCAGTGATTATAAACCTTAAACATTCGATAAAAACTGTGATAAGAAATAAAAATCAAACACAAGTTAAGGTCAAAGACAAATGTAGTACTAAGTACGTTATACAAGATCAATTACATTTCATCCATATTTTACAACATGACGTATTTCAGTATGTTTTATTGAATACTATCTGCTCAATAGTAATTTTGATATCACGATTACTGTTTAACAGTTATTTTGATATCACGATTAATAATTAAGAAGTTTCGTTAATATATTTATTATTTAAAAGAAAAAACGGATTGTCACAAACACTTTCTGGTGAAACCCTACCAGCGTTCCTATGTTTAGTATTTTATTTTCACTATTCCCTACTTATGCCAGATTCAGCCAAAAAATCTAAAGTAAGACTTGATAATCATCCTTAACTCCTTGAATTAGCTTCAAACATCTTCTGTCGTTCATAAGTAGATTTTGTTTCAATAAACCTCAACCCTTTACTCTCATTTCCATAGAAAAATGCATCAAACCTAGAAAAATGCACTAACTGTTTCGATTCTGAAATTAAACCCCATTATTGCCATAAGTAAAACCCCAAATCATATTCCAATTACCCTAATCAAATCTCACGGAACATCTCCTATTGCTCTAAACATATATGCCTTCACTAGATAAAATTAATATAAAACACTATAAGCCAGCAAGAATACTAATAATAGTGACCAAAGCGTTCCGAACCCTGGTGCTGGGGGTTATGAAGCCAACGACTCTTAAAAACCCCAACAGACCGAACCCTCACCATGGGGGGTTGGGACAGATGGGATGGGACATGCATGCAGGGACCTGAGATATCGGTGCAAATCTCAGGGCAGACACTGATAACCTAAAGACCAAAAACAAAACAAACAAAAAAAAAACAAAAACAAAACCAATCAAAATATGAAATACAATAAATCAAACAATAACACAATGTACGATGTAAATGAAAAAAAAAATACCATTTGTTAAAAACCAAAATATATGTTAGCTGTACATGTACATACATTGGATATGATTAAGTCAGTTAATGCACAAAGATCAATCTCTATAAACAGATATCTTATAGACCGCGAGTAGGCGAGCGGAGAATTTTTGATCAGGTTTTTAATCAGATTGCTCAGACACCAAAGGAGATTGAATTTTTCAATAGCTACGGAGCCCCTAAAGTGACATTGTTTTATTATCACAACTATTTCGAAAAAACGTAATGATTATTTCGAAAAAAAAACCAACGAAATAATATTACGTTTAAACGAAATAGTTGTGATAATAAAAAAGTATTTCAAAATGTCACTTTAGGTGCTCCGTAAATAGCCAATGTATGTGTTATGTATAGTAAACATGTACTTCAGTTTATAAACAAATGACATATCTAGAGTATAGAATTAACTTAAACTTACCAACTCTTTAGTGTCACTGTCAAAATGTCTTTCACCATGTTGAACCATAACCAATGTGTTTATAATAAACGCTTTACATCTTAAGGAAGCCATTTAATGATAGATCTTTAATATCTAAGCTTTAATAATACTTAACTTAATAAATCATCAACGCCTCCACTCCCTTTATCTGAAAAGGAAAAAGAAACAGTAGGTCAGAAAATAATGCAGTATTTATTTATTAAAGTCTAGTCTATGTATAGTGCGGACACATTGACCCCGACCTGACCTTTATGCAAGAATATTCATTACATTGAATACGAATGTAGTATTAATGCTCGATAACAATCGGATTTTATCGACAAGGCTCGAATTTAATTTTAACACAGAGATTAATTTTAAAGTACATTTAAAACGTACAACGAGTGTCTATTGCACATAGGCCGGACTAGAGGATTGTACGATGAGGCTAGCTACCTATTCAAAGGTTGTTGGTTTTAGCCCCACAATCACTATCCCCACACCCATTTATTATTAATTGTTATCAAAAATGTAAGAACACGAGTTTCCCGTTTGAATGCATTTGAATCGTAAGTTGTTATACATGCGGGCTGTGTATACTCTATACATGTTAAATTATATTTTAAATACGTAACGAGTCGAAGTGTAGAGTAGGCGTGGTATTGATTTTCACCGGGATATGTGTAGGTGATAATTAGATGCAAATGTGAAAGGTGAGGTCGGGGTCAAATTGTACGCACTATACAATTACATTAAGCACACACATTATAAAAACATGATGTCTGTACAATAGTACAATATAATGTAAGTACCTAAGTTTTCAAGTAAAAAAGAAAAAAATCCCTAACTTAATTTTAAAGTAGAATTTTCCTAATACAAAACTATATATATGACCACAGATCATTTCTCAGAAAAAACTAATCTAATTAAACATCGAATTTTTAATGTAGTCGATATAACAATTTTTAAATTAATATTGAATATTATTAAACCACTTTGAATTTTATTTTGTATCCATGGACAAGATCAATAAATTTTGCCTTAAATAAGTATGAGCTATTATCTCCCTTTGATAATGTTCATATCAAAGGGAAATAATAACTCACGTCCATTAAAGACTTTCATTTATAATTTTGCAACAACGTATTGTAATATAAATGTATACCATATATTAACATAATTGACATAATGTTATATTTCTCCACAAAAAAATGAGAACTATACTCAATAAGCGAATTGAACTGACCCAGCCAAATATCAATTACAGGAAGTAGTCCAAGGCTAGAACGTTTTTATTGTAAGATATCGGGTTCGAATCCCACAAAGGACACAAGTAAGTTTTCTTGAGCAAAAACAATCGGCGAATGATTCACTCAATTCAGATGTAAACTAGTACTCTAAAGGTCATTAACACAATGGTGAGGGGGTTGTCTTACAGGATTATTGAGTCGACTAAATGTGTATAAATATTTAAAGGCAGATTTAATCTAAAATACTACTTATATATTTAAACGTAATATTGTTTGAAAATATACTTCCTTGATCAAAGTAGTTGATCATTGTCATCAAACCAGTTTGTACACAAACAGTAAATTATATCACACCTATACGTCTATAACGTTGATCCACTCCATAAATTCATACAATCTGAAAACAAGATGTGGTCAATATAATTTATAAATACATGAAAACTGGGACAGTAATGCAGGAAAGTTCCTCTATAAAGCAATCATTGTAGATGCAATATCATATAATTGTGCACAAGTTTTAATTACCAAATACTTAGAGAAGAAAATGTCCTTTTTTATTATGACCATTTCGCTAGTCAGACCATATACTTTGATGTTTTTATATTGTAATTTTACAGTACAATGGTGAGGGAAAATATTTAAAAAAAAGCCCAAATGTTTAGAGATCGAGTGGTCTCTGGTTTGAATACCCACCGGAGGCACTTGTTCCAATACAAGGAAATTTACATGTGATTGTTTCATTTAAGACAGTGGTAAAAATAACCTATAAATATAGGACAGTTTCAGCATTGTTCTATCATGTTAGATAAATTATTTTATAAAACAATGAGGCGTACATTTACCCCGCTGATTCAAATACTTGAAATGTGTTCCATAATCCTTGTACAAAATACATAAATATTTTCATCGATCCTGAGAAAATAAGAACTGTAGTGAGTATTTAAATCAGCGGGGTTAATGTGTGCGCCACTGACAAATGAATAAAATTTAACAATATTAATAGTTGAGCAAATTGAAATGAGACATACGGTACCCACCAAAAGTTTGGAGGCATTTTCACCTAGTAGGCCTGTTGAATAGACTTAATCTAAAATTTGATAACTGTTTATTCAGAAACTCTTTAAAGTTTTGCTTTAATTTTTTGTTATCATTATAATTACAACTGAGACTACAAAAAAGCATATAAGCTATGTTATGGAAAATTATTACAATTGCTTATTAGCATGGTTTTGGAGGCTTATAAATGTGTTGCATTCATGAAAACTGTTTTTCATTTTATCACCAACCATACTTAAATATATTAAACTTAATGATTCAACAAAAATAATCATCAAAATTCAGAATTATGGTATTTTTTGTCTCCATACTTTTGATGGGTACTGTACATGTAAGAATTCATTTCACGCTGTGGTCACTACACAACAGCTTACTACTACAACGTATGTAAATACAGGCTGATGAGGAATATTAGTCAGTTATCCTTCCATGACAAAGTCTGAAGCCATCCAATTGGCAAGTAGGTCCTATCAGTTGGAATCCTCGGACTTTATCATTGAAGTCCTGTGTAAGGATAATAAAATATTTCATAAAATATCTTTCTTGTTGATTAATATAACAAAACACTTCTTTGCTTAATTTTCAAACAAATTAAATGATATACAAAAAGGGTATTTAAAATTGATTGTGTCAAATTGTCATTGAAAATAAGGGTAAAATCCGAGTAATCCAACTAATTGGACCCAATTATTTTAAGAGTATGTAAAGGAGAATAACTGACTAAAGTCCCATATTGAAGTCTCAGGTAATTTTTCGCAAGCCAATATGTTAATAAAAACTTACGTTGCGTCCAGAGTAATCACGTTCCATCACAAATATGTACCAGTACTGACTTCATAATGTGTGTTTGGTAAACTGTAAAAGGCAAAGCATAAGATGAATATAGAACATAATTAGAAGTAAGTGTTAAAAAATAGAAAAGAAAAAGGGGTGGCTTACAGCCCATTAAACAACGACCGGAAGTAAGGTTCGATGACATTTCCATGAAGACCCTAGCCCTGAGTGAATTTTAACAATTACGAAAACGACTGATCACATGTATAATGAACAGTTTACAACTGTAAGTCCGATTTTAACTAAGGCATGAAACAAAACAATAAATGCATGATTACTCGAAAACAAAATTGATCATTTTTATTTCACATATTTTTGTTGTTACAAGCGAAGCTATTTTTGTACCAGCATAAATATTCAATATATATTTAGGAAAAAGAATGTCTTTAGTTGGATTTAACGCCATGTCAAAACAAATTAAGGTCATTTTACAACGGCTAGTTCACATAACTTCGGATTCCTTGACCCTAATACCGATAACTTATCTATTTAACTCTATATCTCTATATAGTATGGCACATTCTTTGGATTTAAGAGGTCCTGGGTTCGAACCCGTCATAGACACTGGGTCAACCTAGAAAAAATATCTCCGATTGGTTCGCTTTACCAATGTTAATAATTAGATGGGCGTGTATAAGTGAAATTTTAGTCGGCAGTACAATGTATTTCTTACAAAATATATCAAAATTATCCGGAATTTATGGATATTTTAATGTATTTAGTTACCCTACCCACTTGATGGATGTTTTTCAATTTCAACAACTGATAGATTTTCAATATAATTTTAGGAAACTTATCCAAACTGTGTCTAAAGGTATACGGAACAAAATAAAACATGAAATACCTTGAACAATACAATAAAATCTTTTATATATTCCATTTTTCCAATACTAACACTACCATTACACCTTTCAAATTTTAAGATGGCGGTTAGATGTTTTGGCTATGTTTGATTGGATATAAAATTGGTGTTGATTTAAATAAGAATAGCCAGAGATTAAAGTTCATAGTTGAGGTACGGTACATTCGGAACACCTCGGATGATTCCGTTAGCTGACGATCTACTATCGCCTAGGCGTACCGTAAGGGTACAGTAGAGTGATTAAACTGAGCTTATTATTCACCACCTAAACGAATCCCTTTGGTCAAATAAACCTTAGAAATGTGAACTTTATTATACCTAAGTTAATCCAATGAGCTTGATACTCCGCTTCGTAGTTTGAAATAAAACATCCATCCTTCTTATCACAATTTGAAAAAGGCATACCTTCCCGTAAGACTTATAAGAAGAAGGGAGTTTGCTCCTGTGAGTTTTCGAGCCAATCTAATTTCATGCAAATTTTATGGAATTAAAATTGTCCATTCTACAGCGACAAAATGTCATATGTGTCCCAATATGGGTCACTAATAGGTCATAAGCTAGCACATCCAAATTGAATAACAAAACATGTAACAATGAAAAATTGTAAACACTCACCGCTCCTTGGTATTCACATTTTAATTCCACGTGTCCATAGTACGAAAATTATCAACCTGTCCACACGCGTACTTGTACTTTAAACACTATTTAACATTGTCATCTTCTTTAATTAAATCAACTATCAATTAGCAACACAACGGAATAAGATTGTTAAATCAATTAAAACTCTCCAGAAGCAAAGAAAACTTCTTAGAACCGAAAGAGAATAGTCCAAACAGTCTAATTTCCCCTTCACTTAATTTAAAACCCGTTTAAATAACACGACATGGTAGAAAAGTAATCCCTATCATCGAGTTCATGATTTTTAAACCGGTTTAGACTCACACCGAACTCGTGCATTTCGTGTTTAGCTTTGGCGTGTTTATTAAAAAGTTGTATGTTTACAACAATGCCGTGTCAACACAAGTAATGGTCATTTTACAGAGAACAGTTCACCTGACCTATATTCCCAGAAACATTGTAGCGCCGTTAAACGTCGCAACGCCGCTAAACGTCGTAACTGAATAAGGTCTCTATAGCGCTTGCCTATCTAGATCTAACTCAACTTGACCAAGTTTGAAAGTTGATCCGAAGATGATCAAAATAGACACTGAGATAAAGTTTATGGCCGCGAGAGTTATTCCATTTGATATTTAAATGGATATTGAAAGTGCAATTACGGTTGCTATGGAACTCAAATCGGTTGCTATGGACAGTATAGTGGATACTTTTGGCCTTAAGGCGATTGGCATAAGGTGTAAGAGTGGTTGCTGTGGACAAAGGGGTGGTTGCTAAGGATATGTTGATGGTTGCTATGAGTCTAAGAGTGGCTGCTTTAAAGTCATATTTGTCCTATGTAATATTTGTGTGTTGATTAGGCTCGATACTATACCTTCCTCCTAAGTGCGACGTTTAGCGGCAAGGTTGCGACGTTTAATGGCAGTCGATTTTTTTGCGACGTTTACCGTCAGCGTTGCGACGTTTAACGGCAGGGCGATTGCGACGTTTAGCGGCGGTTGCGACGTTTAGCGTTAGTGTTGCGACGTTTAACGTCAGTTGCTACGTTTAGCGGCGTTGCGACGTTTAACGGCGCTACATGCGTCATCTGCAGAGATAAGGTTTCTTATAGGTATTTTTCTGTTAAATCATAGCCTTAAGAAATCTTCCCATTGCCGCTTTTCAACACATACACAGCAAAAACGGTTTTCGTCGATAAAAAAAGCATGAAAACCATGCAAGCAGACAGCAGCATTGTCCTATACACCTTTCCATTATCGATCAGACATAAATGTTGAAAAGTACAGTCCTACAGTATGAAATCGGAGAACTAAGAACTTTCGTTAAGTGTTCTAAGCTTTTTATTATATAAAACACTTACTTCAAAACTTTGTAATGTAGTAATCCAGACTCACAATTTGAATTTAATTTTTCAATATTAACTTCAAATTTATTCCCAACTCTAACTCATATAGTTAGGTCATTACAAAGACACTGCTGACACAAGAAATGACTCACACGTATTCCATGTGCGCTACGTGTACAGTAAAACATTCCTCTTACTCTGTTTGTAAAGTGTGTTCATAAAAGTTTATTAAGGATACAGTACTATTATTATTATATTTCATTTGGATCCTTCCTGAAGTAGCTGGTCCCAAAACTAGTTTAGAAATGGAGAGGTCAACATGAACTGGAAACAAAGAAAGTTCTTCCAACAGAACGACATTCAAGAGCTAATTTCAAATATGAAATATAGTTCCTTGCGTTCGAAATTAATGGGAGGGGTGCCAAGTCCCCTATCGTCCTTGTACCTACGGGCCTGTAATCTTCTCGAATTAAACAGACGAGCGATTATTAAGATAAAAGCCGGGTTAATACTAGCTTCAATAAAATCATTTATTTTGTGCAATTTTGTGCCTTTTTGTCTATATGGGTTTTCATATCTATTGTTTTTGGGGGGCTTTTGAAGATAAATTTAATCATGATTTAAGTTCACCTTACGCATGCATTTTGATAGTTAACTTCTGTAACAAGCTGATGACTGGAGAAGCTGAAATTGAACATCTTTCACTCAGCTTGTTGCAGATCAGATATACGATTAGTGTTTTCTGTAGAAAAACTGTCATGGTTCAATTCCTAGACAGAAAATATCGTCATGGAGTTTGGTCATAAAATAATCTTCAGCAGTTCCCAAAATTTTCTGAATAAAATGGGGCAGATATCAGTCCCATGAGAATGTATGTGAAAGTATTAGGCTGAAGCTTGTGTCCAGATCTCGAGATTTAGTCCGTCCAAGGAATGTACGTAATATTCTCTACTGTATGTTTATGCCATGTGGGATGAACACTTACCTTGAAATATGATAGTACAAGTCTGTTACAAAACTTTAGAACTAGATTTCTGATTCCATTGTTTCCTTATATATTTATGTGTAAGCCACGCGGCTAGCTCTCTTGGTAACACACTAGTCTGCTAACCGGGGAGTCGTTGGTTCGATTCCCGGCGGGGACATACTTTCGTGGAACTTGGTCATGAAATAATTTCTACGGTCATTCTCCTTCCTACCACTGATGCATAGCCGGAAGGCTAATGTATAGGCTTAATGCTAAATTCACGTCTTACTGTGTATGCCATTGACCTCTGTACGAGAGATAAGACTAATGGCTAAAGTAGCATATTATTATTATTAAAATCTTACGATAATATAATAATACGATAATGTAAGTTCTACGGCTAAAATAGGTCGCAAGATCGTTGATAATACCAGCCATTACAAGTGACTGAAGTGTCAAAATCATGATTACTTTTCGTCATATTATCAGTTGTATATTTTTGCTAGCGCTAGTTTCCCAGCTTGTCCAGTCAGCACCGGCTGCTGACGATGTTGGTGAACTACTAGATGAGCTACTGAATCGTATAGAGAGTTTAGAAGTTAGTGATGCTGAAAATAAAGCGAAGATTGCCCAGATGGAGACGGAATTTAAACTAAGACATTCAGAAAGTGAAAGAGAAATATTTGTTTTAAAAGAGAAAATAAAGAAAATGGAATCAGACTTTAAAAACAGGGAGGAGATACTGTTGAAAAGGATTTACAAACAAGCAAAGTCAATTGATGAAGTTGATAGCGGTGATATGGTAGAAAGCAATTCTGACGACATGGACCAAATATTTGTAAAAGATAGCAATCCTCAGAAACGTCGAAGTAGTATCAGAAAAGGTTGTACTACTTTATTCTTTTTTTAAAAAAAACTGTGTTGATATTTTGTGTTTGTATAAGTTAAATTAAACATGTACAAAATGTATTTAGTAAATGACGCAATGGTAAACCATCAGGATTCGAACTTAAAATCCTAACATGTTCACTAGTGACCCAGCTACAACATGTTTGTTATAAATGACCAAACAAACTTCATTGTGACGACACGCTGCTGTGGCGCAGTGATAGATAAACCGAGTCTAATACCCTTCTATGAAAAGATAGAAAAGCTGTCGATTTCTTGATGGGCCAGCCAGTAGGCCCTACTGTTAAATACAAGGGTCAAGCTTGTTAGGTGAGTCGGCTGCAGTACTGCCATATGAAAAATGTTGTTGTAACAGGGTAAAGTCAAAGCAATAAAAGTTTTCCATAACATTATAAAGACAATGTACTTGATAACGTATATCGGCTATTGAAACATCACTGTGAATCAAATTGTCTTGATCGAATTTCAGAACCATGTCCGACCCGAACAAGTCACTGATTATCACCATTAAACCAATTACTTCGTATATATAATATATATATCCTTATATGCATTCTTTCTTTTTTCTTTCAGTACGTGATGTTCCTGAAATGGAGATAGCATTTTATGCTACACATGTCGTTCACAACAACCATGATCTAGGAGCCAATCAGATTATCCCATTCCAGCAGACCGTTACAAACCTTGGCAATGCCTACAACAACATTACAAGCATATTTGTGGCACCAGTTGACGGCACGTACGTCTTCCATGCTACAGTAATGGGTATAGACGTACCAAGTGGACACAGTCATTTCAAGGCTCACTTTGATGTCGATGGAACCAGCTATTCAATTTTCTATGTTTCGGCCTATGATCAGTCCTCACAGATGCTTGTCATAAATCTAAAATCTGGACAGTCTGTGTCAGTGAAGAACGATTACCTCGATGCTGGTTTTATAGGGAAGCATTTTTCATCATTTTCTGGATTTCTTTTGTACCAAAATTTACCGACTTCACCAACTATCGATATTGTTGGAAAATAAATAAATGTGGAATAAAACCATAAAAATGGCATTTGTTTTGTTTTAATCTGATAACTATTGGCTCAGGGTGCTCACAATATTGCTTGTTAGTACGCCACTACGCTCATTTATCTGACTCATGGCACAGAATTAAGACTTATGATTCAAAAATAACAACAATGATGCAGTAAATGATGTATTACATCAGTTTTTATCATCGGGTTACTGCTATAATCCAATTGTCAATCATACAATGAGGAAGTCTTTTATTCTGCTTATTTTCAGCAATCGCATTGGCGCAGGTACCGATTTTTTTCCTGGATAAAGTCCATCAGGAAATGGTTCCCTAGGCGAGATTCGAACCATAATAATGAGCAAAGAAAAAATGATCACGATAAAAATCATTCCTACACGGTAAAAGGCACAAGTATAAACAAGAAACACAATGAAAATTGTTTAAAGAGCTTAAACTATATGTACATGTACTTGGAAAATTGAGAATTCAACATGCGTCTATGGACCATTCCTTTGACAAAATTAGTCATGAGTTTTGATGACTATAACCGGGATTCAAATATTGAGTTTTTCAATGCGATACAATGAAACTATATGTACAAAGAACACTAAGATTTGACCTGTGTTTCGTGCTTTTCAGCAATTATGTGTAAAAACATTGTCTGTACCGCCTGTGCACGGATGGAAAATCCCATAAATTGGAGTAATTACACTCATTGTTCATTCCAGCATACACACGATTTACACAATTTTCTACGATCGATGTCCATTCCTCTATGGCGCAAGTACCATTTTAAATTAGTAAACACAAGTAAAAGAAAGAACAAGAATCCTCCAAAAACGAAGATACTTCCAATGATAATAAAGTCTGTGTTCTTCTTGTTGATCCCCAATACGACTAACACCACTCCAGCGGCTAAAATTATCATTAAAATGGCGACTCCAACGTAAGTATTTTCTGTGGACTCTTCATGGTGGAGGTGTGTTAGTTGTCGTTTGTATTTTGAAGAGTTATCTTGTCTCTGTGTGGTTTCCATGATGACAGTAAAAGAATTCAGCTATCATTTTAATAAAAAAATCCCAATTTTGACTATAGTTACGTATAATAATATTAAAGCTGTCAACTATAGTAAGTAATTTAGTCCAAAATCAGTTTTAGCGAAAGAAGTCCAGTTTGTGGTTGCATATACAATGTATATAAACACGCACTTATTAAACCACTGAAATATTCGCATCAAGTTAGCAAACAAAAATACAGAAAGCTTCTTATCAGAGATACCGGTAAGGTTTTAAGACCACTCATATGAATTGATGACAAATTTACAGCAAGTACCCAATAAATAAACAATGAAGGAGTTGCACCATAAATCTGCATGTAAAATGTACAAGGAGCAAAGAAGAACGATGTAGGATACGATATGTAATGGTATAAATTGAAGCTGTAAATTATCTTAAACGTTTTACAACTATAAAATGTTCAAAAACACATGTTTTGCAACAAGTTATTTATGAAGCAATGATAGGTTAGTTTGTAAAGCTACTCACTCATAGCTTAAATAATTTTTTGTTTTTCTAAAATTACATTTTAGTTTTTGTATTTATGTTAAGAAAATTTTGTTTAAACCAGACACATAGTCAACTAGTTCTGTCTCGGTAAATACTTTAAGGCAAACTGATTAATAGATTGTGACATGTATATATATCTATAAGTCACTGAAACCAGGGGCGGATCCAGGATTTTTTTCTAGGGGGGCCAACTTTTTCTAGGGGGTCCGAACCTCGAACCACGACCACATTATACACATTTTGCAGAAAAAATGATGCAACATATTGGTAATAAAAACTACATAACCATTAAATCTATGTTAAGCACCGAGAAAAATTGCTTCATACTACTTAAAAATGACTTAAAAGCAAGAAATACACTAATGGACATGTACATTTTCCAAATTCTAGGGAGGGGTCCCCCTGACCCCCCCCCGCTGGATCCGCCCATGGTCATTATCAGAACCCTGCTTTACTGGGTCTTACGATGATTGAGAGATTTTAGAAAACTTGAATCTTAGGTTGAAACCTGTGAAAGAGAAGCTTTAAGTCCAAATTTTGATCCAACAAGTACGAGTGTATGAACATATCAATTATCATGTACTTATAAACAGGATATATCATATCTACACTTAGACATACGTCCTGACTCCCGATATAAATCAGTTGTAATGATACAAACATCACTCTTCACCAATAATAATATGGAAAGTATATGTGATTCAACTGAATATATATTCATTAGTGTGTGTTTAATTTACATAAATAAAAGAATAAAAAGAGTTCAAACTAAAATTACTTGCACAAGATTCTGCAGACGACGACACTGTACTATTTTCTGAACATGAATCTGATTTGCAGCATCTAAACTAAAAACACTAAACATTGATTTGGTATGGCCTAAGTTTCTTGTTAATGAAATTTAGGGGTTTTAATACCAAGACTTAGTACTAAAGTGGACTTCTCCATCTGTATAAGGACCCTATGTATGTAGGGTCCATGATCTGAACAGTTATTGGTTTTCATCAAAATAGTAAGCAACATAAATTTACATGGAATAAGACTACCACAACCAATACATGACTTTGAACTTTCTAACACCCCCCCCCCCCAAAAAAAAATTAGATCAGATATTCTTAGAATCTAGTTTTCAGGTGAGTGTTTCAGGGTCCTCAGGCCTCTCCCTTGCATCCAAAACTGGCTCTACCCAAGACTTATAATAGTTGTTAGGGCAAACTATGATTAATAAAAAAAAACAATCAACAAATATATGTAGTTTTTCATTTTTATTTACAAAATATTGATCATGTATTATTGTACTTCGATGACAATTTCTTTTAATTTTATGAAAAAAAAAAACAAGTTGTCTAAATTTTATAATAACTCCAAATAAGGACAATTTAGAACTCATTCAAATAAGTAATAAGTTATAGCACTGTTTGTACAATTTGGTTATAAATAACACTTTTCAGCTTCATAACATAAATATTGAGACAATACCATTAAACCAAACAGAAACAATAACACAACATAAATGAGAATACATTATTTCGTACCTAGAAGCAGGCCCCATAGAAACAAGAGGGGATAGGTAGCTGACCCCTAATCTTGGAACACTTTCTATGGCCTGGTAGATGGTGTAATAATTATCATTATGATCACAGCGATTTTTCTAAAATACATGTATTACAAGTGAACATAATTGTTGATAACAATGGAATGTGAAACTACAATATATTTTAACATCTATTGTCTACTGTAGTATACATGATGTATTCATAACGATGTTATATATTTAACAATTATTTCTTTGAATGAGTGCAACACTGCTATAATTGATTTGTAATTCAAAAATTACTTTTTTTACATTATTAGGTCCATGGTATATATCTGTAACCCTAAAGTGATTGGTCAGAATTTAATGTTAAAGTTAATGATTTAAACAGACCGGGTATGTTATTTAAGCCTTTTGAATAGTTTTCATTAGAAAGAGTTAGAGCAGTATTGCATTTATCTGATGACTTTTAAGTAAAAGCAACAAGCGCCAAATTAATTTGGAAAGGGTCAGGTGTCAAGACACCCAGAACTGTTAAAAGTTTTCATGCCAACAATCATTGAAAATTGTTTTTCCAAATAATAATTTTGAAGTCCAGAGTCCTAACCTAAAGTAAAAAAAAGTTGGACCACCTTCTAAGGAAAGAAATCTGGATGAATGAATTAGTAGTACCATTCATTAAGGCACAATACACTATAAGGAAGAAACTACAATAAACTTGAATCATTGATCCAGTCTAGTTCTAGAATGTTCTGAAATTAATTCTAGAAAAAATCAAACACAACCTTTTAAATAAACTTAATGATTTATATACAATACAGTTGAATTAATTTATGATAGTGAATGAAATGAGGAGTAGGCGTGGCCAAGCACTGCAAGCAGTAACCGAGTGAGGGTTGTATTATTGGATAACCAGCTCACAAGACCAAGAAGAAAATTTAATGATTTTATTACACAACAGACCAATACTCTGTTTTATATCATGGTATATCAACACTAAAATGATCACATATTATGCATTTTACAAAATATTTAAGAATTTATATATATACACTATATTATATCTATGAAATAGCAGCGCATATCTGACCAAAAAAATCATATGTATATAGCTAGCTAAACACATGCTGAATGATGTAAATTTAAGTTTTACATTACCGACTAAGATTATTCATTGCAATGATAATTATGTAATAAATTAGAGTGCATTACCATCCTCATACACTTTATGACAAAATAATAAAATTAAACACTAAAAATCTGCTTAGAAAGTTCCATACTGCTATATAATACAGTTAATAAGAAAGGGGGATAACTCATACTCATATTCATTTTACATGTTGGGTAAGTTTTGTTGTTAACCTAACTATCTTTCCTGGGATACACCAGTACCAGGCTTCTAACCCAAGCACCCTCTGCCTGCATGCTCTAAACACCCATGGTTCCAAACAGTACCGGAAACCATTACTATTATAACATAAGAGGTTATGTAGTAATGTAAAGTTGACCATAGAGTACAGTACATATTAGTCTGTTTCAAGTTTTTTTTGCCTTGCAAAAGCATATACACTTGGGCTGTATTGCAGTATTTTTTTCAGTTAGCAGTATTTATTTGAGTAAGCCTCCAGAACTTTTACAAGAAAATTTATAATAATAACCATAGGATTTATCAAATTGTTTTCTATTTTTTTCATTCTAAATCCAATTATATACATTTACTAAATTATGGGTGATTTAAACAAAATTTCCATTCTTCGATTAATATTCTTAAATCCTATATAAATGTTGTGTCTGAGTCTTTTAAAAATTGCTGACAGGAGTAATAATACTAGTTATAAGTCCTAAGAAAGTGAGATCTTAACAATGAAAATTTAAATAGACAGTAAATAATGTAATTTCTACAATAACAAATGATATCAAATGACAACATAATGTAAACAAAATATAATAAACAAAATGTAAGCACTTCTACATTTATCACAAATGAAACATACATACAATGTTCATTATTTACATCATTAAGTAACAAAAGCAAACATAGTGAATTACCATTGGTCTAGATTACTGGAATAAATATCACAATTTTATGACTGACTTACTTGAATTTATTCCAACCATTTAAACCTTCATTGATCGATTTTCAGATTTAATGAGGGTAAATCTGCTCTAAGGAGATGCATTTTGGGCAGTAACATCTGCTCCACACTGAATTTTATATACTCAGTACTTTTTCAAGATGGCCGCCACAAGAGCACATGCTTGTTTGAATCAGCCAATCAGAATGCTTTATTCCAGTAACATAGAAGAATGGAAAATACAATATGAAAGAACATTGACAAGACTTATAAGTAAATTTCAAGTCTTTTAATCAATAACATAGAGATAATAAACAATAGTAATACATGTATAATACAACAGGTACATATGTACAGGATGAATAAATGAAACACTTGCAACCCATGAAGTTCAACTTTTAAAACAAAATCATCACATTCATAGACATATACAAACATTACAATCATATCCTAGTGGATTTATTAATTGAGTTTAAATGTATTATACCCAATAAGTAGGCTGAAAAAAATAATATACAAAATTTCAATGAAGCCAGAGAAATGCAAAAACCTTTGAGAACAATCAAAAGTTCTGACTTTACAGGTTTTCAGATTTTACACTTTAAAAGATTAAATAGCAAATTTGGGACCTAAACATTTTAAAGATTCAATTTATCAAATAGATTTCTTAAGTTTTGGATTTTTCAAATTAGGAAGATGTCATTAAGACTATATGCAAATCATGAACAATACACATGAATAACATAAATACTGGCTAATGTATGGAAAGCAGAATGTTGAGGTACATAGACACCACATACTACATAATAATATCATCACATCTGAGACCCAAGTAAGATTTATATAATCTCTTGATAAAATACTTTCATTGGCTAGAATTCAAAGTTGGACATATGGTTTAAGAACCTTTTTTTTTCATTGATGGAGATTGCCACACCTTTTCTGCCAGTGAATTTGAGTTTTTTCAACTTGAATTTTATTAACCACCAAATTTTCTTTCTTTAGATTTTGCTATTTTTTATGCAATCTCCTACACATGACTATCCTCGCCTAGTAACTGTATAAAATTATTTTTATTTCGTTGTCCAATGTTCATAGAGCTAACTTGAATAGGATCAATTGATATACTTGTAACAACTTCTAACTTGGGTGTCAGACAATGACTTGTACTACTAAAAATATTAAATAAATAATACTTGAACACTGCTGATAAAGTTTCTGATATGCTACAAGCATGTATATTTATATATGAATGACCAAAGATCAATTAAATAAATAACAATGAATAAAACTAATGCTGTATCTTCTAACAAAAGGAAAATGGCAGGACATTCAAACTTGTTCGATAATTTGACTTCAAGAGTATAAATCATTATTTGATGATTAATTACTAGAAAAAAACAGTTACCTATCAAGGTAGCATATTATTAAAAGTCTTATAGGACAATAAAATAATCACATTAAATATTTAAAAAAAATATATATTAAAAGATTTAACTTTAGAATGTGGATTAGATTTGATTATCAATCATAACTAAAAGGCTGTAGTAACTAACTCTTTAATACAATGCACTTACTACAGTCTTGTCGGCAACCCTCAGTATGTATAAAGGCATTGTGACTACAGCCTTGTGAAAGCAGAGTCTGATTATATCATGATAAGAAAAGTAAGCACAAAGTGAGAAGGATGAATATAGACCTTACATAAAAAGCTCTAGGTGAAACTATGTGATAATAACTGGCATTTTTTACTCTTTGGTCAATGAGTCAAATAACTCATAAAGTTACATCATTTACACTAAAAAAAAAATAAGTTATTATATAAAACATCTTCAATTAAAAGTAGAACAATAACACATATAACTAAGTATTAAATTATTGCAGCAAGAACATATGCAATTACAATGATCGTGTACTTTTGTATCAAATGAGTCAAGCGCTTTAAGAATTAAGTTGATTAATATTGCATGTATGAAGAAACCTCCCAACACTTAACAACACTCCTTAACAACAGCAACAACTTAATAATAGCCAAGTATTATTATTTACATCTCTGCCATGGCAACAGAAATCACCTTTCAAATCAGTCATTTCTTAATAGCATTCACCTTAAGCTAC
This sequence comes from Mactra quadrangularis, assembly GCA_025267735.1. NCBI lineage: Eukaryota > Metazoa > Mollusca > Bivalvia > Venerida > Mactridae > Mactra > Mactra quadrangularis. Next base: position 32,842,889 of record CM046308.1, on the reverse strand, counting down.
AGTCCCATAAACATAAAAATAGCCGCAATGGCACCGTACGGGCATCGTGCGAACAAGCTCCCCAAGGATCCGTACGGACTGTTACGTTTTTATCAGGGTCCGTGAGATGAGCCCACGATACACATATCAGTTTCAGAGTCAAACTGTGAACAAAATGGTGACCAAGTAAGGATTAAACATGCATATCTTCAAGCTACGGCTCCGCATGGGCGTGTTGTTTTGTACCATGTGCGTGCCGTCACCTTGATTCACAAGGCTTCTCACGGCCTACGACTCTCTGCACATACAGGTTTGTAACAAGCCATGATTTTATGGGACTGAGGCATTAGTGAAGCTTCCAACATCACACATCTCTAAGCAGCAGACCATTTAGCACAGTTCAACTACTGGCTGTTGTAGGTTTCCTTGTACTATTGTGCCTAATGTTTGACCCTGATCCGACCTTTCACATTTGCATCTAATAATCATCTACACATATCTTGACAAAAATCAGTACCTCTCCTATTCTAAATTTCAGCAAGTAACATATTCAAAATGAGCAATCGATTTACAGCTATTGTGAATAGAAGTATGTTAATGAGTTAAATTTCACCGGTGTAGTAGACACTAAATATACGCTTTAACATATGATATTTTAAAATTATTCCCTGTCTAATAATTCCATTCAAACTTTGAAGATAAACTATGATATCAGTATCAAGCACTAATACTACATTTATTAAATGTAATAAATATTCTTGCATAAAGGTCAGATAGGGGTCAAACTTGAGGCACAATACACAATTCAAACTATGCATACATGTAGATAATTAGTATGCTTCACACTAACTTTAAGATAAAATAAAATTGAAATTAAAGAACAAGTATATGAATAAAGTAACAAATAGAAATGGTTTCACAATAATTCATATTAAATAATGTATAAAAAAATTCAATATAAAATACTATTAAAACAAATACATCATTTTGTAAGTTAGAAAAATCTGCTTAAACAATTACATATTATTGGTGCTGCAATTACATCCCTGAAATCTTAATTCTAATCCTATGTTTAATACAAAACATTAAAACACATGTACTGAATACATGTGAACTGGCAACATTCACATTGCATTGATTCACTTGCATTTTCTATTAAATTTTGTAAGCTGGACCTTTCATTATTATAAATAAATATACATGTACTGAAATAGTCTCAAATATCAAGAACAAAATAGCTTTGAAAAAAAAATGTTGGCAGGCCAAGATAAAATGCAAATATGTAGTAATAAACACACCGGGTACATATTTAATCTCCGATTCTTTGTGAGTCTTAGATAGTAAAACTGAAACATTAAAGATATTTTTTTATTAATATCTTTTTATAATGCCTTATAAAATCAATACTAGCACTTAAGTTTACTCCTATAATTTTTCATTGTTATAATCAAAAACAGATCAAAACAGTTATATTTTTCAGTAACATATAAACCAATAACGCATCATGTTACTAATAAATGTCAATAAATTAATAAAATTCTGACGAGGAATCAACACTTTCCTTTCAAAAAGATACATCATTGAATACTCTTATTCGACAACTACATCATATTTAAATAGTTTTTTTACATATAACAATGAATAAAGCAGTGCGGCTGGCAATGAGGCAATGACAAAGAGGCTACATAATTCATTCCTAGGTAGGTAGGTTGGTTATTGAATAGAGTTGCATGTACAGTCTGTTTGTTATGATTATTATAAATACTTTGCTGCCCAGTTAAACCCTTGTAACTTTACTTTTTTGGAATTGAAGTAACGAGGATTTGACTCTACAACATCTTTATGTTTTTGAAGATGAAGCATGAACAGCTTAGGTCAGTTAGCCCTCATGTATTTCTTAGAATGAAAGCAAACGGCCTCTTTAAAATGTGAATCATTTAGCTACATGTATTAAAACAATGATACTTTGTGATACAAAAATCTAGTTCATATGGTACATTGTTAATACAATATTAACATTCAATGTCTATAACAAATGCCCAATATCACATTATATGAAATCATAACAAGATAATGAGCTAAAACATACAAAACACCATAAGGCCACAACAAATTGATCATATGTTCTATGGATTCGCTCGCACCTTAATTTTGAGGGTTTTTAAAAAAAAATTTTTTATTTCCTCGCTCGCTCATTAAAATTTGGTCAAGCCACTATACAAAACAAGTGAATAAAGTCTTTTTTATTTTTCTTCTTCGCTCGCTCACCCCATTTTTTTCCAGAAAAATCCATAGAACATATGATCAACTTGTTGTGGCCTAAAATCATTAAAAAAGGACAACCAAAACAGCATTATTTGTTCCTATTTTAATATATTAGCTCCTCTACTCCATCTTCTCAATCTCGACATCACAGTTGTCCCATCTAATGTAATGTGATCACATAATGTATGGACAACCATAATAGAACAGAGCAAAATAGAATGTAACCCTAATTTCATTTTAACCTATATAACATAAACAAGTTTTTATCTCTAAGACAAAAATGCCTTCTCCTCCGGACTACTGGTGACATTTCTTTTAACGATACTTGTTTGATATAAAGGTAATGAATGTTTGTCTTGCTCTAATGATTCTAGATACTCTTGTCTGTGGATGTCTTTACGTGGTCCCCATTTCTCTGATGGAGTTGTTACTTTTTTAAATCTCTGGAAATAGGAAAGAAAAAAATCATTGGTAATTGTAATCATTGGGAATTGAAATTTATGGGGTTTTTACCTTAGGTACAAACAAACATTTATCCTAATAATGAAAAGTATGTGTACAAAAAAACAATAGGATTGTTATTTGTGATTCTTAGCAATAATAAACAAAAATGTTTAACTTTTGTTTGTACTTCGTCAGTATGGGTGAAGAAAAAAGTTTTTGCGTTCTGGATAACATCTATTTACATATCTCAATTTTTTTCAACAGTTTTTGCAAGTCCAATGCCACTTTGAAAAATCTTACATCAACAGTGTCCAGGAGTCGGATGCATGCTTATGGATAGTGTTCCGGGGTTCAAACCCCACCAGGGTCACAGCTACTTTCCTTGAGTAAGAAATATACCTGCAATTGCTATGATTCACCCAGTCAAAATTTGGTACCTGCATAAGTGGTATAATTCCATTGCTCCAATATGTCGACTGCACTAAGCATAGTAAAAAGACTCCCAATGGAGATTGATAGATAGATACCAGTAGCATGATGACTAAGGTTATAGCTGTAAATTCAGTGATTATGCTTTAGCATGAAACTAAAAACTGTAAAAAAAGTAAAATTACCTGCATGAGTGTTCCCTCAGATTTAATCAATGTATATATAGCACAAACTGGAATAGGCACCAATGATACCATTCCTAGACACCAACCAAATGTTACAGCCCATTGTGGGTAAGTTACTGCACCATAGGTCACTGGTCCTAAAGTGATGATACTAAATAACCAAATAAACTGAAAATATACAAACAATATATTCAAGTGTCATGTAATTAATAAACTTCATTCATAATAAAGTTCTGCTTTGGAGACCACCTTAGTTATTGCAAAATCATGTAATTTTTATGATTTTAAAATCCCAAATTCTAAATTTGAGAAGAAAAAGAACCCTTATTAAGACCATTCCACTGTTCCACTAAGACTATATATTTTTATACAGTCCAACCCCTCTTAAGCAGCCAGCCAAGGGAAACAGCCAAATTGGCTACTTAAGTGGGGTGACCGCTTAAGAGGGGGTTTGACATTGAGATGGGGGCGTTGGGTCTGGAGGTAAAGTTTTAATGACATAGTGTGGTTTATATTGAAGTTGTACATATATAATTCTTTTACACAACAACAAACCATAGTTTCATAGATGTGCTAGTACTTGTGGCACCAAATAAAGTTAACATCTACAGTGAAGCAGCACTTTAACAGAAACATTATGAATTAACTATATCTTGGTGCAACAACCATCAACACACTCACATAGGCTGTCCATATACTTGTGACACCAAATATCATTTGCAATAAAACAGTCTTTTAATCTCAGGTTTTAATTTGAATTTTGAGCAACAACCATCCTAGTCTCATACAGGTTTACATTCTTGTAGCACCTAATAAACTGATTTATAGTGATACAAATGTTCTAAAAATGAAACATGATCACTAGCTCCAGATGCAGGATCAAAGTTATTATACAAAACATAGAAACTAAGGTTTGACTTCTGGTCGTAGTTGGTCATTACCTTTCATAAAGATTAAACAATTACGTCAATATAACTCATTGTAGACAGAAACTGTAGGCTCCTTGTTGAGTATGAAGCATGCACTGGCTAGTAGGTAGAAACTTTTGATTCTTTGTGAAGAAGCAATCATGCACTGGCTTGTAGATAGAAACTTTTGGTTCTTTGTGAAGAAGCAATCATGCACTGGCTTGTAGATAGAAACTTTTGGTTCTTTGTGAAGAAGCAATCATGCACTGGCTTCTAGATAGAAACTTTTGGTTCTATGTGAAGAAGCAATCATGCACTGGCCGGAAGGTAGAAACTTTTGGTTTTATGTGAAGAATCAATCATGCACTGGCTTGTAGATAGAAACTTTTGGTTCTTTGCGAAGAAGCAATCATGCACTGGCCGGAAGGTAGAAACTTTTGGTTCTATGTGAAGAAGCAATCATGCACTGGCCGGAAGGTAGAAACTTTTGGTTCTTTGTGAAGAAGCAATCATGCACTGGCTTGTAGATAGAAACTTTTGGTTCTTTGTGAAGAAGCAATCATGCACTGGCTTCTAGATAGAAACTTTTGGTTCTATGTGAAGAAGCAATCATGCACTGGCCGGAAGGTAGAAACTTTTGGTTTTATGTGAAGAATCAATCATGCACTGGCTTGTAGATAGAAACTTTTGGTTCTTTGCGAAGAAGCAATCATGCACTGGCCGGAAGGTAGAAACTTTTGGTTCTTTGTGAAGAAGCAATCATGCAAAGACTTGTAGATAGAAACTTTTGGTTCTTTGAGAAGAAGCAATCATGCACTGGCTTGTAGATTGAAACTTATAGTTCTTTATGAAGAAGCAATCATGCACTGGCTTGTAGATTGAAACTTATAGTTCTTTATGAAGAAGCAATCATGCACTGGCTTGAAACTTTTGGTCCTTTATGAAAAAGCAATCAAGTACTGGCTTGTAGAATGAAACTTTTGTTTCTTTGTGAAGAAGAAGCATGCACTGGCTTGTAGATAGAAACTTATGTTCTTTGTTGAAGTGCAAGCAAGTTCAGGCTAGTAGATTGACTGGTTCCTGGTGGAGATGCAAGCACATACTGACAAAAAAGTTCTTCACTAATAAGCTGAAGACAAGCTTTCCAAGGTGAGACACAAAGCATATGTAAATTGTGGATAAATAAAATAATGAACAAAGTTTAACATACTATTATCACAAGGGGTGTAACAAATTTCCACATATATTTCCATAATCCCATTGGTTGAAATCCAATCATTAATTCAATGTCCTTATAGAATCTGTCAACACCTAAAAACAAAATATTGGTATATATATATATATTTTTATTTTAGATCATCTAAGCGTGATTGTTCATAACTCCTGCTGTATCCATCCCACTGTATTATTTCTTTACACAGATTTATTTGCCATAACAGAGCATTGAATAGTCTAGTTTATACCAATTCATTTTAACTTGATTGTGAAACAAATTCTTACAACTTAGATTTATCACTTTTGAGCCTGCTTCCTAGTCCCCCAGTACTGAGGTAGGAGAATAAAGTTTCTTGCTCAAGAAAACAACAGGGTAGATTTTGAATTGGATTCAGACCAATGCAGAGCTGGCTATCCAATGATTACCAGTCTAACATCATAACTGCTTGCCCACACTAGCTCAACTAAATGAAACATGGTTGATCCAAGCAACAAGACAAATATAAGTTTCACACACGGATGCTCTCAAGTTTGCATCTATGACAAAGCAATAAAGAGTAAGTTTCTACACATGTAGCTCAAAGAAACAATAGGTAGGGATACGATGAATTTGAATCAACTAAAATCTGAATCATCACAGGTATATGTTCAGGGCTCAACATTAAAGGATATCCTACTGCCCCTGACAACCTATATTTGGGTTCAGCAACCGGTTACTGCTATTAAAGATACAGTGTGGGCAAGTTTAAAATATAGCTGACTGTCCTTTCGGGCAACCTAGTTTAAAATTAGTGAAGAGCCCAGTATTTTTTTATACTTTTTTGCCATTTACTTTATGACATAATCATTATGGCTTGTGCATTTGAAGATTTAAGACGATTCCTTTTTTTTATTAATACAAGCATAAAATATCTTTGAGATAAATCGCTGCCAGTGAACATTACTGTGTAAGTTGCATGAAGTGATACATGGTAGTCACACCTACTGGATGATAGAAAAAAAAATTACCATAAACCCATCCAATAGCTACACATTCTGTTAATGAAATCAACATCAGTGAAAAGCTGGCACAATACCAATCTATAATCTGTAAGATGTATATTCCTCCCTGTAATAAAATTACATGGATGTAAGTAAGTAAGTAGAGCATTAGTCAATACAAGAAACAAATACAAGTGTTTTGTTGTTGTTTTTAATTATAATAAATAAAAGGGATTTTTATGGCATCATGTCATCTACTTTTTCTTGACCTATATCTATTGCCAGTATGCAACTACCTTTCTACAAGGTTGATAATTACCTGTATATTTCAATAATTATTGAGAAGTTGCAGTGATCTGGGTTCAGTAACCTCACCCCCTCCACTATGAAGACAGGGCAGGTATCAGTAAATATAGTATATAAACTTCAATAACAATGCATTAAGTCAACAGTTTGAGCCCCACATCTGTGGTGCTTTTCACAAAAATTCTTACGAAAAAAATCTTCGTAAGTCAAAAGCAAGAAACATCAATAATATGCTCGCTTTTTTGGCTTATCAGTTCTAATTATTACACAAATTGTGTAGAATTGAGTATACCCTTTGAATATCATATCAAAGTTATGCTTATTAACCGTCGGACTTTGAAGTGCTAATTATATGGAACTGACTTACGAAGACTTTTTTCGTAAGAATTTTTGTGAAAAGCACCACAGATTCTTATACTCTTTCTAATACAAAACCAAAGCAGTACAAGATAATGTATATAAAATATCCTACCTCTGTGATGAGTGGAAGTCCAAGTAAGAACTCAATAAAACAAGCCACAGCTGACACCAAAACACGTCTTTTACGTAAAACATGTGGGAATTCATCCATGAATGCACTTAAACATGTTTCAAACATTCCAAACTAAAAGTATAGGGAAAAACAAATTAGATTAGTATGGTGTTTCACAAAATATCTTAATATATCACAAATTTATCAAATAAATAATGTAGCATGTATAGTTTTACATCACTAGCAAATTTATAGTTCTTGTCTTGATTTCTTTTAGATTTTTTTTGAGTGATAAGTTGTGATTGGGTGTTGAAACTGTGTGTTAAGCTATCATGTGTAATGATGGTGTGTAGAATTTGGGTGTAATTATTCTGAGTAGTGATTTTGTGTATCTATTCTGTGTAGTGATGGTGTGAAGTGATTGTAAGTAATAATTATGTGCAGTGATTGTATGCAGTGATCATGTGTAAGGATTCTGTGTATTGATTGTGAGTAATTATTCTGAGTAGTGATTGTGTGTAGCTACTCTGTGTAGTGATGGTGTGCAGTGATTGTGTGTAATGATCATGTGTAGTGATTGTGTAGTGTTTGTGTGAAGTGATTTTGTGTAGTGATTATGTGTAGTGATTCTATGTAGTAATCATGGGTGTGAGTTGTTGTTCAAGGGGTATAACTCTGTCATTAGGGTGTTAGATCATGTAAATTGTTTATTTATTTAACTAATTTTTAGAAAAAAAAGACTGGAAAAAAATGTAGATATATATGGTACATTTTGTATCAGTCAGACTCTTGGTATACAAGATAAGTAATCACAACAAAGAGGGAAAGTAAAGTAAAGGTTACTCTTGCATCATGACAGATTTGTATCATAGATGATAGACCTTGAGCTCTGGTAGTGTAAATGTATGTGGTACTGATATTTGATGCCTGGTAGAGTAAAGGTTAAAATTGAAAGAATGAAAGAAAAACAACAAGGATAGGGTACAATTGAACTAAAAAATGTTACTTCAATGTGAAAAGATAACTAGCAACAAAATAATGTGCTGGTAACTGTGATAACTGCAGGAACTTATGACGTAATTTTCAGGAAAGAAGTTATAAGTGCATTTAATATTTGTAAAACAGAATTTTGGAATAGAGAAGGTTACAAAAGTAACATGAAGGAGTAATGTTTTAAAACTGAGAAATGCCAACATAAATAAACTATTATTTAATAATTTGTAGGGGAATTATTGTAATATCAATACAATAATATAGGTTTATTAGTCTTTGGTTTGAGACCCAACAGTCCTTCCCATCATCATTTAACATAGTGAAAGGTTCAAGCACTAGGGGAAATGAAATAGTTACTTGTACCCAAAATTAGATTGTGAGTGTTCAGCACAGTCTTGAAACATTTCAAAACTAGTCAATACATTTGTATGTATGTGATTTGTCCTGTCTGAATTCCAAGAATCAACTTTAACATATAAATTACAAGGCATCTGACACCTACGCCATACCAAACAGCTGAAAATTTTGCTACATGGTTATAATGGAAAAACTATGCTGCAATGGACAGGATAAGCAGAAAAGCTCAGGAAATGGGTAGGTTGGAGTGAAGCATACAAGTTTTAAGCTGAGTACATTAAGTGCAGTAAGGGTATAATATGAATTAACAGGAAGTTTAACATGGGCAACAGGCTTTATATGGGTGCAGGACTTTGTATGTTTGTAGAATATTTGATTAGATGACATGAATTGTGTTAACTTGGTGTATCCAAATATAGTATATATGCATGGTGCAGCTTGAAAGTTACTCTGTGAAATCATGATTTGAAAATATGTCTTACATTCAAACAAGGAAAATTGTTTTGTGTCTTAAAAACATGAAGTACCAAATAATCTAAAGGTTTTTAATGGTTGCATATACTGCTCATTATGATCATCTCTATGTATTAATATAATATCAAAATATTGTTGAACTTGAAGATAAGTATATATCAATGAAAAGCATCAGGTCAGTGCAGAATGGAGTGGGTTCCCAACTCCAGCAAAAATTTTAATTACGGAGTCTCATTGAAACAAATATTTAATTTCCTGATGAAAATATCCAAATTTGACTCAAGTTTTCAGAGTCAGTTTCTATATATGTCAAGCATTGAATGGTTAGTCCAACAGACATGATACAGCATATAATTTAGTGATAACTTACGATACATAATGGCAGATATAATACATCACGTTTTTTGAATTTTGGAAATTCGAATTTTTAATTGAAACACAAAACAATTTTGGTTTTATTTTTTGCTAGTGATGATGAAAACTAACATAGTCAATGATAATTATGTATGATCAAATGGTAAGCCAATTTGTAAAAAACATTGTAGAAGGTATGAAAACATTATTTAATTCTTAAAATCTCACATCAATTGTGTCTAGATCAGGTTAGTTTTATCATTTTTATAAAACTGATTATGATTTTAGAGAGAAATTCTTCCACGGCTCATATGGTGAATCTATTGGAGTTCACATAATTATAAAACAATTTGTTCACCAAAATTAATCACTCATTTCATGAAAGTTCTATTTTCATTGACAATATATTTATGCATAATTATTTAAATAGTGCCATCGTATATAACCAATATCAAATGATGTATAAATTTTTTTATGACGGGGACAATGAATAAAATTTGTTAAAAAAATCAGAATGTGTATTCCACCATAAAGCATGAAAGAAATTCAAAATTTCACAAGTGCCAAAATATAAAAGTATTAAAGTTTAAGTAGAATGTTAAAACAAGAAAAATTGAAGACATCCTAAAATAGACACAATTAATAGTCAGGAATTAATGGATTTTTTTCCGAATGAACTCCGCAGATTTCATATATATCTGAATCCTTTACCTGGTTTATAATATCTGTTTTACAGTAAAAATAATCTTAATTTCAGGAAAAATAAACTAAGGTTTTTAGATTTATGTGGAAAATATCCTGGCATAACATATCAGGCATACATTTGTAAATCTTTCATACAAGAGATTCACCCTCACAAATGTCTAGTAGAAGTAACTATCTCTCAGTATCTCTGGCATACACAACATACATCAACATATATTCTTAAATGTCTAAGAAACCCATTCACATACTTTACTGAGGATACTTTCCACACAACTTAAACCATTATTAATAATTAAAAACAAATTTGCGAGTTAAAGTACATGTTTTAATGTTGCACATTCAATGCAAACCTCTACGGCAGAAATTTCAAACAATTTGCTCAAATTTTCATATGTTTTTACATCAAAATTTTATCAGTTTTTGAAACAATAACTTTCAAAATAAAGTAGACCAATCATTTCAAATGATTACTTACCCCCACAAACACCATGCCTTGGTGTCCTAGTTTTTGAACTCATGAGACTGGACATATGACCTTGACCTTCAAAAAGTCATAAACAAACAGGACAGCTGAGGCAGCCGACAACTGACAAACTCACTTATATGCACCCCCTTAACTTCATTGTGGGGGTATAAAAAAGCCAAAAAGTGCCGAAACGATAACAGATAACAATTAAAATGAGCTTTACATGTACAGGGAATCAATTTTGACCAGTAAAGGAAGCAGTATCCTACAATATACAAATAATTTTAAACACTTCTTTACGAAAATAACATATTTTTAATAAAAAAATCTCTTTTTTTATCAATTTTTGTTGATAAACAAACATGTAAACTTAGTTAGAATTTCTTACAAGAAATCTTAGAAAATGTTTTATTTTTTTTTTTTAAATTATTTTAATGTTATTGTAAAAAAATGTTTTGAAAAAAGACTCCCACTCATATTTTCTAAAATTAAAATCAGAATTCGGAAAAACATTTCTTTTTTTATTATTGTAATATCTTCAAGTTTACATATTTGTTATCAACCTAAAAATGTGTGTATTTCTACACTATTTATGTACCACTTGACATGCGTGTCAGCATATTAAAGGCCGTCTTCACACTCGACACTTGAGACAAAGCGCTGGCCCCTGACACGTCTTCACAACAACCCCTCGAACCCTGTGACTGAACAAAAAATGCCAATATACAATAGAGAGCCCAGTCAGAATGAAATAATATATGTAAATATTCTAACCCTATTTAGTCAAGAAATTAAGTTTTTAATGTAAGTATACACATTTTTACATTGTTGATTTTGTTAAGCTAAATTTTATTATTTTCATGTAGCCTTGAATCTTTTTTTAAAATACTTTTTTTATCTTTTGCTATCATTTAGTTATACAGTTATCATTATAACACATAAATTATGGTGAATCTTGACACTTAAAGCATTGTATACAAAAATTGACTTTTTATTTTTTATGGTATCATAAAATTAATGAGAATTTTCATTTGAATTTAAAATGCCTTACAGCATTAAATACTTTGGAATAGTTTATAATTGAATCACGATCATTTGAATAAGTAGAAGAGTTTAATTACTTTTATAATAACTAGTTATAAAGTTAAATTAATCAAAGTCGTTGAATCAAGGGTTTCTGAATGGGAAATTTCATTTTTAAAAAATCAATAATTAATTTAAAACAGGTGTCCTTGACAAGTAGACAACTACAAATTTAAAGATTGCTACTTTAACATTGTTATAATAGTTTTAGTTATAATTAAACAATTTAAATTATGATAGTAAACACAGAAAATCATTGATAAAAATAATGTGTCTTTATAGACATTTTGTCAGGCTAGGTTCATATGGTATGCTGAATTATGAAGTAAACATATTTATTGTTACTATAGTAACAGCATACTTCTATCTGAACTTGATTTTTCAGCATTATTGTGAAATTGATATTAGAATATTATTAAAGTATTAAAAATTACTGGATAAACCTTAAAATTCATACACAATTACAATTTTTCACCCTATTATATATACATTTATCTATGATGTCCTGAAAATACTAGATAAATACATTTGTCATCTTGAATTAAAAAAACTGAAGGCATTTTCATGAAACATTATAAATGTATGATATAATTACAAAATTTTATATTGGTATTAATTTGAACATTTTTCTTATAAAGTAAGAACTTATTTTTTCAAATTTTGTTACATACAGTGTTCGTTTTACCCTTAATTTTAACTTTGTTCCATGAATTTATCTACAGTTCAGATTTTTAAGAGTTATTAATTTGCATTGTTTAAATATTATAGTCTCTTATATTTGTATTCAGAAAGGATTGCATGTTGTTGTTAGTTTAAGACTTTTATCAGTATTTCCAAGTTTTAATAGTGATATATTGTGTAACAATGCAATGTGAGACTTAAATAAATAAATATTAATAATAAATATCTAATACTTTAAGAATAATTGAGTAAATGTTATAATTACATATGTTAATAGTTAAGGAGTTTTGAGAGAGAAATATTTAAATTTAATTGTTAAATTGACACTTATATTTAACAATATCATTATTAATACTTATATTTTACAATTTATTCATAGTTTATAAGGATAAGTGAAAAAGAAAATTAGTGATTTAATTAATGATATTTTATTTTAATATTTACATATATTCATTATGATTTAGACACTGGGTATAATTATTAGGCATGTAATAATAAACAATAAGAAAAAACAGGCAAGAAAAGTACAACATATTCAAATATAGTATAATATAATGCTGGAAACCTCCAACATGTTATGATAATATTAATAATAGTTTATACAAAAGAAAGACATACTAGTATATATAATATAACATATTTATGTATAATCATACAATATAATATTTAAATAAATTAACAAAAACAGGGAAATCAGTAACGTTTTGTACTCAATCCATAAAAACGTTCAAGATCAGATAACTGGGTCATTCACAATGTAACAAATCAGGGGTTACCTCCCTTCATATGGCAACTTGATTTCTATCAACAAAACATGTTTTGCAAATGCATTGATGGTATGAAGGTGATTTCAGAATCTAGCACTATTATAGACAATCATTTTTGGACTGTTCCAGATTTCTATGATACAAGAGGTATGGTCAATCCACACCCAAAGCCAAGTGTAGTCTTATCAAAGAAAAGCTATATTTTACTTTTTTATTTAACATTATACATGTACTTATAAACCAACTATAAGCATTTTGTAAAGCAAGACTTCAGTTCTAGCAACTACAATCACAGTTCAAAGAATGCATAGTCATTTGTATTTCAAGGGACTAGTCAATGTTAGAGTATTGTTAAGTGTTTTGGAGATGGCTAATAATGTTCTCTGGCAGAAAAAGGCAAAGGCTGCAAGTCAATAAAAACCTCAACATAATATGTGCCATAAAATGTACTGTGCTAACTAATAAAGCAATGAACATCAAATCTTTGTATTTTCAAAAAAACGAGCATTAAATGAAGTCAGAGCATTTTGATGAAGTCAGGGCATTTTGATGAAGTCAGGGCATTTTAATGAATTCACAAATTCAAGGATTGAATAACAACAAAGCTTAGAACATTAGTAGTGTGTGCCTTAAAGGGCAAAATATAGGACATTGGCATTTTAAAAATTTATTTTATTTGCACAGATCCAGAATGATTTAATACCCAAACAAAAGTTTAAATAACATAGCTTTAATACCATGACAATTGAAATTGGTGATAATTGAAATTGTCATAACATTTCCAATGATATTTAGCATCAGTCAATTTGTTACATTGTAAATGACCTATGTACTTAATTCTGTACGGACTTGCCATATTACTGCAAATGTTTCATAAAAAATTATCCCCACTTATTTTCGTCACTCTTGAAATGTCACCCAGCTGTAATAGCCAAAAAAATTTCGTTTTATCATTCCATGACATTTTGTAATTTATATGTTTGCCAAATAACACGCTTAAAGTTAAATGCAACAGACCCCGTTTACTTTTTCCTTAAATACAGAAAATTACTCTTTAACATGGTTAACCATTAAAACAGACAGCATAATTTGTCTAGAAAATTAAGCCGATTTTGTGTTTTTATCATACAGCCAACATTTGCAGTAATATGCTCTGGAAAACATAACAATTCTATCGCATTACAAATGAATCTTACCTGTTTTACACACACAATAACTGTCACTTAAGAGTAGAATATAATACATTAGTAGCAAAAAAATTCAAAAAAGCCAGAAAACGGATACATTTTTCACAGCAATGGCATGGAAGGGAATTACAAATATCATCCGTAATCATCAATATTTTGAATTAAAAACCACATTGGTCAATAAAGAAGAATATGTTCTTGAAATTTGAATAAATTTGCAAAGCCTTTGGCTTACATGATTCAATCCTTTACTAAATGAAAACAGGTGTATATGCATTATCTTATAATCATGAATTTGTTTAGGATTTCAAGGCAGCAGGCAGGTAATTGTCAAATCTGAATATAAGCAAATTTTATATACAAATCAAAATTTATATGATAAATTATTGACAATGTATCACTCACCTTGTGGAGAAAGCACATAACAAAGATAGTCACCAGTCTGTGGGAAGCTTTTTTCGGTAAGTTCCAACACACAGAAAAACTTTCTTTCAGCTAATAAATCTGATGCTATTTTTAAATGGTGAAAGTGACCAAATTTCATATAATTAGTCGATCAGAGCACTAGATTTGATTAGCTCTGTGCCTGTTGACTTTTAATTATCTCTATGATTGAATGGAAATCTAACAACAGATATTGCCATGGTAAGACAGCATACAGACTGACATTTTATGTTTTTATACGGACTATAAGGGGTCACAATAGTTTACCACAAACACTGTGTTAGGGCAAACAAGGAGGCTCACCTTTTCTATATAATACATGAATATCTAGGGGATTCCTGTATCTGGGTATTAAAAAGATTATTCAAACATTTGTATTGTGACATATGATAATAGAAGCAAATATTTCATAAAAAATATGATTGTGAATATTTGATCGCTACAAAAAATGAAGTCAAAACAGCTGAGAGTATATTTTTACCCTAAAACACAAGTTTCATAAAGAGAGCAAGCTTTTTTTTGAATCTGAAAGAGACCATTATCCCTGAAAATATTTCATACAATGCTTTCATGTCAATATAAGGGCCACAAATCAGCAAAATGTCCCTAATTTGACAGTTGAAGAAACCATTGTATGAAAGTACCATATACACTAACTGTATAATATATATCCTACACAACAAAAAGGATACTTCAAGCATACCCTTTGTCAGGCAAACATAGATTTAACAGACATTATAGAATAACCGCAAGCAACATACAAAAACAACAAAATGTCCATAATAAACATGATTACAATCTGTCAAAGTTAACCATAGAAACACTAGATTATAGAAACAAATTTGATAAAAACCTGTTCATCTTGTTTTGGACATACAGGTCGTAAGAAAACTTCCCATGAAAGCAGTGGCTGACGTAAATACATAATAGCTTGTTTAGGATAACATCAGGCATTGTTGAAATAGAATATTGTTTCAAGTTATCCAACATGAGCTATATAAGCTATCACATAAACTTGAATGCCATACAATGACTTTAGTTCAGCTTATTTTAATCAGTGTAAATTCATAATAAATGAAGCTAAAATATCAGGTTAAATTAGACAGACTACAGCATTCTCTAATCATGTTTGGAAAGGACATAAATATTGTATGTAGAGGTAGGAGCCTACAGTTACTCTGTCATAATACTTGTTTCTCACCAAAATCACTTTGCCATCATATCAACAACTTGGATGTATGCTGTATTTGTTTAAAATGAAGTCAAAACAAAACAGAGAAAGTAAAGTTGAGATAAAATAAGAACAAAATAGGTTTTTTTTGTCCAAGGACCCTGTAATATAGGGTCCAAGTTGTATTTAATCAATGTTTTATCACAATCCAAAGTTTTGTTTAAATTTAACAGTAAATAGGATTAAATGTACCAAAATAACAAAAATGAATGTCCAAACTTTATTATATCTTTAGCATTGGGACTTGAACATCTGAGTTTAAGTTTGAATTACGAAATTACCTAAAATGATGAATTCAACGTGCAAGTTTAACACAAAACAGTTGTAACTCTGCTCTTTTCTTACACTTAGTTACAACTGTATTGCACTAAACCTGCAAATACACCAGTACAAAGGTAGCAGTACATTATGCATATATGAGCAAATAAATATGAAGACTAGGCTGAGAAATAATTGAAGGCCAGAAATTATAAATACTATGAGTCAGTGTGAGTGAATTATATTTTGTGATTAAAATTTGATGATTATAAGTTCTAAATTTTTTGACATGAAAAATCTCACCAACCTCCAAAAATATAGCCTCATTATAGAATTTTGTATAACTTTAGAGACATTGAACAAAAGATATGTAATGAAATGTGTAATATGATCAATTTAGTGTAATATTTCAAAGTCTCAGTTTTTAACATTATTTTGGTAAAAAATGAAAAACCTTGAATTTTTAAGAAAAATGTAAAATTTTGTGTTTTATTTTATTTCTGTTTTTATAGGGATTTTTTTAAAAAAGTTACAGCATAATCCAAGTGTCTGTTACCTGAAACCCAGATAAAACATCAACAAAATATACAATATGCTTTCAAGCTAAAGACATGACTGTGGTCTAAACTAGTATAAATAATGAATTTTTCATGATTTTTCTGTCATAAAATAATAGTAAAATAACATTCATATAAATTCCCCAGACTTTGGTTTTCTAAAACATAATTAAAAAACATTAAAGCTGACAAAAAATATGCAAAGCTAAGAAATTAAAATGAACAATGCATGTGTTTATTGAAAAGTGATTTGTTTTGCTATATATTTTAACCAAAAACTCTCAAGTATACAGGTATACAAATGCTAACAGTCCCCCAACCATAAAAGGGGACAGTGACAGCATCCTTTGCATTAACTAATTTGATATTAAATTTTGTGAAGGCCTATTGCATCGGACAAATCTTTTGTTTTGAATTTTGTTGTCTTATCAATTCAAGAATGAAGATAAATAAAGAAAACCACTAACAACACAATGAAGAGTTCTCATTAGTCCATGAATAAAACCAAAATAATACAAAATTGCAGGAAAGATAAAAATATAGCAAAAAGTGCCAAAAAATGTGGATGTTGTGGTTATACAATTTGTAATTTAAAACTCATGCGAAACTCATTAATATTTTCAAAAAATAATTATTAAATTGCTGAGTATGAATGATGGATTTTTTAAAATGTATTAAAGAATAAAAATTTAAAATGAGTAGTTTTTTTTCAAAGAAAATTATAGTGAGCATGATTTGAAGTGTAGCAATGAAAGCATACTGCTATATTTTGCAACATGTTTCACACATTGATGGCTTGCAATCTTTATGAAACAACTCAGTTTGAACAATAACATACCTTAAATTATTTATTGTTTTGGAAAAAGGAGGTCTATAAGATGTCTATAAGATGTAAATAATACGAACTTGTTACTCTATGAAAATGTATGTGCATGAAAATGTATAATACAAGTACAGTTTTTTTAAAGTTGAAATTTTAAAGTTTACAAAATTTGAGACAATTTTTTATATCACTATACTGTGATTTTAAATGGTCGAAAACATTAACTTGGAATTTCAATTTATACAAAACCAAAGTGTGAATGGTTAAAATTTTAACAGATCTCTATGGTAATTGCCTGATGCAATGTAATAAAAAAGATTGATTATTCAATAGTATATCTAGTGATTATACATGAAATTGATGGTTAGTTAGTTTTAAGAAAAAAAAAACCTAATCTATTCTACTGACTAGCAGACATTGGAATAAATATACAATTTCAGAAATGAAAGAAGGTATGTAAAAACCAAGATACATGAATGTATTTATTTTCCTTTGCTTTAATTGGCAATTACCATGAAGAAAATATTGTATCTCAAAAAGAGATGGACACAAATTTACATAACACTTTTTTGACCCATTAACAGCTGATGAATAAACTTTTGAATGATTAATAAAAATGACCTAAAGTTTATATAAAACTGTTAAGCAGGGTTAAAGAGGTAAATATAAAATGCACATAGATTTTCAAAATTCTTACGGAAGCCAAAATTTGATACTCTCAAGTGTTTTGACACAATATGAGTGATAGGGATGTTTAGATTTTATAGAAAATGAGTTGGTGTAGTTACCTGACTGTCCAAACCAATGATAAACAACATAAGGAAGAAGAGGACTGACCACAATGGTGAGATAGGTAACATGGATACAGCTTCTGGGTAAGCAACAAATGTCAGACCTGGACCTGAAATGTAGAGAGTAAACCGAGGTTAGTGATCATATCAGGAAAAGCAATGGTAAAAAAACAACACACACCAACCAAACAGACACAAAGTTGTTTCCTTGAGCAAGAAACTTTACCCTACTAGCTCAGTACTGAAGGGACAAGGAAGCAGACTTAAAAGGGATTAATCTAAGTTGCAAGAACTTGTTCCACAATGGAGCTAAAACAAATAAGTATAAACTAAAATAAAAAGCAAAGTTGGAAATGTACCTGAGAATAAAAGATTATCATAATAAACTTTTGTCTATACTATTTTTATTTTGTTTTTTTTTATAGTGGCTGGATTACTTAATCTGGTTTTCTGGACATTTTTAGAGCATTTTTATGCATTTAATATACATTGGTTTTTTTAAGTTACATACAGAGGCTAGCTTGATAGCTTTCCAGGACATTTTTACACCAGTGTTCAACATTCCAAAAGCATCCAACAGCTTTTTCTATATAAAAGAACTGAGCTTGATTTAATTTGAGTAGAAAATAAAACAAGGTTTGCATTAAAGCTGTATCAATTAGCCAACTATTTACCTTGTTTGACGACATCTTCCACAGATTTACCAGTTTCATGGGCCATAAATCCAAGAATTGAGAAGATGACAAATCCAGCAAATATACTTGTGCCACAATTGATGAAAGGTACAAGCATAGCATCCCTGAAAACAAAAAAAGTATATTTATAAGTTAATACAAGCATTTTTCAAGAAGGAGAAATAACTCTTGTCAGGAAGACTCTCTAAAAAAGAGGAGAGAATGCTAACCTTGGACTAAGATTACCGGTATATTCATTTCAGACATAGTTAGCCCAATATAATTATCATACTCTAGTCTATGTAGTTACAACAATGTTTATTTATTTATTGGAGTTAACGCCGTGTCAACACAATTTTAGGTCATTTTACGGCGTCCAGCCCCCTCGGGCACGAGTATCCAAATCCCGGCACGCTACCAACTGCGCTATCGACCCTGCGCTATCGGTTTAGTAACAACAATGTGTAACCTTTTAAAAAAAACATGATGATGAGATGGATTCAAACCTACAAACTTGCTCTAAATAGGTTGACACTGCCTAATGGGAACAGGTCGTTTCTCCACTAAGTCATTTCTCCCCTGGTCATTTCTCCACTTTTTTGTAGTCATTTCTCCACTTTTTAGTAGTCATTTCTCCACTTTTATATATAATAGGGTTATATAAGATAGCGGCATGTTATTGAATTATGTACATGTTAATTTTGTAAATAATATTCATTTTTGAACTAAATTAGTATAATTTAGAATGTTTATTTAGTATATTATGATAAATAAATTGTATTATTTTGATGAAATTAATTAAAATTGAAGTGCATATTAAAATATAATTTAGTATGTTATTTAGTATATTTCTTACGATATAATTTAGTAACTGACAAAAATGAAATATTAAAAAATATAAAAAGGAATGATAATTATGCTTGTAAATTAATATAACGAAATAAATCAATTTGTTCATTGTCTTTTTAACCACATAGTTTTGATAAAAGGTTATAGTATCAATGCTTGGAAATAATTGTATAAATCACTACATATGAAATTGCTGGAGTTATTTCAAGGAAAATTAATTTATTATATAAATTAAGAAAATTGTATTAATTACCACTGTTTATTGAAAAAAAAATGATGAAAAAAATAAATTTTGTACTGAACAAATGCAAATAAGAGCAACCATTTTCACTTAGAATTGATTTGATTAAACACATCACATTCAATAACACTTCATAAACCAATAAAAACATGCTTAAATAATATCAGTTTGTACTTTTAATTGATATAATGTTTCAATATAACAATCCATAATAAGGGTAATTATCACCTTACACAATAAACCTATTATAACCCTATTATATATAAAAGTGGAGAAATGACTACTAAAAAGTGGAGAAATGACCAGGGGAGAAATGACTTAGTGGAGAAACGACCGTAAGCCCTGCCTAATTGCCAAGGAAAAGGAGCACAGTGCTGTATTATACCTCTACTACAAATGTAAACCTGTTAATTCCTTGGAAAGTTGATTATGACCTAAGTAGGATAATTTGAACAGAATTTGTTAAGGACCAGTAAATAAATGGTATATAAATGTCATATATAGAAATTCTAGACTTACGGGTAATAATTTTTGGACAAGATGGTAATCGGAATATCATTGACCACCAACAAATGTATGCGCATATGGATAAATAATTCGGTCAAAATTAGAATGAGTAATTTGGTTTATCAGTTTACCTTGACATTTTTACCAGTAAATAAACATCAACTAAATATGACAAATATTAATGGAAACATGTGTTATAATACATTAAACAATCTGGTACAGAAACTATTACATAATGTATATAAACATTGTTTTTTATCATTATAATACCTATCTTGGTAACAGCTGTGAAGATAGAATACAGTGAAAACTCTATTTAAAGGTAACTTCCCAGTAACAACCCTGTCTTTATTACTGTCATCTTAGTGTTTAGGACTAACATTAAAGATCTTACAAAAAGGCATTCAACGGTTGCAATGCTGTAGGCTTAATGCTTAAACCATTGCCACAAATATCAAGTCTGACCATTGGTCACATTTGTGCAATCTAACAGGGCTCTATAATAATGGCTTCACTTATTTTCAATATTAAATTAGATCTCTGTTAATTAATAATGGACTGCTTTAAGTCCAAGCAATGCAAGCCCATTATTGTAATTCAGCAGGTTGAAAGTGAACAAAACTTAAGAAACATAAGTGATCTTGACACCAAAGTAAGCATTTCCATTTCTGCGATCAGCTTTTGTATGAATGTATCTGACCATCCTGCTGAATCAGGACTTAGTAATATAAATCTAAGTAACGTACCTGTAGACATTATGTTTAAAATCATTGTATGAAGCCATTGTGATGATACCACCCCATGCCATACCAACACTGTAGAATATTTGTAAGGCTGCATCACCCCATACCTGATAACAGAAAACAATATTATTATAGTTTATACTAAATCATTTTAGATCAATTATGAAACAAGTTCTAACATCATAGATTAATCACTTTCAAGTCAGCCTCCTGGTACACCAGTATTCAGCTAGAAAGAAATGATTGCTTAAAGAAATGATGGGGTACATTTTGGATGGGATTCTGACCAATATGGACCTGGCTGTCCAATGATTAACAATTAATTCAATGTCATAACCATTTAGCCAAGTCTGTTCATATTTATTATAGTCTGTGCACATTGACCTAAGTCAGATTAATACATCTATGGTCAATTTGCACAAGCTATAGCACATACGTTTATAAGTTAAAGTGTCTGCAATGGTCAAAATTTAGTGTTTTTCCCACAGAAATGATTGATACAATTTTGTGGTTTCATCAAAACTGAATATTGATCATTTAATTTTATCAAATTTTCCACAAATTTCATTTTGGTAGCAAACAAATAACTGCAGACATAGCAGAAATAAAGATCTTGAAGAAATTTCAACAAATGCTGGAATTAACTAATGATACTGCTCATCTGTAATAGATAACTTCTAAAAGCTGCATGTGTCAAAGAGAAAACAGATAATTCATGAAACCGACAATTTAAATTTCATATTTTAAAACAGGAGACACAGCCATTAAAATTCCTGTTGTTGGCTCTAACTGCAGATTTTCTGCTTAGATTTCAGGGTCTTTTATAATGTATGTAAATTAAGAAAGGGCAAACCTTCAACTCAAGTTTAACTTACATAACGTTACATTTTACCAAGTTTTCTTAAACTTAAGATTTAAGTGAATACTTGAATAACTTTAAAAGCCTTAAGCAGTAAAATTAGGGAAATGTTAAAGAAACCCCACCCTGATCATTTTACATTCAACTGACTGAACTTATCCAGCTATTATTAATAGCACTGATAATAGTGTAATTTTGTATTACTCTTAATACAAGATCTCATGTAAAAAATATTAAATCTAACATATATTAGGGTGTGTTAAGCTAAATACAAGTAATTATAATAATTATAGGCTATTATCACATAATGTTATTTAATAAGATGAGCACTGTACTGAATTACAGTATAACCTCTGCTAACGGCACCTCTAACGAGCGGCAACCTCCGACGAGCGGCATATTAGAATTCCCCCCGTCGATTTTACTCTATGATTTACCTCTAATGAACGACACCTCTGCAGAGCGGTAAACGGCCGTTCAAATAAATTCCCAAAGTTAATCCTTACCTCTATACAGCGACACTAAGTCTAGCAAGGTTTACATCAATAATCGATAATTATCTATAACCGGATGATTTAAACAATCAGCGAAACCCCTAATCGTATAACACTACCCTCAAGTGTCATGTTGCTAAATCATTTGACTAACAGGGGTTAATAAACAAGTGACATATGGTTTCCATGACACCAACGAACGGACCTTAGATGAGGAGCGCTTTGTTTGGTAGGCTGACGTCATCAAGTATCAGATGCACATGTACGTGTAGCTAGTTGACGATAATAAATGGAACTTATTTGTTATTGTTCATTTTATTAAAAGCTTCGATGAAATGAATTCTGTTTTAAGATTATTTGAGGTTTAAGATAATATCAGATATTTACTCCCGAAAAGACGACGATAATTCATGCTAAATAGTATTCGCCATTAGACAAGTATAAAAACACTTGACAGTAACAGAATCGATTTCTCTAGTGTATTGCTTTCTTTAGCATAAAACTAACCTCCATGCTAGGAATTGTCAACCGTTATAATTATTTATTTAAAAAACTTCGTAATCTTATTAAAACTTTTTTACTTTTGTCGATCAGCGCTCGCTAAAAACTGTATTTACATTACGAAACGGTTAAAGGCCAGTTTTCCGGAC
This sequence comes from Mactra quadrangularis, assembly GCA_025267735.1. Lineage (NCBI taxonomy): Eukaryota > Metazoa > Mollusca > Bivalvia > Venerida > Mactridae > Mactra > Mactra quadrangularis. The sequence goes on along the minus strand of CM046308.1, from coordinate 32,819,517 downwards.
CGAAAACGGCCGTTTTCGTGATCGGTAGAAAAAGTCTACCTCTGCAGAGCGACACCTCTGCAGAGCGGCAATTTTTTCAAACTCCGCCGAAAGTCGCTCTGCAGAGGTTACACTGTATATCTAAAATGGTTTAGACATTAATGAACATAGACAGATCTTTGTCAATTATTTAAATTTAGAATCCTATTAAATGAAATATGAAACTTAATTGCTTCTTTTTCCTAATTGACTTATCAGATAAAATCAAGTGCTGGATAAAATACAGCGTTTTTAATAAACTTAATACTTCTTATTACACACCAGCAAACAGATCTTTTATTAATTTCGCAATTTTTTATATCTAACTATTTTCGAACTGTAATTTCTTTCCTGAAATCTCATGAAAATGTTGACACCTAGTAAATATTATTACATTCCACAGGATGTCAGCATTAACTAAAATAGGAAGCTTCCTGTGAAAGAGAGGCAGTGAGAAACAGAGACAGACGGAGAGAGAGAGAGAAAGAGAGAGAAAGAGAGAGAGAGAGAGCTTTTTCTTATCATGTATAATGAAAATTTTCTCTCCGAATACATGAAAACAATGCAACATCTGCCTTGTTGTGTAAATTAATTCTAGATATATACAACACACTGGTTCATGTAAGATGATTAATTCTAGGCACATGGTTGTCAAAAAATTTCACACAATTTCCAGACCTTTTATACATATTGTAAAATTACCATACTGTACTTTTTACTTTAATAGCTAAATATCATAAACTACTTAGTCAGCTTTACTTATGACAAAATATTTTCATTTTTTTACCTATAAAGAGCAAATCATTGCATTCTACAATGTTTTTTTCATTCTTTAGATAGTAAAAATCATAAGTCCATGAATTAACGATAAGGTACAAGCATTGCGCTTGAAAGTTGACAGAATGGCAGAGGCAAATACTCTTTCTTATGGCTAAAATAGTATGGTTTTGACAAATCTCGACTCACCTGAAATGTAGCCAATTTTTCCCATCTTGGAATAATGTAGAATTTGATTCCATCAATAGCACCATCTAATGTAACCCCACGAATCAAAAGAACCAAAAGTACCAAGTAGGGGAAAGGAGCACAGAAATGCATCACCTGAAAAAGTTCAATAAAACAAATTTATTTAAGTGACAATACAATATGTGTTTCGCCAAACTATTAGCTAAATGTTTTTGTTGAAAAATCTGGCTAAAAATTGCTTCATGCTACTTTAAAATGATTTACAGTCAAGAAATACACTAATGGACTGGTACATTTTTGGAAATTCTAGGGAGGTCTGGACCCCCCTGACCCCCCCACTAGATCTGCCTATGGATAGAACTTTTCTATTTGGACCGTCAAAATTGATGGTCTTGAAAATGGAGTGGTCTTCAATTAGGGAGCCTTTTCTTCCCAAATCAAGCATTTAGACTTAAAAATCTCATTATTTCACAATACAAAAGGTGGTCTTAATAGCATAACAAGTTTATAATGTAACACAAAATAAATAAGATAAAGCACAACTCATGGTAATTTTATCAGTCTAGCATGTTAGGAATAATATCAGACATTGTTTATATAGAACATTGTTTAGATTTGTCTCAAGTTTATCCTCCATGACCTTCAAGGACAAGAAACAATCCCATCTCTCAGTTCATAATTGTTCTTCCAATATAAATATAACCTCTCTTTCTCATAGAACCTATCAGACTATAAAAATATATTTATAATCTTATCAAATAACCAAAATCTGTAGAGATGTTGTAATACTGATACAAAGTAAAGACATTAATATTGCAGGCCATAGATCTACTGAAGTGATTTTTCAACAACAATCAACTTCTATGGAAAATTTTCTAGAAACAACTACTGCTAAGCCTGTAAAATCAATACACCAGTCAGCTATCGTCGCAGAACAGACTTATAGTGCATATTCTCACAGAATTGGTTGTCAGATGATTTTTGCAGCTAATAATTGTCTATATTTTTTGCACGCACAATTTAAAATGTTTACTGATTGTTAGGATTTTTAACTGCGCACTTAAAATGGTCATATCACACTGAAGGATTTTTAACTGCGCACTTAAAATGGTCATATCACACTGAAAGCGCCAAAAGTTGAGATAAGAACTGTAATTAGATAAAACACGTCCTAGCTGCATGATATTTAGCCCAGATATGTTTTAAATTACATGTCACTTAAATATCATTTATTTCCATTTATGCAATGTTTACTACAGGAATAACAGGACAAACTCAGGGCTGACATGGTATATTGTACAATATAGACTGAACCATAAATGTGCCCCTATGTGATTTTAAACTACACCATTAGGTTGGCAAACTTTCAGTCAGACCTAGACTAAGTGCATTCTATGGATGAGCAAAATGCATACACAATATAGAGAGATTATCTTAAAAAAATTGAATTTAAAAAAAAAAGGTTTTGAGTCCCCCCCCCTCGATTGTAATAAATCTCATATTTTACTATACACCCCTCCCCTAGTGGGTTGCCCCTCCTCCAGAAATATCTGATCCTTAATCAACCTTGAGACAATAAACATTCAGAGAAGCAATGACCTTTAAAAACGACCTACACTTAAAACAGATGTTTCCATCATGAAATGTCTCCAGTAAACCTCATCAGCAATATTTCATCATGTCAAATAGAATCCCTGATAAAATTACCATACAGTCTCAAATAAATGCTCATCCCCTAATAAACACCACTCTTAATTTTTTTAAAAAAAGGTTATAATTTGTTACGGAAAACTTGAGACAAATTAAGATGATAATTATGCTATGTCTCATGTTATCCTGAACAAGATGTATACTATATAAAAATTTCATGCAGTAATTTCATTTTTTTTTCATAATAATGCCCCCTTTTGGAAAATGTAACACACTAAATGGATGCATTTAAAAGGGAATATACAGGATGTAAGTTTTTTATAAGCTATTTAAAGAACTTGGAATTAACATTTTTTTAAGTATGTTTAAGTTTGTTTTTGTCAGAAATATTGACATAACATAAGCCTGGTATCCTTGGATAGTATTGTATGCAGTTTAAAATTGTTAAAATATCAGTTTTACTTCAAATAAAGTATTTTGAAGTACAAAAGATTGTTAGATAAATGGAGTCTTTTGTCATCTGGTTTAGTGCAATATGATAAGATAAATGTAAGGTACAATGCACGGATGGGTATTGACAAAAGATTTTCCAAACATCAAAGAAATCTCAATTTTATTACTTATTGCAGTCAATTTTTTCCCTATTTTAAAGTTTATAATATACATTTCACATCTATTATTTATTATTTTGATAACTAAAGTAATGGATTTGATATTCAATGTGCACACATGTATATTTTATGATTATATAAAGTTGTAATGGTTGGCTGCCAAGCAATGATAATTTAGTGATGACTTTGCACCATCCAGAATCAATTCTTGCTAGTCCTCAGGCGTGTAGGAAGGATCTGAATATTAGGGCCACAGATGTGGTTAGTACGGGAAGGGTGTCCCCTCTCGCTGGTCCAAACTTTTTCTGAATGGAAGCTTCTGAAACTGGATTTCCAGCACTTTCAGTACCCCATGTTTAAGAACAAATCCTTGTATTATAACGAGACCTCAAGATGTTCAAAATGTGTCATGAAAAATTAACTCGCTGCCCTATTGCCGCTGCTTGCCAGAATATTGGAGCCGCGGCCACAGCCTCTGTGGCCCCTGCTCCTACGTGCCTGGTCCTAGACCTGGGGCAAGTAGATTAAAACAATGACTGAATGAAAGCTAACTATGAAAAAACCCCAATAAATTCAACCATGTTAAGACCATGATTTAAATCATGATAATCAGTGGACGCATAGATTGTAGACTTAATCTATAATTATTGGGGTCCTATATGTATATTTACTACATTTCAAAACCATTATTTTGTAGGTTCATTGTCCTAAGTTCTTATAGTTCATTGACCTGTCTATTCATTTACATTGTAAAGATGTGACATGTTACAAGAGTAAAATATCATTTATAATCCCTCCATACATTATACCAAGGTTTAAGAAACTAATCGGACCTTAAAATTGAGTATTTCATTATAGATAATAGGGTCATAGACTAGTTGTATGTATCTGGTTGTACCTTATCTTAACAGTAGTTTATTCAACAGTAGTTTAACTATGCTGAATACAGTTACCATCAGCTACCAATGACTCATGTGCCAAACAAAGTTAAAATTAAGGTTTCTACAGGTATTATTAAACTTGTGTTTCCTTCCTTTTAGCAATATTATGTAAAAGAACTTCAACGCCTCTGAATGCATTCAGTACAAACATACCTATTTTAGCTGGTAAAACTCATAAATTCTATTTCCAAGTATGAAGTATTAAAGTACATGTACTCACCTTGCCTAATACAGCTACACCTTTAAATAGACAGAAGAATACACAAATCCAAGCTAAAGCTAGGGTTATAACAAGTTGCCAACGTAGTGATCCAATAGTTTCAATGCCATCAGTTAACTGTAACACATGGTTCCTGAAAGTAAATAGAGAATTATATAAAGTATACATTTTTATTTGTTCGGGACTTCAGTTGTGAACGAATGTTTTGTTGGTGCCGAAAATCTAATTCCTCTTTTCAAACCTGAACAAATTCAGTGCCTTCAGCGCTTTGATTCATAGAGCAATGGCTTCATACAATGGTTCTGACATCACTAGCTTTGTTAAAACCTATTGATTCTTGGTGATACATCAACTAAATGGACCATTTTGAAAATGGTTTACACAAAACTTGTTACCCACAATAAATAAAATTATAATTATGATATAAATAAATCATTATTATTACAATCGTTATTATAATTAATATTTTCTTATTATTATCCCTATATTATTATTATCATTATCATTATCATTACAGTAAAAGTTCGCTGGCTCGACCTCGAGGGGACATGAAAAATGATTCGAGAGAGCAATGTGTTCGACCCGTCCAAGTACGACGTTATTACTTCCCCTTGTTTCGTAATTGTTTTTTCATTTGTTATCTCCCTTGGTTTAGTATTTAACCCGAACACGCAGTTCATTCATGTGTCATGTATACGTAGTTAGTAATTACTGCACATTAAATTGCCAACTACATATTTGTTGTGTGTTATTTTTACATTTATGAACATGATTATGATATAGGTGAGTAGTAGTAGATGAATTGATCATTTCTTTAATGTGGTTACATGTAAGTGAGAAAGGTTCAATGTGACCGGGTCCTCCAGTAAGATTTTTTTCCGCCGCTGTATATGTGTGTATATTCTGTTCTAACATTTTGATCCTTAATTTGGACTTATTTTTTACCGAAATTGCATGAACTTTTTTTATCAGTTTTTATAAATTAAAACTAACATACATGCTGTATATGCGCTAATAAATTTTTTAGCAAGACCTTAGTTTTATCCTTCATTTTTAATCATACCATGACATTTTATAATATTTGCCTGTCTACAAATTGCAGTCAACAAACAATTCTATTGTTAAGCAATTTTTATGCAATATTATATTTACTAATCACAATGTGTTGGGCAAATTAACATCAATTAACAAATCTATTGTTAAGTAATTTTCAAGCCGTGTTATTATCACGCGTCACTAACATTAGGGTTACAAAATTAGTCATTTGATAGGATTGAAATATATTCTTTTTCAATTTTGAAGAAATTGCTTGGCACGAACACGTAAAAATATTAAGATATTCTCAGTTTTTTAAAAACTAATTTTGTTTATTAAAATTGTTTTCTTTATGTAAGGCAAGATCAGAGATATTTTATACTAAACCAGTATTGAATAGCTGAGTCACCTCATTAGTTAGTTTCTTTATGAAAGTTTACATTCACAGTTCAATATACCATATATAAATAAACATGAACTGACCTTAGGTAACTTTCCATTGTGAACAACCAATCAATAAGATATTACATTCTATCAGAGAATAACTACTCTCTGGACTTAGCTACATTATGTTAGTCATATCCAGTTAATAATAACCTGAGTTTCACCTTTATATAAGAATATATTTATAAACTGAATTAAGTCTTTTTATTTGGCTTTCTTGTTAAATTGCCAATGATCTGCAACAGTGCATTTTGTTGAACCATGATGATGCCACTGTGTATACTATAAGTATATATTAATATTAGGGCCGCAATGATTTGATTTCCATTTTAGAACCTCCCGTTTTTTTTATTTGATATCAGACTTTAAACATGTCTTTTACAGTTATAAGGAATTCTCTAAGACTTTTAGTGACAATGATAAACTAGTAATAAAAATCAACATGAAAATTCATTTGCTTAATTGATCTTGTTCTGAAATAAATGTTAAATTTTTTGTTTTACCAATATAAGTAAGTTTAAAGCAATATACATGTATTTATAACGGTGCATTTGAAACTATTAAATGAATCGCATTGAAAAAATACTGAAAGAATTGAAAAAAAAAATCAAATCACATTGAATGGACTTTCCAGTTAATTGTTGCAGCACTAATTCATAATCATTCATGACCAGAGGTAAAGTGTCAGTATTTTAATTTCATGATATGGGTTCAGTTCCACTCAATTATAATAAATTTTGAATCACTTTTGGGCATTTTTATACAAAACACCAATGATTAAGCTCAACATCAGAATTATCATTTTAAACATTATTTGTGACAATTTAAGCAAATATATGCGAATTCCAAAGGGTCTTTAAGGACTTCCCTGACCCCCAATTGAACCAGTTGATTTCCCCACAGTAATATATTTATACATCTACAATGTCATATTGATCATACAAAATGACCATTTCAGAATAGTTTGTAGATATTTTCTGCATTAGTTTTTGTAATTATGAGAACCACATGTAAGCAATAAAAAGTAAAACATAGGTATTCTAGAATTTTGAAAAGGGCACTCAGAGGCAGAAAAAAGGGCAAACTTAAGGGCAACGGAGGATTGAATCACCCTCAAAGTAACTTTTCCTGCATAGAAAGGTGATAAAAAGAGAAGGAAAGTGAGAAAAAAGCACAGGGTGCAGCACCATGTTATTATGCTTTAGAATAATAAATGTATACTGGTTATATGAAAATCTGTCCAATGTTTGGTAAAAAATTGATCCCTAATAAATTATTTCTTTAAAAAAAAAAACACAAAAATGTTGGACCTTTCTGATAAATATTAAATTGTTTCATCTGAATCTGGTCCTGAAATCTCCAAGTTGAATTGGAAATTCTTGTATTAAATCTAATATTTCATAATCATAACGTAATATTATTCATGATGGCCCGGGAATTGGGTTCTGTTCAATAAAATATTTCAATCACATCATTAGTTTCATAAAGCCGCTTACAATAACATAACTGTAGTGAAAAGAATTTTATGAATGCATTAATCAATGTCTAATGCATTTTTTATACATTTGAGAAGCAGATATTCACATTTCATATTATATATATAACAACATCCAAGGATACCCAGTAAAAAACCCAATATTCTATTTTACTGCAGACATAATGTTGCGCCATGCTGTTCACATTTAATCATTTTATGATTCATCTTACAGGTACAGTACAACCTCTCTTGAGCAACACCCACTGGGAGAGACTTAAGTGTGTTGCTGTTCAGAGGTTGTTGCTCTGCAGGGGTTAAACTTAATTAAAATTGCACTTAATGGAAATATCAAATGCTGTTGTTGTGCAGAGGATTTGCTTAGTAGAGGGCCGCTCTGCAGAGGTTATACTGTAATAGTTTTTTTCAAAATTCAAGCTGTCACCAATAAAAAAACTTCATGAACTAATTTCAAGAATAGAATTTTAATTAACTAATCATACAGATAACTTATAAAAAGATATAAATCTTATAGCATTTTTGTTTAACCAAGTAAATAGAATCATAGCGCTGAAAGCACTGAATAAAGGACTTATTGCAAGTCTGTTGCACTTATAATGATCATCACTCGTCAAAAAAAGACAAATATATCTAGCTAAGACATGCTAAAATGGCTGTTGATAAAACTTTTAAACATGTAGCAGACTTATAATATCAAACTTTTAATAGGATCCTTTTAATACCCTGTTAGGTTCTTTATATGAATGTAAATTTCCATTAAAACTTTATTGTGAATAACTTTTTGTGCACTACAGACACAATAAAAATCTTTTTTTCGTGCACTTACAGACACAATAAAAAACTTTTTTTCGTGCACTAAAGACACAATAAAAGTAAAACTTTAAACTGTCAGTAAGTGGTATATACAATACAGTAAGTCACTGCATCAGTTCTTATCATACAGTGTATAGATCATATTACATGTATACCCTTTTAATGTACCACAACTTTATAACAAGAAATAGAGCAGAAGCATTTTGCGTAGTTTAATTGTAATATGATCATCAGCCCATTTTTTCACATGATTAACTTGAAAGATATATCTTTAAAAAACTGAAATATAGGAATAAGGAAAAAAATATGTAAACAAGATTGTTGACACATGTCTTTTCATGAACTAAATTAATGACTTCCCTTAAAGTCCCTCATTATAAATCTTGCAGGGAAACCAAATACCAGCATTTTGTGCATGCATTGCAAAAACATGAAATCATTGACTTTTTAAAGCGAACATTATGAGATACATTTTGTATATATATCTTTATTTAGATTAAACAAAAGGATCTTTTTTGATATCATTTGAATAGACTGTAACTGGAGTTAGTTTCTTAATTTCATTTCTGTAACAATGACATGACACACAGCATACAATTGGTGAATATTACAGTATCATGTAAAATGCCATATGTTATGCACATCATCACTGAAGATGATACAAAAAAGATATCAATCTCTCAAATTACTTTTAGGTTTTTATTCATTTCATTTTAACATCATTTAATAGGCAATTCAAATTATAAAACACCTACTCTTTAGTATGGGCTGCTGTACATGCATTTATTTTTAAAAATTGTACATTTTAGTCAACAAATTTGATAACGGCATTCAATAAGTTGACATATGCACATAATCCAACAACGAAAATTAAATGCAATGAGAACCTTCATAAATGAATTCTTACAACCAACAGATTTTAAAGAGTCAGTGAAAAACTTAACTGAGTCTACATCTTTATCTTTTTACATATAGTTAGACGAGTTTTGTGCCAATCTCCGTAAACAGATATCCTGTAGAGCATTGTCTTACAGGATCTCTACTATCTCAATAGAGGGTCACATTGAGATAACCTTTATGTCGACTAATCAATGCGTAGCTTTCATCTAGAGGAAACACTATTAATAACATTTTGATTTCGTAATTTCTATTTTTTGACAAAGGTTTGCAAGCTAGTTTAACTTCAAATTGCGTGACGTAGACGATGTAAATAAGTTACGATGTAAATAAGTTACGTATCATAACAATTTCGTCATTAATATTTTGAAGAGAAAAGGTAACCTGAACGTGACCCTGGTTTGAAAAATGCCATATCTAAATTAGCGAGTATGCGAGCAGAAAATTTTAGATCGGGTTTAAATCAGATTGGTTTTGTACTGACCATCATTGTAGCTTATATCCTCAAATCATACAAAACCAAGCAGTAGGTGGAGAGAAAACATGTTCGTAGCCAGAAGTAGAATTATGGGTTTACATGGAATTCCATTTGGAACATGAGTGATATGTTTATTTCAACATAGCACTTTGTTATTATAATTATGTATGTATAAATGTTTTTAAAACCTTCAGAGAAACAACATTTCCAAACTTAAGTACTCATGTGATAGTGTAATTCAAAATTGTTGCACTGCAAATCTGACTCAAAACATGTGAAGTGATTAAACATAACTGATTCAATTTAAAAATGGTGGCCAATTTTAAAGCCTCATTTTGTAACCTTTGAGGTCCTTAGAAGATCAAAATATAAGGTTTAGCTGCTTTACTTTTATTTATCCATAAGTAGAACATTTCAGGCAGACAATATTAATTAATATACCTTAAAGGGAAAAAGAAATGCAAGATATATAATATATAACAGCCCAAAATTTGCAGTTAAGAAATTTAACACAATATGCATTGTAAATCAAAATGATATAACCTAGTTATATGAAATACCCTAAATCCTAGATATTTATATGTACAAACTCATTTTGAGTAAAAATGAAGAAATAATGTGCCAAAAACAATTAACTTCAGAAGAAAAAATACTCCTGTCAGAAACTGTATGCACAAAAACTTGCTCAATGATAATTTTCTCACTGAGAACTGTGTAGCCCTGAGCTTAGAATGATTATAAAACAGTAAGAGCTAATTCTAAAGCTAAACTCACTGTACTTATATACTTGTCTTTGAGAGAGATAATACATCAGGTTACCTAAGGTAGGAGTTATGTTTTGATAAGATAAATCTAATCAGTTTAACCAGAAGTCTAGATGAAAGACTCAACTAGAAAACTGTCAGATAAATTTATTTTCATATTACTACATGAACCCTTTATGCCACAACAAATTTATCATATGTTCTATGGATTCGCTGGCACCTTAATTTTGACTGTTTTTACAAAAAAAATATTTTTATTTCCTCTCTCGCTCATAAAAATTGGGTCAAACCGCTATATAAAGCAACTGAATTAAGTTTTAATTTAATTTTTTTTTCTTCGCTCGCTTGCCCCATTTTTTTCTAGAAAAATCCGTAGAACATATCATCAACTTGTTGTGGCCTATGCATGTTTTACCAGTTTAACACTTAGTCAACATTATTCTATTTTTTATTAACTATGGACAGCATACCCAACTAGTAGGTAACTACCCTGTATGTTTTCTGGAATTTTCTTTACCAATACATTTGTTCTTGCTTACTATTTCACAAGAGCAAACACATTTTTGGTTCATTATTAGCGGCAAATAAGTCAAAATCATTAAAGGAAAGATAATTTTCTGTCATGGTCATGATTCAAGAGCTGCTCAAAGATATTTGTTTCTTTTTTATTTTCTGTTTTTATTTTCACATACTAGGACGTAAAGCCAGGTTCCAGTGGGTCTAACCAAAGAATTTTACCAGAAATCAAAATTTACCATTTTCAATCTTTAAGTTCCAGCATCATTTTCTAGTAAGTTATATAAAGAAACTTTTGGTGTCCCAATAAAATATTTTTGATCCACCCGTGTGCGGTTTGACAAGGTAAATAATAAATTTTATTTCTGTTTTCAAACATCAACCACATTAAATTTTCTTTGATCCACCAGGTACAAAATGTATTTCATGATAAACAAATAATGTCCCAATGGTACCAATATTGATCTTATTAAAACATGGAGAGAATTTCATTTGCTTTAAGGGAATGTTATGAGAGTATTGTCATCATGAACAACAGGGGCAGATCCAGGATTTTTTTCTAGGGGAGGTCCGGAGTTTTTCTAGGGAGGGGGTCCAAACTTTCAAACCAAGAGTACATTATACACATTTTGCAGGATAAAAACATAACCATTAAATCTATGTTAAGCACTAAGAAAATTTGCTTCATGCTACTTAAAAATGACTTACAATCAAGAAATACACTAATGAATAGGTACTTTTTGAAAATTTCAGGGGGGGTAAGGATCCCCCTGACATACCTGCTAGATCTGCCTATGAACAAAGTTGGTGAAAGAAAATACATTTTAACTTGCTGATCTGTTTGGCCAGATCAATGGAAATTTAACCTACAATCGAAACTGTACAAAATTAAATTTCTGCATGTACTTTATTTTTGTATTGGTCAGTCAAGCTTGAGGAATTATATCCTCAGAAAATATTAAATATTAATACTATCATCAATTTCTTCAGACAACATTAATTTTCTCAGCACAGCAGAAATTAAAAAAAAATCTTTTTTTTTTAGTTCTCAAAATTTAAAACCCACAAAAACAAACTTTTACAGTAACTTAATTGTAATCAATTGACAATACAAACACAAAATATAACCTTGAAAATTCAAGCCAATCCTTTGGTACACATATTTTAAAAATTCTAAAGCGAAATTTCTGTTGACATAATTTTAAACAGTCAATATGAGACCATTCTCTTTGTATAAAGTAATCTGTAACAAGAGCATAGGTTTTTGCTAGGGTAAAATTTATCCTGCAGGGAAAATATGTTAAATTTGATACCTTTTTTTTTTTTTAAAATGGCAATTCATCTCTGAATACTGTCAACCACTTAGCCGAGAGTTATAAAAAGGGGTTGCACACCAGGATGTATGTAAAGACATACAAGAATGAGAATAAGAATACATTATACAGTCCTGGTTTGGTATCAGGGAATGAAAAATTGACACATAGGGCCACAACAAGTTGATGATATGTTCTACGGATTTTTCTAGAAAAAAATGGGGCGAGCGAGCGAAGAAAAAAATTTTAAATAAAAAATCTTAATTCAGTTGCATTATATAGCGGTTTGACCAATTTTTATGAGCGAGCGAGGAAATAAAAATATTTTTTTGTAAAAACCGTCAAAATTAAGGTGCGAGTGAATCCATAGAACATATGATCAATTTGTTGTAGCTAGGGGTTATATGTTAGTATGAAAAGTATGCTGGTATAGAGTTAGATTTAGATAAGCAAATGCATGAAGTTAAAGATTTTACCTTTAAGTAATTTAAAGGAGGAAGTGAGGGAGTGACAAATGGTTTAATCTTTAAGAGGAATAGATAAAATATTACAATGAAAGGGGTTAATCTTTAAAAAGAATGGATACTTGAGAGGAAAGAATTTACCTAATAGAGGAAGGTTTTCAAATCCCTAGGAGATAAACCTTCAGAGGAAGTTGTTAAACTTCAAAAAGGCAAGGTTAAACTTTAAGAGGTAATGGGTAGCTTGAAGGATGGATACAACCTTCACAGGTCGAGACTTTTGTTAGATTATAAGGATATTTATCGGCAACTGGAAGGTGAGAGCTTGAATATTTAAAACACTGGAAAGAGAAAAGTTACGAAACTAGGTACTTACTCCCAGAATTCCTCACTTGAAGATATATAATTGATCTTGTTAGATGATATAACAGAGCCATTATCACCAACCATCGTATAGTTTATCATAGATGATACATTAGATAGCAGGCTGGTTCCATTCATCACAGATAGACTGGTTACATTACCAGCAATAGAGGACTGGTTCCCGACCATAGTTTTCACAGAGTTTTCAACGTCCATACAATTCTCAGTGTTCCACCAGTTTCCACATGTGCTCCATGGTAACACGGCACGGAATGACATAAATAGATAATATAATGTCCATGCAACTATAACATTATAGTATACACATACTAGACCAGACACTATAACCATTCCTATACCAACACCTGAAAATATATGTAAATACAAGAAAATTTTAGCATTTCCAAAAATGCTTGAAATCGCTGTACAGCTGTGTACATGTATGAGGTCTTATCCATTGATGTATATTTTTTGTGGTTGACATTTAACATTATTGTCGCCATTCCTGAACGTTGACATAATTATACAATCATCAAAATTTGACCATTTTGTAGTAGACATCAGTTGCCTTAAGCCAATCAAACATTATACAATGAAATTCCACTATACCAACCAGTATCATATCATTTTTGAAATTATTTAGGTCCCAGGGCAGCATATTATCAAAAAACTTATGATAATTTAACAATACACTATAGAAGGATTTACAACTAAAAAATGTTGTAAGACACTTGATAATATGCGTGCGTCCCAGATGCTTAATTTGAGAACAAAAATGTTTCATTATTAAGATCATTCCAATATTTAAGACCATTAATTATCATGGTCCTAATCGTAGGTCTTCACTGTATATACATATGTGTTTTTTCAAGCTCATTTTAATGCAAGCCATTTTCTCACATATAAAACTGTGTTTGGTAGCAGGGCTTGAATAAAAAAATTTCTATCAATAAAAGGTAACATGAACATCCATTGTTTGGCTTAAACCAGCAACCTCTGCTTGCAAGTCAGATGCTAATTAAACAAAGCTAAAAGTGGCCAATAAACTTGACAAGTTTATTATCATCATATCACAGGCAGAGCAAACTTAACAGTGAGGTGTGTGCCTCAGAATGTCTCAGTGTAGATACGCCACTGTAAATTTAAATTTAAGTTTTTAAGTAATTGAAAAATAATACAAAAATTTCAAATAAAGTTGATAAAAAGTTTATGCAACAATTGTAGAGAGCACAATACTAAGTGCATTATCTAGCAAACCCAAAAATAGGTCAATTACAAATATTTCCATGCAGATTACTCATGATTGTACTACGCGGTTGTTAACAATGGCATTACAAATTTCTATAGATATTTTTCAACTAACCCCACACACCTACTGAATGTTACAACATTCATGATATTGGACAAAAGCCAAAAGATTAAAAGATAATTCCATTCTTGTTTATACAAACAGTTTATTGTGAACAGATTAACTCGGGCCAAGTTTCTTAAGTTTCAGTAAATATTTAATTCATGCAGTACTAACTATATACAGAAGTCAAAATACGGTCACCAAAAGTAGGCGGCTTTAATTTATAATAGGAATATAAGCCTTAATATAGTAAAGTTCTATAATAAACATCAACGAGTCGTGACATTTTGCCACTAGCATGTTCAATTACACTAAACGTTACAGAACGTTACATAATGATACATTCGGAACTCCTCAGCCATTCGCTGCGAATAATCTAATCTAATACACAAATATGGGATCGTTAGGCGATGAGTGATGTTTCAAAATTTACGGACTACAAACAAAACATCACTCAATGCCTAACGATCACATATTTGTTTACTTCAACACCGGTAGTTTCAAAATAGCGTCTAAATATGTCTGAGATTAATCGCAACAAATGGCCAAGGAGTTCTGAATTAATTGTTACTGAACGTTTTGTAACGTTCGCAGTAACTGAACACATTTAAATACTGGAAATGTTCTACCTGGAGTAATTGGCGAATGTCCATTGTGTAAGAGAATATAACTTTCTTTGAGTGTTTATTGTAGAAAATATTTGGCCATGACCTCACATTATTTAATATTATAAGGGCAAAATATTCCATGAGAAAAAATTGACATACTTAAGTTATTTAAGGTTATGTACATTACACATAAAAACATAGTGGGCTGACTTGATATGCCAGGGTCGCTTACAATGGATTGACTCAACTCAGTGTAAAATATGAATCAAGCGTTCTGGCAAACTAAAATGGCATCAATAGCTACGGCTGTGTCCCAAATAATTAGCAAAGTAATGATGAGTGATGACGAGGATGACAATGAATTACTGTTTCAGACGGTTGCATTTAAAGCTTTGTAAATAATAAATCATTTTAGTCGTCAACATTTTCAAGGCTATGTCTGGCGAGTAAATTGTGTTATAATGTTACTCTTACATAAATGATGCGTAAGGGGAGATACAGACAGCATCAATTAGTATTGAGCCCATAAAATTAGTAAATTTTATCATAATTCATTTTCAGCCATATTTGTCACACGCTCACCGCTCAAACATAATCATTGAATCAGTGTACACAGCCAGTGATGCCAGCTTAACCTTGAAACAAAAGAAGTGATTTGCTAGTGCCCGTTTAGGAAGCAGTGTACCATGGCTTCAGCCACCCTGGCAAATCAAGTCGGCCTAGTGTAATTTATCAATTTCAAATGTAATAATATTCATACCTTTAAACATTGGACAGATGTTCCATATAGCAATAGGACTAAGACTTGAGAACTGCCCATATATAGTCTCCATAAAGAACAATGGTATTCCACAAAGACATAGAAACAGTACATAGGGTATGAAGAAAGCACCTGAAAAATAACAATAATATAAGTTTGTTAGTCAATGCTGAAAACCCGGGTCGATAGCGCAATTGGTAGCGGGCAGGGATTCGGAATCTCGTGTTCCGAGGGGGTACAGGTTCGAATCCCACCGGGGAAGGTTATACCCTTCCATTAAATTAGACAATAATGTCAATTTTCCTCCATTGATTAGATAATATGGAGAAGTTTCCGGCTTTGTGGAAGGGTTAGTGAGTACTGGTTATAGACAAAAGGTCCAGGAAAGCTAGGTTAGGTGCCCTGGACGCCGTGAAATGACCTAAAATGTGTTGATACGGTGTTAAATCCAAAAAATAAAATAGTCAATGCTGAGTAGACTTCAAATGTGTGAGTTTTTACCTGCAGTATAAACCAATATAAACAGGTGTGATGATGTGAAGTATGTGTGTACAGAGAACAGCTGGATTAATTATGTAACACATTATCATGGTTTCGAGCAAATATTGTGTAAAAAATTGTTTCCACCATGTCGGTGCAGGTGGAAATCTCATACAACTATGTGTGAGCAAATGAGTTTTTTATTGTTGCTTTTTGGGAAAACACAACAACCAACATATTTTATGCAGTGATTTCAATATTTTCTGATACTCTAAATTATACTCCTTTTGGAAAATATTACTCCCTAGGGCATTTGATAGAAAATTAATGGTAATTTGATTAAGTGCTGGTTTGTAAATGAATGTTTTCAGTTTTAATAATACAGTCATATTATGGGTCTTTGACCAAAATCAGAAGTAATGAAAACTCATAAATGTGTATCTTTTGTAATTGCAGCATTTAACCCCATTTAATGATTTATGCTCTAGAATATCAAATATTAGACATAAAGTATAAGCAGGGCATTTTTTCAGAACATGGGAAGGGGCCTGGGACCTTACTTTATGAGGAACAATGGGGGAAATTTCATTGCAATTTCATTAGGGGAATGAAAAATCAAAGGTGACTTCCAAATAGGGAAAAACTGCATAATTATAAAGAAATTTCAGAAGGGGAAGACACCTGTAAATGGCCCTGTTATATAAGGAAAAAGAGCCCAGATAAGTCAAAACTATTCTACACAATCTTACCTCCTCCACTTTTATAACAAAGATATGGAAATCTCCAAATATTTCCAAGCCCAACAGCATACCCAATACATGTCAGGATAAAATCTAGTGTTCCCTTCCATCCTTCTCTTTCCATAGGTTTCTTTTCTACTGAGTTAGTCATCGATATCGATTCTGAACTACTAGTTGAAGAACTCGGAATACTTGTCTTTCTATCCTGAAACATAAAAACAAACGTTTTACCAGTCGTGAAATATAGGGGATTTTCGTAACTATAAATAAGTTCAATCGTAAAATATCGGGCATTTTCGTAACTATAAATAAGTTCAATCGTAAAATATCGGGCATTTTCGTAACTATAAATAAGTTCAATCGTTAAATATCGTGAGTTTCCGTATCCTGGATATCCATTGAAAATATTGCCGAGGACAAATGCCGAAATTATGAAAGATTGTATTATAACGCCAAGCATTTGACTTGTTTTCCTCCTTATTTTCATGACATCATACCACCCACAGGTGACAGACTCAATTTTTCCTTATACTATAATAAGGAAAAATTGAGTCTGTCACCTGTGATCCCACCCACTCAGCCACTGTCACACTCACAGTACGTGGCACAGTGTATTTTATAACGTGACGAATTTCGGAAGAACAAAATCAAAACTTAGTATAATATAAGCATGTTATAAACGTTGTTTTAAAGTGAATTGTATAATACGATAACATCTTTAAAATCCAGTATTTGTTAGGTACCATCTTGAAATCATTGTGACTTCGTCGCGCTACTTTTAGAAACAGGATTTTCCAAGTTCAACATCTATGACGTCACATCGTAACAAGAGTATAAAATGAAAAGAGGCTGGAATAAGAATCTAAGTACACAGCGGAAAATGAATAACTGACATGATATGTCTTCAAGATTTTACTTCGTTAAAGTCAAGTCGATGCCTGTACAGAATGCATCAATAAAAGCTCAACTCCTCACATCGGTTACGTCGCTAATTTTTACCAATCTCTCATACAGAGTTGTCAATCCTTACAGTGTCAGTGATCTATATATATCACTGTAAGGATCGACAACTCTGTATGAGAGATTGAATTTTTACTTCATTCATTCAATCAAGGGAAATAACCGCTGCGGGGATTTATCCATAGTGCTCAGCAGACAGATCCCGATAAAATCTTAAATCAAATTCATCATTATTGACGTTAAGCACAGCTTATGATGCTAACAGAGAAAGTAAGAAAGACGAAAACAAAACTTAAATATATCAAAGCGCTGAAGGCACTGAATTTGTTCGGGTTTGAAAAGTGGAATTAGATTACAGGTTCTGGACAATAAAACATTCGCTCACAAAGAACAGTTCGATGACATTAGTTTGATAGGTAGACCAGCACTGTTCCGGTTCAAAACACTTTATACAACCGACCTATAAATACAACAGGTAAACCAGACAGGCGAACACTACTGATTTTTTTCACATAATCACCACAAGTCAAAGGGGTCATTCTTAAAACAATTCAATAACTAGCTGCCGCTTAAAGTTATCATTCATGCACATTTATTCTACTGCATCTGTATGTAAAATAAATGAAGTCCAATTTTTAGACATCATTCAAAGTCATTTACTACGATCTTTAAACTTTTCCCATAGAACCGTTCTATTAAATAAGATGATGTAACATCTCTACTGACAACTGGCATAAACGACGTGTCGTGACTGAAGTTTGATACCAGTCTGAGTCTATTACATAATACGACGTAAAGAGCTCAACTGAGACTCATAAGCTATAATACACGCGCTTCAGTATAAACCGATTAACAAGTGTATTTCACGAATTATTGCGCCTGCCATAGCAGAAGATCATTTTGAATTGCTCTATACTTATATACTGAGGGACTACATCTGGATTCGATAAATTTTCAAAGTGGGAAAGGGTCTGAAATACGGTAAATATATTTGTTCAGGACTGACGTCCCTGGTAAATCAGTGACGTGATTGCATGTATCAAGGCCATAAATCTTATTTCCAATAGACTAGCAGGCAAACTTGTAGACATAAGATTGTTCGTACAATACGTCAAACCCAGACAACAAACTTTTTCACATTGTATTTACAATGTTTCAGCCAATAATGAAGACAGAAAATCAACAGTGAACATTATTGTGCATGTTATCAGATGATAAAACGACACAAAGGATAAAAAAGATATTTACACACTGAGAGAAAGTTTAAAACACAATGTAAGTGTAAACAATCAACGTCATGCAGTCAATAAAAACAGTAAGATGATATGTTTAAAACTTGTCCGTACAATATATGTGCAAACACCATTTAGGTTTCGTTCAAACAGGGATGCTTCGTACAAAAATACCAGCGCCATATTTCGACCGCCGGTTCTTTGAGAAGGTACCTAGTGAGTTTCATTAAAATATAAACAATATGCCCATATTAATTATGCCCATATTAATTTATCCTATGAGGCGTTCCTCTTTGACTATAATTGTCTTTCGATCCTACACTCGATATAATACTGAACATAACCGAATTTTTCAGGTAACATCGTGTACAAAATGTCCCGAAACGTAATAATCAAGATAAACTTGCTAACTCATGAACAAGAGCTTTCAAATTCATCACAATAATTGTAAGAAAGCAAAATAGCAAAGGTCGATTACATAAGTTCACAACACTGCCAGGTATCGTTGAACTCAGGTGAACAAAAATATATAGCTTGTTTACTGAGTATGTGTATTTTCATAGAACTTAGCCAACAGAGTACATTTTACAATCTTAGTTAATTATACAATCGTGTGTCATTATTGCAGCATTCATAGTAACGCAATAGGACATAGGTTCGTTTTTAAGCTATACCAGTTGGCTTATGCCCAGGGATAATAAAGGCAAGTTAAGTAGCACAGTGATTTGATTAATGCAACTTTGACAATAAAACACAAAGTTTCTTGTCAGACACACCTATATAAATGTAATGTAAATACTTTATATATAAACATACAAGTCTTTGGTATAAATGTATAATATATTTAAGCTTGGTGTACATACATTGTATTTGGTAAGCTTGTATTCATATGTAAATATTGAAACAGTTTGAAATTATCATCTAACAAATACGTGCTAATTTACATGACAAAACAAATGTTCATTGCTGACCTTATTTTCGCAATTACAGGGACAGATCCATTTTTTTTCAATGAGAAGTCTAACAAAACGATTTTGAGTAAAACCAGAGTACGGACACTAAAATATCTTCCTGTATTATGAATTCCATAGTCATCGGCTGTTTATTTATATTTTGATAATGGCGATGAGGACGGAAGATTTTTTTATCCAATCCGCACAATTAACATTGCCATTCTGAATCCCAATAATTTTTTAAATTTTAGAAAAGATTTTGTTATAACTTTGTCGCTGCATGGTCCGCCGTTGGGCACTTTACAAGGGTTGAGACGGAGTGAGGTTTAAAATCCCATTAATGTACATACTTAAGAGAGGTTAAGTGAAGATTATGATCATATCGAAGTAAACAGACCGATCCCTGAATTCTTTTAGTGAAATATAATTCATTCAAAGTATGTCAAGACTTAAAGACTATATACAAACATTTATTTCTACTTGACTGAAATACGCCATAACAAAGCACTCCACAAATTGGCCAGAAAGTGTATTTTTGTTAATATTGATATTTTTAAAACATAAAATAAACAGAACATAATAACCGTAGTTGCTTAGTTTGGAAATATAGCGTTCAATCCGTGATCTAAAGCTCACTATATTACAAGCTGTATGTGTCGGCAATCTTGATAACCTCTGGGTACAAGAATGATTTAAGCTGTATGTGGCGGCAATCTTGATAACCTCACGGTGCGAGAATGATTTTGAAGCTGTATATGGTGGCAATCTTGATAACCTCACGGTGCGAGAATGATTTTTAAGCTGTATATGGTGGCAATCTTGATAACCTCACGGTACGAGAATGATTTTGAAGCTGTATATGGTGGCAATCTTGATAACCTCACGGTGCGAGAATGATTTTTAAGCTGTATATGGTGGCAATCTTGATAACCTCACGGTACGAGAATGATTTAAGCTGTATATGGTGGCAATCTTGATAACCTCACGGTGCGAGAATGATTTTGAAGCTGTATATGGTGGCAATCTTGATAACCTCTGGGTACGAGAATGATTTTTAAGCTGTAAACAAGGCCATCTTGATATCCTCACGGTACGAGAATGATTTAAGCTGTATGTGGCGGCAATCTTGATAACCTCACGGTGCGAGAATGATTTTTAAGCTGTATATGGTGGCAATCTTGATAACCTATGGGTACGAGAATGATTTTAAGCTGTAAACGGCGGCCTCTCTCTTTGTCAGTCTTCAAGGAAAGTTTTCTTTACCAGTTCTAGCTTACACCACCATGTACAGGTTGAATTGAGATGACAAGCGTTAGAAGTGGACAAAGGGACGCATTTTGATAGTTTCTGGTTTTCATTACCGCGAATTTACGGAATCACCGAGAGATTTTGGGGATTGATACCATACAAGAATAATAGTGAAAATTATCTCAGTTGAATGTATGAACAGTGAGTATTTTCTTCAATCCTTATATACTTTCATTCCATTTTTAGTTGAGATATCAGCAACGGAATTTTCGCAGAAATTTTGGACGGCAAATAATTGACTAAATATATAATAACCGCCCGGTTGGGGTATGAACAAAAAACTTCAGATAAGTCCGTAGCGTCTGTTTGACCATGACATATAATGTGATAAAGAAATTCATATTGCACAAGTTCATTAAAGAATGGTTAATTATGATAAATCCAGTTTTGGCAACGGCTTATCGTCATTAATGACTAAATGAACATATCAAGGTCAATATGTAGGACCTAGATAGGGGCTGGACTAAAAACAGACAAACTTAAAATATGAAATTATTCCATGATGTCACATTGACGCACACATGTTAAATTTCTTAAATTAATGCATACATTAATCAATTCCCAGTGAAGTAGGTACTTGTGATCAGGAAATTAGGATACGAGCGTATATTGATATGTATAGAGCATGTATGAGTATATCCTTGTATAATATAACAACCGTTCACAAAATAAGAATTATCTTTGTCATACACATACATAATTAAGTAAGGTAGAGAAACGCGATATTATTAAGAAATATCCCGCAACAATTATAATGTAGACCCATTTTTGTCAACTTGTAGAAGGAAGTATGATGATAAAAATGATATCATCATAGATTTTTATTTACTAATCGGCAAATACTTGCCTTTGGTACACATATGATGTTCAGGTTTCACCCGGTAGTATACGATATATAACATATACGATCGTGGTATAGTCCGACAATATTAACCTGAGCTTAAACTACCTTATTATAATAATTGATAATTATTGAATGGGGAAACACGCAAGTCTGCAATATTGTGGCATAGTTTCAAAGTATTTTTTTCTTATGATAACAAATTTAATTGCCTAGCTAGTGTATTTTGCCGAAAACTTCCGATTAAGTGCGACTAACAAACGAACACAAAATAAGACAGTAAGTACTGAATTTAATATACACTTGCATAAAGTTCAAGCTCAGGTTAATATTGTGGTACTATATAGTTTAGTTGCGCAATTTGTCTGTTGCAAATGAAACGGAGTGAACAGCTCAGCAAGGAGATTCGTGTGAATTGATTTATTGACAAAAGTAGCCCGATGACAAAAAGGATATCTGTTTACGGAGAAGGCCCGCTGACCAGCTGTAAAGTCGATGAGCGTGAATCAACACGAAACTTAAGACTAATACTGCAAATATGTCGTTAATTCTAGTTTACATTTTAATTATAATATTGCTACATTCATTAAATTGATACTAATGAATTTGTTTTGATATAAAAAGTGAAGAAGAAAAAAACCCAGAAACCTGGCTGAGAATCCAATAAAAGTCCAGAACATATAAACAAACAACCAAAGGTTTCAAAATCCTTCTGACAAATAGTTATATTCACATAAACTAGTTACAATGTCTTCTCCAGACTTGCTTATCTTTTATGTATGTTCTGTTTACGTTCAAAATAATAGTTTAATGTTGTGCCAAGATTTTCAAACAAGACTGATTATAAACTGTGATGTTGACGAACAAGAAAACGTGATAGTGAATGTGTCAATAAAATATTCAGGAAAATTCCATCTAATTATTATTCACATCACCGTCAATATGTAGATGCAATATTTTCTATTAAGTTTTTCCATTCATTTTAAAGTCACGTAATGTTTTTGGTGAGGCAGTTATTAATCTATTCAAAATAATAACTTGGTATCATAATTTGATCACGAATAACGACCTTGACATTCCATAATTTGTTTATTTCCAACAGGAAGAATCTATATATAGATTGCATTGTTATTTGTTCGCTATCAGTTCTGAGCGTTCATTTAATTAAAACAATTTACAATCATATATTCCTAGCCAAAGGTGCCAGACACGATTCCCTTTTTTGTAGTATTGCGTCTGGCAACTGTGTTCCCACTCGAAAAACAACAACCGCCGAGGTGTTCCGAATGCTGTGTTCCTAGCTATCAAAAGAGACCCGCGTGGTCCCGAACTATTTTAGACTATAATAGAATAGGCAATCCGATGACCTTCGGAGTCAAACGTTAAACTGGCTTTTCCACAGACGGCGGATCAGGCGCCTACGGGTTTAAAAGCTTACCGAATGGCCTTAGGAATAGAATGTTCGCGTGGTACCAAGAGAATCGTTCATAATTTTGATGATTCATGATCGTTGAGGGTCCGTGCATCTCAGACAACACTGTATTTTGGTCGGGTATATTTATACATCAGTATAAGTTTCCTTACAACGAGAACCTTGGTTATAGCAAAATCATACGATTTTTACGATTTTTGATGTCCCACGGGTGCATATTATCAAGCGTCATTACGATCTATATTAATATTAGTCGTAAATCCTTCAATCATATGTTGTTAAATTATCGTAAGTTTTTTTGATAATATGCTGCCTTGCAAATGCTTATTTTTGAGAAGATAGAGATCCCTGTAACAAAACTATCCCGCTATTAGGACCATCGGTCTGGTTCTAGAACTTTCTGTTGGTCTTTACTGTTTGTCTCATCATTGTCAGTCAGGAACTGTACTGGTTTCTAGAGCAAACTAGCAATCAAACGTACTGAACATAATATCAACTCCATAGAAACGAAACGAGCGTAATTTTCACTGTAATATTATGTTTTGATTGACATATCGCATTATTTCCCCCATAACAAAACAAAATGTAAAGGATATTCTATTTACGTTTTTGTGAGTCATATTTTCGCAGATTATATGATCTAATTTTGGTGGAAAATTTCTAATACAATCAGCACATGGACATTGTTTTTTTTTAATAAATCTTATTAAAATTGCACGTTACATAAGAAAACATTTATTAGTTCAGTAATAACTTGATTTTTAAATATGTTTTACAGGAAATACAACACAAGTTTATAAAAATACACGACTTCGAAGAAAAATCAACCTACAAAGATCTAGCTCATTATGAGTGTGCACGTGGCCATAAGTCTGGCTAGAATATAAAACCAACAAAAATAAATAATGGTAGTATAGCCAGGTTTTACATACGGTGAGAAAAAAAATCAGTGTTTTATAGAAAAAATCAAATTTATGGAAAAAAATCTTACCTGATTCATGATATAATATCGCTATCAGTGTGTTTAAACCACTGTTTTTGAGTTAATGTATTTAAGTTAAAATCTTAACAGACAAACGTTGCTAGGCCTACGTTTTTCACTGAACTGAACCAATGTCAAACCGACTCTTATGTATAGTCGACCAGTATTCAAGATCGATTTTACGAACGCGCGTTCTCTGTTCTTTGTTGCTGGTTTTCGTAGCCAGTTTAGAAATTTTCCATGACGAAATCTCGGGAACCACGCGCGTAGCTTAAACCGATATCTTCGTGGTGATTGGTAAATTTATTCAATAATTCTTTTCAACAATAGCACCTAGATGTCAGACAATAATGAGATCAATTTCCTCAGAGTATGTATAGAATTTGTTGTTTTAACCTTCGCATTTTGTCTAAAGTACATATTTTATGTACATGCTGTGGACGCATGCTTTATTTCCCGCCAAAATTATGACATCTTCCTTGGCGTGATGGTTATTTATTTCCTTTTCAAACTAATCAAATTTATTTCCTTGAAGAGATAATAATTGCCATGGGCGGATCCAGCGGGGGGGGTCAGAGGGGGGGGGGGGGTCCGGACACCCTAGAATTTGGAAAATGTACCTGTCCATTAGTGTATTTCTTGCCTGTAAGTCATTTTTAAGTAGCATGAAGCGTTTTTTTCGGTGCCTAACATAGATTTAATGGTAATTTAGTTTTTATAATCAATATGAGATGCACTTTTTCTGCAAAATGTGTATGATGTAGTTGTGGTTCGCGGTTCGGACCCCCCTCCAGAAAAGTTCGGACCCCCATTAAAAGTTCGGACCCCCCAAAAAAAATCCTGGATCCGCCCCTGGTTTTTATTATAAATATGTTGCTTTATTCTGAGAACAGTGTATAATGTGATTGTGGATTGAAAAATTTGACTCCCCGAGAGAAAAAGCCAGGATCTGCCCATGTATACTATTTCATACGACAGATTTCATGAATCAAAGCGCTGAACGCACCGTGTCGATTGTTTGGAATTTATGAACATCGCCCCTGACAACTCCTACCAAACCGATGTAGTTTTGTATGTTTTCGAATTCTGTTCATAGTTTTATGTTATCACTGAAGTGCCGGCACTTATACCACCATACCGTGCAAATTGTGCATAATATCACATATCCGACCGGAAATGCACCGGTTATCAAGTTTTAAGTATAGTGGCATTACATACATACAGGTTTATACTGTCATTTATAAACATAAAAGTTTTGTTGATAAGAGCGTTATAAGTGTACACATTTATACATGACGATATATTATTTTACAAAATTTCGACGAATATCACAACAAGAAGGCAATTTCCAGACAATTTTATTTCAATATACACCACGTACTACAACTTTACTACACAAACATTATTCACGCGTAGTATATTTAATGTCATTCTATTCTTAAATTATTTTTTTACCACTGTCATATCATTTTGCCACGATCAGCTGTGTCTACTTAATCACAAAGACATGATTTAATATAATTTCTTTTTGTCATAAGAGTTAATGTGAGTATTGTAATGAAGATTATAAATCTAGTTTATAAATTTTATTTGACAAAAATCATTATTGACAGATTAAGACTATGAAACGATGTTATCTATGATTTCAGTCCAGTTTTCGACCCCCAAGTGTTTATTTTATATTTTTAACACAATAACAAATTGTTATCTATAATATTTTCATGAAACAACTTTAAAAAGCAAGACAGCTTATGTTTTAAGGTCAAGGTCATATTCTAGATCAGCTATTTTGTTATAATGTTAGAAATTTTGTGAGGAAGTCGGTCGCTTAATTGGCTGATCTTTTTCTGTCTTTTTTATATCCCATTTAAACAGACATACAATTCCAAATACCCGAGAATATTGAGGATGAGTGGTTGGCCGACGTTCAATATCGTAAACACTTAAAATAAACATAAAAACGTATGTAGCAACGCGTTATGTAATAAAAGTGCAAAATGTAATAAAATTTATAATCTATATAAAAGTTTATATAACACAGTAAATCACTATCAGTATATGTATTATTGCTTTTTTAGTAAATGTTAATCATTAATTGACACATTTTAAGGTAGTCCAGCCAATTTCAACATTTTTTTACATTTTGACATTTTATTACATTTCGGGTTGACTAAGTCGACACGTTATGTAATAAATCAAAATGTAATAAGTGTTAGTTGGGTTAGTGTTCCAAAGATTTTGACAATGTACCTGAATGAAAGTTTTAATACCGAAATAACCTTTTAAACTAAGAAAAGGGTTTGCCGTGTTCATACTTAATCGTCTGCACTCGATGTTGCAAAATGAAATAAAATAAATAACATTTTAAAAATTAGCAACAATCCTCAATTACTTTGAAATATTTTCAAAATACATTTACGGTCGACATATGACGCTTTTAAGGTAAGTCTTAACTCATATTAATGTTATAACTCATAGTAAGGTATTCCTCTTGCATTTAACAAATTATTACATTTTGAACATTTTATCCCATTTCGAGTTGACTAAGTTGACACGTTATGTAATAAGACAAAATATACCCTAACAATCCGCAATTACTTTGAATTTTTTTAAAATGCATATATTATCGACATTTGTTGCTTTTAAGGCATGTCTTAACTGATATAACATTTTAATTCTTGTTAAGGTATTCCTCCTGTATTTAACAGATTATTACATTTTGAACATTTTATTACACTTCGCGTTGACTAAGTTGACACGTTATGTAATAGGTCAAAATGTAATAAAATGTAAGTTGGGTTATAATTCGAACTGGTTTGACATTTTGAGCCCGAATGAATGTTTTAATACCGAAATAACCTTTTGCACTAAGAAAAGGTTTGCAATGTTCATACTTAGTCGTTTGCACTAGATGTGCAAAATGTAATTAAATTTTGAAATTAAGAAATAATCCTCAATTACTTTGAATTTTTTTGAAAATACATATACATGTATTATCGACATTTGTCGCTTTTAAGGCATGTCTTAACTCAAATAAGTTTATTCATTCTTGTTAAGGTATTCCTCCTGCATTTAACAAGTTATTACATTTTGAACATTTTATTACATTTCGCGTTGACTAAGTTGACACGTTATGTAATAAGTCAAAATGTTATAAAATATTAGTTGGGTTAGGGTTTCAAAGAATTTGACAATTTTGAGCCCGAATGAATGTTTCAATACCGAAATGACCTATTGCACAGAGAAAAAGGTTTGCCATGCTGATACTTAGTCGTATTCCAGCCCTTTTCAGCATTTATTACATTTTGAACATTTTATTACATTTCGGGTTGACTAAGTCAACACGTTATGTAAAAAGTCAAAATGTAATAAAATGTAAGTTGGGTTAGAATTCGAACTAGTTTGACAATTTTGAGCCCGAATGAATGTTTCAATACCGAAATGACCTATTGCACAGAGAAAAAGGTTTGCCATGCTGATACTTAGTCGTATTCCAGCCTTTTTCAGCATTAATTACATTTTGAACATTTTATTACATTTCGGGTTGACTAAGTCGACACGTTATGTAATAAATCAAAATGTAATAAAATGTTAGTTGGGTTAGTGTTCCAAAGATTTTGACAATGTGCCTGAATGAAAGTTTTAATACCGAAATAACATTTTGCACTGAGGAAAGGGTTTTCCTTTTTCATACTTAGTCGTTTGCACTAGATGTTGCAAAATGTAATACGATTTTAGAAATAAAGAAATAATTCTTAATTACTTTGAAATATTTTCAAAGTAAATATCTTACAGACATTTGTCGCTCTTAAGGTAGGTCTTAACTCATATAAAATCATTAACTATTGTTAAGGTATTCCTTTTGCAATTACAATTTGAACATTTTATTACATTTCGCGTTGACTAAGTTGACACGTTATGTAATAAGTCAAAATGTAATAAACTGTTAGTTGGGTTAGAATTCGAACAAGTTTGACAATTTTGACCCCGAATGATGGTTTCGATACCGAATTAACATTTAGCACTGTGAAAAAGGTTTGCCATGCTCATACTTAGTCGCTTCACTAGGTTTAACAAAATGTAATACAATTTTAGAAATTAAGAAACAATCTTCATTTACTTTGAAATATTTTTAATTCATTTACTTTGAAATATTTTTAAAGTACATTTATTGTCGACATTTGTCGCTTTTGAGGTAGGTCTTAACTTATATTAAGGTTATAACTCTTGTTAAGGTATTCCTCCTGTATTTAACAAATTATTACATTTTGAACATTTTATTACATTTCGCGTTGACTGAGTCGACACGTTATGTAATAAGTCAAAATGTAATAAAATGTAAGTTGGGTTAGAATTCGAACTAGTTTGACAATTTTGACCCCGAATTAAAGTTAAAAAGGTTATTTCGGTATTAAAACATTCATTCGAGCTCAAAATTGTCAAACTAGTTCGAATACTAACCCAACTTACAATTTATTACATTTAGACTTATTACATAACGTGTCGACATAGTCAAAGCGAAATGTAATAAAATGTTCAAAATGTAATAAATGCTGAAAAAGGCTTGAATACGACTAAGTATCAGCATGGCAAACCTTTTTCTCTGTGCAATAGGTCATTTCGGTATTGAAACATTCATGCGGGCTCAAAATTGTCAAACTAGTTCGAATTCTAACCCAACTTATATTTTATTACATTTTGTGTTATTACATAACGTGAAAACTTAGACAACACGAAATGTAATAAAATGTTCAAAATGTAAAAACTTGTTAAATACAGGAGGAATACCTTAACAAGAATTAATAATCTTATTTGAATTAAGACATGCCTTAAAAGCAACAAATGTCGATAATATAATATGTATTTTGAAAATATTTCAAAGTAATTGAGGATTGTTTCTCAATATCATAATTTTAATTTCATTTTGCTCATCTAGTGCAAACGACTAAGTATGAACTTGGCAAACCTTTTTTTAGTGCAAAAGGTTATTTCGGTATTAAAACATTCATTCGAGCTCAAAATTGTCAAACTAGTTCGAATAATAACCCAACTTACAATTTATTACATTTAGACTTATTACATAACGTGTCGACATAGTCAACGCGAAATGTAATAAAATGTTCAAAATGTAATAATCTGTTAAATACAGGAGGAATACCTTAACAAGAATTAAAATGTTATATCAGTTAAGACATATTTATACCTTTAAATCGACAAACGTCGACAATATATGTATTTTGAACATATTTCAAAGTAATTGAGGATTGTTTCTTAATTTCAAAATTTTATTAATTTTATTTCATTTTGCAACATCTAGTGCAAACGACTAAGTATGAAAAGGGAATACCTTTTTCTTAGTGAAAAATGTTATTTCGGTATTAAAACTTTCATTCAGGCACATAGTCAAAATCTTTGGAACTCTAACCCAACTAACATTTATTACATTTTGATTTATTACATAACGTGTCGACTTAGTCAACCCGAAATGTAATAAAATGTCAAAATGTAAAACATGTTGAAATTGGCTGGACTACCTTAAAATGTGTCAATTAATGATTAACATTGACTAAAAAAGCAATAATATGTATACTGATAGTGTTTTACTGTGTTATATAAACTTTTATATAGATTTTAAATTTTATTACATTTTGAACTTTTATTACATAACGCGTTGCTACAAACGTAACCTTCATGGAATCGCTCTCATCGTAGTAGCCGATATGAAGTAGTTGACAAAGGCGGATGCCCGGGGGCGGACTAATTTTTGCAATGAGTGTCGTGACTGGGAATACAGTAATACAATGGCATAACGTACAATTCACTAACAATTTCTACTCATATTTGTAAGATTTTAACATGATCCAATGACTGTTAGAAAATTACATGATATAGATGCTTTAATATTGTATACCCTGGGAAAGGATCGTCGATGTTTTGGAATTGTGCTTGAATAACTTAGAAATGACCAAAACTGAAACCGAAGGCCCGTTTTAAAACTGTCGGCTTGTTAATTTTTTGCCCCCTTCACTAAATAGAAATATAGGATCCGCCTATGGTTGATCCTTGCAAATCTTAGGCCCCAAATTCTCGACTAGTCTTATAACATGAGAATATACGTGATTGAAAATATGTGTTTTTACTGGGCAAACCTGATTAAGTGCCTTGGTTAAGATTCCAGGCAGTAGTCACTAGCAGGTCGTCTAACTTGGCGTGATCACTAGCAGGTCGTCTAACTTGGCGTGAATGACACGGACAAAAATGATCCCAATATGAGAAAATCTATAATGTGTGCACGGCAGGTAAATCATCGAGGTTTTTCTTTTATTTATTAGCCATTTTAATGATTCACGAATAGATTTTAGTATTTCATTTTCTAATTAGTTTAATTAACACACATTTTTTTTATTTGACTTGCGTGCTAACATGAAACAAATCAAAATTAAAATCAAAAGAAATCCTTATTAACATTTTAAAGGCATGGTTTTGCAATAATTTTCATCAAAACTTGAGCGCGCTTGAGCGATTTAGGTTGATGTTTGTAAACTGAGCTAAAGCCTTCATTTGTTGATTGTGTATCGTCTTTGAATGCGATTTATATGAAATATGAACTTCGATCAATCTGGTTTAATGTTGTAACAGATCACACAGGTCCTTCTCAAATACTATTCACTGTATTCAAAAGATTTTAAAATAACTGAATTATATAAATATGCATTTATGCATGGAAATATACATGTATGAAAGAAACTTTAACTTCATCATCAAAGTTTATTTTCCTATATTCACAACATGGCATACATGTACCTCACATTTTAGGCCACAACAACTTGATGATGTGTTCCATGGATTCGCTCTCACCTTAATTTTGACGGTTTTTACAAAAAAAAAAAATTCATTCCTTCGCTCGCTCAAAAAGTTTGTTAAAACCACTATATAAAGCAACTGAAGTAAGATTTTTTTTAATCTTCGCTCGCTCGCCCCATTATTTTCTATGAAAATCCGTAGGACACATGGTTAATTTGTCGTGGCCTTATGATAACTTTTAAATTTACAATCAAAGTAGAAATGTCTGTGATATTATCTTTACAAGTTTTTATAAGATTGATTAAAATTATACCGAGCGTAAATTATCGCATTATCGCAATGTACTTATTGCTGAAAATAATAAGTTTGGAGGCAAAAGAAAAATTAATTCCTAAAATTCTAAATTTGCATTTATGCATAACCGTAGTTTTCTATTAAATTTAATATGATTTTTGATATCTTGAAATTTAATTTCATGCTTGCATCACAATTATTAGATTCAGCACCTGACATTCCAAAGTCTCCAAAACCGTGATCAATGTATTTTCCATGACATAGTTTTAGCTTTTTTTTAATGTTTAACGGCAAAAGTTTCGAGAACCACGAAAACTTAAACAGAACAATAAAGCATTTCAAAATTTAAGTCAAGGTCCCCAATTTTACTGTTTATACAAAACTGCACCTACCATATATCGGCATAACAATTTGTACTTTAAAAATAATTTATCACTTCAAGGCTATCAAATAAGTTTGCTCTGTAATTAGTGTTCATTTTATTGACAACTTTCATTCATGAAGAAAGTCGATTGTGAAAAATTGTGGAAAACTAATTTTGGTAATTATCCGTAATTATGAAAGTGGGTATTCTATAATTATAATATAGGAGGTCATATGCAATCTCGTTCGATTCTCGCAGTTTTGAGGTTATGAAGTTTGACAGTCAAAATAATGTATATACCATTCTCGATATAATAGAATTGACCATGACATTGAACGTTCAGAATTTTTATACAATAAGTGAGTAAACGAAATACTAATAGGGTAAAATGGAAACAAACCGACATAATTGGTGAGATACAATGCTTTAAATATGAAGAACACAGTACAGTAAAATTCCGACATGGTGACCACCTTGGTTATTGCAAAATCATGCCAATAAGGGACTTTAGTCAGTTATTTCCCCTTGTATACTCTTCAAATGGGTAGGTCTTATTAGTTGGATTACTCGGATTTTACCCTTACTTTTCAATGTCAATTTGCCAAAATTAATCTTAAATAACTTTTTTTTGTAAATCATTTAATTTGTTTTAAATTCAAGCTAAGTATTTTTAGGGTAAAGAACTATATTAATTGCATTACTTATGTTAATATCTTAATTCACAAGAAAGATATTAGATGAAATATTTTGTTATCCTTACATAGGAATTCAATGATAAAATCCGAGAATTCCAACTGTAAGGACCTACTTACCAATTGGATTGCTTCAGATTTAATCAGGGAAAGATAACTGACTAAAGTCCCTAATTTGACGATTTTTTTTTACCAAAATGCTTTACATGAGAATGTTAAAACTATTCCGTCCATAAAACAATAATTTTGGTGGTCATAGTAGCGGAACTTTACTGTAATGTACAAAACTCTCATAATCCTAGCCCTATATCCCTACAAGTCACCGAGAAAAAATAAAATTGTATACACCGTAATTTTTGTTATAAATAAATCTCTTTCAATATACATTAGTTAAATGTTTTGCAACTTGTATACATAAAAGTAGAACATTATACAAAAAAGACATGTAATTTCACGAAGTATACGGTCAAAGTTGACATGAATTAGAGTACCCGTACAGTAAACGTTTCTAGCACTGGCACCAGAGTCCATATCTCATGATCTTAAAATAATGCGTACGACCCCATATATAGTTCTCTGTGCATACATAAATGTACACTACCTAATATATAACTCGTACACGGTAATGTGTAAGGGATGTGTTTGATGACAAAATATTATATATGTGCGAATTTAATGAGTGTGAGGACTCTGTTGCCAGTGGTTTCTAGTACTTAGATTTTAATTGAAATAAAGCACAAATATGCACTTCTATTGTCAAATCAATAAGCTCATGTTTCAAAACTGATTCTACATGGATGATACTCAATGGAACCTTACTGGCCACATTTCAATAACAGCCAGTCCATGGCAACAAGCCACCTCTCTTAATCACAAGCGGCCTGCCGGCACGGACCCGAATATTATACAGTATAGTAATTTTGATTCGGGACGGTGCCGGGCGCCTGTGCTCTTAATCCTTCCCATTGACATGTTCTGTGAATACGATTGTCCCTTAAGGAACCACCCCCATTTAACAGTCAATTAAGTAAGGTCCTGTCACAAGCTGTTAAAGTAAGATAATACACGTATTATCGTTACCTTCTCATTTATATTTTGGACGTAGTCAATGCCCTGTGATTTTAAAATGTTCTGATATCCAATACTTGGGGTCACCAGCGTCAGAGCATAATATTATGCTAATTTGAAATTAGCAATTATTTTGTTTATCATTAGTTATCAAGGCCAAGAAGGACGTGACCTTCCTCTGCTGATTTAATTGAAAAATTTACCGCGTTTAATGTTAGCGATTATCTATAAATATTTGAATAGAATTTCGCAATACAGTGTACAATATTTTCAGGTAACAGCGAAATCGCCATCGTAGTTATAGTAAGGTTAACTGGCTAATGTTTACGACTGTTTGAGAGCAAACGTAAAACAAGCACAATTAGGAGCAGTTGTCCAGTGTTACCACGTGCGCTAAAGAGATCAAGAGGTCTCGGGTTCAACCCCCACCAAGGCAAATGCTTCGTATCTTGAGCAAGAAATGTACCTGTGATTGTTTTAATCAGGTGTAAATGGGTACCTTCAATGACGGTATATATTAGTTGCCCAATGACCAAGGGTTTTAGCTGTACAGCCGATGAGTGTGCATCGGTATAAGTTTGTTTGTTTGTTTTGTTGGGTTTAACGCCTTAGCAACACATTTTATAGGTCATATAACGGCGGTCAGTCAACCTACTCACTCCTCCTGGAAAGGCTACTCTCTGGATTTAGCTGTTAACTAACTTCTAAGCACATACTTTCGTCAGTGACTGACAATTGCCCTACATAATTAAAAATCATTGGTAGGAGGGAGAATGGCCGTAGAAATGAGTGGCCATGTACATCGTGACTGGACATTATTATTAAAAGTGTATATAACAGTCCGAATGATCTGGAAAATTGACCAGACATCTATACATCAGGAAGCTATGTTTACTTTGATGTAAAAACAATGCACATACTTTCGTCGCTTCGGTATAAGACTTTGACTATGAAACACAATTACAATTTTGAACGATTTTAAGAGTTCATTGTTACTATTTGGAAAATTCACTTTCTTTTCCTTCTTCTACATTTGTTTGCGCTCGGCTCTGTTCCTCACAAAATCGTTCATTCAGTGCTCTGAGCACTTTGATTAGATATCTATTTTTTACCTCCATATAGGAGAGCTATCAATATTATATATATATTTCACAAATCAAACATATATATAATTAAATGACATCGCAATATACATGTATACAATTACATTAATTGTATCAAACATATCAATCTCCGTAAACAGATATCCTGTAGAGCATTGTCGTAAATTAGCGAGTAAGCGAGCGGAAAATTTTAGATCGGGTTTTAATCAGATTGCAAACATATATACATACAATCAGATGACAACACACTGTATACAAATACAGTAATTATAGAAGGGAAGTAAAAAATGTGACATCTAATAGTGATATGACATAAAAACATAGAAAATTGTTTCACATACAATATTTGTAAATTTGTAATACATGTATGATATATTGACCATCTACGTATAAGCTACACAGTATACAATAGTAACTTACAACAATAAATACATAATTTCACGTTCTATCATTGTGATCATGGAGACAATGTGACTCAATAACTGAGAATCAATTACAGAGAGTCAGACATCTAGACCCCAAGATCAGATGATACAGTAGTTCTATACGTATTATGTGTTTCTCTTAGAGTTCTTAGAAATGATTCCATCTTATATCATGAATTCTATAGACTGATATCTGTATTCTGATCAATACATGATTATAGAATGGCGTGTCAGAAAGTCAGAAAGACATTATGTCTGTTGCATGCATTGTCATTCAGTTATTTTTGTATTGGGGTGAACGCCGCGTCAACACAAGTTATGGTCATTTTACGGATGTCAACTAACTTAACCTAGTTTACCTGGATCTTTTGTCCATAACCAGTAGGCAGTGATGGGCTTAATGCCCCGGTAATGGGGCAATAAGGCCAATTTATTTTTTTTTGTTTATTGTCTATTGTAATGATGTATTTGAAGTTGACACAAAGCTGACTATATAAAATGTTCTTTATTAAACAGTGATTGCATTACACTAGATAATATTTTAATATCGTAAAGAATAAAAAATATGCAACACGTTTTCCTTAACATGGGCCTCTTGTCCCAGCTTACCCTACTCACTTATCCTTCCAAAAAAGCCGACGAATACTTAAATAGAGTAAAATCGACACTATAGTCTATAGTCATAGAGGGATATATCCAGCCCTAGGGTGGCTCTCACCAGCAACCCTCACGATACATTAGGTTGTAAGTCATGTTCGAAGCCTACCGCGCCACGAACCCGTGTAAGTACTAACACAATTGTCACATAACCCGATATGAACTAGTTCAAATAAGAGTAGTTTTCTTAAGGACATGGCGATAAAAGATTTTTCTTTATAAGGTCAAAAGTCAACAGAGATAATTCTGATACATTCACTGTCCATTTCATCTTCATTTATATTCATACGCGTGTGTAGTCTCCACAGTCAATGACATTGAAAGGACACGTTTCAAGAAATTTCTCAAAATGTCAATAACCTTCAGTGACAGTAAACAACAAGAAGTAAACAATATTTAAATTTTTAAGTAGCGGACTGTAGCAAATCCTCAGTAAACATCCGCCGCGGACAATTACATTAGATCGCGCACGCGAAATTAAAGGGAAAATTACTACTGCAATTAATGTACTTTGTAGATCGCATTACGCGTTAACAAGCAGACAATATGCTGTCTGTGCAATTGAAGTACATGTTCATCTAATCTGATTTGTGTATGGTAAAGATCCCTTGTATCGCTTCCGTTAGTTGTACAAGCCAAATACACCATAAAAACCCAATGGCTGACAGCGCTATTGGCGCTATGATATTACTGGCTCAAGAACTAGTAGGCTACATCGCTTTTTGAGTAGGATTCATTATTTTGGTGAATGAATACCAAATATCACTATCTACTTCAAATTTCAAGTAAGTAGATAACATGTCAAGTACTGCTATTTTAGATTCTACCTGAAAAGCACATTGATATAAAGTTTGAACAAGCTACATCTAAATTAAATTGTTAAACTTTAATGCATCCGATTGGGAGTGTTCGCATTTTGATATAAAATATACTTAATATACAGCGAACCCATGACGGAAAATGTCCAGTAAATGGATTGTGGGATTACAGTCCCAAAACATTTATGTCACATGCATTTCTTCCAACATATTTATATTTTACAGTCAAGTTATTGTTTTCATGTACAGTAAAGTGTCGCTATGTAGAGCAACTTGGTTATTGTTGTGGCATGATATTTTTGACAATTTTTAAGTATAAAATACTTAATTTGAAAAGAAAAAATGTCCCTATATAAGACCATTCCACCATTAAGCCATCGCTTTTGATGGCCCTTATATAAAGCGGAACTATACAGTAGATGTACAAATTATTGCTCTTAACCAAGCACACAAAACCTGTTCAAAACACAAACTCATAAAAACTTAAATAAAACTTTTTTTACATAAATTAATGATCTTATCCTTTTTGGGGTTTTCTTAATATCATACTTCAATTGATAGCAACTTTTTTCATCATAAATTTTAAATTTTCACGACAATTGGAAGTCATTTTTAATTCTGGACGAATCAATAACAGTATGTTTTACTTGTTCATTCAAATTAAGCTCTCGTTTAGCCACATTTTAAAAAAGACGGAGTCTTGTATGTGAAAATACTAGAGAGAGATTAATTAACAACAATAGTGTCTTGTTCGAAACAACGAGCCATAGAGCGTGAATACATCGTAAGTACCGAAGTAATAAAATACATATATATTGTACAAGTAACTATGGTTGCTCTCGTAATGAATAATCCAAATTTAAGGAACAATGACAAAAGTAATAACCAATTTCTCTGACTAAGCCCTCATAATTGCATAGCTGGATTTCATGTATCAGCATATCTAAAATTTGAAGAAAGTGTCCATACAAATAGTCTCCGCCATTCGGAACGAGTCTCCGCATGTAGTTGATGAATCCTCAACGTCAATATCACGAACATCATTATTGTAGTCACGCACAATCTATAGCACGCTTACCACGCATGAAGACTGCAAAACCAGCATCTTTTGAACTATTTTATAATTTTCCAGACATTTATTGACCATAAACATAATAAGCATTTCCCTGACTTCTAGCATGCTGGAAATTCTAATGAAATTCGATCTATAGTAATAACTGAATATAAACTGATACAATACAATGACCAACCATTCACTTACTGATATATTTTCGGTAAAAACAATTCGACTTTGAAACTGTTTTGACAATATAACAAGTCAATATGCCACGGTGGTACCAATGTCCACAAATTGCTCCGCGCAATACTCTGCTAAGCATCATGGGATAAAATGTTATACACCTAAGACCACGTGGCAATTGTTTCAGTCTAATAAATTCTCAGTTCTATTGTTCAACAAAATGAAGCTTCTAAATACATTATTGTTATCCAATGTAGTATGAACGTTAAACAAAACTTTAGAAGCGGTCATATTACCTCCTCGCAAGTTATGCAAATGCGTTTGCACCTGTCATGCTTTGAAAAGGGATTGGAAAAGGGAATGTAGATTACGTACGGGTAATAGGCCTACCTATCAAGGTTTAAAGCTAATTTATAGAATTATGCACTAATATTCCTTAAGTTTAAGTCATAATTTATTTTGAAGTTCAATAATAATATCACAGCATAATGTTAAAAAAACAGAAAAAATAACGATCTTGTGTTCATACGCCGAACTATTTTCTGCGCGAATTTAAATCGCCGATCCCTGCGATGAGTGGTGTTTCCATCGTCTTTGAATAATGTTTGATTAGCCAATTCATTCACCGAGCTACATGTATGATTTTTTTTTACTTTGTTCATATCATTTTTTTCTCTAGTATTCTGATAAACGTTCATGTAGAGTTAACAAACCAAAAAGAGCTCGCATCATAAAACCGCATCACACTGACTAATTATTGCGCGCACAGAAAAGTAGTTCTATGGTTTCCTTTACTATTATCGTATAGTCCTTTTTTAACTCAAATGGCGGGTCTTTAACCTTTGTTATATTAAATATAAGAAAAAATAATCACCGAAAATGATGTACTATTTCAATAAATACCGATGATACATTGTCAAACTATTTCTCTTTGCTCGGTGCTTTACGACAATGCATCAGACGATATAATTCAAAGGAAGTGTACTAAAGCAATGAATATCAATAATTTATTTTTGAACTTCCATTAATAGCGCATAACTAATAAACAACTTTATTTTTCAGAGCGATGTTTCATTTAACTATGACAGAAACCCGATTTTAACAATTCAATACACATTGTTATTGTATAGCTGTACAGTTAAGTTCTGCTATGAGGACCATTTTGATTGTTTCAAAATCATAAAACTTCTGGCGATTTTAAGTTCCAAATGCTTAATTTAAGAAAAAAGTGGTCCCTTTATAATGAACATACCACTATGGAGACCATCGACTTTGATGGCCCTTATAGATGCACTTAACAGCATTTAGTCTACCCACGATTCAATATGGACAGTTGGAATCCATTGTAATTCACTACCTAATTACCGATGTTGCTCTTGATTCCCCTTCAAATTAACAGAACACACACAAAGACACAAAATTAAAAGTATAATAAAAACCCTTATTATTATATTGATATTTAATATAGAAACAAATACAATACAATCATAATATACAAAAATTGACAATGTGTACTCACAACTCGACGATGCTATGATGCTATAATCTATGACGCTAACTTGGTAACTAAATTGTCAAGATATCAATTTTAATACCACTGTGGTTTTATCTGTTAAAAAATCCACTTTAATACTATTATCAG
Source organism: Mactra quadrangularis (assembly GCA_025267735.1). Lineage (NCBI taxonomy): Eukaryota > Metazoa > Mollusca > Bivalvia > Venerida > Mactridae > Mactra > Mactra quadrangularis. Next base: position 32,779,778 of record CM046308.1, on the reverse strand, counting down.
AGGTACTTAACTCCTTAAATCCAGTTTGAACCAGTAAAATTTTGATGTGACCAATTATTTTCAGTTTTTAAATCCAAAGACATTGTGTCATATCACTAATAAAGTATTGCATTAGTACATCTCAAACATAAATAGTAATGTGAACAAAAATACAAGAGAGTCCTGAGGACACTGAACCGCTCACCTGATAACTAGATTTTACAGACATCTAAGACGAAATCGTTTCGGTCTTTGATATACAGCTATATGAAAACTGCGACCCATAGAACGGTGTCAATTTTAACTTAAGGGACTTGACTTGAACAAAATTTGTACATGACCTTAAAAGTCAATTTCCCTAAATATCTTTATGTGAAACTTTATTTTGACTCAAAGGGCAAAATTTGAAACAGTCTATTTAGATGACCTTAAAATGCCGCCAAATATGGAAGCTCTATGTTCTATAGTTCAAAAAAGAAGATTTTCTAACATTTTCTTAAATGACTTTATGTGAAACTTTCTTTTGACTCAAAGGGCAAAATTAGAAACAACTATTTTTTTGACAAAAAGATGTTTAAGAAAATGTTTCCAATGGAGAGATGGACGCACGCACGCACGCATGCAGAGACATCGCATAGACCGTACACAACAGCTCACATCGAGGACTTTTTGCTCAGGTGAGGTGAGCTTAAGAGATAATTTTGATTCTGGCCTCATTTCATGACCTAGACACACGTATAGAAACAAAGTACATTTTTAAGTAGGGTCTTGACAGCGGGGAGCATTTAGTTATTGAGTAAAATTTCCATCTTTATCATAATGCGTGTAACATTTATTTACATTGACCTCATTGGATCACATTTTAATGAACCGTAACCCTAGATACAAGTTCAGTAGGCTTATTACGATAGATAAGGAGTTTTTCCATTATTTAGTAAAATTCCTATGAAAATAAAATGTGTAAAGCCCATACATATTAAATCAGTACGAGAGAACGTTTGCATTCATTTAAATAATTCAGCTATAAAGTATAGTAACTGAAGAATGTTACATGTTTCTTAAGTCAATCGGCAAAATCCATATATCAAATAAAGGTCATTAGAGAAGCATCTCCAAACGGAATGTGGAATGTAGCAAATCATTGCATGAACCTAGATTTTGACCTTCTAACGCAAAATGTTGTTAGTAAATATAGTTATAAGCAATTAGATAAGAGCGAATGTCATCACATTTTTACTGTTAAGTTCCGCTTTTAGAATCATCAAAATTTTAAGGTCTTAATAGTGCAATAGTTAAAATATAGAGATCATTTCCTTTTTAAATTAGGCTTTTGAAGTCAATAAGCCAATTGGCGGAGTTATAATCATCAAAACATCATGCTTTAGAATAATAAAGGTGACTTTGTATCGGCACCGTTCTGCACTTAGATTCCGGCGATACGGTTCTAGCTCCATGTCGTAGCAGGTCGTACCATCTCCATGGAAATTTCGCTGTCCATTAACTTTCCCGCATTAGGAGAGAAGTGTGTATTGCGTACATAGAGACTTGGTATAAGAAATTTGTCGAACAAGCTTATTAGGTAAATAGACTGCCACGAATAACTAAAACGTATCTTTAAAACGGCGTAAAATCAAAAACAAATCATTTCAGAATATATCGATTAATGTCAGTAGATATATATATATATTTTTGGTAAAAAGTTGTTTCTATTTTCATTAGGATTTATTGAAATGATGTTGAACAACACAAGTACAAAAATGGTAATGTGGAAACCACATTAAAGCCGGATTTTCATCAAGATCTCACCATAAATGACAGAGATATCCAGCAAACTAAAAACTTTAACGCAAAAAATACAAAGGGAAATAATCAATAATAAAGCCAGGGAGAGTTGTGGTTACTTTTTCATTCTGTTCATCACATTGTATGTTATCATTGTATGAAGTTTCATAAAGATCTGCCAATAATTGGCAGAAAAAAATGGTAAAGAAAAACTTTTCGCAATTGTTGACGATCCCGGGCGCCCGGCCACCCGCCCGCCCGGGTTTCGCAAACTTATATGCCGAAATTTTTCGTTGAAAAATCCGGCTAAAATGTTAGATACATTTGTGTACACAAATCAACAATTAAGAAGTTTTCGTAAGTGTTGTACTGAGATATTTTAATGGTACTTACATGCCAATTTATCTTTGTAATTTCAGCCTTGAAATCTGGAAATAACAATAACTTGGCAAAGATTTTTAGGATTGGGAGTTCAAATTAATTGCCTGAAATTAGACAAAAAGTCTGTCTGAAATGTAAGCCAAACTGAAATATGTAAGAAAACACACATGTTACAGTTTCTAGTCTAACTTGATGGGTTTATCCTGGAAGTATTAACTAGCAAGCAAAAAAGATAAGAAACACCTTCTTTTTTCTACCCTTTTTCACTCATAGTTATAAGGTCTGGGATGAGATTGTGGTTAACTGTAAATTATATCTCATTTTGTGTTCTGATTAAATCAGGATTCGTCCACGTCACACGGCTGCATTCATTCGGAACACCTCGACCTTTCATTCGCTTTCATTATTCGTAGCGAATGGCCGAGGAGTTCCTAATGGGCTGCATTAAGTTTAGACGCCGGGATGGGCCTATCATACTCTCCTTCGCATCGCTTGAAAGTTACATTCGTTCCCTTTCTACTGTTTATTTACTGAGCTGCAAGGGGAGCATAGGGCCTATCATATATATATGTTAAATAATTGTTGTGACTAAATATATATAAGAGTCAAGGTTTAAAGATTTAAGTAAATGCTTTGTTTTAGAAGGGTTTAACGCCGTAGCAACACAGTGTATAGGTTATAAGACGGCGGTCAGTCCACCTACTTACTGTTCCTAGAAAGGCCAAATCTATGGATTTAGCTGTTAACCAGCTACTAGTCGCATACTTCCGTCAGTGACTGACAATTGCCCTAAAAACTTTTTTCAAAGTTACTTGAGATCAAAATGGTGTAAACAGAACGGTAATAAATAGTTTAAGAAATTTCTCAATATATTGTTACATGTATGAACACTTAAATTCAGACTGAAAAATTAAGTTCTACTAACAATCATTTTACAGTTTTCTTTCAAAACAATAACTTGCCCTCGTATCAAGATAGAAGGTTTCGAGAAATGACAAGAAATACGATTCGTGGTATTTGCCAAGAAGTGAATCTTAAGGTATAGTCGAGTAAAATCATTCATGTAAACAAGGAAGCCAGCCATACATGTAAGAACCCTCAAAGGCTCATCAGGGACCAAAGCAACAAAATCAACACCAGGAACAGTCAAGTTTTGAGATAGAGTGCACGGATTGTGAACAGAAACCAACCACAGTATCTTACCCTGTATGTAATAACAGACAAGTAATAACTTTCTTCTCGCCCCCTTTTCCCTCTTTCTCCCGATACAACGATATAAATCCATTTTATATGCATGATAATTCTGATCGTTTTTTTTGTGTTTTGTAATTTTGTTCATAAAATTGCTGATGAATCATGTGACATGATTTGAGATTAAATATTTGTTCTGTTCTGTTCTGACAACAAGTATAAAGTGATTCACCTCTATAATATTATGGTAACTTTGGTAAATATGTTCTCTGATATAGGAACCTTGATATTTTCTCGATAAAAACAATATGTGTTATTTCTATACAAAGCAGGATCTATCTACAACTTCATAGGCGGATCTAGCGAGGGAAGGGGTCGGGGGGGGGGGGGGGGGGGTCCGGACCACACCCCCTAGAATTTCCTTAATGTACCTTTTCATTAGTGTATTTATTGGCAGTAAGTCATTTTTAAGAAGTATGAAGCAATTTTTTTCGGTGCTTAACATAGATTTAATGGTTATGTAGTTTTTTATTAATATGTTGCATTATTCAATCTGTAAAATGTGTATAATGTGGTTCGAAGTTTGGACCCCCCCCTAGAAAAAGTTTGGACCCCCCCCCCCGAAAAAAATCCTGGATCCGCCATTGAACTTTCTTATCATTATTATTAAATCTATGATGTAGGTTAACCCTAAGGTCATCACCCTCCAACAAAATAAATCTATAGATACAGTGCCCTCCAAAAGTTCGAGAACACCTGGAATTTTGAGAAAATCCAATCGTGCATACTCCTGCTACTTATTTTAAGCATACTTAATACTTATTCACGTAACATAGTTTTAATCATGAAAATTATGTGGATATGCTACTGCTGAAATCACCTGTTCAGATGACGCTTTGTATCTTTAATTATGAGTAAATGCGAATCGGGTTATCTTAAAAACATGATATTATCCAAGGACTATTGAAGGCCTGCGTACAATACAATTTTGATCTACAGCTTAATGTTGAAATCCACGCTCTTACACTGACGTCATTGTTTTGTCTCATTTAGTCAAACCTACGCTAACTTCATTCATAAAATATTATAACAGTGGCGTTTTTATCACAGTACAATACCGGCTTGTTGCGTATATACTAACTAATATCAGAATATCTGGCTTTATTTCATCTGGAAGGCTTATCAGCTTTACACTTTCTTCCTATTGCATGCTAGATAAATTACTCATGGATCGAATATTTTGGTTAGCCACATATTTCCTTGCCACAATACAGAATTCTGTACAGAAAATTGGCAAAAAACCCCAAACATCTGCTGTACTGTAAGACAAAACATTTCTCAGATTTTCTGGCGAAAAAACTAAGCAATGATTTTGGCAACATCGTATCCTGTAATTGCCTCTGGAGTGTAAAAAGTAAAGCAAACGTAAACATAACTGCAAAGACAAGCAGAAGATAAAGAAACAGGGATGTAACATCCTAAGATAGTTAAATAATCATCAATGATCTACTAGTGCAAGTTTTGAAATGATGCCAACGTTTTCCAATCTAGAGAGAGTGCAGTCGTCTGTACTTTCGTTTACACGTGGCATTTTTATCTTTGAATGTCTGCTATATAGATATAAACATTCGTTTGATAGAATTTACCACATTTATGTAAATACAGTGAAACAATTGCATTTCAGTGAACATAAACTTCCAAGAAAAAGTTTGGAGACAAAGGAAATTTTCATAAATTCTTAAACTTCAATGGTTGTTTTTGTAGAACCATTATCTTAATAAATTTGGCATGGTCGGTGATAAAATAAAAACAAATTCAGTCATTGCATGATTTTTATATTATTCAGCATCCGACATCCCAAAGCCTAAAAAATTAATCAATGTAACTCTTTCCCATAACATACTTTTAAGCTCGTTTTGTTGAATCAACTATAAATATTACCATAATAAGAATAGGAGCAGTGGTCCAGGGGTATGATGCACGCTAAGTATTAAGAGGTCCCGGATTCAAACCCCATTAAGGGCACAGTATATTTCCTTGAGCAAGAGCTTTACCTACAGTTCTTTCACTCACCCTAGGTGTAAATGGGTACTGTGAGGGATCACCAACCTGAAAGTGACTTCAATAATCAGGGGTTATCACACAAAATTATGAAAGCCAGCTGAACATGTACATGAAAGCAGGCTTCAAGACGTGAACTATTTAACTTAGAATCAAATAAATCTTAAACCCATTTCAAAAATAAGTGGTTAACAAACTTGAAATAGAAGGTAACTTTTGTGAGGTACAGTATAAGACAATTCTAGCATATCTCATCTCTGGGAATAGGTAGTTCTAGTATACTATTCCATATTTTCAACAGACATTGATTATCCAAAAAATAATGACTGGAACATTTTCATTTGGCTCTAAAATTTATTTTTTACCAAAATTTTGGAACAGTAACTAACAATTTGCATCAAAGAACAAGCAAAGTAATTTCATACTAGCAATTGGCTTCCAAATTATGTTTTACATATCATTATTTTACAATTAAGTTCCATACACTGATCAGATCATTGAACTTTGCATAATAACCAAGTATATATGGAACTGGGCTATTACGGGTTTCCAGGCAGGCTCCAAGCCATAATAATCATTGTTGAATAGGTGTATGATGACCCAATCTTCTTGAGAAGATTTCGTGGTACATATTTTGATTTTATGTAAGGTACCCAAAACTATCTAAACATAATCTACGAACAAAATGCAAGTTGGTGGAGTAGCAGATATAATTTGGGGATACATTATAACTATATCGCCTTTGAACTAAGGCTGAATCAATGATATGTAAATTCTTTGATAACAAACAAGGATTTTCAAGTAAATAAAGTATAAAATTTATTTCTTCAAATATTAAAGTTAGAGTCAGTTTTACAACATATATAAGACACAAAATAAATGAGGAATGTACATAGAATAAAAATTCAAGTATAAATTTAATAAAATATCCATATACAAATAAAATTATAGTAATCCTACAACCATGGATAGAACTTTTCACTGTTCAGGAATTAGAAACCAATTTTTTACAGAAAATAGGCCATAACTAGTCAATACTGAGAATCATAGTACAGCTAATCCCTTTTTCTATTGGTGTTTCTGGCTGTTAATTAACACCAGCACCACCAAAAATTAAAAAGCTCCAGAATATAACACCACAAAATTAGACAGAAATCATAATTATTTGATGTTTTCTTTTTTTTCTTTTTTGAATGGACAGCATGGGTTTATATCGGTGGTTGACACTGACACCATCAATCATAGTAAAAAATGCCAATATTTGCACCAGCAAATTCAAAGACATATACAGTTATCAGACCCTTTTAAATAGTTATAAAAAAATTATCATAAAATATACTTATCATAAACGAAGTCAATTATAACTTCTGACAATGTGTTTTCAAAAACATGAAAACTTGTAATTATTATTACCACAATAATGATGTCATTGTTACTGTACAATACAATACAATACAAATTTGTTTATTCTCTCATTTCATATAGACATGAATAAATGAGGTACATAAATAGATATATATATATATTTACGTATGACTGGCACAAGTTGCATTTTAAAGTAATTCTGAAAATGGTAAGTGAATTTCTGTGTATATTCCATAAAACGACTGCACAATTTATGTATTTGTGCATTGATATTTTGACCAGTAAATATAAAGCAGCCCTGATGTTCATTTGTATATAGAATGTTTGATTTAAAATCAAATGAAAACATATGAGTTATAAAAAATAATACATTGTAATTAAAAAAAAGTAGTAAATGAAAAAAACATACAATCTATTTTTCTGACTACAGTAAAACTGTGATATATAATACAAATATGTTAAATGGTTCAATATACAATGTAATATATGTGTATTTGTATATGATATATAAGTTTGGTATCAAATGCTGGCTGGATATAACCTATCACATGTAGTAAGGACCATATTTTAATGAATAATAATAATGCTATATACATAATGAATTTTCAATAATGAATTCATAGTATTGACATTCAATCAGAACACCTTGGCCTTTTCCATAGCAAGCAAGAAGAAATAGGTTAAGACAAACATGCTATGAAATTTTGAATTTTAGTAATACTGCTTACAGCTGGCCATACTTACCATGTAATCACTGTACATTTTAGAGTATCACAAGATGGAGGGATTGTGCTTCCTCAAACATGGCCTAGCTGAACTACAATTGTATTGCTTTTAAAGTCCAAAGAATTATAGAGGTCAAAGGGTATAGAAATGGTCAATGGGTATAGAAATGGTCAAAGGGTATAGAAATGGTTGAAATGGGTATAGAAATGGTCAATAGGTATAGAAATGGTCAATGGGTATAGAAATGGTCAAGGAGTTTGATAGAAATGGTCAAGGGGTTTTGATAGAAATGGTCAAGGAGTTTGATAGAAATGGTCAAGGGGTTTTGATAGGGTACAGATTATGACGATAGTTTACAATGACATGGCAACATAGAATTATATAAGATATAAATATATTACTATGGTTACATAGTAATTATATAAATAATACAATGTTACACTAATCTAAAGTCACATATGAGAACTTATAGGGTATTCTCTATATAAATCATATACTACACTAATTTTCAAACTCACTGAAAATCAATCTTTTAAAAATAAAGTAGATATAGATTTACATTTTTTCTCCATAAAAACTGTAAAATAATATATATTGTGTTTTTATTATATCAAAATATAATACAAAGTTTTCAAAATTCAAAAATTGCTAGTGAATCAATATGCCCCTCAATAGTGCCCATTTATCTTAATGTATTTAAACTTAAATGTATTTAGATACATTTCATTCTAAAAATCATGAAGAACATTTATTGTCAAAACCTTAAATGGTACAAAGTTAACCCAAATCCCAGGTTTGAAGTTTACAGAGGTAAAAGGTTTTCTAGTTATGGGACAAATAAGACTTAGTCTATCAACTGATATTCTGACAACAAACCAATCAATGAAAAATTGTAACACAATATATCATCCTTTCTTTCAAAAGATGGTGGTCATAAATACAATAATATAAATGGAATGTAATATCAACAAGTTCTAGGTTTTGATATGTCAGTATATCACAACACAGTATAAAGTATTCACAACATTTAAAATATATATATACATATATTTATGATATGTAAATAGATTTATAAAACCTTCTTTCACAAAAGGTTATCATTAAGGCCACAACTTTAAATCCTGTATATCAACTTTGAGACAAAATGGCACTAGCAGCCAACATTTATAGAATTAGAGAACAAACTCCATGCTCAATACTCTTCATAAAAAGATTTATTTCTTCATGAACATTGATTATATTAACAGTACTAATGATAATTAAATGATAAAATTGTATTGGTCATTTGTAGTACTTATATAAGTATTACAGGCCTCCAAGCAGGCCAAAACAAAAATAAAGGTTTTTATAAAGGCTCCAATGTATGAAAATAAAGGCCTTTTAGTGTAAAATATGAAAAAATAAAGAGTAAATAAAGGTTATTTTCGTCAAAGTCATTTTTTGATGTTATATACTGTTTGAATTATGCAATATAATACATACCTTATTTAATGTGTATACCTATTTTCTCTGCATATTTATATCATACATAGCTCCTGTTTTACAGTGTAGGAAAAATGCAGAACAAAATCCATTACTTGCTTTAAGCTAGCACGGCAACCAGTCAGAGCAAATATAAAGGTTTTGAGTGAGAATTACAGGCTATTTTGGTGTTTTAAAGGTTTTCTGGGGAAATGTAAAGGTTTTAAAGGTTTGCTCTGAAATTAAAGGTTTTTAAAGGTTTTAAAGGTTTCACTAGGAGGCCTGGTATTAAGTCACAAGAGAACTGCTAGGCAATTAAAACATGCTTTTCAATTATGCAGATTAATTGCAGTGCATTGAGTCTCAAATCAAGGGAGCCATGTGCAAAAGCAGCCACCCTCACTTGCCATGAGTAATCCTATCATAGGTCTTTCCTATATATTTTTTCAAATGTGGTCTCTTATGCACATGTATAAAGATTATCTCTTGAGTCTATTGCTTCTATTTCATAGAAAAGATAAAAAAATATGGAATTCATAAAATGATTACATACACAACTATGTGAGTAAAATAAGATTCAAACATGACAAATGTTTTATATATACATGAATTTATGTTATTTACAAAATAATGTGGTCCCTAACAATGTATTTTAATAGCATGTACAAAATAAGCTTGGAAAATAAATGCTCAGTAAATATGGCTAGTTCTTATTGCTGTTTTAGGTTCCTATTAAAGTCAGAGTCAGTTTATATAACTATCATTTCTGATTCCTATCAGCCATAAAATGGACCCTATATACATATATGTATATAAAGGTCCTTGGCCATAAGTAACTGTCTACATTAACATATGAGTCATGTGTTAAACTTTTACTGGTTGCGACATGTGTGAAAAGTAGCCATTTCTTCACCATTACGCGCAAGGGCTATTTCAAGATGCTCTAATTTCATTACTAATTATCATACAGATATGCAACTTGGTCAAGTTATTCCCTGGGTGAATGTCTTTCCAAAAAACCAAGTTGAGCCCAAATCCCAGTTACCATGGCAATGCTGGGGTGGAGCAAAAACTGGTATATTTTTTAAAAATTGCCGTTTAGAATTCAGAGTAGTTTGTATGTAATGATGGATCAGGGCATAAAAACAACTTATACATGTAGTCTTGTCTTTGGGATTTCCACGTGCAAAAATATGTTCTGGAATTTTTTTATATCATTGTAAAATCTGAAACTTTGCAAAGACAAGTCAAAAGTAGAGGTGCTTTTTTTAAATGTCTAAATATCTGATAAGCAGTTATCTGTATGACAGTATTATTAAAGGTCCTACGTCCCTTTTCAATGGTAAATCCTTCTAAATTTTATTGTTATATTATGATAACACACATTTAGCGCAGAACAGTCGTAACTCACTCTTTTCTTACATTGAGTTACGCCTGTTTTGTGCTAAATCCACAATAAGATCTGTGATAATCTGCTGCCTATGAGTAATAAAAAAATGACAATGAAAAAAAACATTTTCCACAAATTTCCAAGCCTATCTTGTACTAGCCATTATAAAAGGTTATAAGTCCATCTTAACGACGATGCCCATCATCAAAAGCATCATCAGAGTATTGACTATCATCATCGTCATCAACGTTTGATGTCAGTCTAGATGATGGTTCCAGCCAGCGTTTTGTATGTCAGTATTGTTGTGAGGATTTATCCATGTTAGAATGGAGTTCTAATTCTTCCATGTCCACGGCGTCACGGTAATCTGTCAGTTCTTTTGATATTCTGATTCTTGTATAGTTAGCAGCTAAACTTATCATAAACTGTATCTGAAAATAGAGACAGAACAAAATGTTTAAGTATCTCTACATATGCTAGGTGCATTTGGTAAGTTTTGTAACTCTAGGAGTTTTGGCTTGATAAGCCAGGTTGTCATCTGTTCTCTCAAGATAGAAAACAATGGACCATTCCGAGTGCAACCTTTTTATTTGAATAACAATATATTTACCCACAAATATAAGCACATGCTATTTTGTTAGCACCTTGTTTGTGGGACAAAAAGTAACTGTAAACCTTTGTTAAATATGCTAATAGGTAAGGTCATGGAAAGGTCCATCCAACCAAGTTTGTTGAAGATTAGATGAAATTTTGTCTTTTTTGTAGGGTTTAACACTCAAGCAATACATTGTATAGGTCATATTTGGGCAGTCAGTCAACCTACTCACTGTTCCTGGAAAGGCTAAATCTCTGGATTTAGCGGTTAACAAGTTACTAGGTGCTTACTTTCGACAGTGACTGACAACTGTCCTACATGATTTAGAATAAGTGGTAGAAGTGATAATGGCAATAGAAATTATTTCATAACCAAGCATCACAAAAGTATTTCCCACCAATGGAAAACCCTTGATCAGTGGAAGTGTGTGTTACCAACAGAGCTAGTTGGGCTGGTACAGGTACTTTCATACTCAAGGAAACAAATATAACCTCTGGTGAAATTCAAACCCGAAACCTCTTGAATGAAAAGAATGTATCCTATTACTAGATCACTGCTCCTTATTCTTTCTATGTCTAAATATGGTTCATGTTATAAATAATAAAGTCACAGAATCTTACCATTCCTAGACATATTAATACAGCTCCAACAAATGCCACACAGAACAAAGGACCAGCTTCCTCTATCTGTAATACAGAAAAGAAACTACAAATGTACATGTATTGAGGTTTCATCATTCACAAAGAGTTATCCCCTTTACCATTATCATATTGATATATAAAGCATTAGAGAAAAGTGAAATAAGGGACTTTAGTCAGTTATTTCCCCTTGTATACTCTTCAATTAGGTAGGTCTTATTAGTTAGATTACTCGGATTTTATCCTTACTTTTCAATGTCAATATGCCAAAATTAATCTTAAATAACTTTTTTGTAAATCATTTTATTTGTTTGAAATTCAAGCTAAGTATTTTTAGGGGAAAGTTTTATCTTGATTTCATCACATCTGTTAATATATTCATTAACAAAACAGATATTAAATGAAATATCTTATTATCCTTACATAAAGATTCAATGACAAAATCCGAGGATTCAAACTGATAGGACTTACTTACCAATTGGATTGCTTCAGATTTTATCAGGGAAAGATAACTGATTAAAGTCCCTAATTTAAACTGGATACTTTCATTGATTAAAGTTATAATATTTGCATGAAAAATTTATGACTTAGATCTTCTAAGTATAAAAGAGCCACAACATAGTCAAAGTCATGTTGGTGTTATGAAAAAAGGAGGTTTTGGACCACCACATGTATGGCACATAGTAACCCCATAGACATGTCAGAAGTTTCAATGCTAAAATGTTGCAACAAAACTTAAAAATAAAAGAGCCATAGTTCAGAATTAGGCCACATGGTAAATTTGACCTCAAAACCCCATAGCCACATACAAGTATCAAGTGAATCCAAGGGTATCAGGGGTTTCTAAGATACAAATGATATGAAAATATTGCACCAAAACACTTAACCAAGAAGTATTCAATGATGCACAGGTAAGTAGGATAGCCCCATTATTTTCTGAATAGTTGAGCTAAAATAGTACAGCTTAAGCTGTGGAATGAAGTGTAGAGTACAAAAAAGTCATGTAAATAAAATGTCATCATCCATCCTTCAGAAGTGAACACTAAGTATAAAATTTTAAAATATTTGTCAACACATACTTGCTCATTAATAGTTTTATACAGTGCCATCCATAATTACCTTTACACTTTTGTAAATGTATGATTTGTATTTCAATTTTTACTATTCCTTGAAATAAAAACATACATGTATATTCAGATACATGTACATGTATAACAATTGAATTACAGTTTTATTAAGCATCATTACTCATTGTTCAAATGTTACGATCTATTATAACTTTACCAATGCATAAATACATCAAAAATATGATTTAATTGTGTTAATGAAAAATCAGCTTTTTTAAAAGTGTAAAGGTAATTTTGGGTGGCACTGTACTGTTTTCATAAGTGACAATACATAATATATTCAAATGAAAACAACCAAGGCTCAATACCATGATGTAAATAAGAACTGACCAAAACCAGTTTATTCCAGAATGAAGTACATTAATGTATATTAATTATGCAGCAGAAAGGATAATTGATCCTAAATTTAACATCACCTAGACTACGAATGTGATCTACATAAAAACCAAATAATAGAAGTATGAAAATTGAACCATTTTCATGACATTCAACTTTCATGAACTTTCAACTTTACTGGTAATTAAATATAGTTACAGTCTTCAAACAACAAACAACTAACTTTCACTTTGGACATTCCAGTGGTAGGAGGGAGAATGTCTGTAGAAATAATTTCATGACTAAGTTTCACGAAAGTATGCCCCACCCAGGAATCGAACCTACAAACCCTCCATCAGTATAATAATGTGCATGTAAAATGAAATATGAAACACAGTTGACTATGATTGATAAAGAGATAATGATGGATATTGAAATAGTAACTTAGAACTCGGTCAAAAATTCCTTCCAACAGTACTTTCAGTACTTTGATTGTACATGGGAAATGTTTGATGTAAAAAGTTGGTGGACAGACAGACCACTTACATTCTAAGTCACAGGACCGAAGGCAATTTTGGTGGACTCATTCCACACTCCACTGGCTAAACCCGAGTAGTAATATGTATTGTGTTATCATATCATATAATTCTTTTTTATAAATTGCTAAAAATTAGAAAAAAACCACAGATTGGTTTGAACAAATATGGAATGAGTTATAAAACTAACAAAGTACAGTCTGATTTTATTCTGTGAGCGGTGACAGGTTGGAAGAGTCCAATTATAACATTGAAAAAAGGTACAATCATTAGGTAATACATCGAAAATAAGTTCTAACTATTGTATCTCAAGTATTTACGCATAGTATAGTACACCAATAAATATCTTCCAAAATGGCACAGTTTTTAATCAAGAGGGTCACGTATGTCCAATGCAATAATGGCTGGTTAATCAAGTTGTGTTACATTTTTGTAGAAAAGTTTCAAATTCTAAAAAATACATAAGTGTTGCCACAATTCACCAGATAAAATTGGACTATAACATTTATTAAAAGCTTAAGATCAACCTTCACCTGACTAATTAGGAAATGTTTGGAAAGAAAAAACTTATTTTATGTGCTATGTGATGTCATTCAATTATTTGTCTTAAAAAGAAATAAGCAAAAAGCATGGGCTTGTGAACCTTGTTTTAGTAGGACACATGACTATAGAACTGTGAACATTTTCACAAAAGTTCTTACAAAATGTTTTCGTTAGGCAATATCATAAATTTAGCAGTTCAAAGTCAGACGGATAATGAACCTAACTTAGAAATAATATTCAATATGTATAAAATATTTTCAATAATATTTGGAATTGATTGGCCAAAAAATAATTGTAAAAAAAATGTTTATTGCTTTTGACTTCTGATGATTTTTATTGTAAGAATAATATATAATATTATATATAATGATAAACTTACTCTGTCACAGAATCTTCTCAGTTCTGTATGTCCACATAATTGTTCCCTACCAGGTGGTTGTATACCTAATGGATAGCTCTGATTTCTGTAGATACCTAAAATACATTATATGTAACATACAAATATGTGAATGTTAGGGTTTCAAAATCTAAAAAAATTATAATCAATCATCGGAAATAATCAGAAACCCTTTTCCATCAATCATCGATTATATAATCAAAACATATACTTGGCGGTTTTATTCAGGATTTCTGGAAATAAATGACAAAATGTTGCAATGGTTTAAGTGATTTTGTTTCATATAATAGAATATTAAATCATGCATAATAAACCTATAATAAGTGGTTTGGTGGTTGTTTATGTTAAATAATAAAATCAATTTTCTGATATTTTCAGCACCCATACAGTATGGAAAAGAGGCTATATATTGTCCAGTAATGGGGAATTCCATGCTGCCGACCAAAAATATCAACATCCGTCTCAATGATTTACAATAACTAAGTAGTAGTAAAAACGTACTTATCATGGTTTAATTAAGAAGGGTTTTATTACCATGAAATGTTTTTTCTTTAGTTATATTAATTAATTAAAACTAGAATTTCTCATTGTCAATAAAAATGAATTGCCAACATTAGCAATAATCGATTATTAAACTTGAACATAATCGATTGTCTCCCACTTCAACTGATTCTTTCATGAGTATAAGTCAATTCATGTGTATAAGTCAATATCTGTCTGATTTGGTATAAACAAACAAATAGAACAGCATAAAAACAGTATTACTTCAAAAATATATTTCTATTTTAGTTGCTCTTAGTTTCTATATTAAACATTCATGGGGCCAAAGGTGGAGATTAAAACAGTAATTGGCAAAAAAAACTATTAAACCCAAACAAATTCAGTGCCTTCAGCACTTTGATTTTGATATTTAATCTTATTACTTAAATTTTTATGCATTCAATATAATAACAAATAAAATGTACATTGAATTACACTGGTTTTACATAAAAAAATTGATTTATTTACTATTTATTTACCTTGAAAAAGGCACTGAGCCAAAACATCGGATGGATAAATAAATATTATATGATTGAATGTGTTTTTGTAGTGAATATTATTACATATTATTACATATTACTGTTTTTATTGTTCATTTTTTCTCAACTGTCAAAGCATGAATAATTTCAAGGTGACTTCGTGCTCTTTGTCTAACACTCGTGATATTGAGATAGTGTGTAATCATCCACCTTGAAATTATTCAAACTTTGACAGTTGAGAAAAAATGGACAATACATGACAATGAATACTGTAATATTGTATAGGTTACAAGTCTCTGATATTAAAAACAAACAGTTGATCATGATATTAGAATAAGTCAATGCTGAGTGAAAATGAGTACAGCTTACTAGAGCAGAGTTGATTTAATACATGCTTTCATATATAATATAAAATGAAATGATCTATACATTAATATTAAAATGTGTTTACAGGTGTGAATCTAAACAAAATTGCAAGGGAGAGAGGGGAGGGGGGTTGAGATTTTACTAAGGGGAACTTAAACAATACAATTCAAAGACAAGTGGTAACCATTTTGGAAAAACAGCTTGGGTGGTTGGAAGGAAGGAGGCCAGAGTCGCCCCATATAATCAAAGTTTGATCGGTCTATGGTAACACATAAATCATTTCAAAGTCATGAGCAATCAATACCAAGCAGACAGCTGTCTCGTTTCAAACTGCATAAACTTTTCCAGTCAAAATGGAAAATTACTGCACTAAAGTTTAATATTAAAATTTTACAGTTTTTAGGTTCAGATATAAATCATGCAGAAAAAAATAACATCAAATTATATCAAATGAATGAACAATTTTGTAGCATCATTGCACTGTGACGCAATATGGGTATACAACAAGTACTAGGCAGTTATGTTCTAATCTCAATTTGTAATTTGAATTTTGATTCTTACAAAATTAAATTTATTACAGTTTTCATGACAATGATACAGTGCCCTCCATAAGTCTTTTGAGAAAATCATGTTTTTTAAGAAAAATCAAACAACATTTACCTAAGAAAAAAGACATTAAGAGTCCTCGGAGCAAATTCCAAAATCAACATATATTGGTTTATCAGCATATGAGTCAAGCTAAGTTATAATTTGTTATTTCTCAACTGTCAAAATTTTAATTATTTCTCAGTGAAACCTGAATACACGCTATCCCTATATCACTATTGTAGACAACATACGTTTTAACACACTAAGTCACCGTGAAATTAATCATCTATTGACTGTAGAGAAAAAAATTAAATGAATTATACATAAATAAGTTTAGTCCTATAAAGTATGCATAATCAGAAGTGTGTTCAACAGTGCGAGCGCTTGAGCGAGTGACTGCTTTGGAATTGTTAGGCTTTTGAACAATTGCACGCGCTCACTGATACATGAGATCTTTCACACTTTTTATCATATATGAATCATTATGATACAATTTACTGTACCAACTGAATTCTTTTACATGCATTGCGTGGATATGTTATGTGGAACAAGCAACACACAAGTCATGTTTGTGTCCCACTTTTCAGGGATAATTCTTCAAGATAAAAAATTTAATTTTTCCAGCCGCCATCTTTGATATCTAAGCGAAGCAACTCTCCAGCTGAACTGCCAGCGCTGGAGAGCACTCGCGCATGTGCCCGCTTTCAAAACGAGAGCACTTGTTGTCTCCCCAAAAGCTCACATTGTTGAACGTGCCTCAGTTTCCTTTGAATTTAATTTGTCCGGAAACTTTTGAAGGACCCAGTATATGTTCCTAAATTAAATTGTAAAATATTTTCCATTCATTAAGGGATTAAATTTCCAAATGATAAGCATGGAATATTTCACATGGTTCTGTGGCTGAATATTTCATTCATTGATTGATTCATTAATTGGAATGTTTGGCACTACTTCTGGATCAAGTTTGCATGCCATACTTTATGCAATATTGTTTGTACATATTTGGACAAAATAACATAACAATTTATCATAAAATATTAAATACACCAGTTTATGCTATGAAAATAAAACACTGCAAAATAAACAAATCAGGCACAGCATCAGTATAACAACACAGGCCTACCGTACAGCCAAAAAGCTGAGGGAATATTTTTAAACATTTTAAACAGTGTCTAGGAGACTAGGACAAAACCAGTTGCTAGTTTTTGTTCATAAAAATGTAGTTTATTGCTAGTCTTTGAAATATGTTTTTTTTTTATTTGGAGTTCACTCAATTTATCAATAGTTTTAATTAAGCTATGCATGTCATACATAACAAGTAAATCCGTGAGCTAATGCTCACTAGTGATACCCCCGCAAAAATCTAAAAATATGCGACAAACAGGAAGTAGATGAGCAAGAAACATGAAATCGCTTTACACCACATGGGACTATGGGATGAAGCAATATGCAAAGTATTAGGCTGCTGCATGTTATAGTTGCTGAGAAAACTGCGACGGAAATTTTGTAACGGACGGACGCACGCACGGACAAGGGTAAAACAATATACCCCCCTCTTCTTCGAAGCGGGGGTATAATAACCAGAAGTGCTTTTCACAAAAACTCTTACGAAAACAATCTTCGTAAGTCAAAAGCAAGAAACATTGATAATACGTGCATTTTTTGGCTTATCAATTTTAAAGACTATACAAATTGTGTAGCATTGTGTAAACCTTTTGAATATCGTATTATAGCTATGCTTATCATCCGTCTGACTATGAAGTGCTAATTATATGAAACTGACTTACGAAGATTTTTTTTCGTAAGAATTTTTGTGAAAAGCACCACAGATTACATAGACACTTTCTACCAAGTAGTATTCCCTAAATGCCCAGGTTAAACGAATGTAAAATAGTAATGACCTATACAAAATTTAACATAGTGTCATGTAAACACTAGGGCACAATAACCAATGATGTATTTTCAGTAGGACTATACTGTAAATACCTACTAACTCCTCACAGCGGTTACGTCACACATTGCTACTTTAACCACTGCCTTCAAGGGAATCACGTGACGCTAGTAGTATCATATGACTAATGTTTAAATTTAAACGAGCAATAATGATAAGCCTAAAATATGTTAGACGTAATGTAGCGAAAAATAACATTGAATGATAAAAAATGTGGTTAATTTACAAGTACTGCCAAAGAAATAAGATAAATTAAATAGAAATATATCATTATGTATCAAAATTGTTTAATTCATGAATAAATTACACCGGAAAGTGTGCAAGGTCGGGAATGAGCTACATTGTCCACCCAAAAGGGTCCTTGGTCCATCTCATGCTACTTATATGATGCTTTTGGTGAGAAATCTTAAGTATTTATGATAAAATTATATGTATATGACACTGAATAACATAGCATTTATATATTAAATGATTAAAATAAATACAACTATCCATTTAAAATTTACTTTGTGTAACATTTTCCTATTCATGCAATTTTACGCACTTTAGGTAACCGGTGTAAAGGTAAAATTAATCTTGTTTTTTCACAAATTATTATTTCATACTATTTATTTTTCCCTTTATGTACTTTGAACATCATATTTTACTAAAAGAAGACTAAATTTATTGAAATATTGAAATGTAAAAGAAAAGATGAAATTTTTTTTACGGCTCTCTGAGGGATTGTTTTACTTGTGGTGGCAGTGGTTATTGATTTGATAAAGGGAGATAACCGCTGCAGGGAGCTTGTATATACCTATAGTAAATAAACAAAGATATAGAAGTATAATGAAACTTACCTAACTGTGTCAAACTAAAACAATAAGTAGTTAAACTTGCAGCATCTTTACTATAGACTTCAGTAAAACATATAGATCTTAACATAAGATAAACAATCACAGGTACAACAGCTAGTGATGACACACCAATCCATGTAAGGTTCAAAATGTAGGACAATATCATAAACTGAAATATAGATACAACAATATCATTGTAAAATAATGCAGGTCAGTTGTCAGTCACTGATGGTTGTATAACAGGCAATAATTTGATTGTAAAATAATGCAGGTCAGTTGTCAGTCACTGACGGTTGTATAACAGACAATAACATGATTGTAAAATAATGCAGGTCAGTTGTCAGTCACTGATGGTTGTATAACAGGCAATAATTTGATTGTAAAATCATGCAGGTCAGATGTCAGTCACTGATGGTTGTATGACAGGCAATAATTTGATTGTAAAATCATGCAGGTCAGTTGTCAGTCACTGATGGTGGTATAATAGGCAAGTTATCAACCTGGGTTGGTAGCGCAGAAGTAGCACGTCTGGATTTCAAATCTAGTGTCCTGATGAGTTACGGGTTTGAATCCCACATGGGGAGGTTATACAGTTCATGAAAATTTGACAATAATGTCAATTTTCCTACATTAATATCATTGTTATTATATTATTGTTAATCACTAATGTAATTATGATACTATTATGAAAATATAATGAGAGCTGTAATACACAGAGTGTTTATCTTTTTCAGCTGCTTGATATTAAACAAATGCAACAAGTTTTAATGAAATTGTAGGTGACAGACAATGAATGATCACAATATCTCACCCTGAGGAAAAACTTCGGTGAGCTAACCATAAATGTAAAGTAATGCTAAAGTAGTAACCTATGCATACTGACATACATATAGAACAGTTATATATGTAACAATGTTGGTAAATAGACCTACTATCCTTGAACTAAAGGTACATACTGTACATCAGAGTATTAGATCAAGAATATTTTGTAATGGTTAACTATAATACAAGTTTTCCCAAACAGATTTTAACAATAAAATATCATTTACAACTTGAATCCTGCACCAAATTTTTTTCAGAAGGTTAAGCATCAAATTTATGATTTTGTCCAGTCAAGTTTTGACACCAAAACTTTCCTAGACAATTTGAACTTCAAATTGTCAAATGTTTCGAAAAGACAATTTTGAGATGAGTGAACAATGATTCAGGCCAGTAAAAATTAATGATTCCACATGGTCAGCCTATTTGTTAAATTTGCCAACTTTTATATTCTACAGAATAATAAACCAGACTTGTGCTTATGAAAATATAAAGCATTGACTGTTCCACCACTTTTGTGCACCTCCTCCCAGCGCAAAAATGGTTATTGTTACTTTGGAACATGATTCCTACTGAAATACCCTTAACACACTTAGTTGCCACCCTGTTTTTTTGGCCTGTTCCAGAATATTTACTTTAAAGCATGAAATTAATGACTGATAATTGTCTATCCATGCATCAATCACAACTTTGTATAAAAAACAAGGCTTCATTTTTTACAAAACATAATCAAAGGGAGATAACTTGTACTACATTTAGTAAATACAGAATACTTCAGGTATGTAAACATAGCATATATAAACATAGCCACATATCAATATTTAGGGGTGAATTATTAAAACAATGTAATAGTTAAGTTAGTTTAAACAAAATAATATTATTAATATCATATAAATACATAATCGAGTAATATAAAATTTACATTACACATTTTCACTTTCTACATGTGTACTCGTATAATAAATCTTAAATGTCAATGTTGTTTGCTTAAGTAAAAATAATGCATGAGTGGCATAGTTTTTACCAATTGAGAAGACAAGTTTATCAATTATAATTTATAGTACAAAATCATGCATGACTTATAAAATGACCAGAAAATATGAAACATACAGTTACTTCCCTTTATCACAAGTGTAAGAACAATTTAATCATAAGTGAATCAACACTGACTAAATGTCAATGCAACAATATAAACACAATCTCTTATCACATCATGAATTGCCTACTGACACCGATTTTTGGTTTATTTATATTTTGAATTGATGTTAACTGTAGTAAAGTTTACAGTCTACAAGTGCATTGTTCCCTGGCATTCTGTCCTGACTTTACACAATACCTAACAGTACTCATATGGACTAAGAAGAGTCTAATTGCTGAAGCACTAAATTTGTTTTGGCTGCTAAGTTAGAAATGGCATATTGAAATAGCTTCCGTATATTTCCTTTTTTTTAATTAAAAAGGAAATGTCCTTTGACATTGAAAGTACAGAATTTTCGAAATCTGAAATTTCTGTCTTCCCAAAAATCCTGAATTCTAGGACCAATTTGATAAACAATCACCCATGAATATAAAAATGATAATAATATTTAAGACATGATGAAAAGCAAATACAATGTAATTTGTTGGCTACAACAAATACTTGTAGCTGCCACGAAACACTTTCTCTAGAATGATTATAAACAAATAATAAAGAAACTGTACGAGACATTGACACTCATAAAAGAAGATGTAAAGGTAGATGGAAACATGAAAATTTCAAATTTATAACAATTAACAATCAAATTCCTCAAGAAGGAGCACCTTTCAAGTGAGCCAGGGCAGCAGAGCTTGACATTAATTTTTTTAATAGATTGCCCAGATGGACAACCAGCTATTTATTTTACTTGTCCAATTAAACCAAATGTTTACTTGCAGTAACAAGTTGTCAGGACACAAATATAGGTCATGAGGGAGCAATAGGGCGACTTTTATTGTCAAGCCCTGTGAGCACCTCTGTAAATAAAGAGTAAAACTTACAAATGCTGCAGAGATACGTCCACCCATGATACAACTGGCACCAGAATATACATTCTTTCTGGTAGCGCCTGTTGCTAGGAAACCAAATATCAACAGAAGAATAGCATACAATGCCATGACAACAGCAATAACAATGAATACAATCTGTAACACTTCCAACCTGTAAATAAACATACAATGTGATGTATAGTTGTACAAAAAAACAAAACACTGTATATATAACAATACAATGAACTAATCCATGATGAGGGATGCTCAGGATGACAATAACATAAACAATCGACATATGTTTTACGAGTATCTTAGTTGTTGGTTTAATGGAAAAGTGTTCTACCATTACAAACATGATTTACCAAGTGGTGGTGGTTTATCCGGGATGCTAATTTTGTTAAAATGAATTATACAAATTTTATTTTTAATACTGCCTACCCCTGAAATGGAGAGTCTCATTTTTAATGTATACCCCAACATGTTTTGTTATTTTGTATGCACTATAAAAACTTGGTTAAACTGACCTTAGACTGATCATTATAGCATAAAATTAGAGAATTCTCCAATGGGAGAAAATTAAGCATATTTCTTGTTGAGATACCTAGATGAAAATCTACAGGTGTAAATTTCATAATGTAGATCTATGTTTTGAACATTTGAAATTTTTTTTGGTAAAAAATCAAGTATGCTTGCAACATTTCGGGATTAGCAAACTCATTCTTTCACTGTGTACTAATATCATTAATACAAGGAAATGGCTCAAAGAATCAGTTCCATGGATAACTAACAAATTAATAGCTGGAAAAGAAGTAGCCATAGCTGATTAATATGCTTTACTTCAGAGTAAAATTTTGGATGAGCATGTAAAACCAGTCTACAAAATTAATGGGTGTTGGGTAGACAACCACTTTTACGTTTGAACCAATGAATAGTTTCCTTTGGGAAACCATAAATTTGCAAACTATATGTAATGCTAAGTGCTTGCTACTAAATTGACCTGTTCAGACAACCACTTTCATATCCTAATTTTGTACTGTAAAAATGTAAAACAGTGGGTTCCTTGAACTGAAAGTGGTTGACCAAGGAAATCAGACAATTGACTTAGAAGACTGACAGTGTTTATTTTCACTCTCAGGGGAAAGGTGGCGGGGCCCTTTTTGAGGGGAGAATAGCGACAAAAACGAAATTAGGGGAAAATACTTGAGATTACATGAATCCTCTAACAGAGTAACATTTATGTCTACCTATATGAAATTTCAACTTTTGAACCCATATATTCATCTGTGATTTCTCTGTAATGCTTGAGGAATGGGCAAAAATGCTATAAAAAGTACAAAAGTTTTAGGACACTTTGGCAGGGGATTTTTTTATCTGGGAAGGGGAAAAATACATACTCTTTGGAGAGGGGAATGGGACCCAATTTTGGCCCGAAAATGGCCTGAAAAAAACACTGACTGATCAAATACTGACATAAATAACTTACCAGCTGACATTAAATTGGAATAAATCTTGCATCACTGATTTTATAATGATGGTCATGGCACGGTATAATGTACCACAGAATACTCCTACACCAGCAAATACAATAATTGTTGCTATAAGTGAGGCAAAGGGTACATTACCAATCTTCTCTGTGAAACCTGAAATATTAATATAATAAGTCAGTTACTCAGTAGTGTGAATGGAAACTCAACAGACTATATTTGGAATTTAAATATTTGTGTTTTTCTCAGTTGTATGAACTGTCTTCCACTCTTACAATTAAACAGTCAACAGTGTGTGCAAGGAATAACAGGTTTAATCTGTGTTTCATGCTTTACAGCAAAAATGTGTAAAAAAAACTTTGTTTGTGCCACCTTGGATGAAAAAAACTACAATATGGAGTTCCGAATTAGGTCCTGTCTCCTGACTTTCAAAATTATAATCTAAATTAAAAATTGATTAAACAGGAGTTTTGTCATCTGAATTATAAATAATACATGCTATGATTCTGTTACCTAATTATCGATGTATACTCAATATTGATGATTACTAAAATATACGCATGCGTAGCTAACCGATATCTTTGTCAGCTACTTTCTGTTTACTTTAGGATGCTGAGTATACCTGCGTAGAGCCGAAAAAGAATTCCTTGTAATAAGACCGTAACAAGAGTTATGGTATTAAAATTCTAGCCATGTTGTCTAGAGTTACAGGTGTTTTGTAATCCAAGAAGGCGAAGCCTGGGAGTCTATTTTTAAGTTTTGGTTATGTTTCTCAAGCCACTATCTTTAGTAAACGTTAGAAGGAGTTCAAGATCCACAATATCAATATGTCAACTAGAGATCTACAAGTAGCAATAAATCAATGGCGATTCAGATATATAAATTTCTAATTTAGATCGATGATTCATTCACTTTTAACAATAACCAACAGGTTAATTACAGGTGTGTCATATAGCACATAATACTCAGTAAAAATTTAGATCTGAGCTCATATTTAGATGAAACATGAAACAACATAGTTACCCATGATTAAATTATGAACTTTATGTCTGTCTTCACGGTAAAAACATTGTAAAACTTTTAATTTCTTTATTTTCGAAAATCCCGGAAATGAATTTACCCGGAAGTAGTAAATAACGGGATGACTAAAACACGCAATGGAGAATTTGAGGCGAAAAGAACGAAATTGAGAATTTCGGGCGAAATGGAGTTTTATTTTTTTTCCTCCAATGACAATATTGATTTTGTTTACTGGAAATGAACATTTGTATAACATACTACACAAATATCGATAAAATTTACTAAGATGTTTTACTAAGATGGTTTTATTGCCGAATTCCTACAAATTATCAAACCAAAGTCCATTTCGTACACGAAATGGAGTCTTAATTGTTTAATAACTATTTTTCTCCAATGACAATGTTTATTTTGTTTAATGAGTATGAACATTAATATAATAAACTACACAAATATTGCTTAAGATTAAAAAAAAATGTTTAACTTAGATTAATTTTTTATTGCCGATTTCCTACAATTTATCAAATAATAATAATAGTATTTTGCTCATGTACGTAGTGTTTGATCATGTTTTTTACTTGCTGTAAACAATTAAGACTCCATTTCGTTGTCCATTTCGTGTACAAAATGAACATTGTTTTGATAATTTGTAGAAAATCGGTAATTAATCAAACTAAGTAAAATATTTTTTAATCTTAATCGATATTTGTGAAGATAATTATATAAATGTTCATTCTTAGTAAACAAAATCAACATTGTCATTGGAGAAAAATAGTTATTAAACAATTGAGACTCCATTTCGTCTCCATTTCGTGTACGAAATGGACTTTGGTTTGATAATTTGTAGGAATTCGACAATAAATCCATCTAAGTAAAACATTTTTTAAAAAATCTTAATCGATATAATTTGTGCAGTTTATTATATTTATGTTCACTCTCAGAAAACATAATCAATATCAAAATTGGAGAAAAATAGTTATTAAACAATTAAGACTCCATTTCGTCAACATTTCGTGTTTGAACTTATGAAAGACGAGAGTTTTCAAACACAGCAGTCTTACCATTTACTCTACAGATACTATCGATATGACGCGTGGAACATTCTACGGTGGTATAGAGGTGACATGGAGAAATATTTAAAATACCGATGCTATTACGTGGCCACGCAGTAGCAACTAAGTGCGCACGCAATAACGTTTACGTGGCCATGCAATAGATGTACGTGCGCACGCAATAACGTTTACGTGGCCACGCAATAGCTTTACGTGCGCACGTAATAATTGTCCAATAAAAATGCTCGTTAAAGCGGCCGCCAATTTCGACAACTCTCATTGGTCAATTATAACGTGCGCACGTAAAAGTAGTGGTATTTTAAATATATCTCCATGTCACCTCTATGCCACCGTACATTTAGCATTATATGATACTGTTGTTATTTAAGTTTGGATCGCTTATATAAACCTACATTATATACATGGTTTCATGATACCAACTGAGACTATTAAATCAAATATTCTCTCTTACACATGTTACGAATGAAATTCATTCTCTTACCCAGGGCTGGGTAAAGGAATGGTTAAATTGTACCAATTTCAATATTTACGTCGCACAAAGCCAATTATAAATAAATTTTGTAAAAATGACATGTAAAAATACTGCAAATTTAACATAGTTCTAAATTGCGTCGGGTAATAGGTGAGTAGAGTTTATTGATAAAGGAACTTTTAAAAAAAATGCTGGGTTTAACGCCGTTACCACACAATTTAGGTCATTTTACGGCGTCTCGAGGAAAAAGGTTCAGATGGGATTCGAACCAATGCAATGATGGTAATCCAACGTTTACGAGTCCAGCGTTATAACATAACGTAGCCTCTATAATTAAAATGTGAGTGCTCTCTATTGGTAATGGTAAGTGCAAGTATGTGCCTACTCGAGCCTTTCTTGTATTATTTAACATGCTTAATAATAATTGGTTAACTGGTTACGTAACTAGTTAATTTACTTGATATCTAGTTACCTGACTAGATGACCACTAACCAGTCAATGATATTTTAGATAGGTGATAAGCGGTAAACTAGTAAACCATTTAAATAACTAGTTAATTAATTGGATAAATACTTGTGTAGTAACAAACTTGTATTTATTTTCTGTTGTGATCTTTTATCATTAAAAACACTAGATTCGTAACTAGTAACCACTTAATTAACTAGTATTAATGTTGTTAACTAGTTAGGTACCTAGTTGTTCTCTTAATTAAATTGATAAATACATGTATGTTTATATCTGGTGGCAGAAATGCAGGGGCGGATCCAGGATTTTTTTCTAGGGGGGGGGTCCGAACTTTTCTAGGGGGGTCCGAAAGCACGACCACATTATACATATTTTGCAGAAAAAAGGCAACATATAGATAATAAAAACTACATTACCATTAAATCTATGTTAAGCACCGAGAAACGATGCTTAATACTACTTAAAAATGACTTACAAGCAAGAAATACACTATCGGACATGTACATTTTTCAAATTCTAGGGGGGATCCGGACCTCCCTGACCCCCGCTGGATCCGCCCATGAAATGTAACACCATAGTATTGGTAGTTCTTTAAAGTTTTGAGTTCTTCTCAAAAGAAATTAATACAGTTCGATGTTTGAAATATACCGCAAAATATAAGCGATAACATATTGTACGTACATGTACATTGTACTTGATTTCTCAATCTTGAACTGGTGTTTTCGTAGTTTCTGAATTATTGAAACAAATTGTTTGTTAATTATCATATTGATTGAAATGAACGTTTGAAAAGATCATATGAATTCCATGTTTTATTTTTACAGGGGGTTTTGATTATGAGTTACTTCCAGTAGACATATATATGAATCAGATCAACCATGTTTTTGAATGATGAAACAAGACAATGACATGTTCTGAGAAGACTTTCAAGTATTAAGATAAGTGTTTATGTACATAAAGTTATATGTACCGGGGTCTAAAATTTCAACACACATGTAATGTTCACATATTTTCTCTTATGTTTATGAAAAATATCACAGATTCATTTTGTTTAGAGTACTTTTTTGTATATTTAGAATCTACATTACATAAAACGTAATTGATGGTTCATGTTAAACTGTATACATGACTACATGTATAAGTTTTGAAACTTATGTTACCATTTAAAGTTTATCAAAGTATACTTAATACCGTGAAGATTTAATATGTGTAAAGAATTGTTTGGAGCCCAATGTTCATAGTCCCTATTGAATTAGTATGTTCCACCCAGCCGTTCCTTGCCAGGAAAAAATTCATTTAAGTCTTTGTCTGCTGTATTACACGTTTCTTGCCTAATAACAAAATGCCATTCACTGTTGTTGGTACTAATTTGTTAAAATTAATACATCTTTTTAACATGCAGATTGCAGAAACATTGTATGGTCTTGGTTATTTTCTCTCGCAAAACACAAATTTGTTTTAAAAGATAGTATCGACCCTGGTCTTTTATAATGTTTCATTTGCTGGCATTTTCTTGCTTATTAGATTAGATAATTACCAAATAAGTATTGCACATGTTAAAAGACGTATGTGATTCCTCTGTTGTTTCCAAAACTCCAAATCTCTATTTCTGCTGTGCTGTTCTTCCCAACTCTTTTCTTGATCCACGCTTTACAATTCAGCATTCTTTCAATTAATACCCTTTAAGGAACATATTTTTATAGTTTAAAATGTTATATTTCTGACACATACACTCTTCAGTACTATGATATTCAATAAAAGTCAAGATAACTCAAGATAGCACTCAAAATGGGTATTGCTTAAGGTCACTCTTTTTTCATGACCTTATTTTTCATACAGGTAAGTATTCTTTAGCTCTGATCTTTACTTGATACAATCAATCTACAAAGTTTTATATATCTCTATTTAGAACACAACAGTGTTCCACAATATACAGCCTTGTCAAACTCCGTGTGGTGACTCATAAGCACCTTAAAAATAATAGATGAAATCCATACAAAGATACTTGTTTCTCTAGATTGTGTTGACCACTGTCTTTAACTTGCTCTCTCCTCTTCCAAGTGATTGTTGTTGTTGTTCTTGGTAGCCAAAACACATTCCGATTCCATGTAATTTTATTGGAAATGATTTCTTAAGACTTCTGTTGTTTCCA
This sequence comes from Mactra quadrangularis, assembly GCA_025267735.1. NCBI lineage: Eukaryota > Metazoa > Mollusca > Bivalvia > Venerida > Mactridae > Mactra > Mactra quadrangularis. The sequence goes on along the minus strand of CM046308.1, from coordinate 32,751,042 downwards.
AAAATCAAAACTCCCATTGCTGTCATCTCCGTCTTTTCCTAGACCCGACCAATTCTTTTCTTACCAGGTAAGTATTACTTGAATGTGTTTCTGACATCATTTGGTGTTACACAAAATTTCTGACCTGTAAAAATACACTTAGTCTAGTTGTTGTACTATGTTGCCCAACAAAAGTGCTAAAACACTATAAAACAATATTTATCAGAAATTACTTCTGTGAATCTTAATTCACGTCTTGAGCATTTTGTTTCCCAAACTCTAAACTTCTATTGCTGTTGTGCTGTTGTACCCAATCCTTTTCTTAATCCTATTTTTAAGTAGGCATTCTTTCAATTGGTATTCATCGAGTAACATGTCATTAGAGTTTATAAGATTTTATCCCTTTAGTGTTTTTTGACAAATACAATCTTAAGTACTGTGATATTCAATATAAGTCAGGATAAAGCACTAAACCACATTTATTTAGGCCACTCATATTTTCATGACATTTATTTTTCATGCAGGTAAGTATTCTTTTGCACTGATCTTTACTTGATTGAATTAATCTACAAACATTTATATCAAAACTATAAAAGTATACCACAATATACAGCCATGTCAAACTCAATATGGTGACTGACGAGCACCTTAGAAAATGATCATCAAAATTCTTACAAAGACACTTATTTCTCTTGATTGCGTTGGCCACTGTCTTGAATTTGCTCTCTCTACTCCCATGTGGTTGTTGTTGTTGTTCTTGGTAGCCAAAACACATTCTAAACCCATGTAATATTATAGGAAATGCATTTCTTGAAATTGTTGCTTTCAAAAATCCAAAGTCCCATTGTTGTCGATTCTGTCTTTATCTTATACCTATTTCTTTCTTATCAGGTAAGTATTCTTTTTATGTGTATCACAAAATTTCTGTTCAGTACAAATGCACTAGTATCATGTTATCCAACAAAAATGATTAAACACTCAAGCTCGACATGTCATATAATATTTACCAGTATTGTTAATTACTGTCGCCCTCACTTGCTTTAATACCTATGTTTCTAACAGGTAAGTATTCCTTGCTTCGATATTTATCAGTTGTTCAAACGTCTTTCCTGTCAAGAAGACAAAAAATGTCTTTTAAAACCCTAGTCAAGGAAACTATCATTCATAAAATGCTCTTTATATGCAAGAAAAAACAAAACAAACAACTGTGTTACAATAAACCTTATTTTTCATTAAGCTAATTATACCACGTATACTTTTCACCTGCATGAAGATTTTTGTACTACAAATATATTTTTTACAACACATATACAATTTTATCACACAAGTATATTTTTGCACACATAAATATTTTTTACACACATGAATATTTTTTATCAAATATATTTTTTTCATGCACACATGGTTTTTAAACAAAACAATTATTTTTTATGTTGCATGATTTTTACCCAACAAATAATTTTTCATACATAATTTTTCAAGATAGAATATTACAACGTATGCTATGCAAAACAGATACATAATGCATTTACTAAGGACAATTCGAAATACTCAGATATTGCCTTGAAATAGTCAAACATGTAATGAATTAAAATGATATAAAGTATTAATTCAGTATGATTTCTGTCAAAGAAGCTGGTGGTTTTAAACTGGTGGAAAGTTTTGTAAGTGATTGACATTGCACGGACTTGTTGACACATTCCGCCAGGAAAGCACCTGTCATTGTTCTGGTCATCTGATGATTATTGTTTGATTTATGTGCTCTGTCCTACTCATATAGATCGGTACGACTTATGCGTAGGCTGTCTGAATAATTAATAATATCTCATATTTATTAATATAATAAAAGTTCAAAAATTAAAATGCGATTACGAATTAAGCTAGGTGAAGGTACATGCACTGGTATAGGGTGCACAAATATGTACCAACCCACATCAAGAGAGTTGTGGGTGAGCACATAAAGAGAACAATTTTCTGACGGTGGTCAGTAGGCCTTATGCTTTATTCGGGAGGTATATTTTTCGCCGGTCAGCAATGGCTAAGACACTACTGGTTATTGTGTAGTGCATATATGCTGTACAATATGTTACGGTATATTTACACTGTGCAGTAGGTTAGCTCGTCCAGGAAATCGCCTACAAAGTTTTCATTATCACCAGATTTGTAAACACTTAGCATAAATTTTGACAACAAAGACACTTTTCTACTCTTAAATTTACTACGTTAGAAGTCATCAACAGTTGACTCATACTTTTGCAGTTAAACGAAAATAACACAATACAAGTACAATACAAGAAGCACTATCACGACATATGCATATATTTGTATCATACAGAGTTGAACCCAAAATGTCACAAACATAACAGATACTTACCTTGACTCTTCATTAAACAGTTCCCTGTATATACCACTTAGTTTTGAATCAGACACTAGGACAAATATAACAGGTTCCTAAATTGTTGACTCAAACTTTTTCTGTATTCGCCTGTTTTCATATCAGCCCCCTCCTTCTTTTCCATGTGTTTGTTGTCGTTGTTTTAAAGTTGCCTACCCACATCTTTATTCATGGCATACTACCCTATGCTAATTTATCACTAAACACCTGTCAGAAAAGTTGTTATAGTTGTCATTACATTAAGCCAGTTGTGTTCTCAACTATCCCCAACACTCCATATAATATAATGTTTCTTTTATCCTCTTACTCAAGTTTAAAACTTCTTAACTTCTTAAATAGTTGGGCAAGATTTGTTGTAGGGTTTGTGAAGTAGTGCAATTACAACTCCATGTCTACTTCCTAAAACTACACGTAAATATCTCAACCCCATCTTTTAGCTTTTGATATATTCACGCTAGTTATTATATTGAACTGAATGTTAAAGAACTCGTATTTATAACTCAACAAATAAAAGTTTGAAAATGTATTTCCAACACTTAGGAGTAAAACATTTATTAAACGGACTCATGGCTTTCAGTCTATGTGAATAATTGTACATTTCTTCATGCTTAAAAATGTAGATATTTACTACTGTTTGATACGATTTGATTATCGTTGGTCCACATTGAGATGATTGGTCAGTTGCGTACAGACAATTGGCTTGAGAATCAAGTACATGTATTAGTGAATACAAGGAACGATGGTTCGGTGAACTTAAAAAAGAGGGAACACTAAAAATACACAATTAACTTGAAGATTAAAAGTGTTTGTAAAACATGTTTTTATTCGAGATTGATTTTTTTATTTCAGCATTTCGTTTATCAAGTAAATGATGATGCATCAACACTTTATTGGTTTGAAATTTGTATAAATGGTTTAAAATCAACATGTAACTAGTCTATGTTCGTATATCAGCCAGCTACATGTATGATAACAGTTTCATGTGTAGAAAACAGTTGATTTAACTATGTAAGTAAATATTTTCTTAGCATATAAAGTATTTTTCTTGCAGGGGGCTATAGTGGCTGGCATATTTCTACCATCAGATTATTACAATAATATAATCAACATTTCAATTACGGTGTACATGCCGCCATATTGGACGGATCTAGAAAAACATACAACGAAACAGTATATAAAGGGCTAGTGTTGTCATAATTATTAACCGTCAATATTGGAGTATTTTATCAAAAAGTATTTCCAGTTATAAGAATGCTGCTCTGGGGTTCATATGATAAAGCGTCTTACATGTATAACTAAATATCATTGCAAGTCGAAAGTATGGTGGCATATTTCTGCCAACAGATAACCACATAACTAACACGTTACTTAAGTGGAAAACTAGTTACCGTAACTAGTTAACATCTTAAGTTAATCTCGTTACGTTGTTAACTACTTACCATAACTAGTAAACCACTTACATAACGAATTAGCTATTTGGTAATCTGTTGGCAGAAATATGCCAACATACAAAAGCAAAAAAATATTTTTTAAAATCTATTTAGTACATTAATATTCTTACCAAAGCAAAATTGATGTAACTTACAAGAGATAACGAATACATCGAATTTGAGCGAATCTTTATTATACCCCGCTTCGAAGAAGAGGGGGTATACTGTTTTACCCTTGTCCGTGCGTGCGTCCGTCCGTGCGTCCGTGCGTCCGTCCGTTACAAAATTTCCGTCGCAGTTTTCTCAGCAACTATAATATGCAGCAGCCTAATACTTTGCATATTGTTCATCCCTTAGTCCCATGTGGTGTAAAGCGATTTCAAGCTCCTTGCTCATCTACTTCCTGTTTGTCGCATATTTATATATTTTTGCGGGGGTATCACTAGTGAGCATTAGCTCACAGATTTACTTGTTTGTAAAATACAAGACACATCAACTCGGAGAAATGAAAGGCGAGAGTTGTTCGTATTATTGAATTTCGAAAACCTACGCAAATGGTGGTGAAGACTTGTCGTAAACGTTTTTCTCCCCTTTTGAATCCTTCTATTCTCTATCATGACAGGTGATAAGGGAATAAAACAAATACTGCTATTTTATTTTAGTCGAGTCTTTTTTTACTCAGATTTGCAGCATTTTGTCACATGATTCATGTATGCCCTCCGTCTATTCATTCTAAGATATTCTGCTGTTAATCATAGATGAACGTAAAGTTAGAAATATGTTTAACATTGAGCCATTTTATGTCTTTGCATAGCTTACTTACTTGAATGTTTTTTTTCTTTTCAGACGATCGTAATTAGTCGTTTCAAAAGGCTATGAAATATGGAAGAAAACCAAAAAAAGCATAATGGTCTTTTTGTCATACTAATCTATTTGGGATATATAATCATCTGATAGAGGGACTATAGAGAAGCTATGGTAAGAACTCAAGCATTTTATTATTAAAGATTCATCATCGTCCATTTCAATAAAAGCCAGACAACTTGACTCTCCATTTCTTTTCTCTATTCATGTAATACGATCTAAAGTTTTTAGTTTCGAACCATGCTCATACAACTTTCATTTCCACTTTTACGTCACATTGTGACTTGCACATAAATATATATTTACATGGATCAACATCCAATATGACAGTCCTTCTAGTGACTTGATAAAAACAGCTTCCCGTAGGACAAATTTACACTGAAGCACCAGTCAATGCAAAACCGTTAGATTGTATATAGCGTAAAAGGTCTGGTTTTAATATGCATGATTCTTTTTAGAGTTTTCTATATTTTGTTAAAAGAGACATTTGTTAAAATTTATTACGGCTTAAAGTCATGACTAGACATTATTAATTTAAAATGACTAGAGAATGGGGTAGCACTTGTACACGCAAACAAGATACAGTAAAAGCTGACACAATAAGAAAACATCACCCTCTCGCATATACGTTTCCTTCGACGTGCTTAAGAAACAGAAGATTTATTTATGGCTTTAGTGCTCTGTCATTAACATTTATTCATGGCATCTTGTTTAGTAGACGGTTCATGTATCAATTGCTAGAACGATAATGCGCTGAATATCAGCGCGTTACAATGTAATTATTTAGATGCCAGTATTAAGTGAATAATGCAAAATATTGTTAGGCGTGACAAAATCTTGAGCAGTATTTCGTTTGTAAAGAAGCACAAGTAAGTGCTGTCTAATTGTTTGATTGGTTGTTTGGTGTAGTTGACCAACATTTCAAACATTTCAACTTGACAAACTTCAGTAGAACAGTAACTTTATACTTGCCTTAGTTAAAGGGAGTTAACTCAATTAATAAGTATTGTAAATATAACACTTATTATCTATTGAATTAACTCCCTTTGATAAAAATCCAATCAAAATTAACGGACATACGTATAATAAATACAACATTGAAGATCTGTATTTATAGTCAATTGATTCTTAAATTTAATTTTTCTTTAAACATTTTTATTAATTGAATGACAAAAAAATGCACCAAGTGATCCAATTAGATTTTTGTCAAAGAAAAAAAGGCTTTTATGAAACAGTTAATCACTCGTTATACCAACAATGTCATATTAACCGTTCCATGATTAATTCTCTTCTTATTTGTATATTTTCAGATTGTCATGGTTTGACAGAGACTACTTCAGTGAATTCAAGAGGAATAAAAAGAACTTTAGTTATTAATATGTTATATCTAATTATGTAATATTAAATTGGGTCTGTTGTTAAACAAGTCATCTCGGACATTTTGTCCTTGAGATGTTTGTTGTCCAAATATATGTTAAAATTATTGTGTTTTTTAAATTAAGTTATACCCCAATACCACACATGATAAACGATGTTTGCTTCTGGCATGAAAATACTGCTGACATTTCTTCTGTTGAACTTGATTATATCAATTCAGACTAATTGTTGGTCTTTTGAAATTCTATAAATGGTGTATGTGATTTGTTTTGTTTTTATAGTGAGGGTGATGGTGGCTTTGATTTCTTGTTGGTGTTATTTATAATGATGATGATGGTAGTTTTGATTTGTTTATGATTATGGTAGTTTTTATTTGTCTTGTTGTTTATTATGACGATAATGGTAGTTCGAGTTGTGTTTATAATAATGATGGTTTTTATTTGTTGTGTTCTTTATAATGATAATACTGGTAGTTTTGACTTTGTTGGTGTTGTTAATGATGTTGATAATGGTAGATTTGATTTGTTTTGTTGTTGATAATGATGATGATTGTGGTTCTGATTTCTTGTGCTGTTAATAATGACGATGGCTATGTTCTTGAATTGTCGTTAATAATGTTTATGATGGTGGTAATAGTAGATTTGATTTCTTGTTTGTGTTGTTTATAATGGTGATGTTTATAGTTTTTGATTTGTTTTGTTGCTGTTGTTTATAATGGTGATGAAGGGAGTTTTGATTTATTGATGATGGTGTTGTTAATAATGATGATGAGGGTAGTTTTGAAGTCTTGTTGCTGTTGTTTATAATGGTGATGGTGGTGGTGGTTTTGATTTCTTGTGCTGTTAATAATGACGATGGTTATGTTCTTGAATTGAGGTTAATATTGTTTATGATGGTGGTAATAGTAGATTTGATTTGTTGTTTGTGTTGTTTATAATGGTGATGGTGGTAGTTTTGATTTGTTTTTGGTGTTGTTTATAATGGTGATGAGTGAAGTTTTGATTTGTTGTTGGTGTTGTTTATAATGGTGATAAAGGTAGTTTTGATTTGTTGTTGGTGTTGTTTATCATGGTGATGAGTAAAGTTTTGATTTGTTGTTGGTGTTGTTTATAATGGTGATAAAGGTAGTTTTGATTTGTTGTTGGTGTTGTTTATAATGGTGATAAAGGTAGTTTTGATTTGTTGTTGGTGTTGTTTATCATGGTGATAAAGGTAGTTTTGATTTGTTGTTGGTGTTGTTTATAATGGTGATGGTGGTAGTTTTGATTTGTTTTTGGTGTTGTTAATAATGGTGATGATATGAGTTTTGATTTGTTGTTGGTGTTGTTTATAATGGTGATGAGTGAAGTTTTGATTTGTTGTTGGTGTTGTTTATAATGGTGATAAAGGTAGTTTTGATTTGTTGTTGGTGTTGTTTATCATGGTGATGAGTAAAGTTTTGATTTGTTGTTGGTGTTGTTTATAATGGTGATAAAGGTAGTTTTGATTTGTTGTTGGTGTTGTTTATCATGGTGATAAAGGTAGTTTTGATTTGTTGTTGGTGTTGTTTATAATGGTGATAAAGGTAGTTTTGATTTGTTCTTGGTGTTGTTTATCATGGTGATAAAGGTAGTTTTGATTTGTTGTTGGTATTGTTTATAATGGTGATGAAGGTAGTTTTGATTTGTTGTTGGTGTTGTTTATAATGGTGATGAGTGAAGTTTTGATTTGTTGTTGGTGTTGTTTATAATGGTGATGAGTGAAGTTTTGATTTGTTGTTGGTGTTGTTTATAATGGTGATGAGTGAAGTTTTGATTTGTTGTTGGTGTTGTTTATAATGGTGATGAGTGAAGTTTTGATTTGTTGTTGGTGTTGTTTATAATGGTGATAAAGGTAGTTTTGATTTGTTGTTGGTGTTGTTTATCATGGTGATGAGTGAAGTTTTGATTTGTTGTTGGTGTTGTTTATAATGGTGATGAGTGAAGTTTTGATTTGTTGTTGGTGTTGTTTATAATGGTGATAAAGGTAGTTTTGATTTGTTCTTGGTGTTGTTTATCATGGTGATGAGTGAAGTTTTGATTTGTTGTTGGTGTTGTTTATAATTGGGATGTTTATAGTTTTGATTTGTTGTTGGTGTTGTTTATCATGGTGATGAGGGAAGTTTTGATTTGTTGGTGTTGTTTATCATGGTGATTAGTAAAGTTTTGATTTGTTGTTGGTGTTGTTTATCATGGTGATGAGTGAAGTTTTGATTTGTTGGTGTTGTTTATCATGGTGATGAGTAAAGTTTTGATTTGTTGTTGGTGTTGTTTATCATGGTGATGAGTAAAGTTTTGATTTGTTGTTGGTGTTGTTTATCATGGTGATGAGTGAAGTTTTGATTTGTTGGTGTTGTTTATCATGGTGATGAGTGAAGTTTTGATTTGTTGTTGGTGTTGTTTATAATGGTGATAAAGGTAGTTTTGATTTGTTGTTGGTGTTGTTTATAATGGTGATAAAGGTAGTTTTAATTTGTTGTTGGTGTTGTTTATAATGGTAATGAGTAAAGTTTTGATTTGTTCTTGGTGTTGTTTATAATGGTGATGTTTATAGTTTTGATTTGTTGTTGGTGTTGTTTATAATGGTGATGAGTAAAGTTTTGATTTGTTGGTGTTGTTTATCATGGTGATGAGTGAAGTTTTGATTTGTTGTTGGTGTTGTTTATAATGGTGATAAAGGTAGTTTTGATTTGTTGTTGGTGTTGTTTATAATGGTGATAAAGGTAGTTTTAATTTGTTGTTGGTGTTGTTTATAATGGTAATGAGTAAAGTTTTGATTTGTTCTTGGTGTTGTTTATAATGGTGATGTTTATAGTTTTGATTTGTTGTTGGTGTTGTTTATAATGGTGATGAGTAAAGTTTTGATTTGTTGTTGGTGTTGTTTATAATGGTGATGAGTAAAGTTTTGATTTGTTGTTGGTGTTGTTTATAATGGTGATAAAGGTAGTTTTGATTTGTTGTTGGTGTTGTTTATAATGGTGATAAAGGTAGTTTTAATTTGTTGTTGGTGTTGTTTATAATGGTAATGAGTAAAGTTTTGATTTGTTCTTGGTGTTGTTTATAATGGTGATGAGTAAAGTTTTGATTTGTTGTTGGTGTTGTTTATAATTGGGATGTTTATAGTTTTGATTTGTTGTTGGTGTTGTTTATAATGGTGATGAGTAAAGTTTTGATTTGTTCTTGGTGTTGTTTATAATGGTGATGTTTATAGTTTTGATTTGTTGTTGGTGTTGTTTATAATGGTGATGTTTATAGTTTTGATTTGTTGTTGGTGTTGTTTATAATGGTGATGAGTAAAGTTTTGATTTGTTGTTGGTGTTGTTTATAATTGGGATGTTTATAGTTTTGATTTGTTGTTGGTGTTGTTTATAATTGGGATGTTTATAGTTTTTATTTGTTCTTGGTGTTGTTTATCATGGTGATAAAGGTAGTTTTGATTTGTTCTTGGTGTTGTTTATAATGGTGATGAGTAAAGTTTTGATTTGTTGTTGGTGTTGTTTATCATGGTGATAAAGGTAGTTTTGATTTGTTGTTGGTGTTGTTTATAATTGGGATGTTTATAGTTTTGATTTGTTCTTGGTGTTGTTTATAATGGTGATGAGTAAAGTTTTGATTTGTTGTTGGTGTTGTTTATCATGGTGATAAAGGTAGTTTTGATTTGTTGTTGGTGTTGTTTATCATGGTGATAAAGGTAGTTTTGATTTGTTGTTGGTGTTGTTTATAATGGTGATAAAGGTAGTTTTGATTTGTTGTTGCTGTTGTTTATAATTGGGATGTTTATAGTTTTGATTTGTTCTTGGTGTTGTTTATAATGGTGATGTTTATAGTTTTGATTTGTTGTTGGTGTTGTTTATAATTGGGATGAGTAAAGTTTTGATTTGTTGTTGGTGTTGTTTATAATTGGGATGTTTATAGTTTTTATTTGTTCTTGGTGTTGTTTATCATGGTGATAAAGGTAGTTTTGATTTGTTGTTGGTTTTGTTTATAATGGTGATAAAGGTAGTTTTGATTTGTTGTTGGTGTTGTTTATAATGGTGATAAGGGTAGTTTTGATTTGTTGTTGGTGTTGTTTATAATGGTGATAAAGGTAGTTTTGATTTGTTGTTGGTGTTGTTTATAATGGTGATAAAGGTAGTTTTGATTTGTTGTTGGTGTTGTTTATAATGGTGATAAAGGTAGTTTTGATTTGTTGTTGGTGATGTTTATAATGGTGATAAAGGTAGTTTTGATTTGTTGTTGGTGTTGTTTATAATTGGGATGTTTATAGTTTTGATTTGTTGTTGGTGTTGTTTATAATTGGGATGTTTATAGTTTTGATTTGTTCTTGGTGTTGTTTATAATTGGGATGTTTATAGTTTTGATTTGTTCTTGGTGTTGTTTATAATTGGGATGTTTATAGTTTTGATTTGTTGTTGGTGTTGTTTATAATGGTGATAAAGGTAGTTTAAATTTGTTGTTGGTGTTGTTTATAATGGTGATAAAGGTAGTTTTGATTTGTTGTTGGTGTTGTTTATAATTGGGATGTTTATAGTTTTGATTTGTTGTTGGTGTTGTTTATAATTGGGATGTTTATAGTTTTGATTTGTTGTTGGTGTTGTTTATAATTGGGATGTTTATAGTTTTGATTTGTTGTTGGTGTTGTTTATAATTGGGATGTTTATAGTTTTGATTTGTTGTTGGTGTTGTTTATAATTGGGATGTTTATAGTTTTGATTTGTTCTTGGTGTTGTTTATAATTGGGATGTTTATAGTTTTGATTTGTTGTTGGTGTTGTTTATAATGGTGATAAAGGTAGTTTAAATTTGTTGTTGGTGTTGTTTATAATGGTGATGATGGTAGTTTTGATTTGTTGTTGCTGTTGTTTATAATTGGGATGTTTATAGTTTTGATTTGTTGTTGGTGTTGTTTATAATGGTGATGAGTAAAGTTTTGATTTGTTCTTGGTGTTGTTTATAATGGTGATGAGTAAAGTTTTGATTTGTTGTTGGTGTTGTTTATAATGGTGATGTTTATAGTTTTGATTTGTTGTTGGTGTTGTTTATAATGGTGATGAGTGAAGTTTTGATTTGTTGTTGGTGTTGTTTATAATTGGGATGTTTATAGTTTTGATTTGTTTTTTGCTGTTGTTTATAATTGGGATGTTTATAGTTTTGATTTGTTGTTGGTGTTGTTTATAATTGGGATGTTTATAGTTTTGATTTGTTGTTGGTGTTGTTTATAATTGGGATGTTTATAGTTTTGATTTGTTGTTGGTGTTGTTTATAATTGGGATGTTTATAGTTTAAATTTGTTGTTGGTGTTGTTTATAATGGTGATGTTTATAGTTTTGATTTGTTGTTGGTGTTGTTTATAATGGTGATGTTTATAGTTTTGATTTGTTGTTGGTGTTGTTTATAATGGTGATGAAGGTAGTTTTGAGTGATTGTTGATGCTGCTTTGAACTATTTAATTCTTTATGCAAGGAGGAAATATTATGTTACATTTATCCACAAGAGTTTGACTGTACAGTAATCATGGTTGTGAAGTTAGCAGTAAAAGTAGCGTTTACCTTTTCTCCACCAGCTGTAACAAAGGTTTTAAAAAATTATACTATCATACTGGCAACTTTACATTTCTTTAAGTAAACAGTGGCAGCAATATCAGCAGTAAGATCAAATAAATGGAAACTGATATCTTAAATTCTTAAATGCTTGTAAAATGTGATATTTCTCTGTCGGAAATATAACCCGGATTGCCATAGTCAGAAGTTATAAATGCTATCAATGTACATCGCCTATGGGTTATGCGTGAACAAAACCTTTAAGTAAGAACAACACCATGTATTTAATAAAACTTTAAATCTATTTTGTAATGAATTTCATACAATTGATACTTCGTACTCAAGTTCATCTAAATCCTGTAACTCCTTTTGAATTCTTTTTAAATCAGACTGTAATTTTCTTATTCTAGTTCTACGTTCTATTTCAATGATAGATCTAGCTCTACGTATCCGAGGTACCTCGTGTTCAGCACCACTACTGTCAATCTCAGATATTCGGCATTCCTCGTACGCTGCCGGTACATCTAAAGTGTTACCAAATTTTCGCTGGCGTTTATTGGGCGGAACATATTGTACAATTTGATTCTCGGTATTTTCACAACCTTTTGTTTCAGTGTTAGTTTCTGTAAAGACAGTATCACGTATTGTATTGTTTTGAGTCGACGCTGGAGTTAGATCAAAGCTCGCTTCTATATCATCAGATATATGAGTATCCGTAGTTCTTGATTCACTTTTTTCTGAGCTTTGTTTAAGATCAATAAAATACTTTAAATTTTTGTTCTCCTCCACGGCTTCTTGTCTCAACAACGGATGGGATGATTTACTTCTCTCAATTGGGGAACCTAGCGACATAAAACAGTCTGGTGACGATGGTGATGTTTTCAAATCTTCATAATCTTGACGGAAACTTACGCTGCCAACACTGAATCTTGGACGTAATTTACACAATTTATTGTAGGCATAGTGTGTTGCAACACGTATACTAAGTCTATTAGATCTTCGACGGAAGGATTGTGGTGTATTTGTATGTTCGCCTTGATCATCCTCTGAACGATCGTCGGTTATATTCATAGATACGTCCCCTGTATCAGAGATTGAGCAACCACTGTAGAAATATATAAAAGAAAATTTTAATACATATGCATATGCATGTCATCTAGTCTGATAAAACACTTCTTTTGATCAATAATCCTCAAAATGACAAATCAGTTAAAAATGTGATAATTTACTGGTTAATGCGTCATAACACTTGAACATAGACTTCCAATCGCCAAAATCGCATGTTCATAAATTAAACCGTTTAAGCACAATATTGTCTTCTATCAATCTGCAAAGTGTAGAACTTTAAACATCGGACAATATATTATTGTAATGGATCTGTATCATCTTAATGTACGAGAGTATCAAACCAAAGAATGTTTTTATTTCCACTCGTGGGCTCAGAATTTGACATTTTCACTCATGGCTATGTCACTGTTGAACATTTGATTTCTGGACTCTCTGCATCAGCCTACACGTGATCTTACAATTAAATCGACCAATATCCTGTTTGTTTTAAAGCCCCCCCCAAAAAAAAATGTTTATAAACACATTATTAACACAAACGAGCTATACCTTTTTTCTTCCATTGTTTGATGTCTAGATGGTATAGGTGAAGGGTCAACAAGAGATTCTGGTAGAAGAACAAACAACTCTGTAGTTAATGTAGGATATGGTTCTATTGGTTGTTCTAGTAAGCTCTCTAATCTTGATATCTCTTGATCTAACTGCAATATAGAGGAATACAGGCTAGCTCCACTACTAGGACTCATTCGGAACGCCTCGACTATTCATGTGGCATGTGACGCAAAGGTAGTTCCAAAATGGCGTCTAAATGTGTCCGAGGTTATTCCTAGTGAGTGGCTGAGAGGATCCGAATGTACTAGGACTATCAAAGATTTAACGCCATGGGAACAAATTGTATAGGTCATATTACGGCGGTCAGTCAACCTATCACCGTTCCTGGAGAGGCTTAATCTCTGGATTAAGCTGTTAACCAGTTACTAGGCGCATACCTATGTTACAGACTGACAACAGCACTGCATGATTTTGAATCAGTGGTAGGATGGACCGAACTTAGCGTAAATATGCCTACGGGAATCGACCACTCGATCAGGAGATTAGTTTGGTCTCGACTGAGCTAGTCGGAGGGTTTAGGACCACCAAAATTGATGGTCTTAATAGTGAAATAATCTGAATATGAAGACTTTTTCCTTTTCAGATTTAGCATTTTTAGACTAACAAATGGTCAATTTCGCATTTATTTGCAAAACCAAAAGTAGTCTTTACAGCGAATTTTACCGTTTATAACAGTGAAATAGACACTAAGTGTATGTTCGTCTTGATGTGATTACAATCTGATATACATGAACTCATGCCAAATATGCAGAAACAAACACAAACAAAAATATATTTTTCTCAATCAGCATTTAGGTCTATATAAAAATGCAATAAACCATTTTAACCTCAACAATTTCTCGCTTGTAGACTCTATTTTGTACTTCAGCTCTAAAGAACTTTTCTTTTCTGTCGTCTACAGCAAACCGTCGACAATTGCCAGCATCTACTGTGATACCAGAGGCTGCAATCACTGGTTCACCTTTGTATGTCATAATGGAGTATATCTGTGTATAAAAATAGTATGGTTACTTAAATGGTTGAAAAAAGGCAAAAATAATTACTACATGAATATTTTAATTGAAATAATTCTTAAGCTTGACTATTTAGAGAATATTGGGTCTCTCATACTCAGCTGTGCATCGACGTCAATGTCAGAGTCAACGCTACACTTCTAAATTAAGGTTGTAGGCGCATTTGTTTCGGTATTTTTTAATGCACGTGAAACTTCTCACATAGTTTTAAATGGTGAAATGATATCTGACAGAATCATTTATTTTGGTACAGAATCAAGCATATCCGAAGTGCTCAAATAGATCTGTTTCGTAAATGACTCGCTCAAAAACTTTCATGGTCTGAAACACGCAAACTAAAGGTACTATTCAAGAATACAACCAATCAAAGAACACGACACCCGTGTTAATTTGATTATGCACTGTAACGTTGGTGAAAGAGAGATCATTCTCTAAACCAAAATTTCATCTCTTGATAATTTCCTGAGTACGAAAATTTAGAAAGCCTTGCATTTTTCAATTTTCTCGTACATACACAGTATAGAAACAAATTTTGACTAGATTAAAACACTTATTACCTTTGGAACAAAAAGAAGACAAAGTGTGGCCGTCGTTGATAACAACATAAATGATGATTCCATGACATAAGCCAGTGTGGGTTGATGTGATAAAATATTTGAGATCGATACAACTATCACACTCATTATTACGACATTATAAACATTCATTCCTATATAACGTGAGTCATTGAGCGCAGGAATCTTCACATGACGTGTTTCCCATGCCATGTAGACACCAAATACCAGTAATAGTCCTTTATATGCATACAGTGTACCCGTCCATTTATCTAGATGCTCCGAGTAGCAAGTTGTAAGTTGTGATATGTACAATAAATCCTCGTCATTTTCTGATGCCTGAAATAATAAGAGTACACCCCATTGACATTTGTAGCGAAGTTAGTCATCACTTCCAAGTTTATCAGTGACGTCGGTTATTTGGATGTAATCTTCAATTCGACCAATCTGATTAAAACCCGATCTAAAATTCTAACGCTCGCATACTCGCTAATTTAGATCTGGCCTTTTCCAAACGAAGGTCACGTTCTGATGACCTTTTCTCATCATAATATTCATGACGAAATTGTTATGAAACGTTTCTTGTTTACATCGTCTACGTCACGAAATTTGAAATGAGCCGCCCAATCGCAGACTGTGAATAATACTGCTGTTAAATTAGCATGCAAACATAGGTCTAAAATAGAAATTACGAAAATCAAAATGTGATTAATAGTGTTTTCGTCTAGATGAAAGCTACGCATTGATTGGTCGACACAAAGTTCATCTCGACGTGACCTTGCATTGACTAAGTAGAGATCCAGTACGACAACGCTCTACAGGATCTCTGTTTACGGAGATTGCAATTCGACTGATATACCAATGGCAAAAGTTTATATTGATCTATTTTATATTCACAACTACTGGAATCAAACCAGGTTGTCAACATTACTACCCGTTGACGCAGTTTGTTCTGATAGTACATGGAATAAAGAACTTGAAGAAGACCAAATTGTATGATGATTTTGTCATTTATTATACATATTTAATAAATGACGCATGCAATAAAATTAATGTTTGTTTTGTGTGTTCATGAATAGAGCTATTTACTATTTAGAGTATTTGGTCTTGATGTTGCCATAGATTTGGTCTACCTATACTGAGTTAAGAATTCGTTTGGTTTTTGTTATCCATTTTAATTCAAAGAATAAATTAAGTATATATTTATAAACAAGACTCGGAATTTTGCTGGATTTATCTGTCAGTAGACTATTCCAAAAGGCAATATTTTTATTCAATCAGCATTGATATAGGGTATCTGCCAAGTTCACTAATTATCATATAATTTTATAAAAGAGAAGTAGATTTTCGGGCTTTGATTTTTTTCGTGCTCTTTGTCTAGTATGTCTAGGTTATAAAAAGTTTAAGAATTAGGTCTAAATGTATATGTCATAATTGTTGCATAATGCCTTCGTCGCTAGCACACGCGCGTTAAGGAAAAGACTTTGTCCATGCAAATGGCGTTTGTTATTTGTTTCTTGTAAGGTCGAGGCATACGTTTTATGATACGCCGAAGAGTCCTTAAGCTAAACTCTAGTTTTATTGTATTCGTCGACAGCTACTTAAAAATAAAAGTTGTCTTTCAAGCAATTTGTTAACTTCAGAATTGAACTAATGTTGAACTTTTGTTCCGTTACAAAAATACCAGGAACAATTTATCTTTGTAATTTATTGTTAACAATATCATGCATTTCAGCATTCCAATAAAATTTGTTCTAAAAAGGCTAGCTTTAGAAAATTGTCATTTTTTTCGAATAGTTTACCACGTTTGGCGACTAAAGTATTATCATGTTTAGAAAAAACTGGAATTGTGAGATTGCGTGAATACATGTATTTTTCTAAGAAAATTGAGATATACATTTTTTTAGAAAAAAAACCCCACCAATACATGAATTGGTTGATCTAATTCCAAAGTGTTTTTAATGCAGCTGTTATAGAGACGTCACGCAATTGTACAATTTGTACACATTGCAAAATGACTATTCTGCACGCACTTTAAAACGTTGACGATTTAATGATAGAAAAATTACAAACTTGTACAGATATTGAATAAGACACTCTTAGATAAAAGTTCTTCTCAGGTAAACTTAAGCATTACGTTTATTGGATGGTGTTTATGCCACATTTTATATTATCATCTTAAGACTTAGAGTGTTGATGGAAACAAACCAGGAATTGAAATTGAGTTTTAGCTGATGTAATAATGTGTATTGTGTTTAAATCATTCCGGTGCAAGTACATGTATTACCTGTTTTGTCTTGATTAATTAAATTTGGAATTTTGTTGTTTTCTGGTTTGGTTGAGTTTGACGCCACAGCAATAACTTATACTACGGCGGTCAGTCAATCTACTCACCGTTCCTGAAACCAATTATTAGGTGCATACTGCCCTACATTATTTAGAATTAGTTGTAGGGGGGAGGTTGGAGGATGGCCGTAGAAAATAGTTTAATCTATCAGTAGACTTGTGCGCTACCGACTGAGCTAGCCGAAAGTCTTTTGTGTTTATTAACAGGTATAATGTTGGAGAAAAGGATATAAATGTGTTATAACCAATGAACTATACCTGATACAGCAGCGAATGGTTATCAACCGCAAACAATTTTAAAGAAAGGGATTTACAATGTTGAATACGTACCTCAGTGGTTAAATTTGTTACCCGTTTATGCATAGGGTCAACAACACCCCAAATGAGCAATACAATAGAATCTACAACCAACAATGCTCCAACTATAAACAATAATTGTTTGTCTCTTAATAACTAGAAAACAAAGAAAAGTACAATAATAAAGTATTGTGTAAGTGCAGTAGTAGTCCAGTGGTAGTACGTGCGCTAAGGTACCGAAAAGTACCGAGTTCGAACCCTACTAGAGTCAATGCTAATTTCCTTGAACAGGAAATTTACATGCGATTGCTTCACTCCACCCAGATGTTAATGGGTGCCTGCGTGGGTGGTGTTATTCCGTTGCGCCTATTTGTCGGCTGCTCTAAGCGGAGTATAAGGCTCCCCAGAGAGATTGATTGATAGTTACCAGTAGCCCGATGCTGTAAATTCGGTGAACATGCATAAGCATGAAACTTATACCATTTAATTACATAAAATAGGTTAACTGTAAACTGTAAACGCAAAACTTTATTATTTAAGATGATATGCAACATAGAACATAGAGTTCAGTATTATTACAACAATAAACCCATAATTATTGCATGGTCAGTCAATAATTTCTTTCTAATTGTGACCATACAAGAACTGTCTACGAAACAATTAAGGTAGCCAATCCGTTTGCTGAAATGTATAAGACCCGTTTATTGTGGTGTAAATTTGATTGACCATATGATCAGCTATTTTCTACATCAGAATCATTACCACTAAGTACTTACTTTGCTTTTAATAAGGCTTCCATTCGCACGGGTAAATATCTGATGCACTCTATACGTCTTAGTGAACATTGAACCAAATGAGAGAGAAAATCCAGCAGAAAATAAAAATGCTCTCGTCTGAAAGGTTAGAGAAATAATCAATCAAAAGGTATCGGACAACTTGGTCACTAGTCAAATAATATCAACCGAGTAAGCTTAGATTAACCTTGTATTCTCATTGGAAACAAACAAATAAATGACATTTTCATTTCCTTAAGTGGTACTAGAAGACCTTGTGTTATTAGTAGGTAATAAATCTTTGAGTGACCACATGTCACAAAATTCATTCCTATGAGGAATTCATTAATGTGTTTTGTTTGCAATGCTTTTGTTATTAATTTCATCATTATTGTTGACAAATTAATCATACTATAGTCTACTTAGAAGTTAAGCACTTTCTTTAAATGTCTTTCGTATTTTGACTGAAGTTTATAGACGCTGCATGTGTAAGGAACAAATCAATCTATATATTTGAAAATAAGAATCCTAATACATGTAGGTTTTGGCTTTTTTAAAAAAAAGTTGCACATACTTTTCGACCCAGACGACTGGGTTTTTGGTGTGAAACACAGTCATATCATGTCAAGTAAATTAGAAAACTACATGCATGGTTGTTTCAATGCATTATGCAAAGAGAATATTTAATCAAATTCAGCAAATCAGCTAAACTGCGATAATATGTAGGGAAACGAGTCTTCGTACTAAGAATATAAGTTGGCTATTATCAATTCTCCACACCCGTTTCCATAGAAGATACTGACGTATTG
Source organism: Mactra quadrangularis (assembly GCA_025267735.1). Classification (NCBI taxonomy): domain Eukaryota; kingdom Metazoa; phylum Mollusca; class Bivalvia; order Venerida; family Mactridae; genus Mactra; species Mactra quadrangularis. The sequence goes on along the minus strand of CM046308.1, from coordinate 32,731,972 downwards.
ATTCTAAGTTTCAAGTATTTAACATGTTAGTTTTATTCAAAATATTCAAAACGCTTCAGCTGATGATTATCACGGAGTAAACATTGATTGCTTTATATGATCATTTCTTTATTTAGAATTTTAAGGAAATTAGGTTTTTGAAATTAAATAAAAACGTAATTCAAATTGAGAGTAAAATCAACATTAATCTCTGTCACATGTGCACAATCATGTAAAATGGTATTTAATCATTTTTATAAGAACCGTTTCTAAATTCAACAAAACAACATAGCAGTCAGAGCGGTTGTTTATGGAGAAATTTACTCGATAAATACGAAATGCTTTATCGCAATCTATAAATGCCATTACATTTTGTATTCAATGCTTGTCAGTCAGCGACAGAAACATCTGAACTAGGTTTAATCAATGGTATTCAGACTAAATGGCAATGTTAAATCAGGCATTAAATGTGATAGTTTATGTATAAATGTCTGTCGATCAACTTTGATCTATATGTTAAAGGATACAAATGTTACGTCTTTTTGGTATTAAAACAGTGCAAACTTGTACCAGATTTTGCCAAATATCTATCAAAACATGCATGTTAATGTCATTTTATAAGGATTAAAGTCACTTATATCTAAGAAATGCAACAAAGTCAATTATCATTTTCTCGATAATTTGGACTTCATATTTTTAGATTGAGATAATATATATATACCGCATAATGAAAAGTCGATGTAGCGTAATCGAGATAATGAAACTTGACTGTAATTTGAATAGAAAAATAAGAACACCTGTACTGATTTGTGTTAATATCATGTAAATGTGCTAGATTAAGAAAATATAGTGTCAATAAACTTTGCCCCTAAAACGATCTAGATAAAATAAATAATTCATTTAAGTGTCTTAAAACCATGTGAACTAACCGAGTCGTCTCTCCGCTTAGTAACGTTTTTATGTTTGCATTAGATTGTAACAGTGACTGGAAAAAGTTCACCTAATATTGCAAAAAGGAATTGGCGCGATAAAATTATTTTTGTGTTGATGCGCAGTTAAACCAAAACCAATCAAACCAATCAAGCAAACGGGAATTTTGCAAAGTAGGAGAAGATTTGATAATTGCATTATGTTTTATTAAAACGACAAAACAAGAAAACCCAGTTAATTAGAAAAAGTTGACAAACAGAAGCCTAGCGTGATTGTCAGTAAAACTGTTTTAAGCACATCGTTTTCTAAATTTGCCAGAAATATAGTAAAGCTGTCAAGCTAATGAACCGATTTATTCCGATATTAAACACTCTTGTATTCTTTTTTCATCAGTTCATGAAATTCAGCATGTCATGAAATTATAAAGCTTCTCTTGAACGATTCAAGCATTCATTTACATCCTAGCATTAATGAAAATGAGCATTCTTCATTGTTTCAGTTAACAATCAAAGTCCCTTTTTTAAGATTTTTATTTTAAAGAATAACATTGAACAAGGTGTCTGGATTGGAGACTTTGTTTCATTTTAAAGTTAACCGTACTTAATTTTCTCGTAAGATTAAATTGTTCACAGATGGAACCAGAGGTAACAAGGTATTTATTATTCAAGTTATTGTACGTAACAACTCTCAATGATTTGAACTATGATATCCATGCATGTGTCAATATTTTCAACTTGTTCCCCTTGGATTAAAACTGCAAATCAAAGAATTTAAAGAAAACAAGCAACGTTGATAAAGCTTACTTTCAAAATGTCATAGACTATTGGAGAAAGTTTCAGACATCGAACAAGATTTTAATATTGACGAACTTGATACATCTGGTGAATTTTATAACAATAGCATATCGAAATCTCTGTGCAAAACACAAGATTTTATTTTTAACTAAGTAGTGCCACAAGTGTTCAAACGTAACCAAACATTCAAACTGAATGCAGTTCCCACCATGGCCCTTTGTAGCATTTTATCTTACATACGTAACGAAATTGAACTATTTGAACAAATTGATGGTTTTGGTTAATAAAGATACTTACTGTACATAAATACGGATACTGTGATTCATACAAATTGGTAGCATCAAATCCTAGTACTATAATTCCTGCATATACAAACATGCAGCCTATGGCAGCTACATTGTTTAATTTTGGACTTGATAATTTTATATATCTGAAAGCAGAAAACGAAATACTAGTACTTAACACTTCTGGTTTGACATTTGTACCTCTTTAATAGTCATGACCTCATTATGAATATTATTAACGCTTAAAATGATGTATTTTAACGCTGTGTCAACACAATTTTTAGGTAATTTTACAGCGTCAAGCGCATCTACTTAAATATGATGATAATGGTACATACCTATTATATAACGACACTAAAGATAATGAAATGATATATTAGAAACTCAGCGATACTGCTGTTCTGTTAGAAGAAATTTAAATGATTGCTTTCAAAAAGTTACAAAACCTAATAATGAATATTGTCGAAAACAAGATACAGGAAAACAAAATGCAAATAATTATGTCCAGAAAGTCTTAGATTAATTTCAAAACCTATACCACAATACAAACATAACACAGAAAGTATCAACAATGTTTCAAACAACGAGTCTCTTACGTACCTTAATCGTCTATGATATAGATTATATCCTAAGAAAAATATTGCTAATATTAACCCTCCTACACTCACTGAGCTAACACATAAATATGCAACATAATGAATCTTCTTTTGACGAGCAACAATAACAATTTTATCACGAGGAGCACGTCCACCTAAAACATACAAATATATTGATGTATTTGCATACCCTTCTTTCGACTGAGTTAATTATACGTGTACCTGATTGACTTGGTTCGATTGGGGGACAAGTTCTTACCACTAACAATTATGCAATAAGAAGCTAGTTTATTGCGTAAGAAAACAATTGGATGTGGTTATGCTAGGATTCAGATGGGACTTGAACAAACACAGTGATGATCTTCTTATTATCACCAGTTCAGCGTTGTAAATATTCTGATATGCAAGCCCCTTTCAATGAAGAATTATGCAATGTAAGTAATCGATTTGTAAAATTTAATTATCATAATTGAATAGAAAAAAACACACACAGAATTGCATTTGTGTAGAAATCAATCAAATCATTCATTGAAAGAGTCACTGTCTGAAGAGTATTAATAAAAGTCAATTCACTTTCGCTTCATTAATTGTATTGCTTTTTTACCTATACTCCATGAACTATATAATGTATTTATCAGATATGATTTAGAAGTTGCATACTATGGAGAGAAGTTGTATACGACAGCAAATTATCTGCACGTGGCATACAGCTAGCTCAATATGGTATAATGTAGACAAAGCCATTCGTAGAGAAGCGTAGGTTAACTAGTTAGACATTCAGAAGTGAATCAAAAAGCTACATTCAATATCCCCATTGAAATAAACTGTCACTAGGGTAATGAAAACTTACCGACTTTTGTATGGCAAACCACAACATTAAATGATAAATATTTCTTTCTGAATTCATCTTACCTAGCCAGACGATAGGTTGACATGTTCGACAAAAGAAATTCATTTTTTCTACGTCTGGATCGTACAAAGCAATTCTTTTCATTTGACCCCCTGAGACAAAAAAACATACACATTACCATGCAATGTATACAAAAATAATACTAGTTAGCATCTAGATTATATTATTTGAACAAATATGGTAAACTTGTATAATGAAAAATGCTTGCTTATATAATAAGATGGATGGTAGTAGAATATTAGGTACTTAACTGTTATGATAAATTAATCATAAGAGTCAGCTAAGAGATGATGAATTTTATACTGGCAACCATATTTCTATACTCGCCCTCCGCTCATCAAGTCGACGTTGATTCATTTTAACTTAATTATTAGAATTGTACTTTGTTTACTAGTATCAACTTCTTTATTATGTTAAGGTACAGCGGTGGACTCACTTAGCAAACTTAATGGAAATGTTACAATTTGTGTTCTAGAAAATAAAAACGCCAATCAATAATGCGTTAAAGGTTTTCGTTGAACGCGATCAAAAAAGATTTTTTCAAATACAAATAGAATCTTACTTTGATTTTGACTAATCACTGAAATTCCTTTACGATCTGGCCCTTCAAATGAGATTGGTCCCTGAAAAAGTAAGCAATATGATACATGAAGCAATTAGAATCGATACACCAAATCATCAATAATGATATTAGTCATGTAAGAAAAACATCTTCATTCCTTTAAAAAAACATGACTTCGTTATAAATTCCAAAAATCTATATTTTGTTTACGAAGCTATTATTGGTACCTTTACCATAGAATTTGTTGAAATCAAACCTGTTGTCCATATGGCGATATCGCTGACAAATACTTATTAGTTAATTTATATATGAAATTTGCAGAAAGGAGCAAACAATAAATAGATTGTGTTGGGATGAAAATCATTGTAAAATAATTGAAATGTTAATTTCAAGGCATTTGTAATAGAGAGGGCTTTTAAAAGGTCCAACACAAGTAATAAATTATAAAGATATTACGCTGTCACATACTTCATGATACATTTAATCATATTTCAACTAGAGCCTTTAGTAAAGGTTATGATAGTGCAAGAACATCAGTCTAATTACAAACACAATTTGCACAGTGTGCAGCGAACTAGACCATCAGCATGCGTGATAATTCTTCATATTCCTACACCAATACAATGCATCTTCATTGTTTTACAGACAACTTGACTGTTGATGAATTGTTTATTCATTTTTTAGAATGGTCGAAACAGATACCATTAATTTTCCATGTCTGATATTCAGCGGTTAGAACTATAAAACAATACATCATGATATTAAATGATAGTACAGACAAAAAGTTCATAATTACTATTCCCAAAATATTCTACAAAGAATGATTAACTTGAAGGCTAAACATCACAAAAAAGCAATATTTACAGATATTCCTAGAAATCCAAGGTCTTGCATAATATCTAAGAATAAATGACTCGTGTTTTCTCCATCTTGATATGTAATTTCACTAAGTACATCACCAGTTGAATTAGTTACTCCATCCCAACGCTCAACAGCTTCTTTAAGAGTGAGAGCAATTGTCCATACCGTGTCATACGAGCTGGTAGCATACGGTGACATCGGACGTGGTCCATTATTGAGGTCATAATCTTTTAGAAACTGTCGAACACTCTGAAATATAGTTTGATATCTCTTTATTAAACATTTGGAATTAACATTTGATTTTATGAATGTTTTAACTGCTAGTTATAACAATTACGCAATCAATGGTGTGTTATAACAAGTTTAACCACCAATAAATGAATAATCAGACATCGTCAATATAAAACAACATAAAATAGCGTGAAATAAATGATGTATAGTATAGGGCAATAATTTTATATTTTACATTTCGTTTCTGGTTAGAAGGATCGTTATTTAACGTTATACACAGTAGCTTTTTGTTATTTAAGATATCAGATCTAAACAAAGTAGTGGCTATAAAAGCTTCGAAAGTACCCTATAAAGAATATTGTAGACACCGGCTAGCTATATATTAATCTATACTGGCCTAAATCACACACTAAAGTAAGCCTATAATCAAACATTGCGATTTATTTATGACGTGGGCTTAACATGTCACAGAATATAACATGTCCCAGACATAGCAGACGGGATAATTTCTAAAACAGCGGGAAGGATTTTACTTATTTAGTTACGGTTTGCTCCGCGGGTAAACTCACTAAAACCTTTCACAACACTGCAATTAGTTTTCTGCGAATGAACCTGGTGGTAAAATATGCTAATCACACTAGTGAAGCACTTGATACACCCTGACTGATTGATGAAGTGAAATTGAATTGTAATAAGATAGAAAAGTTGTAAAGTTGTAACAGTTTCCACAAGGAAAAGTGCGATTGATTTATTAGTAACATCCGTTAGATTTATGAATTAAGGGCCACGTAAATTCACTTGCAAATATACAATTTACGACAATCCCATACTGACTTAATTGTCGAAAAATATAAATGGTTGGACAAATTATGTTTGTTATATAAAAACAGTAAGTAGCATTGATATAATTGCATACATAGACAAATTTATTAGATGTCGTCTGCAGAGTTGTATGATAAACATCAGATCAGAATAACAAACAAATATTTATCTTAAAATGCTATCTATGAGAGCATGTAAATGACATAAGACCGATATAATATACTGCGGGTAATATTCTATTTCCTTTAGTTGACATTATTAATTACGCTGTGAATTGAGTTTTAAGTTGATTGACTTATCATTGTTCGTACTTAGCGTCAAAATAACGAAATGTACAGCATACTGGTTTTAAATGTAACAATATTTGCAAAACAAGACCTGTTCTTAACATGACTGTAGTTATTATCATTTTAATATGAACAAGTATATAAACTGGGACATAAGCTATATTCAGTTTGGTTTGAATTATAACAAAATTTGTAAATATTCAAAAGATTTCAAATTTTAAAGAAAATACTATTTCATTACAGTGAAAAGACATCAAAGACGCTGATTTTCGGACAAACAACCTTTATCGATTTTAATACCTCGACTTTTAAATCATGTTTTAATAAATTTGAAACAGAATCCGGGTTAATTTGGTTTCAAAACCATATTAAGTACTTTAGTCATCGACTGCCTCATTCTAGTATTGCCATGATTAATACCTTTTCTCTGTCAAGACTTATGAGAGATTTTTCGTCCATAAAACGTAATCCTTAACTTAGTAATTCAATTTAGAAATGTAATTGAAAATATGTTATTTATCAGAGATATAAATTTCAAGTTGAATAATGATAAATTGTAGTCTACATTTTATCTACAGAGCCATTGAACTTTCTAAATTTTAAAGTCAGTGCAAGTAATGGACTAATGTGTCTGACAAATACATCAAGAGCAGATGAATGGAGTCTCTTGTCGAAACTGTACGACATTAAATTGGTTGTTTCTGGATGGCAGAACATGAGTATATTTAAATTACATCATTAAAGATAAATTACTCGTGATGTTCACCCTGCTAAAGTAAACTTGTCATAACAGTCAATGAAGCATAAAGTACCAAATACATATTTTTTAGAATTAAATTATAAAACTCATTTAGATAGGCGGTTATGCTAAGCTGCTCCATAAACATACTGCTCATACATTCCCAAAAAGTACCTGTCATGTACCAACATTCTTAGTGTAGTAGCTTGTTTTTATGAAATTAATTAACAATTCAATTACTCACAATATTCATAGAGGATTTATCATCTTCGCTGAGAGAGTTCAAACTATCAATTGTAAAATATCCCTCAGCCGCCAGTCTGAGTTGTAAAGTTGAGCAAGTTGTATCGTTTGTTACTTCCCACCATCTTTCAACATAGTCACCTATGAGAATCCAAACGTAACGTGGTCCATACATTCCCAGATTGAAAGCCTAATAAATAATAGTACATTAAAATAATAGTGTATTATAACTAGTGTATAGTCGTTGAACGTGTTAAACACACTCACGTAGCTAAAGATACATATCTGGTACTTCTGTAAATGTACAGAAGACGAGAAATCAAACATCATCGAGTCATCTTGAGCATTGAAGGATTAACTATATACATAGTTGATCATTAGGCACACAGAGGTATAATTTTAGACAATAGAAAACTCCCTATTGTCATGAACAATGAAAATGGAACCACGTGCATTTTGAATGCAAAGCATTAAACAATGGGAAGTCTAATTAAATAAAGATTTAACTTTTCATAAATTTTATTCAACTTGAAAAGATAACACAATTCACTAATTTTACTCTTCCATTATATACACATTAAATAGAGAATATATAATGCCAGCGTTACATTTAGACAAAGTCTACTTTGAATTAGATAAGGTATTGAAAAAAAACCCATTTATACTTAAACAAATGGCAAAACATTTTAAAATCCCAAGAGATTATGAAATCAGCTTAATCTATAACAGTTCACCAATCATGATACATTTTCTATACGATTTTCTTACTTAAACTTTCTGTTACACGGAACAAAACACATTTTCAATCAAAGTCTTAAAACTGTTTAGAATTTTAATATTGTTTCAATTCACTTGAATGACACTTTCATGTCGAGAAAATCTTATTAAGTCTCGTGGCAACAGACGATAAAAGACGTGATGTGTATTTTTGAAAATTAATCTGACAGGATTAGTCTATGTGACTTGATTAAGAAATGAGGATTTTTTGTATCCTTTGTTTGTTTCACAAATTTCGTTCGTAATGAAAAGGATTCATTTATACTTAATTTTACAGAAAATGATATCAAAGAAATCAATGAAACAAATGATGACTTTGTTGTATTTTACTGAGAACAGATATAAAATATATTTCACTGGGATTAGTTGTACATAATCGTGCCGTTTTAATCAGTATATATAATCGATTTGGAGAATAAGGTCAAATATTAAAAGTACATAATTATTATGTTCTTTTATCATCTCGATATAGGGAGGAGGCTGTATAGATCATTATTTAGAGAGACTGAATAGTGCGAGCACTGCATTTTATTTCATTTTGGTAATTTCCCGATCAGATTGTTGAAAGACAACTTCAATTATTATTACTTATTCAGAACTTCTACAGTTTACTACACTAGCAGACCATGGTTGTCCAACATTGCTTGAGTTCAAGTGAATTGGCAAAGGAGAACATGGTTACTTTAAGCCCGTATTTATAAACAATCTCTTTGCTTTAAACCATTCATTTTGTCTTCGTTGTATGAATGAAGAGGAATCATCTCTTACTCAGCCAAAGGTTCATATATTTCATTAAACTGTTCCTCTATTTTCCATTAAATATCAAATATTTTAGATTCAGATTTCAGAAATGATAAATGGTAACACTAACAAAACATTTAAGGTGAATTCTAAAATTCCAGTCAATCAACATACCAAACGCGTTAATCTTTGTGTCTAGAGATGTAATTTGCTGAAACTCTTCAGAAAAGGAGTACATTATTAATGGGATCGCTCTATATTGTATTATCATTGTAATCAAGATGCCTTACAAGTCTTGGAAAGTTCAAATCACCTCTGGAGATAAAGTTTGAGATAAACCATAATCTCTATTGAAAACACAATGATCTAATAAATATTAAAGAACGATTGCTTGCCAAACCATAGAATGAAATAGGTCGAAAGTCTAAGGATTGTAAAATATTTGAATGAATCTTAGAGGGGAAAACTCTATCGTGTAGTTGCAGCTCTCTGTACATTTTGAATTATGGCAATATAAAATAGAAAGCATAATCTCGTATTGGACGATTTGTTTGATGATTTGATGTGACATCGATTCAAATCCTAATTAGTATAAATGGCATAGGTAAAAGTTTTCTACCTGACAAAGTACATTTCTTGCTGCTTTCTCGGAATACCCACCAATAATTATACGAGAGTCATGTTTCTGAAACATAAAACAAATTTTTTTAACTCTTAACAACAATTAACAAGTAAGCAATAGTAGTATCTTTAATGATATTGAATATTACATAGAGGTTCTTATTCTTATAAGTAAATACAAAAATGTATATGTATAGGGTGGTTGCAACATTCATTTTAACTTTGAGGAAATGTTTACGAAAAAAACCAACTACATAATTATGTAAAGATTATATTAAAAAATCCAAGCCATGAGTCTAAATCTCGATTATCAGGAATTTTTTTGTTCAAAACACCAGCCAGTGCATGGGAACGCAATGGATAATTGTTCTTAAAAACAGTAATTTTAGTAGTGGTTTTCAGTCAGTCTTAATTTGTCTCATAAAATGACCGGAAACCGTCTCTCACGAAGAAGAACAAATCCATTAGTTTAAGTGAGGACTTTCCATTAGATTTAACACACTGAGAAGTAAAATAGTAAATAGACGTTATTGCGTATTAAAACCTACTATAGGTTGTTGTGATATCAAGTGGAATGTATACTCATTTAAGAGGCGAATAAGGCGTCAATGTCATTTTAGACATTAATTAGGGAGGTTATTTATCATTTTAAAGAAAAAAAATGAGCATAATTGTCGAGGTTACTACAGACACATCTAAAACTTTCGATAGCCAGGAAGTCAGGGCAATTGAAACAGATAATTATGATTTTAAGCATCGAGTAATTTTGATGCATTTCACTACGCCGCTGGAATTAAGATAAACACTTTGTTCTGACGGTAGATTAAACAGTGTCAAGTTTCTCAGTAGTGTCTTCTCTGGATATGCACGATTGATTAATTCCTAGAAATAGGCACATGCATGAACTTTGTAATTCTGGATTTCAATTTTTGATTTATTAAATTTTGTAAATATGTAACTGTTGCGTTTGTAACAATTTCAGCAAATGGTACCAGTTATTAGAAATCTAGAAAACTACTTTTAACCTAGAAGTATTGCAACTACAACAATGCATTTGAATCACATTTTTTACCTTTATAGAAAGAAGATTGGCTGCTATGTCATCATAACGTCGAAATGATGTAGAAATCTGTATTGTAATGTTGTTCTGTTCAAATGTACTTCCCATTTCATCCACAGCCTTATTTATAATAAACAAATATTATGTATGTCATAACATACAAAGTGCTGGTGTAATTTCAAACAGAATATATTAATAATAATAAAATATTGAACTTAATACCATAAAATCAGATTTCTTTAATGGACCGACTCAATTGCTTTTAGAGCAGCATTTATGACCATATCGTATTGATATTAGTAAAGTATATAACAAGCACAAAAACTAAATACATTTGACGACAAACCAATATCTAACTATTTTTCTATGACAAGTTCTGAATTATATAGTAAACTGTTACTGATACAAGCCCATTTGGAGTATAAACTAAAGAATAAATACTGATAAACAATTAAAATTTTTAAAAGTCAATGATGTGAGACTTCTGTTTATACTCAAACTTTTATGAAAACCAGCTGACATATATATTGTGTCGAAAACCAAAAAGTCATAAACAAGTATTGCCAAAGATATATTTAGATTTGTTTACATTTTTATTGCTTGAAAGATTTTATCCTGAAGGCCAAATTGACATTTGCTTACCGACGTTCTAAACCTTCAATTCTAAAATAACATAAAATTTGAAGGATCGGCAATACTTAAGTCATATAAAATTTGTCTGGAATAGTTTTAATTGTCTAATAAACATGAACTATGATCAGAATGAACATAAACCATCAAATATTCAACCAAACTTTCCGAGAAGCACTTTACAATAAGACTGAAGATATACATGTTTAGAAAAAACGTTCATCATCAAATGGCCCAAGGACATAGCAGATATTACAAAAATAATCTTGATTTTACCAAACAAAACTTTCCTGTCTTTTGCCCTACGATCTATGTACAATTATTACATTGATATTAAGAAAGCAAAACAAATTATATTCAAAGAGCTGGTCTTACCAAGGAGAAGTCGCCATCTATTTCATATAATATAGCAACTGTATCCCAACCAAAGTCTGATATAAACATAGCTCTTGGAATATTCTGTGAGGAATCCGCTGGTGCAAGTCTGAAGAATGTTTTATATTTTTCTCTTTCGCTTAATGCTGGTGACGTCGAGGCAAAGGAGACCTGAAAGTATTCTACGTTTTAGATTCAAGTAAAGATATATGATGCTGCAATTGAATAACTTTATGAAATAATTGAACATTGAAAAGGTAATAAAAAATTATGTTATAGGAATAGTGTATAATAAACTTTGATCACAGAGAGACAGTCGACTAAATGTTACAAACTGCGGTAATAAAGAATATATTTTGTGATTTAAGGCATATCTCCTATTTTTTGCACATGATCATTTTGGGTGTTCACCACGAACTCTGTTGGCACAATAAATTAATCATGTCTACAAAATATAAATATATATTACAACTTTGAAGGTGTAGTACAAAATTAGGATCAATTTTACGTCAACACAAGATGGAAATTCTCACCAAACAAAAATTAGAAGGTCAATCGTGTATTAAAAATATATAATTCTCCTTTCGTTGAACACATTCAATATCTTAATATAATGAAAAACATCAATTTTCGTAATATCGTTAACGAGAAATAGAAATAAAACATTGATATGTTTTAGAAATAGATGTTCAGACCCGATGAATTACATCAATGTCTCAATTCTGAAAGGTTCTTGGAGATTGGACGTTTTGAATGAAATAAACCGTTAATGAACATCCTTTTTAATTTGTTCGCTTCCAATGGTAATAGGATGTCTCTAGCCGTTTTGCCACAATTTCAGTTATTTCTCGACCGTCCGTTGACTTACTGCCTGTCTATGGGGCCGCCTAGTTCTCTTTTCATAAGCTTTTAACATGGACGTAAAGCTTCTCTTGATCGGTGGCTTACAACTGTCCTGTTTGGATCACAAAGAAGTGTTTTACCTAACCGCATGGGTCTTACAATACAATCAAATCCAATGCTACAGGTTTGACTAATAGCCACACTACCAGCCGAAATATCCAGCAATTCATGTTTTAGTTGGACAGCACTTTTAGTAACTCATGTTTTAACAGTTGAATGAGGGTTGAAGGAATCAAAAAAGAATTTATCAAAATAATTTTGCAAAATACAATACTAAAACAAATGTATGCCTATATGACACACCAGGCACAGAAATGTTTTAATCAATTGTCATATGAAAAACGTTAAACGAACAGGACAAAAACACACGATAAAAGTGCAGTTTTGATTGATAAATATTTTTCAGATTGCTATTGAAAACTAATTTACTTTTTTGATTGTGTTATTTACACTTTTATTTTATTGATTACCCGATCAATATAATTTTTGTTGGCAGTTTCTTGTATTTATTATGAGATGTTTTAGGGTCGACTTAGCTGATTAAAAATACGTTCACATTTCCAAATAAAAAATTAGTTATTTAAATGACTTTAATCAGTTATACGATGTTTTAGAAGAAATATTTCCCATAGTTTATAACGCTAGACGTACTTAATCTTTTCTGTTCGAAGTTTTGTCTGACTTAATCTTTTGGAGATCACTTTTTATGGAATCACATCACAGCGGTGTTTTTATTTCGGATTATATAATGAATGACTTCATCAAAAAGTATTTATTGAAAATCATGCAGCATTTCTACACGAGCGATATATGGTTTTGTATCTCAATGGATCAAACTTCGCACGTCTTTATTCCTCGATACAGATATTGCACAAATAGATTATATTACTGGTGCAATATCGTTTCCTGAACAGAAATTCAATAGTATAATTTCCCTAAGCAATCATAATTAAATTAGTTTTCGTGATAAAATGTACCTGGTCAGAAATACGTCTCTTTCTAGAATGATATCTATAGCGATAACCCATGTGTACTGGTAATTGAAATGAAAACATCAATTATAATAAAGCTTTCATTAATGAAATTTTGCTGCACTAGAGATGTATGATGCATACTGTACATACACGTCTAAACTTATACAAGAAGTAGTGTTCCAATTTCTACGAAGAATGTGAACCTTATTTATTTCTTGTAAAAATGATGCATTGCAAAAACGATCAAAATCTTCAACACCCAACACCAAACAGATTCATTTGATTGATAATTTAATTAAGCAGACATTTCTCGCAGTTTCTTGAATTATGACAGGATTCTATTAAGATTGACATCGGAAGATTGGCTGAAATATGTTCAAATGTAAATTGTTGATAGATTCACTAAAAGAACTCAAATTAACTTTACTATGTTTTTGAGACAGAACCATCGGTTAATTTTGACGACCAATCATAATTTGTTCTTTGAAAAAATGTAATTATTCATATCGGCGATCAAGTCTTACAGACGCACAAAACCGAATCATAATTTGGAATAATTTACTATTATTCAAAACATAAGTAAGGCGACATCGAATGATTGCTTAAGAAAATGTACACTGCAATTTTGTGACCAAGAAACTATTACATTTTTAGTTTGCTTCATTATTTTATGCATCCTCGTTACATGACCTGTTTATTATGGTGGGATAATATTATCTCGTTTGGCATCTATGATTGATTTGATAAATGTAAAATGAAATATCAGCGTTTATGAAAACATATTCAATTAAAAAAAGACTCGACCGTATAGGATCTTTGAAAGTCGTTGTCCTCAGCTGTGTGTGTGTGGGTTTTATATAATTGAATATTCCTGTGATTTTATATTATGGATTCATATTTTCTTTGTCGTAATTATTTCACATTTTTCAAGTGGCTAGCTTTATGAAATATCTTTTGTTGTAAATCATGAAGCGCTACTAGAGGTACTCTGAATGGTGTATTGTTCTCAATACACCAAATAGTTGCATGCGTTCCAATTGATGCATGGAAATTGGCCTACTAAATGTCTTTTAAATGTAAAGAATCTTTAATTAATGGAAATTCTTTCCAAGAAAAGTGAATGATGACTTATTTTACAAAAGAAATTAAGATACTTTGACAGATATACTTTATTTGTTTAAAACTCTTTACTATTTGATATGTTATTTATGATTTATTAAATCACATATACATTACCAGTATTAGATTCCAGTAAGGCACTATTTCTGCAAGAGTCTTGGTCACCTCAGAACAAGCACTTCCTATCACCATTGTAATCTGTTGTTGACGATATATAAAGTCATATAAAGCATCCATACCGACTCCTGGATCACACTGAAAGTATAAACGCTAATATTGTCTAATATTGTCAACACTCACTTTAAATTATTCATGAATTAGATAACCCTGTTGTTACAACACAATTAAAGTCTTATGTTTCGGGTGAAACTATTAAGATATTGTAATTTCTAAACTTAAATATATGAAACCAATTACACATGAAGAAAAATACGTAGAACATAATTATTCTATGATACCAAATAAGCTCGACATTAAAAAACGTCATTACATTCTTGTATTAAATAGTAGGTCTTACTAGAACACACATTCTCGAAAAGCCTGTCTAAGGGTTTACATGTTGTGTTGTTTTATTTTCTTTCAACACAGTCAACATTTAATAGTGCTATTATTATCGTTCGTACATCGTCGGCTTTGTGTGTTCTGACTTGTTCCATAGTTAATTTACTTTTATGTAAAACATTAAATACGAGGGGAGTCCCAGTAAATCGTGTACTTTGTACATAACTTTCTTTCCTTACGTCACATGATGATCATAATTTACAAGACTGTTTGTTAGTCCTATTTTTATACATATTAGGCATTTTCGACATGTTGTAAGCGTCCTAAACATTCCTTAGGAATAACTAGTCAAACTTGTTTCGGCCAACCAATTAAACTTTATTCATAATACTTAATTATATTTTTGCTTTGATACTTACTTAAATCGGCAATTAAAGTTATTGTCTGCTTGATATTATATATAGTAAGTAAATATTCATAATACATTTGAAGTTTTATTTCATTAACTAAATGATCACTAACATACAAAATAACACGCGTCGACATCTGAGAAGACAATAGCCATTTCGTTTTATTTGATATAACACATATATCAAATTGAAGAACAAGCATAGCGTCACTTTAGTTTACTTAACTGACAAAACAAATTTCTGGCAAATTAATGTTTACGTCACTAACATAGTGTGTATCTATTCAAATTGTTTCTAACTGAATAAATATAAATTATACATCCAGTGTTTTGTTTTTTATGTCATAAAGTTATTAATGATATGAGATAATTAATGAATTGTATATGCAGATATGATCAAGTTTGATTTATTGTTTGTACTTGGAGAAGCAATTTATTCCGTAATTTATCATATAAGAGAAAGTTCAGTCCAATATTTCACTTTGGGAACAATTCTTGAAGGTCGGAAAAAATATCATAATCAAATAAAAAGTCAATACTCGAAGAAATAGTGTTTGGTTTGTGTAATATAACACTTGTATTAGTATAAATATAGCATTCCCTGATATTTATAAGTGGTATTCTTCTTCAATGAAGAGTTCAAGTAGCTAACAAAGATAAGATAGCCAGTTTGTAAATAAACTCAAAATGACAACTACGACTTTCAAGAGGAAAGCAAAATGACGTCTTTGATAAGCCGAATAGGAAAAATATTTGTGATAAAGCTTCCCAACTCGACTGGTATTTGATTGCAATATGGCAATTCTCTTGGTGATGAGACGTGCCGATAAACTTTGTGCTTCACCCTGTAATGCATATGATGACAATAACACAATTATCAAGATAAAGTACCTTGTTGCACCGATAAGCTATAGGCAGGAAGCGCTCTGTCCTGTCGTCCAAGAAATAAGAAATAAAACCGATTGATTGTGTATTCAAATTATACAAATACGTCTATTGGCACCAGATAAAGATAATTGACACAACAATTACGAAGATTTATTATGTCTTGAAAGAAAATCCAAATATGGTCGTCTAAATCAATACAATATTTCATGTTACATCTCAAAGTGCTGATGCAGATTTGCAACTGATTCAACAACCTTTAGTTAGAGTATAAATAAAAAGGAAGTTCTGTCGATTACAAAATAGAATTCACCGATAAATTTGTTAATGGTCTAAGATTGGTCCAAATAACTGAAATTATAAATAACTGGAAGTTTTGGTCAGCAAAAACAAATGTAACTATTTAACGTTACTAATAACCACACACATAATTATACATATTTTGAAAACATTAAGTTATTAGAAAACTCCGTTTATGAGGTTCCCATTACCACTAAGTTGCCTAAAGATAATACATTCCTTTTTATATTATTGAAAGGATTCACTATCACAATGTATGTACTTAATTGTTTAAGCGGTACTCTTATCGCACGTTTGTTTTTCGTGTCTTTGGATTAACCATGATTACGATTGAAATTAATTTACAATAGCTACACCTAGTACATCATGGGGGTTGCTGGTTCCTAATCTTATTCTGGAAAGCTTCGCACACATCCAAAAGACACACAATAGTTTAAAGACCCTGTGTTGTAAGTGCAGAAAGCAAATGAATACTTCATGATTCATCACGTATAAAACTTTGAATGCATTGCTCATATTTTGGTTAAATCACGTAAACAAGTGTAATGCTAGAACTAATACTAATCTGCAGGAAATATTCAGAGATGCAAACGATGCAAGTGACGCCATGTGTTTTCTCAAAAGATCTAACAGGATTCATATAGACTAAGGAACATTTTGGTTTGCTTGTATCATGAATAAATCTGATTTTATGATTATACAACTGTAACATGAGATCAAGTTGGTATCAAACCATCAACTACATGTTAATTTTGTGGCAGTCAGGATTAGAAGATAAATGCGCTGTATAGCATTGTTATGCATATAAGAGCAATATTAATGCTAGTCTATATGACTGGGGATTTTCTTTGTTTCTCTGATAAAATAGAGACTGTCGGACATTTTGATATCTTTATTTGCTTGATTTTCAACGTCTAAATTAAATTTTAAATTAAGATATCAGAAACAAGTATTTAGTACTTCAGGCATCTATGTGCATAAAATGGTATTTTAATGATTCGTAATAAATCCACTGAATTATTAAGAACGTCATTTTAGTTTCATCTTCAATTGTATTATTATCACAACTTTAGTTATTATTGTCATAGTAATATTAACTATTATCAGCTTCATCTTCTTCATTACCTTAGCACTATTTTCTTTTCATGACAAACAAAAAAACAACTAATAACATATAGATAAACTAATATTTTCTTTTTAATAAATTGCCTAGAGTTACAGCTATTATTTTGGAAAAACATCGGAAACATTTTCTACATACTAAATATTCTAGTCATGGCCGATTAATAATATATCAGGATCAACAAACTGATCTCTGATATAATGAGACATTTTTGTCCAACATTTCTAGAACTATTTAGGAAATTAAATGTCTCCGTTTAACCTCATTTCTTTACCATGGCTAATACAATTTCTGGCAAACATGTTGAATATTTGATACCTAGTTCCTGGAAGAAACACTGCTTCTAATTTGTATGGTAGAAATGGATAGCTATATGATCATTATTTAAGTTGTTGTTTTTCTAAAATGAATTACTTTCAGTGGAAATAGGCGACGAAAACATAAACGATATATCGGTATATAAGGGAAGCTTTCTTGAAACAGAATAATATTTTTATGCATATATGTATTTTGTATTTTACTGTGTGTGAGAAGTTCCACCTGGGTAACTTAAATTCAGTTCAGAATTTATGCAAACAGTTGCAGATATTGCTAAAATTATGCTTTAAAATGCTCAAACTGATTGCCTAGTGTATAAACGCTGAATACATGAACATTGTTTACGATACGATCAATTTTTGTCTAAAATGAATCTAAATAATACGAATTGAAACTCATAAATATAGCTATCAAAATGATCATAAATAACTTTATTTGTTGACGGAACAGTCTGAGAACCTACTGAAGACTGACATGTTGCCAAAAATATACTTGTGTACTTTAAGATTTTGTATCAATGTATGTATAAATTAGTCTCCTAAACAAAAAGTGCAAAAAAAACTCTTCATTTGCGTAACAACCTACTAAGCATTCGTCAGAAGCTGACAGGCTATCGTAAAACTCTCCTTCAAATAACATATGAATATGATAAATGGACAAGTTTATATGGCCTAAGAATTATATCACATCAGAAAAGCTTATTCTTAGCATATCAAACTCTTCAAGAATGACTGACACGATATGATTATTAAGCTATTTCCTTAATAACTAAATGCTATAGCACCGATGACATCTTTCTTGAAATTCGTATCCTAGCACAATTGTATCAAGGCGGTGGCTTCCCGATATTTTCTTTTCGGTTGCTTGTTTTTTTACAGGTAATCTAGAGTTTCAATTTAATTTCAGTCAGAATGAACCAGTTGTAGAAACAGTTCACAAAAAGACGATGACCACAATACTACGTGGGTTAGCTATCAATGTGGGTAAGAAAAGCTCTTTCATATGCCTTTCAAATAATATCCCATGTTTAAGATATTACTTATCTCATTTTGTCATTAGTCCAATTATTTCATTAAACACACAGAATTTCGTGAATTTATCTAAGCATTTGGTCAAAGACATAATGAGTGATACAATATACATAAATTATTCATATAATGTAGGTGAATCACTCACAAACACGCAGGTTTAGGTAACATTTCTATACAATTATGTAAATGGGGAGTGTTTGCTAAATAACAACATCATATTAATATACAATTGACACGCAATATACATATTTTATATATTTTGAACGTCGCGGTTCAGAAACAGAAAATCATGATTAAAGAGTTAACACTGAGAGTAAGCTTGGTAATTTCTGGATAACAAAGTAAATTCCAAAGAATATAGAGAATATTTGATTTCGCAATACATCGTCATTTAGCGTACTTGTAATAACATTATGAAGAAAAAAACCTTAGAATTTACATGTTACTAACAATTCAGCAATATTCGCGTATGACTTGTGTAAAAATCTATAAATCAGTCATTGAAAACAGACAGCAATGATTAAAAATGTTCCAATTGGATTGAAATTGTCTTAGATGTGTTATGATGTTTGCTTAATGCAAGCATTCATACTTGTTTTACGATAATACAAGACAGTTATAGTTAGTTCATATCTTAGTTGATACCTACCGAACCTTGTTGAGGTAATTCATTATGACAAGTAATGATCTGTACACTTCTGTTGAAAATAAACAACATTCGATTGTAACAAGACTCTAATTATAAAGACATTTGAATTGGACGATTGTAAATGTCAAACAACCATCCTAAACGTATTATGAAAACCTTTATAAGATGTAAATGAATATAGTAACACGGTGCGAGTTATTGTTGGTCCTTATTTTGCTGCTATTGTTTTTTTAAGAATTGTTATAAATAATTATTTTCATTATTGGTGCTCATTTTAGTGATTGGTGCTATCACACAACTCTTGAAATTGGTTATCTAAGATGAAGATTGAAGAATTAAGCATGTTTGAAGTTTTACCATCAATGTCATGTTCAAAACTGTATTAGAAAAAATTGGAGACGCTTTATCTTTCAAGGATGAATATTATAATCTTTCCCTAGCGTAATGCTGTTGTAAAACAAATCTGTATAGACCCTAGCACATTATGTTTTATGGTTGATATTTATCATACCAATCTGTCAGTTTATAACACAATATGACAAAATGAGATAGATCCAATATGATTCCTGATTAGGTCTTCAAGCAGAGTCGTTATATATACATATAACCTTATATGTATAAAAATTTCATGGCTCATTTGAGAGAAACAACCTATTTATGAGCGTGTCGATAATGTAAGTTCTCAGTAAATTGACAGTGTCGTGCAGAACATTGTACATTAAAACATCCAGGGTATATATACTGATAATAGAATCAGTCGTGATTCACAAAGGGTTTGAAAACAATATACATATAGCCAGACAGACGAATGGACCAATTAATATATGCACTGAAGCGTCTGTCAATGAAATGTTATTACTTGTTTTTTAAATGTATACGTACTTTAAGATAATCGCTTTATGCGGTAGTGGTTCAAGGCAATTATTAACAACGAAGTATATCTCACAATGTTGCCATAATAAACCCCGTACAACAACTTTGCCTGATTTTGCATGTAAATATGGATTTGTCTCAAACAACCGGGATGTATCGATTTTCAAAGCGGACATTACTTAGAATAAACATGATAAACATTAATAACAGCAAAACACTGTGATATCATAAATATTGAAAACTACTACAGATATTCATTCTGCCCTTCCATTCCACAATACCTTGCAAGTATTACTCCATACACCTAGTATGTGGATTCATTTTTGTTACGCATATAATAAATAAAGCAAGGAATAAGTCACAAGTATTGTAACTGATAATGTCATTTATCATTCTCATGGTGATGAAGACTACCAAACCTAGTATGTTGGTTAAGAAATGACGCGGTTATGTAATTAAAATATGGGTTTTATTTATAAAGCCATCACAAACAACACTGTAAAAAATTAAAACTAGATGAAAGCAAAAATATTTAATGACGAAATTTGAAATATATTATCAAAAGCATATAAACAACACGTGTTTCATAAAATGATAAATATCATGTTAACACAAAGGTATGGGAAGAAAAAGACCACAAGCATTGCAAATTACGTTCTCACATATCATTTTCATATAGCTTGAGAATTTGCATTAATATTGTGATCAATTGATAGTGCAATTATACAATTCAATATCTCTTTATACATATTGATTTCGTATGTAACCATGTAAATGAACATGCATTTTGCATTCACGGATATCGGTTATGTAAAAATAATAGTAAATCGATAATCTTGTGTTCCATGGAGCAATACAAATGTTTATTATTTTCTGTCATCAATGCAATCATACTGCATTTTCACTTATAATACCCTTATAAATACCTACAAAGCAAACAAATGTTTGTATTATTTAAATGTGTTGGCACTTTTTTCTCAAACCATGACAAATGTTTTAGAAATCGTAATTAAATAAGCAATACACATAACAACATAAAAGTAATATATTAGTCTGTGAAATTGATCTATAGCCGTATGTTATCTGGGAACTAGGTAAACAATAAAAAACAAAAAAACTAAGACTCTGTAAATAAGATGACTAAAGATATAATGCTTTAACAAAAAGACACCCTTTTAAATTTGAAATAGACGGAATTTTGATATAATTTTATGAAACTACAAAAATATGTAAATTGTCTAAACTTTACTACAAATCTTCATTAGCTCAGTCAATTTTATGTTCAAATGAGCCAAGAAAAAATATGTATATTTAAAATTATACCTTAGGGCATTTGTTCATGTTCTGTATGTCTTTAACATTTTATAACTTGCGTTAAAATTATTTGGTGTCTGAAACATTGATAGGTTATATGACCGAAAGTCAAAATTATTGACAACAGCATAGCAACATCATAAAGTAATCATAAAATACTTAGATCATAGACTACTAGTTGCAGTTTTGTGATAAGTTTATGTAACTTTGCTAAAAATATGTTTATATTTGTCTTATCTATCCAAATATTTATCAAAATAAGACATCTATTGAATTAAAGTAGCTTATCTTAATTTAGATTGAATATAAGATGTTGTTTACATTTTAGAAATGTGATGATATCAGCAAATTTGATCCTTAACCCAGCATTTGTATAGACATAACTCTGGAATGAAATCTTAACTTTCTTTAAATAATTATTTTCTGTGTTCTGATAAGATGTGTTTCCTGTTCTCTAGTCAAACGAGTGAATAAGTTTAGTATATCACCTAAGCAGAAACTAGGCATTTTTTGTGGGGGTGTGTTTACGCCGTAGCAACACATTGTATCGGTGATATAACGGCTGCCAGTCATCCTAATCACTATTCCTGGAAAGGCTAAATCTCTGGATTTAGCTGTTAACCAACTACTAAGCGCATACTTTCGTCAGTGACTGACAACTGTCCTGCATAACTAAGAATCATTGGTAGGAGGGAAAATGGCAGTAGAAAAAATTTCATGTCCAAGCTCCACGAAAGTACGCCCCGCTCGAAAATCGAACCCATGACCCCTCGATCATTAGACTTGCGAGCTACCAACTGATCTAGCCAGGCAGAACTAGGCATACAATAACTCTATAAGCCATCCGCGTATTTTAGATTACATCTATTCCGTAATGTAAGACAAGTCTCAATTCAATATTAATCAGAACTGTGCATCATGAGAGATATCTGTTTAAGATTCTCTCAACTGCTTGAAAACCTTCAATGAATGAATGATTACCATTGGGTAAAGAGTAACTAATAAATGCAACAATTCTGTCGATAAACGATTCCATGTTACGACTTGCAATTATAACTTCTGAACCAGCATGTTTAGCCTTTCGGTCAATTGCAAAAGGATTTAATTATACATAAATGTGTTTTGTATCCTTAGTGCTTTCTGAGTTTAAAGGAGATAACATAGTTATCTTGTTCAACCAAACTGTTTAAGTTTTTGCCATTAGGTATTATTGTGCAATAAATTTCTTTTAAGTAACAATGATTGAAGGTTTTAAAGTCTGATTGCATGGACTTTATCTGAAATCCATTTGATATCCCTTGAGTACTCTAGGTTATAGCTGTACGAGAACAAAACCACGCATGTCACAAATTGTATGTCTGATTGCTAATGACAAGTTTTATGTTCCTCATTAAACAATCAGATGCGTTGATTTTATTGCGTTTTGTCTTGCAAATATACTAAATGCACACAGCCGTGGTTACTCGGTCAAGTTCATCAATACGTCTCTTGTTTTATTAGTTGTGCTCAACATATTGTAAAAAATGTTCTACAAAATGGATGTTTCGTTAAGTATATATTCACTTTTATATCTAAATAAGGCCCAATTTTATTAACTGTTTTACGACAGTGAACTAATTTATATTAAATATATATAGATAGCTCATTATAAATTTTAAGATGTGAAAAGCTGCTGCTTAAAAATAAAATTGTAAAATTTAGATGGTTATAGGTTGCAATCATAATAAAATTTTATACATATATATGTATCTTGATATGAGTGGCATTTCTCTATAACAACTCACATGTCAATATACAAACCTACTAAAATATGAGTGAATTGCAACTTTTTGTCTGGCATTTGTGAAACGCCATGCACCATACATGTGATACTCTTTTCCAGTTCAATTGTTTTGGAACCCATATATGACTGAAGGGTAGGAAATTACAGTCATTAAATCAATGTGAGTATGCTATAATGCTTTGATATGATCATAGAAAGTATTTAAACATGTATGTACATTTAATTTGACAAAATGGTTACAAAATTTGTAAACTAATTATGTTACATAAGGGAGGGCGTAATAAAGTGTAAAATATAACTGCAAATCGATGTAAAAAATATGACAATTAAGTGGTACATTCAATAAGCCGACACCACAACTTTTTCTACAGCTACAGCTTTAGTTTGATGAGTTTGCTTTTTAACTTGATTGTAACCTTTAAAGTTTTTCTCATTTTAGTTACAAGCAATAGAAAAGTAGTGGTATCTCCAAAATATTAAATTATGGTACAAAGCAAATATTTTTATCCAGAAGCTATTATTGTTTTCCAATATATATTTTTATACCATACAAATAAACTAGAATTGACAAAGGATCTCCAAAAAGACTTTTTCATAGTAGAGTATTAAATTTCTTATTCATAAAAGGCAAGGAAATTCTGGATCTGGTAACAATTTCATATTAATTTTCTATTCAATCATACTATCCGATGAAAAAAATGGAATGCTACACAATAGCCACGGTTTATACATAAATATTTCATTTAAAGTACAATACTTATAAAGAAGAGCCCTGAACTCCGCTAAAACGGTTTTGTGAGTTGAGTAAAAACATTTCTTTTGTCAAGACGACCTCGTTACTAAAAGATTGTATTGAATTGCGTATATAAGATACATAAAAATCTCCATAAATGAAAATGAGAAAAAATGAAATATTTCAGTATTTTTAGACATAGTTAATATGAAGTTCCAATGTAATACCGAAAAGTTTTTATGTATTTTAAAATTGACGAAAGGATGATTGGATGAAGATAAGCCAAATCTATAGAACTGTGTTTTTATATTCACAGCTTTACCTCTTATCCATATTGGCATAATTCACATTCCATGCTTTAATATGATGATATGTTATTTTGCGTATCATTAGCCAGATTTTTCAACGAAATATTCGGCTTATAGTTTGGCGAAACCCGGGCGAGCAGGCGGTCGAGCGTCCGGTGTCGTCAACAATTGCGTTTAAGTTTATCTTTACCATATATTTCTGCCAGTTATTGTCAGGTCTTTATGAAACTTCATACAATGATAACATATTATGCTATGAACAGAATTAGACAGTAACCACAATTCTACCTGCCTTTATTATTCCTTTGTAATTTTGGCTTTTAAGTTTTTAAATCCGGCTTTAATGTGGTTTTCAGATTACATGTCTTGTTTTGATTTCAAATATGTCCGTTTTTGGGCGGGGCTTTAGCCACGTCCAGAGTTAACAAACCGTAATTTCAGCTCCGAGCATTGAATTTAAGCAAAAAACCCGATCCACTCCGCATATCATTACTGCAAAAATTGATTCGGATATTTCGGGTTAGTATGTTATCATGATAATCGCCTGCGACTTATTTCCATAGATTAGATTTTTCATCCGGCAATAGAGCAACAAATGACGACAAAAACACGCAAAGGAGAATTGGCAAGTCGACCTAATTCGGTTAATTACAGTTTCGCATAATGGATTGCGAGAACAGGACTTTTAATTTCTGTATCATTGTTTTAAATGATGCTATTTGACGTAAATAACAATCCTTAGTAAAGAAATAACCCGAATCATGCCATAAACGCTTGCAATTACCGCAATTTCGTTCTAATTAGTTGGGAGAATAGTATCAGCCTGATCTATTTATAGCCAGGGATTTCTCCATTAGTGGGCGGACGTTATTTATCACGTGACTCATGTGACGCATCAGTCAAAACATTCAACATGTCGGAACCTCATGCATTTTTCGATACAGTAAGTACATGAATGTTTTTGTATTTGTCGTTATAAACGCGAGCCTCTATAGATGTTATTATTTTTACAATATGATTGCATGTCCATGGCTTCATCTGAACTAATTTATAATATTGCTAAGTGTACAAAAATTATGCGTCTGTGGACAGACCAAAAATGTAGAAATAGCAGCTTAGATATTTGATCATTAGTGGAAATCGTGAGAAGTTTTCATCGCAAAAACTGCCGGTGTAACAATACACACATTTTCAAAACAACAATTTAACTCAACTCGTCACTAAGATCGACTGTATTTCATGTAGTATGGACCTAAGTCTACCGCAATTCAACAGCATTTGACAGATGCAAGAGTGATGGGTTTTCGCGACCCTGTTTGTACTTTCACTTTCGTTTTTCATTTGCCGCAGTTTTCTGTCAAAATCCTTTTAGGTAATAGATATTTGAGTATATGCATTGGTCTAGGAACTACTTGCTTGGATTCGAAATGCACTAAGAAGTTAAAAAGTACTTAGAAAACTATGAATTAAAAACATGCTGTGGATAATGATAAATTACAATAAAATAGTACACTGTTGAATTTGATAGAATATCACTTGTCCATAAACTAATGTGTTGACACTTGATGGAAATATTTTCTTGTTAACTGACATAAATATACAAGTTTTACAGGACAGGCACAGGAATTCAATATCACAGCTGCATATGACCTTTTATCATGGGTGAAACGGGGTAATTATCTGCTTTCTATGGCCTTCACACCATAGCTTTCAGTAGATTAACTAGGGCAAATGACAATCACCAGTGAACAATTATGTGTATTCATGTTAAATTGTAAAGTTTACAAAACTGAGCCTTTCTAGTGATTGCTAGTAGTTGATTTTTTCAATTTTGCTGTACTTGTAATATGTCTGAAACTTTTAAAGTGGTGAAAGCACCATATAATTAAGAGGTGAACTGTATCAGCTTATTGATTTTAATTTATTTTTCAGATTGATTCGATTTCCAGCCACTTACAATCCTGAAGCAAAGGGACAAATGGAAGCAAGTTGTTGGAAGAGTATGTGGAAACAAGCTTTGGTCTCCAATCAAAAATTCTACAGTATGCTGTGCTGCACATATTTTGTGATGGGAACCAACATTGATGTACTCATTACGATCTCTCAACATGGGGTATGACACAGCAAAACCAGTACATATAATAGAATTCTTTGAAAATGGAATTCATATAACAAACATGAAGGTTAGTACTATTCACTGCATTAAATGCTTATAAAGTAAATGTAGCAGAGGTATAATATGTTGCTTGTACTCCTTGCATTCAAGCTAGCTTTTATGGCAATGTTGTACAATGTCCTCTAAGAACTCAATAGGCTGTGGGTTCGAATCTTAGTTTGCAACATGGATTTGTATCTGCTTGCATTTTGCGTCCAACATAAATAACCCACTAGGAATTGTATGATTGCACTGTTAGATAGACTAAAGAGACAATGAAACTCCAAGAATTCGCGGACAAATTCTGTTAATGAGGGGATATGTGTGTAGCAGAGGTATAAAACGGCATTGGTACTCCTTTGCATTCAAGCTAGCTTTTATTGGGATGTGGTACAGTGTCCACTTACAACTCGTCAGGTCGTTGGTTTTAATCTTAGTTTGGAACATGGATTTTTATCGGGTTACATAAACTTTGCATAAACAAGAACTGAACCAAACATCCTAAAAGGATGCAGAAAAGTACCAGACATTAGTATGGAATATGCTACTTCTTGTGTAGTTGCTTCACCATTAGAGATCATTGAGCTGATGAATATCACATACTATTCATCTTAACAGTTAACATATCCTATATACAGCCAAGGCTAACCATGGCTCATCTGTAATCTATTTATTTGTATTAAGATTCAAAGAACTGAACCCTTGCTTCTGGCAAACTTGGGCAAAACTAATAACATCTATAGACACATTTAATACTCATTGATGGGAACTTATCTTAGTATGGTGTGTTCTAGCTGCATACATGTAGTTAATTTTGGTTTTCAGCTTTTATCAAAATGCTTGTGTTAGTGTTGAAAATATTGAATATATTCTTTCAAATATCTAAGATAATCAGATATCATACAAATTACATGCGCGTATATTACAATAACCAGTATTCAAACCTGGCTTATTTCTTAATTGTTGTACAATTATTGTTTCAGGAAATTCATACAGACCAGATCACATAGAACAAAGTGGACATAGTTCAAGACCAAGAGATGTCAATCCTTCTGTCTTCTGTAAAACACAATGGCATGGTGATTTTTTAAAGTAACATTCTTTATGAAATGGAGATTGACTGGTGTGACCAGAATGTGTAAATGTGCAATACATTTAAATAAAAAGTTCAAATTAGAAACATTGAAACACCTATAACTATTAATGACTTGTTTGTTAGAAAGCACAATTATGTATGTCTCCTGCTGCTTAGCCTGGACAAATCTCAGATGAAGAAATTACCTGGAATGTGGTCCAGCTTTAATAATGTCAATGACAGACTATAAGTATTATCTTGAAAAATAAAGAAAATACAGCAATTTATAAATCAAGACTTACAGCTCTGTATTAACTTTTTGCGCAAATTGGCCGCGGGGCCAATTTCCGATCAACATTTCTCAAAAAAGGAAAAAATAAGAATCTAAATGATTATTGAATTCAAATATTTACCTAAATGTGAGTACATATATGGAATAAAGGGACTCTGAGAACTCTCTTTCTTTAAAATTGTTGCCCTCAAAGATGGCTCAAAAGTGACCAATTTCTTACTTCAATAATAGTGCAATACGTACTAACTTCAAACATCTGTATCTCAAAAACAATTAGCATTGAAGTCATCCTTGATTTGCTGTATATAACTATATATAAAACATTAAATATGTTAAG
The DNA here is from genome assembly GCA_025267735.1 of Mactra quadrangularis. Lineage (NCBI taxonomy): Eukaryota > Metazoa > Mollusca > Bivalvia > Venerida > Mactridae > Mactra > Mactra quadrangularis. The sequence continues at coordinate 32,703,448 of CM046308.1, read as the reverse complement.
TAAGCTATTGTTTAATCTGTTGCAAAATATTGTATCATTGAGATATTTTACTTCACATATTTGTGTAAATAAACATTTAAATGTATTTTGAACTGCATTAATATATGTACATGATGTGTAACAATCTATAGTACACCATGGATTCTTTTTAATATTCTATGAGAAGTTTCTCCATAACCCTGATGGATTGTAAATGGTTAGATATTATAGTAATTGAACTAATTTAGAAACAGCCTTTTCTATTAGTAAAATGTACAGTGAGCATCATTATTAACTTCAGATTCTATCACACCTATCAGAATTTAAGGAAGAACTGGTTATATTTAGGCACTTAATGTTATTTTTTAATGTCACAGCTGAAATACCTATTCCATGGAAGTGTACAAGTCATCATTTAAAAATAAGTGTACTGAGAAGATCGAGAATTGTCACCCTACAGTGTTAACTATTTGTCTATTTACTCTTATTACCTGGTATTACATTTGTATCAGCTGAAAACTTGAAATTGTTCATTCAAAATGTTTGTATATATTGTACATTTCATACTGAAGTGTAGTAATTAATAGTAATAAATGATTACAAACAAATCTGTACTGTCAATCTACTTAAGCATACATTGCTTGTCAAGGTTATGCCTAACCCACTAAAAACCGTGTTAAACTTCATGTAACTTGAGATCAGACTTAGTGCTCAAAACTTGCGATTGCATCCGAGTATCATCAAACACTGCTAACAAATGCATCTGGCCTCAAATATGGCCAGCCGACATACAGTATCCACCAAAAGTTTGGAGACATTTTCACTTTGTAGGCCTATTGAATTGCTGTTATAAAATATTTCAAAACTGCTTTTAAATACTTGTCAGTTTTGCTTAATTTTTTTAATTTTAGTTCTACTTAAAAATATGTGATAGAAAATAATTACATTGCTCTTAATTTTTGAGGCTTTGGAATATCAGATGTTAAACCTATTAACTGTGGTGCATTCATGAAATGTGCTTTAATTTCATCATAGATAATCTGTGATGTATTAAAAATGATTGTATTAAAAAAATCAATTACTGGAATCAAGATATAATAAATTTCTGTTGTCTCCAAACTTTTGGTAGGCACTGTATATCAACGAAGAACACTGGGTAAAAGAGCATGAAGTTGTTTCCTGAATTCATTAATATCGGTATCTCAAGTGCATACTCCTTGTTTGTTAGTGGTGGAGTGGATGAGTCGGCAGAAATATAAGTCTGATACAGGGATTGTTTTCAGCTTTGTAGGGACAAAGGTCTATGCAACAAATTAAAAGTTACAAGACTGGTCCTTGTAAAAAGGATAAAGATTTATTCTATGACCATAAAGGAGGGAAGTTTGTAACAGCAATATAGTCAGACACTATAGGCTACTATTCACAACTCTTTCGTTTTTTTGTTTTAAAATTAATCTTTGATTATATAAAATCCCATACTGAATAGAACATTATGACGATAAACAATGATTCAATTTATCTGACACAATCATTATGAAAAATTAAAAATTCATCTGTCGATTGGAAAAGGGCAACTTTAAGGCTAGTTTCTCATAACATCATAGTAGTGTCATGATCAGTGTTTTAAAATTTTCAAGAGCCCCGCCCCATCAGTACTTTCAGTGCTTTGATTTATTGTAGAAGGGGGGTAATTGGGTACATATGAAAAAATGAACGTTTACTACGTTAGCTTTTTCCATACAAAACCTATTAAAACGGTATAGTTACAAAGATACAGTTTCTATATCATTACCAGATCAAACACTTATATTTTTTTCTATAACATCATCTATACTCAGCCGTGTATTGCTATTATACAATTGTTATAGACCCTAGTATATTACATTTTATTGTTGACATTTATAACGCCAATCTGTCAGTTTGAAACACAATATGACAAAATGTGATAGATCTAATATAACTCCTGATTGGATCTTCAGTCAGAGTTGTATATCACGTCACGATATTTATGTCACCTTCTTTAATTAACATTCCATGGGGCATCTGTCAGGAACAAAAGCATTTATATCCTAAACGTGTTGAATTTGAGTAAGAACTAAAAGGACATATAGGATACATTTGAAATGCAATATGATTGTTGTATACTGAAGTTTACCAATGCAAATACATTTATAAACACAGAAAGATAAGAAATAATCATCGAAATAGTGTTTATGTCTACCTTTCTCGACAAGAAGTTTTCTCTGTTTGATAATAAAATGGTTATTCTAGTTTAGCATACAGGGCAGCATATTATCAAAAATCTTACTTCAATTTAACAAAACAATATAAAAGGATTAACGACTAAAATCAGTCGTTAGACGCTTGATAATACAGAACCTAGATGAGATTGTTGAAAACCATCTTCAATTTCAGTATTTATAGAAAGTATGTTATTAGCTTTTTCTCTAACTATGATATAAGCACACTGTTTGTCGGTTAATAAATCGCGATGTAAGACTTATATCTCATCTACATATTTAGTTGTATAATTTATCGAGATAGCGTATGGTTCCATCTCAAATAATAATGTAGGACAACTGTCATATTTTTTATGTTATCAGCTGACATAGCGGATATTGACCTAGACGAAAACTAAGCAATGGAAAAGACTAACAAACATTTTTGGAAATACATGTCTATGATACAAATCTATGAGAAAACATTTTTTTGCACCAGTATGTCCGATTATTTATCAGTTCATATGATACACCATTCTTTCAATACACGTCTGAGTGAATAACATTAAGGTGAATGACAAACAGTTGGAAGAGAATGATAATTAAATAATGGACTATTCAGATACTGTAAATAGTCAATTAAAACATAAGAAATTTATTCTGTGTTTAGTTCTGCAGTATTCAAGAAAGTACGGGGGACCTTTGAATGTTTCTTCAAGGTCTAATACGATGAAACATAGATATGTGGTAACAAGTTGATGCTGTTGAACAAAACTTTTTGTTATTTGTCACATGGTTGAAGTTGTAGTTTCCTGTATACTTCTTTGATTTACCGCGGCGTAGTGCAGTGTCAATTTTAAACCAAGGCATATAGTTCAAGCATTTATTGTTGAGGAAACAAAATTGAGAATATTTATACAATAATACATCTATGAAATAGCGTGATGAGGTAAATGACTGTATTCTGTAATAAATTCAATTTCACTTGCCTAAGAACTGGTTATGAAAATGCAATATCCGCATTTTATTAACAAAGAGTATTCAAAAATATCTGAATAGCACCCGCGAAACTGATGAAATTTGTAAAAAACATCTCAGACAAACAATATTGCCTTATAATTATCCAATCTTGGTGTAAATACATACATATCTGAGCGTTACTAGACACTGTAAGCAGACAGTACACAGAGAACAAATATGGAGAAATAATCAAAATAAATGCTATGACTTAAGCATATTACATACTAAGTATATAACTTTCTTATTGTTAATTATCTGATGTAATTCTATACCCACAATTCTCCGACTGTAATATCCTTAGGGATCTATATCAACATATCCAACAGACGGAGTGTAGATGCAGTTATTTTACACAATTAAAATGCTTTATACAAACACTGTGAATCATCAATAATATTCGTGATTGTATTAAGAGTGGAATTGATTTACGGACAGTAAATTATCAGTGTCTTTTTTAAAATGTATTTTTTATTCAGACACTATTATATCTTTATCTGTGTTGTTCATTTGTATCACAGATAGAACTGTTCGATATTTCTTCATGAAAAACAACATAGTCCATTTTTACCCGTATCATTGTCCAATGCAACTCTAAACGTGGCTGATACAACCTTTAACGTGTTTGCAACAACTCTAACATAGTTCATGAATAAGTGGTAGATATTTTGTGACTTAATAGCTAAACAATAAATTTTGAAATAATCCGTAAAAAAGTCGATGAACAGTCAAGCAGATCTGATTATAAGCTAGCAATGGCATACAAACTTATTTCAAATTAGCACTCATTCTTATTTCTGATTACGCTTATAGAACATTATTCCGTAAAAATAATTGAGCAAATTTATTTAAGTAAACTGTTTAAATTTCTAGAAAACAGTTTCAATTAATAATTTGTCAAAGAAACTTAAAACATTTTAGTTAAAATTTAAACAGTTTAAATATTCCTTGAAAAACTGAGTAATATTGAGTCACAGAGTACATCAGAGATATTCAGCATATTTATTCTATCAATTAAACTGTCATGTCACACCTGTCTCCATTAGAACAAAGCAGAGAAGTCATTATAAAAATATGTTTCATACTATCAGCATAAGTTTCTTTCTCTAGAAGATTGGCGCCAAATAACTTAAATGCATTAGAATCATACAAATGAAATAGGGCTGATACCAATAAACATTATTTCCTTGAAAATATTGTCTTATTGAGCAGATTTCAGTTCTTTGTTCGAGCGAAACGTAGCTATAGTAACAATGTCATATAATTTGTATCTTATTCACATTATCCGATGAATAATGTGAGTTACACAATAGAACAAGTTAAATCCATAAAAATGTCTTGAATATCTAAAATACTAGAGGGAAAAACACTGAAACCAGCTTACAAAAATCTAGATTGAGTATTGAGAAGAAAAAAATATATATTCAATTGTCAATATGACCTTTTTGAATATATTGCCTCAAATGTTATGGATTATGTCTTGTATGAATTATTAAATGCTATACGAGTAGATGTATCTGAACATTTTCAATAAAGAAACATTCGTTATGATAGTAAAAGTGGGAGTAGTATACAATAATAGAGTTTCTGAATAATTGACTATAAAGTTGTATATCTAATATTTCTTTGTAAATATATTGAATCGGTGCACTCGTATTGCTTGATGTGGCCTTCAACTGTTAATACATTTAAATCACAAACGAGATTGTTGAACGCAATCTTCGAGTAATAAAAGACTTTATCCCTACCCTGTCGAAGTAAAATCTGTATAGACCAAGTTATATTATGTTTTATGGTTGATGTTTATCATACCAATCTGTTACAATATGACAAAATGTGATAGATCCAATAAAATTCCAGATTAGGTCTTCAGTCAGGGTCGTTATACATACATATAAAATATGTATAAAAATTTCATGGATCATTTGAGAGAAACAAAAATTTCGTTTTCACTTCTTCTAAGAACTGCCAAGATAGAGAAAAGAACACATAGTACTCAGTGTTGTACTGTAATATTGAATATATTTATCATTATTCTGAAATAGATGAATACTGTATGTACACGTAGACGGCTAGACAAAGATATAGAAAGTTAACAACAGCTTATTTTGATATACTTGTAAGTCAATATAGTAACGTCTGAAGGAGGAAGTTGTATAATCGTCATGCTATGTTGGTATCGACTGACGATGTGGACATTGTGTATGAAATGCAACAATAAGCATCTGAGATGCACATTGTAATTTTATAGGAAACTATTTGTTTATCATTAGAGTACTGATTATTCATTTATTTTGATAGTAATCATGTTTTTGCTTGTGTAAGAATCGTTTCTGTCTGAATGAACGCTTTTGAGAAAATCATAGAATTTACAATAAAGTATGTGCCTGGTTATTTGCCTATTTTAATGGAATTTATGTCAGGAAATCATCACTTCTTAATACACTATTAACGTATGATACAAATCGGTTTCCTGGACATATAGGACCAGTACTAGCCTTTCACATGGAGTTGACGACTTCTCCAAATATAAAGAAAAACAGCTTGAAATGACTTAACAGTTCCCATTCAAACGAACAAGAAGTCACATTTAAATAATTTCCCAATCATTTTTCAAAATCTGTCATCCACTCATACATATAAGGATATAACAATTTCTCTCGAAAAAATATATCAGTTGCGTTGATTATTCATTATGGTAAACTTGGAGTTCAATATACAGTTATTGTATACCAACGTTCTCTTCGCTCGACAACGAGAACATCTTTAATTACATTTGTTTGCTTTTAATAAGCAAACTGATAATAACATTAAAACACTTCTGTTCGTTACTCAATCAAACTCACAAGTACATAAGTAATAAAAAACGTTCAATGCTTAATGTTTTGTAAACATCTAAAGACACCCATGTTTTGTGTTAATTTGAATATTATGTCTCAGTCTTGGGTCTCAGTCTTAGACATACTAGAATTTGAGCAAAACATTATCGATGTACCAACGTGTAAGCACATACATGTATAATTGAGTATCATTTGTTTTGTAACATATAAACAAATATGCTATAAATGAAGATTAACCTTTGTTTTCCATTACATTATTCTTTTGGGCTACTAGAGTAACTACTGTTTTCATATCACTAATGTTAATTTCTTTTTCATCATGTCTAACAATTTTTCTAAACAACTCAGTAATAAAACCCGTTGCATCAAACAAACTCAATGATGTATCAATTATATACGTGAGGGTATTAAGACCGGACATGATGAACGGACATCAAATCTTGGCTGCTAATCTTAAAATGATATATTAATCTCTATACAAACGCAGTTTTTATCTTGGTTGAATTTTGTCAGTGTCCAATGGAAAACAAATTAATAATGGTACTACAAGACATGTTGTAATGAAGGTTTCATTGACAATTTGCATAGTATTACTTATAGTAATAAGATGTTTATATAAAAGAAATAATATCAAAACAATGTTATCCATTACATGTTACTATAAAGCCACTGACCAAATGCTATTATTGAAGGAAACTATTTTGATATTATGTCATTATTATTCATGGTTTATTTATGCTAGTGCATATTTTTCCCGCGACATTTTTAACTTTATAGATCAAAACAACGTTGATCAATATCAGTGAGCTCCATAATTTTAAAAACAACTTTAATAACACTCATCCTGTTGTTAGATAAACGAATACCTCTTTATATTTAGAATTGAAGATTCGCGAACAGTAACGTCAAAATAAATAAACAATAATAACTATGCTCATGATGAGTTTAACTAGTATTATATGATCATGGTATGAATATTTATGCCTGTTACTGTATTTGGTTCATGAAACATTTTAACCATTTTTAATGCATTGAATGCATAGTTTGTTTACGCGTTCTTAAATTTTAATGTTGTTGTTTTACAGCTATTGAATTGATGTCAATGATGTTTACGATGAACTCAACCAGTGAATAAGCAGTGTTAGATACGAATTTTTGTCAATAGGTTGTTTATAGTCTTTCTTTGAAAGCTGCTGCTTAACGGTCACTTGCAGTATCTCGCTCAATAATAGCCGCTAGAAATAATATTATCTGGATTTAACAAGACGATATATTTGCTTCTGGATAAACTATATAGCATTTTTTATTATACCAATTGGCTTTTCTTTACTTTAGACACCTAAGATGACAGAGTCTTTGGGGAGAAATATACATCTTACAATTTTACTCATATGGGGCTTTATATACATGTAAATTGTTTGTGCTGCCTTGTACAGAATCCTCTTTCTTAATACAAACCCCTTAGGTAATAATTTTATTCGTGATAGTATTTTGTCCAAAATATATTAAACAGACGGCTTATAGTCGATAATAGTCTTAATAAATGTACGAAATGTAATATTTAAATCAAAATGAGAAAGAGAGCTTTCTTTATTGCTGTCAGCAGATTTCAAAATGGTTTGTGGTATGATATTAAGCTCACAATTTTGTCTAAATCTTAGATATACAGCAGAAACAAATCGTCAGTTGAATTGCATCTAACATTTGACACAAAGCTGATTCCTAGGAACGTCTGTTGTCCTTATTTTATGTGAAACCCGTATAGACTTCAATGTCACTTTTACTGGCTAGTAAGTTATTATTTTGTACCCTTGTTACCTTTATTAAATGGCTATTTTGAAATAAAATAAATGCAAATCGCATTAAACGATCATTTCAAAACATAGATAATATTATAATACATGTACATGTATTCTATATTGATTGTTATGCTTATGTAGGGTTAAAATATGTTCACATAAGATATAAAATAAGAAGATATACTTCCATATGACAAAATATGATACATCCAATTCTTTTTCTTATTAGATTTTCAGCCAGAGTCGTTATACATACATATGACCTTATATTAATGACAATTTCATGGGTCAATTAAGAGAAACAAAACTCACTACGCCCGGAACATTTCGGTTTCTTTGATGAATTTTGGAGATAAAGATTGTAATACACTACATCAAAGACTCTTTATAAAATGTATGTGACAATTTCTGTTTTAGGCTTTATCTAGGCTGTGTGGTGATACGTGTTTATTTGGCTCTCGGTTTAAATCTTTTGTCTTAACTTCCTTGCAAGTATACTTCCTTACTTTGAAACAAACTTACCTCTTCCAATATTATAACAGTACTTGAATCATGTATATCTATTAATCTTACCAGTATATAACATTGTATTGTATCACTTTAAACAAATTAATGTAGACCACCTGGCTTTAGACTTTCTTGTTAATAATTGTTCCTTGGTAAATATTTGTCAAAACCTGTTCTTTAATATTTGTACATCCACAATAATGTCTTAAGCGAATAAACAAGGCCATGCTATTATGGTATCGGCCAACAATATCGACATAGTCCTTGGGGGAAAATCTTATAAAAGAATAAGATGGATTAAAGAGAAACTGAGATACTGCTTGTCATTGTATACCAAACAATGGAAGCTGCAAGAAAACATTTGATTTCTATTGGCATTAGTATGTCTGGTTATATACCATTCAATTAATAGATTATGTCCATCATATCTCTTTTTATATATCACATTAATATAAATGTCGGGAATATAAACAATGATATGAATTTAATTAAGAAATATTCAGAAACGTCAAGAATAGTAGCAAATAAAAACAACGATGTGTTGTTTGTTCGCTTATCACTCAAGGTGTGTAATATATTATCTTTAAAATATTTTAACATTGAATTATGCCTTTGAGAATATATAGAAAGCTGGTTATATGTAGTTTGATCAAAATTTATGTTGTTAATCTTGGTAAAATTCAACAATACATTCACATACTTTTAAGACATTGGCTGCTTGCGGCTTAGGTCTGAGAAACCACATTTTGGAAACGTATCACAAAAACTGTCGCGGACAATTACATTCGGTCAAGCGCAGTCGGATTAATTGCAACGATATGACGCTAGGTTAACACCTACGCGTGAAAAAATAATCCAATTTTAACGATATCGGACAGTATTAATATTTTGCCTTGTTGGACCCATGTCCGGGACACGCTTTTAGGCTATGACTACTTTTGTTATTATGTGTAAATTTCATTTTATGCTACATAATGTAGTTGATTATAATGTATATGTTATTTGCTCTCCGGTTTAGGAGGTAATAAAAGCATATATTGGTTGGAGTCGGAACCAACATCTTATCCAACGATACACCAAGGCATATATTTCTAATTGTAAACACGGTGCTTTTGCACATCTTCATATGTACGAACTAACATTTTTGAACTCTAAATGTAACAATTATATGCAAGGGAACTTCATCTGATGGAGCCTTAATACGGTATCGTCTTTCTATTCAGCATGTTCAATATATTATTCATTCACTGCCTTATACAAAGACTCAGAGGTATCAATTATATTAATGACAGTATTAAGGTTGGACATGATAAACAGTTAGTTAATCCTCCCTGGTAGTCTTTAAATGTTATATTAATCTTAATACTGACGCAATGTTTGTCTTGGTTGACTTAAGCCATAGTTGAATAGCAAATCAATTAATTCAAGTAATGCCAAGGACATGTTTCTATAAAAAAGACATAAACCATTTTTCAATTAAGTTCACGTCATTCATTGATTGACTTTACCGAGGCCATATATGTTTTGTCTGCGATGGCAATAGTAGTACAGCAAAAATAGTATTATATGTTACAAATTACATTTCTTTAGATCTATACAGCCGTATTAAGGTGTGTTTATTTATAAATAAAACTAGAAAACATTATATGATTATATCTACCGGCCATTGCAAAAAGACACATACAATTATTAGATTGATCATATAGCAAATGTCAAGAATATATAAACTCATGATGTTTATTCCATGGTTGAAAACTGATTCAATTAACAGCGATAGGTTTGTTGTTCCATCACAATCAAAACGTTTATGTATATAATGTTTATATTGTTTCATCTTCCAGAAGTGCACAAATTTACATATTTCTTCTATTTATATTCTCTCATTTTAGAATGAATTATTGATAGAAATGATCTCATTGATTAAATAATGATTATTATTTAATGTTTAACTAGTTACTTATTTAATGATGTTTTGCATTATTTTTTGGCGAACATGCTTTTGCTTACATGTGTTTTACAAAATAACATATTTTCAAGTATACCATGATTAATATTTATAATAGCAGAAAAACACTATCGTGATCATAATTTTATAACATTAACAGGTACAATTATCTAAAATGCATTGCATTTGCATAATTGTGTGTCATATTTTGAAATATTTTACAACAGATGTATTTATAACGCAAGTATACAAATAACGTAGCGGGAAATAAGTTAACAGGTTTGTAGCCACGTCATGTGTCTGTATCTAATTTACATATAAATATATTCAAAAGAAAATAAATATTTGCGTGACGTAAAAGTTGTAGCAAATTGAGTTTTAGACTTGTTTAAGTCATTACAATTGTTTCAGAAAACATAATTTGAATAAATTTAGCAACAGAACCTATTAGTCTATCGGAATAAATATTTATAGTCTGGGGAGTGATTGTATGGTCTAGATGTATGACAAAGACAAAGATTTAACAATCGCACTATAAATATGAATATAATTAGAAAGAACATATTATTCACCAATTTACATGTCAGATTTTAATAACTATAATAAAACATAATAGTAGTTCAACAAGTACGTGTAATTATAAAACATATGCTTGGTATGATGTTTGTTTTGAAGATATTATATATAATGATAAACATACTACTTATATGTATAATGTATATGTATATGTATATGTATAATTGTTTGATGTTATTTTCGCGATTATTTTAATTTTGCAATAAATCTGGGTTTGTATAATAACAACGTGCTGTGTCATCTTTGAAATAAAAACAGTTAACCTGACTTTTTGCCAGTAACTGTATCAATAAAAGATTGACTAAACCATTAAAATGAAAACAAGTAAGTAAATCACTAAGCCCAGTTCTTCACTGATCATGTGACTTGCAAGAAGCTCGACTAATTCAGCAAATATTCCACATTCTTTTTATGCAAGACTAATAGCAATCAAAATATTTTTCTATGGAAAAATAGTTTTATTTAACGTTTGTTTTGGCACGGAATCAAAGTAACAACATATCACTTTGAATCAAAATATATTTTTTTGAAACTTGATTTAAATATTTTAGACCTTGTCCAAATGACTCCCGTTGGTAACAAGACCCGTCTTTAAAAGGCAGGTAATTTGAAATGTCTCAGCTGTCACATTAGATACGGACAAAGTTGTAAATATGATATTAAAATGCAAGTTGTGCCAACTTGAATAAAGTTTGGCTTCGTTAAGCCCATAGTTTTAAAAAGTAAACAAAAGTTTCCGTCTGTTAACTTTTAAAACAGTATCATAAAATGTCATCAAAGAAGTCTCACAGGATTTAATGACGTAAATTTAACTTTGATAAACACACAAAATAAGGAGAAATGCAGGAAGAACATTAAGCATACACTTAATGTAGACACTTTCGCTTTTGATTTTTGCTGAACCATTTTTTGATTTTCAGAATGTTGATAAAGGTTAACCCAACATTTCAAAAGAGTAGATTTAAAACAAACAATCACTTGTATGTTTAAGATAACGTTTTAGCGGCATGGAGTAAAATCGCCATTGTTCTATAATAAATTGTAGGTAAATTGCTATTTATCTTTGTGCAAATCGATGCAATCATAGAGTGAAGATCCTTACTAAAGTAACATAATAGTAAATGCATTGGTACATGATTTAGTTAATTTGAAAATAAGACGTGATACGTTCTTAAAGCTTGACTTTTCACTAAATAATGTCTTACTCCGTCCAAATATAGCATTACCAAACTTTGTTAGTTATACTGAATTCATTTGGTATTTATGAAAAACAAGTATCCACTCAAGCATAAAAAAGTGCATCATCTGAGATATCTGTTAAAGATTCTCTTAAACTTCAGAAAATTGCTCATGAATGAATGATTACCATTGGGTATAATAGCTAACAAAATGAAATTAGAAATCACTCTGTCGCTTTCCGTGTAAAGTTGGTTTGAATTGACCTTTGTGTTGAGGTAACTGCATATTTTTGTCCCTAATTAGTCGAATGAAACTAGGATCCTTCGAGCATTAGCTTTTTATGTGCAATAATCCTGTTAAATCAACGACCATGGAAGAATAAAACTCTAATTGCTTAGACTTTTTCTGAAAACTAGCTTAAGCCCCTTGAGTAGTTTTGATTTTAACACTACTAATACATTACCACACATGTCTGTCTTTCTTACAAATTTTGCAATTTAATTCGCTATAAAATGTCAGCTAGGACAAATTTGTTATGCCCCTCATATGTGTAATGTTCTTGCTTGTAGACATAGTTAAAGTTCTAAATAATGAATATGTTTTTCAAGTTTTAAACTCTTTGTACAATGTGTTTATGAGTTTTATAATTAAGTTGTTCGTAGTCAATTCAGACACTCTTGATTCTAGGCAGCATGCGCCAGAACCATTTAAGATATTATTAATTGTAGATGTTGGCATTCAGTGAATCTCTCTTGTGGAGATAGGTGATTAAATGAATGCATTAAACATTCAGATGAAATCAACACTCTTAAGATGCAACACGTCCCATGCAACACATGGTTAATTATAAGCAGAGCGACTCTCATTTTCAGTTTCTTATCAAATCATAGCCGTTTCAAATTATGTGAGGATTTAAGCAAGACAGTTAATATATTCCTTGATGAAACGTCTGGACTTTCTTTATACAAACAACTCTCTGAGGATAAACTACTTGTGGGCGATCTATGCATATGTCATATGTTGGCTCCAAGTGGCGTCTTATGATGGTGTTCGTGCTTGTAATGAAGAATGCTCTATCCGAAGGCCGTTAAGGTATCAATTATACTAGAGTTAGTATTTGATTCTGGACAATTTACCAACGAACTATTCTAACAGTCTTTTATGATGTAAGGCCTTTACACAATTATAAACATCAGTGTACATAGCTCGAATCTCTTGTCTAAGAAGTTGATGATTTCAGTTACAGACCTTATAACTCACGCATTTGGAAGTTTGGAACAATGAAGCTGCTTTATATGTTTTCCTCTCAAACATCGATATAAAATTCTTTGTTATCCATATCATACAAACGTGTTTTTATATTATACATACTTGTTGTGAGCAATATGTTTTCTTAATTCATGAATCAGTTAAAACATTCACTTCAGATAGTTAAACGTAAATTTCTCTGACATTATTCTTCCGATTTTTGTCTAAATACAATGCTCGGTAATTATTCTACACTCTTCCTCGAGCATATTTTGGGTTAATTAAAAACACGTGACAATTAGATAAAAAGCAGAGCAGCATAATATGAACATAATATCATACATGTAATCATAATTTAACAATACAGAACGATTTAGTTAACCATTAGTTAACCATACAACCGTTTATAATATTGGATCACTTATCTTTTGAATGGGAAAGATACATATTCTAATTAATGCTAAGTAAAACATAACTTATGGATGTTGTTGAGCTGTAATCATTCTCGTACCCTCAGGTTATCAACATTATTCTGATCAATGACCTCGACCACCTCTAGATATGAGACTGACTGTACTTAAAAAATACACTCTTAAATTTAACACAAATGACCTCGCACCAGAGGTCATTTTGTAAAAAAACCCTCTTCTAATCATTCTGTTGGATATGGATCATTTGTGTCGTGTACAAATGTTATGGCTATTAAATGGTCGATGAAAACAATTTCAACTATTCTGTGATCCAAGAATGTATAATCGTCTTCTTTTCATTACAACAATGCTTGAAGAAACACTGAAATCAACTTACAAAAATATAGAATGTGGGTTCATTCTAGTCAATATAATTCCGTATTGCATAAACTAGCTAGAACTTCTGTAAATACTTAATACTATACTTGTATGGTACGATTGTATACCTTAGAATGACAGAAATTCGCGCAATAAAGAAATTAAGTTGACCAAAACCGTTTGGTTTTTTTTTGGATCAAAAGCCATAAAAAGCTATTCGCGCAATAAAGAAATTAAGTTGACCAAAACCGTTTGGTTTTTTTTGGATCAAAAGCCATAAAAAGCTACGATTGAGTATAGATTAACAGTACATTTGTTACATGCATGTTTTAAAATTTAGCTGCAATTTGTTCTGTATAAACAAATCTTTCTCATTATAAATGCGAAAATCATTAGATGCTTGAGTGCTTGCTTTAGCAATATCGATTGTACGATAGTGGCATCGAGAAAATATAATGAGAAGAAAGGTGTGATACCAGAGGGAGGTTGTAATACATGACCAATTCAAGCCTGTAGATGGACTAGATCCATATCATATGTCACATACGTTTGTACAGAAACTTTTTTTCATCGTTTTAAGGTAAAACTTATGTAACGTGTGACCAGACTCTAGATGAACATATTATTTTAGTTTTAAAAAATGTCAAACTTTGTTCCAAATTCAACCTTTAAAACATTAATAAGAAACACATTGTGGTGCAGACTAAAATTCAAAATTCGAGATATTGTTATTTAATGTCACAGAAAATGTCCAAAAAAGTTAAAACTTTTAAAATTGCTCAGTAAAAAATCTAGAAGTAAAATGTATATTCATGACAAATGTGTACATAGAAAAAGCAAAATGTTTCGTAATTTTACCTTTAAGCAGTGCATTACATAAAAGTACAACTTTTTTCGCCACTGGACAAGACAAAATAATATGATAATCAAGTGGGAATGAATTAGCAAGATACCTTTGGCAACAGTCGATAACATACCTGGAAATTAATAAATATTCTTACATTTACCTAGTATATGTTTTTGTGTCAGCAATGGTAATTGTTTGCCGTTGGTGCTTTGTAGTTATAAATCAATTAAGCTAATGATTTGTTTCACCGTGTAACCTGCATTAACAGCCACCTGCTATCAGCGGTCACCTGCTGTTAGTGATCAATCTGGCTTCCTGCCAACAAAAATCCCTCTATTTTGCAATTGTCATAAGCAGCCACCTGCTGTCTGTGGCCAGTGGTCAAATATTTCCTTAAAAATTCATCAACTTTACCTGTATTAAGTGGTCACGGTCAAAACAGTCAAAATTTATCAACGAAGTGTCATAACATAAAGTGAGACTTCCAATTCACAACTGACATTTTCACTTGTGTCCTTTTTGAAGATCATTTAATGAGAAACTGCATAAATAATTAACTATTCTGATTGAACTAATCAAAGCATTTATTTCTGAACCTGATTTAAGTGGTCACCTAGTGTAAGCAGCCAACCTAGTCCGTAGTCGCTTCCATTCACTGGCTTATTAATGTACGTTATTCTGTATAGCCAATTAGGTAATAATTTAATCTAAAAGTTCATCTAAGTACGATCATGTAAAACAGTATCTGGTTTTAATGCGATATCAAATCTTCTGTAAAGATAACTTAAAGTCAATATAAATATATGTAAAAATGTGATCAAGCGTTTTTTTATAGTTTTCTTACTAATCACTAACATCTGCATAAATTTAGTTTGTGAACTATATTATATTACATGGAAAATGTTCAGCCAGTATTTCATTCTGAGTAAGACTTTCACCATTAGTGTCAGAAATTATGAAATTTTACCCGAAATTTATAGGAGTAGGTATATGTTGTAATGTGGTATTTATTTTATTTTGGATTATAAAATTGAGCGGAACAGAGAATACTCGAGATATGATGGTAATTCCACAAGTTTCAAAATATACCATGTCCACCAGTATACCACGGCGTTTATCATCTTATAATGAAACTATACCACATTCTAAATATCTAAACAATAACCAGATTGGTGATGGTTCAATCAAACAAACAGAATGGACAGTATTGTTAACCGTCAATGATGGTTTCTTTGATTTTTTTCAAAATTGGTTTTCTTACTACAAAAGATGAAACCTCAATTTGTCAATAACAGTCGTGGCAGAAGACGATGTGGTTTACCAGAAGCTTCAAGATACCTGTAGTTACTGTGAAGTCATAAGAGGTAATTTGAATTTCACACATGCGTCAAGTTTCCGAGAGCCAAATTATGTGAAATTGACATCAGCACGTCCAGTACATATATTACGTTTACTGCGACAGAAGAAAAATGTCTTATTTACTGATGTTGACACAGTGTGGTTAAAAAACCCATTGTTATACTTCAATACGACTGACCTTGTCTTAGCAAAGGACAATGATACAATGATAACACTGGGATTTATGGCTGTGAGAAGCTGTAAAAATACAATTGCAATAATTGACGAACTGCGACAAAAATTAGAAGAAAAACCGAGGCTGGATCAAATTGTGTTTAATGACATATTTCCTGCTTATAATAAATCTGTCACCTATCAGATTCTAGATTCAAGGTACTTTCCTAATGGAAAACTGTATTTTGAACATTTCAATGACGAACAAAGGTCACATGTTGTAGTTGCTCATAATAACTGGATAGCAGGACATTTCCAAAAGATGGTGAGATTTATTATCTACAAATTGTGGAATAATAAAGATGAGTGAAGACAATACAAGCATTTGAAATAAACTAAACCGCCATGAAATGTGTGGTATTTGGCTGCGTAGATATTTTGAATGACATTTTAGTTGTTGATTGCTCGTGCACCTCAGTGCTTATCTGTTCATATTGGTATAAAGATCTTTCTTAACGTATAATACTTGACTAATTCATTTTTGCAGCACCTAAATGAAATGAACTCATACTCATACTTTTTATTTTAAAACGAGTTATTTATTAAAGAACACAATGTCAATTGAACGTTATCCTTAAGGTTATTAATTTGTTTTCAGCAGAACTTAGTTTTAATATCATATTCACCCTTGATCATTCGATTGCAGAGAAAGGTTGTTTTTCAGTTTTACGTATGCAGTGAGTATTAGATGAGGAGGTCAATAAAGTTTAAAGATTTTAAAATTTATGTTCTATTATCTTTCATTTTTTGTACACTTTTTGCTGTTGTCATGTTCGCATTACTAACAATACACATTATCTCTGTAACTGAATTGGGTGCATCAATTTACTTAAATATATTCAGTTTATTTGTAATGCCATAACCACTTTGATTCAATGATTGGCATTTACTCCTTGCCAATTTTAATGCTGAAAGTGACGCTCAAATTTGTTAAAACGGAATTCCATCATAATTATCGAAAATAGCGGCAAACGTTATACATAAACATATATGATTATAAAATTTATTAGTTGTAATTTTGGACACTGCGTTGCACAGAAAAGCTATGACTAGACAAAATCTTTTTATGTGTGTATTAACACTAGATACGAATATTCATACATGTTACATAATTGAAAAATTGCAACAATTCTTTAAACTGTGCATAGCCCTTACCTTTGTGTCGTTATAAAGAAGTTTGAGCTCGTATCCAGGTAGAATGTTTTCTTCATTCACATGTTTCACGGCTAATTTTGCTGCTGTCAGTTCAGATTCACCTAAATTTTTACTGCGTGGTCCACTTAATTCAAACAAGCCTCCAATGTATAAAGTTTTTTTCGATGAAAGAATCTTTTTAACATTTACACGAATGGGCTTGGTACAATTTGTAACCAAGTCCATTTCAGTTGATATGTTTAATCCACTGGGTGTACTCAGATCACTAATTTTATCACTGGGTGAATTAATATCACATGCAGAAATTTGGTAAAATCCTTCTTTGCTGTCAAGGGTAGTGCCATGCAGCATTTTCGAACTGACTGTTTGTGCTTTCAAAAAATGCTTTGAATACCTTTCATTTTCAGCATCATCTGTAGTTCTCTTAATTTCTAACTGAGACTTTTGTTCATGTAATTTGTCTCCTAAAGTTGAAATAAAGTTTTCGGAAGTAAGAATACCACTTGGGTTTGTATTTGCAATACCCATTTCGTTTTTAGTACGAACTGTGAAATCGGTGGTGTAACTTCTAGCCAATATTATTGAAATGTAATCAAATACTAAGATTAACCTCCAGAATATTTCTAACCGACATTGTAACATTTTTTCTTGGGAACTCGTGCATAATTATCCTACTTTGAAAGCGAGGAACGCGAGTATGGAATAAATCCCAGACCGTCTCATTACGTTCCGTCGAGCGTTCTACGTTTTCATCCAAGTCCGATTGTTCACCACAACACCAATAGTAAAAGTGTTAGAGCTTCTTAAAGACTAGTTATTTATACAGAGATTGTACGAATTCAATAAATCAAACAATGCAGTGCCATTCTGTGATAATATTTTGTTATCGGCTCTCTCGCTCTCTCTCTCTCTCGCTCTCGTTTCATTCAGTAAAATACTATCCATCGTAGTTTATTGTATCA
Source organism: Mactra quadrangularis (assembly GCA_025267735.1). Classification (NCBI taxonomy): domain Eukaryota; kingdom Metazoa; phylum Mollusca; class Bivalvia; order Venerida; family Mactridae; genus Mactra; species Mactra quadrangularis. Next base: position 32,684,815 of record CM046308.1, on the reverse strand, counting down.
TCTTTTTATTGTTTAATGTGTATATTGTATTTCGACCACTTAAGAAATATATAAAATTACTGATCTGTTGTATGTCTTTACCATTTGGAAATTAGTAAAAAGCTCACATAAAAAAATAAAGGATCGAACGATGGCACTCGACAAATTCGGACAAATGTTGATCAAAGATTTTAAGCAAAGGGTGTCTGAATGCTCATGCAATAAAGACTATGTTATACAAATAAGGCTTCTGTGCATTTCATCATCAAAATTCAAATGTGTATAATTGTTAACGTTTTGTATTTTTAAATGATACCGAGACTTATTACATATGGCAAGTGACAAAGCTGCACACCGAACTCTAAACTCTAACCAACACGAATCATGTTGATTTTGTTTTGTCCAGCTATGAATAAAAAGAAAATCGGATAAAAAAAAAGAAACCGCACTGGTCGTCTGCGGTTTAAGTGCTACCTCCATACAAAATTGAGATAATGTCAGTAAATTGTTGGACATTCTGTTTAACTAAAGCAATTTATTACCATTGCTAATGTTACAAATTACAGTTACAGAAATGATGCCAACAGACATTCTGACCCTGGCGTAATCTTCTTTTTTCCTGTTTCCCTAGAAAACAGTTGACATTGTTAAGCAATAGTACAATGCTATACGTGATCTGAATGTGGCAATAAATAATGACTTTTTATTTAGCTGAGAAGTTTAGAGATTCTATGGAAATAAACCCGTATGACAATTCCATATATGTGTTGCAGAAGGTGCGAGGAAAAGTAAAATTTTCCGTATTTTGAATGTCAAAGCTTTTCACAACAATAATTTTTGTTTTCGTCAAGTAAGTTTTCATTCTGAAGTACACGTTATTAAGCTCAGTTGTTTTTTCGTGCACATAATCAAGCTTGTTCAATTAATTCTTTTCATTTCAATTTACATATTGCTTATTAGGAATTAAATTTCTCTTGCGATGATTAAATGTTTTTGTGTTTTTTGACGTCCAAATGTGTATTCTTTATTTGTTGCATAATTATAAAGTGTAACATAAACTTTTTAACTTGATTAAACGCTTATTTCTATATTACATCTTCAATGGCGTTGTGCAAACTGATTATTGTTAAAAAAAAAACTAAACAAGAAAAAATTAATTCACCGTAAATATATAGAAAAACACCACTATTAAATTTAAATTCAACACACATGATGTTGTATAGTACTTTATTAGGACTAACCGCCACCTCTTGAAAGCCGTTTTCTGAGGTTATTTATGGATGTTTATGTATTTTGTGTTTCCTAAGAGCGAATCGCCACCGCCTGAAAGTTTTTTTCTTTATTGTAAGATGTATGATGAAAAGACCTACATCGTTCACTGTTCGTATAAATAGGATAATTCCTATAATATAAATATTCATATTTTATGGGATTTGATAAAAAGCCATTCCCTACAGCTAAGATTGTACTGTTTAATCTCATTATATACTGATTCAACCAGATATTTGCTTTCAGTTTTTCAATTGGCAAACATTAATAATTAATGTTATTTTACGGCTAAATTTATTAATTGCAAATTTTACAAAAAATCTTTGATGACGTAAATAAGAAGGTTAGTCATGTTGATTATTATCGAATGTTTGCTCAATAGGAACAGGGGGATTGTTAAGTGAAACTATATAATACCAAACCAATAATCAGACTCAACAAAGTCTGTCTTTAATCCTACTAGACGAAAGTAATCAGAAAAATGAACACTCTCTTTCTTTCGCTAGGAGGGGATGAAATGTCTCAAACTGAATGGTAATCTAACGATTTTATCAAATCATCTTAAAATGTTAAGGATTGAAAGAAGACGGGGGAAGATAGTGTTAATAAAATTAAGTAATGAAAGGGATTGTACCAAGTTTTTTTCATTTAATCATTACCATATACAGACAATACATAATCCGAGACTGATAAGCTTTTCTTTGACAAATTCATGAAAGAAAAAGTACTTGACCTAATCTGTTAATTAAATTTTGTCTCTAGACATCATTGTCTGAAGTTAATAATATTATATTCTTAGATTGAGACAATACAGCTTATTTACAAATAAATACGTTTTATTTTGATTTATATATTGCTTTTAGGAGTTATATTTCTCCTGCAATGGTTTTATTTTGATGGGTTTGACGTCCAAAATGTATGTTGATTCATATAATATAAACATTTATGTTCAATGAAATTTAATAAAAGGTCATTATTTTTTAACAAAGACTGTCTTGCTATACCTCATTCCATACTGATTTAACCAGATGTGAGCTTCCATTTTTCCTATTGGCAAATTATTAATTATGAATGTTATTTTTTACGGCTTAACTAATCAATTGCAAGTTTTACAAAAAATCATTGATGATGTTAATAAGAAGGCTAGTCCTGTTGATTATTCTAGAATGCTTCTTCAAGAGAAATGTTAAGTGAAACTATATAATACCAAACCAATAATCAGACAAACACAATCTGTCTTTAATCCTAGTAGAAGAAAGTAATCAGATAAATGAGCAATCTCTTTTTTTCGGTGGGAGGGAATGTCTCAAACTGAATGGTAATCTTACGGTTTTATCAAATCATCTTAAAATGTTTAGGATTGTTAGAAGACGGGGAAGATAGTGTTAATAAAATTAAGTAATGAAAGGGATTGTACCAAGTTTTTTCTCATTTAAACATTACCATATACAGACAAGACATATTCCAAGACTGATAAGCTTTTCTTTGACAAATTCATAAAAGAAAAAGTATTGACCTAATCTGTTAGTTAAATTTTGTCTCTAGACATCATTGTCTGAAGTTATCGATATTACATTCTTAGTTTGAGAAAATATTTATATAAAGTATAAGACAAAATATTCCAAAGGAAAATTTTCTAATACTGGTGTTTTTAGCAGGGGGCATACTGTTCTTTTTCTGAAGCTGTTGTCCTGGGGATCCCATCTTTTTTCAGTTTTATTTTGTTGCATATGAAGATGTTACATGTTTAACTTAACATGATGTAAAATTGCCTTATTTATATTATATATTATGAACGTATGTACATGTATATTTTTATTGAATTCATAATCTTATATAAATAGAAATTATAATTATAAGATTTATTATTAATAAATGACATTATATACATATCATTGTTTTGTTGTTGTTGTTTTTTTTGCAAATGTAGACATACTTTTAATCTAAGAATATTTGTAATCTAACAATAATATTGTTGTAAAGACACATGAATGTAGATATAACTTTGTATGGGGAAGTAAATCTAGTTTATCTCCAATTTGATTCGACTTTTAGCTCAAATATTCGGAAAATAGTGAGGTTACCATAATTAGTTATGTACAAAGTTTATAATTTGATAATGATTATAAAAAAGTGATGATAATGAACACGATGCCGATGGTGATGATGGTGGTGATGATTATGATGATGATAGTAATTTCAATAAATCATCGAACCATTACAGAGTACAAGTAGCAAACAGTAAGTAAACAATAACTTTATATAACACCAGTTCATTTTAAATGCTAGAAACAACATAAGTCTTGTAAATTCTTCCAATAGAATACAGTACAATCTCTCTTGAACAACACCCTATGGCAATGACTAAAGTGTGTTGCTGGTCAGAGGTTGTCGCTCTGTTGAGGTTAAATTTAATTTAAATTATGTCTAATGGAAATATTAAAAACTGTTGTTGTGCAGGGGATTTGTTCTGTAGAAAGCCGATCTGCAGAAGTTATATACAGTACAATCATTATATATCGTATAATCATGTTTTTTATTTATGACAGTTTGATTATATTCGTGGCGAATCGCCATACATGAGATCGAGATTGAGTATGAGCACATTACCCTTACATTGTACAAGCTTTAAGATACACAAACAAATATCTGTTAGTTTCATATATCTATACATACATGAATTTTAGCTTGTTATATGTCTACAAACATACATTGCCTTTCCTATATCCTGTTTAATACCTGTTTATTTATATATGTACATTTTGTCTGTTTTTAATTAATAAGTGTTTTGCCATATATATTAATTGTGCATGGTTTTCTTTATATTTAATATTGTATATACATAAAGGTTATTTGTAAAAATACTGCCCAAGTTTTTCTTGGCGATGAACATAATTATTGTTTATGCCAATAAAATAGTTTGACTTGACTTGACTTGTCTACCAGCGACTTAGCAAAATGAAGTGGCTAATTATGAAGTTAAATCTAGCAACCAACTTCTAGGCTCACAGATGGCGTTCATAAAGTATTGTAAACCAAATATCTAATTACACACATCAAACAGTTTTACATCGCAAAATATCATTTGTTATACACAAACAAAATTAATGATTAATAATGTCATTTGTGAATAGCGAGCATTTATCACAGACAAAATAACTGAACTCGGCATGATACAGTGAGTTCATTGTTTATATAATTATTCCTATCAGTATCAAAACAAACTCTGATAATGGATGTTTCATTATCATCAATATCATCATACCATTATAAGAGAATATACATTTCATTAGTAGAAGTAAACTAAATCTTAGTTCTTACATAATTAATTCTTTATTTGATATACGTAAAGTAAGTTTTAATATATCAACGTGTTGGACATTTTGTTGTCTAATCTGTTACGATCTGGCAGGTAATCACTTATAACCAAGCAATCTCGTCAGATGATTTCATCATTTTCTGATTAATACGTCATTGTTAAGAAAATGATTTGATTAGAAACTGTTTACAGTTTGTGTATTATTTAATGTACACGAGATATATGCGTTTGTCAGTTTTTGTTGATATTATAATTTTTGTTGTAACTTAAGAACAACACCAACAAAAACATTTGAAAAAATTAGCTGGCGAACAGAGCTAGCAATGTTTCAAATCCATTCGTGTTTAAGTGGCATATTAGATTCAAACAAAACAAATATTGCTAGTTGAAAAATTGAGATTTATGCTGTTTTCTTTTTTCTTCAAAAACAACAACAAGTGATCTACACATTAAACGATAAAAACTTAAGCAGTTTGATCATGTTTTAAAAACAGAGCTGGTCTTCCCATTGTCTAATGAATTCATCAATAGAAATCTTAGTTAAAGCGTGTAATGAGTTCTAATAAAAGTCGAACTGAGTAGAAATGAATCATTCCAGAAATAAAGGGAAGTATGTTACAGTTAATGTAGAACTAATTTATTTTATTGTATAAATACGTCCTCAAATAGTGACAGTTTTAGTACCGTGAGAAGCCTGTTAATGCCTCTGTTAATTAATTGAAGTCCTGTCTTTCTCACGGACATCTTTTTTTATTGCAGTGAGAGGTTTTTAACCAATAAGACGCCTTGCTCTGATTCGTTGGGTAAGGTCATGAAATACTGTCTTTTTGTCATTCCCTTCTTCCGCCTTACTCTGTAAAGATTAATACAGTTGTAGACCACATACGTAGGCAAGTACTAAGTGCAGGTTGAGAGCCTGGGTTACGTGATCAAAGCCACTTCAGGGGCATTAAAAATGACAAATGGTCACAGTAATATGACTAAAAATATTGTTGAAATCGGACATGAAGCACCAGCATACAATACTAAATAGTATTGTGCTGATTCTTACGATGAAAGGAAAGATTAATAAAGAAAACAGTAGTCATTCATGTTGTACATACTCTGATATTTATATGACATTATAAAGTCACAAAAATCATATTCAAATTTATTTTAGCCGACAGTTATATTTTCTTTCAACGTTTCGTTGTAAATATCATATTAAGTATTGACGGCAGTTGTATTAAGTTATCATTTCTTAAACATTGTACGAAGATTTCCCACAGTGTAATCATGACTTGTCTATTGATGTAATTATGTTTTGTACATATGTTTACTGATTTGAGGGACTGTGTAGTTACCAATCTAAAGTTGTGTGTTGGATTTAAACTAGTTTATTCGCAGTCACATACACCTTTCTAGGACTATGACAAGCGTTGGTGCTCCATTACTTCCAAGCCACAATGAAAGTCAAGTTTTAATGTTGTTGAGTCCAAATGTATGTGGTCAATATAATTTGACACGAAATCATTTATATTTTTATGATAAGATGAATAACCATCCTATATTTATCAAGATAGTCGTAAAACAACTAGAAGAATTAAGCTGGGCAATCGTCTTTAGATGGTACGCTTCACAAGACTCTTAGAGTTGTCTCCCATACATGTTTGAAGTTGTAACCAAAGGTACTTTAATAAAGTATATTCCTTAGTTAATTAATGATTGATTATTACACTTTATATGAAAGAATCAACTGTTATAGAGATAAAAATTTGTTGATAATATAAAAATGGAAAATGACCGACTGTGTCCAACTGCAATTATGTTTCAGAAACAGAGCCGAGGACTTCCAAAAGTACTGGAATAACAAGGAGAGTGAGTTGTCCAAATGATGATAACTTTAAACCAGTTCAATGATTGTTAATGATTGTAAAGAATGCCTTGTACATGGTTGTCCATATGTAACCCGGTGACAATCCGAAACGGTTCCCTCTTGACATCACTTATCGGTCGCTTGACATCACCTAAAGGCTTATGTTATACCACAAGTCGAAAACTATCGACGATTCAAACGCCTGACTAGTTTAACCTGCAGAGTAATACATGTGTCTCTGATTTACTACGCAATTTATTTCTAGGCGATAAAAGTAGTTCCGTCAATCAACTGACGCATCTTTGTTTTAATGTCAATGAAAGGTGTTTACTTAATAATAATAAAGTAAGATAAAGCCCAAAGAACTTAAAACGCCAAAGAAACCCCTAAAAACTAAGAAATCCCGAAATAAAGCGTAGAAAACTCTTTAAACACAAGGATTAACTATAGATACGCATTAAAAATGAATATTGCTAAATTTTAAAATAATAGTTTAAACTTATTTTATTGCCCGTAGTATATATTTACAATTACATAAATACAACAAATATAATAATAACACATAACTATATGTATATACGTATACGGCAATCGGGTTGAGCCACAAGTTCTATAACTTAGTTACGGCTCTCCCCTTTATTTTATAATAATGTGAAGTAGGTTGAAAAAAAATGAAGATAAAGTATTGACAATGAGCCAGAAAACCCATTTTGTGATTTATTTTTCATGAAAATCGTTTTCTTTTGGTTGTCTCGACGGACCGACGGATCGGCTCTTGAACTCAAAGAACTGCCAGGCACTCGCAAAAAGTTTTTTTTCTGCCACAAGAATGTTAGTAGCCATATTTAAACAATAAGCCAAATCAAGATGTTTTATTATCATCAATATCATGATTAAGGTTGTAGGCTTAGTCAGAATCATGATATCAGAAATAAAACACACCCCTGGTTATTTATTGAATTGATAAATACATGAAAATAATTGTCAAAATCCCATATCTATTACAAGGTTTATAGAAACGAAATAAAATGTGGACTAAATATGAAGTTCTAGACCAGTGGCACCAGGGTCCGTAAACTCGTTGAATACGCTCATGCATACTTAAATAATATTTTGTCCACGAACACAATTAAAAAACGGTCCCGTGCGAGTTGTACTATAAAGTGGTACAAGTGGAATAGCTATTGATCAGCTAATTGATAACTTAGAACAGTTGTTTATAAATATGTTGGAGTTAGTTCTGACTTATGCCCAAGAAACAATTTCTACATTTTATGACACATGTCCAAACCGAACCTATATATATAGCGGACACCTGTCCACAAAGGTCCGACTTTTTCCACGACTGTCCTGTGGTGTAGGTTATAAAACATTTATACATCAAAACATTACATATCTAGTTTCTAGATCGATAAAAGTAGTTCCGATCCTATTATTTTCAATAGTTACAATACATTTTTATGACAGCAATGCTTCTTGTCAGACCGTTGATAATCAAACATACTATCACTTGAGAGTTTCTTCGTATGTTTTATATCCTTCCATGAAAATTTGACAATAATGTCAATTTTCCTCCATTAATAAGGTATATGAAGAAGTTTCCGCCCTTGTGGAAGAGTAGGTAGGTAAGGGTCCTGGAATCTAGTATACGTGCGAAGGACACCGCGAAATCACCCCAAAAAATAATTGTGTTGACACGGCGTTGAATCCAGTATAAATAAGAAAATTTTAATTTCATAAGGGAGATAATCGAGAAAATTTGAGTATGTTGGAGTTGTCTCGCATTAACTGACCAATTTTTACTTGTACACTATTTGCATGTATCAGGAAATTGCATATATTAAAACCTAGGAAAATACCTCATGTTTTGCAAGCAGTTGTTCACAAAGAGTCATGGCCTGTGGTTTAATTCGAACCCTAGGCTTTCTATCAGTCGTACGTCATTTTCTACAGTACCAGTCCAGACGAAATGTTAAACTGTGATGTCTTCTTTAGTCACATTAGTAGTTGCAATGCGTTAATTGTTGCATCCGATTGAAACAATTCGCTTGCACGTAATGCGAGAACGTATGTCACGCAGGCATTCGTCGATATTGAAATTCAAACCTCAAATAAGTGATTTCCGATCAGTCATGTTTGTTAACGAAGAACCGATGAAAATACGCGTTCAACGATCCCTGGCATAGAGGAATTCAGAGATGTTCCAAATGCTTTTGGCAAACAGATATTTATGTAGCTTTTAACTTTGGTAGCATATTGTATAATTAGACTGTAGCACGAAATTTTGTTTCGATACTGTATAACATATACTACAGGAATAAATTTACGATTAAAGGGAGACCATTGCTTTACGTAAATTTACATGCACACAAGCCTACAAGAGTCATTCCCCTTTAAGTTCAACAACCTGTACTTTATCATTCGGAACTCCTCGGCCATTCGCTACGAATAACCTCGGACATATTTAGACGCCATTTTGGAAAAACCGGTGTTGAAGTAAACAAATACACGTTCGTTAAGGCGATGACTGAACTTTCGCTTTTAGTCCGTAAATTTGAAATTACAAAGATCAATTATATGGCCAACATTTTTTATTGTTTGTTTTACGGGAATTTTTTCAAAAAAATTGAGTCGGGGGAGCTAAATAGAAATAAAAATAAAATCCACTTTTTGGTCGAGTCGACAAAATAAAATTGAAAAAAGGTCAGCATTTTTTTATTTTTCCGAAAACTTATTTTTGATAACATTTATTGCTATGATCACAAATATTATTGACATAAGTTCAGTAAGTATAATCATTATTGTTATAATATGCATTTTATATCATATATCAAAGAATAAATATAAAGGAAGATATTTTGTTATTGGTTTTTTTTTTCAGTTCAAATATAAAAAGCTATAAAAAGTATATGAAGTGATCTCTTTAATGTTCTCAAGGGTTTTCAAGATTTGACCAGGTGACCTAGTATCTGACTCAAGGGTCAAGGACCCTTCAGTCAAAATTTTCAGAGGTCAAAATCAAATTTTCAGGGGTCAAAATCAAATTTTCAGGGGTCAAACTATACTTCATGCGTTTTTGCCCATTGATTTTAATGTCGTTGTTGTAGCTTTAAGCAGTAACTTCAATTACCTAGATTTCAGGGTTTTCACTAGGATTTTACAAGGAGTCCAAGACTCTCTTTAATACTAAGAAAAGTAGTCCCACAGACAAAAGTTGGAGTCCCATATTTTCTGCATGAAATTTTATAAATCAACAGTTACATTATAGTTTCTGTCACATTTGACAAACAGACATGTATAAAATCATAACTTTTGTTAAAACATGGTTTTCATGTAGCAATAGATGCTATTTATTGTTTTTAGAGTCTAAAACACAGATAGATTATGTGACGAATATTTTAAAATTTTCACATATTCAACCGATGTTTATTCTTGAAAACGATAAAATGAGGGAATTTCCCCTTACTTATTGCTAAATTAAGAAAATCTAAAAATCAAAATGATAAAATATAATTTAATCACAACGTAATTTGAACAATTTTTCACTTTATTGGCGATAGCGTCGGTCGCGAAAATGTATGACAGTACAAAATAAAAAACTTAATTCGTAGTAAAATGATTTGTATAAATGATTGTTTTGACGTGGAATTTAACGATTATTATTATCATTTAATCAGAGTTTATCATTGTTGTCAATTTCAATAGTCTTTTTAAAAAATTTGCTAACTGGCTATTACGTCTATTTAAACTTCGTCACAACATGCTCATAATTAAATACAATTATCAATTTAACGGCTAGAATCCAAAAGCTTGTCTACTTTAATCAATGCAATATCGCAGTTTGTCGCATGTTTGTTAATTGCAACAGTTTGATTACGTAAACAATCTTATCGTAGCACTATTGATTTTTTGAGCGGACGTCCATTGGTCTTATTGGGCGACAAAAAACACAGGGGTGATTGATAAACAAAGGAGTTACTTGTTATCGGCTTTTGAAGCGTGTTTACTAACTGGAACCCCCGCGTAGCGCGCATCCCTGATTGGTCGATTACATCAAATAGGCGGACGTAACATACGCTCCACTTGTTGTCGATCCGAGATCTTGATTCAACTATGACTCTTGAAGGCAAAATATACGCGGGTCAAATTGACGCACGGGCGATTTTGATATTCAATACTTATTGAGTTGTCCAATAGGTATTGATTATCGCTATTTTTTCATAGCGATACGTAGCGAAATCGTTAGGTAACGCGCCCGATTTCTCTGACAGATCGCGGGTAATTTTTTTTTTGCAAGGGAGGGAATTCATCAACTCGGCGGCGAGAAGAAAAATAAAAGAAAATTTTGTTTCTTTTATTTTTATTTCATTTCACCAGAAATTAGGGTCGGCGCTCCCGTAAATCAAAAAATATAAAAATGTTGGCCTATCTATGAACAATTTTTAGTTCAATTTAAAACAAAGAAATATGTTTAGACAAAGATCTGTGTGTATACTGCAAGAACTATTTTGTGTAACCGTTACGTGCTTCGCCTCGCGTAGGTAGTAAAATCACAAAAATCCAGTGAAGACCCTCCACGAATCCTTCCGAGATTATTCATTCATAAAAGGTCGAGGTGTTCCGAATGGTACTTTATATTACAAAATATCTGAAAGTCATGTCTCGGAAATTTAAATTTCATTCAATTACATGAATATTCCAATTGTTTGGATGAACAATTAACTCAACCAAATAGTTCACATCTTTTTTTAGAAAAAATAAATTGCAACCATTTCATACAGACCTAAGGTGTAAACAGTGCAAGAGATGAGCACTTCAATTGCAACAAAAAGGGACTTTAGTAAGTTATTTCCCCTTGTATAGTCTTTAAATAAGTACATGTACGTCCAATTAGTTGGATTACTCGGATTTTACCCTTACTTTTCAATGTCAAATAGCCAAACTTAATCTTTAATAACTTTTTGTAAATCATTATATTTGTTTGAAATTCAAGCTAAGTATTTTTAAGGGTCAGGAACTATCTAAATTTCACAACTTCTGTTAGTACCTTCATTAACAAGAAAGATATTAGATGAAATATTTTGTAATCCTTACATAGGAATTCAATGATAAAATCAGAGGATTCCAACTGTAAGGACCTACTTACCAATTGGATTGCTTAAGATTTTATCAGGGAAAGATAACTGACTAAAGTCCCTATTTTGTAAAGACCAATGATTTTAACAGCGAAAATACTAAGCACTTATCTCTGCCAGTGGATGACAACTTAACTTCTGATACATTTGTAACCCACAGGCCGTGGGTATAAAACATTCTCCCCCAACATTATTATAATGTATACACATTCACTGTGAATATAATTTTTTTTGTTGGGACTGTTTTATGCAGGCTCTCTGAGGAGTAGCCAGGAGACTGAGCTTGAAAATAAGGTGAGTTGAAATATATACACTGGTAGAACTGATTTGTAAGGAAAGATGATTATATACTTAACGAAACTTCTAAGTACACCGATTTCAAAGTTGTCAAAAAATTTCATTTTTCAACATTTATGTCCGATTGTTAATGGAAATGAGTACAGGACTATACTGTCGTCTGCTTGCATGGTTTTCATGCTTCTTAATTGATGCAAAATTGGTTTTGTCGTGCATGTGTAGATAAGCAGAAATGCACACGTGCTTATCGTGCAAAAATTGCACGTTGTCAGTTTTAGTGAAAATCATAAGTGTGTTAATATACACAACGAAAAATCAAGAAATGGCTCGAATGTCGCTTCAAGAACGAGAAATTGCCATAGGTCTTTTGCCAAACGGTGCGTCACCTGCAGAATAAGACTTCTAGTTGCTTATTTTCTGTTCAATCAAAACAATTAGAAAATCTTCCCATATAAACGCATGCGCGACAAAAAATGGTTTTGCATTGATAAAGTAGAATGAAACCATGAAAGCAAAGGTCGGTATGGTCCAAAACACATTTCCGTCAATGATCGGACATTAATGTTGAAAAATAAGACTTCCTACAATAATAATAATAATAATAATAATAACGACTTTTTTGTAACGCATTTTGTAAAATGCCTAAAATTTTAGCCATTTTTTTAAATTGCCTAAATGAGACAGGAAAGTTGTAATTTGCCTAAATGAGTCAGGCAATTTGTAAAAATGGCTTAAATATCTAGGCATTTTGAAAATTGACTGAAATTTCATGTGATTTTTTCACAATGTCTGAAAATGTTAAGAAAAAATTATTACATTTATCAATATGTGTTTATCTTTATTAATAATAATTGCAAAACAGTTTAAATGAAAATAATAATGGCTAGTATGGAAAACGTCGAAAATCAAGTCATACATGTCAATTGGAACAAACCACGTGTACTGCATTGGCGTCTAAAATACTGAACACAAAACAGGCCTTGTTTAGTCTAAAGCTTATTTTGCCCAAATGACAAGCCTGAATTTATGCACTTTAAAGTCAACAGGTTTTACCCATTATTATTTTATAGGTATGCTGACTCTAAAATCCTCATTAAGGATGACTTGGGTACACTGAGTAGTTGTTTGTTGCTGAGGAAATCCCTTATTTTCCAAACATTATTCATACACAAAAAAGTCAACAGGTTTGGTCCATTAATATTTTATTGGAGTGCTTGTACTCATTCTGTGTGCCTTAATTATATTGAGCAAATGTATGTTATTGAGTCTTTCACTTCATCAATCAGTTCAATCAAATCCAATAGTTTACATTGTATTTGTCATCTGCTGCCGATGTCCCAGGAACTTAGGTATGCAGCAGCCAGCTAGATGTTCTAACATCTGTCCTCCACGTAATCCTGTCTAGTGGATCATTGTTATGCAGCTTGTATGTCTTCATGTGTATTCTATACATAGATAGTGTAAACATCTAGTCAGTGAGCACAATGAAATAAGGTGATATTCATCTCATTGAACTGATTTAATATCAGACCTCTTTGGCATTCATCGTTTAATACAAATATTGCTAATGTTCATAGTAAATTGTGCATGATGACATCTCAATAAAACATGTTTAAATTAACTAAACTATCGACATTGCTGAAACGTTTCTTCCCAAAAATATTGGAACCAGATATGATTTATACATGAAGTTGCAATGTTTACATAAACGAGCTGTATCGTTGTTTACACAAACGAACTGTGTCATTGTTTCAATAAACGAGCTGTGTCGTTGCTTCAATAAACAAACTGTGTCGTTGTTGCAATAAACTAACTGTGTCATTGTTTACATAAACGACTGTGTCGTCATTTACATAAACAAACTGTGTCGTTGTTTACATAGACGAATTGTGTCATTGTTTATATAAACGAATTGTGCCAGTGTTTACATAAACGAACTGTGTCAAAGTTTGCATAAACGAATTGTGTCAATGTTTACATAAACGAATTGTGTCATTGTTTACATAAACGAATTGTGTCAATGTTTACATAAACGAACTGTGTCATTGTTTACATAAACGAACTGTGTCATTGTTTACAAACAATACAATTATTTTTATTGGTGATAATAATGCTTGTCTCCAAGGTATTTGTATCAATCAATGATCCATTGTTGTTTGATGGCGATGCTTAATTTTAAGTGTACAAAGTATACAAGTGCTCTTAGTTTCCCATCATGTATTGTATTTACTATTGATCAGTTGCCATGGTAACCAAAGTTATTATCTGATACATGGAAATTATCGAGTATTTCAATATATTTTCTTCCTAAGTAATTTATATGAAAACAGATTTTGTTGTAATTAATTGATATTGGTAGAAACTAAAGTCAATGGTACTCTCTGTATTTAAAATCTCATCGGACTTATGATCGAGTGTATTGTAAGCTGAGTGAGTGTAATTAGTAACTCATTAACAACTGTTCTTTTTAACTTTTTATAGACATATAACATGAGCCTCGAATTAATTGCTCATATGAAGGTATGTTTTGTCGCATACAGATAATAGTGAAATTGAGACCAAGTCGTGGCTGGTATTTCATTCCACGAGGCAACATAGCTCTCTGAGACCAAAGGATTAGTAACTGAGGCGCACATGTGATATAGTATAAAATGACCTCAATGTAAGCAAATATATACATAACCGAGGACATGATGCTTCAAGCCATTTGGATAAGTGTTAGTAAACCGATACTAACGTTGACTGGTGTCATTAAATATCGGCTAACCTGATCATCAAGTCACATTAGAGTATAAGACTCAGAGAACTAGTGACTGCAGTTAGAACTCGTTTTTTTCTGGATAATGTTTTTGAAATTAATTCTTCCTATATCTGCCGTCAGTGATCATCAAAGTGCATTGAGGGTGTTTTTCAATGTGGTGATGAAATCTAAGTGCTGAAAGTACGGATACAATGTTAATATTCATAAAATTTATAAGTATTTAAATCCATACCTAGAGCGTAGAATGAACGTAAGTTACACACTTATTTATTAAAGAGAGAAGAGGTGACAAAATCTTCTTCAGCTTAAAGATGTTAAAAATATTTTCATATTTGAAAATATTTTTAACAGCAATTTTGAAAACAATCAAATCATGTTTAAAATGATAATTTAATAATATTGAAGATACGCTTAATTTGCGCGTGAATGTTAATAAGATGAGCGTGTCCATCTCAGTACGAGTTTCATCCTAACTTTTTTGATTAAATGGTTGTAACTGTGTCAAAATTGTGTATTAAATCTGAAATTACTTGAGCATTTTACGTCTTTTGCAAAAAATAAGTTACCAGATCACATACATGTATTTATAAGTGAGTGTTTATGACGTCACTACGATGTCATAGAAAGATTGCAAAAATCAACTTTCATATTTTTCTTAACAAATCGAGAAAATTCAAAAAAATCTTTCTTGTATGTGTTGCTTTCTATGCCTCGTCGTTTAAGGTCAAGTTGTTTTTTACCCTGAACTTACCTCTAAATTATTGCAGAAGGTCGGTTTTTTATTTTGTTTGCGTTGATTTCTTTTTTTTGAAATTAAATGTTCGTGTCAATATTGCAATTAATATCAAACCATTATTTTAATAATTAATAAAGCAGTCATCGCCTAAACCCGCTATATGTATAAACCCGATAGTAGTGAAAAAATGGACTAAGGCTAGTAAAAATTACTACTTTCATACAATAGGGCTAGACAATATTTTTGCTAATTGCTGAAACATAATAATTCGAGCTGGTGCTTGTAAAAACTTCACGCTGTTTTTATGACTTAATAATCATATATATAAATATCTCCTAACAGTTCATCTATATGCCCCACTGGCACCAGAGTCCATTACTTATGATCATAAAATAATGCGTACGTTCCTATCTATAGTCCCATGTGTATACTTCTACACTTATTATAATGAAACCATAGGTATAACTTGTACACGACAATGTATACGGGACCGTTTTTTAATTGTTTGCGTTGACAACATATACAGTCTTTGAAATTAGTGGGTGCCCGGTTGCCCGGGACAACTACTTTCTTAGGTCAGGCAACCAAACATTTCCTTTGGACAACCAAAATTCTACAAACAAGAGATAGTGCTTGCTGCTAAACAAACCTGTTCGGGCAACCACTTCCATATCCTTATTTGGTAGACTGCATATATGTGCGTATTTAACTTGTTTAAGGACTCTGGTGTCGGTGATATGACACTAAATATCATGCTAAGGTAATCAAACGCCTACATACATGTATATATACATGTAGTCGCGATAATGTCTGGTCTAACGCTGAACATACTGGTTTGGGTAGCAAATGTAATTTCATATAATAATTAAGTATAATGAAATACCGATAGTAATATGTCATTATAATATACATTAACTTCAGAAGCTATAATTGATCAATCTTAAAACGATTAGTTCAAATTAGATTTTAACAAAAAAAAACAATTTTCTACTTCCACTTAAGGACACTCAGGTCGTACATTAGTTGCGTTAAAATATCTGTTTTTAATAAATAACGCGTAAATGTTTTTAATGATTGTTTTTCAAAAATATAAAAACTCGCGGTGTCTATAACCAAGCCTTTCTCAGTTTCTTCATTGTTAGAGTATTTATTGATCAATCCTGGTATGTTGAAGTCAAATAATTTTAAAACCGACGGTACTATAAACACAAGGTCAATAAGTTTTAATAAATGTAAACATTTATAATGAAATTGTTGAACATTAAGTCGACATTACATTAATAATTTACGATTCATAAATTGACACAACTGTATTAAATTTTATTGGAGCATTTGTGGGATGTTAACTTACTGTTGTACTTAAAGTTAATAGTTTTGTCTAATGCCTCAGTTCCATAAAATCGTGGCTTGTTGCGGACCCGTACACGAGCAGACAGTCGTAGGCAGTGGGAAGCCTTGCGTATTAAGGTGACGGCACGCACATGGCACAAAACAACACACCCGTAAGGAGCCGTTGCTGGAAGATATGCAAGTTTAATCCATACTCGGCCACGATTTTGTTCGCGATTTGACTTCGAAACTGATACGTGTATCCTGGGCTCATCTCACGGACCTTGGTAAACACGTAACAGTCCGTACCAAACTCCCCCGCAGCGGTTATCTCCCTTTATCAAATCAATAGTAACGCGTGACGTAACCGCTGTGAGGAGTTTGAGTCCGTTTGGGTACGCAAGAGTTCGACTGTGCCTTGCGGAGCTTGATCGCACGGCGCACGTACGGTGCCCTCACGGCTTCCAAACTTCCTAGTGCGATTTATTTAGCAATACATACATGTGCATACATCTTTATTTGGTACTGTTGTTGAGTACACGGTGAGCATATATACATACAAAGGTAGAACAAATGCTATCGTTGTATAACGTCACTTTACCACGGAACGTCAAATAATGTCATTATGTGCAAACACCACGAAAAGTTTCAATCTGAAAAACTGTATTGAGATTATATATTAGCTTAAAAATAACATTATTTTGTTGTGTCGTGGTATCCTGTTGATTATTCAACGCTGTGTTGCTCCGGAAGTTTGTCATACGTGCAACCAACACAGGTCTAACACCGTTATTGGATATAAAAATCACTTGTAACCACTGTCTTATACCATGTTTTTCATTATATGTTTATCCATGTATGTTTGCTATAAACATTGTTATTGTTTAATGCAATAAAGAATATTGTATTGTATTGTATTGTATTGTATTGTATTGTATTGTATTGTATTGTATTGTATTGTATTGTATTGTATTGTATTGTATTGTATTGTATTGTATTGTATTGTATTGTATTGTATTGTATTGTATTGTATTGTATTGTATTGTATTGTATTGTATTGTATTGTATTGTATTGTATTGTATTGTATTGTATTGTATTGTATTGTATTGTATTGTATTGTATTGTATTGTATTGTATTGTATTGTATTGTATTGTATTGTATTGTATTGTATTGTATTGTATTGTATTGTATTGTATTGTATTGTATTGTATTGTATTGTATTGTATTGTATTGTATTGTATTGTATTGTATTGTATTGTATTGTATTGTATTGTATTGTATTGTATTGTATTGTATTGTATTGTATTGTATTGTATTGTATTGTATTGTATTGTATTGTATTGTATTGTATTGTATTGTATTGTATTGGCTTAAAGCTACATACTCAACTCCTTTTTATTGAAAACCTCTTCTCAAATGCATATTTCAGAATTATATATTTTTAATAAGATTAAAATAACTAACAAACATTTTCATATATCTTCCCTTCAACGAAGCGATATTATTACCATATCTAATCTATATCTTTTGAAAACTTCATTCCGAACCATGTTTCGAGGGTATATAATTTTGTTGCAATATTGATTTTAAGTAAAGTCATTTGAAAAAAAATGTAAACATTCGTACATTTAATCGATGATCTAATTTTAATAAATAACAACTTCATTTATAAATGAATGTTGAAATAACCAGTCTTTGGTAGATGTGACAAAGTCATATCAAATGGAAAACTTAATTACTTAATTACAAAGTTGGCGTTTTTAAGTTTCAGTGAGTAATTAAGTAACAAACGGGTTGTGTTTATAATACATTGAAGTTATTAGGAATCGTTATGCTAATAGAAAATAATTTAGTTTAGTTTATAGTTGCTTATAAATATCAATTGATTTTGGAATATCGAACTTCCTTGGAAAATAAAGTAAACTGAAGATTAAAGGTAAATACATACAATGTAGTGGGTTGAGTGTTTTATTGTTTTAATTATTTATTGGGATATTACCAATTGGCTTCCATGCATTGCTTTACATTATTTACGGAAGTAATGCGTCTCTCTTATATGTCTCTAGACTGTTGTTTTGTAGAAGAATTACAAAATAAATTGTCACTTAAAATGTAAGAGGTTTTCGACAATTTACGAGTAGAGCAGTGGTGCTGTTTGTAGAATTATGGAATGGATTGTTTGTTAACATATAAGACCTTCTGGTAAATTTACGAGTAGATCGGCTGAGATTGTGTGAAATACGGTTTGTTTGTTATTATGGTATGAACACAAAAGTCGTGGGAAACGGTGTGATAGACATAAAATAAGACAGAAAAGTAATCAGCGCTGCAAATGTTTTGTCTAGATTTCAAGACATTAGGAAACGTATTTTAGTCAGGAAAACTACTGGGAATGTTGTATAGGTCAGGAGTTTGGTTTTAAGAGATTTCTCAGTTGAGATCGGTCTCAACATTAATAGCAAATTTACTACGTAAGACATGTGCGACTAAAAAAAAGAGAAATCCATACTACATGTAGTTACATATCATAATGTTTTGAATTCAAGGCTGTTCAATACCTTCAAGCTTTTTACTAAAGTACCAGTAAACAATGACGTGTGTTGATTAGTTAGAACTACTGAAATGTAACATTTAGGAGCGATATCATTGGGTGACATTTGTGAATCAGGAAAATGGAAAAGAAAATGAAGGGGAATTAATTGATAAAATACACGTCTTTTGAAGTATACATTATTTTGTATTACACACGTTACGACGTTGGGCTGGTAATCATTGGATAGCCAGCTCCGTTCGTTCGAATTCCAACCAAAACCTACCCCTTTGTCCCCATGAGCAAGAAATTGCCCTACTAGCTCAGTACTGTGGGACCAAGAAACGGTCTCGAAAGTGATTAATCTAAGTTGCAAGAACTTGTTTCATAATTGAGCTTAAACTAAATCAGTAAATCACTAAATTAATAAAAATGAAAAACATACATTTTGTGTAAAAATATAATATATATTACTAGTATAGTTAATGCCCTCTTAAGGTGGTAAATGTGTTATTAACTTCCAATTACGTAAATATATAACAACTTGTAGAAGTATTCCATAAATGGTGACAATATACAGGTACAACAATCAATGTATAATATACATGTATAATATCAGGTCGGATAGCATGGTATTACAAATCTATGATTACTGTACATGTAAATGTTATAGGATATATAATGTTGTTATATAGTAATGTTATTTATGTTATCTGTCGTATTACATGCAGTTCTAGGTGGTTAAAACATGTCGTGCTTTCATTACGGAAATTTCTATTAACTTCTATGATTTAACGTAAATTTCCTCAAATTCAATTCGTGTCTTGTCCACTATATTGCTGTAATTATGATTTTCAATGTTTTTCCATTGCATTTTTAATGCTCTTTTTTAAACGTGTCCTGATGATTTATTAAGCAGATTTTTATTCAATTTAAGTCCATGGGATTTTTTTGCAGTTGGTCTTTGAATATTACCGATGATTATGTATCATGATCATCCTGGGTCTTAGAAAAGTCCGACATAAATATATAAATTGTCTTTGATTCGGGACAGTGTCGACTGTCTAGTGTCTATGCTTAGAAACACATTGCAATAGTAACTTTACTATGTAAGCAATGAGTAAATCCGTCAGTCTTTTCAGGAAGATAACAAAACATTAATTTATTTTGTATAGAAAGTTTGTCTGATATTAACACTGTGAGAGGGAGTGGGAATTGATTATTGTCTTTTAAAACAAGTTCTGTGAAGTGGTTATTTGGCACAGTTTGTAAACAAACACTCTGGAGACCTGGCCATTCAACTATGGAAATGGAATTGTAAGAACTGAAGTACAAGTAAACAAATCTACTGTTATACAGATCAATATGGAGAAAAAAAAATGATATGGTATTTGTTAAACATTCAAATAATTTATTATTATTGCATTTAAATTTTTTATTAATGTGTAAAACCAACAAAACAATAATGCTTGACAAACTTTGTTTGAAATCATTAATATTCATTGCGTTGATTTCATTTTGTTCCCATTTGAATCAGTAAGGTAAAAGATAATCATGATGTACTACACAGAGTCAGGCTTTTAGCTTTCAAAACATAATCCTCGAAAATATGTTGAATAAAACATTGTCTGCAAAAGCTTTTAGATTCTGTCTAAATTCGTACAAAATGAATGTTTGATTAACCTATATTATATTGAATGTAAAACACTACTAACACATAGCTAAACTCGTATGTTTCTTATTGTTTATTAACTGTTTTTGTTTTTTGATTAACCTATAGAAACTCGTGTTTCTTGTAAAGCTTGTATTTATTTTATTTAAATTATTCACGATTGCTTTAATAGTTTTGAAGTCAGTCAACATTTATATCAAATACATATGTATGGTACCAAGAGAAAAAATATCGACCAAGTCCTGTCTACACATGTATAAAATATAGACATTTCTTAGATATTTATTATTCCAAATTATGTAAATCTTATTGGAACTTAATTGTAAAATTTATGTAATATACATACACATACATGTACCAAACTCCCCGCAGCGGTTATTTCCCTTTATTAAATCAATAACCACTGCCACCACAAGTAAATTCGTCCCTCAGAGAGCCTAATACGTTTTTTTATCTTTTCAATTACAATTCAATATTTTCTACAAATTGAGTCTTCTTGTAGTAAATTATGATGTTCAAAGTACATAAAGATAAAAAATAGTTTTAATTATTGATTTGTAGAAATAACAAAGTGTGACGTAAGCACTGTGAGAAGTTTGGGCATTCTATAAATAGATGGTATTACTAGCGTCACGTGATTTACGTGGTGGCAGTGATTAAGTAGCAAAGCGTGACGCAATCACTGTGAGGAGTTTGATACATGTATATGTATGTCTTACTAGTGCTTGACAGCTTGTATGGTTCAAACGGAGCACAGTCTCTCACAAAGGAGATCGGCACGGTTTCGATCCTAAAAGGCTATTATGTTATTAAATGTGTGTAGATTTTTTTTATTTTGGTTAGGGGTCATGCTTATAGCCTTTAGTCCCTCTCTTTAGTGCCGCCTCTTAAGAACAGCCTTAACAAATAACTCTTGTCGTGATTGAATGGGATTTTAATTTGACGCGGACTATTACATTAGGCCGCGCTTGCGCAACTAAATTGATAATTACTACTGCAATAAAAGTAGTCCGTTTTATGCGTTAACAAGTAAACCATGTAGTTTGTCCAATGAAAGTATAAAGAATCAGGTGTAATATTCTTGTGGTCGGTAAATGTAAGGGACATTTCCCTTATATCGTTTTTCTTTGTAGTATTATTTTGCGTTTGTACGCTCCATCGACACCCCATGTCCGACAGCACTATTAGCGCTTTGATTTTTCCAAGTTCAATAAACCCTCATCTACAAACACCCAATTTACCATATTTCATAAACTTTAAACTAAACTTAAAACTTTTTCATTTGATTAAACGCCTATTTCTGTATTACATATTCAATGGCGTTGTACAAAAAGATAAATTATAAAAAAATAAATAAATAAAAACCCTCCACCATAAATACATAATGTATATACAATAACACAAAACAAAATAAAATTTATCATACATGATGTAATATAGTGTGTAAGTGTATTTTTTATTGTTTTATTAAGCTATTATATTTCATATTATTGGTCCTACATTATTCACAGTTCATGATTTTACTTAATTTTACATTTTTTTTTATTTTTTAGTTTTTTATTTGACATTAAAAGTTAGTGTCCTGAACAGTATAACATGATGCTACTGTTAACCGGACATGTCCTGAACAGTGTAAAAAAAAGCCATTGTTAACCAGACATTTCATCTACTAGCAGTTGTTGAGAGGTTTAACAGTATTCTAAATTACTTGGCAGAAAAATGATATAAGTTTCTGTACTCATCTTGCGATATCATATAAAATATATAAATGCTTTATGTTCATTAAGGAAACGAGAATATGCTACTCATTATAATCGGAGTGAAATCTTATATATCACTCGTAAATAAAACGTTTCCATGAGAACGCCGGAAAACTTTCTCACCTTTCTACGTACAGATAAGGTTTCTCACGATATTTGCTACTTTAGAGGAATACAAAAACAAAAGGCAGAGCTAAAGTCTGGAACTTTAGTTCTATTTCAAAGGAATATAAAACCAAATGGCATAGATTGAAATATAAAACTTCGGCTTATTTGTTAAAACCACACTCAAAATTAAATGCAATCATTTTAATGGCTTTGACTACATAAGTTATTACACACAAAAACATTAAAACATAAAGCTTTGAAATCGGAAACTGAATACTGACGGTATCACCATGCTATTGTAAGGTTAGATATATTATAGATCCAAAGAAGGTACACGTGTGAAATTCATATATAAGTAAGGAGTTTTACGTCATGTGATATCACTTGGTCAATTAATTTGTCTAAAGACTCAACTGGGCGAGTTTTTTTACACGTTCCGCTTATTACTTATTGTTTGTAACTCGCAGTTAATTTCAAACTTTATTAGACCATGACTGCTGAATACTGGCAGCGATTCGCGACAAAAGTGTGTTACATGTATAAAGAATGTAAAAGTATGTTGGGACCAAACAATTGGTATGTTATAAAAGAGTGTATGCTATATTCGAGAATGTTATAACCGAGCTGATTTTATATAATGAAATAATAGGGATGAAAAACGGGCCAGGAAATATAGTATGATGCAGCCGAGTATGTTATAACCGGATATGTTTTAACCAAGTTTTACTGTACATATATGTAATATATTTCAATATTGACCTCTGACATTTCTATTGATCGTTATTGTCTGTTTAATATTGCGAGACAATATTGTAAGAACTAGGTGTTGTGTAGAACATATTTATACCTACATCGCAAAATTATACGCACTTGTATTACTGCACTAGTAAAAGTTCATTGTAACACTTAATCTATTTTAGCTTAACGTGTCTACAAGGGTCTATGTGTGTATTTTACAGCACGTCTGAGAATAGATCTCTATTAAGAACGATCATATTTTAATATTCTGTTTATTTATAACTTATGGTGGCATATTTCTGCCGCCAGATAATTAACTAGTTAATTAAGCGGTTATCTAGTTTCGTAATTTATTAACCAGTTATTACTTATCTATAAAAAGCATCGTTTTGCTTCATTGTATTGATACATAGTCACAATTTAGTCATCGCAGACTTTATATATTTTACAAATCTATTTAAAGACAAGTGTTAAATGGCTATCTAGTTACGTTAACCAGATAATCTCTTTATTAAATAGTTATTTATCTGGTTAGCTAGTCACGTAACTGGTTAATCACTTTATGAACTAGTTATCTATCAGCTTAACTAGTCACGTAATTAGTTAATCACTTAATGAACTAGTTATCTATCTGGTCAACTATATCGCGTAACTAGTCAATCACTAAAATGAACTAGTTAATTATCTAGTTAACTAGTCACATAACTAATTAATCACTTAATTAACTAGTTAACTATCTGGTTGCTGAAATATACCGCCATAATAACTAGGTATAATTTTTATGTAACATAAGTACCACAGGTCTTGCTACATTTTGTATTGTCCGATTTTTCTCAACTGTCAAAGCTTGAATAATTTCAAGGTGACTGAATGCATTGCTTTTGTACTGGCGGCCTAATTTTTATTAAAAATATCTTGTCTAAAACTTATCATACGGCATGAAAAGCTTTACTCAATCATAATACATGTACACACTTTCGGAAACTCATGGGTGTATTACGACAATAATTTTAACAAACGCATTCACCGTGAAATTATTCATGTTTTGACAGTTGAGAAAATACGAACAATACTGCAATGTGAATCTAACTGTTGGCAGTACAGCAGTACGACTGATTTTACTGTTGTTATCATAGACATATTAATGGTTGTTACTGGTTACTTCTCGTCCGTTTTATTATTCTTGTATATTGCAAAAGCATCGTAAAGAATGGCTTTCTACAAATGTATAGTTTTTATCTGCTACATGTAATTAATTATTGACGCCAATCTTCTCGAGGTCTTCATGCTGTTTTTTGCTCATAGGTTATCCAGCTTAGACATAATTATACAACGTATACCCTCCAGTCGTTGTCACATACATACAACATAGCAGGAAGAAATTAATTACTTGGCTTTTAAGCAAGAGGGCAAATGTTCATTTACTCATTTGATCAGGTCGATATTATCCTGAACTCAGTCGGAAGAGATAGACAATTGGTTTTCCTCAGCCCTAGCTCTAAATACAAAATAAACCTGACTATAGAAGCGAACGTGGTGTTTAGTTCTATGGCTGAATAAACTGATTAAACCTATGGTAGAAAGACAATGACATACAAATTTGTTAAGAGCGTTTGCTTAATAAGTGCGTTTGTTTCACTGAATATAAGATTTTAAGTCAAAACGTCTCGACCGTTGTACAATGTACATCATAACATGGTGTGATGTAAGGGCTGTATAGAAATCAAGTCTGGGAACAAGATATCAGAATCTATATTCTTGAATGATATTAGTGATACACTTTTATTTTATACACATAATGGGTTTACAGAAACATAAAGCATATATACATGTATACTAAAGTATTTTGTTATGTTCTATTCTCTTCAGATAACTTTATTTTGAGTCGGCACGTTAACAAATGAATAACATATGGTCATATGAGCTTTATTTTGCATTATTTTGTTTCTCCTGAAACTTAAAAAAAGAAAAGTTACAGAGTTTTACGCACGCCCTTCGACTTGTACGCCAGTGATATTCTAATTAATCTAGATCTCATCGGACCTAGAATTAATGTAAACTAACTGATGTGATTCACAATCATGATAGAATAAATTCACTTTTGAACAAATCTCAAGATTTCCTCTAGGAAACATTTGAGTGACATATGATTACATGAAAACTTTAAGTTGATTGGAAAGTGATAGTTTAGTTATTGTGTTTCAATATCGACTAACAAGGAGTTTCATTAAGTAAAATACTGCTAAATTGCTATTATCTAAACGGAATTCTACTAACCTCGATCAAAACATGTTAATAGTCTTCCAGTGTTTGTACTCGTACTCATAAGGGCTACAGGATTACCAATAGTTGTGATACATTGAATATGTTTTCTTTATTTTTTTCTAGATTTATTGATGGATACGCTTGGGGTAAAAGAAGCAAAACTGATATATCTACCCAGGATGCAACTGTGTGTAGTGACAAATTACTAAATTAAAGTTGTGGTGTACAAAACAGCATCAGAACCTTTGCTCATCACTGATATGGGATGTGCACCATCAAAAAGAAAAAGTGTGGGTCACGGGACCAGTTGTAAGTACAATACATATTTATAACCTATGTCTCATTTAAGTTGCTTTATTTTTATGATTTACATGACCCCTTTATCGTGCCAAGAAATATCGTTCAATCCAATCTTACTTTTGTTACTTCATCTACTCGTATAATTGTACTGAGCGGGGACCGAATTATATTACGTCAAATTTTCAATTTTAATACATGTTAAAACAAAAAAGTTATCACTGAAAATGTCCAAAAAACGTCCGGTAATAGGAATGTGAGGAGTATATAACAATTGTATTTCTGAGCGGACCTTTTTGTTGTCTGATTCAATGTATATATTTTAATTATATCATGTTTCGGATTTTTCATCATACGTACAAAGATCAAAGTTTCCTATGGTATAATTCCAGTATGTCGTTGGTTGTGGTTGTTCTATTCTATTCCATTCAAGCCTCCAGCCCTCGTGGATTAGTTCCTACGCACCAAAATCTCCCTTACTTTTGAATAATGAATTGTAATTGTATACCACTCTAGAACATTATATAGTTTCATGATTGTTGACTATATGTGTGATACTATCTAGTAATATTCATATAGACCTGTAGTTATATATTCATCTTCTCGTCAAAATTTACATTGATACGTTATTATATTGATAATGCGTGCTATTATGCTTTTATGCTAATATTTATGAATATGTACTTTGAATTTTTCTGAATAATTTAAGGTTCTGTTCAGTTCTGTGCCAAAACCTTCAATGGTTACATGTTATCTTTTGTTTCTATATTGACACACTCTCTCTCTCTCTCTCTGTAGTTGAGATACGTATTTACTTCCAACCATTATTTCTACCATGACATTGATTATCATTGCAAGCCATATAATTATCTTATGTTCGTCTTAATGGTACATGTAAAACATGATAATCAATGTAATTATTTGTTATTAAGTGAACAATGTAATGACCATCATTGTATTTGAATTATTAGTTACTGTATTTCCTAATTGATCGGCATTGTCACAGTAATAAATATTTCTACGCTAATTGCCGCGGTATGAAATTGTAATGGCGAACATGCATTGTAATGAGCAGTAGAGCGATTTTTTGAGAAATAAATGGGTCAATGAAAATCTAGTCTAATTACTACTTTTCCACTGACCCATCGAAACTGTTCTATGTGGTATTTTGTCGACTCTCCAGCTATATGTGATCTGCTATCCTCATAGATGAATTATTTCCCCATAGTTAAGCATTGAAGCGTTCACATGGCATTTACGTCCAAAAACAGTACAACAAATAAATTGTGAGGCAAAATACAGGCACGTAGGAAGCATTTTTAGATTGGGACGGGGGTCTAATTTATTCAGATTTATTTCACGAAAAATGAAACAGTACTTAGTTATCATTTAAGTCTAGTTTTGTTTTACAAAAAACTTCACCTTTTCTCAGGCTGAAGACTGACTAAGACCTTTGGTTATCTTACGCAGTTTTAGTTAAATATAGCCTGTAATTTTGATTATGCTAAAAAAGACGAATGTAACAATCAATTGAGTGTGACAGATTAAATAAAGATTCTCAATCACTATAACTGATGAAAATAGCCCCTGTTCCTATGGGCCTGAGGTATTTAGTGTCAGCTTAATGTATAACATGGTATTTTGTACATCAGAATGCTGTGTGATTAATGTATACAGAGTGACAAAATAACATGACATTTAGCATTTTATTGGTACCATAAAGTCTATTACTAGATTAGCATTGTCTCCTTAAACAATTAGTGACAAGGCACTCAGCATTTTTACCATTTTGGGACTATTGATGTACGAGTATTGTAACTATAGCAACCATATAAACCATTCCAGCGTTGAGAGCAGCGGTATTGATTCAGAAATGGTACCGAAGATGTAGAGCTAATTTAGAAGTCAGACGTAGACTCACGTGGAACATTTTCCAGTCAATAGAATACGCAGGAGAGCAAGATCAGCTTAAGGTAACATTGTCTTACATTTCATTCTAGTTCACTTCTAATCACTTGAATGTTGTTCGTGAAATTTGAAGCCAGTTTCAATTTTTAAGCTTCAACTTTATCACTTATATGAAACTCAAATGAACAAATCATTTTTTCATTCTATGTAAATGTTGGTACGATGTTGCGTATGTATTCATTTGTACTTTTCGTGTACATGAATCTTGGCGTGAGCGAGTAAAGTTTACGTTCTATTCCGTTCTGTTCTGTTCTGTTCATTTATTTGAGAGTGTTACCTGTGCTGCAAATGCCAAACAAGTGGAGTCTGGCTGTAAGTTTATCATTCAGCTTTCCGGTTTTAATTAAGAATCAACTTTTGAATGTCAAATTGGAAACTAACTGCAATTTATTCCCACATTAATGATCTAATCGGATCAAAATTTGGGGGATCCGTCTAAGTCACACCTGAAAGGAATATTCCAGCTTACTTACTACTATAACAAATGGCTAT
This sequence comes from Mactra quadrangularis, assembly GCA_025267735.1. Classification (NCBI taxonomy): domain Eukaryota; kingdom Metazoa; phylum Mollusca; class Bivalvia; order Venerida; family Mactridae; genus Mactra; species Mactra quadrangularis. The sequence continues at coordinate 32,656,303 of CM046308.1, read as the reverse complement.
GTTGACTTTGCAAGAGTTGTATTATTTAGTTATCATGAATTCACATAGTTTAAGGTCTTCAGCATATCTGTTTGTAAATTGTTCTCGTATACTCATTGCCATTAAAGGTTTGGAAGCCAGAACTGAAAACGACCCTGTGTTTTGATGAGCAACCCTTCAAATGTCGTGCTATGCTTTTAATATATTTATAAGTAACACTTATAAGATTTTCTGTTTAGTCAACATCAGACAAATGTATTTGTTAGGACCTAATTTAATTAGTATATTCCTCTAACTAGCTATAGAAGAAACCTTAGAAATGCCTTGTTTGTCCTGTATCTTGGCAGTATTATATACACTGCGAATAACATACATTTGCTGTATAGATACTGTATAAAACGAACCAATATTTGATTATCCTAGCATGTAATTTATAAAGTGACTTGCAATAAACCACTGTAGAAACATCTGGTATTCTAGAGCTAAATAATAGAACTTTTCCGCGATATTTTTATCGCACCTTATAAATACTAAAAGCATAATTATGAGACACGAATCTGCATGCAGCTAATGGTTTCATTATAAGAACTAAATGATCCCTTACTGTCTTCAAACATTATTTCTATGTGTGACAATTTTACTTGTCACGAAGGTTGCAACACTATAGCATGTTAAAATATTACAGTTCGACCTCTCTTAACAGCAACCTCTCAAAACGGTCCACCTGAACAATTACCGCTGCAACTTTACCCATCCAATGCATTTGCCAATGACTTTTCCAAGCCACAGCAAATTGACAACAACAGCCTAGTAAGCTTGGTCATACTATACTTGCTGTGGGGATTAACTCTGGCACATTCTCGTACCCTAAGGTAACAAAAATTGTAGATGGAGAATCTTGATAACATCTGGGTACGAAAATGACTGCAGTCATTTTTGTTAGAAAAAGTAGCAAATTATTAAGACTTAATCTGTTGTGGATTCCGTTATTTTGGTGTAAACCAATTTTCAGTATAGTCCAAACTATGTGATATAATACAAGCAAGTATAAAAAGGTTTCAATATCATTATCAATGATCCGAAATTTGGAATATATGAAAAGGAGTGTTATATTTTGTAATTTTTCCAGCTTCACGATTTCTTCAACTCGATGTTGATGAATATGAACACAGATGGTGATGGTCAGGCGCCTTTGATCAAAGCTTTCAATGTGAATAAACGTGAATCTATCTATGGTAAGTGATTGAAGAAAGTGGTGGCCTTCACAGCGCTAAACATTGACCACCCCCAATATAGAAACATCTGAAAAACGCCAATATTTGCAACGGCCAATATTAAGACGTATAAAGTATACCAGTATAAAACTGGTTTATGGTGTTTTACGGGGCTCTTCGACAAAACATTTTGGTGTTGTTGTATCGTTTAAAGCTTTCAAACAATAGACATTTATACAATCATATCGCGGCGGTCAATAGACCAACCCACTGTCTTGGGAGAGGCTTCAATCATAAGAACTAAATTTTGGACTATATACATATTTTCATTAGTGACTGACAACTTTTCTGTTTGACACAGTTGGGAGACTGTTCTTGATATACTTTAATGTATCTAAATTACCAAACTCACTAATACATTGTACATATGGTATGAAAGGTCCTGCAAAGAGATAAAATTTATGGTCTATGGATACGGCTGGACACGATACCGTCAGTGCTTTTACTAAGAAGACATATCAGTATACCACGTGCTGTTGATTGCAACACCATATTTAGCTTTTGTTTTAAACTTTCCTAAATGTCAAAAGTTACAGATCTCATTAGTTTCTCGGCAATTGACATTCAGGCTTGTACGGGTGATTTTGTGAGATGATATAACATGATAATGGATGTCGGAAAAATATTGAATATAATAAATCAGAAATGTCAAAAAGAAAAATGTGCATACGGATTTGAAAAGCAAAAAGAAAAGCCGCTTTTCATAGATGTTTGCAAGCAATATTTAACAAAAATACACTGGATTTAGTTATATGACCAATATTAAGGGGGTGTTTTATCAACCAGTTTTAAGACATCTTTGCTAGTTTTGTCGTCAAAATTAGTTGTTGGATATCAGTCATTCGAAACTCTTTGGCGATTTTTATGCAATTATGCCTCGGACATCTTAAGAAGAGAAAGTACTTCCAATAAACATGGGTTCTGTATAAAACGTGTTTTTCGAAGAATGAAGTGATTTTGTTGTAATATAATATAAACTACTCTGAAACGCAACTCATGAGTCTTTGTACTTCTTTTGAAATATTTTGCAAATACGTTTGAAAGGGCAGTTGTCGTGTTTCAAAGTACTTACACAAAGTCTTTGACCGTTTGTAATGGGGAAGATTTCTTTATGTAGCAGGATGGCGATCGACTAGTTTTTTATAATTGATTCAGTATATATGTGTATTGACAATGACAGCACTACTTGCAAAAGAGTATTCACCATGCCCTATAACTTCTTTATACCTTCAACTTCTGATTAGCTGAGGTATGTCTGGGTACAAGTTCACCGAGGTGATCAGAATCGATATAGGGGCCGTTTGTGAAACGATGTCTTTAATAATACTCAGAAAGAAAATATTACACGACTTCCATCCTGTCTTGAATAACCAAAACGATTGGACTTTTAATGTGTTGGTCATTGTACTTGGTACAACAAGAACAGATCCAGCGGGGGTCAGGGGGTCCAAAATGTACCTGTCCATTAGAGTATTTCTTCACTGTAAGTCATTTTTAAGTAGTATGAAGCAATTTTTTCGGTGCTTAACATAGATTTAATGGTTATGTAGTTTTAATTATTGATATATGGCATTATTCTGCAAAATGTGTATAATGTGGTTGTAGTTCGAAAGTTTGGACCCCCCTAGAAAAAATCCTGGATCCGCCCCTGAACATATACATTTTTTGTATTTATTTTCTTGATGAAAATATTAAGTTTTCTCTTCAGATACGCAGACGATGCCTGATACGTCGGAGCCTTCATTATATAGTATGTTAAATGAAACAGACGTAGAAAAAAGTTATAGAGGTGTTCATTTATCCTTTCCACTTACACACGATCAACTTCATAAAATGGTTCAAAGTTTCAAAAGGAAATTGGCAAGTATATGTTAATAGATATTGAATGATATTTGTTCTAGAGCGGTTTACTGTGAACGACCATGCGTTTTGGTGCGTAGGAATGTTTCCCATGCCTACTTGGATTATAACAACCATCTAAAGGACTCACAATGAATAATCTACAGTAATCTACGCTTTTAACAAAAAATATTTCGATAAAAATAATTGTAAGTCAATAAAAAGAAACATTAATTACACTTTTTTCAAAGACTTCAGCACAGAACAGTGCGGCAGAATAATAATACGGCAATTTAAGTAGACGAGGAGTTCCGAATGCATCTTGAAAATGTATATACGAGGGACGACTTGTATATGTGTTGACAGTTGCCAAGTTCCATGGCCTAGCGATAAATAATACATACATAAGTGTACAAGGAAACTCCCGTATTTGTTATTTAATATTCAACCCTTGTCCACGTCTCTTTTATCCAATTAAAAAAAAAAAACCAGCATAAATACATTTACTCCTACAGATTTCATCTTGGTATTTTGATTAACGGTTTATTATATTCATATTACTATGGTAACAGACAAAAATAATTAGTTATATTTATTATTTATATGAAACCAGAATAGACATATTATATTGCTAATTGAATGTTAGATTTGATACGTTACTGACGTTGGTGTTAGTTTCATACTGGTATTCTTGTATAATATAAGAAAACTCGTCTAAATTGTACTAATACAGTTATGCTTCTAAAACTTTCAATAGTAGGAAAGGATTAAGAATTTAACTTTAGCACAAATGTACAACGAATTTGATTAGTTTGCTAATTTTTATTTGTTCATCACTTGTTCACTTGTTTTTCAAGTATCTATTTTTCTTTCTTTATTTACCGACCCCCTACCCACCTTTAAAAGGCTTTTTTATCGAAGTAATAAGCTGTTGTCTTGTATTTTTTCGGCGCTGCTGTCTTAGCCAAATTTTGACCTATATTTTTTACCAATTGATACAATTTGCTCTACCATTCTTGTTTGTCCAATGAAATTCACTTCTGGTATTGAGAAACGGATAAAAAATAAGATACATGTACATTGGTTGTCCCGTAATAAAGTTTAGTATACTGTCCCAAATTTTCATTATGCGGGTCCCGATAAGGTTTAGTATACGTTCAAAAAAATTTCAATATGCGGGTCCCAAATTTTCCATAACTTGATGTATCACTCCGCTAAAATGCATGTCATAGTCAGTGACTTGTAGTAAAGACTCACTAATGAGATGTTTTTATTTTAGACTTTACATGCTAAGTATACCATGGAACTATTACTTGAAGTACGAAAAGTATTGAAGACACAACCAAATATAAGATATGCTAGTACATCAATATCTAAACAATTTACAATATGTGGTGACTTACATGGAAAACTCAATGATTTATATATGATATTTCATAAAGTAAGTCTTGTCTAATATTCATTTACTATAATGGAAGGTTCTTTTTATGAATCTTGAAACGCAGGTGAATGTCATCATATATCATATCAAGAAATATATGTCAATCCTACTTTTAATATGGAAAAAAGTATTATAAGGAGGGTGTTTTATGTTATGATATAGAATGTCAAGCACATGTGATTAAATCAATGGCTTAACAGGAAGTCTGTAACTATTTACGTCAATCAGAGCATAAATAACGCTGTTCAGTTATGGGTCCAACAGGGCAAAACTGGTTAATATTGTCCGATATTGTTAACAACGAAACTATTTTTTCACGCGTAGGTGTTAACCTAACTTCATATTATTGCGCTTAATCTTACTGCGCATGACCGAATTTAATTATCCGCGACCTTTAGAGATACGTTTCAAAAGTTGCGGTTTCTGAGACTTGAGTTGCAAGCAACCCAATTAAATCGAAAATCTTGATACCTCTGGGTATAAGAACGGTGATCCGATGACCAGCGTTGATAGCTGCAAAGTCGATGAACGTGCATAAGCATGAAACTTAAACTATGGAACGCCATTACTTGTTTTACTTTTATGTTACTTTATTTTTTTGTATTACAGAATGGTCTTCCATCTGTAGACAATCCTTATATATTTAATGGGGATTTTGTTGATAGAGGACAATCTTCTGTTGAAGTATCTCTTGTCCTGTTTTCTTGTTTCTTGATGAATCCTAATGAAGTTTATATCAACAGAGGAAACCACGAAGATCACGTGATGAACATAAGGTATGACGTCACAATCTTCTAATGAGAGATTTCTTGTAAGCTTGGTTTTATCATGCATAAAATTAATGTCATTGTTTGTTTATATATACATATGTTTAAAACCTTTAATTTTCAATTTAATTAGACAGTCAAGATAGAAAAGTTCAATTAGTTTTGTTGAAAAAAAACAACACAAACTGTCTTTTATTTTTAATTGTTGTTGTTTCATAGAATAAAGAAGCTGAACACGATTTTTTGTAAATAACCATATTTTTTATAATAGTTATAGCTTTATGCACAGCATTTAGGCAGATTTTATGCATACAATGCGTAATATTACGTGTACAAAACTTGTCGTTAAAATTAGCCAAAAAGCTTATTTTGCAAATGTTGTTATTTGAAAAAGCTACCTTCAGCAACACAACAGTGTGTACTATATTTGATTTTCTACAAATACAAACCAGGCACTGAAAACACAGGACAGTCTTTCATTGTACAAGAAGGTTGTTAATGAAGATTAAGAATTTACAGCCAAATTGAAATTTGTAGTTTAATATCCTACAGTCCCGTTGATTGTTTCAGGTACGGATTCATTAAAGAAATACAGAGAAAATATAAGGTATACATTTTAATTTTGTTCGTTTGAAACAATTCAACTAGTTTGTCATGTTATGTACATATACACATGTATATCGATAATGATAACTCATTTCTAGGGCTGTGGATCGTTGAGCAAGTGACGATCCGATCCGAACCACGATTCATGTGTAGCGATTCACGAATCGAATCACGAATCACTAGTTGATGGAGAAGCATTTAGGAATTCATGTAATAACAAAAATAAGTAAAGAATTACAGAAGCTTTTACTAGATGGAAAACCATGTACTCCAAACAGTTCTATTACCAGGCATTTTATGGGCATTTTCAGTGATACCAGTTTTTTTGTATAAATGTGTATCAATCGAAATTTTGAATTAAATTAAAATTTTCATTAGTTGTGATGCTCGTTTTTAGTGGTAATTAAGCTGAAAATGTTCTTTCATTATTTCCAAAAATAGATCGCGATCCGTCGATTTTAGACGTGACGAATATTCTTACTCGGTTTTCTGGTCAGGATCACGAATATCCGAGTACTCGGATACTCGCAGCAGCCCTTCTTATTTCCACTTCTGTGGTCGGATTTAATGCCGTTGGAACACATTATATAGGTTATTTACGTAGGCCAGTCATCCTACTCCCCGATCCTAGAAGAGCTATACATGTATATTTCTGGATTGAGCTTTCTGTTAACCAGTTACTAGTTACCTCCATCGTTCAGTTCCAAACAACTACCCTCATACTCAGTGTTAGGAGCATGAAATTATTTCAGAATGTATCTAGTCAGTTCTTGAATCAATAAACTTGCGTCAATGGAGGTATTTTAATACTTTTAAGCCGCTGGTGAACTAAGAAAATACTTTTTTCAGGCACTTGTGACAAAAATAGATTTAAATACATGCAGTTATAAATCCAGTGCGCTCGTGAGTTCTTTGACAAAGAATTCTTAAAGAAAACTCAAAGGCGGAATCGCAGGGGGTCAGGGGGTCCGCCCCCCCCCCCTAGAATTTCCAAAATGTACCTGTCCATTAGTGGTTTTCTTGACTGTATGTCATTTTTAAGTAGCATGAAACATTTTTTTCTTGTTGCTTAACATAGATTTAATGGTTATGCAGTTTTTATTAATAATATGTAGCATTATTCTGCCAAATGTGTATAATGAGGTTGTGGTTCGATAGTTTGGACCCCCTCCCCTAGAAATATTGTGGACCCCCCCCCCCCTCTAGTAAAAAATCATGGATCCGCCCCTGAAACTTATAAATACTGCGTGTAATTAAATATAAATAAAGCTTTTTCATGGAGAAAGTTTCAATCATACGTTGATGAATTCATTAACCTTGATTTTAGGATTGTCTCAGATGTCTTTCTTTGTTTGTTAGTTTTTTATGAATAAATGTTAATTGGCTTGTCAAGAAAACAAGATTTATCCCTTAGACTTTTGGAGAGCATCGTATTATGTATTTTTAATTACAGAGTCATTCCAATAAGATTATATCGTTATATAAAGATGTATTTAGTTGGTTACCATTGGCAACAGTTGTAGATGAACAAATCCTTGTATGTCATGGTGGTATATCAGACACAACAGATTTGTCTTTACTGGCTAAAATAGATAGACATAAAGTAAGTACATGTAATGTCTACGGAGCCTCTAAAGTGACATTATGAATTACTTTTTTTGAAACTACATGTATTTCAAAAAAACGTAAAAATTATTTCGAAAAAATGAAAAAAAATCATGGGGAAAAACGTAGAATTATTTCGTTTAAACCAAATATTATTTAAAAACAAAGAATATATTTCGTAAAAACGAAAAAATATTTCATAAAAACGTAATAATATAATGTTAAAACGAAACAGTTGTAATTTTTTTTTCAAAATGTCAATTTAGGGGCTCCGTAGATATTTTAACATGATGCATACATTTCTTTGTACTGTACAACCTCTCTTGAACGACAACAACTGGGAGTGACTAAAGTGTGTTATTGTTTGGAGGTTGTTGCTCTGCAGAAGATGAATTCAATTAAAATTACGCCTAAGGGAAATACTTATGTTGTTGCTATGCTGTTGTTGTGCAGAGAATTTGTTCTGTAGAGGGCTGCACTGCAGAGGATATACTGTAAAAATCAAAGACAGAATTTCTACTGTGGTAGGTGACTGCAAATAACGCAGTCCTATGGAGCGGGCGGACCCTTGTTAAATCTAAATTCATTCCGTCATTCTACTGCAGTATTATATTTCCTAAATATTTCATTTTGTTTAAACATAATTATCGTCAACATGCATTTGGTTATGATTTTGTCGAAGAAGCTAGTTTGACTCACCTTAGTCTGATTGTCTATATTATATGTTTTAAAATAAATTATTTTACAAAGGCCCTGTTGCTTTTCCAAGTGCAGTCGTATTGACCCGAGGCCGAATATCAAGAAAAGTGTTACTTACTGAAGTAAAATACAAACTATACTCAAATATCAATTGATGAGTAATTTATCATGATACATATTCACATAATTGTTCATTACTTCATGAACAGTAGGGCGTTCAGTTACCGCGAACGTTACAAAACGTTCCGTAACGATACATTCGGAACTCCTCGGCCATTCGCTGCGAATAATATCAGACATATTTATACGCTATATTTAGACGCTATTTTTAAACTACAGGTGTTGAAGTAAACAAATATATGATCGTTTAGGCAATGAGTGATGTTTCGTTTTTAGTCCGTAAATTTTGAAACATCACTCATTGCTTTAACGATCGCATATTTGTGTAACAGATTAGGTTATTCGCAGCGAATGGCCGAGGAGTTCCGAATGTATCGTTATGTTACGTTCTGTAACGTTTAGGGTAATTGAACAGGCTACTGGACATTTTATCAAATTCTTTCTTCAACCGGCTAGTCATATCACAAGTACACGTGGTACTTCTGGTTAATATTTACTTATATTACAGACATTAACATACTCGTATATAGTTTTGTTAGTGTTCTATTTTTACAGTATATGTCTACGTTGCAACCACCCGGGGGCTGTGAAGATATCAGTAAAATGAAACGTGAAGAACTTATAGAATGGAAACAGGTATATACAGTGTATCTCAGTACGTGTAATATACTGACACATGTTAAAGTCACATTTGCAAAAATTGTGACAATGGCTATACGCCACTTTAAATCTATTTTATACCACAGTTTCTCTATTCTCGTACCCAGAGTCTAGTAGGATTCTCAATACTATGCTAGTATTGAGAATCCCACTAGACTCTGGGTACGAGAATGCAGTTTCTCAATTGTTACTGCATAGACCATCCCCTCGTGATCCATGAAGCATTGATCGGTACATTCTCTTCGACCCTACAATGTCTCCAAATTAAATCTCTACAAAAACTATTCACTATACAACCTCCGTATAAGAGTCTCCTAGATGTGTCATTTTAATGAAAATTTAAGACCTTTGAAATGAAAAAAATCTAAGCGTAAAACAAAATGTTCACAATTTCTGCCTTCAGACTTCTTTACAAACTTGGTAACCCTGCCCCCCAAAACAACTAATGTACATGGCAAACATAGCAAATTTTCGATCAAAATGATTTCAGTCCAATTGTCTCGACATTTTTCTCCTTTGGCCGACAATGCCAATAAGATGTACTATTTTGTCTAAAAAATACAGTCAATATGCATTTTATATACTAAAGTATCAAGCATAATTACATCTTTGTATTCCTTGCATCTAAATCTATATAATTGCAACAGATATATTGTCTTTATAGAGCTAGTTATCTTGGCATTATATCCTTCATTGTCCAAATAATGATACATACTGTATACTTACTGTAAATACAAGTATAGCTTCTCCCAAGGAGAATGCTCTCTTTGAGCATGTCAATATGTCATGAAATGTATGTTTACTGTATTTATTTAAGTATTGTATGTGTGCTAGGAAGAGTGATAGAATGAGTATGACATTAGGTCATGAGTGTGTGCATGAGTTGTAAGTATGTGAATAGGGGAGTATGTGTGAGTGTGTGAGTGAGTAAGAGTGTGAGAGACAGGAGTGATAGGGTGAGTGTAAGAGTGATATATTGTTTGATATTTGTACTTGTACATTGTATCTCATGGGCCAGTTGGCCTAATTGATTTTGAAAATAAACTATCTATATAATCTCCTTGCAGGTTTTAGATTTGTTATGGAGTGATCCACGTACCATAGATGGATGTCTACCTAATACATTCAGAGGTGGAGGGTGTTATTTCGGGGCTGACGTAACTGAGGAGTTCTTGAATAAAAATAACTTTAAGTTACTAGTACGTTCACACGAATGCAAAACTGATGGTTTTGAATATACTCACAATCATAAGGTTAGTAGCCATGCTGAAGTATATTCAAATGTTTTGCTCATAATAATCGGAGTGCTTGTTGGACAATTGTCGTAAATCCAATTTTAGAGAAGATCTATATTTGTCTCAGGATTCTGTGACTGTTCGAGTATATGTTTTTGTTTTATAAATTTAGATGGAATATTTAGACGATACTTGGTTGGTAAAATCACATGTATTTTTAAAATCATTGACAGTTTTCCGCCTAGAAATATATGTAATGTTTTTTTTTCTAACAAAACTTGGTGACATTATAGAGACATGAAAAAAATCAATTAACTATAATTATAAGGGATTGTAGAATTCCATGTGTTTCTCTATAGTTTAGTAGTCCGGCGTCACATCCAAGCCGCTATCGAGAAGGTAAACGAACATATCTATTTCTTTCTCCTCCAATGTTTACATACTCACATGTCATGTCGTACCGACTGAATCATCAGCAAACTTAATTGGTCATTTACTCATTGGGTTGGTGCATGGTTAAAGACAAATGTAATGTTCCAATAATACTGACATCTATTTAACATAGATAAGTGGTCAAAACTAAGACAACAGATTTGATAACAAAAATGAATAATTGCTTCAAACAAATGTAATTTCAGTAATTTTCCGGTATTATGAGCACCACAATCGATGGTCTTAGTATCTGAATGATTTGTTTATTGTGCCTTTTTTCTTTTCTAATTAAGCATTTGGGATTTAAAAATCGTCAAAATCACAAGATTTTGCAAGTCCTAAGGAGGTCGTGATTTTGAAACTTTTCTGCATGATAAATTCTGCTTAGATAATGATACATTACTTTCTGTGTTTCAGGTATTAACGATATTTTCTGCCTCCAGTTATTATGAGGTGGGAAGTAATCTTGGAGCATATGTACGTGTACAGAGACCTGATCTAGAATGTCGTATAGTACAATATATGGCTGAACATAGTCCTGCTATAAGAAAAATATCATTTACACAAAGGTACGATCTTTTTGTTAGGAAAAAATAAACCAATTATAGAATTCTATGTTAGTGTTTTATTTCATGAAATGATTGCAGTCATTCCTAAGCTAGCCAGCGACTTTAAGTTGGACATAACAAAAGTGAAGCCTTGTTCGTAGTCAAAGAATAAGAGCATTACTATTCAAGCTTCTGACTTGAAACTTTATAGATGGATAGGCCGCATAGTAGTGGAGAAGTGCAATGCACAAGAACTCTCTTCTCTGTAGTTTGGGAATTACTGCCCTTTTTGCATTTTCTGGTTTGGAGCATAAGTCTAATAATTATTCTATTCAAGCTACTGGCTTCAAACTAAGGTAGTAGATAGATATCAGATATGAGAAAATGGTGTTATCCCTCTGGATTCCTGTTTGGGTTATTTTAATAGGTTTTTGTGTTTTTTATTCATGATTTTAAACACCGCTTATTTTTCTGATGTGTTGTCTTTATTTATCTTTTAGAGTCAACATCGTGGAGCAATCTGCTTTACAGGACTTAAAGAAGCGAATTATTGCATGTAAAATGGAATTAATGAAGGGATTTCAAGGGTTTGACCCTAGCAACTCAGGTTTAGTTGATTAATATGTAATATATTATACAGTAAAAGTTCATTGACTCGAACACCGTCAAGTCAAATATTCGCATGTATTCGGCTAAGTCGATCACTTTGTTAGGCACCACCTAAACATTGAAAGTCGGTCGATTTTAATGTAATTTTGAATATTTGTTATACACGAAGACTGAAGTTTAGCATAAAGTAATTATTTCGGCAAGAACTTTGTTATTTTATTTTTGATTTTTTTTAACCTGAGGGGATAGAGCTGATAAGTTGATTTTAAACCTCTCTCCCGGTGACATTTCTTGAAATAATTCATGAATACAAATAGATAAAATAAATATATATGTAGATATTATGATAATTATGCATATTATTCAAATTTTCATTAAACAGAACAACGTGTACCTAATTTAATTATTAAATGCAGTTCTATAACCAGGAACTTCAATATTACAGTTTTTCTTGTTTACTCAAGGGAAATAAACTTGTTTCAAAGGTTTCAATTAGTATGTCGGCCCAAGGCTAAAAAAGTGGTTCGCTGTACTCATCGGTATATCAGCAATATTTTAATGGTTTTTATAGAAAAAATGTGCTCTTTACGAATCTGCCAGGTGATTTTTCAAATTTTGGGGCAGGAAGATGCTATTGGACAAAAACTGATGACGTCACTAATTTCTAAAATATCGCCTTTAAACTTTAAAAACGCATTGCGCGCTTATTTGTCATGTTTCGAACAAATAAATGTGGTTATAAATTATGACATGCTTCGACTGTAAGATTTTGTAAATGTTTTGAAAATAATCGGGTGCTGGAAGCACTGATCATCAAAACAAGTGATTACGTCACATTTTTACCATTTTCAGAGATATAAGTTTCAAACGTCATAAATTCTATGTTTCAAATTATTTCTTTAAAAATTGAATGCACGGAAGTTTTGACCATACCATGAAGATAAAAAATATATATTAGAAAAATACTTGATGATAAAACATTAGCATATACCAGCTCCCTAACCAACCCTTACCAGTCACAGTTTTGTCTATAGCCCTGCAGTGAAATGCCATATTCAAGGTTAACCCTGTACTTGAGTCCCCACAAAGTTATTTTGCAGTTTATATGTCTTTGAACGGTGCTGAATGAGAATCCGAGTTATGACACCCTATCTTACTTGAAAAATTTGCATAATATGCAAATTAAGTCCGCCATTATCGAAATTCCGTTTTTCCCTAATAACACAATAACTAACTTGGATAGAAATTTAAAATATGCCTCCATACCCATGTTTTATGGTCTATCTATAATATGGTACTAATTTCAGCTTGATCAGATCATTTAAATATGCAAATTTATGCAAATTAGGTATTTTACTGAATACAATATTTGGGTTTTCTATACATCAAAAAGTCCTTTATGTTTGCTTGCATATTTTGTGTAACATTTGGTTATGTAATGTTATTTTTGTACGTTTTAGACAACTTTTTTACTGTTAAAATAGCAACGCGTGACGTAATCGCTGTGAGGAAATTGATTCTACTGGAATAATTATCTCCCTTGATTCATTATACTTTCTAGGTAAGATATCAAGTTGTGATTGGTGTTTTACAATGGAATCAGTTTTAGAAATGGAATTACCTTGGAGAACATTAAAAACTAAACTAGTTAAATGTGACGATAGTTGCAGTGTGTTTTATATGTCAACATTTGAGGAACTTGAAGTAAAACATCGGTATAGTGGGGTACGTATGAATATGATATAGATTTATAGAATAATTTTATACAAGTCCAATAGCATTTATATGAGCATGTCAATCAAGATGATTTAATGCTTGTGTAATTACATAACAAGAAATATACAAAAAAGTAAACATTTCTTAAAACTATTAAAGATTGAACACATTGGTATTTCCAAATAATTATGATGTATGCATAAAATGTGCTTGTATTATAAATCTTGAATAATAATATTTTTACATACTTATACATATATTTCTACGATTTTTTTTCTTGTTTAAGTCTCAAGAAACCTGACTAAAACTATAATATTGTACAGTTCATTCGGAACACCCTCGACCTTTCATGAATGAATAATCTCGGAAGGATTCTTGGGGGGTCTTCACCGGATTTTGGAGATTATACTACCTACGCGAGGCGAAGCACGTAACGGTTACACAAAATAGTTCTTGTAGTATACACACAGATCTTTGTCTAAACATATTTATTTGTTTTGAATTGAACCAAATATTGTTCATCGGTACCGTGGAAATTAGTAATTTCAAATTTACGGACTAAAAACGAAACTTCAGTCATCGCCTAAACGATCGTGTACTTGTTTACATAGTTTCAAAATGGCGCCTAAATTTGTCCGAGGTTATTCCTAGCGAATGGCCGAGGCTGTTCCGAATGTTGTACAGTTAAGCCTTATGGTTTATGGGGGTTGGTTTTACTCACAATTTGGTCCTAAATGTTATTTTTCTATAATTTTACCTCCCTGTCGACTTCGCCATTTCAAATTTGACTAATGTAACTAAATTTTTTATATATTTTCAGAATGGTCCATCTATTACTGAAACATTGTATAAAAACAAAGACAATCTAGAGACTATATTTAGATTAATGGATGCTGACCATTCGGGTATGTAGCATTTGCTTAGTTTGAACTACTAAAACGAGTCACGTGATCACAGTAGATAAACTAGGCTGTCAATGCTCAACAATACGTTCAGTTTTTTACGTTTATGTCACTTTGAAATCGTAACTGGCAATAATAACAAGTCATTGTTTGGTTTTAATGTTTAATGTTGCAAGTTTTTGTATCCAAAATTAATTAATCACGAAATTAAAATCAACGCAAATATAAGTAAATAATTGTGAAGTTACTTAAGCATGTGGGCTTATGTATCAATCTGGCGTATTCAATTTGCACAAGTTAGCAAGTATACTGAACCAAAATAATTTCCAGACTTCGGTTATTTAAGTCATAACAATTACTTATGATTTCATGGGTATTTTTTATGTTTTACAGGGCAGATAACGATGCAAGAATTCCAAGATGCATTAATAATTCTAATAAAACAATTAGACATAAAAATCAAAGAAACAGACATTGCAGATATAGCTAGAAGTATAGATTTAAACAACGATGGTCTGATAGACTTTAATGAATTCTTAGAAGCATTTAGAATCGTCGATAATCTCGGGAAAGACAAAACACACTGTATAGACAAACCTGAATCGGAAGAAGAAATTGCTCACAGTCCAAAGAAATCTATTGATATTAAAGGGGAGAAAGAGGGGCTCCCTGAGGAGAAAATAAAGTGCTAACGAAACCTTGTAATGTACGACATAGGGAACAATGATGGTGCTGGTGATATCACGTGATAATCAGGGGTCTGACAATCAAATCAATGGGTCAGTGCAAAACTCGTCTACATCATGCTTAATTTACATATACATGTAATTAGACTCGTTTGCACTGGTCCATCAAAATTGATCTATGATCATACAGACATCGTATGGTCTGGTTATTATACACTGTATTGTAGTGCTAATTTGGAGCAGTAGTCTTGTTTTAAGACCTGTGCTATGCTTAGAGATCTAGAGGTTCAGGGTTTGAAACCCTATCGGGGACACTGCCTATCATTCTTGAACAAACATTTTTGCCATTGTGAGTGCTCAACCACAGGGTGCTGGCATAAAACAGCCCATCCCAAATATATTTATCCAGGTATGTAAGGGTATCTATGAGAGTTGTTGCGCCCTATTCAGGCTGTACAAAATAGGATAAAAGACTTCCCAGTTAGAATGATAGATAGCCCGATGACTAAGAGTATTAGTTGTAAAGTTGTCAACGCGCATCATACCATAAATGCAATTTTAGTCTTTACTTTATGATAATTTTAACCCAAACCAGTATGAATGTGCATGAGATTTATCTGTGCTGAAAACTCAAAACCATGTAGTGTTTTATAGAACAACGTCCCAAACGATCGTCATAGATCGGATTGTTTAAATTTAAGTTTTACTTTGTTAACTCATTTTCTTATTTCTGTTTTTCTGTTTTAATTCCTTGTTGTATCGTTGTTCTAATGTATAGTGCGTAAATATTGACCCCGACCTTACCTTTCACATTTGCATCTAATTATCATCTACACATATCCCGGCGAAAATCAATAACACGCCTACTCTACACTTCGGCTGTTTACGTATTTAAAATAAGCAATCGATTTACAGCAATTCTAAATAGAACTACGTTCATGTGTTAAATTTACTACAGAAGAATTGCTTGATGCACTGGCCTAATCGGTTAAGCACATCAAAGAAGTAAGCACTTATAAAAAAGTTTCAACACCAATATCATACATTTTGTACTGTAACGTAAATGAAAGCTGGTATATCATCGGTATAGGCACTAAATTTCATATGATTTGTGCAAATATGCTGTAAAATGCATTTTAAATAAATATAATTCATCAAAAATGTGATTTGATGTAAGTAACAGCTGAAAAAGTATGCATGAAGGTTAGGGTGCATTTGATGTTTTAGTAACGTATATCTTTGAACTCAGATTGTGGGAAAAGCTTACCTTGCCAGTTTTAAGAGATGCATTTTCAAATTCCTCTGACAAAACTATATTAGAATCATTAGAAGTCATCTCAACACAATCATTACACGTTTTTTAATTACAGTTTACACACAAGTGCCCAGTGCAATTTCCCCTCATATTGTATGTTCTATGTATGTGATAAGAAGGAAAAATTCACCTGGCTCCTGTGGTAAAATTGTAAATAAAATCATGTAATCATGTGTTGTGGTGAATTATCAAATTTACATTTTGTAAATACTTTTTGTGTGATTCAATCTAAGACATTGTAAAATGCCATATGGACATTCTATAACATCATTTGGAATTATGAAAAAAGAGCTTTAATTATGTGTTTGGACTGACGTTCGAGAGGCCATTTCAAGGTTAGGATAAATGTTTTCATTTCTTTCTAAATGTCTTATTTGTTGAGTTTTTTTATATTTTCACTGTCACATCTATACACTTAATGCATCACTTACAAAATATGTCAAAATTATTTTGGAATTTATGGATATTTTGATATAATTAGTTACCCCACCCACTTGATAGATTTTTTCAATTTCAACAAATGATAAACCCTTAATACTACATTCGTATTCAATGTAATGAATATTCTTGCATAAAGGTCAGGTCGGGGTCAACGTTTACGCACTATACATGTATACATGTATGTTTGTATATTTATTGAAATGACTATTTTAATAGCGAATAAATATAGTTATACAGATCATAGCGACTTTACTTCATTATTTTTTATTACTTGAAACAGTGCTCACTCAGGCGTGCTAGTTTTCAACACATGCACGACAAAACCGACAAGAAGCATGAAAACCATAAAAGCAGACGTCAGAATGGTCCTATTCACATATCTAAATTGTCGATCAGACATAAATGTTGAAATATAAAGATTTCCTACTATATGGAAATCGGGGTACTTAAAAGTTTCCTTAAATACTCAGTACAGTTCTTCTGTAATTGCCATCTATTTAAAAATCAGTGAGGTTAATGCATACGCCACTGGCAGTTGAATAAAACTTAACAATATAATGGAAGTTCCATATACCTACATTTCCTTAAAATAGCTCATGCAACAATTTGTTGGGTATGCTCCGAATGACAATGAACTGATAAACAGTATTAATTTTATTAATTTTTAATATGCTTTATGAGTGTTTTGTTAGTGTAATGCGTTCTTCCATTACAAGCATGCTTTAATTAGAGGATGGTGGTTAATCCGCCACATAAATAGAAATATTTTCAATACTGCTCTACCGTTTGAAAGGATTGGTTTATTTCAATGTTTACAAAAACAAGCAATGTTATTTTGTACGAACTATAATACTTTCACCGTTATGTGAAACCTGGGATTCTACGATCGAAGTGCTTTTTTTAATTTTCTCGGTCGTCACTCTCTATAACTGGCTGAAGCAGGCTGTACAAAATATTCCAGAGTTTAAAAACTTGATTTATGTTTTTGTACATGTCTTCCATTTCTAAAGTTTTTGACAAAAAAACGTGTTGCAATTATGACCGAAAATATGACTTAAGGTGGTGTAAAATAAAAATGGCAGATCGGCGGAAAAAATGCATTATCAGATGCATTAATCGATTATCAAGGTATGGCCTTTTAAAATAATTAAAAAGTAAAAACATGTAAATTTATTGAGTATCTTTATCAAAACAATGAAATATTTAGGCCAGTCCGGTATAGTCCGGTAAATTACCGGGCTGGCGGCCAGTTCGGTAAGGGAAGATACCGTTATTGCAAAAGTAGCAACGCGTAACGTAACCGCTGTGAGGAGTTTGCGGCTTGCCATAGTTCATGAGGCGTAATATAGCGTAAAGAAATATCAAATAGTCTAGTTTCAAAGAAATAAGGTTCATGTATATTGTATCAGGGTATATAATCATGTGGTCTTAAGAATGTAAACAAGCGTTTGATTTTGACAGGTCTTGCAGAAGCTTAAACATAGGAAAGATTGATAAAGTGCATACATTTTATAATAATTACAGCAATTCATTGTCCCAAAATAACTATATTAACATGGCAGTTGTATTTGGGTTTTTTCTAAATTCACAGCAAAAATATTCTTGCACATGATACAGTTTAACTCTAGATTCAATATTTGTGCAATATATTTCTCAATTACAATCAGTACTTACAGCATTTTGAACCTACCTGGGCAATCTACGCAGTATATCCCCGATGAAGATTGTCGAGGTAGTTCCGAATGTACTTTTAGGACCAATTGGGATTTTCGAGAAAGAAAAGTATTACTTATTTTACGCACTTGTGATTTCACAAAATTATTTGTCTGATAAGAGAAATCGGTGAAAAGTATTTTTGTAAACAGCCTACGAAATTTGGTTATGAAAGTGGTTGCCGAACAGGTCAGTTAAGTAGCTAGCACTATATGCATTGTTTGTATCTAAATTTGGTTTCCCAAAAGAAATTTATGGTAGCCCGAACTAGAAATTGGTTGTACCGGGCAACCGGACATCCGCTAACTTCATAGACTGTGTGTACATAAGTATTCTTATAGATCACGTGACTATAGGCCCTGAGTCATTGATGTATATTAGTAATATAGATCAATGCCCTGAGTGTATTGACATTAGCCAGTTATTTCCTCTTGATATGACCTACGTACGAATTGAATCTTTTCACACTTTATCAGGGAAAGATAACTGACAAATGTGTCTTACTACATATTAAAATTAAAAGTTTTCATTATCCCCCAGTCCACTATCAATATCGAGTCAGACAAAGCCCAAAAAGTGCGGCGCCCTCAGTTTATCTTCAGCTTTTATGATTTTCTTTTACTATTTCTTTATTTTGCATAAGTAAGTAATAAGTAAGTAATAAGTTAGTTAGTTATATTTATTTATAAAGTCGCTGAGCATAACATGATACAAAACACAAGCTCTGAAGAGCTTTTAAAGCCGACTTATAAACTACAATTACATAAAACAATACATATTACAATACAATACATGTATAACAGATGGAAACATAGTAAAATATATTAAAAAAGACGTCATGTATATAAAAGTAACACATAACAGTAGAGACTAAATAAGTTACATGGATTTAAGGATTGCATGAGCCTTTATTTACTGACGATGGTATATTTAATAAAAGTTCAGTACTTAATAGATCATTCGAGGTCGATTTTTCTTTTTGCATTTAAATTTTTGCAATAAAATATTTTTAGAACTACCGATTTAATAAAATGAGAACCGTACCATATAACTGGATACCATTCTGGTACCTATAGGTTATAAGGATCCTTGATCGAGAATCTTGATAACCTCGGGGAAAGAGAATGCTGGATACAAGTGGTTCACTAAATACAATAAGCATTCATTTTTAATCGTATTGAGGCAAATCACAACACTAACACAGGTATTAATTATAATGATAAATAATAGGTCCGCGATTTACATTATCAAAAATGTTGATAAGGGAGCTAACCATTATTCGAAGCTCGGGAATCACGGGATACGTTTAGTCAAGTTTTTAGCATCAACTATTTCAATCGGATTTATTCGGATTTCATCCATGACAAAAAATATGTCAAAATTGTGACATTAATTCTTAGGAAATTAAGTATTATTTTTACGTTGATTTTAGCCGTTTGTGTCTCAATTTAGCGACACTATGGGGTCTAAAGATATTCGTGTTTCTAACAATCTGCTCATGATTCCATTTACTCGCTATGCTATAGTAACAGTCTGTTTACCAGCTCTGTCACTGGCTTACTGTTTTATATCAGCTATTTTGTGGGCTGATAACAGTGAAATAAATGACACTGATTGTAACGTAAGTGTTTTCTTATTTATATTTTCATAATTAATTTATCATATTTCAATTCAACAATATTCATTTATTCAATAAACATTATTTTAAGAAGTGGGTGTGGCCACTGGCCAACTAGCTAGACAAATATCTTAAAATTAGTATTTGATTTGTACGCTGTAATTCATTTAATTTTGTTTTTGTTGGGTTTAACGCCATAGCAACACATTAATAAGATATTTAACCACGGTCAGTCAACCTACTCACTGTACCTGAAAAGTCTAAATCTCTGGATTTTGTTGTAAAGAAAATACTTCTGTCAGTGACTGACGACTACCCTTCTTGATTAAGGCTTTACTGACAAATACCCTTCATGATTAACCCTTTACAGGTTGTGACATGTGTGAAAAGTAGCCTTTTTTCACCTTAAAGCCATTTCAAGATGCTCTAATTTCATTTCTAATTAACAGACAGATATGCAACTTGGCCAAGTTATTCCCTGGGTGACTGCCTTTCAGAAAAACCAAGTTAAGCCCTAATCCCAGTTAACATGGCAATCCTAGGGCAGAGCTATTTTCACTTTTTTCAACCCCTATTTTGCATTTCAGTCTGTAATATTTTCCAAAATTGAGGTCTAAAGTGCTAGTTCTTTTCAAAGACTGAAAACATGTTTTCTAATCAGCATTTTGGGGCCGGCCATTTCTGAATTTCTCTGGACTCAATGACCCTATTTTTTTTTTCTGGCGATCAGGGGCATTGCGCCCCCTTCAAACCCCAGGAACAAATTTCTATGGCCATTTTCCCTCCTACCACTGATTCTAAATCATGTAGGGCGAGAGTCAGTCAATGTATCGCCCATTCTTGATAGACAATCTGATATCGATTCGCAATTTTGAATATTGATACAGTTTAGCATTATATAAAGCTATAAACTATTTGAAGATGTGGTTTAATTTAACATATCTGCCTTGTACATTTATTTATCTTTTTTATATTTCTGAGTGTTCACATTTTCTGTTAAGTGTTAAAAGTAAAAAAAATACAGTTTGTTTTATGTCTGAAACAACTTTTAACATCTTGCATAACATCATCCGGGCATTATAAAGTATATATTAATTATATCTATACAGGAGTTTTAGCGGCTTCTATTACACACCTTGTCTGACACGATATATCGATATATCAACGATACTTGCCTTTCGATACATGGATACAAATTTTTTTATCAATGACAGCCCTACTGTGATATAACCTATATATATATATATGTGTGTTGCTATGGTGTTCAACCCCCCTCCCCCCCAAAAAAAAGCACTTTTAACATATGAATGTACAATTACAGAATGTGTTGGTTATTGCAGGTTACTAATACCATTCCATCTGTGAGTGCAGTCACTGGCGTAAAACCTCAAGCATATATATGGAGAATTTGTATAGGTCTACATTCTACACCAAGATTTTTTGTTGGATTAATGTACTACAACTATTACCAGAATAGCCTACCTTTTATCAGTAAAAATCTTCAGGGATTATATAAATTTCTTTCAAAATTATGTTTTTGGCTATACACTGTGGAGTGCTCATGTTTGTTGGCTGTCAGCTGTATTTCTAACAAAGAAAATTATCGTAAGTATATAAGTACTGACTTAAAACTGTAGACATATTTGTTGTAGACTGTCTTGTTTTAAGTGCATTTAAAAGTATCAACTACCCCAGATACCTTCATATTTCAATGAATACCAGTGACTACAGCATTTTTTCTCCCTACCAGAGCTACCTGTGATAACTATCAATTAGGGGAGTTATGGGACTAACATTCTATTATGATTCTAATAACTCTAAAGAAAATAACTGATCAGATGTACATGAGTATAATTATGATAATGGAGTCTATATGATGATATATGATCCAATTTGATTTCAAGATGAAATACTTTTCATTGCAGTATTATATTTCATGTTTGATGCACCAATTGTTTCCTAGAGATTTTAAGCAATAAAGAAAGCATGATTTACCTTGATTTTTCAGGCTTCTTTGAAGTCCAAGGCACATTACATGATATGTGGTGCTTTTCACAAAAATTCTTACAAAAAAAATCTTCGTAAGTCAGTTTCATATAATTAACACTTCAAAGTCTGACTAATAATAGGCATAACTATGATATGATATTCAAAAGGTATATACATTTCTACACAATTTGTATAGCATTTAGAATTGAAAAGCCATAAAAACGAGCATATCATTAATGTTTGTTGCTTTGACTTACGAAGATTATTTTTCGTAAGAAATTTTGTGAAAAGCACCAATGGTGTCTTTTTTACAAAACTATTAGATTTTCTCTCTGAGTGCCCCACCTGATATTTTGTGAAAAAAGTAACCTTGACTAGCTTGAATCACTTATCCCTAGCCCAAGGCTTCAGGCTATTTAGTTAAGGCAATGATTAACATAATCTAATATATTTTGTATAATTATTATATTTTCATATTTTTCAGCAATCCATGAAAAGATATTTGTTGTATTTATGATTGTGTCTATAGCACACATGTTGTTTGGTACTATATTATATAGATGGTCAAGATATAAACCTATGACACAAAGGGTAGGATATAATTTCAGTAAAAATCTTGTGATTAAAAACTACTTATAATTTCACTTTTTTAAGTGGTCATGGTTCACCTACATCATGGTTGGGTTCAAACAGTGGTAGGGGAGGGGTGCTACAGTTTATTTTTTATTTTGACGTGAAGTTTTAAAGTAGACTGCCATGTTGGACAACCAGCTATGTATTTACATGTCCGAACCAAATTTTTACTGGCATGAACAAGTTGCATGAACCCAAATAAAGGTCCTCAGAGGCAGGAGGAGAACCCTTATGCACAGTTACAGGAATAATAACTACTGCAAATATAGTATTCCGCTAAGATTTAACGAGCAGATGATGCAGTTAGTGCTGTAAAAGTATATCTAATCTGCGGCCAATTGTATAAACAATGGTAAAATTATACCATGGTAACACTTACCATTGGGTAAGTTGAAGGGTATGGTAACTACTGAGGTAAACCAACTTACCTTCCTACTATGCCAGGGTTAAATATACCCTGGTAAATAAGCAAGGTTACTGTAGGTATTTTTTTATACAGTCACTTCCCACTGTGGTAACTGGAAACTTACCCTAGGGTATGATTTTACCATGGTAAAATATGTTTATACAATTGGCCGCTGGTGTAGTGTTCTAATGATTAGTAAATGTAAGGATTATTTCCCTGGTGTCACTTCTGTCTGATGTATAATTCCATGTGTATAATTATTCTCCATAAAAAACCCCAGGTCCAACACAACAGCGCTATGAGCCCTT
Organism: Mactra quadrangularis; assembly: GCA_025267735.1. Classification (NCBI taxonomy): domain Eukaryota; kingdom Metazoa; phylum Mollusca; class Bivalvia; order Venerida; family Mactridae; genus Mactra; species Mactra quadrangularis. The sequence goes on along the minus strand of CM046308.1, from coordinate 32,632,762 downwards.
TGATTGTATAATGTTAAAAGATATTTTCAATCTTCAGGAATTACAATCTTATTTCTGGAAGAAAACAATGTTCGTATGGATCAGCCTCTCTACAGCTGGACTTTTGTATTATTTTGTACAGCATAGATTTTACTGTATACCTGGTGGTAAGTATAGATTTCATATATAATATAAACTCTATATATTGTCACCATAGTTACAAGGAGTTAAATATTGATTATCATTATCTTAACATTGTCAACATATAATATTCTTGGTTGTAAGTGACATTTTAATTTTCTGCTGCTAGTAAAAGAAGCCTCATTAGTTTTAATGTTTTACTAGTTTAATTAATATAAAATGTATTGATTTTCCTCTATTATTTGTAATTTCTCTCCTGAGTCAGATGACGTTCTGCTGACTTAGTTTTCCGCTGTATTTATAGTCATTACATTCTTCACACTCCTTAGCAAGAATATTGGATGCATTATATTATGTTTGCATACAAGCTGAGTACCACTTTGTTTGAAGTTTCTTAAGTCATAAAATGTGTAAAGATAATTATAGCTGAAAGAGTTTTCCTCAATTTCAAAGTGTATAAGTGTTACTCAGTCTTTTATTATGATGACTGAAAGCCAAACTGCAGTGCATGAAGAAGTTTATAAAAATCTGTCACTGCAATTTTATTCACATGGTTGAATATAGATATTATACTAGTTCTGTTAATGTATTTAGATAAATTGTGAAACTTGTTCTTACAACTTAGAAAAATGAAGCTCAAGTGTGATGTTGATGTCTGGTCTCCGGTACTTAGCTAGTCGGATAAAATTTCTTTCTTTCTTTAAATGAGGAAACTATATGGTTTTGGACGTGATTAAAACCAATGCAGAGCTAGCTATCCAATAATTACCAATCCAATGTTGTAACCTCTCAACCATGCCTAGCTCATTAATACTATGACATATAACTAAATTACTTACTTATTTTCCTTTGTTTTCAGCTTTCAGCATATTCTCTGTATTTGAGTACATGATAGCTTACGCAAATATGGGTTATCATGTAACTGGGTATTTCGAATTCAAGGACAAATATTTATTGGCAGGTTGCGTTGAACAATCCAGTGTTACAAATGGTACTTCTCTACATTCTGTCAAAAATGGAATCAAGAATGATTGAAAATTATCACAAGTTAATTAACCATGTTCATGTTTTAGGAAGAAAATTTTTATCATACATTTGTTAAATTTCAACAATTTTATGGCTAAGTTAATTTTTTATGAAAAGTGTAATTATGTTGGACATGTTCTTTTGTTGATGTTTTTTTACAGGAATTGGGTAATAATCTTTCATGAGTCATGACCAGTGTATTGTCTCGAGATTTTTTTATCTCTTGTTATTTGGCCAAGAAGATGATACATATTTTATTATTAAAGTCTTAAAAGCTATGTTGTTAAAGTCCTAGAAGCTTATGTCTTGTGATAAAGGCTAGATTATCAGTCAAAATGTCATGACTTCTGATTTAGGCAATTTTGTGAATAATGAGTCCATCTTTTTTTGTTTCTAGTTCTTCAATTAGAAAAACTTGTTAAAAAATATTTGGAATGTCATACTTATATTTGAATCATTTAACTCAATAATCATTATATTGGCTTAGATTGAATGGCATATTGATTAATATCTTGCTCATGACATGTTATTGAAGATAGGACATCTTTAGTCAAACTAATATGATCTGACGAAGGTCATCCTCTTTTAAATTTGCTACAACTTACTTCATTTGTTAAAAGTCAGGAAACTGTCTGTAGAAGCATTGAGTGGTATACAAACACCAAAGACATAGTGTGTATTTTACAGTCAATTTAAATGTGTGTCCTACAATGATAAAAACAGCCAGTTTTGATAACTTTGAAAGTATTATGATAAAGGTTTCAGTGTCGGGTTAAATTTGTCAAACAATACCTACTACACAAACATGTATGTTATTTTTTTTTTTTTATATTGTGTACTCAAAATACTTTTATTATTTCACTTATTTGTTTTACAATTTATTTATTCCTCAGTGTATGTGTATTTTTGTTATTTAGTCCTTAAATAACAAGTTGGATTTAATATTGAGGGCTGAACGAAACACTATTGTAACTCCCTTTATTTTTAAATGGAGTTATAATAGTGTTTCAATCAGCCTTTGATCTGTACTATTGCTAAGTTTGTTAACTTGGTATGTTATCATATTACTATAGACCCTGGTATAGTTTTTTTCTGGTCTAATTATTACATTTCTTCATATATCTCATCTACATGACACAAATAATTATATATATTGGTGCATTTATTTGATTATAAAATTGTAAAGAGAAATTATATTCTTGTATTTATTCATGTTGAATTAAACCTTGATGATGTACAAATTAAAAATTGTGGGAGCAAAATTATTTTTTTTTCCATTTTTGGATTTGTATGATCTAGAAATCCTTTAACATTTACAAATTATCAATTTATGGCCTAACATGTTGTTTTTGTTCATAACAATCTACAATATTGTTTGAAGTTTTATTAAATTTCTTATTTAATATATATATACATGTAAATGTTCTATATTGTAATTATTATTGTAAAATCTGAATACCAAATCTGGTTGAGTGAGATTATTACCACCTAGCACTACATAGAAATTTCATACTCAATGGTTTGCTACAATGTTGTCCTAGCTAGCCTTTTTCTAGCTAGCTGAATGCATTGGTAACTTTTGGTATCGCTATCTTCAAGCAAATCTAATGTATAGTACTGGCTTAACACAAAAAAAGCTGGGTAGCAACTTATTTACGCAACTGGCTCCATGTTTCATGTCATTCATGATTTTGTCATGACCTTGAACAAACGTAATTCCGATATTTTATATATGTGCCTACTCAGTACAATCATTGTAGTGTTAGTTTTTGTCATAGATTTTTCATCATTGTTAGAAGCTTGTTAAATACTCAAGAAGCGGTATTTGGTACTAATTTTATCAATTTATCTTTGGGTTTTTTTGCATTCTGTATTAAAATCCTCCGAGACTCAGACTTGAATATACAAATATAGATATGTTTCTTGTTTGGCCGTCAATTTCATGTTCAGCCGCCCGGCTAGCTCAGTTGGTAGCATGCAAGTCTACTGATTGAGGGGTCATGGGTTGATTCCTGGGCAGGGCAAACTTTCGTGGAGCTTGGTCATGAAATTATTTCTACGGCCATTCTCCCTTCTGCCTATAATTTTTAATTATGTAGGGCAGTTGTCAGTCACTGACGGAATTATGCACTTAGTAGTTGGTTAACAACTTAATCCAGAGATTTAGCCTTTCCAGGAGGAGTGAGTAGGTTGACTGACCGATGTTATATGACTTATACAATGTGTTGCAATGGCGTTAAACTCAACAAAACAAACAAACAATTTCATGTTGTACCACTTTTTTTTCTGGATGACCAAGATTTAATTTTTTTGTGACCCAGATAGTTTTCATAGTAATAAGTTATTCAATCATAGTCAAATACAGTTGTAGTATTTAAGATATGCAGATATTGTCATACATTATTTATGATAAGAAGTTTGACCTCTGTTAAATGATAATTATTGTTACATTAAGATCAAAATAACAGATAAAATGCCTTCTTATCTAAACTCCTGTCCCTAATTATCTGTTTTTTGACAAGAAGTGTACAAATTTATTTTATTTCTTATGGTTTTTGCGGTCATTTTGAAACTTTGAAAAGTCTATGTACTTTAACATTGATGAAAATTTTCAGTATTAATACTGATTTCAGTATTTTGAGACTAAATTACTATAGATGTAACTTATATGATATTTGTCAATATCAGTATTTCAATATTTTCAAAACTTTCAACTTCATCCATATTTAAATAGAAGCTACATATAATATGCGCTATTCAGAAAAAGTCTGTTCAATAATATATATAATTTATCAATTTTGCTAGTTTCTAGTTGATATGAAATATCTCTATACGATTTTTTTCATATTTTTCTCTGAAAACATTGCTTTCTTGCCTGCTATCAAACTATGTATTAACAGTGCAATATATTACAGTTCATATAATCAATTTAGTTTAGTTCTTTAGATTTTTCGGTAGCGTATACTTATAAAGTTGGGCTATTTAAAGTTTTGTTTATTCTCATTGTACTACCTAGAGAAAGCTTGAGTAATGGAGAGGATAAAAGTTTAAAAATAAATTCACTAACAGAACATAAGATTCATAAATTAAATGTATAAAGTTTTGAGTGATTGAATAATCACTAACATCATATCAACACTACTGCATAGATTGTCTGTAAAACATATTTTACAATAACAAGGGTTCACTAATGATATGAAATGTCTGTAAAACATTTTACAATAACAAGGGTTCACTAATGATATGACTTTTTTATTATTATTTGCATCTCAATCAGAATTCTCATCAAAATCACATTCCTTTTGCTATACAATCTTAATTTGGTCCCATATTTCAACATCAGCATTAATTTTTCTCTTCCAATCATTAAGTTGCTAACATCTTGCTGTTCATGACATCAGAAACACCTAAGATTTAATGAAAAACTTAATTCTAACAAATAACTGATGCTATAATGTAGCTGAATGCCGTAATTTCAGATTTTGACCCATGTAATGATAAATATATGTGTGATATCAATGATCATCAAACTTGAATTTTCAAATCCATTTAAGCTGAAATGTAGGGTAATGTTTAGAAGTTTAGAAATTGTATGAGATTACTTCCATCAAGTGTTACCATTAAATCAATTAATTACCTCGCAGTTGTATAATTCTATTTACATTTTCTATGTTACTATGTTGTGATTTCAAGTCAAAAACTGCTTACTTTTATGTAAGGCTTGACAACATCATGGTATTTAAAGGGTACTGTTATAATGTTTACAATTATGATATTTTTGCCTTCATCACATTCTCTCATTCTAATGTACCAAGTTTTGTTAGTCAATGTGCGAATAGCACTGTGTCCTATAAGCTGTATTTTGTTTTAGTAATACTGATTTGTTAGCCATATGTTTACCATTCAATCTTTGAGTAATCGTGTAGTAACAGTTCTAACAGATCTTTATAGTGTATAGATCTACATATTCATGAAGTTTTGACTGCCTTTAAATCTACATATTGATATTTTGTACACCTAATAATGTTCATGTGTATTATACTGGTATTTTTTGCTAGTTTTGTGTACTGTAGAATTATTTTACAATTTTAGTTCTTTTGACTAATTTTTAGTTTGTATTGGCTCGCAGAAATATTGGAATTCACATTTATTTTAAAATTTTAGATCATGTATGTTTTACATATGTATATGTTTTTCTCCAATGCTGAATTATATTTAGTGTTTAAAACAATGTTATTTTAAATTGTACCCATGTTTATATTTTAAACTGTAGGCCCATTAGCCTGATGACAGTGACATGACAGTGGACTGAACTAGTGACTTATGACTGAAATTTAACTTGTTACTGTAAATATGAGTATGACCAGAATTTCAATTTCAATTTATTTCCATTCATTGGTTTCACGATTAGATTCAAATATATATAATTTATATTCCTCTTGAAACAAATTTACAATAAAACATGGCCTTATATTTTGTCTTTTTAATGGAAGATAAACCGAGCAGAAATGCATAATTATGTATAGTGATTTTGTCTTACTCTTTTACCCTGTTTCATTTTCACCTATATAATAATGGTACATGTAGTATAAATAATGTAATACTCGTATATTTTTACTGTAGGTTTTGATAAGAAGTTGTTTAAACATTTGATTTGAATTCTCAATGAATGAACTCTTTGTAGGTGCTAAATTTTTACTCAAAGTAATTCTTCAAAGATTTTTCAATCTCTATTTTTTGCATGTGAATTTTTATTGATTTTACAAAAATTGTACAAGAATAATAGTAATACTTGTTCATTCATCACATTGTATGATTTACCCTTACAGTTACTAGGGCTGTCAAGATACGCCAGAAGAGTATTGCGTTTTGTTGTGCCTCCACTGTATTTAACAGAAACATTGCAAATCTTACATGCAGCTACTGATAGAATCTAGCCTCTTTAAGTATTTTATGGTCATGTAGGACTGTGACGCACCCCAATTGGTTAAATTCTTATAACTTAAGGTTAGATGGAGTGAACAATAGAAAAACTTACATTTCGCCACTTTTATTTCGCGAAGGGAAGAATTTTCCAATGAAATAAAAAATATTGACAAATACTGGTACCTTAAAATCCTACTGTGGTATGTATTGCTGCAGCTGCGTATTGCAATATACCAGTATATTGTGACAGCCCTAACAGTTACCATGAATTACTAAAAAAATCTGTTATTGTGGTGAATTCAAGTCCCTATCTTGATATTCAATGTTCAAATTTACCATTGGACTTGTATACTGTGAATTAAGTCTTAATGGCTTTGTTATACATTAAATCACATGACAGAATATTATTAAAAATATGCCTATATATTGGTAACACACTGGGACATCTATGTTTATGTATTTCTTGTTGTTTGGTTATATCCGCTTAACTATGTCTTTGAGTGTCTTATAATTACTTGTTCTGTGTTAATATACCTCTTGTTATACCCCCGCTTCGAAGAAGAGGGGGGTATACTGTTTTACCCTTGTCCGTGCGTGCGTCCGTCCGTTACAAAATTTCCGTCGCAGTTTTCTCAGCAACTATAACATGCAGCAGCCTAATACTTTGCATATTGCTTCATCCCATAGTCCCATGCGGTGTAAGGCGATTTCATGCTCCTTGCTCATCTACTTCCTGTTTGTCGCATATTTTTAGATTTTTGTGGGGGTATCACTAGTGAGCATTAGCTCAAAGATTTTTTTTACATGACTCTAACATTCTAGGCATTAAAAGTGTGAATTTAGTCATAGGTTTTTTGTCACAACCATGAATATAATCCTTCTTGTGTGTCTTCATGTGATTGATATATTTTTGTTTGACTTGCTTGAATGTGAAAGTGGAAAAATGTAATGAAAATGAACTGTATATAGTTGGTTATTGTTAAAATATATTTTCTCTGTCTACATAAATTATATATTCTTTTTTAAGAATCTACAACCTAAACACTGGGGTCCAAAACTTTCTTTACATATATTAAATTTTGATGTTTTGACTTATACTTTGATATACTTTACATGTAGTTATTAGTTTCACAAATAATGTACAGTTTAACATAAACTTTCAATTATGTTCTTAATGCATTATAAGTACAATGTATAAGATAAAAATACTAAACAAAGAGTGTTTGCAATAATTGTTCAGTAACAAACAAGAGAAAATATGTAAGAATTACATGTGTAAAGAAACTTTTGGACCCCAGTGTAAAATAATGATAACCACATCTTAGGGTGAGCGCAAAACTAGTTTACATCTTCCTCTGTTAACATGCTGTTAGACTAGTTTTGATCTGACCTACAGATATACATTGTAATCAGTCTAGAATTTATTCATGTACTGTCATATGTGAAGTGTTCTTATTGTTAATTGTGATTCTACTGTTAACTACTGTAGATTATATATATATATAAAATTGCCTTATACATTGAATAGAAGTTTACATATATTTCTGTACTGTCAATGATATTACTGTACATGTATGTGTTTGAAGTTTATTGTGAATATTCACAATGTATGGGTTATTAGATTTACTTTGTCATTCCAGTGTTATATAATATAAAGTGTGTAAAGCTGTATCTGCCGATATGTGGTTTTACAAAATGATTATTTTGAGCTAAGGAATGAGGGTAGATTAGAAACAATATGTCCTACACTAGAAAGAATTTTTTACAATTTTTATTGACCTACTAGTTTTGACCTTTACGAGGCTTTCTTCACGATTATTTGATTAATGATAAAAATCATTTTCAAAGGCCTAAATATAGATGTACTAGCGTAAGAACATAAATTAATACAGAGCGGGTACTCATACTTTACTTCACAAACATTTCAAATATGTAGCTTATTTAAAAAAAATTGTGCCATTCTATACATTATATGGTAAATAAAGTTTCTGTTGAGAAATACTTTATTTAATGTTCTGATCAACTGAGTGTTTTAAATCACAGGAATGTATTTTTACACAGTTACCTTAGGATATGTTTTGAAATTTACATTACACAATCAGGACACGAATTTAACAAAAAATGGACTTGCAAACGTTTGCGAGTTGATTTAATTTCAACTCACACAATGAAAAAAAGCACTTGCAATTCTTTCTTCAAACTTTTTACTTTGTCAGAATTTAGCGACGTCAGCGACACGTATATTTTCGATGCTCATTATAACATGTAGCGATACAGATAAGTAGAGCAAAAGAAAATACTATCGATTGTATGACAGTTTCAATGCTGATTTGAGCCTCATTAGTGAAGACAGTAATATTATTGCAGCGATTTCAACTTGCAAGTTAAATTAAAGTTTCTTGCAATTTTCAAAACCGGCTCACATTTTGCAAGTATGCGAGCTTAAATTTGAGCCCTGGACACAATACTTCTGTTATGGCTTTGTACTTTTTACTCAATCATAACTATTTTTTGTTTGAAGGGAGATAATTAAGGCTGCCACAAGGTGAAATGTTTTGGAAATTCTTGAATCTCAAATGTGAGTGTTACCATGACAATTACAAACATAGTAGAAATAGTTAAAAATATGATTATTTATAAATTATTGGCATAATATATTTCCATACAACCCTTGTGGAAGCCCCTGCAATGGTATTGTGAGTTTGATTTTAAAGTCTTGTATTTATACTTTATCAGTTGAACTGTTCACATAATAGTTCTCTTGTCACTTGTTAAATTTGTGTTCACCAAGATCCTAGCTGATTTTTGTTACTTTAATTTTATGTATTTGTTTGACAGACTCAGTTGATTTTTATTTTTTTGATATCTTAGTAAACATGGCTGTCAATCTTGAGAATGTTGACTGACTTTAGTGAACGTTTTCTGTCTTAGACCATCGGCAAATATATTTTACCTATGATAAGATGTGACCAACTTTGCAATTACGTGTTCATTGAAATTAGCATAGGCTTTGAAATGTGATATGTACCAGTATGAGGCCATCTGATTTTGTAAATTCATTAAATATGAGTAAAAATGTAAAATGCTGGCAAGCATTGAGTAAAGCTCTTTCATTCATGATACAACCCTGTTTTACCGTAGAAATGGATACATGTGTCTTTGAATTAGACTTTTAATTAGTTTATGTAATTTTTACTTTCATCATATTTGTTAAAATAGCACTGGTCTAATTATTTGATTTATATAATGTTTGTTGCAATCTTTGTGTAAAAATTACTTACAATTATATAATAACCATAAATATACTGGACTCTTTTATTCACTGGCATGTCATTAGTTCATTTTTTAGTCTTTTTTTATTTTAAGGGGGCCACTACTAACTTTTGTTATCCAGTTAAACAAATTTACTATGAAATAAAAATGAACCAGAAAATATCATCAGCCACTACCCTTAGTATGAAATAATTATTTTGATTGTATTTTGTTTTGTATCAGCTGAAATGTTGCATTTAGTATCATAAGTTCTTTAATTTAGGCCACAACAAGTTGATGATATGTTCTACGGATTTTTCTAGAAAAAAATAGGGTGAGCGAGCGAAGAAAAAAAATAAATTTTTAATTCAGTTGCTTTATAAAGTGGTTTGACCCAATTTTTATGAGCGAGCGAGGAAATAAAAATATTTTTTTTGTAAAAACCGTCAAAATTAAGGTGCGAGCGAATCCATAGAACATATGATCAATTTGTTGTGGCCTTATTATGTAATATTTAACCAAGTATTTTATGTACCAGGTAATCAAATATTTATCTGTATAATGTAATATATATGAAAATTCTACGTAATCCAGTAGTATATATATATACATGTATATAGTTAAATCACAATTTTTCCAAGTAGCTTCAGATCAGTAGAAAACATCTTATTGTGATTTCAAATAATGAGGCACAAGAAAAAACATTTGTTGCTGAAAAAAACCAGAAAGTGCTATCTTAGCCTTACAGTATATTACCAATGTTTTAGTTTTGTTAAAATAGTTTTATATATTGATATGACTGGTGATAGCAGGTGTGAATTTGACAAACATTGCTTAAAAACAAAGAAAAAAAGTTTAAATACATTTGATTGAGATTCAGTCAGTTTTAAAATAATTCCAAGCTTTGAAAACTTGTGATTCAACAGTAAATTCATTTGTTTAAAAATGCCTTGTATAAAATAAGTGTTCAGTGATACTGGGCTGTATAATGTTTGTATGTTAAAGTTTTAGATGCCTTTACATTGTATTACATGTAAATATGTTGAAATTGTGTTTGTCTTGTTTTTATGATCATGAATGGTGTAAGATCGATTCTTATTTCATGAGCAAAGGATGCAACATTTTATAAGTGGTGAAGCCAATTGTGAAAATATAATATCCATAGCTCATGATTGAAATGAATAGATCTCACGCCAAACTAAACAGATGTTCTGTTTTATTTAATGCTTCAAACTGGCGTTATTTAATTTTAAGTCTGATATGCCTTCAGAACGATGCATCCAAACAGTTAAAATAAAATTTATTTTCATTTATTCAAAACAGTGGATTATCGATTTTTACTTCTTCAATAAATCCCAGTATTCCACTGGGAAGCATATACATGTAATCAAAGATTATATCATTTTATACATGTTTAATTTTCCAGTCTCCCAAACTCTTTAGTGAGTTTCGATGTTGAACTATACTGCATAGTGGCACATGAATCTAAAAGCTGCTGGCAATGTCCTGAATTACATAAAACTTGATACACACATTGTACATGTTACTCTGTTTACAATCTGATTTAAACCCAATCTAAAATTTTACCGCTCGCATACTCGCTAATTTAGATCTGGCCTTTTCCAAACAAAGGTCACGTTCAGGTGACCTTTTCTCATCATAATATTCATGACGAAATTGTTATGATACGTAACTTGTTAACATCGTCTACGCAATTTGAAATGAGCCACCCAATCGCAGACTGTGAATAATACCGCTGTTAAATTTGCATGCAAACCTTGGTCTAAAAATAGAAATTACGAAATCAAAATGTGATTAATAGTGTTTTCGTCTAGATGAAAGCTACGCATTGATTGGTCGACACAAAGTTCATCTCGACGTGACCTTGCATTGACTAAGTAGAGATCCAGTACGACAACGCGAGTAGAACAGGATCTCTGTTTACGGAGATTGCTCTGTTTATATAATGTTTCTGTGATTCATAACATCACTGACTGCTTTTGCATGTACATTAAAAGGATTCATGTATTCCAATTGTGGTGAGCTTAAGTTATTGTAAGGAAGCATTTTCGCAAATGTATGAAGCAATGAATCAGAAACAATTTATAGGAAGTTTCCTGAGGTGCGTTCAACAATGCAAGCGCTCAAGCGAGCGAGCACCTGCTTTGCAAATTGTTAGGCTATTGAAAGATTGCAAGCGCTCACTGTAAAATCTAAGATGGTGTCAAACAGCACATTATTGAAAATAGTGGGGGGGGGCCAATTATTTCTGCCGATACATGAGATCTTTCTCATTTTTATACGCCCGTTTTGAAAAAACGGACGTATTATGTTATGATGTTGTTCGTCTGTCTGTCTGGCCGTCCGTCCGTCTGTCAGTCTGTCCGTCCGTGGACAATTGCTTGTCCGGATGATAACTCAAGAAAGGATGTACCTAGGTTCCTCAAATTTTAAGTGTGGATAGCCCTTGGGTGGAGGAAGTTCCCTATTGATTTTGAGACCCCAGGGTCAAAGGTCAAGGTCACTGGGACTTAAAATAGGTAAAACTTGTCCGGACGATAACTCAACAAAGACTGTACCTAGGTTCACAAAATTTTATGTAAGAGTAGCCCGTGTGTCAAGGATGTTCCCTATTGGCTTTGGGGCCCCTGGGTGAAAGGTCAAGGTCACAGGGGCATCATATTGGGAAAAAAATTGTCTGGACAATAACTGAACAACCAATCTACCTAGGTTCACCAAATTTTATGTATGAGTAGCCCATGGGTCAAGGATGTACCCTATTGGTTTTGGGGCCCCTGGGTCAAAGGTCAAGGTCACAGGGGCATCATATTGAAAAACCTTGTCCGGACAATAACTCCACAATGCCTGTACCTAGGTTAACAAAATTTTATGTGAAGGTAGCCCATGTGTCAAGGATGTGCCCTATAGGTTTTGGGTCCCCTAGGTTCAAAGGTCAAGGTCACAGAGGCATCATATGGAAAAACTTTGTCCGGACAATAACTGAACCACCAATGTACCTAGGTTCACCAAATTTTATGTGAGAGTAGCCCATGTGTCAAGGATATGCCCTATTGGTTTTGAGGCCCCTGGGTCAAAGGTCAAGGTCACAGGGGCATCATATTGAAAAACATTGTCCGGGTAATAACTCAACAATGACTGCACCTAGGTTCACCAAATTTCATGTAAGAGTAGCCCATAGGTCAAGGATGTTCCCTTTTGGTGTTGGGGCCCCTGGGTCAAGTTTAAACCTTCAACCAGAAGATATCAAATTACCAAGCAGTGACTTCAAATGTTCAATAAATATGTTAATAAAGTCAAAACGGCAAACAATGAAAAACTTGTTCGGACAATAACTGAACCACCAATGTACCTAGGTTCACCAAATTTTATGTGAGAGTAGCCCATGTGTCAATGATATGCCCTATTGGTTTTGGGGCCCCTGGGTCAAAGGTCAAGGTCACAGGGGCATCATATTGAAAAACCTTGTCCAGACAATAACTCAACAACGACTGTACCTAGGTTCACAAAATTTTATGTGAAGGTAGCCCTTGTGTCGAGGATGTGCCCTTTAGGTTTTGGGGCCCCAGGTTCAAAGGTCAAGGTCACAGAGGCATCATATGGAAATTTTTTGTCCAGACAATAACTGAACCACCAATGTACCTAGGTTCTCCAAATTTTATGTGAGAGTTGTCCAAGTGTCAAGGATGTGCTCTAATGATTTTGGGGCCCCTGGGTCAAAGGTCAAGGTCACAGGGGCATCATATTGAAAAACATTGTCCGGGTAATAACTCAACAATGACTGAACCTAGGTTCACTAAATTTCATGTGAGAGTAGCCCATGTGTCAAAGATGTACCCTATTGGTTTTGGGGCCCCTGGGTAAAGTTTAAACCATCATCCAGAAGATATCAAATTACCAAGCAATGACTTCAAATGGTCAATCAATATGTTAATAAAGTCAAAATGGCAAACAATGAAAAACTTGTTTGGACAATAACTGAACAACCAATCTACCTAGGTTCACCAAATTCTATGTGATAGTAGCCCATGTTTTAAGGATATGCCTTAATGGTTTTGGGATCCCTGGGTCAAAGGTCAAGGTCACAGGGGCATCATATTGAAAAACATTGTTCGGACAATAACTCAACAATGACTGCACCTAGGTTCACCAAATTTCATGTGAGAGTAGCCCTTGTGTCAAGGATGTTCCCTATTGGTTTTGGGGCTCCTGGGTCAAGTTTAAACCTTCAACCATAATATATCAAATTACCAAGCAGTGACTTCAAATGTTTAATCAATATGTTAATAAAGTAAAAATGGCAAACAATGAAAAACTTGTCCAGACAATAACTGAACCACCAATGTACCTATGTTCTCCAAATTTTATGTGAGAGTAGCCCATGTGTCAAGGATATGCCCTATTGGTTATGGGGCCCCTGGGTCAAAGGTCATGGTCACAGGGGCATCATATGGAAAACCCTGTCTGGACAATAACTAAACAATGATTGTACCTAGGTTAACCAAATTTTATGTGGATCAGCCCATTTGTCAAGGAGTAATGTGTTGATAGCACTTTGGTAGAGGATGTTCCCTTTTGATTTGGAGACCCCAGGGTCAAAAGTCAAAATCACTGGGACTTAATTTATATTGAAACATTTTCCAGACAATAACTCAATAATGATTGTACCTCAGGTTCACCAAATTTTTTATGGGTAGCCTATATGTCTAGCATATGCCCCTTTGGTTTTAGGCCCCTGGGTCAAAGTCACAAGGAAATCATGAGGAAAAACCTTTTCCAACAACCAACTTTATCCAAGATCACCAAATTTTATGTTTCAATACTCTTTGGGTCAAGGGTGAAAACTTTTGGTTCTGAGGCCCCAGGGTCAAGGTCACTGGAAGTTTGTATGGGAAAACTTTGTGCTGGTGATAACTCAACCATGGCTGTACCTAGGTTCTTAAAATCTTTGCTTTGGATAGCCCTCCAGTTAAGGATGGGACCTATTCTGAGATCCCGGGGTCATTGGTCAAGGTCACAGGAACTTCATACGAGATAGAACACAGCATGGACTGCACACGGGCGTATAATGCCCCGCCCAGCGGAGCTCTTGTTTATCATAATATTAGATGAATCATTATGATTCAATTTACTGTACCAAATAAATTCTATTATATGCATTGCATGAATATGTTATGTTGAACAAGTAACACACGTTTGCGTCCCACTCAGTGACTTTTCAGGGATAATTCTTTGAGATAAAAATTTTAATTTCTCCAGCCACTATCTTTGATATCTAAGCGAAACACCCTTCTGAATTGAAAGCACTGACGCAGGTACCCGCGTTCAGAACGAGCGCCCTCCTTGTCGCCTCGAGGGCTTGCATTGTTGAACTCACCTCTGGTTTGCAATCTCTGTTTCTGGGTTCAAGGAATGGGCACCCTTCTTTGTTTACAAGTTATTCAAAACTCTGTTTTGGGGAGACAGACAAAACCATTTCATGGAAAAAGCATAGGCTGCATTTATTTGTGAATAGGCCTATAAGCAGAGATATTTTCCCCTTACTCTCCTATTAGTATGTTTCTCCCTTATTTTATTCAATAATGTCTGTAAATTAATGACGATGAGAATTGAAGATGAGACTTTTAGTGGTGTTACACCTTTCTAACAGTAATTCTCACAATCACGTGAATATTACGAAGCGCACAGGTAGGAAGTAAACAAAAAAGAGATTTCCAAAATTTGGTCTTGTCACATAATGTTTGCTGTCGAAATTGGATGACAAGTTTTAAGAATGGAAAGAACTTTTATACTGCTTATTGTCACTTTGTCGTTTTCAGGTAAATCAACATTTCACTAATTTACATCGTCCCAAAACTATTCGTACCGCTTGTTTACCTGTTAATTACAGGTGTATCATTTTCACTTTTGTATTAAATTAAACTACAGTTTTGTACGTTACATCATTGTTTAACTCTAAAGATGAATAAAATATATTTTAAGATAACAACCATGTTAGTTATAGCTTTTATATATATTTTATAAATTTTTAAAACGCTATTTTCACTTATAAAAATCAATCGATAATCAAGATATGGCCTTTTGAAATAATAAGTGAAAACGTGTAATTTTATTGTGTATCTTTATCAAAACAAGGAAATATTTAGGCCAGTCCGGTATAGTCCGGTAAATTAAGGGAAGGTACCCGCAATACCATTTCCTGTTGGAAGTTGTCAACCTGTGTGTCATTTAAGAATGGTCAGGTCGTTAAACACTGAATGATTAAATAAAAGTGTTGATAGACAGCTTAGAATGATAGGAAATAATCTTTGCCTTGTGCATGGTTCATGTACTGAATGTCAATTTATGATATTTTTAATATGAAATGATGCAGTCATTAACAAAAATATCATCATAATTATAATTTTATTTAAATGTCTTACTTTAAAATTTAAATCTTACTTGTCTTGGTATTTCAGTATGTCAAGCTCAGATTCGATGTTATGTCTGTACGACATCTACTGGTCCGTATTCAGATAAATGTGGTGATAACTTTTTGTTGACCTCAGTGGATTCATTTACTTGTTCAGGGACATGTCAGAAAACACGGGCTCTTAGAAGTAAGTGTGATTTTAAATCCATGCTTTTCCATACTCCCTGACTAGGTTCCATTTTTACATGGATGTAAATCTGAGGTAATGGTGCTGTGATAGCTCATTCAACTTAACAGCTGAGATTAATCTCTTTAGAGTCTGCTTCCTGGTCTCCCAGTACTGAATTAGTAGGATATAAAGTTTCTTGTTAAAAAAAACAACTGGCTATCCAAATATTTACCAGCCCAATGTTGTAACCACTTGACCATCCCTGCTTCGTATTATCTGGTTTTGAATCCTCCTTGCAGTAGGTCTTACTCTTCAATGAGAATTTGGTGATGTTTATTTTTCTGTTGCATAGAAAGAAGTTGTTCCTTCCTTGATGGGTAAAAAGAAATTGTGCTTTGTATTAGCATTTTCACATTGTATTATATTGGGAGAAATTTGCCAACTGCAGATCAGTTTGGAATTTCTCAAAAATTTGGAAAATTATTATCTGACTATACATGTGTACTGGATTGTCTTAAGATGTAAATTAAGTGTTCATTTATATCATCTCTGTTTAGCCATTTTGTTTCTTATTATAAAGAGAATCAGGAATAACAATGTGTCAAGTTATATATCACAGTCTTCAAATTTGGCCAGTGGACCAAGTCTACCACAATCTCCGTCAGTCCAGTGATTTTAAAAAGCCAGTTTTCTTTATATTTGATAAAAAAATGTTATTCATTGTTATAATGTTTATTTAGCGTTTGGATATGCTGTGCTAAATCATTAAGGTGGACTCAATATATTGTTGAGATTCGTTTGGACCAGTTAACTTTCATTTGGTTTAGTAAAAATTCCATCATGCTGGACAGAATGTGCAGTGTTGATGAAAGCTTTTAATGAAGACTAAATATCATCAGATCTTGTTACATTGTAACACAGTAAATACATTGTCAATGGTGTATAACAACACGATCCAACAGTGGTTTGTACTAGATTTTAATGATATGTTTAGTCGGGAATGATTTAAAGCCCTGACTGCTGAGCCGCACACAATGCAGTCTGTCTATGTCATTCACACATGATAACTACGTCACAACCCATGTGATCTACCTTGGTTGGACTTAGTAACCAGCTTACCTGTTTCATTTGTGTTTCCAAGACCCTATCTTGCCTTATAATGCACTAGTCTTAATTGATCATATATATAAATATTATATATTTACAGGTGAAGGTGGAAGAACAGTTGTAGAGATAACACGTGGTTGTGTAGAATATCAATCTGAAGGTTGTAGAACCGGGAACCATCTTGGTGTATCAGCTGATATCTGTACATGTAATGATCATTTATGTAACAATGCTATGAGACCCGGCTTTATATCCACACAATCTATATTCTTCTATGGACTAGTAATGACTCTGTGTCATGTAGTAATCAAACTTCTGTGATATTTTATTCACTCATGAGATTTTTCTAGACAATTTATATTGTATGTTTAGTATCATTCGAAACAACCTCGGCGATCATCTACGAAGATATACCTTGGAAATCAGACGTAGTAGGAATACAACCAGGTTATAAGGTCCGGCGACTGTAATTTTTATGTCAACATATAATAATAACATTTTTACGCGCTTTATCACACCATTTCATCAGTACGATGTCACAGAC
Source organism: Mactra quadrangularis (assembly GCA_025267735.1). NCBI lineage: Eukaryota > Metazoa > Mollusca > Bivalvia > Venerida > Mactridae > Mactra > Mactra quadrangularis. The sequence continues at coordinate 32,615,188 of CM046308.1, read as the reverse complement.
TTCATATTTATGTGTAGTTCAGACTATATTACCACAGAAACCAAATTCCTATAGATCTACTTTTTCACCTTATGATATCCAAGGTTCATCTGCGTAGAAGATCGCCGAGGTAGTTCCGAATGGTTTAGTATGTTTTCTATATTATTTGATTGTTATTTTTTCTTCTATAATCTGGCAGAATTTTTATGATCAATTTTGTATTTAACATCCATTACAAAATACAAGATATCCCATTTTCCTTTTACCTGGTATGTTGTGTAGAGGCTTAATTAATATCTTCATTGTTTAAAAGTTTTGGTGTGGTCAAATATGAATAAACAATAAGAAAAAAATGCCATGTTTGCACATGTATTCTCTGCCTTAGTATTATATTTTGCCTTTGCAAATTAATCATTCTTGATAAATATAAAATATTATATGTTACTGAAAATTAAGATAAGTAATTTAATACATCTTAACTAATAGTTTTGAAAATTTGATATACTTTTTTTGCTTGATTATAAATTTGATATACTTTTTTATTCAAATAAAAGGATGTTAATAGTACTAATTCTGAACTCCAATTTATGGGTTTCTCCATACATTATAGGCATTATAATTAAAGATTTATACACATTATTGCTGAAAAACACAAGGCACAGATTCAGTAATTTTTATTCTTTGTACACATGTTTTTATTGTAACAGTGGAAGTTTTTTGTACCGCATGGAAAAACCCAAATATTTGAATTCAGGAAATAGTCTGTTGATGTAAATAATTTCCATAATACTCTATTATTTTTGTATTCATTGTGATCATATGTTCTATGGATTCGCTTGCACCTTAATTTTGACGGTTTTTACAAAAAAAATATTTTTATTTCCTCGCTCATAAAAATTTGGTCAAACCGCTATATAAAGCAAGTGAATAAAGACTTTTATTTTTTTTCTTCGCTCGCCCCATTTTTTTTTATAGAAAATCCGTTGAATATATGATCAACTTGTAGTGGCCTTAAGTTCTGCTTCTAAACACATTAAAGTCTATGGTCTTAACAGTAGAATAGTCTTAAAAAAGGGACTTTTTTTATCGATTTCGGCATTTGGGGCCTGTATTATCAGAAGTCTTACTACTCATTCATTGTGTAAACCATTCTATATTGTTAAATCATCGTAAGATTTCCAATAATATGATGCTCTAGAACTTAAAGCCCTGAAAAAATTGCATGGCTGTGCAATAAAACATGCTGATCTTACTTTGTATCTATATAATAGAACTATACTGTATAATTGTATCTGTACTGCACATGGCAAAATTAAATAAAAATTATGGTATTTTGGTGCAATGAAAATATTTTCCACTAAGAAAAAAAGAGCAGAAAATAAATTGATAATCAAACAAAAGAGTGTTAAGTTCAAAGCTTGTCATCATTATTTCAATGTGTATATATGTAGATTTTTTTTGCGATTTTGTGCAATTCCATGAATAAAAATAAATAATTTGAATATTTCATAAAAATGTGTTAGTATTCATTTTCTTTTTATTCACATTCCATATCATACTAAGGACTAGTATAATCTGATGGTAGTTGCTTGTGTTCATCTGTCATCATGGTCAATGACCATGGTTTTCAGTTTGTTGAGTTGATTCTATGTGACCATAGATGACTGATGAGGTCAATCTGGGGACAGAAATATTCACCACAAGTTGGACATCTATGGTTGATCAAGATTGATGAAGTCTTAGCATTTCTAGCATTCAGATTTGCCATGAGAAGTGTTAAGAAGGACATGCATGGCCAAGCATATATGAAATCACTTTATACTCGTTACACAATTACTTTTAGGAAAGAAATGTGGATTGGACAAAACAGATATGAAATGTAATAATAAACTATGGACCTTGATAAAAAAGACATAATTATACAAATGTATTATATATTTTATATTTATTGGAGTTAACGCCGTATCAACACAATTTAGGTCATTTCACGGCGTCCAGCGCACCTAACCTAGCTTTCCTGGACTATTGTCTATAACCAGTACTCACCTACCCTTCCACAAGGCCGGAAACTTCTCCGTATTATCTAATCAATGGAGGAAAATCGACATTATTGTCAAATTTTCATGGAAGGGTATAACCTCCCGGGGTGGGATTCGAACCTGCACCCCCTCGGGCACGAGTATCCAAATCCCGGCGCGCTACCGACTGCCCTATCAACCCGGGTTTGATAAAAAAAATGGTTTGTAAAATATTTGTGTGATGTTTTTATGGAGCAGTGGTCCAGTATCAATAGGATATGCAATTAGGGATCCGAAGTTCCCAGGTTCATGTCCCACTAGGAGCCCCACTAATTTACTTAAGCAAGACATTACTTACAATAATTGTTCCTCTCTAACCAAGAGTAAATGGTAAAATGGGTAATAAGAGGGATCACCTGACTAAAGGAGATTTCAATGATTAAGGAGCATGATCATACAGGATTGTTAATTTCAAAATATTCCTATATCTATACTATATTAATTATTTTGTCCATCAATCTTAAATTACCAAAATACCCTATACATTGTATTCCTATATTTAAACTATATTTTGTCCAACATTCCGATGTTTTCAAAAGTAACCTTTATTCCTATATTTATTATATACATGTATTTTTATCCATTAATCCAAAATTTCCAAAAAAAAACCGTATATTTCGTTATATTTTGTCCATCATTCCTATGATTTCAAAAGTAACCTTAATTCCTATATTTATTACATATTTTTGTCCATTAATCCTAAATTTCCAAAAAAACCCTATATTTCTATATCTATATTTTGTCCATCATTCCTATGATTTCAATAGTACTTAACCTTTATTCGTATAAGATAAAGCATGAGTAGCAGTTTGATAAATCTCATATCAAACTGCTACGAGTCTCTATCCTACTTTGACAACGGGTAGGAAATTATATGTTTATAATGTGCATTTTCATTAAATTTGTCACGTATTTATACTGCTGCCACCTTATAGCCATATAAACGCAGAAAAATGTAGTTGCTGATCACACATTAGCTTGTTTACATATTTAGTGAGCAAGTCCATTTTTTAAAGTACAAAAACACGCATTGCCTCGAATACGACCTGTAGTAAAGATGTGAACTTTCAATTTAGACTAGATTTTTTATATATATAGTCAGTTAAATTAGTAATAAATAGAGTAGACTGATGTGGAGTTGTATCAGCAGAATAAGCACATTATTCGGATGCTAACTAAATTTGCAAATAAAGCACTGTGTTACATAATACTGGTCGTTCTATAATGTAGGAACACGTCGACCTTTGAATCAACTTCTACCAATATTTTTTCACCTGTTTAAAAACCATCAAGACTACTGCCATGAACAAAATGGTAGAACAAATTCAATTAGGTTGTAAAATACATAATGGTAATTAAACATAATGTGTTCATGACGACGCCTTAACAATATTTTTCTTGAAAATATGCACTATCAAAAATATAATCGATCGACAGCTTTTGTCTTAATTACAGGTTCTTGGTTTTCTTTAAATTATCATAGTACATTGTATATTTATCAACTTGTTCGGAAGAACTCACTGTATCACTCGTTTGTAGTAGTTTATAGACTTATAAAATAATGCGCCTCCTTGGACAATTAATTTCCATAAACTTCGGATGACTTTCAAATCAATACAGATAAGCTATTTGAACCAATTCAACTGAAAATCTAAATGTACATATATATACTCAGTAGTTTTAAAAATATAGTGAACTGATCAAAGAGCGGATCATCATTCCTATATCCCTATATTTACACTATATTTTGATCATCATTCCAAAAAAAACAGTTCACTACATCTGTCCATTATTCCTATACTAACACAATATTTTACCATCATTCCCATATTCCTATATTTACACGATATGTTTTCCACCATCCCTATATTCCCATATTATCAATTTATTTGTCCATCATTCCCACATTCCGATATTTACAGTATATTTGGATCATCATTCCTATATTCCTATATTTACACTTCATTTGTCCATCATTTCCATTTCCTTATATTCCTATATTTACACCGAATTTTGTCCATCATTCCTATATTCCAATATTTACACTATATTTTGTCCATCATTCCTACATTCCCATATTTACACTTTATTTTGTCCATCATTCCTATATTGTTGCGGATCAGTCACGAACTTGACAAAGGAATTAAATCGTGTCGCCAACTGGATTTATTCAAAACGAAACTGGATTTCTGTTTAACGAGTTTAGTTTATTCTTAGTCGATTTCAACAGAACTAGCAATATAGCCAAAATATACAGGTATAATTTCTACAAAAAGGATTTCTTAATCATGACATAGACTGGTAATATCGTTGATAAATAGCTAACCATGGCTATCTCTCCTTGGTCTGTTATCTTTCTTTGAACAGTCTCTAGCAAAGTGGCCTATCTCATGACAATTATATAGCATTCCACATCTTGTCTGCGTCTACGTCTCAAATTATCTTTTGGGGTATCAATCTTTGCTTCGAGTTCTTTGATCTTGCTTTGAAGCTCTCGAATAAGATCAGCACCGTTCTCTTGTTTATCATCATCTGCAGTCTCTGGATCAGTGGCCCTTCGGATTGCTCCTCTATTACTCCTGTCTAGTTTGCAGCCTGCTTTAATCTGTATTAAATTGACCACATGGAATACAGCCTCATCTATGTCTTTAGGCTCCTTGTGGAACTCAACTTCAAACTTAATGTCAGGATCTGCTAGACCATCCATAAAACGCCGCACTAAGTCCTCGTCTCTGGTCTGTCTGCTTCGGTCTGGGTATGCCATATTGTACAACATCTTCAGCTCTGCAGCATATGTTTCAGCAGTTTCGCTTGAGTGCTGGTTACGTTTACTGAATTTTGCCGCAAAAGACTGCTTAGTTTCAATCACTCGGCGGTATCTACAAGTTAACTCGCCCATGATTTCAGAATAAGAACTTAGGGCTGATTTTGGCAATTGAGTGAATACAAATTCACTTGCTTGACCCTCGATCTTAGGAAGCAGTTGATCAAGTTTTTCGCTATCTGACCAACCATAGCGAAGGGCAATTACTTCAAATTTTGCGGACCAAACGGACCAATTCTCAATTCCTGTAAAGGGGGGAATCTTGGGATTTCTGTGACTGTAGGAACTTCCATATGAAGATGATTGGGGCACATACTGGACACCGTAGTCAGGTTCTCTGCTCTGTACCACGGGGTTCTGATCAAATTCTGGATTTCCACGGTAAGGACCCCAGGCATTCCTCCAGGCTACATTACTAGACTCAGGGTACCTGTCATAGTTAGTGGGTGGATCTAGGTCTACATGGCTTAGTCTTTAACTGGATGAATATTGTGTCTCTGTGGATGCTGACATTTGTGCATTTATACCATGACTGTCATGTTGATTAGTGTTTGTGTTGACTTGTTGCACCCCTGCACCTCTTATAATACGACCTTTGGGAGACCCATGGACTGGACTGTGTAAGTTGTTATGCTGACTGTATAGATCTGTACTTTGAAAACGATTATTACTACTATTAATCAGTTTAGTGAGGTTTTCTTGTAGTGAGAAAATCACGGACGTGAGGCTATTCAAACATCCGGCAATATCGTCAATTCTTTTGTTAATTTTCAAGTCCGCACTCGTAAAACTTCGTATACTGCATTCAGACATATTATCGGGACTGTCAGTGCTTTGATTAAGTGACGTCGTAGCGCGTGCGTCATCGTTGCTATGTGTCGTACGTAAAGGTTATAACCCCTTCACTGTCTACAGCATGTGGCTCGGCCATGTTGTGTTGAACTTAAGGTTGTGCTGGATTAACGGAGATGTGTATTCGATCGCTGAATCTGTGTTTAAAACGACAGATCCCACCGCTGCCACCAAGAAAATGTTGCGGATCAGTCACGAACTTGACAAAGGAATTAAATCGTGTCGCCAACTGGATTTATTCAAAATGAAACTGGATTTCTGTTTAACGAGTTTAGTTTATTCTTAGTCGATTTCAACAGAACTAGCAATTTAGCCAAAATATACAGGTATAATTTCTACAAAAAGGATTTCTTAATCATGACATAGACTGGTAATATCGTTGATAAATAGCTAACCATTTGATCTAAAATATTCAATAAAATGCAGTTCTGAAGAAGATTAACGTGGATGTGTACTCAATGCTTGTTGGCGGAGACTGATCCCTGGACGATGGACGCCAGGGTTTTTAAACCCCAGGGTGGCCGATGGCCGATAAAGTGGCCGATTTGGACAATCGTCCTCAATCTCTCATACAGAGTTGTCGATCCTTACAGTGATCTATATAGAGATCACTGTAAGGATCGACAACTCTGTATGAGAGATTGAATCGTCCTGTGGCCGGGACGATCGTCCAATGGACGGTGGCCGATGGACGATTCTGTGACGTCAGAATCGTCCAAAAAACGGGACGATATGACGTCATCACTAAAAACTATTGAAATTAAATATGGCGGCCTCAAAACTGAACTAAAATGGAATTATAGACATTAAAATGGAAGGAATAACATGGATCCTTACAGTTTTGTTGAACTTTAGCATGATGCAGCCTTCAGACGAATTATATTACTAGACAAAGACTGGTTTTAAGAAACTAATGAACCCAAAGATAAATAAGTATGGCACTCAAATGCACCATAGGCCTGTTAAACAAGGTAAAAATCAATATTTAGGCCCAAACTAATAATTTAGATTTTAGTGAGATGACTGGTCATATCAATATTCCCATATTTACACTATTAGACCTTGAGCCAGTATATGACATTGCTCCCCCCAGGGAGAATTTTCAAGGGACTTTGAACTTCATGAACCCCTATGGCCATTTTCTATGCCAAAAGTTCTTATTACTGTCCTCCGGTACTTTATTTCGACGCATCTTAATTATGAAGCCATTTTGTTTTTGACAATGATTTGGATTTTGGGTTTCCCTGTAACGTCATTCCTGTGCATTTCTGATAGTTAGAAGTACGGTGATTTCTTAACACCAATATGTGAAGAGTCAGGGATTATGAGGGACTCTTTTCATACCTCTTTTCAACACTGAAAAATGGTGCTTTTTCCTATTACGTTCTAAGTTTAGTTTTGAAAATGTCGTTTTTTTCTAAAACAATAAATATAACAGACAGATTGGCGTACGTCCCTTATTTCTTGCTATTTCAAGAGTCACGTGACAGGTAGAGTACTTTCGTTTTGGCAAGATTAAAATAGAAACAAATCAAATGCATCGTTTCTCTGTTTTCTTATGTCAGCCATATAGGAAATCTCCACAAGACGTATTTTTATTTCTTGATTTTAATGACAACTTTCAGTTATTAATAAAAGTTTTACAAGATGGACAAATGAATGAAGTATTTACAGGAAGGGTCATTCGTTAGTCAGACTAAATAAATTTTACACATATTTGAATACAAGCACCTATTTTCTATGGTAACGTATGTTTCTATACGGACCACACTAATAAAACTTTATTTTTTTGTCTGTATTTGTATGTTTGTCTATGATTTAAGCACTTTAGGAAGGCAAAGGCTTGATACTGGAAATACATACCACAAAATGATAAATTCAGAACGCCCCTTCGCTCAAATATGACTTAAATTTTAGATCAACTTATGGAAAATTACAGAAATACATTTATAAACCTTGATACAATGACTTTCAAACTTGGGAAAATCGAAAGAAACTTAAGAACCATAGCCGTGAACAGTCAAAATCAATGAATACATTTTAAAAGTTTACATACTGAACTCACTGAAATGTTCATAATTATGAATGCCTAAAGAAATAAATAGGTAGTAACGTATGTTACAACAACACTGTTTAAACTATCACATCCCAATTTTATCAGTCACACCCAGTACAACAGTTTAAAACATTTAATGGTAGCACACACTATTTTCTATGTACTATGTCATATCTAAATACTGTTAATTATATCAATAAGGATTGCCTTCAGAATTAAGTGAAAACATGTTAAAATTAAGAGTTAAAAAGGTTACGAATTAGTCTCAGAAAAGCATAACAGATCAATTGTGTTCAAAGTTCATGTAGTAATTCACTTTGAAGTAAAAATCAAAACATTTTCCTAGATATTCCATGAGGTACTGGCACACTTATTTCATATAAAAAGTCATTTGTCACCCAAAATTACATCCTCAAGGGTTTACCATTGGATAAGAGATCGGCGTTGTTGCATGAACGATGTGTTTGCTTCCTTATCATTATCAATTTGTTGTACCGTGCTTATGTACCATGTTCCCTTAAATATTTCTGCAACAAAATCTTCCGCGACGTATTATAGTTCATCTACGACAAAAAATAAATTCCTATATGAATTATGCTGTTTTTGTTGTCAGGAATTACAACAACCTGTGGTAACGTGTGTTTATAAAAGTCCAACTACATTATTTTGCTGCTGTTAAATTCAACAGACATGTTGTGTTCCTTTACACTCAAAGACATGATATAAAAGAAACATTCAGAACTTAAACGTTTCAAGTTTCCAAAAAAGCGAAACATTGTGAAACAAGCAAACAAACAAGCATCAACTATGATACATTTCATATGAATCATACCTTACCAAACGTAACGTATGTTCCAATTCATAAAACAATGTTTTATTGAATAAGAAGCGAACAAAGGACGCTTTGGTTACATTTGAGATTTGGTTACATCTAGTAAGAATTGAAGTAACAAATGAATTGCAAAAATATCGATTTGAGTATTGCTATGAAGGATTCTATGCTTACATTGCATACAATGGTTAAAAATCTTCATAGTTTAATTTATCAAAGACATCGAGACGCACACAGTTTCATGTTTTTTTTTCAGTCTGGTAGAAGATGTCATATATTTTTCAATGCGATAATAACGACTTTATTTATTGTGGATAACATTTTTGGTGTAAACCAATTTTCAATATGTCATCGTTTAACCCTTCGCCGCATTGTAAGATCAGTATATCATTTTAACGGTAACGTATGTTACATCACGTATGTTACATTTGATACTTTAGACAGCATTATCTCTAGACGATCCTGAGAAATGGCAAAAGTAGTAATCATAAAATGAAGAGTTCATTAGAGAGACTAATTTGTAAACGTGACATTTAACATTAGTTGAAAAAACATGGTCACGTATGTTTCATTTTTAAATGTCTACCCGAAAATTTTGGTAAAATGTGAAATTTAATGAAATGTCATTGAATACTTAATGGCAATCGTTTTTATTTCATATATATCCATACCTGATCTTATGTTTTAAAATATACTATGCAAAACTTATAACGCAAACAGTAGTTTTCTTTACATATTTTTTATTTTATATAATACATGGCTATATTTGCCATCATTAAGTCTCTCGGTATGTTCACACATGATGGCGCGTTAAAATTTCTCGTGCGGTCACGCTTGGGTACACAGCATCGGTAAATCCTTTTTACCGAGTTTCATGAATACTGTGCAGCACGTTAGTGTCTACACAAACATTTAAAGTTTGCTGAGAACTCTAGAGACCGCATGACATTGTAGCACTTGTCATCTTGGAAACAAGTCAGTAAATATGCCAAGATTGAGCATTGAAAATCGGGGATAAGCCGTTTGACTGATATCCCATTAACAATTACCATCAGCGTGTTCAGTAACTACTACGTTAGCTAACGTTACGGATACGGGCAAACTCAACCTGAAGACAGCTCAACCCGTGGATAACTCAACTTAAAGTTGTGACAACTCAACCCGTTAGTTGGGGATTGAATAGTCTCGAGTTGAGCTGTCTTTGGGTTAAGTTGTTCCGACCCTAACGTTACGGCACGTTACGGAACGCTCGGGGTTAATGATCAGGCTACAGGTCATGGAGCAAATTTATTCAAACAGTTGATTGTGGATTGATATTGACCTTCTGGGTTTTGTAGTGATGAATGGGAACCACAACGCCCAACGCTACCAGCGTGAATATTTTAATAACGTTGCTGTTTAATACGCCATCGGACGTCCATGTCTTTTTCTCTAACAAGATAACGCCAGACCACAGTCCGCCCGGACAACAATTTAATTTCTCAAGGGCTTATAACATTAAGATTTTAGCCCTGTCGTCATTTTTAGCAGGCAAAAATCCAAATGAACGTTTTCTGGACGTGTTTGACAGACGCATGCGTCACCGTCCTAAACAGAATGTGACGTTACCGGAACTAAACATTGTTTTACATGAGGAATGGACAAGCATCCCACTACGTTTTTACGACGTCATACTGGGTCTTCAAGACTCAGGATTTTAGCAGTAGTGAATTCAAATTAGACGCTTGTTCATTATCAAATTTTGTTAACTTTTTTCTCCTACAGGGCTTTTGATTCTGTGAATATTATCTTTTTAGAAATCGTTACATATTGTTTTGCTGTTGAATACTCATGACAAATGATTGTTTTATTATCATGTTAAATTTCATATTATTAACATTAAAACTTAGAACAATATTTACGCTACTGTACCTATTTGCGTTATAACTTTTGCTTAGTATATTTTACAATTATAATATCTTTTCCAATTTGAAAAAAATGGATTTTTTATGGTCATGTATGTTTCAACACTCTTGTCGACAAAGTTTAAGAGCTGTGTGTAAGTTAATATTTCTGAGGAGCGAGATAAAAATCTTATTCTTACATACAGCAACATTGTATATCTTAAAAAGCAAGTGTATTATGACTACTTTATGTGGCTATGTTTCATAGTCTGCGCGCAAAGGCACAGTAACGTATGTTACATTTTGGGGGTACTTATGAGATCAGTATCAACAGCAATTTCCTTTATAAAACACAAAAGACACATTTTCTTTTTAATCGACAAACAATATAATGAGAACTTGGTGTTGCAAATATGATTTAATGGTTTTTGCAAAAATAAATCGATAAAAATGGAACAAAAATTGCTATTTACCTATACAATTAAAAGTTGATTTTCTCAGCAATGCCCCACTGGAAACTTGCAAACTTTGTACTGTTGTACTCAGGACAGATAGGGGAATGAAAAATTATGGGTCTTGAAAATTCCCCCTGGGGGGGGGGAGCAAAAGTGTATCTGGCTCACGGCCTATATATTTTGTCCATCATCCGTATATTCTCATATTTACACTATATTTGTCCATCATCCCTATATTCCCATATTTACACTTTATTTTGTCGGTCATTCGTATATTCCAATATTTACACTATATTTTGTCCATCATTTTCATGTTTCTATATTTACACTATATTTTGCCCATCATTTTAATGTTCCTATATTTACACTAAACTCGGATCATCTTTCCAAAAAATTCATATTTACACTCTATTTGTCCATTAGTGCTATATTCCACAATTCACACTTTATTTGTCCATCTTTTCTATGTTCCTATATTTCGACTATATTTGGTCCATCATTCCTATAGTTACATTATAAATGCCCATCATTCTTATATTTCTATATTTACACTACATTTGTCCATCATTGCTGTACTCCTATATGCACTATATTGTGTCTATCATTCTTACAATACCCACCAAAAATTTGGAGACAAATTAAATTTACTACAATGCTTGAATTTTGATGACTATTTTTGTAGAATCATTATTTTTTTGTATACTGAAGTGTGGTTTGTGATAGAATGAAAACAAATTTCACAAAATGCAATACATTTATAAGATTTTGTATCTGACATCATAAAGCCTCTAAAACCATGTTTATTATAATTATTTTCCATAACGTAGCTTGTACGTTTTTTTGTAGCCTCAGTTATAATCATAATGATAACCAAAAATTTATGTTAAGCTACGAAGCATTTCAAAATAAACATTTTCCAAACTTTAGATACAAGTTTTACAAGTTTATTCATATAAGCACCGGAAGGTCTTAGACCCAAGCGGCAAATACAAGTACATTGACATGTCAGTACAATATAAATGATCATAATGGATTATCAATACAGAACAGAACAAAATGCAATGGATCTAACTTATAATACATAGTATCATAGTGAGTTGCTAGATAGTATATTACCGGATTACAATATATAGTCATATCATTATATATGTATAAGTTATAGGTGTTTCAAAAAGAAACAAATTACAAAACAAAACAAACAAACAAAAATTAATCACCTCTTTCAAGACCCGTTATTGAAAGAAAGAGCAATAAATATTGCTTATAGATAAATATATATATAAATGCAATCCCGATCATCTTTGTAAACTAACTCTCGGGTATCCATCTAATTTTAGATATAGGCATACATATTCAAAGCAGGATCACACAAATATATATGTGTATCACACACACATACACACATAAACAACATACATCGTGTAATCTTTCATTGATAAACAATTATTTGCTGTAAAATATAACATATTTTAAACATCTTAAGCATATATAAGAGCGTTTCTTACTTCGAAAGCTTTATGTATATAAGTACCAAGCTTAATAATTAAAGCTTTATTTTCAGTATTAATTAGTTCAATCAGTTTGAACATGCTAGGGTTATTACGATAATATGTAGGAATATAAATATTTCTTAATTCTGAATAAAATGTACATTCTAAAATGAAATGAAACTCGTCTTCTAATACATGGCAACTGGTACAGAGACGTTCATTAATTGGTGTGGATCTTGGTTTGTTCCATCTACCAGTTGCAATGTGTAATCTATGGGAGGACAATCTAAGTCTAGCCATACTATATCTAAATTTTGTAATGTTTAAAATGTTAAGATATGGCTGAAATCTAAAATTTGATATATTCTTGTAGAATAACGCTCTACTAGAATTAGCCAATCCATTGTTCCAATTTTGTATGAAATTATCATTAAGTCTTTGTTTGACACAGCATAAAAATATATCAACATTACCAATATCTTGAAAAAACCATGCATCATAAAAACCAAGGTTGCACAAAAATGATTTTAACAAAGAACACCAGTTAGGTTTATTGGGGTACAAATCTGTATCCAATTTTAACATGTTATATACTTTTCTATTAAATCTATTTCTATTCGTTCGTAATAATTTTACCCAATATTTTACTATGTTAAAATAGCGAATTGTTTGAAAAGTTAACCTCCCTAATTCTCCGTAGATAAAATCGTTTTGAGTGTTCTTTTTTACCCCTAGTAATCGTTTACAGAATTGTAAATGAACTCGTTCTATTGAATTTCCCTGTACAAACCCCCAAACTTGGCTAGCATAGTTAAGAATAGGTGATATCAATTTATCGAACAGATCTAATTTATGTTTTATAGAAATGTCTGTATATTTGTATAAATATTTGTTCATTTTAAAAATACCTTTTAAAGCTTGGCCAGCTAAAACATTTTGAGCATTAGAGAATGATCCCCCTGATGAGAATACTACACCAAGGTATGTAAATTGTTCAACAATATCTAATTCGGTATCATTATAATAAAACTTAGTATTATCTGAAATCCTGCCCCCTTTTCTAAAGATCATAACCTTAGTTTTACTAGTATTAACGACTAATTTCCATCTTTTACAGTAATCTTCCAGAACATTTAAACTTAGTTGTAGCTCGTCTCTACTATTAGCGAAAATAACTATATCATCAGCATATAAAATTAAGAATATTTTAAACATATCGACTTCAATACCAGCAAGACCATTACTGATAAACATATCCTCAATATCATTCAAAAACATAGCAAATAAGAAAGGCGAAATACATTCCCCTTGTCTAACACCTAACATACAATCGAATTCGTCACTCAGATCGTTATTCAATTTTACCCTAGATTTTACAGATGAATACATAGATTTCATAATGTTTAAGATACTACCCCTTATACCCAGTTTTATTAATTTTGCCCATAGATTATCCCTTGTTACATAATCAAAAGCTTTTGTGAAGTCAATAAATGCACAAAATAACTGTTTGCCTGTATTAAGTACGTGATTTATAATCCCATGTAAAACAAAGATATTATCCACTGTTCCCAAATGTGATCGAAACCCCGCTTGCGCCTCTATATATACATTATATTTTTCTGCCCAGCCGCTCAAGCGGTTATTAAGAATCCTGGTGAATAATTTGCCTAAAGTACTCAGTAACGTCACGCATCGAAAATTGTTTACGTCATTTAGGCTACCACGTTTGTGGAGGGGTACAACAAAACCCTCCGACCAACTTTTAGGAAAATATCCAATTTCAAAAATTTTATTAAAAAGAGATAGTAGGTATTGAGACAAAGTATGCCTTCCATGTATAAAAAATTCGTTTAAAAACATATCAGGACCACCTGATTTATTACCATTTAATTGTTTTATAGCTTTAATTAGTTCGTTATGTTCAAAAGGAACATTTAATTCATCAAACATCACATTAAATTCATTTTTTTCATATCTTTCTATAAAATGTAAAATATCTTCGTCAGGCGTGAAAAAAGGATCAGTCGGATTATTTATAGATTTAAAATACTCTTCGAAATTATATAGTGGAACGTTAGTTTGTTTTACATTTGCGTTACTTTTTAGCATATTCCAATACATTTTAGCGTTTTTAAATCTGGCCGCCTCGAGTTTGTTCGTTTGTAAATCATCATAGTCGGACTTACATTTACGTAAACATGTTTTAAAATGCGAGCGTGCAGTAACCATACTTGATCGGTTTAAATCTAAGATAAAAGCTAAGCAGTAGGCCTACAAAGTATGAATATGTCTCCAAACTTTTGGTTGGTACTGTATATATCCATATTCATACTATATTTTGATCATTAATCCTATATTCCTATATTTACATTATATTTGTCCATCATGCCTATGTTCCTATACATGTATGAATATAGAAATAAAGGAATGATGGACAAAATGTAGTGTAAATATATGAATATAGAATGATGGACAAAATATAGTTACAATATAGGAATATAGAATGATGGACAAAATATAGTTACAATATAGGAATATAGAATGATGGACAAAATATAGTTACAATATAGGAACATAGAATGATGGACAAAATATTGTTACAATATAGGAATATAGGAATGATGGACAAAATATAGTTACAATATGGGAACATAGAATGATGGACAAAATATAGTTACAATATAGGAACATAGAATGATGGACAAAATATAGTTACAATATAGGAACATAGAATGATGAACAAAATATAGTTACAATACAGGAATGTAGAATAATGGACAAAATATAGTTACAATATAGGAACATAGAATGATGGACAAAATATAGTTACAATATAGGAATATAGGAATGATGATAAAAATATAGTATGAATATCGGAGCATAGGAATGATAGACAAAATATAGTTGTCACATAACTGCCAATGTCTTAATAATTTATAGATAGATTGTGGGCTACTCTCATCATCCTGTCGGAATACAAGCTCTAGAATCACTTGTGTAAGTAAAACTGACATGTTTACCAGCATGGAAACAAACTGTCACAGTCTTAATTTTCGTTTAATGTTTGATAAGAAGTACCTTAACACCATTTTATCATTAATTTTCATCTTGGATGCCAGTCACTCTCATGATTTGTGTCCAAAACAATTGACCCTTAAGATTATCGGTCTAAGTCCAGGCGTCCTTTGTGGCGTGGAAATTTCTAGCAAAGGAGGGTCCGTGAGAAAGCTATCATTCTGCAATCCACCATCAGGCAGAGCAGGTCTAGATAGAACGTTAGTTATTAGAGGGTTTGTTTGAGTTTGAGATTGTGATATTTCAGATATTATAGGACGAGATACTTAATATTTAGCAACGTAAGTGTTACTTTTCTACCTTTCTATAATTTGAGAGCTGTCATTTTTATATGCATTTTGATCTTTGTAAATTATTGTTACATTTTTCTTCAATTAAATGTACCCAGCATAACTGATCTTATGGTAGGATAAACGCTAGTAAATACTTTTGTCATTTTAAAGATGTTTCTATATTTGACATACATTGTATTTTATTGTTTGATGATGGTACGTTATTCTTTAATTGTTTGTGTGCACCAATTGTGTGTTCTTCAATTATGTGCTTGTTTTTGTTTCACTTATCAAATATAAGTCGAGTCTTCATTTATACTTCACTCATTGCTCAGTGAATATAAATTGTAATGATTAGTCGGAGGTATTTAATTTGTCAGACATATTATTTGGAGGTTGTTGGTCTGATTGTAGGTAGCCTGGAGAGTGTGGAACTGAAGGTCGGAAATAAAGAAAATATTGGAGTCGAAAAGCCTTAGAAGATAAACCATAAGCAGGGACGAACAGAGATTTTGTAGTGTATATGAAGAACTTTTTTCCTTAATCGAGTGTTTGTAAAATGACATGTTATTGTGAAACCTCCAATCATCGCTCTAGTTGTTTGTGACTTTATTCGTTCAGTAAACAATCAAGTGGATTATAGACTGATCATTTTTGTACTTTTATTTGCTCATCGTAGGGAATTTTATTTGTCAGCTGACATTGTGCATGTTCTTATTCTACTTCTTGTATAACTATATCCTTGTGTACTCAAAGATTATTATCTAACTGAAAATTTTGAAGTAATTGTAAAACTGACTTTGGTCTTTCTTCCAAACAAGTCCTTCAATCTTTAGGACAAATAACCTGCATATGTCCGGAATCTTTATCTATGAGTTTAACCTTAAGCATGCTAACACAATTGTATAGACTTTGCAAACAGCATTGGACCTGCCAGATGCTGAGTAACTCGGTGTCTGGTCAGGTTCGAAGCTGTTTAACATGTGGATGATATTTCTACCAAAGTTGGAGAAAATTTGATAAAATTTAACATCAATCAGATAACATTTTCAGCAGAGGTGTGTTCAACAATGCGGGCGCTCGCTCGAGCGCCCGCCTCGCGAATTGTTTTGTTATTGAACGAATGCGAGCGCTCATTCTATAAATAGAAGAAGGTGAAGATATCGGTCAGTCAGACCGTTTGTGTACAGAATGGCGATATACTAACCAAAGTTTAGATCGATGTAAATCCCTTTGAAATACGATAAATACACAGAAGGCTTGAGATTAAAGCATTGGATATTTCGTATTTGGTTATTTTAAATCTGCTATATTTTTTCAATGTACCGATTTGAGTACCGGTATCAAAACGAAACGGTATTTACCGGAATTTATTTAACAATTTATAAGCGAAACACCTCTCGAGCTGTATCGCGAGCGCACGCGAGCGCACGCGCGATCGCCCGCGTTCAGAACGCGGGCGCTCGATGTCGCCCCGAGCGCTCGCATTGTTGAACGCACCTCTGGCGACAAGTGCTGAGCATGCAGAAACATACCAGATATCCGAGACAATAGTATCAATTTAAGGAATGGTGGACAAAATATAGTATTAATACAGGGAATGATGATAGACAAAAATCAATACAGGAAAATTGAATGATTGACGTAATATAGGAATATAGGAAAGACGAACAAATCATAGTATCAATATATTAATATAGAATAATGGAGAAAAAAGTATCAATATGTAAATAAAGAATGGTGGACAAAATAAAGTATCAATATCTATAGTAATGTAGTATGATAAACAAAATGAAGTATCAATTAAGGAGTATATGAATGATGGTCCAAATATAGCGTAAATATAGGAATATATAAATGATAGACAAATATAGCGTAAATATAGGAATGATTATCATGAAATAGTGCATATAAAGGAAAATAGAAATAGTGAACAAATTTAGCGTATATATAGGAATGATTATCATGAAATAGTGCATATAAAGGAAAATAGAAATAGTGAACAAATTAAGCGTATATATAGGAACATAGGTATGATGAACAAACATAGCGTATATATAGACACATAGGTATGATGGACAAATATAGCGTATATATAGACACATAGGTATGATGGACAAACATAGCGTATATATAGACACATAGGTATGATGGACAAATATAGCGTATATATAGACACATAGGTATGATTAACAAACATAACGTAAATACAGTATAACCGTAGCCTGTTCAATTACACAAAACGTTACAGAACGTTCCGTAACGATACATTCGGAACTCCTCGGCCATTCACTGTGTTGTTTTGGTGTAATGGAAAGCGTTTTACCATAATAAGCATGATTTACCAAGTGTTGGTGGTTTATCCGCCATGCTAATTTTGTTATAATGAATTACGCAAATTTTATTTTCATTACTGCCTACCCCTGAAATGATTTGTCTCATTTTTAATGTTTACCAAAACACATTTTGTTTTTTGTACACACTATATCAGATATTAGTTTAAAAAGTTTCCTTACACATGAGCGGGCGCGGCCGATTGGTAACGACGCTAGACTGGTAATCATTGGATGGCCAGCTCTGTGTTGGTTTTTATCTCATCCAAACCTACCCTGTTATTTTCCAGAGCAAGACAGTTTATTCTACTATCTCAGTAATTGGGAACAAGGCAGTGACTTCGCAACGAATGGCCGAGAAGTTCCGAATGTACCGTTACGGAACGTTTTGGAACGTTGAGGGTAATTGAACAGGCTACCGATGTTTGTTATATCCATAAAGCATACCAAGTATGTTATATACGAACCATATAACATACTCTTTTATAGCATACTAGAATACGGTTTTTACACTATCATTTTGTAGTGAATATTATTTAATGTTCTATATTTTTGCCATCAATCTTATATTTAAATTTTATTGGCAATCATTCCTTTATTCCTAAATTTACACTATGTTTTGTCCATCATTCCAATATTTCTATAAGGTCACAACAAGTTAATGATATGTTCCATGGATTTTTCTAGAACAAAATAGGGCGCGCGAGCGAAGAAAAAAAATTAAGTCGGGTTGCTTTATATAGCGGTTTGAAAAAAAATATGAGCGAGCGAGGAAATAAAAAAATGTTTTGTAAAAAACTGTCAAAATTAAGGTGCGAGCGAATCCATAGAACATATGGCTATTTTACGCTATATTTGGATCATCATTCCTGTATTTACACTATATTTGTCCATCATCTCTTTATTCCCATATTTACACTATATTTGTCCATTAATCTTATATTCCTAGATTAGCACTATGCTTTGTCAATAAATCATTATTCAAATATTCATATATTATCAGTGTATTTTGATCATTATTTATAAATTAATATATATTTACAGTATATTTTGATCATTATTCATATATTCCTATATTAACACTATATTTTGATAAACATTCATATATTCATATGTTTACATTATATTTGATTCTTATTCATATATTACTTTATTTACACTATATTTTGATCATTATTCATATATTCCTATTTTAACACTATATTTTGATCGTAATGCATATATTCCTATGTTAACACTATATTTTGATCATTATTCATACATGAAATCATATATTTACACTATACTTTGATCATGATTGATATATTCATATATTTTTATTCTATTTGTGTATCATTCCCAGATTCCTATATTTTGATCATTATTCATATATCCCTTTACCTACACTATATTTGGATCATTATCCATGTTTTCACTCAAGCATATTTCAAGCATGGATATTTTACACTGTAATAATGTATTTCGATCATCCTGTGTTTACACTATATTTTTTCATTATTCGTGTAATCCAATATTTACATTATATTTTGTCAATCATTAATTAATTCATATATTTACACTTTATTTGATCGTTTTCATACATTCCTATATTTACACTATATTCGTCCATCATCACTGTATTCCCATATTTACACTATATTTGTTTATTATTCCTATATTTACACTATATTTGGTCAATCACTCATATTTTCATATATTTAAACTAATTTTTTATCATTATTCATTTATTCCTATATTAATCAATATTTTTATCTCTTTCATAGATTCATATATTTACACTATATTTTGATCAATTTTCAGACATTCATATATTTACACTATATTTTTATCATTATACATATATTCCTATAAACACCATATTTAGATATTTTTTTTATTCATTTATGTATTCATATTTTTTACATTTTATTTTGATTATTATTCATGTATCCCTTTATTTACACTACATTTGTCCATTATTTATATATTCATAAATTACGAAAATATATAGTCAATCACTCATATATCCATATAATTAAACTATACTTTTTTCATTATTCATACATTCTATATTAACACATTATTTTGATCATTATTCATATATTCCTGTATTTACACTTTATTTTGATCATTTTTCACACGTTCATATATTTACACTATATTTTGATCATAATTCATATATTTCTATATCAGCATTATATTTTGTCAATAATTCATTCATTCCTATATTTAAACAAAATTTTGGTCATTTTTCATTTATTCATATGTTAACATTATCATTTGATCATTATTCATATATTCCTATATTAACACTATATTTTGTCAATCATTCATATATTCATATATTTACACTTTATTTTGATCATTATTCATATGTTTACACTAAATTTATTCATATATCTCTAAATTAACACTATATTTGTCCATTATTCATGTTATCAAATATTTGCACTATATTTGGTCAATCATTCATATATTCATATTTTACACTAAATTTGTCTATTCATTATATTTCCTTCATTTACACAATATTTTGATCATCATTCCTTTATTTCTATATTTTTCACTTTATTTTGATCATTAATCCTGTATTCACAGTATATTTTGTTCACCATTCCTATATTTCTGTATTCACATTATATTTGTATATTATTCCTATATTCATACTATATTATGCTCATCATTTATATATTCTTACTATATTTTCTCCTTCAATCCCATATTTCTATATTCGTGCTATATTTTGTTCAACATTCTTTTTTTCTATTTTCATACTATATTTTGTTCATCATTCCTATATTCGTGCTATATTTTGTTCAACGTTCAAAATTTTTCTATTTTCATACTATACTTTGTTCATCATTCCTATTTTTCTATTTTCACACTATGTTTTGTTCACCATTCCTATAATTATACTATATTTTGTTATCATTCCAATATTTCTATTTTCATACTTTATTTTGTTCACCATTCCTATGCTTCAATATTTTTACGATATTTTGTTCACTATTCCTAGGTTTCTATATTTTTACTATATATTGTTCATTATTCATATATTCATGTTATATTTTGTTCATCATTCCTATACTTCTACAATCAAACTATATTTTGTGCATCATTCCTATATTTCTACATTCATGCTATATTCTGTTCATCATTCCTAAAATTCAATATTCATACAATATTTTGTTCATCAATTCCATATTTCTATATTCATACTATATTTTGTTCATATTTCCTATATTTCTATATTCATGCTATATTTTGTTCATCATTCCTATATTCATGGTATATTTTGTTCATCATTTCTATATGATATATTCATACTATATTTTGTTCATCATTCCTATAATTCAATATTCATACTATATTTTGTTCATCATTCCTATATTTCTATATTCATTCTATAATTTGTTCATAAATCGTACATTTTTATATTCATACTATAATTTGCTTACCATTCCTATGTTCCTCTTTTTTAACTATATATTGTTCATCATTCATATATTAATGTTATATTTTGTTCATCATTCCTATATTTTTACAATCAAACTATATTTTGTGCATCATTCCTACATTTCTACATTCATGCTTTATTCTGTTCATCATTCCTATAATTCAATATTCATACAATATTTTGTTCATCATTCCTATATTTCTGTATTCATACTATATTTTGTTTATCATTCCTATATTTCAATATTCATACTATATTTTGTTCATAATTCCTATATTTCTGTATTCATGCTATATTTTGTTCATTATTCCTATATTCATGCTATATTTTGTTCATCATTCCTATAATTCAATATTCATTCTATCTTTTGTTCATTATTCCTATATTACTATATCCATACTTAATTTGTTCATCAATCGTACATTTTTATATTCATACTATAATTTGCTTACCATTCCTATGTTCCTCTTTTTTAACTATATATTGTTCATCATTCATATATTCATGTTATATTTTGTTCATCATTCCTATATTTCTACAATCAAACTATATTTTGTGCATCATTCCTACATTTCTACATTCATGCTTTATTCTGTTCATCATTCCTATAATTCAATATTCATACAATATTTTGTTCATCATTCCTATATTTCTGTATTCATACTATATTTTGTTTATCATTCCTATATTTCAATATTCATACTATATTTTGTTCATAATTCCTATATTTCTGTATTCATGCTATATTTTGTTCATTATTCCTATATTCATGCTATATTTTGTTCATCATTCCTATAATTCAATATTCATTCTATCTTTTGTTCATTATTCCTATATTACTATATCCATACTTAATTTGTTCATCAATCGTACATTTTTATGTTCATACTATATTTTGTTCACCATTCCTATGTTTATATATTTTTACTATATATTGTTCATCATTCATAAATTCATGTTATATTTTGCTCATCATTCCTATATTTCTACAATCAAACTATATTTTGTGCATCATTCCTATATTTCTACAATCATGCTATATTCTGTTCATCATTCCTATATTTCTACAATCAAACTATATTTTGCTCATCATTCCTATATTTCTACAATCAAACTATATTTTGTGCATCATTCCTATATTCATCCAATATTTTGTTCTTCATTTCTATAAATCTATATTCATACTATACTTTGTTCATTATTCCTATAATCATACTATATTTTGTTCATCATTCCTGTATTGTTATATTCATGCTATATATTGTTCATCATTCCTATTTTTCTAAACTTATATTATATTTCGCCATCATTCCTATATTTCTATATTTGTGCTATATTTAATTCATCATTCCGATATTCATGCTATTTTTTGTTTATCATTTCTATATTCATGCTATATTTTGTTCAATATCGTTATCTTTTTGTATTAGTGCTATATTTCGTTCATTATTTCTATACTTCTGTATTCTTACTTATTTTGTAATTCATGCTATATTTTGTTCATGATTTCTATATTCATGCTTTATCTTGTTTATCATTCTAATATTTCTATATTCGAGCTATTCTTTGTATAGCATTTCTATATGTCTCGATTCATACTATATTTTGTTAATCATTCTGATATTTCTATATTCATGCAATATTTTGTTCATCATTCCTATATTTCTATATTCATGCTATATTTTGTTCATCATTTTAAATTACTATATTTCTATATTCATGCTATATTTTTGTCATCATTTCAATATTCATGCTATATTTTGTTCATCATTTCTATATAGTTGCTGTATTTTGTTCATCATACTTATATTTCTATATTCAAACGATATTTTTTTCATGATTTCTATTTTTCTATATTCATACAACATTTTTTTCATCATTTCTATTTTTCTATATTCATGTTAATTTTGTTCATCATTTCAATATTCATGCTATATTATGTTCATCATTTCTATTTTTCTTTATCCATGCTATATTTTGTTCATCATTACTATATTTCTACATTCATGCTATATTTGTTCATCATTTCTATATTCATGCTATTATTTCTATATTCATGCTATATGTTGTTCATCTTTTCTATATTCATGCTATATTTTGTTCATCAATTCTTCATTTTATAATCATACTTTATTTTGTTCATCATTCCTATATTTCTATATTCATACTATATTTTATTCATCATTTCTATTTTTCTATATTCATGCTTTATTTGTTCATCATTCCTATATTTCTACATTCATACTTTATTTTGTTCGTGATTTCTTAATTTATATTCATGCTATGTTCATCATTCGTTTATTCATACTTTAATTTGTTCATCATTACTATATTTTTATATTCATGCTATATTTTGTTCATCATTTCAATATTCATGCAATTTTTGTTCATCATTTCAATATTCATGCTGTATTATGTTCATCATTACTATATTTCAATATTCATGCTATATTATGTTCATCATTACTATATTTCTATATTTAAACTATATTTCGTTCATCATTCTTATATTCATGCTGTATTTTGTTAATCATTTCAATATTTCTATATTTTTGCTATATTTTGTTCATGTCTTTTTTTCCATATTCATGCTATATTTTGTTCATTATTTCTATATTTCTATATTCATGCTATATTGTGTTTATCATTCCTCTATTCATATTATATTTTGTTCATCATTCCTATATTTCTATATTTGTGCTATACATTTGTATTTCGTTCATCATTTTTTTTATATTCATGCTATATTTTGTTTCACATTTCTATATTCATGCAATAATTTGTTCATTATTTCTATATTTCTATATACATATCCTTTACTTTGTTTATTATTTATTTCTTTTTATATTCATATTATGTTTTGTTAATTATTTATATATTCATGCTATATTTTATTCATCATTCCTCTAGTCATACTATATTTTGTTCATCATACCTATATTCACGCTATATTTTGTTCATCATTTCTATTTTTCTATATTCATACTATATTTTGTTCATCATTCCTATATTCATGCTACATTTTGTTCATCATTTCTTTTTTTTCATATTCATGCTATACTTTGTTCATTTCTATTTTTCTATATTCGCATTATATTTTGTTCATCAGTCCTATATTCATGGTATATTTTGTTCAATATTTCTATATTCAAACGTTATTTTGTTCATTATTTCTATATTTCTATATTCATGCTATGTTTTGTTATTCATTCCTATATTCATACAATATTTTGTTCATCATTTCTATTTTTCTTTATTCATACTACATTTTGTTCATCATTTCAATATTCATTCTATAATTGTTCATCATTCCTATATTTCTATATTAATACTAAATTTTGTCCATCATCCTTATATTCATACTTAATTTTGTCTGTCACTCACATATTTCTATATTTATACAATAATATACAGCAACATAGAACTTATATGTTCAATGTTTATTAAGACGATAAAAATTAGAATGCTCTGAAGCAATGCCATGCTTACATAATATATATATATATATGTCATACAGAACACACCAAAACAAAGAAATGTGTCATAAGTGTGACGTCATAAGTGTGACGTCATACATGTAGTTGTTGATCATGCATCTACTAAACAGATGTAAGCATATTGTGGATGTTTGTATCTTAAAATTTATGTAATATGCTGTGTCATGATTTGAAGTATGACAGTTCTATTAGGATGAGATGTATGGGCATATAATTTTGTGCAAATAAGTGAAGAAGTGGTGAGAATATTATATTATAGTAGGAATATTAGAAGATGCCTTATCATTTTTGCCACAGAATGTAGCCATAATAGTCTACAGTATGGATCTGCTCATCAAATCTATAAATATCGAAATAAAAAAGGTTAATTAGACTATATTGCGCCCCTGAAATCTTTACTGAATTGAAAAGTTGACAAGTACAAGCTTAATATACATCGGTAATTATTTGCTTACACAGGTTTTACCAAATACAAGTTTAATAGTTAATACATAAGCTGTTCTGTAATATCAATTTGGAACACCTTGACCTTTTAATTCATGAATTAATAGCACATGGCCAAGGAGTTCCAAATGTTGTAATCTCCAGTAATAAAGAGGGGAAGGTAATAAAAAATTAGGTGCTTATTTTCTTTAAATATCAACATTTTAGAATTCAATAATACATATGAATGGAAAATCTAGATTGGATTATCTCCCTTAGATATACTGTAAGAAGAATTTTATCAAGTTATTGACTAAAACATTTGGAGGGTACTATATTAACATATGTTTTTGTCTTTCTTAGCATGAAGAGCATACATTTTTCTGATGTATACTGACTTATATGCTTAAACATTCTTCATTATACAATTTTTAAAATATAAATTAAACACAACTTAAACAAATCACCTGAGACCCAGCCAATTAACTCCCACTGAGACTTGAACTCAGAACTCCTCATGACATAGAGACTGATCACTAACACAAGGTGTTTTGCATTAAACTAAAAGAGTGTCATGTCGCTGGTCCCAAGTGATATGCAGCAGCATGCCACACATTGATAAACTTTTACTTCGAAAGAGTTATTAGTTGAAAAGTGAATTTTGATCATAAACTCCATCCAACAGAGCTTGACTGATACTTATTTATGTATGTTGATGGGTGGTGTGAGTGATTTGTTCAATTATTATCAGAGAATCGATTATATTCATGGATTATTATGCTTGATTACTATCGTGGTCACTCCTTGTTTATCCAGACTTGTGACTGGCTTACATGATACAGTTAGATCATTTAAGAACTAACGCATCAATATAAGGTCAAGTTACCCACATAAAGCAATAGTCAGTGCAACTCAGGGTGGGTGAGTAGAGGTGGGGCTTATCTTAACTCTAACTCTTAAGTCGCACCGTTTTGACATACGACGTATACACTAAACATAGTGACGAAACACTATGGATGATGTATACGCGTGCATACATATCCTTGATCACCAAGGCAAATGAACACTGACCCCGACGGATGCATTGGGTACGGACTCCGTTAGGAGTAGGACCTCAAGCAAGAGCGCTGCGACCATTGCCGTAACCTGTGGTCTTATCTCAAGCCGGAGTGGTATGCATTTTTCATATGCAAACTAAAACTAAGAGACATGGAATATTATGGATCATCTCATCTCATCTCATCTGGTTTTGATATGTATGGATCGTCTTATCTTGGTGGGGTATATATGGATCATCTTATCTGAGTGGGATGTATCAGGGTAATCTCATCTGGGTTGGATGTATATGGATAATCTCATCTGGGTTGGATGTATATGGATAATCTTATCTGGTTTGGATGTATATGGATGATCTTATCTGGTTTGGATGTATATGGATGATCTCATCTGTGTTGGATGTATATGGATGATCTTATCTGGTTTGGATGTATACGGATAATCTAATCTGGGTTGGATGTATATGGATAATCTCATCTGGGTTGAATGTATGTGGATAATCTCATCAGTGTTGGATGTATATGGATGATCTTATCTGGTTTTGATGTATATGGATGTTCTCATCTGTTCTGGATGTATATGGATGATCTCATCTGTATTGGTTGTATATGGATGATTTTATCTGGTTTGGATGTATATGGATGATCTTATCTGGTTTGGATGTATATGGATGATCTTATCTGGTTTTGATGTACATGGATGATCTGTGTTGGCTGTGTATGGATGATTATCTGGTTTTAATGTATCTGGATGATCTCATCTGTGTTGGATGTATACGGATGATCTCATCTGTGATGGATGTATATGGATGATCTCATCTGTGTTGGATGTATATGGATGATCTTATCTGGTTTGGATGTAAATGGATGATCTTATCTGTGTTGGATGTATATGGATGGTCTTATCTGGTTTGGGTGTACATGGATGATCTTATCTGGTTTGGATGTATATGGATGATCTTATCTGGTTTGGATGTACATGGATGATCTTATCTGGTTTGGAGGTATATAGATGATCTGTGTTGGCTGTGTATGGATGATCTTATCTGGTTTTGATGTATCTGGATGATCTCAACTGTGTTGGATGTATACGGATGATCTCATCTGTGTTGGATGAATATGGATGATTTTATCTGGTTTGGATGTATATGGATGATCTTATCTGGTTTGGACGTGTATGGATGATCTCGTCTGAGTTGGATGTATATAGATGATCTTATTTGGTTTGGATGTGTATGGATGATATCATTTGTGTTGGATGTATATGAATGATCTTGTCTTGTTTGGATGTATATGGATGATCTTATCTGTGTTGGATATACATGGATGATCTCATCTGGTTTGGATGTATATGGATGATCTTGCCTGGTTTGAATGTATATGGATGTTCTCATCCGCGTTGGATGTATATGGATGATCTTATCCGGTTTGGCTGTATATGGATCAGATAGTCTGGGTTGGTATTTATGGATATGCGTGCATGTATGTTTGTCATTTATTGAAAATTTCATGCAGGATTAGTATTCATGGATATTTTCTGGGTTGGATGTACATGGATCAGCTAGTCTGGTGTGTATTTATGGATACTATCATGTGTGCTTGGTATTTATGGATAATTTATATGGATCATCTCATCTGGGTTGGATGTACGTATATTGATACTCTCAATTGGGTTGGATGTATATTGAACAGCTAGTCTGGGTTGGTATTTAGGGATACTTTCATGTGTACTTGGTATTAATAGATAATTTTATATGGATCATCTTATCTGGTTTGGATGAATATGGATCAGATAGTCTGGGTTGGTATTTATGGATATGCATTCCTGTGTGTTTGGTATTTATAGATAATTTCATGTTGGATTGGTATTTATTGTTATTATCAAAGTCGTTTATTATTTATTGATAATTTCATATGCGTTTGGTATTTATGGGTAATTTTATATGGATCATCTCATCTGGGTTGAATGTATATGGACAATCTTATCTGGGTTGGATGTATAAGGATAATTTCATCAGGATTGGATGTTTATGGATTATCTTATCTGGGTTTGATACAATTTGATCAGCTAGTCTGGTATATATGGATAAATTCATGTGTTGTTGGGCATTTGGGACTTTTTGATGAGTTCATGCGTGTTTGGTATTAATGGATAATTTCATAGGCATTAGGTATTGATGGATTATTTTATGTGCCGTTAGTATTTATCAATAATTTCATGTGGGTTTGGTATTCATGTATAATTTTATATGAGTTTGGCATTTATGATTAATGACATAAGCACATGGTACTTATGGATAATTTCATGTGGATTAGGTATTCATGTATAATTTCATGTGGGTTTGGTATTCATGTATAATTTCATATGGGTTTTGCATTTATGATTAATGTCATGAGGGTATGGCACTAATGAATAATTTTGTAAGGGTTTCGTATTTTTTCATGTGAATTTTGTATTTATGGATAATTGCATGTGCCAATTGAATTGATTGGTAACTACATGTGTGTTTGGTATTCTTGGATAATGCCATAAGCATTAAGTATTGAAAGATAATTTCATGTACCTTTAATATTTTTACATAATTTTATGTGTGTTTTGTATTTATGGATAAAATTCATGGGCATTTGATATTTTTTATAATTTAATGAGCAACTATTTTTTACTTAAATCACATTCATACAAACAGATTTTCATAACATACATTTGGGGCACCAACAAAATGATTCACTGATGTAAAAATTAGTAGAACAGAACAGAACACTTCTGACTTCATGTATAAACAATTATTGGGTTTCTCATATTAACATGTACTTTAATTTTTTACTTAATTGACCATAAAATATAAAACACAATATTGACCAAAAAATGATACATTTAATCTAATATTAGTATAACAGAACGTAACATAACAATTATAGCTACATGTGTAAAAAAAACTTCTTATATTAGCAACATATACTTTTTTGAATATAAATATCTTCATAACATATATTTGGGACACCAACAATATGATACATTAATGCTAATGTTAGTAGAACAGAACAGAACAGAACAATTATAGCTACATGTATAAACAATATTTAGGTCTCTTATATTAGCAACATATACTTTTTTGAATATAAAGATCTTCATAACATATATTTGGGACACTGACAATATGATACATTAATGTTAATGTTAGTAGAACAGAACAGAACAGAACAGAACAATTATAGCTACATGTATAAAAAATAATTAGGTCTCTTATATTAGCAACATGTACTTTTTTAAATATTAAGATCTTCATAACATATATTTGGGAAACCGACAAAATGATACATTAATGTCAATGTTAGTAGAACAGAACAGAACAGAACAATTAGAGCTACATGTATAAAAAATATTTAGATCTCTTAAATTAGCAACATATACTTTTATGAATATAAAGATCTTCATAACATATATTTGGGACACTAACAATATGATTCATTAATGTTAATGTTAGTAGAACAGAACAGAACAGAACAATTATAGCTACATGTATAAAAAATAATTAGGTCTCTTATATTAGCAACATGTACTTTTTTAAATATTAAGATCTTCATAACATATATTTGGGAAACCGACAAAATGATACATTAATGTCAATGTTAGTAGAACAGAACAAAACAGAACAGAACAGAACAATTATAGCTTCATGTATAAAGAATAATTAGGTCTCCTATATTAGCAACATGTACTTTTTAATATAAAGATGTTCATAACATATATTTGGGAAACTGACAAAATGATACATTAATGTGAATGTTAGTAGAACAGAACAAAACAGAACAGAACAATTATAGCTACATGTATAAAAAATAATAAGGTCTCTTATATAAGCAAAATGTACTTTACTTTTTACTTAATTGGCTTTAAAATATAACAAACAATATTGACCGACAAATAATACATAAATATTAATGTTAGAAGAGCAGAACAGAACAATTATAGCTACATGCATGATAAAAAATGTTCTATATTAGCATCATTGTACTTCATTTTTACTTCATTGACATTTAAATATAAAGATTTTCATAACATATATTTTGGGAAATAACAAAATGATACATAAATGTTAATGTTAGTAGAACAGAACATGGAACAATTTAGCTACATGTTTAAAGATAATTGAGTTTATCATATAAGCAATGTGTACTGTATTTTTTACTTAATTAATCAAATTTATACATGTAGGTTAATGATGAAAAGAATACAAAAAAACCTTCAAAATTTGTAAATAAATAATAGATTTGTTAGTAAGAATGACCTCCAAAACCTCCCCTTATAGCCATACCCTTACCACCTTGACACTAAGAACATAAATTATGCTTCCTTAAAATATAGTATAAAAACAAACTAAAGAATTGTTAATGTAACAGAAGTAAAAAAATAAACTAATGTTGACCTTAAAATTATAAAAATCTTCATAACATAATATATTTGGAACACTGACAAAATGATACATGTTAATGTTAGTAGAACAAAAGCAGAACATAACAAAACAATTATAGCTACATGCATAAAAATAAAATAAAGATTTTTATTACTTAATTGACCTTAAAATATAACAAAATACATTGACCAACAAAAATACATAAAAATATTAATGTTAGAAGAACAGAGCAGAAAAATTATAGCCACATGCATGATAAAGAATGTTTTATATTAGCAGCATTGTACTTCATTTTTACTTAATTGACATTAAAATATAAAGATTGTCATAACATATACTTGGGGAAACAACAAAATGATACATAAAGTAAATGCTAGTAGAACAGAACAGAACAATTAAGCTACATGTATACACATAATTGAATTTATTATATTAGCAACATGTACTGTATTTTTACTCATTAAATTTATAAATGTAGATGAATGATGAAAAAATACAACAAAAACAACACTTCAAAATAAGTAAATTTATATTAGTGTTGTTAGTAAGTATGGCCTCCAAAACCTCCCCTTATAGCCATACCCTTACCACCTTAACACTAAGAACTATAAAATATGTTTCCTTAAGATATAGTATAAAAACAAACTAAAGAATTGTCAATAAAACAAAACTCAAAAGTCAAGAAACTAATGTTAATGTTATTAGTAAGTATGGCCTCCAAAACCTCCCCTTATAGCCATACCCTTACCACCTTAACACTAAGAACTATAAAATATGCTTCCTTAAGATATAGTACAAAAACAAACTAAAGAATTGTCAATAAAACAAAACTCAAAAGTCAAGAAACTAATGTTAATGTTATTAGTAAGTATGGCCTCCAAAACCTCCCCTTATAGCCATACCCATACCACCTTAACACTAAGAACATAATTATGCTTCCTTTAGATATAGTAAAAAAACAAACTAAAGAATTGTTAATAAAACAAAACTCAAAATAAAGAAACTAATGTTACAGTTATTAGTAAATATGGCCTCAACCCCCCCCCCCTTACAGCCATACCCTTAACACTAAGAACCATAAATTATGCTTACTTTAGATAAAGTGAAATAACTAATTAAAGAGTTGTTAGTAAGTATGGCCTCCAAAACAGCTATATCCGAAACCACCTGATATTAAACACTGAGCACTATAAATTTACAGCTTGAAGATAAGTTTAATATAAGAAACACTTAAATCTTTACAAAAATGATGTTGAAATAAGAAACAGAAAGATAGAAAAATAAGTACTTGTAAAAGTATGTTCATAACTTTAAGTATTTATCTATTGACTGAGTTTAATGTGCCTTACAGGAAGAAATGGAAGTATATTAATTATCTATTTACTGAGGAAAATATTCTTAAATATACATGACTGTGTTCATTAATCCAAAACTATAATTAAGAAAAGTTAAACCTACTGTAAATGAATTTCCTAGTTCTGAACAATGACAGAATGAGGACATAATTTTAACAACCGCTATGTTTACAAACTCCACACACTGTACTATGAGTCATAGAGCTCACAATCTGAGTTTAGTTGACATGCTATTGAACCCATTTTTGTAAGACCAGGCAACTCTTACAACCCCCTCAGCTCGGCGTTCATCCAGCTCTGAGGCCCGCGGACTCTTCCACTTAGAAGGAGAGGTCATTTGTAGCTATCTTCCAAACTATGTTCAATGTATAAAATATGTTAATCCAAATGGTAGTTTTTGTATTATTTCTTCAATCTGCAGTAAAGTCAAAATAAAGAAATTACATTTTAGCAAATACCGGTATCTTTTCCTTCTTATTTTGTAAACTTTTATGTAATATTATACAGCCCAAATAGATTTACTTACTTTAATAAATTCTACCTATCAAATTTTACTAATACTTATCAAAGTCCTGAAAGTCCATCTTAATGAATTTGATATAAATGCAACTATTCATTATAGTAAAATGTAGTTCAAAAATATCCCATCAAGTATTTATCTCTTTATAGTTTTATCATAAGATTTCAAAATATTTATCATCCACCAAATGCAAAAAATGTTCCTAAATCCATCTCACTTTTTTAATTAACCTATATATCAAGAAGAAAGGTTAAACATTGTTCAATTACAGTAAAACTATGTTTTCTAAATGCGAGTAACAACCAAATGATGATATAATTTTCACAACCACTATGTTTACAAACTCCACACACTGTACTATGAGTCATAGAGCTCACAGTCAGAGTTTAGTTGACATGCTATTGAACCCATTTTTGTAAGACCAGGCAACTCTTACAACCCCCTCAGCTCGGCGTTCATCCAGCTCTGAGGCCCGCGGACTCTTCCACTTAGAAGGAGAGGTCATTTGTAGCTATCTTCCAAACTATGTTCAATGTATAAAATATGTTAATCAAAATGGTAGTTATTGTATTATTTCTTCTATCTGTATTAAAGTCGAAATAAAGAAATTACATTTTAGCGTATACGGGTATCTTTTCCTTCCTAATTTGTAAACTTTTATGTAATATTATACAGCCCAAATAGATCTACTTACTTTAATTAATTCTACCTATCAAATTTTACTAATACTAATCAAAGTCCTGAAAGTCCATCTAAATGAATTTGATAAAATGCAACTATTCATTATTCATAACAGTACACTTGAATTCATAGACAAATGCTCAAGCTGTAGATATTTAGTACCCTAACATTATAATTACAAGTCATATTAATGTTGATCATATATAAATGCTCAAATCCTTAATAATATAAAAACCTAATAAAATAAACAAATAATTTTCAAGTAGTTAAAATTTTAACCTTAAATCATTAATTGATATCAAAGATCCTACATACAAAGTTTCACTACATAAAAAATTTTAAAATTTGAATATTATAAGTTTCAAAAAATGTAGTTCAAAAATGTAGTTCAAAAATGTAGTTAAATAATATTCCATCAAGTATTTATCTCTTTATAGTTTTATGGTAAGAATTGAAAACATTTATTATTCAACAAAGGCGGAAAGTGTTCCTAAATCCATCTCACTTTTTTATTAACCTATAAATCAAGAAGAAAGGTTAAACATTGTTCAATTACAGTAAAACTAGGTTTACTATATGCGAGTAACAACAAAATGATGATATAATTTTCACAACCACTATGTTTACAAACTCCACACACTGTACTATGAGTCATAGAGCTCACAATCTGAGTTTAGTTGACATGCTATTGAACCCATTTTCGTAAGACCAGGCAACTCTTACAACCCCCTCAGCTCGGCGTTCATCCAGCTCTGAGGCCCGCGGACTCTTCCACTTAGAAGGAGAGGTCATTTGTAGCTATCTTCCAAACTATGTTCAATGTATAAAATATGTTAATCAAAATGGTGTTTAAATATTTTCTTCCTTCTGATGTCACGTCGGAAAAGAGAAATTACATTTTACCATATATCTGTTTCCTGTTCACCCTGTTAAATGTCTAGTATAAATATATTACCCACATTTTCAATTAAGTTAAACTAATTAATCAAAGTCCTAACAAGCCATCTCTATAAACCTTATTCAATGCAGCTATTAGTCTCAAAAACTATGTTCAGAATTTAATTATAATGTACCATAGGCCTACTTTCATTATCTTAGATCAACTCATGCATTGAAAGTGAAAAATATTAAATACTTAAAACTATTCCTGACAGCTGTAAGTGAACTATTACAGATAAAGTCAAAGACAAGAAAGTTATTTAGAAACTACATTTAAGTCACATTTTTTACCCTGATGGTGTAAAGAGAAATATATTATATTCTCACAAACAAAAATCAAATTTTTAATTTCAAATAAATTTAAGCATGTTCTTTATTGGTTTTATTTTCATTATTATAACTGAATGGTTAAAACAAGACAGTAATTCAACATATAGCAAGAAAAGTTAAAGTTATTTATATTATTATCCTCTTAAACTATAGTATCATATCATAGGTTTTAATAAAAAAGATAACCAATTCGATAATAAGGCATAAGACATGAAAAACCTTAACCTAAGCTGTAAAGGTCAGAAACTTTAATGCAAGGATAAAATTCAGTTGCTACATAAACTTCTGATACATTATATAATATACATAAATAAAACTTAAAAAAACTATCAAAATTCAAACTTTATTTATTAAAACATACACTCTGTTCATGACTTAAGGCCGGTTAAAGCAGCTTTTTCATATATAAACAACATGTACCTAGAGGCAACTGTGGTGAAGGGCAGCCTCACTTTCCCACATCCATTTATGGGATGCCACAGCTGGAAGCAGTTTTCTGTCATACCCTGGACCCAAAGATTTTCATAATCTATTCACTGAATCTTTTATCTTCTTACTTCTTTCAACTAGGTGTTTTCCGGATATTCCAAATCGCATCAAATATAGTAAGTTCAAATATGAGTAATGTAGGACAGACGGTCAGTCATTCCAAAGAAGTAAAACATAAAGCATTCAGTGACCTTGTTATTATTAAGAATTGTAAAAATATAAAGTACATGTTTTTATTATAAGAAAATACCCTAAAACCTTTAACACAAGTACCTGTACATGTTGCTTAAATAAGAAAATACCCTAAAACCTTAAATAGAAGTACATGTCGCAAATATTAGAAAAATCACTTAAACCTTATATAAATATACATGTTGCTAATGTAAGAAATACCCTAAAACCTTAAGTAGAAGTACATGTTGCTAAAATAAGAAAATACCCTATAACCTTAAATAGGAGTACATGTTGCTAATATAAGAGAATACCTTAAAACCTTTAGTAGAAATACATGTTTCTGATATAAGACAATACCCTAAAACCTTGATAAAAAGAACATTTTGTTGTTTATATAATAATACACCCTAAAACCTTAAAAAAAGTATATGTTGCTAATATAAGAAAATACCTTAAAACCTTCAGTAGAAGTATATGTTGCTATAAAATGTAAGAAAATACCCTAAAACCTTAAGTAGAAGTACATGTTGCTTATATAAGAAAATACCCTAAAACTTTAAGTAGAAGAACATTTGCCAATGTAAGAAAATACCCTAAAACCTTAAGTAGAAGTGCATGTTGCTAATATAAGAAAATACCCTAAAACCATAAGTAGAAGTACATGTTGCTAATATAAGAAAATACCCTAAAACCTGGAATAGAAGTACATGCTGCATAATTAAGAAAATACCCTAAAACCTTAAGTAGAAGTGCATGTTGCTGATATAAGAAAATACCCTAAAACCTTAAGTAGAAGTGCATGTTGCTAATATAAGAAAATACCCTAAAACCATAAGTAGAAGTACATGTTGCTAATATAAGAAAATACCCTAAAACCTGGAATAGAAGTACATGCTGCATAATTAAGAAAATACCCTAAAACCTTAAGTAGAAGTGCATGTTGCTGATATAAGAAAATACCCTAAAACCTTAAGTAGAAGTGCATGTTGCTAATATAAGAAAATACCCTAAAACCATAAGTAGAAGTACATGTTGCTAATATTAGAAAATACCCTAAAACCTGGAATAGAAGTGCATGTTGCTAACGTAAGAAAATACCCTATAACCTGGAATAGAAGTACATGCTGCATAATTAAGAAAATACCCTAAAACCTTCAATAGAAGTACGTGTTGCTCATAAAAGAAAATACCCTAAAAACTTTAGTAAAAGTACATGTTTCTGATATAAGAAAATACCCTAAAACCTTGATAAGAAGAACAATTTGTTGCTTATAAAATAAAACACCCTAAAACCTTAAATAAAAGTACATGTTGCTAATATGAGAAAATACCTTAAAACCTTCAGTAGAAGTACATGTTGTTAATATAAAAAATACCCTAAAACCTTAAAAAAGTATATGTTGATAATATAAGAAAATACCCTTAAACCTTAAGTAGAAGTACATGTTGCTAATATAAGAAAATACCCTAAACCTTAAGTAGAAGTACATGTTGCTAAAGTAAGAAAATAAACTAAAACCTTAAGTAGAAGTACATGTTGCTAATATAAGAAAATACCCTAAAACCTTAAATAGAAGTACATGTTGTTGATATAAGAAAATACCTTAAAACCTTTAGTAGAAGAACATGTTTCCGATATACGAATATACCCTAAAACCTTAAATAAAAGTACATGTTGCTAATATAAAAAATACCCTAAAACCTGGAAAAGAAGTACAAGTTGCTAAAATAAGAAAATTTGCTAAAACCTTAAGTAGAAATACATGTTGCTAATAAAAGAAAATACCCTAAAACCTTGAATAGAAGTATATGTTGCTATAAAATGTAAGAAAATACCCATAAACCTTAAGTAGAAGTACATGTAGCTAATATAAAAGAATACCCTAAAACCTCGAGTAGAAGTACATGTTGCTAATAAAAGAAAATACCCTAAAACCTTAAGTAGAAGTACATGTTGCTAATAAAAGAAAATACCCTAAAACCTGGAATAGAAGTACATGTTGCTAACGTAAGACAATACCCTAAAACCTGGAATAGAAGTACACGTTGCTTAGTTAATATAATAAACCCTAAAACCCTAAAAAGAAGTACATGTTGCTCATAAAAGAAAATACCCTAAAACTTTAGTAGAAGTACAAAGTCATGTTTGTGATATAAAAATCACCCTAAAACCTGAAATGAAGTACATGTTGCTAATATAAGAAAATACTCTAATTTACCCTTAAACCTTCAGTAGAAGTACAAGTTGCATATATAAGAAATACCCTAAAACCTTTAGTAAAAGTATGTGTTGCTACCATAAGAAAACACTCTAAACCCTAATAAAAATGTATGTTGCTAATGTAAGAAAATACCCTAAACCTAAAGTAGAAGTACATGTTGTTAATAAAAGAAATTCCCGTAGCTATAAAAAATACAGTAAAACCTAAATAAGAAGTACATGTTGCTAAAATAAGAAAATACCCTAAAACCATTAAGTAGAAGTACATGTTGCTAATATAAAGAAAAATACCCTAAACCAATAAGTAGAAGTACATGTTGCTAATATAAAAAAATACCCTAAAACCATTAAGTAGAAGTACATGTTGCTAATATAAGAAAACACTCTAAACCCTTATAAAAATGTACATGTTGCTAATGTAAGAAAATACCCTAAAACCTAAGGTAGAAGTACATGTTGTTAATAAAAGAAATTCCCGTAAAAAACTTTAGTAGAAGTACAAGTTGCTAAAATAAGAAAATACCCTAAAACCTTAAGAAGAAGTACATGTTGCTAATATAAAATATACAGTAAAACCTAAATAAGAAGTACATGTTGCTAAAATAAGAAAATACTCTAAAACCTTAAGTAGAAGTACAATTTGCTAATATAAGAAAATACCCTAAAACCTTAAATAGAAGTACATGTTGCTAAAATAAGAAAATACACTTAAAACCTTAATAAGAAGTACAATTTGCTAATATAAGAAAATACCCTAAAACCTGAAATAGAAGTACATGTTGCTAAAATAAGAAAATACGCTTAAAACCTTAATAAGAAATACAAGTTGCTAATATAAGAAAGTA
The DNA here is from genome assembly GCA_025267735.1 of Mactra quadrangularis. Lineage (NCBI taxonomy): Eukaryota > Metazoa > Mollusca > Bivalvia > Venerida > Mactridae > Mactra > Mactra quadrangularis. The sequence continues at coordinate 32,576,676 of CM046308.1, read as the reverse complement.
CCTTTACACTTAAATAAAAAAACTCATCGTATATGTAAGAAAACACAAAACTCATAACAAAGGTATTAGTTGTAAATATAAACATATTAGGAAATCATAACAAAAGTGCATGTCGTTAATAACTGATAAAAAAATATGAAGAGAAGTTTATTTTGTTTACATTACAATTAAAATACATAAGAATAAATAAATTAAAGTAGAAAATAGAAAAAAACACCAAACGCTAAAATTACAAATAAAAAGACATATTATTTACACAAAAAAAAACATGAAATAAAATAAATGAACAAAAAAATGAAACAAATAAAGAGTCATAAATAAAGCAGAGTTATAAAAATAAGAAACATTAGAAGCATACTATAAAACAAGATATGAAAATATATTTAAAAGATAAAAAAACCACATAAATATAAAAACTTACTTCATTCTAAACTCTACCATCAATACACATGTTGTTCAAATGAAAATCATAAAAATATCAAAGTTATTAATATAGGAAGCATAATAAAAAGCATAATAAAAAATACAACATGAAAATATAAATACAAGAAAAAAAACACCTAAATACAAAAACTTTCTTCATCCTAAACTCTACCATCAATCCATGTGTTGCTCATATGAAAATCAATAAAAATATCAAAGTTATTAATATAAGAAGCAAAATAAATAACACATTATGAAATTATAATTAAAAAATAAAAAAACTCACATCAATGCACAGTCCATTTCTTCTTTCTTCATACCATACTCTGCAATCAATCCATGTGTCGTTCTTGTGTTGATACTAACTAACGCTTTCTAGTAAAAAGAAAATAGAACAAAATTTTTTTGAAACATTTTGAGTTCCTAACAACAGTTCTTGGTAATGATTACATGTAAAATAAGTAAAAACATTTAAATACAATATATCTTAAAACTCATAAAAAATAATGAAAAATAATAACAGAAAACCCTCAACTCCTTTGCCATGTACCCCATAAGAAAACCCTTAACTCCTTAGCCATGGACCCTGAGACAGACCATGATACCAACAAAGTTTGCTTCACCCTTCAATACCTTAGGTTGAGATACATGAACCCGCGTGCAAGGCCCTTCCAGTGGTGCTGATATCACATGGGCTGAGAACGTGCCATAGCCTGACTGGAAAAATCCTGAAGGGGTTTTGGCATACATAATGTTCAAGTATCTTGCAGACTGGGTGACCCAAACAGCGCCAGCGAAATTCATAGGGGGTTGATAAGGAGAGGGTGGTCCGAGAGGCGAAAGGGAGCATGCATGAGAGGTGGGTGTTCATGAGGAGGAAGGGTTCAAAATGATGCTTCTCTGAGTTCTCTGAGAAAGGTGGTGGCATTTCCGTGATTTCATACCACCAGAAGTTTGTAATGTTGTACAGTGTGTTGCAACAAAGAGTTAAATCCAAACCAACCATCAATAGACGGGGGGGGGTCAATGGTTTCAGTCCCTGAATTTCAGTACATTAAAGAACAGAATTTGTTGTTTAATGCACTTAAGTCCCATGAACTGAGACCATTGTCTAGATACAATGTACCTACTCAGTGTTGAAACACAGAGTTAAATCAGAATGTATTGATGTGAAATGTAGATTATACTCTAATATCATGCTCTATAAGAGCATTCCTCAAACCAAGCACCTTTGAGACATAATTCAAAGTGTCACAAAATGAGACCAACAGCATTAGTCAAATGCTGAAAAAATCTACCTGGTCAAAAATTACATCATCAATTTTGATTCCATGCCTTTGCGTCTAAAAAACACACAGAAAAGTTAGATTTGAAAGTAAAATGGGTGTAAATAAACTCTATTATGTATCTAAATTTATTAAGTTAAGTTAATTTTCCTTCACACGAAAAGTTAAGATCATGTCTATTTGTTTACTATATTGAACAAGATTTCAACATCACATTTCACCATTTTATTGTACTGAATTTTATTTGCCTAAAATTTAATTGAAAGCTGATTCTATGTTTTTTCAATAAATATATTTAGCTTTTTTATGGACAAAGTCTGTAATAACTAACTGTTCATCGCATGTTTATTCTCATTTTTTTATATGAAAAAAGCCATAAAATGCATAGAAAACTTGATAGCTTTTTAAAGTGTTTTTATAGTTTTGTCACCTAGTCTAGCCAATTTAGTTACCTAAGGTGTAAACTACATGTATAGTCCAAAATTCATCATGACAAACTTTACACTGTTTATTAGAACAAAAAGGCCACCAGCCCATAATACAATTACTTTTATATACAACAAGTAAATTCCAAATAATGATACAATTGAATGTGAATGTGTAAGGTATCAGCAAGTAATGGCAACCTGTTTTGTGTGTCTATTTAACGAACTTCACAAGGTCATAATTATCATTATTGAATGATCCTCAGATTTATCTCATTAAACTTGTTTCTATTACACTAAATCCCTTAAAAAAACACTTACAGAACATTATATTTTTACTGATTAATACTTTAAGACCTTGTATACAATTTTATACCTTTAATAGTTAAACTTGTATGTTACAGCCGTCTAAACCTCTTTAATGTAATTTTATCAACACTCAAAGTTTGAATTTTATTGAGCAGAAAACTATAAATAAATATATCAATATCATTAAATATTTAACTATTAAATAAATATCATGCAAACATACATGTATTTACCTAGCCAAAGTCATCCTAATTATCGATTAAACTGCTTCCATAGACAGAAAGCAAATTTTAAGTTTCAATTATTTTACAGCTGTATAAATATACAACAGGAGCCCGTATTATCAAGCATCTTACGGTCGATTTTAGTCGTAAATCCCTCTTTATTGCACTGTTAAATTATCATAAGATTTTTGATAATATGCTGCCCAGTATCTGTTCTGTTCTGTTTTGTATAATCATACAAGCTAATAAACCCCATTGCTCATGAAACAATCATGGAAGTTCAGTTGCACTGATACAAGATCTAATGATAGACATTTCAATTTGAGGCAGTCAGACATGGCATTTGTTTGAAACCCTTCTCAAACCCATAATTTTTTAAAAGAAGTTGCTACCTAAGTTACATAGTAATGTATAAATCTATTGATCATATTCTTATACAGAAGTCTCAAGCAATGATCCTGACAAATTCCAAATATACATGTATAAAAACTGAAGAAAACTGAGCAATGTTTGAATATAATTTCTAGCTGTAAAATTAAAACATCTAAACTTAATGAATTCTATAGGTTCAGCAAAATATTGTGGCTAAATATTACATTATTATTTCAACTTTAATTTATGGATCAATACAGATCGGCTAAGAGATGGAAATAAGTTAAAATATTGATTAATTAATTTATAGCAGTATTCAAGTAGCTGGCAATTAAATTATTCACTATCATGAACTTAAAAGCCCTTTACTCAATACTTATCAACAAAAACAATATGGTCAAATCTCATAAAGTTAAATTTTGATTAATAGAATCAGTTCAGAGATGGAAGTAACACAATCTAGCATCAAGTCTATATAAAAATTTTCAGTTAAGTCAATGAAGCTCTCATAATTCACTGTTGTTCAAGCTTGTAACAGAAAATGAATGATGTAGACAAATAAAGTAAAGTAACCAGGTTCAGATAGTTAAGTTCTTCGGGACAGCTGAATAGTCGATGTTCATATTTTTTAGATTTCTCCAAAAAAGTTTATTTGGACATTAAAGATATTGTCTCATTACACTAATAATGGTATCAATACAATCTCCGTAAACAGAGATCCCGTTCTACTCACGTTGTCGTACTGGATCTCTACTTAGTCAATGCAAGGTCAAGTCGAGATGAATTTTGTGTCGACCAATCAATGCGTAGCTTTCATCTAGCAAAAACACTATTAATCACATTTTGATTTCGTAATTTCTATTTTTAGACCAAGGTTTGCATGCAAATTTAACAGCAGTATTATTCACAGTCTGCGATTGGGTGGCTCATTTCAAATTGCGTGACGTAGACGATGTAAACAAGTTACGTATCATAACAATTTTGTCATGAATAATATGATGAGAAAAGGTCACCTGAACGTGACCTTCGTTTGGAAAAGGCCAGATCTAAATTAGCGAGTATGCGAGCGGTGAAATTTTAGATCGGGTTTTAATCAGATTGGTATCAATATAAAATCCCCATGTAGAATTATGCCAGTTGCTACAAACTTGCATCAACCAAAATAATAAACATATAACCTCAGTTCATGTTACTGTCAATCATTTCAAAACCAGTGCAATCAGGAAAAATACTACAACTTATCTACAATTTATTAAATGTTCAAAATACCAAAGCTATGATGAAGTATATCTCACAACTATAATGCAACCATTAAAAAATTAAATTACAAGAATCATTTATAGATGGCAAAATATATGTTTGTACTGATTTTTCAACAAATATACTTCAGTAAATAGAGTAACTCGCATTTCTTAGAGATAAAAAATACTCTGACTTAATAATGAAGAAATGAGAGATTCTATACACAGCTGACCAAGACTGTATAGAAAACATTGAACATATTTAAGTTAATCTATCGCACAACATAGCATTGCAATATTTAATATGTCTTCATAAAATGCAAAAAATAGTGAAAACTCCTAATTGAACTCCACCTCCTTAATACTATATTACAGCATAATTGAAAATAAAGGAAGGTCGAAGTCACCATTATCAAACCCATGATCAAATGTACAAACAATATAAACAACAAAATCCTAATTCAAATCTATTTAAATAATTATGTCTATAGTATAGTATCGTCATTTAATCAAAACAATAAACCATGGATATGACTGTGTCACATTTATCAAAGCCATACACATGATTGTTCATTTATACATAAACCTCTATCTACAATACAAAACTTAGAAAACATTGTGCTTATGGTGAAGTTTAGCCACATGAAAATGCTTGTTATTATATACTGGACTGTGGCGTGTGGTTCACCTAACCAGCTCTCTAAGAATAACCCTTCAACAAGATTGAGTCAACAACTATGGTTAAGTGTAGTTTCACGGGAATATTTGTTATCATAGATAGGACCATGGAGTGTGGTTCACCTAACCAACTCACATAGATTAACCTTCAACAAAAGACAATACATACACTTTAATGTATACAACAACATAATTAAGTATTTGTTACAATGATAATACATTGTAAACATTTCAGTCAACTCTGAAATATAAAAGTAAAATGTACATAAGTACGTATTTCTGGAAAGTATACTTAAATAATGAATCAAGAGGATTTCATTTGAATTTTTAAATGAACGCTATAAATGTAACTAGCATCTAAACAATACTCGATACAATGACATCTTCCGATCTAGCTATCCCCCCAGAATTACCTGGGTCCTTCACTAGATTACTCGGATTGTAGATCTTTTACCAGGATATCTGGTATATCATTTTGTTAAGTTTTAATTGTATATTATTAATGATCCATTTCAGTCACCTCTAATATACAGATAAAATGTACAAAAGTACATATTTCTAGAAAGTATACTTAGATAATGAATCAAGAGGATTTAATTTGAATTTTTAAATGAACACTGTAAATGTAACTAACATCTAAACTATACTCAATACAATGACGTCTTCCGATCTAGCTATCCCCCCAGAATTTACTGGGTCCTTCACTAGATTACTCGGATAACAATACTCGATACAATGACGTCTTCCGATCTAGCTATCCCCCCAGAATTTACTGGGTCCTTCACTAGATTACTCGGATAACAATACTCGATACAATGACGTCTTCCGATCTAGCTATCCCCCCAGAATTCACTGGGTCCTTCACTAGATTACTCGGATAACAATACTTGATACAATGACGTCTTCCGATCTAGCTATCCCCCCAGAATTACCTGGGTCCTTTACTAGATTGCTCGGGTTGTAGATCTTTTACCAGTTTATCTGGTATATTATATTGTTGTTTCAATTGTATATTATCAATGATCCATCTTTTTTTTTTTCTTCTTATAATTGCTTGGATCATTCATATTTTTTTCTATATATCATTTTTGTTTATCTATACATTTTTTTATTATATATGATCTATTTTGGAGCATTATTATCAAGTCTGATTAGAGCTATTCACATGTATAATGTATAAATATATTTTAAAAACTATTTATTTCTTATTTCCCAAATATCATAAACCAAAGATGGAAAAACTAAGCTGACTTAATACAAAAATTATGTTGCTGATACATTCAACTGTATGTATATATGACCATTTATTCATGATCATTTATTTTGTTTCTGTAACTTCCATCACATGGTATATAAAACATATAAATTTTCAGTCAGACAAAGAAGGCATAATCATCTGATAGCCAACAAAACTTCAACTGCCATCAACTGCTAATCAATGGAGGAAAATCGACATTATTGCCAAATTTTCATGGAAGGGTATAACCTCCCCGGGTGGGATTCGAGCCCGCACCCCCTCGGGCACGAGATTCCAAATCCCAGTGCGCTACCAACTGCGCTATCGACCCGGGTTTCTTCTTCAAAGTGTACTCAGTGAAGTGACCAAAAGAAACTATAGAAACCTACACCATTTATTCACACATAGTCAACTATTTTTGTATTGTAAATACAGGTAAAACAATTTTAGAACTGGAGTGATGGCATTGATTGCATGACTTCTTAGTTACATATTAATTAATAAATTAATTACAAAAAATACAACAAAATCATTGATTATACTATAGAGTGCTTACTGTATTTAAAGAATATGACTGTACTCTTTTATAAAAACACTGTATCAGTAGTAATTTATTAGTAAATCTGTTTTTACAGTAAATCATGATTTTCATGGGTTTAGTCATAGAGGCACACTTTGTTTTTACTAAGTTATTCAATGTTTTCTTTACAATACTGGTCAGTCAGTACATAAATCTTCTCTATTTTTTCTTCATGTTATACAGAGTATTCAATTTATTAAAAATCAAGTAAATTGTAAAGACTAAAAGAAAATAAGTTTTTGTAATAATTTACCAGTAGCCAGTGCTTTAATTTTTAAAATTTACAAAAAAGAAACACATTTAAGATCAAATGTAGGCATAAAAACCAGGGTCATGGCATTTCGTACAACTACGCTTTCCTAAACCATATATATCTAACAAAAGACCAACTCATGCCATTCAGTCAATTATGGCAAAAATGAGTATTATTGAACAAGATTAGGCTACTATGTATCAGGTTTATATATAACTAGAGTGAATACAGGATCATACCATGACTTTGTTTGAGGATGACCAAAACAGAGTCCCACTCTTACGTACAACAATATGTTGAACCGTAATTTGTGAACTCCAAGCCATTGTTGACCAGAAATATACTTCCTTAGGAAGCATAAGACCTGCTGTAAACTATTTGAAATCTGTGAGGTGTTGTCGTAAGTTATATAATTTGCACCCTATACCAGTGCTTGAACTTACACGGACAGGTCACTAGCTCGATGATACTCTAATTCATACATTATATATGAATTAGAGTTTCATGGAGCTAGAGACCTGGGCCGACATATTGCACCAACATCTACAATTTCCAAGTGTACAGAACAATGGAAGAGGTCAATTACAAACATTATCATAGTGATCACCATAGTAAATGAACTTCAACTATTACAGAAGAGTTCAGAATATACTCACATTCATAATGAGTACAACTTAACCTGCATGTTTTGTACATATCAAAATTGATAAAGTACTTTAAAATAATTTCTGACAGAGGATTCCACACAACAAAACAGTAGCTTCTAACTGGGAGTATTATCAACAGAAAATAAGATATTCTTTTTTACCTGATACAAGGGAGATAACCTGAATTCAATTAACCATGCATACTATGGATGCAGATAATGATAATTAAAACCTAACAGTATTTCAAGACTTTAGAATGCTATAAATAATAGGTCAGGATTGTAGAATTGGGTTATTATACCTTGTAAATGTTATAAAAAAACAACATAAAAATAAGCTACATTTATCTATCAAAACAGTATACTTCATATTTTAGTCAATGAATAGCCTATTTTGAAGAAAAAAAATATAGAAACAGGAGTAAATTTATTAATCTAATGAAATATTTCACTAAAATGAATATTTAATCCTGATGCACAATTTTAACAATCAACAACATAAACTGTATTGTATTAAGTAATTGAAATAAAAAATTCTTACTAGATCTAAATCAATCTGACCTTCCACGGAGAAAGTAGAGATCCTGTACGACAACGCTTTACAGGATATCTGTTTACGGAGATTGATTCAAGATTAAAAGTAGACATAAAACTGAGGGGATAACAGGTCCTGTTACTATATTTTCCTGGACCATCTCTTCCTATTGGAAGATTGTAAAAAGATATACATATACTTGACCAAAGATACAGTACTTTACTAAGTTAGCTACATCAACCTATTCCTGTACAAGCTAGAATCTTCCATCACAATGCTTCCCCACATGGGGAAGAATGATAGTCTCTTTGGAACTGTTTAAAGGTTCCAGATTAATTTCAGTTAAATATAGTATTGTTTAGAACGAATTTTAGAAATTCAATATGCAATATGAACTTTAACAAATATGAAATCTGACCAAGTTGTCTCCAGCATAAAATGTCAACTATGAACTATCACATGAACTCTTGACTAGGTCTCAAACTCGGTGCCAAGTTTGAGTATTTTTAATACACTTGATAACTAACAAGATTTCATTGATCAAGTGGTCTAAGATGCTGGATAATGATCTTTTGATCCTTCTCTGCTGTGCGTTTGATGCTTCTAACATATACCAGCCATGAAACATAAAACTAAATGATATCAAGAAAAAAATATACAGGAAAATATGTGGAATCTAAAAATTTGACTTCTACCTAATAATACAAAATGAAATATCCAAACTAAATGCAGCTTCCTGGCAAAAAAAACTTTGCACTTCCCAAAAGATATGCCGGTAGCTATCAGAAAGTAAGAGGCAAAACCATAAACAATCCAATGTCTATGGTCAATCAATGCCCACGTTACCACTCCAACATATCGAATGGGGTATTTTGACCTTAAATTTGATTCCACATAATACGAAAAAAATACAATGCAAAAAACCTAAAGTAAATGCTATTTATCTAATATAACACACCAAAAAAACTGTGCATCCCTCAAAAGATATAAAGGTAGCTATCAGAAAGTAAGGAGCAAAACCATAGACAATCCAATGTCTATGGGCAATCAATGCCCACATTACCACTCCAACATATCAAATGAGGTAAACTGACCTTGATTAGTATGCAAAAAAGGAGGCTGATAAAATATACTTTGGAAAAAAACTGTAACCTAAACAAACAATCCTATCATATAACAACTTAATGATTCGGTCTTTATCAAACACACAGCAGAGAAGGATCAATAGATCATGATCCAGCATCTTAGACCACTTGACCAATGATATATTGAAAGTAACTGAGTGAATTGAAAATACTCAAACCCAGCACAGAGTTTGAGACTGAGTCAAGTCAGACCATGAAACCAACTACATGTATTCAGTACCACACAAGTAAACTTAGATTAAGTTCATTATTTTGAGAATTTCTGTAAGAAGCCAATGAAATTTGCTATGCCGTTAGACTACGCATCCAAAATGTTACCAGCTAGCTGTAAAAGCTATTATTTGTTTTTTAAAACATTTATGGGATTCTGTAAATTTTGTCAGGATCATTGATTGAGACTTCAACATATGTGTATAATATGAACTAAATTTATACACACAAGCAAAAAAGACAGTTGAACCCCACCCATCTCTCGTTCATACCCAATAGAAGTGTTTCTTAGGTACCAAGCACCTAACCCATCGCTCCTCATTCGAAACCAATCGAAGAGTTTCTTAGAAACCAAGCACCCACCCATCTTTCCTCATCTGAACCTAATGGAAGAGTTTCTTAGATACCCAGCACCCCACTCATCGGTCCTCGTTCAAATCCAATCGAATAGTTTCTTAAGTACCATTAGCACCCGACCCATCTTTCCTCATCCTAACCCAATGGAAGAGTTTCTTAGATACCTCGCACCCCACCCATCTCTCCTTGTCAGAATCCAATTGAAGAGTTTCTTAGAAACCCAGCACCCCACTCATCTCTTGTTAGAACCCAATTAAAGTGTTTCTTAGATACTGTACCAATCACCCAACCCATCGCTCCTCATTTGAATCCAATAGAAGAGTTTCTTAGATACTGTACCAATCACCCAACCCATCGCTCATCATTTGAATCCAATTGAAGAGTTTCTTAGATACTTGGCAACCCATCTGCCTCTCTTATTCCAAACCCAATTGAAGAGTTTCTTAGATGCCTAGCACCCAATCCAACTTTCATCTTCCAAATCCAATACACAAACTATTCTAAACATCACATGTGATGAAATTAAAAAACTGTCAACAGTAAATTTTAGAATGTCCTTTACTAACATCTTAGGCTGGTTCCTTTAGTTTATATAATATTTTATGAATTAGAAAATCCAGTAAGTCATGAAACTGTTATTATGCTTTATCAATTATCTTACATTTATTAGAGTTTTATAATAATTGCTATTTTGAAATTCCTACAGAATATGAAAATTTTATAATATCTTATTAATTTGAAATTCCTTTAGTATAAATACACTCAGTTATTAACAAGATTTCATTGATCAAGTGGTTGAAACTGCTGAATCATGATCTTATGGTTCTTTTCTGCAGTGAGTCTGATGTTTCTAACATACCAGCCAGGAAACATAAAACTAAATAATATCAGAAAAAAATAAAGGAAAAATATGTTGAATCTAAATGTTTGACTTCTACCTATTAACACAAAATGAAATATCCTAACTAAAGGCTGCTGCTTGGCAAAAAAACTTTGCACTTCCCAAAAGATATGCTGGTAGCTATCAGAAAGTAAGAGGCAAAACCATAGACAATCCAATGTCTATGAGCAATCAATGCCCACATTACCACTCCAACATATCAAATGAGGTAAACTGACCTTGTTTAATATGCAAAAAAAGGAGGCTGATAATATTTATTTTGAAAGTCGAGCATTTTTAAAATGAAACCTAAAGGCAAAGTCCTAACAGATAAACAATTAATGATTCAAGCAATATCAAACTCACAGCAGAAAAGAATAAAAAGATCATAATCCAGCATCTTCGACCACTTGACCAATAAAACCTTGAAAGTAACTGAGTGTATTGAAAATACTCAAATTCAAACTTAAACCAAAATACAACTTGAATTCAAATTCAATTGAATTCAATTAAAATCAATTTGAATCAATTCCATTTGATTCAATTCAGTTTAATTCAATTCAATTTTATTTAATTTTATTTTATCTTATCTGATTAAATTTGAATTCAACTACAATTCAAATTCAATTCAACGCTTTCAAATTCATATATTTCATATATTTTAAATTTTCAATAATTAATGGAAGTTTTCCCTATATCATTAATTTGAAATTTTAATTACCCAAAAATTCTGAGATAAACTTTAGTCAATTAAGCCTATGAAAATGAACACAGTCACTAATTTATACACAAAAAGCTAAGCCCCACATGTATAAGACTGTCTCAGGTTAATATACACCAGCATTACATCAATACCCACTTAGTATAGTAAGATTTCTTTCACCTTACGAAGGTCACGGCGCTTTCCTTTGTAAATATGGGCTAAACCATTATAAAAGAGGTTGTTCGGAAGGTTTATTCTCCGAGGATTTATTCCCCTTGGTCAATGTTAAATTGTAATCAAATTTATAACTTCAATTATCGAAAGACGGTTTAGCACAGTGGATACAGCTGCGTCTAAAATAACGTTTTTGACACAGTGGTCGGTGGTTATAAAATATAAGTAAATATATTACATTTTTGACAATTTTTCGCGTGCTTACACATTTCAGACAGGATGACCTTACTAACACTTTAAAACATTTGGGTGGTTATATACACTCTTTGTGTGCACGAGATTCACGAGGGAGAAAAACTTGGATAATTTATATAATACTGACACCATATTATAAATAAGATGAAAAAAAACGTAGCAAGATTTAAGTCTGAAAAAATATTATGCTACTGGGATTTGAACCTTAAACCTTTACGTCTGACGGCCGACGCGTTACCACTGGGCTAAGGATATCAGTTAGTGAGATGCGTCAAAGGTATTGTAATTAACGCTTGCTAGTATTGTATTGCACACCTGTTCACCACATTCGGATCTTCTTCATGAATATTCAATGCACTTTGACCTTCGTAAGGTGAAAGAAATCTCACTATACCATAAGTATCATAATCTCTTAATACATTCAGTACCAAACAGTCTACGAAATCAGTGGGTGTCCAGTTGCCTAGAACAAGGGTCCTTGCCCAGAACAACACCTTTTTAATTCCGACAACCAAAATTTCTGGCAACAAAAATTTTACTAACAAGAGAAAGTGTTTGATGCTAAATCAACCTGTTCGGGCAACCCCTTTCATATCCTAATTTCTTAGACTGACTGAAGATGTCATATATCTAGATGAGACACATTATAATCTACATTTCACATCAATACAAAAGTCTGATTCCGAATTTCAAAAGCAAACTTCAGAGTATCAAAAAATCAGTCACAGGTGCCAGGTATAATGTTTACCCAACTTATTCATTACATTCTATATAATGCATAAACATGGTAAAAATTGTTCCTGATACCTGTGGTACAAGTCAAATTACAACTAAAAGCAAGACTGTGTTTGTCGTACATAATAATTAACAACAAAGTTCATTACTCTTTAATTAACAAATAAGAGTTAATGCTAAATTAATGAATTGATACCTCACTGAAATTAATCAAATGTGATTTATATACTTTGAAAATTTATTGCAAAGTGCTTCCCCCATAAAAGGATAAGTTCAAAATAAAAATACCAAGCAGTCCATGTTCACATATTTGATAAATACAGACACACTATACAAACTAAACCATGATCATGAAAAATCACTTGAAATGATACAAAAGTATTATTTTGTATATTAATTTATTCCTCCCCAGAAAAAGAAATTATGATTTATTTTACTTAATTACACTTAAGACCATAATACATCAGTGAACCCAAGTTTCAATTAAGTCAAAATCAGGAAATTAATTAAACATTCATACACATCGTGTACTTAGGCAAACGCTTCAAATGTATAAATATCCTATGATATTCTGCACTCAGTCAAGCTGTTGCTGAGCATGGTATAATATGCCAAATAAATTTCAAAAAGCACAAAACTTATGATATTGCAGCATATGAACATACTGCTAAAAATGTGTTTTTTCATACATACACAACATACACATACAGCTTTATACTCTTAGATACTTTAAGTATACAAGTCAGTATATCACAGGTGACAAACCCAAATTTTCCTTATTTTAGTATACATAGAGAATTATCTCTGTAAACTGTAATAAGGAATATTTGGATCTGTCACCTGTGCAGTATACAGTTACAATTGTAACTGACCAAGGGATTAGAACAAATTGTCAATAAATGACAAAGAAACACTTCGTCATGAAACCATAACACTCCTCATAGATATACTGTACAAGGGATGATCCAAAATTATCAGAACTATGTGACTCTAAGAAGAAAATGCATTAAAGATAATACATGAGTACAATCTTTTCATTGCAAACAGTGGTGATCGCATGTACACCAATATCATATAAGTTTACCATGAACACAGTCATATTGTCATTCTTGAGTCAAAACCTCGTAACTTCAATTCCAAAAGGTAAAGTTATGAGGATTTGACTCAACAGTGACAATATGAGAATAGCAGTCACATTAGTCAGAAATGATTTGGTAAGGGGTGTTCAAAGAGTTGTCTACTAATATTCCATGCAACAGACTAGACACAAACTGTATGGCTCATCCTTAATGTATCCAACAGTGAGGCTAGTCAACCATAGAAACTCTTAGATTTATGCATTTTCTTCACAAATACTTCAATTTCTAAACTTTAATAGCATTTAAGAACCAATTATTCAAGTAATTGTAGCATGCTGCATGCTTACAAATATTCATACCAATATCTTTAACAAATTAATACTCCAATTATGCCGACAGACCAAAGGTAAAGTCTCAAGAAAAACATGTTTATATAATCAATACAATGAATTCATCTAACTCACAAGTTGAATTCAGTAACAAATGAAAAATACTGCTATAAATACTAGGGCTGCATTGTCAAATTGATGTATTGCTAAACCATATTACAGAACGAAAAGGCTAATTAAATCGCAATATAAATGACCAATTAGTAAAATGAAATAAACTTTCTGTTTGGAATCAAGAATATTTTGTAGAATTTCAGTATAACACCAAAATAACTCAATGTAAAGATAAACAAAATGACTAAGTATTTGATATTTTGAAAGTTATTCTTACTGTATGGGTAATAATTACATACTAGGAGCAGATAAATAAATACAGACTGTCTCATGAACATCTACATTGTGAACTCTGATAAATAACCTATCACTACTCTAATCATACAATTTTCATTGGATTTTTGCATGTATTAATAAACAAGGTTGAACTTGCCCTTGATGCATATTTGTTAAATGTTTACAATTGGATGCTATGTCAGCCAACTTCGTAAACCAGAAAGATTTATTCTAAGATTCACTGGTTTGGCAAGTTTATCCCATAACCAGTACGAAAGTTTATTGAGGCCAAGTTTAATATTGTTTACATATATCATGAAACATATTGTATCACAAATACTGTATCATGATCTGAATGGCATCACATCTTGACTTGAGATACACAGTCCTGGTAGATACTGAAAGTTCATTCATTACAATACTATGTCCAACCGATAAAGTTAATGAGTTAATTTTCAATAAACAAGTGTTCGGTTCTGTACAAACTAAGTACTGAACTGAGTTGTGCATTCAAATAAACACATTGACTATGAAACTTCGTACTAATTTTGGATCATCCCCTGTACAGTCACTCTTTGTATACAACTCACTGTACAACATTACAAACTCCTGATAGCATAAAATCATGGAATACCCACCATCCTTTCTCAGATACTTTCAGATAACACCATTTCTCACCCCACCCACAACATGAATCAGCCCAACCATCCCATACACACCTACCCTTCCATCCCCCCATACACACAACTCCCTACCATCCCTACAAACCCCACCAACACTGTTCAGATCTCAGACTTCAAAATTTACCAGCCAATACAAGATAACAGGAACATTACGTATGACCCCTCTAATCAGACGACACTCCACCCAACCTTGCTTAGTGACATCAGCGTTACGTCCGGGGCTTGGGCTCACAACCAACTTCCAGTATATCCAGGTTCTACAAACCTTGCAGTCTCATAATCTATCCCAAAATCCAAGACGTAGGATTGATGCTTGTACAACTCAACAAGAACATTATTCTAGAACGAATTATCAATAGACAATATCCAGAACTTAAATGTCCGGGTTTTCCCATGTAAGTATTATTATAAAGACCATTCACAGTTTTTTGCCAAAAGTACAAAAAAAGTTTTCATTTTACAAAATTCCATTGCAAAAGTGTGTAACAAAAAAAAGTATTTTAAAAAAACATGGAAAAACAGCACCTGAGACCTGGAGAAAGTCTATAATAAATAGTAAATGATAACAGCATAAAATGCAAGAAATATTGATGGGTCAGCGCAAAAACAAATCTACTTTCTCATTTATTTACATGAAGTTAAACTAGTTTTGCACTGACACATAAATAATTCATTAGATAAAATTAGATATCCTAGTCACACTATTAGATTATAGTAAAAAAATATTGCACTTCTTAAAAATAAAAAGAACAATTTCTTGAATTGAAAAATCAAATCAAATTTACTTACTTATACGAAGCATTATTAGAAAGTATTAATTGTTAAAAATACATGTTAAAAATGTATTAATGAAAATTTAAAAGCCAAAAATATGTACAAATGTATATCACTTTTCTTAGAATGTGTTAAATGCTTCAAGAAACAATTAATGAAAATGATGATTCATTATCAAACTGTACTACTCTAGAACAAAAAATGCTAACAGAAATAAATATTGACCATAATCTGAATAACAATAAAAGTTAAGAAGTTTAAAAAAAGTCAAGTTGCTTATTGAAATTGTTAAATAGGCTGCATAAGATCAAACAAGTGAAAATAACATGAACAGGTCAATTCAAATTCAATAAATATCAAATCTTCCAAAAAGAAAAAATCCAAATAAAAATTCAACTAAATAATCATTAAATATTGTAGTTTGAGAAAATAATAATCTTTATATATTAACCTGGGTATGAAATTCAAATCAGGACTCTATTAACTTGTAACTTTTATGTGCATCAAAACAAATAAATATCACTTACAAAGTTTATTGATATAGATTAAAGGGAGCTAATACAGTATGTATCTTTCCTATACAGAAAAAATCAATACTGAATTATCTCCCTTTCATGAACACCAATAAACATGGATAAAAATAATATCAGAAATATTTCATAACACAGTCGACCTGCATGGTTCAGAATCAAAAACACTATATATACAATGTGTTTCTGATTTTGGTCCACAACGACACCCTGTGTTTCAGTATATTCTAGAATAATGTTCTGGTTGTGATGCAACAAACATACAAAACCCATAGTTAGTTTTTTCTAAACTGTAAAATTTGAATAATTTCACAATGACTGAATAGGTTTTCTCATTAAAACATAAAAGCTTTAAATATACTCAACCCCATCAGAAAACACCAAATATGAATCCCACAGTTCAAGACAACAAACATTAAACGCAAGAAGTCACGGTGAAATTATTCATATTTTGACAGTTGAGAAAAAACAAAACAAACAAGGTCAATGATATCCTTACATTATAAGAAAGTGTACTATCTGAATAAAAGTTTACCCTTTCAGAAGTAGAACAAAAGCAGATAGGCTTTTAAGCTAAATTCCAAGAAAAAAAGATTAATTTTTATACCTAATTCCTTCCCTGTATAGAAATATTATAAATAAATTAAAATCCCAAGAGATGAATTTGAGTAAATACACTTTATTATCATGTAAGGTATCATTGACACAACAATAAACAGAATCAAAGGTGACCAGCATGGTCCAAAACCATACAAGACACAATGTATATATAGAATCTTTGATGGTTTGGAATCATGAAGATCATCTTTGTATTAAACAAATTAATGGTAAATTAACAAAGCATAAAGACCTTCTGGACAGGATCATTACAAAACAGGAATATGGAACCATCAGATTAGGAAAATGGACAATACTGCCAAACATAATGGTATGAAATACATAAAATAAAATAAACTTAGCTTTGTCTTCTCTTCATTCTTTCAACTTCCCCATGTTCCTTGTGTAGAGAGTTTCACCATGTCTAGTCATTAAATATGTTAAGCTCATACATATGGGTATATAACAGCACAGTAAACAACAACTACATCAAGCCACATCTTATGGTAAAAGTCCTGCAAACATAAGAAATATTACGTTATAGATAATATAATATACATGTATTATCAGCACTGTTAAAGCTAGTAGCTGCCTGGCTAGATAAATTGGTAGCACACAAGTCTACTGATCAAAGGGTCATAGGTTCAATTACCAGGTGGGGTATTCTTTGTCAAAGCTTGATCATGAAATAATTTCTTTGGAACATCTCCCTCCTACAACTTATTCTATATAAAGTAGAACAGTTGTCAGTCTCTGATAGATGTTTGTACCTAGTTACTTGTTATACAGCTAAACTAACATAAAAAACTCAATATGTAGCTAAATTAGCAACAAACACGTTTAATGCAAATGAGTTCTTGTTCATAGTATCAACAAGGTTGAATTTTGGTCGTTCTTGCTCAAGAAAACAATAAGCTTGGATTTGGTAAAACAGTTAAAAAATTATGGAATGCAATTGCTGTAACAATTAATTCACTGAAAAACATAAAGACTTACATAAAATAGAGATCTTCAAAGATTTGACAAGACATCATCTCAGAGTACTTTAATACACACAACTTCATCGGTACCTATATAGATGGAAAATAAAACAAATAATTATAAATAGGTTATAATAAATTAGAATATCATCCATTGTGTTGTTTTTAGCCTTGTTTCTTAACTTGATTGGTTCAAAGACTTAACTTTCAAAACCAATATTAATTTGAACTCATGTATGTGGCAATTTAACTTTTTCCCACATGACGTCCATGAACAAGTAAACTGTTGACTGATTCCACCCAAACTGTCAAAATGTAATGAATTATGAATTGGACTGTTATCATTATTTTTTTAGATTGATAGGCCACAAGGAAAAGGAAAATAATGTTACTTTTTTTAAAATAAAAAAACAACAAAACTTTGTTATAGGCAGTTGAATAAAAAGTTAAGTTAAATGTATTATTTATTTGTATTATAAAAAAATACAACATAAATCTGAACTTGACAAATTCTTCCCTTATGCTACACCTAAACACAGTGCCATCAAAAATTATCATTACACTATTGTACGATTATATTGAACTGTCCCATTGCATAAATTAAAACGTCACATAACACAGAATATTTAATCCTCGGATAAATTTCGGTAGTTCACGTGGAATGCATCGTTAGCAGATAACAGTGATGTATTACATCTTATTAGCAATGAGTATCGAAGTTTGTGTGGCCGAGTGATAAGGCGGTGGAACTGCCAACCTTTTAGTCATAGGTTTGAATCCCGATAGAAACATATTTTATCTCTTATTTTCGTAAAATACAATGTCTTCGTGCATCATAGAAATTATGATTGTCTTTGTTAGTTTTTACCGCTAAATTCGACACTATAAAATAAGAACGCCCAGTAGCGCAAACGACACAGCTTGTGAAACTGAATTATATTTGAGATTGTTTGTTTTGTAGTGTTTTATTTATATTTCAAAAAATGATGCTGAATAAAATAAAACAAAAATATTCAGAAAATAAAATGCTAACAATACAAAGAGTAAAAAATGGCATCTTTAGAATTCGAACTTGCACCCCTTTTAAAAATAGATGTTCTGAACCATTTCACTTTAACTGTACGACTATTCAGTCAGACAAGATAATGTCACTAATTTAACCTACTCATTTTCTTTTCTTTTGCAAAATTCTATATATAGAACGCAGAAAATAATATATACAGTGTGCGATAACCGTGTAATTATGCAATCGGACAGTTCAATATATAATCGTACAATAGTTAACAAGTTTTTTATATTTTTAAAAACAGTTAAAACAAATTTCAGCTGTATTTATGCATTAGATTTCAACAAATGAAAGATGAATTATGATATTTATACAATACTCGCTAGTAGTTGTTGAACATGTATATATACAAACAAATTTGTTCTTAAATTTCTCAAGTACAGGTAAAAATCACATTTTTACAGAACTGTAAAGGTAATTATGGATGGCACTGTATACATGTATTATGATATTCCAGCCACTTCTAATAGTTGTTACATTTTGAAAAAAAAATTACTGTATACACCCAGCTAGCTCAGTTGGTAACACCGAAGTCTATTGATCGAGGGGTCGTTGGTTCAATTCTCGGTCAGGGCATTTTTAATGGTGCTTGGTCATGAAATTCTTTCTATGGTCATTTTTCCAACATTGATTCTTAATCATTTAAGGCAGTTGTCAGTCACTGACGATAGTATGTGCCGAGTAGTTGGTTAACAGCTTAATCCAGAGATTTAGCCTTTCCAGGAACAGTGAGTGGGTTGACTGGTCACCCTAGTATGACCTGTACAAGGTGTTGCTACAGCGTTAAACCCAACAAACAACAAAATTTCACACAATAAAAACTGAAAAACAGTTCTACTTACCAAAGAATGCAGGATAGATGCAATGTTCAGTTCTATGTTTGATAAGACCATGATGTACATGTATGTATCAATAACAAAGCCATCAGATCTGTGTTGTTTGATAAGACACCAGATGATATGGTGATGAAAAGTGAAGTCTGTGATACGTGAAAAAGACAAAACATTGAGTTAAAATATATATGAACGTACATTGAAGACACATGTGGGTACAATAACAAGCATACAATATAACATATTTTGAATTTATTAAACATTCAGTTTTCTCTGCATTATGGGAACAAACCACAATTTACTTAACAAGATCTTCAGCTAACCCGTGTGTATCTAAATCTAAAAGCGTGAAGATGATCACTAGAAAACAATGTCTTATGCCGACCAAGTCAGACGAGAAACTTTTCTGAACAAATGCACCATCATCATCATAAAAAAATACATAAATGTCAGTATAATATCCTTTAACAACATGTTATGCCAATTGGCAGACTCGTAATTGGATACCAGATTCTTAATTGCAGCAAGTTGATCAACATTGATCAAGATTCATTTCATACATAAATGAAGATTTGGTATCAGAGACACACGTACAATGTACATCATACCGACACAGATTTAATAAATAATCATTTTAAACAAAATAAATTCCAAATAATTTTTTAAAAAATCAAAATGTCTTACCTGTATAAAAGTATCCAAACAACTGATTAAGCAGGTGCGAGCTTCGAAATTTCAACACAATCATTTCACACATTTTACCTATTGTCTACACCATTGTATTAGGTATCAATAGAGCGCACGTGAATTAATTTCGTTCACGGTTGTCAACCAATCAGAAAGCTTACCGCTAGTGATCTTGATGTTTCATAAATCTGACTGCGGGACAAAACGCGCATGGATTCAAAAGATTAGAAAATCATTCGTGGCTAACTCTCGGATGAATCCGTAAAATGACGATCAGTGTTAGCACGGGAATAGCCGAAGTGTACCGAATATTTTGCCAGTCAAAGGTATGAGAAACGTGAACCGAGCCTACGACAATCCCTGTGGTCACCCATCCGTAAAATCTTTATGTACAACAATTAGGCAGACAACAAATAGGCAGATCCCGCCCACAAAATACGGTTATAATTCCTGTTCAGTAAACACAAATTTTATTACTCTTGTTTTGTTTTAATTAAAATTATCACTCTAAAAAATATTATGAATTATTGTCGCGTAAAATTCAAAGTGAAATTTAACTGTCATTATTAGGAACATGAATAGCAAAAAATATACCATATACAATGTGGCCATATTTCGAATAAAAAGACAGACGTATTATATTTTCATATTATTATAAAAATTATACCCAAGTATAAGATTGAATTTTTGTATGTCATCACTCCGTTTCGGCCCAAAATTTGAGAATGAGCGTTATATCAGAATGTATAAAATCTGAAGGATGTCCCTTTCTTATAGCCACAGCATAAAAAACTTAGTACAATTATGCCCTTGCAATTTAATTCACAGTTAGTTATGATTTCAAATTAAAATACTCTGCACCAAAACAACATGTCATTTCAAGCTCCTTGCCTAGATCACTGATGAAGTGCATTGATTATGATACTGTACGTGTCTTGTTAGAAAGTCTTTATGTTTCTTATGTTATTTAGCATTTAATTAGCAGTAGTCCAGGTGTAGAAAGCTGTTCAGTGATTGAGGTCTTAGGTTCAAAATCCACCTGTGGCTCTGCTTATTAACTTGAGATAGTAAATCCCTTGCTATTGCTTTTTTCACCCAAATGTGAAATGTATCTGCAAGGGTGGTGTAAATCCATTGTGCCAATTTATTGGCTACATTTTGGCCAAGTAAAAGACTACCCCGCAAAATTGATGGATGTATATCTGTAGCCCAATGACCTAGGGTAATAGCTTTGAGCTGAAGTCAATCAACATTCATTAGCTAGTATGAATATTAGGCAATTACCATGTACTATATTTACGAATGAAAACAGTTGGTTAGACCAAAGATGGTAATTAATGGAAGTGATTTAATGCAAAGCAACCACAATCAAAGCTGAATCTTAGGATTACAAGTCAAGCTTGATACCACTGCACCACAACATCTTTATGCATAGAAGATGACTGTTAATGATCACGGTTGATACCATATTTATGTAATCTTTACTACAATAAGTGAAGGTTTTGAAACAAGTACAGTATAACCTCTGCAGAGCAGCCCTCTACAGAACAAATCCTCTGCTCAATGACAGCTTTTGATATTTTCCATAGGAAAATTTCAATTGAATTTACCGGTATATGCCAGGAACGGCCTAGGTTGGTCCAGAGGTTTCGAGACCCCACATATGGCATGCTGGCGGCCAGCCAGCATGTATTCGACCCCAAAACCTGAAGGTCAGCTTTGTTTACAATTGAAACGTGTTCATAAGGCACTCTATTGTGTTATATAGCCGTATACGTAGAGGTTATTAAACAGGGCAAGTGTGCCTTAAGAAAGATATTGGCACACTTGCTTAGGTATTGGCCCGAGGGCTTCAGCCCGAGGGCTAATGCCGCGGAAAATGTGCCGATACTGGTAACCTTTTAATTGCATATGTTGACCCTTGCATGTAATGATGATTTATCTAAAACAAAAATTCATTTTTTCACAACATAACGCGCTATTTTGCACATTGACGTAACATCACATGTATTGTTTTGTTTTTTTCTACATCGAAACGTTGGAATCTAATGGACGCTTATTATAAAACGTAAGTGTTGTTGTTGATAATCTTTTTTCACTATGAATAAAATGCGTCGTAAAATTAGATATTTTGGCACACTTGCTCAATACCGGAATATATTGCCCACATTGAGGCTATATTGGCACACTTCTACGTGAATTTTGTTACTATTTATAGTAACATATGCAATAAAGTGTTATATAGTCGTACAGTGCACAGCTGTGGTCACCTGGGCACAGCCCGGTGCGGTCCAGAAGGTTCGAGACCCCACATTTAGCACACCTGTGGCCAGCTGTCAGGTACCCGACTACAAAACAGGAAGGTCAGCTTTGTTTACATACTAGCTTTCTGCACTTCTTTCAGTGACTGACATATACCATACTGTACATGATTTAGAATCAGTGGTAGGAGGGAGAATGGCCGTAGAAATTATTTCGTGACCAAACTCCATGAAAGTTGAATTTATAAAAGAAACAAAAACACATAATAACAAAGATATTTTTTAATGACTTGATTCCAATTTCTAGATATTATAATAAGACACAAAAAAAATGCATAACAATTAATTAGGACATGAAGAAAGAATAATGTAATATAAAAACAAATATACATCAACGAAAAAATGAAAATTGCTCAACAAATTTGTGACCAAATAATGTTAGCTTCACAAACACAAGAAATTTATGTTTATCTGCCATTTTATGGTTCCATGTGAAAATGATATGCATAATGTATACAATCTACAAAATTTGTGGGTACCCATTCCTCTGGACAACTTTTTTATTTCGGGCAACCAACAATTTCATTTGGGCAATCAAAATTCTTGAAACAAGCTATAGAGCTTACTACTTAAATGACTGGTTTGGAAATCCATTTCCATATTCTAATTTCGTATAGACTTTATAGTACAAATAAGGCAGATAACTTAATTAACTACAATAAAGTAATAAATGCCAAGCACTCATAAAAATTGGTACTAACCAAACTCTATTTGTATAAGAATCATAGTTAAATTAATTTTACCTCAAAGTCAATGTTGTCCGACCATATAAATAGTAATTATTTTCATAAAGTTAAACAAAAACTAAAGAAAATGAACAGTGAACTTGATAAAAACTAAATCTGGCAATTGAAAAATAGCTTAAAACTGTTGCAGTAAGCTAGCTGAAGCAAAACTAATGTGCCTAGTTTGGTGAATTAATAATACATGATATAACTAAGGGCGCGTTGCGTAACCATTTCGCTATGAAAAAGTGCTTTCTTGTAGCGCTTCTTTTTAGGAAACAGCTTGCTATTTACCAAACTCCCCGCAGCGGTTATCTCCCTTTATCAAATCTTTTGCGCTCATTGCAAGTGCATGTTTTCGGGCGATTTCAAACTAAATAAGTTTTTAAAATGCATAAAATCATTGCAAACACATGTGTTTAAATGAACAATTACAAATTTTTATTGATTTTAATTCATCTTTAGTCAGTCAAACATAAAAACAAGAATTGTCGGCAAACAGGAAGTTACATTACTGCGGAGACAGCCATTTTGATTTGTTAAAGCGTTTGTGACATATAACAACACTAAGTATAAGTTTCAACCCAGTTTAATGGTTAGTTATGGTATATATAACAGTTTAGACCCCTCAGGCTTGTGTAGTCTAGACCACTAATTGAGTGACTAATTACTATTATGTCACATCCGTCCCTTCCATATATATATTTATTTATTAGGGAAGTACTACTTAAGCCTGAGAGATCTAAGTATAATATTATTTGGAAATTAAATTACATTGAACAATACATAAACAAAAAAAATCCTTAAAATGTAAACATATGATAAGCTATTCACTATATGAACTCATATCCATATATATATAGAACAAAATATAAGTCATTGATTATAAACACTGAAACAACATAGATATAAACATAATACAACATAAAAATGACAAAAAAAAAATCAACAAACAAATATTGTGTTGAAAAGTGGTCTTAATTAGATGTGATTAAACGTAATTGAAATGAGAAATTGGTATATTTCCTTGTGTCATTAAAATAAAATTAAGCAATTATAATAAGTTGCTTATCTTTTGTAAAATATAGTGTTAATTACTAGTAATTACTAGTATTGATTATCTGACATGACATTGACATCTATTTAACTACTATGGTTTGGGTTTATAACTCCTGTTGTCACCATGAAGTATCACACGTAGGAACAACAAGTGACAATATATTTCAGGTAAGAACTTACTTTACATTACTTAACATTTGAATTAAAATTGTCACAAATTAAAATAGTACTATGTTATATTCACTGCATTAAGTAACTTTTGAGCATTCAATAATTGATGAACACTAAACTACAATATTATATACTCCATAATAATGTTTATAATATGTTGAGGTGACTGTCACTGAATTTGTGATCTGACTAATGGCAGGTTGATCTCTGTTTGAATTGAATATTCCAAGGTTACTGTTGTTTTGGCTCATGATATTTCGTTGTTTCTTGACCGTCTATTGATCCAGTTTGTTGAAGTATTATTGGTTTGGACGAAGATGATTAAATCACGTTGTTAAATAAATTCTGCCTCCGTACATTACCTCCAGGTATCACACAGTAGATGTTGTTTGATACCTGTATAGGTTGTCATCATTTTCGTAAATAATATTGTTGTTGTTTGATAAATCCTACTCGGGTATCCTCTCCTAATTGGAGCCCTTAACCGAGTTGCTAGGATCACATGTGCATCTCTTGCCGTGTATATATTAAAAAAAATATCCTACTCGGGTATCCTCTCCTAATTGGAGCCCTTAACCGAGTTGTTAGGATCATAATCGTACTTCATGTTGTTGTTGTCCTTGTTGCATTATAGTTGAATTCAACCCTCTTAACCTTACCCATGGTACCTCCCATCATAAAGGTGGGCCCTTCCATAGGTTGCTAAGGTTATCTATTTTAGTTGGTAAAATAATGAGGGTATCCTAGGTGCTGTAGGTTCATAGTTATCTGTTATGGCTTTAAGGGGTACAGCTTCTTGAATGTTTGACTCTGCGTTGTTTTTGGTGTCTGATCCTGTTTTCATTTTGATGGCATTAATAAATTTTGTTTGTTTTTTAAATTTGAATTTCCAAATAAAAAATAAAGCAATAACAAGTACTATTATGGATAAAAATATCGCTATCAGGTAAGGCCATAAGGGTGTGTGATCGTGATCGTCTATATCTGACAGATCCGTATTTTGTAACGTGTTGATAAGTTGACCTAGAGGGACCGAAGTTATATTGCCTAGTTGTTTTAAAATAGATTGATTTTGTGTGAAGTTAAACGATTTCAGCGGTGACCATAGTTTTATGTCTGGAACCTTGAACGTAATGAAACCAAAATCAATATTGTTTATTTCGTATTGTTTGATGTGCTTTGAAAGTAAATGACTTTTGACTTTCCCAGTGCATAATGTAACTGAGTGTGGTTTCAAGACAGTATCATGTGACATTCTTACAAGAGATGAAATTTTAATATCATTTTCTAATTTTATGTATTCGCCTTGAATTCTCATTAACTCTAAATCGTAGTAAACCCTGACTTTATTTTGAACCAAAAAATCTCTCCCTAAAATAAAATTTCTAGAAATTCCATCGACTACAAAAAATAATTGCTCAATCTCGGTATTCCCGAGTCTAAACCTAAGCTTTATTGAGCCTTCTACTGTAAGATTTCCCCCGTTGACAGACTTTAGTGATACTAATTTTGGGAGCAAATTTGGTTTTGAAGGTAATGCAAGGTATGCCTTCTTGTTTATTAAACAAACATCACTCCCTGAATCAAGCAAACTACGCCATCTAGTTTTGTCAATTTTTAGAATACATGAACTTGGGTTACCAGTCAAATTTATTTGGTAATTTACTACAGGCAAATGTTTTCTCTCGCGTTCGGCTCTAAAATCGCGAGAGCGTGTTAGTTTAAATGATGATTGCGTGGAGCAGACGAATAGCCTTTTGCAGGTCTATCATTAAATTTATTGTTTTGATATCTGAAATCATTTTGTCTGTTATTATTGCCATAATGAGTATGATTATATCCACGTTGGCCGCCACGATTATTAGATCGATAATTCTCGACCTGTGATCCTTGTATTGAACTATTATCCCTACTACGATTATAATTGTACCCAGCGTTCGAGCGATATTGGGCTTGACTGCTGTCCGAGCGACCACGACCTCTATTTAAGAATTTGTTACCTTGACCTTGACCACTCGAGGAATAACCACGGTTATGATATTGACTAAATTCTCTTTGTTTGGGAAGGTGACGAGCGTTATCTTGATGGAACGAGCGAGTACGAAATCCCATACCGCGAGGTTTATCTAATTGTTGATTGACTTGTCTAGTGCTAGTCATGTCACATTCCATCGGCTCAAAAAATTGACTTTGGCATTCAGACCTTAAATCGAATCTGACCTTAATATTTTGCTCCGCAACGGCTTTCTTAATCGTGTCCTCTAAATTTTGCGTTCCTGCCCTCAGACACGCTATCTTAATTGACCTATCAGTTAGACCTTCTATGAATATGTGAACAATTTGTTGTTCTATTAATCCTATATTAGCCGGTGAAAGTTGCTCCTTATAGGCTTCCTGTGCCAATGAAAACAGTCGTTCCCCATAAACTTGTACAGTTTCCCAATCATATTGTTTAGTCTGCCTTAGTTTAGCAAAAGCTACCCCAGCGTCGTAAACTTCCCCAAATTTCTCTTCTAAAGTTTTTTTGAAATTACTAAAAGTCGTATGTGTATTATTGGGGTCATCTAAATATCTGCCAATGAAATCAGACACGCTGCCTGCTGTCATTTGATAAGCTATTAATATTTTCCTTTTGTCATCCCTTATTTGTGTGATTTGGCAAAATTTCTCTAAACATTTGATCCATTCCTTAAATTGTGATGGGACCCCAGTAAACGTCGGAACCATTTGTCCCGCCCCCTGACTGCTTACGATAGATGACAAGTTTGTCAAATCTTCCCCTAATCTATCTACTCTGTCAGTCATAATTTCTGATTTTATGTTAACGTATATCAAGTTGTAAAACTGTGTAATTTATGTTAAAGTACTTTGTTTGCATTCAGTATTTTATGTCAGTTTAAAATGTTTATCAAATGTTAAAGAAACAATTTAATTCAAAATTTAGTACATTTTACGCATTCGTTATTTTACGTCTATGAAATTTATTATAAAATGTGGATAACAGTTTGCTTTAAATTAAAATTAAATTCATTTTGTTTTCCTTTCCTGATAGTTCAATTTTATCTTAACTCTATCTTGTATTGTAGTGAACACTAAAATAAAATATAAAAAATTGCCATCAAAATAAAAAATAAAAATCAGACTTACCCCATTTTCCTGGTTCGTCCTGGTCACGCACCAGTGTGACATATAACAACACTAAGTATAAGTTTCAACCCAGTTTAATGGTTAGTTATGGTATATATAACAGTTTAGACCCCTCAGGCTTGTGTAGTCTAGACCACTAATTGAGTGACTAATTACTATTATGTCACACGTTCTAGGGTAGTGAAGATTTTTTTCGCTACGTAGCGAAATGAAGCTAAATCTTGTAGCAAGCCGTTTCCTAGTATTTTGCTTCATAGTGATACCTAGCGATTTCCTTAGGCAACGCACCCTAAGATATAAAAAAAACATTGGAATTCTAACAATAATCTTTGGCTTAACATATTTGATCAGCAACAAGTACCTGTTAAAGTTAAAAGACAGCAAGACAATTACTGACAATTCTTATATCTGTTTTAATGACAAACAAACAATAACATATGACATTTTAATATATGTCGAATAAATCTAACCAATAGATAATCTGCATTTGGACCATGTGACTGTCCAATATATTCCCATATTGGATATAAAAAAAAACAACATAAAATTATTTTTGTATTGGACTGTTGGGTACATGTATATACATATATTTTCATTGTCAATGACATCATCGTGCCATCTTGGAGAACAGATAACTTCGTGTGAACATATGAACAACTTGTGAACACAGAAAATGAAAGGCTGTGATTGCTTTGTTGGGGATGAACGTGATGATGATTATTTCAAAGTAAACAAGGCCACAACAAATTGATCATATGTTCTATGGATTCGTTCGCACCTTAATTTTGACGGTTTTTACAAAAAAAATATTTTTATTTCCTCGCTCGCTCATAAAAATTTGGTCAAACCGCTATATAAAGCATGTGAATAAGGACCTTTTTTATTTTTTTTCTTCGCTCGCTCGCCCCATTTTTTTTTTCAGAAAAATCCGTAGAACATATGATCAACTTTGAGTGGCCCAAAAGATATATAATAAACAGGTTATTATACATTTTACTGTACAATAAATTTCAATTTTTTCTCCTAATTACTTTGAGTTCACCTAAAACTAGTTGAATGTGTGTTATATCACTACTGTTTTATGCCAATGAATTTTGTCTATAACTATACAACTTGGCGTAAACTTTTCAACATCACCAACATCAGCATCTGAGGTCATAAAACTTGAGAACAACTCATACAGCAAACTCAACCTGGTCAAAAATCTATTTTCAATTAGTAGCATAAAACTTTTCTTTAAATTAAAGTAAAGTACTGTAAAATAATTTTTGAACACAATTGAATATGGCAGTGCTTATTAAGTTTCTTCATGAACAAAGGAATTGCTTGCAAATAAAAGGGAGGCTTGATTACAGAGTTCATTCTCAATTTTTATAATGTCAGACCCAGATATATTATCAACACAGTATAATCAAATCAACAGAAAATAATAACAATTCTAAAACAACAAAATAAACATTATATATAAAATAGAAATATATAAAAAAAATTAACAACACCATAATATACCAAAATTCACCTGACCAATTTGAAAAAAACAAATCTTCGAATGTTGAAAATGCACCCCAAAAATTGAAAAAAGTACAAATTATCTAAAAAGCCAGTACTCAATACTAGAATAAAACTAAATAATATCAAGATTGCTAGTATTTTTTGCTACCAATTAAACAAAAAAATTAAACACTAACACCAGTTTTTACTCAATATTTCACAGCACTAGACCCATTCTATATATGTACCATTGTACTAAATAATCCACCAGTCTGATTATATGATAAAGATATATCTATTAACCTGTATTCATTTCCACTAATCAAGAGCTTCAGGCAAAAGTATTTAGACAAAGTATGTAAAAATCTGCTCTCGTATAGCAAGTGTCAAGCACAAAGTTTTACTCAAAAACAAGAGAATCATACGGCCCTAGATTGCTCACCTAGGCCTAAAGTTACAGCTGAAAACCCATCAAAGCCTCTGTTTATACTTGGACATGTGATTTAGTTTAAGACCAACCTAAACTTTTATAGATGTGAACCTAAAGACTAATGGAGCTAACATGAAAGTTAAATCACAATTGTGACCTTTAAAGTGTTCACTAACTGTTGAAAGTTGGCAAATGGACAACCAACTATCCTCAAAGCTCAAATATAACAGCACAGATGGAATAAAATCTAATTTTCTATGCCTTCATTATGTACCAATTTCAAAAAGCCAATGCAATTAATACTTCACATAATAACGAGTAAAAAACTTACAGCAGAACCTGTTACAGTCAAAACATTTCAGGATTTCTTAACTCTAATTAGGCCAAGTTGAGTTTTCAAATAACTAGTTCTGTTGAATAACATCAAAAGAGTTAATGACTACCTCTGATTTAATATATAAAAGTGTAATAAGTTGTAACAGATGGAAAATGACACAGACATATTACAGTGAATGGTCTCACTTTCATATCATTAAGAACATATTCATTTACTTATAACCTTTATGTAAAGAAATTTTGAAAAAAAAATCAATGATTAGATAAAAAAAACTTGACAGAAAAGATATTTCCCCAAGGAAAACTTGGCCATGTTTAGAATGATTACAAGTTAAAATATGCTATATCTACAATACATCGACAGGGTAGTGAAGTCATAGTACAAAGAGTGTAATAATGTCTTTTCTTATTTCATGTCTTTCAACAAATCATTGAACAATATTTTTTTGTCAAATAATTAACATCAGGTACAGCTTTATACACTTCAAATATTTTGACGAGTCAGCGCTAAAATAGACATTTTGCCAATAGATCTAATCAGGAATTCAAATTTATGGGTTTTTCTGTCCGTGCCCAGGCAGTGCAAACAAAGTCAGTTACACATTATAGCTAGCACAAACTATGGATTAAATCCTATAGTTCTTTGTACATGTGTTTTCATTGTGAAAGTTTGTTTGTACCGGAGGGGAAAACCCAAATTTGAATTCCGGATATAGTCTATTTCCTAAGCATTTCACTAGCCAGCACTTCACCCCCTGGTTCCCTTGATTGGATATTACATACTTATTCTATTTTGGTGTAAGAAGGGTACCAGGGAACTAAGAGCTAGGAAGTGATTTACTTAAGAAACTAGATCCTTTTAATCAAAACATAATTAACCTAGTTTTGCACTGACCCACTGATTTGCTCCGTTGTGACAAACTATGAGCCTGTTACCTAAGCCTATGGCTAGGTATCGCTGGTGCCCTGGTACCCTACTTACACCAAAAGGAAAATCTGTAATATCAAATTGAGGGTACCAGGGGGAAAGCAATACATAACAATATGCTTTGGCAACAGGCCCTATAACAAGAAAAATATATACTAAACGCTGTTTTATGAACATTCATCATGCACACATATGACACAAGAATTTAAAATACAGTCACACCTAGAAATGATGGTCTCTATGTCACAGATTTGAATACATTATTATATACTATCACAGATCATTATCTTAACTAGATTTAATATCTTTATTAATTCTCCATGCACCAAGCATATATCTTAATCTAATAAGAATTAAGTCTCTTCCCATTTGTAACCAACTCCAAATTGGAATCATCTTTGATCCTGAAACACAGAAATACAAAATAAATATAAAATGTACATCAAGTGTTCAATTAATGGAGTCAAATAATCTAATATGTTTTGGCTTGAATGTGAAAAAATCCACCAGCTTATAACAATATCTTCTTTTTGTTGTGGAAAAGTAGTCAATAGTTTGTCACACACTTAGGGATCAAGAGGTTCCGCCTTCGAATCCCAAAATTTAAAATTTACCTACAGTTGTTCCATTCCATCACAGTGTAAATGGGAACTGTCACCACTGTGAGGGATTACCTGCCTGAAGGTGATTTCATTGATCAGTTGTTATAGTACAAAATTGTAAAATTGGCTGAACATGTATATGGAAGCAGACTTTAAACCACATTTTAACTAATTAACTTTTAATTAACAGTAAAATATGAAGACAGTGTGTAATGTTATGTATGATGTTAAATGTCACATTCCAACAATTGACATTACACCAAGGCTACTATAACCACGCCCTTGGACAAGAGGCAAATTTGTTTAACAAAAAAGAAATCCCTAAGACATGCAATTATGTATGTCCCAAGTATAAGCTAATCCTGTCATAGGTGAACAAATTAGAAATATCTAGAAGTAGGAGGTCAAGCGTAATGTCAATGTTTTGGTCATCTGGATTTGTTAAGTTGTCCACACTCTCCCTGGACAGCTCCAGATCTCCCGACTTAAGATTTCAAACTGTTACTAAGCACATTATCTGCACCAGTAGCTGACAACTGTACTACTTGATACTGAGATAGGCTGAAGAATGACCTACAGAGACTATCTCCATTCATCAAAGGTATAAATGTCTCATCCAGAAGTACATTGTAATCATTTTTTAAGATTTAAAGTAAGTTAAATAAGGTAACCATCTTCTTGAAGAAAAAACTTTCAACAACAAAATTTGATCAAAAACAACTAGGAACTCAAGTTTCATTTTGTAACTCAACTATAAAACAGGTTATCTATAATTTACCTTCAATTTCTTGCCATGATATTGCTACTTCTCCAATAGGAATGTTAAAAGTCTGGGCTAAATATAACATATCTACATCAAAAGCCCTGAAATATAACATAGAAAAACATTTAAACATAACATATTACAGTACAACCACTCATGAGCAACATCCACTGGGAAGGACTAGCATTGCTGTTCAGAGGTTGTGGCTCTGCACGGTTAAATTCACTTGAAATTTCCCTAGGGAAAATATCAAAAGCTGCAATTGAGCAGAGAATTTGTTTCGGTTTAGGGCAGCTCTGCAAAGGTTATACTGTACTCGTTTTAAAACCTACATTTACTGTAGTAAAGGTTACATAATCAAAGCACCAATAGAACTATCCAGACATGGATATAACAGGGTAAAATTTGGTGGTGTCATTAGAAAGAGGACTTGCAGGGTCTAAAATTATAACAAACTGTATAACGAAGGATTATGACGCTGATACTGCCTGCAGGAAAATGCGAATCAACCAATCATGATTTCCTACACTGATCTATTTTTAGACAGTGGGAAATTGTAGACATGTATATTTTTAGCACATTGGGGATTCAGTTGAATGAGAAACGGGTCAGAGGTTACATAACTTGTTATCTATATTTTAGCAGATGAATGGCGGTTTTTAATCGAAAATGTTTAAACGGAACTAACAATGATATTTTCATGTATTTTGGGTTGACAACAAGACTGCTTGATACTGTCATATATTGCTAACAACTTAAACAAGGGGACTATTTATTCACAGGTTGGGTTAACCTAACTACAAACCGTTGTACTGAATCTGACTGCGCATATCCGTCGAATGTCTACATAAAGCCCCCTCACATTTAGTGATGTGGTACAAAATATGTTGCTTACTAAGACCTAAATTGCTTACGCAATCCATGTCAAAAATGGTATCAATACTCATCTTCAACATCTATCTTTTATGCATGAAGACATTACGGTGCAGTGGTATCAAGCTTGACTTGTAACCCTGAGATTCAGCTTTGATTCTGGTTGCTTTGCATTAAATCACTTCTATTAATTACCATCTTTGGTCTAACCAACTGTTTCCATTAAATTTTTGTAAATAAAGTACATGGTAATTGCATAATATTCATACTAATGCATGTTGATTGACTTCATAGCTATTACCCATGGTCATAAGGCTACCGATAACTATCTATCAATCTCCCAGGGGAGTCTTTTACATGGCCAATATGAAGCCTACAAATTGGCACGATTGATTAACACCTCTCTTGTAGGTACCCTTACACCTGGGTGTTGTGAAGCATTATCAGGAGAGTTTCTTACAATGGAAATTAGCAGAGCCACTGATAGAGTTTAGCCCGTGACCACTTGCTCCCTTAACCCCTTCTATCACTGCACTAGTGCTCGTTCTATAGAGAAACATTCATATAATAAATTCACTTCATCATTGATCTTGGTCAAGAGCTTGAGATGGCTTGTCCTAATGCTGCAGAGTATTTTAATTTTGAAATCATGTTTAACAGTGTGCATTAAATTGCAAGAACAGAATTGTACAAAGTTTCTGTCATGCTGTGGTTATTAGAATGGGAAACCCATCAAGTTTAATACATTCTGTAATTCATATAATATAACTTGTTACTTATAGCTTTACACACATGTAACAAAAAATGAGCAACAGAAAAATATAACGTACCATCTCTCCACATGTAAATTAGAGAATAATAGAACAGCTGATTCCCTAGTTAATAATTTAAATCCACATTGTGTATCTTTAATACCTTTAACACACATAAAATATACTAAGAAATGAAATCCGTACATAAGAATTGTTCTAAACATTGATCTCTGAAAAAAAGAGAAACAGCAACATGACTATCACACTAAATGCAGCTAAGATAACAAATTTCATGCATGATCAAGTTATTTTATATACTTAGATAAAGAAAGGACATGTTAATGCAAAATAAAATATATTTTACACTGCTCTTTGTGTAATACTGATTAACAATTTTTACTCATGCTATCCTTTATCCTTTAACAATGCAATGAATCTTTAGTGGTTCAAATTTTACCTAATTAGACTAAGATTAACCCTATAACTACCCAATAGTACTGAGTATCTTTTATAAATGGCATTCCAGAAAATCTTGTTTGAGATATTGTTTTGCTATTTTGAGATGTCAAATTTTACTGAAATGTCAATATACTGAAATGAATGCACATTTGTATGACTAGAACTAGAAGCTTCACAATCTCTGTCAATTGCGTATAGCTAAAATACTACTTATTAGTAGCATTTAATGGCGAAATAAATTATTTATAAAAAGCGAAATATTTTTTAAAATAGTGAAAATAATTAATTGATTGTAGGGCTCTACAGTAATTTTGCAAGTATGTTGCCAAGTTGGCAACCAGCTATATATTTTACTTGCCAAAGCTAAATATTTAATAGCAGTAACAAGTTGTCTAAACCCAAATATAGGTTGTTGGCAGACTTTTTTTCCTTATACAACCACAGGGATTCCAAACGATAATCATTTATACCTATAATATATACAAGGGGTTCAACATCAAAATTATGAAAATTAACCCTTGCGTCACAGAAACATGCATAATTCCGTTATTTTTTCGAATATTCTCATCAGGTCTTCAGGTTTCGATACAGAAGACATTTATCTATCCAAAAAGCCTAAGTTTTTTACAACAAATTCACAACTTTTTACATTATTCAAGCTAGTTTCTCGTAAAACGCACTGAAAATGGTTAGTACGACACGGGTCCGTCCCCTAGTCTTACCCCTGTAAAAACCGTCTTTTCGCAAAATACCGGCCAAATTATGTATTGGTTCGATGAAATATGTTATTTTATTCAACAATCCTCAACTAACCCGACTAATCTTCGTCTTTCAATGATGATAATCGTCCTTTTTTAATTTCCGAGACGAAGTCGCTACGGCACAGCCATCTTACGTATCACGTGAACATTATGTATCGCGATCGTTCATTGGTTCTTGCTGATAATATTGGTTGGTTCCCCGCTTATCGTATGTCGTTAAGTACATACGTATATAAAGCAGAAAATCAGTCAATAGTAACCGTTGTCGTACATTCTATATATAGAAACAAACTCTCCACAGTGGTTATCTCCCTTTATCAAATCAATTACGTAGCATAGCGTGACGTAAGCACTGTGAGAAGTTAGAAGGTGAAGTCAGACCGTTTACGTAAATTTTGTTGACATGGTGTTAAATCCAGATAAAAACGGATGAACCATAAGCCACCCTTTCCTTCAGGCCTGATATGATATATGGTTTCACAGTGTTCAAAAATTAGTGATATAATGATTTATAGGCTTATAGAGTATTCATCGAATAATTCAATGAAAATAAAATTTGGCCTTATAGTTTCTAATTGTAAATCATAACATGATCTTAGCTCACCAGTTCATACTCATTTTGGTTAATGGGCAACAAATGTTGTTATAAATAATATTTATAGTTTGTATTATATAAAATCTATAAATAAAATGTATGAAGGTTTGTGGTATTTTTCTTGTTTACAATGTACTTTGTCCCGATGTTGAAGCGATTTATATACATTAAACGTATACAAAATCGAGAACCACTCACCTGTTTGACGTCATCCAATCAGAACGCTCGTTAGTACAGCAGCATGGCAAGTAGTCATGTGACTCGTTGATGATTTAAGATGGCTGTGCCGTAGCGACTTCGTCTCGGAAATTGAAAACGGACAATTATCATCATTGAAAGACGAAGATTAGTCGGGTTAGTTGAGGATTGTTGAATAAAATAACATATTTCATCGAACCAATACATAATTTGGCCGGTATTTCGCGGAAAAGACAGTTTTTACAGGGGTAAGACTAGGGGACGGACCCGTGTCGTACTAACCATTTTCAGTGCGTTTTACGAGAAACTAGCTTGAATAATGTAAAAAGTTGTAAATTTGTTGTAAAAAACTTAGGCTTTTTGGATAGATAAATGTCTTCTGTATCGAAACCTGA
Organism: Mactra quadrangularis; assembly: GCA_025267735.1. Taxonomy (NCBI): domain Eukaryota; kingdom Metazoa; phylum Mollusca; class Bivalvia; order Venerida; family Mactridae; genus Mactra; species Mactra quadrangularis. The sequence goes on along the minus strand of CM046308.1, from coordinate 32,540,054 downwards.
AGACCTGATGAGAATATTCGAAAAAATAACGGAATTATGCATGTTTCTGTGACGCAAGGGTTAATTTTCGTAATTTTGATGTTGAACCCCTTGTATATATTATAGGTATAAATGATTATCGTTAGGAATCCCTGTGTATACAACAGGAGCCGTTTACAGGTGCCTTCCCCTCCTGAAATTTCTTTAAAATCATGCAGTTTTCCCCAATTTCGGAGTTTACCTTTGATTTTTTGTTTAATACAGAAAAAAGCCCTGGTCAGGGACAATAATGTCGAGCCCTGGATTGGACCTTGTGACCACTAGAATACACTAGACAGACAGCAATACAAGTCAAGTTGACCCAATCAACATTCCTCTGGTTAAATTCAAAGACTAAATACATACTTGTGCAATAGAATCTTTTTCTAAATGAGCTCTGGAGCCACACACCACAGCCATATTATCTGAATTCTTAACTTTTTTCATTTCAACTTCCAATTTATTAAGATCACTAAATTTACTAGCGCCATCTGCATCAGCAAATAACAGTTGTCTGCCCCTGGCTACAAACATACCCTGTAATAAGATATATAATATGTAATACTATAGAAAAATCCCTGTCATAATGAATACATTTTCATTGAGTTTTAAGATTATTTTCACCTTAACCACTCAAGGATTGCATAGAAAATTGAAGCCCAATATTAATCTCATAATTTCAGCTTTGAATTCTCAAAGCACCTTCAACATTGATCCATGGACAAATGTTCAATAGAGATCATCTTTTGCCAGAGGGCAGTCCAGTTTAGTGAATTCAAGAACAAGGTTTCTCAAGTTAACTATCAGCCAATGTTCTCCTATTTGAAGTCCCAGTTTTGACTTCAGACTCAATACAATAGGATTCATTCATAACATACCATAATTAAGCCAGCCTGAAGACCAGAATATAAAACTACATTTTTACATGAAACATCTTAATCAAAATTTTTAAACAGGTATCATTGACATAGGCTCACCAACAGGCATCATTACACACTGTGATCTAGTTCCCATTATGGTATAAGATAGTATATTAATAGTGTTCATAATTATACTGAGTTTCCTCACCAATAATTCTAGCTAACACAATCTCTGTAAACAGATATCCGGTAGAGCATTGTCGTACAGGATCTCTACTATCTCAATGGAGGGCCACATCGAGATGACCTTTATGCCGACTAATCAATGCGTAGCTTTCATCTAGACGAAACACTATTAATAACATTTTGATTTTGTAATTTCTATTTTTAGACCAAGGTTTGCTAGCTAATTTAACAGCTGTATAATTCACAGTCTGCGATTGAATGGCTCATTTCAAATTGTGTGACATAGATGATGTAAACAAGTTACGTATCATAACAATTTCATCATTAATATTATGATGAGAAAAGGTCACCTGAATGAACCCTTGTTTGAAAAAGGCCAGATCCAAATTAGCGAGTAGGCGAGCTGAAAATTTTAGATCGGGTTTTAGTCAGATTGTAGCTAACACAGCAATTTATTGACATCATTTTGATTTAAATTTAAATCCACTTAAATCATTACACATATATTATAAACAAAATTCTTACCAATCTTATAGCTCCACCTTTACCTCTATTTTTCTCTAACGTTAGAACTCTAACTTTAGATGTACCATATTTCTTACTGTATTCTAAGGCAGTCTATAAAATTTACATAATGACAATATTATCTACAAGAATTGATATTGTTATATTTCACTTAACTGTCAATGGTACATACATTAAGCCTGCTGATTTAAATACTTGAAACTTGTTCAATAATTCCAGTGCATGAATACAGACATTTATTTCTACTTTAAGACTATAGACTTCATGTTTTAGTTCAGTTTGTACTACCAGCTATTTATTTAATCTTAGATTTTGCACTAATTCTAACAACCCGTATAAAACAATATTGAGTCTAAGGTCAGATTGCAAAGAACGAAACAATCAGAGTATAATTTCTTGCTCAAAGAAACATTAAGTTTACGTTTTGAATAGGATTTTAAACTAAATGGAGCCAAACAGATATTGTTACTGCTCAGTCTTGCTGCTACTTAACACAATAGATTAGTACTGAAATTATAACTACAAAATAACTCACCTCAGATGTTTTGTCTGTACTGCCATCATTAACAACTATTATTTCATAATTAAAAGATGGATTCTTTTTCTGAAAGAAAATATTAAGCTATTAATATATTTTTTTAATTAAAAAAAAACAGGTAATACATAGAAACATTTACATGTAGATTATGAATTTATGATGAAGTTCTTCATGAAGTAGATAAAGTAAACAACTAAAAATCACCATGTTAAGTCTTGAATTCCTTTGAGCCTTAATATACCGGACAATATGCCTAAATAAATTGTATTAATAATGTAATTATAAAATATTACATATTTACATAATCATGTCAAATAAAATTTGTTTAAAAATGATCATAGAACTCCTGTTATCAACAGGCTATGCCAAAAAGGGTTGATCTATTGACATATGGCAAATGTTCATGAAATAAAACAGAATTTTCAAGATTGTAAGACAGTAATTATTGAGAAAGGCATTTATTACATTTGATTTGGACAAACAAACAGTAGAATGTTACTGCAAGTAAATTCAAGAAATGCATTTGTGGCTGTTATTTCAAAATAATCTTCAAATCATGTACTGTTTACAAAACATCGAAACTTTAAATATACAGGTAATTATATACATCATACCTGTCTATCTTCTAGATATTCCAAAGCTTCATTCATCATGGCGGGTACTACAATAGAACAAGTAGATTATAATACATCAAGTTGCTAATACAAACATTGCACTGGTGTCAGTGGTGTGCCTGTGAGTGAGTATAAAAATGAAAGGGAATATGGATGAATCATTTTTGTTGAAATAACCATTTAAGTTAAATTTTCTCATCTACAATTCAGAATAAAACACTTTTAAAAAACTCACAAACAATTATTTTTTCATAATATCAAAGCATACTCAGTAGGTCCAAAGTTAAATGCTCAATTTGTTAAGTTTAAAACTTGTTTGTGTTCATTCGAAAAGTTAACAAGTGTAACAAAATATAGACTACTCACATCTCTCTTCCTCAAAGTAGGCTGGAACTATCACAGATAAGTCAGTACTTGGTGGGTCATGAATACTAGGAAAACTAAATTTTTCATTCTTGGACGGATCCTCAAAGAATTTCTCAGATTCATACCTTCCAAGATTAGGATAGGGTGTAGAAGTAACATATATGCCAATTACAAGCTGCAATATATAAATAAATATAGGAATGACAACAGCACTCTAACTTAATTACAAAAATTAGTGCCGTCATCGGAAATCGCTATATCAATGTATCACCGATTCTTGACAGACGATTTGATATCAATTTGCAATTTAGAATATAGAAAAATATAGATACAATCTAGTATTTATAAAGCTCGAAACAAGTTCAAAATTGGCAAAAGTGTCAAAAATAAAAATATTTTTCATAGACTTATATAAATTACCCTAATTGGCCGCCGATTGTTAATCCAGATTTATAAGAGTAATGAAAATGAGACCGCCCGCTGCGATTACATGCCAATTACATGTCAATTAAACTTAATTGTTGGTCACACGCTGGGAGATTAACTTGCCGACAATTGTATGCACCAGGATGTCACAAAATCGATGAGGGAGTCGCCAAGTTATGTATACACACTTGATTAGGTTCGCATATACCTTAGTCTGGTACCTATATGCTGAAGAGAGTATATTGTTATTAGCACAATGAAGAAAGAACAAGTCAATTTATTTTCAGACGTTCGGTGATATCGGGGGATTTATTTTAACAGCGTGTGCACGAAAAAACAAGTTGAAACCACTCTAAGTGTTGTTTACTGTATCATTTTTGATAAATCAAGAACGAAACATAAAAGACAATAAGCCTTTTAATCAAAAGGAAGTTTCATATGAAATCGCCAGTTAGCGTGGGTCGCGAAAATATATGACAATGATATGTCGAAAAGGTTGAAGCGATTTCGTTCCATATAAAACAATATTAATTCATGCATAATTAAGCTTTTATTGAGATAAGCTGTAACACTATTGTTCGTTTTGACGTTTATCTAAGAGAATTTTCTGAAAAAGTTCGCCTTCGATTAAAATGGGGAGAACTGTTGTTGGTAAGTCCCAGAATTTTGCTCAAAACAATTTTACTTATACTGGGTATACCAATTACCGGTGATGCTATTTTTAGACCGTTTTTTTTCAGTAACTAAACAAAGAACTACAAGCATGTTATATTTACTGATTTATCAGTCCATGTCTTTTAAACATATTATAATCAATCAGTTTACGAAAATCCTGACAGAATGAGTTAAACTAACACCATTTTTGTTTGAGTAGTGTAATCTGCCATCTTGGTTCCCAAATACGTATTACCGGTGATGAGGTTAATAATCTCCCAAGGTCAGAGACGTCATACGTAAACAGCAAAGTAAATGTGCGCAGTTAAACTTCCAACCCATTTTAATCAATCAATAAAGGAAAATTTCTAACTGTTGTTTAATTTTTTTTAAAACAATAACTGAAAAACAGCATGTATTATTTCTCTATTTTCTGTCGGATTTATATTAAAAATGGTGAGTCAAAAAGTATCTTAATTCATTCCCGCTTAAAAATGACATTTTTAAACAACTTTCACTTCAGAAAAAATGGCGGAAACCAAAATAAACAGAATGAGAAAAACAAAGAAATCCATTATCTGCGCATGCCTCTATAATCGGGATATCTTTGTTATCACTGCCTTTTTTCACCGGTGTTTCAGGTTCACTGGTAATTGTGGTATTCAGTATACAATAAATGGAAAATCATGTCTATGAAATGTCCAAAGATAATATCTTGTTTTTTACTCACAAGTCTCAAAAATAATTTAATGATAAAACAAACAAAGATCTACATAGGTTATAATTTTAGATCTAGAGTTGATGAGATGACTATTAGTCGAAAACATGTCAAAGCAAAAAGAAAATATTGTGAAACAAAATTAGATTAAGCTTGCCATTTAGATGTACATTTGCTGATACATGCAGTTTTTAATTGTCTTTTGAAGCTTATTTTCTTACATATTTGACTGCTATTTAAAAGGCTGATAACAATCCACAAGGGCATAACAATCCACAAGGGCAATCCATTTCAGGGACAGACAGTGTAGACACTGGCAACATCACACACTTGTCATAAAAGCTTATTTCATTTGAGCGCAATGCAACATTAGGCAACTTTCCGACTTCGCTGCAACCCATCTCTGACAGAACACCACTTCTCCTAATAACCTCACCACTTCCCCCTATTTCAAGTCCAGGGAGAAGTCACTTCTCCCTAAATTTTTGTTTAAAAGTCATATATCCATATCCTGTACCTCGATCTTGCCTTGCAAGTTATCTCCACAATGATGCAATCAATCCAAAATACAGTTCTAGTACAGTGAACTCGACAGTTCCGGGTCATCGACAATTCCGGGTCACTTTTTTAAAATAGTACAAATGATTCCTAAATAATTTAATATTTTGATTATATGATAGTTAAGTCATGTACAATAACCACTTAGCTACCGTTACACAAACTTTCCATGTTAACATTTCTCTACCGGAAGTCATAGTCATGAAACACTAAACAGCGTCTTTTCCAACCAATGCGAAAGTACGTGAACGTTTCGTCCATGCGTTCGAAAAAACAGTGATTTATACCTACAATCTAGATAAAATAAGTCCTTATTGCACATCATTTTGCTGAAAATTTATCGGTAAACACGATTTAACTCATAGATTTTTTAAATCTAATTACTGTTTGACAATAATGAAGACAATTTGACCTGGTAAGCACGTGACAATTTCGGGTCAAAACTTAACCCGTATTATATACAATCATTTATTTCAATTAAAAAGTATTTTTTAACATTTAAAATTGATTTTATACATAAATTTATCCCATATGTAAGATATTTGTCAATTAAATACAATTATTGTTTGATATTTTGAGTTTTACTTTTTATACGCAACTAATTTTATTTATGGTACTTGTTTTTATATGCAATAGGTAATTGCAAGTAACATGATTAAATCTTTAATTTACGAGCTTTATTTTTGTTTAACTTGGAAGAAAATATGAGATAAAGTCTTTATTGGCAAAAGGTTGGCTGTTTTATTGATTTTAACCCTGTTGAGACCACTCCGGATTAAAGAGACAAGCATCTGTCACGTGACCCGGAATTGGCAAGTGCGACCCGTAACTATCGAGTTTGCAACATGCAATTTCGAAAATTGTAGGAAATTACAAGCAAATAAACACTATTAATTTATTATAGCATGGTAAGGTGGAAGTATTTGTTTATCAATTTATGCAGGTTTGATTCCCACAACTTTCGTTTTGAAGAGACACGCATCGTTTGTTTTGTTACTGACCCGGAACTGTCGAGTTCACTGTATAAATGTTCTTTAATTCCCAAGGCTAAAATCTCGGTGTTCATATGCAATTATTTATTTAAAGGGAGTTGCAGGTTAATTAATGCAATATCAACAATACAAGAACATGAGTCTAGAAAAAGATGTTTATATTGGGACTAGGAGAAATTGTTGATAGTGCTGACAATTGCCCACTTGAGTTAAGGATTCGTGTCACAGTTCGCGAAGGATGCATTTGTTAACTACGATGAATCATTAAAGGGAATAAAGTTCTACTTACCACAAGCAGCAAAACAACTGCCACACACAATAAAGCCAGAAAAATCGACGTTAATGTGCAATCCATACTGTTTCGGTATAAGCCGGAAGTTGATGACTGCCACGAAGCGGAATCATGTAGACGCATGAATTTTTGCAATAAAGCGTTTCGGTGCGGACATTCGTACTCTAAATTATTCGTACTAAAATATAAAAAAATATTGTGGAATTCTTTCATATATGCTTTTCTATTAGACATGATTCAATAGAAATCGTTCTTAGTTGTTTTTTTGCAAAATACTAATTTCACCATTAGATGTATCCAGAATAAGGTAGCCAAGGTATCTGGGAGTCAAAACTGCTCTTTTCCTGTAGGTCTTATTTTTATGACTTTACAGACTAATGCAAGACCACAACTGTCTTTCCAGGTATCTGGTCCATTTTGTCGAATTGAACATAAAAATAAATAGATGTATTGGAAACAGATGAACTGACATATGGATATGGACCCTATATTATAGGGTCCTTAATGTATACATGTATGGATCAGGATGTATACATGTATTGTCTTTTTTTTATCAATCCATTAGTTTTTAGCTGAGATTTCAAGCAAAGCTATGATTAACATCAATTTGACATATACCATAAAACTGGATAGTAAACATCTGAACACAAAACATCGCTGCATAAACACTTATTTAATATTATATATATACTGTACTATATACATAAATATATACTATATACATACTATATATGAAAAATTACATAAAATGAACAACACTTATTATGATGTTTTGATGGAAGCCTTTACCTAGAAAAATTTGACAGACTTCTCCACATTTTTCAGGATAGCAACAGAGATTTTCATATTATGTTTTGTTACCATTCTTGACAAAGGTTTAAGCAAACATTTTAATACATAGCTTGTTTTAATAACTGGTCTTCTTGAGTATTTGCCAGGGATTGGAATAAACTATAAAAACAAACTCAGAGAACTGCATAAATGGATATTTATTTGGAAATTCATCATTTAACAATAAAAACACAACATAAAACATGTTTTAAAAACTACCAAACAAAATATGCCATTAACATATAAGCAATAAAAGCCACAATTTATTTTCACTCACAATAAATAGTTTGCATTTCTTACATCATCTTATATGTTAAATGTTACAATTAAAATGTTTGGAGAAAACACATAGGAAATATCAATTCAATTTAGTATAGTTAATTCATATCGATGGTATTATACATACCATGATTACCATCAAAGAATAGTTATTCACAGAGTAAATCTTTAAAATGTAATATATTTATTCCAAAGTTGGTCCGCACAGGGCCGAGACAAAAACACTAATAAATACATATCATAAACATTACTCAAAAATCAATCAACCATGATAACTGTCATCAGTGTGTATTGATGTAGCAACTACTGTATCAACTAATTAAAAATAATTATATTAAACAAAATTATACAGACTTACACACATTTTGCACAGTTTTAGATCTAAATATCTATTCATATCTTTACTAATGAGTGAGTCATTTAACCCTAACAGCACCATTACTGTATTCATAAATTCAACATTATATCATTAAACAGATCATGGTTAACAGCATAAATGAATAAAAACTGGTTGTAAAAGTTCATTTAGGTTAAAGTCATATTCCTTTAATGCTTACAGGCTTCACAAAATATTCCCATGCTTGGAACTCCTTATTATTGTATAATGAACAGTTTAATTATCACACTAGAACATACATAATTTCCTTATCATATAATGGTGGATCGTTAGGATGCTTGTTATAGTTTACTAAGGGTTGATGGTCTGGGTGAATTATTCGTATAAAATCTGCAGAGTGGCCGTCAACAGAAGAAATTCTCTGCACAACATGAGCTTTTGATATTTCCCTTAGGCATAATTTTAATTGAATTTAACCTCAGCAGAGCAACAACCTCTGAACAGCAACACACTTAAGTCTCTCCAAGGTGTTGTTCAAAAGAAGTTGTACAGAGGTATACATTGAAATCTCCACCTTTGTATAATGATCAGTATACACACACTTCTTTATAACATAAATTATATTATTTCCAAATTATAATACTGGTATACATGTTGAGTAGATTGTTCATAACTAATAATACATTTAATAATATTGACTTGAACAAAATCCTAGCATGCAAATAAACATAACAGAACATAAAAAACTACATGTATATTGGATTCTGACTATCATAAATGATTAAATGGCAAACAAGCTTTAAGCTAAAATATAAACTAAATGCTAGCAAATAAATACATGATAGTCCTGTGGACCCTAGCTCTCCCACCTAAGAACAATGTTAACTACATTCTGAGCAGATGATCATTATGTGTTTTCATATAAAACTTTCAATATACTGGTGACCCCACTGGCACTGGAGTCCTTATATTTGATAAAATATTCATAATTATGCTTAAAAATAACATTAATAAAGAAACATAAAGAACAGTCCCTTTTAAAATATCGTATTTGAGCTGTGCCTCGTCACTTTCATTTTTTAAGTGCCCACATTAGCCTAAATTTAGAGTATACAAACAAAATGTACAGGACTGGTAGGGATGTTATGGAGTGAAAAGTAGTACCAGTAGTTGTTTCATGCAATATTTGATGTTATCATTTATTTGTCTAGTAAGAGGCATTGATGTAAAAGCAAGTGTTTGTTAACCCAATATATGTTCAAGATCATGTTACTACAGAGCTTCATAATATTTGCCCAGCTAACATTATATACATTAATGGACAACTAATACTGCATAATCATCAAGTAGTTAGCAAACCTATTATTGATAAACTAAATGAATGACAAATGTAATAAAATGCTATGGCAACCAAGTAGTATGACACAAAAACACTATTACAAAATCCCATAGAACAAGAATCTCAAACATTGACTATAGTCAGGCTTCACTAGCTGTTAAATCATTGAAATATTTCTATCTACATGTATTCATAACAAATAGTCGACATGTCCATTAAAAATATCAGAGCCCAAATCCAAAAAGTTTTTTTTCAACAGAAAACTATGAAATAATTGGTGGAAGTTTTGAACATTGTTACAATTTATTAAATAAATAAGGTTCTCAAATATGCCCTTTTATTTCAAAGAAATCTCTTTAAGAAGTTTTGAGCATGGAGTATGACATTAAGTTTATAACCTTAGACACTGTGTATAGAAAATCATGTTAGTACCTTTAAGTACACAGGTTAAAATGATTAAAGGTTACAGAACTTAATCTCAAAGATAAGTACAGTACTTAACTCTCAATACCAATAAATTTATAGCCAGCAATCTAAAGCACACAAATAAGCAATATGTTTTTAAAATGCATACTTAGACTTAAAACAGTCCATTGACAATGAATACAGTGAATGATATAAACCAGGATGTCAGTTTTATAAATTATGACAGGGAATGATGTACATCGCTATATAACTATGTTATCTTCTTAAAAATTCTCATCATATTACACACCAACTCTGTAATAACACAATGTACAGCAGGGCAAATCTAGTATTTTTTCTAGGGGGGGGTCCGAACTTTTCTAGGGGGGGAGGGGGGTCGGAACCTCAAACCACAACCACATTATACACATTTTGTAGAAAAAATGCAACATATTGATAATAAAAACTACATTACCATTAAATCTATGTTAAGCACCAAAAAAAATCCCTTAATGCTACTTAAAAATGACTTGCAGGCAAGAAATACACTAATGGACAGGTACATTTTTCAAATTCTAGGGGGGCTGGACCCCCCCCCTGACCCCCCCCACTTGATTCGCCTATGTACAGATCAAAGCAAGCTATATGCAGTATGATTGAGCATTTTCTCTTGAACGCAGAATCGAAAACTCCCACCACCCTTGACAAGTTCTTTTCACCCATTCTTAAGAGTATTCAGGGGACTTATATCTTTAAAAACAATTTTTTAATATATCATTCATCTAATTTCAATATCAACAATAGTTTCAAGCAAATTTTAACAGTGATTCTGTATAATTTTGAAACCACACCATTTATAAAACAGTTAATGTCTTTTAAAGTATACACAACTAAGATTATGCAGACACGAGTTTAGCAAGTATTTCATTGCTTGGATTCATTAAACACAGCCCTCAGAACGATAATTTATATATCATTGGTAGCTCACTAAACTTTTGGGGTTCAAGAGACTACACTGGAAATGTGATATGATAATCAGGGTTATAACAAGCTTGTCTTAACTATGATTTACATCATATTTTTATAAACTAAGGTCATACTAACACATCAGTGAATATTTTTTTGACACATAAAATCTTTTTTTCATAAAAAATGTTTATAATTCAGAGTTGGGTCCTATACTTTGACTGAAAGAAAAAGAGACTTTCAATATCTTTGTACAACCATATGTTGAAGCATGACATAATACTCATGTTTCAGTAGATCACATTCCACAAAGCTGGTTCGGAGATTCCAAGGGAAATAACTCTAGGAGAAATATTAAAACATGCATTTTTTTCCTTTAATGTATAAATCTAAGGTTACAGAAAGTTTATCAGTAGATTTTAGTCTTAATACACCCCACCCCTTTAAAAGCCTTTAACTCCATTACTATTTATTTTCATTCTGAAATCAAATTTGCAAAAAGTTTTTTCAGACACCAAAATTAGCCTTTTAAAACATAAGTCAGCAGATATCAATTAAAATACAATACAGTAATAACTCATATCACCAAATAAAAACTATTCATAAAATGGAGTAAAAGTCAAATAAAAAACATAATTGAAAATCTACTAATAAATTTTCTATAATCCCAAGATCAGTACTATCAGAGAGACAATTTGCCACAATATCATAAAAATCCTAATATCACTTTAATCTAAAGTTGTTTTCTTCATCATATTACTAGTATCACTTCTTGAGGCATCACTATCAGAGTTTTGAGAAGTTCTAGGATTATTATCAAGGTCTATTTTCACAGGTTCCTCAGAACTGTCTGGCTTCTGTGCACGTTGAACACGATCAGGATCTTCCCAGTCAGACTCATCTGACATTGTTCCGGAATTCAGAAACTCCCAAGATGAATATGTTTTATGATCCTGAAAAAAAAATGAAATAAATTATTAATCTCAAACTTGAAGTAAATATATTTGCCCTCTAGAAGTAATAGTTCTAATTCAGAACTCAAATTCATGTTTTTCAGCTGTATATGTTCTTTGTACCAAATGCATCTTTGCAGAACAAAGTTATTTGGAATATTATTGCTGAAAAGTATGCAACACAGATTAAACCATGTTGTTCTGTGTACACACATTTGTGTTTCAACTTTGTTCCACACAGGTACATATGGTACAAACAAAGTATTTTAAGCTGAAAAAACTCATCCACCGGAGTTCCAAATCAAATTATTAAGAATACATGCTTAAAGAAAATGTACATTTGAGACCAAGATTAAACATGGATCAGACAAGGTTTCTCTAAGAATCTGCTGGGGTCAGGCCCTTTTTTATACCACAAGCACACTATTCAACATATTTTTACAACATAATATGCAGCTACATGGCAAGTAAGGCTGCTCCATGCCTATGTTTTATGGACAATAAGAATTTGAAAAATAATTGACATCAAATGTTCCAATATATCAAGAAAAAATAAAAAGAAAAAATATGACATTTAAGACAGAGGTATGGTCAACAGGTAAAGACAAGTAACAATAGTGCAACCTAAGCATAAATTCACAATGAAAAAACACCTTAAATAGATGTCCTACTTAGAAATACAGTGACTCTTGCTCAAGCAATCATGTCTCCTAAGTGATCATTTGAACTAAGCAACTAAACTGATTTCCAGAAATAATTTTAAAGTGTACACTTCGCACTAAGCAAATTTTGTCACACAGGACTAGTAATCTTTTTGAAAAAATAGAATTATATCGACTATATACATAAATCTAAGAAAAATATTGAACTCAGGTCTGTAGCCCAGTTGGTAGTGCACCAGGATTTTGAATTTAGTGTCGAATCCCAGGCCAGTCAAACATTTCATAAAAAAATTGACAATAATGTCAATTTTCCTCGATTAATAATGTATATAGAGAAGTTGCAGGCCTTGTGGATGGATAGGTTAATACTGGTCATAGAAGTGTATGTGTCTCCATTAAATAAGCTTAATTGTATTGACATGTCATTTTAACATAAAAATGGCTTACTTGAACACATATATCATGATTAACAAACTTTGATCTTAATTCATCACAACTTTCAAGAACAGGAGCAAAAAATTCTTTTTCTATTTTCTTTCTTTCCTTCTTTGGTAATGATTCTGAAAAAAAAATAGAAGTGTTATTGTAATAGTGAAAATATATTGTAAAACTACATTAGTTTCATGAGGTCACTAAAAACATTAACCTAGATCAACTTACACCATAGTATTTAGGTTTCAGAGAAAATGGCTATAATGTACTCAAGCCATCTAAGCATTACAAAATATAGGAAACATTGGAATAACAAATTTAATTTCAACACATATAACCTACATAGGCACATAAACAACTATTTTAATAGGATTAATGTTTTTTTACCAAATAAATTCTAAACTTTCTTTGCACTTTTATTAATCTAAGGAATTTGAGCATGTTTTTTTGCAAACAGTAAGGGGGAGACCACTCAAAGAGAAAAACAGCAAATTTTGTGAAAAAGCTGATTTTACAGGGCGGGTCAACATTTATTCACATGACCATATATCAATCTTTATGAAATAATGTTACACAGTAATATTGCTAATTTTATTCAACTGTCAGGGGTGCATACATTAACCCCACTGATTTAAATACACACAACAGTACTTCTGTTCTCAGTATCTAAAAATAGCTATCCATATAAATATATGTATGGAGATTATCAAACAAATACCTAGTATTTAAATCAGTCAGGTTAATGTATGTGCCAGTGACAATTGAATAAAATTGAACAATATAGTAACAATAATGATAAGTAAAAGTACATACCTAAACCAGGAAGGGAGTTTTGTATGGCAAAATTTCTAACAGTCCATCTAAACTTGACAGTATCATCAAGTACTTGTTTTAATCTCATATTGTCTGGATCTTGTGTCATCTGATACAGAATAAATAAAATATTACAATGTATACTTTTAATACACAGAATGTCACAATATTCAATTTTACTTCAAAGTTACAACATGATTACTGAAGTACAAAATGGATTTAAAAATAAGTAACAAGACCTGCATACATGAAGAAAAAATTTCCTTCGATTACTTAACAGTGATCCATGTAATATTTACCAAAAAAGAAACGTATTTTGCTTTATGCCACGTATCAACACTACAAGTTATATTGCAGCAGTCATTTGTCCAACTCATAGTCCCTGGATAGGCTTACTTGCTAAGATCTCTGGACCTAAGCTATTAACCTAATACTAAGCACACACCCTCACCAGCGACTGACAACTGCCATACTAGATACAGAGGTAGGTGGACGAATGGCTGTAGAATTCATTTCTTGACCATAATTATTATCATAAATTGTTTCCACTTACTTTATACACTATAAGAACATTTAGATAAGATCACATAGGACAGAGCAGTGTATCATCATATAGTATATCAGTTATAAAATATATTAGTCTAGAACAATAAAACTTGATACATACCTTCCAACCTTTTTTATGAAATCCTAATTTTTTACATAATCTTTTAACATAAACAGTTACAGCTGCTATAGTACCTGCGTCTCTACATGTAGCATCAGACTGTCAATAGAAAAATAAACAAGTAAATCTGTGAGCTAATGCTCACTAGTGATACCCCCGCAGTGAGAAATATGACTATCATAATGTAACTTTCATTTAACGAAATCTAAAAATATGCGACAAACAGGAAGTACTTGAGCAAGGAGCATGAAATCGCTTTACACCACATGGGACTATGGGACGAAGCAATATGCAAAGTATTAGGCTGCAGCATGTTATAGTTGCTGAGAAAACTGCGACGGAAATTTTGTAACGGACGCACGCACGCTTGGACAAGGGTAAAGCAGTATACCCCCCTCTTCTTCGAAGTGGGGGTATAAATATATTATCATTAATAAAAAAGGTCAACAGACCTATGTGAACAAATATGTACTATACATATACAATCATGAGACAATAAGGTAAATTGATAATACAGTAAAAACTCTATAAACTGGATCCTCTAAAAACTAGAATCCACCAAAATTTGAATAATTTTTCACTGTTAAATTTGTTAATCATTGACAGCTTACAGACATTTTACTATACTATTTGAGCCCTTCCTTAGATGGGCTTATATGACAAGATTAAAGGAGTTGTCTCCCTTACACTAATAATCAAGTACTATGTCCATGTAACACATTGTTTTTAATTGGATTTTACAATGTTGATCTACATTTTTAATTACAAAATACAAGGTGACTGCTAACTTAACCGGCTTTCTTAGACACATTGTTATCAGCACTAGCTTACACTTCAAGTAGTCACCTTCTCCCACTGCGGGAAATCAATATTAAATATTGATGGTAGAATTTGCTGCTGACTCCGGGAACCTACCCCGGACTTCCGGATTCGAAACCTCAACACCAGATTGCTGATTTAGCAGAAAACGGTTGTAACTTGTTTACATTTACCAATTGACCATAGTGTCATTGTTAACAAATTTTTTAATAAGTGTAAGTAAAATTGTGATCAGGTATAAGACTTGCATGATCAAATATCAAAGATAAATTAAGATCTTACCCTAGAAAATATTTTATTGGTATATGCGATTAAATCAAACAAAGATTGTAATGCTTCTGGTGTATTAAAATCATCTTTTAGAAATTTCATAACTTTTTCATCAGTATCTGCTACTCTACAATAATAATCAAATCAATTATAAATGATGTCAAATACAGCTTTAGTAACTCAAATGCTTTACAAAAATCTCCGTAAACAGATATCCTGTACAGCGTTGTCACACAGGATCTCTACTTTCTCCGTGGAAGGTCACGTCGAGATGAACTTTGTTTCGACCAATCAATGCGTAGCTTTCATCTAGGCGAAAACACTATTATTAACACTTTGATTTCGTAATTTCTATTTTTAGACCAAGTTTTGCATGCTAATTTAACAGCGGTATTATTCACAGTCTGCGATTAGGCGGCTCATTTCAAATTGCATTACATAGACGATGTAAACAAGTTACGTATCATAACAATTTCGTCATGAATATTATGATGAGAAAAGGTCACCTGAACGTGACCTTCGTTTGAAAAAGGCCAGATCTAAATTAGCGAGTATGCAAGCGGAAAAATTTTAGATCGGATTTTAATCAGATTGCTTTACAAATAACCACAGTAAAAACTGGTAACTGAGGTGAAAACATGTCCGACTTATCTCTTAGGACTACTTTGCCAAACTGATTTAAAATGACAATTACTTTTTTACGATTTCTTTTACAAAATAAAGATTAATCAAGTCTACATTATGGTACATGTACTGTAATACATCCTGTCATTTTTATGCATAATCTATATACAACTTAATGACTCCATGCAAAAATAAACATTTTCAAGATAATCAAACAAACAGAATTATTTATGAGACTATTAAATTGTCAAACAAATGCTCAAGTTTTAAATACGGCATTAACGAAAAATGTAAAGAGCCAAAACCAACTTGGACTTTATTTACTCAAATAAGGACCAAGTTCAGCACAGTTATCATGCTGCAGAGAGTAATCATAGAATCAACAAAAGGGTATCAAGGCTCAATATCAAAGTATATTACCTCTGTAAAAGTTCTGCTTCATTAATATCACCACCAACAAATTGTCCTTTCACATAAGCATCACAAAGTTGTAAAAAGCTGCCTACTTTATTGTCCAATGCAATAGCTTTGCTCATTTTCTCATCTGTAAATTCTATATCTAAAATCATAAAACATACCTTCTAAATACTATGATATACACATCAACTATTTCATGTAAATGAGAGTTAAGCTTTCAAAAACCAACAATAAACTTTTCAAACTTTTCTCAATAAAAGAAGTAATTTTTGTAAATTATTCATTCACATGTAGAAGATTTGGATAAATGGTTTGATTTGGAACAGATGGTCTTTGAGAGGCAATTAAAGGTATTCGTTACCACTGGTCATCCTAGTACCGGCATTCATCTGTCAATTTTCTCAATCTATAGTTCAGCAAACATTGTGAATCAAAACTATACCAACTTCACAGATACCAATCGACACTTGGGTAAGGTAAAGCAACCATAGACATATTTTTGCTCAAGGAAATAATCAGTGCTCCTGACTAAGCTTAAACCCACAATCTTAAATCCTAAGTGCATTAACAATCTAGCCCTAACACAGCTAATTTCAAAATCTTAGAGCAATTTTTCTAAGCATATCTCTAGCTAGCGCTTTGTGCCCTGGTGCCCTTCTTACACCTGAAGTAATAAATCTGGGATATCGAATTAAGGGTACCAGGGGGGCAAAGAGCTAGCTAGCAATATGCCTAGGAAACTTGCAATAAGTAAATAAATGTATTTGTTACAATAGATAAACAAAATAAAACCACTTACTGCTTCTATAATGTGTTAACATACAAAACATTCTAAATTGATTAGCTGAATATTTCTGTAATAGATCTGACACTGGTATAACATTCTTCAATGATTTAGACATTTTATTAGCATCAAATGGTAAATGTAGATAACCTAAAAAAATACAAAAAACAATTTACATATAAGATTCATTACAGCTTACGTGAGTCTAAGGTCTGTGTTAGGCTACTGATACTGTATTTGAATGAGTTCACTAAAGCTGAAGCAATATACATGTATACATTAACACAGCTTATGTAGGTTTTAGGTTTTAGGTCTGTATTAGGTCCCTGAAGCTGTATAATATTTAAACATTATATATCCCAGGAGAGTATGTGAATGGTCAGTGCAAAAAAATGTTAATAAAGAAGGTTAAAGACAAATATTGCATTGTTCCATCAAAGAGCAAATGTTTTTTTATCACCAAATGTGGACATGTTGCCTAAGTAAGGGGCAGGACAAAAAAGTTTGAAATGAACATTTAAATAAAACATCTAGCATTTTTACCCCTAACAATTTTAACTCTGGCATTTTACCATTTGGGGTATGGCATTTTCACCTCTGGCATTTTTACCTTATACCATGATAATAACACATAATTTACCTACCTGAATGTAGCCAATAATTAGCCCATTGTTTACATCCATGGTAAGAACAAGATTGAGCAATCTCATTTTCATGATGTGGAAACATTAGATCTATACCACCAGAATGTAAGTCTATTGAGTTACCAAACACATGACTGAAATACAAAGGCTTACATATACATATAATGATGTTGGTACAATATTTAAACCTTTTTTAGAGCAATAAGTACATTTGTTTTACAGGTAGAATTTGGCCCACACTGAATGTGAAGAAAATAAAGGCCTAAAAAAATTTCCTCTGCAGGGCGAGAGGCTCTGAAAATCTACTTGCCTTACAACTATATAAGCTGGACCTGTTGCTCAGATGAATTTGAAGATGCTTAATCGATATTACAATTCACAATAATGAAATTATCTCTAAGTTTGCTATGGTAAAATATTAAGACAAAAATAATGACACATGGCTGTATGATTTAGAAATTAACGTCTGTTTTACCAGCAAATATATCGAGTATTTATCCACTTTAAGCAAATTGCAACATAATATCAGACATAATACCTTTTAAAAAAGCTGAATCAGTTAACCTACCAGAGAAATGCAACAACAACAATAATGAGTTACTTCAAATTAAAGACCATACCTAGCCATAGCAGAACATTCTATATGCCATCCAGGTCGACCAGGTCCCCATGGTGATGACCAATATGGTTCACCAGGTTTTACAGCCTTCCATAGAGCGAAGTCTTGAACATTTCTTTTCACTAAAAAATAAGAATACAATAAATAGAGGAAATCCAGAATTTAAGTTTTTTCACTGTTACTAAGTAATAAACTTTACAAGATATAGTACTTATTTGCCATAATTTTTAGATTTAACCTATTTCAACAATTTCAGAGACAGTTAGCTATCAAAGCTTACAACCAGATTGGTTATGTTTATACTAAACATTTGAACCTAACTCAATTATCTAATAGTCAGATCATAATGTATGAAAATTTCCTTATAGTAGAATACTAGTAAAGTATGTATCAACAATTTACCTCCAGGTGGCCCAGCTGACTGTTCAGGATGAGCTTGAAATTTATTGTAATCACCATATTTAACAACATCAAAATAAACACTGCCTGTGAAATCAAATTGAAAAGAATGTAAATAATTATCATGGAAAGTCTACTTAAAATTAAATGCACTGGCGACTATAAATAACCTAGTCAATACAGGGATACTGTTAGAGTCGAACTCTGATCCTTGATCATTCACCCCAGTTACAGCCTTCGACAACAAGATAAACTGTTTTCCCATCAAGCATCAGTTGATTTTGACGACACTCACAGCCAGGTGAAAGGAACTCTTTGATTTAATATGTAAACTTTAAATTTACATGAAAGTCAGTAAAAACAATTAGATCATATTGTGGTAACACTAATATACATAAAATCAGTTGCAGAAATAGCCAAATAAATTACAGAAATTACCAAAATTTATGTAAAAAATTGCAATTTGTTAGAGCTTGAACATTTTTTATAATTTTAAAGTGTACCATCAATATCTTTGCATTAATTTACCTAAATAATGCCTTTCATATACACATGAAGGCACAAGATCTTTTATAAAACTGCTGATTTAAAGTTATAGTGAGTTGGAATTTCTTTAAAACAAGCAATATAAGGTATGCAATTATTCTATAGTAATCTACAAACCATCAGAAGCCTTGTAAGCATGTCCCTTTTTTACAATAGTACCAATAAAATGTACAATTTCATTAACAAAATCTGTTACTCTAGAAGTATATGTAGGCTGCATTGTATTCAGTGCTAACATCTCTTTAAAGAATGCACGTTCATAGTAAGTTGTGATAGCTGTGAATTCTTGTCCTAACTGAAATATAAAAAAAACATTTTCTTCGTATCATTCATCATGTTTTGTAAAATTTGAAGTGGAAGAATCTCAGAATTTTGAAAATATAGATACAATCTTAGTCTGTTGCAGTTGGATGCTAGGATCCTTTTAGCTTAGTTTTTAACCAATCTCAGTGAACAGATATCCTATAGACCATACAGGATCTCCCGACACCACACAGGGGGGGGGGGGGGTCACATCAAGATGACCTTTGTTTCAACTTAACAATTCATAGCTTTCATCTAGACGAAATACTATTTTAGAGCACCATGATTTTGTAATATCTATTTTAGACAACTTTTTAGCAGATTTGACAGTAGTGCAAAGCACAGACTGTAATTGGACAGTTCATTGAAATTACATCACATAAATGATGTATAATTTACTTAGCACTATGATTTCGTCATGAATATTATAATAGAGAAGGTCAGCTAAATGTGACCTGTAATATGAAGTAACCAGATCCAAAATAAGCAGGGTGCACAAGGGGATTATTTTAGACTGGGTTTTAATCAGATTTAGTATTTTCAGTTTTATCTAATTGTTAATACAAAATTTCTCATTAGTGATTTTAATTTTCTAAATAAATTGCTTCATGTGTAGTTGCAAAACGATTTGCAAAATTAGTCAAACAGGTTGAAGTGACTTTATAAAGTTGACCTATATCAGGACTTATCTGATGAACCCTTACAATCACAGACAGCAAATTGCAGGTTTAGTGGAAAACAGTTGAAACTCAAAATAAGAAAAAAGTGAGTTACAACTGTTTTCTACTAAACCCATAAGTATAAAAATTAACAATAAAAGGATGATCTACAATACTTACTGATGTAGCTTTGTTGATAATTTTATCATCTATATCTGTAATTCCCATCATGTATACAACATTGATATCAAATATATTAGCTAGAATTCTTCTTATAATATCATATCTTACATAATTACTAGCATGTCCAATATGAGAGGCATCATAAACTGTAGGACCACAGATATACCTGTAATAGAGAACTATGATGTCAGTGACAGTGAGATCACCATTGTGGTGTATATACACAATTTAAGGCCACAACAACTTGATAATGTGTTCTATGGATTCACTCACATCTTAATTTTGACAGTTTAACAAAAAAATATTTTCATTTTCTCGCTCGCTCATACAATTTGTTCAAACCACTATATAAAGCAACTGAAGTAAGATTTGTTTAAAAAAAAATTCTTCGCTCGCCCGATTATTTTCCAGAAAAATCCATAGAACACATAATCAATTTGGTGTGGCCAAAGCATGATTGTTGCAGTTAAAGACTGGCTTTTACAAGCATTCAATTATTTTCATTAATAACAGGGTAAGATAAGGTTTAGACATAGCAAGACTGAATAACAAAATTACATAAGCTTTAATGAGCTTTTATATCCAACTAAGCCTTTACTAAGGTAACCTTGTAACCATAAACACTGTATTCGTAGCCTCTTTGTTCATGCAACAGTCCCTCTCTGCTACAAACAATTGCAACACAAGAACTCCAGAGGGTGCTACTAAATACATTTTCTCATGGATGATTTTCTCCTAAGATGGAAGAGAATAGTCTTAGACTCCTTTCCTATGTATTAAAGATGATTTAAAACCCTTGATAGAAAATTATACCATTCGATTTTATCACTTGTTTCAGTTGTTTTGGATGTGATAATTTTGGTTTCCATATTGGTAAAATATAAAATGACAACTATAAAGTTTAAATCAATAATCACGGAATTATTTAGAAATCAAACTTAATGCTTTCAGTTTTTTATGATGAAAGTAATAAGCCCTGACAGAATCATATGTCTTAATTACAGGGATGGATCTGCCTTTCATACATGTAGGATTATCTTCCAGGGAGATGTGGAGAGTACATATTCATAATTATCATACTGAATTAGATATTTAATATTTGGGATAATTGTAGGTGGATTTATAGTCACTTTGAATTGCCTTGCTGATGGGTTAACCCTTTGGTGACGCAGTTAAATGTCTCGCCTACCACACAACAGAACAATGTTTGATTCCCAGTCAACTTAAATGGTGTCATAAGTGTTGGGCAAACACATGCAGAGCCTTTGCATGGACAATTTATGTACTGAGAGCATGACAAGCGCTCTGGTAAAGTAAACAGGAGGGGAGTGGTGATCGTAGGTGGCTATACTCTGTGTAGTCATTTAAGCGACCCAGACAAATTTCTCACCTACCACCAGGAAAAATCAGTTTTGATTCCCAGTCAGGGCATACAGTTTTTATTCTCCAAATTTAATATTTATATACACTTCAGTAGAGTCAAGACTATCCATATTATTGCCAGACCTACAGCGCCACTGGCCATTATTTTTACATTACTATAACTAAGCATTAAACTTGAATCAAGTGTAAATGATCAACCTACCATGTTAATGTATTTCTTTTAGGTAAAATCAGTTCATCCTTCCGTCTTGTCAGTGAATTGTAAATATAAATACCAGTTTTAGTACCTGAAGGTTGAATCCACTCTGATCTAACTTTCTCATGATGAGCAGTGCTATATTCATGATAAGAAGTCAACAAGTCCAAACGCCTTCTGTCTGGTGCACGCTTTAAGCATTTAACACAATGAAAACATCTTTGTACGGACGGATTTATATGTGCCATTGTCTTTGTTATCCCAATCATGATTATGTTCGCCGTATTATTTTGATCTTGAAAACATCACGTTGACTGTAATAAACAGGTCAAAAGGTCAACAAGAATTTTCCATTCAGCAAAATATGTAACAGCTAACTCAACTTCAAACTCTGAACGTTATTTACCGATTTCACATTATGCTTCTGATTTCTCAGCAGTTGTTCAATATCTTCGCGTCACAGGTTATCCACAAGAAAACAAAAACATTTGCTTTCGGTTTCGTGGTGTAGGTTCTATATTTACTTGCTGACCGTGGAATGTATAAAATCCGGTTTCCGGACTCTTGGAAATCCGGTTTCCGGACTCTTCGAATGCAAGAGTTGTCGATCTTTATTAACCACAAATCGATAGTCTTGGTCCGGTTTGTGTGCAAAACGATAATTCTGGAAGGAACGGGACAACTCAACCCGAAGACAAGCCAACCCGAGACAACTCAACCCGCAAGACAACTCAATCCGTACGTAAGGACAACTCAACCCGTGGACATCTCAAACATTGGACAACTCAACCCGTAGTTTTTTTAACTTATTAAGTCCGGTTATGATTTTCAGGTATTTTATTGTTAAATAATATATATAGAAAGCTGCATATAGTAGGACATACTGCCTGTCTTTTGAATAATATAAAGTTTAAATGATCCGTTGCGACATAGCGATGAATAGTCTAAAGTTTCTATTTCCATGTTATTAGGTCTTTATCTTATAATACATGCGCTAGAGTGAAAACAAAGGCGATTGACACGGCTCCGAGTAAAAAAACATTATACATACATAACGAATAGTGCTGGCCGCATATGGTTGAAACCCATCGATAAAATCTTACATCAGATAACTACATAACTAATCAAAGCGCTGACAGCGCTGCCTGGACATGGGTATATACGACTGTCTCATAGATCAGAAAATGACTAGTAATTTAACGTTGTAACAAGCATTTTTATTACAACAAACGTATTACATTAATTCGATAAAAAACAGAGAAGTGTGCATGTTCATATGTAGATCTGGGTTTGATTCCCAGCTGTTACATGCATACAGAAAAGCTAGTAATGCGTGACATTCAAAAAAGAGACTTAATTCTTGAAATAATAGCATTTATAAACTTTTTTTGTTACAACTATATTACACCACCAGCAACAGTTATTGTTAAATAGTGTGCAATATGACGCATTTCAACTCAAGTTGAAAACTATGAAGTTATGTGAGCTTTATTTTAGAATTATTAACAGCCACATCTGTTGGCTTTTTTAGTAATGTGCAACCACAAGCTTGTCTTAAATTAAACACCAGGCTATCCAAAAGTCAATCTCTATTGCTGGTTCTCCGACACAAAATAACTAAACTACTAACTTAAATTAACAGTGTCACCAGCATTTTCCACATAATTATGTACTTATATGCCACGGACGTCCCAAAAGATTATCTCCCACCTTCTCTTATCCCCAGGAACGCATTGCTCTGAGAGATGGTACTAAGAAGACGACAAACCATTTACTTGTACTCTACTGGCTTCACAAAACTTCAACATATAAGCCACCGGCCACCAAAATACTTTAAAAATTTCAACCAAGGTATGCTTCAAACCAAGTCCCTGTTCCTATGCATTGGAACGCAATGCTTCAATCGGTCGTACTAGGAAGACAGTGTATAAAATATGCATGTTTGGCGTCGGCTCAATATGCTATTGTCTCTCACTGTTTTTCAATATATATGCCTGTGTCAGGACATATTGTTGCCTGTAGATAGATACGTGTAGGTTTTCTTCTTAAGGTATTTATATATACTCACTGTAACCTGAGTGCTGTCTTATATTAAACAATGACAAAAACACGTACCATGGGATTTAAGTAGGCCGACTTAATTATTCACATTAAAAGCAGAAATAAAAGACAATTTAGTGTCTCTTTGTTTTTCAATATTTATTTTCTTAAATATGCATGCAATTAAATACTATACATTTCGTGAAATACGAACAAAAATAAATATACAGCTAATTTCCTTGAGGGAGAAATAAACTTGTTGTTGCTTCACTCCACTCAGGTGCAAAAGGGTGGTACAATTTCTTTGCATCAACACGTTGGTTGCACTTAGCGGAGTGAAAGACTCTTCGATGAGATTGATAAATAGAAAACAATAGCCCGATGACCAGGAACAATAGCTGTAAAGTCGGTGAAAGTGTTTAAGCATGAAATTTAGACTATGAAATACAAAAACTTTTTAATACTACATGTTCTATAGGCTGCACTGTTATTCCTACGATTATTAAATACGTTCTACATGAACAACCCAGGTCGATAGCGCAGTTGATAGAGCGCCGGGATTTGAAATATCATGTCCCCAAGGGAGTACGGGTTCGAATCCATCCCGAGGGGTTTATACCCTTCCATGAAAATTTGACAATTTAATGTCAATTTTCCTCCATTGATTAGATAATATGGAGAAGTTTCCGGTCTTGTGGGTTGGTAGTTGAGTACTAGTTATAGACAAGGGTCCATGAAAGCTAGGTTAGGTGCGCTGGACGCCGTAAAATGACCTAAATTGTGTTGACACGGCGTTAAACCCAAATAAAAATAAAAACTACTTGAACACTCCACTAGATATATCACATATGTATTCATTATACGATAGACATATTAAAACTTGTCTTCCATCTATGGTCTCTAACTTTTAGGCATAATATAATTCAAACAAAGTAATGAAATGATTACTTTTCACACATGAGAAAAAATCTCCAAAGCAACAAGTCAAAGCTAAAACTCGCAATCTAAACGGCATTTTCATTAACATTTTCCTTTTCGTATTGTTCATTGAAATCCGACGAGTATCCAATGGCATAGATTTCACGTGTCTCTTTTTCTTTTTGACGTTT
Source organism: Mactra quadrangularis (assembly GCA_025267735.1). NCBI lineage: Eukaryota > Metazoa > Mollusca > Bivalvia > Venerida > Mactridae > Mactra > Mactra quadrangularis. The sequence continues at coordinate 32,514,628 of CM046308.1, read as the reverse complement.
ACGAGCAAACACACACGCTATAATTGTGGCAACAATGACAACAACAGCGATGACAATAAAAACAACCAGTAATACAATGCCCCAACGACTGGTGTATCTTGATGGCTCTTTGTCTTCATGTTTGTCTGAAAAAGTAAAAAAAAATCTTGTCAGACTTAATTCTGTACGTAAAGCCAATATGTGTGTCACGTTTGATCTTACAAAACAGTATTTCCGTGAGATGCAGCCTAGAATTACTCCGAGGCTCATGCCCCGTAGTGTCTAAGTGTAGTAACGCCAATGAAAAGAATTGGTATAAGATTAAGAATTCTTAGAGTTTGTTAATATATTTACTTTACAAATGTAATAAAGCAAATTACAAAGTTTGACAAGATTGACTTGAAATACACGGGTCTGGTTTCCAGTAAAAGCTCATACTAAGATAGATTACTACAAGAATTACATACGTTTACTGTATCGTAAAATCAAAATAGATATAAACACATCGACCCGCAATTAGAGACAATCGGGTTTTTGTGTCAATTTATCGATGTTTTTTTTTTATTGAATTCATTAAACATATATTTTGAAAAATCACTTAAGATCAATCTCAATTTGAAAAGTTTCGTGAGATCGGGCCAGGGGTTCGTATGATCAACGTACGGTTATACGATTGGCCTATTTGAGTAGTAAATCTTTTAAAATTGTATATTATATGTAATAGTATCGTTAAGATATTTGCTAATATGCGGTGCATGCCTTCATTATAATAATACTTCTCGTTTCAACTTATTTGACAAATCAAGGACCCTCCTTAGACAAATGTATAGTGACATCATATGTATTTATATTATAAACTATAACAACCAATACCTTCAACTAAAAAATACTCAATAACAAATCCAGTGCCTTCAGTTTCATTGTTAGTCTTGAAGATCAACTTGACGTCAGTACCAAGTTTAAATAATGTTTGTTCCGTTGAATCCCCACAAATATCAGCGATCTTCTCTTCTTTCCTGGCAGCTAAAGATTTAACAAAACAAATCATTTAAATCTACAAGTCGAATTACAACGATATACGACAAAATGCCAGAGATAAAAATGTCAAATACAAAAATGTCAGAGGTAAAAATGTCAAATACAAAAATGCCAGAGGTAAAAACGGCAAATACAAACATGCCAGAGGTAAAAATGTCAAATACATAAAATGTCAGAGGTAAAATGTCAAATACAATAATGCCAGAGGTAAAAATGTAAAATACAAAAATGCCTGAAGTATAAATGTCATAAACAAAAATTTCAGACCCTAAATGGTAAAAATGCCAGGCGAGGCGGTAATTTTACTTGGATTTGTAGCTTTTGACCGCTTGATAATTATGTCTTTCTAGAATTTACAAAAAACACATCGTATACTTGTATATTGTCGAAGTTTAAATATAAAATGTTTACATCGACAAAATTGACATTGAAAATGTCATACTTTGTTGCAGACAGGAAATATGATAATGTTGGGGGAAGCTCTTTACGCACGCTCAATGATTCCTCAATTGTCATTCCCCATAAAAAAAGTTCATGCTCCAGAATAATAACATTCTCTGACATGAGCGAAAATAACTTTGTACCAGCTTTTTCTGAAATTCTAGCATGGTCGTTATAGGTTGTTTTGTTGCATGTCATATTACACCCAGGCAAATAAATAACATGTAGCATACATTTTGATTTACTTAGCATAAGTGTCTCTTGGAAAGAAAGATATTGCATGCAAACTAATTTATAGTAAAATGAAATGCAAAACTTAAAATTAATTTATAATTCCTTATTTTCACAATCGGAACACGTGGACCTTTCCACCGCGAGGAAAGTTAAAAAAATAATATCCATAGAGATATAAAGAACAACGTTTACTTTGATTCACTGTTAGTATATCATTTGTACAATGGTCACTGTCTTCTATGTCAAGATGGACAATTCTTATATGTATATTATAATCATATTCTCTGGTATAAATCCACCATTTACATTCTATATTGCTGAAACATATTCGATACATAATGAATACACGGCACAGGGTAAGAAAAATATGCAGCCTGACCGGGACTCATGACCCCTCGCTTAAAAGGCGAGTGGTCTCCCATCCGGCTGCTTACAAATCCTTCTCCCCATAATGTGACAAGGTAAGTACCGTGACATACAGTTTAAGTTTAAAACCAACATTATTTTCGGTCTAATGATCGCTTTCAAATTCATATATTCAAGTTCAACCAAGGATCTTATAACCAGGATTCAACTAATTGTTTATTTTGTACGATAACACAGATCATCTAAAGTGAATTCGAACATGATTGTGAGTTACTGTTAGTAATTAATTATAGAACTTATACAATTACGTATTGAGTTCGGTTAGCTGGAATGAGAGATTTTAAAATAAAAATGGTGAGATTATTCCTATAAATTATTCATATTTCTTGAAATTTCCCTTAGAGATTAGATTGGAGACTCGTTCAGCAGCTTGCCTAAAAGCTGTATTGTTAAAGTGGTCATGTTAAAGAACATTGCTTAAATGTATGGTTTTTTTTCGTACTATGCATAATATCTTTCATCTAAATGAGGTAATACAATAATTATTTATAAAGATTTACAAAAACGTTATTTTGATTATTTTTCTTGGCATCTTCAGACAATCTGTAAAAATATTGGTATATTTCATTTTGTAAAATGCCAAATATTTCTGGACATCATACAAAATGCCTGACACATTAAAGCAATTCACAACATGCTTAAATTGTAAGATATTATACAAGTTGCTTGAATTTCCATATTGTCTATAGTATTTATAAACAATACTGTGGTGATATGCATGTATAATATCAATTTTAAGAATATCTTACCTGGGGTATCGTTCAGGATAATTTGGTGATGAGAGTTGTGCAACTTCTTCGTGCGCTTCTAAATATATCGTCTCATTGCAAAGTTCTACAATAATGGAGTACAAATTTGAATGTTAATGTTGGCATCTTTCTCACATACAAATACGTTTTAAGATAGTATCTAAGACAATAAATTTGTGATGTTTGGTCATAGATCCATTGAAAGTCATATCCAGGACCGCCATGGAATCCCTCAGTCAGGGTTCGTACGTTGCAACCTGTACAGATAGGCCTATGTGTTCAAACGCAATCAGCCGTGATAGTGCATAGTTTCATTCCATGCTGTTTTCTACCTATATAGAGCGGGTTAAAAAGACCCCCCACGAATTGCCGCATATTTGGCTCCACCTGTACTGTTTAGATCGTACCTACCCGAGACCATCATTGATCTGTGAATATATGCCATATGGGCATAAATAACGCGTTCGTTAGCAGCTTGTTATTTATAAGTCAAAAATGGTATTTGAGCCAATCAGTCGATCACACATTCTCGTACCCATCGTGAATATTGATAATCTCTGGGAACAAGAATGTCGATCACACTTAATTCGTACCGAACATAGTTAATTTGGTATCAAAACAAATTGATTGCAAAGCTTCTACATACTCAATGATATTCCTAATAAAATGATCATTGCACCATCATTTACATTGCGACAAAATTAGATTACTTAAGATACATGCTTTATTGTAGGAAATGTTTTCAAACAGCATCTGACACACATTCCATCTTATAAAAAAGTAAAATTTTATAAATGTGAACTTCAATACGTTAAAAACGTAGTTGATTCTTATCCCTAAACACACAAAATAGTGTTTGAGGCCCAATGGTGTATGAACGATGAATTTCAAATCGGGCTATCTGGACTCGATTTCTAATCAAACTTAAGTATACCATGACTATGAAAATTCAAACATAGGTTGATTTTCCATCGTATTTGCGCCTGTTTTCTCCCCCATGTGAAAAAGTTAGTGAGTATACTGGTAAGTAATAGCCCATCAAAGCTTGTTTCATTAGCAGACCACCATAAACGAGTAATTAATGTAACAGTAAACATGTTATTAAACAGCATACAATATAAAACAATACTTACGAGCATTTAATATTCCAAAAACAGTGGATATACATATCAAAAACAGCTTTAATTTGTCCATATTTTTACTTTGATATTTCATTAGATTTGAGATTGAACATAATACATTCACCTTCAGTAAATACGATATTAAATATACTTATTTATCAATATATAAACCAAAAATATTACGATTCATTGATTATCGATTAAATTAGAATTTATTCTTGTTGCACATACAAATGACATTTTTTATCTTTTCATGATTCCTTTTAAATTCTTTGAAAAGAAGAAATCGGGACTGGTTTTTGAAATCATAAATGGTTTGAATGGTTAAAATAAACAAACCAGTCATATGCTGATGTACATATTCAAATTTATTCAAATGTCGTGTTTATTTTGAATATATCAAAATAAATAACATCTACTGAAATCTTCGTAAAGCATTTAAAATATTATTTGAATACATTTATATTATGTATTATGTGAAAATAACCGAAAAGGTTACTGAACGTATGTGTATGTTTATGTACTTGAATTAATTTAATGAGGGAAATTCCATTGACCATTAATAAAATTGTTTTCATTTCTAAATTCATCAACACAAAATGTTCACCAATGTTTTGCTCGAAGATACATAAAGGAAGTCAACGAATTAACCCGCCAGTAATTTTTATTTATCATGAAAACCCCTCAATAGTCTTAGAGCTCGTCAAGTGTATTTTTTAACCTAACCTTATTTTGATGTTTTATAAAATTCCTGCCTAATCCAAGGACCCTTTCTGACGGTTGAAATGATGTTCATGCTGGTGATCGAATATGGGACTTCATGTATTTGATACACTTAAGCTGGTTTCATGTTCAGATACATCAAAACATACTCGTATTTGGACTTATCCAGAAAAAAAAACATAATTTATAGATCATTGGACTAAAATGCCCATACATCAACCATATAGCGTAAGAGTTTTAAAAGTAATTAGTTTTATGATCTTTGTTTCATGCTAATTCACATTCACTGGTTTTACAGCTATTATTCCTGGTCATCGAGTTACTGGTATCTATTTATCAATCTCCCTGGGGAGTCTTTTACTCTCTCCTTGGTGCGTCTGACACATTGGCCCACTCTTGCAAGTACCCATTTACACCTGTGAAGCAATCACAGGTAAATTTCTTGCTCAAGGAAATTGGCATTGCCCCTGGTGGCGTTCAATTTAAGTTTTTTTTTTTGTTGGGTTGACACAGGAGCAACACATTGTATAGGTCATATAATCAACATACTCACTGTTCCTAGAAAGGCTAAATTCAGGATTTAGCTGTTAACCAGTTACTAGGCACATACTTCCGTCAGTGACGCCCTACATGATTAGGAATCTGAGGTAAGAGGGAGAACAGCCATAGAAATCATTTCATGGCCAAACTCCACGAAAGTGTGCCCTGTCCAGGAACCAAACCCATAACCCCTTGATCAGTACATTTGGGTGCTGCCAACTGAGCTACCCGAGCAGGGGTTCAATTTAAGGAATTTAAATCATTTAATTACCTGCTCTTACAAAATTCCATTCTCGTTCCCAGAGTCTAGTAGGATTCTCAATACTAGTATTGATAATCCACTAGACTCTGGGAACGAGAATGACAAAATTCTTACCCTGTCCAAAATAACGAACAAAACACAGACCTTATTATTAAAGAAACAAAACATTTGTCAATTTGGAAAAAGATTTTTTTTATTTCAACACGTGAACTATGCCAACTGTGTAAACATGTTTTCTGAGCTTACACTTAAGTCATTGAATGTCCTCTCTGTTTAGTCCTATATACCGGTAGTCACTCTGACTCACTCATATGTACAATGTATATAAAACAACACTAAATATTGATGTTTTAATATTTTATTTGTAACAGTTTAATATATTATGCATTGTATTATTTTGTTCTTTTTTAATACTGTTATTTAACCACCCATTATTTGTTGTAGACATTTTAGTGGTTCATGGTGACTTGAAACTCACACAAAAAAATAGAAGCCAATATCAAATTTCAACTGTTATGCTTTCCCTTTTAAAATACAAACTGACAGAAAAGTTTGTTCATAATTTCATTTACCAGTGATATTACTCGATTAAAACATAACATAAGATGTCAGAAAATAACAATCAAAAGGTTCAGTAGAATTAAAATCTAGTACAAAAAATTCTCAACGGTATATATAACTATATATCTTACAAAAATATATCACAATAATTTAGAAAAGTTTAACAACAATCATCAGTCAATAGAACTTGAGAAAAAATACTTCAAACTCCAATCTCTGAGAGTAATGATGGTTTTGTCACATGCAGTACAACAAAAACATATCTAAGGCCTAAATACCAATATTATTAATGTATTGTAATTTTCCACATATAATAGTTTTCCATTATTTTCCTTTTTGAAATAGACAAATTGATATTGATAAAATGTACATTTGAAATGCAATTGTATTTTAACTAGAAAAATGTACTCAATAAGAGTTTCTCAATAAGGCTTCAAAAAAAAATTAAAACAAAATACACTCATAATGTAAAAATAACACTTTAACCAACACATTTATACTGGGCTCAACATTATTTTCTCAAGTCAGTTTCCATTGAACAACCACCCATATATTTCATTTGCCCAAACCCCACATTTACAAGCAGAAACAAATTGCCCGTACCCAATAAAGGTTGTAAGAGGCAAAAAATGACCTTTAATATTGAGCCTTGGTAACATGTACACGATAAACATTTTAGATATATAGTTCCAGCTTCAGCTGATTAAGAGTGTTGAGATAGTTATGTATGAAAGAACAAATATGGTGGCTGTAATGTGTGCCATTTTAATGTTGTGTATCCATAAGCAATGAACCAAATGCTGATAGAGAACTATATGTGTGTAAATAATTACACACTGTAAAGTGTAAAAAGCTATACCTAATAATTTAATTTATTGTTTAGTACACTAATTTTTACTAAAATGCCAAGAATCATATCAAATGGCATTCTCGTTCCCAGAGGCTATCAGGAATTTTGATAACTTCTGGGTATGAGAATGATCAAATGAGTGTATAAAAATAGTTAAACAATAAAATACATTTCTATAGAAGATAGTTTTTAACAACAAAATAATATTGTATAATTAAATACAACAGCATCAATACACAAAGACTTGAATTTGATGGAATTTAAGCTTATCTCATTATAAGAATGTTGTATTGTAAGGAAGGGTTAGGGTAAGTTAGTATTCGTTATATAAAATATGAGAAAAGGAATAAACTAGTTTTCGAAGAAATGATGTATTTCAATAAAAGTATTATGCGATTTATTTAACCCCGAACTGATAAATATCTTTCACGGTAAAACGCGGTATGTAAACAAAGCGTGTGCAACTACCGTGTAATGTATTCATCAATTCGGGTTAATATTCACAAACAATATCTATATAACTCATACAACAACAAAAAAGTAGAAAAATAACCAAAATAAGAAAAAGAAAAAAAAGTAAAAAAATGGAAGAATAATATCACAGGTATAAAGATGGGCTGGCCATTTTGAAGAACAAGAAATGTAATGGGGAAATCACATTAAAGCTGGATTTAAAAACTTTAACACAAAAATTACAAAGGGAAATATTCCATAATAAAGGCAGGTAGAGTTGTGGTTACTTTCTAATTCTGTTCATCACATGGTATGTTATCATTGTATGAAGTTTCATAAAGATCTGACAATAAATGGCAGAAATATATGCTAAATTGAAAACTTTAACGCAATTGTTAACGACATCAGATGCCTACCCGCCCAACCTAAAGGTTAGTAATGCATACCTTCAAGCAAGCAAATTAAAAATATCTAAACTACTTAAATACAAAAATAAGCTCTTTGAATTCTCTATATATCATATGTACATTAAAAATCAAATCAACACTGGGGTCCAAAAGTTCCCATACACATATTAAATTTGATGCTTTGAAAAATATGTAAATATACTATACATGGTGTTATAAGTTTCTAAAGTATTGTACTTTTTACATGAACCCTAAATTATGTTCTATCATTGGATCTCCCTTTTTGTCAAAATAGAGTTTTTAATGAAATAAATACATGTACTTTATTGAATACTAATTAAATTCTCAACAAAAGCTTAAGTTTTCAGAAAAAAAATAGATTTTTTTTTTAATAGAGTCGAGACACTTTTGGACCCCAGTGTATATACAATAATTTAGGCAGTCTGGAATGTAGGAAACATCCTGATAATTATGTATAAAATGAGACAATAAATTCAGATGCCTTAAATAAGTCCATATAGATTACAACGATGTCACACCTATGACTCTGTAACATTAGTTGACTTTAAGCAACCAATCATGAAACAAATATGAGTCAGCTTCATTACAATATTATCATGTATTCATTTAATCTACTTCAAAAAGGTGCAGTTCTATGAATGATCTTCTACTAGAACAAAATAAAACAAACTTTATCTTGAGTTGGTACATTTACACAATAAATAACATAAGTTTTATTGAGCTTTGAAACTGAAAAAATCTATTAAACAGCGCAATAAGGAATCAAATTTAACCCCTCCTTCTGAGATGTGAATCTATTATGCATGCATAGATCAGCTTCCTGATATTATAATAGAAGTTGTGATTCCTTATGCCAAGAAACAGTAAGGTGGTGAGTTCCTGATAGGTTGTAAAACAATAACAACATGAAAACAACATGACAATCTTAAGATTAAAACATAAGCAGAAACTGTATGGATTTCGCATGACTGATCTACTAAACATCAAACCCTAAGTTAATCATTATAATGAAATCTCATAATATGAACTAAGGCATATCGTTGCTTACATAATCAGTACAAACAAGATGATGTATAGTATATACATGTACATGATGAAAACAAGCATGGGAACTATTCAATGCAAAATAAACAAATAAAATAGAACAAAAGTAAACTCTTCAAAAGTTATACAACATGTACTGAATTTGTAATTATTGTAACATAAATTGAATTGTTGCCAACAAAATGAGAATATTGTGCACAGATCTGAACTACAAGAAAAACAAAATTAACAAAAAATTATAACAAACATCTCAAATAACTAAGGGTGTATAAAAATTCAAAAAAATTAGTGAGCAAATATATTTTTTCATAAACTAGAGAAGATTGAGCGGTGAATCTTAAAAGAAATTCATTCTGGAATACTGTTTTCAAATATATTACACTTAATAGGGTAGCCTAATTAATCCATCAACCATGTACATCACATGTTTATCTTAGTAACAGGGGTGTGGAATTTATATGCCCTCCTAGTGCCACTTGTACATTTATGTCCATCAACAAGTAAATATTTCCACCCCATTTTTTTGCTGTATATACAATATACATGTATATACCAATGTAATGGTTTAATTTTATTGTGTTCTCTGTTCGACGGTCAAGTGGTACAGTGATTCTAGATATTTAAGTTATATATATTTCAGAGTGATTATAAAAGTTGACTGGGACCTTTTGATTGTGCTAGGTCCCATAAATACAGTAACGAGCTTCTGAACAAGGATATTTTGATCAAAGACATGTTGATTTTTAAATTCCACTTGTCCATGGACAGCCAGAAAAATAGAAATTCCCCACCCCTGCTTAGTTCATTCATTTGAGTTAACTACCGTAAAGAAGAGCTTACAAAGATAATTGAGACTGCTATCATGGCTATGATATGTCATCATGCTCTATGTATTGAGTATTTTACAGGTTAACTAACAATGTATAAAACTTTGTTCTAGTGGTCTATATACACTATTACTTAATCATTCTAAAGTTAAACTTTTTAAGTATTTAACATGATAGATACAATGCATCATCACACATGATCTTCATAAACAAATTAAAGATAAGATTTACAAAAGCAAACAGCTAATATTGATGTAAATTCAGTATACAGTAAGTTTATTTCCCTAGCAGAGAATATAAAAAATTCATGCATTCAACCTTAATACATCAGAACATTTTCAAATGATGTAACAGTTCAAAGCGAAGGATTTCAGTGAAAATTACAACATGCATCCCTGACCATCACACCCAATATACAAACAAAGTTATTGAACTTACATTGAGACTCAAACGTAAAAACTTACAACAACATCGAAATAAATACTTAAAGTGTTAATATAACACACACTAATTTCCAGGGAAAACAACCACTCTGGTATTTCAAATAAATGTTGTTTTTTTAAAAAAGATTTCTTTATGACAAGATTGCACATATAATTGGCTATGTTTTTGAAGCATACTACTGTAAGGGAAGCTTACTAAAAGATAATATTATCAAATCCCTTAAACATTTCTTGAAAAAAATAATAATATGGCACCAACACTGAGGAACATAATGTTTAAGGTAGAATTCCCAAAATACAAACAATGATTATGACCACAGACCTTTTCTAAGTAAACTGGTGTCTAATTGTAAACTGTAACTAAAACATTCTCACCAAGTCAGATTTTTTAATCTTGAATTATTATCATTTTGTATAGACAAATCAAATAATAAAAAAAATTATTATACTATTATTATATCAAAGGGAGATAATAACTAATACAAAGTCATTAAAACATTGCAACTGAATGTTGTTATATAAATCCAATCCATGCAAAATGATTATCAAGTTGTAATGAATAAAAGATATTATATTTTGGAATCATTTAACTGGCATTATGGGAATTCTACCTTAAATGTCATAGTCCTTATCACATTAAGCTTAAAGGGACTATCATAAAACTAAGTAAACATAAAATCACATATATAATAAAGAAAAAAATATTCATAACAACAAACATTAATTGACTAAAAAAAATATATACAAAATACACAAAAACAATATATTTTTTTTGGAATTTTGCATTTCACTTCAGAGAAAAGCATTATACATGTAAAACAAACAATTCAAAATACTTATATATATATATACAATTGCACCAATTCTGAAGTTTATGATATACAGCTATCAAACTGTGGCATTAACTATTATTTCTTTATATAAAAACTTTGGTAAAATGATAATCTTTTTTCACTTAAGTGTAAAAACACATTTAATATGCTGAAAATGTCGAAGCTATATTTTGTTACATGAGCATGTATCTAAGACTAAGAACATTCTCATTGACAAGCACAAAAGAAATCTTGCAGTTGCTTCAGCTATTTGATATGGGATGTTAGGCTGTCCTAATGTCAGCAACTTTCAATCCAGATTTTAATGGATGTACATTAAATAAATCAAATACATTGTGTAAACGATGACAGAGGGTAATATCTTGATAAGTTATCAACAAACAAAATTTGTTGTAAAAGATATCCCAATATACACATCAAATGATCATGGCCCCATCAGGCCTCGCAAGTTCACTAAAGCTATCCTCTCATAGCGCTGCGATGAAATCAATTTGAGAGTCACATAGCTTATTCAATTAATATAGATTAATGATTGTCAGCTTTACTTTAGTCTAATACCACAGTAATAACTATATATGCTAATGAAAGACTGGAATGGAAAAAATGAGTAAAAAAAAAATAAAACAATGATAACAATAATGCGGATAAAATACCAGTACTCACTTATATAAGAAACAATATTTACAATAATATACACTATTGGGCTTAACCAAACAATAAATTGAACACACCTAATTCTGTGGATTGAACTTAGAAGACAATGGATCAATCTCCATAAACAGAGATCCTGTTCTACTCGGGTTGTCGTACTGGATCTCTACTTAGTCAATGCAAGGTCACTTCGAGATAAACTTTGTGTCGACCAATCAATGCCTTGCTTTCATCAAGACGAAAACACTATTAATCATTTCGTAATTTCTATTATTAGACCAAGGTTTGCATGCAAATTTAACATTTATTATTCACAGTCTGCGATTGGGCGGCTCATTTCAAATTGCGTGACGTAGACGATGTAAACAATTTCGTCATGAATATTATGATGAGAAAAGGTCACCTGAACGTGACCTTTGTTTGGAAAAGGCCAGATCTAAATTAGCGAGTATGGGAGCGGTAAAATTTCAGATCGGGTTTTAATCAGATTGACAATGGATTTACCCGATTAGAATGAAGTAAAACATGAAAGCTGACAACTTATATGTATACATTTAAATTTGTTCAAACATTTGATAAGTTTTCAATTTTTACCATTACTTGAGAAATTAAACAAGAATCTTATGATACTTGTTCATGTATAATAACTACAATAGTATAAAGTATCATTACTCCCCTTCCAAATGGTTTAATTTATCACAAATATCTTCATGCATCAGAAATTAAATCAAAATGTATAAGTGAAAAATATGCTTTTTTTCCAGTGTAAAGGTAATTTTGGAAGGCATGGTATATTATATTATGTTCAACCCTTGATTTAGATGAGTCAATTCATTGTTCGTATTTAAATAAAAAGATTTGGGTAACAACTGAATTTGTACAACAATCAAAAAACAATGTGCAGGTAAAAAAAACAACTAATACTCTCTACTAGTGAGCTACGACAATATCAATAATAATGCAATTTGAAACAAAAACTAATTTATGGAAAAAATTAATACAAAAATAACAATGAAACACATAGTGTTTATCCATATCCCTGACACATTACAAAGCAGTTATATGTTATAATAAACTTAATACATATTGTTTATATGTTAACCTACTATCAATGATAGGGGTGTAACAATATGGTAAAACCCATATTGCAATATATTGCACTATTCAAAAACAGTATCGCAATATATTGCAATACGTATCGGTTTTTGCATAGACATGCAATGTATGAATTAATGCATGTGCATGTGTCTAAATTGGATCAACATTACACACCTATGAGTATTTTCAAATGATAACTTATCCAAATATTTGAATTTCTTGTGTAAAACGGACTATGAGTAAGAAAAAATGCATATTTGAAAACGACTTTCGAAGAAAATATTTCTCCAATTTGACAAAATGTTAAACATTTTAAAACACAATAAGATTATTTCAAGTTTTTAACACATTTCAACATTTGTTCAAACCTTTAAATTTCATATTCTGATAAAAACAATCAGTACAGCACACAACTGCAAAAACCGGTTCAGGGAAAAACAAACCGGTTAAAAACCGTCAGAACTCTTATTGCAATATTAACTGGTATATCGGTTAACCATTACACCCCTAATCAATGATGTTCATGAGAGTTGAGTTCATTAGTACCAAGTACAATGAAGTAAAAAACTAAATACCACAATTCACTTATTTTATCTTTTACTTTTTTTTAACATTTAACTGTTTCATTCTACAACCATGTTCTTTCTGTCTCTGGGAGAACTTTCTTCCAGCTTTATTTTATTTTACTTTTTTTATCTTTTATTTTAACTTTGCTAATCACCGGTGTGACCTGCCCACTATACTCGTGACTGAGAGTTGTGTGGCAGTACTATGAGACAGAGATAGAAAGATAGATAGTCTGTCATGCCAAATTCAAGTACAAACTTTACAAAAATCAAAATATACCATCACGACAAAAATCTTGCAATAATGGGTATATTGTAATAACAATTAAGGGATTTAGTAATCTGTAATAGCTAACCTTAGCCCAATCCCTCAAAAGAGTTAAGTCAATAAGATATAAAAAATTACCTTAGTAATTTTACATTAAACTGGTCTGCTGAGCTAAGAAAAGAATTTAAGAAAATAAATGTCCATATTTTTCTGTCATGAACAATATTCACTATAATGATTATACATGTAAGGTTGTACAGTATAACCTCTTATAACAGCACCTCTTAGAAGAACCAACATCTGAAGAGTGGCATATTAGAATTTTCTCTTTTGATTTTGTTCCCTGTTTTTCCTCTTATGAACAACATCTCCACAGAGTCAAAAAAGGCCATTGAGATACGTATTATGTGAATTGCAAAAAATATTTAATATCTTTTGTTTGTTTTAATGAAAACATATTTAAATTTTTTGTTTGTTTTAATCATTTTGTACTGTACAATTACAAATGTATAAAAAATACAATATGAAAATGTAAATGTAATTATAATACATAATAATGGACAAGTTGTGGCTATATATACAGGAACTCTGAAAATAACATGTAAATGACAGCAAAAATTGTAGACATGCCCTTAATGTGAATTTACAAGTATCTATTTACACCAAGCATGTTCCATTTGTCATCACAATTCAATTATTTTTATGTTTGTGTCATTTTCAGCACAATCAGTAGGAACCTCATTTTCTTTCAAGCATACTATTTTTATAGCAGCATCATGAAAATCAGCCTTCTTTAGAGACTCTAAAAGCCACTCTAGGTCAGCATTTGTACCATTTTCTTTGATCCAGGACTTTAAACAATTTAAAATGTACAGAGGAAATCCATTCCTATCAGGGTTCTTGCTCCATAACTCTTCAAATGGAACAATCGTAGGTTTCCCAAGCTTCAAATATGTCTCAAAAAATTCATATCTTCTTTCACCATAAATATTGTTAGAAGCTACTGTGATGGAATGGTCATCCTCATGTATTACTCTGTTGTAATAAACATAACTTGTTTCTTTCTTTATTGGTTGACAGCTTTCTTTCTTTGGGAAATTTGTAACTTTTGACGAAGGCATCAAAGCACAGTCTACAAAATACCATGATTGATACATATATAGTTTACATATTGTTTTGAGATCAAACTTGTAAGCTTGAAATAGTTTAAAGTAAAAACAAAAATTAGTAAAACTATTAAGTACATGTTATGTTCTTATGCTATTAACATTAATTAAAACATACATTTGTACTTTCAATGATTAAAAGGGGTAGTCCCTTAATAGTAGGCCTACAGAGCATGACACAAAAATTATTCCAAACTCGTCAAAAAAGTCCAGGTTATAATTTAAAGTTGTAACTTAACATTCAAGTAAGGAGTGAAAAGTTTTGACAGTTGTTTAAAGCTGTATAGAGTATTACACATTTGGAATGACCCAAAAATTACAAGCAGCTTGAGCTTACTGATCAAGTTTAAACATAGATAATAAAGTAATATATACATGTATGTATATTAGATGCAGTTTAAGGTCTTCAGCGAACGTCTATCTATCTTAATGCCACATCAGATGAAGAACAAAATGTTAAAAAGGCTGCTTATCAATTTTGGAAGCCAGAACTAAAAATAGATCAGTTAAAACTTACCAGAAGTAGGTGTGGCCAAGTTGTTACATCCTTGGACAAGTAATCATTGGATTGCCAGCCGCACTGGTTAGAATCCCATCAAAAAAACCTACCCTGTTGTTTCCTTGAGCAAGAAAATTTATCCTGCTAGCTCAGTACTGGTGGCACATGAAGCTGTCTTGAAAGTGATTAATCTAAGTTGTAATAACATGATGTTTCATGATCAAGCTTAAATAAAATTAGAATAAACTAAGACTTACCATCGGTTACACTTGGTGTAGAGGGAAGTTCACCTCGTACTTGTTCTTGTACTTGTTCTCGGT
The DNA here is from genome assembly GCA_025267735.1 of Mactra quadrangularis. Classification (NCBI taxonomy): domain Eukaryota; kingdom Metazoa; phylum Mollusca; class Bivalvia; order Venerida; family Mactridae; genus Mactra; species Mactra quadrangularis. The sequence continues at coordinate 32,499,108 of CM046308.1, read as the reverse complement.
TCAAGACTTTCCTCTCTGTTTCATCATCAATGCTTTCTCTGTCATTTGAATCAAACGCATCAGCATCTATTTCAACCTGGTTCTGATTGTAATTCTTTTCTATATCAAGTCCATCGACAGTGAGATCCATCTCATTACCAATAGGTACATTATTTGAATCATCTAATGATTGAAACATTTTTGAATAAATATCCAAATGTTTAATGTACTGAATTCATTAATACAAACTCTAATGTATGATTAAAAGATGCTGCTTCGCTTAATTGATTTACCAAAAAAAATAGAAAGTTTGAAATGAGACATTTATCTATATGACATTTTACTACCACTTAGTTGTGAAATATGTAATGTAATTATAGCCCATAAATGAATAGAACTGTCTGCCCAAAATGAAATAAATTCATTCTCCTTCAGATTAATTGACTTGACATTGTATATACATGTACATAAATTTTATAGCTGTATAAGAATCAATATTTAATGTAGAAAACAATTAATCTAATATAATGACAAGTAAACTCTGCCAAAAGCTGCTACATCTATCATCTAACTTGTGTTAGGCCATCACAAAACATTGTAAAACAATATCAATTTAAAATGACACAATTAAGATAAAGAGTACATACCATCAATTAGTGGTTTTTTAGATTCACGATTTTCATCATTTTCAACATCACTTTCAATGTTTACAACTAAAATCAGAAAAAATATTATTCTATCAATAATACTGAATTTTTTTGTCTGAAGTCATGCAATGCTAAACAAATACTTGAGGTAAAGATATTCAAAATAAATAAATAAATTGCAATATTTCTTGAACAAAAAACACATATATGTCAAGTCTCATGCATTCAGTGTGAGACTCACACATTTAGAACAGAAATCAAACACTGGATTCAACTGCTAACACAAATTCATAACAAATTTAGATAAAACATGTTTTATTAAACAAGAAATGTAATGTGGAAACCACATTAAAGCTGGACTTAAAAACTTTATCACAAAAATTACAAACGGAAATAATCCATAATGAAGGCAGAGGTAGAGTGTGGTTACTTTCTAATTCTGTTTAACACATGGATGTTATCATTGTAAGAAGTTTCATAGAGATCTGACAATAAATGGCAGAAATATATGTAAAGAAAAACTTTAACACAATATTGTTAACGACACCTGCCACCCGACCGCTCACCCGAACACCCACCAGCCCATGTTTTGCCAAACTATTGGCTGAAATATTTTTTCGTTGAAAAATCTGGTTAAAAATATATTTTCAAATTATACAGTGTTTATTTAAGGAAACTAGTATCCTTATTGTAACAAACTAAGCACATAACTCTACAGGACAAAAAGAATCATTATTCCTATTGAGTTAGATCCATTTTATTACATATGTCTTGATCTCAATCGATCAAATCCTGATTTATTAGTCATTTGCAGTCAGAATCAGACTAAATGGGGTAGGCAGCAGACGGCTAGATCTTCTAACTTCTGATCATCATGAAACCCTGTTTAAAAGAACATTGTTCTCAAATAGAGAAGTTTACATGTACATGTAAATGTATATGAAAACAATCAATTTTCAGATTAAATAACTTCCCTTGTATACTTACAATCATCTATGTTTACAATAAATGGTTTCTCAGGTTCGGATGACAGTACAGGAGCATCTATGGCTCCTTTAGATTGTGTAGTTTGTCGACTGTCACTGAGAAGCTTGCTAGAAGATTGTCCAGTTTCAACTGATAAGTAGTCACCCCTTCCTGAATAAAGAATACAGCTGTATAAGATTTAAATATGTTGAACTTAAGACTAATTTTATAACAATCAGAGTGATTTGTAAAGCAAACTCTACAATCAATATACATTAAAAATCAATTCTATCAATTCTATCAATTTAACAAGAAATGTAATGTGGAAACCACATTAAAGCCAGATTTAAAATCTTTAACGCAAAAATTACAAAGGGAAATAATCCATAATAAAGCCAAGTAGAGTTGTGGTTACTTTCTTATTCTGTTCATCACATGGTATGTTATCATTGTAAGAAGTTTCATCAAGATCTGACAATACATGGCAGAAATATATGAAAACTTTAACACAATTGTAAACAACACCAGATGCCCACCTGACCAGCCCACCCAACTGACCGCCCTCCCGTGTTTCGCCAAACTATTAGCCAAATTTTTTCATTGAAAAATCCGGCTAAAAATATATCTTCTTGAAAAAAACAAAACTAAAATGATTCAACTTCTAGTTAACAATGAAAATAATACTTGATACAGTTAAGTTCTGCTATTAAGACCACTTTTTTAATTACAAAATCATGCGACTTAGGACAACTATTATCGATTTTGCTGGTCTTAATAGCGGATCTTTCTGTACAATATTATAAGTTACCTGATGATGTCACATGTGATGAACATTTTTTGTTCCTTAGTTTAAAGATGACAAAGCAAACAAACAGAAGGCCACAGACAACTACTACAGTTATTATCAAAGTTTCATATCGAAACCATTCCTCTGATTTAGGATTCTGTGTGGTCTTCTCAGGTGACACCACTTGATAAGTTTTATCATCACTTGTACCAACACCATTAGCTGCTGATGAAGTTTCTTGTACAATTGGACTTTGGACTATGAAAACAGAGCAGATATAGTCATATAAGTTATACAGTTACTATTAGTAAAACTCAAACAATAAAATCCAGATAATAATATCTATAAAATACAATGTATCAACAATCGTCAAGAAACAAATCATTTATATGAGGAGCAGACATGCCAATTGGTTACAACATAATATTGGTAATCATTGGATAGGGTAATCATTGGATAGTCAGCTCAGTATTGGTACAAAACCTTCCCCATTGTTTTATTAAGCAACTAACACTCTCCTACAGCACTTTCGAGTCCACTTTCTGGCCCACTGGTATTAAACTATCTTATACCAGTTGGCTACTGGTATAAGATATTTTTATACCAGTGGGTCAGAATGTGGACTCGAAAGTGATAAATCTAAGTTAAAAGAATTTGAATCACAATCTAGCTAAAATAAAACAAACAAAATAAAACTACACTTCAATAGGTTAGTCAACAATTTGGTACAGCTGGGTCAGAAGGGTTGCATATAAAGGGTTGTCAGATGGAGCAGTATCTGTTGTCAATCTACAGACAGATAACAGTCATACATCATTCAGATATGTTAGCTCTGGCTTATCCCTATGTGAAGCCTTTGTGAATTTCAGATCTCGATACAACGACATCCGTTACAACGACATTCTCGTTATACTGACATATTTTATGGGAACCAATACCAACATGTACATGGTCGGAAGAATTCATTACACTGACATATGCATTATAACGACACATTTCTTGGAAACGAACGATGTCGTTGTATCGAGATCTGACTGTATTACAAAGACAACCCTCGCATATAATAGAATTTGTAGACTTAAACTCTTTCATGAATAATGGACCCTTTCTATCTATTGTCATTACCTGGAAATCAAGATGGGATGTAGGGAGAATAGCCGTAGAAATTACTTCATGACCAAATTCCATGAAAATATATCCCCCCTAGGAATTGAACAGAACCCCACAATCCCTCAATCAGTAGACTTGCATGCTATCCACTGAGCTAGACATGCTGGCAAAAACGTAGTAAAGATATCAATAATTTAACATTTTTACTTTTATAATACACAAAAAAATTACTACTAACCATTTTCAAGATTAGTGCCACAAACACTATTAGATTCTGGGGAATCTGGTGTAAGTCTGAAATAAAAAATAAAACAACAATAGGTTAAAAACAAATTTTACATAAATGAAACATGTTTTATACTTTAGACCTGTCATACATGTAATTTCTTTTGAATGGATCACTCTTGTATTTGATTCTGAATTTCAATAAAAAGTTTTGAGCCTAATGAAAGAGTACCCCCTCCAAAATCTGATAATTTGAGATATAATAAAACAAGCAAAAATAGTCCAATATATATTGGAGGGGGTTATTTCAACAGCTAGCTAAAAAAACTAGTACCAAAAAGAACTTAGCAATACAGAGATACGTGTACCCAACAAAAAGAACCCCACAACCAGGTCATGTGCAAGGGACAATATCGCGACATATCATACTCACCCAGGAAAACAATCACCACAATGTCCTCCAGTGTCCCCGCCACAAGGTACCGAATCATACCTTTTAGCACGGTTACAATCTAACACACATAGATTACAGGTTGAATGGACATCATCAATTGATCTGTAATATCCGTCTGGACATTTTGTACAAGGATAACATGTCGTGTATCCATTTTCATTCACCTCTCTTTTCACCTGTAACAACATATTAAGGTCAATAGACCAAATTTATGGGGTTTTTTCCGTCCATGCACAGCCAGTACAAACAAAGTTTCTACTCAATATTGCTAAATAGCAGAACTATGCTCCTATTAATATTTGTTCACATGTTTTCATTGTAACAGTGAAAGTTTGTTTGTACCGAGGGGGAAAACCCAAATATCTGAATTCTGGAGTCTATTACAGCTTGATAAATAACAAAAGAAAACAATGCATATAAATACATTAAATAATCTGTACATTTTGTATTTCTAGAAGAATACATATGTAATTAAATTATGGAAGCCTAGCTGATCCATAAAATCAATATTGGAGGTGTGATATTTTGTATACATCTTTAAAACAATGTTCATTTTGTCATCTTTGAAAATTAAAAATGTTCTGATTAAGCTGACCCTTATTTTAGTAATTACCATGACAATAGTCGAACTAAATAGTTTATGAATATGGGCATGATGTATCAACCTATATGTCAGAATACCTAAATCAACAGTCGTGTAATGAAGTGGCTTGTTTACTTCTAATAATAAAACAAACTGTCATTTAACTTATTTTGAATGGGTTAAATACCCTAGAAACACATTGTGTAGGTCATATTACAGTGGTCAATCGACCTATCCACCATTCCTAGAAAGTCTCAATCTCTGGATTTAGCTGTTAACCAGTTACATGTACTTAGCGCATACTTCTGCCAGTGTTAGACAACTGTCCTAAATGATTTAGAATAAGTGGTAGTAGGGAGAATGGCAATATAAATTATTTCATGACCAAGCTCAAAGAAAGCAGGTCCTTAACAAAGCCTGGATCATTAGAATTGTGTGCTACTGACTATATTAGTATATAGGGTGGGTCATGGAGCCCTTCAACAATAAAAAGTAATATACTTACATTGGTATCAAATCCAATTCCACCTCCTTCACACTTGCAGGGCTTACATCTGATTCTACCATTCTTTCTGACTACAACATATTCATCCTCCGAACACCTTTTCACACAATCACAAATTATAAAACAACAAGAAATACCAAGTATCAAAAGCAGCTTTTGATGCATCTGAAATAAAACAAGGGGACCATGAGGAACCTTGATCACTCACCTAATCGCTAATACATAGATCTTTGTTCCGGATTCATTTGTGTGTTCCTTATTCTATTATATACAAGTATTAACCACATTATCAGCACAATTAAGGTTATTTTACAATAGCCAGCGCACCTAACCTAGCTTTCCTGGCCACTTAATTGTCTATAACCAGTACTCCCCTACCCCTGCAGTAAGGCCAGCTATCTTTCCATATAACTTATTATTAGAGATGTAAATTGACATGTTATCAAATTTTCACAAGAAGGTAAAACCGCCCAGGTGGAATTCAAATCCACAACCTACCTCTACGGTAAACAACAATCAAAATCCTGGCACACTGCCAACTGCACTACAGACCCCTATTTTCCAGCCTATTTACATCTTTAGTGTTATAGACTCCTATGCTCAAGGTGGTTAATTTTGTTATCCATTAGACACATCCTTTTTAACAAACTTGATGGAAACTTTTCTGACATAACAATTTCAAGGACTTTTCCAGGACTTTGTACATAATATCTTTCAGAAAACATGTGACCCCAGGATGGAAATCAATTAATTTTTACCCTAAGGGCTTAATCTAATGAACCTTTTTTCTGCACTTTTATTAAAGATGATCAGGGAATTAGTTATCTATGTCTCTGAGATTATACTTAAAATAAAGACCCTATTTAAGCATGTACATATATATATATAGGGTCAATGCTTAAAAACATGCAAATAAAGAGGCGCTAGGCCTTAAGATTTTAGACAATTTTGTTTCTATTATACTAAAATATACTCTAAACTGACAGCTGAAAGCCTGAAGAGGCTGCTAATTAGCACTTCAAAAGACAAGGTATCAAAAATATACATGTACATATATTTCCATGTGACCATTTTATATGTTTAACTTTAACTATAGTCAGGGAATTTATTACGTCTCTGCTATAGTTAACCCTGTGGCTATCATATACAATATAATTATATAACAGTCAATGAAAAAAAAATGGGGAATCCTATCTATGACACCATATTGAGCTCAACATTTACGGTACATGTACATTCGGTTGACTGACCCAAATCCGGCAGTCAAACATTGTGATTGTGCTAATGGGGTTTATTCATCAAATGCCTTTACTCCATTCATTCATTTATTAACTATCATACTAGCTGATATTACACATACATGTAGCTCCTCCCTTTGCCCACCCACTGTTTTAATCATGGTACAAAGTTAATGAACTAGATACAGTGGACCTTTAAATTCATTGATACACTCATTCTTATAATATATTATAACTTTATAAGATATATAAAACTTATCACGAGTGTTAAAAAGATTTTACGTTGTTAATTTCAAGGTGACTGGGGGCAATTTTGCGTAGTGATACATTTTCTGAAATAAAATTTACAATGATTGGTGGGCTTTCATTGATCTCATGCCTACGTCAAATGTCACGTGACACTAAAATGTGTAATCACGAGTGCAAAAAGTAGTGCATTTTACCACGTAGTATCCAAAGGTAAACAGTTACTTCCAACCTCAGTAAAATTCTTTAGTCCAAAGACAAATCTTGTATCATAGACATGATAAATAAACTCATTTAACTTAAATGAATACGATGAATATTACTATTAGTATTTAAATATATGACACAACCATACAATGAGCGCATGGTCGTTATACTTTTCATTCACCTTTTTGTTTACAAACAAATACATCATGACCTATTTATGAAAACATCGATAAAATTTCCCAAAAAGGTCTTTAATTTGGAAAATAATAACATGAAATACTGAGATTATTTAATTACATAGAAAAAATGTGATTTTTATATGATTTTCTTGATGTCACAAATCAGTAAACGATGCCAATTTTAAGATCACGTGACTTTAGGAATTTACTATTATTTACTGTATAATTTTATGCGAACTATTTGTATTTAGTCAAATAAATTATATAAATACTATCATAGTGTACAAATAAAAACAACACATGTATAAATACCAATAAATTAATAAAATGTAATGTTATTTACTCACAGTTTGTAATTATTTCGCAACAAACATATTCTATACACATTTAACATGAACAAAACACTCCTTCTGCTATGTAATATAATAAGATTGTGCATGTTTATTTGCCTAACCGACGATACGCGATTGTCTACGAACTACAATTTACGAACGAAACGACTGGGATCGCCTTTTTCCGGCTACATTCGCTAACAGACAGTACGTATACGTGATGATGCAATCATTTTAGTATCGTGATATAGATATAGAACATGGCTTAAATTGGGTCTATAAAATTGTTCTAAATATTTTCATCAGGTTTCAACTTTTGTTTATTAATTTATTGTTATATAGACTAGGCGGATCCAGGATTTCTAGTTACGGGGGTCCAGGGGGATATTCATGCAAGGGGCTCCTATAAGTCCTGGACTTGTGAAGCCCAGACCATGGGTCCAGAAATTAAACTATTCTTTCCCAGGGTAAATTATAAAAGCATCTAGATATACAATATACATGTATATCATATAATTTTCTTACAACCGTTTAATCATGTTAATATCTTACAAATGATTTAAAAGGAATTGTCCTTGAAAATTGTACGTTATACAATGGTTATAGTGACATAGTATTACTGCTCCCTGTCTTGTTACTTATATTATGATACTAAAAAAAACTTTGATTAGGCAATTTAGAGGGGGGGGCGTACGCCGCCCCCCCCCCCCTCCGGTTTCGCCTATGTATAAGAAGCGTAGTCAGAAGGCTAATACATTTTTGTACGACTGATTTTTCTGATTGGTAAAAAAACAGTCGTTAGATCTACATAAATCTGGTTTAGTTCAAGTTATGCTATGCCACTGCCTTAATAATTTATCTTCCTATATATACGTGTTGCCATAGTAACTACATTGTAAGTTACTATCATTTTTCGAACGGGTCATTCAAGTTTGCTATCAAAAAAAATTTCAACTTTTTTCTTTCAAACATGTGGAGGAACATTGGTCATTATTATAAATCAATCAAATGTACGTATGAATAAACCATAATTAAAATACGTACATTGTATAATAATTACTCACGTTGGGTTATGCTGAAAATCATCTACAATTTATACTGCAATAACATGACGAATTATGAATATTGTAGAAGATTTTTCTCTTAATATATAAAACTAGCTGGCAAAAATCCATAAAACGTGCAATTCATGAGTACAAACGTTATTGATCATGACACTAGTCTAGACTAGACTGGACTAGAAACTTCAGCCTAGTATGGAAATATTTACGATATTCACTATAAGACGCAAGTGTCAGTTATTTATAGAAACATAACAAGAAATGGGAATTCCGTAAAATTAGCATAATTTGTACCTACGCGTCACAAATAGTCCCATCTTGAAATCGTTTGCACAGCCATAATTTGTCTACCAAGTTCTTAGGAGAATAACACTTTTCATTGTAAAAAACATTATGATTAGTGATCGATGCTAAAAGGTGACTAGTAACGAGTTTTACAATCGGTTAGTTTCCATCCAAGTAAGGAGAAAATGTTCATTACATCAAGGGAAGTCAATGCTACAAAAATCTAAAACAGTATAGACTGAGTGATTTCCCTTGGCAGAAAAATAAAAAAATATACGAATCTAAACTATGGTGGCATAGAGGTGACATGGAGATATATTTAATTTTTTACGTGGCCACGTAAAAGCTTTACGTGGCCACGTAATAGCTTTACGTGGCCACGCAGTAGCTATTACGTGCGCACGCAATAACATGTACGTGGCCACGTAATAGCTTTACGTGGCCACGCAGTAGCTATTACGTGCGCACGCAATAACGTTTACGTGGCCACGTAATAGCTTTACGTGGCCACGCAATAGCTTTACGTGCGCACGTTATAATTGACCAATGAGAGTTGTCGAAATTGGCGGCCATTTTCGACGACTCTCATTGGTCAATTATTACGTGCGCACGTAAAGCTATTACGTGGCCACGTAAACATTATTACGTGCGCACGTAAAGCTAATCCGTGGCCACGTAAACGTTATTGCGTGCGCACGTAATAGCTACTGCGTGGCCACGTAAAGCTATTACTTGGCCACGTAAACGTTATTGCGTGCGCACGTAATAGCTACTGCGTGGCCACGTAAAGCTTTTACGTGGCCACGTAAACGTTATTGCGTGCGCACGTAATAGCTACTGCGTGGCCACGTAAAGCTTTTACGTGGCCACGTAAAAAATTAAATATATCTCCATGTCACCTCTATGTCACTGTATCTATGCCACCGTATTTAACAGACAATTTTGGCATTAACTTGATTGACTTAAGTGATTGGGCGTTCTCGGAATTTCACGAGAAGTCCGTGGTCAGGTTGTTCTAACACAGAAAACCCCTACACTCGGTTAATAACCTACATCGAAACATATAACTGTGATAACTCACTGTGAACATACACATCTTGTTCACATTCTTGTCTTTATAAGAAAGTCAAGAATCACGTGACTAATACCTATGGTAAGACTGGACGCTATGGCTGCTGATCTAATGCCATGTCCAGTGGACGAGCCACCTGTTCAAAGATGGCTAGTTCGGGAAAATCATGAACTGTATAACAATTTTATGAGAAATATCATTAACAGCAAAATTTCATACAAATGTGATTTGCTCTGATGCAAAAGAAAGCACATTGATAGAAACAAAAGATTCAAGCTTATATGTTAATGTAATGTATAAAATATATAATTGGTCTTAATATCGTGATGGTGTGAGAAACAAAACTTTGGCAATTACAAATAATAAATTTCTTTCACTCGAGTCGTTGTCTTATTTCTTAATTGGTGAAAAAAATTAGAGCGTCGTACTTATGTCGAAAATATTGAGTTTGGCCAAACATTTTTAGAATAAAGATACCATTAAGGTTTCGAATGACGATTAAAAAACACTTTTGGATTTTTAAAGAACAGCATTATAACAAAATACACTGGTTTGTATAGGAGACTCAGAAATTCAGATCTTTTCCTAGTGACAATAGGTTAAACAGTAATTATTGTCCATACAAGACGACTATGCCTTCTGCTATTGAATCTATTAAATAGCAATGTCTGAATACAATTCTGAAAGCACTGAATGTTTAATTGAAGTCCGATATTTCTACGTATAGTAAATTAAAGGGTATCTGTGTCCCTTGGAATGAAAAACAAATAATAATTTAAAAACTACAGAAAATAAAACAGTAATGTCATCACATGATTTGTGTATGACTTCTATTTATTAGAAAATCATTTAGACAACAATATCTTCAACATACAGCAATAAGACTTCTCTAAGGTAATTACAAAAAAAACCAGGAACCAATGATACTTTCGACGAACTGAATAGACTTTCACCTGTAATAGACTGTGATACAGAAATGTGCTGTGTTGCAACATTTTATTTATTTGATATTTTTATTTAATAACTTTGGTCGGTCAGTCCCCAATGTTTAAAGAGATATCTATCATTCCTGTTACATTTGTTAATACATGAACGAAAATTTCAGAAATGCCATCAATATTTGTTTAGATATTTTAGCTACAAAAAGTCTCACTCGTAAGAGTGATCCATTTTCTTCTAATTGTAAATCATTTATTGACTCTCCCACTAATTGACGCAGTAATATATTAGGAGTACATAAGATATTACCATATCTTTTGTCTTAAATATCGAATCTGGCGCTGAAATGAATAGCTGTCCTATCAACGTCATTATCTCCTTCACGACCCTTCTTAGTGCCACATTTTTTCCAATGTTGAGGGCAAACATTTTTACGGAGTTGAGTTTTCTTCATCATTTGGGACGGTCATTCCAATTGGCTATAAATATATGATAATATCTAGAGGTAGTAGTACAAGAACTAGTTTATGAGAAAGAGAGTTACTGCGTATTTATTACTGCTATCGCCTCTTTAAGCAAGAACGAACCCATTTCTGGCAATCGTATTACTCCTTTCTCACTAACAGTCATTACTGCTAATGAGTATTGAGTTTTTGGACCATTGTCCGCACGTCGTTCTTCTTTTGACATATTTTCTGTCACAACATAACTTTATTTCATTAAATGGACAATTCATTTATAGCAATACAATATATGTATAAATACAAATCATATACAAAGACATTAAATATATTAATCTAACACAAAAGCAGAGTATAGTTCGCCAACATTACTGTATTTTTTGGAAGTTCAACGATAAGCGAATTCCAAGTTACTAACTAGAGAGTAAGCGAGTGCAGGAAAAATAATTATCAGGCTATTAAAATTTACAACCACTGGATTTGTAATTTACCAGAGTGTTTGGATAATATGGTGGAATGTGACAAATGTTCTAAATGGTACCATAAATATTGTGTTAATGCTCTGCTTGATGTATCAACAATAGAAGCGAACTTTTCATGCGGTTTATGTCAAACTAATGATTGTGCTATTTTGATAAACTTAACAGACAATGACAGGCACATTTGAGATAAATGAATTTGATTCTTGAATAACATGTTTTCCGTGTGTTTCAGTTCTTGATTATCTGTAAAATTACCTATTACTATAATTAATTTCCGTTTTGATTTAATTAAATTTAAATACGTGTATATTTTAAAAATAAAACGACATGTAACAGTAAATGAGAACTTTACATTTTATTAATTAACTAACACGTTATATGCCAGGTTTTTGTTTTTTAAATACATGTAGCAGTCTTTTTAATTGTTTATCAACATGGCGTTTAACTTCATTTCATTGTTCATAATTAAAATTACCTTCACAAGAAAGACGTTAATATTACGTTGCGCTGACGGTGTGATTAAAACATTTGTTGCAAAAATAAGTAGAAGCGGACTTTGATTGACTTAAGTTATATTAATTTTAAACAGTACTTTATTGGCCGCAGTTTGCTGGCCGCACTTTATTGGTCGCAGTTTGTTGGCCGCACTTTCTTGGCCGCACATTTGGCCGCAGAATATACCTGTCCTCGACAGTTACGGAACTTCCGCAACTCTAGCCACTGCCTATCCGAAATGAGCAAACCAACGTTTTATAAGCGAAAGTAAGTATTTAAGCCTTGAATACATAATAAATATTAAAGAGGAAATTCAAAATCTATCAGTTTTTACGAATATTTGCTTTTCGTTTTGGTATAATTAGTCGTTATGATCAGATTGCATTGATTAGCCTAATTGGATTGATTCGGATCCTGACTGTTTCGTACTACATGTTTATTTAATTATTCATGGACATTTAGACGGGTTCTCTTCGTACACCTTAAAATATGTTCTAAAATGAAATCTCATTAACTATAAATGCTGGCTCGAATATACAACGGATACTTCTTTGAAGTAGAAGGCGAAATATACAATTATTTGTTATAACTTATATCATGATAATTTTTCTCTCAACCTTCCCTTTCTCTTTCAGTCAGCCAAGTGCTGAAAACTTCACTTGTCAAAAATGCCTTGAAAAGGGACATTGGACATATGAGTGTACTGGTAAGAGGAAGTATGTATACAGGGAGTCTAGGACTCGAGAAATGAACAAAAGGATGAAGAAAGAAGAAGAACAAGAAAAATTACAAGTTTTGTAAGTGATATTGTGTGTACAACATCATGAACATGTATAGTGATGGCGTGTTATGTTCTTTAGCTTAAAATATTACATAGTGAGTGTATTAGTGATTCTGATTTTAAACCAGTCAAACTAGGTCTGAAGGGCAGTTAGTTGGAGGCCAGGAATTTGAATCAAGTGTCCCTATAAGGGGTACTGGTTCAAATCCCACCTTGGGCAGTTATACCCTTCCATTAAAATTTTAAGATAATGTCAATTTTCCTTAAATAATAGGATATATGGAGATTTTGCTGGCCTTGTTGAAGGGTATGTGAGTACTAGTTATAATCAAGGGTACAGGAAAGCTAGGTTAGGGGTGCTGGTTGCCATAAAATAACCTTAATTGTGTTGACATGGTGTCAACCCCTAATATGAATTTAAAACAAGTTGTTCCTTTCAGCCAGCTAATCTGGCACTAGTGATTTTGCCAAGGATAAGGGCTGGTGAAAACTATTTATAACGTATAGTCGGTCTAGTTGATAACTTACCTCTTTACTATATTTTATATGATGTACTAAAACAAGCTAGAGCTGCAGAAAATTTAAGGTTTGACAGTTAAAAGCATACATTATGTAAGAACTGAAATTATGTCTAGTGTGAACCAAGTGTTGTTATTGAGATTTAAATTCAGACCAATTTTAATAAGTCCTTGGTTTGACTATGCTTTAGAAATTGCTGTATCTTAAATACTATGGCCAACCATTATTAATTTTGTGGAACAACATCTACCTTATACTAGTATAGTTTTAAAAGTTATAATTAATGAAAACCAGTATAATTCAAAAGAAACTAGGTTATGTAGATAGTGCTTAATGTATCTAATCTCTTTTACAGAGCAAAATCAAGAGCTGTTTTAGAAAATATCAGATCTGACAAGAAGAATAAGAAAAGAAAAAGAAGGTGATTTTTTTTTAATTTTTGTCTAAATCAGATTTGTATGTTGCTATATGCCTCTTCTTTACAAGTTTACGGTCATAAAGAGACATTCAGTTGACATACAGCATGGCTGGAGAAGTTAGTATGGATCTCTTAACCTTAGCTTTAAATTGATGCTACACACATTCATTGACAAGTAGCTAATGACTGTTCTACTTGATACTGCTGGGAGGGAGAGTGGCCACAGATAGTATTTATTATCTATCTCCTCTACGGTCTGACCCAGGAATTGAGCCCAAGATCCTGGATTCCTAGCCAGATACACTACTGACTGAGTCTGTAAGTGTAATGCAGGCAACTGTATATATATTGATACTTGTACTAACAAAAGACCTTTTGTGTGCTATTTAAATCTGCTCTTTTACAACTTGTGAATTAAATTTTAGCTTCTAGACTGATTTTTATTAGTTCTGAGCCCAAAACCTAAACTCCTTTTTTAACATGTTGTATTTCAACATCCATTAACAGTTTCAACACAGAATCTCTGAAGACCCTAAGCTAGATTTTGATAATAAGTTTTATCGTAGCTTGTATATATCACCATTATGTTGCTAAATTTTTATTGTCTTTATTATGAGTATTATATTGACACGTTTCAGGAAATCATCTGATGGGGATTCATCATCAAGTAGTTCAAGTGGTTCAAGTAGTGATAGTGACAGCTCATCATCATCGTCATCATCATCATCATCATCTGGTGGATCATCATCATCGTCGTCATCATCATCATCATCCAGTGATAGCTCTGACTCTAGTTCATCTGACTCTGATCATTCAGTGAAAAGAAAGAAAAAACAATCAAAAAGAAAATCTAAGAAAACAAAGAAAAAATGAAGACCTAATGTACATCTGAATTAAAAAGAATTGTTGATATGTAAAATAATGTGTAAATATTGAATAAAATGATATGCTCTATGTTTTTAACTCACCATGGCACATTGTTAATTACTCTCTGTGCATTTCAAGAAATGTTAATGATAGTTGCTTGGATGAAAGTTCTAAGTATTAATACTGGTTTCTGTATTTCAAGAGAAATATTCTATGTACATAATTTTATACTTCTACAATTCTGTGAAGGTCATAACTCTGGAAAATAATGATATATATATGGAAATATTACCTTTCATAAATTTTTATGTTAAAATCTCATTCATAAAGTTAAAATGCTAATCTTGATTTTGACCTGGCCATGTTAACAATAAACAATGTACATCCAAAATGTCAAGTGTGCAGTCATTGGACGGCTCTGCTGTAGTCTGTTGTTAGGAACAATACATACCTCAAACATTTAGATGTTTTGATATAAACTTAATATCCAAGAATAAAAACAACTGATTTTTACCTAGATTTTTCAACGAAAAAATTCAGCTTATAGTTTGGCGAAACCCAGGTGGGCTGGCGGGCTGGCGTCCAGTGTCGTTAGCAATTGCATTAAAGTTTTTAATATGTTGGATGTCTGTCATTTATGGTCAGATCTTGATGAAAATCTGGCTTTAATGTGGTTTCCTCATAACATTTCTTGTTTATAAATTATATTTCTTGTGTTATGTTTAAAAGAGGTATAGTTCTATTACATTAACCTGTCACAACTTAAATAATTACACGGTCATGATTCTGTTATTTTTAACCCCTTTCGAACTTGTTATTTCCCCGATATTTAAAATTGTCGCATATGTAGTTAAATTATCAATAATTAATATGGATTGGTGACTCAATGGTTAAAAAGAGCTTAAATAATAACACATTCAGTGAATGTGTAAATATTCAAGTTGTGACAGGTTAATGTAACAGAACTATAATTGGTCATATTAGTGTGTACAATGGGACAGTCATGTTATCATGTACAGTGAAATAAATCCACTTATTGAGGGAGCACATAGCTTACATTGAAATTTAAACGTAATTCATAGTTGTCAATATACCAACCTGTGAGTTTGATTTATTTCGTTGTGTACATGAACATGTCATTGTAATGTTGTTGTTTTTTAATGTAATAAATTATATGTAAATGATGTTTATTTTTAAAAAATAAATATTGATATTTACTATGTGATTATTGTTTCTTTATTTTAAAATATGAGTCAATTTATTTTTACCAGTACTTACCATGGCTTGAATCTGTTAGATGAGTCTCCAATGAAAGCAAATTTAAAGTGCTTATATTTCAGCTGAGCTCAGGTAGCTTTTGGATTGACGTAAAATTATGAGCCAGTTGGCTGTCCAAGAAATTTCAGTCTAAAGAAAGAGTTTTCATAACGGAATCTTCATACTTCATATTCTAAATATGAAAATTAAGGCAATTTATTTGATAGAACTAGATTAGTTATGAATAAACTGTGATGGTGAAGTGTACTTCATAGACTTTCAAAGTAAATAAGTAACCACATAAGAGGCAGCCTTAGTTTCCATCTAATAATAAGGCTCTGGACCTTTGATTACTAGATATTCATAGTTCGTTCACCAATGAAAGGATTAGCTTGTTATTAGACAAACAAAGTTGTATGTCTTCTGACACCAAGGATTACTTTGTTATGCAAATTAGCCACTCGTCTATTGCCGTGGTTATAGTCACCTCCAGGTTATGTAAATTGTTTTATCATGCACCTACAAAAAAAGTTATGTGTATCAGGGTTCAAAATGAACAGTTGCCCATGGCGAAAACATTTCTTATGTGTTACTAAAGACTTTGAAATAATGGTCTAGCTGAATACACCAGTTGAGACAACATGCATTTAAATATTGATGTATGTTAGAAAAATTGTTAGTAAGCTTCAGACTTATGATGTAATAGGGGAAGTTATTCTTACATACATTTGTACATTTAGATATCTGCAGTTGTAACCTCCCTTGTTTGCTGTGTTCATTCAGTTTCATTGATAAATCTTAGTGTTCAATTTACTTGACTGAATAACTGATTATTTGATTTTTTTAATCTTGTTAACAATTGTATGGATATCTTCTATGTTGATACTTTACTGCACTGTTGGATAGTGAATTGTTGAACTTATTTTTTGTTGTTATGCCCATACAACTCTAGTTAACAGGGGTTTTTTAATACTAGCAGGTTTGATCTTCTCTACAAACATACATCAAATGCTTGATTAACTTGTATATACAACTCTTTAGACCACCACCTGAGATAATTACTGTGTAATAAGTATAGTGCATACAATTTGACCCCGACCTCACCTTTCACATTTGCATCTAATTATCACCTACACATATCCCGGTGAAAATCAATACCATGCCTACTCTACACTTCGACTCGTTACGTATTTAAAATATAATTTAACATGTATAGAGTATACACAGCCCGCATGTATAACAACTTACGATTCAAATGCATTCAAATGGGAAACTCGTGTTCTTACATTTTTGATAACAATTAATAATAAATGGGTGTGGGGATAGTGATTGTGGGGCTAAAACCAACAACCTTTGAATTGGTAGCTAGCCTCATCGTGCAATCCTCTAGTCCGGCCTATGTGCAATAGACACTCGTTGTACGCTTTAAATGTACTTTAAAATTAATCCCTGTGTTAAAATTAAATTCGAGCCTTGTCGATAAAATCCGATTGTTATCGAGCATTAATACTACATTCGTATTCAATGTAATGAATATTCTTGCATAAAGGTCAGGTCGGGGTCAATGTGTCCGCACTATATATCACCAATATATCGTGAAATACCAGAAGAGTTTCATTATCACCAACAAGTACATGTAATTATGTGGAAAACAAAACGACATGCAATTAAAATCATCAGAGTCAAATGTATGTAAGTCAATTTTTGCATTAGAATTTGTACTTTTAGGTATGGAAAAGTATTCTTCTTATTTCAATGGATCAAACAGAATTTAAGTCCAGTTTGTTGACTGTTGTGTTTCTACTTTTTACAAGAGACATAGATAACATCTACCGGGTATGTCTCTGTTTATAGTGTCCTTGCTCTGGGGTACCATAATTTGAAGATGGAATTCATCCTTGGCCCAGACCAATGTGCATGCTCTCTTGCTTATATTCTTAGATTTTATGTCCCAGAGAAGTATAACCTCTTTACTGTGGAAAAAAATAATTCGCAGATTTGATATTGAATATTTATGGTCATCATGACTGTTGTAAATGTAAATACACAATGAAATCCAAATATAGACGTTTCTTTGAACTTCAGTTTTGTCAAGGGAAGTAACCCTAGACTACCCTAGAAGTTCGGGTCATGAACGGTTAAATTTACGTTTAGCAAGTCCAAACGGTGCGTAGATAAATATCTCAAATTGTCGATAAAATTAGGATTTTTATGTCTGTACAAAAACTATGGATGTTGGTGAAGGCGTGACGCTCGAAGGGTAAGAATAAAGCTGGCTTGATTGATTGTTGTGTACTTGAACGTTTTAAATTATCTAAGTCCTTTAAAACGAGACCATTGCACCAATTTTATTGTTGAAATGCAGTGCCCTAATAGCCGGTCCTTCAATTTTCAAAGCCAAAACTTTGGCAAAAGGAAAGACTTCATTCCAACTGTTTAATCAGACACAGGAGCTCGACATTCTGTATCAAGTATTTTCTTAGTTTTGTAGACTACAGTAGAGTACCATAGGCTGGCTGTTATACCGAAATTGTTATGATACTAATTGAACATAGACATACTATATAAATAATGATTCTGTCACCCTATAGCCAGCTTGAACCATTAGTTCAAATACTTTGAAATAGTTGCATTGAGAGTAATACCATGATTTACAAACTTTGTGCTTATAAATCTGAAGAGATGTTAAAATTGTTTGCACTGACCAATGTGTGTATGCTCTTTTCATATAAAATTAGAGTATGATACGCTACAAATACCACCATTACAATGTTAAGAAAACTTCATTAGTCTTGCACAAAATAGTCATCCAAGGACAGAAATTTCCTACCTTGTATTTATACCATTGATTAGGACCATTTCTACCGTTGGCTGCAATTTTTTGTGTCACCAACTGTGGCAACAAGTTACAGGATCACTATAAATAAACTGAGATTGTAGATTTACTAACATGTTTTTACTTCATTTTTATTTCTTTTTTACTTGAATGAAATGAAAATGGGCAATAAAATCAAGTACAATTAAATCTTTATAGGGACAAAACAACATATTTTATTTAAAAACAGCTGATGCGAAATTAGAGTGCAATGCAAAATTACCAGCTGACCCTATTTATTCAAGCTCAAATAAACTCGGATAATCATACAGTCTGACAGGGCTCGAATTTAAGCTCGCATACTCGCAAAATGCGAGTGGATTTTAAAAGTAGCGAGTAACTTTAATTTTAACTCGCAAATTTTCCCGATTTGGAATCGCCACAAAATATATCTGTCAAAACAAATGAGGCTCAAATTAGCATTGAAACGACCAGATAGATCGATAGTATTAATTGAAGGTTCTCAGTAAAAACATGTTCGATATTCTTTGTCTATCCCACAATAATGTCATCGTTCTACCTATAGTTAAATATAGTACTACATGTATGTTGTTTTTATATGTGAGTGACTTTTTCAATTTGCGAGTTGAAATAAAATAAACTCGCAAAAACTCACAAGTTCATTTCATTGTTAAATTTAGGCCCTGCTGATGAACAACATTTTTTATAGTGTTTCAACTTCCAATATAGGTACAAAGCAATATTCTTAGATTTGATCTATAGCCTGTAGGTGGTACTTCTTTCTTTTTCAGTCAAGCAGTGGAAGAAATTTTGAAGGAAGCTAAAAGATCAAAAGAGTTGGCAAAAGACTTAGGTGCATTAGGATGGTATGTGTACAAAAATTGAAGAAAAAAACATTTGAATCAATTAATGAATATGTTACAATGGCTGAATTTAGGAAGCAAATGTTTTGTGCAATCTTCTGACATCCTTAATAGATTTTTTGTGCTAACATATTGCCCAATTGTCTTTTTTATGATGTTAATTTACCATTTTATCTGACAGATTAATGCTTAAGAGCCATTCTTATTTGGAACCCTTGACCTGCGACCAAAGTAGTCTTAGTGTAGGATTTTGAATTCAGCATCATGTAGGGAAGTTGGAAAGCCATCAGATGGATCTGTGCTGATTATACCTTTCTATGGAAGTTTTGTGAAAATATCTATTTTCAAAGAATGTTGCTTACATAAAAACCACATTGGGACTTATTTGCTCCAAATATTATACTTGTTTACAATGGTATAATAACTAACTATCATGCTTTCATGAGATCTTAAAAGAGAGCTTAATTTTGTGTATAATATGTAATGAGCATTTATTTTTCATTTAACTTTTGTTGCTTTCATATATATTACAGGCAAAAGAGAGATGTTCTACCCAATAAAAGATTTTTAAACAATACACTGGTTAGCACACTCAGGCATAGTTATAGACAAGATCTTAAACACAAAAGTGGTAGCTATCGTAAATATAAAGAACACATGTTTAGTAGGCGTGGCAAGGGTGGTAGTAGTAGGTTTAGTAAACATGATGATAGAAATGAAACTGAAGAGATAGATGTTGACAAACCTGAACCTGACTATGGAGAGTTTGATGCCATAGCTTATGTGGATAAATGTACAGACTTGTATATACGGGACTCTCATCGTAAACACTCTCGTATGAAGAATCAATTTGTTGAAAAGACACATGGATCAAGTTCCTCAGAGTCTGAAGAATCTTTTACAGAATATGATGAACCACAGCAGGAGGACAAATGGAAACATGACAAGTAAAGTTTATTTATAGTAGTCTTCAAATTAACCACTTTTCAATGCCAAATATAACTTAAACTGGTTGATTTACAAATGCAAATTACTTGATACATTGGATAGTTAAGGTGTGATTTCTGGTAGAATGCATTGAACAAGGATATTTAGTATTTATTAAAACATATAATACATTAAAGAATGCTAATTAAAAATGGTGTATTTTGCTTTAATTCACAAAGTATCAGTTTTTCAGTTGTCTTTGGGATGGTAAGTGCTCCTGTTCACTGTCCCAGAACGTTTCCAGGTCGCTGGATCCAAGCTTTTATCCTAGTTACAACCTTGTACCATTGCCAGTGACTGACAACTGCCCAAATAGATACTGAGGTATTTAGGAGCATGACCATAGAAAATATTACATGACCAAACATCTTTTAGGCACGTAGATCCCACACAGGAATTAAACCATGGATTGTAGTCAGACACACTATCAACTGAGCTTACCACTTGGATGTAAAGACATTTTTATGCAAAATATTTTTGTACAAGTGAACTTCTTTAACATTGACAGTTGCCTTAAATATCCAGACAAAGCAATTTTACAGATCTTATATACATTCTTAAAAGATATCAAATTTAAGCTTAAGTCTGTTATCATAGAAATAGATGGCTTAAATTTATTTAGTCTCCAATTTTGTTGGAATTCTTATAACATGTTTTTATGCTCTAACATAGTGGCTGGTTAAGTTCTTCTCAACATTATTTTCCATTAATTTCAGATATGAAGATGAAAGGAAAGATAAACATGTTGATTACAGAGAAAGAAAACGTCACAGAGATGATAGAAATACCAGACATCATAGCAACAAGTACCATGCTGGGGAGTATGATGCTTCATTGTATAAGAAAAGTCGCCACTCACATGATAAGTATTCTGCCCCAAGGAAAAACATAACCAAAGATAATAACAAGTTTAATAATAAGAAAGATATTCGAATAAAAGTGAATTTTCCTGAGGCAGGTACTTCTCAGCAGTTTGAAGAAACAATTAGCTCTGAAGGGGAATATTCTGAAAATGTTTCTGACAATCAAGATGAATCCATGTCTGATAATGAAATTGAAGAAATTGTTGAGACAGTAGAAGATAATAATGATGAAATTGAGAATGATGATAATGAAATTGAAGATGATAATGATGATGCTAGTGATGGGGTTGATGATGATAATGATGACAGTGATATTAATGTTGGGGATGATGATGATGAGCAGGATTTATCTATGAACTCTGGTACAGAATCAGCAGATAATATTGAAACTTCTAAACAACCAAAATACATTAAAAACAAAAAAGCCAAGAAGATATTGACTAATGGTAAAGATTTAGCTGAAATTATAAGTTCTAGAAGTATGTATGCTGATATTGAAGAAATTAAAATGAATAAAAGGACATCAAGTTATGATGATGAAATAGATGATAAAGTTGGTGTATGTAGTATTGAGAATACTGGTAGGAAAAATAAATTTGAAGTAAAAACTAAACAGGAAAGAGATTTGATTCAAGAGGAAAAGGAAAGAAGAAAAGCTCTTATTGAAAGACAAAAAGAAAAAATAAGATTGAAAGAACAGAAAGATAAAGCCTCTAGAAAAGAAGATGAAAAAAGTTCAGATAAAAGTAGAAAAGTGGAGAGAAAAAAAAGAGCTGAGCTCAGAGAGGACTTTGATTCTGACAGAAAAAATAGAGCTGAGCTCAGAGAGGACTTTGATTCTGACAGAAAAAATAGAGCTGAGCTTAGAGAGGACTTTGATTCTGACAGAAAACATAGAGCTGAGCTTAGAGAGGATTTTGATTCTGATGATCAAAGAAGTAGAAGTGATTATGAAAGTAAAAACGATAGATTTGATAGACAAGGCTTTATGTCTCAGAGACCATTTGGTGGCAGACGTTTTAATAGAAGTCGACCTTATTTTAGGGGTCGACCTCCTAGGGGATTTGGTGGTGGTTTTCCTATGTTTCCTCCTGTTAATCCATTTTACGCTAGTTTCATGTATGAAATGGACCCATTTTTGTTAGGGAAATTCATTCAGGAACATGGTCATAAGTTCATGAGAAAAAATCATGGTAAAGACAGAAGGTCAAAGTCATATTCAAGGTCACGTTCTAGGTCTAGATCTCGTAGATCTCACAGGAAGAAGAGAAGACATTCTTCACATAGTGACAGAAGCCATTCTAGACATAGGTCTAGAAGTAGTAGAAGATCAAGAAGAAGACATCATTCAAGTTCTTCCAGTAGCCGATCTAGAAGTTATAGTCGAAGTTCTTCAAGAAGTCATTCTAGATCTAGAAGTAGACATAAATCTAGAAGTAGACATAGATCTGATAGTCGACATAGATCTTATTCTAGAAGAAGTCATAGAAGTAGATCAAGAAGTAGAAGAACAAGGTCACGAAGTAGAAGATCGAGGTCACGAAGTAGAAGATCGAAGTCAAAAAGTAGAAGATCAAGGTCAAGAAGTAGAACACATTCTAGTAGCAGATCTTCAAGTAGCTCCAGGGATTCTCATAGTAGATCAAGAAAAAGAGACAAGTCAAGATCTAGGTCAAAGAGTGGTTCCAGAAATAAAAACAAGTCTGAATCTAAATCAGGAAGTAGGTCAAGAAAAGACAAATCTAATTCTAGGTCACAAAGTAGGTCAAGAATAGACAAATCTAATTCTAGGTCACAAAGTAAGTCAAGGAAAGACAAATCTAACTCTAAATCACAAAGTAGGTCAAGGACAGAAGATAAATCCAGGTCTCATTCTCCAAATGTGGATCATAATTCAGGTGTAGAAGAATCATCAAAATCAAAAAGTCATTCACATAAAAAGCGTAAAAAATCTCATAAACAGAAAAAATCAAATAGAAAAAGTGGTGACAAACAATCTGACAATGTTTCAGAAAATACTGCTGACAATGTTGATGGTAATATTGATTTAAGTATTGTTAAACATGAAGTTGATACTGACATGGAAGTTGGTAATTCTGGTTTAGTTGAGGAATCTGAAGGTGAAATTGTGTCGGACAATGATGATGATGGATTGGAAAATGTGTCAGAGGAGAGTGGAGGTGGATGGAGCTCTGAAGAGAAGATTAATCTATAAGAAGAGATATGATTTGGAACTGAAACTGATAAGCTCTTTTCAGCAAAAAAAGTTTTTTTGTACTGGATGTACCGGTGTAAAACAAAGTTGAAATCAAAATATTTACACATCAAAATGTATTTACACAGATCTACAGCATTTAGTATGTGTTTTGTGCTTTTCAGCAATAATATGTAAAATAACTTTGTTCTGCATCCTGTACAAACAAACCTTTTTTACTTGAAAAACCAATGAATTTGTGTTCCAAATATGAACTTTTTACTTTTGTTATAGTATTAATGATTGTATCATTTATGTGCGAAGCTTTTTACTGAAGAAATTATGAGTCTTTGATGTATTGATAACTTCTGTTGGTCCGATATATTAGATAGTCTGGATGGACCAAAACACTCTTCTAAGCAGAAGCCGAATACAGGCTGCTTCCCCAAACAAAACTGACTCTTTTTTCCCCAGTTTGGTCCTCAAAACTCCCCAAGGAATATTGAACCACAATTCACATAGAAAGGGAAACTATTTGAGATACCTACCTAACACAGTCGATGTTGTTTCCTTAACCAAATGATTTAGTGGATTATTTCATTGATTTTGTAACACTTATGATTGAATAAATATATTTCTTATACTGGCAACAAAGTAGGTCATTTTCCCCAAATAAGTAAAAACCACTCTAATTTTCCCCAAGAAAAAGGCTGTGGCCCCTTCCCCAAAAATGGTGTTTTGGCCCTGGTCTTACAAAGTTGAATATTTGGTTTGTTTATTGGTGTATTCTTTTCTATGAGATATAATTAGGGACTTTAGTCAGTTATCTTTCCCCGATAAAATCTGAAGCAATCCAATTGGTAAGTAGGTCCTTACAGTTGGAATCCTGGGATTTTATCATTGAATTCCTATGTAAGGGTAACAAAATATTTCATCTAATATCTTTCTTGTTAATGAAGATATTGACAGAAGTGATGGAATTAAGATAGTTCTTCAACTTAAAAATAATTAACTTGAATTTCAAAGAAATTAAATGATATACAAAAAAGTTATTTAAGATTAAATTTGGCAAATGGACATTGAAAAGTAAGGGTAAAATCCGAGTAATCCAACTAATTAGACCTACCTATTTTGAAGAGTATACAAGGGGAAATAACTGACTAAAGTCCCTTATTGCTATAAACTGAGTTTATGACATTTTATAAATTTTATCTGAATGTTATGTAGACTAATGGATCTTTTTTAGACTGCCAAGAAAAACATCTACATGTATCTTTGAAATGATAAATATTTTCCCAAATACATTGTTTTCAAAATATTGATGGCAAATTACATGTTATGGTTATAGGCTAGAATTTGCTTTTTTATGTATAAACTTTTATCAGTACTTCTATTTTGATGAGCATTAATCATTAGTACAGATATCGGAACGTGCAAGTTGTCACACGGTACGGACGGTACACGCACGTTATACGAACACGGACTGCACGTTACACGATACACGAACACGATAGATAGCTTGATTTGCGGTAAAATACACGATTCCGAGTCTCGATACACGTTTAACACGATTGTTCGATATCCTCGGCTTTTTTCGCCCAGAGAAAAACGTTTCAACGACGACACGTTAAACGATTAATGCGTCTCAAATGTAGATTGAAAACAAAAAATATTCTTCTGTTTCGTCGTAAATATGTAACTAAACAATATAAGTTTTGTTAAATTTATTGAAAATCGAGTTTACCTGCTCAAATTCTTAAAAACAAAATGTTACAAGTTGGCTTAAATCGAATTTAAATTCACGCACACGATTGTCAACTTCGAAATCACACGATAGACAAAGAAATAAAAATTTAAATATGTTACATTGGTTCATTACACAGTTAAGCTTGATTGTAAAATATAATATTGTATCAATAAATTTATTGAATATCGACATTTTAAGTAGAAATTAAGGTACACGATAGGCGGGCAGTCAATACACGATAGACAAAAAAGAACACGATTGATAATATTTTGTATAAAAATTGAATTAGTACACAGTGTACAACAAAAATACTAACTGTATAATAAAGAATATTATTACTGTCAAAATAATTTAATGTCATTCTTAGTAAGTTTGTTTTAATCTAATTAAAAACCACGAAAAGCCGATCAACTCACACGATTGATAAAAATACACGTTTGAAGTTTTTTTTCCTTTGTTTTCTTCAAATCATTCATTGAGAAAAGATGTCATAATTGTATGTGTATATGTTTCAAAAGTTAAACACAGTCTTAGCTTGATTGTAAAAATATAAGCAAGTCATATAGTATAGATTATTTTATTGAATATCGACATTTTTAGTAGAAATAAAGGTACACGATCGGCGAGCAGTCATTACACGATAGACAAAGAAGAACACGATTGATATTTTTTTATCAAACAAATTATGTAAGTACTTGATGTATAACAAAAATACAAACTGCAGAATAAAGAATAACATTACTGTCAAAAAATGTTTATGTCATTCTTTGTAAGTTGACTTTATTCAGATATAAAACCACACACACGATAGCCGGCGAAACCCACACGATAGAAAAAGAAATACACGTTTCAAGTTTTTTCTCTGTTTTTATTTTCAAGCCATTCATGATGAAAAATACTTTGAATTAGTATATTTTTTCAAAACACAGTCTACGCGTGATTAAAAAAATATAAGCATGTCATATTGTATAATGGTCGCCTTTTTAGTAGTATGTATACTAGATATAAACGTTTACATGCAGTGCTTGCGTGAAGACGCGGTATTAAGACAGTACACACACCTCGTGTTAACTTACTATTTTATGCCGACTACAAAATCGATATTTAAATAACAAGTTTTACATATAAATACGCAAATATGAGGGAATAATACGAATAAACTGTAAAAACTAAATAATTTAATTTACTTTAAGAATTAAAACAATGATGACTTTTTTAATCATATAGAGTCGTGATAAACGAGTTCTTGACCAAGTGAGATGTCAATTATAACAGTTTGTTTACTAAACGCTTTAGCCACTGACAAACAAAGAAAATGTTTGATGATTAAGATAAATGAAAGCATGTGTTTACATTTTAAATATAATAATATTATAACGATTATTTTAATTTAGTAACAACATTTTGGTTGGGCCGCAATTTAATTGACCACAGATTGGTCCGGAATGAGCCGCAGTTTATCGACGTACGGCATTTAAACAGGAATTTCCGGTTTAAACAAAGTCAACTTTATTCTAAACTCAACTTAATGAATCGCGGTTTTTTTTTGTTTACGGATGATGATTAGTCGACAATGCATAAATATTTAATACATTTATACGTATGGATTTGTCAATATCTCGGGCACACGATACACGGTAATAAAACGCAAAATCACAATATCTCGGACCGATTTTTACCGTGTATTTACACGATGAGCGGTCTACACGTTACACGATTGAAATACACGGTGAATTATACACGCACACAGTATGAATGATACACGCACGATACACGCACGATACACGCAAATTTCGGAAACTTGCACGATCCGAGATCTGTATGAGAATGTTCAATTTTGATTTGTTATTGTTCAAAAACTGTAAATAATGTTGATATTTATGTGAAGACATGTTCAGGTCAGTGTGTACTTAGTACTACTTAATAAATGTGACAAATTTTCAAACTCAAAGGATGTTTATTATCAATACATTATCTACATTATACAGTGCCATCCATTATTACTTATAAACTTTCATAGATCTGTGATTGTTTTGAAAATTTTAAAAAGTTTAAAAAACAATTATAGTTCTATTACATTAACCTGTCACAACTTGAATAATTACACGGTCAGTGAATGTGTTAGTATTTATCTTCTTTTAAACCATTGAGCCACCCATCCATATTAATTATCGATGATCTAACTATATTATGTAGCAATTTTGAACGTAGTTGAAAAAACAAGTTCAAAATAACTTAAAAATTAACAGATTCAGTGACCGTGTAATTATTTAAGTTGTGACAGGTTAATATAACAGAACTATACAATTGTATTGCTCTTTTAGGATAATTTGAGACAAACTACTTTGTTTGTTTACATATTTTGGAGTCGTGTATTACATAGAGTAGGGATGTCAGTTGATAGCTGGTTATAAATTCAATATATTAAAAACAGACTGATAATAATCCATAATTACGAGTACTATACATAAATCCACCCGTGTATAAAAATGATATTGTTGTATTTTGTCTCAAGTTATCTTTAACATGCTATATGACATATCATTACTTCTTTTTTCAAATATTATGATCTATTATGATATTCCTAATGTGTTAATACATTCTGAAATAAAATTTAATTGTATTAATGAAACTCTGCTTTTTTTAGATAGTATAAAGGTAGTTGTGTGTGGCACTGTAAATCTATATAATCTTACGCTGTAAAGTTAACACTTCAATGGGTATTACACTCTTACTGTTTTTTAAGGATACTATTTTTTAGGAAACACAGAGGAACATTTTCAATTCTGGTTCTGAATTATAGGAATTTTTCAGGAGAAAGGGGGTTGTCTTTCTGATATATAAAAGTCTCAGAAATCATGATATTTAGTGATTACTGGTTGCCCAAATGAAATGTTTGGTTGCTTGAACCAAAAGGTGGTTGTCCTGGGCAATCAGACACTCTTTAATTTCAAGGACTGCTTGAACCACTTTATTTAGAAGACTACAGTATCATTTACATAAAATAACAAAATCAAATGATTTTTTCTTATTTCCAAATATATTGCACTTTACACCTTTTAAAATACATAAAAAACATATAATAAAATATAAAATTAGTAAACGTTTCTATCACATTATAGTAAATACAGTGTACAACTCTTCTAACTGGATTTTCTGATCATTTCAAACATTTAAAACACATTAGTTTACTGACAAACATAAATGAAATGTCCCCCTTGAGTACAGAAGTCCATTGCTATAATATTAAGAAATGATCAAGAGTTTTGTTCAATCAATGATAAAATTGTTATCTTCATGATTACATTATACATGAAACAATGATGCTGTTTGAAGTATGAAACACATAATGAATATATCAATACTGCAGTATTATAACACAGGTGAAAGTCTAAGTATTAATACTGATTTCCATATTTTGAGAACAAATTAATAGAAATTACTATATCGAGGGTTGCCCGCAAGACTGTAGTAAGAGCATTGGTTGTGGGCAACCCTCGATATGTAAGTGATATGACATCTGCCTCTTTCAGTATTTTGAAAGTAGTTTTTCAGTATTTTCAAAAATTTCAACTTACATCCATGCTATAATGTAGTAAGGGCTACTCAGGGCCATTACATTTAAGATTTCATGAATGCAGAAGGTTGTTTATGATAAATGATTATTTTATGTTAAGGTAGAATTTCCCTAATACAAACCTATACATGTTTATGACTACAGAAATTCCTCAAAAAAGTAGTATCTAATTTAACATAATATTTATAATGTTATCACTATGTCCAATTTTTAGATTATAAAATTAATATTATCTATTGTTTTGTATGAACAAAGTAATAATTACACCATATTCATATAAAAGGTAGATAACAACTCCTTGGAAGTTATCATTAATTATTTTGCTAGAGAATTTTGTTTTCTAAATCTAATCAACGCAAAATGATAAACATTATTAAATGAAACAATTACTACGTTTTGTATTCATTAATTTGAATTATATCAAGGCCACAACAAGTTGATCATATGTTCTACGGATTTTTTGAAAAAATAATGGGGCGAGCGAGCGAAGAAAAAAAAAAGTCTTTATTCACTTACTTTATATAGCGGTTTGACCAAATCTTTATGAGCGAGCGAGGAAATAAAAATATTTTTTGTAAAAACCGTCAAAATTAAGGTGTAAGCGAATCCATAGAACATATAATCAATTTGTTGTGGCCTAATAATTGTAAATTATAATAATGGGTATTCTACCTTAACTTAACGATAATTGACTGTACAGAGGCTTATCCACGAGACCCTACTATAAAAAACAATAAATTTTACAATAAAAAAAATCATGAATACATTTCATAGTGTCGTCACAGAGAATTAAAAAAATCAAAATAGAATTTTATTAATAATATTTATAAATCCACAATGCATCCTAAATTTTGTGGATCATTTATTCTACTTTTATGATGGTTTTGGTTTAAAAATGATTTGTGAAAATATTTAGGTATAGCCATACATAGTGATGAAAGTTTTTATATCTGGTCCTGGAAATCAGGATTCTTAAGAGCTTAGAAAAAGGCTCTTCAAATTTAAAAAAACTACTGAAATCATGATATTCTGAAATCTTAGGATTGTAAAATTTAGAACTTTCAATCTTAAAATATAACAAGTATACAACTTCATATAAGTCCTAGCACTATTTCTCTTCACTATAATACTCTGTATAGTTTATCACAACTGAATAGCTTCTGAATTCAAGAATAATCTTGGTTAGGTAAAACTATACTTTAAATACTAAATAAATATGATATATATTAGGCCACAACAAATTGATCATATGTTCTATGGATTCGCCCGCACCTTAATTTTGACAGTTTTTACAAACAAAATATTTTTATTTCCTCGCTTGCTCATAAAAATTTGGCCAAACTGCTATATAAAGCAAGTGAATAAAGACTTTTTAAAAAAATTTTCTTCGCTTGCTGGCCCCATTTTTTTTCCAGAAAAATCTGTAGAACATATGATCAACTTGTTGTGGCCTTACATTTATAAACAATATCATAAGGACCTGTATCTAAAATTAGTGAAGTGTATGAAAACTTTTTACTATGATTACAACAATATTATAATTATGGGCGTGATACTTGAAAGCTTATTGGTACAGCAGTAATAATAAATCTATGCATACTGACATTAATAACATTTGACAAAAATAAGTACTTCTACACTTAATTTATTAGTTAACAACGAAATAACAACCAACTACGTGTACATGCTCAGTCCATTCACATATGAACTCATTTTTCTTAAAAACTACATTGCATAAGAGCTTGCGTATAAAAAATCCAAGAGTATTGTTTTTATCACCTAATACACAAATGATGTAAATAATCTTCCAAGTATTTTTCGCATTTTGAAATCCTCCAAGATTTTCTATGCAAATGGCCTTGGCATCATAATAAGCAAAAGTAGTTATAACATGTATTTCCTTGTAATCATAAATTCTGGTTTATGGGGAAAGATAATTTTAACTTCCCAGAAACATAAACCTTGAGACTTTGTACTTCAATTGAATTATTTTGAAATGCACTTAAATGTGTATAAAGTTTAAAGAAAATGACAGCTAATTGTGTTTTAAAGTAATTACTGTTTAGATTATTATAGGCCACTGTCAGGAAAAATCTGTGTAGAAAATCTAGGTGGAGTTCTAAATGGGGATTTTAGTATAAAACAGTTTGGAGTTACCTCCCTTACATGGTATATTTACAAATGTAGAAAGAATAACCATCAGTCAAACTTTAAAAAGCATTCACTACCAGTACAGAACCAGCCCAGTCTGAACTGGCTCTATGATGGTCGCTGATAAACCTTTGGCTTGAATTCTCTTGTGTTATGAACTGATCTAACTATATGTTTTAACAATTTCGGTATTAAAATTCAACAGGTTACGGGTTAGAAGAAGTTCATATATTCCATGTTTAATGTAATTTTGAAGATCACAACTCATCCTCTGAATCACTTTCATATAAATTAGGGTCTTTATTTACTGATTTATATGCTTGACCCCTATTATGTTTGATCATTCCATGTACTGGGGCTGATGTTGTTGTATCCATATAAACACCTGCACTCTGTGAGGATTGGTGTAAAACCTGTGCCTTCCTGTGATATTCTGCATCTTGTTCCCTGATGAAAAGAATAAAATAATTTGTTAGTTAAAATAAATATTAAGTATTTTAAAGGTAGGACCCCAAATAGTCCTAATTTAGGACTCTAATTTATGGATTCTGCGTGTATTTTACAGGTTTATAGTTGCTTGCATGGCTATAGGGCTTTGCTCTAACAGTTGACACCATTAATGTTTGCTAACTCCAAAATAATTTCATTGACCAATTTCAAGCATGGAAATAATCAGTTCACCTGGTTGGGGTTTGAACTGAGGACACCATGATCCAAAGTGCTTGTCCTACCTTTGGACCAGTGTTCATGGCTGTATTTTGTGAACATGATAATAATATCGAGTTATATGCCCAGGTTAATACAGGGTTTGACACTAACGGTGTCCTTGGATTCTGATGATCCCAATCACTTGGGAGGAATTCAAGTGGTGGGATTGGGATTCTGTCAGGATCCCTGGAAAATTGCCTTGTACTTACGTGAGTTTAGAGATTCTATGGACTATTTATCACCATTATTGAAAGCATTATATGTATCCAAATGTTTGTGTTATATTGGATTCTAAACGTTAAGGTGGAACCCTGAACTCAGGTCAGTAAGGCAGTTTGTAGTGCACATGGATTTCGAATCTAGTGTCCCGAGGGGGGTACAGGTTTGAATCCCACCCAGGGAGGTTATACCCTTCCATGAAAATTTGACAACTATGTCAATTTTTTCTCCGCTTATTAGTAATATGGATAAGTTTCCAGCCTTGTTTGAGGATAGGTTAGTACTGGTTATAGACAAGGGTCCAGGAAAGCTAGGTTAGGTGCACTGGACGTCGTTATATGACCTATACAATGTGTAACTAACCCAACAAAAAAAATAGAATCCCTGAATAGCTGGATTCTTTTTGGGTTCCTTGTTAAATAAAGTTAGTGTTGAACCATGCAATGACCAGAGATGATAACTCATTATTACCATGCTCATAGTAACAGTGTCACTAACTCACATCATACTCACCTTTTTCTTTTTATATAAACAATGCCAACTGCACCAAAAACCACTAAACATACAAGTACACCAAACACAACACCTGCTATAGCACCTTTGATAAGAGAAAATAATATTAAATCATAATTGCACTCTTTGAAATTAGGATATACATGTATATGAGCTAGCACTAAATCTCATTTGCAGAATTTTGGTTGCCCAAAAGAAATTACTGTTGGTCTGAACTAAAAAGTCTTAGTCCAGAGCGAATTTCGTATACTGTAGCAGTATATGTATATGTATGTAATTTCTGGACTATAGGAAGGGGTGAACAAGAGAGAAACCAAGCAAAAGTTTCGACTGTTAAGTTTTAGATACTATCAAGATTAATTCTGCTAAGTCATGTCCTAAAATGCTCCTCCAATCAACCTTTTAAGTACATCTATGGTATGTCGTACATGTATTTATTAATTCGTATACAGGTAAATCAATGCATTAAAATATACAAGTCACCTTATAGTCGACAAAAAGTGCCGAATTGGCATGTTAGAGAGGTAATTGTTGTGCATCAATTTTCATCTGCAAATACCTTTATATTTCTACGGGCCTGTTCTCAATAAACGTAATATCAAAATTGAAATTGGAACTAATTTAATATGGAATTATTGCACAGCCTTCAAATCAGAGTTGGTTCGCGTTAGTAACAATAAAGTATCATAGAAAGGTTTATCACTAGATCCATACGTCATTCTATGAAATGTTTACCATGACATTATATATTAATGAAGATATGTGACCTTACTAGGAGCATTGTTGAACATATTTGTTTGATTCAGATGTATGTATATCTGCATGCCGACCGAGCTGCAACCAAACTATTACAAAACTTATTGCCCAGCGCCACTGACGCCTCGACTCTAAATAACCAATGTTGCTATTGCCAAACACGATGCATTGAACTTTTGTTGTCCAAGAAGCACAACAAGCCAGCATTCATTGTATCCTCTAATCGAAACAACATTAATATAAACCACCGGAGCTTGACATTCTATATCGTCCTTAGAAAATATCCCTCCTTGTAAAGAGTGATAAAAGCGCCACGAATTGAACGCGTCGAAAAACCCTACTACGGTAGTAGAATTTGTCAAACTCGCACTTACGCCAACAAAAAAAGCGAAAAACAAAAACATTCAGCCATTTGATAAACAAGACATTAGTGTACATGTAACAATCGACGTTTTTTAAATTGACTGTTCTTTGAAGCAGATAATGGCTAATTTTCAAGAGAACAGGAACTTCACATTCTATATAAATGTACATAGTAGGGGTGTAAGGGTTAACCGATATATCGGTTAATATTGCAATACGACTTCTGACGGTTTTTAACCGGTTCGATTTTCTCTGAACCGGTTTTTCTAGTTATGTTCCATACTGATTGTTTTTATCGGAGTATGAAATTTAACTGTTAGAATAAACTTTTAAATGTGTTCGAAAACTTGAAACATTTTTCGTAAAGTGAGACAATAATTATCTTAGAAATTCCATTCAAAACCTTTTTTCTAACTTATTCAAACATTAGCATAATACGTGTAGATCATTTGAAAATACAAATATCTATGTACAATGTTTATCAAATTCAGACGATGCACGTGCATTAATTCATGCTATGCATCTATGCACAAAGAATACGTATCGCAATATATTACAATATATTGCGATACGGGTTTCATGTATTGCAATATATTGCAATACGGTTTTTACCGTATTGTTACACCCCTAGTACATAGTAACTTCTTTCATGTTTTATAAGTACGACATAAAAGTCAATCTCCCTTTGATAAACTTAAAGCACTCAGACAAGATTCAGACAGAGGGCTTCTGTTGACAGCAGCTTCATTACAATAATAGATTAATGACAAATGATAAGTTAAACTTTAAAAGATGAATGCATTATTATTCAATGTGGCATGCGCGGCTCATAACAACCATTCACTGCACGTAAAAAATGTCATTTGTGGTTCGGGACGATCATATGCTATTCGAATAATCTATAAAATCAATGTTTATATACAAGAAGTTTGGATAATATAACCTACCAGCCTCTGCTTTCACTGGATCAAATTCTTCATGACCAGGTAGCTCAGTTGTTACTGTTGTATTAAACAACACACTGGCTGTAATATAAAAAACATTCTATAAATATGTTATTCAAAAGTACATAATCTAGGCTTTTAACATTTTGGAGTATAATTCATATTGATGTGATGAGATGTCTTGTCACAGACAACTAACTCACCTGCTAAACATATGTTGCAAGTATGTATTAATCTTTTCTTGTAAACACATTTTATAGTGGTAGCTGGTATTTCCCATTCTCGTTCTCAGAGTCTAGTAAGATCCTACATACTAGCTAGTATTGAGAATCCTACTAGTCTCTGGGTACGAGAATGGTATTTCCGCGTTTATTTTGATTTCGAGGTACATGTGTAATTATGTTAATAGACAGCTATATAGTTCTGTTATATTAACCTGTCACAACTTGAATAATTACACGGTCACTGAATATGTTAGTATTTATCTTCTTTTAAACCATTGAGCCACCGATCTAAATTAATTATTGATGATCTAACTGTATATGTAGCAATTATGAATATCGTTGAAAAAACAAGTTCGAGAAAAGTTAAAAAATAACAAATTCAGTGACCGTGTAATTATTTAAGTTGTGACAGGTTAATATAATAGAACTATACTACATATACGTACTGTGTCATTTTTAATACTACATAATGACTGGATTTTATTGAGTGAAATGAATGATAGAATTAAAAGCATGTACTTGTCTGTGAATCGACAGGTCCAGTTATGGTATAGATATAGTGATCATTTGTCTTGTTAGTAACATGAAAATTGCAGCTAACGATTAACTTCATCAGACCAACTACATTGTATGTGTGGCCCACTACAAGTATTTCCATATGAATTACAAACATGTATGTCTGAGATTAACCAGTAAATCGGCATTCTCATTGAAGTCGAATGTTGTTCCCTCTACCAGCTACGGAACAATCCTATATCTATATACAATTTTGGTTTTGTTTGCTTTTAATAATGGGCCGTCCGCTTCTTATGGATGCATTATGTGAAGACCCCGGCTTGACCCTAACATCAAACTTAAAAGTTAAAGCTCCAGGGAGACATTTCTTGAAAGAAACTTCTCCCTCTGCTGGTCTTCGTTAAGTTTCCAATCACTGTTTCCCTCTCCATTTCTCAACCGGGCTTAGGACCGACTGCGTCTGGATTTTATTTAAACAGTGGCTTATGTGACAATGTAAAATTCTACTAGTCCAATCAGCGACTTGCTTTCATCTTACTGTGACGTCAGAAACACAGAAACTGTTGCTGATGGCAACAATATTGAATGTAGATTCATATAAGGATTCTAAAAGTTGATATCACTGCATGCAAATAGACCGTTCAAATGAGAACGAACCGTAAAAAGATTAAGCACTAAACGTAGACAACCTACGCACAAGTATTTCGAACCATACTGTTCTTATGTCGACTATAGATGCATCTTTAATAAGGTTCATTGAAATTTGAGTTCTTTCAATTTGGTTTATCTGAGCTTTGATATTTATAAGTTATAAGCTATGGGGTTTTTGATTAATTTCTCAACAAACCAAATCTCTAGAGTATACTCTATTTATGTGATCCTTTATTAAACGAATTCTTTTATCATTTATCTAAAAAAAAATCTATATAATGATGAACTTGAATCATCTTTAATCAGTGTGTTCTATAAAATTGTTGAATTATACTTATTGAACTTGATAAAGGGATTGATCAATAAGGTGCGTTCTAGATCTAAACCATCGGAATAAATGAATTTTAGCTATAACTATTTTATACATGTACATACAAACATTCAGATCCAATTGCTTACAAGTATACAAGATCAAAAATAAATATTCATAAAATTGTTCTTTGTCTAGTTAAACTATGGTTATTAACTTAATACCTAAGTTACATTAGAAACAGAAAGTATAAAGGATAGAATTTGTCAACATGTCGATCCATATTGTAGCTATTAATGGTAGGTATATACATGACGGTATCTCTTATTTTGAATGGACCAGTACCGTGTAGCCCGAGAATTCTAAGAAAAATTTTATTTCGGACTGATCGGGAGGTCCGATTTCTTAAATTTCAGAAACTTTCATGTTTTTATTCACAATCATATGACCTAAATCATTCGGAATGCCTCGGCGATAGCTGTGCTACCGAACTGGTCAGTTAACAATATCACCCAATCGGTTTTCCGAACTGTCCCCATTTGTAGTCTTAAGGCTCAAAACTTTGTCATTATGAAAGTTTTCAATTAGACCATATTGCCATCCCATTTAAAAATAAAGCTTATGTTTGAACTTCGAACCCATTATCTTTGGTCCCTATAATCAATCGTTCTATCATATCATTGGCCAATCTGACCTAGAACAAGTTACATATGAAAAGGGAATGTCTGTTGATTTAGTATAACTATACAACGATATGCTGATTTCATAACGTACAAAACATGCATACCAAGATACACTTGAATTTATGAACACATTCAAAGTTCAACAAGGAAAATAATGATTCAATGCGAAATATGTTTTCAATGAAATATGATACCTGTATGTATATACGTGTGAAAATATCAACCAAGAAATGACCTTACCTGATGAATTAGATATATTCATGATAAATATAAAATATTTAAATCTATAGGTCACTTGTACACTAACTGTATCAGTTAAAATGAACACAGTTCGTATATCACACACTAAAACAAACAAACTTATCTGCACACTTGTAACCTGAGATATGTAGCTGTAACTTTGTATTAACATGGTTTCTCTTCCTGTTCAAGTCAAGATTTATCAACTAACCATCGTACACTGAAGTTTTTTTTGTTTATGTAGAATTATGTAGATTTACAAACTGCATGAATAACTAATGAAGGAAGAGTTAATTGTATTTAAGAGAAGAATTAATTGAAATACATGTACGTGTATCAGTACATGTACAAATCTATTTTTGGTAGATGACTTGAGGTATATAAATAAACAAGTGTAAGTCGTTAGCTTAAGAATGCTAGTCTCCGATTGTTACCTGTTATCACAAAATTTGAAATGTTGTCGTATGCTTAAGTCAACATTTTTCGGGCATCATTTAAAGCGAAGTGTCACTAATATGCCCTCCCCTTTACAAAAAGTTTTGACCAAGCTTGATGAAAGTATGACAGATACAAGCGCTTTAATAATGCTATATTATCACTATATAGACGAATTATTAATGTACTATTTATGAATATTAACTAAGAACTATGTGTCTGGTTATGATATATCGTAATTGACTTCATTTTTATATTTTGAATATAAAAATAGTTAGTTAGACAATCCGTCTTTAATATACGTACATGTATATGCAGTAGAGACTATATTCTACGAATCAAACGTCTGAAGTTATGGGATTCTGCACGCGTACTAAGCCCAATGCATGATGCTGTATCTGTTCTATTTGTATCAAAACATACATTACCAATCACATTTGTTTGACCTCAAGGCCACACTTTTTATATTTTTAGTCCTACGAGAATCTTCTGGAAAAATAAGTATGGTAGGTTGAAATAAAAATTAAAACTTGAAAAAAAAAAGATATAAGATGTCAATTACAATCGACTTTCAAACTCAATTTGTACAAGTTCTGAGTGAAATTGATATTTATCTTAGAAATTCACTAACATAATTCTCAAGTTGTGTGATAATTGACACGTTGAACTTATTTATACTGGGATGGGTTCTGTTTTTTTAATGTTTTTTTTTGTGCAAAAATAAATATGGTGGGTAATAAAAAATCAATTATCAAGTTTTTTTTCAATTTCTGAAAAATTAGGGTCGGGATTTTTGTAGACGAAAAATATAAAAAGTCTGGCCCAAGTATGATATATAATATAAAACGACAGGGGAAACAATTACCTTGTACATACATGTATATATGCTTAGCCTAATAATGATTTTAAGTTGAGTGTAAAATTTAATGGTGAAAAAACTATGACGTCAGAAATCTTAATTTATAGCCAATTACTTTTTGTGTCTTTAGAAAAAAGTTGATGTTAAATATATGACAAAAATAAGCTGCGTCGAAGACAAGTGTTAAACTGAATCACTAAATGTTACTTGACGATACAGCGTTCTTAGCGCAA
Source organism: Mactra quadrangularis (assembly GCA_025267735.1). NCBI lineage: Eukaryota > Metazoa > Mollusca > Bivalvia > Venerida > Mactridae > Mactra > Mactra quadrangularis. The sequence goes on along the minus strand of CM046308.1, from coordinate 32,460,141 downwards.
ATGTCTACAATTTTATGTGTATTATTATTTCTAAGTCATAAAGTATTTTGCTCCACTTATTTAATAATGGCATCTTCATTGTCGTGACACTATGTACAGTCATTTACTTTTTGTAAGTTAGTTTGTTGATATGTATTTTGCTAAATGAATAGACCAGCAGCAAGTTGTTTCTGAAAATAATAAAAAAGAATATGAACAAATTCAAACGACGTTATTTCTAAAACAATGTAACCATAGGAATAAGAATATGGTTGAATGAAACTGAAGGCGTATTTCACAAGCGTTTAAGATTTTTCGGTTGTCCAAAATGGGACCGAGAAAGTCGCTCGGAATTCAGAGAATCTCGGACTTAATAAGCACAGACATACAGCGTGTTCAGTAATGACTGTTAGCGAACGTTACGGATACGGGACAACTCAATCCGTAGACAACTCAACACATGGATAACTCAACCCAAACTCAAACCGTTAGTGAGGTATTGAGTTTTCTCGGGTTGAGTTGTCTTTGGTTTGAGTTGTCCCGACCCTAACGTTACGGAACGTTCGGGGTAATTGAACAGGCTACCGTTGATTCATTGGGTTACTGTGATTAAGACTAAATGATAAAGTTGAAAACGATTATTTCCCTCCCATGGAACAAATTTGTCCTACAAAAAACAGCCCCCATCCCAATTTGAAAATGCTTGACACGGTACTGAAGCGTTCAGAGTTCGCAGGTAATACCGTAATACAATGTATATTCAAATGTAAATAACATTATCAAAATGTATAACTTATATATTTACCAAAGGTTGTGGACGGTGTTGTTGTAGAAGGAGCGGTGCGATTGCCCCAATTAAGGAGAAAACCATTACAGTATTCCGTAGCCAAAATTAAAGCTAAAAACAATTTAACATAACACATTTTACTATGTTTCTTTAATTTTGATCACATTTTAAACATCCATTCATCCACACACATGAACAATGATACTTGATGTAACACGTATCAATACAATTCACACCGATGAGATATACCATCTGGTCAAAGTATCAAGTACGATAAGTACGATAAGGGCGATAACTGGGTATAAGCAAATTTCATATTCATGCACATGCATGCGTGTACTTGTATTACAAAAGTATTTATTTATTGAATAAAATTACATCCGGGCCATAGGCCATAAAACTGAAAAACGGACTCCATGCTCAAGGACAAGCAGTTTCGATTCAGAGTTTCAATATCGCTTTTAGATTTATTCTTCTATGACTTCTTTGTTTTATGCTGTTACAGAAGTACAGCCTGCAACAAAATCAGAGTCTTGAGTTAGTTCTATAGATTTTAACCTCTGACCCCGAACAACATTAGTACCAAATATAAAGTACGGGTTCCTCAAGTTTTCGGAATTTTCAAGTTTATTTGCTATCAGATGATCAGAATAGCACCACAAATTTGTTCGGAATATAGATGATTCTGGATTAGTCTTATAATGGAGATTCCTCAGTTTAATCGGCATCCCTAGCCGAGCATGTTTGTGTGGCTGGTCTAAAAAGGCTGTAGACCTACAATTAACATATCCAAAGAAGTTGTTTCATTTAATACTCACACTTGTGTAGTAGCTTTATTTATCGTAGTTGATAAGATAAAGCTAATCAGAATGATACAAAAATGAAATATGATTATTAAATGAACGATTACATTCATGTTGGTCATGATTACAACCAATTGATTCATACATAGTCCAATATATATACAAGTGTTCACATATATGACTTATATATATCACCATTGCTGTATATGTAACTTGATAAACAATTATATTAAACATTGGCAGTTGACAATTAAAAAACGTAGTTATGACAACCCAAATGCTTCATTTACTAACTAGTGTTGATGTCATTTTAAATAAGTTGGATTGCACGCGTTTCCTTTAATGCTTTCATACATGTATGTAATACAGTTAAACCTCAGAAACTGTGACCGAACCCTCTTCGGACTGAACAAAATGTATTATAACATTTCTAGCTTCAAATAAAGTAAAAAGTAAAGTAAAAAACATTTTATAGTCTAAGTTTCACGATCATGCACGTTCACAGAGTTTACAGCAATTACCCTTGATCATCGGGCAACTGGCGTCCATCTATCAATCTCCATGGGAAGTATTATACTCCCCTGGGTGCAGCCGACACATTTGCGCAACAGAATAATTCTACCATCGCAGACCTGTACCCATTTACACCTTGGTAGAGTGAAGCAATTGCAGCTAGTGTTTTGCTCACGGAAATAAGCAGTGCCTCTTGTGGGGTTTGAACCCGGGACCTCTCGATCCCTGAGTGCGCGTCCTGTGGACTACAGCTCCTGTAAAATATACGTATAAATGATTGTTCGCCTTTGACTTACCATGGAAAATATTTTTCGCACTGTACACGTATGTTAAAATTGCTTAAATTTCGGCATTTTCCACGCATTTTTTTCTTTTAATTTCTATATACATGTACATGTATTGTCATATCAGACGGAACTTCAGGAAAATAGAATCCATGATAAAGCTAAATTTTGAACATGCATGTTTGTGTCCGTTTTAATTACCACCGTTAATACATTTTGTTCCTTGTACAATGGAATTCCGATGTTCATCCAGTAGCCTTGTATATTTATTGTTTGTAATACGATTGCGTTTGTATACCTCGTAACAATATAGCTTTTTGATAGACAGAAACCAATATACTCTATATAGACTGTAATAAACTGTTAACTTTTCTATATGTATTTTATATAGACCACAATGAGGTCATATACACAATTAAGTGAGCTTAACTTGTAACGAGGCAATTATTTTGTGACGATAGATGTTCTACTAATGTTGGGCAATGATGTAGAACTTTGTTATTTAGAATCGTTTACTGATTTGTGTGTGGACTTACCATGGATACTAACGTGGGTTCGAGTTATCAAAATGCGTATAGGATTACTACAGATTTATTTGAACTGGTATAAATTTTTTTCAAGTATTACTTATCGCTTTTTTCATTTATCATAAATTTACTTAAATATAAGTATTGTGTGTTGCTTTAATTTGAAAGGGGGGTAACATTTTGCTTAATAATCTCACATAAATGACTATTTCAATTAATCTCGATTAGTAGCATACAATAACATGGAACTAATAAAAGCATAATTCAATTTTCCTGAGAATCCAATTCATGTACTTACTTTATGTACTCAAAATTAAAATAGATTATATAATTCTACGGATGTACCTTGAAATTTAAATGACTCAAACACTTAAAATTGTGCTATATAAATACAAATATCAATTTAGATCAGAATGACCATTGTTAAACTCATTAAATTTTAATTATTTTCAATGGCTTTCTTAGAAAAATCCATTGGGCTTAATATAAATCAGAGTATATACTCGTATACATGTAAGGTTTAGAATTGAAAATTCTGCCATCATCAGGTATCGAACGGAAATCGTATACAAAAGTTATTAAATGTGTCATGGAGTAGCTACATTGTATATTATGTATACACGAAAATTGTAAAATAGTATTTATATTAAAACGGATTTGTTTAGTTAGAAATGAAGTTACAACATATTATAAAAATGTAGTGTTTTTGTTTTTATTTTCTTTGGAATGTAGTGAATTTCATTAGAAACGCGCGTTTCGTTTTAATACTCATATAATTTCGATGTGTTCGGAACACTTTAAAAATGGCTTTTGCCATGGTATGTTTTGCATTTTTACCCTAAATAGGTTATCTGATAATCTATCATAAACTTTGAATTTGCTGATCAAGAGAGAGGCAGTCATCGGACCCTTGACTTTTCTAAACATGTGTTCAAATGCTGTTTTATAATACTCATTTCAGTCCTAATTATGTACAGTATTTTACATTGAATTAAAGTTTTTAAAGTCTTTATTTCAAAGTCTTTAGAAGCTACACGAACGTTATTCAAACTCCTTACAGCGGTTACGTCACGCGTTGCTTCTTTCATTCAGTAAGGGAAATAATTATAATCGCGACGGGGAGTTTGCGGTTAGTTATGGACTTTATCGACATTCAGTGTGACGTCATTGTCACGGTTAGAATATGACGTCATACACATTAAAATGATGGCGGACGGATATGAAGATGAAATATTTTACTTTGTTCATTTGACAATAGAAATTGCATAAAATGGGCAAGGAGAAAGTCGAACCAGCCTCCAAAGATGAGGAACCAAAACCTCCGAAGAAACGACGCATCAGTTTTGGTGGGAAAAAAGGTGTAGCCGATCCAAAGTTGAGATGGGGAAAAGCAATCGGTGGCGTTCGTGCGGTTGGTGTTATGAAGGTTTTTGTTCAGTCTAGCTTTTTAAAGTACTCACTACTGCACTGGTTGGAGGCTCTAAATTTAAAATGATTACCATGAATTGATACAGCCAAGTAGACACATAAAACGGTCTTCGATTAAAATATTTTGGCTAATTGTTTATCGCTTTGACGTTTGTTTTTTCCAAGATATTACAATAATCAAAGTGCTGAAAGCACGGTTTGTTAAAATAATCATAATGGCAAAACTGTTACACTTACGACAATAATAGCTAAGAATAAATTATTTAAGATTGTATATAAATCATTATGATTTCAATTTATATGTTGTATTAAACAGTCCAGTACTCCATAACAAATTATTTTATATAAAAAATAAGATTAAATAAGCATTAAAAACTCACAATTTCAAGGCCCAGTAAGTTGATTTTGCTCATAACACAATGTCATTCCCTTAAATTGGTTAAACAAGAACTTATTTTTTGAAAAATAAAGTTTGTTAAAATTGTTACTGTTGAACTGATATTAATGAATAATACCAAATGTAGTTGTCAATAGAGCAAAGATACAAGTAAATCTGACCCCATTTGGGTTTCCAACCAGTACATAATAAATTTATAAATTTTCAATCACTGTTAAAGCAAGACCCTATTTGTATATAGGGTCATTGGTTAAAGCAAATACAATATCTCTATTAAAGGACCCAGAAGAGGATTTGGGCGACCCTATCTCATTGATTATTCAAAAAGGGCCGATTGCATAATTCAAGTTTTATTAAGTCTAGTTTAAGCCCTAGTCCGAGGCTTACTAGCCTTGAGTTTATCTCTCAATTGCATAATTCAAGTTTAATTTTGTTTTAGCTAGTCTAAGACTAGCTATCCGGGGGATAACAAAACTTGAGCTTTGTAATCTTGTAGTACTTAGTCCTCAGGTAGGATAAACTATTATTGAAGTTTTCTTTCGTTGCACCGAAAAAAATACCACTTAATCATGAGAATTTCGTGCTTGAACATTGATTATTTTGTATAAAATTTGAATCAGTCGATTTACAGTGTTATTTTCAAATACATGCAAAAATAAATTTAATGTAAACATTATTGAAATAAAAATATTATTATTTATGTGCAACTGATTTCCTTTCTATGATTGTCTTGAAAGGGTAAGCGAAAAAACAAAGGGTAGTATACCAAGATAAAATGACTTTATAATCTGTACTTTAATGATATTTTCTGTATAAAAACCACACATAATTGATACATTTGTTAATTAATAAATGAATTGTATGATGTCATGCTCAGCTTACTTGCACATTCAGAGAGCTCATATACAGATACATTTTCAGGTTCCTCAGTTGAAGGCTGAATGAAACTACTTTTAAGATGTTAACATTTAGTAAGATATTGAAACTGCAAAACATGGCATCACACGCGCGTGCGCATGTGTAACGCATGTCAAATTTTTGCCAGTTTTGAATTGATAAAATATCAGATCAAATGCATTAGCTTAGTTGTATTACCCTGAAAAGTTGTACCTGTTTTGAAGCTGAGTAATTATACAACATTATTAGGTTTTCAAATATGTTGAGTTGCAATTAGTTTTATAGCAAGTTGCACGTTTGTCGATCGACCCTCGAACAACTAAGATTAATCATATTCGAGTTTGCTTTCTGTTTCCCCAGTTCTGAGCTAGCAGTAAAAATATTTAGCTCAAAGAAATAACGAGGTTTTCGTTGGGATTCAAATAAATGCCGGACTGGCCGTCCAATAATTTCCAGTCCAACGTCATAACCACTCAGCCATGATTATTTAGTTGGCTGAGCATGTTTATGAAAACAAAATTTTAACCGCACTTTTTCCCATTTTTTCGTAAAAATTCATCAAAATCTCTTGTTTGAATGCAAAATTAATCATACAAATGTATATACTTCATCGATATTACATCAATAGTATTACAAGTTTACCCCGATGTGTGACTGTAGCTAATCAGCTATGACGGTAGACTTGTATCATCGGTGTTGGTTCGAATCTTGTTTTGAAGCCATTTCTTTGTTTCTATGCACAAAAACTTTAGTCTTATTGCTTAGTACCGGAGAAGGAATCTTGCATAAAAGTGATAAATATTAGTTGTAAGAACTTTTTACACACAAAGGTTAAATTTCTCAAATACGAGTTGCACATTCTATTGAAATTTATCCGTTGCAATATGTGGGCAGTCATTTTTTCAACTCACAAAACTTATATATTTTCTAAAACTCAGCCTTAAACTACCCCCACCGCAGGTTTAATTTTAATGATGTATTAGACTAAATATAAACTCAGGATTTGCCTAAACTGTATTTTATGCAATCCAACCAGATTTTTGTATAGTCTGAGACTAATTAAACTACATTTATGCAATGGACAGGGTTTAAACTCTGGTTTAAACTTGAGGTTTTTTTTAGACTAGAATTATGCAATCGGGCCAAACTGTCTATAAGCCACCATATTTTTGTCAAAGAATTGTTTTCTCCGGTGGTCAATCTGTAAAATAGGTACACCTAAGCAAACCTAGCTGAGACCACTTCTGAATCCCAATTTTCAATAAGAGCTCTGTATTATAAATATAATATTATATATCAATTCTTAATCATATCACCTGAAGCTACGGTTTGTTTGAATCCCATCCAAAAACCTACCCTGTTGTTTCCTTCAGCAAGAAACTTTATCCTACTCACTCAGTACTGGGACATCAGGAAGCGGACTTAAAAGTGATAAATCTAAGTTGTAAGAACTTGATTAACAATGGAACCAACGCGGAGCTGGCTATTCAATGATTACCTGTCCAACATCATAACCGCTCGGCCACTCCTGCTCCACTAAACTATTGATCTATATTTAATTCATAATGTTATCTGATTTTCTTGTAGAATTTCATTATAATGCCATATTAAAATTGATTTAAAAGTGTTTATTTTTTCTTTTAATGTTTTGCTAGTAAAAAACAAAAAGTTATATATATCCAACATTTCAGATTCAAAGGAAGAAATCCAAAGATGAGGGTGATCCATTTTTAGAAAGGTTTACAGTCACTGGAAGATCTTATTCTGAAGAAAATGAAGTTCCTGAATACGTATTTAGGGATCTGTTTACAAAACAGTAAGATTATTAAGGGTTTAGTAAATTATATACCCTATCAATGCTTTTCTTTTTACAACAGGGGCTATTTACAAGCACCTTTCCTTTCTGAAATTTCTTTGACATCAATCATGCAGTTTTCTCCAAATTTAAATAATAGGAGTTTCCTTTGATTTTTCATTCCCCTATCAATGAAATTGCATTAAATTTTCCTAAATATTCCACATAAAGTGAAGCCCCTGGACCCAATCCCCAACAACTGAAAAAAATGCCCTGGGCTTAGGATCAACTGTAACCAAAGAGTTTTTAGATCTTCAAATGTTGTATTTTTCTTTTTGGTTTGAGCATGAACTCTTTGCTTAAAACTCTGTTTTTTGTCTTAAGTAATTTCTTGATTAAAAAACATTCATATTTGGAAGTTAACTTATTTAATATTCCCTACTTATGTAAATGTGTCCAAAGCATTACATAAGTGAAGTAAAACCCCTTGAGAACAAAAGATTTGAGCTTTAAGCTCATTCCAAAGTTTGAAAAACTCAGATCCAGAACAGTTATGTTGGGCCACAACAAGTTGATCATGTGTTCTATGGATTTTTCTGGGAAAAAATGGGGCAAGCGAGTGAGCGAGCGAAGAAATAAAAAATTCTTAATTTTGTAGCTTTATATAGCAGATTAACCAAATTTTTATGAGCGAGCGAGGAAATAAAAAAAATTTTTGTGTAAAAATGGTAAAAATCAAGGTGCGAGCGAATCCATAGAACATATGATCAACTTTTTGAGGCCTTGAACAAATGATGAATATGTACTTTTGGCAAAACAATACCTTTGGAATGCATCTTAAAAGTTGATTCTTTTAACAAGTTATTCTAAATTCAATTTATTGGTTTTTCCGTCTGTGCTCAGGCAGTACAAACAAAGTTTGTTACATATTATTGCTGAAATGCTTGAAATACCGATAAAGCCCTTTTGTTCTGTGTACACATTATTTTACAGTGAGGGAGAAAGTTTGTTTGTAACGTAAGGATAAACCAAAATATATTTGAATTACAGAAACAGTTTATTGAAATGCTCAATTTTGTTACGTAAAATGTATGTACAGAAAAAACTCTGAAAACCGGACCTGGTCCGGACTGACCAAAAGTCTGGTTTTCAGAGGTTTATACAGAATCACTAATTAAACTTAGCTATGGGTTTGGTGGGACTTTTTCCTACATTAAAAGGATGGCTCAGCTATATCTTAATTTATTTTTCATTAAAGTTTGGTCAATTTTGGTTTTGTAAGTATAAATTAAATGAGAAAAAGAGAAAATTGAAATAATAATAATTTTCTTTTGTTGCATGTACATGTTACCAATGGACTTAAAATCCATTCAAATGAATGTATCTAATTTCAGTTATTGGAAGACAGTTGTGGTTGATCCTTCGGGAACATGGTATTTCTACTGGTCAATGTTGACAATGTTTGCAGTTTTATATAATGTGATATTTGTAATTTTACGATGTGTGTTCCCTCAACCTCATAATCCAGAATATATGCCTGCATGGTTAACTCTTGATTACTTGAGTGACATCATTTATATTTTTGACATGTTTATTAAATCTAGAATTGGTAAGTATTTGATCTGCAGTTTTATTAGATTTTCTTCACCATTTAAAAATGATTTTATCTACTTCATAAGGTTTTGAACACTTGAAATTGCACCTACTATTTTGTTTTGCTACATCAAATTTAAGCTACCTTAAGTACCTCATACCCTAATTAATTTGCCTGACTTCAAAGAAATGAAAGCTTATGCTATCACTTCTTCTTCAGTGTTGGCATTGCTTGTGAGATTAAAGTTTTTTTAAAAGTCTTGCATCTTCAACACTCAAGATATTTAATTGGATGTTGGTATACTTATTAATTGGAATAACCATACTGTGAAGGGACCTAACTTTTGATGAATTACTTTTAGAGTTATACATAAAATTGCATAATATGAGTTCAAGTTTTTTCCAAATTAAAGATATTTTCAAAATTCAATAAAATGGTTGAATCATTGAAAGTTGGTATGCTTATGCATTGGTACTACATATTCACAACTATCAAGGGATGTAATTCTGGTTGTATTATGGGAGTTAAACATTAAAGGAAATAGTTTTTTCTAAGTAAATTTTTTCAAATTTTCATTAAGATATTTGAATGAAAAATGGTATGCAAATTCATCAGTACTCTATCTGTGCCAATACAGGGATTATTCTGGGCCCAGATTTTGGTGAGAGAAAAAATCCCATTTGAACAAATTTGGTGAGAGATTTCAAATTTTGATGAGATTTTTTTTACTTCAATTAAAACGGCAAGAATTTTATTACATTAAGGAACTACATATACACAAGATGTAAATGCTTATTTTTAATGATGGTCAATAAAACAGAAGTTTCAAAGAATGTTAGTTTTCTTGGCTTTTATTTCACAACCTGAAATACCTTAACACTTTATTGCAAACAGAGTAGACCCAGTTAATGCAGCTTCTCCAGGAGATATGATCAGAGTCTAAACTGTGTACTTAAAAAATTTATTTGTTGTGGCATTGAAAGAATAATTATTTTCTATTCATATAACAACAAAATCAAACTGTTGAAAACTTAAAAAAAACACTCAACTGTCAAGTGTAATTTAAGTACATCTGAACACCTGGAACTAACGATCCTACTGATAAATATTTTAAAATTCCAGAATTTGTTCGTTTCTTCGAAACCTTAGAAACCTGTGTAAAAGCCGTTGCTCCGACTCTGGTTACGTCCCTTCCTCGCGGGTTACGTCCCCTACACGATGGTCATCGGAAAAGACCGCAAGATCAAGTTGTGCAATTTTTTGTCCCATTTAGCAAATTTTTATGCGATTTCTGCTGGGAAAATGCGCAAATAACGTGCCCCAAAATGATCCCTGCCAAATATATGGGGATGTTCTAATGGATGTGTTATTGTTTGAGCTATGTCCTTTTTATAAGCCCAAAAGAATTTTGGGCATATTATGTTATACCCCCTGGCGTCCATCCGTCCGTCTGTTAGCAATTTGGTTTCCGGAGCATAACTAAAGTTACATTTGGCGCACAATATTGAAACTTCATACGATGATTGTCCATATCGGGTAGAAGACCCCTATTGATTTTGGGGTCACAAGGTCAAAGGTCAAGGTCAATATTAGCTTAAACTGAAAACAGCATATAATGCTCCGCCTAGCGGTGCTATTGTTAACATTTATGGTTAAGCCATAGTGTCCCAGGGGTGGGAGTGCAGGAAACAAACAACGGCTGTATTAGATATTACTTACTGTAATAATATTATTTATTTCATTTCAGGTTTCCTTGAACAAGGTCTTATTGTAAGAGATGTCAAAAGATTAACTATAAAATATTTGAAGACAATTTACTTTCCTATAGACATTCTTAGTATACTACCGTTAGACTTTGGATATATGGCATTTGGATTTTTAGCAGTTTTCAGGCTTAACAGAATTTTGAAGTTTTGGCGTCTTAGAGAGTTCTTTCACATGGCTGAGACCCATACAAATTTTCCAAATTTTATTCGTGTGTCAAATCTTGTACTTTACATTATTATTATCATTCATTGGAATGGATGCTTCTACTATTATCTTAGTGAAGTTATTGGATTTGGATCAGATGACTGGGTCTATCCAGATCCAACCAGTAGTGGGTTTGATACCTTTGCAAAACAATTCTCATTCAGTTTGTACTGGTCCACATTAACACTGACAACAATTGGAGACACCATGTGGCCAGTCACTCCAGCAGAGACAATGTATTGTTTCATGTGTGCCTTGATGGGAGTGTTGATATTCGCTACTATTTTCGGTAATGTTGGCGCCATGATCAATAACATGGATGCTGCTAGAATGGACTTTCAGAATAAAGTTGACAATGTAAAGCGTTATATGGAATTGCGAGGAATAGGTATTGAGTTACAAGGTAGAGTAATTAAGTGGTTTGATTACACTTGGAACAATAAACAATCTGTTGATGACAAGGAATCATTAATGTTTCTACCTGAAAAACTTAGAGCTGAGATATCAATACATGTACATATGCATACATTGAGACGTGTGGCCATATTTCAAGATTGTGAACCTGGTCTTCTAGTCGAACTGGTACTGAAACTTAAATTACAAGTATACAGTCCAGGAGATTTTATCTGTAGAAAGGGTGACATTGGAAAAGAAATGTATATCATAAAACGTGGTAAACTACAAGTTGTCTCTGAGGATGGTAAGACTGTCTTTGTTACGTTGTCAGATGGAGCTGTATTTGGTGAAATCAGTGTCTTGAACATTGCTGGTAATAAGACTGGAAATCGTCGCACAGCTAGTGTTAAAACAGTGGGATTCTCTGATTTATTTTGTCTCACTAAAAATGACTTATGGGAGGCTTTAGAAGAATACCCTGAAGCCAAGAAAATGTTGCTTGAAAAAGGAAAGCAATTACTAAGAAAGGATAAACTCCTTGATGAAGAAGCAGCTTTGCGTGAGGAAAGAAAGCAACAAGCTGTGGTATCAAAGATAGAAATGATAGTTGACGCAGTAGACGACATTCAGAAAAGCATAGATAAAGTGTATGAGAAAATTGAAAAAATTATCCCAACAAAGTCTCGACTTAATCTATCAGGCATTACACCAGTTGACCCCCTAGAGCATACTGCATCTTCATCTAGAATCAATAGAACGCCATCGCCAATCAAAGAAGAGGAGGAACCAAGTGAGAATGCCACGCCTACAAAACAAGCAGAAGACAAAGTCACTAAAGTAATTGTTAAACCGCAGAAAAATGAAGATAATAAAACGGCAGAAGATACTTAATATGCCTGACAATCTGATGGAAGTTAGGCCATCAAGATACAGTTGTTAGATTGGCATCTTAAAATTTGGATGGGTCGGCTCTTAGACGTTATTCTTCAAGTAATTGAGACATATATTGTATAGGGCTGAAAGGATTCGCTTTGATACATCAAAAATCGATTGCAAGATGATGTTCCCAATGTCATACCAGCCTTACAACATGTCTATAAAAGTTAAAAGGATAAAGGCCAATACATTGTCTCTTTTCAGACATTTAGTTACAATAATACACTAGTCTTGTTATGAATAAATCAGTGTGACAGTTCATTTGCTTCATTGACCTTGTTCTGAAATAAATGATGAAAATTTCTGTAACAATTAAATTTTATCAATACTAATTAGTTTTTAAGTTAAGTAATGTATTGATGTATATTTAGTGTAAACTATACTATTCAAATCGAATCTAAAGAAAAAAATTGCTTTGTGATGAATCGTTGCAGCCCTAATATTGTACCATCATAACACAAAGATATATTTTTACACTGGCAATACTCCAGTTTTAATGTCTCAATCATTTTGATAAATCCTTTTTTATTGGGATTAAAAAAGAGGGACAGAGTCTTTGGAGAGACTGACAGGGACAAGATTCTAACAATTAACTTTCTATGTTCTTAACGAGTATGTAATGTTCTAGGGATGTTATTAGGATCAATAAAGAAATGTGCTTAGACAATAACATATTCTAAATATGAATTTTTTTAGATTGGATGAATACCTAACACTGAGTGATGAAAAAAGGATCTATCTAATCAATGCAAAGTTTGCTGGCATGATTTCATAATATGTATTATGTAATAACAATGAAAAGGTTACTAAAGGAAATTCATGGTTTAATGTCAAGCTTATTAATTAAAAACTAAATGTTCATTTTAGAACAATAAGTAAAAAGTGGGTAGCCATATATTTATTCTTCGAGTAATAAGAGGGCTACAATGTAATGTACACTTGAAGAAGTGTTTTCGTAGAATATTATTCTTGTTCTTTGTTTCTTAGTTAATGAATTTCGTGGGTATATTTTGTAGGGCTGTCACGAATACCATAAACTGAAGTCAGTTAATAGTTTGCTTGAAATTGGTAAAAATAGATAAATCGTGAGCAACTTTATGCTTACAAGTTACAACCATTGTCTTTCATCCAAATTATCAGGGGTCAAACTAATTTTGACACAAAATTGTTGTCTTGGACTGATTTATAATGCCTGCTTATGCATTGAGAAAACCCAATCATCCTTTTTCTGTCATATTAACAACTTATAATAATGAAATAATCTAATTTTGTCATTATTTACACATGCATTTATAGCATATTAAGTTTACAAATCATTTAGCTGTCTTTTATTCAGTGATTGTATTTCCAGTGAAGGATTGACTGATTCCAGAAATTGAAAAAAGATTTCTTATTGAAATTGAAGTCTACCTGGGTAACCGTGCCAGTCCTAACAGTTTGTTTATACAGATAATGTTTGCTTCTTGCAGCTTTATTAAAGTAACCAGTTTGTGCTTTGTACATGAGTATAAGTTTTTTTGTTTCAAGTTAATAATTTGTTAGTTTAACCTGTGTGTAGGTACATGTATGTTAGGCCAAGAATATTTGTTGGATGAAATGTACTGAACATTGTATTGTAATGATGAGATCATTTGAAAATTTATATTTGTTAAATTTATTAAATAAATTACAGTATTTTGATCAAGGTTTGTTTCACATCTACCGATTTGCCATAAATTGAGCATTAAGAATGCCCAATTGCTAGGCAATGTCTCCTCATATCTAAGATATGGCTACACAATGCAGCTCTCCCTATAATATATACTTAAACATGAGAAAAAACACTTGGTCATAACTGACTTTCTAAATGCTTTGCATACTGTAAGTTCCAAGTCTCAATTTTCCAAGTTACTAAGTTCCAGTATTTGTGACTGTATTTTTAAAATAATCGTGATCTTAAGCGTTTGAACTTGCTCTTGATGTGCAAGATGCTTAGTTGAACCCAACTTAGAGCAAGAAAAAATCTAGTTCGGGTCCAGAAGTTATAAAACCTGAGAATGGACACTGGTCAAAGTTCTAATTTTGATCTTGAACTATACTTTATGATACCATAAGAATTTATACACATTTTGTTGTAAAGAAGAGTTGATGAATAATGCATTTAAATAAGTATCGTTTTCTAGAGATTTTTTTTAACATAATCCTTCATGAACAAGGAAATCCCTTGGAAATGAAACTAAACTCGGAGCAGAGTTTGTTTTCTAGTTTTATAGCTTTTGGCCCTGATATCTTATGTTATTGACTTATGATCAAACATGTATATCATCTAGATCTATCTTTAATTTGTTCAGTTCTTTCTAGTACAGAGCCTAACAAGAAAATATATACTAGCTAGCAAGGTGCATGAGCTTCTGAACCATATAGTGGCACTAATGATTAAAATTGAAGCACCACATCTCAACAACGATAATTTGAGTCAACCAAACTTCAAGAGTAATAGGTTCACAAGAATACATTTTGCCTTATAAAATTACCTTCACACTTAAGAAAAGCTGTGTTTTTTATTCATTTTCACAACTAACATAGATGTCAGATAAATTCACACATTGTGACAGTTGTAACATTTGAAAGTGTAACAATACTAATACAATGTACAATAGTATTAGTTATGTATGTTTATGTGTTAAAGGTATAGAGGATATCTGTTATCTTTGATGTAAGATCAATTTTTATTTCATAAGTGAGCTCAGGAAACGTTTTCCATGAGGCATAGCCATGAGTGAAAATGTCATTTTCTGTGATCACGAGTTGAAACAAAAAAGGTCTTACACCAAAGATGACAAATACTGTGTCTTTCATGCTAAATTTTGCATTTTATTAGATGCATTTTACTCAAATAATATCGTGACGTCATTTCTTTTCCAAGGTGACGTAATTTATCTTCTAAGATGACTTCATTGATGACGAAAATATAAGATTATATTTTCACTACAAAGAAAATAGGCAAGTCTGACATTTCACCGTCAAGTTTAAAAGAAATGTATAAATGGTATACAAATATTATTTTAGCTCTTTTAAGATTGTTAAACAAGTTCTTACGACTTAGATTTATCACTTTCGAGTCCTCTTCCTTGTCCCCCAGGACTGAGCTAGTAGGATAAAGTTTCTTGCTCAAAGAAACAATGGGGTAGGTTTTGGATGGGATTCGAACCAATGAGAAGCTAGCTATACGCTATGTAATAATTTCACTTGTATTCGTAAAAGCAATCACATTTACTAAAGGTAAAGGTAATTATGAGAGGCATTGTACTTAGGGCACTGTTAACCCATTGTGGAATGGTTTTTACAAGTTTCAATGAAAGAAAACAACATATGAATTAATTTTAGAAATGTATATATTAATATAAGATAAAGATCAAATCTAATAAAAATAGTATACACAAGATTACAACTAAAATTTATCTATGCTTATCATTTATTGATTGTATAAGAAAAGTGCAACATTACCAAAGCAACAATAATCATAGAATTACTTAAAAAAAAGCAATCATTTTAAGACAGTAAAATCACTTTGAATGTACTTAACCTAGCCACCTGGCTGTTCAGAATAAATGTCAATTTGGTAAACTGAAACAAAGAAAATCACTTACTGCACAACAATCAACAGAAAAATAATACACAGTCTATGCCAAAGATGTTGGTCTGATTTTGCTGACAAATTTACAAAGGTCTAACATTTTAATAATAAAATTCCCACATAATATAGCAAATCAAAATTACCACAACTAAATTACTACATGTCTTTAGCGTAGACTGATAATACCCCATAGTTTGATACCTGGAAATTGAATTAAAAATAATCTAGTGAAACGCATTTAAACTCCTAAAAAATAATGAAGCCAAAATAAAAAAAAAGATAAGCTGAACATAAAAATAAAGTTTACACAGTTACACTTGTGCAAGTTTAAACAAAAAATATGGAATTTTCTTTCATGCTTTACGATGAAATGCTGTGTTATACGATGAAAATAAACGATGAAAATATCGGTTTATATTTTCACTACGGTGAAAATATAAAAAATGACGGACTACTTTTTTCAAGGGAGACAGACAAGCTAGAGCTTTTTCAAACATCATATAAGCGAGTTCAATGGTGACAAATGCATTAGTTGATGCTAAAGCAGGAGATGATATAAACAAATCCAACAAATCCTGTTGCTAACTAATTTTTAAAACGAAAGTCTACAAATTTAGTCGACACAGCTCAGTCCAGATTACACGGCAATCACGCGACTGCATAATGGAGATTTTTTGTACATAATTGGGATCAAATGCGAGAGTTTCGCGCTTTTAATGAATAGTCTGATACAGGTTTTCATGAGAAAATTCATTACAAATCTTAGAATAACTTACGTCACCATTCAAATCCAGCGAGGAAAAACTCAAACATGTCTGAACGTTGACTGTATCAAAGCTGCATCGTGTGCATTGCCATTGGATTCCATTCGTTGATTCATTTGACGAATATCCAGTCATTATACGGTAAATACAAAGGTTTGCTAGTATAAATCCAAGCCAATCTGTGCATAAATTAGATATAATGAACTGGCTAAAAATCATCGGCTTTCTTGAGTCTTCGCCATTTTGACAAATCAATGAAACATCCCTTCAGCGCGTAGATCTAGATTCTATGTGTTTCCTTACATTATCCTTATATCCATATCATAATTGTGAAACATGTACTTTCCAGTCGCTTGATAATATCGTTTAAATCCTTCCGTTTAACCGCGTAATATGACATCACAATAAAAACTGTATTGATTTAAAATTCGCGTAGACCAACTCAGACGTAAACACATTTACCTTGACATTGACTGTTCATGCAGTACACATTTGTCTCCTTCCGCGTGAGGAAACTGTTACACGATTTTCGAGTTTAAAATTGTTTTCCCTCATACTTCTTTAATGTAACAAACATGGATTAATTAAATTTGGATGGGTAGTGTCTTAAGAAATGAACGATTATATTACAATAAATTATGCACACTGGAACTACTTATTTTCGCTCTATCACATTAATAATGAGTCATACGGTCTGTCCATGAACTGGCACAGGTAGATCTAGATAGTCTTGCATCATTTTTCAGGTGAACAGCATGAAAGAAACAGAAAATTCGCCGATTTCGGTGTAAGATCGATTTATATTTCACCTTGTGAGCTCAGAAAATGACATTTTCACTCGTGGCTACGCCACTCGTGAAAATATGTTTTCTAAGCTCACTCGGTGAAATATAAATCGATCTTACACCAAAATTGGCGAATATCCTCTATGTATTTTAACTGATATTGATGGCATCATTGAATTCAAAATATTCTTGATAAATTATTGTATGGCACATAAAGTTTAATTCTTAAATACTTCATCTAAGCATTTAAAAGATCAAACACAATGGTTTATAAGAATATTTAATAACTTCTATAAAAAAAGTTATGTACAATAAAGTTTTACTACTATGACCATCAAAATCCATGGTCTTACTTGCAATATACGGACTTCATACGGTTCAAGTTAAACATTTAGAACTGAAATATAAAAAAAATGTTTGACTTGGCAATAGCCAAAGAGGTCCTTTACTGCCTTTACTGTATTAAAGTCAAAAACATAAATGCCATTAATGACTAGTAATTGTCGATGGAAGCACAAAACACTACCCTCTAAAAATTTTTGACTTAGATAAACATCTTTGTATAAAATCTACCAAATTGTATAAGCCCATACCAATTAAAACATTCACCCTTGATTGGTTGCATTAAAAAAATATTATTCAAAGGCAGAATCAATAATGTATAAAAAAGCCTGAGTTTTTAATGCCAGTTTGTTGTAAAAAACCCTAACATTTAATTGGCTCAAATGACTTGTTCCTCAACCACTATCTCAATACTCATTAAACTCTTGGTATATGTAGAACAGGTTATATTGCATGATCTTTAATGATTACAAGGTTGACAATGAACAATTATCAATATTTTGTGCCAGAATTAACAGCACTATGTCATTATAATCTGGTTTCCAAGGACAACCTTTAGTACTCAGTGATTTACATACCTTAGCTGACAACATTCATTGACTTACATAAAAAAAAACTATTGTTTAGTAGAAATTTAGCGTGATCAACCAAGTGAACAAATCATTATCCTTTTGAACGAACTGACAGACGTATGTGATGAGAAAAAAGTAAGCTTTATATAAAAAACTTAACTCCAACAAAAGTTGAAGCTTTCATAAAAGACTCAGAAAAATAGTTAATTAGGATTTAAGAATTAAGCAAATGAGAAACTGATCAGCATTTCAAAGAATATTGATCAGAGCAATATCAAATGTTAATTAAAAACTACCTTTTTGTGGTAAATATTTCTTTACTGATAATCTTATATGGTATTAATTCATAGTGAAATGGAGTCATGGGAGCTGGTTAATATATTAAGAATATAAATAAAATAAAATGCATGACTGTAGCTTTAGACATGGCACATTAATTAAAACTGGGTTCATTGCGTATACTGTATTTTGTATATCAACATAGTCACTTGCCTTCCCAACATGCACAAATAACAATAACTTTATACATTATTCTACACTCTATAATTATATGAGCTACAATTGAATGACATTTTGCTATATTACAATTCAAATTTTGCCTATGTTTTGTGGTGAAAGCTACTATTAAACAATATATTTTGAATTGTTAGAATTTATCAAAGTAACTTATACATGTATCTGCCAATCTTTTCAGGTGATATTAACCATAGGCACTGGTTCAGTTGTACAATTGAAATCATCCTTTGTATGCACTTAACATTCAATACTAACAGATTCAAACAAGCTACTATATTTCATTCCATAACAAAGTTCACACCAAAAAGTTATTTTGTAATTTAATCATTAGGAAATTATAACAATAATTGCTTGATTAATTTCACGACACAAGTGTTGAAAATCAATATAAAAAGCCAGAACAGCAGAACAATATTTCACAGACTAATATGAATATATATCTGAAAATTTCCCCACTTAATCAATAATACATTTACATCATATAGATATAAATAATTGATCAAAGCCTGAAGCAGAAAAACAAGAAATCAAAGTACAAAACTAATATAAAAATTTTACATATTCAGTGGAATGACATGTTGTAATGTCAGCTGACAAAACCATACTTCTATCTTTAGTTATGATGAACAGATTGCTCAGACAGGTTAACATAACAACTTATTGTATCAAGTAAACAAAATAAATATCACTATAACAAGACAAATATATTAACACAGAATTATGTAATACCAAGGTCTATTATTTGTTCAAGTTGTTTTCCTAAAATACATGTATGTATGTGAACTTATTACACTTTGGTTTACTGTAAACCAAAAATTGTTTTGTGACTTAATGTAGCGACTTTGGCAGCAGTAGTAATAAGTTGCTGAATTATGTTTTCACCTTTTGTGTTTATTCAAATCAGCAAATCACCGTGTTAAACCTTGAAAATTGTCATTGCGATAATTATTTTGCAATTATGGCGCTAGAGGTAAATACACCAATGTTTTTGTAGCATAAATGCTGGTCATTTATAAAGTGAAATATTGTGTACACAAATGTTTCTAGGTTTACAGTTATCAATGTGAGTGAATAAACAATGTAGTTACAGTCAGATCTCGATACAACGACATCGTTCGTTTCAAGGAAAAATGTCGTTATAACGCATATGTCAGTGTAATGAATACTTCCGACAATGTACATGTTGGTATCGGTTCCCATAAAATATGTCAGTATAACGAGAAAGTCGTTGTAACGGATGTCGTTGTATCGAGATCTGACTGTATAGTTAGTTTTACAATTTTTGTATTATTTAATACAATCAATGCATAAACTAATACAAGAATATTCAAGGAATACAGGCAGATATAAGATTCTAAATAAGAAAATCAAGAAAAGTCAAATATTCGTTATGCATTTCTACACACTTCAAAGAATATATTAATTTTTGATTATAAATACAATATATCACAAATTATTTGAAAGGTTACGTTTCAATAAATATACTGTGATAGTATAACGTATTTAAGATATAAAAGTACAATTGTAATAAGAGCAAACAGAAACAAACTACATGTACAAGTAAATATAAAGTGGCATGTTACAGTGTATGAGAGGTGTTCAACTTATATTTGAACAATCTTTTGATGGAATAAATATCCCTTTCCAACAATAAATATCAACATTTTACTTGAACATGTTACAAATGGACTGTCTATAATTGACTGACATATTACAAATAAAAATTAGAAACAACATTAGGCTGTTATAAAACATTATTGAAGAGACCGTATTTTTGGCGTTTTGAACATAACTAAGTCCAAAATTTATAATGTAAAATTAATGAATACATGAAATTGGCTTAAAATTGCATATTTTTCAATTTAAAGACAGGATTTTGTTTTATCAAATTACACATGCTAATAGGATACAAAAAGGTAATTATAACATTTATAACACATCCAACAGGCAATAACAAAGTGGAGCAAAAATGAGGTAAAAACTCAACAATGATATTTTTGAGTGCACAACTAAAATGCTTAAAAATGTTTGATATAGTAAGTTGAGATATTTTTGTTTAAGTAAACATGATTACTTACATCACAATACATATAAAACGCAATTTCTAGAGGAAACAAATTGTTCATAGACTTCAGAATCGGATTTCAGATTTGTTTAAATATAAGTAGAACACCTCTGTTACAGTGCTTACACAATAAATATATCATATCCAGACATTTATCTATGTGACTGCACAAAACAAAGTATTGTAAAATATATCCTGAATACAAAATGTGAAAAATCAAACAGATCTTTATGAATATAAAAGGCAAGATGACAATTAGACAGACCCGTACTTATATAGGTAGCATGCATAAATGTAAACAACAGAAGAAACACAATACAAATAATTATAAAACAGTAAAGGAAATATATCTCTACTCATACAGAGAACTGGAAAAGGAACTATTTCAGATACTTCAGTTATTTATCAAAGATTTATTTTCAACAACTTTTCATTTTGTAAGACAACTAACTATTTCAATATTTGATAACGCTGCAGACAGAAAATGTAAACATAAATGACATGTTTAGGCCATGCCAAATTGGAATTTTGTTAAGCGTCAACTCAAGTTTGACAAACCAAGGTACCTATTCACAAAAACACACAAACCGAAAACGAAAACACAAATACTTTACGACAAAAACAATACATTACATATATATTTTTTTTAATGGAAAACATCATCACAACAGTCTGAACTACTTATGGAATGACTAGTTTAAGCACAGACTTAAAACATATGTTTTTTTATAAAATCACTAGTGTTGAAATTGTCGTTATCAAATCCTGGAACATCGGAATTACTTAAGAAAAATTAACCAACAAATTTGTGTTTAAGGATTAAGGACTCTAAAACCTACGCGCACGCAGAGGCTTAACAAAATTCCGATATGGCAAGGCCTTATTCTTTAACAAAATTGATGGTGGTTATACAAAATGAAAGTGTTTTTGCTTAGATGACAAAAAATATTTCGAAGAATAAACAAAAAAGAAGCAAATTAGAAATGATAATATAAGTCATGCTGCGTCAATAACAAGCAATAATTAATCATAAAAAGCAACATTTTACTTAACATAATCTATGTAAAAAAAACATGTTCAATGGAATGCATGTATCATAATGTTTTATAACTACAACTTGATTATATGTTTATACAAAATAAACAGAGGCAAGAAAAATTCAAAGTCTAGCCATTTATACAGACAACCTGAAAGAAATGTCAAATACATAATTTAGCACCTACATAGAAATATGTATACATATACATTTTACAACAGTATCATAACCAGAGCACATTGTCAAATTTGTAACTAAACATCACAGTTGAAAAACTGACATAGAAATACAGTCATGTAGTTTATTTCTGGACTTCCGGTTCTTCAACAAGTTTCATGTGAATACTATTCATACCTTTGAAGTACTTGACGGTTTTTACTTTAAGGTCCATAGTAGCATCTTCATCACATACAAATATAGTTGATTTATGCATCTGGAATGCTGATACAGTGAACATGTGACTTACCCCACTTTCTATTGCTTTATGTAATGCGTATGCTTTATGAGCACCAGTGATAAGTATCATTACCTGTAATGAAAGGTTTAAGCAAACATATCAGTACATATAGCAGTAAGCAAACAGTTAAGTAAAAATAAACCGCAGACCTACCACTCAGCCAGAAAGCAAAGGGATAGTTTAATAGACTTAGATATCAAACTTTTAACTTGGATATGCTGAACAAAAATTTGACTTACAAGGGAAATATTTCGCAGAAAAAGCCCTACTTGACTGTAAGCATGATACAAATCTTGCATAAGCCTAACAAATTAACTCTTTATCATTAATAGACATATTTTGACATGTTCAGACCTAGGACTTGAACATAACATTTTTTGGCCAACTTTGGTTAAGTTCATTTTCAGAAAATTAGTTAAAGCATTATAACTGATAGACAAGATCATCTTCAAATTGGGGCTACCTGCAAAAAGCTAAAAAATGACCACTTCTCTGCAATACATTAAAGAGTTAAAGTACATGTATTACAAAGAATACTCACCTCTTTTGCATCCATCACAGTACCTACACCCACAGTAAGCGCTCTAGTTGGTACCTGAGAAATATCCCCATCAAAGAATCTAGCATTGGCTATAATAGTTTCTTGAGCTAAAGTCTTGACACGTGTACGAGAGACTAGACTTGATCCAGGTTCATTGAAAGCTATATGTCCATCTGGTCCAATACCTGATAGTACAGAAAATCTTATCATTAATAGATCATTTAGTTATCTATGTTTGTAAATATCTACTTTTTATCTAAAAAATTGGTTTAACACGCATGTCAACACAATTTTGGTTATTTTACAGAGGCTTTCCTGGTCCCTTGTCTATAACCAGTACTTGCCTACTTTGCCTCAAGGTTGATAACTATAACCCCCTCTAGTGGGATTCAAACCCATACCCCTTCAGGACCTTAAGTTCTATATCTGGTGCACTACCAACTGCCCTACAGACATGGGTGGTATCTACTTATTAAATGTTCTTTTCTGTATGAAACACACCATAGTCATGTAATTAAACTCTTGTAATAGAATAGAGGTGAAATCTGTAGAGGACAGAGTGCAGTATTTAGTAAACCATTGATTTATTGTTCATGTTTTAATACATGTAAATACTTTGATGCCAAGACAAATACATAAATTTAGTATTTAAATTAGCATGTTGTGCCAAAATTTGTACCGGTAATTGTTATTGCTCCTTACATTAAAGTTTAAATAACCAATTGGAGTGTAGTTTGCCACACATAGAGAAATGGCAAGATCAGTATCTGCAGGCAGCACAACTCTGATCATGATTTTGACTCAACAGGAAGAGAATAAAGTAATTTGGTGGTACCCCCTAGGAAACTGGCAAATACCAGCATTTTCTCATAGAGCAGGCAAAATGTCCCGAGTCAGCAAGACAGGTATAGTAATTCTGCACCCCTGGAGCCATATTGCAAAGTTCAACCATTGTTAAATATTGTATAAATCATTACCTCCAAGAAATAGTTCAATACCACCCGCTTCTTGAATCTTTCTCTCATATTCTTCACATTCTTTCTCTAAATCAGGTGCATTACCATCTAATAAATGTACATTTTCTGGTACTATGTCAACATGTTTAAATAAATTGTTCCACATAAATGAATGATAACTCTCCGGGTGATCTCTGGGTATATCTGTAAATGTTATAATGGAAATGGGTTCATTTAGGCGTTCAAATTTGTGTTTTTCAGTCAAAAATGCTAGAAGCCATTTTCTGCTAAACTAAAGTTCCTGGATACATCAATGCTTCAGCAAGTTTCCTTGATAATAAAATTAACCACCAGTTCAAATCAAAACTAGCTACTAGCCAACAAAAATTTTGAACTAGATTGGGCCACAACAAATTGATCATATGTTCTATGGATTTGCTCGCACCTTAAATTTGACGGTTTTTACAAAAAAAAAATTTTTTATTTCCACGCTCGCTCATAAAAATTTGGTCAAACCGCTATATAAAGCAAACAAATTAAGATTTTTTTATTTTTTTTTTCTTCGCTCGCCCCATTTTTTTTTTCTAGAAAAATCTGTAGAACATATCATCAACTTGTTGTGGCTTTGCCCAGTTTGACAATTAGCTGCATGTTTTACTTGCCTATGCCAACCGTTAAATAGCGGTAACAGGTTACCTGAACCCAAATAAAGAATTATCAAGGACAAATGGATGACCCTTAATTTCAAACCCTGTAGCTACGTACATGTACAACTTAAAAATCAGAAATATGTAAGTGTACCAATACTAACCACAATATTCATCCATGTTAAATGTCTTGACATATTTGAAAGACAAACTTCCTTCTTTATAGAATTCTATCAATTTCTTGTAAGTACCTAAAGGTGTACTTCCTGAAATAACAAATTAATAATTTATCTGCTCAATTGAAGATCATAGATGTCTTCATGAGCGTTATACTTTGAAAAAAGTAAACAAAAACAAGTCAAAGTGTAACTGTCATAAGATTTTTTTTTTGATGTTTTGATTAACATGCAGGAGTAGGGGAAATGTATATACAGATTATACAGATGCAACTTTTGATGCTGATACACAATCACTGACTTCATAGCAATTACCCCTGGTCATGGTGCTACTCAACAATCTTCCTGGGGAGTATTTGACTCCACTAAGGTGAAGCCCACATATTTGCAAAATGAAATTATACTACACTCACAGGTACTCACTTACAGCTGGGTAAAGTAAAGCAATTGCAGATAAATTTCTAGCAAAAGGAAATTAGCAGTTTCCCTGGAGTAGTTCAAACCCAGTACCTTTCTAACATAGAGTGCATGTCCTTCCACTGGACTACTGTTCCAGTAATGTATTAGCAGCAATGATGGTTTCCCATTCTTGAAGCTGACTGACAAAGCATACGGCAAATTATACACTGATTCTCCAATTATCCTTGTTCTCAAGATCATCTTCTATTTATAACAGCCCTTCTATATATAAAACTTGGTTATATTTTATGACATATATATAATTATTGTCAATCTTTGAACTTCTCTATTTTAAAGCCCATACTAATGTACTACCTGTAGGTAATCCAAGAGTAAAATATTTGTCAGGTCCAGGATTGAATTCATGAATCTTACGTCTAACATACTTGGCAGCCCAGTCACTGACATCTTTACTTGTATCTAATATAACTAGTCTCATCTGAAACACACAAGAAACAACAGGAACACTTTATTTAACGAAAAAATATACTATAAAGAGTTCCTAGATGGATCAAAACATGCCAGCTGCCTTAGCTAGGATCATTTTCTATGTATCAATCATCCACTCAGTCAAAACCCTTTGGACTTTGACTTTGTCATGTCAATATTAATATAAAGAATGAATAAAAGTTGATTATTATTAATACTATCATCATCATTATCACCATTTATCATCACCATTTTTCATTATCGTCATTATTATTGTTATTGTTATTGTTAACGTTATTATTATATTATGAAGGTTAAAAACAGGTCAGAAAAGATGGACATGTTTAATGCACAAGTGTCACACACTTTTCTTAGTGTAACTTGTAAGTAAAGAGTATCACATGATCACAATAAGAATGAAAACATGAAAACATTTGTTTGGCACCTGTAGTTTTATGTGGAGACACGTTTAATCTGGCTGACCATGGGCGGATCCAGCGGGGGGGGGGGGGGGGGGGGGTCAGGACACCCCCTAGGATTCGGAAAATGTACATGTCCATTAGTGTATTTCTTGCTTGTAAGTAATTCTTAAGTAGTATGAAGCAATTTTTCTCGGTGCTTAACATTAATGGTTATGTATTTTTTATTATCAATATGTTGCATTTTTTCTGCAAAATGTGTATAATGTGGTTGTGGTTTGAGGTTCGGAACCCCCTAGAAGTTCAGACCCCCCCCCCCACCCTAGAAAAAAATCCTGGATCCGCCCCTGCTGACATAAACTATATAGAAAGATTATAAAGTCTGTGTCTATTAATCAGTTCTAACCAAGCTTAATTGAGTCTTATTAAAGCTGTGACCAGACTGATAAAGTTAATTTAATTATGAGTCCCTAACCAATTATGAACAAGTAAAAAATTGCTGTGAAATGCAGCAATGTGATTGTCACGGCAAACAAAAAAACAGTTACCGGTAAGTATAATCTAAAGGTAACTCAAAAAAGCATTATATTGAATTGACATGTTAACTGTTAAGGTTTTTCAGTAAGAAAAAGGTAACTTGGTTTTCCTGTTCATATGTAACATTCTCGTTCCCAGAGCCTAGTAAGATTCTCAATACTATTTAGATCGAGAATCTTGATAACCTGGGGGTACAAGAATGGTCTGGATCTAGACATCATCTTTATGCAGACAGGATTTTGGTTTCAGTTGGATTTATTTCCAGTAATTCATATTTGCATGACGCTTAAAAAGATCGGCAAAAGGGAAAGCATACTCTTTCAGAACTGAAGCTATTTACACGACATATTGCTTCTGTTCAATCAAGTGTTCTTTACATTGCGGATCTGTCCTTACCAATCCGTGTGACTACTGGTTCCCAGAAGTTATCTGTATAATAAGGGGCGGTTGTTGGTCTCCAGGCAAATTGAAAATCAAAGTACATAAAAAGAGACCTTCTAACCGCAACAGCTACTTCCCAAGAACAAAACATGACGTAACCGGTTTAAGATGTTTGCTTAAAGGTGTGTCATAATATTACATTCGGAACACCTTGACCTTTCATGAATGAATAATCTCTGAAGGATTCGTGGGGGGGACTTCCCTGGATTTTTGGGATTTTACTACCTACGCGAGGCGAAGCACGTAACGGGTACGCAAAATAGTTCTTATAGTTTACACACAGATCTTTGTCTAAACATATTTCTTTGTTATAAATTGAACCAAATATTGTTCATCAATATCACTGACCTGTGTAATTTCATATTTACGGACAAAAAATGAAACTTCAGTCATCGCCAAAACAATTGTGTATTTGTTTACTTCAACACCGGTTTTTCCAAATGGCGTCTAAAAATGTCAGAGGTTATTCCTAGCGAATGGCCGAGGAGTTCCGACTGATAATATTAGATAGTTCGTCCTCAGATTAGCCCATACCGAACTGTTCAAAAGCAGTAGGCTGTTGATTTGGCTATAAAAAATATTTTATCTCTGTATACTGCCAACCCCTCTCTCGAGTGTTACAGGCAGGATTAAGTGCAGGTCGGAAAGTGATAAATTAAGTAAAAGTTAAAAATAGTTTTGGCAGGAACTGTGAGTAACAGATATCAACCGATTTGCAGGCCAGGATATTTTTGTTTGTATTATACAAAAGTATAACTGTCATTCATCGATCATTTGCTCGATACGGAAACGATCGATCCGATATATCTATTGAACTTACAATACCGGTATTCGATATATATCGTATACTAGTGTAAAGGTCTTGTACTAGAGAATATACCTTACGCTCCCCTCCCATCTCAGTGAATACATTACATTCACCCGCTGCTTTAAAACATGTTGAATAACAATTATTAGCATTTCCAAAATTGCTTGAAATCGCTGTTTAGCCATGTATACTCCTTAGAGTAAAGACATTCAAGCAATATGCGCTTGCGTTTTATACCGTCTCAAGTCTATTTTTAGAATTCAATAATTAGCGTGCCCAGCAGCGTGATCAGTTACCTTGAACATTCCGTAACAGAAGAATCGGAACAACTCAACCAATAGACAACTCAACCCGAGACAACTCAATCTCCTACTAACGGATTGAGTTGTCCCAGCTTTGTGTTGAGTATTGCACAGGTTGAGTAGTCTTCGGGTTGAGTTCTCCCGTATCCCTAACGTTAGCTAACAGTAATTACTGATAATGGGTCTGGTTAGGATATGTAAAACCAGTGAGTCTATTTATAGAATATCAGGAATTAGCACGCCTTATGTAAAATCAATGATTTAGATTCGCCCGTATAGGGAAGATAGGTTGGCATTTATTATTTTGATATTACAGGCGTGAGAAATTGTTGCATCTATTTTTTTAAAAATCACGTGACAGTCATGCAATTTAGGCCTAAATGTTTGTGTCTCTGCCTAAAAATAGAAATATCAGTTTGCACGTAGTATTTAAGCAGAGGTAGAAAGTGAACAAGTGATGTTTCCGAACCGGTGCATTGGAGAGTAGTCATTCCTTTACTTGTTACGGAAGCATTTTGTTGCTGGATACACGAAAGGATTTAACACTTATCTCAATTCCGAAAAGATGCGCCTAAACACAAAAGGCAATCTATTTCGAAAAGAAATCATTATTTAAAAAAATAACATGCCAGCAAATATAGAAACTTAGAAATGTAAGGTTCGAAAGACATTTTTTTGACGTGAAAAAATTTACACAGACACGAGAAAACATAATCCATTCAAACAAATTAAAAACTCGCGAGCTGTTCAAGTGTGTCGAAAGGATTTGCAGAAATGTGTCAATATAAAACGCTGATTTTTGTGTGTTGCACTGTTGATAGAAATATTGTTATGGTTTCCAAAAAATGCTTTTTTCTATGTAACTTTTAACGGAAATGGGCTGTACAATGATTACTTTAAAAAAACCAATAAAATGTCGGCAGTAGAAATCGAAAGCATTTATGTCACGTGACTTTTGCCCATTGCTACCAAAATCTACCCATCACAATATCACGGTGTTGAGACGCCGTGAAATAAATCATAAACTCATGTTACAAACATTACTATATATTTACAGCTGGTTGTCAGGTCTTACTAAATATTCTAAACTTATAATGGTCAGTATTATGTTATCATCTGTCTATTTATACAGACATGTTATAACAGTAAATATAGTGACACTCTTATCAGTATAATCTTGTTTTAACTGGACCAAACATTCTTTGCTTTACTAAACAGAACAAAAATAACTGAAATATAAGCAAGAAATAAACTATGTTTTTGACACTTTCTGAAGTTTGTCATCCAGTGATTTTATAATAAAAATGTGACTTAAAGTGTATTGTTTCATATTTTAAATACTAAGAACATGATCTATGCAAAATTTACAACAAAAATAAAGATTATCTTACTTTGTCTTCTGCAACTTTTTTGCTTCTTTACAGCTGTTGAATGTCGTAAACTAACACATAAAAAAACAAAGCACTTAAACATGCAGAAAAAATAAACAATGTAATGTGAGTATACGTAAAAGTGAATTAATACTTAAATCAAAGACAATTATTCTAAGTCATTTTCATTTTTTATTATATTCAATGTCGTAAAATCATCAACGGCGAAGCAATGGAAGTTAGGCGCATCCGAAATTCAGTTGTTTGATGATAAAACAATAGAATTATGTCCGTTTATCACGATGAAATTGAAATAGAGGACATGGAATATGACGAGGAAACTGAAACTTATTATTATCCCTGTCCATGTGGTGATAAATTCGAAATAACTAAGGTAAATTTACTGTCACGTTTCGACCCCAAGACATTTCGACCCCAGGTTTGACGGAGACAATTCGACCCCAAGACATTTCGACCCAAAAATGGTATTATGGTATGAATACTCAATTAATGTGAGTATTTAATGTTAAATTTTAAGTAAATGTTTATAATTCTGCTCATAAATAAGAAGCAATTATTGCTCAAATTTTGCTATTTTTTATAAATATCTGCATTAAAAACTTTTTTCATAGTTGATCCATTTATGGCAAACATTTGCAATCATAACTAACATTTTTCAGGGTTTTCAGTGACGCAGAATTCCTGCGTTCCAGACGCAAAATTTGATTCCGGGACCCATAATATAACTTAGCCTGCGTCCCCTGGGACACACAAATCTTACAAACTGAAACTCTTGGTGATTTATATTTTTGATCGGCGACACGGAGTCTGCCATTATTGGACAATATAAAGCCTGTTTTCCGTACTTAACAGGTACTGAAGATGTCGGTAAATAACTATTTCGATCAATTGATTTTACATAGATCGGTAAATGATACTATAATTACTATTGTATAAATTGGTTAGCGTGTCCGTGGTCTGTAGGAGTGATAATCAAAAAGAGATTAAGTATTATCAAGTATGCACGATAAAAAAATACGAGATGTGTTACTAAATAAAGACACAATATTGCACATCACGGACATTGTGCTTTCGCGCTCGCTATTTGTGACAATGGACACCAAAAACTAGACGAGTGTTTATCAAATTAGATAGCCACACATTTATCAATACTCTTCAGCTGTAAATTAGTTAATCAGTCGTCTGAATTTTAGTTTACAAACAATATTGTAATTGTCAAATTGGGAATGAAACGGACGAAGTTCTTTTCCTGGTAACGGTCCGTTCTTTCACTTTTTGCCGATAATTAAGAATTATACTCTGCATTTTTTAAAATTTTGAATTTCAAATATTGAAAAAAAACATGTTTATTTCATGATGATATGTATATGTAATTATTGGCCAGACCATTTATTTTGACGCCAAAAAGTCATTGAATTGAATCATGAAATTTTTGTCCTCAAGAATTTTGGTACCCGGGTCAGATTGTAATTTTTTAAGTGAAAAAAATCAAATTTAAGCAAATTTGGATAAGTGTATGCAGAAATAAAAAAAATATCCATTATATGAAAATTGATGTCCATTAATTAATAATTATTCCTGGTTTTATACAATCATTGATTGAGCATAAAAACCTACCTATCTAACCTACTTTTTTACCTTGCCACCATAAACACATCATGAGAGTCCCTGGGACCCCCAATGGGAAATTCTGAATGAAAACCCTGTCACCGGTGTTTCAGGTTCACCGGTAATTGCCATATTCAGTATAATATGTTTATTGCTCATAGGAAATTATTTTAACCAACTTCATGCATGCCCTTGTTTGCGTGGTCCAATAAATACTATTGCTGTGAGAATATGTTAATTAATCAACTTGCAATGGGATACTTAATGTGTGTTTACTTGTAATCTAATTATCACCTTAAAAAAGTCATGTATTATTGTATACATGTGTCAATTACGTGTGTGGGCCCTAAAGGATTATCGAGCCAATCATGATTAATTAATTATGATATACCAGGTCGTGATCAAAGATGCAGAAAAAATTTATTCCATCCAATTTTTATACATATATCGATCATAGTTTCAAAACTTCGAAGATTTAATAATCACAGATTATTAAAAATCTCATATTTATAGTATGCCTTTTTCAGTAAAAACATATAGCCAAACTATATGAAATCAATTTTAATGTTATCAAATATTTCAACATTACGTAAAATAACAAAATGTATATATGTATTGATTATTAAACAGTTACATGTTACTACATGTATATTTTTACAAAAATGACATTTAAATTTTCAACAATCATGTTAAGTATTGCTAAACTTTACATCCACAAATGCTGCAAAGTAAAATAGAATGGACGATATTTTTAATTAACAAGATAAACTCAACAATATAATTGTCGACACCATATCCTTACTATATAATCCACATAACTCACCTTTCATAATATTAAATATAACTTAACAAATGTATAAAATGAATTTTATTGTTTAATATTATTATTATATAATACTACATATAAACTTGGGTCGAAATGTCTTGGGGTCGAAATGTCTCCATAAAATGCTTGGGGTCGAAATGTCTAGCTTCCTATCTTTTTGAAGTGGGCAACAATAGAACATATGAATCATATGAATTTCTTTTAAGTGTTATATTTGTGTATCCAATAAAACTTCAGTTTTAAGAATATGATTAACCCGCAGTAGACCATGTGTTCTTACTTTTTTCTATGACCAGTTGACTTTGGTAGCTGCAGAGACATAATATTCTGGTTGCTGTCGGTAAACAAATGCATGCACAATGAAACTGAAAGAAGTAGTCCGATAACAGTAACAGCCCATGATTATTTCCAGCATTATCTAAGGATGGTTTAATGTCACTTATTTCCATTTCTAGGATGTTAATGTTTACTATTTAGTATTATATGAAGTATGCTAGCTGGACAAGCTTTATTGTTCTCTAAGTAAATTCTTTGTATTGAATACAGGGATTACGTGCATAATTACGGAGACGTCGCCATGTTGGTAAGGCTACAACAAGTTGATCATGTGTTCTACGGATTTTTCTGGGGAAAAAATGGGGCGAGCGAGCGAAGAAAAAAAATAAAAAAGTCTTTATTCACTTGCTTTATATAGCGGTTTGACCAAATTTTTATGGGCGAGCGAGGAAATAAAAATATTTTTTTGTAAAAACCGTCAAAATTAAGGTGTGAGCGATCCATAGAACATATGATCAATTTGTTGTGACCTTAGGACTGTTTATTCTGAATCAATATTACACAAAAGCATGTAACACAAAGATGTATTCTTGTACTTTCAGGATGATTTAAAATCTGGTGAAGATGTTGCTAAATGTCCAAGTTGTTCTCTTATGATCAAAGTTATATATGATGTGGTGGGTACATTAACCTTAATTATATATAATATAGGTCAAATTATTTTTACATGAGGTTTCCCCATGTGTAGAGCTGACCGCATAGCAAATCCTAATTAAAATCTGTTGTGGAACATTACATTAAGCTGTGCATGTAAAATTTAAGCCATTCTATTTCTACTGCAATCAAATAAGTCTGCTTTACTCACTAACAGACAGACGATGCAGTTTGTGCAGTTGAAGTATATCTGATCTGGTTTAGTATTCCAGGGTTCGTACAAACTGGAAAAAATCATTAGAAATGAGGTTTTTCTGGAAAAATCATGGAATTTTGATTTTTGGGAAAATATGTAAGTCATGGAAAATTTTAAATGTTGGGTACAAATCCATTAGGTTACAAAAATGAGAATTTTACTACTACACCGTTTTCTGTTTTTCTACTTGTGTTGTCTGCTGTAATGCGATGTTTTCAAATTGTATTCACTCGGGTTCTGTATATGAATATTTTGTATCTTGGAAAACTAAGAGCAGTCATGGAAAAGTCATGGAAAAATCATGGAAATTTGGTATTCAAAATCTGTACGAACTCTGTACTCTTATGATTGTTAATGAAAGAAAATTCCCATTGTTCCACTTCAGTTTGTTGTATAACTCTTTCTTGACATCAAATTATAGAAGCATCATATTAATGTATTATATTTTATAAATGTATTATGGTCTATATTTTAAGGATGATTTCTTTGAGGAAGAAGAAATAGTGGCTGCTCCTAGAACAGAACTAGAAACTGCATGGTAAGATTTTATGTGAAATAAAATATGAATTGTTCCTTCATTAGAGCTTGGTATCACCACATAGTTTACGTCAAGATACGTATCACATCAGTAGCACTGTATCATGATTTGTGTCCTTACAGCTTATATACAACAAGCATCCATTGTTTAAATGGTTTAGAGGTGACACAAGCAAGCATGTTTCCAAAATGGTAGTGTATTGTACTAGTACTAGTATTAACCAAACATCGAACAACTACTCAAAAAACTGAAAATGAATCTACCCATTTATAAGAACACTTTTCTAGACCACCCTCTCAGGTACCCATTTACACCTGGGTGAAGTGAAGCAAATTTGGTATTTTTTTGTTTTAGGAAATTCACAGTGTCCCTGGCAGGATTCGAACCTGGGACCTCTGGATCCCTATGCTCATGTCCTACCACTGTACCACTGCCTTTACTCAGTACTGTTAAGTATCATTTAGGAACTTTAAGAAAACATTTAAAATATCTTACTTTGTATGGCAAGGTAACTCATGCAATAATTATGATCTAATGAACATTTAATGTGCTCAACATGCCCTTCCTTCACTATAAATTATTATAGTATAATAAGTTACTATACTCTCTTTATTATACCCCCACTTCGAAGAAGAGGGGGTATACTGTTTTACCCTTGTCCGTGCGTGTGTTCGTGCGTGCGTGCGTCTGTTACAAAATTTTCGTCGCAGTTTTCTCAGCAACTATAACATGCAGCACCCTAATACTTTGCATATTGCTTCATCCCATAGTCCCATGTGGTGTAAAGCGATTTCATGCTCCTTGCTCATCTACTTCCTGTTTGTCGCATATTTTTAGATTTTGGCGGGGGTATCACTAGTGAGCATTAGCTCACAGATTTACTTGTTAAATTATGTTTCTTTAGTTATAATAATTTTTGCAAATTTTCTGTATTTCAGAATAAAACCATAGCTGTACTACAAGTGTGACTTCTACCTATACTGGAATGTTTAACAACTGTGCTGTAGTCTTTCGTGTTTATTACATTTATCATTTAGGGAGTTTGTTCTGATGTTTCCCTTTTAACCCAGTGCTTTTAATATTTATGTTTTGAACAATATTTGTTTTAAAAAAAACTTTTCCTTCTCTGACCATAGTGAATGAAATTTAGTGATAATTCTTGAACTTAGAAAAGAGAAGGGAGGTACAAAAAAGGGGGTACATTAGAGGATTGACTTTCTAAGTGACTATTCCTGCATAGTGTAGAGCAAAAAGTGCAGGGAGGAGCAAACAAGGCAGGGTGCAGTGTTCTGCTTTACTGTTCTGCTTTAGAATAATTGGAACAATTCTGTGTGAGTTAGTTGTGAAGAACTAAGTGTTACAATCCCTTACAGTGATATAACTGTGTTGTGATCAGACATCTATCATGTCTGGAAGTGGAGATAAGGATGATGAAAGTGGTATCAGTCAGACTGAGGCTGGATATTTTAACACTGTTAGTGATCAGGATGATAGTATGGATCAATCCACTGATAGTTTACAGGGTTCTCTATCTCTACCTACATTTACAATGGATCATTCCAATGTGTTACAAGGTAGCCATGGTTTCCAGGTATTTCGTGGTTCTAATTTGAATCCAGAAACTTCAGCAAGAAGTGATATGTTTCATTTTCAATTGAACCCTGGTGCCTCAGTGCAGACTGCTAATGGGTCTGCACATCAAGTGATGCCAGTGTTTGAACAAGTGACCCCTGGTACCACTGTACCCAATAGTACTTTAATTTATACTGGTCCCCAGCTTGGTGCTTCCACAGTATCAAATACTGGTAACAATTTTCATGTTGTTCTTCCTAAAGAAAACTCAGATAAAGGACAAAGTCAGTTCACTAAAATAGCTGTTAAAACAGAGATAGAGGAGAGTGACAATACTGCTGGTTCTGATAATGTAGAAGGTGGAAGTTCTGATGAAAAATCTGCTAAATGTAAAACATCTCCTGTTCGTAAAGGAAGAAAGAGTCGCTCAACGTCTTCATCAGGATATGAGTCTGTAAGTTTACAGGGTATATAGTTACATAATCTGTTTTCCATAAAATCTTTTAAGGCCAAAATGGTCCAATTACCCTGACTGTGTGAAATAGTACATTTCACTTGCCTTAATAAATTTCACTAGCCCCCTGAGTAGCAAGGCAAATACAGACATTTCTTTCATGCTTAACGGTGAAACGTCGCGTTATTGGATGAAAATAAACGGTGAAAATATCAATTTTATATTTTCATCGTAGTGAAAATATAACTTAATATTTTCATCGTTCATGACGTCATATTAGGAGATAAATGACGTCAACTTGGAGTAGAAATGACGTCACGTTATAATTTGTGTGAAATACATCAAATTAAACACAAACCTAAGCATGAAAGAAACTGAAAATTCGCTGATTTCGGTGTAAGATCGATTTATATTTCACCTTGTGGGCTCAGAAAATGACGCCACTCGTGAAAATATGTTTTCTAAGCTCACTTGGTGAATATAAATCGATCTTACACTGCAATTGGTGAATATCCTCTATGTCATTACTGAAAAGACTAAATCTCTTTATTTAGTTGTTGACCAGTTACTAGGTGCTTACCTCCATCAGTGACTGACTTCGGCGCTACATGATTTAGAATCAGTGGTAGGAGGGAAGAATGATCATAGAAATTATTTCACAGCTAAGCTCTGGAATTGAACCCATGTCCTCTCAATCAGTAGACTTGCGTGCTTCTGACTGAGCCAGCCTGTGGGTGCTGTGAACAGTACTCAATCATAATGAAAATGTAAATGCATAGGAAAATATTGTCAAGATTAATCAAAAAAAACACAGTGTCCGAATAAACTGGCATGTTTAATCTACAATGTGACAAAATTTGTATACTGGTTTTCATAACTTTATAAATGTTAAAATAGTATCCATGTGAAATAGTATATGAACATTTAAATTTTAATGTATTTTATCTTATATTGTAGGCTGTAAAATCTGAGACAGTAAGTGGTTCAT
Source organism: Mactra quadrangularis (assembly GCA_025267735.1). Taxonomy (NCBI): domain Eukaryota; kingdom Metazoa; phylum Mollusca; class Bivalvia; order Venerida; family Mactridae; genus Mactra; species Mactra quadrangularis. The sequence goes on along the minus strand of CM046308.1, from coordinate 32,423,403 downwards.
CACCCAATAAAATGGATATAAATGATTCACAAAGTTCTAGTGATATAAAACCCTCATTATTGGATGAAATACTGACAGAAAAGAAAATGGTAAGTTTGTAATTTGAGGAGGAAATGTGAAGTGCCCTATGCAGAGGTCAAACCCCTGCTTGCTGGTCGAAAACTCTCCCAACTGAGCTTAACAGACAGATGAATATAGTGTACAAAAAAAATTTAATGTATATGCAGCCCTGCTACAAGTTAAAAGTTTGTTATTGGTAGCATAAGGTAAAATTCCTATATACTAGTAGTGATTATTCCAGAACTCAGCAAGGGCAGGAAATATGGGCAGAATGCATCTGAGGAATGTCTCGAAGTAACTGTTACTGCATAGAGAGAGGCTAATAAGGGCAGGGGGAGAGAAAAGGGCAGAGTGCAGCACCCTTCTATTCAGCTTTAGAACTATTACTTTACAAAACAAACTATGTTTATGACCACAGGAAAGTTCTTAAAAAACTGGTATCTTGTTATACATTACAATGTCTAATACTTTCACCAGTTTGTCAATTACTAGACAATGGATCAGTTATTAAAGATTTGCACAATATTTTGTATTCAAGTGTAGTTTTTTTCACTCTATGTTTCATGTACAAGTGTGTTGAACCTTTTCAGCCTGAACTCTGTCAGCTCAAGCAGCTCTAAAAATGAAACCATAACAAATGCTAATGGCTCCAAAGTGATGACAACTTTTGTTTGTTTGACAAAATTGCTGGCGACAAATCTTTATGACCCATTGCCAACCCTGCAAAGTACCCAATTGTTCAACATTATTCATGGTTCCTTATGAAAAAGCCCCTTGACATATTGTAAGAAACAAAATGGCTGCAAAAATGACAAATACAGACGGGTCATACACCTAGGTTTGCTTGAACTTTTGTCACTAACATTAAAATTCTTTCTTAAATATTTACTGTCTTATATATCTACTATATTTCAGGCATTAATGAGATCTCCTGAAGTTATCAGATTTTTACAAGCACAACAACAACTTATAGAAAAGGAGAAGAAAATTACACACAGTAAAAATATGGACTCCTGACATCATTGAGATCTAGTCATAGTTAGGAATTAGGACCATTGGGATTCTAAGGGATCACCATCCATATTATATAAATAAAAGGGGTCCAACTTTAAAATAATGAAAATCAACCCTTACATGACAGAAGTACACGTTACTGAAGTATTTTTATGAAATATATAACCAGGTCTTTAAGTTTTGATTCATTAGACATTTATTTATCTGAACAGTACACGTTTTTGGCAACAAATTAACAGCTTAATACTGTATTCAAGCTTATTTACGGTAAAAGACGTGAAAAATGGTTGATGATTGCTTAGAACCCCTGTGTTAGGATGATATGTATATATATTTACCAGTATCTGGTAGTTGATAAGCTCTCTGATATTATCATGCACAGCAATTTTAGACATCTTGAGATCCAGTCATGGTTTATAAATAAAATCACAAATTTTATTTTCCATCAGTTTGTACAATAATGATAAACATTTTTAAGCTATGTATAGTTTTTGACCAACTACATCGCAGAGAAATAGAACTTATTATAAAAACATTTATGAAATAGACAAAATTAGAAAGGTAAGACACAGAATTTCATTTACATAAAAGATTATATATTCCATATATTGGCTAATAAAAGTAAAAACCATGGGCGAAATTGTTCAGTATTAATAGTACTAATTTCTGTATTTTAAGAATAAATAACTGTATAAATCTGTCTATTTCAGTTTTTTGATAGTAGGTTTTCATTTTTTTCAAAACTTTCAACTATCACCAATAAAAACATATATATTGCCTCTAATTTTAAGACTAAATTAATCCTTACCATAATTTAAGCTCAAATTTAAGCTCCCATACTTGCAAATTGTGAGCAGATTTTGAAAATTGGGAGTAACTTTTATTATAACTCTCAAATTTTTGCAAGTTGAAATTGTTGCAAAAATAATTCTGTCTTAACTAATGAGGCTCAAATCAGCTTAGAAACGGCCAGATAGATTGATATATTTCTATTTTATTAACCTGTCACAACTTAAATTTATTGTACATAACATTTACTGTATAATTGATATGGATAGGTGGCTCAATGGTTAAAAAAAATTGAATAGTAACGCATTCAGTGACTGTGTAATTATTAAGTTGTGACAGGTTAATAAAATAGGACTAGTATCAATAAAAGATTCACCTAAAAGACATGTTCGATACTCTTTGTCTATCTCACAAAAATGCCTTTGTTGCATCCATAGTTGAATATATAACTATGCTGTTTTATATTGCTTATATGAATTGTAACAATGTATTCTGTTAAGATTTTGAGAGAAAATGTGACTCACTTTTTTCATTTGCAAGTTGAAATAATAACACAGACCTATAGTAATGTATGTTTATTAAATTTAAGTATTGTAGCCAAAATAAACAGATATATTTTATTATTAAATGGTTTATAGATTGAGGTTTAGAAGTATATGGTAGTTGACATGCACTCTGATGTTATGCACAACAGGGTTTTGCTATTTCTTATTCACTTAAAATTTCTGTTAATTTTTAAGAAATTGTATTTTGATAAAGAGAGTTTCATACAAATTTTGACAATTTTTACAAGCCTGGTATCAAGATGGAATTTTTAGTTATAACAGGTCTATAACTCATAGGTTAATTAACATAAAGTTAAAAAAAAAGTATACTTATTTATCGGTCATTCATCCTAATGACCATAGCACAGACAAAATTTGCAGTAAACATGTTCATGAATTAATACAAACAGTTTATCATCATATTCTTATTTGTGGTTGGCCAACCAAACATTAATCTGATTTATGAAGCAGAATTTGCAATATTACGCTTAAAACAAATGTCATTTAACTGGTATGCCAGAAAAATACATGAAATATATCATTGTACCATCATGTTGTGTTAGTTATTCATCTGTTCCCATGTTTTAGCTGTGTAAACTGTGACAAAATATATGTTCTGTTTTATCACGTAAACACTTATTTTGTCAATCTGTCTTTTTGTTTGACAATTTTTGTTTTTAGTTGCTTACAAATACTACTGTATGAAATTGAATATTTTTTATTTCAAACTTAGAGACTTAAGGCATTTCTTACAATTATTGGAACGATTTATATCTGCATAAATGGTTCTTTACATTCTTTTATATGATAAATGTAAAATATGATATTAACTTTGTCAACAGAACTATAAAAAGATGATACCCTTTAAAAACTGTGAATTATTCTTTTGACACATGATTTCTGTATGCTATATTTATTATTAAAATGGTAAATTGGTGTCATTTTTACAACTACTGGTACATGTATGTGCATTTGTTGTATTGTACATAATTGTTTGAAACTTTACAAAACACCATAAAATGGAACCTTTAGGTCAGTTGTCATGAGCTTTTAGAACTCAGAGAACTGTATTTAATTTATTATTCCATTATCATTGATTTGTATACATGTAATTTATAATTTTTATTGTGAATAAAAAATATTGATTTACATGTTTTGTTTAGTTTTTGAGTGTAGCTGTCTACTTAAATATTTTTTGTTACATTGTTTTATTCTACCAATTTAGATTCTAGTACTATAGTTTTCTTGCAGGCATGCATATTCTAAGCCACATACAATATATTGATCACTTTGATTCTATGCCATGATAAATGGAACTGGACTTGGCATTGATGTATATTGTAATATACCAGTACCATGCTTGTTTCTTTTTGTGAGTGTCATGTAGGAGTGTTACAATATGGTAAAACTTGTATTGTATTATATTGCAATACATGTACATGTACTTAAACATCATATCCTATATATTGCCAGGCCTTTTTTTCCTTATATAACAGGGGCCATTTACAGGGGCCTTCCCCTCATGAAATTTCTTTAAAATCATGCAGTTTTCCCCAAATTTGGAATTTAACTTGGATTTTTTGTTCCCCTTTATATGAAATTGCGATAAAATTTCCCCAAATGTTCTATATAAGAAAAGGCCCCAGGCCCCTTCCCCAAACATTGAAAAAAAGCCCTGATTGCAATTTTTTTTTTGCTTACGCAAACAATAAGACAATAGAATGAAATGCAATGTCTTAAATGCTGGCTAGTAAAATAGATGTGTTGAAACAGAGGAAAGAAGCATAAGAAATTAGGGGTTTAGTTATACCGGTAACAGTTGAGGGGAAATAGATTTCCAGATCTTTTTACAAACCCTGACTTATGTTAACACTCAATTCTGTTCACGGTGATCCACTTAATATCCAGTTAACTACATAAACACTACATGAGAGAGCTTGGATATTTAAAATAACTGAATATGAAAGATGTGACTTCATTTAAGATCATGGAAATATTCAGTGACAGACTCCTGAAAGAGTAATTGTTCACAGAAAATCTTGATTGGATGAACGTGAAAGAACAAGTAATGATAGGTATGGCAGGAACTTTTTAACATATTTTGAAAAATGCTGGAAAAGATTTTGCATAAGACCTTGACTCGAACATTTCGTAAATGGAAAAAAATATTGTAGTTGCAGTTGAAGGGTTTTGGGTTCAAGCCTAACTATCTTCTGCTGCTCATGAAGAAAGGCAGTTTCTTACAGAGGATGATAGTGTATAACTGTAACATCCCTGCAATGATGGTTAGAAGTAGTGTCTCCTAAGGCTATGATGATGAAATTAGACAATACAAACAAAAACTGTCAAGATGAATGATATACTGTGTCATGACTCAAAAGCTAAGAGTTCTACTAGGATTTATGTGAGGGAAAATCAAATGAGAATAAAGCAAGGACCCTATATTACATATATTATTATATAGGGTCATTGAATAAAGTGAGTATTTCAAAGGTTAGTTTGTAAAAATAATTTGAACTTTTTTATGAATAAGCTCTCATTAAAAGCACTATTTGACTCTTATTATCTATATTGATACATCAACCTGTCATACTTGACAATTATATGATGGCACGCTAAGACAATTAGAAAAGAGATAAAGGAGAAGTAGATAGGAAAGTAAGAAGAGTAGCGGTCAAGTTTTGGGAGGGTTGCCAAAATGTAAGGATAGAAAAGTAACCTAGGGCCGATTTACTGCTTCTTACTGCAACATTAATTTGCCACAAATTATTAAATTCCTATAGTTTTAGCCCAGAAACTTGTATTAATTAAAACTGTTGCAGAACTTAAATAATAAACACTACATTTTAAAGAAAGATAACTCATACAAGAATTTATATCAATTTAAAGCAGTTATTTTCCCTTAGTAAAGTGAAATATAGAACTGTCCGGAAAACGGCTTCTAGCCCTTCTTTTTCAATATGGCCGCGCCCTTGAAAGTAAGCATTTTTGTCCTTTTTTATTTAAATATACCCTAAAATACATATCGTTCGTTGTTAAAAATTTGTTGGCTTGTTGTATTTTGTAAAAACACAAATATATGTGTCAAATTATGGAAGATAATTCACCTTTTATTGATTTCTATGCTATTAGGTCAGTTTGGTCTTTACTTTAGACACGTTCGCCCCTAGTCTGTTCGCACTGTTTGTTTTATGTAATACCGGATAAATGATATTCTGATTCTTGTAGAATTAAAAACATTTTGTTTATTGAAATCTGCGTTGTGAGTTTTACATACAAATTAAAATGGTATTTTCCATAGTCCACACTTAAGAATAAAAACTTTTTAAAAAAGCCATATTTTTATCATTTAGATTTTCATTAAATATTGCATAAGTCTTATTTATAAGACCCGCTGTAAATTGTTTTCATGACCGTCGAGAGGGATCTGATCATCAAGTGATCAAACATTTTGACAAGTTTGCAGCAGAATTCTGAATTTTATGACCTGTAGGAATCTTTGATGTAATGAGCATGTCATACGTAGACAATTGGCTAATTAAAAAGATTATACATTATTTTATCAGGATACTCTATTTACTCCATTGCACACTAGATAAAAGTATGCAGGCATGGCAGATTTCTTGCACGTTTATTAGTGGACTTTTATTATAGACTTATCTTCAGCGTACCAGTTCATTATCAGTATACACACTGGCAATTCTGAGCATTGTCACACTGGTAATAAGAGATAAAAGCTGTGGTGTGTCACAGACAGTTAAAACTTGATATGGTCTATCTATCTTCCATTTAGTCAAACCTCTTGTGGGGACTTAGACTTTTGGCGATTCAACTGGTTCCTCAATCTTCTAGCAGAGGGGAAGAAGAAATTATAAAGATAGTCAGTTGTACCCGAAGGAACCATGAAGCCCTAGGTGGCTATTGTGGCAGGGCAAAAAAAATACAATTCTGGTCAAATGTCTATTTGCCTATTGATGCTGCAGTACATCATGGACATGGTCAGCATTGCCACACCCTTTCCCTCGATTTTTTTCTGAAAGCAGGCCAGGCTGTCAGTAAATTAACTGTCCATGCATAGCCTTTGTATGAGTTTCTTCTGACACCATTAAAGTTAAGTTAAAAAAAATTATATGCCCTGACTAGGTATTGAACATGGTTTCCCAGGTGGTAGGTCACACCGTAGGTGAGATACTTTCGCATGGTTAATGAGACTATAGTTACCTACAACTACCTCACAAATGATTTAACAGTTTTCAGAATTGGTTACATATATATATATATATATATATATATATATATATATATATATATATATATATATAATATGATTTCACATAAGCAGCCCAGTTATAAATCACAAATATTTTACCTACTTTTCCAGGTTCATACATTACTAGGGTTGCGAGCCTCAGCCCGGACATGTTTATGTATAACAAGATCAGGATCATCATATCGTGATGGTAGACATGATGGACCACCACCATGGGCTGCTAAAAATGTTCCTACTGGTAAAACATTCTATGCTATACAGCTAGCCAGGATGCTGAACAAAGAAATTTGGGTAAATATTGTAGTGTAATTGCATGGGTTAAAGCTTCCAGGACTTATCCTGAAATTCAGGATTTTTTGGGCTATGAGGATTCTTTTCCTTAAAGGTTTGTAAAAGTGGCCAAAAAGCATAGAGTTCTAGAATTTTGAAAAAAAAAAACTTTTACTCATGTATTTGGAATATATTTATCCTTTAAATTTAACTGTGATTATAGATTACCCCTTTAATTATTTATAGTTATCTGTCAGACATTTTAAGTTTTATAGATTCTTAATTAGATGTTTTACCACTGATCGACTGTTAATTAGAATGCTTCAGATTTAGTAAGCAGTTGCATGCATTCTCGTAGTGAATGTTTCCAGTTAAGCAATCAACAACAAAAAATGCAATTGTATCTGTATTTATTTTAGTAAAAATATAACTCAAAAACGTTTTAGAAAGACATAATGCACAGTGCCCAACACTTACAGTGTCCCTGGATGCAGACAATCCCAAAAACTTGAGAGGAATCCCAGTGCTTTGTAGTTTGAGATTCCATCAGGATGCCTTAAAATTGATCTGTAATATTGTAATGTGTACTTGATTTTTTATGAATTGTTTATCTAAATTTGTGATCACAAATCTGTAGCCAAAATGTTAGTCTTTTATTAGAGGAATCCATAAGTTATTAATAAGACGATTATCAAAATAACTGACAAGGGATTCTTTCTGGAAGCCTTAGTAAAAACAGTGTCTTACCCTAAATTGCATTTCATTTTCCAAATATTATTTCAACATATAAAAAAACAAGATTACAAAAATCAAATGTGCAAACATCTGTTTATTTATACTAAAGTCATAAAAATCCTTTTTCAGCGTAAAAGAATGGAATATGTAAACAGACCATGGACAAAAATACTTAAAGATTATAATAAAGTGATAGAGAAGCGTAGACAAGAATCAGGTGTGGAGACAGGTATACCACATGAAGTTATACCCCAAGAAGAAAGACCTTTATTACTAATGGTAAAACGTGTTGGACCACTTCCTGGACAGACTAAAAATGTTAAAGAAATGATAAAACAACTTGGTTTGAATGAGGTATATATAAATTATATGAATGTACACAATCTGTGTTTTTATAAACTGTAATGAATTTTCCATGATATGTCAGCCGCCCGGCTAGCTCAGTTGGTAGCATGCAAGTCTACTGATCGAGGGGTCATGGGTTTGATTCCCAGGTGGGACATACTTTCGTGGAGCTTGGTCATGAAATTATTTCTACGGCCATTCTCCCTCCTACCAATGATTTTTAATTATGTAGGGCAGTTGTCAGTCACTGATGAAGGTATGGGCTTAGTAATTGGTTAACAGCTTAATCCAGAGATAAGCCTTTCCAGGAAGAGTGAGTAGGTTGACTGACCACCGTTAAATGACCTATAGAATGTGTTGCAACGGCGTTAAACCAAAACCAAACCAACAAACGAACCATGATATGTCTATGACTATAGTCAGACTACTGTACAAACTTTCACTAGCACTGGACATTTGGTCCAGCAAAATGGATTGACAGAATAAAAGTTAAGTGGGCGAAAAAGAATAATGTGTTTCTCCTAGGATTAATGAAAAACTGATGTAAAGCAACCTTTTTCATAAAATTAAGAGCTTGGTTATATTTTACTTTAGAAATACTGAAACATTTACCTTCCAAAAAATTATAGGATTATTCCATGTAGAAAGCACATATTTGAAGGGCCTACTTTGTGCCAATGTATTGTAACTCCAATGATACACCCATAAACAGTATTTATCCTCCTTAAATTTTGTAGTTGGATGAACTACACTTAACAAGCATATTTGTAAAAGAAAGGTTCTACTTAACTTGTATTTAATCCTTTAGATTTGAATATAGAAGAATTTTGCTAAAAATATTATCATGTCAATATAACTTTAATGTATTTAAGTTCCTGTTTCATATCTGGATCTAGGTCTCTAGGGCAGTTGGTAGTGCACTTGGATTTCAAACTAATGTTCTGATGGGAAACAAGCTCAAATCCTACCAGAGGCAGTTATACTCTTCCATGAAAATTTGACGATAATGTGAATTTTCCGATATTAATAAGTTGCCAGCCATGTGGAAGGGTAGGTGAATACTAATAATAGACTAGGGTCTAGGAAAGCTAGGTTAGATGTGCTAGCCGCCGTTAAAGAACCTAAATTGTGTTGACACTGTTAAACACAGTATAAAAAAGACTTTTTTCTCATTTCAGCGTTATGAAATTAAAATCTTCAAAAATAGTTATTCTACGAATATGATGATGAGAAAAGTTAGTCACTTATTAGAAATATATCCAGTAACATTTCCGTATGGTCCTCCAGAGTCTGAAGAAGACTTAGACTATTGTCATCTCACAGACAATGGTCAATTTATTGTGAAAAAGAAATTAAATACTACAGATCAGCTTGAAGGGGAGACTACTCTAACAGAAGAATTACCTGATCAAAAATATGAAATGTCTCAAGAACACATTGATAGGAGACTAGAGCTTAGGAAGATGAAATACCAAATAGCCCAGGAATATTTTCAGACTAAATATGTATATAAGAAAAATCAAGATGGCAAAGAATGGAGATATAAGGGCGATCAAAGACTTGATTATGATAAAATATGGCATTAATAAGAGTTTACTAATTTTAATTTGATTAATTTTGATGTTATGGTTGACAGCCTCAGTCCTGTCATGTTCATGTGTTACAAGATCAGGATCGTCATACTGCGAAAACATTAAATATTTCACGGTGACTTCGTGTATTATAATGTCCATTGTCTAACACTTATGATATTTTGATAATGTGTATTCAATCACAGTGAAATTTCAGGTATTCAAACTTTGAGATTTGAAAAAAATTGACTACCTATTGGTGAATGTTTTTCAGGACTGGTTTTGAAGTTCAGGGCCGTTTTCATGCAAAAAATCTTGTAATATAAAAAGTCGTTAGTCAATTTAGTGTATAAGCAGTTTAAAGTTTAAAGGTTGAGAAAACTAAGCATGATGTGACATTCAGAAGGTAAACTAAACAACATGCTACACAATTCAAGAGTATTCATTGATTGCACAAAGAATGATCATATTTTGAATGTTGCATGATTTTAACAATGACATTTATGGTAAGAATTTATGTGATAAGTGCTTCAGGAATTTTGGAACTTGTGGATGGGTCAATATGCAACGGAAAGCTGTTGGAACCATGAAATATATCATATATCTTTCAGCCTTATAAAAAGGGTTTGACACTATCCGTGTTCTAGGATTTGCTTGGAGGAATACCAGTGATGCTCAGCTAGGTATTCAGTTAGGATGTCTATAAATTGTCCTGATCTTAAGTACACAAAAATTGAGTTCCCATGAATAGTTAATTACAATTTGTGATATTACAAATCTGTATCAATTATTTTTGTCTATTATTGGAGGAATCCCTAACTTTATTTTGAATTCCCTAAAAAACTGATTAGGGATTACCTCTGTATCCCTAGTAAAACAGTGATGAACCCTGTTTAGAATGCCAAACAACCCAGTAAGTGGTCATTGTTATTCAAATCATTCAGTTATTGTATATGTATTACAATTTGTCCGTAAATAAAAGTTAACTAATAATTCTTTGTATTCTGTCTGTTTTTTCTGCTTGTTTATGGGTTTTTTCTTGATATTAGACTTAAACCATTATGGCATATCATATATTCATTTCTCTATAATGGAAGAGAATTTTTATTGGACCAACAAGAATTGTATAGCCAAATGCAAGTCAAAAGTTGGCTTAGACAGCTGCACTATATAAATACCATCTTAGTTCTATAGTAACTATTTACAGTTGTGAAGAAATATCTTGAGATTTTTATCTTGAAAAGAAGATAAATTTACTGACCTTTAATATGCTAGTCAGAATATTACATGTTGTTGTTTTCACCAAATGTCTTACAATGAAAATTATTTTATGTCTTTCTTATAACTTTGTGCCTGAAATTATTTAGATCGCAAGTTAATTAAAACACTACACACCAAATGTACAAAGATTTTAATGTTTACGGTTTTTTTATCTATAAAGCCTATTTGGAATTGATAAAAAATAAACATTTTATTATAATTTTCTACTGTGAACTTTCAATGATTTTTGTTGTAAGATTTTGTGTGAAAAGAACAACATGCATGTATATGTAAAGTTAGACATCAGTTGGGATGTAATGCTACATCTAATATGATAAAATGATCACCTATCAACAACCATTAACTTCCTACAATAATAGTATTTATTAAAGAATTATAATCCAGTGATAGAATACATTTTCAAGAAGAAAGAAAATCTACATGATTGTCTTAACACAGTAACTGATAAGCCCATCAAGGTAAGTTATGTTGTAAGGTAAGAATAAGGTTTGTATGTATAATAAAGTATGAAATACCGTACAACCTCTCTTAAACAACACCCACTAAATGGGACTAAAGTGTGTTGCTGTTCAGAGATTATTGCTCTGCAGAGATTGAATTCAATTAAATTACGCCTAAGAGAACTATCAAAAGGTGTTGTGAAGAGGATTTGTTCTGTAGAGGGCTGCTATGCAGAGGTTATACTGTATTATATAAAATTCATCATGAGTCACATTATTTTTAATTTCCTAGCTGCCCAGAAAGGAAAGTTATATACATATAATTAGAATAAGAAATTAACTTGTGAAGATATAATGGAATACAGTACACTAAAACAATGAAGTGGTGACTAAAGAACATCATCTTATAGATTAGTCCTCGAATTGGACTTGAAATAAATTGTCCTATAATGACCCTTACTTTCTTAGTAATAGATAATTTGTGGAAATTGATATTTTAACTAAGTAGTAAAAGATTTTTATTATAAATAGCTCAATGAATTAAATGATTCTTAATTGAAAACAAAAAATATGCTTTATCCCAGAACTATTAAAGGGTGGTAATACAATTTTTTTGTGGTCCAAGATTTATCTTGGTGATTAATTAAAATATTAATTATAGTTTCTTCTTAATGTCACCATGTTTAGAAATTTACCAACTAACCTGACTTCATATAGAGCAAGTAAAATAGAAATTAAGTTTGAAAGTAAAAGGTAGGTTTCTCCATAGAGGCAGTATATATAAAGTAGTATAAGTCATCATATATTAGGTCCACTGCTGTAATTATACTATATATAAAGTTGTACTAATTTTAAATTATGTTATTAATAATTTATTTAAATCATATTAAATGTTTTTCAAGTTAAAACAACTAAACACAACCATTTTATATCAATTTCTATTATAATATGGCACTTTTGAAAAATTAGTGTTAAAGGGAGAGAACTCAATTTGAAATAATGGCTTACCAACAAGATTTTTATTTTCCCACGGTCCTTGGAACCATTTCTTCCTAATATCTCTTAGATGGATTGTTTTTACACATAAATTGTTTCTTGATATTATAGAGAAATGCGAAAAGATGTTATATTTTGAATTTCAAAAACATATTTTCAAAAATTAGACCAAAATTAAAAATCCAGGTTTTAAATAAGGGGAATAATTTGAATAGAAGGGTATGGTAAAGTAGTGACAAAATCTCCGGTTTTATAATCTTTCAATGAAGCTTATACTCATTTTCGGTGGTAAAGACATTGAAAAATGTTGCCGAATAAAATAATGTGACCTGGGGAACGTTTATATATAAAAAATATTCAATTTGGTGATACTTTTTTTCATGTGGGGAGGAGAATTCACCAGCCTGAGATAGTGTCCTGTGTGTGACATTTTGTATATTATTCTATAACTTTTTTGTACATTTTAGACACTTTTATTTGCAAATATTATTGTTATTAGTTTTATATAATATTAGTTTTTCAATTCAATTTTATTGTATTTTATGAAATTGGAATTCATTAAGTTTATAGACATACAATTTTTTATTTTGATATAGACAAATGGATATCACATTTATATTATCCTTTTTTTTAAATATAAATATTTAGGCACTTTTATGTTTGTGTGTATTTATTTTCCCATTTATAATTCAAATATTTGTATTTGAGATGCTAGATTGTGACAAAAAATGAAAATTATACGTAGCTAGCTAGTCTTTGGGTATTCTCCACTCTTCCAAAAAAAGTTCCAAAAGAATTTAAATACAATGTAATTATAAAACAAGAAATTGAATATTGATAGCTAATCTTTGGTTATAACTTATACCCCTAACCCTCAATTTTTTTTGAATGTTTGGATTTTTTTACTTATATAGTTTCTTTATGGTCTACATGATTATTTGTTCCATATTTGAACATACTGTGCAGCGCCTGAACTGACAAACTGTCTGGTATCACAACTGTCCAGTTTTCTATTTGTGACATATAACTTAGTCAATTTTTTCTTGTGCGGCATTCTCAACTTTCAGCTTATTTCAACATGCAGAATTCTCAGCTTCTACTGAACCAGTAAGTCTCTAATCTTTTGTTAACAACTGACTTATTTCTCCCATATATAGCTACAGATAGTAGCATGATAGCAAGCCAATAACACACTGTCATTGTGTGATAGTTTTTAAAAGTCACAATTGGGTTATTTGATATGACCTGAGCAGAACACTTACCTGCATGGAACATTCTGACTTAAAAGTATTTTTCTTATAATTTCATACGAGAGATAATTCTTTTACCTTTCTGTTATTGTATCTACCATTAAAATGTCCAATCCAAGTGCACTAACAGTATGTAATTCATAGTGAAGAACTGTTCTGTTGGTTTTCATACTGGTAAGGCCATTTTAAACCCATAGATATGACAAAAAAAGCCTATGTTAAACCTCTTGCCAGCACCACATATATGTATGAGTGTATAACAGTTAAAAAGCGGCATCACATGACATCTTGATAATCCCATTTTATGATGAACCACATGTTGCTCTATACTTGTTCAAGGTGTTTTATAACAAAACACATGTGGTATAATTCTTGCTCAATGTGTTTTATGCCAAAACACGTGAATTCTTGCTCAATAAGTTTTATGCCAAAACACATGTGTTCTATATAATCCTTGCTCAATGTATTTTATGCCAAAACACATGTGTTATATATAATTCTTGCTCAATGTGTTTTATGCCAAAACACATGTTATATATAATTCTTGCTCAATGTGTTTTATGCCAAAACACATGTGTTCTATATAATTCTTGCTCGATGTGTTTTATGCCAAAACACATGTGTTATATATAATTCTTGCTCAATGTGTTTTATGCCAAAACACATGTGTTATATATAATTCTTGCTCAATGTGTTTTATGCCAAAACACATGTTTTATAATTCTTGCTCAATTTGTTTTATGCACAACACATGTGTTATAATTCTTGCTTAATGTGTTTTATGCCAAAGCACATGGCTTATACTTCAATGTGTTCTATGTCAAAACATATGTTTAATTATAATGTATTCTTGCTCAATGTGTTTCATGCCAAAGCACGTGCTGCACCACAAACCCACAGAAACAAAAAAAACATGTAAGAGGATGAATCCATGAAATTAAAATGACATTCAAGAATTTAAACAATTTTTTGAAAAATATATACATTTTATTTACAATCCAGTATAACCTGGATAAATATTCAACATATTCAGTAAAATACTGAATACATGCATAATATTTAAATCTTATGAATTTTTCATCATAATCATTTTTTTTTATTTTTGAATAATCTTCTTAAGAATCCAATAAAACCAGATTTCTTCTTTTTCTTTTTTTCATTTTCACATTTAACATCTTCTACAGGGGATTCATTCTTATTTCTGATGTTTTCACTTATTACAGATATTTCTTCACTTTTGGTATCATCAAACATAGTTATGTATTCTGGTTTTAAATCAGCATAAATATCACAAACTTTTGTTGTTTCATCTTTAATTTGAGATCTATTGTGGTTATTCTTGATACGTACAGAATCTAGACGATTCATCTTTTGTTCCAAAGCTTCATCTATCTCCTTTCCTATCAACTTTACAATATTTTTGATGAAACCATCTGTATCATCACTGTAAATAAAGATAAAAATTTTAACAAAATATTATTTATTACTACAGATACAGTTTGTAATCAATCATTTTGGTGAATCATATATATGTTTATATGATCAGTTTTAAATTTTATTAAAAAAGTTGTCAATAAAAGGCACAGTTTAAACAGGATATAGATAGTATTACATGAATTTGTTTATCATTTAAAAGCCAAGACTAAATACATGTACAATATATGTACCTAACATATACAGCATATGGCATAATTATGTCAAAGCATATATTGTTAAATCATACATTAACGTCACTGGTTTATATATTCACTACACTACTAATTATTGATAAGAATAAATTTAAATCAGCAGAGTAAAAGTATGTGCCACTAGCAGTTGAATAAAATCTAACGATACCAATCCAATACCTAGTTCAAACAATATTCTGTTCTAATTTGTTGGGTTTAACACCGTAGCAATGCTTTGGTCATATAGGTTATATAATGACGTTCAGTGCACCTAACCTAGCTTTCCTGGACCCGTTTCTAAAACCAGTACTCACCTACCCTTCCACAAGGCCGGCAACTTCTCCATATACCTTATCAATGGAGGAAAATTGACATTATTGTCAAATTTTCATGGAAGGGTATAACCTCAGCAGTTGGGATTTGAACCCTTACCCCCTTCCGTACACTGTAAAAATGAATGAACACAGGCACCATGACAAAGTTAATGCTATAAAAATTCTCACCTCTGTATTGTTTTATCACTGTGACATGAATCTACTAACAATGGTTGTGATCTAGTCTGATGACTTGTAGATAATACAGTCTGTTTATTGTCTGGCTCTTGGAATGTAACAGTTTTCTTTACTTTAGGTTCTATTTCTTTACAAGCAGGGATTGTTTCTTTATTTTTACTGAAAACAAGATAAATACACTTATATATATAGTTTATTTAGAATACAAGAGCATTGCACATGGTATACATTTTAACATAGCAAATATAAATAGCACATTAACAATAAATAATTGACATAATCAATTTTGTGATTTTAAGAATAATAATTAAAAAAAAAAAAAAGGCAATTAAAATGTTAAAGTAAGTATGTCTATTTAATTTAATTATAATATTACCATGTCAAGCCACAAATATTCAGGGATGTCACAAAAAAGAGCGAACTCTTATTTCCATTGTGGTCCCAGTAAATAGGTGTGGTTAACATAGAGAGGTTACCTTAAGTTGAAAGAAAATATATAGGTTTTTAAAAATTACAGTTAAGCTCCATAAAAAATATCACAAGTTTGAAAGTTAAATGATTATTTAGTGCAATTGCTAACTAAGTAGGCAGTATAACTTCAATAAAAATATCACAGGTTAAATGTTAAAACTTAATTTTATTGTTTGGAAAAACAAAACAATATAACTTTTTTTAAACATATTAACAAACCAGTTTCCTGCTTTGGTACAAACAGAACAAAACATTTCATCCAAATTGCAGAACAGAACATACACTTAATAAATTTGTATGACAAAGGTACGTCATTTCACAAAACATTCAAATACAAATATAATACAGGTCTGTGAGTAGAAAAGAAGATCCTAAATTTGTATTTTGTAGTTGATGCCAGCTTTCTATTTGTAGGAATAGAATGTAAATTGATAAAAAAAAATACCTAACCAATAATCTAAGCCACACCAAATACAAAGAATAAATTATTACAAAATTATGCTGTAAATAGAACAAATACCTTGTGTGACTTGAGTCTCTGTTAACAGTACATGGCTCAAAACTTGTTTGTCTATCATTCACATCAGATGAGAATTGAGTTGTTTTCACTGATTTTCTGTCAGTCTTTCTTACACCCTTTTGCCATTTTCGTTTCCTATTAATTCTTTTCTCATTAATTTGAGGTTCTGTGGTACTAAAAGATATGAGAAAATAATAAATAACATTGCAATTAATAAAATACATTGTATTCAAATAAAGGTAGATATAAAATGCCCAATTAAATTGTTTACTTGTTTTTACAATTTAATTTTTAATTTATGATTTCAGCAGTTTTAAGTTAAGATAGAAAATAGGCAAACAGTTGAAGTGGACATAAATGTACTGTTGCCGTTACTTTAATTATAATTTGTTCAAAATGTCAAGTTTTGTAAAATCCCTTCGTTAAATGCGCTTTTGAAATTATTTGATAATAGCCAAAGCTGATTTTTAGTGCAAGTAACAACAAGTTAAAGAAACAATAATAACATTTAAAGAAAATGAATGAATAAATACATGTAAGTAATACCTTGTCGACCAACTGTTAGCCTTTTCATCAGATATTTCTATAATTTTAGCAGTCTCAGTTGTTTCATTTTGTTTATATAACATATCATCTAATGTAGAATAATTGGTGCCCGTTACATTCTTTTTCTGTTGTTTTTCTGTCAACAACTGCCTCTTTCTGCTATTTTGAACAATTGGACTGCTTATGGAGTAAACCTTTAAACAAAGGCATGGTGGATGGGGTATGATGTCACCAGATAGAGATTTGTTTCCTTCAATGTCCATTCCATTTGCATATATGTCATCACTGTCTGTCACTCCAGCCTGTACCTGATTCATATTAATAACCATATTTTGAATGTTGATTGTAGTTCCATTACTATGGAAGCTTTCTTGGCGCCTTGTATCTTCGTGAACTTCTCTACAACGATCATCTTCAACTTGTATTCCTTTGTTGAAGTTGTCTTTGATTGGCTGATCTTCATCAGAGCTGCTGCTACTAGTAACTTGCTTTTTTGAATGCTTTCTTTTAGAACCATTTCTTTTGTTCTCAACCTTTTTTCCATTAGACTCTTCCACTTGGGTATTCATGTTCTGTGAAGTTTTATAGTGATGCTCGTCTTTAACAATCTCAACATCATTGTGTTTTGAAAAATCAGTTTGAACAAATTTGTCACCAGCCTGTTTTTTATTGATATCATTTGTTTGGATATCTTTGTCCATATACATCTTTGTAAAGCTGGCACGTTTGGTTTCAGACTGTGTTTCCTTTTCCGCAGTTTTCTTTCTATAGATTGTGTCAACTTGAATCTCCTTGTTTTGTGCAACGTTGCCACTGATTACTTCAAATTGGATACCTTTTTCTTCTGTAGGTTTGCTTTCAACCTGAGTCTCTCTGCTGCAAACAACAGTCCGTTCAACCTGAGTTGACATATTAGTAACTTCTTTCTTACTTAAATCTTCAACTTGAGTTTCTTGGTCCTTGATAGTATTGAAATAATTGAGTTCATATTGGATACCTTTGTCTACGATCTTGTTTCTAATAACAGCTTGTATTTCTACGTCTTTATTTGTATTCATTTCATTTTGTTCATATTGCATCCCTTTATCTACTGTTTGTTTGTTACAGATATCTTCAACCTGAGTTTTCTTGTTGGCAACTAATGTATATTTGACTTTATCCACTTGAATTGCAACTTCCACAACATCTTTTACTACAGGAGCAGCTGCATGTGAATCAACAACCTTTTTATCATTATAACAGGATGACATTTCTGACAAGTCTTGAAAAGTTGTTGCAAGTGTATTAGAATATGGTCTTGGAGATTCAAATTCATTATCAGCATATTGTTTGTTTAACATTGATGGTCGTAGACTGTAACTGGAAGTAGCAAGCTCTGAATTCGATTTATTATCCAGATCTTCATTTACAGCTGCTGGTTGAGATTTTAAGCTAGAGCTGTTTACAGAACTACTTGATTTAACTTCAAACACTTCATCGAATGTATCATTAATTACACTTGTATGATTTATGATAGCCTGTGCAGTAATATTATTGTCACCTGATTTTGTACTTTCATTTTGCTGCTTACTCAATGATAATGACTTTTGACCTTTACTTGTAGATTTCACAGAACTACTTGATTCTACTTCAAAGGCTTTATCATACTTTTGAGAGCATAGATTTTGTTTAACAACAGGAACTGCAATTTCTTCATGTATTTGAAGTTGTTTACTGGTATCATTCTGTTCAACTACTTCCTGAAGTCTGCAACTATCACTGGTCACAGAACTACTTGCTATCAGTTCTTTACTGACAGATTGAACACATTCATTCAGGCTTTTAGATTGAGGGCTGTCAACTGCAGGAATCGCCTTTTCATTGCTATGGTTTGTATCTACCGAAGAGCTGCTTGATTCAACTTCAAACACTTCATCAAAGAAATGAGCAAATGACTTTTCTTTTGAAATGGGTTGATCAACATTAACTAGACAGCATATACATCCATCTCTATGCTCATGTAGAGATGTTTCTTTATGGTCACTAAGGATTGTTTTAACAGAAGAACTGCTTGGCTCAACTTTAAATGCTTCATCAAAAGTGTTTACAAATGACTTTTGTCTTGCAATGGGTTGATCAACATTAACTAGACCGCATATACAGCCATCTCTTTGCTCATCTAGTGATGTCTCTTTATGGTCGCTATGGTTTACCAGACTACATATACAGTCATCTCTTTGCACATTTAGCAATTTTTCTTTATGGTCACTATGGTTTGTGTCAACAGAGGAGCTGCTTGATTCAACTTTAAATGCCTCATCAAAGGTGTTAGCAAATGACTTTTGTCTTGAAATAGGTTGAGCAACATTTACTACACTGCATACACAGTCATCTCTTCGCTTATTAAGCAATGTTTCTTTATGATCGCTATGATTTGTGTCAACAGAAGAACTGCTTGATTCAACTTCAAACGCTTCATCAAAGGTGTTTACAAATGACTTTTGTCTTGCAATGGGCTGCACAACTTCTTTACTTTCTCCAGTTGGTGTAATAATTGATTTTTCCTTGTCACTGCATTGGTTCAAAATCACAGAAGAACTACTTGAATCAACTTTGAATTTTTCATCAAAGGAATAGAAAAATGACTTTTGTCTAGCAATAGGTTGTATGACTTCATTTAGACTGTGTAAACTTTCATCCTGTAGACTACTCACTGTTGTTATTTCACTGGTTTCTATAGTGACCCATGAAGCACTACTAGCTGCACTCACAGAGGAAGTGCTTGATTGAACCCCTATCTCCTCATCAACCATGATAGCAAATGACTTTTGTCTAGCAATTGGCTGTAGAACTTTTTTACCAGTTGGACTGCATGTACTATCCCTTACTGGCACATTTTGTGATGGCTTTTCAAGGCTGCGAGGGTTTCTGTCCATAGAGGGAATGCTTGATTCAACATTAGATTCTTTATCAAAAGTGTAAGCAAACGATTTTTGTCTAGCAATAGGTTGTATAACTTCATTTCGGCTTTGAACACTTTCATCTTGTTGCTCATTCAATGATGTTGAACTTTGCTCGCTTTCCATTGTTACCCAGGAAGAACTACTAGATACATCTTCCAACTCTTCATTGGAAGTATGAACAAATGATTTCTGTCTTGCAATTGGTTGAATACCTTCATTAAGACTGTGAATACTTTCTTTCTGTTGCTTGTTTGATGTTGTAGATATTTGACTGCTTCTACTTGTGTCCACAGAGAAGGAGCTTGATTTCACTTCAATTTCTTCATTAAACGAGATAGGAGCAAGAGAATTTTTTCTAGCAATTGGCTGTAAAACCTTTCTACCATTTCTACTTTCTTCCTGTTGCATGCTAGGTTTTGCCAATATTTGATTGCTTCTGTAGGAGACGACAGAGGAAGAGCTTGATTTAACTCCAATTTCCTCATCAAACAAGATAGGAGCAAGGGGCTTTTGTCTAACAATTGGCTGCAAAACCTTTCGACCATTTAGACTGCGAACACTATCATCTTTCTGCAAGCTTAGTGATCCCATTTTAAGGCTGCCATGATTTGTGTCCACTGATGACCTGCTTGATTCAACTTCAAACTGTTCATCAAACGTATAAGCAAGTGATTTTTGTCTGGCAATAGGTTGTACAACTTCTTTAACACTGTGTTTACTTCCCTCCTGCTCTTTTCCTAGCGATGCTGATTTTGAGTTGCTCTTATTTGTGACCACAGAAGAACTACTTGCTTCCATATTTGATTTTTGTCTGGCAATAGGTTGTACAACTTCTTTAACACTGTGTTTACTTCCCTCCTGCTCTTTTCCTAGCGATGCTGATTTTGAGTTGCTCTTATTTGTGACCACAGAAGAACTACTTGCTTCCATATTTGATTTTTGTCTGGCAATAGGTTGAACAACTTCTTTAACACTGTGTTTACTTCCCTCCTGCTCTTTTCCTAGCGATGCTGATTTTGAGTTGCTCTTATTTGTGACCACAGAAGAACTACTTGCTTCCATATTTGATTTTTGTCTGGCAATAGGTTGAACAACTTCTTTAACACTGTGTTTACTTCCCTCCTGCTCTTTACCAAGCGATGCTGATTTTGAGTTGCTCTTATTTGTGACCACGGAAGAACTGCTTGATTCAACTTCAAATTGTTCATCAAACGTATAAGCAAATGATTTTTGTCTGGCAATAGGCTGTACAACTTCTTTAACGCTGTGTGTACTTCCTTCCTGCTGTTTATCTAGCGATGCTGATTTTGAGTTGCTCTCTTCTGTATCCATGGAAGAACTACTTGCTTCAATTTCAAACTCTTCATCAAAGGTGTGTACAAATGATTTCTGTCTTGCAATTGGTTGTAAAACTGCATCCTCCTTTGATTGTGCAATTTTTGTTTGACAGTGAGATTGAACTTTGATTTCTTCTTGTTTTACTGATTGCTGGATACTGGTTGGGTCAACAATAGGTAGAGCGATTACATCATTGTTGTAAGTAAGTTCACTTGCTCCAGCTTTAGGTGAATCGCTGAAAAAATATCATATGAAGTTTTGAGCTAAGTAATTATACAGGTATGCATGTCCTTCTTAGTAGAAGTATGCAATTGTTATCAAACAGAACAGAAAAAAGATTACTTTTGAGGTAACAAGGTTTTTTAAAAATGATATTAGAAAAGAATGCTAATAGAAAATTTCACTCAACATTCACTGTTTTTTTTGTTGAATCTATCTACAATGCTTAGCCTAGATGCCATCACTCATTCATTAAATTTACACAGAAATATGATTACACATGTTCAAAGTCCAAAAATGTAGGATTGACTGGTCTACAAAATGTTTATAAGTAATATCTTGCTTGAACAATATCACTCATACATAAATAGAGATTCCATAGAGAGTATCAGTGTAAACAAAACTGATGAAATGTCAGAGTTTGTAGTAGGATTGTAACTAAAAATAGGGTACATGTATTATTATCCTACAATAATCCTATGTGACTGAGAAACTAAATAAAAAGTAATTGTTTAAATCTAATACCTGTCTTTAGTGTTTCCATCTTCACATTTATCTAAGGGTAAACTATGCTGACTTCCATTACTGTTGTCACCACTCATAAGAGCATTATCATCTTTAGAGTCACTCAAGGAGCGAATTTCATCTTTCTCATCCTTATACTCAGATATCTGACTATCAAAATTCCTCACTGCAGCACTTTTAGCAAATACTACTTTCTTTGGTACATTCTTTTTCCTGTGAAAGTGGATAAAAGATAAACTCATACAGATAGGATGTTTGGGTATTTGACCAATGAGTAGCGCTTTTCACAAAAAAATTGATGATAAAAAATTACTGTAAGCCAAAGGCAAGACACTTTATAAATACAGTCATTTTTTGGCCAATCATTTCCAAATATTAATTAATTATGTAAAATATTGTATACCTTTTGAATATCATATCATAGTTATGTTTAATATTCTTCTGACTTTAAACAGTGAAATTTATAAAATTGACTTATGTAAACATTTTTAGTAAGAATTTTTGTGAAAAGGTGAACTTGAAATGTTCAACACTATTCATTACAAGATATAATAGATAAGTAGTAAAACATGTTTTGAATTTAAAAACTAACCACTAGACTGTCTAATTTTCCATATAATTATAATAAATGCAAGTACTCATGGTAAAGTCAACTATAGAGATTGTTCTCTTCTTCTGCCATTGTCAATTTAAGGGTTTAACTCCATAACACAGATGAAAACTTACATATTGATCCAACATTTCGACTAATATTGTAATGTACAGTAAAAGTTCGCTGGCTCGAACTCGAAGGGACGTGGAAAAAAATTCGAGCCAGGCAGGTGTTCGACCTGGCCGACATTCGTCCGAGTTCGACGTTATTACTTCCCTTTGTTTTAAAATTGTTTTTATTTGTTATCTCCCTTGGTTTAATATAAAACCCGAACACACGGTTCGTTCACGGTTGTGAACGTAATCAATACAAACTGCAAATTAATTTGCTTTTAACTTATTTGTTGTTCGTTAGTTATACATTTATGAACATTATTATGTTTAGGTGAGTAGTAGTATATGAGATGAACGCCCGTGTTTCATTAAGAATGGTTCGTTGTGATACACTTGTTGTGTACGAGATTCTACTCATCTCTTTCATTTCTTGTTGTTGTATTAAGAGCTTGTATATTACAAAGTTATACTGTAAATAAAGAATATAAAAGTGAAATAAAATAATAAAAACTAACTCAAATATTGTTTACGTAATTTTATTTTACCTCGAAACATAAAAAAGCACAATAACACAATACAAACAGTACGATAATACAATGTATGCTTAAACATCAATAGCACACTTCACGTTTTCTGACAAGTTAAGGTCAGTAATCATAATTAAGCACATTTAAAAAGTCCTTTATAGTTGATTGTTTAGAACAACGTTTGTGGAAGTCTCTATATCAAAGCCTTATTTTATCAATTAAAACAAACATACAAGCTGTATACGCGCTAATTCATTTGTTTTAGCGAGGCCTTAGTTACTCGTTTTATTCTTGATTTTTAATCATACCATGCCACTTTATAACTTGTGTCCATCAATAATGTGCAATCTGCAAACAATTCTATTGTTAACCTTTTAGTGTGACAATGTGATCACACAACAAAAAGTTTTGACACTTAAATTCAATTAACAAATTTAAGGTTGAGCGATTTTCACGCCGTGTTATTATCACGCGTCACAAACAATACCTACTTTCAGCCCTTTATCGCTGATGTGTGAAAATCTATTGTTCGAGAGAGACAATTGTATAATAGTGTATTTGTTAACCACGGGACCGTGATATTGGTTCGAGAGTTCGACCCTGTCCTGTTCGACTCAGAAGAGGTTGTTTTACAAAGATATAGAAGGTAAATTGATCGGTGCCAGACAATGTGTTCGACTCAGGCAATTAATTCGAGCTGGTGGTGTTCGAGAGAATGAACTTTTACTGTATGTATAATGCATTTATTTGGTAAAACTTACATTTCTACGATATTATCAGCATCTTTTTGAACATGTTCACTATTATGTGGTGAAGATATGTCATTTTTGTCCCAGCTATTGCTTGACTCAATTTCAGTGTCAGAATCATTTCTGAAAATAGTTGGATACACTTATTATTTTTGTTCTTTTTAATATAATTATGGGACCATCCCAAAAATGCAGAATACAGATTAGCTAAGTAACAAAAGACAGATCTTAAAGAAAAAATTTTACAATATCCATAATTCAACTTTTTTGATATCCAAATTTCTCTTCATACTAAGAAAACACAGCTGCATAATAAATTATTGAAATGGCATTAGCTGTAATTCAAATTAAATCAAATTAAATCAATTAAAAAAGTGCTTTTTTTACTGGATTTAACGCTGTATCAACACAATTTAGGTCATTTTATGGCGTCCAGTGCACCTAACCTAGCTTTCCTGGACCATTGTCTATAACCAGTACTCACCTACCCTTCCACAAAGTTGGAAACTTCTCCATATTATCTAATCAATGGAGGAAAATTGACATTATTGTCAAATTTTCATGGAAGGGTATAACCTCCCCTTCGGGCACGAGATTCCAAATCCAGGCGCGCTACCAACTGCGCTATTGACCCGGGTTAAAAGAGAGTGCTAATTGATATTATGATATTTCTAAAATAATATAATGGCTACAATACTTCAAAGCAATTTTTAAAATATCTATTCTGCCTGTAATCTATTACCATACTGTTACTAGATAATAATAAGATAAAAATTACATGTTGAATGTCATATTTATAAGAGTGTAACAATTGTCTTACCCTTCATTATCATTTGATGTTTTGTCATTAGGTGCTGCAGACATTCCTTTTTGTGTGTTTTGTTCAGTATTGACTTCATTTATTCCGTCCATGACCAAATTTTCACTGGCTTGTTTTAGAGACTTGTTACTAGGTATTTCATCCTTCATTTCTTCTTTAGAACATATCTGATCCTTTACAGATTCATGACTGATAACCTTGTCAACACTGGCTTCTTTATTTACTTGTTTGTGATCAGACAAAAATTTAACACTAACTTTGCATTCATCTTCTTTGGTCACCACTTGGATGTTCTGACAAATCTTATCTTTATCATTGCTTTTCTTATCGCTGGCAGCTTCTGGTACAATCTTGTTGCTGTTAAGAGAGAAATACCATATAAAAAAGAAGAAATGATATTTTATCATAAAACAATACAGCATGTTATGACTGTGGCCTAGCAGAGAACTGTAAAAAGATAACAACCAGTATTTTAGAGGTTTACATTGACTCTTATAAACAAAATAGAGCAGTCTGATTACATATACGGAAAATTTCATGTGAATTATCAGGACAATATCATTATAAACACATCTCGATATAATAATAACCTCATTGTGATTATGTTTTTAAAAATAGTTTGTAGCACACTATAAATCTTCTATCAGCAGTTTGCAATAAGGATTGATCGCATACTTTGTAAAAAGCACTAACAATTATGACAGCCACACTTTTTAAGTTTTTACTAGAGCAAAGCATCATGAACATCTTGTTTTACAATATCAGTAACATCATTACATTAGCACTGTAAATCCGTACAATAGGTGCTGAGAAAATGAGCTGACAAGATTTTTTTATCGAAGGGCCATTACTCAGCAAAAAGGCAATGGATCATATTCGAAATGGAAAATGCACATGCCTGCTTCATACCCAGATACCCAGTCTATGTGAAAACTTAGAATCAAATCTATACAATAGGAGCTAATAAAAGCAGACAAGTAAGAACTACAGACTGTCTGACTGATTGACTGACTGACCAACCAACAGATTGTGTGCTGACTCCTAAATACCCCCCATCCACCCCCCAAACATAGTGTTTAGAGGTATAATAATAAATAGTAATATTTAATTCAAATGTATTGACATACCTGACACTATCATTTTTCTTGTCATCATTCAGTTTTTCATGACTAGGTGAAAATACAACTTTATAGTCATCATCATATTCCAAGTCAGTGTAACAATCCATATCTTCATCTGTACTAGCGTAGTCTTTGACGTTGTAATTTGTGAACTTTGCAACAACTTTAGCTTTCAGACTATTTTCATCTTTTATTTCTTCATTGGCAGTTGAACACACTTTGTCATCAAGTGAAACTGACCTAGAAAAAGTTATGATACATCGTATAAAGTACTTTTTATTAATGGTATTAAAATACACACACCATTATATTGTATGAGTAGAATAATTACATGTTCTTACTAAGAATTGTACCAGTAACAAAACATTGTAACTAAGGGCATTATAAATCACAAGACCTATTTATTGTGTTAAGTTTAATCATAGATACAGTATAACCTCTGCAGAGCAGCCCTCTATAGTACAAATTTTCCACTCAGCAAATGCTTTTCATATTTCTCTTAGTGGTAATTTTAATTGAAATTAACCTCTGCAGATCAACAACCTCCAAACAGTAACAAAATTTAGTGCCTCTCAGTGGGTGTTGTTCAAGAGAGATTGTAATGTAATATTAGAAAAGTTGGAGCAATTGCAATTAATTACCTGCTGCGCTTCTGGTCATCATTGCATTTGGATACAGCTGCATCGTTTACAATATCTTTAGAGCAGTGTCTGTCTTCATTTGGTACTACATTCAAGTTTAAAGCATCAGCACACATTTCTGTTGTTTTCACATCAGCACTTGGTAATTTTTCAATACCATTGATCTTGTCACCATTTACAATGTCTCCTACAGACATATTGCTATGACTTGATTTTAACACATCATCTTGATCCATCTCTTTGATAATTTCTGACTCACTACTACTAGTCTTACAACAAAAATCATCATTCATGGTAGAAGGATCCTTTTCTAATGGTGTGGAATGAGCGCCACGCCTACAAGATATATATGTCAACAATTTTTAATAGTACATTGTATAACATTACAGCATAAACTTGAAATACATACATCATTTAACATACAAATGTATTTGTATATCAATCCATTTCTGCATGCATTTACATAGTCAAAATGTCTTTACTTTGATTTTAAAACAAGGTTGGATGTATTTGGTAGGGCTTTCCAAAAAAAAATAAAGAAAATATACAAAATGCTGTCAATTTAATTAATTATATCAATAATTCATATTCATCAATGCTGAATAATTATTTGGCAAGTAAAGGCTTTAATCTATTTACTACATGTACTAATAATACACACCATTTCTAAAATGTACTGTTTTAAATAGCAATGATATACACTCGTATCTATATTGTAACTAATAAACAATGGTTTTCTATAACAAACCTGAAGAGCATACTGACATCGTCTTCATCAATTTGTACAACTTTTTCATCAATGTCAAAATTGCTACTTGAGCTTCCATTACTTGTACCACTGTTACTTTTTGAAACTTTGTTACCAACATTTTCATAGTTCTTCTCTACAGCTAATACAGGTGGACTGATGCTAAATTGTAACTCAATTTCTTTGTTATTGGAAAGGTCTTCTTGTGAGGCGAATGAAAGTGATCTAAAATATAGTAGGTGTAATGTATGAGTTAGGAATGCATAGAGGATACATTGTATACTTCTATATCTTTTGGTTATGATATTTTAGGCCACAACAAATTGATCATATGTTCTATGGATTTGCTCGCACCTTAATTTTGACGGTTTTTACAAAACAAATATTTTTATTTCCTCCCTCGCCCATAAAAATTTGGTCAAAACGCTATATAAAGCAATAATAACAGACGATACATTTATCATGAAATTACAATAGTGCACATCATTCCATGTATACCAAATATCGCACAGACTTTTTCTTTCAAATCAAATTGTTGGGTTTAACGCCATTGAAACACATTGTATAGGTCACATCATGGCAGTCAGACAACTTACTCATTGTTCCTGGAAAGGCTAAATCTTTAGATTTAGCTGATACTAGGCACATATATACTTCTATCAGTGACTGACAACTGCCCTAAATTATTAAGAACCAGCGATAGGAGGGAAAATGGCCGTAGAAATAATTTCATAACCTAACTCCAGAATGCTCTGCCCAGGAGTCGAACCCATGAACCCTCCATAATAAGACCTCTGTGCGATCAACTTAGCTACTCCGGCCTCTAATTACAAATGTACCTCAAAGAAAGCTTACTCAATACAAACTGAAACTACTATTGTCTTAATGATGAGACATACATAGGTAAAACAAGTAAATCTGTGAGCTAATGCTCACTAGTGATACCCCCGCAAAAATCTAAAAATATGCGACAAACAGGAAGTAGATGAGCAAGGAGCATGAAATGGCTTTACACCACATGGGACTATGGGATGAAGCAATATGCAAAGTATTAGGCTGCTGCATGTTATAGTTGCTGAGAAAACTGCGACGGAAATTTTGTAACGGACAGACGGACAAGGGTAAAACAGTATACCCCCCTCTTCTTCGAAGCGGGGTATAAATTTTTTTTAATAACTAACTTAAAGCTGCATACACATGAATAAGTTCAACAACTAACCATATATAGTGTTGATCAATGAAAATAATAATAACAACAGCACATTGCATCAGAGCTATGTGTAAGTAATTTTGATTTAGTTAATTAGTTTATACTTATTTATTTTAGCTTGATTGTGAAACAAGTTCTTACAACTTAGATTAATCACTTTTAAGTCCACTTCCTGGTCCCCCATTGATTTAATTGTTGATATTTAAAATTAATCATCCCAATATATTACATGTTAAGCAAATAACATAATTACCTGAAGGAGTGAATGTTGTCAAGAAAGTTAGGTGATTCATTGTCACCACTTGTACTGGATTTGGCATCAGATTTAACAGATTGATTAATTGGAACCTTTTCAATGTTGATTTCATCTTTATTTTTATCTTCAGATTTTTCAATGTGGACTTCTTCTGACTTTTTACTGTGGAAAATGAAATTAATAATTCAATATAAATTTTAAATTAAGAATTATATAAGGGCTGTCACTGTTAATTCATTTGATTAATTGTTTAATGTTGTTATGTTCAAAATTATTGATAAGTGAATTTGTAAGAGCAGTGTTTAAAAGGTAGGACACACACTTAAGGATTGAAAGGTCCCAGGTTTGATTTCAACTAGGGGCACTGCTAATTTTCTTGAGCAAGAAATTAACTGACAGTTGTTCAACTCCATCAAGGTGTAAATGGTTACTGTGAGGGATCGCCCTGCCTGAAGGAGATTTCAATGATCAGGGGTTATGGAACATGATTGTTAAGTCGACTGAACATGTATATGAAAGCAGGCTTTATATCGCACATAAACTTTTAACTTAAATATGGGCACCACTGAGTGATGTAAGATAGTAATTGTATAACTTAAGTTGTCAGATCTATTTTACATATAAAATTTAAAAAATGTATATCACATACCTTATACTTTTTGCATCACTTGTCACATTACCATTCTGATTGGTAGAATCATGTTTGGAAGAAGACTTATCTGACAAGTTTGAATCAGAATCCCAATGACTTTCTTCCTGAGCAGCCTCATCATGTTTTGATTGACTTTTGATCTCTAGAGAACTGGAATATTATATATGGTACATTTGTAATAAAACAACTGTACATTGTATATCCTAATATGTATTATTTAAACTGTTACAACAAAGTATACTGCACCAAAGTGATGCTAAGTTAATAGCAGTTAAGATAAACTATTAACATACTGAAATACAATTCTATAAACATGTACAAGTAACACTAAGCATTTTAAAAAGCAAAGGCATTTTACAGTCAAAGTTTCACATTCACTGACTATTACACAGCTATTACCCCTGATCATCAGGCGACTGGTATCTATCTATTAATCTCCCTCAGGAGGTTTTTACTCCACTCAGAGCACCCAACAAAATGACCCAACAGAATTATATCATCCTCGCTTATACCCATTTATACCTGTGTAGAGTGAAACATTTGCAGGTAAATTTCTTGTTCAAGGAAATAAGTGGTGCTCCTAGTGGGGATAGAACCAAAAACATCCTGATCCCTAGGTGCGCATCTTACCACTGGACTACTGCTCCTAAAACACTGTTCACTATTTCAAACTATTTAAAGACAATCATTTTTGTCAGCACTGTTTCATAGACTTTCAGTAAATGTTGTAAGAAAAATGTGTAATTACCTTAATGATCTGATATCTTCGATAAATTTAAAAGCCTTTGATTCACTAGAAGAATTTGGTTTGACATCATCCTTTACAATATCACCACTTGTAGATTTCACACTTTTATACTGGCTAGAACATTTATTATCAGACAACAAACTGCGTACACTTGCTTGACTAGCATTTTCTAGATCTACCAATTTGACTTTTTCAAAACCAATCTTGTGGTCAGTTCCATCAAGGGTGTTGTTTGACTTGTGTGTACTGAAGGGAGATGAAAAGTGTTTCAATATATTTATAGTGCCAATATCTGCATACATGAGTAGTAGATTTGTATTAAATTTAGTAAACAACAAGTGCAATAATCAGCAGGACAAATTTTTATCAAAATCAACTAAGGAAGAGTTGGCAGTGAATAAATATACTTGTACTTAACTTCAATGGTTTGATACTGAATTTAAAAATACAGAAATTGGTCTTACATCAAAACAATTGATTGAGATGATTGAAAACAATATTAAAATAGTAAAGCTACAGCTTTATTATTTAGAACAATAGTACAGTTATGAAGTTATAGTTTCATTAGTAAATGATTTCTTTTACCTGATACTGATGTCATCTACAAGTATGATATTAGCCAAAACATTTCTACCATGTGTACTCCTTGAGCTAGATGTTGGAAGTGAAGTACTTCCCTGATCATTTGTATCACCATTAGTTTGTGAATGGTTCTTCTTAGATACTGAGTCAGATCTACAAATTAAGACACATACAAATTAAAGTAAATACAGGTACTTGTTCAAGTAGTTTGTACAATTTTATGTCCACTTTCATTGAATTATACACTCATAACATTTTTAATTTAGGTTATAAATCTATAATAAAACATGTCTATAACTCAGACCTATCACTGATTCACTGTGTATGATGAATATACCCCAATAGATCTTTATCAAGAAGTTAGATGCTGAGAAATTAAGTGAACAAGATTTTTCATCAAGGGTCATTACTCTGCAAAAATCAATGGACTGTAACTCAAATAAGACATGCACATGTCTGTTTGATACTCATTCTGCGTATGAAGTTTGAATCAAATCTTGAGATGATTGAGAGTTTCATTTCATGTTTGCTAAATTCATACTGTTTTGTGTACAAATGTATGTTTTTGCTGATTTGTAATTAGAATATTATAAGTTCTGGAAAAAAATACAAAACATAACATGAAAGTAAGCGCTAAAAACAAGTGTTGCAACTATAGTAAGAACCAGATAAGTTTGACTTCATTTGCCATTTTCAATAATACAAGATACAAATGCTTCATACTTAAAAGGCTGAAGTAAAAGTATTAAGATTTCTCATGCACTTACCTATTGCTGCTGTCATTTGCTGGTTTACCATTTGACACATCCTGTCTACTTGAAGGGCATGTAGAGCAAGAAGATGGATGGGAATCAGAACTCGAATCATTTGACGCTTTCTTTCTGGCATTTTTCTTAACAAATCTATCACTTGGGCAAGTAGAACATGATGTTGGATGAGTGCTTGAGCTCCTATCACTTTCACTTGTGTTTACATCAGGCTTGAAAGGTTTTTTGTTCACTGATTTTGACCTAAAAATACAAAAACAATACATTGTTTTCAGTGCAATGGCATGTACAGTACCCACTAAAAGTTTGGAGACATTTTCACTTTGTAGGCTTTCTGAATAGCTTTTATCTAAAATTTGATTACTGTTTATTTTTATATGCTTTTTAGTTTTGATTTATTTTTTTGGTTATCATTATATTTATAACTGAGCTTAAAATCGGTGTTATGGAAAATAATTACAATTAACATGGTTTTTGAGGCTTTAGAATATCAGACACGGAATCTCAAAATTGAGTAGCATTCATGAAATTTGTTTTCATTTTGTCACATACAATACTTCAATATTATTAAAACTAATGATTCTACAAAAATAATTACCAAATTTCAAGAATTGCAGTAAATGTCTAATGTCTCCAAACTTTTGGTGGGTACTGTACATGTATATAAGAACCAGTAGCGCTGAACGTAACACTATTGTAACTTCATTTGAAAATAAAGTGAGTTACAATAGTGTTTTGTTCAGACCTCGATATGACTGTTGTATAAATTTCACATGAACTTCAAATAGGCATGCTTTTATACATGACAAATTATATAAAAAATTAAATGATAAATATACTTAGACATAATTGTAAATGGCATGTTAACAGTCAGTTTATAATACTCTGACGCTGTTGTTGATTAAAAAAATGGGTCTCTGTTCACAAAAATCTTACCATAAAAATGATTGTCAAAAGCAAGTAACATTTATAATACAGTCATTTATTGGCCAATCAATTCCAAATATTATTGAATTATGTTGAATATTGTATACCTTTTGAATATCATATCATAGTAATGTTTATAATCTCTCTGACTTTGAACTGCTAAATTTATGAAATTGACTTATGATAACTTTTTTCATAAAAAAAAAATTTGTGAAAAGGTACACTGCATGGCTTGTATAGAATTTGAATTTATTGATAATATTTTGAAATTCACTAACCTGGAACTGGCTTTCTTCCCCTTTTTACCACCTGTCTTAGATTTTCTGTTCTTGGGGCAAGTAGAACAAGATGATGGATGGGAGTTGGAGCTGTTGCCAGGACAGGTTGAACATGATGTAGGATGAGAATTAGAACTCAAGTCACTTTTGTCACTGTTGTCTCCAGTCTTTGCATTTGATCTGTAATGTATCAAATAGAAGAATATAATAAAAGTGTCATATTATGATGATGATGATGATAATAATAATAATAATAATAAATAATAATGATAATATAACATGTAAAAATAATAACTTCATTTAATGAGTAATGAGGCAACTCAGTAGGGCAAGCCAAGTCTTCCCTAAGAGCCTCCACAACAATTAAAAAGAATATTTAATATTTGCATAAAAATGATATTCGCTTAGTCAGTAATACATCTTGCACAATCTTGATTAATAACAGAATTTTGAACATGGTAGAAAAAATTTATTATCTTATTAATTGCCACTGTCCGTTCCAAGACAGAAACCCCTCAGGTTCTTGTTTTAATTTATTGTGTGTAGCTGCCCTTGTATAAAGTTTAAAAATATAAAAAGAATCATTTTCTTTGCTTTTTGGTTGTATGGTAGGTTTGTGCTTTTTACTGTAGCTGTTCCTGTTATGTTTGCTTTTATTTTATAATTTTTAGCAGCTTTCTAAATTATTTATATAGCTACGATCCATTTCTATATATAAGGCCACAACAAATTGTTCATATGTTCTATGGATTCGCTCGCACCTTAATTTTGACGGTTTTTACAAAAAATATTTTTATTTCCTCGGTCGCTCATAAAAATTTGGTCAAACCGCTATATAAAGCAACTGAATTAAGATTTTTTTTTTTCTTCGCTCGCTCGCCCCATTTTTTTCTAGAAAAATCCATAGAACATATCATCAATTTGTTGTGGCCTAAAAGGCATAATATAGCTTGGTCTTTTACTTACTTGCTAATATCCTGACTGTCAGATGAACTGCCTGTAGATCCTGAAGCAGAATCTAAATCACTTTTGTCTTTGCTATCTACTGCAGTATGACTTCTGGTCTTTTTTCTAACCTTTGCAGACTTGCTTCCTGTATTCTTGTCACCAGTAACTTCCTTGATATCAGACTGTGGTTTGACATTAGCTTTGTGCTCATTTGCTTTGGTGGCAGCCTTGACATCCTTGACATTGTCACCAGAGTTACTGTTCTTGTTGTTATTGTTTTCTGGTACAGGTTTGTTACTGAAGATAAAAATGAATTATACACATATTATTTGCCTAGCTGAAATCTTCATTTCAGTTGCACATAAATTGACTACCTTACACAATGTTTTAAATCCAGTACTTACTCTTAATTTTCTACAGTATTAAAACAGACATTTTGGATCATACCACAGCCAAGTAGATCAACAACCTTATGACCAAAGACAAAAATGATTGACTAACAAATATTAGGCCAAGTATATTTATCACTCTTCATTTAAGCAGCATTGGATCTGATTTATCACTAGAATGAAGATAAATTTGCTGAAAGACAAGAAGAAACACTCCTATTCCAAATATACACAGAAATATATCAATCAAAATTGTGCATCATAAATTTATTATAGACATACATCAAATGATTAATATATCAGTCACTGCAAACATGGCGTACCAACAGACAAATCCTGTAAAATTAGAAGGTTTGTCTAGATCTGCAGGTTTACAGGACTGACTGGTAGGCAAAGAATTTGATCTTATCCACACAGTTTTTAATTAATCAAAATATGTAAAATGTCTCCAGTCCTTAAGACTTGGTTTGGTCCTGTAAAATATTTAAGTTTCATGCTGAAAGATATACTGCATAATGAAGTTTGACTTACCTAGTACTTGGATTGGTTTCTTTAACACCATTCAGTTTTTCATAACTGGGAGAAAATACAACTTTATAATCATAATCATATTCTAAATCAGTGTAACAGTCCATGTCGTCATCTGTTTTGGCATAATCTTTTACAGGATAATTTGTGAACTTGGGGACAACTTCTTTCTTGGCTTCCTTCACCTGACCATTCTTACTACCAGCAGTGCTTACTGAACTCTCAGATTCAGATTGGACAACAATTTCTTCACTGATTTCTGTATCACTTTTTGTACTAGTTTTTTCGTCAAGTGATGCTGACCTATAAGTTAAAGTACGATAAATATTTAAAACGTACCATCTTAAACAATATGGTTCTAATGGGACATGATTATATTAAATAACATTTCTATAACAAAGTAGAAAGCCGCCAGGCTAGCTTAGTTGGTAGCTCGCAAGTCTACTGATCAAGGAGTCGCGGATTTGATTCTCGAGCGGGGCATACTTTCGTAGAGCTTGGTTATGAAATTATTTCTAAGGCTATTCTCCTCCTACCAATGATTCTTAATTATGTAGGGCAGTTGTCAGTCTTTGACGAAAGTATGTGCTTAGTAGTAGGTTAACAGCTAAATCCAGAGATTTAGCCTTTCCAGGAAAAGTGAGTAGGTTGACTGACCTCCTTCATATGTGTTGCTCCGGCGTTAAACGCAACAAAAACAAAACAAAACAAAACAAATTACAAAAGATATTACATGCAGTGTATTTTAAATAAATACATCTTAGTACTGTTGAATTATAGTCAACTGCCAGAGGCGCATAAATTAACTCCGCTGATTTAAATACTAGATTTAATTACTATGGATACATATAATTATCCATATCTTTATATGGTAAATATCAAGCAGACATTCGGTTCTTGAATCACTGGGTTCATGTTTGCCCCACAAACAGCTGGATAAAATTAAATACTATTAAATTTAAAGAATCATATATGATTATGATTATGTACAGCATTGATCATAAACTTACCAGGCTAGTTGTACTTTTTCTTTTCTGTACTTGATTAAATCATCTGAATCACTGTCAGTGCTAGAGTAAGAGTTACCATCAGTTGATGGACGTGCCTGTGGTCCACCTCTGTAAAAATATAACATAAAATACTTGATACAGAAATATGATACATGTGACAATTACCAGTATTTTTAAATATGGTCAATAGTTTGAAAAACATGTTAGCCCATATGTGGTACATTTGTGAGGATGTTGACTTGAATTCACTATGTCATCTAACTGATACTGGTCTTTGGTCTTGAAAATTGACTTATACAAGACCAAACCCAATATATGTTATAGATATGAACATGCATATAACCATTAAAAGTGTAAAACTTCAGAGAAGAAAAATGAAAACTCTATATACTAAAGACATATTTAAAATAGATACTGGGTTTAACACCATGTCAACATCATTTTTTAGATTATTATAAGGTGTCCAGAGCACCTAACCTAGCTTTCCTGGACCCTTGTCTATAACCAGTACTCACCTACCCTTCCACAAGACCGGAAACTCCTCCATATACCTTAATAATGGAGAAAAAATAGACATTTTTAGAAAAATGACAATTATCATGGTAATATCATACCTGACTTGTTTTGCTCTCTTCTTCTTGTATTTACGTGATTTGATAACACTAGTGGAAACATCAGTGTTTGAACTTTGTGTATCATCAGTATCACAGTCTGAGCTATGTGTGCTAGAGTTAGAGCAAAAGTCATCATCCAATGATGGGACAGATCTTGTCCTGCATCTGTAAATATAACATGAAGAGGAGAGGTTTAACAATAATTACAATAATTGCATAGCCAGATCCAAACCAGGTTGACAAATGGAGAGGGCAATCATCAATGCTGAATAAAGAAGGTCAGCAATCAACTCTGCTAAAAAAAAAGAAGATCAGCACAGGAAAAACATTTTTTTCGATACAATGTTTCTTTTGGACACTTCAGTTTTGCCTAAGTTTCTGGCTAGGGTCTGCACAAAATTCTCTCTTAGAAGCGGACAGATCCTGGTTAAACTAAGGGCCAAACAACATTTGTAAAGCCAAAACTTAAAAAAAGATAATAGAACTATGGTAAGAAACAGTAAGCATTCAATCAGGTTCTATGAATTTTTCATTTGTTTATTTACTAAGATTGAAGGGTAGCTACAAGCTAGGTTCTAACTTCTAACATTCATGCAATCATATTAATTATTTATTTTGATACAAATGAATCATTTACATGTTTCCATAAGTACACTATAGCCAATTAGTTAATTGCTTGTCCAAGAAATTGAACTTGTACTTTTGTCTCAGGTCAAGTTTCACAAGCATACAGAACACAAAGCAGCCAAAAATGTCTTACTTAACTTTACAGAAAAATGTTATGTGACAGATAGAGTGGATAATTTTGACCACAGAAGATAATTAAGTCCGTTTAAGGGCTATATTCCCAATCTAAAATCATATCTTTTTTTCCAAAATTTCAATCCAAAATTCCCAATTTAACTTAAAATAAGGATTTTTTTGTAAAACAGTAGTTGTAAGTATGTTTCAGCTTAAATCATATGTCCCAGCAATCTTTCTTTTTATTTAGCTATTAACTAACTTAATGAAGAATGAAACTAAAAACCTTGTTAAATCTGCTATTCATATTTACTTTGCTTGACATTTTATCCCCATTCAAACCAAATTGCGAGAAAATTCCCAATTCTAGAGGTATGGGTCATATTTCTAAATTTGTGGAGAAAAACATTGTGTTCGAAATTGAAAATACAGCATGGTAAACTAAATATAGAGTTACTAACCTTGATGCACTAACAGCGCTATCCACATAAGTTGTGGAAGTTTGATCCTCATCATTTAATGAGGTTATCTTCCCTTTGTCGTAAGGAATTGTTCCAGGTTTAACCTTCTTCTTACGTAAGTCAGTATCAATGCTTGACTCTGAACCATACTGAAAATAGTATAATAATGTTTATTAAAGACAGCAGAAATAATATGGTTGTATATTTTTTCAAGTTCAACTTATTCTAATTATCATCTATATAAGGTAAGGCTGTCAGACTGGAAATCATGTCCGAAAATTGTTCGTGTCCGAAAAATGTACACTTACAACATAACTAACGTAAGGACTATAGACGTAATGACATTCATCAAATCAGATCATTATACAAACTTAGTAATATAACAAAACATATTACATAATAGTATAGTTAAAATTTTAGATAATAATGTACATACTTATCATTTAATCTAAGGGACACTTCTGTCAATGTTTAGCCATACATTCGCTATATGATGACGTCACCTAAAGTTATTTCAGCGCAATCGAGTAGGATTGCTTTATATATCTTATGATTTTGATTTATATGCTTGATTTTATACTTTAAAATGATTATTGTGTGATTTATTGTTGAATTCGTATTTTATTATGTTTAACTTAGTGTCAAAATAGGCAGCGTGTATTATCTATAGGCAAGTACTTTAACAATCGCATCTTCCCAACATCCGGACTTTTATTGTGATGATGCAAGATTTACTCATCAACCACATGAGCTTGACATTCTCTGTATCGTAGTTGGAAAAATTCCATTCTTCTTATAATAAAAACTTTTATTATAAGAAGAAGGGAATTTTTCAAACGTTTCAATCGATACAGAATGTCAAGCTCCTGTGCACCAACCTTATTACTCTATAACATTACTCATGAATTAAGATGTTAAAGCTTTTATTTTATTTGTTGAAACATTATATTATTATATTTGCACATGCTAGCCTCTTTATAAGTTTGCATCTTTTGACAGTTTAACGTATATTTTGCAGTTTGTGATTGTTAAAACCAGATGCTGATTAATTCTGATTGGTCGATCAGGGTTTGCCAGCAAATACGACCTGATTTATACAAACATTTTGGTCAACAACCAATTAGGTGGTAATAGGATTTCCTGTTGGGGGGGATGAACAAGCAGACTGGGGATCCATGGGTCCGTAAGTACTCTCGATTGGTTTCTAAGGGGGCCTTAGGTCCCAAGAAGCTGCTTAGTTTTGGACATTTAGAGAACTAAGGAATTCAGGCACGTTTCCAGAGTCTCTATAATTCTTTCCCAGGGTTTAAATATAAAAAGCATCTAGAAATAGGCCCTATCATATAATTTTCTAACAGTGGTTGGTTGATATCTAATTTAAATCTATCTACAGTACAATGTAGGCCTATTATGTCTACATTTGTAATTATGTAAGAGAAATTAGAAATATGGCTAGCTATAGAAATTACTCACAGAATCAAGTATGGCACTGGTATTGTTAACCTGTAGACTTGTATCTATTTTGTATCTCATTTATTTGAAACAAGTTCATATGATTCTTTAAAACGTAATTGCACAAATTTTTTGTAGAGACGATCATGTTTAGAAAAACTTTTAGTATTAGATCTAGATCTATATTTGAAAATTCTTATCATGGCAATGAATATTACTATATTAATATATTTATTTAGAAAAGGTGAGAAGTCATTTAAAATAACATGCTTACTTAATTAAAACATGGCCTTATTTCAACAAAACTTAATTCGACGCAATTATACATAACTTTAATTAATATTGATACTGTTGTATCACAGAAACCATCGAATAAAACTAAACAATAAACAAACTTACAGCTAGAGGTCCTGGGTTTGGTTCAATTCCTTGCACCAACAACAAAAGAGATAAAAACTCAGCAATACTTCTCAAAATAACAAATATATCTTTGTTATAACGATGATAATACATAAATATATCATTATCATCGACATCTGGATAGTCTACATGTCTAGACTTTTTATTAAACACCATAAAAAGCGCCATCACGAAGAAAGCGCCTCCTGGTGCCATTTTGTATCCAGAAGTGACGTTGTTGCTAACAACGACGTCTACGTAGTGTAATCGACGTCATGACGTCACACAATTACACAGCTGTAATACTTTGTAAGTTTAGTCTTTTAATGTAATTATGAATAGTGGTGTACAGTTTTTCCTGTGTTTGCAGAACTTGTTTTTTATTTAATTAAATAGTCACTATGAATTGTTCATTTATTCAATGTTTGTCCCAATAGTGTAGATCTGTTTGAAGTGCCACAGTATCTAACTCTAAGAGCATATACCAATTTGTGACATTTTGTGGTTAGTGTGGAACACAGTTTGAAAAACGCTCCTTTGGGTAAGATTTTCATCCTTAATTTTTACCATTTTTGTGGGATAACGTTCAGTACCGTTCACATATATATATCTAGTAAGTGAACCTAATATCGAAGGTTTATCAGAAAAGAATCGGTATTTTTGTGAAGTGAATCGTCGAGCTGGAACAGTCAAAATCACAAGTATTAATTTAGTTCTAGGATACATTTTAAGTGAGAGTATGCCTAATTTTAGGTAAGTGTTTTCTGAATACACTGTCTTAAAATATACTTCACTGATCAGTCTAAATTAAATACAGATTTACAAATCATTATATTTGGCAAGGGGGGGGGGGGCAAGTAGCGACAAACAAACGATGAATTAAGTCTAGAAATATAGTCAGTGTCACTAACATTTTATTTTATTCTCATTAAAAAAAGAGAATGTTAACTCGCATTTGCATAGGATATATTTAATTCCTCGCTACATGTCGTATACTAGATCTTGCATTTTTGTGTACTTTAATTGATGGACTTGCCCACTCAATAGATAATAAGGTGATGCACGTACATGTATATAACATTAGCTGAATCAAACAGATCACTTTGACATTCAACAATTATTATAAATAGTCCATATGTTCATTGTAAATTGATTATATTTTATATCTCAATAAATAATGGCTGTACTAACATAAACATAAAGTTGGCAGACTCAGCAGACACAACAGACACAGCAGAAGGAACGATCTTTCTGCTGGGTCTGTTGGCAGAAGGATTGAATTATAACAGAAAGATGTGTCTGTTGGCAAATCAATCTTTCTGCTGAGTCTGCCAACTTTATGTTCATTGCACTAACTAGACTATTAAACAATCATTGTACTATATGTTTCACCAAAAATGTTTTTTAAATGAAACAGGTTATATTTAGAGTCGTAATTGTTAAGGCTACTTAAACGTTACGATATAATGACCAAACCATCTAATACATCGAAAACGCTCAATATGATGATCCAACCACCGAATTTAACGAAAAATGCATCTTTTATAATGACCAAACTGATTTATCCACCGAATATAATGAAAAAACGCACCTTATAATAATGATCACACCAACCTATATAATGAAATATTACGAAAAATAAACACTCAATGTAATGAACAAACTATAGTGCGTACAAAAAACAAAACACTGTTTATAATAACAATACAATGAAGTAACCCACAACGAGGGATGCCCAGGATGACTTTAAAATAAACAATTGTGATATGTATTACAAGTGTCTTAGTTGTTGGTGTAATGGAAAGCGTTTTACCATAACAAGCATGGTTTACAGTGGTAGTGGTTTAT
The DNA here is from genome assembly GCA_025267735.1 of Mactra quadrangularis. Taxonomy (NCBI): domain Eukaryota; kingdom Metazoa; phylum Mollusca; class Bivalvia; order Venerida; family Mactridae; genus Mactra; species Mactra quadrangularis. The sequence continues at coordinate 32,381,976 of CM046308.1, read as the reverse complement.
CAACCATGCTAATTTTGTTAAAATGAATTACACAAATTTTATTTTCAATACTGCCTACCCCTAAAATGAATTGTCTCAATTTTAATGTTTACCAAAACACGTTTTTGTTTTTTTTGTACGCACTATACATAATAATATTTCAACATAACAACGTTCGATAATGTACGTATATGGCAGTCAAGGCTTTCCATAAGGTCCTGTATCGCAATATCTGTGACCATTAAATGTCATGTCTGATGTATACGAAAGGTATATACAGTACCCACCAAAAGTTTGGAGACATTTTCACTTTGTGGGTATATTGAATAGCTTTTGTCTAAAATTTGATAACTGTCTACTTTTAAATGCTTATTTGTTTTTGAATTATTTTTTGGTTATCAATATAGATATAACTAAGACCTCAAAATAAGCATAAAAATTATTGTTATGGAAAATAATTACCATTAACATGGTTTTGCATGGGTGCTCTAGGATGTCAGGTGCTGAATCTTATAAATATGTTGCATTCATGAAAATTGATTTTATTTTATCACAAACCATACTTAAATATATTAAAAATAGTGATTCTACAAAAATAATCATCAAACTTCAAGAATTGTAGTAAATTTCTTTTGTCTCCAAACTTTTTGTAGGTACTGTACAAGTTTAATACAACCTCTATACTTGTATATAGTACAGCCCTGCGTTCAGTTACCGCGAACGTTCTGTAACGTTCTGTAACGTTCGCCAACAGTAATAATTGAACGGCCTGTTAGCAGAAAACGTTTAAGGCCAACAGCTAACGGTTTTAGTATATAGTACGCGAATATGAAACAACCTGAAACAAAATAGTTCCAGTACATTTTGCAAAATAGTAACTGCCATAGCGAATAGACTATATCCGAAATTCAAATATTTGGGGTTTCCCCTCCGGTACAAACAAACTTTCACTGTTTCAATGAAAACGTGTGTAAAAAAGAACAGTAGTATTTAATTCATAGTTCGTGTTGTTTAGCAATAATGTGTAGACAACTTTGTTTGTACCGCCTGTGCACGGACGGAAAAACCCATAAATTTAATTTCTGGATTAGGTCTAACAAAGTCGGCACTGATACTCCCGTTGGTTTAGATCAATACATATACAAAAAACAAGTGAACAAGTCCTCCTCTCCGAATTCTTCTAATAAAATAGAAGTAACGACTCTCTTGTCCGCCATCTTTAAACGTTCGCACTTCAACGGGTCGTTCAATTAACCGTTCATAACGATAACTGTGTTTGGCTAACGCTAACTGCTAACTGAACGCAGCCCTGTATGTATTTGTCTTTGTTTAACATAGGAAAACTTGGACGAACATAGATAAGAGAGAACTGATATAAATATTAAATGTAACAGTTGTTGTGGTCACTATTGTCGGATATAACAACGTTTATCTTTGGAACCGTTTTATCGTGGATTGTACGTCTTATAAATTATATCAACGAAAATATCATACATATAGAATAAACTAACTAGGATTACTTCAACTGTTAGGAATAACATTCATAACCTGAATGGGGTTGTGATTGGAGCCTTAGATGTATGTACAAATGTATATGTTTTTATTCTTACTGTTGTTTATGTAGTGTTTATGAAATAGTTTTAAACCATAGCTTACTATAAGCTAACAATGCATTTTAAATGAAAATATATAGTTTGGTCTCTATTTTATGTATATTCTACTTAGCGCCGCTCTTCAACGTTTTCAGTTATTTGTTACGGAGATTTTAAGATCTTTGGACAAACAGGACCTATAGAGTGATTAACAGCTGACAGCTGCTGTAGGAAGAATAACAGTCGCAGAAAATAGTTCAAGGCCAATAGGAAACCACGACCCCAAAATCCTATACATTTTAAGTTCTGACTGTAATGTAAACACGATGTCGACAATCACACAGTATATACAAACATGCCGCTTAGGGCATTTTGTTGTTTAGTTTTCATATAATTGGCTTTTTATTGTCAAAGCTATTTTGTATATGATAAGTTGAATGGCAAGATTTCAAATATTGTAAGCCTGGTGATATTGAACACGGTGCTCATATCAAGTGACATCTAGTGCTCAGAGCGGGTCAAAACATGAAAGTGAAATTGCGTTTTGAAACAGTAGAATGTCATGCAGTTTAATTTTAGCTAAAGAGGTACAATGTCACCCTCATTATTTCACTGCAAGGTATGAATGTAAGAAAATTCGATCAATTATTGTACAAGTTATCTTAATGTAATTATACACGTACTTAACTTTATTGATAACAATTGTAATTTTCTTGTTGTAGATTGTTGCAGATTAAGTGGAGCAATTTCACTTAGAGTGACTTTAAAGGTCAGTTGTCACTTTTGTCATAGAAAAGGAAATAGTGGTGAGAAGTATACTAAGGATATATATTCTGAACGCAAAGTGGTTATATTGGAAGAAAATATAACTTTCAACCGCCATTAGGCCTACACATATTACGGAGTTAACAAGTAATAGCCATTTGACATATATACGGTAATATGGATCAAAGTGGACCAGTATTTGAAGGTCTTGCGAACGTTGTTGAACAATTAAATCATGCACTGATTATGCATGTTGCGATGAATGCTATTCCGGAGTATAAAGGTCTGGCGGATTCCATTGCACAGTTAAACCATATATTGACCATGCTTGAAGCGATGAATGCCATTCCGGAATCTAAAGATCTAGCGGATACCGTTGCACAGTTACATCATTTATTAATAATGCGTGGTGCGATGAATGCCATTCCGAAGTATGAAGGAGATCCCAAAGCCTTCAATACATGGATTTCAAACATTGAAGGGTATGGAAACCATGTAAATGCCAATGACGAAACAACTAAACTGTTTGCTTATCAAAGTGCTACGGGCTTTGTTTCGGATTTTATTGGTCGATATTTGAAAGCTGAGAAAGAACCTGGTACTTGGATGGATTTGAAAACAAAGCTCGAATCCATGTTTGGGGATCTATAAGATACCATACAATGATAAATGTTGCTACAAGAGCAGTGTTAAACCATTTAACCATAGTATCAACAACATATATTATGACTCTACAGTTACTTAAAGTGCGTACAAAAAAACAAAACGTGTTTTGGTAAACATTAGAAATGAGACAATCCATTTCTGGGGTAGGCAGTCATGAAAATAAAATGTGTGTAATTCATTGTAACAAAATTAGCATGATGGATACCACCATTTGTTGGTAAATCGTGCTTGTGTTGGTAAAAATCTTTTCCATTACACTAACAACTAAGACAATCGTAAAACATATCACATGTTTATGTTATTGTCATCCTGAGCGTCCCTCGTAGTGGATTAGTTTATTCTATTGTTATTATAAACAGTGTTTTGTTTTTTTGTTCGCACTATAATGTGGGTAACATTATTTGTATACTTTTTACGAAAATGGTCATTTCTGATACTGCGTAACAACCAAGCATTACCTTATAAATTATGTGATTTTTGAAGACTTTTAAGTTCTAAACGCTTGAATTTAGAATAAAAAGGTTAAGAGCATTCCACTTTTTAAACAACCAATTTAGATTGTCTTCGACGAAACTCTACTGAATTAGTTAAATTTATGGATGATTTTTGTAAATAAAACGTGTGTTCTGTTCTCTTTTTGTATGTATTGTATATTTTAGTATATACATGTATTGTTTTTGGCAAACAACTGTAATGTTTCTGCTAAAATAAATGCTAGAATAATCAAAGTGCTGAAAAGCACTGAAGCAAGACTGTGTTGAAGGCTCAAACAACCATCAATAGTTCAAGCTTTAGTTAAGTCTCATGTATAACCAGTCATGAATTTAGGTATAAATCAAATCTGATGATTAAGAGCTTTTTAAGAAAGATTGGCATACATTTTGTAGTAACTGACTGATCAATGGACTTGTATAATTACTAGTTGATGAAGAGCTGTGAGAAGTTTTATTTCCTCGTGCAATAGAAATAATGATTTTCAGTAATGTCAACACAATTCTTTTCATCCTGTCTATAATCACGAAATATTGAACTTCAAGTAAAATATCAAAATCATGTTGAACACGTGATGAAAAAATTAAAATCATTATTCACAAGCTAGATGATTAAAAAATGGAACAAGAAAGATAATGTGGGAGCCACATTAAAGCCGGATTTTTCTGCATATGGGAACATTGAGAACAAGTTTACGTTGTTACAAAAGAAAGTCATTTGATATATTGCTTATTAGACGGAATACAAAGGGCAATAATTAATCTTAAAGGAATAAAGAGTTTCATCAACTATACATATGTCTTATTGTATCTTTTCTGAGTATATATTTTGTTGGTATTTGACTAAGATGGCATAAGACATGAAAACTATGGATAAAAATAATGCAAAGCTAATGATATGAAATTGGCGAGAGAATTTTGTTTAAAAAAAACCTTGTATGGCAAATGGTGAAATTGTTGAAAGAAAATGGCCGGAAAATATGACTGGAAAATGCCAGAATTCTTGCTATTTGAGAGATCCAACATACTGAAAACTTTAACATAAAAATACTAAGGGAAATAATCCATTTTAAGCCAGGTGAGTTGTTGTTACTGTCTAATTCTTTTCAACAGATCATATGTAATTATTGTATGAAATTTCATAAACATCTAACCATAAATGGCAGAGCTATCCAACAATTTGAAAACTTTAACATAAAAATAACAAAGGGAAATAATCCATTATTAAGCCAGGTAGAGTAGCTGTTACTGTCTAATTCTTTTCAACAGATGATATGTAATCACTGTATGAAACTTTGTAAACATCAAACCATAAATAATAGAGATATCCAACAATTTGAAAAATTTAACACAAAAAACAAAGGGAAATTATCCATTAATAAGCCAGGTGGAGTTGCTGTTACTGTCTAATTCTTTTCAACAGATGGTTTGTAATCATTGCATGAAATTTCATAAACATCTAACCATAAATGGCAGAGATATCCAACAATTTGAAAAATTTAACACAAAAAACAAAGGGAAATAATCCATTATTAAGCCAGGTAGAGTTGTGGTTACTGTCTAATTCTTTGCAACAGATGGTATGTAATCATTGTATGAAATTTCAGAAACATCTAACCATAAATGGCAGAGATATCCAACAATTTGAAAACTTTAACGCAAAAAAAACAAAGGGAAATAATCCATTTTTAAGCCAGGTAGAGTTGTGGTAACTGTCTTAATCTGTTCATCACATGGTATGTTTTCATTGTATGAAGTTTCATAAAAATCTGACAATAAATGGCAGAAATATATGCTAAATTAAAAACTTTAACGCAATTGTTAACGACACCATACACCCATAATAACAAAGGGCAATAATCCATAATTAAGCAAGGTAGAGTTGCGGTTACTGGCTAATTCTGTTCATCACATGGTTTCGTAGAGATCTGAATTTAAATGGCAAAAAATACATGGTACTTTAAAAACTTTAACGCAATTGTTAACGACACGGACGTACGCCCGCCCGTGTTCGCCAAACTTATAGCCGAATTTTTTCGTTGAAAAATCCGGCTAAAAAAGAAATTTAAAATTATTCTTGTTTTTGTAATCTTACTTTCATAGCTATTATAAACAGAACTGTTCAGCTACTATGAGTTACTTTTAAGGTGACTATTTGATGTTAACCCCTGAAGACCAATTTTTAGAAAGTATATTTGTTACAAAAATTACACCAGAAGAAAGAAAAGCTATAGAAAGAAGAACCATCGGACAAAGTAAAAACCCGCAGTGGTATGACGAAAGAACTAAGAGGTTGCCGTCATCAATGTTTGGTCGGATTGTAAAAGCTTTAAATTCGGACAAAACCAAACTGGCACTTTCATTGGTGAACGTGGTTTTAAAAAATAACCGCTCCAGCTTTACAACATGGGCTTAAATATGAAGCCATGGCCATGTCAAGATACATGATGGAATCTGGTGAGGATGTTAAGATGTGTGGCATTATTGTTGCCAAAGATTTTCCGTTTCTGTCTTGCTCACCAGATGGCATTATTAATAACAAATGTATTGTTGAAGTGAAATGTCCATATTCTGCTAAAGATAAAACAATTAATAGTGTGACTGTGCCCTATCTCAAATCAAACAAAGATTCTGAATTTTACTTGGACAAGAAGCACAACTACTATTTTCAAATCCAAGGTCAACTTCTTTGTACAGAAGCAGAGGAGTGTGTGTTAATTGTGTACACAATAACTGACATGGTGTACTTTAAAATTCACTGAGACCATGAGTTTATAATGGAAATGACACAAAGCTTGCAAACTTTTTTGATAACTATTTCAAGGAGGCACTTTTAGAAAAACGTTTTTACAAAACATATGTTGACTAACTATGACAGTTAGGCCACAACAAGTTGATCATATGTCTAAGGGTGATCACTCACATCACAATTTTGATGGCTTTTACAAAAGAACATGTTTTATTACCTCGCTTGTTCATAAAAATTTGGTCAAACCATATAAAGCTATAAAAAGCAAGTGAATTAAGTTGCATTTTCTTTGCTTGCTTGCGGCATTTTCTTAAAAAAAAAGCCGTAGAACATATGATCAACTTGTTGTGGCCTTAAAGTTTTCACAAAACATGTACATTTGTTTATAAAAGAGAAAATACATGTTCATTGTCTTGTTGGTCATGCATGTGATGTACATAAATTTTATTCTAAATAATATTTTGGTCATAAAAAATGAAAACAATTGTTAAACTCCATCTTATTATTTTAATTTTTATTTGACGATAGTATAGATCTGTAATAGGAAAGTATACACTGTAGCATGTTATGATTGTTTGAGTCTGAAACTTATGCTTAAAATGTGTTTTTATCAAATTATTTTAATGTATACACAGTAAAATTTACACATACATGTACAATGTGTAAATAACACACATAAACTTCAGAAACTTATACATTTTAGAGAAAAAAATAAATGAAGAATTCAGGTGTTCAAGGCATAAATATATATCATGTTCTCACTAACATTACACAACTTAAAAATTGAATGCACTTCAACTTTCAATATTGAATTAATGCATTTATTGAAATAATTCTTGGTCTAAAATTGCAAAGCATGAAACAAATGAATATAATATCTGATGATACTTTAGCATCAGCACCAGACATTGGATGACACAATATTTTATAAGTTTTTCCTAAACCAATTAAACGCTCTATATGTACTCTTTTACTGGATATTCGCCGGTCCTTCATAACAACTTTTCCTGAAAGTCTGTTCTTTTTTAAAAAAAATGTTGGAACATTAATTGTCACATGATATGGTGCAAACAAATCTCGCACGTTAAATCCTTTGTCGGCCATGATAAAATCTCCAGGATCACACATGGTGAATAAAGCACTGCGTTCAACTATTTGTCTGTCACTAGTAGATCCACCATATAAAGGAGATATATATGTTATGACCCCACCTGGTGAAGCACCTATTAAAGTTTTTACAGTATTCCTGTTTTTATAGGTTGAATATGTTGCCTGTTGAGCTCTTGATGCCTTTGGTTTTTTTATGGGACACTCGGTTCCATCAATTACTACACGTGTTGTAGGAAATTTTGATTTAAAGTCTGAAGGGGAGAAGTAGCGTACTAAGTTCCGTGACGGCCAAATATCAATTTCACCCCACTGTTTTGACATAAATAATATCCATGTATATACTACATTTTTAACACTTCCTTCTGATATGTTAAACATTTTTGATAGTTCAAAATGAGTCATGTTTTTTCTAAGTTTCATTAGTGTTATGAACAATTGATTTGGTATGGAGATAGATATGACATTGTGGTGTAAATACGTTAGATTAAAAGCTGCAGGTCCAAGTGTATTCAATACAAACATGAATTTCATGTAATTTTCTAACCCATTGTAGAAAAGACTTCCTTCACTGGCATTAACAAAGTTATCAATGTCAAACATTGGTTTTGCTTCTGTTTGTGAAGCACAGTCTCCATTCATTTTTAATGGAACAGCTATGGATAAGATGTCATCATCCGTGGCTGGAACTATCTCCTCAATAACACCTAAAGGCTGAGAAAACTCTGCCTCTAATTGTCAAACAACATCTGACTCCCTTTTTCTTTTACGACTTTCTCTCACAAACAGCCGTTCACTACGACTTATATCTGATGGGGTTTTGGGTTTCGTCCTTTGAAACAGTGTTGGTACAGCTGATGACAATAGCTTCTGTTGACCGCGCTTTCTCCCTACAAAATAAAAGGTACCAAGTCTAAGGTCAATGATTGAATAAACATACAAAATCAAAAATCATGATCTCTTAATACTGATCATCATTAACAGAAGAAAGGTTTATCATGTTTATAAAGCCCATCCTGCTAGCTCAGTTGGTAGTGTACTGATCAAGGGTCCTTGTTTTGATTCCCAAGAAGGTCATGGACAGATATATGCCTCTACAGAGATTTAACTTTTCCAGGATCAGTGAGTAGGTGGCTGACTGCCTTGACATGACCTAAACAGTGATGCCATGCAGTAAAATTCAAACAAAGTAAACCAAATCATCTTTATATAGGTTCATATTAGTCAACTCTTAGCAGATAAATTAGGTCTCACATTGTAATTTGTATCAAGTCTTTAGCTTTACCCCACCCACTACTGCATATCACTATTTCAATTCAATATTCCACAACTGTACGTATAATGTACCCATTTATGTTTATATTTTAAAGTAAAAACAACTTGTGAACAAATCATACCGTCTTTCGTTAGCTGAAGGTTATCTTCAGGCCTAAAATGCGACTTGCACACAACTGCTGAGGCCGACGCGACGGTATCCAGTTTTTCACAATGTTTGACTGCCGGATTTGGGTCGGTCAACCCAAATAAACTATCAAGTTTCTAATTGGCAGTTTTATTTTGCTGTTTCTATGTTGAATTCTCAAAAGAGATAATTTTTTTAAATTCTTTTTTGTTCTTCGTTAGTAAATTATATACATAAACTGTCTTTTGTAATTGTTGATATAGTTTAACACTTGGTTGTTGTTGTTGTTCCGGTGGCATCACTTATAAAAACACTATTGTTAACACTAAAAACACTATGTACACAGTTCATATTAGAAAGGACAGCAACACTATATTTTAAAATTATGTACAAGTCTTTCATAAATGTACTTTCTGACCACTTGTAGCGACTTACATATTGGGTAGAGGAATTTAATGAAAACTTAAACATTTAGGTCGGAATTTGTCAGGTCCTCCAGTCCAGTCCTTGTTAAGGCGGTTTTTGAAGGAATTTAGAGAAGGCGCATTGACAATTGATTGTGGGAGATTATTCCATGGATCTACAACCCTCTGGCTATATGAGTGTTTCCTAACTTCATTTTGACAACGGTTTTTGAAAATTTTGAATGAATTACCTCTTGTGTTCATTCTATTTTCAGGTGGTAAAGGGAATAATTTACTCTTTTCAATTTTGTCGATATTGTGAAAGATTTTGTATGTCTGTATCATGTCAGACCGGTGTCTTCTGTATTCTAGACTAGGGATTCCAAGTGTTTTTAATCTTTCTGGGTAAGTTTTGTCCGACAAACCTTTGACAAGCCTGGTAGCTCTCCTTTGTACACTTTCAATAATTTTTTGTTCTTTTATAAATCTGGGTGATCAGACAGGGGTGATGTATTCGAGATGAGGTCTAACAATAGATTTATATAGAGTCAGAAACATGTCTTTTGACATATAGGAAAACGTTTTTGCTATAAGACCTAAGTTTCTATTTGCTAGTGAGACTTTTTTATTGACATGTTCTTGAAAGTTTAGTTTGGGATCAAAATGTACACCTAAGTCTTTTTCTTCAAATACTTCTTGAATATTGTTTATGTTGTTTGAGTTATCTTTTATATAGTAGTGGTTACTGGGGTTTTTGTGCCCTATTTTCATGTATTTACATTTTTTAGTGTTGAAAGTTAGTTGCCATTCATTTGCCCAGTCGCAAGCTTCAAATATATCATCTTGTAGCATTGTGCTATCCTCAGTTTTTTGTATAGTTCTACAGATTTTGGTGTCATCAGCAAATAAATGAGTATTGCTTGAGATATTGTTAGGTAAGTCGTTAATGTATATAAGGAAGAGCACCGGTCCTAGTACCGAACCCTGAGGGACACCACTTATTACTGAGTCCCACCCTGATTGGCATCCATTGACAGTTACGCGTTGACGTCTGTTACTAAGGAAGTCTTTGATCCAATGGTATAATCTCCCTTCTATCCCATGTTCAAATATTTTTTTGAGAAGGCGTTGGTGAGGGACTTTGTCAAAAGCTGCCTTGAAGTCCAAGTAAATTACATCCACAGTATGCCCTTGATCAATGGCTGTGCTCCATTCTTCGATGCAGTTAAGTAATTGGGTTGCGCATGAGTAACCTTTCCTGAACCCATGTTGTTTTTCTGACAATAGATTATTGGATTCTAAATGGTTAACTACTTCATCTCTGATGAGTTTTTCCATTGTTCTGCAACATATTGAGGTTACACTGATGGGCCTGTAGTTCTCTGCCTTTTTTCTATTACCAGATTTGAAAATAGGTGTGACGTTGGCATTCTTCCATTCATCTGGTAGTTTGCTTTCTTCCAAGGATTTTTTAAAAAGGATATTAAGAGGGGATGATATTGCGTTAGCACATTCATTTAAAGTTCTTGGGTGTATTTCATCTGGTCCTTGTGATTTGTTGGGGTTATTATTTTTTAATATTTTTCTTATTTTATCTGTTGAAATTGTTGTGGACATAGTTTTATTTATTTGTTTGTTGATCTTGAATTCCGGGATGTAACTGTCGTTTTCAATAGTGAAAACCTTGGTAAAGTGATTGTTTAATGTTTCAGCAGTCTCTGTGTCATTCGTTGTAAGTTCACCGTTATGTTTTTCTAGGTGACAAGTGGATACAGTTGTTTTGGTATTCTGTCTGACGAACTTCCAGAAAGATTTGGGGTTGTTTTTACAGTTCAAGGCTACCTTTTCTTCTTGTTTATATTTTGATCTTCTGAGTTCGTATGTTGCTGTATTTCTTGCTTTTTTGTAGTTGTTGTAGGTATGGAGATTCTTACAGATCTGGTATTTCTTCCACAGTTTTCTTTTGTTGTTGAGGGCTTCTCTTGCTTGTTTGTCTATTAGGTAGTTGTTGTTTTTAAGTTGATTTTGCTTTACTTTAATCTTTGGTATATATTTGTTTTGTAAGTATTTAATTTTTTCAGCAAAGGTACACCAACTTAATTGCACATTACCTTCTAGTAGTTTTATCCAGTCAATTGAATTTATCTCGTTAGACATGCTTACATAGTCACCCTTGTGGAATTGGAAAAATTCACTGTTATTGATCTTAATGGGTATATAACAGTCAATATTGAATTTAAGTAGTAGATGGTCACTTTTATCCAGACTCGGAAGGTATTCAATGGTTTCTATCATATTTTCTTCATTTGTGAGAATAAGGTCTAGTATGGAAGCTCTCTGGTTATCTCTGTGTCTAGTTGGTTCTGTTACATGTTGAAATAAATAGAGGTCTTTAATTCCTTCCAAGAATTTATTACTAATGTGATTTATACTTTTGTTTGATGATTGAGTTGTCCAATTTATATCTGGAAAATTATAATCTCCTACGTTTAAAAAGTGTGTGAATCCTGACGTATAGATTTCATTCATCAATTCAAGTAGTGAGTATAGGTTTTGTCCATCACTGTTTGGACTGCGGTATATACATCCTATGGCAAGTTTATCTTTGTTTACAAGATTGATCTCACACCATACTGATTCCTCAAAAGCGTTGTTGTGGGTGATTTCTGAGGCTTGAAGATCTTTGTGAATGTAAAGTATGATTCCCCTTCCATTCTTGTGCAGGTTTGAAAAGAAGTCGTAATCTTTTAGAGTGTATGCTGATTCTGGTACATCAAATCTTGTATTTTTAGGTAATACTTCTGTGATTGCAATGATGTGTGGGTGATGAGTGTTGATAATATCTTTCAATTCAGCAAACTTTACTTTTGTTAGGACATCAGCATTGGTATATATAGAGGTTAACTTGGTATTGTTTTGGAAAAACTTGTTTGTGGTATGGATTTTCTTATTTACATTTTTAAAATTTTTATTTACAGTTTTAAAACAGTTTCCCTTATAGTCAGGGTTAAAACACAAATTATTCACACGACTGCCTTGGAGTTCTCATTAACTGACTAGGTATACCTCCAATGATAGTTGTTTCAGTTTCATTTAGGTAGTTTGAGTTTAAGTGCTCTCTCATGGCAGTTTCATTAAGAGTACCTATGTCCATTTCAGATGGTTTCTCCTTGGTTTGGACTTTGTTTCTCTTGGCTTTTCTTGTTTCTCTTTGTTCTTTAGTCTGGTCTTTAAAGATGATTACTTGGTTTAGAGGACTTGGAACTTTAGTTTTTATTTTAATGGAATTGTCAAGAAGGCCTTTTCTTTGTTTCCGGTCCTTTAAAATTAATTTTAGGACCCTAGGTCTTTCATTAGAATTGGGTTTTCCTTTACCTAGTCTGTACAGGGTTTCAATACTTAAGTTCTCTATCCCTAGGAGATTAGCAATCATGTTAATTGCTTTTACATCTTCTTCTTTGTTTTTTTCATTGTTGTCATGGTAACTTTCAGGGAGATTATAAAGTACTACATTCAATTCTCTTCTTCGTCTATCGTCCATTTCTCTGCATTTTGCATCGACCATCTCTTCTATTTCAGATTTTAGAGAATGTTTGATGTCTTCCTTAGCATTGCAGATGTTGGCCTTAACTTGTTTGTCAATTTCTAAGTCTAAGTTTTCCATTTTATTTTCCAAAGCTGATAGTCTAAGATCTTGTTTAGTATTTAATTCTTGGAGGGTTGAGTTAATTTGTTCTAAAGTGGGTTGTATTTGTTTGCAACTTTTGCAGTTCCATTTTATGTCGTCCAGTTCGTCACTAGAAAATAGTTGAAAAGCATTGGAGGAGAGGCCTGTGCAGGGTTTACAGAATGTAAGTTTACATGATGTGCATTTGAGTTTAGTGTGTATGGATACTGTGTTCTTACAAGAACAACATACATTTGCTTCGTCAGGACTACGAACATTTAGAGATCTTTTTTTGTCTAGTGTCCCTAGTTGGGATATAAGGGGTCTTTTGGGAGTGCTAGTTAATGTATTACTAAAACTTGAAGTGGATTGCATAATGATAAATAGACAGATAGATACGGAGTTTGCCCAAATACTTTTGACGGCAGGGCAGTCCCTACAACTTCAAATTGGGCAGTTAAAGGTGCTAGTCGAATAGTTAACACAGTATATAGTGAGATTATAAATCCTTATTTTTATGGTTTTGGCATAGCTGGACTGAACGACTTAGGTTGGGTATTGTCTGCTGTTTCTGCTATTTTTTTGAGCCACTTTTTTGCTATAGTTGCCTCAGGATGTATACCATCTACAAGAAGGGATGAGTCCAGACTGTATCTTGTTTGAGTTTTTCCTCTTCTGCGGTCTCTTCTTGTTTTAATAAAGTCTTGATAAAATTTAGGTGATGTGAAGTTTTGCTTTGAGTTGAAGTTTTGAATTAGAGCATTTACTTGTTTTATTTGATTATTTATTTCGGTGTCATCAATATTTTGCCAATCTGGGTGGTCTCTATTTTTGTTCCAGTTTTTTGTAAATATAGGAGGGATTTCTAGGATACCGATGTTTTGTTTGTGTGCTAATGCAAATGCCGATAATTGATCAAAAAGATTTTTTAGGTGGAGGATGAGATCTTCAGTATGTTTATACCTAGGGTAGATGAATTTGCCCACCTTTTTTGTGACGTCACAAGTACCGTACCAGAGCAGGTTTATTGTACCAGATTCAGTGGGTCTGAGACTGTGTCTTTTATAGAAATTGAGGCCTTCTTCAGTTTGGGCACCACTTTTAGTAAACCAGTTTATTTGAGTGTTTGAATTGATAACTTCTGGTTTCAGATAGTTACCTTTACTGTCTGAGTAGATATTAATAGTGTGGTAAGTAGGCCAAGTTGGTGGAGGTCTTTCTAGAAATGTTCTAGCCTTTTTTGTTGCTTGACTGGTCATGTGTTATCTGAGTTGTGTATAAGAAACAAAGAAAAGAAAAACGTTTCTGCAAAATCATGAGAAAATATTGAATATTGTGAATAGATGTTACATTCTATAGAGTTTTGATTTTCATAAAATGTACAAAGATACTAAAAGCTCTAACTATTGTTTTAGTATGGCAATTGCTTGTTATGAGGTAACAATTTGCGAAGGGGAACTGATATAATTCTCTGAGTATGTCAGTACCAGTTGTATGTCAGACGGCAGGGCAGTCCCTACAACATCTGTAACTGTCCAACATCCACAGGTGTGGTATCAGTTGAGTGTTAGTTTATTAGTTTATGATATTATTATTAAATTTTTTTTTTCATTGTTTAAACATCGAGGCGATTAATGGCAACACTCCATTTCTCCCGTCGTTCTTTTTCAGTCGGGAATTCGTGCCCTCCTCTATTATGACTATTTGGTACACAACAGCACGTACTAGGCATTTTAAACGAATAATTATGTTAAAAATCGACAGGATAAATTCCGAGTATGCCCGAATTTTTGGACCGGGTTATGTGGCGACACCTGTGAAGGAACGATAACTCACTGTGATTAACCATTAACTCGTTATACAATATTTGTAAATTTTTTTGCAAAGAAATACCAATTTACTTCACTGAAATAATTATCAAGATATTATGCACATTAATTTCAATGTTACGAATATTCGAAGTTTCACTGCGAAGAACAGTAGTAATGAACTTATGAAATATTCGAATTTGCACGGCGAATAGACTACTTGACAACTAGCATATTGTGTCATTCAATATTTGTTTATTTTTTTATGCAGAAATAAACCATTTACTCCACTGTTTATATTATTATGAAAGTTAACCGTTCTTACAAATTCAAAGTAAAGCGTTTGATCGAGTCTTTCCAGGTTTATTGAATTGTTAATCACGTGACGGTACCGGGACAAAACGGACCATGATTACATTTCTTCTTATGGTCCGTTTTGTCCCGACAATGGTCCGTTTTGTCCCGACTATGGTCCGTTTTGTCTCACAAATATGGTCCGTTTCGTCCCTATATTGGTCCGTTTTGGCATGGTCCGTTCGTCTCATGGTCCGTTTTGTCCCTAATTCATCTTTGTTAATCATGTGCAGCAGTTAAAAAAATTCTCCATGCCACTGCATCATGTGTTACAAACTATTGGCCAACAATGCGTTCGTTACGAACCCTAAATGCAACGGACAGGCATAACAGGAAGCCAATTACTAGATACACTTATCTTAAACCTCAATGATAATGTGACACTTATTCGTTCACAACTGTGATCATTGCATAAGAACTAAATTTATAAATACGTTCCATTCAACTGCAAGCCAATCAAGCCTCAAGGGCATTATTATTCGATTTTGTACACCTTACTTCAGCATAATTAACGACAAAACTGAGTTTTCTTTAATCAGTAGACAACAAATTATGTTATGATAAACGAAATATCACGAACACACAATAAAAAATTAGCTTTACTTACAAAATCTATCAAAAATCGATAGGTGAACGTCTCTTCCGTCAACGTTTTGTTTACTTGTCATAAAATTCTCGCTTACCGCGTGACGTACCCGTGGCGACCTCTCGTGACCTCTCGTCACATGCATATATTAAGCATCGGGTAATGTCGGTAGTTTGAGAGGGAGTCAAAATGCGCTATTTTCAGTCGCTCGTAACTTGGCTTTCTGCGGTCTATTGACACTCATTATATTTTGATCGGCTACATTATGCTATACTAAATACGTGGGAAATAAAAGCAATTCAGGTTTATTTTGATATTGGATGCGCATAAGCCATCTTTAAGGTTCGTCAATCAAATTTTCGTAACCTAAGTGTGGACATTTGAGAACTTAACAAGATACATCGATTCGCCCTTATAAAAAGTTTGAGGACGAAACAAGATATTTCAATATGTCCATAAAATTTTCGTATCCAATTAATAAGGAGCGGAGTTTTTAATGATGAAAAAGAAATTTTGATTCGTCCATTAAATGTTCGTACCAAATTAATTAGGAGCGAATATTAAAAGGACGAAACAAGACACGTTGATTCGACCATAAATTGTTCTAACCCAATAAATTAGGAGCGAACATTAAAAGGACGAAACTAAGATATTTTAATATTTTAATGATGAAACAAGACATTTTGATTCGCCCATAAAATGTTCGTACCAAATTAATTAGGAGCGAAAATTTAAGGACGAAACAATATATATCTTGTTTCGTCCTTTAGTTGTTCGAACCCAATTAATTAGGAGCTAATATTTGAAGGACGAAACAAGACATTTCGATGCGTTCATAAAATGTTTGCACCCAATTGATTAGGAGCGAACATGTAAAGGACGAAACAATAAATACGTCCATAAATTTCTTGTTTCGTTCTTAAAATATTCGGTTCATTTCAATTGGGTACGAACATTTTAAGAACGAATCAAAATGTCTTATTTCGTCCCTAAGAAATATTCGCTCCTAATTAATTGGGTTCGAATAATTTATGGACGAATTAAAATATCGTGTTTCGTCTATTAAATGTTAGCTCCTTACCAATTGGGTACGAACATTTTATGGACGAATCAAAATATCTTGTTTCGTCCTCAAAATCGCTCCAATGGCACGAATAGGGTTCGAACGTATATTTGATTCGTCCTTAAAATGTCCAAACCAAATTAATTTGAAGCGAATATTTACAGGACGAAACAAGACATTCTGGTTCGTCCATAAATGTTTCGAACCCAATTCATTAGGTGCGATCATTTCGAGGACGAAACAAGATATATTGATTCGTCCATAAAATATTCGAACCCAATTAGGTGCGAACATTAATTTTGATTCGTCCATAAATTGTTCGAACCCAATTGGGAGCGAATATTTTAAGGACATAAGAAGACATTTTGATTCGTTCATAAAATGTTTGTACCCAATTTGGGAGCGAACATTTTGAGGACGAAACAAGATATATGGATTCGTCCATAAATTGTTCGTACCCAAAAAATTTGGTGCGAACATTAAAAGGACGAAACCAGATATTTTGATTCGTCCATGAAATATTCGTACCCAATTTAGGAGCGAACATTTCGAAGACGAAACAAGATATATGGATTCGTCCATAACTTGTTCGTACCCAATAAATTAGGTGCGAACATTAAAAGGACGAAACAAGATGTATGGATTCGTCCATAACTTGTTCGTACCCAATAAATTAGGTGCGAACATTAAAAGGACGAAACAAGATGTATGGATTCGTCCATGAAATTTCGCACCCAATTCGGGAGGGAACATTTAGAGGACGAAACAGACATTTTGATTCGTCCATAAAATGTTCGTACCAAATTTAGGAGCGAACATTTCGAGGACGAAACAAGATATATGGATTCGTCCATATTGTTCGTACCCAAAAAATTTGGTGCGAACATTACAAGGACGAAACCAGATATTTTGATTCGTCCATGAAATATTCGTACCAAATTTAGGAGCGAACATTTCGAGGACGAAACAAGATATATGGATTCGTCCATAACTTGTTCGTACCCAATAAATTAGGTGCGAACATTAAAAGGACGAAACAAGATGTATGGATTCGTCCATAACTTGTTCGTACCCAATAAATTAGGTGCGAACATTAAAAGGACGAAACAAGATGTATGGATTCGTCCATGAAATTTCGTACCCAATTCGGGAGGGAGGACGAAACAGACATTTTGATTCGTCCATAAAATGTTCGTACCAAATTTAGGAGCGAACATTTCGAGGACGAAACAAGATATATGGATTCGTCCATATTGTTCGTACCCAATTAATTAGGTGCGAACATTAAAAGGACGAAACCAGATATTTTGATTCGTCCACGAAATATTCGTACCCAATTTAGGAGCGAACACTTCGAGGACGAAACCGGATATTTTGATTCGTCCATAAAATGTTCGTACCCAATTTAGGAGCGAACATTTCGAGGACGAATCAAGATATTTTGATTCGTCCATGA
Source organism: Mactra quadrangularis (assembly GCA_025267735.1). Taxonomy (NCBI): domain Eukaryota; kingdom Metazoa; phylum Mollusca; class Bivalvia; order Venerida; family Mactridae; genus Mactra; species Mactra quadrangularis. The sequence continues at coordinate 32,363,887 of CM046308.1, read as the reverse complement.
AATATTCGTACCCAATTTAGGAGCGAACATTTCGAGGACGAAACAAGATATATGGATTCGTCCATATTGTTCGTACCCAATTAATTAGGTGCGAACATTAAAAGGACGAAACCAGATATTTTGATTCGTCCACGAAATATTCGTACCCAATTTAGGAGCGAACACTTCGAGGACGAAACCGGATATTTTGATTCGTCCATAAAATGTTCGTACCCAATTTAGGAGCGAACATTTCGAGGACGAATCAAGATATTTTGATTCGTCCATGAAATATTCGTACCCAATTTAGGAGCGATCATTTCGAGGACGAAACGAGATAAATGGATTCGTCCATAAATTGTTCGTACCAAATAAATTAGGTGCGAACATTAAAAGGACAAAACAAGATATTTTGATTCGTCCATAAAATGTTCGAAACCAATCGATTGGGAGCGAATATTAAAGGACGAAACCAGATATTTTGATTCGTCCATAAAATGTTCGTTACCAATCGATAGGGAGCAAACATTTTAAGACGAAACAAGATATATGGATTCGTCCATAAAATTTTCGTACCCAATTAATAGAGGGTTCGAAAATTTCTATCCCAATTGGGTTGCAAAATAACATGTGGACTAGTCCTACAAATTGCACACCCAATTAATTGAGATGGGAAAACAAGAGGGTGAATCGTGACATTTGGACTATGCCCAAGTAAGAATTTCGATTCCCCTCTCGTCTTACCCATTTGAAAAAAAGACAACTATTTTAAAAACATGTAATTGGGCAACAAACATCTCAAGGACATAATGTCCGAGATGACTTGTTAAAAAGGAGCAGGCCAGAATTATTTCATGTACAAAAATTGACTATCTGTGATTCTTCTAGCTTTCTGTGAAGACCATAATGTAACATCGACCAGTTTGACATACAAGATGAATCTGTAAGTTAAAGAAGGATTATAAATAACAGTGAAAAGATAAAATATTATCCTTCCATGATAAGTCTTGGCAAGTAGGTCCTGTCAGTTGGAATCCTCGGCTTCATCATTAAATACCTAAGTAAGGATTATAAAATATTTTATCAAATATATTTCTTGTCAATTAAGCAATTAACAAGAGTATTAAAATATATTGCTTGCTTTTCAAACAAATTAAATGATTTACAAAAAAGGTATACAGGATTGTGTCCAATTGACATTGAAAAATAAGGATAAAATCCGAGTAATCCAACTGATTGGATCTAGCTTTTTGAAGAGTATGCAAAGGGAAATAACTGACTTAGGTCTCTTATTAACGTAAAAAAATATTATGTTTAAACTCAATTTTAATTATTAAATAAAACTTTTTACCTGAAATAACAAATTATACATAGTAATGGTCAAGTTGTCCAGAGATTTAATATAGCAAAAATAATTCATCCACAGTTATGTCTCTTCAGTATGGTTGATATAGTCCCATTGAAAAAGTCCATCTTTAATAATGGTAAAGATGTAAGACTTTTAAAAAACTAACCTCATAAGCAAAGTCGATGCCCACACAAAAATCATGATGTCAAAAAACGGTTTACTTACTTTAATGTTTTGATGATCTTGTTGTACTGGTTGCCATGGTTACCATTGTTTACCTGAAAAGGAAGAAGAAAAAATCGAGTAAAATGAAACAATAATGGACATTGTATTATATCTTATAACAATGAATAAACACAGTGACATCCATAATTACCTTTACACTGATGTAAATGCATGATTAGTTTTTAAACTTTTACAAATATTTGAAAAGTATAATAATTTTTAGATACATGTACATGTATTTTTTGGTTTAATGCCCAACAACAAATTGTATAGGTCATATAACGACTGTCAGTCAACCTACTCACTCCTCCTGGATAGGCTAAATCTCTTGATATAGCTGTTAACCAGTTACTTAGCACTTACTTCTGTCAGTGACTGACAACTTCCCTATATAATTTAGAATCAGGGGTAGGAGGGAGAATGGTCAGAAATCATTTCATGACCAAACTCCACAAAAGTATGCCCACCCGGGAATAAAACCCAAGACCTTTGATCAGTAAACTTGTACTACCAGGCTAGCTAGCTGGGTTGCTTACATGTACATGTATAAGAGTTAAAACAGTATAAAGTATCATTACCCCCTTTTAAATGGAAATACATTGAAAATAAAATTTAATTGTAATAAAGAAACCCATTTTTTGACTAACATAAAGGTGATTATGGATGGCACTTTAATAGAACCATGATACAATAAAGCAATACATAAAATACAAATGTAATAAAATAAAATATTTCATACCAAAGCATATTGTAACACTTGCAGAGCAAGAAAAAAATACAAAAAAGACCTAACTTTGGGATAGATCTCAAAATAATACCAAAGCCCTCCCCCCAGCTACGCCATATGACCAATACCCCATTCATAATGTTTCAGTGGTCTCGAATGTCAATGCAGTATAACCGGAAATATCCTGGCCAGCTATATATAAGTTTCCTGAAACTTCGATGGAGAAGCGAGTAATGTGAAATCACAATCTGTGTCAGTCTTGGAGATATTCAATTAAGTATGGAGGATGCAGTTGGAAATGTTTGAAATGCAGAAAACAATAGAATTAACAGATGAACTAAAAGACAAAATATGATCACAAATAAAGCTCACAATTAGCATAAAGCTAAACAGTAGCTGCAGTAAATTCATTCAGAGGAAAGATACTTAGATAGGCTTATAAAGTTGTATGAATAGGAGATGTTGTACGAATAGGAGTTGTGTCACTTTTTGGCTTTATGGAAACAGGGTCTAGTTCTATGTATAACCACTAATACAGTGACATGCCAGTAACCCAAACAAAAAATCAAACAAGCTACAGTAGTTATTATTATTATTATAATTATTATTATTATTATTATTATTTAATTATTATCATCATCAACATCATTGTCATTATTGTTATTATTATTATTATTATAATCATTATTACTGAGATACAACAGTATACATCATACAGAAAAGTTGTCAAATTATAAATGAATTGTAAAGTTTTCATGTTGGTACAATTAAGTCTGAAGCAATGCTTCAAATAAAGAATAATGTTAATAATTACTTTATTAACTTAATGAGTATAGTTACTAAAATTGACCATAAATGTTGAGAATTAACACATTATGATAAATTGTGAATAGTAACCTGTTCCATTCAATGTATTAGATTATTATAATGAAAGCCATTGTAACATATTTTTGTCATGGTTTTGTGAATACATGTAATAATGAAAATTGCAGATTACTTTCAAATATTGGGATAATAATCTCAATAGTACATTACTTTAATTTAATTAATCATCATTTCTAACATTTCTTCTATTACCTGAGAAAAAAATAAATACTGGTGATTACATTAAAATAAAGTAAAATACAAACAAACATCCAGTCATGAGCTGTTATACCAGTAAACAACCTTTATCTACAGTATCAATATAGTAAACAAAGCTATGAACATGTGTAAATATCATTTTCATATAATAAATATTGCTATATTCGCAATTATTTCTCAATAGCCGATAAATCATATCACAAAATGAATAATACTTTATACCTCTACTTCCTGTAAAATACTAACTGATTTAGTTATCACACATCATTACCAATAGAAAAAAAGAAGTATTCATAAAAAGAACATTATCAACAATTCCATGAATTGTTTACTTTCATCAGTTAGTACAAGTATACATGTACTGTATATAATATATGTAAGAGCACCCTAACTAGATTCCCATACTATACCCGACTACTGTCCATTGTACAAGTACACATTTTACTTTCAATCCAGCAGTCTAAACAGTATAGCCACCCTGAACCATGGTCAATACCGCTAGAATGTTAGGATCAAAATTCCTTCATATCTGATAATCTACATTTAGATCTTTCATTTTACATGTATACATTTTACTTTCAATTCAGCAGTCTAAACAGTATAGCCACCCTGAACCATGGTCAAATACTGCTAGACTGTTAGGAATAAAATTCCTTCATATCTGATAGTTTATATTTCTTGATCTTTCATTTCCTCTCATGATTTTCTTATTTCTCTCATGTTTATGAGTCTTTTTCTTTCAATGTGACTATAGCCATAGCAGATCACTACCTAGTATCATTAGTGACAACTACATATATTTTGAAATATATTGGAACTAATTTTGATATTAGTGTATCTTTTAATTCAAAATTTCCAGTAGTTAATGATGCATAACAACTTCTTTTGTTAGATACATTAAGTAAAGGTATGATTATCATTCATTTTAATATTTAGCATTTTATATGAACAATGACTTCACACAGCTTGACTAAGCTTACTACAATTGTATTTTAAATAAATAAAGTAACTAATTTGGTACTTAAATATTTGAGTGCTAAGACTGAATGACAATGATTAGTAAAATACTTTATTTTAATATAAATATATTGATTATTTCAAGTTAGATCTTCACATCTACTGAATATGAATATACACTTTATTTAATTACTACTAACCATTGATAAAAACATTTGCAGCAATATTTCATACCATGAGATTACCATTATTATCATATATACCATTATTAACCCATCTTTATATATTATGGCAGTGCAAGTATATTAAGCATAATATTCTTAATTTAAACTAGTAACAAATATCAAATTATAGAAAATAACAGTTTAAACTGATTAATTTTTGTTTGTGAAACAAGTTATTTACTTTAATTTCAACTTTCCAGTTCACTTCCTGGTCGGCACCAATTACTAGTAGGAAGAAATTTTTTTAATTGGGTTTAACGTTGCATTCAACACAATTATTTAGGTCATGTATACAACAGCCAGATCTTCCTACTATAGGTTTCCTGGACACTTTTTATCACCAGTACTAACTTACCCCAACACAAGTCTGACAACTCATGTATAGGTAAGACCTACTGCGACTGGGTTCGAACCCGAAGAATAGAAGATTATTTCCAATTAAACAACAGTATATCTAGGGGGAGATAATTAAGTTACTTAATTATTAGGGGACAATGTAAGAGTAATCTAACTTGCATTAGCAGACAAATATAATTATGTTAAAGATGTTATGAAATTAAATGTATGTTAACCTATCCTTGGATCTTAGAGCTGTCATTGATTGGGCTAGAAGCGACAATATCGACAAATATATTTATTTATTGGAGTTAACGCCGTATCAACACAATTTAGGTCATTTCACGGCGTCCAGCGCACCTAACCTAGCTTTCCTGGACCATTGTCTATAACCAGTACTCACCTACCCTTCCACAAGGCCGGAAACTTCTCCATATTATCTAATAAATGGAGGAAAATCGACATCATGACAAATTTTCATGGAAGGGTATAACCTCCCCGGGTGGGATTCGAACCCGCACCCCCTCGGGCACGAGTATCCAAATCCCGGCGCGCTACCAACTGCGCTATCGACCCGGGTTCGATAAATATAATAAATATCGATAATATACCCGATATTTATCACTGCAGTACTATTCAAATCATTCATGTTATAAACTCATAATAAACATATATTTTTCTTTAATGTTATAACTTAAGTAGAATAGAGGTATTTCCTCAATGGGGTGCTGTCAATATTTTAGACGTACCACTTCATATTATGACAGCTATCCTGTTTCTGCTTACGATAGACGGTTGTTTTTCAAATTTGACCTTTAATAGTGACTTTTATCTATTTACCTTTATATGCTTTATTATCAATATTTCAAAATGCATTATTGATTCTTGATCAGAAAATAAACATCGACAATAAAGTGATATCGTTGGAATGTATGACAGCTCTCCTTGGTCATAATGCTAAATGATATTAAAATTGCAATACTTGAAGAAACTATAACCCACACTAATTAAAATTTAAACAGACCAAACAATTGGCTAAATTTGACTGATGTATGTTTAATATTTGTTTGGGGTCAGCATTTTTTTTAAGGAAAGTCTATAATATAACCATAGCAATATTAGACACAGCTATGCTATTCATTGACACAAGATGGAATATAAGTCAAAATGATATGTTATGCTACAGTCCCATAAACACAAAAATAGCCATGAGGTAACCGCATGACCAAGCTTCCAAAGGACCAGTATGAACTCTCGCCTACCTGCACGGACTGTTTGTTTTTACCAGGGTCCATGAGATGAGCCATAGATACACATATCAGTTTTAAAGCCAAACAAAATCGTGGCAAAGCATGGATTAAACTTCCATGACTCTGTACAGGCGTGTAGTTTAAAACCATGTGCGTACAGTAGGGGTGTAACGGTTAACCGATATACCGGTTAATATTGCAATACGACTTCTGACGGTTTTTAACTGGTTCGTTTTTCTCTGAACCGGTTTTTCTACTTATGTTCCATACAGATTGTTTTTATCAGTCTGAAATTTAAATGTTTGAATTAATGTTAAAATGTGTTTGGAAACTTGAAATATTTTTCGTAAAGTGAGAGAATAATTATCTTTGAAAGTCCATTCAAAACCTTTTTTTCTAACTTATTCAAACATTTGCGTAATACGTGTAGATCATTTGTAAATACAAATATCTATGTACAATGTTGATAAAATTAAGACGATGCTCGTGCATTAATTTATGCTATGCATGTATACGCAAAGAACAATATGTATTGCAATATATTGCAATACGGGTTTCGTGTATTGCAATTTATTGCAATACGGTTTTTACCGTATTGTTACACCCGTAGCGTACAGACACCTCAATAGTCATGTACATTGCTCTTACAATTGACCGCATGGCTCTAAGATTTATGTCACCACAAACCCAAAGCTTCCCATGGCCTACGGCTATTTGCATGTAAAGGTCCCCAACAGGCTATGATTTTAAGGAACTGAGGCATTAGCCAAACTATCCTCTGAATGACTTTACAGCATTAACTTACTGTTGCCAATGGTAATAAAATGAAACAGATAACATAACAAGGGCCCACTTCGGCTTGCACTTAACAAGAGATGGTGCATGCAAAAATCGAGAAATATGAAACCTCTAGGTAAAATTTTAGATAATTTCAGAATGTAAATTCAAGGAGACAGATGCGATTAAAAATAACCCTTTTAAATCAAATATGGTATTTGTCCACATTTGGTTTCGTATATCTGTCAATCCATTATACTATTTAGCACATTATAACACTTAAATGTAAACACTATTAAAATGTACTATACATAGTATTTAGCAAAATTTTCCAGAGCCAAATAATGAACAATTCAGAAATTGACTTAAGTTACCATTACAAACTTCAAGACAAAGGGCATAGTTTTCCATGTGCATGTTGTCTGTCTCTCACCAAAATTTGCATCAACTCAATCATGCTAACAGTATTCAATGCGTAACTAATTAACTAATAAATTAGTTTTCCCACCAAAACTGATCTTGCTCACTGTGTGTTTTGACCGACGATGGATCATAAGGCCGGTATTCCATTCATTCGGGAGTGTGACATGAACGTTTATCATGAGCGTGAAACTTGAACGTGAGGCATGAGAACACTGGGTACTTTAATGCATGTCAAGTCATCCATTAAGGCATAATTAATAGTTGAATTTTGTAAGTACAGCAGAATTGTGATACAATGCTTGCAAAAAACTACACACACTTAAATTAACATTGTTTTTCAGTCAGCAATTATCTGCAACACCAGGTCTTTGATGTTCATGTACTGCTTTAGGGACTGGTCTCACAGAAAAGGGCATTTTTTAATGGCTGCAAGAAGTTTTTCTGTTGCATCTTGCATTGACAGAGAACCTTCGGTGGCTTCGCAATTATGAAAGACTTGCGAGAACGTGAAAAATCACTACATCTAGTGATCGGTTTCACGCTCGCGTTACACAGTCACATGACATTTATTCTCGTCTCACGCTTAAGTTACCCTAACCACGATAAGGATAACATACAATAGAAAATCGTTTGATTTTTCATGTACACGCTTCAGGTTCACGCTACACATTAGATGGAATACCGGCCTAATGTACAGTCATCCTGATAGGATGGAAGTGTTTACTTAACCAATTGTGTTTTGGTTGGGTTAATCAATATAGCAACACATTATATAGGTCACATCACTGTGGTCATTCAACCTACTCACAATTCCTGGAATGGCTAAATCTCTGAATTCAGTTGAAAACCAGTTCCTGGTTGCATACTTTCCTCAGTCATTACCTACTGCCCTACACAATTTAGAATACAGGGTAGGATGGAGAATGGCCATAGAAATTGTTTTATGACTTAACTCCAGGAACGTTTGCTCCTACTGGGAATCAAACCCACTACCCCTCATACCCCCAGTTGACTTAATTACAGTAAAACTTGGTAATAACAAACTAGGTTATAACATACACCCAGTTATAACATACCATTTTTTCCTGGCCCGTTTTTCATCCTTATATATTCTATAAAACATCAGCTCGGTTATATCATACTCGGATATAGCATACACTCGGTTATAACATACCAATTTTTTAGTCCCAACATACTTTTACATTCTTTATCAAATACCTTTTTCTATGGCCCAGCGAGTATGTTATATCCGAGTTTTACTGTAGATGTTACTGACTGAGCTAGCTGAGCAGTCACCAAATTTGTAATAGCTTTCATTATTTTCAAGAGAATATTCATTGAATGTTTTAGTCCCAATGCAATCATTTGTACATTAAAGTTCCAAATCATCAATGGTATTACCCAGTATAATTTACAGTATTCATGTTTGCAGATGTTCAATACCATATAAATATACCTAAGGCACAAAGACAGACTTATGAGTACAAAAGTCTATCTGTCACTTATATTTCATAGAAGGATGGCATTTGCAGACAACATGCACATGGAATACCTGCCTCAATGTGACAATACTACAAAACTTTGATACAAGTCATCAATAGAATCCTGCATTTCAAACATTTCAAACTGAAGGGTAAAGAATGATTTCATGATCTCATCACCATATTGTGTCAAGAGACATGAGATAAAACATCACCAGACATTGTCATATCGTCTCCTAACAAGAACTTATACAAACCAAATACATCAGGGTCCAATTTCCTTAAAACCATGACCATGAGCAGGGCTCAGCATTAAAGGTCATCTAATTATCCCTGATGAATTATATTTGGGTGATATCCCTGATGGAATTATATTTGGGTGAACTTATAGAATTAATGTTAAGCCCTACACTTGTTCTGTCAATTTATGCATGGAAACCCATTATGGGATAAAAGCCTATTATGTAGTATAATGAACAGCTATTTACAGTACAAAAAGCTATGGTATTTATCAACAACAAAAAAAGAGACACAATATAAGGTCAGTTATCATCAAAATGTTGACCTAATATGAAGTTATTTATTATCAACAATTGTATTTATTTATACTGGGTTTAACCTCGTATCAACACATGTTTTTAGATAATTTATGACTACCAGCTCACCTAACAAAGTTTTCCTGGAGCCGTGTCTATAAACAGTAATCACCTACCCTTCCACAAGGCTGGAAACTCAATATACCTTATTAATGGGGGAAAATTAACATCATCGTCAAATTTTCTTGGAAGGGTATAACCTCCCCAGGTGGGATTCAAACCTGTACCCACTTCTGAACACTAGATTTGAAATCCAGAGGCGCTACCATCTGTGCTACTGACCTAGGTTCTTTATCAACAAAAGCGAGACTCATTATAAGACTTTTAGTCTACACAAAAGAGACACATAAAATAATATTTGTGAACAAACAAGACCTTTTTGGGTATATTTGTAAACAAAAAAGAAATCTATAATAAGGATATATGTGTAAAAAAAGGAAACCCATTTAGAGGTAATTTGTGAACAATAAAGAGATGCATAATAAGGATTTTTATCAACAAAAAATAGTACCCATTTAAAGGATTTTTTCAACAAAAATGAGACCATAACTAGGATATTTGTCAACAAAAGGAGATGCAATATGAGGATATTTGTCAACAAAAAAAGCCCAAATTAGATATTTGTGAATAAAAAGAAGACCCAATAGAAGTATATTAATGAACAAAAAAGAGACCCATTATTAAGTTATTGTCAAAAATAAGGGGCGCAATATAAGGATATTTGTGAACAAAAAGGAGCCCCATTTTGAGTATATTTGTCCAAAAAAGACCAATTATAAGGAATTTAGGGAAGAAAAAAGAGACCCATTATAAAATATTTGTAAGCAAAATGGAGACACAATATGAGGTTATTAGTGGACAAAAAGGAAACACATAATTAGAATATTTATTAACACACAAGAGACCCAATATGAGAAAATTTGTCAACAAAAAAAGACCCAGTATGAGAATTTATTCATTGGAGTTAACACAGTGTCAACACAATCTAGGTCATTTTACAGCATCCAGCACACCTAACCTAGCTTAACTAGACCATTGTCTATAACCAGTACTCACCTACCCTTCCACTAAGTTAGAAACATCTCCATATTATCTAATCAATGGAGGAAAATTGACATTAAAGTCAAATTTTCATAGAAGGGTATAATCTATAATCTCCCGGGTGGGATTCGAACCCGCAACCCCTCAGACACCAGATTCCAAACCCGGGTTACCCAGTATGAGGATATTTGTCAACAAAAAGGAGACCCATTTCGAGGATATTTGTCAATAGAGACCAAATTTGAGGGTTTTATTAAATAAAAGGAGACCCAATATGAGGATATTTGTCAACAAAAGACACCCAATTTGAGGGTTTTAGAAAATAAAAGGAGACCCAATATGAGGATATTTGTCCACAAAAAAGAGACCCAATATTACAAATTTTGTGAATAAAAAAAGATCCAATAGGAGGATATTTGCCAACAAAAAAAAGACCCATTAGGTGGATATTTGTCAAAAAAAAACATGAGGATATTTGTCAACAAAAAAGACTCAATATGAGGATATTTGCCAACAAAAAGAGGATATTTGTCAGACAAAAAGGAGACCAATTTCGAGGATATTTGTAAATAAAATAAGACCCAATAGGAGGATATTTGACAACAAAAAAAGAGACCCAATAGGACAATATTTGTCAAAAAAACATGAGGATATTTGTCAACAAAAGACTCAATATGAGGATATTTGTCAACAAAAAAGAGAGGATATTTGTCAACAAAAAGGAGACCCCTTTTCGAGGATATTTGTAAATAAAAAAAGACCCATTTTGAGGGTTTTAGAAAATAAAAGGAGACTCACTTCGATGATATTTGTAAATAAAAAGAGACCCATTTAAGGGTTTTAGTAAATAAGAGACCCAATATGAGGATTTTTGTAAATAAAAAAAGACCCAATAGAAGGATATTTGCCAACACAAAAAGAGACTCAATATGAGGATATTTGTCAACAAAAAAGAGAGGATATTTGTCAACAAAAAGACCAATTTAGAGGATATTTGTAAATAAAAAGAGACCCATTTTGAGGGTTTTAGTAAATAAAAAGAGACCTTATATGAGGATATTTATCAACAAAAAAAGGGACTCATTTTGAGGGTTTTAGTAAATAAAAGGAGACCCAATATGAGGATATTTGTCCACAAAAAGAGACCCAATATTGGGATTTTTGTAAATAAAAAAGAGACCCAATAGGAGGATATCTGTGAAAAAAACCAATATAAGGATATTTGTCAACAAAAAAGAATCATTATGAGGATATTTGTAAACAAAAAAGAGAGGACATTTGTCAACAAAAAAGAGACCCATTACGTGGATATTTGTAAATAAAAAGAGTCCCATTTTGAGGGTTTTAGTAAATAAAAGGAGACCTAATATGAGGATATTTATCAACAAAAAAGGGACTCAATAATAGGATTCTTGTAAATAATAAAAGACCCAATAGGAGGATATTTGCCAACAAAAAAAGACCCAATAGGAAGATACTTGTCAACAAAAAAGAGACTCAATATTAGGATTTTTGTAAATAAAAAAAGACTAAATATGAGGATATTGAATTTAACCTTCAACTTTAAAGTAAAAATATATTTTCTTTTAAAGAAAACTCTTAGTTCAAGGGGGGATAATTCTGCTTAAAAATGTTTTTAGAGTTATGAAACTTGTCACATGCGATGAGGATATTTTTCAACAAAAAGGAGACCCAATATGATGACTATCAAATAATCCTATTTACTTTTTTTTTAAATTTATTAGAGTTAACGCCGTGTCAACACAATCTAGATCATTTTACGGCATCCAGCGTCAAATTTTCATGGAAGGGTGTAACCTCCCAGTAGGGATTCCAACCCGCACCCCCTCTGGCACAAGGCCCCTCTGGGGCCCAACTGCGCTAATGACCCACGTTTACAAATAATACTATAATCAGGATTTGCATCGTGACAACCCTAGAAACAAGGGAACTTACACAATGTTCAAGCCAAACATTTAGATTACCAAACATGACAACTATAATTCCTTATACAGGGAGCAACAAATTAGATCTGGTGATGAAAACATGAAATCATTACTAATCTAGCACACAATATCACAGCCTAAAAGAATTAAACTTATCTCATCAAAGTCAGAATACTAATACCTCAGTCATGCAGAATTGTTCCAAGCTAAATATTTTGTTTGGTTTTTTATACTGGGTTTAACACCCTGTCAACACAATTATAGTTATTTCAAGGCAACCAGAACACATATCCTAGCTATCCTAGACTTTATGTCAATAACCAGTGCTCACCTACCCTTTCACAAGGCTGGCAACTTCTCTATTTACCTTATGGATGGAGGAAAATTTACATAACTGTCAGTTTTTTTTGGAAGAGTATAACAGCCCCAGGGGGAGATTCAAACCTGTACCTGCTATGAGATATCAGATTCAAAATCCCAGTGCACTACCAACTGCACTACAGAGCCGGGATTTCAAACAATATAAAACTAAGTTTGACCTTTTCACTAAAGGAAAACTATACATACATGTACACTATTTCTTAGTCAATTTTTAGCTTTGTAAATTAGTCAAATTATATTTTTCATTGAGTAATGAGGAGCCCAATATCATGGAAAATTTCAAAGCTTTTTACTAAGTTTTTAGGTCGCTAAAATCAGTAGACTAATGAATTTTGACAATCCCACCTTGAGCTTTATAATGACTGATACTTTACTTTTATTTATTAATTTATTGGAGTTACTTTTATTTATTAATTTATTGGAGTTAACGCTGCATCAACACAACCTAGATTTCCTGGACCTTTGTCTATAACCAGTACTCATCTACACTTCCACAAGGCCGGAAACTTCTCCATATTATCTAATCAATGGAGGAAAATTGACATTATAGTCTTATTTTCATGGAAGAGTATGACCTCCCAGGATGGGATTCCAACCTGTACCCCCCTGGGGACACGAGATTCCAAATCCTGACACACTACCAACTGTGCTATCGACCTGGATATGGCTGATACTGCCATACACTGAAGGGTTTACAAGATCTGACTTCAATGAGATAGGTATTCAACTAGTAGGCTATAATTGTGAGCCAGATCCCCATACATCCCCCAAACAGAATTGAATTTAAGTTTTACCAACACAGATTGGAATAAATAATAATTCTCCAACATACTACTTGCAGGAACTTTATATATAACTGACTAGTCAACTGATTCATCAACACTACTGCCACCGAAACTCCCCCCCCCCTTCCCCACTATTGGTCATATATTGTAGCTACAAATTTTGAGTTTTGAAATCTATCTAAACTTTCTTCAACTAAACTGTTTAAAATAAATAAAATAACAGATAATAAAATAACAGAATCACATCAATATACATGTACTAACAAAATGTCCAAGTCAAATACTGTCAACTACAAAATTATAAATGTATATCCAAAAGGATGGTAGTTGGCCTTATAACTAAGGTTAGACATCATGAAAGATGATATGTAAAAATAGACCTTATTTTTGGAGTTTTGCATACCAGCACAGGTGGTACAAACAAAATGTTTCAAACATTATTGCTGAAAAGCACAAAACACATGTTAAATCCTAATGTTCTTAGTAGATATCTTTTCATTGTAACGGTGTGAAAGTTTGTTTGTACCCTATGGAAAACCCCAAAAAATTTGAATTCCTGGAATAATCTATTCACATGCATTACAGATCATCTTTCATGACTTCAACTACAGTACAGTTCAACTAATGTGACTACCTCAATAATACATTAAACATTTGAACATGTAAAAGTATAACAATTCAAGTAATAAGACAATAATGTAAAATACCGGTAAACTTCTTAAACAAGGCAAATCAAAAAGAGATCAGTCTTCATGATAAAGCATTATAATTGTAGCTTGTTCAGGATAACTCGAGACAAATCTAAACAATATTTTATGTGAACAATGTGTCATGTTACTTTCAACGAGTAGTCACAATAGCAAAACTTTAAGTGTATAAATCTCAATAATTCAGTATCTAAAATGTCTTGTAATACTCTGTTTAGGCTAACTTAAGACAAATCTAAATGACATTTCTAACAAGATTATGTCTCATGTTATCCTGAACGAAGTATAATTACTTCATAGTATCATATTAAGCATTACACCAAAGATTCAGATAACTAACAGAAATTAGAGGGACAAGAACTTGAGTCATATATGAAAGATACTCACTGACAATTTTTGAGCAGCACAAAGACAAATTCCAATGAAATAAGTTTTGCTAAAGTCAAGTCATAATAAGTCAGACATTAAAGATTTATACACTTAACATATTGTAGCCAGAAAATGTTAGTTTTATAGAACTCATACCTGAATATCAGCTTCTCATCTTTCTAGAGTTCAATTGACATCTCACAAGAGACATACAGTACCCACCAAAAGTATGAAGCCATTTTCACTTTGCAGGCTTTTTTAATAGCTTTTATCTAAAATTTGGTAACTGTTTATTCTTAAATCTTTTATTGATTTTGCTTTATATTTTGGTTATCATTATAATTATAATTAAACCGTACTTAAATGTATTAAATATAATAATTATACAAAAATAATCATCAAAATTCACAAAGTGTAGTAAATTCCTTGTCTCTAAACTTTTGGTGGGTACTGTAACTTTAGTTTATGCTAATTTATTTTAGCTCAATTGTAAAATAAGTTCTAACAAGGTAAATTAATCACTTCCTGGTCACCCAGTACTGAGCTAGTAAGATAAAGTTTCTTGTTAAATAAAATGACAGTAGGTTTTGGGTTGGATTCAAACTGACATCACAAGTCACAACAATTAATGACCTCTGGGATCAAACAAAATGCGAATGCACTGATTTAGACAGGTTAAAATAAAACAAGGGTTTAACAGATAACTGTCAATTTATTTTTATTTTTTTTTATTGGGTGTAATGCCGTGTTAGTACAATTTTAGGCCATTTATCCGCATCCAGTGCACCTAACCTAGCTTTCCTGGACCCTCAACAATAACCAGTACTCGCCTACCCTTCCACAAGGCCGGAAACTTCTCCATATATCTTATTAATTGAGGAAAATTGACATTATTGTCATTTAGGCCATTTATCCGCATCCAGTGCACCTAACCTAGCTTTCCTGGACCCTCAACAATAACCAGTACTCGCCTACCCTTCCACAAGGCCGGAAACTTCTCCATATATCTTATTAATTGAGGAAAATTGACATTATTGTCAAATTTTCATGGAAGGGTATAACCTCCCCGGGTGGGATTCGAACCCGTACTCCCTTGGAACATGAGACTCTGAATCCTGGCGCACTACCAACTGCACCATCGACCCGGGTTCCAACTGCGCCACTGACCCAGGTATAACTATCAAACTTTCAAAATTGTTTAAAAGAATAAATGTTCTCTCTGTTAATCTAAACATTTGCCCTGGGTTACTAGTATTTTTACTTGGTACTTCTAAAGCCAAGTATAAGAAGACCACTTTTGAAAACAAAGTGTTTTAAGTTTTCTGTTTAGCCCTTAGCATGCAATCTTGGATTAGTACTAACCAAAGTCTAAGACTCCTTACCAAGACGTTCATTCAAGTACTAAGTAAATGTTGAACACTTAAATGATTTTTGAGGTATCAAAACAGAGAAAACACGTGTTTATTGTTTGTACTCTTAGAGAATCAAGATTTGAACCAATATCTTATAAATAGCCAACAATTGAAGCAAGTACTGTCAACCATGGATTTATTGGATTAATAATATTTTTTTCTGGTGTTTAAGAGTCTCAACACTCTTTAGGTTATCTCACAGCAACCAGCAAATTTAAGAAGTAACTTTCACTAGCCCAAATGAATTTTCACTAGTCCTTGCGTTTCAAGGCAAAGGTGAAGACTATAGACAAGAATACTAAATATCATTTTATACCTATACATGTACACTTGGTAAGGAGTCATAGACCTAAAGCAGGGGTGTGGAAATTCCAACATATTCAACTTTGCTTTAGGGGTGTGGAAATACCAACATATTCAACTAAGTCCCAAAATAAGAGAATTTTGGAAAAGTCCATTTGTCTGCAGTCTAGCATGGCTTGTTCAGAATTTCAAATATAAACATAACATCTATGTCATTAAGGTAGGATTCCTATAATGCCAATTTAAAATTAAAATTATTTATACATATTTATCATTCATTTCAGCATGTCAATAGATTCATGAAAAAATGTTATTTTTGATAACATTTTATGAAAATGACTTATTATCTCCCTTTGATATAGAAATAGTGATTTTTTTAATTGCTTATTCAACAAGAGCACCGCTGGGCGGAGCTTTATATGCCCGAAAGTGTTCGTTTTTTAGTAAAGTTATGCTCCAAAAACGGTTTTCAGTTTTAAGGTAAAAGTGACCTTGACCTTTGACCTTGTGACCGCAAAATCAATAGCGGTCTTCTACCCGATATGGACAAACATCGTATGAAGTTTGAATATTGTGGACCAAATGGAACTTAAGTTATGCTCCGGAAACTGTTTTCAATTTTAAGGTAATATTGACATTGACCTTTGACCTTGTGAACCAAAAATCAATAGGGGTCTTCTACCCAATATGGATAATCATCGTATGAAGTTTGAATATTGTGGACCAAATGGAACTTATGTAATGCTCTGAAAATTGTTTTCAGTTTTAAGGTAATAGTGACCTTGACCTTTGAATTGTGACCCCAAAATCAATAGGGGTCTTCTTCCCAATATAGACAATCATCGTATGAAGTTTGAATATTGTGGGACATATGGAACTAAAGTTATGCTCTGAAAACTGTTTTCAGTTTGAAGGTAATAGTGACCTTGACCTTTGACCTTGTGACCCCAAAATCAATAGCGGTCTTCTAACCGATATGGACAAACATCTTATGAAGTTTGAATATTGAGGACCAAATGGAACTTAAGTTATTCTCCGGAAACTATTTCAATTTTAAGGTAATATTGACCTTGACCTTTGACCTTGTGACCCCAAAATCAATAGGGGTCTTCTACCCAGTATGGATAATCATCGTATGAAGTTTGAGTATTGTGGACCAAATGGAACTTATGTAATGCTCTGGAAACTGTTTTCAGTTTTAAGGTAATAGTGACCTTGACCTTTGAATTGTGACCCCAAAATCAATAGAGGTCTTCTTCCTAATATGGACAATCAGCCTATGAAGTTTGAATATTGTAGGCCAAGTGGAACTTAAGTTATGCTCCGGACACAAAATTGCTAACGGACGGACGGACAGACGGATGCCAGGGGGTATAATATAATATGTCCGAAATTCTTTCGGGCATATCATAAAAGGAGTTAATATAATTTGAAAATCTGAATAGTGAACATAGTATGAAAACAGTGTACAACTATATACCAGTTTTCTGGGAAAATTTCCATGTTCATAACCATAGTTTTGTATAAGAGGAATTCCACCTTAAACAATGACATGTCAGAGTATGACAAGTTGAACATAGTCAATCCACACTCCAGCCTAAATTACATCAAACTTTCCTCCAAGTTTTGTAAATATAGCTTGTTCACATTGACCAGAAACAAATGAATACAATAAACATTTGAATAACAACCCTGTGACCAACTTATATAAAAAATGTAAGTGATGTTGAAATTGTAAACCTAGTCTCAGGTCAATATGAGTGAACTATACAAGATTAATTTTTTGGCATATTCTATTATCTTGAATGTAAAAATGAGAGCTCATGATCAATTATTTCATAAAGCAACTGATAAAATCACAGATAATGAAGGCTTTGTATCTACAATGAAATGGAAACTTTACAAAAAGCAAAACTAAAGATACTTAGACAAATGTAAACAACGTCTTTTGATCACTTGAAATAATAAAAACAAATCAAAGGCAGCATTCAGGTGGCTAATTGTTAAAAAAATACCATAATGTAACAGCTGTGGAGGAAAGGAAGATGCTTAAAACAAGGACTTTTTCTCTTTTGTTCATAATTATTCATAAAAATCAGCTCAGAATTTAGAAATCTATCAATGAATAATAGTGAAGTTTTTATGTGACACGACATACAAAAGTAAAATGAAGAATCATTTTACTTCCTTTTGGTTTACAAGTACAGACACGTAATGAACACTTAACTTAATTTTATTCAACTGTCCATGGGGCATGCAATAACCCTGTTGATTTAGTAACATGATATTTGTTTGATGGTGTCCTAGGTATATATTTTTATCAATCGTGAGTACAGAAAAATTGTGCTGAGTATTTAAAACAGCAGGTTTAATGTATGCCACACTGACAGTTAAATAAATTTAACAATATTTATAAGAACAAAATTAAACAGAAAACAACTTATTTTTGTACCACAGGTCGGTAGAGAAAAAGTCCCAACTCGAATATAATTATTGCTAACTAATCTAGCCAACTACCAGACTTCAATAGAAATGAATGCTTGCCAGTTTTACACCAAACCATGAGAACTTGCAACATTAAAGAATACAATCGTGCCATTACTATAAACCTATACATTTGCATATAGATTTACATTAGTAGACAACAATTCCAGTACCAATTAACCTACAAATTCACCATATCTTGGCTTAGTAAAAAATGGCAAACAAATATTTTAATGAAGTCAGATTTGTGGGAATATGATCACTTTAGATATCCAAATTATTCTTTGAATATAGTAAAGAAACCATTTAACAATAAGGGGTCAACATTTATAACAATGTAAAGACAGTATTGACTTGGCAAATAAAAACTAGAAATAAATGTAAAGTTCTTAGCTTGTTTTCTTCGGTTGATGTACTGGTCCAATCAAAGGCTTGTCGGATTTCTTTCTTGGAGGTTGGCATGACATCAGTTTATGTTATCATCCTTAAAACAAATAATTAAATTAAGGATTAAACAAAAATATCTCTACAAACCATTTAGCACTATGCAGGGTTCATTTTGTAAATGTAGGCCATGTATGATGTATATGTATTTACTAGTCATAACAGTTTGTCCAAAATTGCAATTCAGTCACAACTGACAATTTTTGTCAGAATATATATATATTGCCACTTCACAAATCTTGTCAACTTGGAAAATCCCACTGATTCCAAAATAAACAAGAGCTGTCAGAGGAGACAGCATGCTCGACTTAGTTAGTGTTTGTCAAAGGAGTAAAAATTATGTATAAGGAGTTATAAACCTAGTCACATGAGATGTGGTTGATAATAATAAACATACATGTATATTTAAAGTTTGAAGTCAATACCTTAATAAATAAAACAGTTGCAGTAAAAACAAACATTTTTTAAAGAAAACTCAAGTTCAAGGGGAGATAATTCTGAAAGAAATGTGTTATGAGTTGTACACCTTGTCACATGAGATGTGGTTGATAATAAGGAATGTACATTTAAAGTTTGAAGTCAATACCTAAAGGAATAAAACAGTTGCAGCAAAAACAAACATTTTTGAAAGAAAACTCTAAGTTCAAGGGGAGATAATTCTGAAAAAAAATATTTAGAGTTATGAACCTTGTCCCATGAGATGTGGTTGATAATAAGAAGCATATATTTAAAGTTTGAAGTTAATATCTTAAGAAATAACAAAGATATAGGAGAAAGTTTTATACTGCACAAAAACTAATCTGTGCACAAAAACTTCAATCAGTTCAAGGGGAGATAATTCCGAAAGAAATGAGTTTGGAGTTATATACCTTGTCACATGAGATGTGGTTGATAGTAATGAACATATATTTAAAGTTTGAAGTTAATATCTTAAGAAATAAAGATAAAGAATAAAGTATTTTACTGCACAAAAACTTTCATCAGAAAGGTGGAAGCGGACGCCGACGCCGGGGCGAGTAGGAGAGCTCTACATTATGTAAAGTCGAGCTAAAAAACACTTCACTCAATATAATCACATTGGTTTTCGATTAAAAATCTTTTTTTTTTCTGAATGGCCGAACAATTTCATTCAAAAATTTGATAGAAATATCCAATGGAAGCCCACATCAACAAATAAAAATCCATTCTGTGTATGTGCTCAATATTCTCTGTTTAGTTATACCACCAGGAGGGTACCATGATGAATGTGTAATCAATTAGCATAGTGAGCCACCCATAATACATAGAGTAAATAGTAAGCAACTACTGTCCATGCACCTGTTTACCTGTAAATAACCAATGGTATCATATCTTTTATCCATTTCTCTATACCCGAAGTGAATTTCATTGGACAAACAGGAATGGTAGTGCAAATTGTATGTCTTGCTCAAGGAAATAAGCAGAGCTTCTAGTGAGGTTCAAACCCGGAATCGACTTGATCACTGAGCACAAGTTCAACACTTGACCACTGTTCTAAAATGTAAGTACATGCTGAAAAAATTGTACGCACTAACCAGTATGATGATCATGTACAAACTGTAAACACCACAATATCAGATGGTAACTATGGTAACAGATTCAAATACTTGAATGTATTGAAGAATGACATCTTGAGGATTCTGAAAACAATAACAAAATTATTAGATAAATGTATGATTAGAAATGTTAAAGTTAGTTAGCTTGATCGGTTAAGCCGCCCGGCTAGCTCAGTTGGAAGCACGCAAGTCTACTGATCGAGGGGTCGTGGGTTCGATTCCCAGGCGGGGCATACTATCTAGGAGTTTGGCCATGAAATTATTTCTACGGCCATTCTCCCTCCTACCAATGACTTTTAATTATGTAGGGCAGTTGTCAGTCACCGACGAAAATATGTGCTTAGTAGTTGGTAAACAGCTAAATCCAGAGATTTAGCCTTTCAAGGAGGAGTGAGTATGTTGACTGACCGCCGTTATATGACCTATAAAATGTGTTGCTACAGCGTTAAACCCAACAAAACAAACAAACAAACAGCTTGATCGGTAGCACACAAGTCTAGTGATCTAGGGGTCCTAGCTTTGATTCCTGGGCTAGGAATACTTTTGTAGAGCTGGGATAATTTCTACAGTCATGTTTCTTCCAACCACTGGTTCTAAATCAGGTGGGGCAGCTAGTTGTCAGTCACTGACAGAAATATTCACCTAGAAACAAGTTAACAGCTAAATCCAGAGATTTAGTCTTTCCAAAAGTAGATTGACTAACCCCCAATATATAACTTACATTAAAGTGTTATGATGTTAAACCTCGACAAAACATGTTTTAAAGATTTCCATACACTTCCCAGGATGATCATCTTTTTTGCATAAACACATTAAACACAGTATTATATGGTAACTTGGTTGGATTAAATACTCAAGTGTATTGAGAAATGACATCTTAAGAATCCCAAATTTAGTCTGAAATAAACCACAACAAAATTATTAGACATGTTTTGGAGTGTGTAATAAAAATTACAGGTCATGGTTGAGTGGTCTGCATACTAAATTACAAACTAACAGAAAGATGACCCAAGTTAAAATCCTGGAAACGATCCTCTGATTACATTAAAAGTTCAAGGGGAACCAATCGTAAACATTTGACTACATGTTAAATACAGTGCCAACCATAATTACCAGTTTACCTTTAACCTTTAGTAAAAGTTTGATTTGTTTTTAAAGATTACCAATACTAGAGAAATTAAAGACATTATCTATAGATACATGAACATTTATAACAATTACAATGGTTTATTATTTCATTACATCCCTTTCAAATGTTACAATATATATATTTTACCTTTCCTAATGAGTTGTTTTACAAGTGTATAAGTAATTTTGGATGACTTTAATCATTTTTCAATTTAAATAAAATTTTAGAAGGACATAGGAATTCCACAACCCTGAAAATTAAAAAAACTAAAATTTCGAAAAAAAATTAATCACAAAATTTACTTAGCTTTATACAATGGTCAAAATTCAAAGATATCCATTACAATTTATTTTCACATTCCAATTGAAATCATCATTAGTAATTTTATAACCTGAAAATTAAGTTTCACCATCACTGGCAGCGGTAAAATTCTGAAATTAAAGAAAATTCAAAACTAAAAACTTAAACATGGAACCAGTGAAAACAAAAATGTAAGTGGGGGACATCCAACAGGCATTTATAAGGCTTGGGAAAAGAGAATTCCCCCATTGCTCAATCACAAAATAAAATACTAGCAAAAATGAATTCAATGTTTTCTTAATAGAATCAAAAGACATACTGGTAGTTTAGTTACTTCACTTAAATGACAGTCAAGAAACTGTTCAATACCGAGTGAACAATAATGAACTAGGAATTTGATTACACATCGGTTATTTAGCGCAAAGGAGCTATTCAAGGAAGGTAACACTATAAGGATATCATCAGGTAAACTGAGTCTAATTATCTCATTTGGAACACCTCGACCTTTCATGAATGAATAATCTCGGAAGGATTCGTGGGGGTCTACCCAAGATACTTGTGTTTTTACTACCTACGCGCAGCGAAGCACGTAACTGTTTTGCAAAATAGTTCTAATCTAGTAGTATACACACAGATCTTTGTCAAACCAAATCTCTATGTTATATATTGAACCAAATATTGTTCAGGGATATCATTGAACTGTGTTATTTCAAATTCACGGACTAAAAACTAAACTTCACTTATCGCCTAAACGATCCTGCATTAGTTTACTTCAACACTGGTAGTTCCAAAATGGGGTCTAAATATGTCCTATAATATTCCTAGCGAAAGGCCAAGGAGTTCCGAATGCAATTATTTTCTATATCTAGTTATTTCCCTTACAAATAATACAAAATATACTTATTATTCTTTTACCATAATATTAGCACTGTCACCTATATTTCTTTACCAAACATTCTTTTTTCTTACGTTCTGTGTGTAGGTTAACTATTCATACTGAAAAAAAATGCAAATTAAATGAAATATTAAATATTTTCAAAAAAATGCAAGTACCATAGATCTTTTATTCATGATGTATCATATTACGACATTGTCAGAAAATGAAAGACAAAATTTAATGTTAAAAAGTTACTTAAGATATGATATACAAACAACTTTTAAAGTTGGTTTATCAAAATGTATGTTCTGAAAAACATCATGTCTGTAAAAGCTTTATGTTATTCAGCTAATTTTCCATGGATTTCCATGATTCTCCATAGAATTTGTAGCATGAAGTATTCTGACTGTTAATCCATGCTCTAGCATGGAAGCCGTGGAAAAACAAGGAAAACAAGTAAATCTGTGAGCTAATGCTCACTAGTGATACCCCCGCAAAAATCTAAAAACATGGGAAGTAGATGAGCAAGGAGCATGAAATCGCTTTACACCACATGGGACTATGGGATGACAAGGCTTTATCAGGGGGGGTTTGGGAAAAAGGCCCCTGCCCAAATTGGGAAATTCTAACTCGGTAAATAGTCAGATTTGGGGAAAATCAGAGACAAATCAAACCAATTTGGAAATCTCATAATTTAATTTTTCTGCAATAAATCTTTATACAGTATGCATAAAAAATTGTTTTGGTGTCTCTGAAGGTGTTGCAGTGCCCTTCAAGAGTTTGCTCTGACAATTCAGTAAAGTATTCATTGCAAATTCTCATGTATCCATTATTTTTATGATTCCTATTTTGATTGTACTTTATTACTTCCTTATTACTTAAATTCCATGCTCTCTTTACAAGTAAAATAATACGAAAAAATGAGTTATTTTTATTTTCAAACATAATGAAATATGTCTGAGACCTTGAATTAGCAAAAACATTTTTGTGCATCCCTGGTGAGTTGATAACCAATGAAAGTTACAGTATTGACTTATATTTCACAATAGGTTCTGCCAAAGTGTATAAGAGTTAAATCAAAAATTTTGTAACTGTTTGTTTTAAAGCACAAGAAGATCTGTCAGACAATAATTCTTAAAACTAAACCAGTTAAGATGTTGACAAAAAAGAAAATCACTGTTATTTAGGGTTTATTTTGAGAGCATGCACACAAAAACGGAATCAATTTTTGTTTGTGTCGCTCCCAAAGGCAACTATCGTTTAATCAAGATGAAAAATATAAACAAATATTTATTTTATAACAAACGCAGATCAAAAATCTTTCAAACAAATTTGCGGTGGTCGCGAAAATATATGACAATACATCGTAATGGTTTGTGTGATTTTGTTTCAAACAATAGAACATAAGTTTGTGCGTTATAAACTTAGTAAAGGCTATTAAAAGGTAAATTGGAGATAAAATTGTTAGTTTTGACTGTTAATTTACGTTGAATAACCCGCAGTGTGGCGAATAAATTTCACTTATGATTTTCAAGGACAGCATAAAATTTCACAGGCCACTGATCAAAAGTAAACAAACGATCCGCGAAAGTTGAAATCTCGTGATTTCTTTTGTTAAGTCCAAAGGCATAATAATAATAATAATAACAATAATAATAATAATAATAATAATAAAGACTTTATTTTAAGAGGCTACACATTTGAATAAATCCAATCTTCCATGTGGGCCTCCATCAAACATATTACACAGTATATACAATATTTACATAATGATGAATGCATATTAGACTTGAGAAAAACATGTTATATACATAAGAAAATCAAAATTAAGAGCAAAGTAACCTGAAAAAAAGAAACAATAGGCATGAGATGAGTTTAAGGTGGACAAAGAACATTTCAATCTTGTTGCATTTTCCATTTAATGTACTGCTTTTTGAATGAGCTAAGGCTGTTAGCAAGACGGATTTTTAGGGGTATTTCATTCCAAATGACTGGTCCTGAGTATGTTATAGATTTTCTAAAGAATTTAAGACTAAGTTTTGGGACATTCAGTTTTTGTGTAGAACTTGATCTTAATTGGTGATTATTACTTAAGACAAATATGTTATTTAAATATTCAGGACTTGTGTTATTAAGAGATTTGTAGACAATAATAGCCTTTTTATAGTTAACACGGTCTGGAAATTTCATCCAATTTAGTTGTTTGAATAATTCCTCCGACGGGGCATCAAAAGGTTAGTTGAGAATTATTCTGGCGGCCCTTTTTTGAAATTTTACCATTGTGTTTGTTAATTGCTCATTACAAGACCCCCAGATAGTGCAACAGTAGTCAATATGTGGAAGGATGTATGCATTGAAAAACAGTTTTCTAGTATGCAGATTTAGGAATTGTTTTATTCTTAGGAGGAGATATAGTAAAGAATTGCATTTCTTAAAAGTTGTCTCAACTTGCAGTTTCCAACTTAAGTTTTTGTCAATGACTACCCCCAATAATTTATGGTTTGGTACCTTTTCTAAAGGTTCATCGTTCAGTTTAAGTGGCTTGATGTTAATGTTTTCCAACTTCTCATGCTGGTTGGAGGCTGTGATAAACATTGTTTAACTTTTAGAGGCATTTGGGGCCATTCCATTAAAGGAACACCAGGTCTCAAATGATTCTAGCCGAGTCTGAAGCATACAACTGACATCAGATTTATTTTTCCCAAATGCTGATAGGGTTGTGTCATCAGCAAACATGTGGGCATTTTTAACAGATAAGGGTAAATCATTGATATAAATAAGGAAAAGTATTGGGCCTAGAACAGAACCTTGTGGTACACCAGCGTTTATCTCTTGGGATTCTGACAGTTTACCAGAAAAACATACTTTTTGGCGTCTATGACTCAAATAAGAGAGTGACCACAACATTGCTTTGTCACTAAATTTATAACATTTCAATTTTTGTAAAACAAGTTTATGGTTAATCAAGTCAAAGATTGGGATTTTTTTCTTGAAATTGGGGAAAATGGTCGTTATTTGGCATTGGGAACCAGTGCTTGAACTAGACTTTCAGACTCAAGGGTCAATGACCCTTCAGTCAAAATTTTCAGGGGTCAAAATCAAATTTTCAGGGGTCAAAATCAAATTTTCAGGGGTCAAACAATACTTCATGTTTTGGTCCATAGATTTTAATGTAGTTGTTGTAGCTTTATGCAATAACTTCAATTACCAAGATTTCAGGGTTCTCACTAGGATTTTACAAGTAGGAGTCAAAGACTCACTTACTGAGAAAAGTAGTACCACAGCCAAAAGTTGGAGTCCCATATTTTCTGCCCGAGATTTTATATAACTACATTTACGTTACAGTTTCTGTCATAGTTGACAAACAGACCCATGTATAAATTCACATGCAGTATGGCAATGCCTTAAATTTTGTTTTACATGTCGTCAAGCTGACAAACTGTCAAACTCACAGAATGACTCAGATTTCCAACCCAAAAACTCAAAATAGTAGAAATTTTGAATGTAAACAAATTTATTTATTTAACTTACATTTGCAGTCAAAACTAATTCATATTCCCTGAATGTTTGGTTAATGAGTTAAAATATGTGTTAAATGTTTTACACAAAATCACAGAATATAGTGATTTTGTATCAAATTGTTAACTGAAAATATCTATTTTTCATTTCTCATCAGAGATTAAAATGCATTAAGGGCTATTTTGGAAATTGTTATCCATGTCCTTAATTTTGACCCTTCTTTGTTTGAATATTTTCTTAAAAAAATAAGTTCTGCTATAGATATCAAACCTTTTCGTAAATAATACTTTTCATTAGCAATTGGGTTTTTTTTATTGTTTTTTAGAGTCTAATACACGATTTTATCTGATAGATTACGTGACGAATATTTTATAATTTTCACAAATTCAACCGATGTTTATTCTTGAAATCGAAAAAATGAGGGAATTTTCCCCTTACTTGTTGCTAAATTAAGAAGATCTAACATTCAAAATAATAACATTAATAAATAACTAACGTAATTTTAACAATGTTTCACTTTATTGGCGATAGCGTCGGTCGCGAAAATGTATGACAGTACGAAATAAAAAACTTTATTCCTTGTAAAATGATGATAAAATCATTTGTTGTACGATTATTTTGACGTGGAATTAAACGATTATTTATTATTATCATTTGATCAGGGATTATTATTGTTGTCAATTTTAATTGTCTTAAAAAAAAAATTATCGGCTTTTGAAGCGTGTATACTAACTGCAACTCCCGCGTAGCGCGCATCGCTGATTGATCGATTACATCACATAGGCAGACGTAACATACGCTCAACGATTCAACGATGACTCTTGAAGGCAAAATATACGCGGGTCAAATTGACGCACGGGCGATTTTGAATGAGGGTCAAAAAGGGGTATTTTGGAATTTTCGAGCGTCAAAACCCGAGGTCTCGGGTCTAATTCAAGCCCTGGGGAACCGGGCCGAATATCGGCCCCGGGGAAAATGGTCGTTATTTGGCATTGGGAACCGGGCCGAATATCGGCCCCAAGAGATAGGATGAAAAAGCCCTGGATGAAGCAATATGCAAAGTATTAGGCTGCTACATGTTATAGTCGCTGAGAAAACTGTGACAGAAATTTTGTAACGGACGAACGGATGCACGCGCATGCGGACAAGGGTAAAACAGTATACCCCTCTCTTCTTCGAAGCGGGGGTATAAATAGGGGTATGCAGATAAACCCTCGATAATACTCTGGAAAATTGGCCATGCTAGACTAGGCATTGTGACCAAATACATTGAACATACATAATTTACTTTATTTCATAACTGGACAACATGATGACATGATAAAATAGAAGAGAGTAAATGAGTTCATACCTAGGACTTCTTCTTGTTTACCACCTACACAGCTCACCCATAAAAGCTATTGATTCAAGATATATTAGTCAGTTCTGACAACTTCCATCACAGTGATAATTCCTTTCTGGTTGATGCTGACCCTTGCCTAAAGGGAGCCAGGAGACAACTGTGGTAAAGGGCAGCCTCATGTTCCCACATCCACATTGGGATGCCACAGATGGATGCAGTTTAAAGTCATGCCCAGGACTAATGGCACAGGTTATAGCACTGCAAAGCATACCAAAAATATAAATTAAAAAGCAATTACATAATTTTAAACATTTTACTCCACTTAGTATGTACCTAATCACTTATTCACTTACAGAAAAGAAAACTGAATTGAGACTGCACCATGTACTATCAAAGTATTTTTAAAATGAGTAAAATTTTTTTATTTTTTTTTGGTTTCTTTTACGTCGCATTCAACACATATATAGGTCATATACACGACGGCCAGCTCTTCCTACTTCAGGTTTCCTGGACACTTTTTCTATCACCAGTACTAACTTACCCTACCACGAGGCCGACAACTCATGTATAGGGTATGACCTGCCGCGACCGGGATTCGAACCCGGATCTCCAGATTCGAAGTCAGACATGCTAACCACTACGCCTCGGCCGCGGCTAAAATGAGTAAAATATTTTGTATGATTCCACACACAGCTAAATTTCTGTAGACCTACATTTTAATATGTTGATGTTATCTAGACAAAGCCTATTGAAGGTGTTACTCTGTTGCGAGTGTTTTGGTGCTTATTTTGACACATGAACTTTAAAATTAACTTATATTGCATGCAAACACTGGACATACAAAATGCTTGTCAGTTAATTCAAAACCATAATTTACCACCATATCATAAACCTAAGGGGGTCACTGGGACACCTGTACATTTTTTAAGGGAAACCCTAGTTACTATTAAATAACTGAAAATAGTTTTACAAAAAAAATGCTTACTCTTTGACCATTAGAATAAGAGACCACTTGAGACTTACATACAGTACCCACATAAGTTTGGAGACAAAAAATATTTATAAAAATTTCATTGACTGTTTTTGGTAGAATCATTACATGTATATTCAATTTAATATGGTTTATGATTAAATGAAAACAAATTTTTGAACAGGATTCAGCATATGATCTCCCAAATCCTCCCAAACCTAATTAAATGCAATTCTTAACCTAGATTCTAAGCTACTAGGGTAGTCTCAACTACAAGTACAATCTGATTAAAATCTGATCTAAAATTTTACCACTCGCATACTCGCTAATTTAGATCTGGCCTTTTCCAAAGAAGGTCACCTTCAGGTGACCTTTTCGCATCATAATATTCATGACCAATTTGTTATGATACATAACTTGTTTACATTGTCTAGGTCACCCAATTTGAAATGAGCCGCACAATTGCAAACTGTGAATAATACCTTAAATGTTCACGCAAACCTAGGTCTAAAAATAGAAATTACGAAATCAATATGTGATTTATGGTGTTTTTGTCTAGATGAAAACTGCACATTGATTGGTCGACACAAAGTTCATCTCGACGAGACCTTGCATTGACTAAGTAGAGATCCAGTACAACAACGTGTAGAACGGGATCTCTGTTTACAGAGATCGCTACATGTAGTACAACAAATAAAAAAAGCTATTTAACTAAAAATCTTTTTTTCATAAAACCTATTTAGTAGGTTAACAAATAGAAAATGTCTCCTAACTTTTGAATTTGAATTTTACGTGACATCGTCAATCAGTTCCAGAGTTATACACTTATACTTGAGAAACATTTTCAAACAAAGCTAAGTAAAAATTAATTCATAATCATTTGCCTGGCTTTAGTTCATAGCATTGAAATATTCCTACATAAAAATGACCAAAACAAAAATTGGACAATCATAACAGACTATATGCCTAATTCCCCCATATGAGCATACATGTCTATCATAGTCAGCTTATTCAAGAAAAAAAATCAGGAAAAAAATGTCTGAATAATGCCAAGTACATGTTAATATATTGGAAAAAATGGAATATTCTGAATAATAGCAGTGTTTATTTTGGGTCAATTTTATTGCCGTTTATGGGCTTTATTCCCAATCTAAAATCATATCTTTTAATCCCATATTTCAATCCAAAATTCCCAATAAAACTTGAATAATTTTTTTTGAAAAAAAAAGGCAGCTGTAAATATTGTTTCAGCTTAAATTATACATCCCAATAAACTTGCTTTTTAATAAACTGATTAAATTAAGAAAGAAACTAAAAACTTTGTTAATTCTGCTTTTGTGATTAAATTTGCATGACATTTTATCCCAATTTAAACCAAAATGTCAATAACATTCCCAATTCTAGGGGTATGGGTCATATTCCCAATTTGTGGAAAAAAAACATTGAATAGAATGTCAAGTTCATGTAACCTGAGAAACCTTCCTCTGAATGCCAAAATAAAAATAGTGCCAGGATGAGTATTTGTCACCAGAGACGTCAAGAGTCTTTTCTGGGTGTGACTGAGTGGTGTACAAGGCCAAATCCTGGCTTGGAGTTGAGCTTGTAAATCTGAGACAGACAGGTGTCCCAAGCATGATTCTGATTGACTAGTAAAAGTTCAATTATTGTTGTTAGACTTTATGTAGTAATGTGAAACTTTGAAAGTATAAAGACTTTAAGCAGGTTAATGTTTAATCATAGGCGAGCAAAAACCATTTTTAGTGTTATCATTATACCATATCTTTCAGTCTGTAAACATGGAAGTTTTAGCTACAATGTATCAGGTATGAGGTTTACATGACCAAAGTTTTGTATGTTTATATAGTAATATACATTGATTTTGTAAGTTCAAGACACAACAGAGTTAACGGGCGTTAACTGTACAACATTGTTATACAGTAGATAGAAAACTCTAAGCCATCGTATGACCAGAAAAATACCTCCAAGGATTGCAAGGAAGCATAAGACCTATTGTACACCCATTGTAAATGTCCATTTGATGTGCTGAAGCCCACAATTTAATTGACGTGGGAAGGTTCTTCAATTGATACCCTATACCAGTATCTGAGAACCTTAAATGACAATCACTTCAAATCAAAATATTTTATATAATAATATTTCATAAGGTTTAGACGTACATAGAAATAGCAAATTTAGACAATGCACATCAGGCAAACAAAAACTTTAAGTGTACAAAACAATGGATGGTGACCATCACAAACAAAATCTTAGTAATTACTACAGTAAAACAACAACATTGCTGAAGAAAAGATCATTTACTTTTTAATTTTCTGGTAAATAGTTCAATTCTACCATGAGTGAATTTGACCAGCTTGTATTGTACATATAGTAAAATGGCATTTAATAATTTTAATTCATGTACATGTACTTAATAAGTAACTTATGCACCACAAAAATATGCAATATTGTATTATAATATTATGATATATAATATGTTATGAAGTAGATGGGTATATGTTTCATTTTAAACCTGATACATGGAAGATAACCCAAACTTTTATTAACCTTGTCTTTGACTGGTATAAAGTTTTAGCTACAGCTGTAACTGTTGTGTACTAAGTTATACCAGCATTTTCCAAGTCAATAGGGGCATCAATGCCATTATTTCCTAAATAATATGTGACAACTTGACTTCAAATTGTTTTATAAAGTTCAAATTTATCCCCTTGAGTCCATACTTCTGTGATCAAATTTAAGACAATGAAAACTAACAATCATTTAGAAATAAACAACAAATTTATGTCTTGTGTTCAAAATTTGACTAACACATATAATCACTCATTTCAGTTGCTATCGCATATTTTACTTTTTTCAAACAGTAATGGAAAGGTTTCTCCTACTTTCTAGAATGTCATTTTTTAAAAACACAATTTAAGACATGATCCATGTTGCCATAAAAGCAAGCTTGAAGGCAAGGGAGAACACAATCTCTGTTAACAGAGTTCCTGTTCTACTCGCGTTGTCTTACCGGATCTCTACTTAGTCAATGCAAGGTCATGTCGATATGAATTTTGTGTCGACCAATCAATGGGTAGCTTTCATCAAGACGAAAACACTATTATTCACATTTAGATTTCGTAATTTTTATTTTTAGACCAAGGTTTGCATGCAAATTTAACAGCGGTATTATTCACAGTCTGTGATTGGGTGACTCATTTCAAATTGCATGACATAAAGGATGTGAACAAGTTACGTAACATAACAATTTTGTCATGGATATTATGATGAGAAAAGGTCACCTGAACGTGACCTTCGTTTGGAAAAGGCCAGATCTAAATTAGCGAGTATGCGAGCGGTAAAATTTAAGATTGGGTTTTAATCAGATTGGGGAGAACATTTATTGTGCCACATTATACCTCTGCTCCAGAGGCCTAATGAGTACTAGCAAATTCTACCAATTTGGGCATGGTGACCTACTTTTTGTCCTCATTTTCAAGTTTTGCGCAAGAATTTGTCTATCCTTTCCAATTTTAATAATATTGATCATATGCTGCCTGAAATGTAGCCTCTAGAGTGCTAACAATGTTTTCCATATTTGGGCATTGACCTAGTTTTTAACCACAGAAGACCTAGATCTGGCTTCCAAAACTTTAACATTTTGATTTTCATCAGATGCAGCATTACCCGTTTATAAACAGTATTAACACCGGTTGGCTGAAGATCTTAAGGGTTCATCAATTGTTGAAATTGAAAATAACAATTAAGTGGGTGGGGTATGTAAACAAAGCAAAATAATCCAAAAGTTCCTATTATTATACATGTATTTGATTAGAGATGCATCAAATATATTGAAATAAATATGAAAAAACGTAAAACACTCACCAAAATAGGCATTTAGAATGAAATGAAAACAATTTCCTACCCTTGAAGTAGCCTTTTTGTTGTGAGCCCAAACACATTTTCAAACTACTTTTTTCATAAATCCATGCATCTCTAATCAAATACATATATAATAATAGGAACTTTTTGATTATTTTGCTTTGTTTACATACCCCACCCACTTTATTGTTATTTTCAATTTCAACAATTGATGAAACCTTAAGTTACAGAGAAGACCAACATTCAGAACACCTCGACCATTTATTAAATGAATAATACTTCAACACCGGTCAAAGCTTTTGTATGGGCATGTGACACAAAAAAGTTCCAAAATGACGTCTAAATAGGTCAGAGGTTATTCCTCATGAAGGGCCGAGAAGTTCCGAATGCAAATCAACATGGCCTGGTGCACGTGCACGAGTAATAATTCTAAAGAGAAGGCACGTTAAGACGAAATTTTAAATACAAACCCAAAATAAGACATAAAAAATACAAAATTCCATGGTTTAATGTTCACAGTATCCAGTGAGAGCTCTTCACTAAATAGACTACACTTGGACATTCATGGAGGGGTGGGTGGGGTATTAAATAAAAACAAAATAAAATAAAACATTATTTAATTTGATGTCTCACTTACCACGATCGTCTTGGAATACATTAATAAATATGCTATATAGTCCAAATGAATCGAGTTGATAATGCTCACTTCTGATATCTCCACGAGCATTCCTTCAAGTTCATGCGCTGCGCTCTTCTGGACAATTTTCGCCACGGAATTCCTCGGTACATGGAGGATGGAACAATAAAATGCATCGGATGTCCACTTTATTAGAATTAACAAAATCATACGCGTGGTTTTGTACCTTTAACAAGTCTGTAAATATGCTATTAAATTATAAAATTAATTTAATTGTCCACTCATGTCTGCTGCGTATCCTTGTCGCGTGGAAAATGGCCGACAAATTCACGTGCAGCTTTCGCGCCAACTTGCGAGTCAACTCGTCAAACGTACGAATCGTTAAACTTAATTTATCGCACAACCATTAGACCAACTCGTCAAACTGATAATATAGAGCGAAAGAAATACACAGGAGGGGTGGGGGTACTCGTAGTTGTATTAAAATTATTTTTTAGATAAATTATAAGTTTATTATTTTGAATAAAATGTTTAGATAAATTATATCTTGTGTACTCGAGTTTATCTTTATACAATGAATAAAATGTTGAAAATAATTATATTTTTGTGTATTAATATTATAAGTATTTTTTTTTATGTGCGCATAATAAAAATAACCACGTTAATATTTTCGCGTTTTTTGAAAAAAAAATACTTGGTATATTTTTGTCTTTGTGTACTACAATATTATTATTAGTAATATGAGAATTTTTTTATTAAATTAATTACATAAAAGAATATGAACAAAGGTTAGGTTTACACTTTTACAGTTAAAGGGTGGTTTAAATCTGCTTCCATCTACATGTTCAGCCGACTTTACAATCTTGTACAATAACTCCTGGTCACTGAAATCACCCTCAGACGGGCGATCCCTCGCAGTACCCATTTACACCTGGGTCGAGTGGAACAATTGTAGGTTAATTTCTTGCTCAAGGAAATCAGCACTGCGTCCCTAGTGGGGATCGAACCCGGGACCTCTCGATCCCTGAGCACGCGTCCTACTACTGGACCACTGCTTTTATATTATATTGCAAACAAATGATAAAAAATAATAGAGTTTTCACAAATTGCAGTATCAATTTGATTATGCTGATTGGTTGTAGATTCTAATAACTTATTGCAAAATTATATTGTAACATTTATTTATGTATAGCACCACAGATACCATTTTGTGAGATTTTCATCATCACTCTGAGAATGATCAAACTAATAAATCACTAATAATAAACTAAAACTCTTACCAATCTTATACTGTTTAAGCATGAAAAATATTTGAGAATATTTTTATTTACTTAATCATATTACACTTAACTACTATCAAAGTCTTTAAAATTGCATTTTTAAACATAATAAAATGGAACAAATGATACAATAATAATATATACTCTCACAGTAAAGTACTTAAAAGCAGTATGAATACACTTTATTTCTTAACAAAATGCCATCTACCCCGAGTATTTCAATAAAACAACAACAACGATTAATTATCAAAATAACATAATTTTTCTGATAAAAGTAACATTTCCATAACCGTATTAGTCCAGTCAATACAGCTTTTGACCTAGACAAAATTGCAACAGAATATATAATTATACTATGCGAAAGACCATCAATACAATAACACACACCAAAAAGTTGCACTCTAAATAAAGAGGGGAAAGTGATGAAAAATGAATTTTAAAAAATGCATTTTCTACTTATATTACAAGGCGCTGCAACGCTTCCGTACTTCTGTCCCGCAGTGAATATAGCTTTTGGGTCACAAAAAGTAATGGATGCCGGTAGTATTTTGCTTCTGAGTTGACTTTCCGATGTGAACATATACACCTATATTTAATATATTTTATATATGACAGAAAATTAATTAGAAATACCGTTTTTTGGTGACGACCTTGACAAATAGAAATATTTTACTACGGTAGCGCATTAGAACCAAAATTGATCATGTTTAGTGTTAAATTTGTGTCACGATATTTTTGTTGTCTGAGTGCTGAGTACGAAACTTTAAACTCCACAAATTAATGTTATCTCATAAAATTGTTTTAAAAAACGAGATGATAACAAAGTTAAGCTTAATTCACTTGATATATTATTTGTTTCATTCACTCATGAAAATAGCATCACACTGTATATTTGAGCTTAAACGATTTTTTATTTTTTTGTATATGAGTTACGTATAGCTTTTCCTCCGTCATTATTTAAAATCATAAACTGTTGTTGGTTTTGTTGTGCCACCGTACTAACCTGTTTGACCAAAACACTGTCTTCAGGACTGACAAAGTAAGGAAAGTCGGGAACGGGACTTGGCTAAATTAAAAAAAGTCCCATGCTGTGTTTACTTCTCTATCTTTCATGCATACCTTAATTGGATGCCTGACAGCTTTAACATCATTTACATTGCAAAATCAGTAATTTTAAAACTTCCCAGAACTTACACCAAGTTCAAAGAAGCCGTTCAAATATATATAGACATCAAAAAGGATGTAGACATCAAAACTAGCGAGATATCATAATGCTCTATTGTTCATTATGAATTGGCCACACGAACAACCTCCCTTTGCAATAGTTTGCTACTAAAGTAGTCAATGCAACATCGTGCGTGCAAAATTAAAAGCTTGTTTTAAACATTTGACGCAATATGAAAGGACAACACAGTATTAAATCCATGTGAGTAGGGATGTGAGTCTGTTAATGAAAATGTTCAGCCTGTAAAGACTAAGTTATAGTCTGTCCCTGAAGATATCTTAAAGTTATTCGATGACGGACTTGTGTGTTCAATCATTTGCACAGTGTTAAGATCTAGTTAAGCCTCTGATAGCGAAAATACAGACAGTGACAATGATCAAAAGCTAAACCACAGGTTATAAAAACAGAACGTAACTAAGTACATTCCGTTACAAATGTATACTGTTACAACATTTCATGTGTAAAAACAGTTACAAAAGTAACAAATGATATTTTAAATATCTATTTATGTAATACCTATTATTCATCTGTATTACAAACGTGTAGTAGCATGAACTACAACACTTGTTTGGAAGCATTTGTTGACTATTAAATCTGCTTTTGTAATCGATACACGAGAAGCTGATTCCAAAAATTCATAGTTTCAGGTATTGTGTTGGTACTTTAATCACATTAGTTCATTAAATGATAATTACATTCATATCAATGACATTTAAACCCTTTTTAGACACATTTGTAGTAAACTAAAAGTTATTATCAATTATGATTTTTGAAAATTGTATACGATTTGATTCCAAAAATTCGCACTTTTAGATATTATTTTAGTACTTTTATCCAAAAAATGAACAATTATGTCTCTTATTTATTATTGTTACTCTAATTATAGTACATGTACAAGCACTAGTTATAGTACAAACGCATAAATGATACATGTAAAGCAGATTCCAGATAAATGACTCGTTTTAAAATCTTTTTTGACACATTAATAAAAAAATCAAAAATGACCTTTTTGAATTTTGTATTTAAAAAGAATTTGAATAATAAGTTGTATTTTTACAATTGTTTTCATTCGTAAATGATAATAGATAGATATAAAGGGAGCTAATCCAAAATGATTTTTCATTTGTATATGATAAAAGATAGTTGTAAAGGGAGCTAATCCACATTTTTGTTCATGTTTAACGTTTTTGTCCAAAAAAGGACTTTCCCCTCGAATTTTTGAGTGCAACTTTTTTTGGATATTACTATGAATACGAACTTTCACATGGTACAAAAATAAATTCTGTTGCAATTTTGTCTAGGTTAGCCTATTTTTTTAGCTGTATTGACTGGACTATATCGTATTAAGATCAATCAAATATAATTCATATAATTGTACTTAGTTTTCACACATTTTTTTCACTCTATATTATTATCAGTTTGACGAGTTGGTCTAATTGGTTGTGCGTTAAATTAAGTTTGACGATTCGTACGTTTGACGAATTGACTCGCAAATTCGCGCGAAAGCTGCACGGCCATTTTTTGGGGCGTGACATGCATGGGTTAGTCCAGGGTAGTCAGCGGACCCGGATAATGCCCTCTAAAATTCTTTAATCGAAGTTATTTTTCGTTCATGAAATATTATTTTAATCGGAAAATATTTTTAAAAAAGGCAAAAAATCGTTCAACGGTCATTTCTCAACTAAGTCATTTCTCTACTAAGCCATTTCTCCTATTTCTACCATGGTCATTTCTCCATCTTTCTATTTGTAAGGTATATGCATATATTTAATATAATCACATATCTAGATGTGTTTCTAGTTTATTATATTCAGTTTTGATCATAAAAATTATAATAAATATGAAATGTTTATTTAGAAAAGAACGTAACTCAACAGAAACAGCAGAAGGAACGATCCTTCTGCTGTGTCTGCAGGCAGAAGGATAAATCTACAGCAGAAGGATCTATCTTTCTGCTGGGCCTGTTGGCAGAAGGATTGAATTATAACAGAAAAAGTTTCTTCAATTTTTCTTTTTTCAACGATTTTGTAACAAAGATGGAAGCAAGAAGACAATATTTTACTTTACATTGAAAACTACCATAGATCTTAAAGCTTAGTATCCATAGATTGTGCGTATAGGAGAAAAAAATAAGTTTAATGCAAAAGAACGTTAATTTTCGATTGAAAATAGAAAACTTGCATGTCAGCAGTATTTTTACTCTATATTTAATATGATCAGATTAAAGAGGATGGACTAACCTTTGTGCCTATAAGAGGAAAAATAACATATTTCAATATAATGCCGAAAATTATGTTTGTAATATTTTTACTCTATATTCTATATGAAAAATTTCTCTATCGACTCAACAGGGATTCCTAACGATACCTATAATAACGATAACCATTTATACCTATAATATATATTATAGGTATAATGGTTATCGTTACCAGTGATCGACTTGCAACCAGTATCGATTTTAACTACCTCAACAAGGGGGACAACTTTCGGCGGATTATCACAATAAGTTGGGTATGATTATTCACAAGTGATGACTGCCGGATTTAGGTACAAAATAGTCAATCGTATGCAGGGGCGGATCAAGGTTTTTTTAGGGGGTCCAAACATTTCCTGGAGGGGGTCCAAACTTTGGAACCACAACCACATTATACATTGTTTGCAAAATAACACAACATATTGATAAAAAACTATATAACCATTAGAGCTATGTTAAGCACAAAAGATGAGCTAAGCAAGTCTGAAAAGAATAGCTTATGCTACATAAAAATGGCTTACATTTTAAAAAATGCACTCATGCTAAGGTTCATTTTGAAAATTTCAGGGAGGGGGGGGGGTCCGGTACCCCTGACTCCCCATGGTATGTATTAATATTTTAACACTCCTATCTTTCCTCATGATCATTTTCTGCATTATAATCATCCTGTGTGTTGTCTAAATTTTCCAGTGTTAAAGTCATTTCTAGCCAAGCTGTTCAGAAATCTCTCCTACAATTTTTTTTTCGTCCTTACTCCATACTCCATAGCATTCATAGGAAATACAAACAATGCCAGAATGGTCATGTTATGTATAGTTCATACAAAAACAAAACACTGAATATATAAACAATACAAGAAACTAATCCACAACCAAGGATGCTCAGGATGTTTTATGAGTGTCATGTTTGTGTAATGGTAAAGCGGCCTACCATTACAAGCATGATTGACTAAGGGGTGGTGGTTTATCTGATAAGCTAATTTTGTTGATATGAATCATACAACTATTTTCTTCAATACTGCCTACCTCTGAAATGAATTGTTTCATTTTTAATGTTTACCCTAACACGTTTTGTTATTTTGTATGCACAAAAATATATCAATGGAAACGATTATGCTGCTTGCACTTTAACTGGGATACAACCAACTGTTGTAACCAATGAAAAAGAAATGAATATGTTTGTATTTCATATGTATGGTAACATCTATTAGAAAACAGTTGCCCCAGCTCAGCCTATCAGAATGCTTAACAAGTTTGTTTCGTTTTAATTGGGTTTAGCGTCGTATTTAACACATATTTAGGTCAGGTATACGACGGCAAGCTCTTCCTACTGTATGTTTCCTGGACACTTTTTTATCACCAGTACTAACTTACTCTACCATGAGGCCGACAACTCAGGTACAGGGTATATACCCGGCTCTAACCCGCGATTTCAGATTCGAAGTTAGACATGCTAACCACAACGCAACAAGAGCATTCTACAGACAGTGCACTTGACTTTTCTGGGTGCTCGTGTAAACAAAATTGTACCGTTAGGAGGAAGAGGGAACAAGCAAGAACAACAATAAATAACAAACACAAAATGGTTTGAATATCATATTTACTTCAAGTAAGTTTAGAAAAATAAAAATGTAAAAGAAAAGCCAACAGAATAACACAGAACAACAAGGGCAATAACTCTACAGGAAGGTAAAAATGGCTGATATAGATTTTAACAGAACAAAACTACTTTCTTCTGTCAATATTTTGAATAATAAACAAACTAACTATTGTTAAAATGTATACACCTTTTAGTGGCCAATACATTAACCCTACTGATCAAACACTCAATATTCATTTAATAAGTCCTGTACGTAAATACAGTACCAACCAAAAGTTTGGAGACAGTTCTTCAATTTTGACGATGCTTTTTGTAGAAACAATATTTTTAATATATTTAAGCATGTTTTGTTATAAAATGAAAACAAATTTCATGAATTTAACACTTTAAAAGATTCAGCATCTGACATCATAAAGCCTCCAAAATCATGATTATTGTAATAATTTTGCATGACAAAGTTTTTATGCTTTTTTTGTTGTCTCTGGTATAATAATAATTATCACCAAAAATTATGCAAAACTGCGAAGCATTTCAAAATAAACAGTTATCAAATGTTAGCTAAAAGCTATTCAACAGGCTACAATCCTACAATCTGAAAATGTCTCCAAACTTTTGGTGGGTACTATACTGGTTGGCGACCTACAAACTCGGACGTCCTACAAATCCGGACAACCGCGTAGACGCTTTATTTTTTTGATTACTTGGATCATTTGTTGTCTATCACTCGAGCGCTTTGTTTTGTAACAGCCCGTACCAACAAAGTCACCACTATGTACGTATGATTGTTGAAAATACAATATTTACATTTGCGTGTCATTTGACCTATTTTCTGTTCGCGGAGGGAAGTTACACGTATTGTATCGCGCATGCGCAATTATTTTACAGAGGCCCGGACAATTAAAAAGGGGTCAAGTGTAAGAACATTTAAGTAAAGTGTTTAATCAATTGATGTTTGACAGTAAAATGTCAAATACAGTATAAATTTAACTGAAATGAATGTTGGCGGACCAACCGGAAACATGGTACAGTTTGGTTAGAAATATACACAATTTATTGACCCTCTGCCAGGGCCTCAAAACTTGGTTCTTTTTTTAAGAAACTAGAAACCCCGATAACATTAAAGAGACCTTGAACCTAACTCCTTCCAGGTAAAAAATCTAGCATGTAGTATAAACAGTTTTAAAGTTATTGTAAAAAAAGTTCCAAAAACGTCCGGTTGTTGGACGCCAACCAGTATAGATATATATCAAATGTAATAATGAGTACAGACTTGCGGTCAGGACTATTTAAATCAGCAGAGTCAGTTTATGCACCACTGAAAGTTGACTAGAATTTAACAATTCACAATTAATTTTATACAATGTAGTTTACAATGAAGTGTAGTGCTATTTGATGAAATTTTCACTGCAGTGAAAGTAAGGTATGCCATAATACCACTTAGGGTAGGGCATTCTTTACCTCAGACATTTTTACCTACATTCAATCAGAGTAACAGAATATTTGTCAATTAGGGAATAAAACATATTATTATTTCATCTTATGAGCACTGATAATAAATTTTATCTTTTTGTAACCTCACTTTTGAAAAAAGTTTGTTGGTGAAATAAAAATCAATCTTTCACCAAAATTGACCACAATCCCTTACTTCGTAATTTGTTATCTTTTCATTGGTTACTATGGTAACAATTACAACAAATACTCATAAAGACCACAGATCAATGTCAAAAGATTTATGCTAAGATTTAAGAGTTAGCCATGAACAAGAAACGTAATGTGGAAACCTCATTAAAACTGGATTAAAAAACTTTAATGCAAAAATTACATTGAAAAGTCCAGCTAAAAATGTTCCGACTATAATGAACACTTCATACACTCTGGCATTTTTGGAGGTCACAGTCCTAATTTTGCTAGCTTGCAGCAAAACCATTGCACAGTACTTCAAGGCAAAGACAGAGAGCTTTTCAAAAAGCACTTGGTAGCAACTTCCTGGCTCGTCTGGTTCCAGGTAACAATAACTTAAATCAGAATATGGCACTGCTATGGGTAGATTTAAACTATAAGACAACATGTATAATAATAAAGATATCATTTATATCAGTACTTGACTAACATCCTCAACAATTAATGGACCTTCCCATGACTAACAAAGGTTTATGATAGCATTTTTTCCTACAAACAAGGCAATAACTAAAGAGTACATGGTTATACAGGGCCATCCTAAGTTACCTTTACATTTTTTAAAAAAAGCTGGTTTTTCATTATAAACACAATTAAATCTTATTTTAAATGTATTTATGCATTGGTAAAGTTTTAATAGATCGTAACATTTGAAAGAATATTAATGGTTCTTAATACAACTGTAATTGTTTTACATGTACATGTATTTGAAAACATGTTTCAATTGATTAATTATTGGTAAAAATTTAGATACAAATCATACATTTACAAAGGTGTAAAGGTAATCATGGATGGCACTGTACTAGTGGGTAAATGTATTGTTATTCCGCACCTGGAATGGTCAATTGCCAACATTATAGGGTAAAAACTATTTTCTAATTCAGTCAGGGGACAGTTGACCAAGTCCATTGAAATCACTGTTGGTTCAGGGAATTTTAGAATATATCCACTAAATTTTTCAGATACCATTTTCCAAATTCAATAAAATTCATTATTTGTAATTATATTGTTGACTTAATCTTAGGATTATGATTATATTATAAAAAATACTAAAAATGGATCGCATATTTTAACTAATCACCGAGAATAACTTTGGTCCAGTGAACTTTTATAAGGGAACAGTAAAAATTTCACTCCCCTGGACCTAATGTCCATTGCTGATGACAGTTTATTGTGGATATTGAAAAAAGGTAGTGGTCAAAGCTACATACAGTATC
Source organism: Mactra quadrangularis (assembly GCA_025267735.1). NCBI lineage: Eukaryota > Metazoa > Mollusca > Bivalvia > Venerida > Mactridae > Mactra > Mactra quadrangularis. Next base: position 32,321,130 of record CM046308.1, on the reverse strand, counting down.
TATCAATTTATTTATTTATTTATTGGAGTTAACGCTGAGTCAACACAATTTAGGTCATTTAAGGCATACAGGGCAGCTAACCTAGTTTTCCTGGACCATTGTCTATAACCAGTACTCACATACCCTTCCACAAGGCCGGAAACTTCACTATATTATCTAATCAACGGAGGAAAATCGACATTAATGTCAAATTTTTCATGGAAGGGTATAACCTCCGCAGGTGGGATTCAAACCCCCACCCCCTCTGGCACGAGTATCCAAATCCCAACCCGCTACCAACTGCTCATCGAACCGGGTTCAGTATCTATCAATTAAGGGTAGCAAACTATCAATGATTAAGAGGCAAAATCATTAATCATTTTACCATAGAGGTGTAGTCAATTTAGTGATAGACTATGAAAAAACCTAACAGAAAAAAGCATTATATATATGATTTATAATTTAACACTCTGACATATCATCCCTAAGGCTAAATCTCTGGATTTAGCTGTTAACCAATAATTAAATGCAAACTTTCGTCAGTGACTGACAACAGCCCTACATAATTAAAAATCAATGTCAAGAGGGAGAATGGCCGTTGAATTAATTTCTTGACCAAACTCCACGAAAGTATGCCCAACCGGGAATCAAACCTACAACCCAACGATCAGTAGACTTGCTTGCTACCAACTGAGCTAGCTGGGCGGCTTCATTAGCATTTTGCATGTTAATATAAATAAGACATGAAGAAATTATGCATAGAAATTAGCACTTTGATAAATGGATCACAATACATTGTATATAAATAGGAATAAATAAAACTTTGATTAGAATAATTGAAAAAGTTAACCAATTTCTCTCTCACTCACTGGAGAAACTCTCTCATTTGAAATCTCATCAAATGCCTTTCAAATCAAAGTTGATGGATATATCACCATTGAATGGTTGTTACATGAAAATTTGGACAAGATGATATTCATTCAACATTGTCAAAAATCATTGTCCAAACAAGAAGACTATATCAACTAACAAAGCAAGAATAACAGTGACTTCTCTAAAATTCTTGATATTTTTACATCAATATAAAGTAAATAATGCCCAATTATACCATTAGAAATTCTCATATTTATTATAGCAAGGGATTATTATGGTTAGTGGTTACAGTCTGTGGTGGTGAATACCAAATCTAATATTGGTATATATGTATTTGTGATACATGAATGAAATAAACATATTCTTATAATATTACATTATAGGTTGTGATGAATACTTAGCTATTTTAGAATGGAAACAACTTCAAATTGACAATGTTTTCATATGGAATGAAATATAGGCACTTTTTTGTATGTACATTGTACTTTTAAACAACTTGTGCTGTTTTGATGCCAAAATACTTGCCTATATCTTGAGGGTTGCCCGCAAGACTATGGTAACTTGCTCTTTTACTCAATGCACTTACTACAGTTTTGCCGGCAGCCCTAGATTTATTCCACAACAAAACATTGACAATTGTATATTGTTTCTTTAGGAGTACACTCAAATAATAACAACATGGTATATTATAACAAAGACAGAATATTGCATTAACTGATATGAACCCAAGAAAAAATGACAATTTTTAAGTCTAAACAATGAAAAATATAAAAAATTGCAAAGTCGGATGATACAAGCATACAAGCAATAGAATAAAATATTAAATACATCATACAGTGCCCTCCAAAAGTTCATAAACAGCCCCAGCTGATTTAAATACTCAATATTTGTATGATAATTCCCATACATAAATAAAAATATCTATTTCTATGTATAGATAGTTCAGAAGTACCATGATATAAAATGTGTGTATGTACTGGCATTATCAAACATAATTTGATATCAAGTATTTAAATCAACAGGGTTAATGTAAGTGCCATGCACAGTTGAATAAAAACTTACCAATAAAACAAAAGTTTTTACTATTTTTAAAGTTAACAAAGAATGAATCATATGTTTATAAACTAATTAATGATAATTTAAGAATTTGCTCAGGTGATTTTTTTTGCACAGGTAAGATGAATCAGTTTTTTTACCTCAAGAACTTAAGGAGGGCACAGTATGTTAAACAATGAGTATAAACTATAATATCATCTATAACAAGGTTAAAATATATCATTTATAGTCAGTGATAGATAAATACAAGTGCTCTTAACGACTCAGACTCACTCGGACTCATCTTTCTACTATAAGGTATTAGCTCAATACAGTCAAATTCAACTCAATAAGCATTGCCATATATAAGTTCATAGTGTATTATTTATTTAAAGGATTAAATAATCTTGTATAAAAGGTTTAACTTAAAAACTCATTAAAATATTTTATAATAGGGTATCTACCAGTAAAACACTTTGTACCTTTAACCATGAGATTCAGCAATGATTTTTAGATGTTTTTTACACTCCTGTGTACCGGTAATCATGATGCAAATTGGGCAAGACTTGAACAGTTATTGTGATGCAAAGTAATGCAGTGTGATGCAACATGCAAAATATTGAAGCTTTAGGCCTTATGGTTTTAGACAAAAAAGATTTTTGAAAATGTTGAGACTGAAGCAAATACTCATGGCGAATAGACAAGGATCTATCACAATAACCCAATCTCTCATACAGAGTTGTCGATCCTTACAGTGATCTATATCTCTGTAAACGTCTCGGGTTTTACAAGATTCTTGTAAAATAGTAATATAATTTAGATTTTGTATCGAAAGCGTAATTCGTCTTTAATATATATTATCTTAAAGTTTTATGTGAAAAAGAATTTTATTATAGGCGAAATCCAATTTTTAAAGAGTTATATTTACAAGAACTATTTTCTTGTGAAACGTCTTCCTATTCTGAGTAATTTGGCTTTTTTACTCATCCGCTAAAAATGTCAACAATAGATGATATTGCTAAAAATTATGACAAAAAATTAGTGCTAAGGGACTGTCAACGACAAGCCTTTGAACATCTACAAGACAGGAAAGGTTATCTGTTAGTTAGTTTGTCTGTTGCGTTTGGAAAAAATTCAAAAATTGTCACATGATCGTTTTAAACGACCACGTGTTTGGGACTACTTTCGAGACGTTAACAGAGATAAAGATCACTGTAAGGATCGACAACTCTGTATGAGAGATTGACAATAACCTATAATGAGCTAAATAAAGCTCCAAAGAAAAGATAAATAAAGAAAACAAGAGATAAATTAAGAAGACAAAAGATAAATAAAAGAGACAAAAGATAAATTAAGGACACAAAAGATAAATAAAGAAGACAAATGACAATTATTTTAAGAAAAGTAGCACAAAATAAATACAAAAATGTAAATATTTAAATAGAAATAACAAGTTGATGTTAGCTGACAAAATATATAAAGTATTAAATGTACAACATATATGTCTGGATGTCAATAGCACAATATGTAGATAAAAAACCTCATTGTCTTAGTCCTATGTCATAAAAATACTAGATTTTATTTCCTCATGTAAAACCTACACAAACACATGACACACAAACATACACTGTCTATATCCTTAGTGACCTACATAGCAAATGGTCACCTCAAAACTACACTACATTCTTCTGTATTTGAATGTCAAAAATTTAAAAAATCCTATAAGTCTTGTTTTTTACAATTTTAACAGTCTGAGTCCTTAGATATTAAAAAATACCAATTTTCAGGTCTAAAAATCCTCAACATATAAGACCAGATGAGAGTATGATCATATGAAAAATTACAATGCAATGCAAGAAAAAAATCCCCACAAAGTGAGATGGGACAAGGTTTTCTGGTATAGCTCCTCCCTCTTTTCCAAGCCCCTCCCACGTCACGTATTTAAGGTGTGGTGGGTAGGGAAGGCATGATAACTATACTTACAGGAAATATTCAGTGACAAAGTCTCCAGTAGAATGAATGTATCACAAAAATAAAAAAATAAACAATAAAAAAAGAGAAGTTCTACCCTATACACACACAATATACAAAGTTGTATAAGAACATAGCTTGTTCACATTGACCAGAGACAGTGAATACAATATATCATTTAAGCAATTAACCACAATGTAATTACTGTACCATGTGTAGAACTATTTGATTATTTGCTTATATGTAACATCAGAGCTTGACATTAACAGCTGTCATGATTGCCTGTGACAACCTAACAGAGTTTAGGCTATAAGTTTTTTTCTGCAAGTCTTCCAGAGCAGCCAGAATATAGTTATAACTTAAAACCCAAAAGATTTATTTAAAATAACATTGTATGGGCAAGTAAATATATAGTTTGGATTAAAGCCCATCAAAGATTAATAACAATCTTGAATGACAAAAGGAGGTTCCTACCTATATGTATAATATATGATCACATGTAACAGATCTATATAGCCTGGTATGATGTATATATCATCTATGTACTGTTTTTCTATTGTACCTCTATTCACAAAAATCATGCACTGAGTGTAAAAACTGTAAAACGGCAAGTAAAATTTATAGTTGGTCGTCCATTTGGACAACCTAATACAAAAGTTAATGTCCAGCCCTAAACATAATTTGTTTAAAATTTTGATCAGATATTAGACAAAGAATAAAATTTAGAATGGTTTCAGGTCAAAATGATCAAGCTATGATAAAGCAAATACAATATATATTTATAATATAAAGGAAAGACACGATGATATTTAGACTCCGCCTCCACTTCTCTCGACAGATATTCTCTCTACGTCAAGGTTCATCTCGGCAGCTTTAGCAAATCTTGAATTAGATAAATTTCCTAGTTTAATCATGTTCATCAACTGAAACACAGAAAAAGACACAGAAAATATGAAAATTAGAATACCATTTATATATTATCTTGTATAATTTGATATAAAATAAGATAGTGCAAGATACAATGCAAAACTAGTCTACATTCTTTTTTATTTATATGTGGTATAAACTAGTTTTATTTGTTTTTGTTGCATTTAACGCCATAGCGACACATTGTATAGGTCATAAAATGACGGTTTTGCACTGGTCAGTGCAAAACTGGTATAAATCCTTCTTTATTTACATGTGGTTAGACTAGTTTTGCACTGACCCTTTAAACTAAGAGTACAAATCAATGATTCGGTGCAAAAACTGGTATAAATCCTTCTTTATCAACCTAAATATTTAAGACTAGTTTTGCACTGATCCATATATATATATAGCTCGTCTCTCTTAGTAACACAGCTAGTGATTGGTCTACCTCAGATGAGTATTGAACATCTACAATCTACCAACGTGAGGTGCTTTTCACAAAAATTCTAACAAAAAATCTTTGTAAGTCAAACGCAAGAAACATTAATAATACGCTCAATTTTTAGCTTTTCAATTCTAAATAATATACAGATTGTGTAGAATTGTGTGCACCTTTTGAAAATCATATCATAGCTGTGCTTATTGTCCATCTGACTTTAAAGTGCATATTATATGAAACTGACTTACGATGATTTTTTTCGTAAAATTTTTTGTGAAAAGCACCCCTGGTCTCATATTTCTGACATCCTTACCAGTCATTTCCTGAGTTCGAGAACAACCACTGCTTTGCAGAGAGAAGAGATACCTGATACATTATGGTACTTTCCTTCACTTTAATAGCACTCAAGAAGTCTGATACATTAGAACTTAACTAAAGCTGAATCATCTTAGCTTTTTCAAACAGAGGTTTGGAGTTTCAAGTTTTCAAGTTTTTTTTTCTGCTAGTCCAGGGACAAGCTGAATCTAAAAATCAACTTGTCAATGGATCAAAATGCCCTTGTCCAGAAGTGCAATACTGTATGTTTACCACTATAAAATACTTCTTGTCCAGGGACAATAGAGTAGAAATATTGACTTGTCCATGGACAGAAATGTACGAGTCGAACAAGTCTGGTGTAGAAATTCCACACCCCTGTTAAACAAACAACTTTAAGTTATTTACAACTTCTGTTTATGTAAATTATGTAGAATCCAACCAAACCATTCTCAATGCTCAAACAATTTTTGCATTGAGGGTTATTTGGTATTAGTGGACAAGGATGCAACTTGCAGTGCTTAATGGTCCCTATCCACAAATTATCAGTCAGATTAAGAAAGTCAAACCAAATACTGTCCTTGGAGAAGTTACTAGTTTCAGAATTGGGCAAAATTGAATGAGCATTAATCAATATATACACCATTATTTTGATGAAACAGAAAATTTCTACCCTATATATAAAACTACACATCTACAACAGTAAATTATCAATAACATAAATAAATTGTAATTTCATAATATTGTTGTAATAAGATTAGCGGTTACGGATATTATGCATCCTTAGTAACCCAGGGTACTATTCCTCAATGTATGTGTACCGTGGGTTTCTGACGATGGATATTGATATACAATCATGCAAGCAGATGAAATGGTTTCAAGTCATTTAAAAGCAGTCCTATGTGAACAATTTAGTATTTTTTGTTAGTTAGTATTAGTTGAGTATAATAGTTAGGGTGACCATTGATAAAAAAAGCATTTGATTAAAAAATCTATTTCAACAAACTTGGGAAAATTAAATCAGTGGGCTTCATCTAAAGTCATAGAAAACAAATACTGAAGACTGTTTTAAATTCAGCAATGCAGGTTAGTCAGAAAACAATTGAAAATACTATGCACTAAATTTTTTGTGATATAAACAAATAGAAGTTTTGACCTTTGACATGAGAAGGTGACCTTAACCTTAAACATGTCTATGTAGGTCAGAGCATGATGACAAGGTGAATTAAAATAACTAACATTTACGTCTAACATTTCAATATTTATAAGTAAGTGACTAAGATTTATCAAATGTGACAACTTCTTTACCCTTCACCTTGACCTAGAAATAAGAACTTGTGTGACCTTTGCATGACACAGTGTTACCCGAAGAAGTTCAAGAACACATCGGAAAAATGTTTCTAAAATTGACAAATGATAACAATTCCCCTGTAGTAGCCTGGTAGTGTGTTGGAAGCTCAAAGCTGATATTGTTTTGTAATAATAGCAATTGAACATGATTTTAGGCACACGCAGGCTAGAGACAGTTTTGAGATTCCCACAGTCCACAGGACTTCCTAATTAAGACCACAGTATAAAGCCCTGACTTCAAACACCAAGTATCTTTTAACTATAACAATGGGAATGGCTGAGTTTGCATGAACACATACATGTCTAAAAGAAGCATACAAAACAATATAGTAATTACAAAGCTTACACTTTTTATGAATAAAAAAAGAAACTGAATGGTGAAATTTGATATTAATAGTAGGGTGCACGCTTCATCTTACAAAATATATCACACAGGAGAAAAAAATTAGGTCCACCTTGGATCATCAAGACTAGTTTTAGCATGTACATGACGATAATAGGTCCATTGTATCCCTCGTATATTAGCCATAACCTGTGGTAACATAAATATGATAATAAAAGATTTCAATAAAAAAAACAAGTGCATTCAAAAGACAGGGTGCTCGACTTTTCAAGCGTTTTGTTCTTAGCTAGGCTTATTCTTTAAACAAAAGAGCCTTCAAGACAAGATTAAGTATTCCAAAGGAAATAAATCAGTCAAACAAAAACTAGTCATATTTGTAAAGTATGAAACGAGTATAACTCCAAAATCATCCGTCAACTGTAATGTCCCTATTCAGATGAGTATAATTATGTAGTATCAATGATAGAGCATACCAACTTTCACTTAAATATCTTTTTTAGTACTAATGATATTTCAATTGGAACAAATTATTGTTAAAGTTTAAAAGGGGCATAACTCAAAAAAAAAGCATTCAGAGTTGTGCCCCTTCAAAGTACAGTGTCAGTTGTCCTATAAATAAACCAATTTTCAATAAAATGTTTTGGATAGTGTTGATGCAAGACTTTAAAATAACTTTAACCTCACAAGCCATGACAACACCAACGCTAAAGTGATAGCACAAGCTCTCATTTTTTTTCAAAAAGTCGAGCTAAAAACAAAGTGGGTAATGTTGGTCCATCATCAATCACCTAAGAAAGTAAATACCATTCAAGGTGACTTTTTATTCTTTTTTTTATAGCTCATACTTAATGATTTAAGAAAATAGATTTTTTGATAGAATAACTGATAAAGAGACAGACAAAAAAATTAGTCACAATATTTCACTCCAAGTAAAATACCATCAAGTGAGCTAGTATTAACACATCCATGTAATACTGTCCCTATATATTATCTTACCTCGTACAGAATACTCGTTTTTCATTGGCCGAGAGCGGTCACGTGCTGACCATGTATTATCCCATATTAGGTCAGTAGATTCTAATATCCAGTCAGTAACAAAATTTATAAATGATAGCGCTGACGAAACCTTATTTTTCTACTCACATGGGGGTACTCGGTAAGATAAATTCGTTACACAGTCAGTTACTAACCGGATACGATGTGATACCGGGTCAGTGAATAAATATTGGGCTCGAGCTACGCTCTCACCCAATATTAATTTACTGACCCGGTATCACACCGTATCCGGTCAGTAACTGACTGTGTAACTAATAATACCTATATAATCAGTTATACAGTAAAACTTCTTATAATATACTCAGTTATAACATACCTTCTTCCTGGCCTGCTTTTCATTCTTTTTATTTCAATATAAAGCTAGCTCGGCAATAGCATACTCGGATAAAGCATATACTTGGTTATAAAATACTTTTTCTACATGACCCATTGAGTAAATTATAACAGAGTTTTACTGTAAATATGAGTGATCTATCTAGACTCTACCTACTAGTATCATATATCAATTAAAACAATATAAGTATAACATATAGTAAGCTTGTATTATTTGAATGGTTCATCCAGAGTTAAAACAATATTCCCTATAATACCAGTAGTACATATTTTGAATATTTTTAATATGTTACCATAGATAAAACACAAACATATACACACAATGAGCCAGTAAAAATGGAACACTATTTTCATTAATAACTTTGCTCATGGCTCGCAATTCCTAGATATCAACTTTACAAACAAAAACTTTGGACCATTTTAAGTGAAGAATACACAAAATACACACAATAAATTACTTGATTTAACTTATTTATTTATTGGAGTTAACGCCGTGTCAACACAATTTTAGGTCATTTTACAGCATCCAGCGCACCCAACCTAGCTTTCCTGGACAATTGTCTATAACCAGTACTCACCTACCCTTCCACAAGGCTGGAAACTTCTCCATATTATCTAATCAATGGAGAAAATTGGCATTATTGTCAAATTTTCATGGAAGGGTATAACATCCCTAGGTGGGATTCGAACCCTCACCCCCTCGGGCACAAGTATCCAAATCCCGACGCGCTACCAACTGAGCTATCGACCCGGGTTACTACATTTAACACTTTAAGGGCTCAGGTTAATTTTTCTGGAAAAGAAACCTGTACCCATAGAGGCAGCCATATTGAATGGCAAAGCGTTCCATATATTTTTTTTGTAGCAAAAAATTGCTTCAAAGTGAAACAGTCCCAAAATGCAACACCCAACAAAACACAAAAGAAAACAATATAGAGATGAGGAACTGGTCATGTGCTTATGAAATATTGAATCCCTAAGAAAATTATGAAACAAAAGTAAACAACAACAAGTAGAGCTATCACAGTAGTGACGAATATCACACATGACACCATGTCGAAAGGGTAGATCATTTGACTAAATTAATTGGCCATGCCCTTTGAAGTATCGTCACTTTTGTTAGAGGTGATAGACAGTCTAAATAAGGTTAACATTAATTATGCACTATATCAATTTGTGGCTGAGTTATTGCCCAAAAACAAAAAGACTCCTTGTATATTGCCTCCATCACTAATGGTGTTGGGAGTATAAAAACAAAGCAAAGCAAGAATGAAACAGATCAAACAAGTAAACCAAAAATGAAAGAAAAAACCAAACAAGTATTTATTACCAAGGACTAGACAGGTCAACAAGATGTATTATTGACTTCTATGTAAAGCATCAGCTAACATTCTATGTTTCTTTCCTGGTAACTTAGAATCTGTATGTTCCTCATGATGAGTTTTTAATGAACTCATTAACTGTTATATATAAATATATATTATCACAATGGTTTGATTTATTTATTCATACTAGGTTTAACGCTGTGTCAACACAATTTTTTAGGTTATTTTATGGCACCCAGCGCTCCTTACCTAGCTTTCCTGGACCCTTGTCTATAACCAGTACTCACCCTTAGACAATGCTAGAAACTTCGCCATATACATTATTAATGGAATAAAATTGACATTATTGTCAAATTTTCATGCAAGGGTATAACCTCCATGGGTGGGATTTGAACCCGTGCCCCCTTAGGGACACTAGATTTGGAATCCAGGCGTGCTACCAAATGCCCTATCAACCCACCTACCAACCCGGGTTCATAATGGTTTGATGTAAAATAATAGATTCATCATTATAGGACTAGATGTCATACTATGACGGGCATCCCTCAGCAGTTACAACGTTGAACTGGTTATCATCGGATAGCCAGCTCCGCTTTGGTTCGAATCCCATCTAAAACCTACCATGTTGTTTCCTTGTGCAAGAACATTTATCCTACTAGCTCAGTACTGGGGGACTAGGAAGAGGACTCTAAAGTGTTAATCTAAGTTGTAAGAACTTGTTTCACAATTGAGCTAAAATAAATAAGTACAAGCCCCTGGTCATCAAGCTTGTGATCCATGTCTATTGAACTCCATGGGGAGTCTTGTACTTCAATTGTTGAGCAACAGATCACTTTTTTGTTGGGATTAACGACATAGAAACACATTGTATAGGTCACATCACAGCGGTCAGTCCACCAACTCACTGTTCCTGGAAAGGCTAAATCTCCAGAGAGCTGTTAACAAGTTACTGGGCACATACTTCTGTCAGTGACTGACTACTGCCCTACATGATTTAGAATCAGTGGTAGGAGGGAGAATGGCCATAGAAAATTATTTCACGACCAAGCTCCACACAAGTATGCCCCGCCCTAGAATTGAATTTACAACCCCTTAACTTGTGCACTACTGACAGAGCGAGCCCGGCGGGCTCAACAAATCAATAGCATAATAGAATTATACCAAAGTCTTGATGGAGTAAAACAATCACAGGATACACTTGCTGATTGACTTATTAGCAGTGACCCTGGTAAGATTAGATTTGTAAATTTTAAATAAGTTAACTATCACATTCATTATCTTTTTAATATTGTTTACTCCATTTAAGAAGAGCATAGCATATAAATAGTGCAGATAAAAAACACTCAGATATATGCATTTTGTACACAAACGGCCGGACTGACCTTTGTACGGAGACGCCGAGCATCATGGGTAAAACTGTTTATTTACCTGAAAACACGTGGCAATGTTTACATCCCAATAATTTCCCCTTCAAGTATACTGAACAAATAGAGTACGTGTTTCGTGTCTGCTCAATAAAATGTAACTATCCAACCAACTATCCACATTAAATAAAACTTTTTAACCGGTAGTTAAAGCTCCATCATAACGTGTTTACATCTGTCATTCTTTACACAGACATTTGAAATCGAAAGTAGAGTACACGGTTTAACTATGCGTCTATACCTTTAGAGGTTTAAAAGTACTTAGTATCTATGGATTTATATTCCTGTAGTTATAAGTGATCATTTATTTTACATTTTAACAATGATTTTGTCAAAAACGAAAAAAATACAACGATTTTGTCTATATGCGCCGCACTATATTCTGTTGCGTACCAAATCGCCGAATTCTGGGAAGCGCTGTGCGTCTTAGTACATGTATAGAGGTAATATCTTCACCTTCTATATATAGAATGAGAGATATGTACATAATTATAAAATTACAGATAACTGAATCAGACAAAACTGCACACACATGTGATGTATGAATATTGCTTACAGAGAATATATCTTATCACGATAACGAAAACAAGCATTGCAATACAGAGAAACTCACAGTAAACCAATAACTAAATTGCCTTCAAAGTAGTACTAAGAAGATGTGAAAAAAAACGTTAATAATGTTCACCGTTACCGCAATTCTGTACATGTATTTGAAATTGAAATACACATCTACACCTATTTCTTGTTTTCATACTGTACTTATTTAAGCTTGATAAAATGATTTGCAAATCAAGGGTTGGCTGCAAGACTGTAGTAAGTGCATTGCATTAAAGAGCAAGTTACTACAGTCTTGCAGGCAACCCTCGAAATGCAAATTAATACACATTAAGTACATCACAAAATGCAATTGACTCAATCCCAATTAAGGTGGACATATGGGCATATTTTTTTTCATTTTTTTTCATGTCATCAAATATGAGTTTTAAATCAATTAAAGTCATTGTAGACATGTTCTGTACGCAGTATAAAAATATTTTCAGCTGGGCTAGTATACTTTTTTAGATATAGGCTGGTGAAAGGTCACACCTAGCATTTATAAATGTGCTTATGAAAATCGAACATGTGCTGTAAATTTCACTTATTTAAAAGTAGTAATGGTCAAACTGTTGAGAAATTCAATACGGTTGCATTCTATAAGGTATTATGTTTCGGAATAAATGATAAAGACTGAAGAGTAAGCCAGATACTTTCAGAAAAACATAAATATTGAATACGCTATTTTCATTAGTTTTATTTGTTTTAAAATGTCATTCATATCAACTGTTCAAGAACGATACAAACAAGTTAAATATAGAATGAAACTGTTTAAAATAGTTAAATACCATTGTCTTAGTGTTATAACAAAACGTTGTGTGCATGTGAACCACCCCAAAGCAACCAATAAAGAATATAATTGTTGTCCCGTACGTTAGCAAAATTGGCTCGTACGTTATATACTTCAGTTTGGTCATCTAAACTATTGATAACTAAGTTAAACTGCAAGAATACAACTTACATTGTTGTGTTATTTGTTTTACAATTCAATGTACTTGTGTTTTACATATAAAACTACATTAATATCTCTCAATTACAATAATTAGGCGAACCATTTTCATTTTTCTAAGAGAACAACATTCAACAATTTTGTGACAAGTTTAACAAAGAAACATAGCAAACTAACGCATAAACTAATAAAAGCTATTTAGTAGTGGGGTAACATGTGATTTTCAACCATCAAATCATCCGGCAAATGCATGTCTAGACAATTCTACAGTGTCCCGTACGTTATTAAATAAGTAAGATAATGTATGAACCTGATCAAATTATTGCAGTGTGTGCTAAAATGATTCTAAAGTTATAATTTGATCAAATGAGGCATTGTTTTAATTTATCATTTCAAAGCTAGATGGTATTCAAATAAGAACAATGCTAACTATTCATCATTTATTGCAAATAAAAGGTACTATAACTTATATTCCAGTCAGTCTTGTTAGTTACTTTTGAACATCATTAATTTCATTATAATTGCCGTTCCCATAATATTTTCGTCTGTGAAGATTAAATGCATGTTAAGGAACCTTACAAAAGCAATTAATCATAAATATTCAGACGATTATCAATTATTGTGTCACATTTTGTCCCGTACGTTACGGACTCGTACGTTATTTTTCATTTTGTTTTTACTGTTTCTTTGTGTGTCACAAATATGCATTTTAAATGAATTATAAAAACACTTTATAAACTTTTTATTTAATCATTGAAGATCAGTTCAGTGAAGAATTTAAAAAGCTATTTGAAACGGTTTGTTAGATAATTTGATTTTACTAATTGTCCCGTTCGTTACGTGGTGAAAATTACGATTCATTTTATAATACATGAGCTCATAAATTACCGATACCAATAAAATGTCAGCTAAAATGAATGTTTTATCATTAGGATATACCTTTATGGACTTTACTTACACAAAAATAGTTTGTATAGAGTGCAAAGCTGTGAGATTAATGAAGCCTTTAAATAAATGTCCCGTACGTTATCGAAGTTTGGAGACAACGTTTATTGTATGAGGTGTGGAAAATTATTTTTGAATCTACATTATAATATGTGTTTTTCTTGAGGATTTAGTAATAACTGACATATTAAAGATATATCAAATTGGAAATCTGTCTGAATTTTTTAACAATTTTAAGCTAACTGTAAGAATTTGTCATTGGAGACATAGGGATTTTCTACCCCCTAGCTTAATTAAGAGACAATATTTTGAAAAAATAGAAGTTTTCTTCACGAACTATGTCGTTTATACTTTTACTATAGCACTATCACTTGTAAATATGCATTTCATTTACATAAATTCTGTAAGTTAAATTCCAGGAAACATGATAAACGTTGGAGACATCAAATGTACATTCTAAGTGGGAATGAGTCAATTATCAGCAGCGTGTTTAGTTACAAAATATTAGTAACAAATATACGATCGTTAAGAGTGATGTTTAAAAATTTACGGACTAAAAACGAAACATCACTCATTGTTTAAACGATCGTATATTTGTTTACTTCAACACCGGTAGTTTCAAAATTGCGTCTAAATATGTCCGAGATTATTCGCAGCGAATGGCCGAGGAGTTCCGAATGCATCGTTACGGAACGTTTTGTAACGTTTAGAGTAATTGAACAGGCTACTGATTTTCTATCAAAAGTGAACGGAATTTTCATTTCGGTTAGAGTGAAAAGTAAACTATAAAAAAGCATTCCTTGTTTATTTCACCGTTTCTCCAGATAAAACATTTAAAACGGTAAGTCAATCTACTCACTGTTCCTGAAAAGGCTAAATCTCTGGATATAGTGGTTAACCAACTACTAAGCGCATACTTTCGTCAGCAGTGACTAACGACTACCCTACATAATTACGAATCATTGGTTGTAGGGAGAATGGCTGTAGAAATAAATTCATGAAATTAAATATAAAAAAACCGCGAAAGTATGCACCAACCGGGAAAACAGTACGTACAAAAAAACCTGTTTATGTTAACAATACGATGAACTCATCCAAAACATGGAATACTCAGGATAATCAAAGCACTGAAAGTACTGGGGTATTCATTGTGTTTAGATTTATTCAATTTTTGTTGGGTTTTATGCTGTGGCAACACCTTATATAGATTATATCACAGCGGTCAGTCCACCTACTCACTGTTCCTGAAGAAACTTTATCTCAGGATTTAGCTGTTAACAAACTACTGGGTGCATACTTTGTCAGTGACTGACGACTGTCCTACATGACTTAGAATCAGGGGAAGGAGACAGAATGGCCGTAGATATTATTAATGCTGGCGATTACATTTTTTTTCAAACTCTCTTCACAATAAAAATCTGCTTGAGTCATTTACAATATTGAACGATTGAATTTACGTATTACTATGACTACTGTTGTAATTAGTCAATGCTATTAACTGTTACAATATGACTATCACATTGTTTAATTAGTCTGTGTGTCAAAAAAATTCTAATATAGGAGAAATTTAAAACTATGTAATTGTTATCTGTTATGTGTGCTGCGTAGTGCACATTTTTTAGTAAAGTTGGACTAACACCCTGCTGCTATTCTATGATTTATATAGTAACTGAATAGAAAGTAATGTATTTAAACCCCATTTCTGCTTATCATAAAGGTCTTAGAAATTAATTATACCTGCACTGATGGTGTTTAATGATGAAGGTTAAGATTTAAAGATATTATTAAGAATTAATTGTATGATAAATTTCTTTTTTTCATTCGATGAACTGATTTAACAAAGAGGTTAATGTCGTCAAGTGAATGGGGTTATTTTTTCTTCAAAAAGTTGAAAGTGTTTTATATGCACAAATTATCTATATTATGTAAGAAAATAAACAAATGTTAAGATTCAAAGTGTTATGCTAAGATTTAATACCCGAGTTCATTAGTACACACAAACCAGAAAAGGTGATATATGTTCCAAACATAAATTATGTTGATGACTTCAACGAGTTCAAAGATACTATTTCGATATCACTCATTACCTTCTTATCATTCATAGTCAACTGTGTTTCATATTTCATTTTACAGACCCATTATTCTACTGATCGAGGGGTCGTAGGTTTTATTCATGGGCGGGGCATACTTTCGTTGAGCTTAGTTATGAAATAATTTTTACGGTAATTCTCCCTCCTACCACTCAGTCATCGATGCGATTTCTTTTTGGTTAACAGCTAGATCCAGAGATTTTGCCTTTTCAGGAACAGTGAGTGGATGGACTGATCTCCGTGATATAACCTATACAATATGTGTTGCTATGGCGTTAAGGCCTCAATGAATTGATCATATGTTCTATGAATTTTGTCTCAAAAAATAGAGCTGGCCAGCGAAAAAAAACCATTTTGAGAAGCGATCGAAAGGCGAGGAATAAATGTGTGATATTTTCATGAGCATTTTTATACAAAT
The DNA here is from genome assembly GCA_025267735.1 of Mactra quadrangularis. Lineage (NCBI taxonomy): Eukaryota > Metazoa > Mollusca > Bivalvia > Venerida > Mactridae > Mactra > Mactra quadrangularis. The sequence continues at coordinate 32,304,782 of CM046308.1, read as the reverse complement.
GGAAAATTACATGTTAAATATGAACATTATACAGAAAATCACATTATAGCATGTAGTTCAGAAAAGCATAATAAACAATACGTTAACATTTACATTAAAGTCAATTCTAAGATAGAATAAGCAAATTTAATTTTAATTATATTCATTTGTGTATTACTACTTTCATCAAAAATCGGTTGGCATGAAATCGACGAAAATCGGTTGAGAAACATTGAATCCCGGTCCAGACCCCCCGCTAGAACTGCCTTTGATTCTATGTTCAAAAGATATAAGGTATGGGTACTGTACAGTTTGGATATCAGTTGAGTCCATGCCATATTGGACTTTCGTTAAGTGTCAACTCAAGTTTGATAAACCTAGGTATCAATTCATGTCCATTCTAGCTAGTACATTTTTATTAATCAAATACACAGAACTATTTCCTGAAAAAATCAGTCTTGGAATCCTTGAACAACATAATTATTTAAGAAATTCTACCACCAATTTTGTTTTTTTTTAACTGGATTGAGGACTCTGAATCCTACGTGCACACATGAATGCTTTACAAAATTGTGATATGGCATGGTCTGATGGTATGTCAACTTTTTTGTACGGCCATGAAAATAATATTTGAATAAATTTACATTTTTTCAGACCAAATTGTGATATTGTCTGAAGTTGGTAGAGTGACTGGATAGAAGAAGATGTCATCGTCATGATAATCTTTATGTGTAAGTAGGACTACATTTTATATATTGATAAAAAATTGACTGTAGTATAGCGTTGTTCCTCTGTCTGTCCATCCAAAATCATTGAGAAACTTTAGTCAGATACATTTCCCTGGTAAAATCTGAAGCAATCCAATTAGTAAGTAGGTCTTTACAATTTGAATCCTTGGGGGCAAGGAAGTGCCAACTGATTTTGTGGTTCTGCTTTAACAAGTCAAGGTCTGTGGAAATTCACAAGGAATAACTTTGTGCGGATGATAATTCTGTAACAGCTGAATGTAGTTTCACCTAATCATTATTGTGAATTGGACATATAGCTGAGTTTTGATAAAAGATAATGACATACACATGTACTGTTGTGCCAAATTAAATATAAATGGTCTGTTTCAAAGCCAAGGGTGCAAACTAGTACACCATGAAAACAACTATGTGTGCTTATATTTCACCAGTACATACATGTATATATATGCATGTGAGGGATTATTTCTGTGCATACTAAATGTTAGCTAATTGTGAAAATATTGAATTCTAAGTATTATTGTGGAACTTTTTTTTCATCACTCTTTCATGATGTGAATTTATTCTCTTTGATAGAGTTCAAAATAGTATTTAGTACATGTATGTGCAAAGGTTATTATATCATAGAGTATAAAATCAAGTAGAAAAATCAAGTCTTGAATTTTAAACAATTTGATCATTAAGTCATATGGTGTGGACAGTTATCATTACAATTTAATTTAACCATTATTTTAACAATTGCTCCTTTACAGAGTTATAATGTTGAAATGTCCTGAATCATATCACAAACCACCATGAATTGAGTCTACCAGATAATGGTACAACTTCTAAGAGCTAAGAAGATTAAGGGATAAACCTTGACTGAAGGCATGCTTCTTCAGATGCCATTTTGATAAAAGATCTAGCTGCTGCCGTTCTTGATTGAAGACTATTGAATAGAATAAGATACTATTTGAACTACAGGTAATTTCAATATTGAACCATTTGTAATTTTATTTTTGTGTGTGAATAATTATAAATGTATGGACCATACATTTTGTATACATTTATCATATTTATGGTAAATCTAACTACAACTTGGTTCTAATATGGGTATCCACATATGATATTTAACCTGAAGTCGGATTCCATAATGTTTATTATGATTAATTAAGTAGGAATTGATTTTGTCACTGTTGCAGTATAATAATTATTGACACATCACTATTGTGCAATATGAGTGATAAATAAAACATATACGGCTCTAAATATTTAGATTTGTGCTTTAATTGCAGAAGAACAGCTGAACTGGAAGGTTCGCAAAACCATCTTGTGATGTATTGTGAAATAAGCTTTGCATATTCACCAATCATATACAGAATGAGAATTGTGCTGGCTTCATAAAATAACAGTATGAATGTTAGATGAGAAATTAAGTTGAATAAGGATGTATCTTAAGGTATGCTTTAGACGTTCTGCTTTTTGGAACCTATATATTTGACATATACATGGATGATCTTGTGTAGGTAGTCGCAAACACATTAGGTCTAAAGATACTATGAACGTCCATGAATAATGGCTAATAATATTATTTCAGTCATTTAACTACTATTTTCTTACTACATTTAAGTATTTATTATTTATTATTATTTATTAATTTAACAAGCCTCTGTAGGAAGATGCATATATACTGTAATTATATCAATGTAACATTGTCTTAGTATTATCCAATTTTTTTTAGTATAATTATGATTATGTAATTTGGAGTAAGTTGATACACTACAAGACTACATCATATGTATGTTGTTGTCAAGTCTACTGTTTTAAATATCGGAGCTGCATTCATCTTTCTGTTGCAATCTACTTTCCCTTTAAATTGCAATGCATACAAAGAATAAAATAAGTGATACACAAACCTACAGTCAAACCTCGTTAACGACTCTGTATAATGCGACTATCTGTCACTCCCGGCCTAATATGGTGTCTCCCGTGACAATTTCCTGTATATTAAACCTGTATATTACGATTCTCTGTTGTCTAATGCGACAAGTGACCTATGAAATCGAGGCTGAAAACGCATCCGACTCTGTGTATTAAGACCGTGTCAAGGGGGTGTCAAGTATGGATTTAGCCATGAGTATGAGTGACAAATTAGTAGAACTGTAGTTCGTGAAACGCAAACAGACAAAAATTTGTGACTTTTTCCACTTTTTTTTTGTGACTTCCTGAGTGCCACCAAAACTTGATAAACACTTGTTTTCTTAAGGCAACATGTATTTTATAGATTTTATAGGTTTTATAGAGTTTATACATTTAATAGTTTTTAAAGATTTTTAACATAAATCTTTGTGTTGGATACATTGTGCTTCTGAAAAGCTTGTTAAATAAATAGTATACACAAAACTTGAGTTGTATTTGTACCATGCGTATTGTGACCCTCTGTCTAATGTGACTTGTTTGGCTAACTCTGAGTGCATGTCACAATACACAGGTTTGATTGTATTTTTTTCATTAGAGGTGTTATAAATAGCTTTATTTCTATTTTCTTTGAAGTCATTGGTATCACATAGATTCACTGTGCATATTTTTTTAAATTGACCGTATGAATTAGTTAATGATATTTATTTAAGGGGAGATGTAGCCTTGCATATTGGTTAAGATTTATTTTGATTTATTTTTCAGGCCCCAGAGATTGTGTAATTTAAATGTGGAATTTTGAACGCACATCAAGAATGAATTGGACAATGCTCTGTTTCAAATCATCAATTATGAAAGTTTATAACAGTTCATATGCACTTTTATCTCCTAGTAAATGACATCAGTTTGATAATAACACCACCTCCATATGTATATACATTACAATGAAAATTTCATAAAACTGCTACATGGAAAATATAACTTCTTAGAAGTAAGGGACTTCCTGCAAGATCTATTAGTTAGATATTGTTTTCAAGTCAAATGGGTTTAAATAAGAAATCATTTTCGGTTGCTGGTTTAATTAATATTGGAGTGACAAGTCAAAAGATTGTGCTACTTTTGCGTATGTACTTAGAAATTAACATAGAATGTTCTACAACAATAGGTTCATTTATGAAAGGTGTAGATTTTTTGTTAAATTCGCCTCATTTAAGATTTGTTTGTTTCATTGTTGACCACAATTTGTATCATGTAAATGAAATCACTGTTCAGCCAAATTGTACCTTGAGAAAGTATAGTATCCTATCTATTCAAATATTGAAACTGCTCTAATATGTTGATAACGTACATGTGTTACACTTAAAGGAAAGTAGAACATTTTGTTACTTACATTTAAAAAAAAAATGTTAACTCTTATACAGTGCCCATCAAAATTTAGGAGACATCTTAACATTGTAGGCCTAAGTACTGAATAACTTCATCTTTATTTGATCAATGTTTATTTAAAAATGCTTTTTGGTTTTGTTTATTCTTTGTTTATCATTACACTTAAAAATGAGTCTACATAGAATAGCATACAAACTATGTAATGGAAATAAATACAATAAACATAGTTTTGGATGCCAGATGCTCAATCTTATAAATATGCTGCTTTCATTGACATGTGGTTTGATTTTATCATAAACCATATTTAATGTATTAAAAATTATGAATCTACAAAAATGATCATTTAAATTTAAGTATTTCTTTTGTCTCTAACTTTTGGTGGGCACTTTATGTATTTTACTTTATAAATAATTGTAAATAAATTGTGCATGGTTTACCAGAGGTCCCCATGGAAAATTGGATTCATACGATTGTAAAGCCTTGTTATATAAAGTCTTTATTATTATTATGCTATATTCTGATTTGCGAATATCAAGTCAAACTCTTCTTACAAATGTATTCTGTATGAGCATTGTTAAAAAGTCTTTTTTATAATCTTGTTGGTTGTATTTTAAAGTATTATATTTTCATTCTCTGTTACTATAGCAATCAAGCATTTCAATAGAGAAGAATATCATTTTAATATTATTATTGATATGGTCAATGTATAGTGTGCATCTTACAAACCAAATTTCATTAACCTGGCTTCTGAAGTATTGTAGCAAAAACAATATCTCACATTCAGAATTAATTTACTTGCTCTGTTTTCAAATTCATGGAGTCACTCATTAGCTCGACTTTTCAAGGAAATTGAATGCTATTGCTATCACTTATGCGTCCGCTTTGGCTTTGGTTTTCAGATTTTTTGAAACTCTTATATCTTCAACCCTATCGAAGGTTTTTTTGGAAGTTGGTATACTGATTTAGTAGGCTATATTAACCATACTTTGGAAGGGGATAACTGTGAATGAATTATTTTTTTAGTAATTGCCCTTTTATACTGAGAAATATGCAAATATGAGGTTAAAGTTTTTCCTATGTAGATTATCTTCAATACTGATCAAGATATTTGACTTAAAGTTTGTATACTTATTTGTTGGTACTATATCAACACCACTATGAAGGGACATAACTGTGGATATTTTTTTTAGTTATTGCCCTTTTATATCTAGAAAATTGCAAATTATGACTTAAAGAAACATCTTATGAAAAACCTCTTTCAAGAATATATATGATAAAAACCTTAAAGGCCATTAAAGTTTGATACAAGGAAATATAGCTCTTAAACTATCATTGGTTTGGTAAATGACCATTTGTTAACTGACTTTTTCTACTGACCAGTATTGGACGGTTTAACCCAGTAATGACTGCTGGCCCAGTCAGTGCTAAATTGGCCTTCAAAATGCCAACCATGTAACATAATTCGATTTCACATCAATACTCTTATCCATTTGCAAGTAAAACTCCTTTGAAAGTAACACGCTAGTAATTTTTGAGAACTGGGAATTTGCTTGAAAAACAATTTCGGCAAAGAGTTGCTTAGTCAGTTTCAATTAAATTTTTTTGCTGTTTCAATGCTATTGAGATGCACGGCTAGTTCAATTAGTAGCAAACAAGTCTACTGATCGAGGGGCTGTGGGTTTGATTCCCAGGCTGGGCATACTTTGGTGGAGCTTGGTCATAAATATTATTTCTATGGCCATTCTCCCTCCTACCACTGATTTTAAATTATGTAGGGCAGTAGTCAGTCACTGGCGGAAGAATTTGCTGATTATGTGCTTCTGATACAGAAGGAGGTATCAACTATAAAATACATTAAGGCATACATACATATGGTTTCACATTTTGTGATTATGTTTTATTAGCATTATAAAGTTCTTTTTTTCTCAACTGTCTAAGTTTGAATAATTTCACGGTGAATGATTACACACTTTCTTGATATCACGAGTGTTGGACAAAGAGCACAAAGCCACAGTGAATTTATTCATGCTTTGACAGTGGAGAAAAAAACTAACAATAGCATACATGTATTTGATTTTTAAAATTTTATGGTATTACTATTGGCAAATAAAATGAATATTATATAAGTGGTCTTTTTTATCTCTAGCATATGAAAATTGCCTACTAAATACTCTGTGATATTTCATCTAAAATGAACATGTGATTGGTACAACTATTCCTCTGCAATAGTTATGGAAACTAATCTAATGAAGTATTGTGTGTAAATTTTGACCCCAATTGACTTTTCACATTTGCATCTAATTATTATCCAATGAAACTTATTCCGATGAAAATCAGTACCACGCCTATTCTTCACTTCGGCAGTGATTGTAAAATTATGAAAGTATGTTTATGTGTTAAAATTCAACACATAATTATCACGGCCATATCGAGCATTAATACTACATTTGTATTAAAAAATGAATATTCTTGCATAAGGTCAGGTTGGGGTCAAACTTCAAACACAATATGTTAACCCCAAAAGTGCATTTTAGTGTATTGAATATCTTTTTTATTTGGATGCTTAAATGTACTTGTAGACTGACTTTGCCACTAGAGGTATTACTAATAAGACTGTCACACTGTGCATTTTGTGCCATTCCATATGGAATTTTATATGGAAACTTAAGCTATATGTCAGCTTGGACAATGACGCCAAAAGTCATAATTAAAGATATATGGCATTGACATCCTTTTCATTCTGTTGTGTAATCCATAAGGGTAAAATAGCCTTGAATAGATCATAACAAAATATACTATAACAGTATCGGTCTCATCAAATGGTATTCTGACACACATGAAGAACAAATGTTCAGTCAAAACTGGCTAGGTACAGTCATGAAAAATGTGGAAAGCAGCAAATATACACTACAGCTAGACTTTCAAAATTGCATTGTGATCCTTCTAGCTAAAATATTGCTAGTTAAGATCACTCTGGTGTACAATACTGGTCATCGTATTATCAAAATTCTTACTACAATTTAGCATAACTATATAGAATTGTTAACGACTAAAATCAGTCATAAGTCCCTTGATAATACAGCCCTTGGGGTATAAAAGTTATATACATCAAATATAAATATATTATCAAATAATTTACTATTTGCAAATGAGAGACAAAACTGAGGTATATGTGATAGTTATATACATGTACATTTTATTTCCCTTTTTTGGAAAGGATTTAAATATACATTTACATACATTAGAATAGTGCAAAGTTTACAACAATAACAAAAAAGTAGATTTGTAAATTACCTGACAATAAATAAACAGATGCATGCATTATTATAGTGCATTATAATGAAACCAAGAATTCTAAGTATATATTTTCCGAAAGACAACACAATGAAGTTTAGGACATAAAATATATAAAGTACAAAATATATTACAAATAATACACACATACGTAAAGAGAACATAAACAATATACAACATGTACATTATGATTAATAATCTAGTACATGTATGTGTAAATAGACAAAAATAGGCGGGAAAATTTGAAAGTGAGTTATAGTACTAAAGGGTTTTTAATATGTAATTAATAAAGAAATTATTGTAAAAAAGTATTATTACATCAACATTCAAGGGTAGATAATTATAAATATTAAAATTTTGAGTTATGAACCTTGTTACATGAGGTGTGGTTGATAATAAGGTACATATATATAAAGTTTGAATTTGATATCTTAAGAAATAAAGAAGTTAAAGCATTAATTCATATTTCTGAAAGGCACTTTAAGTACTAAGGAATACAATTATAAATAAAAAAAATAGTGGAGTTATGAACCTTGTCATACAAATAATAGTTGATATTAAAAGCAAATATTAAGTTTGAAGTTGAAACCCTAAGATAGAATAGTTGTAGTAACAATATTTTATTAGTTTGAGGGGAAGTTAATCTGAAATAAATGTATTTTTCATTTATCACCCTTGTCACATAAGATGTGGTTCCTTATGACAAACATGTATTTTAAGTTAAAAGGTGAAATAAAAATGTAAAATAGAAATAAAAAGTTACAGCAAAATATATTTTACTGCACAGAAACTTAAATCAGATTTTTTTATAGTTGAGCTTATAAAAATGATATTTCAGCCTTGTGTTAAATCAATCAAACTGTGACATGAATATAAGTCATAGTTGAACAAGTTTTATTTAATCAACTTATATGTAAACAATATATGAAATATAAATAAATATTGATAAAATAAATCTATACAGTACCCTCTGAAAGATTTTGGACAAATTGAATTTTGAGAAAAAAAAACTGATTCATTATTAGGTACTTCAAGATACCAGAGTATGTTTCATGTATATTTAAAGAATCTTAGTAGAAAAACATTGAATTTTCAAATCTCAATATCTTACATTTTTCACATTCTAAACAACATGATACAACATAATAACAACATTGTATATTTATTCCAAAGGCAGAACTTATACATTGAATAAAATATAAGTAAAATTTTTTTATCATTTCTTAATGCATATCAAAATACATAATCAGAAATAAAAAACAACAACATTACAATCAAATATATAGCAAACAGGGTGAAAAGGCAACATAGATGATAAAGAAAGGGACACAAAATGTTGATGAACAAGCTTGGGTTGAAATGCCTTATAGTGTTCAAAAATTATTTATTTGTATATTATAGGTTTTTATGTCACCATCATATTAAAAAAAATCTTCAGTACTAGACATTTAGTCAAGACACAATGCAATGCAAAGTATATAATCAGTAAAAATATAATCATGGCAGCATTTAATACGAAAATTCAGTCCTTAGACATTCATACGAAATGAAACCAGGCCATTAACATTCGATACAACACTAAAAATGTAGCATTGTTAGTAGATGCAGTCAAAAGATCTACAGCCTAATTTCAAAGACAATTTCATATTTTTCACAATTCTTATAAGAGAAATATAAGTCTAGCACAGTTAAAACACATACAACAAACAACATAATTCATTATCTACACATATATACATTATAACACTCTAACACTTGGTAATTGTTTTTCTTATTGCAGTACATCACATTTTCAAACAAAAGAAGATACAAGGTTTGTTCGGCCCTATAGTATAAAGCTTGAGAACAATCTTCATTCCTAAAACTAAGTTTCCTTCTTAAGCAGTATTTTTCTAAAATATATTTTTAAGAATTGTTTCACTGCAGTACAGATGTACAAGATTTTGAATGCTGCTTTTCAAATAAATAAAACAATTAAAAGTAGTGATCTTTATTTGCACAGAAATAACATCCTGCATACAGATTTAAAAATGAGAACAGTATTCCTCTCAAACTTCATGACCTAAGACCCCTTTTCTCACCCTTTATAGCCATTTTATGGGTTCTAGTCTAAGAATACATCATATTTTGCAGACTGCGACCACAATTAGATTAATAATATAAATATACATGATTATATCACTATGTTATCTATATGTTCTGGATGGAAACAACCAGGCTGTCTCACGGCTAGTCTACTTCAATAATCAGTGGTGGACATTTCTCCTGAACCATCTTGAATAAAATGCTTTTACATTCATCATGGTTCATAACATCTACCTCAGCCTGAAATAATAAAACAGTTTATAAATTTAAGTACATGTACTATAAATCGAAAGTGAATGTCATTAATTAAATACCATACTTAGGCCTAATATAAGTCTCAAAGTGCTACAAATATTGAATGAATATTCAAACAGCTCAGCATAAAATGTGATTACAGTTATCTAATTGGGATTGAGACAACTAAACCCGCAAGTAGGGACAACTCAACCTGCACCAAGAAACATGTCAAGCCGAGGACAACTCAACCCGTTTCTTATATGTGAAGTTATTATCAAATTTAACTGACAAAGTACAATTTTTATGATTTATTAGATAAAAAATTGGTTTATGAAAGATATAACAGTATGTACATAATGAATAATTCTAAGATGTTAATATTTTTTCAAAATGAGAATATATGATTTATTATAATTAATATAAAGATTGCTCAATTCTTTTATAGATATTGCAAATAAATTAAGTACTACATTCACTATAATTGAATGTTTTGGATAACAGATGTTCACATAAATTTTGCTTATTAAAATGAAAATTTGTCATTAAATACAGGCAGCCGTTTCGCGTTAAGTTAAGCAATTGCAAAAATATCATGTCACATAGTATTTTTACTAAGAATATAGCATGGTTTATTACCAAATTTGTCCTTTACCTAGGAGACATATGTCTTTACCGAAAACATATACATTTATAAACATAACCATTACTAGATGATAATTTTACTCAGCGGGAATGTTGCATATTCATCAAAATACCTTGTCCCACTGTTTGGGTCAATTGATATTCAGATTTATTGTCGCCCTATTCTGCTCAAGGAATGAGAATTCTGACTTTCATCATAAAGCATACACATAGGCCAAACAACTGCAATAGTTTGAACTTCCACAACTTCCATCATAAAAATATTTACGCATTGACTTTGCTGTCCCACAAATTCACGTGAATTACGTTACCATTTTCCACAGGCTTGCTGGCATGATGTTCATTGCATTATATATATGTATTTATCTTCTGGGAACTACTCAATGTATGTAGCACACAATTGACAAATGAGATTGGTTGTTAATTAATTGTATAATCCACACATCTCCTCAGAACGGTATTAACTCAATAAAACCTAGGTTTAGTGAATTACGTTACTAGCTGTTTTCATACACACTAACATTACCTATATCCACTTACTAAATTCCATCTAAACTACCCTCTTATAAACTTAAGTAATAACCAAATGAATTAACATTGCCTTGATGCAATTAAATAGACAGCCCAATAAACAACCGATTCGTGAATTACGTTATTGTGAATTACGTTACCGCAAATATCAGTTAGTCGCCGAAATTAGGACCCATGGTCAATTATAACAGGTTAAATTTACAGCAACACCTAAGAACGTTGAGGTGTCAATATTTTGAAAGTTTTTGAAGAAGGAAATTGCACAACTAAGAGACTTTTACGAATATTTTATGATGAATGTGAGTCATGTATGTTTCTTAAATAGTTTCATCATACAAGTGCATAATAGATAAATCAGTTTTGTATCAGTTGTTTTTTCTGGGGCATTATTTTAGTTACACAGTAACAATTATTTTGTATTGTTCATATGTCCATGCTAGACACACATTTTAAATGGTAACGTAATTCACAGAGCGGTAACGTAATTCACAATCCTTCTAATTTTGTTTGGCCAGTGGGTAAAAGCAATGTTTAGATGCAAAGGGCATAGAGAGATTGAAGAAAGCCAAAATATGGCTAAAGCTACTTGAAAAGAGAAAATTAATTGAATTAAAACTTTAAAACATTTAAAAAACTAACAACCAATATAGGTCCAAATATATTTAGAATGAGACAAAAATGTATACGATTATGGACCCATACAATATATAAAAGCAAAACCCAAAAGGAGGCGCATGACGATAAAAGGCAAAGTTGCAGATCGTTGTAACACTAATCTAAATGTAGCGATAATTGATTATAAGGCAGATGGATTATGCGATTTAATTAAAATGGTAGCAGTTCCCAATTCCTTTTATGTAGAGAAGGAGATATTCTGACATGGTAGTAAACATGAAGTTCACAGAGAGAACGGGTAGCTGGAAAACTACATGTTCTGTGAAGAAGGCAGACAAGAAGATAGAGAATCTAGATGTAAAATTGTCCATGCTACAGTTCAAATTTATCAACACTTGACGCAAGAGACAACCAGCGGTGCAAACTTGTGGGCAGACATACTGTGGGCTAAGATACTGTTATGTATATTTTATGTATAAGAACGTTGGTAATAATTACAATAATAATTACATGTAGGCAATAAAATATGTTATATCTAAATTGGTGATTATGTGGAGTGAGAAAACCATACACTTGTCTTTACAATAAGAAGTTACATCATCGTTACTCAACGCTGACGTCGGAATGCTTCAAGTTCAATATACTAGAAGTGTTGAAACATGTTACATGTAAACTTATTTTTCATGCATCTAATATATTTTTTAAAGCTTCAAATCAATCTTGACAAGGAGTATTGAGTGATGTTCTTTTACGTTTAGTCCCATGAAACAGAAATAACTCATGTATAAACTGCAGGCTTCCAATTATGCATCGTATGTAAAATATGAAAATATTTCATATAACAGAAAATATGCCCCTCCATTTAATTCATTGTTAACAGTTTGGAAAATTGTGTTTGCAAACTCGTTAACTAATAATAAATTATACATAATGACCAATAAGTTAGTTTTCATCATTGGCAGAACAAGGATTTCTCTATTGTTAAATTAAGTTAGAGTGTCAGCAATATAGAACATTTTCAAACATGAAAGAAGTTTTGTACAAATATATTGTGAATTACGTTACCGTTCTTTTCTTAAATTAGCGACATTATGGTTCTCCATGATATGTCCTATTACAGCTTTATCAAGTATTTACTACGTATTCAGTGTTGTAGACATTTATTTGTTATCACAGCTTGCGTATTAATCATTTTGCAATGTATTTTAAAAGGCATTTTGAAATTTTATAAAACTGCGTATGTCGTACAAAGGTTTCAATTATATAAAAGTCCGAAGTCATCCAATCTACTGCTTAAAATCTAAAAATTAGCACAAATGAACTATACACTAAAGAGATTTTTCCATTTTATATCTCTAGTTAACAGTATTTACTTTTATAGATTCACGCCATATAAAATAAAATTTATGTGAATTACGTTACCATTAGTACATATAAATACACACTATTGTACTACACTATCCTTTCAATATTTTGACACCGTAGTTTGAATACTTTTAGGAAAGGGTATGACATTTTGTATCGATATTTCAATGTTAAAGTATGTCATGCTTATTATTATCTATACTTTTTGACAGGGAAAGGACTTTTTCTAAAAGAAAAAAGCCAATAAAATAGTCTATAATCTATTTGTTTCGTCCTTATTATGTTAGATATACATATTTGTTCTTGTTATGTGTTGGTTGTTTCATAGGTAGAAATGATCAATGAATTGAAAAAAACTCATCATCGGTGTCACACATGGTTTGTATTTTAATTTTAGACATTGTTAATAATTGATTCACTACAGTAACGTAATTCACGGATAAGAATTACCAGGTAAAACTCGTCACAAATATTTACTTATTAACGAACTTGTTATTAAAAAAACTTCTGATTTTAAGTCCGTGAAAGGTTGAAGTTTACATTTTTAAACAAACTTTTTGAGTGCTGCAACATAAATTTCATGTGACATATTTTCTCAATAATTGCTTAACTTAACGCGAAACGGCTGATTATAGACAAACATTTTTATCAATAAAGTACAGTAATTATCATGTTAAATTGTTAAAACTAATTTTGTATAATGATTAACTAATATATATTTACAATACGGGTTGAGTTGTCCACGGGTTGAGTGGTCCCAACTTACAGGTAAGAGGTTGAGTTGTCCAAACTTTATGTTGAGTTGTCTAAATTATAGTTTTAAACTGTTATGTTTCCAATTAAACACAACATCAATTCATAGTGTTAACAACTATGATAAGAACTTACGCAGTCAGTTATTGTATGCTGGGAGTGTGTGGCTAACAAAGTCAATAAACAACACTGGTTTTACAATTAGCAAAGTTTTTTAAAAATACATAGCTGTTTACAAATGTATATCTACCTTATAAGATTTTAATTATCTTCAACATTAGCCCCTACAGTCTTTCCACAAGTGGTAGTAGTAGTTCTTTTTGATTAAGCACTTTTTCAAGTAGAAATATTTCGTCTCTTACTACCACAGCATCCTTTCTACTCTTACAGGGCTCACTCTAGCACGCCTCACAAGGCTTGATGACTTGGAACTAGAATCCATGTCCTAGAATTTAAATCACAATACTTTATCATAGTCCAGTAAATATGACAATGCATTTTGACATTTTTATATTTCAGTCCGAAAGCCAAGGCTTTGGCGTAGTGGTTAGCATATCTTATTTCGAATCCAGAGATCCCAGGTTTGAGTCCCAGTTGCAGTAGGACACATCATGAGTTGTCGGCCTCAATGTTGGGTAATTAGTACTGGTGATAGAAAATAGTCGAAGAAACCTATATTAGGATGAGCTATCCAATGTATATAAAACCTGAATATGAGTTGAATAGGGTGTTAAAAAATTAAGTCCGTCAAAATATACCTCTAAGTTGTCACTTGAATAGAACTTTCTGAGTTAGATTACTATTAACTGACCAATTTGCCCAGGGGAATCCACCAAGTGCTTATTTCTAACACTATAGTTGAGACTAATTAATTTGCATAACCTGTTACTGCTCCTGTCATCACATATACGATTTAAAAAACATTTTACTAAGTAGCTCTATAATCTTTGTGGTACCGGGACAAAACGGACCATGAGACGAAACGGACCATGCCAAAACGGACCAAAGTAGGGACGAAACGGACCATATTTGTGGGACAAAACGGACCATAGTCGGGACAAAACGGACCATTGTCGGGACAAAACGGACCATAAGAAGAAATGTAATCATTATTATTATAAATTATTAATTGTGTGATTAATAACATTATACATATCTTTTATGTCTTAGTATAATTAAATTGTGTGTAAATAGTAATTAAAATAGCCTCAATAGTGATTAAAAGTTTTCGTGTTGTTTGTGCGTTGTTTTTAAGCTATACTGTGCCCTCCTCGGGACAAAAAGGACCATTGTCGGGACAAAACGGACCATATATATATATATATATCTTTATTGCCTCCATTTTCTGGAGATTTACATAGTAATTACAAACATATAGACATAGTCAATAAATAGAGTATAAGAGAAAAGTACATGTATGTGTGTGATTAATAACATCATATATATAGTTTATGTCTTAGTGTAATTTAATTGTGTGTAAATAGTAATTAAAATATCCTCAATTGTGATTAACAGTTTGCGTGTTGTTTGTGCGTTGTTTTTAAGCTATTCTTAAGCTATTTTAAGCCGTTTCCTTGAGCTAATTAGCTAATACATCAGAGTGATTTAATTTGAAGTTGCTTTTATATTGTCCAGCACAGGTTCTTTCCTATGTACTGCACGCTCTTATAACTCTGGGAAATTATTATATGATGACAAACTTGTTCCAGATAAATTATAATTACTTATACGCAGTTACACAGATCATTCTCGTACCCAGAGGTTGTCATGATTATAGATAGTTTTTAAAATTCTTATAGCTGCTTGGAACGATAATGACTCGTGATAAGAATAAAAAAAACAAAAAAGGAGAAAAACTGTTATAATTATATACTTTATTATAAATTCATCATCAATAATATAACAAAACATACTTATACTAATAATAATATCATTAATAATCAAATGTAAGGATATCACTTTGAAGTCAATAATTGTCATAAGTTTGATGTTATTGAAAAAAAAACAATGAAATAAACTAACAAAACATATTTTTCAATTAATATTAGATCTAGTCAATAATTGTCATCAGTTTGGTGTTATTTAAGATAAGAAGTTTTCCATGAAAAAAATGAAAAAAAAATACAATTACTCAATAGCTATTATTTTAATTGTTTGCAAGGGTGAAATAAAGATATGCTGTGTTTTGTTATGAAAAAATATCGATATTTTTACTCTTTACTACTTCAACTTTTATTTCATTAAATCAATATATTTATTGTCTTGTAATATAATCTATTTTTTCTTATGGTCCGTTTTGTCCCGACAATGGTCCGTTTTGTCCCGACTATGGTCCGTTTTGTCTCACAAATATGGTCCGTTTCGTCCCTACATTGGTCCGTTTTGGCATGGTCCGTTTCGTCTCATGGTCCGTTTTGTCCCTAATTCCTTGTGACTACAGTGCTTGATACGGGGCCGAGTAAAATATTTTCATTCATAATTTTTCATGAATGAAATCGATGTACATGTATACATCCGCGGTGACCAGTCGTGTTATTACTTTTCTAACATAGTTTAATTGTTCACAAAATTGAAGAGATTTGATGTCACAATGAATTTTATGAAATATGTGTGAATGCAATATAAAGGCAGTTATATATCGAGTTTTTAATATTGAACTATTTGCTGGCATGCGGAAAAATGGACCACTACTCAAGATCGCAGTTCTGAAATGCCGCTTATAGCCTCGCCTGTTTCACAGTCTTGCTAAAAATTGAACTTTTACTTGTTCTGTTTGTCCATTAATGCTTACATTTATATTTAACATATATAAATGATATACTCATATATATCATTAACTTCTAGTCACAATAACATAACATCTCGTGGTGACATTTACATAATTATGTACATAACATGGGCGGATTCAGCGGGGGGTCAGGGGGGGGGTCCGGACCCCCCTAGAATTTGGAAAATGTACATTTCCATTAGTGTATTTTATGCTTGTAAGTCATTTTAAGTTGTATGAAGCAATTTTTCTCGGTGCTCAACATAAATTTAATGGTTATGTAGTTTTTATTATCAATATGTTGCATTTTTCTGCAAAATTTGTATAATGTGTTTGTGGTTTGAGGTTCGGACCCCCCTTGAAAAGTTCGGACCCCCCCCCCCCCTAGAAAAGTTCGGACTCCCTAGAAAAAAATCCTGGATCCGCCCCTGCATAATTATAAATGTCAATTATTACATGTTACTCAAACATACATTGTAAGAAGGAGGGAATTTTCAAACTACAATACAGAACGTCAAGCTCCTGCATGTCGTTATAATGACATATATATCAGTAGCTTGGAGTCGTATGTTGCATACAGGAATTGTCATGGGGAAGAAACTACTTAGATAAATAGTAAATAAATTACCATCAAAAATCGCTGACTGGTAAATAGTTATCTAGTTATGTAACTAGTTAACATCATAATTAACTTACTAGATGTGTAGTCAAATTTAATGGCAGAAATATACTCTGCCTCCATAATGAATTGTTTCAATTATAATAAAGTGTTATAAGATACCTGTCTTAGGTAATGTCAAATAAAAAAACTTAATTGCAGTTGACTCATAAATGGTAAATCTATAACTGGCCGATAATGTACATAAAACTGTGTAAATTTGATTGATCGCTCATACTGCTAAGCCGTTATAGTGGCGCATACATTAACCCCACTGATTTAAATACTCACTATAATACATCTGAACTCACGATAGATAAAATAGATACTTGTATTTATGTACGGAATTTATCAAATATCTAGTATTTAAAATAGCGGGGTTAATGTAAACACCACCGACAGTTGAATGAAATCTAACCATAATTGTACTTTTAACTATCGCGTCAAAAAACATTCGATTACTAGAATTAGAAATTGTCATATCTACTTACAGCTAGAGGTCCTGGGTTTGGTTCAATTCCTTGCACCAACAACAAAAGAGATAAAAACTCAGCAATACTTCTCAAAATAACAAATATATCTTTGTTATAACGATGATAATACATAAATATATCATTATCATCGACATCTGGATAGTCTACATGTCTAGACTTTTTATTAAACACCATAAAAAGCGCCATCACGAAGAAAGCGCCTCCTGGTGCCATTTTGTATCCAGAAGTGACGTTGTTGCTAACAACGACGTCTACGTAGCATTCTTGACGTCATGACGTCACTCTGTCTTGTAATACTAATAGTCTCATGGAAGGTACATGTAAAATATGTTATCATGCCGGTTTTGTGTCAGTTCTGATTTTGTTAGAGCATTTTGTCTGCGTATTTAATTATCATACTGTATAGTTATAAGGGTTCTTGAAGAGTTGATTAGTTGATATATGGTAACAATTAATTCATAATTATAATAGCAGTCTACTTAATTAGGTTATGAAAGTGGTTGCCCGAGCAGGTCATTTTAAAACAAGCACAATATCTTGTTCGTAGATTTTAGTTGCCCGACAGAAATTATTGGTTGCCCGAACAAAAAAGTGGTTGTTCCGGGCAACTGGACACCCACTCATTTCTTCAATCAATTTACTTATATGTAAAAGTTATGAAGAACAAATCATCCAAGACATTGAATGGGGAATTAATCAAACTTATTGTTATAAAATTTACCTGCGGACTTTGATACTATATTAGTACAGTGATATGACTGTAGCGCCGTTAAACGTCGCAACGCCGCTAAACGTCGCAACTGACGTTAAACGTCGCAACACTAACGCTAAACGTCGCAACCGCCGCTAAACGTCGCAATCACCCTGCCGTTAAACGTCGCAACGCTGACGGTAAACGTCGCAAAAAAATCGAATGCCGTTAAACGTCACAACCTTGCCGCTAAACGTTGCACTTAGTAGGAAGGTATAGTATCGAGCCTTATCAACACACAAATATTACATAGGACAAATATGACTTCAGAGCAGCCACCATTATAGATTCATAGCAACCATCAACATATCCTCAGCAACCCCTTGGTCCACAGCAACCACTCTTACATCTTATACCAATCGCCTTAAGGCCAAAAGTATCCACTATACTGTCCATAGCAACCAATTTGAGTTCCATAGCAACTGTAATTGCACCTTTAATATCCATTTAAATATCAAATGGAATAACTCTCGCGGCCATAAACTTTATCTCAGTGTCTATTTTGATCATCTTCGGATCAACTTTCAAACTTGGTCATTTTTGTTTGTAAAAAGCAGGGGCCATAAATCGTGTGTCGCCCGTCTGACTACTGTTTGCGAACATTCTAGTGGATACATTTTTACTTCAATAATCATCAAACTTTGTGAGGATGATTGTCTACGTATTTCACTGTCTAGATCGTGAAACGGTGGCGATTTTCTGTGTCACGGTGTAGCCACATCAAGATGGCGGAAAAACAACCATCCAAAAGGTACGTGTCGTTTTTTGTATGATATTTTGAGAAATATTCGGGCCCAAACGCGTTATATAGTTTCATTTGATCCGTAAATGTATAAACTAAAGGCGGATGTACTCATCTGACATGTCACGAAGGATTTATGTGAATTAAAGCCACCAAAGTTGACGAATGACCGTCAGTCAAATTTGAACCGAGAGAAGTGTATGACTTTTGATAAAATCACCGTAAGTACGGCACTTACCGTGTTGTAAATACAATTGTGAGATAGTGTACATGCATGAAATTATACCTTAAAATTGTACAAGTTCTAATTTATTTTGTTTTGTCAAAACATGCCTACTTTCGGTTTTGTCTAAGCAACGGTTGAGATATTAGCTCCGGTGAAGATTTTCCGTAAGAAATGACTCGGTGTTGCCATAAAAAGTGGACACGGTGTATACATTTGCGTGAAAGTGAACACGGTTCGGACACCCATCCAAAGGCTAAACGCAACCATATCATTTGAAGTAAATCACATTGGCATTGTCCTTCGTATTTTGCTATACAGAAAAGCCCAATGTGTTCAATACGTAAATCTTTGCAGAAACAACGCCGAATTATAAATCAATTAGTATTATTTTATTCCCACTATTCCAGATCGTCACCTTTCGTATTGATACTTAAAAAATAATGTAGTATAGAAATACGAAACTGATACTTATAAAGGCCCTTTTGTGATAAGACTAAAATTATATATTTCATAATTTTGTTCTCCCCAGTGTCAAAATGGAAAAAGTCTATAAATGCTACTACTGTAAGTTTTCGAAATCTGATCTCCTAGCACGCATTCATCATTCAGTAGAAAAGCATGCCAAATTGCAGATAAAATGACGGATGAGATGGTTTAAAAAGTATTAACCGGCCGATATGGCCTTCTGACGAAAGACTACAGACTAACACCAAATTTAGAACTGCAAACTGGGGAATATTTCAAAGTGAATCAACACATATGTACATCCTTTCTAGACAATAAGAAGTGTCCTTATGTAAAAGAGCTAGAAAATATACAAGAATCTAAAACAAGATATTTCTGTTGATACTGATTTAATTACTTCCCAGTCCAGATGTGAAAAACGTACAAAACGTCAGTACCAATAAGAGCACTCGGCAGTGTAACTTTAGCAGGTCCCTCTCAGCAAACGTTAATTCAATGTACGAGGAACTTGATGAACAGTTAGAAGATTTAAATTTGTTTACGATTTGACCAAACCCGTATCTGTGTTTTAACAAATACTGCTACGTTTTGCATTGCCTAGTTTTCGACAGTATTCCAAATGGTCTGGTCGCATTTCAAACGTTTGAATGAGTGTCCTAACCGTGTTCTCTTTAACGCAAATGTATACACCGTATCCACTTTTTATGGCAACACCGAGTCATTTCTTACGGAAAATCTTCACCGGGGCTAATATCTCAACCGTTGCTTAGACAAAACCGAAAGTAGGCATGTTTTGATATAACAAAATAAATATCATGCAAAAAAACGACACGTACCTTTTGGATGGTCGTTTTTCCGCCATCTTGGTGTGGCTACACCGTGACACGGAAAATCACAACCGTTTCACGATCTAGACAGTGTATTTGATCGGATGAGTTTGAGTTTGGGTCATCTGCGTAGAAAAACTAGGTCACCGGAGCTTAAAATAGAAACATATTGTTAACAGTTAAGTGGCAATATTTTTATACAAATACCATGGAAAGTGGTTGGGAATTTTTATTTACTCTGATTATGTATAATTATTTCAGTGGTACCCCGGTTAGCGATAAAGGGCCATAACGACCCTCTTGTTTAATTTATGCTTAGCTTTCCTCAGCTTCTTGAAATCATTCTGTTGTAAGACAGTGGTAACTATTAAGTAATGACTATTCATAATCGACTGACTTTAATTGGAATGCTATTTCATTTTAGTAATTAGCCGATCAAATCTCACCAACGTGTTTAAAGAAATCTCGGAAATAAAAATATGGTAGACTTTGAAAGCATTTTTATATATACACGATGTAGGGCTGCTAAACGTCGCAACGCTACTAAACGTCTCAACCTTGACACTAAACGTCGCAACCTTGACACTAAACGTCGTAACGCTACAAAACGTCGCAACCTTGACACTAAACGTCGCAGCCTTGACACTAAACGTCGCAACCTTGACACTAAACATCGCGTTTAGTAGTAAGGTGTAAGCCACGGAAGTCAAGATGTAATAGCTATACTACAGTTATAAGGCACGATTATAAGGCTAATGACAATAGCCGGGCAAAATCCGAGTAGTCCACCTAATCGGACCTACTTATTTGCATTCGGAACACCTCGACTTTTCATGAATGAATAATCTAGGAATGAGTGTTGGGGGTCTATCCTGGCGACAAGGGTTTTTACTATCTACGCGAGGAGAAGCGCAGGCGAAGCATGTAACGACCATGAAAAAAAGTTCTTATAGTATACACACAGATCTTTGTCAAAACATTTTCTATGTTATATATTTAACTAAATGTTGTTTTTTCATGGATTTGTTTACTTCAACTCCGGTCAAAGCATTTTGTTTGGGAATGTGACAAAAAGGTAGTTCCAAGATGGCGTCTCAATATGTCCGAGGTTATTCGTAGCCAATGGCCGAGGAGTTCCGGATGACTTATTTGAAGAGTATGCAAGGGGAAATATCTGACTAATGTCACTTACAATACACTCAGGGTCTACAGTTACGTGATCTATAAAAACAACTATTAAAGTACATAAATTTGTTTTCACCGATTTCTCTTTCCAGACAAAAAAATGTGAAATCACAAAGCGCATAAAATAACTGCATGTTAAACTTTTCCTTCTCGAAAAATCACAATCGGTCCTGTACGGTTTGATCGTTAGTGAGATATAAATTGCACAAATATTGAATCGAGCGATAAACTAGTCATGCGCAAATATATTGTGCCGTGAAATTAGAGACAACAAATACAACTGACATTCTAATACTTGTATAGGAATTTTGGAACTATGGAACGTTGTAATTAATTGTATTCACTTAATTAATCTTTCTTATCTTGATTTCTTATCTTGACGAAGTCAAAAGCTTGTTTAAATTGCAATTACGTGATTATATGCCCTGGTACAATATACATGCGCCTTATTTCTCTGGCAAGGTTTTTTATTAGAAACCAGACCATTTAATATTCCTTTACGCTACATTCCGCTTCATTAAGCCACATTTACTATGGGACGCCGATGTTGTGCGTTAAACATAAGTCACTTGGTACTTCTAGCATCACGTGATCTATGTGATGGCAATGTAGTCTCGACATTATTTATTGTTAGGAGTGTGTGCTTCACATAATGATGAAAGCATTAGTTCATAATGATACAGGGTTCTGGAATACTCAATCATAACATACCCATAACATTGAAATAGGAACTCAAATGATAACAGGACCAAATGTTATAATACTTGATCGAGAGCTCCCTACTAAAAGAACAATTCAGTTCCTGATAATTAAACATCTTAGAAACCCCGAATAAATATGTATTGCATTATTCAATTATATTAATCATATCATAGAGACATGCACGAGTTCTCTACACATGTAACAAAAAATTGAGCTCTTGATCATGGAGTCCATTGTCAAGTTTTATAGCATCGATCCCGGATCAATTGGATTCCGACTTCGCGGTATGTTCATGATTAGGGACTTTAGTCAGTTATATTTCCCTGATAAAACCTGAAGCAATCCAATTGGTAAGTATGTCCTATCAGTTGGAATCCTTGGATTTTATCATTGAAGTCCTATGTAATGATAATAAAATACTTCATCTAATATCTTTCTTGTTAATGAAGATTTTAACAAAAGTGATGAATTCAGATAGTTCTTTACCTTAAAAATACTTAGCTTGAATTTCAAACAAATAAAATGATTTCCAAAAAGTTATTAAAGACTAATTTTAGCAAACTAACATTGAAAAGTAAGGGTAAAATCCGAGTAATCCAATTAATTGGTCCTACCTATTTGAAAAGTATACAAGGGGAAATATCTGACTAAAGTTCCTTATTCATCCATCCATTCCTGTATTAAATGTTGATATTTACCTGGTATAGATCTTCAATGTTTTTTCAAGCAAATCTGAAGCGTGGTCTAGTGGTTACATATAATTGCCAGAGAAGAACTAAAATAGTTTGTTAAAAAGCAATATGCTCAAGAGTTGATGTAAATTAATCCACTAAATAAAGATTAATCAACATGATGGCTGTGCAGACATATAGATTAGATAGTTAGCCCAACAACATAATTATGTAGATCTGTACCAGGCCAATATCAACAATTATAGTTCGAAAAAATAACATAACGTGTTTGTGTAAACATTAAAATAAACTAATCCATTCCAAAGGTAGGAAATAATTGAAAATAAAAGTTGTATAGATCATTTTAACAAAATTAGTGTGGTTGATAAACCACCACTCATTAATGCTTGTCATGGACGAAATCTTTTCCATTACACCAACAAAACACTCCTAAAACATATTAACTTCAATACGAAATAATATTATATTGTCATGCTGATCACCCCATGTCGTGGATTAGCTCATTGTATTGTTTACATAAACATTGTTATGTTTTAGTTCGAACTGTATACTAGTAGGGTTATTGGTAGATATTTACTGTAACATCTTCAAGTCAATGTACAAGGCGAGAATTTTAGCTCTTTTTTGCGCTTTTTTTCATCGGATTTGACAATATCTCAAATGATTTGTCGTACAGTATAGATAAAACTTATAGCATGAACAAATTATAACTTTTCAAATCGGTTACTTCTCTCGTTTTTCATCCTTTAAAAAGGGGGGGACAACCGCTGAGATATTTTAAGTAAAGGTATACGTACGCTGAGTAAAATTCTATTGTTAAGTTTTATTCAACTGTCAGTAGTGCATACATTAACCTCCCTGATTTAAATAGATGAGCAAAGAAGAATTGTAATGAGTATTTAAAGTCATAGGGAAAAAATGCGCCACTGGCAGTTGAATTAAATTTAACAATTACTTCTACTAAATGTTGGGATCTACCTTTAAATATTAGTTTTAGAGTTCCCAGTCCTATGAGAATATTTAGGGAAACAAATCCTCGCTTAGTACAATAAGCTGAACATAATACAGTAAAATATCTACCTAGGTAGAAAAAAAACGAACACTTTGGAAGCACACCTTTTCATAGAGCATTTCATGCCCTGGTGTGCTTAAAGACCATGCAGTTGTAGTTTAATAGATATAAAATACATAAATATCATTCTGATCTTGTAGTCGTATATATATGTTTATAAATAATGTCTGTGACTGTTGAATGTATATACTGTCTGAATGTATATACTGACCTTTTCTACCAAGCTTGCTTCACCACGAAGATCTTACTGTTAATAGATCTGCAGAAAAATAAAAAATAAACATTAACTACCATTAGGTTATAAGCACAATTTGTACTCGTATAAAGGAAGAATTCCCATAACGTGGATCTCAATTAGAAACTACAGTATACTAAAACCAAGAAAACCGTATTATTTGGAAAAAAAGGAAACATAATTTAACATCGAATTCACTATACTCACAATATATTTTTGTTTTATTCAACATGAAAGCATATCGCCAGTACGTATGGGAGGTCACAGATTTACAATTGTGCTCATATTGAACATATAAAGAATTCAAATTCATTTTATCTATCAGTTATTCATAACTTAAGAGATAATATTTCATTATAGCAGTTATTCGTTATGAAAATGAATTTCGTTTCTGCACCACATGAACTAAATTAGGGTTGAATGTCAAAGTTTTGAATCAAGTAGTTAAATGTTCTAGCAACTGTGATTTTTTTCTTTTGTTTTTAACGTCGCATTCAACACATATATAGGGTACATACACGACGGCCAGCTCTTCCTACTATAGGTTTTCTTGACATTTTTTCTATCACCAGTACTAACCTACCACGGGGCCGACAACTCATGTATAGGGTATGATCTGCCGCGACCGGGTTTCGAACACGTGATCTCCGGATTCGAAGTCAGACATGCTAACCACTACGCCACGGCCGCGGTTAACTGTGATTCAATACGTCATGTATTATCAAAAGAAATGATAAAATTGGTGTTCAATTTAAAAGATAATACACTGTACTAAGTTCAATGTACATGTTCACAAACTACGACTTTCTTTCCATTATAGCACCGATGTAATGATAACGTAAACGCTTATATTAGAAATTGAAATTTGGAAGTCGTGATTTAAAATTGGTATTTTCATAAGTGGTAATAAAATGTATCCATTCCTTCAAAAGCTTGTAAAAGTTATATAGCTAATGAATTGGTTGATATGCTTAAACTTATGTTGAACAGAAGAAGAGTAAATTACATGTTATATGATACATTTGATATCCAAATTACTTGGTATTGTAATGATAAAAGCATTTGATACTAATTTATTTGGATTTAATCAATACTTTATTTGGTCATTTACTACTGTTATAATGTCACCTGACATGCTTATTATTTAAATACAGCACAATGAGACGACAACTTCTATATATGGTAAAACATCATGATCACGGAAAGATATAACCTGTCGCATAGCCTGCCTCGACAAAAATAGCTATGTGATTTCATAAAATTGTTTTCTTTTTAGATATTGTTTGTTGTATTCAATTGTCTATGCATAAATAATAGCCATTCTTCAAGACATTTCATTTCTTAGTAGGCCTACCACTTCTGCTTGGCGATTTTCCCGATTTTTGATCGAAGAACTAAACAGCTATTATTACATTTTAGTTCGAGTTACACTATAATGAAAAACTTCAATTTAACATATAAATATTACAAGATTAAATATTTACCTTATCAAGATCCTGATCATCTTAAGTTGATTCGTGTTGAATAAATTGTGCGATGATTACTACATTCTGTTGCTGGGTGTAATTTAAACATTCTACAAAAAACATAAAACAAAAGTTTAGTTTAAATAAATAAAAGTAAGACAATTTGATAAGTTGCTTTGAAAGTTTACATATCTGACTTTATTAATCAGAAAGTTTGTGTTAAGCATTAAAACCTCAGAGGTCATTTTCACAAAAATCTCATGAAAAATATTTTAAGTCAATTTCAAAAATTTACATTCAAAGCCTAACAGATATGATATCATATAATGATATGTTTTTCAGAAAATGTTCATTATCCTACAAAATTGAAGAATATCATCAATTGGTTTGACAATGCATGCAGGTATAATGAATGTTTCCTGCTTTTAACTTGATGATTTTTATCGTAAGCTATTTTTGTGTGAAAATAACCACTGATTTTTATTTGCTAAATCCTCTTACTGATAAATGATGTAGCATAAGTAACCCAACATGTTATCTGAGAATGAATGCTGTTCCTTAAAATTTAGTACTAGTGCATCCTATAAGAACGATAGATTAATAGGTAAACTATCCTGCCCTATCTAAACTATCCATCACACGTTCCTGACTAAATCAAATCAAACGCATGGGTGTCACTAGCATCCTATATATCTTATTGTACGCGTCTCTAGCAACCTAGATTGTATTGTAGACATGTAAGTAACAGCTGTACGTATTGATTCAGGTCTGATATGACAAATCCAAATTTAGGTTCTTCAAGAACTCATTTTTCTAACTTATGATAGTGCATAAACTCAAACGCTTCAAAATATTGATGCTTTCTTATTTTCGGATAGGGCGTAAATTTACGCACTGCTGATATGTTTTTTATTCGGTAAATGCAGTCGTCTCTTCAGAAGAGTTGGTAAAGTGACGAATAGACAACTGTCGCTGTATGTATACATCGAGTTTGAGCTAAAGTGGGAATGTGGTTCTAATGATTTGGGTATGTCAGCAGTTCCTGAATTTTGTTAAAATCAGTACTAATTCTAATCATCTAATATGCAAATTAGCCAAGCACACGTGACACTAGGAAAATTTACAGAATATATTTTATCAAATCAACAAGTGATTATGCTTCCTTGAAATTCTGACTAAAACACTATACTATCAAAACAATTGAGGAATAATTCCAATAAACTTACCACTGGAACGTATATCCAAAAGTCAGTTTTCCATTTAATCGTAGAATAACTCAACATGGAACAAATTCAGCCACCTTTAACCCATCTTCATTCAAAGACACCAGTACATACCTAGAATATATAATATACAAGGACCAGAGTTGTGTAACATGTGACCAAAATAATTCAAAATGACAGATTTTCCCCTCGTTTTTATGAAGCAATATAAGGAAAGTATATGCTATTTAAATAATAAATGCTGTTTGAATTTAGTAGTAGTAATACATCGTTAACATTTTACGAAGATTTCCTGCTGTTAGTTTACGATAGTTTTAGTCGTAAGACTTTATAAATGAAGCCCGTTGCTAAATATGTGTCCATCTTGTAAAACCTTTTTGTCTTGTCCAATGTTATTGTTCCATAGACATCAGTCACAACCTGAAATAGACAAAACAAGAAAAGAGAAACCCGAAAAAATATATGTAACAAAACATGTATAGTATATTGAAGATAAATTATAAAAAGATAACCAAAGTAACGCTAAAAAAGAAACTAAGAAGTAATGGCATAAGAAGGAGATACGGAGCACGGACGAGTATGCATGAGGTACAAGGAGGGGCACGGGCAGGGATTTTTACTCCATGGGGGTTATGTGGTCCGTTTAGGGCGGTCCTTTCCGCTACCATTCCCACCTATTCACCAGGGCTATAGGAAGTCTCTGATCACCATTATTACAAGTTGGCTGGCTGGCTTACATGCAAATTAGTTTTATCTAGTTTAGACAAACTTATGAATACACGTACTTCCGAACCGACTAGTATCCTGAAACATCCCCTTCCAGTTATCATTAAATTCTTAGCCCCTAATAAAAATACAACAAACACTAAATCTAGACAGGCTTTTTACCTATATATAAACTCTTCAGAACTTTTATATTCCCTTTCAAACTTACCAAAAATCCACCTTAACTAAGTAAAAGAGTACCACATGCAGGTGTTCCATGATCGCCACACTTGTAATCAACGCCTTGTGAAATTTATAAGCAATACCACGAGACTAAACCATGTGTATTCATTATAGTTCCAACATTATTAAAAAGTTGTTTTTATTGGTAATACACGAGAGTTTTGTTATATTTAATTACATGTACATATATTCTCGTAAAAGTACTGTATTTATATTTTCAAAAAACCTAGGCTGAACGAAGCTGACCTGCGTTAGTTTTTAATGTATGAAATTCTCTATCACTTACAAAATGATTTTAAAATATCAATTACGACACAATGACATGTCATCTACCACAAATATATACCTTTCATACGTTGCTTATTGTTCATATATTGAATCTTAGACGCCAGAAAAACAGTTAAGATAATAAGCAAACAGTACTTAAAAAGGCAAGATATAAGACAATGTCCGTACGAACATTTGGAGGAGGTATATAGCCTCAAATTATTATGAAAGTATTGCAACTTAAAATGAACCAGATGAAGATGTTCTTTTTGCGATAGCGATCAATTGATTTGCTATAGAAGATTGGGAGAAAGGTAAGATTTTTTGTATTTTTTTCTGTTTGATTTTTTTTCTAAATCGGTCAAGAAATAAGAGCACAGAAACCTCTTGAATGAGATAGATGTGTTCGTGTTTTCTGAGGTTATGAGTTATATAACTGTATTTGTGTGTATATAGTAAACATATTTTGGGGTGTGGTATATATAATAAGTTTGAAAGGGGACTTTTTCATGCCAATAGCTTGGGGACTAGAGAACTGTCTGCATTCATGGATTGTTATTTGTAATTAGTCTGGCTGAGATGGAACCATTTGTCTCCAAATGAATGTAAATGCCATTACACCATTATGCAAAGAGTAAGTATGGGTTTTACCGATTGATACAGAGTTTGCAACAATGTTTATGTACATTGGATTTGTATATGTTCAGGTGGGCAACAATCTGGCGAAACGAAAAATTTGAATCGTGAACAGTTCAAAAATTATACAAATGCTGTATTGTGTGCGATAGGGACAACTATTAAGTAAGGAAATTAGTTTTTAATATCTTGTGTGTAAGGTGACAGCAAAATCATAGTAAACACAAATTTAGATAAAGTTTTTGACCGATTACATTGTTTTGTAAGATCTTTTAACATAGATAATAGTCCCCCCTATTTTTCATGAAAACAAAATGATTTTAAATCATTAATTGCAACATAATGACATGTTATCTACCATAAATAAATAGCTTTTAAAATCCAAATCCGTCAAGAAATAAGAGCACAAAATAATAATTTTGAAAGGGGACTTTTTCATGCCGAAAGCTAGGATACTAGAGAACTGTCTGCATTCAAAGATTGTTATTTGTAATTAGTCTGACTGGGATAGAATCATTTGTCTCCAAATGAATGAGAATGTCATCACATCATTTTGCGAGAAAATATGTGTTTTATTGACAGATACGGGTTTGCAACAATGTATATGTAAATTGGATTTGTATATGTTCAAGTGGGCATAAATCGGGCGAAACTTGAATGGTGAACAAAGCAAGTATTATACAAATGCTATATTATGTACTCATACTGTTCATTGTTTAAGGACGACAGTGACAATTCTTTAGTAAGGGAATTAGTTCTGTCGATCGATGTTGCATGTGTCTCTTTCAGTACAGAACTTCATTTATGCCAAGAAAGCAAGTTTAGTTAATGCTTGTTTCTGGACAGTGTTATTATCAGTATAGTCTTGTTTCTTTGACAAGATGAGATAAATTGAGATTTTGACGAATATTTAAGAAAGGGTATACAATTTGTAATCTATTGTAGCTGAGATTTAACTCAGATTATAAGGGTATCTGCAATAGAATATATAACTATTCAAAACCACCTCGTAATAATGTTTGAAACAGAATATCAACTGATTAGTATGTTCATATCTCGTTATTGAACAACGTAAAATAATATGCGAGTAAAACATTAATTGATAGCAGTGTTTGCATTTTAGACTATTATAAATAATGTAGCTGAACAAAATTCGATAAGAAAACATTGGAATAATCAAACAAACGGTTTTATATTGTACTCTAATGAAACTATTCGCTGTACAGAAAATATAACAACGAAATATTGAAAACAATTTACAAATCACAATTTATAAGTCCTCAGAATGATAAAATATATCATTACTAAAAAGTGTATCTTATACACTATACTTTATATAAATTATTTTCAAAAACGGGTTGAAAAAATGTGTTTATTAAAATAAATACTTTAAGCAGTAATGAGTCACAATTATCTGTTCATATAAACTGATTCTATGCATAGTTTATTACCTTTTTCAAAAACAAAAATGTTATTACATTTACATTCTGAACGATAATATAGCAACAATATCATAATAGTATTAAAAATATAAAGTCATGTTCTATTAAATCAACAACCAAACCACGTAACATGTAGATTTGTACCAATTGACAACCTCTGTCTACAGTAAAAATCATAACAAAATATTGGGTTTTATAATCAAATCCCAATTGGCAAGTTAAGTATTTTATAAAAAGGACATTAATAATCAAAATAACACGTGTAAATGAAATGTACAAAGTACCTTCCACATCCATGTACATAACAACACAGTTCATTATACATTTCATTATACATTCATTATTCATACAATCATTCCATTATCCAAAAGTTTTTCAAAAATCCATTTGAAGTTTTCTTTTCCAAATTTGATGAACGTATACAAGTAAATAGCTCCTTAGTTTGACTTAGCTCTATTTTCTCCATGTCCAATATTTTGCATGTCGTAACATTCTTTTTAGGTATATGGTACTTTAGACCTTTTAAGACCTTCAACGAATGGTGCTTCTCAATTGTTTTGTTAATTAATCAATGATTCTGATCTAGCTATCCTCCCATAAAACGGGCCCTTCACCAGATTGCTAGGAATCATATTGAAGTGCATTGAATAATTCCGATCTAGCTATCCTCCCATAAAACGGGCCCTTCACTAGATTACTCAGAATTATATTAAAGTACATTGCATAATTCCGATCTAGCTATCCTCCCATGAGTGGGCCCTTCACTAGATTGCTCAGAATTATTCCCGATCTAGATATCCTCCCATAAAGTGGGCCCTTCTCTAGATTGCTCGGATTTATGTCTTGTTTCAATGTATAATTCCGATCTAGCTATCCTCCCATAAATGGGTCCTTCACTAGATTTCTCAGAATTATACTTCAATGCAAGGAATACTTCCGATCTAGTTATCCTCCCATAAAATGGGCCCTTCACTAGATTGCTCAGAAGTATTAATATTTTTGTTATTTTATTACTTAAAAAATAAATATATTCTCGGCATGTATTTACAGAACATCATTATCAAACATCATTAGAGCTAATTACATGTATTTAAAATACTATCAAATTATTTATTAAAATCTTGACAATGTATACATGTAATGACAATGTTATTAGATAAATAAATGTGAAGGTATGAGTATAAATCATTTTTGTATGTTCAAACATTATTGCACCATATATTAATTATTTTAAATAGCTTGTTATAAGTTTTAATATGACAGAGAGTTGATTCAATTGGTATGACATATAAGTCAATCGCTTAAAAGGCAGGAATTTTTCAACAAGACTAAACTCAATATGTTTGAAACTGAATATAACAATTAAAGCAAACTTGTAAATAAAAAAAATACCAAACATATTACAAAATAATGAATTTCTTTACTTATCTCGAAAATAATTATCCATTGAATTAGCATATTCTCTTTAGCAGAACAACGTTTGTTTTTAAATTTTTCTAATGTTTTTTATGCATTGATAAGCATGATTAATTAGTAAAACACTCATTTATTATCATTATTTGTATTTTATTTTCATTATATTAGTGAAAATTCTGTTATAAACTCTTATAATATAAAAACTTTCATCAGAGGAAGAAAAATACATGAAGACAAAGCTACCCCATAATGTAGTTTTTAAAGTCTGTTTTTAAAGACCGAAACCTACATGATGATAATAATAGAATGCAGAAATTGAAGAAAGATACTTACCTCAACAAAAATGACAGAATGTCAGGCGATATGGTGCTTGGATTATCTTTATTGAAGATAGAAGCCTACAGGAAAATTATGATAGAATAGTTAATTATTGTGTTTATGTGTATTCTTATGGGAGGCAAATACTTACCTGAATTAGATGATAGAATGTCATGCGATATAGTGTGTGTTATCTTAATTGAAGATTAAAACCTACTGGAGAATAATGATAGAATGATATGCTATGGTGTGTGTATACATGTTGTCTTAATTGAAGAAAGATACGTACATGAATTAAATGAAAGAATGGCATACGATAAGGTGCTAGTTATCGTCATTGAAGAGAGAAACCTAAAGTAGAATGATGATAGAAAAGTATGTCATGGTATTGTGTATCATTATTGGAGACAAATACCTACCTGAGTTAAATGACAGAATGGCATGAGATATGGTGTGAGTTATCTTAATTGACGTCATAAAACCTACATGGGAATACCGATAGAAAGGCAAGCCGTATTATAAGTATGTTTTTTATTGAGGAAAGATACTTACCTGAGAAAACATGAGATTAGAATGCCGTATTGTGTGTGTTACCTAAATTCAAGATAGAAACCTACAGGAGATTATTGATAAAAAGACATGGCATATTGTGTGTATGTTATCTTGATTGAAGATAGATACTTACCTCAATTAAATGATAGAATGGCATGCCATATTGTGTGTGTAATCTTAATTGAGGTCAAGAACCTACTGGAGAAAAATGATAGAAATGGATGCCATATTATGTGTGTGATCTAATTTGAGGATGAGATAGAAACCTATATTAGAATAGTGGTAGAAAGGCATGAGATATAGTATGCATGTTATCTTTATAAGAGATAGAGACTTGTTGGACAATTTCGATAGAATGACATGCCACATTTTGAGTCTGAAATGTTTTTAAAGAATGAAATCTACTTAATCATAATGATAGAATAACATTACATGTAATGTTTGCATGTTTTCTTGATTAAAGAAAGATACTTACCTGAAACAAAATGATAGAATGGCATGCAATATGATGTGTATTATCTTAATTGAAGACAGAAACCTACAAGGAAATATTGATAGTACGACATGCCGTAGTATGTGTGTTAGCATATTTGAGGATAGAATCCTTCACGTAAATAATGGTAATAGGCATGCAATGTAGTGTGTATGTTAGCTTCTTGGTGAGATATCAGCACGACAATTCGGAAAGAATGTCATGCTATAATTTGGAAATGTTTTCATTCTTAAAGACTAAAACCTACATGACAGTAATGATAGAATAAAATGCCAGGTAATGTTTGCATGTTTCTGTAATTGAAGAAATATACTTACCCGAATTAAATGAAAGAATGGCATGAGTAATGGTGTGTGTTATCATTAAGTTAATTGAAGACAGAGACCTACAGAAGAGTTATGAGAGAATAATATGTCATAGCGTTTGTGAGTAAGTGTACATTTTAAATTGAAGACAGATACTTACCTGAATTAAATGATAGAATGGCATGAGATATGGTGCTTGTTATCTTAGTTGAAGACAGAAACCTACAGGAGAATAATGATAGGATGGCATGACATAGTGTTTGTATGTTTTGTTTCATTATAGAAAGATACTTACCTGGATTAAATTCTAGAAATACATGAGTTGTAGTGTGTGTTATCTTAATTTAAGACAGAAGTCTACATGAAATAATGTCAGAATAGCATGCTAATGCGTGGCTGTTATATTAATTGAAAACTTAAACCTATAAGAGATTATTGATAGAAAAGCAAGCCGTATAGTGTGTATGGTTTTTTATTGATGGAATGGGTTGTCATTTTGTGTGTGATATCTTATTTGAAGAAATATATCTGAATTGGAATGTTGATAGAAAGGAAGGCCGTAGTTTGTATATTTTTCCTAATTGAAGACAGTAACTTACATGAGAATGATGATAAAATGATATGCCATTTTGTGAGGGTGATCTGAATTTAAGAAAGAAACCTACAGGAGAAAAAAGATAGAATGACATGCAATATAGTTTGTGATATCTTAATTGAAGATTGAATCCTACCGCAGAAAAAAGATGTAATATGCTTAGTATTTGTTAATTAAAAACAGATACTTACCTGAATAAAGGATAAAATTGCATGCGGTATGGTGTGCATTATGTTTATTGAAGACAGAAAACTACAATGGAGTATTAACAGATTTGCATGCCATATTGTGTGTGTAACCTCAGTTGAAGACATAAAACTACAATGGAATTTTAACAGAATGGCATACCATTTTGTGAGTGTTATCTCAATTAAAGACATAAAGCTACAATGGAATTTTAACAGAATGGCATGCCATATTGTGTGTCTTACATAAATTGAGAAGTAACCTGCAGGAGAAAAATGAAGAATGGCATGTTAATGTATGTTTGTAGTCTAAATTGTAGACATAAACCTGCATAGGACTATTGATAGAAGGGCATGCCGTATTGTTGGCATGATTTTACTGATGTTTGATACTTACCTGAATAACATGCCATATTGTGTTTGTAATCTGAATTTAAGATAAAAGCCTACATGATAGAGGTGAGATAGAATAGTATGTCATATTGTGTTTGTTATCTTATTTGAAGATATATCTAATTGGGGATAATGATAGGAGGGCATGTCATATTGTTTGCGTGTTTTCTTACTTGAATCAGAAACTTAACCGAGAAAAATAGAAGCAAGGTATGCGATATTGTAGGTGTTATTTCATTTTTAGATAGATACTTACAGGGAAATTTTGATAGAAAACATGCCAAATTGTGTGTATGTGTTCTTAATTGAAAAAGAGATACCTGAAAAAATTGCGTAAATTGCATGTTTTCTTAAAGAAGAAAGATACTTACCTTAGAATAATGATAGAATTAAATGCCATATTGTGTGTGTGTTATCTTTATTGAAGACAGAATCCTACAGGAGAATAATGATAGAATGGCATATCAATGCGTGTTTTGTTATATCTATTTAAAACATACACCTTCATGGAATATTGATAGAAAGGCAAGCCTTATTGGGTATATGTTTTTTTAACTAAAGAAAGATATTTAGCTGAACAAAAATGATAAAATGGCATGCCATACTTTGTGTGAAATTTGAATTTAAGATAGAAGCCTACAGGAGAAAAAAGATAGAATGAGACGCAATATAGAGTGTTTTATCTTAACTAAAGACAGAAAACTACAAGAGAATAATAATATAACGGCATGACATTGTGCACATCTCTTACTTTCAATGCAAAATAGTATTAAGATTCTCCTACATATATATATGTCTCCTTTTAATTGGTTTGTTTTAAAATCATGAAGATGCTATCACCTTTGAACGCCTAACTTTTAGGTTAATTATTTGTTACTATTTCGAACAAAACATAAATTCAAAATTATTCAGTGATTATAAACCTTAAACATTCGATAAAAACTGTGATAAGAAATAAAAATCAAACAGGTCAAAGACAAATGTAGTACTAAGTACGTTATACAAGATCAATTACATTTCATCCATATTTTACAACATGACGTATTTCATGTTTTATGTTTTATTGAATACTATCTGCTTAATAGTAATTTTGATATCACGATTACTGCTTAACAGTTATTTTGATATCACGATTAATAATTTAGAAGTTTCATTAATATATTTATTATTTAAAAGAAAAAAACTGATTGTCACAAACACTTTCTAGTGAAACCCTACCGGCGTTCCTATGTTTAGTAGTTATTTCACTATTCCCAACTTATGCCAGATTCAGCCTAAAAAACAAAGTAAGACTTAATAATCATCCTTAACTCCTTGAATTATCTTCAAACATCTTCTGTCGTTCCTAAGTAGATTTTGTTTCTCAACCCTTTACTCTCATTTCCATAGAAAAATGCATCAAACCTAGAAAAATGCACTAACTGTTTCGATTCTGATATTAAACTCTATCCACCTCATTATTGCCATAAGTAAAACCCCAAATCATATTCCAACTACCCTAATCAAATCCCACGGAACATCTCCCATTGCTCTAAACATATATGCCTTCACTAGATAAAACTAATATAAAACACCATAAGCCAGCAAGAATACTAATAATAGTGACCAAAGCGTTCCGAACCCTGGTGCTGGGGGTTATGAAGCCAACGACTCTTAAAAACCCCAACAAACCGAACCCTCACCATGGGGGGGTTGGGACAGATGAGATGGGACATGCATGCAGGGAACTGAGATATCGGTGCAAATCTCAGGCCAGACACAGATAACCTAAAGACCAAAAACAAAAAAACACAAAAACAATCAAAATATGAAATACAATAAATCAAACAATAACACAATGTACGATGTAAATGAAATAAAAATACC
The DNA here is from genome assembly GCA_025267735.1 of Mactra quadrangularis. Taxonomy (NCBI): domain Eukaryota; kingdom Metazoa; phylum Mollusca; class Bivalvia; order Venerida; family Mactridae; genus Mactra; species Mactra quadrangularis. Next base: position 32,268,332 of record CM046308.1, on the reverse strand, counting down.
ATTTGTTTAAAACCAAAATATATGTTAGCTGTACATGTACATACATTGGATAATGATTAAGTGAGTTAATGCACAAAGATAAATCTCTATAAACAGATATCTTATAGACCGCGAGTAGGCGAACGGAGAATTTTTGATCAGGTTTTTAATCAGATTGTTCAGACACCAAAGGAGATAGAATTTTTCAATAGCTACGGAGCCCCTAAAGTGACACTGTTTTATTATCACAACTATTTCGAAAAAACGTAATGATTGATTATTTCGAAAAAAAAAACAATGAAATAATATAACGTTTAAACGAAATAGTTGTGATAATAAAAAAGTATTTCAAAATGTCACTTTAGGTGCTCCGTAAATAGCCAATGTATGTGCTATGTATAGTAAACATGTACTTCAGTTTATAAACAAATGACATATGTAGAATATAGAATGAACTTAAACTTACCAACTATTTAGTGTCACTGTCAAAATGTCTTTCACCATGTTGAATCATAACCAATGTATCTATAATAAACGCTTCGTCTTAAGGAAGTCATTTAATGATAGATCTTTAATATCTAAGCTTTAATATATACTTAACTTAATAAAACATCAACGCTTCAACTACCTTTATCTGAAAAGGAAAAAGAAGCAGTTGGTCAGAAAATAATGAAGTATTTATTTATTAAAGTCTAGTCTATGTACAATTACATTTAAAGGCACACATATTATAAAAACATGATGTCTGTACAATAGTACAATATAATGTAAGTACCTAAGTTTTCAAGTAAAAAAAGAAAAAACTTCCCTAACTTAATTTTAAAGTAGAATTTTCCTAATACAAAACTATATATATGACCACAGAACATTTCTCAGAAAAACTTCTATCTAATTAAACATCGTATTTTTAATGTAGTCGATATAACAATTTTTAAAATGATATTGAATATTATTAAACCACTTTGAATTTTATTTTGTATCCATGAACAAGATCAATAAATTTTGCCTTAAATAAGTATGAGCTATTATCTCCATTTGATAATGTTCATATCAAAGGGAAATAATAACTCACGTCCATTAAAGACTTTCATTTATAATTTTGCAACAACGTATTGTAATACAAATGTATACCATATATTAACACAATTGACATAATGTTATATTTCTCCACAAAAAAATGAGAACTATACTCAATAAGCGAATTGAACTGATCCAGCCAAATATCAATTACAGGAAGTAGTCCAAGGCTAGAACGTTTTTATTGTAAGATATCGGGTTCGAATCCCATAAAGGACACAAGTAAGTTTTCTTGAGCAAAAACAATGAGCGAATGATTCACTCAATTTAGATGTAAACTTGTACTCTAAAGGTCATAAACACAATGGTAAGGGGGTTGTCTTACAGGATTATTAAGTCTACTAAATGTGTATAAATATTTAAAGGCAGATTTAATCTAAAATACTACTTATGTATTTAAACGTATATTGTTTGAAAATATACTTCCTTGATCAAAGTAGTTGATCATTGTCATCAAACCAGTTTGTACACAAACAGTACATAATATCACAGCTATACGTCTATAACGTTGATCCACTCCATAAATTCATACAATCTGAAAACAAGATGTGGTCAATATAATTTATAAATACATGAAAACTGGCCGTGGGACAGTAATGCAGGAAAGTTCCTCTATAAAGCAATCATTGTAGATGCAATATCATATTTATAATTGTGAACAAGTTTTAATTACCAAATACTTAGAGAAGAAAATGTCCTTTTTTATTATGACCATTTCGCTAGTCAGACCATATACTTTGATGTTTTTATTTTGTAATTTTACAGTACAATGGTGAGGGAAAATATACAAAAAAATATATATAAAAACAACCCCAAATGTTTAGAGATCGAGTGGTCTCTGGTTTAAATACCCACCGGAGCCACTTGTTCCAATACAAGGAAATTTACATGTGATTGTTTCATTTAAGACAGTTGTAAAATAACCTATAAATATAGCACAGTTTCAGCATTGTTCTATCATGTCAGATAAATTATTTTATAAAACAATGAGGCATACATTTACCCCGCTGATTCAAATACTTGAAATGTGTTCCATAATCCTTGTACAAAATACATAAATATTTTCATCGATCCTGAGAAAATAAGAACTGTAGTGAGTATTTAATCAGCGGTGTTAATGTGTGCGCCACTGACAAATGAATAGAATTTAACAATATAAATAGCTGAGCAAATTGAACTTAGACATACGGTTCCCACCAAAAGTTTGGAGACATTTTCACCTAGTAGGCCTGCTGAATAGACTTAATCTAAAATTTGATAACTGTTTATTCAGAAACTCTTCAAAGTTTTGCTTTAATGTTTTGTTATCATTATAATTACAACTGAGACTACAAAAAGCATATAAGCTATGTTATGGAAAATTATTACAATTGCTTATTAGCATGGTTTTGGAGGCTTTAGGATGTCAGATGCTGAATCTTATAAATGTGTTGCATTCATGAAAACTGTTTTTCATTTTATCACCAACCATACTTAAATATATTAAACTTAATGATTCAACAAAAATAATCATCAAAATTCAGAATTATGGTATTTTTTGTCTCCATACTTTTGATGGGTACTGTACATGTAAGAATTCATTTCACGCTGTGGTCACTACACAACAGCTTACTAATACAATGTATGTAAATACAGGCTAATGAGGAATATTAGTCAGTTATCCTTCCTTGACAAAGTCTGAAGCCATCCAATTGGCAAGTAGGTCTTATCAGTAGGAATCCTCGGACTTTATCATTGAAGTCCTGTGTAAGGATAATACAATATTTCACCAAATATCTTTCTTGTTAATTAGACACTTCTTTGCTTAATTTTCAAACAAATTAAATGATTTACAAAAAGGGTATTTAAAATTGATTGTGTCAGATTGTCATTGAAAATAACGGTAAAATCCGAGTAATCCAACTAATTGGACCCAATTATTTTAAGAGTATGTAAAGGAGAATAACTGACTAAAGTCCCTTATTGAAGTCTCGGGTAATTTTTCGCAAGCCAAGATGTAAATAAAAACTTACGTTGCGTCCAAAGTAATCACGTTACATCACAAATATGTACCAGTACTGACTTCAGAATGTGTGTTTGGTAAACTGTAAAAGGCAAAGCATAAGATGAATATAGAACATAATTAGAAGTAAGTGTTAAAAAATAGAAAAGAAAAAGGGGTGGCTTACTGCCTATTAAACAACGACCGGAAGTAAGGTTCGATGAAATTTCCATGAAGACCCTAGCCCTGAGTGAATTTTAACAATTACGAAAACGACTGATCACATGTATAATGAACAGTTTACAACTGTAAGACCGATTTTAACTAAGGCATGAAACAAAACAATAAATGCTGATTACTCGAAAACAAAATTTATAATTTTTATTTCACATATTTTTGTTGTTACAAGCGAAGCTATTTTTGTACCAGCATAAATATACAATATGTATTTAGGAAAAAGAATGTCTTTAGTTGGATTTAACGCCATGTCAAAACAAATTAAGGTCATTTTACAACGGCTAGTTCACATAACTTCGGATTCCTGGACCCTAATACCGATAACTTATATATATAACTATATATCTCTATATATTATGGCACATTCTTTGGATTCAAGAGGTCCTGGGTTCGAACCCGTCATAGACACTGGGTCAACCTTGAAAAATATCTCCGATTGGTTCGCTCTACCAATGTTAATAATTAGATGGGTGTGTATAAGTGAAATTTTAGTCGGCAGTACAATGTATTTCTTATAAAATATATCGAAATTATCCGGAATGTATGGATATTTTAACGTCGCTGAAGTTAGCAAATTTTTTTTGCTAGCAAAATTGGCCACAAAGTGCTATTTTTGCTAGCAATTTTTTTACTGGGATAATGGTGTATACCATGTTAGAGGTCTGACTCAGGGTTATCTCGTTGGCATAGTGGCTACCCTTAGAGAATTCCGTGGATTGGACCAGAAATAACAAAATGTCGGTACTTTACGTTTTGTGTATAAAATCAGCACTCAGATGGGCCATGTTTCAGGGCTCGAATCTCATGTTAAAGCGATTTGGCCGGATACGGCGGATACCACGCGTGAGGTCTGATCTAGGGCTATCACTTGGACATAGTGGCTACTCTGGGAAAATTCCATGGGCTTGAACCAAAGACCACTTAAAGTCAGCACTTAGAATGGCAATGTTTCAGGGCTCGAACGTCGAGTTAAAGCGATTTTGCCGGGTACTGGCGCATTCCAGGCAAGAGGTCCGACCTAAGGCTATCACGTGGGCACAGTGGCCATCCTGCGAAAATTCCTTGGGCTTGGGCCAGAGACCACTAAAAGTCGGTACTTTACGTTTTGTGGATAAAACAGATTTCAGATGGGCCATGTTTCATGGCTCGAATCCAGAGTTAAAGTGATTAAGCCGGGTATTGGCGTATACAAGGCGAGAGGTTATACCTAGGGCTATCACGTGGGCATAGTGGCCACCCTTAGAAAATTCCGTCGACTCAGACAAGAGACCACTAAAAGTCGGTACTTACGTTATGTGGATAAAATCAGCACTCAAACGGGCAATGTTTCAGGGCTCGAATCTCATGTTAAAGCGATTTCGCCGGGTACTGGCGTATACAAGGAATGAGGACAGACCAAGAGCTATCACGTGGGCACAAAGGCCAGTCTGGGAAAATTCCGTGGGCTCGGGCAAGAGACCACTAAGTGTCGGTACTTTACGTTTTGTGTATAAAATAAGCACTCGGATGGGCCATGTTTCAGGGCTCGAACGTCGAGTTTAAGCGATTTCGTCCGGTACTGGCGTATACCAGGCGAGAGGTCCGACCTAGGGCTATCACGTGGGCAAAGTGGCCACCCTGGGAAAATTCCGTGGGCTCGGGCCAGAGACCACTAAGTGTCGGTACTTTACGTTTTGTGTATAAAATCAGCACTCGGATGGGCCATGTTTCAGGGCTCGAACGTCGAGTTTAAGCGATTTCACCCGGTACTGGCGTATACCAGGCGTGAGGTCCGACCAAGGGCTATCACGTGGGCACAGTAGCAGTCCTTGGAAAATTCCGTGGGCTCGGGCCAGAGACCACTAAGTGTCGGTACTTTACGTTTTGTGTATAAAATCAGCACTCGGATGGGCCATGTTTCAGGGCTCGAACTTCGAGTTTAAGCGATTTCGCCGGGTACTGGCGTATACCAGGCAAGAGGTCTGACCTAGGGCTTTCAATGGGGCACAGTGGCCACCCTGGGAAAATTCCGTGGGCTCGGGCCAGAGACCACTAAGTGTCGGTACTTTACGTTTTGTGTATAAAATCAGCACTCGGATGGGCCATGTTTGAGGGCTCGAACGTCGAGTTTAAGCGATTTCGCCCGGTACTGGCGTATACAAGGCGAGAAGACAGACCTAGGGCTATCACGTGGGCAGAGTGGCCACCCTGGGAAAATTCCGTGGGCTCGGTCAAGAGACCACTAAGTGTTGGTACTTAACGTTTTGTGTATAAAATCAGCACTCGGATGGGCCATGTTTCAGGGCTCGAACGTCGAGTTTAAGCGATTTCGCCCGGTACTGGCGTATACCAGGCGAGAGGTCCGACCTAGGGCTATCACATGGGCACATTGGCCACCCTGGGAAAATTCCGTGGGCTCGGGCCAGATACCACTAAGTGTCAGTACTTTACGTTTGGTGTATTAAAATCAGCACTCGGATGGGCCATGTTTCAGGGCTCGAACGTCGAGTTTAAGCGATTTCGCCCGTTACTAACGTATACCAGGCGAGAGGACCGACCTAGGGCTATCACGTGGGCACAGTGGCCACCCTGGGAAAATTCCGTGGGCTCGGGCCAGAGACCACTAAGTGTCAGTACTTTACGTTTTGTGTATAAAATCAGCACTCGGAAGGGCCATGTTTCAGGGCTCGAACGTCGAGTTTAAGCGATTTCACCCGGTACTGGCGTATACCAGGCGAGAGGTCCGACCTAGGGCTATCACGTGGGAACAGTTGCCACCCTGGGAAAATTCCGTGGGCTCGGGCCAGAGACCACTAAGTGTCGGTACTTTACGTTTTGTGTAAAAAATCAGCACTCGGATGGGACATGTTTCAGGGCTCGAACGTCGTGTTTAAGCGATTTCGCCCGGTACTGGCGTATACCAGGCGAGAGGTCCGACCTAGGGCTATCACGTGGGCACTATGGCCACCCTGGAAAAATTCCGTGGGCTCGGGCCAGAGAGCACTAAATGTCGGTACTTTACTTTATGTGTATAAAATCAGCACTCGGATGGGCCATGTTTCAGGGCTCGAACGTCAAGTTTAAGCGATTTCGCCCGGTACTGGCGTATACCAGGCGGGAGGTCCGACCTAAGGCTATCACGTGGGCACAGTGGCCACCCTCGGAAAATTCCGTGGGCTCGGGCCAGAGACCACTAAGTGTCGGTACTTTACTTTTTGTGTATAAAATCAGCACTCGGATGGGCCATGTTTCAGGGCTTGAACGTCGAGTTTAAGCGATTTCGCCGGGTACTGGCGTATACCAGGCGAGAGGATCGACCTAGGGCTATCACGTGGGCACAGTGGCCACCCTGGGAAAATTCCGTTGGCTCTGGCCAGAGACCACTAAGTGTCGGTACTTTACGTTTTGTGTATAAAATCAGCACTCGGATGGGCCATGTTTCAGGGCTCGAACGTCGAGTTTAAGCGGTTTCGCCCGGTACTGGCGTATACCAGCCGAGAGGTCCGACCTAGGGCTATCACGTGGGCACAATGGCCACCCTGGAAAACTTCTGTGGGCTCGGGCCAGAGACCACAAAGTTTCGGTACTTTACGTTTTGTGTATAAAAATAAGCACTCGGATGGACCATGTTTCAGGACTCGAACGTCGAGTATAAGCGATTTCGCCCGGTACTGGCGTATACCAGGCGAGAGGTCCGACCTAGGGCTATCACGTGGGCACAGTGGCCACCATCGGAAAATTCCTTGGGCTCGGGCCAGAGACCACTAAGTGTCGGTACTTTACGATTTGTGTATAAAATCAGCACTCGGGTGGGCCATGTTTCAGGGCTCGAACGTCAAGTTTAAGCGATTTCGCCCGGTACTTGCGTATACCAGGCGAGAGGTCCGACCTAGGGCTATCACGTGGGCACATTGGCAATCCTAGGAAAATACCGTGGGCTCGGGCCAGAGACTACTTAGTGTCGGTACTTTACGGTTTGTGTATAAAACCAGCACTCAAATGGGCCATGTTTCAGGGCTTGAACGTCGAGTTATAGCGATTTAGCCCGGTACTGGCGTATACCAGGCGAGAGGTCCGACCTAGGGCTATCACGTGGTTACAATGACCACCCTGGGTAAATTCCGTAGGCTTGGGCCAGAGACCACTAATTGTCGGTACTTTACGTTTTGTGTATAAAATCAGCACTCAGATGGGCCATGTTTCAGGGCTGGAACGTCGAGTTAAAGCGATTTCGCCCGGTACTGGCGTATACCAGGCGAGAGGTCCGACCTAGGGCTATCACGTGGGCACAGTGGTTACCCTGGGAAAATTCTGTGGGCTCGGGCCAGAGACCACTTAGTGTCGGTACTTTACGTTTTGTGGATAAAATCAGCACTCGAACGGACAATGTTTCAGGGCTCGAACGTCGAGTTAAAGCGATTTCGCCGGGCACTGGCGTAAACCAGGCGAGAGGTCCGACCTAGGGCTATCACGTGGGCACAGTGGCCATCCTTGGAAAATTCCGTGGGCTCGGGCCAGAGACAACTAAGTGTCGGTACTTTACGTTTTGTGTATAAAATCAGCATTCAGATGGGCCATGTTTCAGGGCTCGAACGTGGAGTTAAAGTGATTTCGCCCGGTACTGGTGTATACCTGGCGAAAGGTCCGACCTAGGGCTATCAAGTTGGCACAGTGGCCACCCTGGGAAAATTCCATGGGCTCGGGCCAGAGACCACTAAATGTCGGTACTTTACGTTTTGTGTGTAAAATCAGCACTCGGGCCATGTTTCAGGGCTCTAAGGCCGAGTTAAAGCGATTTCGCCCGGTACTAGCGTATACCAGGCGAGAGGTCCGACCTAGGGCTATTACGTAGGCACAGTGGCCATTCTAGGAAAATTCCGTGGGCTCGGGCCTGAGACCACTTATTGTCGGTACTTTACGTTTTGTGTAAAAAATCAGCACTCGGATGGGCCATGTTTCAGAGCTCGAACGTCGAGTAAAAGCGATTTTGCCCGGTACTGGCGTATACCAAGCGAGAGGTCCGACCTAGGGCTATCACGTAGGCACAGTGGCCACCCAGGGTAATTTCCGTAGGCTGGGGCCAGAGACCACTAAGTGTCGGTACCTTACGTTTTGTGTATAAAATCAGCACTCAGACGGGCCATGTTTCAGGGCACAAATCTCGTGTTAAAGCAATTTTGCCGGGTATTGGCGTATACCAGGCGAGAGGTCCGGCCTAGGGCTATCACGTTGGCACAGTGACTACCCTGGGGAATTTTCGTGGGCATTGGCGCGAGACCACTTAATGTGGTTAGGGTATAAAATATAGGGTGTATTAAATCAACATTTCGATGGGCTGTTTGAAGGCGATTACAGACCGAGTACAGGCTTATTTCAGGCATAAGTTCTGACCCACGGCCATCGCGTTACCACAGTGTCTATCTCGAAAAGATGTGAAGACATGGGTCTTAAACCTTTAATTGCTTGTACCTTGCGTATACTTCTTAAATCAGCACTTAGATGGTTCCAATTTTAGGGCTTATGTCTTGCCTTGACGTAATTCATTTCCGTACAGGTCATATCACAGCGGTCAGTCCCCCTACTCACGTAACCTCTGGATTTAGCTGTTAACAAACTACTTGGTGCATACGTTGTCAGTCACTGACTACTGCCCTACATGATTGAGAATCAGTGGCAGGAGGAAGAATGGCCGGAGTTATCAAATGTGTCGATTACATGTTTTGTCATTCTCTCTTCACAATAAAAAATCTGCCTGGGTCATTTAACAATAAAGACCGATTGAATTTACTTATTACTATGATTACTGTTGTAATTAGTCAATGTTATGTACTGTGACAATATGACTCTCATATTGTTTAATTAGTCTGCGTGTCAAAAAAACTCCAATATACAACTTGAATTTTACACTTAAGCTTAATAATAGTATATAATAGTTTTGTACAACCAAGATGCTGAGATGGCTTGGTCACAAGCTGGACCTCCCAAGTGAGAAATTTGAAGATCACAGCACACCATGGCCAAGGTTGATCAGATTTAACCTGGGAAGACCTGGAAGAGCGTGATCGATTGTAACTTAAAATGTATGACACCAACCATCAGGACCACCAGATATGAAGAGGAACACTTCTACACAAGAAAGACAAACCTCACCCTTGCCGAAAGAATAATCAACGGCTTGTACTAAACTTAAAACCGGATGTTGATTAGGATAACGACGATGATGATGATAAATCTAAGGTAGGAGAAAAACGGACTTACCAATTGTGACGCTTCACACAACATATTAACAAGTATATTAGCATAATAGACAAATCACATTATCTAAATTATTCTAGTGAAAATACTTCAATGTCACATTATTATTCATACATGTAGCAACATCTACTTTTCAGAATGAGTGATAAGGTGTCTGTAATCTGATGTCCTTACCAATCAAATTCATGTTTTAAAAAGTCATAGGGTATAAAATGGATTGTGTTCCTAAAATTATAGTCATAAGACGCATTTTATAAAAACATAAGTCATTACATGTGTATTATTAGATGCAGTAATGATGTAGTAAAACGGTTCACTCTTCTTACAAAATAAGATCTTTTGAAATATGATTTAAAATTTAAAACAGTATAATACGTGCTCACAAATACAACAACACTGGTGTTATGTTTCTATTTTTCATTCAATGTAAATAGTACACATGTTCATGATCAATCACAATCAAACAAGCCAGCACAGTAAGTGCCAAATTAATGTAGATTTATGACTGTGCTAATTGCTTGTGGTCAATAAAACGATTATAGTTTCCCTGATAAGCCCCATCATCCATTGGATGCTCTCAACTGGTGTAAGACGTAGGACTGATACCGTTATGTCCAGAACCACTATGAAAACATTATCTGGCCACTTCAGTCAATTTAACAGCGGATGAACCATTAATCTGTCATTTCAATCTGATAAGCCTAGTATCTAAATAAACACGTATTGTTTATTTTGCTTTAGTATTCATATGTATAGCACATCAAGTCAGAAGACTTTGTAGTATAACATTTATTACTTCAATTACCATCAGGTTAAAAAAGAAATATAATTATTATTACTATTCGTTTAATATTTAGTCAAAATCATATTAGCAATTATAGTAACATAATAATTGATTTCATGAATGTGACTTGAAACGGTTGTTTAAAAGCATACAGTAAGTTTAATATGAGTTAATTAGAGAATGTTTTTTCTATAATCATTTTTAAGTTAAGCGCTTGTTGAACATGAAATCATTTAAAACAAACTGTTCCAAACTTTTCGTTTTATACTGGGCACGTTTCACAAGGCGAGTGCTAATATGCTACTCAAAATTGGCTGGCTAGCTAGCCTTCAAAAAAGCGCTAGCTAGCGACAGACATGAAGTTGTTAAACATGCCCCTTGATATGAATACCCGCAAGGATATCGAACTATTTTTCTATGACGTCACTCAATCCACGGAGATGAACGAAGTAACCGGAAAGAGTCAAACTTTATTAAGATTGAAATTATCGGAGGTAATTAGACGAGATGACCGCCATGCATTCGATCACGATTGATTTGAATATCATCATAAAAGTATTACACTGATTTTAAAGCGTATGATCCCATGAAAATTTGACAATAATGTCGATTTTCCCCATTGATTAGATAATATGGAAAAGTTTCCGGCCTAGTGGAAGGATGGGTGAGTAATAGTTATAGACAATGGTCCATGAAAGCTAGGTTAGGAGCGCTGGATGCCGTGAAATGACCTAAATTGTGTTGATACGGCGTTGACTCCAATAAATAAATTAAAGCGTTTGATCATGTATGCATGGCTTATTAGAGATGTATACGCGGACAGCTTAGTCGGAGAGCGGATGACTGAATACGTACAAATCGAAGGGATTTTCTCAAAGCAATTTTCAATCAAATTGTTAGGCCAAGCAAAATAAATGAACTTAATTTTCTAAGTGTTTTTGCATTTCCATATGACTTACCACTGAAATGATCATGATACGTGTATAGTAAAGTTTAGATACAGTATAAAACAATAAGATAGTTATAGACAATGCAGGCCTGATGAGATATGTGGAATCAGGATTTTTTTGGCCATCAAAATGACGCGCACCTATATATGCTTATGAATCAAATCGGTTCAGCAGCACTGCCATTTCCTGAAAACTGCGTTCTTTTAAAGCCGACAAAATATACCCAAATGGTCATCCACTCGCAACACCTAACACTACGCGTCAGCTTCGTACTAAACAAGGTCACGAGCGACGAAAACGTTTAAAAATTTTCAATCGTTATCATTCATGGTACAGAATTTTCGTTCAGCACACAGCTAATAGTAAAATCTACAAATGCATATGTTCCGTATGACGACATCCCAGAGAATTGTTATCTGTAGTTGTTTGGATATGTGCAGCCAAGGAAGTGCGAAGAAAACATTTAGGAATAATTTATAAAGGGAGATGAAGAGGTAAGCGAGTACTGGTAAAGTTAAACATGTCCAGGAAAGTTGGTTAGGTGAGCTGGCCTCAGTAAATAATCAAATAAAACGTGTTGATAAAATTCAAATAAAAAAATTAAAAACAAACGTTTTAAAAAATAACTGGGTTTGGGTTGGGTCGGATGAAAGCTGTATGACCTTTGATGTAAAAAGAGTAGACATCGCAGACGCTTGACAATTAAGGATGATCCTTAAAATACTATCCTTTTTAAAGAACGTATCAAATTAAACGTGCTACTTCATTTTACTGACTTATGACTGAAATATTGTGCTAGTATTCATGTTACAGTTCAAAAACGTACCAATAAAAGACGGCAAAAAATCTTACACAGAATATTGTTTATTTTCTTATCATGAAAATTATTATTTTGAGATCGACACCATATTTTATCGATACTCTGCTTTACGTTCTAATAACATTTGAAGAATATCTAATTATAACAATTGTAAAGAAACGTGTGGACCCAATTGTACATTGATAGTAATAATCCAGAGTTATAAATATTAAGCACAGACATGTAAATATATCCCACCCTCATACTGATACTTCAATTTAATTGCTATATTTTATGATTTAAGAATCAGAAGTTATTTTATAGTCAAATAGATATGATAATAGGACTTTGCAGATGTGTACAGACTCATGCATGGTTACAAAGGCTGTAGAGCTTAATAAAAAATGCAATGGCATTTTATAGTCGGAGTTTTTATGTTACGCACTTTTACCGACTTTACAGCTATTATTCCTGCTCGTCGGGCTACTGGTATATTTCTATCAGTCTCCCTATTACGCCGCTTATTAGTGCAGCTGACAAATTGGTGCAAATTATACCCAGGTACCCATTTACACGTGGGTGGAAACAATCGCTGGTTAATTTCTTGCTCATGGAAACTAGCAATGCCCATTGTGGGATTCGAAACAAGGGCCGATCGATCCTTAAGCAATAGATTACTGCTCCCACTGTGACAATCTCGTAGCATTATATGTATTGAAACCGCACAAATCTTCCAGCTACGGCTTACTACGGCTTAAATTAACTGTAGTTCATTTGCCAGTTCAAACGAACTTTAACCACAGCATGAATTAAGAAATGAGTGTTGGGCTCTGAAAATCTTTATCCAGATTAAAAAACAATAACCATTATCATAAAAGACCTTATTAAGTTATTCCAAGAAAAAAAACTGTTTAAGAATTAATTAAAATACTAATCTATGTTTAAAATCTGTTGATTATGGTCTATGGTGAAATTAGAATAATATATTTATAATATGGCAGTCTTCGCTGCCTACCATACCCGACTAGATCTATGTATTCCCAACTTGTCAATTGTTTCATTATCATTACCTCTAAAAGGGGACAAATTTGATAATTTCACCACAATTGCTTTTTGCAGTAATTTAAACAAAAACAGCTTAAATGCAGTTACTTGATTTTTTAGCCGCCGCGTCGAATTAACCAGGGTCAAAATTAAAATTCAAGATTTTTTTTGCATTTCAAGTGCATTTTTGCAGTTTAAAATGTTTTTGATTGCTATATTTAAAGTATCAAAGGCAAGTATTGCATTTTTGGTTTTTCATTGAAATTGGTTTTCAAAATATTGACACAAATACACAAAAGCACCTGTCAGAAGCGAATTTAGCGGTTTGCCGAGCTAAAAAAAATGCAAATTAAAAGCCATAAAGCCATTATGACAACAATCTGTGTAATGTTTTGTAATGGTGAATTATCGACGGAGTTCATACTACTTGGTTACGCCAATTTTTCTCTTGAAACTAAGTCTTACTTAAAGGAATCTTAAAAAAACCCGATAGAACGAGGGTCAAGTGGAATTTTATCAGGATAGCCAATTCTCCCAGGTGACAGGCCTAGGTCGGATCTCTGGCGTGGAATACGCCATAACAAGGCCAAATCACTTTACAGCAACGTTCGAGCCATGAAACTTATCTGAGTGCTGATTATATACACAAAACGTAAAGTACCGACAATCAGTGGTCTCTGGCTCATGCCACGGAATTTTCCCAGGGTAGCTACTGTGCCCACGTGATAGCCCTAGGTCGAACCTCTCGCCTAGTATACGCCAGTACCGGGCGAAATCGCTTTAACTCGACGTTCGAGCCCTGATCATGGCCCGTCTGAGTGCTGATTTTATACACAAAACGTAAAGTACCGACACTTAGTGGTCTCTGGCCCGAGCCCAAGGAATTTTCTCAGGGTGGCCACTGTGCCCAAGTGATAGCCCTAGGTCGGACCTCTCACCTGGTGTACGCCAGTACCCAGCGAAATCGATTTAACTCCACGTTAGAGCCCTGCAATACAGCCCATCTGGGTGCTTATTTTATTCACAAAACGTAAAGTACCGACACTAAGTGGCCTCTTTCCTAAGTCTACGGAATTTTCTCCGGGAGGCCACTGTGACCACGTGATAGCCCTTAATCGAACCTCTCGCCTTGTGTACACCAGTACCTGGTGGAATCGCTTGAACTCGACGTTCGAGCCCTGAAACATGGCCTATCTGAGTGCTGATTTTTTACACAAAACGTAAAGTACCGACACTACGTTGTCTCTGGCCCAAGCCCACGGAATTGTCCCAAGGTGGCCACTGTGCCCACGTGATAGCCCTAGGTCGAACCGCTCGCCTGGAATACACCAGTACCGGTCGAAATCGCATTAGCTCGACGTCCGAGTCCTGAAACAAGGCCCATCTGAGTGCTGATTTTATACACAAAACGTAAAGTACCGACATTTAGTGGTCTCTGGCCCGAGCCCACGGAATTTTTCCAGGGTGGCTACTGTGCCCCGTGATAGCCCTAGGTCGGACCTCTCGCCTGGTATACGCCAGTACCCTGCGAAATCGCTTTAACTCGACGATCGAGCCCTGAAACATGGCCCATCTGAGTGCTGATTTTATACACAAAAAGTAACGTACCGACATTAAGTGGTCTGTGGCCCGAGCCCACGGAATTTTGCCCAGGGTGGCCACTGTGCCCACGTGATAGCCCTAGCTTGGACCTCTCGCCTGGTATACGCCAGGACCGGGCGAAATCGCTTTAACTCGACGTTCGAGCCCTGAAACATGGGCCATCTGAGTTTTGATTTTATACACAAAATGTAAAGTACCGACACTTAGTGGTCTCTTGCCCGAGCCCACGGAAATTTCCCAAGGTGGCCACTGTGCCCACGTGTAGCCCTAGGTCGAACCCCTCGCCTGGTATACCCCAGTACCAATCGCTTTAGCTCGACGTTCGAGTCCTGAAAAATGGCCCTTCTGAGTCTGATTTTATACACAAAAAGAAAAGTACCGACATTTAGTGGTCTCTGGCCCGAGCCCACAGAATTTTCCCAGGGTGGCCTCTGTGCCCACGTGATAGCCCTAGGACGGACCTGTCGCCTGGTATACGCCAGTAAAGGGCGAAATTGCTTTAACTCGACGTTCGAGCCCTGAAACATGGCCAATCTGAGTGCTTATTTTATACACTAAACGTAAAGTACCGACACTTAGTGGTCTCTAGCCCGAGCCTACGAAATTTTCCCAGGCTGGCCATTGTGCCCACATGATAGCCCTAGGTCGGACTTATGGGCCTGGTATACGCCAGTACCGGGCGAAATCGCTTTAAACTCGACGTTCGAGCCCTGAAACATGGCCCATCTGAGTGCTTATTTTATACACGTAAACGTAAAGTACCGACATTTAGTGGTCTTTGGCCCGAGCCAACGGAATTTTCCGAGGGTGGCCACTGTGCCCACGTGATAGCCCTAGGTCGGACCTCTCGCCTGGTATACGCCAGTACCGGGCGAAATCGCTTTAACTCGACGTTCGAGCCCTGAAACATAGCCCATCTGAGTTCTGATTTTTATACACAAAATGTAAAGTACTGACACTTAGTGGTCTCTTGCCCGAGCCCACGGAATTTTTCCAGGGTGGTCATTGTGCCCACGTGATAGCCCTAAGTCGGACCTATCGCCTGGTATACGCCAGTACCGGGGCGAAATTGCTTCAACTCGACGTTCGAGCCCTGAAACATGGCCCATCTGAGTGCTTATTTTATACACTAAACGTAAAGTACCGACATTAAGTGGTCGCTGGCCCGAGCCCACGGAATTTTCCCCAGGCTGGCCTCTGTGCCCCACGTGATAGCCCTACCTTGGACCTATCGCCTGGTATACGCCAGTACCGGGCGAAATCGCTTTAACTCGACGTTCGAGCCCTGAAACATAGCCCATCTGAGTTCTGATTTTATACACAAAATGTAAAGTACTGACAATTAGTGGTCTCTTGCCAGAGCCCACGGAATTTTCCCCAGGGTGGCCACTATGCCCACGTGATAGCCCTAGGTCGGGTCTATCGCCTGGTATACGCCAGTACCCGGCAAAATTGCTTTAACTCGACGTTCGAGCCCTGAAACATGGCCAATCTGAGTGCTGATTTTTTACACAAAACGTAAAGTACCGACATTTAGTGGTCTCTGGCCCGAGCCCACAGAAATTTTCCCAGGCTGGCCACTAGGCCAACAGGATAGCCCTAGGTCAGACCTCTCGCCTGGTATGCGCCAGTATCGGACGAAATCGCTTTAAACCGACGTTCGAGCCCTGAAACATGGCCCATCTGAGTGCTGATTTTATACACAAAACGAAAAGTACCGACACTCAGTGGTCTCTAGCCCGAGCCCACGTAATTTTCCCAGGGTGGCCACTGTGCCCACATGATAGCCCTAGGTCGGACCTCTCGCCTGGTTGAGCCATTACCGGGCCAAATTGCTTTAACTCGACGTTCGAGTCCTGAAACATGGCCCATCTGAGTACTGATTTTATACACAAAACGTAAAGTACCGACACTAAGTGGTCTCTGGCCCGAGCCCACGGAATTTTCCCAGGGTGGCCACTGTGCCCACGTGAAAGCACTTGGTCGGACCTCTTGCCTTGTATACGCAAGTACCCGGCGAAATCAGTGGGTAGCACTACCCATGTCTATAAAAATGGTAACATAACCCATAGGAGTTGGTTAGTAACTAGTTAGAGGCATCAGGCCCGACAAACGGACTTGCCATGTTTTATAACTGGTTATGGTACCTGGTTTTAGCACTAAATTAATATTTAACTATTCACATAAAAAAATTTTGCTAGCAAAAATAGCAACTTGTGGCCACTTTTGCTAGCAAAAAAATTTTGCTAACTTCAGCGACGTCTTTATGCGTGGTGATTTAGGAATCGAGTGTCATTGTCCGTTTTTTTCTCAACTGTCAAAGCTTGAATTATTTCACTGTGACTGAATGAATTGTTTTTGTACTGGCGGCCTAATTGTTATTAAAAATATACTGACTAAAACATTTCATACGGAATAAGAAGCTTTACTCAATAATAATACACACTTTCGGAAACTCACGGGTGTATTACAACAATAATTTTTACAAACGCATTCACCGTGAAATTATTCATGTTTTGACAGTTGAAAAAAAACGAACAATAATGAAGAAGCAATAAAAAGAAGTAATAAAAAAGTGAAAAATTACTGAATAATCATTGTGCAACAATATTAAACTGAGCTTAAACTACCTAATTATGATAATTACATACATATACAGTTATGCACGCGTTCATAACTTATACGACTACGAATCAATTTGTAAAAGTGGCACGCTGCTGTACTTAAATCTTGGACACATTAATTAGTCTTTTTTTGGGGGGGGGTTATATTGTGACACTGTTCCAAAGCATGTTTTTTATGAAATCAAAATTAATCGTAAAACACCTGTATTTTGCCGAACGCTTCCGATTTACTAATGAAGACAAAAATAGACCCAGTACCGAGTTTAATAAATTCTTGCATTAAGGTCAAGCTCAGGTTAGTATTGTCGGTCTACACCATATGGAATGCCATGTACTTCAAACATTTCTATTACCAGACGTTTAATAGGCATTTTGTTGTTTGCTGTTCGTAACCATAAAAAGTTCGGGATGAAAGTTCTTGGAACGAATCTTTGAATACATAACGATTCGTCCTTTAACTTTTCGTAACCAGGAAGTTGAAGACGAAATTTCTGGGGACGAATCTTGCATACTATTGATTCGTGCTCAACTTTTTGTTACCAGTACATGTTGGGTACGAAATGTCTGGAGATGAATTGATTTATAAATCGGTTCATCCCCAAATTTTTCATAAGAAAAGTTGGTTACGAAATTTCTAGAAACTAATCCTATTTTAATTCGACTCGTCCCTTAACTTATCCTAACCAGAAATAAGATAGGTACGAAATTTCTAAGGACGAATTTCGACGTTTCCAAACTTTTTGAAAGATGAAGAGTTAGAGGACAAATTTTAACATTTTGTTTCGTCCCAATACTTTTCATAACAAAAAGTTGAGAAAGTCAATTTCGGGACAAATCTGTTTACATTTCGATTCGTCCCCATTTTTTCGAAACTTTGAAAAGGTAAAGTACGAAAGTCCATGGGACAAATCTTATATTTCGATTCATCCCCAATTTTTCGAAACAATTAAAAGTTGGGAATGAAAGTTCTGGGTACGAACCTTGCATACATTTCAATTCGCCCCCAAACTTTGAAACAAAAAGTTGAATACGAAATTTCTGGAAACGAATAAATTGTGTTTTACGGCGTATTAACCCTAAGGTTATATCACGCCAAAAACAGTAGACAATTTCTTGGGCACTTAAGTCTAACCATTTTAATTTGTCCCTTAACTTTTCGTAACCAGAAAAGTTCTGGTACGAAAGTTCTGAGGACGAACCTTAAAATTTTAATTTCGATTTGTCCCCCAACTTTTCGTAAAATGAAAAGCTTGGAGATTTGTTCGCCAAAAACTTCGTAACAATATATACGACCTATTTACATTCCGGTCCACAGACTTCAAAACCAGAGAATAGGTAAATTAAGTTCTGGGGACTTTTTTGTAACCATTTCGATTCGTCAGTCAACTTATCGTACCAGAAAGTCATGTACGAAAGTTCCGAGGGCGAATCTTAAGTTTACATTATCAAGATTCGCCCCCTTTTAACTTTCGTACTCACTTGTCATGGACCGAAAATATTGAGGGATGTATGCTTACATTTGGATTAGTTTCCAGGAATTTCAGTACACAGTACACATTTCTAGGTACAAAAATATTAGGGAACGAGATAGTTTAAATTTGGATTCGTCCAAGGAAACTTCATACTAATCTTTATGTACGAAAATATTTGGGGACGAACATAAGTTAACATTCCATTCGGAACTACCTCGGCGATTTTTCACGCAAATAAACCTCGGATATCACGAGGAGCGAAAGTTTCATCATGGAATCTAGCCTCGTTCCCGACGTTTGGAACGCTGGCACACACCAAAAGTGACGGACGATTATGGGCAGTTACAGCTCTTCAATGCCTGTAACTGATATTCACTCAAATCAAAGTTGATCCTCGAACATTTTGTGTACTCGATACTTTCCGCAAAATGATCTGCCATGCCGACTGTTTACATCGGCACTTAATCGCCTGACCTCACAACTTAGTTGTATTTCTACTACGATTATTATCCGAGGTGCATCTTTGTAGTTGATCGCCGAGCTAGTTCCGAATGTTAACATTCGTATTCGTTCCCTGAGAAATTTTAGTAAACTATTTTAGGGACGAAAACCTCATTAGACGAATTATCAACATTTTGTCGCCTCACTCTAACAATGCTCGAACTACCATATTTTTATTTCCAGGAAATCGAGTTCAAAAGTTCATATCTAAATTGTTTCATTATGTATAGACATTAGACTTGGCAGGCACATTAACAATGCATAGAGGCAAGAAAATCTTTTTAGAACAATGTCATACTAGTAGCTTTGGATGTATCTCATTTGTTTTTCATGAATGGAGATAGAACATTGTTAGAGCCGACGATTTGGATTCGTCTACAATTTTGTATTGTTCGTTTTTTCTAATCTGTCAAAGTTTGAATAATTTCACGGAGAATGATTACACACTATCAAAAAGCACGAACTCCGTAAAATTATTCATGTTTTGACAGTTCAGAAAAAACGAACAATACTTACTATTAGGTATGAAGGTATCAAGGGACCATCCATCCCGAATAGTGTAACCAACTATTAAACCATTATAAATGATAAAACAACACAAGTTAATCAATTTACTTGGACAACAAGGATCTCAAGGACAAAGAGTCCGAGTTCACTTGTTAAATATCAGCAGGCCAAATTAAATCAAGTACAGGACATTGGGCAACAAACATCTCAAGGACAAAACGTCCGAGATGACTTGTTGGAAAAGAAGGACCAATTGTACATGAAATTCATTGGGTTGATTCTTCTACAGCAGCGGTTACTTGTTTCACATTCACCAGTTAGATGTGCTACATCAGTACTTCTGCTCATTACGATCTGAAATAAAACAAACAAGTTACTTTATTTTAAATAAAGTGCAATATTTGACCGACTAAAGTAGACCTACAGTGTCTAACAAAACATTAAACACATTTACTGCTCAATCATCATTGATTTGTTCAGTCCAATTAAAAACTCGTAATTATGAAAATTTACAAAGTAGACAGCTCAGGGCTAGTTCCAAAATTTCAAATAAATAAGGGACTTAAGTCATTATTTCCCCACATGTGTATACACTGAAAATAAGTAGGTCCTATTAGTTGGAATACTTGAATTTTACCCTTACTCTTTAATGTCAATTTGCCAAAATTATTATAACTTTTTTGTAAACTGTTTATTTTGTTTGATATTTAAGCTAAGTATTTGTTGGGTAAAGAACTATCTAAAGTTCATCACTTCAATGATAAAATCCGAGGATTCCAACTGTAAGGACCTACTTACCAATTGGATAGCTTCAGATTTTATCAAGATAACTGACTAAAGTCCCTAATTAAGTAGCCGCCTGTCTAGCACAGTTGGTAGCATGCAAGTTTACTGATTGAGGGGTTGTGGACTTTATTCCTGGAAAGCGCATACTTTCGTGGAGCTTAGTCATGAAACTTTCCTACTGCCATTCTCCCTCCTACCAATGATTCTTAATGATGTAGGGAAGTTATCAGTCACTAACAAAAGTGTTCGACTAGTGGTTGGTTTAGCCTTTCCAGGAACAGCGAGTCTAGGAGGACTGACCACCTAAATATGACCTATACTATATGTTACTATGGTGTTAAACTTAACATAAAAATAAAATAAATTGAGAATACAATAAAAGCACTCATATTCAATAAATTAACCAAAGAATTGTTTCAACTAACTACCCCTTGTAAATTAATTATAGCAAGTTTATTCAAAGCGCAATGTAAAACCATCCTTCAAACACTGTTGAGTATGGTAACAAGCAACAACATTTTACTTTAGATTATCATGTTTTGATTTATTGTTTTCATTTGTAATATTACACCGCCCTCCAAAAGTTTTGGACAAATAAAATTTTGAGAAAAAATGATCATGCATAACACAAATTAACTATCATTAGGCTTTATTGATGTAATATTGTTTTAATCATATGTTCATAAAGTAATCAATGCTGACTTAAGAATTTGCTCAGATGACTCTTTCTTCCTTATATTCATGAATAAAGATTAATCAGTTTATCTTAAATCCAAGATTTTGTTCAAGAATTTTTGGAGGGCGCTGTATTTTAAATCGGCATCACAAATCCTCAGTGAACATTCAACTACAAATGTACTTTTCTAAGGAATAATAAATTCAGCATGGATAGTGGAATTCAAACTAGGACAATGACTTTATTCACCAATTTAGACAACTTTTGCAAATTCAAATGACAAAGTCATAATCTTTATGCCCCTATGCTTGAGTAACTAGGTTTAATCTTTAAAATTTGAATAATTTCATGTTTTATAAATACTATTAGAAATGCTAACTTATCTTGATAAAATTCTCAGCCATAGCAACATATTGTAATGGTCATATAATGGCGGCCAGTCAACCTACTCACTGTTCCTGGAAAGGTTATATCGACGGATTTAGCTGTTAACAAACTACTAATCACATACTTTTATCAAAGACTGACATCTGCCCTACATAATTAAGAATCATTGGTAGGAGGGAGAATGGCTGTACCAAGCTCCATGAAAGTATGCCCCACCTAGGAATCAAATCTGACATTGTCATGACAGATTGTCATATAATAACATATTTAATAGTTCAACTTGACTATCTATATCCCTATCATAACTATTTTCATTTTTACTGAAAGTTGGAATAATACAACCACCATCTTCATAAGTTTACTGCTGAGCTACTAAACTTTCTAGCAGTAAAGTTACAGTTGTACTGCTGTATTGCTGACTTGGCACATTCAAATCTTCCAATATTTAACTTAGTAACACGGGTATATTTATTTATACTAAAGAAACTAGCCACTAATTGCATTTGGGTATAAAACAACCTTCAATTGATTAATATACTTTTTGTGTACAGGACCAATCAAAATTTAAGAGACAAGAAAATAAACAGCTAAATTCTTTAACTTCGATAATTGTTTTGTAGAAACATTATTTTAAGTACATTTTGCATGGTTGGTGATAAATAAAAACTTAATAAATGCATCACTTTTATAAGAATCAGCATCTGACATAGAAAAAGCCTCAAAACCATGATCAATGTAATGCTTTTGTTGACTTATCTATAACTACAACTACAAGTAACAATAATGATTTTCAAAAGTTCAATGAAAGCTATATAGAAGACCTACAAAGTTAAATTGTCACAAAACATTTGGTTGCCACTGAGAATTCACTGTTTTCACTGCATATCAATCATGTCACAATTGGACAAAAGTGGATCAGGACAACTCAGTTTGAAAACAACTCAACTCAAGACAGCTTATGCTGTGGGTAGGGACCACTCAACACGTAGACAACTCAGACCCTAAACAACTTCCGTTAGGCATATTATCTGGATGGCGATATGTGAAAGGGAACTAACCCTCAAAAACCTTGTTAAGAGAAAATCACATTTTAGTCTTTTCTACGTGCCCCCAAAAATGATTTATTTTTCACTACATGTTATCTGAGTTTTAAATTCAAACAGTTTAAAGCATTAATAAACAGTTTGGTTTTAACTTATACTATCTACTGCTATTTATAAACAAACGTTTTGTGGGATAACTTATTAAGGGAAAAATGTGGATTAGTACATAATAACAATAACTTAGGTTGTAGGCATGCTATACACGCCTCAACTAGACAGAATTGATGCTGAGAGTTTGGAGATCTTTATGGGACAGATAACTTGGTTTTTTTCCAAAATGAGGGTTAGTTCACTTTAACAAATCACCATTCATCTATTTAATGGAAAATAATGATAAAACAATGATTTTAAATTAAAATTAATTTTATATTTATATGTATGATACAGGATGAGTTGTCTCATCCTAGGGGTTAAGTTGTCCCTACTTAGGGTTGAGCTGATCATCCTTGGAGTTGTAACTGACCCTGACATATCTCATTCTATATGATATAGATAAAGGAATAAAAGTACCTGCTTAGTTCTGGTAATGGGGGTCTGAAGAGTAGAGATTCATGGTTTTATTGTTACCATATCCATTTATAACCTCACAAAAAACATTCTAGTTCTGAAATAACAAAGGGAGATAACCATTTATAGCATCACTAATTACATTCTAGTTCTGAAATAACAAAGGGAGATAACCATTAATAACTTCACTAAATACATTCTAATACTGAAATAACAAAGGGAGATAACCATTTATAACTTCACTAAATACTGTCTAGATCTGAAATAAGGAAGGGAGGTAACTATCAATGTAATGAAAAACAAAAGTGGGCATTTTTCAAAGTACATGTAATGCTCAATTTGTCGGTAGCGCATACATTAACTTCCCTTATTTAAATCTATCAATCAAGAGTACTGTAGTACTTTAGTGAATATTCAAATCAAAGGGGCTAATTTACGGCCACTAAAAACTGAATAAAATTGAACAAGAGTTTCTAATTCTATGTTTTTACAGTTTGATCCGAAATCTGTCGAAGCATGAATAATTTCACAATGACTAAATCGGATAATTTTATATATTTGCTCTTGTTTATTTATTTATTGGATTTAACGCCGTGTCAACACAATTTAGGTTATTATACGACGTCCAGCACACCTAACCTAGCTTTCCTGGACCATTGTCTATAACCAGTACTCACCTACCCTTCCACAAGGCTAGAAAGTTCTCCATATTTCTAATCAATGGAGAAAAATCGACATTATTGTCAAATTTTCATGGAAGGGTATAACCTCCATGGGTGGGATTCGAACCCGCACCCCCTTGGGCACGAGATTCCAAATCCTGGTGCACTACCAACTGCGCTATCAACCTGGGTTTATTTGCCCATGGCCTAACTGAAATATCATAGCAAAAAGCTTATTCTACAACACAAAAATTTCAATCACAATATGAAACACACCATTGATAAATCACAAATGTAAGGAGATGACAATAATTTAACATACATGAAGTCACCATAAAATTATTGATGTTTTGAATAACCCATAATGCTATTTTACAGTTATGAATATTTTTTCAAAATCATGATAAATTATTACAAAACATAATATTTTTCATTCATTACATCATGATAATAAAAAAGCATGAATTAGATTCATCAAACAAAATTCTGTAGAAAAGTTATTGATAAAAACTTTAATCCAAGCGAAAAATTATCTCCCTTTGATATGAAAATTGTGTTATTTTAAAATTCCAAATACTACAGTTTCGACAAGAAAAAGTAAAGAATTTGCCTCGATTTAAAGAGTTGTTAATATTCTAATTTAGTCAAATTTCAATGATACCTATGCAAGACTAAGTAGTAGAAATTGCGTACTATTTGCTTGTCTAGTTTCCAGACGTACTTTGACAGGTAAAAGTATGTCAGGCAAACCATGATCATGGCCGTGCCATATGATATGTAATGAATTAGGTATTGGATAATTATGTTTTCAAATGACCAAACAGAACGCTGCGCACGCATATTTATATTTACTTCCGGGATCCGCTAAACTAGATGTGTCCCTATATGTTTTACAAATGTTTTATTTTAATGTTTATCATGCTTGCTATATCTAGTACATAAATATTTTGTGAGGCTCACAGGGAAGATTGGGCTTTGCCTAGCAGTGTTGCCTCTATAAATAAAGTCTTTATTATTATTATCATTAAATTAATATTCATTGTTTTCATTTCATTAATACTTTCACAACATGATAAAGCTTACACTTTTAAAATGAGAGCTAAAAGGTGGTTTTTTAAACTAAAAAATAACTATTTTTTTTTAATTAGATTTAACGCTGTTTCAACACATTTCAGGTCATTTTACAGAGTCCAGCGCACCTAACCTAACTTTCCTGGACCATTGTCTATAACCGGTACTCACCTACCCTTTCACAAAGCTGTAAACTTCTCAATATTATCTGATCAATGGAGGAAAATTGACATTATTGTCTAATTTTCATGGAAGGGTATAACCTCCCGCAGTAGGATTCGAACCCGTACCCCCTTCAGGACACGAGATTCCATATCCCGGCAAGCTACCAACTGCGCTATTGACCCGGGTTTGCACCTAACCTAGCTTTCCTGGACCCTTGTCTATAACCAGAACTTACCTACCCTTCCACAAGGCCAGAAACTTCTCCATATTATCTTATCAATGGAGGAAAATTGACATTATAGTCTAATTTTCATGGAAGGGTATACCCCCCCCCCCTTTCGGGACACGAGATTCCGAATCCCAATGCGCTTTCAACTGCACTATAGACCGGGGTTTAAAAAATTTCTAATAAAACATAACAGTGATCTTTAAAATGTTAATTAGAACTCATTTTTCATTGAATTCTAACAGCAGCCCAACAATAGAGAAGTTCAAATAGCACATAAAATGAATTACATTTTTATGTCCAAAAATGCTAATGTTGGCCTGTGAATAGTAATTATTAACTTCAAGTTGGTTGCATAAGTTTTGAATTTTGCAAATAACGTAGTTTGTTGTCTGTTCGATGTCGTACTAACGATTTTTAAACAGAACATTTTTATGACAGAACAATTATTTGTCTCAGTTTACACAAAAAACATGAGAACAAACGAATAACAAACACAACAAGACCGTAAATTATCAATTTCGTGCCAGCTACTTAAATGACAAGTTAACACGCTATTCAATTAAGCATATGGGATTTATCTTCAAATTCCCCTAGTTATTGCTGTAGATTGCATGACTACAGACCCTGTATACTAAGGGTTGAGTTGTTCACATGAAGAATTGTCCCTACTTACACATTCAGCAGTATCTAGTTTGGGTTGAGTTGTCCATGAATTGACTCAAACCAGAACAGCAGAGAAATCTAACATTTCATGATCTATCAGTTAAAACAACTACATGTATAATAACCAAAATATACCTTTACGTGTCTTTCTATTTTGTCACATGACACATGCATGATCCTGGATGTTTTTGTTTACAGTTTCACTATAGTCTAAGCTCAGTGATACACTATATGCAGTGGACCTTCCAGGGTGATTCTGTAAAAAAAAGACAAACAAAAAGGTAAAGAACTCAGTGATTCACTTTCTTTTTTAAACATGGACACTTTAGTTAAATTTTATTCAACTGTGAGTGGTGAATACATTAACCCTGCCCAAGGGTTAGATAAAATGTTGCACAAAAAAACTTAACCAAGAAATTTTATAAGTATAAAAGGGCCATAATCCAGTCAAGAGTAAATCAAGAGTTATGCAGCTTGGTAGTTGACCTTCAATAGTTTCAAAGATAAAATGTTGCACCAAAAAACCAACAAATTTATAAGTATAAAAGGGCCATGATTCAGTCCAAATTCATCCTAGAGTTATGTAACTTGGTATCTGAACATCAATGGTACCACGTAGACATGTGTGAAGTTTAAAGTGAATCCCTTCAGTAGTTGCAAAGATAAAATGTTACACCTAAAAACTTAACCAAGAAATTTCTAAGTATATAAGGCCATAATTCAGTCCAAATTCATCCAAGAGTTAGGTAACTTGGTATTTGAACTTACAGGATAACCCCGTGAACACAAATAAAGTTTTAAGTGAATCCCTCCAGTACTTGCAAAGATATAAAAGAAACAAAAATGTTGCACCTAAAAACTTAACCAAGAAGTGTTAAGCTGAAGCCGACGCCTCCGCCCACCTGAGTAGGATAGCCCACTATTCGAAAAAACTACCAAATTTTTTTGAAATGTTATCATGGGATAAGCATAAAATACATTTTTGCAGGCCACAAGGATGCAGTATATTTTTTTAGCTAATGAAATGTTGCCAATAACTTTACCGCATTTTATCCAATTCTGTATCTTTCGGATACACAGAAAAGTTTAACAACAGTTACCTCAATTGTGGCCCTTGAAACATGACACCATTATAAGTTGGAGTTGTAGCAATAGATCTTAGATCTGAAAACTCTATGACTGAATGTAAGCATATTTATAACCAGCTACATCTTCACCACTCATTATGACAAACTTTATCTAACTACTTCATCCAATAAATGTCATTATCTGCTCTCCAGTAACCTACAATATGAGATAAATATTAAACTTATTTCATTCATAGTGTGTGCCATAAGATAGTACAATAACTATTGTCTATTTGGCCCATAAAAAAGGATATAGATAGTTTGCATTTATCCTGGAACTCCCAAAACATGTAATGATCTATATGACTACAACATATATTTAGCTAAGATTTTGCACACAGTCTTTTTCCAACTTTCCTTCTTGAATTAAGATTTTTTTGAAAATTTAACAAATAAATAAAAAAAAAAATCCATATGGTGAAATGCAAAATATTTGCATTTTTATCAAAAATTCAGAGAGGATAAACAACTGTTCAGATTATTAACATTGTCATACCTTCATTGTTTTTATACAAAAGCTCTTTTAAAACTCACAGTGGATTTGATGCCAAAATAAACAGTTGACAGTCTGCTTAAGCCTAGGGCTGTCTTTTTTATTATACTTGTAATAAAACATGCATTAAATTTTAAATTAATGTACAGTTTAAATTAATTGGATGTCAATCAATTTAGTGTCGGGACCTCATATTTAGCTATAACTTAACATCTCTTGTTATATGGCTGTTCTGATTATGGCACATACCCCTTAAACAAAATTCTGGTATTTTGGATTCGAGAAGGAAAACGCTAGTTATGATCACATATAAATATCAGTTAATTCCATCTGATAGTCATTGAGATATTTTATGTTTCAAGTGTCCCAGTTTAACACTAACTACCTATACATCACCCATGTGACAATGTTATTCTGTGTCAGAACTTTGTGTTTATTACACCCATATTGAACATTGTTTCATGAACGTTTTATTCCTTCAGTGTTTATTGCTGCCTATAACATATTTGTAAACTATATAAGACAAGATATGGTTCACTTCTAAAAAAAACATGGTAAAAAAACAATGATGATAATGATATTTCAAAAAGATTCCAGTGTTTGACTCTAACAGTGTCCCGGGATTTAAAGGATCCCAAAAACTTGGGGAGTCCTAGTAATCCTTAGCTTGGGATTCTATCAAGATCCCTGAAAATAGCCATGAATTGGTTACTGCAATTAGTGACTGCAAATCTGTACCAAAATTTGGGGTTTTTTATTAGAGGAATCCTAAACATTAAGGAGGAATCCCTGAATTACTGAATTGGGGTTCCTTTGGGATTTCTGATAAAAACATTTATAGAGTCAAACCTTGGAATAATTCTAATCATAGTAGAGCTTGTTGTCAAGAGATGACTTACCCAGTGCAACATACCCTCAGTCACAGCACCTCATTTTCTATGTCAAAGAGGAGTCCTAAACTGATAGGCATTCAGTTGATGATAATAACTGATGATCATAGGTTCTTAATCAAATGACAAAACC
Organism: Mactra quadrangularis; assembly: GCA_025267735.1. Lineage (NCBI taxonomy): Eukaryota > Metazoa > Mollusca > Bivalvia > Venerida > Mactridae > Mactra > Mactra quadrangularis. The sequence goes on along the minus strand of CM046308.1, from coordinate 32,239,649 downwards.
ATCTAACAATGACTTATAGATCTTGCTTTAGTTGTTCCAGAATAAGTTTCCTGCCAGTACACATTGTGTCAACAGAGCCTGAAGAGAACAGTATATTTTTCATCAATAAGATATAAAGGTTTTTTTTAACTGAACCCAGTCACTGCAAAACTCAACAGTTAATTACTGTACAGTAAGGTCCTGTGAAGATCAAAATTTTACAAGGAATTAACCAAGTCTTACAGGACTGGAAACATTTTAAATGTTTTGATGCATTAAAGCTATGCAGATGAGGTCAATTATCCCCTGGAAAATGGGTCCTGTTAATCTGAAGATCTACATGGACCTTTTAATCTTTTACAAGATTTGTCCATCGGTCATGTTTTGCAGACGGTGACTAACTGAACCAGTGCAATAGTTGTCCCATTTGTATATTTTTCAACTTTAGCTTAAATACCATAAGTAAAATATATAAGGTGCAAATTTGAACCTAAACAATTTTTGCATAATAGAACAATTTCTGACATTCATGCACTTTAGAGATAAAACTAAGCCTTGCTCTCACTTAAACTAGTCTTATCCATTGGGTCATTTGCCTGACATAACAGCTGAAATCAAAACCCAATGACTTTTCAATTACAGTCTACATTATTAGGATATGAAAATGGTTGTCCAAACATATTGTTTTAGTAGAGAGCTATATATCTCGTTTGTTGATTTTTGATTGCCCAAGAGAAAGTTTTGGTTGTCCCAGCAACCAGACACCCACTAATCATAGACTACAATTTTACAATATATTTGCCTTAAACACATGGACCATCTAAAAAACAACTAAAACTCAAGAATTTTATGTCAGAAACATTTACATAAGAAAAAGGACCCATACATATTCAGTCCCCAAAATCCTGATTTCATGACCCATCTTGAAAAATAAACTTGTAACCCAAGTAATCAGAAGATAAGAAAAGTAATATACTTACTACTCCATCTAGATTACTGACATATAGTGAATGTCTAGTCTCTTCAATCTTAGTATATATACAGCTGTCAATTTTGGATCATTAGTGAAAATCACTTGACTACCTCCTACACTTTGTAACTGAAATACATGTACACGTATTTTTACAATAAAATGATATTTGATATGGTTGGCACACAGGTGCCAGACACAATTTTCCTTCTTATTGTATATAAAGAGACTCACTAGATGCACAATTAGTAGGAAAATTGTAACCGGCACCTGCGAGATGGCATTTAAAATTTAACAAGAAATGTAATGTTGAATCCACATTAAAGCCGTATTTAAAAACTTTATCGCAAAAATTACGAAGGGCAATAATCCATAATAAAGCTAGGTAGAGTTGTGGTTACTGTCTTATTCTGTTGATCCCATGGTATGTTATAGTGTTAAGTTTCATAAAGATCTGAAATAAATGGCAGAGATATAAGCTAAATTGAAAACTTTAACTTAATTGTTAATTACACTGGACATCCGCCAACCCCCCAACCGCCCACCCCACCCGTGTTTTGCCAAACTATTAGTCAAAATCCTGCTAAAAATCCAGGAGAACAAGATTTTAGCATACTTTACATAGCAAAATTAAATTTTTAAGGTTAAAAATTACGTGACCTTGGTACCAGCACTAAAAACTGAACCCTTGAATTGAAGTTAAACGAAAGATATTTTTAAACTTTGGTGAACTATTGATTTCCCTCAAATGAGAATGCTCAGAAACTATAATTCTTTTTAAGTGACTTCAATATTAACAAGTTTGAGCAGGCCGGTAATGCAAGCAGTAAGATGAAAACTACAGCCTACAGCAATAAGTTTTATTTATTTATTTATTGGAGTCAACGCCGTATCAACACAATTTAGGTCATTTCACGGCGTCCAGCGCACCTAACCCAGCTTTCCTGGACCATTGTCTATAACCAGTACTCACCTACCCTTCCACAAGGCCGGAAACTTCTCCATATTGTCTAATCAATGGAGGAAAATCGACATTATTGTCAAATTTTCATGGAAGGGTATAACCTCCCCGGGTGGGATTCAAACCCGCACCCCCTCGGGCACGAGTATCCAAATCCTGGCGCGCTACCAACTGCGCTATCGACCCGTACAGCAATAAGATCCATCTTACTGTTATTGAGTTTTTGTCCTAATACTGTTGACTGTTTTTTTCAAATTATCTTGTTTCTTCCAAATAGACATTGGTACCTCATAAGCGATGATTTCAACCTGAAATAAATAAAAAAAACAGAGAAAAGAAACCCAAAAGAAGTAACGAGTATGTACATCATGTGTAGATTTTGTTTGTTATAGTGGCATGTTTGTGTACAAGTAAAATGATTTTGTTGAGCCTACAACTGTTCTATAGTGTTGTTAAAGTGAATACATATGTGTCTTTGCTGTGTGAGTCAAACACTTGCTTGTAAAAAGCTAACTAAGATAGTGTGCTGGTCAAAACAGCTTCTCTTGACATAGGGCAAGGTAGGGCATGGCTTGGTTCAAGTAGTGTATGTAAGCAAAGAAGCTATTTATGGCTGAAAGAAAAACTGAAGTTGTATTATATTCAGAATAAACCATTTGTACACCAGTCACATGTGTGTAAGAAAAGATGTAATATAATATAATTCCATTTAAAGATATCTGTATCACTAAGGATAAGAGTAAGTATAAATCACAATGAATTATTTCTGACATATATTCCATAGACAAAGAAACAGTGACATGTATTGGGTATGTTCATTAATGTATAGTACACTAGATGTTACAAAAAGGAGGTGGGGCATGGCTTACGATCAGAACTATTATCAAGATAAAAATATATTTCCACCAAAATGAACATTTTGTGGGGCAAATGATCTGATTTGATGCTGGCTTTGTTGCTTGCAATGACGTAATGCCATAGTAGAACATTTGACAAGAGTGCCAAGATGGTTTGATATTGGTCACCAAAGTTCAAACAATAATTTAGGTAACTGGTGTTAAAACAAAAAAGATGCTGACCAAGCCTTTTGAAGGGATAAGTATAATAGAAAATGGACATACTTTAAGCCAAATGGTTATTAACCATGAAACCTTTGAATTTCTTATTGATATACACTCAAAAATAAAATTTAATTTAATTAAGCATAAAAACTTCTAACTTAATATAAAAAAATAGAATGCATGTACATGCTTATCAGAAACAACGTTCCTAGAAATTTTGCCAACGAACTTAAGGATACAAGAAATAAGAAGTGGATGTGCCAATTACTTAGTCTAAATAAATCGCACATTAATGTAAATCTATTGACAAATTATGATGACAAATTAAACTTTACATCTTTAGAGTTCAAAACAAAAACAAAATGTAAGTGCTTGACAAGAGATGTCAACCTACTGTGCAGTATCTAAATGCACTGTACAGTAACCAGTACCGTCTTAGGCATTGCCTAGCCATGATGTGTCAACATGTCCGTGCAATGTATATCACTTACAAAACCTTCCACTAAAAATCAAGAAAGAATTCGTTACTAAGATATCAAATTGCGTCATAAAGAAACAGTTAATACACTTAAATGTACCAATATATTAATTATACTAGTAAAATGCAATCAAATAAGCCTAAAAGTCTATGTTATATAACTTGGCTCTAATTTAAATCTATTGAGAGAAATTTTAATAGATTAAATATTAACCTATGTTTTTTAGGTCTCAAAACAGAAACAAAATGACTTTGTAAGTGATTGACAAGACAAGTTAACGAGTACTGTCTTAGCCATTGCTGACAGGCAAAAAATATACCTCCACATTACCGAAATGAGCAACAAGAAGGCATAAGACCTACTGACCACTCCTAAAAAATGAGTGACCAGAACAATGACAGGTGCTTTCCTCGCCCGTAATTTGTCATGTGCAATGTCTTTCACATACAAAACCTTACACTTAAAAACAATTAAATACTAAGTTAGATACTATTATCATAAAAAATTGCTACTTTAAGTGAAACAATTCATTCTTGAAAAAAAACTCTTGCTTAAAAAATATACTAAAAAAAGTTAAGAAACATACAAACATCAATACTTTATCGTACAAAAAAACCTTACATCAGTTGTAAAAAATAACTTACCAGCGAAATTTTAAAAGATTAAATATTAACCTATGTATCTTTAGTGCTCAAAACAAATATAAAATGACTTTGTAAGTGATTGACAAGACAAGTTAACGAGTACTGTCTTAGCCATTGCTGACCGGCAAACAATATACCTCCACATTACCCAAATGAGCAACAAGAAGGCATAATACCTACTGACCACTCCTAAAAAAATGAGTGACCAGAACAATGACAGGTGCTTTCCTCGCCCGTAATTTGTCATGTGCAATGTCTTTCACATACAAAACCTTACACTTAAAACAATTAAATACTAAGTTAGATACTAACTTTAATCATAAAAATAATTACTACTTTAAGTGAAACAATTTATTCTTGAAAAAAAAACTCTTGTTTAAAAAATATACTAAAAAAATTAAGAAACATACAGACATCAATACTTAATCATACAAAAAATACCTTACATCAGTTGTAAGAAATAACTTACCAGCGATATTTTAATAAATTAACCTATGTATCTTTAGTGCTCAAAACAAAAATAAAATGACTTTGTAAGTGATTGACAAGACAAGTTAACGAGTACTGTCTTAGCCATTGCTGACCGGCAAACAATATACCTCCACATTACCCAAATGAGCAACAAGAAGGCATAAGACCTACTGACCACTCCTAAAAAAATGAGTGACCAGAACAATGACAGGTGCTTTCCTCGCCCGTAATTTGTCATGTGCAATGTCTTTCACATACAAAACCTTACACTTAAAACAATTAAATACTAAGTTAGATACTAACTTAAATCATAAAAATAATTACTACTTAAGTGTAACAATTTATTCTTGAAAAAAAAACTTGCTTAAAAAAATACTCAAAAAAGTTAAGAAACATACAGACATCAATACTTTATTGTACAAAAAAATACCTTCCATCAGTTGTAAGAAATAACTTACCAGCGAAATTTTAATAGATTAAATATTAACCTATGTATCTTTAGTGCTAAAAACAAAAATAAAATGACTTTGTAAGTGATTGACAAGACAAGTTAACGAGTACTGTCTTAGCCATTGCTGACCGGCAAACAATATACCTCCACATTACCCAAATGAGCAACAAGAAGGCATAAGACCTACTGACCACTCCTAAAAAAATGAGTGACCAGAACAATGACAGGTGCTTTCCTCGCCCGTAATTTGTCATGTGCAATGTCTTTCACATACAAAACCTTACACTTAAAACAATTAAATACTAAGTTCGATACTAACTTTAATCATAAAAATAATTACTACTTTAAGTGTAACAATTTATTCTTGAAAAAAAACTTGCTTAAAAAATATACTAAAAAAATCTAAGAAACATACAGACATCAATACTTTATCGTACAAAAAAAACCTTACATCAGTTGTAAGAAATAACTTACCAGCGAAATTTTAATAAATTAACCTATGTATCTTTAGTGCTCAAAACAAAAATAAAATGACTTTGTAAGTGATTGACAAGACAAGTTAACGAGTACTGTCTTAGCCATTGCTGACCGGCAAACAATATACCTCCACATTACCCAAATGAGCAACAAGAAGGCATAAGACCTACTGACCACTCCTAAAAAAATGAGTGACCAGAACAATGACAGGTGCTTTCCTCGCCCGTAATTTGTCATGTGCAATGTCTTTCACATACAAAACCTTACACTTAAAACAATTAAATACTAAGTTAGATACTAACTTTAATCATAAAAATAATTGCTACTTTAAGTGAAACAATTTATTCTTGAAAAAAACTCTTGCTTAAAAAATATACTAAAAAAAATTAAGAAACATAAAGACATCAATACTTAATCGTACAAAAATACCTTACATCAGTTGTAAGAAATAACTTACCAGCAAAAATCTTAAGATAAAAAAATAACCTACAAGCAAAATTTGAAGTTAAAAATGAAAAAGTCAAAATTTTAACTTTATATAGAAAATAAACATGCAAATACATCACAGACTCCATATATTTCAATCAATTTTCATTTGAACAAAGCCTACTGTCCATCGCATGAAAAAAAAACTTTCGTAAAACATTTTAAATAAATAACCAAAATCAAATGCAAAAAGCTAACCTACGAGCAAAATTCTAAGATTGATAAAATAAACTACCAGAAAAAAATTGTTTAATAGGGAATAAAAGTAAAATAAAGAAAAAACATGCGAACACATCATGAACTCCATAAATATTAATTGGAGAGGTAAGACTCAGTGACCAAGTGATATCGACCATCTCCATTTGTGAAATTGTGATAATTAAAGTCTTCTATCGTTAGACTAACACCCCAGGTAAAATATTTGCTGAAACCATATGAAATGCAAATTGCTTTCCATGCATTGAATGTTTACAGTAGACTTACCAATGACAAGATAGAAAAATAGGAAAATATACAAAGAAAAAAGTAAGAATGGGTATGTGTATTTGAAAGATTTAATGTGTAGTGCACACTACAACATGCATTTCTATATTAATAATAGGTTTGTGTATACTAAAGCATGAAAAGATAGAAAAAGATTCAAAGAAACAGAAAGAGATGGTACATTTTAAGACAGATTGAATGTGCATAACACCACATGAACTGCATATCACCACGATGCAATATTACAATATACATGTACGTCCAAGGTTTGTCAAGACTTGAGTATTGTTTTTGTTACATTTAGGGTATAATGTGTCATACAGCAACAAATATAGAAGTGATTTTACCATGTGTTATTTTCAGTTATATAAGTTATATAAGGCACACACAATCAGAATGATTTTATCATGATTTATTTTCATGTATAAAATGCATACACAATGGAAATATGTCATACAGTGACAAAGAAAGAAGCAATTTTATCATGTATTATTTCCAGTTTCCTGGTATATAATTCATACACAATGAAAATGTGTCATACAGCAACAAAGAAAGAAGCAATTTTATCATGTGTTATTTTCAGTTATATAATGCATACACAATGGAATTGTGTCATACAGCAACAAAGAAAGAATCAATTTTATCATGTGTTATTTACAGTTATATAATGCATACACAATGAAAATGTGTCATACAGCGACAAAGAAAGAATCAATTTTATCATGTGCTATTTTCAGTTATATAATGCATACACAATGAAAATGTGTCATACAGCGACAAAAAAGGAGCAATTTTATCATGTGTTATTTACAGTTATATAATGTATACACAATGAAAATGTGTCATACAGCGACAAAAAAGGAGCAATTTTATCATGTGTTATTTTCAGTTATATAATGTATACACAATGAAAATGTGGCATACAGAGACAAAGAAAGAAGCAATTTTCCATGCATCATACAATGCACACACAATATAAATAGGCCATACAGCAACAAAGAAAGAAGTGATTCTACCTTGTGTTTTTTATTTCAGTTGTAAAATGCATGCACAATAAAAATGTGTCATACAGCGACAAAGAAAGAAGTGATTTTATCATGTGGTTTTTTTCAGTTATATAATGCATGCACAATAAAATGTGTCATACAGCGACAAAGAAAGAAGCAATTTTTCCATACATTATTTTTCAGTTATAAAATGCATACACAATAAAAATGTGTCATACAGCAACAAAGAAAGAAATAATTCTACCATGTGTTATTTTCAGTTGTATAATACAAGCACAATAAAAAATGTGTCATACAGCGACAAAGAAAGAAGTAATTCTACCATGTATTGTTTTCAGTTATGAAATGCATACACAATAAAAATGTGTCATACAGCGACAAAGAAAGAAGCGATTTTCCATACATTATTTTTCAGTTATATAATGCATGCACAATAAAAATGTGTCATACAGCGACAAAGAAAGAAGACATTTTCCATACATTATTTTTCAGTTATATAATGCATACACAATAAAAATATGTCATACAGCGACAAAGAAAGAAGCGATTTTCCATACATTATTTTTCAGTTATATAATGCATACACAATATAAATGTGTCATATGGTGACAAAGAAAGAAGTGATTTTACCAAGTGTTTTTTTTTTCAGTTGTAAAATGCTTACACAACAAGAGTACCGCTAGGCGGAGCATTACATGCCTGATAGTTTTTTTTTGGTTAAGATGATGCATTTGTAAGACATGAGAATATTCATATATACTGTGGGCCAAATGGAACTTAAGTTATGCTCTGAAAACTGTTTTCAGTTTTAAGGTAATAGTGACCTTGACCTTTGACCTTGAAACCCCAAAATCAATAGGGGTCTTTTACCGGATACAGGGGCGGCGAAATCAAACGTCCATAAGTTGGTTAAGATGAAGCATTTGTAAGACATGAGAATATTTGATATGAATATCATCTTATGATAATTGTTGAAAACTAAGTAGAGAAAAAAGATACCATGGACAATTCTCCCTTGAAAATTGAATACTGTGGGCCAAATGAAACGTAAATTTGTATTATAGAATGCTAACACAGATATTATGCGTCGGATAGTGACAGTGACTTTGACCTTGTGACCCCAAAATCAGCAGGGGTCTTCTACCCGAGATGGACAATCATCCTATGAAGTTTGAATATTGTGGGTCAAATGGAACTTCAGTTATGCTCCAGAAACCAAATTGCTAACGGACGGACGGACGCCAGGGGGTATAACACAATATGTCCAAAAATCTTTCGGGCATATAATTATGAAAATGAAGCTTAAAATAAAACACTTACTCACTCTGTTTTACAATCAAGCTTCAAAAGAGTTATAAAATAATTATTTGAAAAAATAATAAAATAACTGCACTTATCTTTTTTTTTCTGATGACCATAAATTTCTTGTTCATAATCATCTAAAACAATCATCCACACAGTTATATTGTATATCTGAAATGATAAATCAAACTTGAAAGAACAGACTGGGTAATGATAATGAAATTGTAAAAGGCTGATCATGGCCCAACTCTTTTTTAACAAAAAACAACACAAAAACACATAAGAGCAGTCAAAGGACAATGCAGTCAACTTTGTGAGTGTTTTGTACGTGGCAAGGCCTATCTTTAAGCTTAAGTGCTTTCAGGACTAAGTTTTTCAAAGGCAATAAATCAGTCAAAAAGTTATCAAATTCATATTTGTAAAATAAGAAAGGGGTAAAACTTCAAAAACAAACATTATAGTAACAAATACTACATTGAGATGTGGTATGAATGAATAAGCAAACTAACTTCTGCGATATTAACTTCAAATAAAACAAGTTTATACATTAAATATTACAGCATAAAAGGGCATAACTCAAAAAATAATCCATGAAGAGTTCTATCCCTTAAAATTTGTGTGGATGTGGTACCAATGAATAAGTGTACCACCATACAGTTACGTACCTTGATTAGCACAAAAAATATTTCAGTTTAAACATTTTAACTTTAATTAGTTAGAAGTTAAAAAAGAGGCACAACTGCAAAAATAATTCTTCCACAGTTACATCCTTTGTATGCCGCATAGATATAGTACTGACAATATACAGTTATTTCATATGTGATTTGGGAACAGTTAAACTGTTGGCCCGAGGTGGAGGGAATAGTGTTTTGATCTGTTTCCCGAGGCCGTAGGCCGAGGGAAACAGTTTAAAGCACTATTCCTGACATTGAGGGACAACCGTTTGACTGTTCCCATATCACATATAAAATAACTGTGTTATTACCTGATCAATTACTATTTTAACAGTACTTGACATATTTAAAGCCTCTGGTAAAGTCTAAAATCCCATAGCAGTTACTTCCCTTTATACAAGTACAGTAACAGTTCGTGACGTAAGAGCACGCGCAGGAAACAGTCAAAACTATTGACCGGTCAACAGTTCACTCAGAAAACAGTTAAAAATATTGAATTACACTTGTATAAGCATTCAGGTAATAATAAGTTTATGCCCTTTCACAGTATGGTTGATATAGTCCATTGAATAAGTATACTAACTTCCAATAAAATATCTACAATAGTGTTGAAGATATAAAGCTTTAAAAAAGGTCTCATTTTCTTCAAATAGTCAAACTAAAAATTTTTTATCTATTTTATTTTTATTGGATTTAATGCCGTGTCAACACAATTTAGGTCATTTTACGTCATCCAGCGCACCTAACCTAGCTTTCCTGGACCCTTGTCAATAACCAGTACTCAACTACGCTTCCACAAGGCCGGAAACTTCCCCATATTATTATATAATTAGTGGAGGAAAATTTACATTACTGTCAAATTTTCTTGTAAGGGTATAACCTCCCCAGGTGGGATTCAAACCTGCACCCCCTTTGAGGCACAAGAATCGGAATCCCGGCGTGCTACCAACTGCACTATCGATCTGGGTTAAACTAAAAGGGTTTTGGGTTTTTATAGGATAGTGTGGTTTTTACAGGTTTGTTCTGTAAATCGTGCTTCTCTAATTGCCAATTGATGATAATTTTATTGTTTTCTACAGCCTACTTTTAAAACGTAATTAAACTGAGGAAGCCAGGCCCCTTCCCCATATACTGAAAACTGTCCTGATGTAGAACTTTTCAACAATTAGATTTTAACACTAGTTATAGTAAGCATCTATCACAGACAAATGGATGGCCCTACGCTACAGTGAACTAAGCCACAAATGTATGATTTTGAGAAAATGGCATTTAAAGAGTTTGCATGTTCCCAAGAGTTAATTCAAATTTCAATATAACGAAATTGTATACATAGTCTAGAACACATTTAAAGCAATGAAAACAAATAGAGTTAATGAAGAATTCAATTTTAACTTTTTTTAAAACTCAGCTTTTGTGGGGTAGTTCACTATTGCGTGGCTTTGTTTTGTATGTAGAGAGAAATCATGTTAAAGTGAACTATCCCCACTGATGATTGTTTTTAAAAGAATGAAGCACAATTAATGCTAAAAATCATTTCAAAACACACTTTTATTTTAAACTTGATGTTTATGTACATTTACATGGTCTCAATGTCTTACTCATTTTAATTTTGTACAAACATTAAAATGTATTATGAAATGCTTAAAAAGTGTTTATATATGTTACAGGCAATTTGTAAATTTAGGCAATTTGTAAAATGCCTGAATTTTTTGGCATTTTCTAAATAGCCTGGCATCTTTAAGCATTTTGTAAAATGTCTAAAATTCTTTGGCATTTTACAAAATGCCTATAAAATTAGCTCAATATTTTACAAATTGCCAAAATAGTAAATATAGTGTATGGTCTGAAATTTTTGGATTCCAATCCTTGTTTGATTAAGGTGATTTGTTCCTTTGTTTACATAAAAATGTCTTTTGGACTCTGGACCACTTTCAGCAGCAAATGACATAGTAACCCAAAGGCAAAGAAACCTTCAAATAAGAAGGTTAACAAACAAAATGATGTACTTTTGCTGTCACATTTTCAGTTCATTTTGACTCCATCAGCTACAAAATTTTAGACTTGACAAAATGTATGGTCATTTCGTAGCAATTTGACTAGATGTGTATTGCATCTGATATAAATCACAGAAATAATTCATACCAAATGTATACGATTCATTATACAAAGAGCCAATGTCTGCATTTTTGGTCAAATGACGACAGATTCAAATGCTAAATAAGTGATAAAGTTTCATAAAGAAGTACGGGTAATGACAAATTCATTTTGTGCATCAACAGTGCACAATACATTATATGAGCTCTATGGAATGCCAAAATGTTGTTGTTGTTGTATGTGGCAAGTTGTACAAATTGTATCTGTTCTTCAACTAATTCTCAACATACAAATGTATTAAATATGACACAGTTTGCCATGATCAATGTCATTTATACATGTAAGACATCAACAGACCTGTTAAATTATCAGTTTTTGATAGCAATACAGTATGTGTGGTTTTCTCCAATTATCATGTATGACTTGATTGACATTATTTTCCATACTAGGAATTATAATTTCAATCTAAAAATGTTTTGCAATCATTATTTACAAAGCTTTACATTTAAACTAATGTATTTTTTACCCGAAATTTCAGGCAATTTGTAAAAAACGTTCTTAAATTTCAGACATTTTGTGAAATGGCTAGATTTTTTAGGCATTTTATAAATTGCCTGACACGTTCAGGCCATTTATAAAATGCCTAAATTTTTAGGCATTTTAAAAATTGCCTAAATTTACAAATTGCCTATAACATATACATTACATCAATATGTGTCAAATCAAACTTCCCACACCAAAATAACTGATTCTGATAATTGAACAAAATAACGCCTAAAAAATGTTAGTCACTGTCTAACGAGACAGAGTCATAATAACATCCAATATGGCATTTTGTTACACATATCTGTTTGATGGCTGCAAATGAAACCATCATATATTTTTATAAGGAACATAAAATCGTCACCAAAATTAATATTTTTTAACTCGTCAAAGAATTCAAACCGTGCAGACTACCACTGGGTGAAAACTTGAAAACACAAAGACAAGTACTGCTTAATAAACATGATAAAAGTTCCTCACATTCCATTGGGCTCAAGTAAACAGTCCTTTCAATATTCAGCTCCAAAAGCCCTTGTAAAAACTGTGGTAGAAGTATATTGGATTTTTGTTGTGGATCCTCAGATAGGGGACAAATTTAATAATTAAAATGTTTAATCTGGCATGTCCCTGTAGACTTTCTAATTCCTTGAAGTCAAGAAAGCCACACCCACTTATGTTTAATACCTTCAGATTATTTAGATTCTTAACAAAGTACAATGAACACTGTCTCTAACAAAATATTGTTTTGAAGATTCAATTTTGTAAGATTTTGACATTTTGAAATGTTATTGTTAAATTGAGTAAGTTCGCATTTATCAAATGTACCTGGGTGATTTCTATACACCAATTTCTTTAAACCATTGCTGTGTCTTGTAAGGACCATATCAGAGAACTTGTCGAGGCTCTGGCAATATTTGTTTCTAAGAAAATTTCCTTAAAATTTCATATTTTAATCATGACAACAATGTGAGATCATTCTTCATATGAAATAACTAAACGCATTGACTTCGATAAAAATAAATTTGTTCGAAGTTTTACAGGCGCTTTTCCTTCCGTTTTTCTTTAGAAACTACAGGCGAAACTGACGTTATGACGCTGCTTTATAACATGCACATATACACTGCCCTCCAAAAGTTTCTTCACAAATTCATAATTTATATTGTACCAAATAGAATTTCAAAATGTTGTAAAAACTTTACTGTTACGTGATTTTCAATTGAGCTTTTTCTAATCAGAAAATTTGTCTTATGGATATCTCAAACTTGATAACGGTTCACTGAGATACATTGACCATAGTTTTGGAGGCTGATAGATAACTTAGGCTGCAACTCAAAAAATAGAATGTATCAATAGAAATTCCATTTCCATAGCATGAATAATGGATGAAACCAACAATGATATGATAATACTTCAAACTAGAACTGAAAAATTGTAGCAATTTAATTAATTGTACTGTGAAGAAACTTTTGGAGGGAAGTGTATAAAAATATGTATTGGTTATATAACATGGAAAACAGACAATGTCTTTGAACTTGAATTACATGTACATGTAATTAAAATACCAAATGTATAGAACTAATTGGAAATTTGATAGATTTTATAGATATTTAACTGAAATGCTATAAATACCGAACGACAATAATGCATTTAATTGTTAAAACTAAGATCTTTGGGGTTAGTTCACTTTTGCATAATCACTGGAATGTACTAACCAGCTTAGTTCACTATAGCGTGAAATAGGCTATATTAAATATAGGTGTGGGTTAGTACACCCTATAAATAACTTTTGATCTAAGAATGCTATCTGAAGTCTACTAGACCAAATGAAAGCTCATGGTTTGAAGAACACAAAGGGACAGATAACTCAATTTTGACCAACTTGTGGGTTAGTTCACTTTAGCGTAGGACCATCCAAATAAACTAATTACTATTTTATTCTAATAAGTAAACAAATTTGAGAGGAAAGGGAGACAATTGGATTGTAATTATATGTATTACTAAAAAAGAAATCAATTTCCAAAGGGAGCTGCCATTTTGAAAAACAGAGGGATTCTGACTGATATGGCGAGGAGTGGTGCAATTTGCTACTTTGTTGCAGACCGTTCTTTATTAAATCACTACGTATGGATACATAAGGCTAGCGTTGCAGAACAGGCTCAATGTACCAAGTTTATTACTTTAACCGAATACAAGTAATGATCCAGAATTAACCAGACTGGTAACCTTGAGTCAACAATTTTTACCAAATATAAATAATTTATGCGTCAAAAGAAAGAGCAATCATTTTCAATTTAATACTCAAAATACAAAACAGAAATTTTTGTGCCGAGGATTCGAAGCAAATGATCAATGATTTATAGTGAATCAATTTAGAATGGGACAAAGAAGGTAGAGGTTATCTAATGTGCTTCATGGTGTCAATCTAGTATTTATCTAGAAAGAGAAATTGATGAGAAGCAAGGTCTGGTTACCTTATATGTGACTGCTATAGATTACATTAGTCCCAAAGGGGTACTGGTTCGAATTCCACCTAGGGAGGTTATACCCTTCCATAAAAATTTGCCAATATTAAATATCAATTTTCTTTCATTAACAATATGGTATATGGAGAAGTTTCCGGGCTTGTTGAAGGGTACTGGTTACAGCAAAGGGTCATAGAAAGCTAGGTTATGTGCCCTGGACACTGTAAAATAACCTAAAACATGTGAAAAAAGGGCTGCTGCGAGTATCCAAGTACTTAGGTATTTGCAATCCCGACCAGAAAATTGAGTACAAAAATATTTGTCACATCGGAAATCGTCTGATCGCGATCTATTTTTGGAAATGGTGAAAGAACATTTTCAGCTTAATTACCACTGAAAACGAGCCGCACTACTTATGAAAATTAATTTTATTTAGTTAATTTAATTCAAAATTTTAATAGATACACATTTAAGCAAAAATGTTTTCACTGAAAATGCCTGGTGATAGAAATGTTAGGGAGTTTATGGTTTTCGATACAGTAAAGGTTAGAACTGTAATTCTTAACTTTTTTCATCATATGAGTTCCTGTATATGCTTCTCTATTAACAGGTGATTCATGGTTCGATTGGTGAATCGATCAGATCGGAACGGATCGCCACTATCTCAATGATCCACAGTCCTAGTTATACATTTAAATAAAGTATGTAAGTAAACAGTTAACGTACCATGCAAGCCATGTCTATCACTTCTCTATCATCATTTAGATGATCTATCAGTTGTGTCACAATGTCACAAAACTCACATTACCACTATTGTTGCCATGGAAACAAATCTATGATTCTACTCAGGATGAAACACAATCTGCAATGACACAATATTTTGTGGTCATTTATCTGAAATACTCTTGTTGTGAACTTTTCAAACAAATACAATTATATAATTCATAGAGGCACAGGGCCATTTCAAGAGGGGTTGTTAGTAGGGGCCCAGGTTGGGTTGAGTGGATCTAACTGCTTGAGTGTTAATCTAGCTGTAGACAACAATACAGCAATAAGATCAATTTAATTGCTGTTTCTGCTGTTACTGTTGTCACTGTTACCTATACATTCATTATTATAGTACAACCAAGGTCGGTAGCACAGTAGGTAGCATGCCTGGCCTGGATTTTGAATCTAGTGTCCGAAGAGGGTACCGGTTCAAATCACACCCCGGGATGTTAAACCCTTCCATGAAAATTTGACAATTATGTCAATTTTCTCCATTGATAAGGTATATGGAGAAGATTCCAGCCTAGTGGAAGGGTAGGTGATTGCAAGTTTTAGACAAGGGTCCAGGAAAGCTAGGTTAGGTGTGCTGGGAGCAGTAAAATGATCTAAAAAATTGTGTTGACACAGCGTTAAATGGGTGCAAGACATTTCGACCCCAAGACATTTCAACCCGAGCCTTTTATGGAGACATTTCCACCCCACGACGTTTCGACCCCAGAGTTGAGACGTTTCGAACCCAGTCTATAGATAATATTATAAATGATAAATAAGGTTATATACGAAATAAATTATGAATCATTATATTATTGAAATTATGGCATTACATCATTTTATTTTATTTTGCAGGGTTTGTGATCGACATGCAGCATGATGTTGTAGATGTATTTCAATCCAAGAGCATAAATATGTATTTAAGTGTAAACTTATAAACACTTAAAAGTTTGAAAATCAATAAAATTGAATTTATACATCTAGATCTAGAACTTTATATTATCATTATTTTACATAAATGATAAATTATTGAAGTTGATGAATCAATATGTTGCTTGTTGATATGTTAAATATAAATAGTATGTACTCTCTAGAGGTGAAACGATTCAAAAATTTTCGATTCGATTCGATTTCGATTTTTTATCAAACGATTCAATTTTTCGATTCAATTCGATTTTCTACTGGAATTATATAGGACATAACAAAAAATAAATTATAAAAAGAATTAAGAAAGAGATACAACCCAAAGACAATAGAACATAAATATATATATATTTAAGAACACTGCATTTTTATCTGAGGGATAACGGAAGACGAAAAATTCTAGTTCTAATTCTTTAATAATACCTATAAATAGTTAAAAATATTTTACTGCATTTTAGCATATATAAATGACAAATTGTATTATTTCCAACTTTTTAATGAAAAGTAATGCACATGGACAAATTGTTTATTTCTCCTTACCTACATGTACGTACAAACAGTTTATGACTCAAGTCATTATCAAAATAAAATTATTCATCAGTGCATCAATGTCATAATTAATGACTAGTTAAGGTTACGCTTAGACAAAAAATTGCAAGCATTCAGCAAATGTAGTTCACTATGACCAGCTTAATTTAGTTTGTTTCAAAATATTTTCTTTTGGCTCTGGCATGATTTAAAATAATTCTCATCACATCATGAACGTTAAATTTATTTATCAACTCTATATCTATATTTATAACTTTCTTACACTTATGTTTATTTCAAAATGAAATTAGTTTTGGGCGTATTAGTGAAAGTATACAATTATCTTCGGACATTTCATAGAATTCATTTCCAATTTATATTAAATAAAATCTAACCAACCACGTTTTGCCCGATTCTAATATTTAAGAAAAACAAATTTATCTCTAAATTACTTTACCATGCTTGATTTAATTTTGTATCATAGGGAACGAAATCGCTTCAACCATTTCGGCGTTATGTCATTCATTTTCGCGACCCACGCTAGATAGCAATTTCATATATAACATCTTTTGTGATTAAAAAAAACTTATTGTTTTCAATGTTTTCATCTTGATTTAACAAATGATGCTTCAGGAAACGACGATGTGAAAAGTTTAATATGTTTTTCTTATGAAAAATCCCCCAATATTGCCGATCGAGCAAAACTAAATCGACTGGTTATAGCTTGGTGGCCACTTTATCACTATATTCTCTCTGGGTACCAGTCTTAGGTATATATAAATGATATCAAGCGTGTTAACTAACTCGACGACTCCATTATCGATTTTCTGTCAGCAAGTTAATCTCCCAGCGTGTGACCGACAATAAGGTCTAATTGACCTGTACGCGTAATTAACATGTATAATTGCAGCGGGCAGTCTCACTTTTTACAATTCTTATCTGGATTAACAATCGTCGGTCAATAAGAGTACACTATTTTAGTTTACTATAAATAATGCTTATTTTAACCTAAAAGGGGCGTTTCGTTCAACACACAAAACTACTGAAAAAGACAGTATTTAAAAAAAGAATCGAATCGAAACTGCCTCTTCCGAATCGAATTGAACCGAATCGAATCGAGCGTTAAAAATCGCGATTCTTTGTGAACCGCGATTAATCGTTTCACCTCTAGTACTCTCATGAGTATTTAAACATATAATAAAATTATGAATTTACACAATATCAGGTTTGTTGTTTATTATTATTCAAGTTCTTAAAATATTAATCTGTGTGTTCTAATAAGTTATGTTTTTGGTGCAGCAGATCACTCTCTTCCGTTTTCATACGTCTGTTTTCTTCCTAATAAATTGTTATGGTTTTTTTTCATTTTAAAATCTTCTAAAATATTAGAGTGGGTGGACCAGTGCTCGGCGTAAATTTATCTTTGCCTAAAACATACTTTGCAAAGTTTAAACTTATCTTTTTATTCTTGCAGTTTAAATTGAAGAACAATCCCAGAGAGAAATTCCATTGTAAAGAAAATTGAAAATAAGTCGTCAAATTTTCCGAAAATGAGCTAAAAATAGACACTGTATTTTTGGACTATGGTTCCGATGACCGGTACCAATGCTCGGCGCACGCAACACGTGCGTACGAACTATTTTTCAAGAATCGATCATCATTTTCTGAAAATGCATGCACTTTTGAATAAATACGTAGAAAACTAAAAAAATATATTCTAAATTAAGCTACGTTTTAATCTCATTTAAAATACGTGTTTACACACTTGTAAACTCTTCAATATATGTATGAAAACATTGTATAATAATAAAAAATGATTGATATCAAGAGCAATACTTGATCACATTTATGATATATATGATTCTCTACTTCTTTGTAGTCTATGACTACGAAAATACAAAAAAAATATGTAATTACATATATTCTTCTCTTCAGTATATCTGTAGGAAATGCATAAACAAACTGAAGTGCAGACAAGACTGATATCAACACATGTTTGTTCACCAGAAGGGAAGCATTAAAGTACAATGGAGGTCGTTTTAAAACGTTAATTTCCTGTTAATTTGATATATAAAGATTCATTTGCGCGACTTTTTACATTCTTGAACAAAACAATTCACATAAAATCGCAGGTTAAAAGTCATTATTCTTCTGCGTTATCTAGTATGGTCATCTGGCTTATCTCCCTTGGCATTTATTCCGCTCGGTATAAAAACCCGTTGATCCGGGCCGAATCACGGAATTGTTATATACATGTGTTGTTTTATATATCGGAAGAAAAAGACTATACTATTATGTGTGCATAATCATTGATAAAGGTTAAACATATAAGTTTTTTTATAATCACAGCAAACACCGGTGTTTATTTAATCCTTTGTTAGAATACAACCTAATAAACAAACAAATTAAAGTGTCATCATCGATGTAATTATCAGCATTTATTGATCTGTTATAAAAAAACTGACACTTGTGGACAATTAGTAATAATCCCTTAATTAATACGTTGTTGGCTCTTGATAAAGTGATATCAATTATCACAGTCTTCGAAATTAGCACTCGCCCGTTCGCCCAGGCGAGTAAAATTAAATTCGGGCGACAAAAAAATCATTTTCTGATCGCCCGACGGGCGAGTAAAAAATTTAGTGGCGTTTCACCACGTATTTCACGACGAGTAATCAGTTGCCGTGCGTAAATTGTGTATAACATATTAATATCAAGTTGTTATCTTGACTTATTACGTATTAAATCGGCTTGTACACCGGGAGTCTATAATTTGTTTGCAGCAATTAAAATCAGTATATATCCTTTGTTTGATGACAAACATATGTTTGCAATTGTTAACGAAAATTGGTGTAATCAACTTAAGATAAGATGTGTGTCGTCATGTTTTCACACTTTGTTCATGTTTCTAACAAGTTATAATTGCAATGTCTCGTTGTGTAATCACAGAGTCTTATTTAATTGTTATTTAAAACGAATTCTTAAAACAAGCGTGACCTAGTTTTTTAATTGTTGACTTAAATAATGGCCGGTTTTGAAAATACGCGATATCGGCGATCGCTAGAAATCAAATATTTTACAATGACTCCCGTTAGGTTATCATATTTAAAAATCTTATTTTCGGGAAATTAAAACATTACTCTTTCCGTTCATATTTTTTAATAAAAAAACAACAAACTATTTTACATCGAATTTTCGTTTTTTATTGATGTGCGTGTAAGCACAATGTCGTTCGCAAATCGCGAAGGAAATATAGCATGATATTTATGTATGAAAACGGGATATCGTCTTCTTTACAATGTTTAAAGCATGGGCGATTGTGCAATTGACTCTTATATTTCATTAATCCAGGGATGAGCCGAGGGGCAATTCGGGCGAATTCTTTGATATTTCATTAGCATAGCAAAGCGAAATCTAAGTCGCCGACATTTTCGGAAAATCAATAAAACAAATTATGACTCAGATTATGAGTCCTCGAGCACTCGATTTAACGACGGATGGAGCGTATGTTACATCCGCATTTCTTATGTAATCTACCAATCAACTTCGCGGGAGATGTGCTGTTAGTATACACGCTTCAAAAGTCGATAATTAGTGACTCGTTTGTTTATTGATGGCCCCTGTGTATAGTGTCGCCTATCAGACCAACCAGCGTCCGCTTAAAAATCAATAGTGTTATATGTCGACCCGATAAGATTGATATCGTATTAAAACGGTTGCAATTAACAAACACGTGTCAAACTGTGATACTACAATAATAAAAGTAGATGAAGCTTTTTTAAAGCTTGCCGTTAAATTGATAATTGTATTAAATTATGATCATGTTGTGAGGCAGTTAGAATAGACGTAATTAGCAGTTTGTCAATGATTGCAATTATTTGTTTTTTGAGCGTGATGTCATATGTTTTCGCGACCCACGCTATCGCCAATCAAATGAAACAATCTTAAATCTACGTGAGTAATTTATTAATCTTATCATTTTGATAATTAGTTGTTCCTAATTAAGCAAACTGGGAAAAAGTAACGGGGAAATTCCCTTAATTTTTCGATTTCAAGAATAAACACCGGTTGGTTCAATTGAAGTTATGAAAATTGTCAAAGTATTTGTATCATAATCTATCAGCTAAAGTCGTGTTGCAGACTTTAAAAAATCAATAATAAGTATATATTGCTACATAATATGTTATATTTAAGAAAAGGTATGTTATTTAAATCAGAACTAATTAAAAAAAGAATATTTAAACAAAGAAGGGTAAAAAAACGAGGACACTGATAACATATTTTCCAAAAATGACCTTTTATGCATTTTTAACCTCTTTTGATAAACATATACTACCAAGTAAAAATGCCAAACCAAAAAGAAGAATTTTTCATTGAAATGAAAATTAGATAATTTAAGTTTACAATTCAATAGCTGCAAAATAAATGTGTTCTGTGAATTTTGTGTAAAACTTAGAACATATAACTCAGTAACCAAACATCCAGGGAGTATACACTACTTGTGAGTTACAGCAGACATATTATTTACTAAATGTAATAGTAATTACATGTATTTAAAGGATAGAAGTTCCAGAAAAGTTAGAATTTAAGATGTTTCTGAATACGGTTCAAAATATTCCATTCGGCTCATCAAACTTTTCCCGCTTGTCTATCCTCCCAACTTCTCCCTCACATCACTGCACTTCTCCCTGAATTACTGGGAGGAAAAAGTCACTTCTCCCTAACTTTGGAACCCAGGCTCATCCCTGTAATCTCGCAATTTTCGGCACATACGTGCAAAAATT
Source organism: Mactra quadrangularis (assembly GCA_025267735.1). NCBI lineage: Eukaryota > Metazoa > Mollusca > Bivalvia > Venerida > Mactridae > Mactra > Mactra quadrangularis. The sequence goes on along the minus strand of CM046308.1, from coordinate 32,218,110 downwards.
CCTCTCTCAATATCTTATCAATCATAAACAAAACTGTCAAATTCCATAAAAATAATCAACAGAACGAACTGTAATGTCATCTTTTTACAAATAAATAGTGTTATTATTAATAATTTAGTATTCTTTTTGTAAAGAAATCGTCTGTAAACATAAAGGTATTTATAATTAAGTCAAAAGCTCTTATATTCTTGTCTTTTATTCATGACTTATGCCAAAACCTATCAACTTTAGATTTGTTATTCGGGCGAGTAAAAATTAATCCGGGCCACCTACTTTTGCAAAGTTACTGGCCCGAATGGCGAGTAAATTCAAAATGTCAATTTCGAAGACTGTTATCAGTTTGCTTTTTTTACTAAATTCACCATCCGTTTAGATAACAATTAGAAACCATTCATCCGTGTTTTATTCTTGACGAATATATTGAGAAAAATTCAATTTTCAGTAAATTAAAATTAACTATCATAAAAAAGGAATGCTACAAGTTGACAACCAGTCTTAATTAACTGTCATATTTGCTCATCATTAATTTGATATGTGACAAATTCTTTATAAGTAAGCTCGGGGTCACAACCAAGTAATTGATTTCTTGTTAGCATCACATCAAAGACCCGATTTCCGGGAACGATAACAGATTAAACTACGCCGACACAGACGCGACGCGACACGACGTATTAATATTATCTCCTATGGAATTCAGTTTTGTTAAACATAACACATGTCACCTTAATACATTTGAGGTATCCCAAAGGGACAATATGGTTGCTGGACCATAAAATATCCTGTAATGAACCTCAATTTTAGTGATTTTGAAAAATAAATGTTTGTACCAAGGTAAACAGACTGAGTAAGTAACTATCACGATATAGAACAGAACATTTTATTAGCAGAACACATTGGTGTTGGTCGCAATTAAAATAATTTGGCGCTACACCCATATACATGTATAAATACATATAAACAAAAAAGAGTGATTATAATCATTTTCATGAGATATGGATCTGCATGATGAGGCCATGAAATAATAAATTGTTATTGCATTGAAACAATTTTCCAAAAAACGGCAAATACAACACATCGTTAGGAGGGAAAAACTCAATTGTATTCAATGCATTTTTAACAAAAAGCTTTCCTTTTACAATGTTATTATTGAAGATAGGAAAACAGTGTCGGAAGTTTAAGGCTTCAAAATTCAATTTTGATTTTTTCTTGTTGAGAAAACGCTTCGTTGTTTGCATATAATGATTGATATCAAATATTTAAGATGAGATGTACCTATTTTCGGTTATTTGTCACACATTTTCAATGTTTGAGTAATTCATGCAAGTGTAATGATAACACAAATTTTGTTTTTATTGTTTCGTAATATTTTTCAGTCTTTACCTAGTTTGTCTTGTTTGTATGATATAAATAACAAATTCTCAAAATAAAAAACAGCGTCGTAAATCGCAAGTTATTAAGTTTATATTTTTTTAATTTTCCGATTGTTTTAATTGAAACAACAAAAAATATTTATCGCCGATTTTACAAATAGTTATGAATGTTAAATTGTCTTAACTGCAATTTATTAATTTTTGCGTGTGCATTTTATCAAACTTTTGAATTAAGACATTTAACATTAATAACTATTTGTAAAATCGGCGATTAACATTTTTTGTTGTTGATAATGCATTAATAAACTAAAAATACCGTTAAAAATACCGGTGTTGTCGGCAGCATGATAGTGATAGTCGCGGGGCGTAATATTGCCCTTTATGATATACATTCGCGACTTCCTATTACCAGTTTGGGTCAATGACATATTACGCAATAGTCTAGGCTATGGTATTCTTTGTCTTGCATTGTTAACAGCTGAGAAAAGGGCGGAGCCTGATAGTTTCACAAAAAAGTTTCATCCAATTAAAACGAACTTTTTTTATCTATTCCCTAATCTTTTAATTAGAATTCGAAATCGTCAAATTTTATAAATGTGCACAGTTACACTATGGAAACAACAATTAATGTGTTTTATCGGTTGCTTTTTTTTCAAAATATTTTTATAACAAATTTTGGATTATGTTTTTATTCACTCGACAATATGATTTTCTTTAAAATGGATATATTTTCAAGGATTTGCTTAAAAGATACTTAATATGCTTCCGATATTAAGTTGGAAATGTGTCAGGTAAATCTTTTTATTTTTATTAATATATACAGCATTTGAATAAGATCGTTATGTCGGAAAAAAACGAAAATAATGTATTTCGATGGTTTATACTATTAATACTAAAACAAAGATAAGTGGCCAGAATGAATGCAAAGACTACTAATTATTCGTACTTCTATCTATTGAAGGAAAAAATATAATCAAAAATTAAATATAAACTACCGAGTAATATGACATGAACAAGAATTTCTGAAGTTTAATCTATTAGCATTATTATTATTATGTTTATTATATACTGCATTTTAATAGCGCTCTTCCCATATTAAATATATGTTCAAAAGCCCTATTCTAAGATTTTATGTTTATAGCAAGAAATTCAAGCAATTAGTAAATTAAAATATTAAACACATCATTATGTTCTGATAGAGACACAAAAATAGCTTAAATATATTGATATAAGTCACATACATATGATCAATCAATATTATTTCTTACTATTGTGATTAAAATATGCTACGTATATAACGTACATTGTTCAAAATATCGTAGGCCCTTTACACATTAAAACAAGGGGAAGTAATCATTACAGATATTTAAAGTTTGTATGCCCTAAGAGTAACCTCCCTTTTCCTCCTTTTTTGAAGAGTTTCAAGAACAATAACCCAAAATGACCGATCCCTGGGGGAGGTAAGCCATGCAGAATTATTTGAATATTTTTTTTTTAATTTTCCAAAATTGTGACTTTTCACTCTAAAAATGATGTTAAGAGGTGAGGGAACTTGTTTGAAATATAAAATTGTGTAAACTTGTACCAAAATATTGAGATGTGTGAAAAGTACCTCTATTCTACTTTAATAATTTTGAACATATCTATATATGGAATAATTTATTACATATAATAAAAAGTATGATATTATTATTGTGTTGTTGTAATATTTCCCCTAACTGTGACTTATTTCACATCCATGATAGAGGGTAATGATGAGTGGTATCTGTTGTCATTAAATAAAATGACCATTTTAAAGTCAAATGCTGATATAATATGATATAATTTTAAATTGAATAGTATTATGTAAGTTAGGATGATATTCACGACAAAAAAAATAGAATAAAAAAATTGAAATCCAAGAACGACTACTCTTGTATGAATTACGGTTACGTGACATAGCCTATGTTAATATCGGCTGTTGTTGACAGGGGTGAGTTAAATGCCTCTTTCACGAACTTTTCAGCCAAAATATCACAAGAAACTATAAAATTTGATAGAAGAATGTTTTTGTTGAATAGTTAAGATAATTGAATAACAAGAGCAGTCCAAGGACAGCGCGCTCGACTTTTCGGGTGTTTTGTTCATGGCAAGGCTTATCTTTAAACAAAAGTAATTTCAAGACAGGACATAATTTTTGAAAGTATATAATTCAGTCAAACAATAATTACCAATTCATATTTGTAAAATATAAAAGGGGCATTACTCCTAGAACATTCATCCATAGTAACGCCCCTTCAGAGTAAAGTAGACATAGTATCAACGAATAAGCATACCTACTTTCATTTAAATATCTATATGAAGAACTATAAATACATTGTATTTCAATTTGAACAAAATTCAAAATTCAAGTAAGGGGCATAACTTCAAAAAATAACATCATGAGTTATGTCCCTTTGTAGTCGAGTAGATGTAGTACTGATGAATAAGCATACTAATTGTCATTTAAATATCTTCTTAAGTATTGAAAATATTTCACTTCATAATACTTTCTCCCGAATTAAAAAGTTGAAAAGGGTCACAACTCCAACAATAATTCATCAATTATTACGTCCCATTGTATTCAACTATACTATGTATACTAACTTTCTATCAAACAAAATATATTAAATTTGAGCAAACATAACCCTTAAATATCAAATATAAAGGGGAATAACTCTGAAGTAATTCATCTAGAGTTATGTCCCTTTATAGTCCGATAGATGAAGAACTGACGAATAAGCATTCCAACTTTCATTCAAATATATTTATAAGTTCTAAATATATCCCATGAGAACAAATTTTAATCTTAAATGTTTAAGTATAAAGGGGCATAACTTCAACAATAATTCATCCAAAGTAACGTCCCTTTATAGTTGTGTAGATATAGTACCCATTACTAAGTATACAAACTTAAAGTCAAATATCTTGATTAGTATTAAAGATATTACATATAGAAATGATTTTAACATTATATTTTGCATTTTTCTTAAGTATAAAAGGGCAATTACTCCAAAAATAATTCATCCACAGTTACATCCCTTCATAATCGGGTAGATATAGTATCAACAAATAAGTATACAAACTTTAAGTCAAATACCTTGATCAGTATTGAATATATTCTACATAGGAAAAACTTTAACCTCATATTTTGCAATTTCTTAAGTATAAAAGGGCAATTACTCTAAAAATAATTCATCCACAGTTACGTGCCTTCACAGTCGTGTAGATATTGTACTGACAAATAAGTATACAAACTTTAAGTCAAATGAATTGATCAGTATTGAAGATATTCTACATAGGAAAAACTTTAACCTCATATTTTGCAATTATTTAATTATAAAAGGGCAATAACTCATAAAATAATTCATCCAGAGTTATCCCCTTTCACAGAATGGTTCATATAGTCCCACTTAATAAGTATACCAACTTTCAATAAAATAACTTGGATAGTGTTGAAGTTATAAGTGTTTCAAAAAACTTTAACCTGAAAACCAACGCCAACGCCAACGCAAACGCCAACGCCGACGCCGACGCCGACGCCAAAGTGATAGCAATAGCTCTCATTTTCTTCGAAAAGTCGAGCTAAAAATGGTTTAAGTTTACTTGAAGAAAATTAAGTTTAATTGACTATGAAAAGAGTTTTAAGGTTATTCATCAGAAACAATTTGAGTTGTCAGCCATGTTGGTCTAAAAAATGACCCAATTCATTAAACTTGGAATGTGTCAATTTTGAATACTTTAGTTGAAAAAATTCTGCATGGAATAGTCAATATGCATAAAAATACATCTTTAGTCAGAAAAACAGGTTTTTAAAAACTTGTTTTAGAGAAAAAAACTTACTTTTCCAACTGCCCTTGTATCAGACTTTTTACGCGCAAGGTTCCTTCCTTCAAAAAACAATAAATCAAAAATAAAAGTTGAAATCCAATATCTTAAAACCCTTATCTAGTGAACAGAAAACCCGAAATTAAATTTCACAAAGTAGTTTTACTTTAATCCATTATCAAACTTGACCATATAAATGGCTATTACAAGACAGCTTTACATTATACATGTACATGTGTACATTTCAAAAAGTAGTGCAGAGTAAAGGTATGATGGACTGAAAATGACATTTCCATACACACACTGACTTATAGTATGATATTTATCATGAGTAAATCCATAAGTGGATCCAAGGAGAGGGTCAGGGGGCCATGAGTTTGGAAAATGTATGCGTCTATTAGTGTATTTCCTGCCTGTAAGTCACTATTAAGTAACATGAAGCATTTTATTTCGGTGCTTAAAATAGATCCATCAATGGTTAAATAGTTTTTATTATCTATTTGTTGCATTTTTTTTCTGCAAAATGTGAGTAATGTTATGGTTCAAGGTTTCAGACCCCCCCAAAAGGTCTGACCTCCCCCCCTTGAAAAAATCCTGGATCTGCACCTGAAGTCAATATCATTATCAGTACGAAGCAAAATATATAATATAAATAGTTTATAATAGATAATATAATTAAATCTTCACATTATTCACAGAAGCTGATAAATATATAAAACACAGCAGATATCACAGATAGATCACTGCCAGGACACCATACAAAACTGTGATATTCGTGTAAACACATTTTACGATTACAACTGTCATACATTACTATTGTAAACAAAATAAAAACCAACCAAAATTCGGTCATATGGAGGAGATCTGACGCGGATCTGACAAATCAACACGACAAAAGTGTTAAGATTTGTTGATGGGATTAATTTGCAGTATTCATTTCAATAAAAAACAAGGTATATTTTACCAGAGACAAAAATTGACAAATTTACAACTCTAAAATGTGATCGTGGCGTCCATGTTGATTACTGGTTCCCGGCGCATTCTATGCTATTTTAAGTGCTAGGTACCAGCAGAGTAAAGTATGAGAAAGTAGTTCCGTATATCGATATGTTTATATTCATACTGAATTTCACAATGTCAGATAGCTAATCAACTTTTATTTTGCATTTTGAAATAAAAAATTAGCAATTTTCTACAAAATTGTCGAAAAAGTTACCATCTTACCATGTTGTTCCACAGCTGGTGTAGGAATATTTATTATTTCCGTTCGGATGTCCTTCGGCTCGAAGATAACAAAATGTAAACAAATCTCAACACATTTATTTATGACAAAATACAACTAATTTTATTCACTGTCAGGTATGATTAGCCGAATTTGATTGTTCGTTATACCACTGTTTATATGTATACAGTTTGCTCCTTCACGATTAATTGTTCTTCTGGTCAGAAATTAAAATTTTTACAATGCATTTTCGGGATGAAAATCTGTCAAAATTTTAAAATGGCCGCATGAATTTTCACGCTGGCACACGTGTCTTAACGAAGTTTATACCACTTAAAGCATTTCAACACATTTTTCTCATTCTAAGCACTCCATGTGTATGTGTGTCAATAGTTGGTTCACGTTTTTTACCGAAATTGTGAAGAGCTGAGAAGAATTATGACTTCTGCCGAATTGGTCATTTTCTAGGGTATTTTTTATTATTGCCTCATTAATATTGTTTTTCAATGACTTTAAATATTCACAACTAAGAATATTTTGTTTATTTTTCACATTAATATATTTATACGGTGACCCCTATCTATTGTTTGTGATTTTCATGTTAGGTCATGCTAAGCTGTCTTTTGCCATTTTTTTTAAAGGAATATCCTTAACAAGAGTTGTCCTCCATAACAACTGCATCTGGTGACGTCACGTGATCAAACCGGAAGTTGACATTTTCACAGAAATTTAGGTCAGATGACAACAAATTGAAATCAGCAGGTTTTATTTAGGTCAGACGTCGATATTTTTAATAATACAGCAAAAAATACGCGATACGCCGAGCACTGGTATACGCCGAGCACTGGTCCACCCACTCTACATTCAAATTCTAAGATGTGATAAGCAAACTACCTTCTATCAAAATATACAAAATGTACATAAATACAATACAAATACGAACATTAACCTAAAATACCATCTGGGGTCGAAGCCTCGTGGGGTCGAAACGTCTTGGGGTCGAAAAGTCTCCGTCAAACCTAGGGTCGAAACGTCTTGGGGTTGAAACACCTGTAAGTCTGGAGAGCATGGTGGACTATGTGACAATGTGCTCCAACATTTTAATAAAAAATGCATATAAAATGGCAATGACAACCATAATGAAGTAATGCAAAATAAACAATGGAAACATGTGAACAATAACAAAACTTACGTACCTGCAAATATAAGCAAAATATGCAATCATTTAATAAAATGTAAGACACGACGAAAGAAATCATACTAATTCACGTGCTCCATTTTGTGCTTAAAGCGCATGCGTGTTGTAAGAGTAAAAAGAAAACGACTCAATGCAGCATCGTTGTCGTCACTTGACGGATGAAATGAAAAATTAATGAGATTTTACTTAAAAGGAGGCCGTGATAAATTAATGGATAATGATTAAAGATAAATCATTATAACCAAAGAAATAAATACCTTTCATACATGTACGTATAGCTAAGGCTCATTGGAATGACATCGCTTAAAGCGGAATTGACATTATAAAAGCAATGGTCAAAATTATGGAACATTATTCAACTAAAGAATAACGAGCTATTAAACATGGCAAGTCCATTTGTTGGGTCTAAGGCCTCAAGTCGGTATTATGTGTATTGAGTAAAAAATCGGCTGTCAGATAGGTCATGTTTCAGGTCTCGAATCTCGAGTTAAAGCGATTTAGCCGGAAACTGGTGTATACCACGCTAGAGGTCTGACCTTGGACTAGCTCGTGGGTATAGCGGCTACCATGGGAAAATTCCGTGGACTTGGGCCAGAGACCACAAAATGTCGGTACTTTACTTTTTGTGCATAAAATCACCACTAAGATGGGCCATGTTTCAGGGCTCTAATCTCGTGTTAAAACGATTTGGCCGGGTACTGGCGTATACCATGTTAGAGGTATGACCTAGGGCTATCACGTGAGCATAGTGGCAACCACAGGAAAATTAGGTGGGCTTGGGCCAAAGACCACTAAAGGTCGATACTTCACGTTTTGTGTATAAAATCAGCACTCAGATGGGCCATGTTTCAAGGCTCGAATCTCGAGTTAAAGCGATTTCGCCGGATACTGGCCATATCACGCTTGAGACATGACCTAGGGCTATCACCTGGGCATAGTACACCACTCAGATGGGCCATGTTTCAAGGCTCGAATCTTGTGTTTAAACGATTTGGTCGGGTACTGGCGTATACCACGTTAGAGGTGGGCCAGAGACCACAAAATGTCGGTACTTTACGTTTTGTGTAGAAAAGTCAGCATTCAGATGGGCCATGTTTTAGGGCTCGAATCAAGCGGTTACCCTGGGAAAATTCCGTGGCTTTGGGCCAAAGACCACTTAAGGTCGGTATTTTACGTTTTTTGTATAAAATCAGCACTCAGATGGGCCGATTTTATATACAAAACACATAATACCGACTAGTGGCCTTAGGCCGGACAAATGGACTTACCATGTGAAATAGCTTGTTAATGTATGCCGTTTTAGGGCTAAATTATAATTTCACGATTCGTTAAATAAAAAAAATGCTAGCAAAAGTAGCACTTTGTGGCCACTTTTGCTAGCAAAAAAATTTTGCTAACTTCAGCGTCATGATATTTTAATGTATTTAGTTACCCCACCCACTTGATGGATGTTTTTCAATTTCAACAACTGATAGATTTTCAATATAATTTTAGGGAAACTTATCCAAACTGTATCTAAAGGTATACGGAACAAAATAAAACATGAAATACCTTGAACAATACAATAAAATATTGTATATATTCCGTTTTTCCAATACTAACACTATCATTACACCTTTCAAATTTTAAGATGGCGGTTAGATGTTTAGGCGATGTTTGATTGGATATAAAATTGGTGTTGATTTGAATAAGAATAGCCAGAGATTAAAGTTCATAGTTGAGGTACGGTACATTCGGAACACCTCGGATGATTCCGTTAGCTGACGATCAACTATCGCCTAGGCGTACCGTAAGGGTACAGTAGAGTGATTAAGGGTTCATCAATTGTTGAAATTGAAAATAACAATAAAGTGGGTGGGGTATGTAAACAAAGCAAAATAATCCAAAAGTTCCTATTATTATATATGTATTTGATTAGATATGCATCAAATATATTGAAATAAATATGAAAAAATATAAAACACTCACCAAAATAGGCATTTAGAATGAAATGAAAACAATTTCCTACCCTTGAAATAGCCTTTTTGTTGTGAGCCCAAACACATATTCAAACTACTTTTTTCATAAATCCAAATGTTGATAAATGATGTTTATATAATACTTAACAATGTCTTGTGCCAAGTTCTATAAAAAATATTTCCAAAAAGTCATTTTCACATTTATCTCAACCCTGTCATTACATGTTTCCACTTCCTGTTTTTGTCACAGGGGCTCGATGAAATTTTCCTTCTTATTGTATCTTCATTATAAAGAATTTAAAGGAAAAAATCATCAAGCCCCTGTGCGCAAACTGAGCGTGTAAACATGTGCTGACAGTGTTGTGATAAAATAAGAAAATGACTTTTTGGAAAGATTTTTTGTGGGACTCTTCACAAGACATTGTTGACTGTTATATAAACATCCTATATCAACATTTGGATTTATGAAAAAAGTAGTTTGAATATGTGTTTAGGCTCACAACAAAAAGGCTATTTCAAGGTCAGGAAAATCTTTTTATTTCATTCTAAGTGCATATTTTGGTGAGTGTTTTATATTTTTTCATATTTATTTTAATACATTTGATGCATTTCTTACCAAATACATGTATAATAATAGGAACTTTTGGATTATTTTGCTTTGTTTACATACCCCACCCACTTTATTGTTATTTTCAATTTCAACAATTGATGGAACCTTAAACTGAGCTTATTATTCACCATCTAAACGAATCCCTTTGCTCAAATAAACCTTAGACATGTACACTTTATTATACCTAAGTTAATCTAAGGAGCTTGATACTCCGCTTCGTAGTTTGAAATAAAACATCCATCCTTCTTATCACAATTTGAAAAAGGTATACCTTCCCGTAAGTCTTATAAGAAGAAGGGAGTTTGCTCCTGTGAGTTTTCGAGCCAATCTAATTTCATGCAAATTTTGTGGAATTAAAATTTTCCATTCTACAGCGACAAAAATGTCATATGTGTCCCAATATTGGTCACTAATAGGTCATATGCTAGCACATCCAAATTGAATAACAAAACATGCAACAATGAAAAATTGTAAACACTCACCGCTCCTTGGTATTCACATTTTAATTCCACGTGTCCATAGTACGAAAATTATCAACCTGTCCACACGCGCACTTGTACTTTAAACACTATTTAACATTGTCATTTTCTTTAATTAAATCAATTATCAATTATCAACACAACGGAATAAGATTGTTAAATCAATTAAAACTCTCTAGAAGCAAAGAAAACTTCTTAGAACCGAAAGAGAATAGTCCAAACAGTCTAATTTCCCCTTCACTTAATTTAAAACACGTTTAAATAACACGGCATGGTAGAAAAGTAATCCCTATCATCGAGTTCATGATTTTTAAACCGGTTTAGACTCACACCGAACTCGTGCATTTCGTGTTTAGCTTTGACGTGTTTGTTAAAAAGTTGTATGTTTACGACCGATATCTCTTCCATTTGGATCAACACAAATTATGTATTAATATTATTTAATTGTGTTTAATGCCGTTTCAACACAAGTAATGGTAATTTTACAAAGGACAGTTCACCTGACCTATATTCCCAGAAACATTGTAGCGCCGTTAAACGTCGCAACGCCGCTAAACGTCGTAACTGAATAAGGTCTCTATAGCGCTTGCCTATCTAGATCTAACTCAACTTGACCAAGTTTGAAAGTTGATCCGAAGATGATCAAAATAGACACTGAGATAAAGCCGGTTTATGGCCGCGAGAGTTATTCCATTTGATATTTATATGGATATTAAAAGTGCGATTACGGTTGCTATGGAACTCAAATCGGTTGCTATGGACAGTATAGTGGATACTTATGGCCTTAAGGCGATTGGCATAAGGTGTAAGAGTGGTTGCTGTGGACCAAGGGGTGGTTGCTAAGGATATGTTGATGGTTGCTATGAGTCTAAGAGTGGCTGCTTTGAAGTCATATTTGTCCTATGTAATATTTGTGTGTTGATTAGGCTCGATACTATACCTTCCTACTAAGTGCAACGTTTAGCGGCAAGGTTGCGACGTTTAACGGCAGTCGATTTTTTTGCGACGTTTACCATCAGCGTTGCGACGTTTAATGGCAGGGCGATTGCGGCGATTAGCGGCGGTTGCGACGTTTAGCGTTAGTGTTGCGACGTTTAACGTCAGTTGCGACGTTTACCGGCGTTGTGACGTTTAACGGCGCTACAATGACCACTATGATTGTATCATTTTTATAAAAAAGCAAAGGGATATTTTCTGGAGACGAAACTTAAGAGCCTTAATCAATTTTACGCTGGCATACATAATGTATATTTTGTTTTAAACCATGCAAGTTCAACGGAAATTAACTCAGCATTAAAGACATTCACGTTGTAGCTATGGATGGGTCATATGACCTTCCTTTGATTTTCAAACATACCGTAAATATGTAGATAAATATAGGTATGTTTGAAAGTCAAAGGAAAGTCTAATCACATGACATATCCCTGTAGTTATACATAGCATGTAAAATGGTCAACCCTGGTCAAACTGTCAACTTGATTTGCTATTAACTTGTATCCCCGAGGCAATGAGACATGTTTAAAGGTACTAGCTTACAGATTTGGTTATGTTTTCTGTAATTTCAAAATATCATTCAGGGTCTGTAACTGTGTCAAAACATTAATTCTGAATGCTTTAAGACAACTGACCTATAGGCTGCAAGAAATATACAATTAAAATCACAAAAATGCACTAACATTGTCTATACCGTTACATACGGGGTAGATTTATATTACATGAAACACAAGCATTGTGGTTATAATGACAAATTGCAAAATTGTCATTATCAGAACACTTCTTTCCTGCTGCCAAAAATGTTTCCTTACAATTTGGATAGTTTTAAAAAAGTCGAAATCTGTGGATGAGTACCTTTAACCTAGTACCTGAATAAATTATCTCTATCGCTATAACCTAGTATGGCCAAATTTAATGTAGTTTACGGACAGTATGTATCTTTATAGTACAGAGTTAAATTAATTGTTACCTGCGTCGATAAGATAGATGTTGTGGGTTTTCTATTAAAGTTTGGTTTGTTATTTCTAGACTGTGGGAATAATACAAATGTTATAGTCGGTACTACCATAGTTTTCATTCAATACATTACATTGTATGTCATTAAATATTTAGTTCGAGACTTTCGTAGATCAGGAATACAGGACTACTTCTGTGAATACTTGAAGTTAACCTAGACGTATGTATGCATTTTGTTGTATTATGAATTAAAAAGCATTTAAAACATTAGTTCTGGCTTCCAAAACTTTATAAGCCGCTTTATAAACATTTTGATTTTCATTAACAGTATATTAAACACGGGTTCGCTGAAGACCTTAAGCTATTAAAACATTAAACTCTATTCAACTGTCAATGGCATATATCCCGTTGATTCAAATGGTTATTGAGTACAGAGATTCTAAAGTGATTATTTAAAGCAGCGGGATTAATGAATGTGCTACAACAGTTGAATAAAATTTAGCTTTTATTCTTCGTTTTTGTGCGCTGTGGCTCCTGACTGCCAGAAAAGTTCACAACGCGATTTTATCACATTTACATACATTAACATTATTGAACAGTGTACTACATTTAAATAACATTAGACATATTTTACATTTATTGACATTATGCCATTTGTATAAGTTAATTTTCATGTCAAGGGTTGCCCGCAAGACTGTAGTATGTGCATAATGTGTAAGAGCGAGTAACTACAGTCTTGCAGGCAATCCTCGATGTTTTGTTTCATAAAATGTCACAATTTACAATTACAAAACAGCATGTGTTTTATAACAGCTACAACAGTTATAACTTGAAGTTTTTCTTGTTTATTCTCAAGTTCAGCGAAATTCTGGTTTTGTTCGGGTATAATTCTTTGGATAGTTCTCTAAAATAATTTCCATTGCCTATATAAGGCCACAACAAATTGATGATATGTCCTATGGATTCGCTCCTTAATTTTGGTAGCTTTTACGAAAAATGAATTCCATTAAAATTACGACTAAGGGAAATATCAACAGCTATTGTTGTGCAGAGAATTTGTGTGTAGAGGGCGGCTATGCAGAGGTTATACTGTAAAAAACAATTCATATCAAATTAATCGTTTTTGGTTGTGTTTAACACCATAGCAACATTTTGTATAGGTCATATCACATCAGTCGTTTAACCTACTAACCGTTCTTGAAAAGGCTAAATCTCTAGGTTTTAGTTGATTAAATTTTGAAGTAAATTTTTATATTTACAGGTAACTAGCAGATACCTTTGTGCCATTGCCTGTAAAGAGCTTTAGACTAGCAATCAGTTTTGGAAAAAATCAAGTAGCTGCATGGTCACCAGCATTTGACAAATCTACAAGAATCGCTCATACGTACAAGGTATAGAGAGAAAGATCTCAATACAAACTTTATTTCAAAATAAAAAGGTAAAATGTCTGTCAAATTCTCTTCAGATGTTGAAATGGCTCAAGCGTCTACGGTATATGAAAGTCTAGCGACTTCACTGGCTAAAGTGAACCATTCTTTGGTCATGTCAGGTGCAAGAAAATCTGTACCGGAGTACAAAGGGAATCCGAAAGCTTTTAAAAAATGGATAAAGAGCGTTGAAAAATATTGCTATTGTGTTGGCGCAAATGACAGAACAACCCAACTGGTTGCATATCAAAGTAGTTCTGGAGCTGTGTCAGATTTTATGGGTCGATATTTGAAAGAAGAAAATAAAGATCCTGGATCATGGAACGATCTTAAACAAGAGCTTCGAATCAGATTTTCATACATACATGATTCTGTGCATGCGTTCTCTGTACTCAACAGAACCTTCAAACAGTGGAAAAATGAATCAGTTAACCAGTATGCAGAGAGACTCTATGACTTAGCGGAGGATGCTTATGATGATCTTAACACAGAGGTGGCTCAATTTACATTGGTTACTTACTTTATTGAGGGTTTGTGTAATACTGAGATACAGGACGATGTCATGAGAGCTGAACCGAAAACAGTTGATGAAGCTATCAAACTTGCTCTGGGAAGGGAGAAAATATATGCAAGATTTAACTTCAACCAATAACTTGAATGTCAGTTGATGTGATGGTAACTTTTTGTAAAACTAATAACGTAATGGATATTGTATATTGATTATACTATTCTTTGTACTTTCAATGTGTGTCGATATATCTTGTCCGAGAAGCCTGCTATAGATTTGATGTAGTTGCCATGGTATGTATGCATAAAACTTTGACTTTAATATATCGACACATAATGCACATAATGTTACATACAATATTAGCTCACAACTACGTGATACATACTCGCAAAATGCAAGTGGGTTTTGAAAAAGCGAGTAACTTTTTTTTCTATCACTAGTTAAATATAGTACTATGTTGTTTTATAATGCATATATGAACAGTAACAATGTATGCTATAAAAGTTTGGAGAAAAGAATGCTAGTGATTTTTATGTTATGACTAGACTAAATTCCATGTATAAACACTGAAGTCGTAGCTATGATATACAAGCCGAGTTGTTTTGGTGACAACATTCCGATGTAATCAGCCAATACAATGTTGGAAAGAATTCAATTGAATTGAAAACTAATGTGAAGAGGTTTGATCTACCATAGCTTTGAAATCAAACACGGATAAAGGCACTACACAATGATCGTAGCGTATGGAAGGGTATTTTAGTAAAATTTCCATAAATGTAAATCATTCTTGCTTGTTAATTAAAATCCATCAATATACACAAAGAAATAAGTTAAGCATACCGAGCCTATGCTGTATACAGTTTTTGCAACAGAATGCATCACGACCATGACCCGGCCTAGGTTCCGATTTAAACCCGCTGGAACATTCTTGTAATTATGTTCTCCGTCATACAATCACATCTTGAAAATAGAAACACAAAGAGTGTGCTTAATTGGGCTGTCCAAACTGTGCCAAAATCAAATTCCGACTCTTCCACAGAATCGGTTGCATGCGGATGTTAAAAATTTTACTGTCTTTTTTGCATATATGATGTATGTTTTACTTAGACCAAATAACCAGTAAAAAAGATGAGAATATTATCTAGCTGATAACCAGCAGCTTTTGATGCGTAAAGTCTGCTTCACTTTCTATTAGCTAACCATGCATGTGGAAATATGATGTGTCATGCAGTGTTAATAACTGTTGTCAGAGTAATGTGTCATGGGATAACCAACCATGTCAGAGTAGTAGTACCTTCAGTGGAAATATAGCTAAACACAATTTGCATAACATGTACAGTTAAATAAAAACAAGACAAAAGTTTTTCACAAATGCCATTTTTTATTTCACTAAAGAAAAATCTCATGATGAATAGCTTGCGCAAATTGACCCTTAGACAGAGGAATACATGACACACTTTGAAAATTACACCACAGTCAACTGATTTAATAAATGTAAATGACAATAATATTGTATTTCTGGTCTCAGGTCAATTCTCACAAGCTATGTACAATAAAAAAGTGAATAGATACAGAATAGTGAGTGAGATGATGAAAAAATTATCAGAGTAGAAAAACATGGAAAGAAAGATTTTCAATGATACGATAATAAATATTATGCTTAGATGTGGATTGTATTTTTAAACAGAGACTTAATTTTTCAAATGAGCCCAATTCTTTACAAATTCACTTTCAAGGACAAAAACAAAACATACCAGAATGAAAAAATTGCAAAATGAAAGCAACTGATAGCTGAAAAACAAATATAATTCGACACTTATAACTATATTTCGAAAATTGAATTTTGCTAAAATTAAGTATGTTAAATGGCTCTTGTTGGATTTGTTGAAACAAAGTCTGTACAATAGAAGGGAATACTTGTTTATTATAAAGCAAAGTAACGAGAGTATTCATAAAACATCATCAATAAAACCTTCAGGATTTCCATACTATTCAAACAAGTTAAAATGTAACCATTTCATATGTTAAGTTATAGGCAATATCTTTCTAAACAAGTTTCAAAATTAAACCAATAAGCTCAAGAAATTACATGATTTAAAGCTAAATTTGATCTATAATCATTTATGTTAAGTGTTAAAATTGTGTAACTACCACATAAAACAGACTACTACACTCTGATTTTGTTAAAGTTTAAGTTTCACCTGGGTGTGATTTCAATGTTAACAACCACAAACAAGCAATGAATAAACAGAATGAAAGAATAAAAAGATTGTCAAAGTACAGAATGTAGTGACATGGAATTAAAATATAACTAAAATATATCATGTTGATATACATGTACAATATAAGACTTAGAATGTGCAACCAGAATGCTGCTTTTCTTTAAAAAAGATATATATAAATTTAAAATAGACTTTTTAAAGTCTAGCAAGACAGTTAAACATTACCGTATACAAGATTAAAGACAGTCAAACACAATGTTGAATTTAATGCATTGGAATTTTCCCATAAGGGTAAAAGGCCAGAATGGGTCATGACAAGTACCCAAATGACCATGTGTGACATATATTTCGAGGGCTATACAAAACAGTATTGTAACTCTCTTTATTTTCAAATGGAGTTACAACAGTGTTTCTTTCATCCCTCAATATCATGTTACAAAAATAAACATTTTTGAAAAAATAAGACTTTATTGTAACCATGTAGATCTAAGAGAATTATTTTTGATACGTTTTTAATATTTTTTTATACACAGCAAACACAACATAGACACTATCACTAAACTACACAATTACACAATCTATGTTTCTACTACTACAGGCTTGACATTAACGGTTGCGCATGACAACCTTACTTTCTACAACAAGTTTTTGTCACAAGTGGTTCCATCAGGCTACCAGAATACATCAATAACTCCAATATTTTTATTTTAACATGCCACATTGTTTGGGCAAGAAAAGATTTGATTCAGGTGAGTCATTGGTCCACCTATAGGGGCTACTTACTTCAGAAGCTAATGTCGAGCCCTGCTACTATGTGTCTAATACAAACATGCAACTACTGTACATAATAAGAGAAAAAAAACATGAGTACAAGCAAAAGAGTTTACAACAGAATGAAGGTAAAATTTTGATGTGTCAATACTGACTAACATGACTTGTATAAAATACATATGAAAGATCTAAAATATAATATATTTGGTGATACAACTGTCTATAGACCATACACCATGTATATAAGACACCAGTATAAATTTGGATAGTGCCATTATTATGTATAATCAGTCAGTAAAATTAAAATGGAAATATGCTTGCTTCCAACTACCATTTAAGTGTATTCAACTTACTAACAGATTATGCCATGTAAATTTCATGATGAATACAATATTATTGGTCTCATATTCTAGAACAAGAAATGTAATGTAGAAACCACATTAAAGTTGGATTTAAAAACTTGAACGCAAAAATTACAAAGGGAAATAATCCATAATAAAGCCAGGTAGAGTTGTGGTTACTTTCTAATTCTGTTCATCACATGGTATGTTATCATTGTATGAAGTTACATAAAGATCTGACAATAAAAGGCAGAAATATATGCTAAATTGAAAACTTTAACGCAATCATTAACGAGACCGGATGCCTGCCCGCCCATGTTTTGCCAAACTATTAGTCAAACTTTTTGGTGAAAAATCCGGCTAAAAAGCAAACTTTATCTCCGGTTATGATTGATCCAAACAGTAATAACTAGCACCAGATATGTTCATTATTAAGCTATCTAAAACTATATTCACGTTTACACAAAATACACGCATATTATGTAGATTAGCAGTGAAAAAATAGATATAACAACAATTAAATATACAAGATATAAAATTCAAGACAATTGTTTCATATAGTATACAAACTAAAACATATGAGAATAATACACAAAAAGTTACAGTTGATAATATAATTTGCAGTTCAAACTTATGGGATTTTTCTAGGGAGGTAAATAAGTTCCAAAACAGTAAGACACTTTTAACATACAAATGTAAACAGCCTGTAAAAGTTGCAAAAGTATTAGCTTAATATATTCTGAATTCAAATAGATTTAAATTAAGATATTAACCTATTTAGGATAACTAGTCAGAAGGCAAATAAATTCATCTAAAATCTACTTTTTTTTAAAAAAAACTTTACATTTTTTATTATCTAAGACAAAACTACTCTGTTAAAGAAAATACACAACCTTTGTACATACAAAATAAATGAAATACATGTACATAAGTATACATCATAAATTTCTTAATCTAAGCTGTCTGATTGGTTATTTCCTGCCACACCTTCAAATTTTCAACCAATGACTTATCATCTCTCTAACGATATACAGTTCCAGTAGACCAACATATACAAGCATAAAATCACTCATTTAAAAGTTTTAAGTCTTTAATTTGGAATTCCAGGAACAACATCTTGGTATGTGCATGTACTTATACATGTGTTTCCTTTCTATCACAGTAATCAACACTTCACATTTTGCTCTGTTATTTTCTATTAACTGTAACAGAAAAGAAAAATATTGCACCATAAGAGAAGAAAACAGAACATAGAATTTATCAAATTCGTATTAAAGCAGTACATATTAGTGTCATCTATTTTAAAACACAAATAGCATGAAATAGAGTAAATTGGTGTTTAGTCTTCTAAAAAATATTAAATACTTCAACATAACTTAAAGAAAACTTGATTTCTTGCCAAGTAAAAGGATTTTCAAAATTAGATTTTTAACAAGTCCTCTAATATATGCAAGGTTGCTATTGTGGAAGTCCAAAATCAGTTAAAAAGCCTTATTAACGACTAAGAACTAACCAACTTGAGTTTTACTCTTATTAAATGAACATATATAAATATCTTTGGTCAGATGGTACTATATAGTTCACACTTTAAATCCACTGCTGTAATAATTGGTAAGTACATCTCATCAGACAGCGCTCGACACTAATTTTTAAACTAGATTGACCAAATGGACAGCAGCTATGTTTTTAACTTGCCCCCAACCATATCTTCAATAGCAGTAACAGGTTGCTCAAACCCAAATATGGATAGTCAGGGGCAATAGGATGGTCATTAATGTTGATCACATCTCAAAAGACGAAAAATTTACAAGCAGGTGATCATGTCTCAGGAGGCTAAATCTGAGTATTAGTACCCTTGTGAGAACAAGCGAGCTTAAAATGCCAAAAGTAATAAAATTGAAATTGTAATAAGATTGAAATTCAAACAAGTTCTATCATGTATACATACCATCTCTCAAAGGTGACTTCACTTCTCTAGGATCCATGTTCTCTCTTGTAGATTGGAATGCTTTTGATGAATCAAATCTTTTTGGTGCTGTTTTCTCAGCTTGTTTCTGTACTTGATGTTTTAACTTTGATATTTGTTCCTTCATTTGGGCATTCTCCTATATGTTTACATAAAAAATGAAATATAAGTAACTGTGGGTCTTTTCACAATATCTTTTTTTGAAAAAATCTTTGCAAGTCAAAAGCAGAACCGACATAGCTTCATTTATTCCACTTGAATTATGTAGAATATTGTTTACCTTATAGACATTAAATCAAGATTCATTTGAATTCAATTAAATCAGCAGTTTAAGCTATTTATAAAAATGACTAACAATAAAAGTAAGAGCAATGGCATTTTAAAGTCCAAGTATCATGCTTATGCATGTTCACCGTCTTAACAGCTATTAACCCTGGTCATCTAGCAACTGGTATCTACCTAGCAATCTCCGTGGGAGCCTTTTACTCCTCTTAGTGCATCCGAAAAATTACACCATCCTCGCAGGTACCAATTTACACCTGAGTGGAGTGAAGCAATTGTAGGTAAGTTTCTTGCTCAAGGAAATTAGCAATGCCCCAAGTGAGATTTCAACCTGAGATCTCTCGATTATTTAAGCATGTGTCTGACCACTGGACTACTGCTCTTACAGTAATCTTTCAAGTCAGGAGATTGTCATCAAGTTTAAGGTGATACTGATATCACTTACAGATAAGTAAAAGTAACTAGCTGATTGAATGAGTTAAATTATGCTTGCACATAAATGAGAACTATCATAAGTAGTAGAATATATATTTTTTCAAAATCCAGCAATTCCTGATATTCAGGATTTCAGAAGTATCTGTAATTTACTTCAACTGTCAGTGGTGCTTACTTTAACAAAGCTGATTCGAATACTCAATGTTTGTTCCGAAATCACCATACATATACATGGATATCTCTTTTTATTGATAGTTAGTACTGAAGTACTGACGAGAGTATTTATGTACGGTGATTATATAACATCAAGCATTATAATAACTACCATAGAAATATAAACAATCAATAGTTACCCTTCTTAAAGCAAAATTATCTTCTTTTATTTTAACAACATGTTTGATTTTTTGTTTATTATTTTGATGACCAAGTAATTGAGCATATGTTAAACCTAACTTCTCCATCTCTGCTTGGGTGTCATGTGCAAGACCTGTCAATATAAACAATATATGATAAAAACCAGGGCTCGAATTTAAGCTCGCATACTCGCAAATTGCGAGCGGATTTTGAAAACAGCGAG
Organism: Mactra quadrangularis; assembly: GCA_025267735.1. NCBI lineage: Eukaryota > Metazoa > Mollusca > Bivalvia > Venerida > Mactridae > Mactra > Mactra quadrangularis. The sequence continues at coordinate 32,196,948 of CM046308.1, read as the reverse complement.
TAACTTTAATTTTAACTTGCAAATTTTCGCGAGTTGGAATCAACGCAAAAAAAAAATACTGTCTGAACTAATGACAGCTTCGTAACGGCCAGATAGATCGATAGTATCAATTAAAGATTCACCTAAAAGACATGTTTGATACTCCTTGTCTATCCCACTAATGCCCTTGTGCATAGTTCATTATAGTACTATGTTATTTTTTTATTGCATATATGAATTGTAACTATGTATTTTGTTAAGATTTTGAGGAAAAAAATGCGAGTCACCTTTTTTATTTTTGAGTTGAAATAAAATCAACTCGCAAAAATTTGCAAGTCCAGTGTTCGAGCCCTGTAAAAACACTAAAATATTATGGACTCTTCATGGTGTTTTGACAAAAGTAAACAATGCAAAGTTAAAGCAATGTAATAAACACAGGAAATAAATGTTTTAAGAACAGTTTCTTGCTCTAATATTGGTCACTTCAAACAAGATGTGTGTAAAATAAATACCACAACTCAAATAGAATTAATTTCGTTCGCATTAAAGTATCTGTGTAAAATAAATATCACATATCAAATAGAATATATTTTGGTCTTTTAAAATACCCATGTATAGCAAATAACATGGACCAAATACTGGGAGGAATGTATAATGCTTCTATTTGTCTTTTAAGTAAAGACCCCCCAAGGTTCTGGTCTAAAGGGGTCATTCTTGGCCCAAGGGCTGTCCACTTGCAAATATCATTGAATCTAGGTCCATGGACTCTCAAGTTATCTTTTGTACAATGAATTGTAAGGAGATGAGCAAGCTAAAATATATTATATATATAAGTGTACCATACATACCAAGTAAATGTTGTTTTTCTAATTCATAAGCATTTATCTGTTCTAAGAAGGGTTCAACTTTAGCTTGTAGATCTTCATAGAGTTTCTTGTATCTATAAAATTATGTAATTGTTTTTGAAAGTGTAAAATGACAGATACTTGTAAGCAATACATGTAAACACCTGTCAGTCAGGCAGTTCTAGCCTAATAAAAGTTTTATTAAAACCCATGACTGATAAACAATAAGGATAGACTAGTTTAAGAAAATATTATAATGAAATAACAAACTTTTCTCTACTTTGTTAGCTGTCCAATGATTTACATATCCATTCCATATAGCATAGTGAACAAATATTTCTTTTTATGGTCCAATTTACAATTCCCAGTAATATTATAAATATCCTCACAGTCCATGTTGAGGCTTACATCTTTATTCAACCAGAACAAAGAACTTACAATTTTATGTGTCGTACAACTCTAACTACGTGTAAATAAAGAAGGGTGTGTATTAGTTTTGTACTGTTTCATCAATTTGCTTGTGACTGACAACGGCTTCACTCCACACAATGGTAGAAGAAAGAAAGGTTGTGGAAAGTACTAGTATTTCACAACCAAACTATAAGAAGAAATGAAGGTCCCAACCAGAAATCAACCCCTATAGACAGGTTACTTTGAACTTATGTTTAAATAAGTATCATCCTCAAATTAGTGATATTATACAGAGATTATAGTATTCAGATCTTAGTGAATATGTTTTCATTTAGTACATACTTTTCAAGCTCAGCTTTCATTTCTTGAGAACCATTATTCCTGTCAGCTCTTATTTCTTCATTTTCACTGTAAGTAAATAATCATTTGTTAGACTCTATACACTGATAACACTTTAGTGATTGTTTTACAACTCAGAAAATAGCACGGAGTAAGAAAATAAGTTCAGAGTGCATTTATGAGATGTGGGTTTCAAATGTTGCTATAACAGCAGAGAATACATGTAAGATATTAATAAGAGACAAAGGGTGTTGAAGACAGAAAGGAGGCAGGGTAATAGTACTCTGCTTTTTCGCTCAAGAAATCAGTACTATTTGATAAATCAATTAAAGTTTAAACATGTCATAGCATATCCTTCATTTCAAATGTGAAGGAACTCTACAACAAATGAACAAAAAGCACAAAAGATAACTAGTCATTGCAAGAACATTACTGAATTTGTTGGCAATAGTGACAAACAATAGAAATATTGATAACTTTAATCAACTGACAACTATAAAAATAAACATACATAATAATTTGAAGAACACTAAGTGAAACAAAACACAATATAAAGCAATTTTAATACAATGTAGTAAAGAAATAATTTGAGAAAACAGCAAAATGCAATTAAAAAGAATTGAAACTTAGGTTTGGTATCAGCTTCACTAACATCCAAAAGATTCTTTTAGACAACCCATTTATTGCTTTAATCCACTAGCTCAAAGCCCTTGAAGACAAGTGAAAATTGATTTAGGCTAGTTGATAAATTTGTCTTTTACCATATAACAATAGAAGTAAAGACTGGTGCTCCAAAATATGTAGGTCAAAAAAACCATAATGAAAAACTTAGGCAAAAATAAGGAATGGACATATATACAAAATTGGGTATTAGAACAACCACTTTCATATCCTAAGTTAACAGAGTGTCTAAACTATAATGTTAAGTCTTGAATGTTAGGATGAAGCTGTTATCATTTACAACAAGAATTTACTGACTGTGTGAGACGACCAAGCTTGTTTCCCAGGTAAGATAATGGTATGAATAATGACTTGGCTAACATAGAGCTCTGTGAACTATAGCATTAAAATACATGACAATATGAAACTAGTGAATAATAATGGTTATGTGGTATACAACAATAATTAGATCAACTTATAACATGTTAATATAAGGGAACATGCATTTTCAATATCATTAACTGAGTTAATATAAGTAAACAATTTATAGGTGAAAGTTAAAAAGTTACACATTTTAATTTTGGAGCCAGAATATTTTTATCAGTAGTCCAATTTTAAACGTTTCAATCCTTGCAGAAGTACTGATTACAACGTGTAGTTTGTCATCTCACAAAAACACTATATTTACATTTCTTTTAAGATATAATAATTTAGTAATGTAAATGTAAGAGAAATGTTGGTTAAAGAAAAAAAATAACTATGATTTAACCATTGTATAGCAAAGATTGCTTATTTCTGTTAATATGGGCAAGTTGATCTTAAGCTGCAAAATTAGAAATTTCTGTCCAATTTGTCCATAGGCAAGAATGCAGAATTCTGCACCCTTGACATGTAATCCTGGAATACTCTAACCAGTACAAAATGGAGCTAGCAACTTTTCCATGTGTTAGATTCAAGCACCCCTTTGTCAATTGTTCAAGAAATGATATATTAAACCTACTCCTAGCAGGAATCAAAACAAGGATGTAGGGTACTAATCACTACACAAATTCCCAGCAACTTTAGGAATGAAGAAACATTAAAATAAGGAGGAAGGTAAAAACAACAAAATACATGCATTCTCTACAATTATTGAATATTTCATGTGATATTCTAACACAAAGGCAGACAACTCTACAACAACTTGTGATATTAGTATATTAAATCAATAACAGATTGTTTCCCCATGCATCACTGTCTTATGAATATAAACATTTGCTCAATTTTGTTGATATAACCAACCAGTTTTCTAAGCATATCGCTAGCTAGCGCTTAGCCGCTCCCTTGTACCCTTAATTTGATATCACATTCACCTTTCTTTAGATGTAAGAAGGGTGTCAGAAGCAAAGCCCTAGGTGTTGTGATTTTCTTAGAAAACTGGCCAATAGTTTGCAGATTTTAAGATAGAGACACTGACAGAAATTTTCAAAAAAATAAACGCCATTTTTTGAAAGGGGGCATAATTAATTATATACATATATGTATTTGTCACAGATAGAATTCTCAGTGAAACAATGCAGAAAAAAAACATGGGGGAACAATCTAGGCTAACACATTGCATGCAACATTCATCTAGGCTAGAAAAAACAACTATAATTGCAAAATTGACTAGCAATGCATGATGGGAAACAAGCTGGGTACCAAACTAATGTCTCACCTATTAGGATTACTGTTTGTCTCAGTTATCTGGTACCCGGTAAAGGTTACACAGATTAACTTCTCATATAAGTAGGTATTATACCTGAGTTTAGAATTTAGAAAAATCTCTCAATTTAGAAATTCTTTTAAAATCAATGCAAAAACTCGACAACATAAAGATACAACCCACTACAGGCATGTTTAATGAGATATGCATATGATGTACATTTTTTAAGGGGTTTAAAATTCCCATGGCATAGAATTCAAGCATCTGATGTAAATAATTAATACATCATTACAAGTATCTGTATGAATGCAGATATGTTCCTGGACTTAGATTTGCAATATTGTTGTTGACTGGGAGTAAAAAGAAAATTAAATCCCTGCAAAACTACCCTCTAAACAATATATAAGTTATTGTAAAGCATTAATCTTGAAGTTAGGAGCATAGACTTTCAGATTTTTTATATTTTTTTCCAAGCAGGTACCAATCTCCGTAAAAAGATATGTAGAGCTTTGTCGTACCGGATCTCTACTTTCTCAATGGAGGGTCACGTCGAGATGACCTTTATGTCGACTAACTAACGCATAGCATTCATCTAGATGAAACAATATTAATAACATTTTGATTTCGTAATTTCTATTTTTAGACCTAGGTTAGCAAGCTAATTTAACAGCGGTATTATTCACAGTCTGCGATTAGATGGCTCATTTCAAATTGCGTGACGTAGATGATGTAAACAAGTTACGTATCATAACAATTTCGTCATTTATATTATGATGAGAAAAGGTCACCTGAACGTGACCCTCATTTGAAAAAGGCCAGATCTAAATTAGCGAGTAGGTGAGTGGAAAATTTTAGATCAGGTTTTAATCAGATTGAGCAGGTACATACTTAGCATACATATTAAACAAAAAAAATGAAGAAATAGGAGAAAAAAGAAACAAAATGTAGGTCTATATATAAAACAACAGAAGAAATAAAAAACACTAACTAACAGACCACATGAAGTACACTGGCACAATAAATATATAACTGATTAATAAATTAGGGGCCAGACTATAACCAAAACTCAGATTTATGGTTTTCTACAACATACAAATTACAATTTATCATTACCATGCAAATATTTGTATAGTGAACCTAACCATTATTGTTCAATTGCATGCTTCCTGGTATTATATACAAAAACTTTCTAAATGTAAATCAGCCCCTGTGAGAGATATTCTCTCAGAGTATACATACGTTTTTAATGTTTCTATACGTTCAGTAAGATCCACTATTTCTTTAGCAGACAGTGAAAGTTCCATATCATAATCATCACATTTCTGTTGTAAATCATCACATTCATCACATTTACTGTTAATATAAACAAAAATATGATTTTTATACTTTTAGTTATACATAGGTAAAAATATATAAGTTTCTGTCAGGATAGTCCATTTTTTACTCACCTGTCAAAGTTTGAATATTTCATGTGGACTGAATACACAATATAATGAGTGTTAGACAACTTACAAGGAACACTAAATCACCATTAAATTATTCATGTTTTGACAGTTGCTTTAAAACGATCTATAACAGGGGTTAACATTAATTTTTAAACTAGGTTGCCAAGTTAAACAACCAGCAGTATGTTTCTACTTGGCCCTAAACAAATACAGGTCGTCTGTGGCAATTTGACGACCTTTAGGATTGAGCCATGCAGTAATGTTTTGAAAGCAATTGCTGAAAATTTCATTTAAAGTACCAACTACCAATGAATTTTGTTGCATTATAGTAGTTAAACAACCTATAAGATATAAACATTACTTGCTACAATGCAGTTTCTTTTTTCTTTCGAAGAGAGTCAAGAAGGTATTATTTAAGCATTCTATTATTTTCCCAAGGAACAATTATGCCTATAATATATCATAAAGCTTTTCAGACCGTTAAAGTGCTTACTGGTTCAACCATGGAAACACAATTTGAACACACCAAACTACATGACACAAACCAAAAGAGGTAACGAACATAGAAGATAAACATACGCTTGTAAATGTTCAGTGTAATCAACAATTTGTTGTTTATAATTTGATACTCGTTGTGATGATAATTCATTTTGTTTTTCTAATTCTTCATACTTTACTACTAAAGCATCATAATCTGTCTGTTTTCTGAAATAAATAATATCATGAACACATGGTCAGAGTTGATCTTAAAATACTTATGTACAAATCAAAGGTGGCCAGAATGGTTCCGAATCAAAAACACTATGGGCGTGCTCGATTGGAAATTCAGACGGTTAGAACTGGGAGAACTCGAATCGAGTGCGTCGGAACTGTGTTCTGGCAGCGTTCTACCCATTCCATCGAAATAGGTGGTGTAAACGGAATCGGTCGCGGTTTATTTATACCCAAGATGGCGGCGGCATCACTGCAAACATGTGAGTTTGGTGTTTGAAAGCGAATGTTGTTAAAATTTGAACGATTGTTTACGATAACAATTTAACTATTTTCTATAAATAAAGTAAGAACGGAGTATATTTCCTATGGATTTTGCCTTTTGATTCAGTTCCGACATCCAATTTTTACTCGTTTGGCAGATTCTGTGGAAGAGACGGAATTTGATTCTGGCACAGTTCCGACAGCCCAATCGAGCACGCCCTATATAAACTTATAAGGTATATTACTACAAACATGGTAGATCTTCAACCAACTTCATTTAGAAGCCAGTTTTTCCATTATAATTAATATCATTTCATAGATTTATACATGCATGCATAGCTAAGACTTTGTTCTTAAGGGAAGCAATAACCATCTTTTATTTCATTTTTTTTATTAAATATTTTTAGCAACTTACAATTTAATTACTAAAAACCATCAATCATGGATGGTAGCTAGGCTCAAACCCTTGACCCTCATTCAGTGAGAGGTAACCATGATTTGAAATAAGTGATCTCAACCCTTTAATCAAAGAGGAAGATCTGGATGGGTTTTAGGGATTAAACGATGATCGATTATAATCGATGATTGATCATTTCAGTAAAAGTGGGAGACAATCGATTATGAAATTTAATAATCGATTATCGCTAATGTCGGTAATTCATTTCATTGACAATGAGACATTCTAGATTAATTAACTAGCATTTCCAAAGGAAAAAAACATTTCAATAGAATAAAACTATTCTCAATTTAACCATTATGGGTACATTTCTACTACTACTTTGTAATTGTAAATCATTGAGATGGGTGTTGACATTTTTGGTCGGCAACATGAAATTCACCATTATTGGACAATAATATATAGCCCCTTTTTCCATACTGAAAATGTCAAACATAAACAGCCATCAAACCACTAATTATAGGTTGATTATGCATGATTTAATATTCTATTATAAGAAACAAAATCACTAAACCATTGCTATGTACTGTCATATATTTTCAGAAATCCTGAATGAAAACCCTGAGCAAGTGTTTTGATTATATAATCGATGATTGATCGAAAAGGGTTGTCAGATATTTCCCATGATCAATTAAGATTTTTTCCTATTTTGAAACCCTAATGGGTTTTGACCTACCACCTAACTGGCTATCAGAAGATTCCTAGTTCAGTCATCACCTTATATTTTCTTCTCATATTCTCATATTCAGCACTGGCCCAATTTAATATTTATGGACAAAATTACAATCTCTCATACAGAGTTGTCGATCCTTACAGTGATCTTTATCTCTGTTAACGTCTCGAAAGTAGTCCCAAACACGTGATCGTTTAAAACGATCATGTGACAATTTTTGAATTTTTTCCAAACGCAACAGCGAGACTAACTAACAGATCACCTTTCTTGTCTTGTAGATGTTCAAAGGCTTGTCGTTGACAGTCCCTTAGCACTAAATTTTTGTCATAATTTTTAGCAATATCATCTTTTGTTGACATTTTTAGCGGATGAGTAAAAAATCCAAATTACTCAGAATAGGAAGACGTTTCACAAGAAAATAGTTCTTGTAAACATAACTCTTTAAAAATTGGATTTCGCCTATAATAAAATTCTATTTCACGTAAAACTTTAAGATAATATATATAAAAGACGAATTACGCTTTCGATACAAAATCTAAGTTGTATTACTATTTTACAAGAATCTTGTAAAACCCGAGACGTTTACAGAGATATAGATCACTGTAAGGATCGACAACTCTGTATGAGAGCTTGACAAAATTATTGACTAACCAGACTATATGAAATTTCACAAATCTTAATCAATTTTCATAAGTCCCAGACTGTGGGCTATAGGGTTGAGGCGATGACTGAAAGGAATATAAATAAATCAGTCACTTACTTATCAATAGTTAGATTTAAATCTTGTATTTTTGTATTCATCTCGGAGACTTGTTGTGACATTATAGCTAGACTTTTATCTTTAGCTTCATTTTTCTTTATAAGTTCATCTCTCTCATCACAACGTCTAGAGAAGAAAATAAATCATTATTTATTTATTAATAATTATAACTATAATTATGAGGTATATATCTTTGGTGGGCATAACCTATGGCCATTAATTACAGGGCTTGAATTTAAGCTTGCAAAATGCGAGGGATTTTGAAAATTGCGAATAACTTTTATTTTAACTCGCAAACTTTCCTGAGTTAAAATCGACGCAAAATATTACAGTCTAAACTAATGAGGCTCAAATAAGCATTAAAATGGCCAGATAGATTGGTATTATTGATTAAAGATTCCCCATAAAAATGTTCAATATTCTTGGTCTATCCAACAATAACACCCTTGTTCTTTCTAAAGTTAAATATAGTACTAAGTTGTTTTTATACTGCACATAAGAATAGAAATTATGTATGCTACAAAAAAACGAAAAAAAATGAAAGTGATTTTTTCATTTTGCGAGTTGAAAAAAAATGAACTCGCAAAAATTTGCAAGTCCATTTTTTGTTGTTAAATTCAAGCCCTGATCAATTATATACAAATTGAAAATACTTGTTTAGACCAAGACTGACAAAAAAACTAGACCTATCACTGAATACGATATACTCCCCAACAGTTTTTGTCAAGAAGTTTGAATCAAATCTGTACAATAGGAGCTGAGAAAATTAGAAGACTAGATTTTTCATCAAAGAGCCATGATTCTGGAAACAACCAATGGACAATATAAAATGGTCTGTGTGTGAAGTTTGAATCAAATTTGTACAACAGGAGCTGAGAAAATGAGCAGACAAGATTTTTCATCAATGAGCCATGACTCTGCAAACAACCAATGGACAATATAAAATGGTCTGTGTGTGAAGTTTGAATAAAATTTGTACAACAGGAGCTGAGAAAATGAGCAGACAAGATTTTTCATCAATGAGCCATGACTCTGCAAACAACCAATGAACAATATAAAATGGTCTGTGTGTGAAGTTTGAATCAAATTTGTACACTAGGTGCTAAGAAATTGAGCAGAAAAGTATACACTACAGACCGACCAACCGACAAGCTAACTCCTATGTACCCCCCAAACATATTTTTTTTAGGGAGGGGGGGGGGGGGGTGAGTATACTATAATTAACTTGATACAAGTCAAACTTATGAAACTTTGATAAAACCCATCATATTCCTTTCATAAAGGTTACTATGAGACAGCAGAGCATGGCATAAGCATAAAAAACTATGATGAAAAAAATAAAAATCATGAAAAAGACAACAAGTCACACAAGCATGATTTAATAGTTTAAAAATTGGTTAAATACAAGATGATGATTTCCCTCAATTTCTGGAATCCCTCAATAATTCGAGAATTGCATATATTTTGATATTTATAGTTATACAAGTTATACAAGTTTCATTAATGTGTAGGTATTTGATATAGCAGCGAAATATTTTACAGAGCTTTCATCTCAGTTGTAACATACTTGATAAAATCAGCCCTTGTTTGTTGTAGTTGACATTCAAGATCTTCATATTTGTCTTTTGTTTCTTTTAGTTCATCTAAAGTATGTTCATGTTCTAGTGATAATTCTTCTAGCTCAACATTTTTACTGTAATAAAAGATTGAAAAATTGAAAATATAAATTTTAACAATCAATTTAAGATATTGAAACTTCTTCAGCAGTCAGTAAATGAACCAAGAAGCCATCGTGAAACAGAAATTGCATGCTTTACATCCATCAATGATCTATGTTTATTTCAGACTTTTGGAAATCTTGTCTGTCCACGAAAAATTCATAAACAAAGATAATTTTTTTCCACTTCACTGAGAAGTTGTCAGTGAGTTCTTGTCAGAGGAATGCACATGAGAGCTGACTAGAAAAGTCTGACTCAAACCTAATATAAATTGTTAGATTATACTAATTTATTTCAGCTTGATTGTGAATCAACTTCTAACCACTTAGGTAAATCCCTCTATACCAATAGACCTAATCCGGAATTCAAATTTATGGGTTTTACAAACAAAGTTTTCTACACATTATTGCTGAATAGCACAAACTATAGATTTTAAAAATCCTATTGTTCTTTGTACACATGTTTTCATTGTAACGGTGAAAGTTCGTTTGTATCGGAGGGGAAAACCCAAATATTTGAATTCCGGATATAGTCTATTTCTCATCCCCAGTACTGAACTAGAAACATAAAAGTTTCTTGCACAAGGAAACAATAGGATATGTATATTTGAATATGATTCAAACAAATGAAGGGCTGGTTATTAAATGATAACAAATCCAATGTTGTAACCACTCAGTCTTGTCTGCTTCTTTAAATTGTTGATAAGTTTACTGCTAAAATACAAATGAGAGGTTTACTAAAATAAGAAGTTAAAAAAATTAAAAGAGCAGTTTAAAGTCTGCATCTATATACATGTTCAGCTGACTTAACAATTTTGCATGATAACCCCAAATCATTGTAATCACTTTCAGGCAGATTATCCCTCACAGTTCCCATTTACACTAGGGTGGAGTTAAACAAGTGTTGGTAAATTTCTTGCTCTTGAGAACTCTCAATCCTTAAGCCTGTGTCATAACACTGGACCTCTCCTTCTACGAAAGTCTAACAATCATTTATAAATTATATTTCATACTTGATCAAATCAGCCTTAGCTTGCTGTAGTTGATTTTCAAGATCTTCAAATTTATTTTTTGTTTCTTTTAATTCATCTAATGTTTGTTCATGGCCTTGAGTAAATTCTTCTAATTCAGAACTTTTACTGAAGTACAAAATTAATTAATGCATATACAGTAAAATCAAATTTAGCATTGCACTTTAGAATACTGACTGTTGTAGAACTTGTGTTTAGCAACTTTTCAGATGCAGTGATAACATGCTTTAACTTTGGATCCAGGATCAAGATTCAATTTCTGGCTCCAGCTAGTCACTACCTTGAAAATATAAATTTTACAGTGGATTTTCCACAGTTTATGGAAAAGTTGTAAGCGTCAGGGCTTGACATTTTTTTTTTTTAAACCTGGATGTCCAGTTGGACAACAATCAATATGTTTTCCTTACCAAAACAACTGAATATTAGCAGTAACATGTTGTCAGAACCAAAATATAGGTTGTCAGGGGCAATCAAAAATGACTTTTAATGTAGCCCTAAACTTCTTAATGAAGGGTCAAACCACTCTTGTAAAACTAGACCAGAAAAAGCAGGAAAGGTGAGTCTATCACCTGACAACACCTTACAAAGATATTGAAAAACACCAAACAAATTAATTCATTTTACATACTTGATAAAATCAGCTCTTGCTTGTTGTAGTTTACTTTCAAGATCTTCATATTTGTCTTTCTTTTCTTTTAATTCATTTAATGTATGTTCATGATCTTTCGTTAATTCTTCCAATTCAGAGCTTTTACTGCAATACAAAATAAGTTAATGCACATATACAGTGGCAGCAAATTTAGCATCGTACAACATACAAGAAATGTAATGTGGAAACCACATTAAAGCTGAATTTAAAAACTTTAACACAAAAATTACAAAGAGTATTGTTAACGACACTGGACGACCGATCGCCTACCCACATGACTGTGTTTCGCAAAACTATTAGCCGAATTTTTTTTATGAAAAATCCGGTTAATAAAACTGACTGTAGTAGAACTTTTACTTAAAAGCAACTTTTCAGATGCACTGTTCGCATTCTTAACTTCAGATCAAGGACCAGGATTCAATTCCTGGCTTCAGCAAGTCACTACCTTGAAAAATTCAATATTAAAGTGGATTTTCCAGGGTATAGGGAGAAGTTGTAAGCGTCAGGACTTGACATTAATTTTCAACAATGTTGCCTGGTTGGACAACTAGCTATATGTTTTACTTGCCCAAACCAAATGTTAACTAGCAGTATCAGATTGCTTGTACCCAAATATAGGTGGCCAGGGGTAATCTAACAACCTTTAATGTCTAGCCCTGAGCTACTTGATGAATGGTGAAACCTTGCTTGTCAAAATATAGAGTACAAAAGCAGGAAAGGTGAGTCTATCACCTGACAATACCCTACAAAGATATTGATAAACTCCAAGCAAATTAATTCATACTATAACATACTTCACAAAGTCAGCCCTGTTTTGATGTAGTTGATTTTCAAGATCTTCATATTTGTCTTTCTTTTCTTTTAATTCATCTAAAGTTTGTGCATGTTCTTGTGTCAATTCTTCTAGTTCAGAACTTTTACTGAAATACAAAATAAATTTATGAATACATATCTTTCTTTCAAGATCAACATTGAAATGTCGTATTATTTGATGAAAATATAAAATTTACAAATACATTGCAGTGAAAATATAATCTTTCATTTTTAATTGTCAAAATGGCATCATCTTGGAGAAGAAATAACGTCATGTTATAATTTGCGTAGAATGCCTCTAAAAACACAAAACTAAGCATGAAAGAAACAAGATCTTTTTTGTTACTCATGAGCTCATAAATGACATTTTAATTCATTGCTATGCCACTCTTGAAAATTTGTTTTCTGAGCTCACTCAGTGAAATTAAAATCAATCTTACACCTAAGTTGATGAATTTTCTTCATTTTTTAATGCTCAAATGAGCTATCAAATTTTTTTTAAAACCCGTATTTTCTCAATTTTATATCTCCAAAAGCTTTTAGAAAGGAGAAAATTTTGCTAAGTGCCAAAATGTCTGAAGTTGAGGATCACATGAGAGGGATGATTAAAATCTCCATACCAAAGTGTTTTTTTGATCCTCAGAATCCCAGGCCACTGTTAGTGTCAAACCCTGACATAACATTAATAACCCACACCTCAATGTTACCATTGTTATGTTTTTCTAATAAAAATGTCCATACATACAATAATCTACCCCTTTACAATCATTTTAGTCCAGCCAAACAATAGGTTACTACAAATCTAGCCTTGCAATAGGTTTGTGTAAAGAGGTTTCAATACAAGTATATTAAGTTCCTAACATTACATACTTGACAAAATCAGCCCTGCTTTGTTGAAGTTGATTTTCAAGTTGTTCATATTTATCTTTCTTGTCTTTTAATTCATCAAAAGTAAGTTGATGTTCTTGTGTCAATTCTTCCAATTGTACATTTTTACTGTAATACAAAAAAAATGATTATCCTCGTACTTCTTAATGAATGAATGTGAATATATCAAAATTTTCAAAATTCTGTAATTCCTAAATTTCATCATAACATAAGCGTTTAGAAAAAAGATAAATTTTGCTTAAGTGTTATTGGCCCATAATAGTCAAACACTTTTCCACATGACTTAAATCAATATCAACAGAAGATGAATTCAGAGAAAATCTTAAAACTTATTTATTCTCTAAATATCATTAATAAACATAAACTTTTCTAAACTGTGATTTCATTTTATTAAATGTAAACTCTATGTGATTAATTGTGAAGAGCAATCGAATATATAAATTTTTGCACTTTATAGATCTATATAAATCAAAATGGACTTTGATTTAATGTGAAAAAATTACTGAAATTCAGGATCAGTCATTTAAATATCAACATGAGTAGGACAACTGAAATCCCTAAACATTTCATATTTCAACAGATACCTACATGTTACCATTGTTTCGCTTTTCTTATCAAACTGATCATACATACACTAATCAATTCCTTTTACTACCAATTTAGCCCACTGCCCCAGTACAACAGGCCATTGCATAAGGATTTAAATACAATTATATAACACTAACAGTCATTGCCTAACCAACTACTCTGAAGTCCCAGTCATGTGAAAATTGCACTCTCCTTAAGCAGATATCCTGTACAGCGTTGTCGTACAGGCTCTCTACTTTCTCCATGGAAGGTCACGTCAAGATGAACTTTGTATCGACCAATCAATGCATAGCTTTCATCTAGACGAAAACACTATTAAACACATTTTGATTTCGTAATTTCTATTTTTAGACCAAGGTTTGCAAGCTTATTTAACAGCGGTATTATTCACAGTCTGCGATTGGGCGGCTCATTTCAAATTGTGTGACGTAGACGATGTAAACAAGTTACGTATTATAACAATTTCGTCATGAATATTATGATGAGAAAAGGTCACCTGAATGTGACCTTCGTTTGGAAAAGGCCAGATCTAAATTAGCGAGTATAAAATTTTAAGGGATTATATCCCGTGAAATTACTTATTTTATAGTCAGACTAGTTGATAAATTTCCCTTTATTATTTTACACAATAAATAAGGCCAGTGACATATATTAAGTTATTCATAAAATTATCATAACCTACTTGATATAGTCAGCCCTAATTTGTTGGAGTTGATTTTCAAGATCTTCATATTTTTCTTTCTTTTCTTTCAATTCATCTAATGCATGTTCATGTTCTTTTGTTAATTCTTCTAACTTAACATTCTTACTGCAATACAAGTTACATTGAAAAATGGAAATAGTAAGTTTAAATCAATTGTGATACTCAACAGTCTATTACTGAACAGTAGGTCACGTGAAGACCAATATCTAACAGGACCAAACCAAACCAAGTCTTACAGGACTGAAGACATTTTACATATTGTGAAAAATTGAAAACTGTGTGGATGAGATCAAAGTTTTTGCTGGACAGTTGGCCCTGTAAACCTGCAGAACTGGACGGATCATCTATTTTTTTAACAGGATTTGTCTGTTAGTCTGCCATGTTTCACAATGAATGGTTGTAATACATGAGCAACAGTTATAAAAGAATAAAATTCTGAAAATCCTTTATTTCATCATGGCTTCAGCTGCTCTCTAAGTGTCAACATTTCTGAATATCTGGATTTACCATGAAAGCACGTGTAAAAATAATAACCTCATTCAGTACCAAGTCAATAAAATAATCTGAGGTATATTCATCACACAATTTCATTTAAAAGCCATCTTATACCAACAAAACCATGTCAGAGCTAGGTTTACTGTCATTTTCACAACATGGTTGAAAGTTATTTCTGTATCCCACGAAAACACTATAGTCATACATACTTGATAAACTCAGCCCTAGTTTGTTGTAGTTGACATTCAAAATCTTCATACTTGCGTTCAGTTTCTTTTAACTCATCTAAAGTATGTTTATGATCTTGTGTTAATTTATCAAATTCAGAACTTTTACTGAAATACAAGTTAAATTGTAATTGCATATATTTTTAATACATGAGCAAAAATTAGGAAACAAAAAATTCTGAAATTCTAAAAATTTTGGTTCTGTCATCAAAATGGTCTCTTAAAACAGTTTGAAAGAGAATAACTTTGCAGTACCAAGCTTTATTAACCCTTCTGAGGAGCATACATCACACATCCAGAGAAAATTCCTTAGTATCAAATTTGTGTGAAATAGTGCATGCCCTACAGATACACCAGTCATAAATGTTTTCCAGCACTGGTCCAAATTTATGTTTTATAGTAATGGGCAAAATTATCAAATGGTCCGACTATATGAAATATATAATTTTCACAAGCTTGAATCAGTTTGGGCTAGTCCAAGGTTTTGGGTTCATCCGATGACTGGATGAATCCAAGTTGTCATGCAGAAATAAGACATTTAAACCATACCTATCAAGTTTAGCTTGTAATGACTGTAGTTGTGCAGCATTACTTAATAAATCAATACCATATTGTTCCATATCTTTCTCCATTTGTAGTTTCTCTTGTTTTATTCTATCAATCTCAATCTTACATTCTAATATTTCCTGATCAGATTCTTGTTTTGTTTGATCATTCTCCATTTCTAGAACTGTAATAAATATATAAAAGTTATATATATAGTGTAGTAGTCGAGTCAAATCCTCATAACTTCAATTAAAAAGTATTGTTCTAAGGTTTAGACAAGACAACAAATGTTAGGTAAAATTTGTAAATGTTAATATTTTTGTTTGTTTTATTGTGTATTATGCTCATTTCTTTTTAAAAAGCCAGAATCATAATCATGCATATGATTTTTCACATATCGCAGGCTTAGTACAAAACGGTCCTAACTCACTCTTTTAACTGGATTTACAACCATTTTGCGCAAAGCCGCAATATCTTTATCATTGGAGATGGCTTGAAATCGTGACTCTATCAGTGCAAGATCACAGTAATTTAAAAACCAGAATGCTAGACATGTAAGCAATCCATGTTATCATAACCAAACAAGCTTCGTGTTGATAAACAATCCAAATCTAGGAACCAGCAATCAAAGACTGAAATTATATCAGACTACAGAAAATTTTACAAGAATAATACATAGTGGATGTGTCATTATGTCAGTTTTGGAGTACATTCTTATTTTCATTATAGTGAAAATAATCAGATTTTTTACTGAAAAACACTCCAATTTCCTAGTAAAATATTAAGAAATAACATTATATATCCAGGGCTGAATGAAACCCTATTCTAATTCCCACAATAGTGTTAGCGTTCCACCCTCTGTATAACCAACCTTTAATTCTACATTGTAGTTTAGCAATCTCTATATCGAACTCTGATTTATCTGTTTGCCATTCATCAATATCTTTAGCCATATGATCTTTTTGTTCCTTTAATCCATCAATCTCTTGACATAATTCATCAATCTTATGTTTAGCTTCATCTCTTTGTGTATTCATTTTCTTTGTATAGTCATCTAAGTCAGATTGAAACTTTTCAAGTGTTTGTTGTAGCTCTTCTTTCTCCTTAGTCAATTGTACGACTCTTCGTTCCAAGGCTTCTTTTTCAGCTATTAATTCATCAATTCTAGCATTAAGCTGTGGTATTACACCCATAGCTTTATCAGCTTCCAATCTTGTTTCATCTGATTCACTCTGTAGAATTTTTAGTTGAGCTTCTAGATGTCCTATCTGTGTATGTAACTGAGATTTCTCCAAAACTAGATCACCTAGTTTATTCTGTAACTGAATCAACTCTGCTGCTTTCTCTTTATCTAACTGACTGCTTTGAGTTTCTAATTTTTCCACAGACTCTGATTTTTGCACTTTAGAAGCAGGTGTTGAAGGTTTGGTCTTGATTGATTTGGGAGGCTGGATAAAAAATAAATAAATATTTTAGAATATATAAATTATATAAGTATTTTATCTGAAATATTAACTATTCAAGTGATTAGTTATAAATACAAGAATAATGTTTCTTTGTTAAATGAAAATCAGGTTAGTATGCTATCAATCTCCATAAACAGATATCCTGTAGAGCATTGTTGTACAGGATCTCTACTTTCTCAATGCAGGGTCATGTCGAGATGAACTTAGTGTCGACCAATCAATGCGTAGCTTTCATCTAAACAAAACACTATTAATAACATATTGATTTCGTTATTTCTATTTTTAGACCAAGGTTTGCATGCTAATTTACAGGGATGGGGTACTCGTACTTGTACTCGAGTATTATGAGTACAAGTACCACTTTTTCCAGTACTCGCCTGTACTCAGTACTCAGGAAAATAAATTGTACTCGTACTCATACTTACTCAAGTACTGAACTAGCAGTACTCGATACTCATGAGTATTTCTGAGTACTGGCCATCTTATTTCTATCTAGTTACATTCTTGATTGAGTTTTCTTTAAAACTACTTTAGAAATGATAAGGCATAGTACATGTAATTGGTTATCTGATTACAAGTTTTATAGGTAGCTATTGTTATGGGATTATGCATATCAATGGGATGTCTGACACCTTTTTGCAGTTTATACCTCTTCATAAATTGTGAAAACAATGTTTGTCACAGTTTGTTCCTCATATAGCTTATAAATTATTAAATCATCAGCTAGTTATATGCATCTGTCATAAGAATTTTTTAAGTGAATGACAAGACATTACATTCTCTAAAACAGTCACTTTTGTGGTGAAAAAGCCCTGCACAATGTTTTGATAAAATGTCATGCAAATTTGTAACAATAGCTAATTCAACAAAGATTTTAGTTTTGTTTTTCATTAAGTTAGTTGGTTAACTAAAAAAAGATAACTCAATTATTTTAAGCTGAAACATACTATCAGCTGTCTTTTTTCAAAAATCTTTTGTTTAAGTTTAATTTGGATTTAAACTTAATCTTAAACTTCTTCATTTGATTAAACGCCTATTTCTATATTACATGTTCAATGGCGTTATACAAAAGATAAATTATAAAATCTAATTAAGTAAAAAACCTCCACCATAAATATATAAAATAACACAGAATAAAATAAAATTCATTCGCATGATTTTATATAGTGTGATTATGCATTCAGTTTTTGCAGCAACATTTTGACTGTCTTGTTTAAAATTGAATTTGAAGCTTGATTTGATGTTTAATTGAATAGATAAATAAAATTCGTCTCTTTTATTTCTACTAAGAATCTTTTATATGCTCATGCAAAACAATCTGGTACTCAAAAATACTCATGAGTACTTGAGTACTAATTGAGTACTACTCAAGTACTGAAGAAAAACCAGTACTCATTACTCATAAGTACGAGTACAAAATTTGAAATACTCAAGTACTACTTGAGTACTGGAATCCAGTACTCGACCCATCCCTGCTAATTTAACAGCGGTATTATTCAGTCTGCGATTGGGCGGCTCATTTCAAATTGTGTGACGTAGACGATGTAAACAAGTTATGTATCACAACCATGTTCGTCATGAATATTATGATGAGAAAATGTCACCTGAATGTGACTTACGTTTGAAAAAAGGCCAGATCTAAAATAGCGAGTAGGTGAGCTGAAAATTTTAGATCAGGTTTTAATCAGATTGGTATGCTATAAAGTTGGGTTCCTATTTTTTTTATTAACTACGAATTAGTATTGATAAAAAAGGCCATTGTCATATTTTTTTCCTGAGCACAAGCTTGATTTATTATGTTATAAAGTAATAAGTTAAACAAAGTTATCTACAAGCCAGACTGTAAGAAAAAATATTTTTTACTAGCCTCAGATTTTAAGTGATGATTGGAAAAATAACTTAACATCAGTCATCATAAAAACAGTAAAAATTAGAAACAGACACAAAACCCAGAGATGCCTTCTGGTCAAAGCAACTCAATCATTACTGTCTTGGAAATAACACACTTACCCCAAGTAGTATACAGTATAAAATTAACAATAAAAATACTTATGTGTCAATGTTTTTCAGGCAACTTAAATTGTATTTTCGTAGTTGGAAATTGGAATTTCATTTTGTGAGTCTAAACTCTAAAGGGACAGAGGTGTGCATTATTAGCAATCCTAAATGACACACTTATCATGTTGGGGTTGCTAGCAGTCATAGCAAACATAATGGACAACAGACAAATCCTGTAAAAAAAAATGTAATAGAAGATCCATCTAGATCTGCAGTTTTACAGGACCAACTGTCCAGCAAAGATTTTGATCTTATCCACACAGTTTTCAATTCATTCAAATATGTAAAATGTCTACAGTCCTGTAAGACTTGGTTTGGTCTAGTAAAATCTTGGATCTTCACAGGACTTAATGTCCAGTAATAAACAGTTGAGTTTTGTGATGACTACTTGCTAGTATTATCAACAGTCCTGCAATTTATTTTTGTCATGTTTTCAGATGATTGTTTAGTGCAATGTTTACCTTTGGTACAACAAATGGTTGTTTACTGGGAGTTCTGACAGTGTTTCCAGCAATACTAGTGTTTCCAATACCTGGCCCAACATCTGAAATGATAATCAAATATATCATGAGACATGTCAATATAAATTGGTTTTAAAATTCTTATATTTTTTTTAAATTAACATTTTTGACGAATAATGATGCCAAATAGCATTCAAACAAATATGCATACTGGATTTACAAGAAACAACAGGTTTTTAAATATATAATGTGACTAACATCACATGTACTTCTAAAATTAAATGAGTTTTCACTAAAAAAGTTATTAGGTAAAATAAGTCAGACCCAGTGAAATAAGGCAAGGCTTATTTCCTACACATTCATTGGCAAGCCTGTTGTTTTACATACATGTATGTTGTAATATCCTAGTAATTTCATGATGAAGCTTAAGATAAAAAACTGTGTATTTTTAAGTAATGAATAGTAGCTGAATACCTTTTGGATCTTTAAATCTCTCAGATTTTGAAACAACACCACCATGAGCTTTCTCTGATTCTTTAACATTGTAATAACCTGGTGGCGGAGCACAACCTGCAATGTAAGAACAAAATTTTCATAATAAGCTTAGAACACAAAGCCTGCTAGGGAATGTAAGCGCATGACTCTTCATCAAGACAGACTTGGTCATCACCTTTGATTTTCTTCAGCTCTAGCCTGATTCACTAAATAGAAATGTGCAAAACTATCAACTAACCTTTTCTATAAGAAATCTACTGTTACCTTAATATTGGTGATTATGAAAATATCCCAATTATAGAGGCATGTGCAGCTAACATTGTTAGTATCAGAATTCTTAGTCAGCTATGTTGCAGGGTTCACACTGTCGATCGCCAATGTCGCCAAATGTGACAAAATTTAATTTGTGGCGCCAATTTTTTAAATTTGGCAAATTTCTTGGCGACAAAAAAATCAGCTAGTATAAATTTTCTTTGATGTAAGTTTTGATATCGTGAGTGGCCTAGGTCGAATTCGCAAGTGATTAGATATTGATTTAACTGATAACGACAGGCAGAACGTGTGCTATGTTGCCTTTTTTATGTAATTGACATATCCGTGCCGCGGGAGGTGCTGTTAGTATACATGCTTCATACTCATAGGCCGATAATTAGTGACTCTTTGTTAATTGTACATCGATGGTCCCTGACGTTAAATGTTTAGCCATGCGTTAAACAATAATTGACAATTACTTATACTTAATTAAAAGGCAGAGCTTATGCTTTGTGATATGCTTTATCAACCAATCGGCGTCCACTAAAAAATCAATAGTGTTACACATCGGCTTGATAACATTGCTTACGTAATCAAACGGTTGCAATTAACAAACTAGTGACAAACTGTGATATTGCATTGATTTCAGAGGTTTAAACTGTTTTGAGATGATAATTGCATTGAATTGAAAGCGTTTTGTAAATAGGCGTAATTGGCAGTTTTTTTAAGTCATTAAAAGTGACAATATTAATAATCTTTGATTAAATAATAAACAAAATCTTTAAATTCCACAAGAAAATCATCGTAAAAACTTTTTTGTCATCACTTTTGATAACAAGTATAGTTAATATTTATACTTAGTTACTTATTTTGTAAAAATGAAATCCCTTAAATCATCATGTCATGTATTTTCGCGACCCACTCTATCGCCAATTCGAGTGAAACATGGTTAAATCTACGTTTATAATTTAATAATACTATTAGTTTGATTATTAGTTCTTCCTTATTTTGCAAAAGTGGTGACAACTTTTTTCATTTGGCGAGAATGTTGGCGATAACTTCTTATGAGTCATATGACCCAGTGCCAACCCTGTGATGTGTTAAATTCAGTTTCTGCCATTTGTCGGAACTTGTTTAAAAATGTCATCATTGGTCAAATATTAAGTTTCACTAGTAGAAAAAACTAGACATAATTTTTACAAGCTGAATAATTTTCACTAGTGCCTAGTCCTGTGTAAAAGAGAAAGACATGATGTAACTCATTTCAAATTGGGACATTATTAGGGACTGGGACTTATCAGTTTCTAGTTCTGGCTTCCAAAACTTTATAAGCTGTTTTTTTAGCATTTTGATTTTCGTCAGATATGGCATTAAACCCGTTCATTGGCAGTATAAACACGGGTTCGCTGAAGACCTTATGCTAATCAGTTTCCATCATTAAGGTTAAATAAATTTGTTCCATTTACTGGCAATGAAGTGAGTCTGTTTTACAAAAAAAGTGAAAACCGCGCTAATTTTCCCAAGAAAAAGACCATGCTCCTTCCCCCAAAAATGGAGTTTTGGCCCTGTATCTAAACTATCGGGTACGAAATGCCTTGGTCCGACTTCAAAAAAAAAAATTGAAAGCACGATGTAAATATGACCTGATCGAAGTCGAATCAATTGAAAATCAATAATTTAACATAATTTATCAGGAAATACCTTTTAATTCATTAAAGCGTTTGACCTTAGCTTTAGGGAAAGACATCTTCGAGAATGGTTATACCGCTGCACAATTTAAAAATTATTTCGTCTCTATCCGGCTGACGCTTGCTTAACCGCTTAAATTTACAAACAAGCGTCTGACTGATTGACGGGTATGACTAAAACCCGAAATGGGCAATTTTGGAGAAATTAAGCGGACAATAGCGTAATGAAGTTTCAATAGTTAACAAAATGTTTCTGGCAATTGTAATGCAAATTTAGTTTACTGATAATGTAAAATGACACAATAAACTACACAAACAGCAATTAAAAAACTTTTTTAGCAGGATCATGCTGCCATCATTGACAATAGCCTACAATGATGCAAGAACCCTATATATACATGTATATAGGCTCCTTGTATGATGGTACGCTAGATAGAAAGTAAAAAGAGAACACATAGAAACAGTTAGAAAAAGAATAGTCAAGAAAATAAGATGCATATAAACAAAAAGACAGAAAAATATACATTTTAGCACTGTCATTTTTTTAAGTCAGCATTGACTTACTTTGGGACAGAGTAGAGTATGCACATATCTCGGGAGATGAGTAATGTCCCT
Source organism: Mactra quadrangularis (assembly GCA_025267735.1). Taxonomy (NCBI): domain Eukaryota; kingdom Metazoa; phylum Mollusca; class Bivalvia; order Venerida; family Mactridae; genus Mactra; species Mactra quadrangularis. The sequence goes on along the minus strand of CM046308.1, from coordinate 32,174,028 downwards.
AGAATGTCAATCTGCAGAGCTCCAATTTGAAGAGTGATAAGACAGGAGCCCTATATGCTGATGCTGGTAGATTCAATACAGATATTTTTGCGGGGAAAAAATCTTGTATATGTTTGAAGAGGCCTGGTGATGTTGGAATCGTACATGCATGGTGTCTAGCTCTTGGTATGAATCTAAATCTAGTCAGAATGTTGTCTGGGTTAATGGCTACTTCTCCATGTAAAATCTTGAAAAAACAACGTCGACCAGCTGTAGAATTTTTTTTCCGAAGTCTTACAAATTATCAAACGAATCTCCATTTTGTAAGATTTTTGAGCGAAATGGACGAAACTGAGCAGGCGTCATTCTCCTATCCCGAGAATCTTGATAGCCTCTGGGAACGAGAATGAACAGACATTGGATTAATGGAGATGATAGTTTGAAAATTATTTTTTATATCATTGTGTGATGCAATTTGAATTATAAGATTATGAAAAGCAACAATAAAAGATACATAAGGCACAAATAATAGAATATTTTACAGTATATAATTATTATTGATGAAATATGTATAAATATATTTTAAGCGGAATCTCCATTTCGTACGCGAAATGGACGTCGAAATTGAGATTTATGAACTGATAAATAAAAAGATTGTTTGAGTGTAAGAATTTTTATTCACAATTAAGTAATTATTTCCTTTATAAATGAATAATAACAATTTTTTACGATACATAGTGAGGCATTTCCTTAGAAAATGCCATGGTTCAATAAATAGGAGGAGTAACGTCTGTTTACTTTAGCAAATGAAAAAAAAGTAAATTATATGTAATCTAATAGCAATTGCCTCTGTTCAAGCAAATTGCCGATCAGGTAATTAGTCAATTACAATCAAAACATAGTTATATGAGTTGTTAAAATAAGAGTCTGTTAATTGAAATTGCATGCATAATTTTCATAGTTGGGTTTTTCGGCACAGCTGTCAGTACAAATTGCTCTACCATACCTTTTTGTCCAATGGAATTCTCTTCCGATATAAACAATGTTGAAATATATGGTACAATTGTTTTTTTGTGATAAACAGGTGCCTATTATGGACAGTAGTTGCTGTCTATTTACTATGTGTATGATAGGCGACTCACTATGCTAATTGAGTATACATTCGTCGATGTACGCTCCTGATGTTATGACTGAACAGAGAATATGACTATTTATACTTCAAAAATAACACGTATAGTTCTTGAAATATATCATATTGTGATCAACGCGTTTCGGTAGACCTTCATCAGGATAACAATAATAAATACTTTTTTTTATTTATACTTCAAACACAATGCATCCTCCTTAGCCCTCCTTAATCCTACTAGATTAAAATATTGTTTTTGTCTGCTTTGTTTGTATTTTATTATGAAACTTTTCACAAAAGTGTAATAGCTTTTAGAATAAAATGAGAATTAAATAGTTTCTTTTTAAATAATGAAAACTTAATTTCGTGGTCAATTGTATTGAAGCAAAATAGAGAGTTCATTTAATGATATATGCATAATTATCTTAATTAATTAAAACATTTATTAATTGTTTATATATTTCATGTATTCTGTTATGTTGCTTTTCATAATCAGTCAATTAAAATATTTCGTTAATTTCCAGTCCGCGGACCATTTTGCCTACGAAATCGTGATTGTTTGAAAAGGATTTTCTCTTATATTCTGTTTGTTCATTTTATATGTTTGTAATTACTATGTAAATCTCCAGAAAATGGAGGCAATAAAGATACATGTATATATATATTTATCGAGAATGTAGATTAAGGTTAGTATCTTTTTTTAAATTGGCCATGTCACTTTCATACAAACTGCATAAAAAATAAATTAATACATGCAGTACGTATTTAAACGATTTGCGAAATGGAGATTTGATTTAATAATTTGTATGAATTTGGCTATACAATGTATATCTTAATAGAATTGACAAGTTAACGAAATAGAGATTTCATTTTTCAAAAGTATTACGTTATTTTTGAATCTCCATTTCGTAGCTACAACATTTTGAAATAAAATCTTAATTTTGTTAACCAAGTCTTGTCTTGTCTGGTTCCAAGTAAAACCTGGTTCTCTGGACTAATAAAATCTCATCAGATATTATCCTATTCTATACACGACAGATTATCTAAAGAAAATAAATTCTAATCCGATACCAGATACTACTCTGCTTATGTCTTTGGATGTCCTGTCTTTGTATACAAATATCCTTAACGATAATGGTATAAAAGCATACCGTTAAGCTTGGGATACAAGGGAGGTAACATAATCCCCTTCCAATACTCTTGCAGAGTCAGATTACCTAATATTCAACTGTAACAATTTGAGTTTAATGGAAGTCACTAACTTAATTAGGGTGCAAACAACTGTCATGGGTACAAAAATGATCTCTTATGCTAATGGCTTCATGTGATACATCGAGGATATGCTTTTAAAGTAAACCCACACATGGCTCCATTTTATCGACGATGCAATGGTGCCATGGACATGACAAATATCAGCTGTTTTAACACAAAGTCAATTCCCTTCATGACTCGATGAAATTTACGTGTGAAATTTCCAATGACCAGCACATGTTCCTTGAAACTGATTCACACAGAGAGGGGACTCCAATTGTCACGGACTTATATTAAAACCCACTGACGGCCACCAGTATATTTTGCTTTCAAGCTTCCATCCACGTCATTGCTGTAGGAACATCCTGTATAATTTAGCTCTCAGAATCAGACGTATATGTTCACAGCAAAGTGATTTGGTCATATGGTTCAAATGCACAATCTGTTGATTTTTTTTTCTCAATCTGATATTTATACCCGGTTCTATATGATAAAAGTACGAATTTCCCGTGCCTACATTTTTTAGGGTATAAAATAAGGTACATTCAATCAGATGACAGAAGTGGTTTGCTTCTGTTGTAATTAGTTCTGGGTTAGGCCTATTTTGACTGTTGATTGACTGGCCTCTTTAAACCTGACGTGAAATATACGTATATTTTACTGAAGTAAGGATCAAGAATGCCAATGTAACGAATAACACATTTTGCTGTAATAATCATTTTTTAATATGCTAAAATGTAATATTTGGATATACTAATGTAAAAACTATACTTTTAAAACTTAGTAATCAGATTTGAGTTCCTATTAATCAAGGGATAAAATTCACGCCAGAGACGACATCTTTCTAATTATATATATCACATTCGGTAACACCACGGTGATTTTCTGTGAAGATATGCCTCGGATATCAAAAGTGGTAGTAATTCAAAAGGTTGTAAGGCCCGGCTAATAATTCGTTGGCAAGAAGTACTACAATTGTTTATACATGGAAATGATAAGTCAATATGAACAAACTAAGTGCCTGCTATTCTGCTTATAAGACACAATACAACTAATAAGTCAGATTTATATTGTCACAAGTCTTTTAGAAACATTGTTTTGATTTTTTGATCAGTAGTACAAGGTAGTTCTGACTTTATTTTAACAGAATCGACATTAAATGACATTTTAATTGACGACAAAATCCATGGAAGAACTATCTCCTAATAATATCATATCTATATTTGCGTAGAAAATTTCACCGAGGAGTTCCGTATGTAAATATTATAAAGAACTATATAGCTTGTAACTCAAACTACATGTATCACCCTATGGTATTAATCGCTCCATGTTGGCTTAACACATTCATCGCTGTCTGCTACACAGCCCCTACAACAGGAACCATCAGGTTGTCTACCAGTTGCACAACACTGTTTCCTCTCGAGGCCCTTGTATGCATAACATCTACATACAGACTGTACAGGGATAAGCTCTGTTGTAAGACCAACTTCTGATGCACATACTTCCTTCTTGCTCCTACATTTTCCAACGTGGCATATACTCTGAATAAAAATAATAAATCACAGTTGTAAAATCAGTCTGCGAATTTCGCCAGTAAACTGTGGACCGAGTCCACACAAATTGCTGTCACTCCATGCTGATAAGAAAACATGTTCAGTTTGGGTTAAAAAAGAGCAAAAAAATCATTTTCGCCTATTTTGCTCCGCCCCAGCGTTGCCATGGTAACTGGAATAGGAGCTCAACTGGCTTTTACTTAGAGACAGTCACTCAAGAAATAACTTAACCAAGTTGCGTATTTGTCAGTCAATTAGTTACGAAATAAGAGCATCTTGAAATAGCCCTAGTGCATTAAGGTGTAAAAATGGCCAGCTACGACATAAGAGCATCTTGAAATAGCCCTAGTGCATTAAGGTGTAAAAATGGCCACTTTTCAGCCATGTCGCAACCAGTAAAGGGTAAGATACTTACATCAAAGTCCCAGTTCCATCTGTAACATGGAGTACCATCAGTAATACTGTACAAAGTAAACGCTCCACATTCACCAGACTCAGTACCACACTTGACAATACCATATGAATAACACGCTTTAGCTGGTACATACTGCTTTTCATTGAACGTTTTCTAAATGTAAACATTTACATAGACATTTTATGATTGTTTTATATCATCTTTATTTTTATATCGATCTAATACAACAGTCAAAGCTTTAGGCGCCAAGCACGGTCCTGAGTCAAAATCTATTTAACAAATTTATACTAAATGTTAGTTTTTAAATGTTAATTCAGTTAAAGGCTAGTTTGTCCATCATAAATTATTCAATTGTGCATTTGTAACTTCCTGCAAAAGATGGTAGGCTCTCGAACATGTGCGAGGGTTTCGCGAGTCCTATTTCCTTCCATTTAATAGGGCAAGTATTTGATAATAAGGCACGAATCGATGCCGAAAACGATGTCAGAACCATACATAGTGGCGTATTAATGGAAAACAGAAAATGTAATACAGTCATTAGCAATATTAAATTAGAATATAGAACATGTTTTATCATCATGCTCGCTTTTGTGTAATAAATGGTTAAAATATTTTAGAAACACGCATTGAGCTTAGAAAATGATATTTTCACTCGTGGTTACGCCATCTTGAAAAATATGTTTTCTGAGCACACTCGTTGAAAAAAAAACCTAATCTTACACCCTTGTCGAAGAGTATCCTCTACATCAGATAGTCTTGTTCTCGCAAACTGCGAGTGTCTGGTTCCCTAAAAGTTATAGTGCCTAGTCAATATTCTTAACTATCACTTATAAATAGAAGGAGCAGTGAACCAGTGGTAGGACGTGCTAAGGGATAAAGAAGTCTCAGGTTCGTACCCTTACTAGGAACATTGCAAATGTCTTTGAGCGAAGCATTTACCTATAATTGTTCCACTTAACCCAGGTGTAAATGAATAATGAGATGGACCAGTTGTCTAAAGGTGATTTCAATGGTCAGGGGTTATCATACAAAATGTTTAAGTCGGCTATACATGCGTATGGAACAGTCTTTGCACCGAACTTCAACTTATTACAAACCTTTTAACTATAGTTAAATAAATCGTCTTACGACATTTGTAGAACATGCATAGTACTCATCATTTTCTCCTTGTAGTTGACATTGGTTGTGTATGTCTTTAGCTTCCCCACGACCACTCCCGGTACAAAACTGTTCCTTCCACGAGGCTGATGTGGTACTTCCGGTAAGGCAATCACGAAAAGAAGTTCTGTAATATACAAGTAAATTGTCGATATAACAAAAGCCGAGTTTGACTTTCGAAAACAGGGAAAATATATAATAAGAAATATACTATTACACAGTCATGTACTATCTATACAAAACATGTGACTAATATCGACACAGCTTGACCTTTATGCAAGAATATATTAAACTCAGTATTTGCAGTCTTTTTTTGTCTTCGTTTGTAAATCGCGCTTTGTCGGTAAAATAAACGTACTGAACAATTAATGTAGTTTTCATAAGAATGAATACTTAAATGAAACTGTGCCATAATATGGCTGACTTACATGTTTCTGCAAAAACTAATGTGTTCAAAATTAAAAGTACAATAACATGCCACTTTTAATAAATTGATTTATAGTCACATCGGTTGTTATAAACACGCGTATAATTAACCGTATACACGCATTCGGAAACTCACGATTTAATGTAAGTGAAGTGTGTAATTATTATATTTAGGTAGTTCAAGCTCAGGTTAATTTTGTTGGTATACTGAACAATTAATTTTGCTTTTAATGATAATGAATAATTCGAAAGTGCACCACAATTTCGCAGACTTACGTATCTCCTATAAACGGTTAAATTTTAAAATTACAAAAATTCACCTTTTGTTCATGGAATAATCTCGAATGCCACTTTTCGCATTACTAACCCATGTGCAGAGGATTCATTGGAATTAAAGCAATACTTTTTAGTGAATAGAAACAGTTTCACGTTCAATACATTAAAAAAACTTGACAAGTGATTATCAAACATAATACATGTAGCATGTTTTCATTCTTTTTTTCGTTCATTACACCATTTAATCATTTTGTATGGCTGAGATTTGATATTGTGATGCAAATTCAATTCAACATCTGACATGATGAAAACATAAGAAATAGTCAGCGTACAATTAAACAAGATATTGGTTTTCTAAGAGTTAACTTGGTCATAAACATACTTTTGAATTAAAGGAATTTTTATACGCCCGAAGGGTCGTATTATGTTATGGCGCCGCTCGTCCGTCCGTCTGTCTGTCCGTCTGTCCGTCCGTCCGTCCGTCTTCCTTGTGTTGACAACTCCTCCCTCATTTCTTGGCCAATTTTTTTCAAACTCCCTCTGATGATAAACATTGATGCCTAGTTGTGCGTAAAGTGGAGATAATTCAATTTTTTTCATTCTACTTTGAATTACTTCCCCTTTCATATATCTCTATATATGCCATATGTTAATAAAGTCAAAACGGCAAGCAATGAAAAACTTGTCCGGACAATAACTGAACCACCAATGTACCTAGGTTCACCAAATTTTATGTGAGGGTAGCCCTTGTGTCAAGGATATGCCCTATTGGTTTTGGGGCTCCTGGGTCAAAGGTCAAGGTCACAGAGGAATCATATTGAAAAACCTTGTCTGGACAATAACTCCTCAAGGACTGTACCTAGGTTCACAAAATTTTATGTGAAGGTAGCCTTTGTGTCAAGGATATTCCCTATAGGTTTTGGGGCCCCAGGGTCAAAGGTCAAGGTCACAGAGGCATCATATGGAAAAACTTTGTCCAGACAATAACTGAACCACCAATGTACCTAGGTTCACCAAATTTTATGTGCGAGGAGCCCATGTGTCAAGGGTATGCCTTATTGGTTTTGAGGCCCCTGGGTCAAAGGTCAAGGTCACAGGGGCATCATATTGAAAAACCTTGTCCGGGTAATAACTCAACAACGACTGTACCTAGGTTCACAAAATTTCATGTGAAGGTAGCCCTTGTGTCAAGGATGTGACCTAGAGGGTTTTGGGCCCCAGGTTCAAAGGTCAAGGTCACAGAGGCATCATATGGAAAAACTTTGTCCAGACAATACCTGAATCACTAATGTACCTAGGTTCACCAAATTTTATGTGCGAGTAGCCCATGTGTCAAGGATTTGCCCTATTGGATTTGGGGCCCCTGGGTCAAAGGTCAAGGTCACTGGGGCATCATATTGAAAAACATTGTCCAGGTAATAACTCAACAATGACTGTACCTAGGTTCACCAAATTTCATGTGAGAGTTGCCCATGTGTCAAGGATGTTCCCTATTGGTTTTGGGGCCCCTGGGTCAAGTTTAAACCATCAACCAGAAGATATCAAATTACCAAGCAGTGACTTGAAAATGTTCAATCAATATGTTAATAAAGTCAAAGTGGCAAACAATGGAAATAATGCTATATTTAATAAGTAACATGAAATAAGTTCACCAAATTTTATGTGAGGGTAGCCCATGTGTCAAGGATGTTCCCTATTGGTTTTGAGGCCCCTGGGTCAAAGGTCAAGGTCACAGGGGCATCATATGGAAAAACATTGTCAGGACAATAACTAAACAATGCTTGTACCTAGGTTAACCAAATTTTATTTGGATCAGCCCATTTGTCAAGGAGTAATGTGTTGATAGCTCTTTGGTAGAGGATGTTCCCTTTTGATTTGGAGACCCTAGGGTCTAAAGTCAAAGTCACTGGGACTTAATTTATATTGAAACATTTTCCGGACAATAACTCAATAATGATTGTACCTAGGTTCACCGAATTTTATTTAAGGGTAGCCTAAATGTCTAGCATATGCCCCTTTGGTTTTAGGCCCCTGGGTCAAAGGTCAAATTCACAAGGAAATCATGAGAAAAAACCTTATCCAACAACCAACTTTATCTAATATCACCAAATTTTATGTACCAATACTCTGGGTCAAGGGTGAGAACTTTTGGTTCTGAGGCCCCAGGGCAAGGTCACTGGAAGTTTGTATGGGAAAACTTTGTGCCAGTGATAACTCAACCATGGCTGTACCTAGGTTCTCAAAATATTTGCTTTGGATAGCCCTCCAGTTAAGGATGGGACCTATTCTGATATCCAGGGGTCATTTATCAAGGTCACAGGGACTTCATATGAGATAGAACACAGCATGGACTGCACACGGGCGTATAATGCCCCGCCCAGCGGAGCTCTTGTTATTTAATACCCTCAAACCCTGGATGTTAAAAGAAACAAAAACTAGAACATCTTTTAACTCACCTTACATCTTCATAGTAGTCATACAACATTTCCACACTGCACTTAGAAAACGTAAGATAGGTATCTGTGAATTTCATTGGATTAACAACCGTGGATGACATTATATACTGATTGCGAGGACAATCTTTAGCACCACGCGTCCCATCGGCATCAACTCCTAACCTGCAAAAGACATGTAATGTAATCACTGGTTATTTTGTCGCAAATAACATCAATAACCTGTGAGACGCTCATTTGATCAAATATTGTTCTGAATAATTGCTGGTCACAGGGTATAAGTCATGCAATACGTAAATCAAATTGACATGTTGAGTCACGTTTATTTCACCATGCATAAGTTGAACTCGCTTATTGTTCAAGGAGTTCACGCGCTGTGTTAATTCGCGCAAGTTGGTTTCGATATAACAAATGCTATATAAGTTAACAGGACTTGAGTTATACGACATTACAACAATTTAATTGTAACAAAAACTGTTTCAACAGTACCAAGAAGTATCTTTAAGAAAGCTTTTAGGGCTATATCATGCAGGGTTCATTTTTGTTTGAAGTATATATGTTGGCTATGAACGACGTACATGTATTAACTGGGCCAAAAATCATAATAAGTAGTTTCCATATCTAACAATGGGAGTTAAAATAAATAATTATGATCCCATACATAGCGGGTTATTTGATCATACTCGCACACTGAATCTCATAATCGTGAATATGAGTCTTATTCGCTGTTTTGTAATATCACCAGGAGCGTACGACAAATGTATAATCAATTAACATAACGAGCCACCTATAACACACAGAGTAAACAGCAATCAACTACTATCCTTGCAACGCACCTGTTTATCATAACCAACCAATAGTACCATATCATTTTTCATTTACTCTATACCGGAGAAAAAAGTTATTGGACAAACAGGAATGATAGAAAAAATTGTATTGGTTAAATTTAGGTCAAATGTTGTCTTAGACAGCTGCGTCGAAAAAATCAGACGTTTAGGTGATAGGCCCTCTTGAAATAAACATTTAAATCATTGATCGCTAGTTTCAGAGTTACTATATATTCCGAAACATTTTTTTTTGTAATTATTTATGACTCTTTGAAAATAATAATTAAATGACATACACAGTATACAATGATATACAAGAAATCAATTCACCACGATATCGCAGTATAGTAATCAAATCATGGGTGGGAGTATAATGTTTTGGAAATACATTTGTACTAAAAATCTACTTTCAAAGTACTGCTTAATACATATTACATTTGTGTGTGAAACATCCTCCTAACCACTGTCCTGTTTTCCTGCATCTGTTAAGGATTTGCCTCTAACCAGTTTCCCAGGTCTGTTGTGCAGACCCACGAGTACCGCCGGCCAAAGACACAGGAACTGTCGCTTAGTTATGGTCAGTGTTCTGCTCATCGACCTCAATCATCAGCATGGTGCTCGCCGTCATAGATTTAATTTACATAAACTTATTTATTCACATAATGTTGAAAATAGTACTATTACTGAAAACTTTCACCCATATAATGTTTTACTGGGTTTCACGACGCAGCAACACATTGTATAGGTCGTATGGCGGCGGTCAGCCAACCTACTTACCGTTCCTGAAAAGGCTTAATACTTCCGTCAACGACTGACAATTGTCCTACATGTTTGAGAATCAGTGGTAGATGAGAAAATGGTCGAAGAAATTATATCAAACTCCACAACACTATGCTCTGCCTGGGAATCGAACCCATGATCCCTCGATCAAAAGACTTATGTGCTACCAACTCAGCTAGCCGGGCGACTTTTCATGCAAATTCGATAGTTAATAATGAAAAGCTTAATCTATATCGAAACATTAGGATAGTGCTCAACTTTTAGCGCATAGATGAAGTTGGTCTTATGCATACTTACGCTTGTCTGGTTCCCAGTCGTACTTAAACGGGTATTAGTACGTCAGGCAAAGCAGAATAATGGTGGCGCCCATGCATTGTACATGGTATCGGGTAATTCTGATTTCAAATGATCGTTCCTCATTATATAGGTTTAAATCAAAGGATTACAGTGGATACCTTATTTTTAGTTGTTCGGTTACATTTATGCTTAATTAAGTATCCAACTTCTAACGAGAAATAGTCAACGTCAGAATCATGTCCACTTTGCAGACATGGTTCTTGGCTAATTGTTAGCTAAATTTAGGTGCCCTAAGGAAAATCGACTTCAAGTGTCCTATATTGTACCGAACTCCTACCAAATTAATCATCGTAAAAATATTAATGCAAAAAAAATATTGTACCCTAAAATGACCTGGTGGACGCCGCAATTATTAAACTTTTTCTGACCCATTAACGGTAGTGGTAAGGGACAGGAAATCTAAACACAACTTACGTTTTCATCAAATTATAAGCCATGGTCTTGATAATAAATGAATCTGAATTTGCCGAAATCATGTTAACTACATTAGCTGGCGACCAGTCATAACATGTACCCGCGACTCCATTAGTTTTCCCTGTAAATTATTCAACAAATTACTTATCTTTATAAACAATAATATAAATGTTAGCTTCCTCGCATTGTTTTTGTACTGGCGGCCTAATTGTTATTATTAATATATTGACTAAAACATATCATACAGCATAAGCAGCTTTACTCGATCATAATACACACTTTCGGAAACTCATCGATGTATTATTACAATGATTTTAACAAACGCATTCACCGTAAAATTATTCATGTTTTGACAGTTGAGAAAAAACGAACTATATATCACTGGCACCAGTTCATAACTAATGATCGTGCGTCCCTATAAAACGTAACCGTGTATACATGTACACTACCTGATGTGTGGATTTTATGATAAAGGAAAAATTATAACTCGTGCATAATAACGTATTCTTTTACTTATTGTGTTCGTTGACAAAATAATAGCTCGATCGTGAAACACGTTCATACAAGTTTAAATTACTCTCACTTTCAGCTCCTTAAGTACTAAACTAAAAGAACACTATTTCTTGCTCACGGAACCAACAAGGAAAGTTTTAACGTAATCAATGCGGACCCGGTTATCCAGGGAAAACAAGTCAAACTTACTACTTTTGCAGACAAGCGCCTAAAACTACATGTAGTCAATCAATTTGTTTTAAAAACGCTTTGATTTGTTTGTTTTTATTGTTTGTTTGTTTTTGTTTGGTTCAAAGCCGTAGAAACACATTGTATAAGTCATATAACGGCGATCAATCAACATACTCACTTTTTCTGGAAAGGCTAAATCTCTAGATTTAGCTGTTAACCAACTACTAAGAGCATACCTTCGGCAGTGACTGACAACTGACCTACATAATTAAGAATCATTGGTAGGTGGGAAAATGGCCGGATAAATAATTTCATGACCAAGCTCAACGAAAGTACGTCCAGCCCGAGAATCGAACCCACGACTCCTCGATCAGTAGATTTGCGTGCTACCACTTAGCTAGCCGGGCGGCTTGTTTGTTTTCTAATTTTCTCTTCATAGCAAACAATGTTACATATTCATAATTTCTTTTTTTTGGGGGGGGGGGTGGTAGGGTGGGGGCTAACGACGTAGCTACACTTTTTACATGCTAAAATTAAGTTATAGGAGGAGGGATGGCCGAATAAATAATTTCATGACCAAACACAAAGCCGAGCGACTATATAAAATATCTATAATACTATAAGTACGAAATCAAATTACCCAATCTACCGCCGAACTTTTGACTGAAATATGAAAATATGTTTAATTAGTAATCTGTGAAATCTTTATAAATAAATTTTGCAAATTCAACATACTCATACATATATTGCTTGATCTCAAGTTTGTCTATCATCAGTTTAGCAGCATTTCAATAACGTAGAGCGATTAGTTTCTTTTAATAGCTATCAGTGTGCCGTGACAGTAAGTACTACAACAGATACGTGGCCATACTGGTGCTTTTATCATATCTCTGGTTCACAAGCATCAATATTATTTTGATGATAAAGTTTATAACGACACTTATTCTGTATATGATGTTTAATTGTAGTCCGTAATAGGTTTAGTTTTACAATCATACTTTACACTAGTTTTTAATCCAATGTTTGAGCAGACCAAACAGCGGTCGAAGTAACCGTCTGTATTCGTATCATTGCTGTAAATCAGGTTTAAAGAATTAAACAAGCGTGTTAAGTTGATATGCAATGTGGCTGGAGATAAATATTTTAAACAAATATGTCACCTTTATATGTATTGCAAAGTGGCCAAAGTTTAAAGTATTAAACAAACATGTTACCTTGATATGTATGCAACATGGTCAAAATTCCTATCTAGTAATCGATCATAGTTTTTCTTCACCCATGTTTTTAACTTACTGAAAGTACCAGTTATGCCAGGTTTATCATCCATTAAAATATACCCTGGTAAATCATCTTGAACAAGAAATTCAAAATCTGTTCCTTTCTGAAAGTTACCACGACAAAATAACTTTAATTACAGCATTAAAGCAGTAACAATTTTATATTTTATTTAGGCTAAAGCATTTAGAAACAAAAGGGCCATGATGACCATTTATCGCTCACCTGAGTACAATTTGTGCATACATGAACAGAGTAAGATTGATGTATTTGGTAATGGTTTATCACACTTCCATCGCACTAAATGCTTCAAATGTAGGCTTTGTATAGGAAGATGACCTGTATGGGAATCAGATTCATTATTCATCACATCTGCCTGTCAGATAACTGTTTTTAGTGGTATGTAACCTTTAGCTCCTGTGGAGTAGTATTTCATCCAAGATGAACTGTGTTCGAACTCACCCAAGCAATTACCTAGACGAGCATCCTGACCAAGTTTGATAGCAAATGAGTAAAAATTGTGACAACTAAAGTGGTTTGTCCATATTTGGACTGAGTGACCTACTTTTTGATCCCAGGTGGCCCATATTCTTATTTGTTTTAGGAATCACCAGAACAAACTTCCAGATCAATTTCCAAGTTATTTGGAGAAAAAAACACCCGAGTGTAAACAAGGTTTTACTATTATTACGCTCTGTGACCTAGTTTTTCATCTAAGATAACCCATGTTCAAACTTGTCTGAGCAGTTACCAAGACAAGCATCCTGACCAAGTTTAAAGACAGCTGAGTAAAAAATATGACCACTAGAGTGTTCACACAATTTTTCCATATTTGGGCTGTGTGGCCTAGTTTTTGACCCCACGTGACCAATATCTAAACCTGACCTAAAATCATCAAAATGATCTGACTAATTTCCGGGATATATGGATAAAAAGTAGTTCACAAGGTCTTTCCATATTTGGGCTGTGTGACCTAGTTTTAGGTCACTCCAAGAAACCCCTATTCGAACTTGACCGAAAACAATCTTTCAGACCAATTTCGGTCAAAACAGTTGCCACTACAGTGTTAACAAGGTTTTTCTATTTTTAGCTCCTGTGACCTAGTTTTTCATCCAAGATGACTCATGTTCAAACCTCATCCGAGCAATCACACAGACAAATACCCTCACAAAGTTTGAAAATAATTGAGCCTAAAATGTAACCACTACAGTGTTCACAAACGGACGACGGACGCCGGAAATTCAACAATCCTAAAAGCGTACTCTGAGCTAGCTCAGGTGATCTAAAAATGTCTCGGAATTCAAAAATGTAAAAGTTTTTACAGAATATTTTCGCTTTGTTAATTTAGAATTATAAATGATTTTATTAATCGAAATAACTTCATTTATAGAAATTACTTTAAAATGACGAAAGCAGGCTCGAAGGTGATTGATATCTATTTCACTGTGAAGTTTAATTTACTTAGATAGTTGCGCAATATATTGAAATTCATCCATTGCAAATATGAAGAAGAAGATATATCATTTTTGAATCAATAGTTCAATAGATCCATGTGAACATACAAATGCATTTTATAAACTATACAATCACGTGACAATGACTTGATACATATTTATGATCAACAAACATATTGATAAAATGCGAGCGCCATTTTTTTAAATAACAAGACTGATATATTTTCTAAAACTAGGCTTTAAACTACCTCCATGGCATGTTTAATTTTTATGGTTTATTAGACTTAATATAAACTCAGGTTGTGTCTAAACTGTATTTATGCAATCCATACAGATTTTTGCTTATTCTGCGACTAGTTAAAGTACATTTTTGCAATAGCCCGACTTTAAACCCTTGTTAAAACTCGAGATAATCTTGAGTGTAGAATTATGCAATCGATCCTTAGATTGTACCAACATTCATAATGGCGGCATTTTTTCTGAGGAAAGAAAAAAACACGGCCTTTATGCAAAAAAACCCGGCCATTTTAAATTTAGAACTAATACAAGTGCCTGAGTCTCATGATAGCCGAGGTATTTAACAAAGGTCGTGTTTTTCCCATAATGGCCGAGTATTTGGTTTATTGCCGTAGTGAACGCCATATCAGCCCCGAATTTGAAGTCCAATATCGTAAAGTTAATTATTAATAGTATTATAATATTTTTAATAGACAAACCATTATTAATAGATCTTTGATTACTAACTGTACGATATTGGACTACGGCATATATATCCATATACACGGCCATTGTAAGAAAATACGGCCTTTATAAAATACCCCGGCTGTTATGACATTCAGACATCTTGATTGGTTCCGAATCTCATATTGCCGATTTTTTTTCTCATATAGGCAGTGTTTTTTTCTTAACATAGAAAAAAATGCCGCCATTTTGAATGCTGGTACTACCTGAGAGTTTTGATAGGGACCCTATTATTTTGATAATGGCCTTGTTATTAAGGTAATGTCTGTATGCAGCCAAATAACAAGGGCATTATGAAAACACTTAATTATTAACATTATTGTCATAATGGTTTGTGTATTTAAACTATTATAATACTTGTATTTAATGTTTGAAAATATCACAGTATTTCTAATAATGGTTCTTCTATTAAAAAAGTCAATGAAATAGATTTTCTTGTTGTAAAACGTTGGATGCTATACGTATTCCAAACAGATCCATGGTCCGAACTGTGATCAAACCTATTCAATTTTAAAGAAACCAGTTGAGATTGTAAAGCTACTCGCTCAGAACTGTAAAATATTTTAAAATTTTCTGTCAGTGTCTGTTATTGCGTTTTGAAAATGATAATTTAATATTTTAACACAAACTTGCTTTTAGATTGTAAAAGTGTAAAATGCAAGCCACAAAACGCACATAGTCTTCTAAATCGCTAACAGGATAAGATTTTTATACATAAATCACCATTTTTAAAAGCTGTATGTCAATATGCACTAACATTGAAGTAATCAAAACACTGTCTAACTGTTTAAAAAATGTTCAATCACAATTTTGAGAATCTTAGATAACTTGATGTTTTATTTGAAATCGGTGACCAATAAAACAAATAAAAGCTGAAAGTTACATACCGGTGGATATATCATCTTAGTGGCATAAACTTGAAGACCATAATCTGGTATATCAGGTTCGGATCTAGCCATTTCACCCACAGAACGGAACACATGATTCAACTAAAGTAATTTAAAAATAAAGAAAACGTAATCATATAATAAACACAATAAACAACATAAAAATGTAATATGAAAATAAGAGCAAAGTAACAATTCTAAAATAAAAATAAAGAAATCATGATAATGCCATTGTAATGGTACCGAACGTGACATTGTCAATATATAAAACAGACAAAATCAATTCGACAATAATGGTAACGGGACTATATCAAATTATGAAAATATAAAAGGAAATTAAGGAAGCGTGCTAGTATCGTTCTAAATAAAAGAATATCTAAAAAACTAATGTACAAGAGACAACTAGAAATTTCAACAATAAAGTAGAATTTATGGCCTTAGAGCAACTCTTTAGTCAGTCTCACAAACAAAAACATATGCTACAGTTTTCTATTTAAAAAAACCCATATATCATCGCTGGTTGTGTTCAACAGTAAAGTTTTGACGTAAGAATGGTCATACCTTAGATAATTACATTGTTATCAGTCTCAAGTACACTTGCAACACTTATATATGTAACAAAACACATTGATCAACATAGATTGTATGATTTGATTGATTGTCTTACCTCAGCCATTAACAATGTCATATACAGAGCAGCATCTTCTATTGCTGAATCCTCGTCGTCATTTCGTGAACGAAATCTGTAAAGAGCAGAACAAAATATTGAGATTAATATTTCCTCAAGTTGCATTCAACATCATTGACTGTTGTCAGTCTTTGGGGTGCCAATCAGGGAGAACTTATAAAAGATCTAGCCCGCGTCGGACTCGAGACTTGGGCATTTCTGACTATTGTATAACTTTAGCTTCTTCACAAATCATTGCATTTCATAATAACAGTATCGGCATGTGCTTGAATTATAATAGTAAACTGTTTTCTGATATGTTTTTGTTTAGAACCTTGGTAATATACGTTAAATGACAATTAGTACCAGAGAAAACTACGTGGCAACAGCCGCTTTTAACATATCTTCAAGTTGTTATATGTTCAATTTGTCATATGTATTTTACTTTTCCCGACAAGGACAAAGCTCTCTGACAGCTACTTGAGATTGAGAAAATTTGCATGATGCAATGGCGGTTCCCCACCATTGCATCTATTTGTTAATGTTTATTTGAATACAAGTTTTCTGTAAGCTTATGCATACATGTAGTTATTTGTATTCATAAAAGGTATTTATACCAAATGACACTTATTGCATAATTTGGTGTTGTTGTTGTTTAAATATTGACTTTGATACAAATGCTACCTGTTTTCCTATCTGAGAGCATTTAATTCGGATATTGTAGTACTTGTGTGGTAGAGCAAAAAGTAATAATTGTTCCAAATTGGCAGTAGTTAAGCGAAGCCTAAAACTAGCTATAGTTTCAAACCAAGAAATGTAAATAAATGATCTGTTTCAAGACAAATGAGAGTAATACTCACAAATCTATCATTGATTTATCAACAAGTAAACTCATCTCAGCAATAAGATCAGTGTTGTATTCATCAACCAAAGGTATAGAATTGCGTGAACGACGTGTTCTATTCCTTGCATTCCGGAAATTAAAACAAAAGGAAACAATGCCTGGTAATGAATAAAGGTTATGAACAATGTACATGCAATTTCATACACTCATGCTAGCCCTTTTGGTTTCAAATTACGTTTCAGTTAAACGAAAATGTTTTTCTTTGTCAAAGTGAATAAATTTTAGGACCTCTTATTAAAAGTTAATTTCGATTTCAAGTAAAGTGGCGTTTGTCTGGATTTTTCGCTTCACCAAGCGTTGTTCTAATGCTAAGTTCTGACTTAGAAATTTTTCAAACATTATTTTAAACGGATAATAAAGCGTTAGAAAACAAATGTATAACATGTAGCACTACTTCTAAGTGATGAAACTATATTTTTGTTTTAATGCATTAAAACAGGTAAGACATGATACACTCTGTTGGAAGTCATTTGAATTGGACCATTCAATTGTTTACATTACCTGAAACATCAGTTTATATTACCTGGAATATTGTCCAATTGTTCAGGATCATCAGATGTAGACCAACATGTAGAAACCTCATTATTTGTGGCACAAACTCTCTCATTCTTTACACTTCTTGATGCCTACAACAGAAACAGAAACATGCAAATATATAGTACGAATTACAGTGATTAGTGCTATCACAATATGATGGTACATATTTATAACGATGCTTAGTTGGTTTCAGTATCAGATAATACAATCACACATGTTTGTTATTTGGATAATTTAAACAAGGCATATTCATTATCCTTTTAAAACATGCAAATAAATCAATTTAAGCATTAGATAATAAAGTTATAGTGACCATTAAACAGATAAAACAAAATTCTTATTCTAGTTTGCCAGTGTCACGGGACTTGTATTTTCGGAAGGTGGCCAGAATTAGAATCTTGGTCATCAAGCTGGAAACCATTTGTAAATGTTAAATATCTTTGGACTTTGAGAATGTGTACTAAATTGATTTACATACCACTCTTGTCCTGGTTGTCCCATCTTCGTTCTCCTCGAAAACAAGGCCAACAACACTATCACCTGCGGTATAGAATGCAGTCTCCTGTAACAAAGAATACAATAGAACTTCATAGAATTTTTACACTGACCCAACTCTGTCTTTGTGGACATTCTGGCTTACAAAATATAAGATTTCTAGAGTGCTCATGTATAGCTTTGTGTTGTTTTAATACCATATAGAAGAGGTAAAACAATGTTTTACATATTAATGATGTATATTAATTATTACACACTTATAGATGTTTGTACCGTTATTAAATTACCCACAAACATAAATTCTTTTAATAAATGAATGTTAACATATAGCTCTTTTATTAATAAACAAAATATTGCAAGAACACGACATGTCTCATTGTTGATACCTTATTCTTGATCTGTTTTTCATTTCCATCAACATCAAACACTCTAATAGATTGTTGTTGTTGTTTGTAATCTTGTAGCTTTCATACGACGAGCTCCGCCATCAACATTCATGTTAATATCGACTTTATTAGGAAATTCTACTTCATTGGTTGTTGGATTCCTGTATACTCCTCTACTTCTCATTCCAGAACCAGTTTGGTCATAACTGACCACTCCATTGCCTAAAAAATTAACAATTGACTTTACTGTCACAGATAATTTGAATGCATAAATAGCATGTTTTATAACACATGTTTTTTTTCTATTCTTATCTTTTGTTATATACAACGCTAGAAAGCTTTTTGTAACTGTCGATCGCTTGAATGCTTTTTTTGTACGTTCGTTTATTTGTATTTAATTTGCTGCGACTGTTAAATGTTCAGCTGCTATAGTTAAATCAAAGTCATACTATACTTGTTCTTTGCATGTGTTGAATATCAAAGTGATCTGTTTAAATATGTAAATGATGTTCGTGTATCAGTTTATTCATCTTCTGAGTTGACTAGTCCATTTTTAAAGTACAAATTCGAAATTAGGTTGAACTTATAATAACCATAGATTTTAGATCAACATATTTTAATGTTCACATGAGTGCATCCTTATTATAGTACTGACTGGTCTTGAATTGGTCAGTGATATAATAATATCTAATGGCAGTCGCCCATTGTTGTATGAACAAATATACCGATGGTAAATTTATGACAATGGCGTTAAATCTGTTTTGTTATATCATGTCAAAATTCGTTGACATGATATAATAAAAAGATGGACTTAAATTAGCAGCATTCATACATCATATTTTGATTTACAATGAATCTTAATAATAACACTTTGTTGAAGCCGTAGGACTAGATAAATATGCCATTGTTATAATGGGTAATCACTATACATGTATCAGACATGCGTAAGGGGAAGAGCGCAAAAAGTTCACGACCGATTGCCGTCGTTTTTGGACTTGGATAGAGTTTATATAGAGTTTATTTAGTAAATGAAAATATTACACGCATAGCACTTAAATGAATTAAACAATACAGTATAACATAAAATACAAATACAGTAAGAGCAATACATTTATTGTGCTAGGACATATTTTCATTTATCAAGGATATCGCAAAAATGGAAATGTAAATTTTTAAGTTTCCATTGTGGTCCTTAAATAAATGAATACATGTACTAGCAAGGCACACATTGTCTACTCCTTCAAACATAAGGCATTAAAATATGTATATAAAATAAGGGGCTAAAAGACTTATTACAGACAGGAATTAGTATAATTATATATTACATAGTAGTATTAGAATTTGGTAAAATAATGTTTTTGACTAATTTTTTAAGTGTCATAATTAAATTAGTGGAATGTTTAATATCACGTCGTAACTGATTCCACAGTTGACAGCCATTGTAAGCAAATGATTTCATTCCAAAGCCTCTAACAAATGGTTTTGTTGAAGCCCAAGGACTATATAAATATGTCATTGTTATAATGGGTAATCACAATATCAGACATGCGTAAGGAGAAGAGCGCAAAAAGTTCAAGACCAATTGCACTCGTTTATGGACTTGAGCATATCTTATAGGCCAACTAGTTTAGAATTTCCGCGCTTAACTTTTTTTAACCGGGTTCTGTAGTCACATGATCAAGAACAAATTATAAGGTGGGCACACATTTCCGATTTTTATAAGTTGAGAAATAAATGAATAAAATCATTGCGCTTAATACTGGCGTTAATTTGAAAATACCAAGCCCTAGGACTCAAAATATTCAACTACTTTTACAATTTTTATCGCATTTTGATAAATCTTACATCAGTCAATTTAAACAATTCATACTTTCAGAAAATTATATTATGTACTATATTTTACATACATAAGTCAAAACATTCGAGTGTAAACCCGACTGAACGTCGGAAAATATGCCAGTAAGACGTAACAGAAACAAGTAAATTTCGTTGTAAAAACCCAGATGAAGAAACGTTTTTACCAGAAAAGCTTACAATGTTTGTGTTACTGAACTACCTTATACATAAATAAGGTTTTATCAAAATATAAACATAGCTATATGCAAAATTATTAGAAAATATATGTTTGTTGAAAAGGTAAGATTTTAATTTTACAAATGATCTCGTTTACTACTTCGATATATTTGGTGCAATGGTTAAATTGACATAATGATTTTTGAGTATTTTTTAAAAGTTCATTTCTTTACTCGTAGATATACTTTAAAATGAAAATAATTAAGCACACGGAAAGCGGCGTTAGCCATGTTTGAAAATGTCTAGCCACGATGTAACGCATCCACAAAATGCCGAAATTAGACTCGACTCAGATATTTTAAAGATCATTGTTCACAGAATTAAACAAAATAGCGAAATTTCATATCAATCATCAAAAAGTTTAAACGAAAACGTATAACATCATACAATATCAATATGATATTGGTAAAATAACTTAGAATAATTAAAATTTAAAATGTCTAGCCTTAATGTAACGCTGCCTATTTTAGACGTTTTTAACGTCAATGTTGTTTGACTATTTTTTTCTGTTTGGATTATATGACTTAAAAGTAATGCATGAACATGTGCAGTTCAAATCGGCAAAAGATAAGATGACAAAGGAAAAGGCAAACAAAGACTAAAACAAATAAAAAATGCAATTAAAATATTGCCAAACATGATAACTAGCATATAGGAATATGGGAAAATGACACATTAGGTGTCTATGTATTTGAAATTAATATGTAATAAGATTCACGAAACAATAAAAATTAGTTTGTATCACTATAGCCAATTTATTAAAGGTATTACAATGATATTGAATGTTGACTATGGCGTATTTAATATAAAATATTTTTTATAAAACATTACTTTTGACGTTACGCAAATTGACGCCAGTATTGGACGCAACGTCACAGCGAATAAAATAGCCACCGCCTTTCCCCTTTTTAAAATTCCCAATTTGTCCGGTGAATTATGATCGTAAACTCCAATGCACAAAATATTGTTCTAGCGGTCAAATACGTCGTTGCAAACACGTTTTACGTAAAAGATCAGAATAATTCATTACCATTAAAAGAAAGAAAAGTATCAGTTATTTTATGAGCTCTTTGATTATACTTTTTTTTAAATTTCTTTAACGTCGTATTCAACACATATTTAGGTCATATTTACGACGGCCAGCTCTTCCTACTATAGGTTTCCTGGACAATTTTCTATCACCAGTACTAAGTTACCCTACCACGAGGCCGACAACTCATGTATAGAGTATGACCTACCGCGACCGGGCTCGAACCCGCAATCTCCGGATTCGAAGTAAGACATGCTAACCACTACGCCACGACCGCGGCTGTTGATGATACAGTATGGTTTGTCTTGTGCCAGAATGCATCGATAACAAATATTTGTTTACATTCTAAAGATCACATGATTAATATAAATATCTTGATTACTAGAGTTGAAAATTAAAATATTTGAATATTTAAATATTAGATCGCTTACAACAATATAATTGAATACTATAAAGGTAACACAACTGTATTTATGTCCATGTACTACATAAGAACACAAATCTAAATGAATTTAATGGCTTATTATAGCTTTGGAATTCTTCAAGAATAATCATAACTTTAAAATAAATTACACTCAAGTAAAAACTGAACCTAAACCCATTAAAAAACTACGCAAAAAATCATTTTGACATTTTTTTTCAATATTTTACTTTATCTGCCCCCGTGTTATAGTAAACATATCTATCACAGAAATAAACAAATTTTCGGTTTATCGCATGCTTCAAACTGGCGTTTGTTATTGTTTAAGTCTGTTATGTCTTAAGAACAGCACACCCAAACGATGAAAATAACAAACTTATTTTCATTGTTCAAAACGGTAAAATACGATTTGGTATTTTACCGATAAATCCCGGTATTCCACTGGAAAGCATATGATAAATAATGAAAAAATGGTAAAACTATAATATAAGTATAAAAAACTTACTGAATGTCGCTGGAAGACAATGTACGTATATTATACACATTGCACATATCAATGTGCATACTTGTACTAACTTCATCCTTCCTTAATACGAAAAAATACGCAGCACTTGATAATGCAATATGCGAAAACCTGCCGCTTTATAAAATAAGCTCAGCTATACTGATGGCTATAATAAAGCTGGTAGTCAGTTGACCACGCCCGCTGCATATCCTGATTGGTTGTGATGTGTCAATGTTTGTTAACAAGGCAAGATCACGAAGGTTAACTAGACCACACGTACGATTCAGGTTTTCATCAACTGCCAAAATCTTAAAACTATAATTGTACGATTATATTGAACTGTCCGATCGCATAAATTAAAACGTCACATATCACGGAATATTTAATGCTCGGATAAATTTCGGTAGTCCACGTGGAATGAATCGTTAGCACATAACAGTGATGTATTACATCTTACTATCAATGAGTATCGAAGTTTGTGTGGCCGAGTGGTAAACCGTCGGACTGCCACCCTTTTAGTCGTGGGTTCGAATCCCGATAGAAACATATTTTTATCTATTTATTTATTTATTGGAGTTAACGCCGTATCAACACAATTTAGGTCATTTCACGGCGTCCAGCGCACCTAACCTAGCTTTCCTGGACCATTGTCTATAACCAGTACTCACCTACCCTTCCACAAGGCCGGAAACTTCTCCATATTTTCTAATCAATGGAGGAAAATCGACATCATTGTCAAATTTTCATGGAAGGGTATAACCTCCCCGGGTGGCATTCATATTTTTATCTCTTATTTTCGTAATATGTATTACAATGTATTCATGCATCATAAAATATGATTCTCTTTGTTAGTTTTTACCGCTAAATTCGACACTATAAAAGAGAACGCTCAGTAGCGCAAACGGCACTGATATTGGAACTGAAATTTATTTGAGATTGTTTGTTTAGTAGTGTTTTTTTATTTATATTTCAAAAAATGATGCTGAATCAAATAAACCAAAAATATTCAGAAAATAAAAATGCTAACAATACAAAGAGTAAAAAATGGCATCTTTAGAGTTCGAACTCGCACACCTTTCAAAAATAGATGTTCTAAAACTTTCACCGTACGACTATTCAGTCAGACGAGATATCGTCACTAATTTAACCTACACATTGTATTTTCTATTTCAAAATTCTATATATAGAACGCGGAAAATAATATATACAGTGTGCGATAACCGTGTAATTATGCAATCGGACAGTTCAATATAATCGTACAATACCTATAAATAGTGCGTACAAAAAAACAAAACATGGTTTGGTAAACATTAGAAATGAGACAATCCATTTCTGGGGCAGGCAGTAATGAAAATTAAATGTGTGTAATTCATTGTAACAAAATTAGCATGATGGATACCACCATTTGTTGGTAAATGGTGCTTGTGTTGGTAAAAATCTTTTCCATTACACTAACAACTAAGACAATCGTAAAACATAACACATGTTTATGTTATTGTCATCCTGAGCGTCCCTCATAGTGGATTAGTTCATTCTATTGTTATTATAAACAGTGTTTTGTTTTTTTGTACGCACTATAACTCAATATGTTTACAGTGTTCTGATATTTTGATATGTTAAGATACAGTAATCAAGTGTAACTATCGCTGTTTATTGTATGATACAAGAAGCCACATGGCTGTTTTCAGAGAAAACTCTCACTGTATAGTTTGCAGATAGTTATTAAATCTATTTTTAATTGATATTAATTAATATTTATCTTACAATACAGAGTGAGGCATTTCATTCGAAAAACCATCGTTTTGCATCAATACGCTTGCATAAGTGGGAGGAGTTACGTCTGTTCACTTTAGCAAATTTAGCAAATGAAAAGAAAGACATTGTAAATTCTACTTACAATTGCCTCTATCTACGCAAATTGTTGGTTAAGTAATAAGTCAATTACAATCAAAACAGTGTTACATGAGTTATTGAAATTCGGGTTTATTAATTGAAATTGCATACATAGTTGTCATTGTTGTTTTTTACGGCGCAGCTGTCAAAGCCAACTTTTAACCTATATTTTTAACCCAGTATAATTTGCTATACCATACAGTCCAATGTAATTCTCTTCCGGTATAGAGAAATGGATGGAATGTATGGTTCATTTTATGTGATAAACAGGTGCGAAGCACGGACAGTAGTTGCTAACTATTTGCTCAGTGTCCAGTAGGTAACTCACTGTGCTAATTGAATATACTTTGTCGTGGTACGCGTCTGATGGTATGACTGACTAGCGAATACGACTATTTATAACTCAAATATAATTAATCCTGCTTAGCACCGAACACATTTTTAAAAGATATTTCTTGTTTGTATTGTTTTGACAAACTTTCGCTACTTTATTTTTTTGATAATGTACCCTACTAGATTAAAATATTGTTTCTGTCTGATTTGAATGTTCTTATTATGTGACTTCTTACAATAATTCAGAACAAACTGTATTACTACAAAAAAGCGTTAAAGCTTTTAGATTAAAATGAGAATTAAATAGTTTTTTAAAATAATAAAATAATCAATTTGTGGTCCATTTTGTCTGCGAAATCGAGAATTCTTTTAATATGTCATACAACTTTATCTTAATTAAATAAAACATTTATCAATTCTTTGTATTTTATGTATTTTGATATGTTGCTTATCCTAACCAGTGAACTCAAATATTTTTAAACAATTAAATCTGCGGTTTATATTACCAACTAAATTTGTTTTTAAAAATAATTATTTTATAGATGAATATAATGTTATTTGGTACATGTATTTATCGCTATTGTAGATTGAGATAAGTTATAACTGTTTCTAATTAAAAGTTGGTCATGTCACTTTTCATACAAATTGTGTAAAAAAAGATTAATACAATCACTATTTAAACGCTATATTTTCATTTCCTTCTCAGTTTCGTGGTCCTTTTTCCAGCGTATGAAGATTTGAATTGATAATGGTATGATATAAGAAATATATTTTACTGAAATGGACCCTGAAATGGAAATATCAATATCGTTATTATTTGAATCTCCATTTCGTAGCTGAAATGGACCGCAAAATGGAAATTGAGTTGCTTTTTATAGAACCTATATGTACCTATATTAGTTAATCATGAAAAGTAACATCATAAATTACACAAAACTTAAAAACAAGAAAAATGTTATAATTAATTAGGACAAAGTCCTACAACTTTTCAAACAAAATCTCCATTTCGTGAATCAATTTATGCCTATCTTGTCTGGTTCCCAGTAACTTGGTTCACTGGACTTATATAATATCGTCAGATATTACCCCAGGTAGCATTTTTTACATCAATCTCATAGCCAGGGGTTATCAAGATTCTCGATCTAGCGAGAATCTTGATAACCCCTGGCTACGAGAATGTCTATACATTGACGATGTTGAAGACACAACACTGAGATAATCTAAAGGAGTTGTCTTCTTCACCGATAACAGGCAATACACTGCTTGCGTATTTATATGTCTTATCTTTTTATACAAATATCTCTTACGATGATGATATATAAAGGCTTGCCATGAAGCTTGGGAAACCACGGAGGTAACGGACCCTCTACCGGTACTCTTGTAGAGTTACTTACCCTTATCTTCAAGTGTACTTACTTTGAGTTTGATGAAAGTCACTACCTTCAAGTGTAGTGTAGTGTACGGTCATGGGTAAAAAATGACCCCTCCAATGCTTATGTTTCCATGTGGTACTTTTGGCTTATGCTTTTATTTTGATTTATTGTAAACCCCACATATGGCTCAGTTTTATCGACGATGTCGATGTTCAATGGTGCCATGGCCATGACAAACTTAAATAGTTGTTTTACACAAAGCATATTCCCTTCATGACTTGAAAAAATTAACAAGTGAAATTTCCAAAGACCAGCATAAGATCCTTGAAACTGTTTCACGCATCTATAGAGGAAACTCCAATTGTCACTGACTTATATTCAAAACTTAATGACAGCCGCCAGTATCTTTTGCATTCAAGGTGCCATCTAAGTCATTGCTGTAGAAACATCCCGTATACATTTACTCTCAGAATCATCTGTATATGTTCGCAGCAAAGTAATTTGGCAAACTGTCTTCGGAGTTATGTAAATATCTCTGTAATCAGAACTATAGAAGTTCAAATGTAATATCGGCCATTTTCCATAGCATGTTTGCTACATATTTAATGAGAAACATAATAAACGTATATATATTTCGAAATTATTGTAATTAAATTGAGTTTGAGACCAAATGCACAATCTCTTGATTTTGTTAATTAATACTACATTCGTATTCAATGTAATGAATATTCTTGCATAAAGGTCAGGTCGGGGTCAAACTCTACGCACAATACCTAATAAAAAATATAGATCATGTGGTCAACTAAACACAGTTGTACCCCTTGTATATATGTATAAAAACGGTATGTTTAAAAATCAAACGGAGGTAGCATAACACTTCCCCGTGGTTAGGTCTATTTGACCGTTGATTGTCAGGTGTATATAAAGCTGACATGAACCATATTATAATATTATCTAACTGAAGAAAGAATCAACAACAATAAAAAAAATGAATAACCCATTTTGCAGTAATACTCATTTTTATTATGCCAAAATGTAAATATTCGGGAACTTAGGTATATACTAACGTATAACTATACTTAAAAAATTACTTATAAGATTTGAGTTTTAATTTATTGAAGGACAAAATTCACGCCAGAGACGACATTTATCTAATGAAATATCACAATCGGAGCACCACGGTGATTTTCTACGAAGAAATGCCTCGGATATCAAAAGTGATGGTAATAAAGTTATAAGGCCTTGCTAATAATTCGTTGGCAGTTCAGGCTATTATTGGTTCTGGAATATGTGGAAGTGATAAGTATATATAAACAAACAAGGTGCCTGCTATTCTGCTTATTAGATATTGACAAATTTATAATCCAGAATTATATTGTTAAGACGTTGCGTCCAATACTGCCGTCAATTTGCGTAACGTCAAAAGTAACGTTTTAGAAAAATATTTTGTATTCAATACGCCATAGTCAGCATTCAATATCATAGTAATGCCTTTAATAAATTGGCTACAGTGATACAAACTAATTTTCATTGTTTCGTGAATCTTATAACATGTGTCATTTTCCCATGTTCTAAGACATATACCTATAAATTATTTTACCAAATATCCATGTAAATTAGGGTTCCCTCAAGTTTTTATGCTTGTAATCATGTTTGGCAATATTTTAATTGCATTTTTTATTTGTTTTAGTCTTTGTTTCTCTTTTCCTTTGCCATCTGTATCTTTTGCCGATTTGAACTGCACACATTTATGCATTACTTTTAAGTTATATAATCCAAACAGAAAAAAATAGTCAACAACATTGACGTTAAAAACGTCTAAAATAGGCAGCGTTACATCATGGCTAGACATTTTGAATTGTTAATTATTCTAAGTTATTTTACTAACATCATATTGATATTGTATTATGTTAAACGTTTTAGTTTGAACTTTTTGATAATTGATATGAAATTATGCTATTTTGTTTAATTCTGTGAACAATGATCTTTAAAATATCTAAGTCGAGTCTATTTTCGGCATTTTGTGGAAGCGTTACATCGTGGCTAGACAATCCAAACCTGACTAACGCCGCTTTCCGTTTACTCAATTATTTTCATTCTAAAATATATCTAAGAATAATGAAATGAACTTTTAAAAACTACTAAAAATCACTATGCTAATTTAATTATTGCACCAACTACATCAAAGTTGTAAACGAGATAATTTATAAAAAATTAAATCTTATCTTTTCAACAAACATATATTTTATGATAATTTTGCACATAGCTATGTTTATATTTGAATAAAACTTTATTTATAAATAAGGTAGTTCAGTAACACAAATATTGTAAGCTTTTCTGGTGAAAATGCTTCTTCATACGGCAGACATCTGGGTTTTTATGACGAAATTTTCTTGTTTCTGTTACGTCTTAACGGCATATTTTCCGACGTTCAGTCGGGTTTGCACTCGAATATTTTGACATATGTATGTAAAATATACTACATAATATGATTTTCTGAAAGTATGAATTGTTAAAATTGATTGATGTAAAATTTATCAAAATACGATAAAAATTGTAAAAGTAGTTGAATATTTTGAGTCCTAGGATTTGGTATTTTCAAATTAACGCCAGTATTGAGCGCAACGTCTAAACGTTTTTTACTTAGAAACATTTTATTAGTAGTACAATGTAGTTCTGACTTAATTTTAATAGACATTTCATTAACATTTAAATTGACGACAAAATCCATGGAAGAACTCTCTCCTAATATTATCATATCTATATTTGCGTAGAAAATCACCTAGGAGTTCCGTATGTAAATATTATAATGTACGATATTGCCTGTGTCTCAAACTACATGTATTATCCTCTGGTATCAATCGCTCCATGTTGGCTTAACACATTCATCGCCGTCTGCTACACAGCTCCTACAACAGGAACCATCAGGTTTTCTACCAGTTGCACAACACTGTTTCCTCTCTACGCCCTTGTATGCATTACATCTACATACAGACTGTACAGGGATAAGCTCTGTTGTAAGACCAACTTCTGATGCACATACGTCTTTCTTGCTCCTGCATTTTCCAACATGGCATATACTCTAAATAAAACAAAACAATGTTGAATTAGCAGTCTTCAATTGTAGCCAGTAAACGATGGACATACCTTAATTGCTGTCTTTCCACGTCACATTCTAAAAGTCACTTGACGGGAGGTGATATGGGTGGACTTGATCCACTGCGTAAATTCGAAGACTGTCGATTCTTATTACTTTCACGATTTTAAAACAGGCTTGTTTCAATCTTAGGATATACTAGATCTGTCCAGTTTTAAGTACATTTTTACACACTTTCATGTCCGTGCTTTTTATTTCATTTACTGCTTTTACGTTCATTTTTTGTGCAATTTGCCAAATGGATGGAAGCAAATTGTAATGGGATTGACCCGTATTAGGACATTTGTGTTGAACTAGAATGTATTATACAAGTTTGGTTCTTAACGCCATATTACAACTTGTTTAAGTTATACTGTGGGAGTCGGTTGTTCCACTCACGGTCCATTTATAGACAGTATTAGTCACAGGCAACTAAGCCTAAGCGTGCAACATAGAACCAGGGATTTTATATAACAGGGATTTGTAACGATAAGTAAATGTGATAGATTTTCATCAAATTTCACTGTCGTCACTATTATTTCGGACAAAACGGAAAACAAGTATTACACGTTTAAATAAAGATAATAACATGTCCTTTTGTACCAGTACCATACATATTGACATAAATGTAAGGAAACACGTGTTTCTAAATGATTTGTAGAGAATCTTGAGGTGATACTGCAAGTGCTCAGGTGAGATAAATCGCTGTTTGTATCTCATAGTGCTCTTGGGAAATCCATTATTTAGAGTTTACATTTATTAACCCTTAACTAGCCAATACCGCATTTTACGTGTCTTGACCCTCCTTGAAAATGGCCGTCACAGGCCTAGTTTTTAACTGGGTTTAGAATTTTTCCCAGAACATAAATTGAAGTCATTGAAAAAAATGGCGCAAAATGTTGATGAGAAACGTGTTTTCAGTTTTGGGTTGAAAAGGAGCAAACATTTCAATTTGCCTTATTTTACTCTACCCCTGTGATGTCATGGATGTTTTTAATAGGCTTCCCAATAAAGACCGTCATTCTGGGTTTAACTTGATGAAGTTGCATATACAATGTATGTCAATTAATTAGCTATGACATTAGAGCATCATGTAATAGCCCTAGCGCGTTGAGGTTAAAAAGGGGAACTCTTCACCCATATCGCAATTAGTTCATTTGGGTTCATTACTAACATCGGTGTCCCAGTTCCATCTGTAACACGGAGTACCATCAGTAACACTCCTCAGTTCAAATTCTCCACATTTACCAGACTTAGTACCACACTTGACAATACTAAATGAATAACACGCTTTAGCTGGTACATGCTGCTTTCCATTGAACTTTTTCTGAAAGTAAAGATTAGGCATTTTATGATTGTGGTATATTATAATGTTTATAAGTTAGTGTTCTCATAATAACCTTGTTATTTGGCTGAAGGCAATCATATTAGCCCGAGGATGCAGGTCGAAGGTTGATATGACTGTCTGAAACCAAATTATAAAACTCTTGATTATTGACAATTTTATTTATAAATATACAATTTGTGAAAAAAGTACAATAGATTAAGGACATCACTAACAAAAACACAGAGATTGTACCAACATTCAAAATGGTGGATTTTTTTTATAAACACGGTCTAAATGAGAAAACTCGGCCATTATGAGATTCACAACCAATGAAAATGCCTGAATCTCATAATAGCCGAGGTATTTCATAAAGGCCATGTTTTTCAGTAATGGCCTAGTATTTAGTTATAATACCGCAATGAACGCCATATCAGCCCTAAATTTGAAGTTCAATATTGTACAGTGATTTAATAACACCACCTAATGCAACAGTCAAAGCTATAGGCGCCAAGCACGATCCCGATTCAAAACTTTTTTTTATAAATATAAGTGCATGTATATAACTTCGAAAATAATTCATGGATGTACATTTGTATACCTCAATGTTAGTTTTTATTTAGTTTTGGTTCTTTTAAAGGCCAGTTTGTCCGTCAATATTATTCTATTGTGCATTTATAGCAAAGGCATTGCTCTTTCGAAACCTATTAATGTGTTTTTTCATACGCCTTTTATTATATTCCTAGGCTGATTTCAAACATCGCAATCAACGCTGATTTGTTCAGTCGACAAAACAAACTTACAATGAAATTAACAGTATATGATTATTTAACCACTTCATAAAGCTTTTCTACACGAAACCGTGTCATGCACCTTTGATCAAAGCCATTTCAGGAACACGATTCAAGTTACAATGTATGAGCCAAATTCAAATTTCTAACCCCTATTTGTTTATATAGTAAATAGCTCGGTTTAACCATCTATGTGTAACAATGATTTACCCACTCGACCACAGAGCCTGTAATTATGTGCAATGACCGTGTTTGGCATTCTCCTGTAAATAATTGTAAATGATAGAAAATGAAACCACAAAAGATTAGGCTTTTAATACAAATCAAAGCGCTGACAGCGCTGAACTTTAGCGCATTCATTTTTGAGTTTAGTCACAATTACTGGCAGAGTTGGGACTAAAGTGTTAAGCATTAAGTATACAGAGTCATGTGTTGTTGAAAAGTTTCCCATTATCAATTATGTCATTATTTCTAGCTGTATTGATCTCTTGCAAATGGGATAAATAAAAACAGTGAACAGGTCGTCAACAAAAATAAAACAACCTTTTCCAGTAAAAAGACAGTGCGTTTACAATTGAAAACGGAACGTTTCCCTTAAAAGATAATTATTCATACTCTAACCAATTTTTCTTTTTCTCATTTCCAGGTTTAGGAAAATTATGAAATGTAAAGCTGAGACCTTGTAACACCATGAATGAAATGTTGAAAGTGAAAGAAATATGTAAGAGAACTAAAGTTGAGGAACTCGACATATTGATGTGGGAATAGACTTAAAAAGTTGATCCATTGGAAGTGCTCTCTCGCTAGTTTAGTTTATTCAATGCCATCCTGTCTCTGGGTTGTAACAATTAAATTATTATTTATTATGCTATGTTGATGACATGACATAAAAATAAACATTTTAAATTAACAGCCTATATTTTTTCTCTTTTTTTATTTGTTCACTTTGAAGTACAAGTAGTCATATTGGTCATTTGCATATATGTACTTCATTATGGAATGGCAGCAAATGCTGGTGCAACATTAAATATAATGCCCTAGATGATCGGATTTTGACCTAACCATTGATTTGGCTTACATGTAAAGACAGAGATTATACAGAACAACTACTTAATTATGGAATCAAGTTAATCTTTTAAACTATGAAAGTTAATTACCCACTTTAAATAATAATATCAACCTGTCGCAATCCATGTTTCACTATGAAGGCTGACTCGCTATTAAGGCCAAATTATGTCGGTTCGCAAGCTGACCTTAATAGCGGATCTTTACTGTATCTTCAATATTAAAATTTAGAATTAATCCGAAGTTTATTTAAAAGGGGGATACGAAGCATTTTGAACAGCAAGTTCTATGTTTGTTCGATTCCAATCCAAAATATGCATAGTTGCAACCTCGTGCTGTAACTAAATCTGAATTGCATGGTACTGGAAAACCAGGAATAATACCCGATAGTGATGAAAATCTTCTTTTTCACAAATGAGCAAAAATAAATTGGATCATTTAGAAGACAGAAGTCTGACACTAGAAGTATATTATTAGTTATAAAAATTTTTGACGGTGTATATGGGTCCTCATACCCCGAGAGTACATATACCCGAGACGTTAGCCGAGGGGTTATATGTAGCGTCTAGGGATATAAGGACCCTTATACACCGTCAGAAATCTTTATTACCATTTTATAATACTTAAAATCCTATTAAAATCCGTCGACAGCTCTAAAATGTACAAAAAACCAAATGCAGTTTTAGTTCAATTTCCCCGCTGCGCATCCCATTGCTTTTTGACCTTGATCTACGTTTGTTCATGATGTCATAGTGATGGCGGCCATGTTTTGATATGTTGTAGGATTTACTATTTCACGTTTAAACTAATAATACTCGTGGATTTAAAGATCGGAAAGTACAAGGATATTTAAAAAAAATACACACGGGCGATAGGAATATATGGACTGTAGCAAGGAATTACTCGGTGACGGGATAAACTATTATGGCACGATCGAAATGGTTTTCCGAAAATAGAGTCGTGAGAAACAACGTGGATTCTTATTTAAAAAGATCGTTTGACAGCCAGTTTCATTATTTATCCAAAGCTTGGCTTGCCTGAGTGTTACGCAAGTCAACCTTTGTATTATTTGCATAATGACTGGATAATTCGTCACACAGTCACAGAATGGAAAAAGAAACCTTGCCTTGATCGGAAAGAGTCAAATTTTGTCTCTAAAGTTTAGAGTATTGTAAGTAAAAGATTTGTAATTCATATTAAAAATCTTGTGTAAAACACTTTTTTTATTTATTACAGGGCATTATTATGTCTTACTTGCGCATTTATGCCATGACTTAAAAGAAAAACAGTTTCGAACCGATGAAAAAATGGCGGACATAAGTTATGAATTTATGTTAACCAAATGTGTATTACTGCGCATTCGCCATTCGCATTCGCTTATTTTTGCGTGTTCTTCAGATTAATCCACAATAAAATGTTGTAATTATTAGACATTAATTCCTATGAACCGTCGTTGTTTGAACAAATGGACGTAAGTTTACTGACTTTCAATTTTAACAAAATCCATCTGATATTGATGCGTTCCATATTTGGAATGTGATGTATTTGCAGCCAATCAGCGACGAGATGGCTCAGGTAGTATATGAATTATTTTGGGAGGCTACCCGAGGGTTCACGGTGTATATGAACTCACAGACGGTGTTTATGGATTTTTTCGCGGAATCGATCAGCCAATCAAAAGCCGGCAAATTTATTTGAAGTATTATAATAATTTGTGTTTCACATAAAGAGAGTTTAGGTAAAATGTCTTACTCATGTGCTGCTTACTGTCGAAAGGGGGTTAAAACAAATTTTTTTAGCTAGCTCATATAAGGGAGTTTTATACCTTGCAATATTTACACCAATCCATTTAATCTAAACATAATGGTACGGCTCAATACAAGGTAAGCGATAAAATCAATAATAAAGTAAATGTATAAATTATACGAATCGCATTGTTTGTAGATCGCTATTTGTTGGTCAAATGTATTTTTGTTCAATTAAAAGTAATAGTATTACGGTTTGTCTGGTCCGATAACGATTGTGGTAAGGGGAAGGTAATCTAGACTAGTACATGTACTGTATTTCGGACCGCATTTAATGTCGATGACCACTATCTAAACGTTAACATTTCCAAATGGCGAGTCACTGACCACAGATCTATTGATAAATTTCATTTAAATCAGTTATTAAGATTGAATTTTTACAAATTTACATACGTTTTTCAGTTAAAGAGTATTAGAGTAATGTTAAGTTTTTCGGTATTTCGGAGATTTTCTGAGTTTTTAAGGATTTCTGGTAAATACATGGACCGCGTCATAAAAGTAGTTTGATATTGTTGCGCGTAAACAATAAGCAAGAAAAACTTTAAGAATGCCTATAAGGAATAAGTTCTTAATCCATATGATGTATGTTTGTATGTCATTTCGTACACAGAATGCAATTTGTACGCATAAAGAAAGGCAACTGCGTGGTTGAGGTAAAATAAAGTTCAACTGAACTACTTTGTCTTAGGTTTAGGTTGGCTAAATCTGAAACGACTGTCGAGATGCGCATGTGCTAAACTTGAAAACGAATTTGCATGCAACCGAAATGTAGATTTACGATTGGTGGACTCTAGAAATGTTTTCCCATGTTCGCGTTTGTGTATAAAATGGGTGAAATAGTTTAGAAACACTCAATAAACTTACTTTATACAAATATTCTGAGAAAAGCCAGCCTTATCTCATAGAATATTCGTTAATTTGGAATAATTTTTTTTATTTCATCTCCTGAGCTTAGAAAATGATACTTTTACTCGTGGTTACCTGGTCACCAACTATCTGAAAATTATTTAAATGGTACGGGTATGTCGTACAAAATTGTAAAGTCGGCTAAACTTGTGTATGTAAGTAGATTTGGAACCACAATTGAACTTTTGTAAACTTTTTTCCTACATATAATTAATGTATAGTCTTACGATATTTCTAGAACATGCAGAGTACTGATCATTATCTCCTTGTATTTGACATTGGGTGTTAATGTCTTTTACTTCACCACGCCCACTTCCGGTACAAAACTGTTCCTTCCACGAGGCTGATGTTGTACTTCCAGTAAGACAATCACGACTAGTCGCTCTGTAAGATACAGGTTAAATGTCAATCTAACAAAATTCTAGTCTATCTTAGGAAACAGGGACGAATAAAACTATTTAAGAATTATACTATTTCACATGTAAGATGAAATAACGTCGAGTGTCCCCATTCTCTTTACTAACCCATGTTTAGAGGTTTAATTGGGAATAAATCAATACTTTTAGTGAAGATAAACAGTTTCACCAGCAAAACAATAAAATGACAATGATTATAAGCATATTTATATGTTGTCATTCATTGCAAATTCAGACTTAATTCGGAACTCAAATTTATGGGTTTTTCCGTCCGTGTGATGTAGGTACAAACAAAGTTTGTTACACATTATTGATGAAAATCACGAAATATGGATTAAATTCTTTTGTTCTTTGTACACGTGTTTTCATTGTAACAGTAAAGTTTGTTTGTACCTACATGGAAAAACCCAAATATTTGAATTCCGGTAAAAAAATTTAAACTTAGAAAACTTTCAAATTACTATAACCTACCGAGAAATTGTGCGCTAAACACATGCATTTTGTGACTACATGTATTGTCTACCAATTATTTACCAACAAGTTGAATACATACAAAACTACACATATATACGAGTAGTCTGTAAGGATAAATACGTTCAAAAAATCTTTCAATTTAAAACCCCAAGCTACAGTTATGACGAGTGTGTCAGTAGAAGATAGATAATGCTATTAAAATCGTAATTGCAGACATCATAATGCCATGACATAAAATCTGTTACAAATGCATGAAATACGTTCTAATATATTTACAATGATTGTCAACTTATTAAGATAAATCCGGCAGTAAATGTAACAAATGGACATTTTAATCATCAATGCATCACAACAATAATACCCAAAATTTAAGTGCGGAGTTAGAAAAGTTGTGTAGTATAGTAACATTTAACATTTGACGTGATGAAAAAAAACGTAAGAGGTACTCGTACAATGTCACAAAATATTGGTTTTCTAAGAGTTTCTTTGGCCATAAACAAAGTTTTGAATTAGAAGAAGTTTTACTTAATACACGATAGAAACCCTGGATGTTTAAAGAAACAAAAAAAAACAAGTACAACATCTTTTAACGCACCTTACATCTTCATAGTAGTCATACAACATTTCCACACTGCACTTTGAAAACGTTAGATAGGTATTTGGGTATTTACTTGGATTAACAACCATGGGTGCCATTAAATACTGATTGTAAGGACAATCTAAAGCTTCATTGGTCCCATCGTGAACAACTCCTAACCTGTAATATAATCACAAGTCATTTGGAGCAAAAATCAATATGAACTACAAAAAAACAATGACACTCTCGCCTGATCAAATACTATACTAGATAATTGCTGCTCGGTGGGTATGAAGTTTTATAATATGTATACCAAATTGACAAGTTAAGGCACGTTAATTTCACGATAAACGTCCTTAATGGACAAGAGTACTCACACAGTGTTAGTTTATTTATATCAAGTGCTATAGAAATTAACAATTCATGTGAAATACTGGGAGGATTCGGTAACAATGATAATATTGAAAGAATTCATTACACTTTCATTAGAAATATCCTAAAACTAAAAAAAAATCAACACCAATTTACATGCTTATGGGTGAACTAGGCAGATATCCTATTAACAATACTGTGAAAACAAGAATGATTAATTTTTGGTACAACTTGTTGTCAGGAAATCAAAACAAAATTGCATATAAGCTCTATCAATTAATGTTATCAATACCTAATTTTGAATCCAAATGGATAAACAAAATACAAGACATTTTAATAGAAACAGGAAAAATGGATCTATGGTTCAATCAGTCCATTCTCCCTCAATACTAAATAAAACATAATATCAAACAGATACTTATTTATCAATACAAACAAAATTAGCACAGTTCATTTCAAAACTCATCTAAAGGTATACAATATTCAATTTTCAAAAATGAGTGTGTATTTGAAAAATACTTCTTGACATAAAGTAAGTCTAATTATACATACTTAGTAAAATTTAGAACAGGGAATCATCATCTACCAGTTGAAGTAGGACGCTGGCAAAATATCCCACTCAGTGACAGAAAATGCATGTTATGTAACACAAATGACACAGGTGATGAAATGCACTACTTGCTTTTATGTCCTTTTTTCAAACAAGAAAGACAAACATTCTTAAAAAGATAGTTTTACACCCATCCCAATATACTTAAATACAATGAACTAATGAACGAAACGTCTCCTAAAGTTTTATGGAAACTGTGCAAATTTGTTAAATTGATAATTAATACATTCAAACCATAGTTAATGAATAAGCAAATTAATATATCTACCAATTAATTTAAATATCCAATTGATTTAAATATCCAACATAATTAATGACATGCCAGAATGATCAGATAACACAAAAATACACCACTCTCGAAACTACTACAGAATAGGGATTACCCGTTTATAAAAACTGACCTCATGTATTCCGTACTTGTATTCATTCATTCATTCATTAAAAACCCCAAAAAATATTCATGTAATAGTAATAACAATACTACATGTACTAATTATGTTCTATTTGTTAGCACTGTTGCGTACATGTCACGTGTACATTTACATTTATTATATGTATTATATAATTATTGTACTGTATACTCATATATTGTAACACAATTAGAGTTAATAAAGGTTTGTTATGTTATGTTATGTTATGTTATGTTATGCTATGCTATGCTATGCTATGCTATGCTATGCTATGCTATGCTATGCTATGCTATGCTATGCTATGCTATGCTATGCTATGCTATGCTATGCTATGCTATGCTATGCTATGCTATGCTATGCTATGCTATGCTATGCTATGCTATGCTATGCTATGCTATGCTATGCTATGCTATGCTATGCTATGCTATGCTATGCTATGCTATGCTATGCTATGCTATGCTATGCTATGCTATGCTATGCTATGCTATGCTATGCTATGCTATGCTATGCTATGCTATGCTATGCTATGCTATGCTATGCTATGCTATGCTATGCTATGCTATGCTATGCTATGCTATGCTATGCTATGCTATGTTATGTTATGTTATGTTATGTTATGTTATGTTATGTTATGTTATGTTATGTTATGTTATGTTATGTTATGTTATGTTATGTTATGTTATGTTATGTTATAACAAGACTTAGGTAATATGAAAGTTCAAACATTTAAATGTAGAAAAATACTACTTAAACAGTAATAATGGACCATTTCATGACCTAAACTATTTACATATTTAAAAGACATTTGCAGTTACATTTTCCCCATAAATAATATGCCAACAAAATACCTCATGGTTATGTTTGTGGACAATTGTATTAAAATTCATATAAAAAAGATCACGCAGGGAACGACCAATTGTACATATATATATATCGCGTTATTTTGCCTCCACCGGAAAAGTCTTCTTCATTTACTCCATACATGTAGGGAAGACGATATTCTTTCGAAATAAACATGGAAGTTTCTACTTAAAAAGTTATACTATAGTAACTATTTAAAAGAAAAATGCTGATGGATTAGTAGATTTCCAAATATCAAAGTAACATTGCATGTATAGCAAGCACAAGATATGCATACTGTATTTAGTATATACAGACTGGATTTTAACCAAGCGTCATTGATCGTTGCAATATCCGTCATTTGTAAGAAAAATTGGTGACAATTTTGACCCGAACTGTCCCCATTCAGCAAATATCTCAAAGTTTTACGTTTCGTTGTAGCAAGACATCTTTAAAAATGCAAATGGCGCTATGCAGAAGTATAAATGTTGGCCATGTTCGACTTACATGTATTAACTGGACCTTCTTTTGAAAGTTATATTCGCACACTGAATCTCATATTCGCAAATATGAGTCATATTCCCTGTTTTGTCATATCACCAGGAGCGTACAAAGTCGAATGTATAATCAATAAGCATAGTGAGTCATCCACAATACACAGTAAATAGTCAGAAACTACTGTCCGTGCTACGCACCTGTTTATCATGAACAACCAATGGTACCATATCATTTATACATTGCTCTATATCGGAGGAGAATTAATGGACATACAGGAATGGTAGAGCAAATTGTATTGACTGAGTGTAGGTCAAATGCTTGGACAGCTGCGTCAAAAAAATAGATGTTTGGGTGATAAGCCATATTGATATAAACATTTTAAACAATGATCACTAGATAAACAGTTACTATTTATATCGAAACATTTTTGTAAGATTATTTATTACTCTTTTTTTAATTATTAAATATTATACCCAGTATAAAATGATATACTACAATCCAGATAACCATGAAAACGATGTACGATAATCAAATTATGGATCGGAGTTTAAAGTTTGGAAATGCTTAAAGTCTTCTGTCAAAATACTGCGATTTGCATATTACAAATAATCTGCTAAACATTTATTTATTCACATAGTATTTTAGCCTGTACTATTACTGAAAAATTTCACCCACGCCATTTTGGGCGGGGGGGGGGTTTCACGCCGAAACAACACATTGAATAGGTCTTTCGAAGGCAGTAAGCCAACCTACCTTCCATTCCTGAAAAGGAAATGTTAACCAGTTACTTGGCACATACTGCCGTCAGTGACTGACAACTGACCTGCATGATTGAAAATCTAAGGTAGGAGAGAGAATTGTTTTAGAAATAATTTCGTGACTAAACTCCACAAAAGTGTGCTCCATCTGGGAATTGAGCCCACGTCCCCTCGATCAGTAGACTTTTGTGCTACAAACTAAGCTAGTCGGTCAACTTTCATTGAAGTTTCGATAATTAATTAAGACAAAAAGCAAAAGCTTTATCTATTTCAAACATTTATCTAGAACACCAATCAACTTAAAGAATATGAATGAAATTGGTGTAATAAAGACTTACGCATGCATCACTTCATGAGCTAAGGTCTGGAGAACATCAGCACTTACGTCTGAGTTTACTGAAATCATGTTAGCTACATTATCTGGCGACCAATCAAAACAAGTACCTCCGATATCATTTACATTACCTGCAAATTAAGCAACAAATTACTTATCTTTATGAACCATATATTAATGTTAGCTTCCTCTACATCACTGGCACCAGAGTTCATAACTAATGATCGTACGTCCCTATAATTTAACGAGTTTAAGAAATCTGGTGCCAGTGCTTTGCATTCAGCATTCTACAATCAAATAATTATGCAATCTTTGTCAATTAAAGTAGTATGTTTTAAACTTTACTGTATAGTAAGAAATATCCAATTGTTGAAATGAATCGACATTTTATGATTATGAGACATTCATATCTATTAATTCATCCTATATCGTTGTAAAAACATGTTGTATTTGCCACACATTTTCACCGGTCGTTGCCGACAAATTCCTTCCGCACAGATGCTTGTTGCAAACTGTATTCCGCCCATTGTTGAATTGTCTTACCCATCGGGTAATAGAACTGTATGGAAGTACACACCCTGAACCAACTTCCTCGAGCGCTTTCTGTATTTTTATTGGGCTTTTTACCCGCCTAGTCTTAATCTTGATATACGTTTTTTGTTCGTCGCGCATCAGCGTGGACGCATCGTCTGCCATGGTAGTTTTGTAAATGACGTCATATTTAAGTGACGTCATGTAACGTTTTCTCCCGCGCAAATTATGCACGAGACATTGATGAATAATCGTGCCAAATTTTGAAAGCCTGCGTTAAAAAATAAAAAAGTTATATGGCAGTGCTCACCTTTTTTTGACTGACCCTCGTACTTTGACCAGTAGCACGGTTTTGTGCATATTGGTTTAAAAATTATAAAATAATATAAAAATGATTTATCATAGCTCGATCGTTAAACAAGTTCATACAACTTAGATGAATTACTCTCGTTTCCAGCCCCTCAAGTTCTACACTAAAAGTATACTGTTTCTTGCTCACTGAACCAACGACGAAAGTTTTTGACGTGATTCGAATCAATGCGGACGGGTTATCCAGGGATTGCAAGTCAAACGTACTAATCTTGCAACCCCGCGCCTCAAATTAGTCAATCATTTTGTTTCAAGACCGCTTTCATTTGTTTGTTTTCTACATCTCTCCCTTGTACACAATGTAACATATTCATAATATCTTGGGGGGGGCGGCTTAAGTCAAAGCTACACATTGTACATTCATGCTTTAGGAGAGGGCATGACCGTAGAAATCCTTTCATGACCAATCTCTACGGTATTGCCCGAGAATAGAGCCCACGACCCCTACCTGTATAGAATATCTTTAATACTAAAAGTAAAAAATCAAATTACCTAACATACCGCCTGAGAACGATTTACTGAAATGTGAAAATATTTTAATCGGTGAAATCTTTATAAAAAAATGTAAATACAACATAAACATGCTTAAATTGCTTGATCTCAGGTTTGCTTACCGTCAGTTTAGCGGCATTTCAGAAACGAAGAGCGATTAGCTTCTCCTAATAGCCATCAGTGTGCCGTGGCAGTAAGCTACAACTGGTACGTGGCCATACTGGTGCTTATATCATAACTCTGGTTCACAAGCATCAATATTATCTTGATGATAAAGTTTTTAACGACACTTATTATGTATGACGTTTAATTGTGGTTCGTAGTAAGTATAATTTTACAATTGTACCTTACGCAAGTTCTTAATCCACTGATGTAGTAATTCAATGCAACAGTTCAAAATTTGGATGTTCAAGCAGCCCGGACGGCGGTACAACTGACCGTCGATATTCGTATGCTTGGTGTATTTTACTTTAAGGTTTAAAACATGTAACCTTGTAATGTATACAATCTGGTCTATGTTTAGAGAATTAAACAAACATGTAAAATATATGAATGCAATGAAGACATAGCTTAAAACTTTTCACATTATTTACTAAATGTGGCCAAAGATTAAAGTCTTAAACAAATATGCCATTTTGATATGTATGCAATGTGCCCATAATTTAAAGTATTAAACAATATATGCCACCTTGCTATGTACGCGGTGTGACAAAAGTTTAAACTATTAATCAAATATGTTACCTGGCAATGTATTACAATGTGACCGAAGTTTAAAGTATTAAACAAACATGTTACCTTGATATGTATGCAACATGGTCAAAATTCCTATCTAGTATTTTATCGTAGTTTATCTTCACCCATTTTCGAAACTTATTGAAAGTACCAGTTACTGTATTTGGCATCTCAATTTTATCATCTTTAGCTTCAACAACAAATTCGAAGTCTGTTCCTTTCTAAAAGTTAACAACACACACTGACATTCATTGCAACATTAAAGCAGGTTAAACAATTTTATATCGTTGTTAAGTCTATATTGTTTAGAGAAAATTTTGCGATGAGGTCAGAAATTCAAAAATGTAAAATCATTATACAAAGTTTTAACCTTAATTATTTAAAACATACTTGATTTTTAATTTTCAAAATTAACTTTATTTAAAGATATTA
Source organism: Mactra quadrangularis (assembly GCA_025267735.1). Classification (NCBI taxonomy): domain Eukaryota; kingdom Metazoa; phylum Mollusca; class Bivalvia; order Venerida; family Mactridae; genus Mactra; species Mactra quadrangularis. The sequence goes on along the minus strand of CM046308.1, from coordinate 32,130,483 downwards.
CTCTAGTTAATATTGTTACGTTCCAGTGATCAGCTTCTCGATGTTGTACTAACGGTAATGCAGTGGTGTCAATCCAGACAATTGTGCTCCCAAAAGGAAATATAAAGCACTTAGAGCTTATTTCTCCAGCCTTTAGCTTGAAGGCTTTGGTAGAAATTTATAAGAAAACTTAAGAAAAAACAAAGCTGTGAAATTCGATTTCTAAAATCTATTATAATTATTTAACTTTTCTCAACAATAAATATCTATATACAAATTCACTACTTAAAAATGATAATAAGGATGAATTCCTGCGAGTTTAACATATGTATTCATAATTTAAAGCATAAAAATCTAGGAAATCTACTATGTAAATAACAATATATCTGACTGCACTAAAAATAATTAGTACCGTAATTTTCTCAACCTTATAAAACGAAGTCATCCAACAGCTGTAAAAGTAATACTATAGATCTACTATACAAAGTTTAAGAGTACGAGTGATTTAAACTTATCACCGTTAAAACATCAACAATAAATTATTAAATTTACTAAAAATCTATAAGTTTACTTAATTTGTCTAATAAAATACTTATTTGCTTAAATAATCTAGTAAAATATTATTTTAATGTCAAAAGTGACAATTTGGAGAAAAAATCAAAATACGTCTGTATTATATGAATTACAATCCAACTCTGATCTTGTTACCAAAATCTGGTCACTTTCCAACAATAAAGTCATATACAGTAATTGCTTAGATAGATTTTTTTTTATCTCAAATTAAAGATCTGGGGCCCGTATTATCAAGCGTCTTACGACTAATTTTAGTCGTAAATCCTTCTATATTTGTAAGTTAAATTGTCGTAAGATTTTTGATAATATGCTGCCCAGATATCAAAGTTTTATCCACCAACTTTTTACGGGAAAACGTTGACGTCATGACAGCATTTGAGACGTCATCCAATAGGTGGTGTTTTCTAAGATGGCGTCGTCCAGAAGAAAGACGTGACGATGTTCTTTATCTGTATTTCGAAGGAAAATATGTTATCTATGTCAATTGAAGAATGAAAAAGTTGTATCCAGTTTAAAAAGTATTAAGTAGAAAGGAAGTAAACAGGTTTATTAAAAGTTTAAAGAAACGGGATCGGTACTTGACCAAAGAACTAACAATCAGGGACGTCCCAGGTTGGCACAATTCCAGAACATGGTGAAGAAATTAAAGATGTTATCCCGGACGATTAACAGTGAGCGATATTCGTAGCTTTTGAAGCAATAGTTCATAAATGCATAGAACTAGGAGAAATGTGGTTTCAACAGGATGGTGCAACACCACATACAGCCCAGAGCGTATTGAAATGGTTAAACAACAAGTTAAACCCAAAAGTGATCTCCTTTAAAACGGAACGACCGTACCTCCCCCCCTCATTTGCCAGACCTTAACCCGGTGACATTTTTTCTTTGCGGGTTTCTTAAGGACAATGTGTACAAAGTCCAGTCTAAGACAACAGATGAGCTGAAAAACATCCATAGTTCGAGAGATGAGACTTATCACCAGTCAAACATGCAGATGAGTGATTGTAAATTTCACGAAGAGACTGGATGCGGTACGACGTCAAAATGGACGTCAGTTTAAGCATTTACTGTAAAACAATGTATGTATTTAATAGCGCTGGTCACCTGAATTGTTCAATGTTACCATATATATTATTTATGTAGTAAAACTGTATTCTCTGGTCAATTACATGATAATTATTTCATTGTCCTGTCTTTGCTTGTGATATACTACTGTCTGTTTGAAAGTGTAACATATATTATGAAACACCCTGTATATGTTCTTATTAAATAAGTATATATAATTTTACTACAAATATAACTATTATTTCTTTTATACGTTGTAAAGCACATAATTATACATGTATAATCACGAGATCACTAATCAAAAAAGGTAGTAAGGAGGGTATTATTATTGTACTACTAATAATAGTTTGCCTGATAAAAATATTTAAAAAAACTAGTAATAATAATTTGTCAATTGAAAATATTAAAAAAAAACAGCTCCAATAACTTAGCAAAACATTCGACGTTCGATATTCGATATTCAATATCGAATATCGAACCAGTTCGACGTTCGACATTTGCATAATGTGCCAATAACGAACAGAAGTTGAATATCGAACCAGCTCGACGTTCGACATTCATTAATAATAGTCCGAATGTAGTTCTGAGGTTGAATATCGATCCAGCTCGACGTTCGACATTCATTAATGATAATGATGCGAATGTAGTTCTGAGATTGAATATCGAACCAGCTCGACGTTCGACATTCATAAAAGATAGTCCGAATGTAGTTCTTAGGTTGAATATCGAACCAGTTCGATGTTCGACATTCATTAATAATAGTCCGAATGTAGTTCTGAGGTTGAATATCGAACCAGCTCGACGTTCGACATTCATAAATAAAAGTCTGAATGTAGTTCTGAAGTTGAATATCGAACCAGCTCGACGTTCGACATTCATTAATTATAGTCCGAATGTAGTTCTGAGGTTGAATATCGAACCAGCTCGACGTTCGACATTCATTAATAATACTAATGCGAATGTAGTTCTGAGGTTGAATATCGAACCAGCTCGACGTTCGACATTCATAAATAACAGTCCGAATGTAGTTTTGAGGTTGAATATCGAACCAGCTCGACGTTCGACATTCATTAATAATAGTCCGAATGTAGCTCTAAGGTTGAATATCGAACCAGTTCGACGTTCGACATTCATTAATGATAATGATGCGAATGTAGTTCTGAGATTGAATATCGAACCAGCTCGACGTTCGACATTCATAAAAGATAGTCCGAATGTAGTTCTGAGGTTGAATATCGAACCAGTTCGACGCTCGACATTCATTAATAATAGTCCGAATGTAGTTCTAAGGTTGAATATCGAACCAGCTCGACGTTCGACATTCATTAATAATAGTCAGAAAGTAGTTCTGAAGTTTAATATCGAACCAGCTTGATGTTCGACATTCATTAATTATAGTCTGAATATAGTTCTGAGGTTGAATATCGAACCAGTTCGACGTTCGACATTCATTAACAATAATGATGCGAAGCCTATGCTGGGCACTAGGCCGCGCTTGAATCAGCGGAGCACGGCTTGTTTCAGCGAGGAAACCTCGGCTTTGCCCTGGGCGGCGCTAGAATCAGCGGCAGGCAAGCCGGCTTGGATAAGCGGGGGAACCTCGGCTGGGCTCTCAGTCGGGGCTTCAGCGGGCTCTGCGGGCTTCTACCGGGGTCTACGCGGCCTGCCGATGATACCCGCCTGTCTAGCTTGATTTCAGCAGAGGCAAGCAATGGACACCGAGTTTTACCTCGTCTGCAAGCCAGGCGCGCTTGAATCAGCGGCGGACGGCTTGATTCGGCGGAGAAACATCGGCTGGGGCCTTGGTCGCGCTTGAATCAGCGGAGCACGGCTTGTTTCAGCGGGGAAAGCCCGGCTGTGCCTTCGGCCGCGCTTGAATCAGCGGCGGACGGCTTGTTTCAGCGGGGATACCTCGGCTGGATCCTTGGCCGCGCTTGAATCAGCGGAGCACGGCTTGTTTCAGCGGGGAAAGCCCAGCTTGGCCCTTGGCAGAACTTGAATCAGCCCCAGGCGCGCTTGAATCCGCGTCGGACGGCTTTTTCCAGCGGGAAAACCTCGTATTGGCACTTGGCCGTGATTAAATCAACGGCAGGCGGCTTCGATCAGCGGGGAAACCTCGGCTGGGCACTCTGCCGGGGCTTTATCGGGCTCCGCGGGCCTTTAACGAGGGTCTATGCGGCCTGCCACCGATATCGGTCTGGCGCGCTTGATTTCAGCGAACGCAAGGACGGGACACCAGGGTTTACCTCGGCTGCAAGCCAGGGACGCTTGAATCAGCATCAGACGGCTTGTTTCAGCGGGGAAACCTCGGCTGGGCCCTTGGCCGCGCTTGAACCAGCGGCAGGCGGCTTGGATCAGCGGGGGAACATCGGCTGGGTACTTGGCCGGGGCTTCATCGGGCTTTGCGGGTCTGTTACTGGGGTCTACGCGGATTGTCGCTGATATCGGCCTGGCTCGCTTGATTTAAGCGGGGTTAAGCACGGGACACCGAATATACCTCCTCTGTTGGTCGCAACCCGTTTCAGCGACTAAAAAATTGCAGTTAATTATTCATTGTTCTTTTATTTACACGATTGATGCACGATTGATTATCGCTCTCGTGCAGCACAGCGACGCTTCATATAAATAGGCTTTATTCGGAACTCCAAATTATGGGTTTCGTGCACAGGCGGTACAAAATCGGAATAAATCCTATTGTTCTCTGTACATACTTTCATTGTAACGATAAAAGTTAGTTCGCCCGCCCGGCTAGCTCAGTCGGTAGCGAACAAGTCTTCTGATCGAGGTGTCGTGAGTTCGATTCATGGGCGGGGCATACTTTCGTGAAGCTTGGTCATGAAATAATTTCTATTGTCATTCTCCTTCCTACCACTGATTCTAAATCATGTACGGCAGTTGTCAGTCACTGACGGAAGTAGCGCCTAGTAACTGGTTAACAGCTAAATCCAGAGATTTACGTTTTCTAGGAACGGTGAGTAGGTTGACTGACTGCCATGATATGACCTATACAATGTGTTGCTGCGGCGTTAAATCCAACAAAACAAACACGCAACTAACACAAAAGTTTGTTTGTACCACAGGTAAAACCCCAAAAATATGAATTCCGGATATAGTCTATTCATGTGATTGACTATATAATTTGTTAGCTAGATGTCTTAATATTGTGTCAACAAAAATATTAAAAACAAATATTGCATGAATAAAAGTACTTCGATCCAAAGAAATTAAGTCAACAACCAATGTGCTAAATATTGAAAAATATACATACGTCTAATATTATTACCGAATGTCAAATATCGAGCTGGTTCGATATTGAACCTTAGAACTACATTCGGACTATTATGAATGAATGTCGAACGTCAAACTGGTTCGATATTCAACCTAACAACTACATTCTCATTATTATTATTAATGAATGTCAAACGTCGAGCTGGTTCGATATTCAAAAACAGAACTAGATACGGACTATTATTAACGAATGTCGAACGTCGAGCTAGTTCGATATTCAACCTTAGAGCTACATTCGGACTATTATTAATGAATGTCGAACACGGGTTCGATATTCAACCTCAGAACTACATTCGCATCATTATTATTAATGAATGTCGAACGTCAAGCTGGTTCGATATTCAACCACAGAACTAGATTCGGACTATTATTTACGAATGTCGAACGTCGAGCTAGTTCGATATTCAACCTTAGAGCTACATTCGGACTATTATTAATGAATGTCGAACACGGGTTCGATATTCAACCTCAGAACTACATTCGCATCATTATTATTAATGAATGTCGAACGTCAAGCTGGTTCGATATTCAACCTCAGAACTACATTCGCATCATTATTATTATGAAAGTCGAATGTCGAGCTGGTTTGAAATTCAACCTCAGAACTACATTCGGACTATGATTAATGAATGTCGAACGTCGAGCTGGATCGTTATTCAACTTCAGAACTACATTCAGACTTTTATTTATGAATGTCGAACGTCGAGCTGGTTCGATATTCAACGTCAGAACTACATTCGGACTATTATTAATGAATGTCGAACGTCGAACTGGTTCGATATTCAACCTCAGAACTACATTCGGACTATTATTAATGAATGTCGAACGTCGAGTTGGTTCGATATTCAACTTCAGAACTACATTCGCATCAACGTCGAGCAGAGCCCAGCCGAGGTTCCCCGCTGATCCAAGCCGCCTGCCGCTGATTCCAGCGCCGCCCAAGGCCCAGCCGAGGTTCCCCCGCTGAAACAGGCCGTGCTCCGCTGATTCAAGCGCGGCCAAGTGTCCAGCCGTGTTTTCCCCGCTGAAACAAGCCGTCCGCCGCTGATTCAAGCGCGGCCGAAGGTCTAGCCGGGCATTCCCTGCTGAAACAAGCCGTGCTCCGCAGATTCAAGTGCGACCAAGGGCCAGCCGATGTTTCCCCGACGAGTCAAGCCGTCCACCGCTGATACAAGCGCGCCTGGCTTGCAGCCGAGGAAAACCCCGGTGTCGCTTGCTTGCCTCCGCTAAAATCAAGCCAACCAGGCAGGTATTAGCGGCAGGCCGCGTAGACCCCGGTAGAAGGCCCACAGAGCCCACAGAGCCGGCTGAAGCCCTGTCCAAGTGCCCAGCCGAGGTTCCCCCGCTGATCCAAGCCGCATGCCACCGATTCCAGCGCCGCCCAGAGCCAAGCCGAGGTTTTCCCCGCAGAAACAGACTGTGCTCCACTGATTCAAGCGCGGCCAAAGGCCCAATCGAGGTAACCCCGCTGAAACAAGTCGTCCAAACGTCGAACTGGTTCGATATTCAACCAGAGAACTACATTCGGACTATTATTAATGAATGTCGAACGTCGAGCTGGTTCGATATTCAACCTCAGAACTACATTCAGACTATAATTAATGAATGTCGAACGTCGAACTGGTTCGATATTCAATTTTAGAACTACATTCGCATCATTATAGCGAATGAATGTCGAACTTAGAGCTGGTTCGATATTCAACCTCAGAACTACATTCGGACTATTATTAATGAATGTCGAACGTCGAGCTGGTTCGATATTCAACCTCAGAGCTATATTCGGACTATTATTTATGAATGTCGAACATCGAGCTGGTTCGATATTCAACCTCAGAACTACATTCGGACTATTATTAATGAATGTCGAACACGGGTTTAATATTCAACCTCAGAACTACATTCGCAACATTATTATTAATGAATGTCGAACGTCAAGCTAGTGCGATATTCAATCTCAGAACTACATTCGCATTATTATTATTATGAAAGTCGAATGTCGAGCTGGTTTGATATTTAACCTCAGAACTACATTCGGACTATTATTAATGAATGTCGAACGTCCAGCTGGTTCGATATTCAACTTTAGAACTACATTCAGGTTTTATTAATGAATGTCGAACGTCGAGCTGGTTCGATATTCAACCTAAGAACTACATTCGGACTATCATTAATGAATGTCGAACGTCGAGCTGGTTCGATATTCAACCTCAGAACTACATTCGCATTAGTATTATTAATGAATGTCGAACGTCGAGCTGGTTCGATATTCAACCTCAGAACTAGATTCGGACTATTATTAATGAATGTCGAACGTCGAGCTGGTTCGATATTCAACTTCAGAACTACATTCAGACTTTTATTTATGAATGTCGAACGTCGAGCTGGTTCGATATTAAACCTCAGAACTACATTAGGACTATTAATAATGAATGTCGAACGTCGAACTGGTTCGATATTCAACCTAAGAACTACATTCGGACTATTATTAATGAATGTCGAACGTCGAACTGGTTCGATATTCAACCTCAGAACTACATTCGCATCATTATTATTAATGAATGTCGAACGTCGAGCTGGTTCGATATTCAACCTCAGAACTACATTCGGACTATCTTTTATGAATGTCGAACGTCGAGCTGGATCGATATTCAATCTCAGAACTACATTCGCATCATTATCATTATTGAATGTCGAACTTCGAACTGGTTCGATATTCAACCTTAGAACTACATTCGGGCTATTATTAATGAATGTCGAACGTCGAGCTGGTTCGATATTCAACCTCAAAACTACTTTCGGACTATTATTAATGAATGTCGAACGTCGAACTAGTTTTATATTCAACCTCAGAACTACAATCGCATTAGTATTATTAATGAATGTCGAACGTCGAGCTGGTTCGATATTCAACCTCAGAACTACATTCGGACTATTATTAATGAATGTCGAACGTCGAGCTGTTTCGATATTCAACTTCAGAACTACATTCAGACTTTTATTTATGAATGTCGAACGTCTAACTGGTTCGATATTCAACTTCAGAACTACATTCGCATTAGTATTAATAATGAATGTCGAACGTCGAGCTGGTTCGATATTCAACCTCAGAACTACATTCGGACTATTATTAATGAATGTCGAACGTCGAACTGGTTCGATATTCAACCTCAGAACTACATTCGGACTATCTTTTATGAATGTCGAACGTCGAACTGGTTCGATATTCAATCTCAGAACTACATTCGCATCACTATCATTAATGAATGTCGAACGTCGAACGGGTTCGATATTCAACCTTGGAACTACATTCGGACTATTATCAATGAATGTCGAACGTCGAGCTGGTTCGATATTCAACCTCAAAACTACATTCGGACTATTATTAATGAATGGCGAACGTCGAACTGGTTCGATATTCAACCTCAGAACTACATTCGCATTAGTATTATTAATGAATGTCGAACGTCGAGCTGGTTCGATATTCAACCTCAGAACTACATTCGGACTATCTTTTATGAATGTCGAACGTTGAACTGGTTCGATATTCAACCTCAGAACTACATTCGGACTATCTTTTATGAATGTCAAACGTCGAACTGGTTCGATATTCAATCTCAGAACTACATTCGCATCACTATCATTAATGAATGTCGAACGTCGAACTGGTTCGATATTCAACCTTGGAACTACATTCGGACTATTATCAATGAATGTCGAACGTCGAGCTGGTTCGATATTCAACCTCAAAACTACATTCGGACTATTATTAATGAATGTCGAACGTCGAACTGGTTCGATATTCAACCTCAGAACTACATTCGCATTAGTATTATTAATGAATGTCGAACGTCGAGCTGGTTCGATATTCAACCTCAGAACTACATTCGGACTATTATTAATGAATGTCGAACGTCGAGCTGTTTGATATTCAACTTCTGTTCGATATTGGCACATTATGCAAATGTCGAACGTCGAACTGGTTCGATATTCGATATTGAATATCGAATATCGAACGTCGAATGTTTTGCTAAGTTATTGGAGCTAAAAAAACTAGTTATAATTGTTTTTCTATTGCAAAATAATAAAGAACTAACAATAATGGTTTGTCAATTGAAAATAATAAAGTACTCGTAATAATGTTTTTTTTTTTATTGGAACTGATTTAAGTTTATTGATTTGTCTATTGAAACTATTAAGGTACAAGTAATAAATTATTTAAAGTATGTAAGTACTTGTTATAATTGTTTCTCTTTAAAATAGTTTAGTTCTAGTATGGTTTGTCTACTAAAACTATTAAAGTACTATTAATAATGTTTTGTCTATGGCAAATATTATAGTATTTGTGATAATAGTTTGTCTATTGAAACTATTAAAGTTCTAGCAATAATGGTTTGTCTATTTTTTTTTTTTTCAGAACTAATAATAATGGTTTGCCTTTAAAACAACTGTACCAGTAAGAATGGTTTGTGAATCCGAAACAAATCTATGGTCCCAACTGAACTTAAACATTTGCCATTTTAATGAAACAAGTTGATATTATAGATTCCCTATCAGAATTTCAGTAATTAAATTTTGATGTCAGTGTTTTAAGTTTCAGGCAAACTGGTTTATAGATTGTAAAAGTATAAAATGAAAATAAGAATTACACACTATAATCATCTTAACCATTACTAACGGGATAGGCTTTATATACATAAAATCACCATCTTTATCAGTTGTGTGTCAATGCGTCCTAACATTAAAGTAGTCAGAAAACTGCCTTATTGTTTCCAGAATGTATCTCTACAATTTGAGAATCGACGAAAATATGATATTGAATTTGAAATCGGTGAACAAAAAAAACCCCTACCATACATACCAGAGAAAGTAAAAACAGAACAACAACTAACAAGAGCAGTCCAAGGACAGCGCGCTCGACTTTTCGGGTGTTTTGTTTATGGCAAGGCTTACCTTTAAACAAAAGTGATTTCAAGACAGGACATAATTTTTGAAAGGATATAATTCAGTCAAACAATAATTACCAATTCATATTTGTAAAATGTAAAAGGGGCATTTCTCCTAAAACATTCATCCATAGTAACATCCCTTCAGAGTAAAGTAGACATAGTATCGATGAATAAGCATACCTACTTTCATTTAAATATCTATATGAAGAACTATAAATATTTCAATTTGAACAAAATTTAACATTAAAGTAAAGGGGCATAACTTCAAAAAAACATCAAGAGTTATGTCCCTTTGTATTCGCGTAGATGTAGTACTGATGAATAAGCATACTAACTGTCATTTTAATATATTCATGAGTATTGAAAATATTTCACTTCACAATACTTTCTCCCGAATTAAAAAGTTGAAAAGAGGCGCAACTCCAACAAAACTTCATATTTACGTCCCATTGTATACGACTAGATGTAGTACTGATGAAAAAGTATACTAACTTTCTATCGAACAAAATATATTCAATTTGAGCAAACTTAACCCTTAAACATCAAAGTATAAAGGGGAATAACTCGGAAAGTAATTCTTCCAGAATTATGTCCCTTTATAGTCCGATAGATGAAGAACTGACGAATAAGCATTCCATCTTTCATTCAAATATATTTGTAAGTTCTAAATACATGTACATCCCATTACAACAAATTTTAATCTTAAATGTTAAAGTGTAAAGGGGCATAACTACAAAAATAATTCATCCACAGTTACGCCCCTTTATAGTTGTGTAGATATAGTACCGATATATAAGTATACAAACTTAAAGTCAAATATCTTGATTAGTATTAAAGATATTACATATATAAACACTTTTAACCTTATATTTTGCAGTTTTTTAAGTTTAAAAGGGCAATTACTTCAAAAATAATTCATCCACAGTTACGTCCTTTCATAATCGGGTAGCTATAGTACCGACAAATAAGTATACAAACTTTAAGTCAAATATCTTGATCAGTATTGAAGATATTATACATAGGAAAAACTTTAACCTCATATTTTGCAATTTTTTAAGTATAAAAGTGCAATAACTCAAAACATAATTCATCCAGAGTTATCCCCTTTCACGGTATGGTTGATATAGTCCCACTAAAAAGTACAAATGTATACCAACTTTCAATAAAATATCTTAGATAGTGTTGAAGTTATAAGTGTCTCAAAAAACTTTAACATGAAAACCAACGCCAACGCCGACGCCAACGCCGACGCCGAGGCCAACGCCGACGCAAAAGTGATAGCAATAGCTCTCATTTTCTTCGAAAAGTCGAGCTAAAAAATTACAAACCGGTAGATATAAAAACTTTAAAGCTACATACAGGTACATAAAAATGATAGCTGAAAGTTACATACCGGTGGATATATCATTCTAGTCGCATAAACTTGAAGATCATAATCTGGTATATCAGGTTCAGATCTCGCCATTTCACCAACAGAACGATATAAATGATTCATCTGAAATTATAGAAAAATAAGGGAAACGTCATAATATAATTTAAAAATAAAGAAAAAATAATCAAATAATGAAAACAGGACAAACACGATAATATAACATAAAAATGGGGAAACGGAAAACGTTAACTTAAAATAAAAATAATGACAAATATGATGATATAAAATGCAATAAAGAAAATAAGCGTAATCATCAAGTATTAAAATAAGAAAAAAAAAGATAATTAAGGTGGTATGGTACATCTGACTTTTTTTAGATTCTAATACAATTTTTGGTACCGTTGTAAACTTGATGATATTTCCGATTCGGATCTACACTTTATTTGACGTCATTTTTGCTAGTAACGTTACCATGACGTCGTAAACATGACGACTGCGTGCACTTTTTACGTCAGTCGACAATGGTAAGAAAACGTCTATAATGTGTTGCTAAATCTTTATTTTCCACACCACAACAACAAATTATACATCATTTTGAAGCTTACAACATTATCTACCATCTGAACAGCGTAAATATACGTTTTATCTTAAAAGTTTTGAAAGAGACAAAAACTTCCGAATTGGCAACATCAGAAAAAATCCAAAAAAATTGCCTTCAAATCGGTTTTATGAAAAATCTGCCCGATAAATTTTTGCTAAGTTTTAATATGATGTAAAGCATTGTATAGACTTTTATACAGCAGAATTTGATAAAAGTTGTCTGTACGATTTTTTCGCTGTTTGCGTTTAAGTACTATCGGTATGACGTCAAAAACGTCATTCTGACGTCAAGATAATGGATAGTTATAAATGCTGATTTAATACATTCTTCATAATATTCAAGGCATAAACTTTACAATCTTTATATATTTTGATTTTCCTGGGCATTTTGCCTAGAAAAATAAAACAATATGACCAAATATTTGTGGTTTAGTCAAACAAACAATCCATTATCTTGACGTCAGAATGACGTTTTTGACATCATACCGATAGTACTTAAACGCATACAGCGAAAAAATCGTACAGACAACTTTTATCAAATTCTGCTGTATAAAAGTCTATACAATGCTTTACATCATATTAAAACTTAGCAAAAATTTATCGGGCAGATTTTTCATAAAATCGATTTGAAGGCAATTTTTCTGGATTTTTTCTGATGTTGCCAATTCGGAAGTTTTTGTCTTTTTCAAAACTTTTAAGATAAAACGTATATTTACGCTGTTCAGATGGTAGATAATGTTGTAAGCTTCAAATGATGTATAATTTGTTGTTGTGGAGTGGAAAATAAAGATTTAGCAACACATTATAGACGTTTTCTTACCATTGTCGACTGACGTAAAAAGTGCACGCAGTCGTCATGTTTACGACGTCATGGTAACGTTACTAGCAAAAATGACGTCAAATAAAGTGTAGATCCGAATCGGAAATATCATCAAGTTTACAACGGTACCAAAAATTATATTAGAATCTAAAAAAAGTCAGATGTACCATACCACCTTAAATATGAAAATAAAGAAATACCGTCATCATATCATTAAAAATTAGAAAAAAAACATCATGATATAATTTGAAAACAAAGAAATTACGTCACCATATAATGAAAATAAGGAAAACATTATATACTCAAACGAAAAAGAAACGCAGGGTAAACTTCAGTGGTGATTTATGGTGAATTATAAGAATGATATTAAAATTGGGATATTGATTTATCAAGAACTATCTTTCGTGAACTAAATTTGGAAATTTTCGTTGGATTTTGACCTTTACTTTTTGTGTTATTCCCGAGGGGAATGTGCCGCTAACCAAGTCATTCGACGCGCGCGACGTGGAGGAGTAAGATGCAAACCAATGCATGGACGTCTACAACGAAGACCCGCCTCACGTAATCGGTTCCTTACAGTTTGGGAGTGAATACGACGGTTATGATTGCCTACTGTATTGTTAGCAGTTTCAGTGGCAGTAACGTAACGATTACGCAGGTGTGCGAGACGTATAGCCCTGTCCTGACGTCGTGTCGTGACGCGCGGACGCCCTGTCCGAGGCCGGTCGGCAAGCCTTCCAGTTTCCCTAAGTCGACGAACAAGTCGTACTATGGTCGAAACATTCACGCCAAACTGCATAGCCACCTGCTGTTGCGTTTGACCTTGCATTAGCAACGTAATGGCCTGACCCCGCTGAACGTCAGTAAGCCTTGCCATTAACGTAGAAAGTTAAAACAGAGTTTTAATACGGAAAACAGTGTATAAATGTCTAGAGTATTGGATGATATGAAAAGATGTGTTGAAGAAATTATCAAATTTATTCTGCACGAAATTTTTGCATTTCTTCGCTTGTATTACGTGACACTGAACGTTTCATGCTTCAGTAACTTTTCATTATGTGTTGAGTAAATAGATGCCTTGATAATAATCTGACCAATTTTCATCATCTTACACAAAGGCGATAAAAAGTTATTCCATATCATTTTACCCTGCGTTTCTTTTTCGTTTGGGTATATAATATGAAAATAAAGAAATAATCATGTAATGAAAATTAGGAAAACATCATGATATACATGTAATATAAAAATAAAGATATTACATCATCATTTAATGAAAATTAGGAATACATCAAAATATAATATAGAAATTAAGAAATTACGTCACCATGTAATGAAAATAAGGAAAACATCATGATATGATATAAAAATAAAGAAATTACGTCATCATATAATGAAAATAAGGAAACGACCTGATATATTATGAAAATAAAAAAATAACGTCATCATATACTAAAAATAAGGAAACGACATGATATAATATGAAACTAAAAACATAACGTCATCGTAGAATGAAAATAAGATAAGCATCATGATAACATATGAAATCAAAGCGCCGATAGCGCTGTCAGACATGGGATTTTGGTAGAGTATATGGCTGTATACAACTCATGGAAGCGATAAAAGGGACCTTTACCTTACATGAACCAGATAAGATATACACGTGCTTCTTATCGTCTGCTTGTTAACGCGTAATGCGGACTATATTAATTGCAGTGATAATTATCCCTCGATTTGAGCGCGCACAACTGAATGTAATCGTCCGACGAATTTTGATGAGGATTTTCCGCAGTTCACTACTAAACATGGGGAAACCCAATGTAAAAAGAAATAACGTCACCATATAATAAAAATTAGGAAATCATATAATATTTAAAAAAAAAGAAAAACGTGATCGTGACATTGTAAAAGTAAGGAACGTGACAATGTCAATATATAAGACATACAAAATTAATACGATAATAAATGTAACGTAGCAAATTTTAAAAATGAAAAAATAACGTGACGATTTAATATGAAAATGCATATGCATAATAATATCGTTATGAAACAAGGAGCCCGTGAAAATGAAGAAATTTACAAGAAGTTTGAACAAATGAGTAGAGTTTAAGCAATTACTCTTCAATCAGTATCAAAAACAGAAACACATGCTTCATTTTTCTATTTAACAACTCATATATGTCATCGCTGGATGTGTTCAACACTAGAGTTTTGACGTAAGAATGACCGAGCCTCAGTTATGTACATAGTCTCAAGTCTCAAGTACACTTGCAACACTTATTTATGTAACAAATCACATTTATCATCACAGAATGTATGATTTGATTGATTGTCTTACCTCAGCCATTAACATCGTCATATATAGAGCAGCATCTTCTATTGCTGAATCCTCATCGTCATTTCGTGAACGAAATCTGTCGAAAGTAGAACAAATATTAGGTTTATTACTTCCCCGAGTTGTATTTGACTGTTTGAGTCATTAATGTAGAATTTTGGCTTCTTTGCAAATCATGGAATTACGTAGTAACAGTATTATTATAAGCTTGAGTAAGATTTATATGATAAACTGTTATTTGTTACGGCTGTTGATTAGAACCAACCAGATATAATATACAATAAATGGTTTTTACCTCAGAGATAACTACGTGAAAACAACCACTCTTAGTATATCTTCAAGTTGATATATGTTCAAGTTGTGTTATACTTATCAAAAGAAGAGCATGGCTCTCAGACGGCTAGTGGAAATTGGAAAAAATGCATTTTGCAACGCCGGTTTTGTTCAAGACAAATTAGACTAATACTAACAAATCTATCATTGATTTATCAACAAGTAAAATAATCTCAACAATAAGATCTGTGTTGTACTCATCAACCAAAGGTATAGAATTTTCTGAACGACGTGTTCTATTCCTTGCATTCCTAGAAATTGTATCTGTAATTAAAACAAAAGGAAACAATGCCTAATAATAAGTAAAGATAATGAACAATGTACATGCAAATTCATACACTTATGGTGACCCTTTTTGCTTTCATATTAAGTTTCAGTAGGTTTAAGTTTCTTCGTTAAAGTAAATGAATTCTATGAACACTTATTAAAAGTTACTTTCGATTTCAAGTCAAGTGGCGTTTGTCTGGATTTTTCAGTACCAATCCTGCGTACCGTTTTCTAACACTATTTCAAACAGATCATAAAGCGTTAGGAAACAAATGAATCACATGTAGCGCAAATACTCAGCGACGAACCTTTTTAGCTGTTTTAATGCCTTAAACTGGTTAAACCACTCAACTGTTTACATTACCTAAATCATCTGAAAATGCTACATGTACCTGGAATAATATCCCATTGTTTTGGACCGTCATCAATGGACCAACATGTAGAAACCTCATTATTTGTGGCACAAACTCTCTCATTCTTCACACTTCTTGATGCCTACAACAGAAATATACAAACATACAGTAAATATAGTGACTAGTTCGTACTATTACAATATATGTGTAATAAAGTGTATACATTGTATCATTGCATATGTTACTATAATTAATAACAAGATTGTCGATATAGCCGCAATGTGGGCAATATATTCAAGTATATAGCAAGTATGCCAAAATATCGATATTTGACTCTCTTATGGTGTGCCAAAATCCATAACGAGGCAGCCTCCTGTCATTTTTCATCAGCAGTCCAACAACGACAGACTTTCCGCACGTGGAATTCTTTTCGTAATTAGCAACAAGAAGATATCAAATGTTACGATGTGTTTTTTCATAGTAGAATATAATTATCAAGAACAAGACTTACGTTTTATAATAAGTGTTCATTAGATTTCAACGTTTTTGCATTAAATGAAAGAAAAATATACATGTGACGTAACGTCAACGAACAAAATAGCGCGTAATGTCGGAAAAATATTTGTATTTCTGTTTAAAACATTTATTCACATGTACACATGTAAGAGTCAACAAATGCAATAAAGAGGTTATGATACATAGAGGTTATTTAACAGAAGTGTGCCTTAAGTCGATATCGGCACACCTACCCCACCTACCCCGACATTATCCCTCGAGCTGAAGCACTCGAACCAATACCTAAGCAAGTGTGCCGGTATCTTCCTTAAGGAGCATTTGCCCTGTTAAATAACCTCTATGTATCAAATTGTCAATTATAATAAGTACCCAGCCCTACTGGCCATCTAGAATCAAATGCTGACATTTATATAGTCATGAGATCATGAATTAATAATGCAAAAAAAGGTGTAAGGAAACAAAATCAATGTATTAATGGACAGTTAGTTCGACAGTTGTTGTCATACAAATTGCAAAAACCATCAAGTATTTGCTATGGCGCTTTTATGGCTGATAACACAATTCTAAGGTACGAAGTAAGGTACACAGAATTGGAGAGAAGGGTCCCAAATTATCATTCCCTCACTCTACCTTTGCAGCCATATTTTCCAATGAGCGACCAAATATTTTAAGTTGGGACCTGGCTGGTGATTAAAATGAAGCAACATACATGTTTCTTTATAATGATTCTTAGTTGGCTTTAGAGACTAGTATTTTCGGTGGGTGGCCAGAATAAGAATGTTGGCTAACATGTTGGCGACCATTTGGAGATATTAAATAACTTTGGACATTGAGAGTGTACTAAGCAGATTTACATACCACTCTTGTCCAGGTTGTCCCATCTTCGTTCTCCTCGAAAACAAGGCCAACAACACTATCACCTGTAGTATAGAATGCTGTCTCCTGAAAAAAGAATACAACAGAACTGAGGAAATTGGCACTAACCCAACTTTGTCTTCATGACCATTTTGGCTTACATCGGCGTCGTATCTTATAAATGTACGGCATGCACGGTACTGGTTCTTTGTCAATTTCTCTTGATAGACTTGTATTTTTACTTTTTAATGAAATCATTTTACGCTTAAAGAAAACACGGTAATAAACATTTACAAATAAATCATTTACAAAAATTCCTAAAATACTTATCACACTATAGAAATACATTTTGAAGTTATACATATAAGAATAAAAATGGCGAAGTTGAATGTGCTGTTAAGTGCAATCTGTTTCTTTGTTTGTAGTTGTCCCGGTTCAAATTCTATGTATAAAATAAAATAGTGGTCCTGTAAAATATCGGTTGATGTGAATAAAATTTCAAATACATGTATTTAAACAGTAAACATTAACTTCTAATGTTTTTTCCTTCACTCAACATTTGTTCGACATATGACCCAGTGGTCATTTAAAGTTTGTTTTGAAACTGCTATGATTACCATACTATTTTTAGGATCTTATTTTCAGCGAAAATTTCAACAAATTAAATATGCTTTACAATAGAATAAGAACAATTTAATGAACTTAACTAAAGATCGTTGACGTCATGCGCTGCTAGAATAATACATTACCTGGACCTTATATAGCATTGTCTTTATTTATACCACATAGAAGAAGTAACACAATGTTTTACATATTAATGCTGTAAATTACGCATTACACAATATACACTTAACCAATGTTCTAACTAAACCTATGCTATTATTTGCATTTTCTTTGAAACTATAAAGGCTATCGTTTTGAAATTTTGAACACTCTAAGATACATTACTTTCCGTTGTTTTTTTGGTACTTTATTTATGAAAATGCACGTCTGCGTACAAGGAAAATGTGAGTTTACAAAAGTAAGGGGGGTATCAAAAAGCACAAAAATCAATGAAGAATATAACCGTCATTTGCTCGAATGACTCTTGACATCACTGTAAGAAATAAAATAAAGAAAGCCTGAGGCAGTCTGTCCCATTCGTTGACAAATATGTGTCATAATTGTTGTAGAGTACCGGTGGATTACGGTATATTCTCTTCATTTCTGCCCATACGCTCTCGATAGAGTTAAGGTTCGGAGACTTGGACGGCCAATCCAGTACACCACTCCTCACCTGTCGAAGGAAATCGTTCATTTTCGATCAGGCTAAATGAGCTGGTGCACCATGATGCATGAGTTGCGATCCAGTTTCGGCATTTATGTGGCGTTCATGACGTCCAATTGTGGCACTTGCTGTTTTCACCACATTGTGCCTTCTATTCCGTAAGTTGCTAAATTATCAATTGGCCTTGTCGTTACGCAGTGACCTTAGGATGAGGTCGTTTTCGGATATCATTCACACTTCCGGTTATGATGAACTTAGCCATCAAGTTCACGATAGACAGCATCTAGACATTCAAAATCCGTGCTTACATGAAAGTCAAATGTGAATAGGAAATTTATCGACATGACAGTTGCTTTTATTCGGCTAAATAAATCGTGCGATAACAAAGAATTATCTTTATATTACAACTAAACAGTGATTGTACCTGACTACAAATGTATAGGACATGCCGACCTGAACAAGTCCCACACCTCCAGACCTTTCTGTAATAGACATGCGTAGTATGTTTTGTTTTTTACATGGTACATACGACTATACTTTTACCTCATGGTATTGATATCCCGCGAAAACTGCTTTGCACGAGCATAAAAGCCGGTTTTGTACTCATGGCCCCGTGGGTACTAAACAAGTCCGATTTTAATGTAAAAACATAGGACATGTGGCTATAGTTGTTTTGACTAGTGTATGAAATATTGTGCAATTTGGATCATTTGTTAAAACATTATAAAAATCGGTGTAGTTGGAATTTTGGTTAAGTGTACATATTTTAGCCGTAATTAGATTACCAACACATTTAAAGTCTGTCATTAAAAGAAAGTAACTCTATTGATCTCCCATTAATAAACAAAATATGTCAAGAACGCGACATGTCTCAGTGTTTTACTCACCTTATTTTTGATCTGTTTTTCATTTCCATCAACATCAAACACTCTAACAGATTGTTGTTGTTTTTGTAATCTTGTAGCTTTCATGCGACGAGCTCCACCATCAACATCCATGTTAATGTCGACTTCATTTGGAAATTCTACTTCCTTGGTTGTTGGATTCCTGTATACTCCTTTCCTCCTCATTTCATAACCAGCTTGGTCATAACTGACCACTCCATTGCCTGAAAAATAAACAATTGACTTAGCATTAACAGACACAGAAACTTTGCATTGTTTGAAATAACATATTCCATGCTTTTATTCATTATGTTATATCACACTTGATTTTTCTATTCTTTCGTTTTGTTATATACAATGCTTGCACGCATTTTGCAACTGCTCATCAGTCGAGTATTAATTTATTTTCTTTGTACATTCGTTTATTTGTATTTCATTTGCATTAAGTGTTAAATATTCAGCAGCTCTAGTTAAAGTAAGGTCATACTTGCCTTTTTCTTTTAGTGTGATGACGCGTTTTGACACGCAATATTGTCGATTGAAGGATGGTTGAAGTTTGTTTTCACCTAGACAATTTTTATTGTCTCTTACGTGAACTTGTTGGGACAAATGTCAGTCTGATGCAAGTTAGAACATAGTTTAACCTGCATTGCAATTATTTTGCCACTGTCCGTTCCAATGCGGAAACCCTTAGGTTATTGTTTTTGTTATTTGTTTGCAGCGTATTGTTCGTTTTTTCTCAACTGTCAAAACATGAATAATTTCACGGTGAATGCGTTTGATAAAATTATTGTCGTATTACACCCATGAGTTTCAGAAAGTGTGTATTAAGAATGAGTAAAGCTTCTTATACCGTATGATAAGTTTAAGTCAAGATATTTTAATAAAAATTAGGCCACCAGTACAAAAACAATGCATCCAGTCACCGTGAAATTATTCAAGCTTTGACAGTTGAGAAAAAACGGACAATACTTATAACAAAATTATAGAAATCTAACACATTTCTCTGTACGTTGTTTTTGCTGTGTGGAAGGTCGGTTGTTTTGACAAATGCTTTCTTTTAAATTTCAGACTTTCAGACTTTCAGACTAGTTTACAGTGTAAACCATTCTTCTGATTTCTATAGTTGTAAGCATGTCATGTAATTTCAAATACCATTCTCCTGGTTTCTATCGAGATAAGTACAAAGTATATAACCATGTTAAGTAGACCGCCGAATGCATGATGCTTATTACTATTAGGCTAGCGTATTATGCTAAAATTTAAATGACAGGTTTTTATAATAATGTTGAATATTATTTGAAATGATATGATAAATTATATGATAAATGGTGTATAGTGCGTAAATATTGACCCCGACCTGACATTTCACATTTGCATCTTATAATTATCTACACATAACCCGACGAAAGTCAGTACCACACATATTCTATAGTGCGTACAAAAAAACAAAACACTGTTTATAATAACAATAGAATAAACTAATCCACTACGAGGGACGCTCATGATGACAATAACATAAACATGTGATATGTTTTACGATTGTCTTAGTTGTTAGTGTAATGGAAAAGATTTTTACCAACACAAGCACGATTTACCAACAAATGGTGGTATCCATCATGCTAATTTTGTTACAATGAATTACACACATTTTATTTTCATTACTGCCTACCCCAGAAATGGATTGTCTCATTTCTAATGTTTACCAAAACACGTTTTGTTTTTTTTGTACGCACTATACAGGTCGTCCACGTAAACATTGCGTATATAAACACAGCCAGTTTCATTTCACACCGATTTTTAGGGGTGAAATATTTTTTCAGTTTTTTAGTTTTGTTATTTCACACTTATTTTATAAACATACCACTATATAAAATTTGAAATGTGCATGTACAGTAATTAAAATAAATGTTAAATATCAAAGTTGTACGTTCTAATCCGTAAAATGCTGTTCATGCATTAGCTTATTCACCTATTCAGTTGGCAAGTTCATTGTTAAAAGTACAATAACACGCATAACCTAGAATACGACCTGTACACTTCGGCAGGGATCGTAAAATTATAGAAGTATGTTTGTGTGTTAAGTTTTAACTCATAATCCTCACGGTCACGGTGTAATCGAGCTTTAATACTACATTCTTATTCAATGTAATGAATATTCTTGCATAAAGGTCAGGTCGGGGTAAAACTTTACGCACAATACATGCAACAGTTCATTCATCTACAGAGTGGACATTTCTATTTTTAAAGTACAAAATCACGCTTGACCTTTAATTACCTATAGATTATTCGGGTAAAGTTAACATCCAAAGATAAATGTTTGTTTTCAAAATATTTTTATACATTTGCCCTCGAAAATAATCGTAAATTTTAAATCAACAAATTTTAGTTTTCACCTGAGTGCATCCTTATTATTGTACAGACAGATTAAGCAATGACCCGTGTAATAATAATATAAAATAGTAGACGCCCATTGTTGTATATGTTACAGGGAATGTGTGTAACCAGGGACTTCACGTAATCCCTAACCAAGTCAGGGATTTCATGTAATCACTTGTGATTTTAGGGAATACGTGAAATCCCTGATTTCGCTAGGGATTACATGAAATCCCTGAAATATTATTTCATTTTTACACAAATTCCCTTTAAATTATTTACAGCAAATTTTTTGTACAAATGACTTCTTTGTTTTTATAACAATTATCATAATTACAACTTATGACTTGTATTGAAACATTCTACAGTGCCATCCAAAATACACTTGTAAAGAAACTGGGTTTTCATTGATACCATTAGACTTTATATCAGATGTTTCACATAGTAGATTGTGACATTTGAAAGAGAAGTAATGATACTTAATAAAATTGAAATTGTTATACAAGTAATTGTATCTAAAGTTACAATATTATTTCTCAAGAATTGGTAAAAAGTAAATAACAAATTCAAACATTCATGAAAGTGTAAAGGTAATTATGAATGGCACTGTATATTTGTCTGTACTACAATAGGTAAATTTGTTTAAAATAGTTGGTAAAAAGTCTACTAATTTTATCAAGTACTTTGTTTAAAAAATATCAAAATAAACAACCCCAACAAACGTACAGTGCTGAAAATAAGACCTATAGAAAAGTACACATGTAAAAGACATATGACGTAAGCATAGAACAATATATAATGAGAACCTATTTGTAACAAAATGATAGAATAAATTTCACTCTTATTTGTAATCCATTAACATAATTATACTTTAGGGAATGTGTGTAACCAGGGATTTCACGTAATCCCTAACTAAGTCAGGGAATTCATGTAATTCACGAAAAAAGGTTTATACCGATGCGTTGGAAATTTAAGCTTTAATACTATGAATGCATTCACATAACAAAAATATCCATGCATAACAGTGAAAAAATTTAATAAGAAAAACTTTACAACACAATTAATCATATTATACATCTAAAATATGATAATTTTGTGCTTAGGGAATATGTGTAAAAATTGAAAAATAAATCAGGGAATACGTGAAATCCCTAGAAATTTTCTGGGATTACATGTATTCCCTGACAAAATTTTAAGTAGCTGGGGATTACATGAAATCCCTAAATTTCAGGGATTACGCGAAATCCCTAATTACACACATTCCCTGTAACATATACATATTATACATTTGGGCATTTATTAAAACGTCACATAATAAGGTTTATTTAATCCTCGATTAAACTTCGGTAGTTCACGTATAGTGTATTGCTGGCGCATAACGCTTATGCATTATACCTTATTTGAATTGTGTATCGTAGTTTGTGAGGTCGAGGGGGTAAGACGGTCAGTCCGCAAACCTTTTAGTCGTGGGTTCGAATCCCGATAGAAATTTATTTTTATATCTTTTTTTCTGGTTTAAATCATGGCCGGATTGCATATTTAACTCATTACCTCCGTGCATCAAGAAACTTGTAGAATTCTTTGTCGGTGATGACGATTTTTTACATTGTTTTGTAGTGGTTTATGTTCAAAAATTAATTAAAAAAATAAAACAAAATGCATACAATACAAGTTTTTTTTTTCACCACGACAATTTGTTATTGTCTCTAACATGAAATAGTTGTAACAAATGTAAGGCTGCTGCAAGCTAGAACATTGTTTAACCCCCACGGCAATTATTTTGCTACAGTCCACTCTTACGGAGCTCTTTAGATTCTTGTTTTTGTTATTTGTTTGTAGCGTACTTTTTATAAAAAAAGTCAGACATTTAAAATAACCATCTCTATGGTTTTTGGCTGTGTAGAAGGTCGGTGGTTTTGGCTATTGTTGTTCCTTATATGTTTTCAGTTATTTCGAGAGCTACATGTATATGAAGGACTGTATGTTACAGAGTCGTGCGGAAGACCTCGCGATCGAGTAGCAGTAAAAACATTGGATAGTCAGCTCCGCATTGGTTTAAAGTACATCCTAAACCTACCCCGATATTTCCCTGAATGCTTTCAAGAGCAGGAAACTTGATACTGCTAGATCAGAACTGGAGGATCAGGTATAAACAATACAAAGCATAATACAGCATATTATTTGTATATGAAATGTATGATATTACGTGAAATTCACTGTACCCGTCGTTACTATAGAATCACTTTTTTCAGCATAATGTCATTAATATATAGCTCCATAATTACAACATCTTTACTAGATTTTTATATTGAACATTCATTTGATTCTCATTCTTAAAAAAACAAGTATTTGATCACAATTTCCCCGAAATCTTACCGCAGGATTCAAAACTATAAAATTTGACCCTAAATCTAGTTCTAGCGGCACAAGAAGAAATTTCATTAGTCTCTATTAACAAACACATAGTACAAATAACTATGAATATGAAGTTCTTTTTTAGACAAAATAAAAAATCTGAGACCTCCCGTATGAATATACAGTTGATATGCTATTATCTTGTGCAGTAGAAATGTTTCAGTGAGTATAGTGAATTACTTGCTTAATGGTACATTTCTTGTTTTAAATAACACTGTGGTTATCAGTTTCTAAATCAAAGATAAAATACAAAAGAAATTGTAAAACTAAATTTATAAAATAATAATAAAAAAACTTACTGAATGTCGCTGGAAGACAATGTACGTATAATATACACATTGCACAAATCAATGTGCATACTTGTACTAACTTCATCCTTCCTTAATACGAAAAAATACGCAGCACTTGATAATGTAATATGCGAAAACCTGCCGCTTTATAAAATAAGCTCAGCTATACTGATGGCTATAAAATAGCTGGTAGTCAGTTGACCACGCTCACTGTATACGTTGATTGGTTGTGATGTGCCTACGTTTGTTAAAAATGCAAGATCTAGAAGGTCAACTAGACCACACGTACGATCAGGTTTTTATCAACTGCCAAAATCTTAAAACTAATACCTAACTCAATTTGTTTACAGTGTTCTGATATTTGGATATGTTATGATAAAGTAATCAAGTGTAACTATTAGTTTCCATAAATGATACAAAGAGCCAGAGGGTTGTTTTCAGAGAAAACTGTACTGTATAGTTTGCCAATAGCGTAGATTCACTGATGAATACCAAATTACAAGTCATGGCTTAGTGCAAGTTTGGACAGTTTCTAAAATACTGTAGAAAAAGTTCCAACTTTTATCAGGGGGCATATCCAAGAATCAATTTGAAGGAATGTGTCTCTGAAAGTGTAATTTTACCCTGAATACGAAATTATAGTTAAAATCAATCCAATAACGAATTTTTGGATTACACAGTTCAGTAACTACACAGTGATGTGAAGTGAATGTAAATTATATACCTATTTTTCATGTTATTTAGATCCTATATTGCAACGAATATATATAAAACATAAGTAAAAGCAGTAAAAGAGTAAGATTACTCTGATAAGCTGTTACCTCCAGCAGTAAGATTAACATTGCCGCAGTTATATCTATCGTACCATTGTACTGCTAGTAGTAAGACAAACATGGTCGCATTAAGATCTATTTTACTGTCGTTCCTGCTAGCAGTAAGATCGACCGCAGTAGTATGATGGTACTCAAATAGCAATCAAATTGAAACTTAATTATTTTAATCAAATACAAACATGATTGTGATACCCATAATATACGCAATCAATTCGGAACATTCACCTTGTTTGTAAGCCGACACATTAAAGAACAATTGCAAAAGGTCTTAATCGAAACAAAAATATCTTTTTAGACTGGAAATGATTATTCTAACTCTATCCAGGCAAATTGTTGATCAGTGGTGCTTTTCACAAAAATTCTTACAAAAAAATCTTTGTAAGTCAGTTGCCTTTACTTAGCACTTCAAAGTCAGACGGATAATAAGCATGATATTCAAAATATTTATACACAATTCTACACAATTAGTATCATATTTAGAATTGATAAGCCTAGAAAACAGCGTATCATTAATGTTTCGAATTACGAAGATTTTTTCGTAAGAATTTTTGTGAAAAGCACCACAGGTGATTAGTCAATTACAATCAAAACACTGTTATATGAGTTGTTAAAATTAGGGTTATTTTAAATCAAATTGCATACATAGTTGTCATTGTTGTTTTTTTCGGCGAGGCCGTCACAGCCTACGTTTGACCTATATGATAACTAGTATAATTTGGTTTACAATTCCTGTTTGTCAATATATACCTTCGTCGTGGTACGCGCCAGACGGTATGACTATTTGTAACTATTTATAATGAACCCTGCTTAGCTCTGAACACCGTTTTTAAAGACATTTCTCGTTTGTATTATTTTGACAAACTTTCGCAACTTCATTTATTTTTTGATAATTTACCCTAATTGATTAAACTATTGTTTTCTCTGATTTTAACATCAAAACAAACTGTTTAGCGTTATAGCTTTTAGATTAAAATGAGAATTAAATTATTTTTTTTTGAAATAATGAAAACATCATTTTCTGGTCTTCTTCTTAACGAAATCGAGAGTTCATTATTATTTCATACAACTTAATCTTTTCGAAATAAAACATTTATTATTTCTTTATATTTTATGTATTCTATAACGTTGCTTTTCATAACAAGCCAACTAAAATATTTTTCAAAACTATTACGTTTCCAATCCGCGGTTAATTTTGCCATTTATTTTATTTATTTATTGGAGTTAACGCACAATTTAGGTCATTTTACGGCGTCCAGCGCACCTAACCTAGCTTTCCTGGACCATTGCCAATAACCAGTACTCACCTACCCTTCCACAAGTCCGGAAACTTCTCTATTATCTATTCAATGGAGAAAAATCGACAATATTGTCAAATTTTCATGGAAGGGTATAACCTCCCCGGGTGTGATTCGAACCCGCACCCGCTCGAGCAGGAGATTCCAAATCCGGGCGCGCTACCAACTGCGCTATCGACCCGGGTTTTAATTTTGCCAACTAAATTTGTTTTAAAAATGATTTATTTTATTTTAACTGAATATAATGTTATTTGCTACATGCATTTATCGCAATTGTAGATGAAGTTTACTAAATTTTCCATATAAAGTTGGTCAAGTCACTTTTTATACAAATTACGTTACAAAAAAGATTAATACATGCACTATTTAAACGATAAATTTTCCTTCCGTTCCAATTTCGTAGTCCATTTTGCCAGGGTATAACGGTAATACTTGATGTATAGGTAACATATCTTACTGTCATGAACCACGAAATGAAGATATCATATTTCAAAACTATTACGTTATCATTGTAATCTCTATTTTGTAGCTGAAATGGACTGCACATTAGAAATATAGTTGCTATTTTGTTTAAATTATCGGTAGAAACTATTTGTACCTATATCGATTGATCATGCAAAGTAACTACATGTACACGAAATACACAATATTTAAAAATAAGAAAAAATGATAAAATTAGTTAAGACAAATTCTTACAACTTTTCAAACAAAATCTTCATATCGTTAACCGATCACCTAGTCAGATATTACCCCAGGTAGCATTCTTTCTATACATGAATCTCGTACCCAAAGGCTATCAAGATTCTCGATCTAGCGAGAATCTTGATAACCCCTGGCTACGAGAATGTTTATACATTGACGATGTGTAAGACACGGCAGATAATCTAAAGAAATTGTCTTCTAAACAGATAACAGGCAATACTGATTGCGTATTTATATGTCTTATCTTTGTATACAAATATCTCTCACGATGATGATATATAAAGGCTTGTCATAAAGCTTGGGAAACCACGGAGGTAACGGATCCCCAACCGGTACTCTTGTAGAGTTACTTACCCTTATCTTAAAGTGTACCAACTTTGAGTTTAATGGAAGTCACTACCCTCAAGTGTAGTGTACTGTCATGGGTACAAAAATTACCCCCTCTTATGCTAATGTTTCCACGTAGTACTTTTAGGTTATGTTTTATTTAAATCTATTATTAACCCCACATATGGCTCCGGCTTATCGACGATGTCGATGCTCAATGGTGCCATGAACATGGCAAACTTAGACAGCTGTTTTACAAAAAATCAATTCCCTTCAAAACTCGATAAATTTTAAAATTGAAATTTCCAATGACAAGCATGTCATCCTTGAAACTGTTAATGCATAAAGGGAACTCCAATTGTCACTGACTGATATTTAAAACCCGATGACAGCCACCAGTAACTTGTGCATTCAAGCTGACATCCAAGTCATTGCTGTAGAAACATCCCGTATAGTTTAGCTCTCAGAAGCAGACGTATATGTTCACAGCAAAGTAATTTTGACTAACGGTCTTCGGAGTTGTCTAAATATCTCTGTAACCGAGACTATAAAAGTTCAAATGTACCATCGGCCATTTTCAAAGCATGTCTACTACATATTTAATGATAAACATAATTTACATAATATATATTTCGAAATTATGGCAATTTAATCGATACCAAATACACCATCTGTTGATTTTGTTTGTTTCTAAAATCTGTTATTTATACCCGGGTTTCAATATGATAAAAAACGAATATCCCGTGCCTAGATTTGCCTATTTGTTGTGTGTTTGTAATACGAGGCATAAAACCAGGTGACAGAAGTGGTTTACTTCTTTTGCAATTAGTTCTATGTTAGGTCTATTTGACCTTCGGTTGTCTGGTCAATATAAATCTGACATGAAACTACATACATCTTACTGAGAAAAGGATCAACAACAATGAAATAACACATTTTGCAATAATGCTTATTTTTATTATCCCAAAAAGTAACTATTTGAGAACTTTTGTATACACTAATGTAAAAAAGTACTTTAAATTTATTTCAATGATTTGAGTACTAATTAATAAAGGGATAAAATTCACGCCACAGACGACATCTTTCTAATTAAATATCACAATCGGAACACCACAGTGATTTTCTATGAAGAAATGTCTAAGATATCAAAAGTGATAGTAATACAAGTTATAAGGCTTGGCTAATAAATCGTTGGCAGTTCACGCTATTATTGGTTCTGGTATATGTGGAAGTGATAAGTATATATAAACAAACAAAGTGCCTGCTATTCTGCTTATTAGATATTTACAACTTAATAAGTCTGATTTATATTGTTAAAAAGTTTTTTTATTTAGAATCATTTTATTAGAAGTACAATGTAGTTCTGACTTTATTTTAACAGAATCGACATTCAATGACATTTAGATTTACGACAAAATCCATGGTAGAACTCTCTCTTAATAATATCCTATCAATATTTGCGTAGAACATTTCCGTACGGAAATATTATAAAGAACTACATGTATATAGCTTGTAACTCAAACTACATGTCTCATCCTTTGGTATTAATCGCTCCATGTTGGCTTAACACATTCATCGCCGTCTGCTACACAGCCCCTACAACAGGAACCGTCAGGTTTTCTACCAGTTGCACAACACTGTTTTCTCTCTTGGCCCTTGTATGCATAACATCTACAT
This sequence comes from Mactra quadrangularis, assembly GCA_025267735.1. Classification (NCBI taxonomy): domain Eukaryota; kingdom Metazoa; phylum Mollusca; class Bivalvia; order Venerida; family Mactridae; genus Mactra; species Mactra quadrangularis. The sequence goes on along the minus strand of CM046308.1, from coordinate 32,101,118 downwards.
ACAGACTGTACAGGGATAAGCTCTGTTGTAAGACCAACTTCTGATGCACATACATCCTTCTTGCTCGTGCATTTTCCAACATGGCATATACTCTGAATGAAACAAAACAATGTTGTAATTCCAGTCTTCGAATTTAGCCATAAAACTGTGGACAGAGTCCATCTAAATTGTTGCCTCTCCAAATCACATTCTAAAAGTCACTGGACGGGCGGTTATTTTGGCGGACTCGGTCCACTGCGTAAATTCGAAGACTGCCAATTCCTCCTATTTTAATACAGATTGATTCATCGTAGGATACACGAGATCTGTCGAGTTTTAAATACATTTTACACACTTAAACGTCCAAGCTTTTTATTTCATTAATGACTTTTAAGTTCAATTTCGTAACTCTTTGTGGAATTTGTTAAATGAATGGAAGTAAATTGTAATGAGATTGACCTGTATTAAGACATTTGTGTTGAACTAGAATGTATTATACAAGTTTGGTTCTTAACGCCATATTACAACTTGTTTAAGTTATACTGTGGGATTCGGTTGTTCCACTCACGGTCCATTTATAGACAGTATTTGACACATATCACGCCGCCCGGCAAGCTCAGTTGGTAGCACGCAAGTCTACTGATCGAGGGGTCGTGGGTTTGATTCCCGGGCGGGGAATACTTTCGTTGAGCTTGGTCATGAAATTATTTCTTAGACCATTCTCCCTCCTACCAATAATTTTTAATTAAGTAGGGCAGTTGTCATTCACTGACGTATGTATGCGCTTAGTAGTTGGTTAACAGCTAAATCCAGAGATTTAGCCTTTCCAAGAGGCGTGAGTAGGTTGACTGACCGCCGTTATATGACATATACAATGTGTTGCTACGGCGTTAAACCTAACAAAACAAATAGACACATATCACAAAATCTAACCGTTCAACTTAGAACTAATTACATACCCTGGTCATTAAATGACAACTGCCAATTTTGATACTGGTAAGGCAGGAAAATAACCAGGTAATATTTCATAATAATAATACTAAAGACTTTATTTATAGAGGCAACACAGTTAGGCTGAGCACAATCTTCCCTGTGAGCCTCTTAACAAAAACATATTTACATATTATGTACAGCAAGCATGATAAACATTGAAATAAAACATTTATAAAATATATACAATGAGATAAATAGGAAATAGGGAAAACAAGATCAGCTCAATGATCAGTTAAGTTACTTTAGTATTCCACCACAAAGTATATTTACGTCTGAAAGGGAGTAATAAAAGCTTTAGGTCTTACAGTTTAATAGAACAAGATTTTCAACACTCCTTTTTTTAACTTTATGTTAATTTTGTGATCCACAGAGATCCATTGACCCGAGGTACATACGTTGGACAAGTTTTGTAGAGGACCTTTATGTGATACTGCAAGAGCCCAGGCGAGTAAATCGCCGTTTGTATCTCATCAGTGCGGTCGGGAAACCCATTATTTTGAGTTCAGGTTTACATTTATTACCCCTTAACTAGCCAATACCAATTTTTACGTGTCTAGACCATCCTTAAAAATGGCCACCAGAGGCCTAGTGCTTTTAACTAGGTATGGATTTTTGCCAAAAAATAAATCGGGGTCATTGAGTGCAGAAAAATAGCGCAATATACTGATGAGAAAACGTGTTTTCAGTTTTGGGTAAAAAGAGAGCAACATTTCAATTTGCCTTTTTTACTCCACCCTAGTGCTGTCAAAGTAGCTTGCTTGGATCCGAACTCAATAGGCTTTTCTGAAAGACCGTCACTCTGGGTATTACTTGTCCAATTGCATATCTGTCAGTCAATTAGTTATGAAATTAGAGCATCTTGAAATAGCTCTGGCGCGTTAAAATGTAAAAATGGCATATTTTCACCCATGTCGCAACAAGTGGAATGTTAAGTACTAACCTCAGTGTCCCAGTTCCATCTGTAACACGGAGTACCATCAGTAACAGTGGCCAGTTCATATTCTCCACATTCACCAGACTTGGTTCCACACTTGACAGTATAAAGCGCATAACACGCTTCAGCTGGTACATACTGCTTTCCATTGAACGTTTTCTAAATGTTAACATATTATTTTGTAATCGTGTTATATTATAGTGTTAACAATTTAGTGTTCTCATAATGGCCTTGTCATTTGGCTGAAGGCAATCGCATTAGCCCGAGGACGCAGCCCGAAGGCTGATATGACTTTCAGATACCAAATTATGAAAACTCTAAATCATTGTCAATTTTAGTAATAAATACACAATTTGTGAAAAAAGTACAATAATTAAAGGACATCACTAACAAGAAACATTCAAAATGGCGGCATTTTCTCTTTGGAAAGAAAAAAAAACACCGTCTATAATATGAAAAAACCCGACCATTATGTGATTTGCAAACAATCAAAATGCCTGCATTAAATGATAGCCGAGGTATTTTAAGAAGGCTGTGTTATCTCTATAATGGCCGAGATTTCGGTTATAATGCCGTAGAGAACGCCATATCAACCCTGAATTTGAAGGCCAATTTCGCGCAGTAAATAATTTACACTTATACAACAGTCAAAACTATAGGTGCCAAGCACGGTCCCGAATCAAAACTCTGTTTTTACATATAAGTGCATGTATATAACTTCGAAAAGAAATTATATTTAATAGAATTTTACCTAAATGTTAGATTTACATGTAAGTTCATTTAAAGTCCAGTATGTCCATTAAAATTATACTATTGTGCGTAAATAGCAAAAGCATTGCTCTTTCGAAAGCTATTAATGTGTTTTTGCATACGCCTTACATTTTTTCTAGGTTGATTTTTAACATTGCAATCGACGCTGATTTGTTTAGTCGACAATAAATTCAACAGTGTATGTTTATTTAACCACTTCATATAGCTTTTCTACACGGCACCGTGTCAGGCGCCTTTGATCAAAGCAACTTAAGGAGAACACAAAAATAACAATTTTTTATATCCAGCTGTTATAAATCAAATCTTATAGGCTTTCAATATACATCTGTATGTAGGTTTGTTAGTCTACCGAGTTCAAATATGAAGTAAAAATCTAAATTAAACAACTTAATATGGCGGAAAATTCAAAATGGCTGCCAAAATGACCCAAATTTTGGACATATTTGGGTAATATATTTACTGGGCATTGAATATGTTGAATCATGCCTGCAATATATCAATCTAAATGTGTTTTATGGTGCTGAGTTCAACAAATATGGCAGAAAATTCAAAATGGCCGCCAAAATAAATCATATTTCAGTTATAAACGGCACACTTTAAACATATTACGCAATTTATAAATTAACTCTAGTTAACAGAAGACCAAAGTTATGACACTTGATTATATGTGTGTAAATATATTTTATTCATTATATAACTGAGGTAGATCTCTAGAGGTATGATTAGAGGTTTAGGTCTGAGAGGTCATTCGTTCCAACCTCACCAGTGGCACATATGAGGTCTTGATTGAAAAAATGTGTCATTTATTGCTTTACTTCATTAAGATGTTGATGAGTATTTGCATAGAAAAAATCTTGGCACTTTGGTTGCAAAGTAGAGTTAAAATTCCAAGGAAATTTTATAGATATCAGTAACTAAATGATCATCATGGGTGATGGCTGTGTGCTATCATGTAAGCATCTAAGCTACAATATAGACTGCATCTATTTTTTATCAAGACTGGGTTGTGTTGTTAAATTCTGAAAATATAATAAAGCAATAATATCTCGGTAAAGAATGACTTTTTATCTTATCAGATTTCTAGATGCAGTTCATTTACTTTCTCTGTTTCTATTTTTATTAAGTTTGGCTTATGTATGTATCAAAATCTTCTCAAAAAGTAAATGACCCAACAATTGCTTTCAGAGATTCAAAAAATTGTATTCTCCAATTTTCCAATATCACAATAGCAATTGTGTCATTCCCTTCAATTCTTATTTGCAATTTTGGTTATATCTCTAATAATTTGTTTATACTTACTTGTATGTCTTTTAACTAGCCCTTACAACTAATGATTGAGAATCATGATGTTCAATTATTTGGCTAACTGTGCACAGTTGAAACAAATGCAAGACATTCCATGACTACAAAATGAGATCGCTTATGTGACAACCGAGTAAAAGAAAAGTCAAGAAAACAATAATTGAAATAGGCAATTACTTTTTTGAGGGGTGGCTGATACAATCACAGCCAAACCAAACAAAATGCAATGCGTTAATTGCGTTAATATTAAACCTTTGAATCTATCATGAATGCTAAAACAGACAGGAAAACGTTTTAGCTCACATTTCATACACTTTGTAACTAATTAGAATTTATATATAAAGAAATAAACTTATAAATACAAACAGGTATAGAATAGTTTCTCCATAACTGAGGATGAGCAGAAAACATTTGGTACATTTTCTACAGAAACAATACTTCAAGAACTTAAACACAAAACCTTTAAGCTTACATATTTTAACCAAATTTGCAGCTATATCCCCTGGTCATTTGACTACTAGTATATATATTTATATACTAGTTGCCTGATGATGTATAATTTAACATTACACTATTGGAATATGGAAAATACGTAAATTAAAGACAACAATTGGCGATTCATTCCTTCATGAATTGAACAATTGCAAGTATATTTCTTGTGCAAAAAAATTGGTCGTGACTCTTGTGGGTTTGAACCAAAATTCCCTCTATCCATTAGTATCTTTTTTTTAACTGGATCTTTGCTAAAGCCTTTGAAAGTGTAGGCCACCAATCTGAAAATTCATTGAGCAATGTCAGGTCTGACTTTTGTGTTGAACTGACATACCTCATTAAATATTTAGTTTATATGAGTTTATAGCATATTAAGATAAAAGTTCTTGCAAAACAGATTATTATACTGCAATATAAGATTTGTTTGCTTTATTATTTTACAAATAATCTAAACAATTGCATTAAGAGTGATAACAAACCATGGTTCAACATATAGATATATACCGTTGATTACCAGTATACATTGAAAATATGTTATTTTGGCGGCCATTTTGAATTTTTGGCCATATTGGGTTGTTTAAATTAGTTTTGACTACATATTTAAACTAATTACCTTAACAAACTTATAAATTGACATAATGTTAGCAAATTCAACACATTGAATGCCCAGGATAAATAATTACCCGAATATGCTCAAACAAACTGGGTTTAATTTGGCAGCCATTTTGAATTTCTCGCCATATTGGTTTCTTAAATTAAGTTTTTAACTTCCTTTTTGAATTCATCACCTTAAGAGACCTATTTCTGGACATTCTGCATGTATGATTCAACATATTGAATGTCAAGGATAAATAATTACTCTAATATTCTCAAAATGGGTTAAATTTGGCAGTCATTGTGAATTTCTCGCCATAGTGGTTTCTTAAATTAAGTTTTTTGACTTCATATTTGAATTCAGCACCTTAAGAAACCTATAGCTAGACACATTGCAGGCATGATTCAACATTTGAATGTCCAGGATAAATAAACTCCTGAATATGCTCGTACTATGGTTATTTTGGCGGCCATTTTGAATTTTCAGCCATATTGGTTTGATTAATTTTGTTTTTGACTTCATATTTGAACTCAGCACCTTAAAAAACCTATAAATTGACATATTGCAGTCCAATACCATACAACTTATTGCATTTAAATGTAAAAAAAAACTGGCAATTTATGTGAAAATGGGCGTGGCCAACCTTCAGAGGGTATGTACAGGGGGGTTAATGGGGTCAAGAATTAAAAAATATGATTTTCCTTTCATGTCAGTACATGTAACATGTTTTAAACAGAGTCTCATAAAAAAGTCAAATTAACAACTCCCCTCCCCCTACTAAATTAGACATTTGATAAAAGCGCATTTGAATGCAACCGAAATGTTGGTTACTTTTAGGTTGGTGAACACTAGAAATTAGAAAATGTTTATTTTTATGTTCGCGTTTTAGTAACAAATGGATAAACTAGTTTAGAAACACTCATTAAGCTTACTTTATCAAAATATTCTGGAATAGGATGACTATATATAACAGAATATTCGTCAATTTGGAAAAAAACCTGTCTTATTTCAACTCATGAGTTTAGAAAATGATATTTTCACTCGTAGTTTTCTGGTCATCTCTTATCTGAAAATTATTTCAATAGTCAGGGTATATCGTACAAAAATTGTAAAGTCGGAATAACTTGTGTTTGGAAGTAGACTTTGAACCGCACTTGAACTTTTTATAAACTTTTTACAATAAATATATGAATAGCCTTACGACATTTCTAGAACATGCAGATAATTGATCATTTTCTCCTTGTATTTGACATTGGGTGTTTATGTCTTTTACTTCACCACGCCCACTTCCGATGCAAAACTGTTCCTTCCACGAGGCTGATGTTGTACTTCCGGTAAGGCAATCACGAGCGACCGTTCTGTAATATAAAGATGAATTGTCAATCTAACAAAATACGAGTCTAACATTCGAATACAGGGAGGAATGAATACATAATGTTTATAATACGAAATATACTATAACAAATGTAGTATCTATATTAAACATGCGAGTAATATCGAAACACTTATCTAATTAACCATAGTCACAGAACAATTAATTTTGTTTTCATGATAATGAATAATTTTAAACTGCACAACAATATCCAAAAATTACGTATTACCCCCTTTAACGATAAAAATCAAAAGTACAAAAACAGAACATATTCATTATACGCCCGTTTTGAAAAAACGGTCGTATTATGTTATGATGTTGTCCGTCTGTCCGTCTGTCCGTCTGTCCGTCTGTCCGTCTGTCCGTCTGTCCGTCTGTCCGTCTGTCCGTCTGTCCGTCCGTGGACAATTGCTTGTCCGGATGATAACTCAAAAAAGGATGTACCTTGGTTCCTCAAATTTTATGTGTGGATAGCCCTTGGGTAGAGGAAGTTCCCTATTGATTTTGAGACCCCAGGTATAAAGGTCAAGGTCACTGGGTCTTTAAATAGGTAAAACTTGTCCGGACGATAACTCAACAACTTCTATTCCTAGGTTTACAAAATTTTATGTTAGAGTAGCCCATTTGTCAAGGATGTTCCCTATTGGTTTTGGGGCCCCTAGGTCAAAGGTCAAGGCCACAGGGGCATCATATGGGAAAAAAAGTTGTCTTGACAATAACTGAACTACCAATTTTCTTAGATTCACCAAATTTTATGTGAGTGTAGCCCTTGTGTCAAGGATGACCCCCATTGGTTTTTTGGTCCCTAAGTCAAAGGTCAAGGTTACAGGGGCATCATATTGAAAAACCTTGTTTGGACAATAACTCAACAATGATTGTACCTATGTTCACAATATTTTATGTGAAGGTAGCCCGTTTGTCAAGGATGTTCCCTATTGGTTTTGGGGCCCCCAGATTTAAAGGTCAAGGTCACAGAGGCATCGTATGGAAAAACTTTGTGCAGACAATAACTGAACCATATTTGTACCTAGGTTCACCAAATTTTATGTGAGAGTATTCCAAGTGTCAAGGATATGCCCTATCGGTTTTGGGGCCCCAGGGTCAAAGGTCAAGGTCACAGGGGCATCATATTGGAAAACATAGTTAGGGTAATAACTCTTCAATGATTGAACCTAGGTCCACCAAATTTCAGGTGAGAGTAGCCGATGTGTCAAGGATGCTCTGATTGGTTTTTGGGTACCTGGGTCAAATTTAAACCTTCAACTAGAAGATATCAAATTATCAAGCAGTGACTTCAACTGTTCAATAAATATGTCTATAAAGTCAAAACGGCAAACAATGAAAAACTTGTTGCGACAATAACTGAACCACCAACGTACCTAGGTTCACTGAATTTTCTGTGAGAGTAGTCCTTGTGTCAAGGATATGCCCTATTGATTTTGGGTCCCTGGGTCAAAGGTCAAGGTCACAGGGGCTTTATTTAAGTTGTTGGGGCTTTATTTAAGTTGTGACAGGTTAATGTAATAGGACTATAAAGAGTCGTAATGTAGAGTAGGCATGGTTTGATTTTCACCGGGATATGTGTAATTGATAATTAGATGCAAATTTGAAAGGTCAAGTCGGGTTCAATCTGTAAGCATTCAAGTCGGGTTCAATCTGTAAGCATTATAGCTCAATGTGTCAAGGATGTACCCTATATATATTGGTTTTGTGGCCCCTAGGTAGGGCTGGGACGAGTACTCGAGTACCCGGGTATCGGGTTGGGTAAGGCTACTACTTGGGTACAAAGTTATTACCCGGTACCCGTAAAAGAAAACAATTCATATCAATTAGTTTCGATTTTTCAGCAATTTGAAAATCTGCCTTGATCAGAATTATTGTGAAATGTCATCTATCGAATTTCTCTATAGGCATTTCTTTACAACAATATTGCCGACGACCTAGTATAACAGTTACTGTCCAACTAATATGAATCCAGCTTCTTGAACAATTTCCCTATTGTGCTGGATCGCATTTATGTCTTATTTTCGTTGTAATGGCTATAATATCAACAATATATGTTCATATGTATACGTCAATATACGTTCCAACTATCAGTTAACACAGAAAAAATGTTCGCATACGAGGACAACCTAACTAGACGCATTTTCAATACTGGTCGTGGTACGGAATGCTCAGAACTACGTGTAGGTACATTCAGACATACTTCAGATTTGGACTTATTAATAAACATAGGCGATGGAAAACCAGACATTGGAAGGCTAGGTGGCTAGTAACCTGGATTTGTTATATCTATTCATAAACTTAACTGCAACGGCAACAATCGGGTCAAGACTTGCTCTCTGCTTTGTGATTGTAAGCCCTGCGTCGCTAAACACTCTTTTTGACGGGACAGAAGTTGCTAGAATTACAAGACACTCCTTTGCCAATTCAAAGACAACTTCGGAAACAGTGTTCCTATTTTATAAGCAGTAACAAGTGCCGGGATGTAGGAGTAATAACTCTTTCATGATTTATAACAGCGAGTACCCGGGTACCCGCGGGTAATTATGCCTCGGGTACCTGGGTACAAATTTTCTACCGGTCCCAGCCCTACCCCTGGGTCAAGTTTAAATCTTCAACCAAAAGATATCAAGTAACCAAGCAGTGATTTTTAAAAATGCAAACTCAAGAAGTTTGCAATTAAAACATATCAATATAACAGCGCTGGTTTTTTTGTATTATTTAATATCATGAGATATATCATATACAGATAATTTTGTATTGACACAAATTTCGTATTGATGTCTTGACCATTCTGTCCTAGTCTAATGTTTCATTCATGAGTTAATAATTGAGTGCTGTGTTCTGATAATGATAAATATGGGGTGAATGTATGGTTACTGAAGTTAATGTGTTGTAAGCTCTTGAGTCAAAGAAAAGTTTTAAAGATTATGTCAGCAAGCATTCTTTTCACGAATGCATGACCGATTTTTCATTTTTAGCTGTGGTGATTTGGGTTTGATTGTCAGTTTTCTGGGAGTGTGTGTGTGAATATTGGCTAATGTGTGTGCTTTGTCCCTTACTAGCTTTGTTGTATAAGAAATTAACTCGATTTATGTTCTGGAAGAACTTATAGACAATCTATGGAATCGTCATTATTCGCATTTTTACTCGAAAACGGGGGGTACGGCCTATTAAAAGACCGGTTCCATTGACTTTTATACTTGACTGGTTAAGCCAATCGTATTACTAGATTTGGTCATGTGACTTGTTTGAGCCAATCAGCATTCGTCATTTCAGTTCCTTTGTTTGCACCACATGGAAGGTTCGAGGTAGTTTTTTAGATTTTTTTGTTATTATTTGCTTGTATATTGTTTTGTGGAGGTTATTGAACTTGTTGTTATTATTTATAAATGTCCAAGTTATCATATGGAAGAATTCGTTCGAGGCACCGAGATCGGCTTTTCCAGATAGTCGGCGAGTTTTAGAAGTCGTATAGGCTGATGGCAATTCGCGGGTTGATGGCTGCCAAAATCTCGCGAGATTTATTATGACGTCATAGGACATGGCGATGCATGGGTGAATAACGTTATATCTCGCGAGACTACATCACGTGATCTGTCATGGCCGCGCCCTTGTTGCTTAAAGTTTCTGTGGCGGTGATTATCTCGTACCGGTTTTTTTAGTGAGACATTATGATAAAGAGATGAATTCTTTTATTATAATTACTTCGATTTTATATTTACCTTTGAAAATTTGTTTTTACTTCTGGCCAACTTAGATATGCAATGATTAATTTATACAACTAAATTAAAAATCGGAGGAGGGTTTGTAATAAGACGTCCGTCCTCAGCTTAGCCTTAAGTATGAAATTAATTTGTTTCATTGTTGTACGTAGCCGTCAGAATTGTTTGTTATTAATATAAATATCATCATTTAAATATAGTGAGTGGGTTAAACTTGTGATAGAAGTTTTTTTGTTAAGTTGGCTTGCTTTCATACGGCCCTTGTCCAAGATTGTAAATGTAAGGGACAAGTTTCAATTGATACTGTCATTCATTTGAAATTAAATTTAATTCTCTAACCAGATTTTTCATGCAAAATTTTTTGATTAATTTTGTGTTATGAGTTCTTTTATATATATTTTCAATATTTTGTTTATGAAAAAAAAACATTCAAGGTTGGTTCCGTTATATTATATATCCTGACGGCATCTGTTTTTGACGAGGATCTGATTTCGCTGAACTATGAATTTTAGGTTTTTTACGTAATTGTGCATGCGCAGATCTGGTCTCATGTTATTTTGACGCCAAAAGCAGAATAATAGTTGAAATGCATAAAATCATTCCTAATAAACGTTGGAAAAAGAAATTTAATTAAGCATTATATTCAATACATTGACTTTTAGTTTAATTTACTGTTACCAAAATGAAGCATGTCTAGTTCATCCGTCTGATTAATTTTGACAGTTGTCCTCGGACGTACCCTACTGTTTACTACACTTATTACGTGATATATGAAACATGTGGTATACTGCACAACTCTTTAAATGGACTACGTTTCATCGGTTCCTTATGTTCAATGGTCAGATGCCTTAGGCAAAAACTGTATTGATTGTACCAATTTCACCTCAACAAACATTCACTAGAAACCATTTTTGTTTATATTTAATTGAGGCAAATGTATCAGGTGTATTAGGCTGGTCCATTTATGATTTTTCCCAAGAATGAAAGTGCTACGAAGGGGTTGTAACTTTTTGTGCTGTTAGTCATTAGTATAAGGCTCTTCAAATAACGTTCCCTCGAAATTTCATGCGATGTACGGTTGTTTGAAATATTTAAATTTGTTTAAACTGCTTAAACTCCTGAATAAATGTTAAGTCTATTGATGATAGCTTGTCCATTTTTAAATTTGTGCAGTGTGACTTTTTAGACAAAGGTCTGCAGTTCGGCGAAATCAGATGACGCAATGCTGAACTTTGTCAAGAATTTCTACATGAAAATTAAACTGTGTTGAATTTTACAAATGTTTAGTCATAGTGAAATTGCCGTGGGATGCTGTTGAATATTGTTTAAAAAGTTTCGGAATTTTTGTTTGAAGATTATCGTCAGAGATACACATCTAGCATGTTATTTAATTGGCAGCTACTTATTTGTTGTATCAAGTTTGCAGAATAACTCGGATGAAAAGTATGGAAAGTGTAAGTGTTACTTTTTTTATATTTAAGACACACAATTTGTTCTTGGTAGTCTTAACTTGGGATGTTACATGGAGCATACTTCCATATAGCACTGCTTCCTATAAGTGCTTGTTCATTTTGGTATAAATATATTCTTCAGAATTTATGAAAAGTATGCAGCACATGAACTGGGTCAACTTGTCAAACCTCTGAGTCGGCTAACTCCATTTATTGCAGAACTACTGTACTAATATGACAAGCTAAAATATTGTTGTCTAAAAAGTCTGTTATTTGGAGATTTCTGAATTAATGTATAAGCCCATAACACGTTTTTTGGCAGAACCTAAACACTGATTGCTGCTAGATCAAAGTGACTCTTTTTTCTGAGTTTGATTATCAGAACTCCCCAATTCCATCAAAGCTTCATAGAATGTTAAAGCATAATTAATATACTAAGAATTAAATATTAGCATTAGTTGACTCTTTCACATAACATTTATTGTATTAAATTTTTTATGAAGATTTCAGTTACAATATGCAGTTCTAGTTTCTACCCATTGTCTCTTGGTCGTCGTGTATCTAAAAGTAAGTTCATTGTGCAGCTGTTGTATGATAATGTATTGTTACTGGTTTTGGTTTGGCTTTTATTTCCTATCATCATGTCGACTTTAATGGTGCCAATTATATCATTACAACTGGTTTTCTTTGTTATGATCTAATCTTTTAGTTAACTCCAAAAAAAAATTTGATGAATAAATGCATTTTCAACTTTTCCATCTTTCATTTAATTAGTGATGTTATTGGAAACCAGTTGTTTTTATATAATGAAGCGACACCTTCTCGTGGTGGCACCGTCAACAGGCATGCTGGAATATATATAGAGTGGCTTTATCAACTATAGCTTCTATTATAGTGCACTTAACTGTTCTGTTACAATGTATACTTTTGCTTACCAACTTACGGGGACTCATACCATCCATTGATCACTTTTCATTTTTTGCCTTGGAGTAAGTAATTATGCTCCCAATAACCCAATTTAGTTAATGTTTGATTTAAATTAATTTTTTAAAAGGTCTTTAAATGCGATAATTATTAATATTGTTAGTGAACAAATTGTCTCATTGTTTTAAAATTTTCAGGAGTATCACCCCTTGTGATCAGCTTTTTAGGTGAAGTGTCTCAATTACATTGTGTGATAGTAACTTACTAATGTATTTTTACTTGGTGTAAGGAACCTCAAAAAGTTATTTCTTTCATACAACTCTGACTCTCCACAAAAACACTTCAGTAATAAGGATTGGTATGTGTCTTCAGGATATTAGTGCTGGTTATTATGTTGCATCCTTACCCTTGCTGTTGATAGTTTCAATTTCTTAGTCACTATATTCTTAAGAAGTGTTTATTCTAGGTATTGCAATGTGGGGTTTTGAAGGAGGGGGATATCAGGTGATGCAAAAATGAATATCTTAAATTTCCACTCGATATTTATTATACCTAATACATCATTACATGTGTTCAAAATATACATTTACTCATAGACCACCTTCTACTTACTTTTGAAATGTTTGGCATAATCTGAAAAACTGCCAATTTCCCAGCAAATTGGAAGAAAGGTTGAGCTGTGGGGAAAAGTTACATATTTGATTTTTTCATGGCAATTGAAACATGTGGAAAAGTTACTGTGCAAAGTTATCTCATCAATATTTAAGAGCCAATTTACTTATAAAGGACCTCATGAAGTTGAAATAAAAACCTACAGACATCGTTCATCATTGTCAAATATAAGTTCTCAGAAATCATCAAAGAAGTAGATATGCCCTGATTATCAGTTCAAAAAGACTCTGAGCTGACGCACATAAAATTGCTATTTATTAACCAATGTTTGTACTTTGATTAAATTAAATCATATTCTTGTAAATATTACAATTTTTCTGGATTTTCATAAAAACAGTGTTAACAATGCAACAACTTACACTCAAACTTTCAATACACGGTGTTCATAAGTGTCATCACTTGACATTGATAATACATTGCCAACAAGTAATCCTTAAAAGGATTAACAATTGACAATTGTGAAGTTTTTATACTTAATAGTTTGATCTTTTGTCTATTGATTGTTTTGTTCCTCATTTTTCATAGTGGGAGATTCCCGCAGCCTAGAATAAACACTGCTTTCCACTTCTATTTCCATTCTTATTTTGCTTAACTGGTTGTGGCAAACTATATATTTATCAATGTCTTAGTGCTGTGTGTGCCCTTTTAACACGTCCATTTTTCCAGCATGCCTGGCTAAAGTCGCTTCACCTACTGTTTGCTGTAATCATTCTATCACAATTAATTTGTCTCTTTTCAGATAATCATCATATGTGAATATTAATCATACAAATAAATTCTTAGAATAATATCTAAGACATAACTTTTCATATATTTACATTTATCCACTTATAACCATGGAATCAACTATTGACACTGGTAACTCACCAGTACACAGCCCTAGCAGCTCATTGAGTGACGACACAGATGCTGCATTACCATTATCCAGTTCATCAATGAGTAGCAGTGAAACTACTTCTATCAGTAACATTTCATCTGAACCAACATCTTCAGTCATGATGAGCAGCTCTTCTACTTTTACAGCCTGCACTTACAGAAACACAGGACCTTGTTTAAGCTCAACATTGAGTGCATCTTCTTACAACCCAACTAAGTTGAGTAGTTCTGCACCTATCACCTCTAGAACAAGCATTCAAGTAGCTACTCCTACTCCAAGTGCCAACTTAACAGGGGTGAACCTAAGCTTGCACAAGGACTTAGATTTGTTACAAAGAAGTGTGTTGATGTTGAGCCAGCAACTAGATACACAGATAAGAGCCAACCTGTATTCTTTGTCTTCCCATGAAACAGCCTCTTTACAAAGCACCATGCAGAGTATGCGTTCTGCTGTGCAGGTATTTACTTCACAAGCCAATGCTGGAATTACTGCTGCTATGCGTAAAAACAAAGCCTTGCAGCAGAAAATAATCGCTCAACAACAGGAAATAGGAGCCTTGTCTAAAAAAAACAGTGAACTATTAAAAGCTGACATGGACAGGAAACTTTTTAATGATCTAATTGGAAATGATTCAATGGCTGATTTTGAAGAAGAATTAGAAGGACCTCCTCAAAAAAAAAGTTGTTGAACTTTACATCTGACTGATACAATAGAAATCATTGGACAGGAAACTTTTAATGGTCTGATTAGAAATGATTCATTGGCTGATTTTAAAGGATTACAAGAACCGCCTCAAAGAACAAATTGTTGAACTTTACATGTGACTGATACAATAGTAATCGTCGCCATTATGTATTGACATCATTATAAACATGAAGTGGTTTAAAATTTACTAACACATTCTTAAGTTTTATTGCTCTTATTACTTCTGACTGATACAATAGTAATCATTGGACAGGAAAATTTGTAACGATCTGATTAGAAATGATTCATTGGCTGATTTTGAAGAAGAATTACAACGACATCCTCAAAAGAAAAATTGTTGAACTTTACATCTGACTGATACAATAGAAATCATTGGACAGGAAACTTTTCATGATCTGATTAGAAATGATTCATTGGCTGATTTTAAAGGATTACAAGAACCGCCTCAAAGAACAAATTGTTGAACTTTACATGTGACTGATACAATAGTAATCGTCGCCATAATGTATTGACATCATTATAAACATGAAGTGGTTTAAAATTTACTAACACATTTTTAAGTTTTATTGCTCTCATTACTTCATTCGTTCTATGTAACATTTTGGTTGTGACAATCATTTAATCAGTGTGTCTATGTGACTTTTATATCATACATTACCTGCATTATCCATTGTGTTCAGTATATAGATAACTTCAAAAATTTGTACCAGAATTGACAACTATTTATCTCCAACTGATTATCCAATCTGTATGTAGTTTTTTACTGACAACATCAATTGTTTTGTCAACTTCCTTATATGTCTGATAATTTGCTTTGTTTTTTCCCCACTTAATTCATGGTGTTTCCTATGATAAAGATATGTTTTGATATATTCAATTTTTTGTCACTTATCATTAATTTTTCTCTGTGAATACA
Source organism: Mactra quadrangularis (assembly GCA_025267735.1). Taxonomy (NCBI): domain Eukaryota; kingdom Metazoa; phylum Mollusca; class Bivalvia; order Venerida; family Mactridae; genus Mactra; species Mactra quadrangularis. The sequence goes on along the minus strand of CM046308.1, from coordinate 32,085,407 downwards.
TGTTCCATTTCTTAGTTTTGATTTATTATTCTCAACTGAAAATAGTTATTTTACATTTTGACTGCTACTCAATACTGATATTTAATGATTTTCTCAGTCTTAATGAGCCAACATTCTGTCAAAGCTTTATATTTAATGATAGACTTACTGCCATTCAGCATAATGTTTTAAGGGTTTACTGATCTTGTAGACTCCAAACCTTTTCTTCCTTTTGTAAATAGGTTTTATTTTGCCTTTCCTTATGTTGTAAATAATTGTTGTTGTTTTTTGCAACTGAAAATACTAAAAATAGTTGTTACAAATTTGGACAATTATTTTTTAAAAGTGACCATTCATTTTGTTTATGGATTTTAGTTTTAATCAGATAATTTAAAGACACCTGATAAAATTTGTTACATTTCATTTGACACTTATGTGTATTCATTTTTAACACTTAATTATTCAAACTCAATAAAAAGATTCTTACTAAATAAAAAGCCTTCAATTAGAAACCACTGGAGTTTTTATGGCAGACTAAGTTTCAATGCATCGTTTCATTTCACTTCATTCATTGTCACCATTTATGTTGGTTATGTTATTCATTTTTTGCTGTATTAAATCATTTATAATAGTAGGACCAGGTTTTAACTACAATTTGTTTCTAACTTACTATTTATTTGCCATTAGGTATAGTTTTACTTGGTTAATTGAATTAAAAAGGATTAAATTCCAGTAGCATTTTTGAACACTTTACTACATGTATATTTCATTACTCCAATTAAAGAATAAGCCTTCATTATGAAACTGCTGGAGTTTTTATGATGGAACTAAGTTTCTGTGCATTGTCTTATGTCATTTTAATCATGGTCACCAATTTTGTTGGTCTACGTTTTCTTACTGTTTACTTATAATTCATTTATTTCGTTATGCTTCCATTTAACATTTCATCACCATTCATAACATGATGTAAATACTTATATTCCTTTTTAAAATTTAGTTGAAAGCATACATTCTCAGCTATATGTTTTATGCTTAAATGATTTTGAAGATACTAAGCTTATTGCTTCTTTTGTAAATAATATGTTTTGCTTTTATTAGATTGTGATACATGTTTCATTTTTTTGGCTTTATTGTTCTTATTTTATAATAATTGGACCAAGTTTAAACTACTATTTGTTTCTAACTTACTATTCATCTGCCATTAGGTAAAGTTTTACTTGGTTAATTGAATAAAAAAGGATTAAATTCCAGTAGCATTTTTTTGAACACTTGACTACATTTCATTACTCCAACTAAATAATAAGCCTTCAATTTGAAACTACTAGAGTTTTTATGACGAACTAAGTTTCTGTGCATTGTTTTATTTAACTTAACTAATGGTCACCAATTATGTTTGTCTATGTTATTCTTTTAACTCTTATGTTATTCTTTTAACTCTTATGTTATTGTTTTAACTCTTTACTTATAATATATTTATTTGTTATGCTTCCATTTAACATTTTGTCACCATTCATATCATGATGTAAATACTTGTAATCCTTTTTTAAAATTTTGTTGAAACAAACATTCTCAGGTATATCCCATATGCTTAAACTGATATGTAATCACCAAGCAGGTTGTTACCTTTGTAAATACATTTATTTGCTTTCTTAATGTGTTATCTTCATTCTTTGCATTTTGTGTAGTTTTCTTATGACTTTTTTACACATGAAACCATCTTAATATTGTGAACTCTAATTATAATTATTTTCCTTATCATTTTACGTATTGAATATCCTTCTTGGATTCATCTAGTTAAAGAATAAGTAGATTTGATCTTTCCTAGTTTTTACATGTAATAATTTCAAGTAGACTTTATATTTTATTATAAAGATCAGTTTTACCTGGTTTATTACAGTCGCTAGATAATTTTTACTTATTATATTTCATTAAGTTGAGTCGTAAAATATGTCATATGTATTTATTTAATGAAAATTGCTTTTCCACTTACTTGAGTGCTAACAGTTAGTAACAGACATCCTCTGTGGGCAGTCCAAATCAATTATCAAGTTCCTTATACTTGCATACATGTTTAACTTCAACAACTTTCAATTTCCTTTGTTTATATTCCTATTGGTGAAATATCAAGAACCTCTTTCAAATTTATTTTTGTATTGCCCTTAAGTTTAGAATTTACTGAACATCATTTACAATAGAAAGTATTTAGTTCCTTTACTGATAACATAACTAAAGTTCAATTTAATTGGTAAATTATAAACTTTTGATTGGCATCCTAATTACTTAAAGGTACCAAGTGAGTGGAACAGGTTCTTTTTCATTCTGAACTTTTACTTAAAATTGTTAGAGAAAATGTTTGTTACTTGGGAAAAGCACTTACACTAGCTTTTCCCAATTTTTTTCTGTTTGTAGTTCTTATTTTTAATAAAATTTTTCAGGCTGGAATTATGTCAAATGATGCTGGTTGAATAAGAAGTCAGAAACATTCGAACAGTTAACAAAAAACCTACACCATGCCGAAGTCAAAAAAGAAATCTGATAACCAGTCAAGAATATCTGATAAACTTAGAAAACAGCAACAGGTATTAGTTTACATATATTTTAATTCACCACATATGAGCTGTGTCAATTTTTCAAAAATTTCGCAAAACTATTACAGAAATGTGTTACTATTGGCAACATTTAATAGGATAATCACTTGCTCTCAATAAAAAACATCTGCCAACACACCACATTCTCTAATTCACTTCCATTGGTTTTTTTTTGTTGCCAAAAACAGAAGGAGCTATTCTAATAAGCTCAGTGGGAAGCCACAACTCTACCCTATTAAGAGGTTAATTCCTAGGTGGGGTATATTTTCAGGCAACTTGGTTTATGAACCATTCTTTTTTCTTCCAATAAGTCTTAATTCTGTAGTAATCATAACACTCTGTGGCTACTGCTGACTTGTGGTCTAATTAATACTACGTTAAAATAACACGCTTATTGCAGTTCCATTTTCAACCCCAGCTGACTTCAGGTTTCTAACTAATACTACATTAAAATAAAATGCTAATTGCAGCTTCTTTTTTCCAGAGGTCAACATCTACACGAGGTACTAATAATGATGGACAAACTCATCCGTCCAGCAGTACAACTGACGAAACTTTCAACATTCAGGTATAACTAGTTCATACAAAGACAAGTTTTGTCAACTGCTTATCTAAGCAATAGACCTCGACAAAATGATAATTTTTTCCATGGAATTTCCTTAGGGAAAATCTGGCAAGCAATCCATATTCAGTTGTTAATATAATGCTGTTTAAATGATAATTTAAACATTACACAGATCTAATAAAGCAACCAATTTAACATAGTTTTTAGTAACATTAGGTTATTTAATTCATTGAATAGTAACATTACGAGGACAGTCATAGTTTAAACCATATAAAACTCTTTCAAAATAAATTTTGAGGGATATATACTATTTCAGAGTGAGTGCAGCACAGAAAGGATTACTAATTTCTGCAAAAACTATTCCAGTCAATAACACCGTCTGACACTGCAAAATTATGTGCTTAGTAGTTGGTTGACAGCTAAATTTTCAGATTAAACATTTCCATAAGGATTGAGTAGGTTGACTGGTCTGCATTACATGACCTGTATGAATTGTTGCCAGACATTGAACCCAACTAAACTGATACAATATTATACCTTGCATAAAAAAATCAAAAGCCAAACAAAATACTTAAATTTATGACTAAAACTTTATATTTCTTGTGCAATTTAATAACAATTGATTGTACACTAAAGTAATGTCTTCTCTTTTTCAGTGCCTCAGGTTGCCTCCTGGCTACACAATTCCCAAGAAGAAAACCACTGAAGATGATAATTTAAGTATATTATGTGAACAAACAACAACACCATCAACATCTAATGGAAATAAGGTAACCATCTTAAATTAAACACATTTTTAATTATCTTACTCCAATCACTTCCACAGCACTAACATTCTGAACATTTCTGGTACAAAATTTTTATGTTCACTTTCACACTAAAAAACTACATTTGTATTTTATAAATCTATTATTGGAATTGGTGCCATGTCAACCACCATTTAGGTCATTTTACAGCATCCAGCACACCTAACCTAGCTTTCCTCGACCATTATATATAACCAGTACTTGCCTACCTTTCGTCTTGGCTGGAAACTTCTCCAAAGTATATAAACAGAGAGAAAAACAGCATTTTCATCAATTTCCATGGAAGGTGAAACCTCAATAAGTTAGAATCCAAACTGCACCCACACAAAATACTTACAATTTGTTGACTGAAATATTACATTTCTTGTACTATTTAATAACAGTTGATTGTACACAAAAGTAATGTCTTCTCATTTTTCAGGGCTTCAGGTTGCCTCCTGGCTACACAATTCCCAAGAAGAAAACCACTGAAGATGATAATTTAAGTATATCATGTGAACAAACAACAACACCATCAACATCTAATGGAAATAAGGTAACCATCTTAAATTAAACACATTTTTAATTATCTTACTCCAATCACTTATACAACCCTGATATTTTATTCAAAATCTTCATGCTCTTTTTTACACTAAAGATTACAAATGTATTTTATTTATGGAGCTATTGCCCTGCCAACACAGGTCATTTTACAGCATCCAGTGCTGTACACCTAACCTAGCTTTCTGGACCATTGTATATAACCAGTACTCGCAGACGCCTTCCACATGACTGGAAACTTCTCCATATTATCTAATCAATGAAGAAAAATGAGCTTATTGTTAAATTTGCACGGCAGGGTATTACATCCCTGAGTAAGTATTAAACCTACACCCCCTTAGCCACAAAATTCCAAATTCCGGCATGGTACCAACTGTATTTAAAATAAAAAAAATTACTTCCATCAAATGTTTAAGCATTCAAACAGGTAATTATATCCAACTAACTGTGTTAGCGTTTACGCCATAAACCAATCCATTTATTTGACAGGGACAAAAAAAGGGCCCATTTCATCTCTGGTTTTCCCGCAGGAAATTTAACACTTATAGCTGTGGGTTTTTTTGTTCCATAAAAATGACCTGCTTTTTTGTTTAAGTGTATTAAACATCGGTTAAATCAAATTATTCCTCATTGGGCTTGTTTATCGTTCACAAACTTATCTGGAAGCAAGTGAGGTGAAGCCGGGTTTGATAATGCACCTTGCATAGCAACCACCAAATGGCGGCGCCTCCAATCAAAAACGTTTAAGGTAGAATACCCATAATACACATATCAAGGAATAAGACTTTTGCTACTTTCTTTATAATCAGGATCACAACCTAGATTCACTGGCAAAATATTTTAGATTTTTACCGTCAAATAAATTTTTTATAACATTTTTTTGAAAATTAAGTTGTAAGTAAGAATCACACTATAAATTTAAAGGGGTATATGTCTTTAAAATGTAAAATTGATTTAAATAATCAAATTATTTTCATAAATTGTGTTTGATAAAATTCACAATACTTTAATGAATGCAAATACATCAACTTTAATAACTTTACCTTGGTATATTTACACACATACCTAGTTAATAATAGGGAGACCCAACAGAAAATGTGACGATTTTCACCAGCTATAAAAACTACAAGTCCGTATCCTTATTTTTTGACAATGAAAACAGTTTCTGCACTCCTAGTTACACATTTAATAATTCACCTTAAACCATATGGCAATGAATAAAACAAAGAACAAAAACTTTTACCACAGATAACTAAACAAAATGCCATTTTAATACATCAACCCCCTTTTTGAAAAAATGTCAAAACTCTAGTGACCATCATAATACAAAGTAAACACATCTTTACAATATATATTTTACTTTTAAACGCCATTATTGACAATTGAAAGATAAAATAATGGTATTTTACGGTCTAATTGCATTAATCATCAACAACTTATTGATTACGAATTTGTTCGGGACGAATCTGTTAGGGGACGAATCTTTTCGTCCATTATTTGAATTGGATTTTTAAACTTCCGGTTTAAACTTTTTACACGAATTCTACCTATTTTCTCAAATAATCGAGAGAATTAATATTCTTGTGAGGTAATACAATAAAAATAATAATAATATTTGAAAAATGAGGCATTTACACAATAAAAAAGTTCATCCGATCTTTATCGATTGATAACGACACCGACGAAAACCGCTTACGTAATTTGTCGGCATGAACCGACATCGCCCGAAGTTTGACAGCAGCTATTATGGGAATTCTACCTTAACACTGTTGCAATTTCAAAGAATTTTGGCTATTAGATAAAGAATTTTAAGACTGTCGTCAAGACATAAAATGCATGTTTACTTCTATTAATTGGGGTTAATTTTCCATTATTTTACCTATACAAAATTGTCCAACATCATTGCTTGTTGATTTACTGCAATTATACTCGTGAGAATATCTTTCATTTAAATTCGATTAAACACACATTTATTTTTATAAACCATGCAATAGGCATGCGGAAAAAATGTTACAAGGTAAAAAAACAACGTTTACTTAGCTGTACTTGTTATATTGTCCATGTTATATTACAGTTGATTTTTAGTACATGGTTGCTGCCACAACCCTTGGCGACAATCAAAATTTGACCATTTTTTACGAGTGTAAAAGTCCTTGAAAACATTCCTCATTGTTCTAATAGATGAAATAACCTAATTTTAGATTTAACTTTTGTCTTCTCTACTTACATCACATGATATACATGTTTTGTTGCTTAAGCCTTAAGTGTGTCAAAACTAATGACACCATGATATACATCAACATTTTTATAATTCTGGACTCATCAAGTTTGAATTGGGACTCAATATATTTTACACCACTAAGTCCCGAAGACTTGGTGAAATTTGGAAAAATCACAAACACTGACTAAGATGACAAATTAACATCCAATGCAGCCCAATTGTAATGCATTTTTTTTTTTAATAACACATGGTTTAGTTTCAAAAAATAAAAACAATTTTAACAGATTGTCACCAAAACACACCTTGTTTACAGTGATCTTAAAAGATTCTGCTGTTTTACACTGAATGTCAAATTGCTTTATTGTTTCATTTCAGGGTCAGACATTGAAAACTACTGAAGATAATGTTAGTTTAAGTATGTTAAGTGAACAATCAACAACACCAACAACTTATAATGAAAATAAGGTAATCATTGTAAACTAATGCATGGTCATCAATATTTATTCTTATCCATTTTTCCCTGACCTTAATCAGCTGCTCGACGCTCAGTTGGTAGGGCACAAGTCCACTGAACAAAGAGTTTTGGGTTTGATTCCCAAGTTGGGCATTTTTTTGTGGTCCTTGGTTGTGACAATATCTCTTCAACCATTCTTCCTCCAACTGATGATTTGAATTATGTTGAACAGTTGTCAGTTACAGGAAAAAGGATGCCCCTTGTAGTTTGCCTACAGCTAAATTCAGACATTTAGCCTTTTCACCACAAGGGAGTTGCAACAAAATCCATCAACACTGTCCCTTACACTGGAAGAAATCTTGTGATGAGAAATATTGTTAGGCAGCTGCACTTTTATCATTTATTGATCATATATTGTCATCTAGTTCAAGTTATGAATCCTTAGTCTCATATTATTGAACTCATTCTTCATAAAATCTGATTAGGTTTCTCTCGTCTTGCAACTAGCAATTCTTTTTCTAGTATATTTATTTAAAACACTTCTGAGAATTGCAAAAAATTTATCACCATACCATACATACTGTTTAATTTTTATACCCTCGCTTCAAAGAAGAGGGGGGTATACTGCTTTACCCTTGTCTGTGCGTCCGTCCATCTGTTTGTCCATTACAAAATTTCCGTCGCAGTTTTCTCAGCAACTATAACATGCAGCAGCCTAATGCTTTGCATATTGCTTCATCCCATAGTCCCATGTGGTGTAAAGCAATTTCATGCTCCTTGCTCATCTACTTTCTGTTTATCCCATATTTTTAGATTTTGGCGAGGGTATCACTAGTGAGAATTGGCTCACAGACTTACTTGTTCATTCTGTTCACATTTCAAACAAGTTAATATAACTCCACAGAGGGTACATTAGTGAACTTAGTGTGGAAATGAAACCAATACAGAGCTGGTTATTCTCTGAATGATAATCATGCCAACAAAGTAACTGCTCATACCATAGATCTGCTCCTTATTCTGCATGTACTTACTGTATATTTCATTTAAATCATTAAATACAAGCTAATCTTACAGATAATGCATATGAAAATATCACATGGTCAGACTGCACTTTCCATTGAAAACTACTCTGCCTAAATAATTACCCAAGAAATAATCAATTCATAGCTTCTTAGTTAGAAACCCCAAAACATTCTCTATTTTTATTTTAACCATATCTAATTGATATATATTTTTCTTTCCAGACTCTTCTCAGAAGGCAATACAAAACACAACATCAGCAAAAACGTAGACAAGAAACCGGTTACAAACTTGAAGAAATGCAGAAAAATCTAGCCAGCAAAAGACATGCCAGGCAACAGAGTGAATACAAGAAATCAGAACAAATAAAGAACAGACTAAGCAAACAGACTAAAAGACGTCAAGTGCATGAACTGAATGATCATGAAGGAAACACAGATGTGTTAGCTAAAAATAGTGCTCACAGCACCAGTGAATATAGAGAAAAGGAAAAAATTCAAGATCGCATTGCACGAAGGCATGCCCGTCAAAATCCTGAATATCGAAGTAAAGAAAGAACAGTAGAACTTAATGTTAAAAGAAAGGAAAGGTCAGAACCTGAATATAGACATCAGGAAAAACTTAAAGATGCGACAGCTAGAAAACATGCTCGTCAAGACTCAGAATGTAGAAGTAAAGAAAGAACTGTAGAACTAAATGTTAAAAGAAAGGAAAGGTCAGAACCTGAATATAGACATCAGGAAAAACTTAAAGATGCGACAGCTAGAAAACATGCTCGTCAAGACTCAGAATATCGAAGTAAAGAAAGAACTGTAGAACTTAATGTTAAAAGAAAGGAAAGGTCAGAACCAGCATTTAGAGAGCAGGAAAAACTAAAAGATGCGACAGCTAGAAAATTTGCTCGTCAAGACTCAGAATGTAGAAGTAAAGAAAGAACTGTAGAACTTAAGGTTAAAAGAAAGGAAAGGTCAGAACCTGAATATAGACATCAGGAAAAACTTAAAGATGCGACAGCTAGAAAACATGCTCGTCAAGACTCAGAATGTAGAAGTAAAGAAAGAACTGTAGAACTTAATGTTAAAAGAAAGGAAAGGTCAGAACCTGAATATAGACATCGGGAAAAACTTAAAGATGCAACAGCTAGAAAACATGCTCGTCAAGACTCAGAATATAGAAGTAAAGAAAGAACTGTAGAACTTAATGTTAAAAGAAAGGAAAGGTCAGAACCTGAATTTAGAGAAATTGAAAAGCAAAGAGATGCAACAGCTAGAAAATGTGCTCGACAGGACTCAGATTATAGAGAAAAAGAAAGAACTGTAGAACTTAATGTTAAAAGAAAGGAAAGGTCAGAACCTCAATATAGAGAAATAGAGAAGCAGAAAGATGCAACAGCAAGAAAACGTGCTCGTCAGGACTCGGGTTACAGACAAAAAGAAAGAACTGTAGAACTTAATGTTAAAAGAAAGGAAAGGTCAGAACCTGAATTTAGAGAGCAGGAAAAATTAAAAGATTCCAGAGCTAGAAGAACTGCTAGATTAGATAATGAGTATAGAACTTGTGAAAAACTAAAAAATTCTTCATCCAGACGATTCAAAAGACTTGCGTCCCGGTCCACAAACACAGTAGATTTCATTAACAAATTTCATGAAAAAATTTCTTTAGGACCAGTTTATATTTGCACCTGCTGCAATCAACTCTTTTATAAACATAGTGTAAAGACATTACCAACCAGTAAAAAAGATAGTGTACTCAACATTCTGCAACAATGTCCAAGAACAACAAGTTATGAGAGAACAATATGGATATGTCGTACATGTAATTCATATGTAGTGAAGGGAAAAATTCCACCTTTATCTGTCATGAACGGAACCACGTTCCCAGAAAAACCTGCAGTCATGGATCAACTTAATCCCCTCGAACTAACTTTGCTAGCCGTGCGCCTACCATTTATGAAGCTACATCAAGCACCCAGAGGTAAACAGAGAAAGCTGTCTGGAAATATGGTACTTGTTCCTGCTGATGTTGACAACACTGTCTCCCAACTGCCACGTTTGCCAACTCAAACTGCTACAATAAGAGCTACACTTAAGAGACGCCTCGCATACAAACACCATGTCTACAGTTTGAACATACGCCCTGAATTATTAAGAGAAGCTGCCAAATTCTTAGCTGAGACACCATTATACAGAAAATTCATCACTTACAATCGCCATTGGACTATGGAAGAATTTCCTTTTGAGATATCAACTGATGATCCAAATAATACACTTCCTAATTCAGACAAATCACTAGAAGAAACATTAAATTTAACTGATAATGACCAACACAACCAGAGTAATTCAACCACAAACTGTTCAAAAAATATTAATGATGAAATACAAGATGATTGGTGTGAAGACCAAGTAGAACCTATGTCTGGTCAAGCAGACACAATGCTAACAACTCAAGATTTTGTTGAGCATGCTGAAAGGGACACTGTGTACAACTTTGCTCCAGGTGAAGGAAAAGTACCAGTAAGTGTTTTCCTTGAAGAGCATTGTGAAGAACTGGCATTCCCTGGAATTTACTGTGGTTCAAGTCGTCTCCCAATTAAAGACAGAAAGATGAAACTTTCCTATGCAGACATAGTAAAATCAGAGCTTAGAAATGCTGACAGACGTGCTGCTATGTGTGTGGAAAACCTCTTTTTTAAAACCAAGAAATTACAAATGAAAACATTAATAGATCAGACACAACTTGCTGTACGTAAAGTAAAACAATCACACTCCCTCACAGTTAAAGATGTTACTGGAACAGCTGTTGATAACCTAGTTCATCAAGATCGAGCTTATAAATTTTTGTCTTCAATTCGAGGATCTCCGCCATACTTTGAGAAGGTCAGCAAAGATTTATTTGCCATGATTAGACAGTTAGGTCCACCTACTTTCTTCATAACCCTATCTGCAGCAGAAACAAAATGGTTGTACCTTCTGAAAATCCTCGGTCAAATAGTAGACAAAGTTACTTATTCTGATGAGGAATTAGACAACATGGCATGGGATGAAAAATGTCGACTAATACAAACAGACCCTGTCACTTGTGCCAGACACTTTGATTTCTGCGTTTCTACTTTCCTGAAAGATATACTGCTGGAATGTAAACCACTAGGAAATGTGAAGGACTACTTTGGTCGAATAGAATTCCAACAACGTGGTTCCCCTCACCTTCACATGATGGTTTGGTGTGAAAATGCTCCACAGTATGGTGAAGATCCTGAACAAGATGTCTGTAACTATATCGACAAATTCATTTCATGCCACAAACCAGACTTTATGGAAGATGTTGAACTAGCGGATCTTGTTTCCCTTCAAATACATAGGCACAGTCATACTTGTAAAAAAAAGAGAGAAAAGATGTGTCGTTTCGGTTACCCAAAACCACCATTACAAAAGACCATGATTCTGCAACCAGTCACAACACCAGAGATAACATCAGAACAAAAATCTCATTACAAAAAAAAATATAAGGAAATAGAAGAGTTCTTGTACAGTACTGACGATGAAGAAAATGAAATAACCTATGAAAACTTCCTCTCTAAATTTGACCTTACTGAAGAAACATACTTATTGTGTATTCGAACATCTCTTACAAAAACAACAGTAATGTTAAAACGTTCCATCAATGAATCCCGCACAAACAACTACAATGACACCATACTGAGATCCTGGCGAGCTAATATTGACATACAATTTATTCTAGATGTCTATGCCTGTGCCGCTTATGTAGCATCTTACATCACAAAGAGTCATAGGGGAATGAGTGACTTACTTCGTACTGCAGCTGATGAGGTCAAAGCAGGCAATACAACTCTAAAACAACAGATACGAATAGTTGGTAACCGCTTCCTGAATGCTGTTGAAATCTCTGCTCAGGAAGCAGCTTACATTACCCTGCAACTTCCATTGAAAAGATCAACTCGAACAGTTGTTTTTGTCAACACCAGCCCTCCTGATGAAAGAGTGTCTTTGTTGAAACCACAGTACATCTTGCAGCAAATGGACGATAATGATGAAGACATACACTGCAATAATGACATAACAAGGTACAGTTGCCGTCCAAAATCTATGGAAAATGTCACATTGGCAGAATTTGTTTCTTTGTATAAAAGAAAAGCAATACCTTCAGGTCCACAGTTACAGAGTACCACTGATCCAAATTTCCTGAAAGAACAACTACAAACTGTCAATGATGATGACAATGATGAAGATGATGAAGACAATGATAATGAACCTAACTCAAAACAAGAAGATTCCTATACCTACATACTAAGAACTCATAGTCAAATTTTAAGAACAGTCCACTTCAATCCAGAAACCGACTCAGAAAAATATTTCAGAGAACTAATTTTTTTATACTCCCCATGGCGAAACGAAAACAAATTAAAGAATGAAAAAGAGTCCTATGCTGATAAATACAAAACATTAGAACAACAAATTGAAGAATGCCGTCAACGATTTGAACCATATGGGCAAGCTGTTGATATGGCTGAACAATACCTTCAAGAAAATGAACTTCAAGAAGACGCTTGGGATGAACTAGCGCCCGAAAACCAACAGCTAGAAGATGAAGACTTCAATCAGGCAGCCTCTATGACAAACCAAAACACTGGTATAGAAAATTATGACATAGGTCCAGATATAGGGTTACCTACTACAATGGCAGTCGATGATTTACATCCGTACAATGAAATAAATGATGAAGACTTCAGAACCCATATGAGGCAACTGACACCAACTCAAAAACAGTATGTATATGATACTTTAACACTCGTCAAAACATCTACAGAACCGTTTTACAGATTCCTCAGTGGGGGTGCTGGTGTTGGCAAAAGTTTTGTAACAAAAGCTCTCTATCAAGCTACCTTAAAATTCTTAAATGCTCGTGCAGGAGATGACTTCACTACACGAAAATTACTTCTCGTTGCACCAACAGGAAAAGCAGCTTACCACATCAAAGGTACCACAATTCATGCAGCTTTCAGGATACCAGCTAACCAAAGCCTACAACACAAACCATTACCTTGTGGGGCTCTTAATACTTTAAGAAATGAACTGGCAGATGTTAAAATCATATTCATTGATGAGATCTCCATGGTTGGTTTTAATATGTTCAACTGCATTCACCAACGATTAATGGAAGTTATGAACTGTCAAAAACCTTTTGGTGGAATATCAATTATTGCTGTTGGTGATCTCTTCCAACTTAAACCAGTTATGGACGCATATCTCTTCTCTCAACCAAAGGGGGGGTATCTACCATTAGCTTCCAATTTGTGGCAGGAGCTTTTCTCTATGTTTGAGCTCACAGAAGTTATGAGACAAGCAGAAAATAAATCCTTTGCCAACCTGTTAAACAGACTAAGAGAAGGCTATCACACGGAAGAAGATGTCACAACTCTAAAAGAACGTACCATACAAAACACTGATATCAACTATCCTCATTTTGTCACTCATTTATTTGCGACCAATGCCAAAGTTGACAGTTTCAACCATTCAGTTCTTCTTCGCACAGATAGTCAAAAAAATACTTTCATTGCCAAGGACAGGGTTATTGGAAACACGCCACCTTCAATCAGAAATAAAGTGCTGTCCCAATTCAAAGCCAGCACTCAATCAAAACAATTGCTGTCAGAGATAACTATTGCAGTTGATATACTGTATGATCTAACTGTTAACCTAGAAACAACTGATGGTCTTATCAATGGAGCTTCATGTGTGGTCAAAAAGATAGATACTCCTGACGGAACAACCATTCCAAGAGGCATCATTTGGGTCAAATTTTTCGACCAAGACATAGGAAAACAACTACGCCAACTAAGTAGACATCTGTTTAAAGCAGGCATTGATCACCAATGGACACCAATACAGCCTATTGTCAAACAATTTGCGGCAGGACAAAATGGTCAAATTCCAGTTCAGAGATTACAATTTCCACTGAAACAGGCTCATGGAAAAACCATACATCGATCACAGGGGGATACCTTACCAACAGCTGTAGTTGACCTCACCTCTAAACGAAAAATTGACCACCTTCATTATGTTGCCATTAGTCGATTGACGTCATTACAAGGATTATCGTTGTTAAACCTTCAAGAGGATAAAATCAGTGTTTCATTACAAGTTAAACAAGAAATGTTAAGACTCAGAGCAACACCAACTGTTTTCACCCACACAGCTCTAAAAGAAATACCCCATCAAAACAAGGCTGTTTTCCTTAACTGTAGATCATTGCACAGACATCATCCAGACATCATGGTGGATCAAAATGTATTATCTGCCAATATTATATGCCTGTCAGAAACCAGACTAATCAACTCAGACACTGAACAATCCACCGCTCTACCAGGTTACCACCAATACAGACAAGATGAAAAACACCCTTCCAGACAAAGGAGACCATTCCATGGTTTACTAATTTATTCGGATACAGAATTTCTGACCTCTATAGATGTTTCTGACACTTTCATTGAGGCTGCACTATTCAAGGTTATACGATATCCTGATATAAACTTTGTAACAATATACAAGCCTCCACAAGTTTCGAGCAAAAGTTTATGTGCTTTCATGCTTTCTCTCCATAACAAATACTTAAAAGACAAGAAATCAGTGATACTAGGAGACTTCAATGTTGATTGGTCTACAGATTCCTCCCAGAAAAACCAACTTCAAACACTAATGGAACAACAACTTCACTTCAGACAACATATTTCAAAAGCAACTACTGACTATAATTCTACTTTAGACCTTATATTTACTAAGCTCATAGCCACAAGTACTGACAATGGAACTAGTGAAGTTTATTACAGTGACCATAAACTGATATGGCTAGCATGGTGATTGCTAAAGAAATGATATAGCCACCTGGTGGTTCCTAAACACAATGATATAACTACCATGGTGTTTCCTTAAGACACTGAAATAGCTGAAACAACGATTCCTAAAACAATGAAACAAATAACATGGTGATTCGTATAGACAATGTTATGACTAACACTCACCATGGTAATTCCTAAAGACATAGATATGGCTAACATGGTAATTCCTAAAAACAATGATATGGCTAATACGGCATTTCCAAAAGACAATGATTGACTAACATGGTGATTCCTAAAAAATGATACGACTAGCAGGGTGATTCCTAAACAATGGTATAACTAACACGGTGATTCAGCATGGTGATTCCTGAAGACATTGCTATAACTAACATGGTGATTCCTAAAAACAAAGATACAGTTAACAAGGCTCTTCTTTAACACTATTTGAACTAACATGGTGATTCCTAAAAACAAGGATACAACTAGCACGATGATTCTTAAGACAATGATACCTAAACACACTGATCACCTAACTTGGAGTTTCATTAAAACAAAGAAATGGGTAAGAAGGTGATTCCTAAGACAATGATACAGCTACCATGGTGATTCATAAAGACAATGGTACAGCTAACATGTTGATTCAGAATGGTAAATCCATTAGACAACAATTTTGCTTACATGGTGATTCCTAAAAACATGGATATGGCTTACATGGCAATGCCTAAACACAATGACATGGCTGACATGGTGATTCCTAAACACAATGATATGGCTAACATAGTGATTCCTAAAACATTGATATGGCTAACAAGGCAATTCCTTAACAGAATGACATGGCTAACATGGTGATTCCTAAGGACCCTGATATAGCTATCCGGGAGATTCCTAAAGACAATGGTATGGCTATCATGGCCATTCCTAAGACATTGATAAGACTAACTTCCTGATTATTAAAGACTACAATATTCCTAACATGGTGATTTGCAAAGACAATGATATACTAACGTAGTGATTCCTAAGGACACTGATATGGATAACATGGCAATTCATGAAAACATTGATATTAGTTACATGGTGATTTCTACCCTTCATCCAAGGCTACAACAAGTTGATCATATGATTTGCTCAAAAAATACATCAAAACGCTTTATAAAGCAACTGAATGATATTTTTTCTACGTTTTCTCCCCCACTTTCTTTCAAAAATTTCAGTAAAACACATGATCAACATGTTGCCTTACATTGACTTAGTGAAAAGGTTATATTGCATTACAGTAAAGTTCCACCATTAGACCAGCAAAATGGGTAACCTTAACAAGGCCAATCTCATTTTAGTGACCCATTTGTTCACAAATTAAGCAAATTAATCTTAAAAAATGTCATAAATAACATGTTAAACATAACAAGATGGTCTTAATGGTGGAAGTTTATTGTACTAGCATAACAAAAGGACAAAGAAATTTCACATTGATGTTAAAAGCATTATTTTATTGCAAGTTGCAAATATGTTATAAAAACATGAAAAATACTTCCTTATAATATGTTTACCATGGATTATAATAGTACTAATGTCTATAAATTACCATTATTATGACTAAACCTTGGGCAAATCAATTTTGAACACTATTTACTACATCCAACATATTCCAAGCATCTCCCTATATCATCATTTATGAAAACTGATGTTATTTGTAATGGCTATATTAATTTATTATACCCCCGCTTCAAAGAAGAGGGGGGTATACTGTTTTAGCCTTGTCCGTGCGAATGTTTGTGCAAGTGTCCGTCCGTTACAAATTTTCGTCACAGTTTTCTCAGCAACTATAACAAGCAACAACATAATACTATGCTTATTGCTTCATCCCATAGTCCAATGTGGTGTAAAGCGATTTCATGCTCCTTGCTCATCTACTTCCTGTTTGTCGCTTATCCTTAGATTTTGGCAGGGGTACCACTAGTGAGCATTAGCTCACAGATTTACTTGTTTGTCATCTGAATATTTTATCTTCAAAATCACTTAAGCTCTATTTATTTTTTCAATAGATATAACATCTTCATAGTCATCTGATTTCCGACATAACCAATGTAATTGATAATCAATGGATAAAGAAATTATAATAAACTTTTTCCATAGATTACTTTAACCATTCTATTAAGTATTGATTTATATACTTCATCATCATACTGTATTTAATATAATCTCCTAACGAGAAGAGTAATTCACATATTTCTTTCATGCTGTCGATTAGATAATTATCTACCCATACCCTGACAAAAAAAGTACCACACTTGCTTTACTTTCAGACTACAATTGTAAAATTACACAAGTATTTATACAAGTGTTAAATATAGCTTATAATCCTCACAGCCACAAACTAATCAAGCATTAATACAGCATTCCTATTCAGTGTAATGAATATTCTTGGGTAAAGGTCAAGTCCAATCAAACGTTATGAAAAAGATTATATAGCAATGAGATTATTGATCACTAGGAACCAGACACAAATTTTATTTATTATACTACCTTGTATGAAAAAGGTAAAGTTATGCATTAATTAATTCATTACAACCTTAACTTCTTGGTTTTCTTTTATATTCTAAATACATAGCTACAATCAATCTAAACACATTCATTATTTAGTAGATGTCACATACTTGTCAATTTCATTCTGAGGTTCTCATTATTTTTACTCCTTAATACATTTTTTTCAACATATAATCAACTCACAAAAATATTATACAATGGTTTCAGTCATTATTCGAAAGCTGTAATTTACATTTAAAAAATAATATATTTTATCGAACACACACTGGTCCTTATTATACCCCCGCTTCGAAGAAGAGGGGGGTATACAGTTTTACCCTTGTCCGTGCATGCGTCCGTCTGTCCATCCGTCCGTCCGTCCGTTACAAAATTTCCGTCGCTGTTTTCTCAGCAACTATAACATGCAGCAGCCTAATACTTTGCATATTGCTTCATCCCATAGTCCCATGTGGTGTAAAGCAAATTCATGCTCCTTGCTCATCTACTTCCTGTTTGTCGCATATTTTTAGATTTTTGGCGGGGGTGTCACTAGTGAGCATTAGCTCACAGATTTACTTGTTCTTTCAAATAACATCCATACTTGCATGATGACCATACCACAATAAAACATCCTATTACTTGACCATACAATTACCTTATTGATTTTTGGGGGGTTAAATCCAATTCACTTGATTTCTTTAGTATACCTCGCACACTGTAATCCAATAACAAAACCCTTAAATAATAGTGCTAAAAATATTATATCATATGTTTACCTTGCCACAATTCATCCTTATAATTATTTTACCTTGATGATATGTATGTAGCAACTATTGATGAGAAAAGACCAAGAAAATTAAATAAATTTTATAAATCTAGTACCACAACTTTGTCATTTCTATAGTTACCCTCTATTATAATACCAAAGCCTTATCATACTTGAGACTAACAACACAAACACAATTCTTCGAACTACCATTCAACTTCACCATATGTCTGTGTTCAGAACACTGCTTTACCAGTTAGACCTAACACATTGAACAAAACTAAACTTTAATCCACAAAAAATAAATCATATGTTCTATGAATTCACTCGCTCCTTAATTTTGACAGTTTTTACAAAATAATATATTTTTGTCTCCTCGCACCAAATAAAAATTTTCTCTAACTGCTATTTAAAGCATGAGATAAATACTTATAATTTTTCAATGCTCGCTCGCCCTATTCTTTTAACATAAAAATCCGTAGAACATATGATCAATTTGTTGTGTCCATATTAAGCAAATTATCATGAAATGTTTGCAATCACATAAAAACCACAATATTGCCTAATACATCTGACTACACTAATTCACTCAACATTCCATTTCAACTGGCCACCATCCCCTCGGCCCCCAGTTCAACAGTTCACGGGCGTATAATGCCCCGCCCAGCGGAGCTCTTGTTTTTATCATGGAATAACGTCGAGTGTCCCCATTCTCATTACTACCCCATGTGTAGAGGGTTAATTGGGATTAAATCGATGCTTTTAAGTGAAGAGAAACAGTTTCACCGGCAAAAAATTAAATAAAACATGACAATGATTATAAACATATACACTTAACAACTTTTCTAAGTATACACATTTCCCTTGCTGATAATTTCAACAGTTGTTAAAATATTTAAACGAAATTTTGTGAGTCAACTATGGAATACTATATCTTTCATGTGACAGTTATGACGAGTGTGTCAGTAGAAGATAGATAGTGCTATTTAAATTCGTAATTGCAGATATCATCATGCCATGACATAAAATCTGATACAAAATCATGAAATATGTTCTAATATATTTACAATGATTGTCAACTTATTAAGATAAATCCGACAGTAAATGTAACAAATGGACATTTTAATCATCAGTGCATCATAGAAATATTACCCGAAACCTAAGTGCGGAGTTAGAAAAATTGTTAAGTTTACTTACATTTATCATTTGACGTGATGAAAAAAAAACCATTAGGAGTACTCGTACAATGTCACAAAATATTGGTTTTCTAAGAGTTTCTTTGGTCATAAACATGGCGTTGCTTTAAGAGAAGTTTTACATAATATACAAAAGAAATCCTGGATGTTTAAAGAAACAACAACTAGAACATATTTTAACGTACCTTGCAAATTCATAGTAGTCATAAAACAGTTTCACAGTACACTTTGAAAACTTTCGATATGTATCTGGTTGTCTAGTTGGACTAATAACCATGGCTGCCATTAAGTACTGATCGTAAGGACAATCTGCAGCTTCAAAGGTCCCATCGTGAACAACTCCTAACCTGCAAAACACATGTTATATAATATCTAGTCATTTGGTGAAAAAACAATATGAAATTCATTAACCAGTGACATGCTCGTCTAATCAAATACTGTACTGGATAATTGCTGCTCAGTGGGTATAACGTTATATAATATGTATATATATAAAATTGACATATTAAGGCACGTTTATTTCACCATGTAAAAGTTCAACTTCCTTACTGGACAAGGAGTCCTCGCACAGAGTTCATCCACTGTGTTGACTCACACAAGTTAGTTTATGTTTAATACATGCTATAGAAGTTAACAATACTTGGGTAATATGAAAGTTCAAACATTTAAATGTAAAAAACAGTATTTCTACTGTAACAATGGACATCTTCATGACCTTATTTACTATTTACATATTAAACATTTGCAGTTACATTATGTCACACAAACAAGACGCCAACAAAATACCACATGGTTATGTTTGTGGTAGTGCTGCAACGATTCACCGGAAAGTCGATTCGATGCGATTCGATACTTTTTTTTTCGATTTGATTTTTTTCGATTCGATTCTTTTATAAATACAATTTACTACAAATATGCATTTATACACATATTTGAGCTTAAAACTAAATAATGTTATTTAAATTAAAGTGTTACTAAAATTGGATAACACGAAACTCGAAAATCTGATAATTAGTTTATATTTGCTTTATTCAAGTACGAAATGGATTGGGTACGAATGTAAAGGTCGCGAAATGTATTATTAATGTAATATCGAACAGAGTTTCTATTCATGCTACATAAAATCGTAATAGAAATTAAACAGAAATGTAACAAAGTGAAACCCAGTTTCACTGTCAACGTATACATTGTACTTTGACTTTTAGGCGCGCCTTTGCTTTTATCGTTTTAACTTATGTAGACACTTTTAAAAGTCAGTATCGAATCGAAACTCGCGGGTCCCGAATCGAAATCGAATCGGCACCCTTGCAATCGAGTTTCGATGTATCGAATCGAATCGTTGCAGCCCTAGTTTGTGGACGAGTGTATAGTTATTCAAATAAAAAAGATCACACAGAGAACGACCAATTGTACATAAATGTATATCGCGTTATTTTGCTGGTAAAAGTCGTCTACATTTTACTCCATATATAAAGGCAAGACGACATTCTTGTCAGATTAACATGAAAGTCGTAACTTAAAGTGTGAAGTAAAATGTTGGTGGATGAGTAGAGTTTCAAATATCATAGTAACAAAGCATGTATAGCAACCACAAGATATTGCATTAAAATTCTACAGGATGTATTTTTAAGAAAACGTCATTGGCCGTTGCAATATCCGTCATATGTCAGATAAAATGGTGACAAACTGTCCCAGTTCAGCAATATCAACTCTAAGTTTTGCGTTTCGTAAGTTACAAAAATCTTAAGAATGCTAGTTGTGCTATGCAGGATTTATTTTGGTTTGAAGTATAACTGTTGGCCATGTACGACTTACATGTATAAACTGAACATGTTGTTGAAAGTTATATTCTCACACAGAATCTTATTTTCGCGAATATGAGTATTATTCCCTGTTTTGTCATGTCACCAGGAGCGTACAATGACGAATGTTAAACCAATAAGCATAGTGAGTCACCCATAATACATAGAGTAAATAGTCAACACTTACTGTCCGTCCTACGCACCTGTTTATCATAACCAACCAATGGTACAACATCATTTATCCATATTATCCATACTGTATGCCCGAGGAAAATTTCATTGGACAAACAGGAATGGTAAAGCAAATTGTATTGACTAAAATTAAGCCAATGGGCCATTTTGATATAAACATTTAAAACAATGATCGCTAGTTTCACATATACTTTTTATTTCGAAACATTTTTTGTTGTAATTATTTATTACTCTTTTTAAAAAAAAATACGATGCTCAGAATACAATGATATATAAGAAATCAGATAACCATGAAAACGCTTTATATTAATCAAATCATTGGTCGGGGTTTAAAGGTTCGAAAAACTAAAAGTCTTCCGTCAATATATGCGATTTACATGTTTCACATAACCTTCCTAAAGTTATCTATTCACATAATATTGAAACATGTACTATTACTGAAAATTTTCACCCATGTAATTTTAATTGGGTTTCACGCCGATACAACCCATTGTTTAGGTCTTATGACGGCGGTCAGCCAACTTACTTACCGTTCCTAAAAAGGAAAAATCTGTGGATTAAGCTGTTAACCAGTAACATACTTTCAGTAACTTACACCTGTCCTACATGATTGAAAATCAGTGGTAGGAGAGGGAATGGTCGTACAAAATATTATTTTTTCATGAACAATTTCTACAAAAGTATGCTCCGCCTGAGAATCGAGCCCAGGACCCCTTGATCAGTAGACTTATGTGCCACCAACTAAGCTAGCCGGTCAACTTTCATTGAAGATTCGATAATTAATAATGACAAAAATCAAATGTTATAAGCTTAATCATTTAGAACACCACCCAATTTAAAGCACAAGAATAAAGTTGGGGTATTAAAGACTTACGCATGCATCACTTCATGAGCTAAGGTCACGAGAATATCGAAGTCTCTTATGTCTGAGTTTACTGAAATCATGTATTCCACATTCTCAGGCGACCAATCTAAACAAGTACCTCCGATTGCATTTACCCTACCTGCAAATTAATCAACAAATTACTTATCTTTATACGAGAACGTTTTTTAATTGTGTTTGTTGACAAAACGTTATTATTAAAGCATGTGTGAGTGAATTTAATGAGTTAAGAAATCTGGTGCCAGTGCTTTACATTAAACAATCTACAATCATTTTATTACACAAAATTTGTTACTGAAAGTATTATGTTGAAAATTCAATTAAATAATAAGAAATAGTCAATTGTTTCAATAAATCGGTATGTATGAGTATACATTGTATATGTTCTTGACCAATAGCACTGTTTAGTATGGTGGTTGATTTACGCCATGTCGCATTTTCGTCCCGCGGGGCGCCGCATAAAAACACGAAAATACGACAAAATGGTCTTTTTGTCGCATCTTCGTCCCGTGGGGAGCCATGCAAAACACAATCATACGATTTAATCATATATTGTAATTTCGCCTGAGGGAGCACAATCCAAAAAAAAAATGTATTTTTGCGATAAAACTTTGACAAAAGTACGACACTTCTTCATGTCGTGTTTTTGCCCTTATTTTGTCGCAATCATGTGTTTTCGTCTCAAAACCCGCGGGACGAAGATACGACAAAATACATTTGTCGCATGATTGTGTTTTCGTGTGGCTCCTCGCGGGACGAAGATGCGACAGATCTATTATGTCGTATAATTGTGTTTTCGCTCTTTCGCCTTCCGCTTACACATACGCAGAAGGTTATTGAAGATGTACGCATGTGTGAGCGGAATGCGAAGGACAAAAATACCATTTTGTCGTACTTTCGTGTTTTCGTATGGCGCCCCGCGGGACGACAATACGACATGGCGTTATTCAGCCACCATAGTTTAGTGCATATTTGTTTAAAAATGAATTACAATGTGTACTAATTTATCATAGCTCGATCGTACAACAAGTTCATACAATTTAGATTAATAACTCTTTCTGTCTGTCCCTCAAGACCTAAAATGAAAGAACACTGTTCCTTGCTCACGGAACTAACAAGGAAAGTTTATGACGTAATTCGAACCAATGTGGATCCGGCTATCTAGGGATTTCAAGTCGAGCTCACTATTACTTACTATCCGCGTCTTAAAATAATTTTGTTTAATGAACGTTTTATTTTGTTTTCTACTTCTCTCTCTTGGATATAATATAAAACATTCATAATTTCTTTACTGAGGGGTGGTAGTGATTAACACCTGTAGCTACACATTGTACATGAATATGCAAGAAAAAGTGGCAGGAACCGTGGAAATCATTTCATGACCAAACTCTACGGAAGCATGCCCCGCCCGGAAATCAAGTCCACGACCTCTTTATCAGTAGATTTATGTACTACCAAACTGAGCGAGCCGGGCTGCTGTAGAGAATATCTTAAATACTAAAAGTACAAAATCAATTTACCTAATAAACCGTCATTGAACGTTTTACTGAAAATTGAAAATATGTATAATTAGTAATCTGTGTTATCTTTTAATGTTTGTTTTTTTCTCAACTGTCATAGCTTGAATAATTTCATGGTGACTGAATGCATTGTTTTTGTACTGGCGGCCTAGTTGTTATTAAAAATATGTTGACTAAAACATATCATACGGCATAAGCAGCGTTTCTCGATCATAATACACACTTTCGGAAACTCATGTATTTTTTTACGACTTAAATTCTAACAAACGCATTCACCGCGTAATTATTCATGCTTTGACAGTTGAGAAAAACGAACAATATAAATTAACTTTGTAAATACAACACACATACATATATTGCTTGATCTCAAGTTACCGTCATTTTAGCATTTCAGTAACGAAGAGCGATTGGTTTCACTTTATAGCCACCAGTATTATGTACATGTAGCAGTAGGCTACAACTAGTAGGTGGCCATACTGGTGCTTTTATCATATCTCTGGTTCACAAGCATCAATATTATTTTGATGATAAAGTTTATAACGACACATATTCTGTTTTGTTTGGTTTTGTTTTATTGGGTTTAACGCCGAAGCATCACATTGTATAGGTTATATAACGGCGTCACTTATTCTGTATAGGATGTCCAATTGTGGTCCGTAATAAGTATAGTTTTACAATCATACTTTACACGAATTCTACTTTTTAATAAAATGATGTTTGAGCAGCCCAAACGTCGTGATGCGTATGCTTGCTGTAAATCAGGTTAAAATGTTAAACAAGAGGGCCATGATAGCCCTTTATCGCTCAACTGAGTACATCTGCTTTCATCAAAGTTGTTATAGATAGACCTGGCCAATCTGTGCGAGACTAGAGCTTTTACTTTTTTACTATTATTAGTTACAGTGACATTGACCTTGGATTTATAGGCATGGGTGTTGTATGTGATCAAACGTCTGGATATAATAAATATTTATACCAAGTTATTTTAAAATCCAATAAATAGAGAACAAATTTACAGCCTGGACAAGAATATTCTTTTTTAGTTACAGTGACCTTGCCCTTGGATCTACAGGCAAGGGTCTTGTATGTGACCCAACGTCTTGTCACAGTGAACATTTGTGCCAAGTTATTTTAAATCCAATAACAAATAACATTAACAGCCTGGACAATATTTTTTCTATTCTTAGGAGCTATGACCTAGTTTTTTAACCCCAGATTACCCATATTCGAACTCATCCGAGCAATTACTAGGACATACGTCCTAAAACAGTTTCGTGACAAACGGAGCAAAAAATATGTGACCGCTTGAGTAATAACGAACTAAATATGGACGGACGACGGACATTCGTCGATTCTATTAGCTCACCCTGACCAAACCCAGGTTAGCTAAAAACGCACGCAACCTTGTTAAGTACTAGTATACAATCTGGTCAAAAGTGTAAACAAACATCTAACAATTTTATGTATGAAATGAAGACAAAGTTTAAAACATACACAAATTTTTACCTGGTTATATATTCGAAGTGGCAAAAGTTTAAAGCATTTAACAAATATATTACCTTGTTATGTATGCAATGTGGCCGAAGTTTTGGCATTAATCAAGCATGTCAACCAATATGTATGCAATGTGGTGAACGTTTAAAGAATTAAACAAGCATATAACTTTGTTATGTGTACGCTGAGACCAATGTTTAAATTGTTCAACAAATATGTTACCTTTATATGTATTGCAATGCAGCCAAGTTTGAGGCATTAAACAAGCATGTTACCTTAATAAGAATGCAATGTTGCCGAAATTCAAAGTATTAAACAAATATGTTACCTTGATATGTATGCAACATGGTCAAAATTCCTATTTAGTAATCGATCATAGTTTTTCTGTACCCATGTTATTAACTTATCGCGAGTACCAGTTTTGTCTAATGTACTTTCTATCTTAATATTCCCATCACAATCTTCAACAACAAATTCGAAGTCTGTTCCATTCTGAAGGTTAACACCACACAATTACATTACAGCATAAAAAGTTTGTTTTTACTAATTAAGGCCACAACAAATTGATCATATGTTCTATGGATTCGCTCGCACCTTAATTTTGACGGTTTTTACAAAAATATATTTTTATTTCCTCGCTCGCCCATAAAAGTTTGGCCAAACTGCTATATAAAGCAACTGAATTAAGATTTTTTTTTCTTCGCTTGCTCGCCCCATTTTTTCTAGAAAAATCCGTAGAACATATCATCAACTTGTTGTGGCCTAAGCAATATCATATGGACAAAATGTGGCATAAATGCCAGGGAATTCAAAAATGCAAATCATTTAAACAAACTTTTAACTTAAATTTATCTAAAAAATGAATGATTTTGATACACAAAATAACTTTTTTAATTTAAAGAAAATACTTAAGATCATGATGGAAACATTTATGTTATAGAATATGTCCATATTGTATTGTATATTATTTTATGTCATTATGATAATTTTCGTTATTACCCGTTTAAAAAATCATATCTGATTCATTATATAATAACGAAATCACTTATCATAAAATACATTTCGTAAGGAGAGCCTATCATTGTATCAGTTATCATCGTTTATCTATTGGAACTATTAAAGTACTATTAAAGTATTTGTAATAATGATTTATCAATTGAAAATAATATAGTACTTGTAATAATGGTTAATCTATTGAAACTATCAAAATATACTGAGCAAAAATGAAAACTTTACATGGAATTTGAAACGGAATATTTTTACTTTGGTTAAATGCACCATAAAACTACTAACAACATGTTTTACCTTGATTAATTATCCGACAGTTTTGTGAATTTCATTACTATTCCCCCACAGAGTAATTTGAAATGTGAAGTCAACTAAGGTAGGGATCAATTTCAAAAAATATCGAAAGTGGTAAAACTTGGACCTTGTGCGATTTTCGGTATTGAATTTGAGATTTAGAAGACAATGTCGACAGGAGCCTGTCAGTAGCGTGTATGACTACCATTGCTGTTGATGCAAGCCAATATTCTCCTTCTCATGGAGTTGACGTAATGTCTAATGATGTCATTCGGAATTGCTTGACATTCTAACAGCAAAGTCTGTCTCAGGTCATGAATGTTGTTGATTTGGTGATTGTTTCGTGCCCAGCGCCCGAGTTCATCCCATATGTGCTCAATGGGGTTAAGATCCGGGGAGAGTGCTGGTCAGGGTATGACGTTCACATTATTGTTTGCCAAGAAAGCTGTGGTTACTCGGGCTGTATGGGGTCTAGAATTATCATGTTGAAAGATTGCCTGAGGTCCATGGTTCTGCATAAATTGAAGCAAATGGTTGCGGAGAATATCGATATAGCATGTGCATTGACATGTGTGATATGTGTAGTGAAAGTAAATCTATGAGAAGAATAACCTGTCAAAATGGGAAATTTAGTGTGTTCATTTTTGCTGAGTATAATTTAAAAATGTTTTTTCTGTTGAAACTATTACACTGTCGTGTAGCTGTGTACGGGGCAGTCAACCAAGATGGCGGACCGAACGCAGGTGAAAAGGTAAACATATTTTATTTTCTCGATTTCTCTAACTTAATCCACATTTATTGCTGTATAATCAGTTGTATTTAACCAGGCATAGACTCCGGTACGTAATATACAACCTCTTTCCCCTTGATATCCACCCAAAAGCTTATAAATGAATCACAAAGTCGACCGATGTATGATTTAAAAATTTGAAGCGAGAAAAAAATCTTTTAAGTCTGATTCTGACTTTATTTGAGCTCTTAGTTTGAAATCAATTGGCAGAGTAGCGTAAAATGATCGTCTGAGTTACTCTGTCCCCTTACTTTGGAGGATCATCCTATCCCTTCCCCAAAAACGTTCGTTTTATGTGTGTACACAAAGTGAGTGCAGTCACCGGTGTATGGTGTAGTCAAAACGCTCAATTTTGAACGGTGCAGTCTCAGAAAACTGTACGGTGTAGTCATTCTGTACAATTTTAGTGTATGGTGTTGTCTCAATTATTAATTTCAGTGCCAACTTTCATGTACAATCTTTAGTCCAATTTAATTGAGTTCCTTTTCGCTCTTTCGAACCGACGACCTTTAAATGTTAATATGTAATCATTGCTTCGATCGATTTACTTGAATTAAACTTAAACAAAATTAACACTATGACATAAATGTGTTTAGATTATGAATGAAATGAATGTTGGAGTTCCTGATGTCTCCTATGCTGACGTCCTCAGCTGATACATTTATTACGAACGTTCTAAGACACGAGTTACATACATTCAAAAAGAAAAAAAATCAAAACACCTCAAAACATCACCGTAATCACGTATACGTATATTCTTGGTTTTGAACATAGACTGTAAAATATGAATATACATTGTTTAAATCAAGTAACTACAAAATCGAGATGAAAACGTTAGAAATTGATAGAAAGAAGTATGTGTACAAGCATACAGATGAATAACTTTTTTTAAACTTTGTTTAATGTAAATCGATGTCCGCCTTGCAGTACATGCGTAAGAAAATAAGTGGTTGTCCGAATAGTTAATTCAGGAAATTAGAATTTTATATTTATTATTATATTGCATTTAACGCCGTGTCAACACAATTTAAGTCATTTTACGGCGTCCAGCACACCTATACTAGGTTTCCTGGACCCTTGTTTATAACCAGTACGCATTTACCCTTCCACAAAACTGGAAACTTGTCCATATTATCCAATCAAAGGAGGAAAATTGACATTATTGTCCTCGGGTGGGATTCAAATCGCTATCCCATCGAGACACGACATTTAAAATCCCGGCGTGCTACCAACTGCGCTATAGACCCGGGTTGCACATGATGAAATACAAGCATTTTGGGCAAGTCATGGAAATTGACGTTTCAGCGGCGTTAACGTTAAACGAAGTCGCTTAATTCATAAAAAATTCACACCAATAAACGGAAAATTCAATAACTAAAGATTGGTATCACACATGAATACGTGTATGTTTATATGATTTACTATAAAAAAAATCAACCAAACTATCCATCTCCAGTTTCGTTTTTGGTAATCGAATATTTGGCACAGTGACCTACTTTTTACCAAGATGATACAAAGTCAAAATTGACTTAGATATCATCATATTTATCTCTCAAACAAATTTCCAAGATATTCCGACTTTGACAGAAGTCTATATGTGGTAGTAACAGGGGTCCCGTATTTTTACTGATTATTGTATGTAACACGTGTCTTACAATGTTCGTAATATGTGCGATGAGCTGGGACATCAGGAACTCCAACATTCATTTCATCCATAATCTAAGCACATTAAGGCAATAGTGTTAATTTTGTTTAAGTTTAATTCAAGTAAATTGATCGAAGCAATGATTACATATTAACATTTAAAGGTCATCGGGTCGAATGAGCGAAATAGAAATCAATTACATTGGACTAAAGGTCGTTCATGAAAGTTGGCACTGAAATTAATAATTGAGACAACACCGTACACTAATATTGTACAGAATGACTACACCGTACAGTTTTCTGAGACTGCACCGTTCAAAAATGTGCGTTTTGACTACACCATACACCGGCGACTGCACTCACTTTGTGTACACACATAAAACGAACGTTTTTGTGGAAGGGAGAGGATATTCCTCTAAAGTAAGGGGACAGAGTAACTCGGTCGATCATTTTACGCTACTCTGTCAATTGATTTGAATCTAAGAGCTCAAATAAAGTCAGAATCAGACTTAAAAGATTTTTTTCTCGCTTCAAATTTCAAAATCATAGATCGACCAACTTTGTGATTCATTTATTAGCTCTTGGGTGGATATCAAGCGAAAACAGGTTGTACATTATGCACCGGAATCTATGCCTGGTTGAATACAACTGATTATAGAGCAATACATGTGGATTAAGTTAGAGAAATCGAGAAAAGAAAATATGTTTACCTTTTCACCAGCGTTCGGTCCGCCATCTTGGTTGACTGCACCGTACACAGCTACACGACAGTGTATTAGGGTACTAGTAATACATGTATGTATATTAGAACTAAAATATTATTGTTCAAGTAATTATGGTTTGTCTATTCAAACGATTTAAGTACTATGAACTATCAAAAATGGTGAAAATATACAGTTCTAGGATAGTCTATGAAAAATATTATAGCACTAGTAAAAATGGTTTGTGAATCAGAATCAGATTCATGGTCCGAACTTTATTCAAACTTTTGACATTTAAATGAAACCAGTTTACTTAAAGTTTCCCTCTCAGAATTTTTAGATTATCAAAATGCTGTCTTATAGATTGTAAAGATTGTAAAATGTATAAAATGAAACTAACTATCAACACACTCTAAGCATCTAAACCATTACTAACAGGATAGGCTTTATATACATAAAATCTCCATCTTTATCAGTTGTGTGTCAATGCGTCCTAACATTAAAGTAGTCAACACTAGCAGTAACACTGACTTACTGTTTCCAGAATGTTTCACTACAATTGTAAGATTCGTAGAAAACTTGATATTCAATTTGAAATTGTTGAACAAAATAAAAGTTAAAAAACATAAAGTTACATACCGGTGAATAGAAAAAAAAACACAGAAAGTTACATACAAGTAGATTAAAAAAACCTGAAAGTTACATACCGGTGGATATATCATTCTAGTTGCATAAACTTGAAGATCATAGTCTGGTATTTCAGGTTCGGATCTAGCCATTTCACCAACAGAACGGTACACATGATTCAACTAAAAGTATGTAAAATTGAAGTAAACGTCAAGATATAATATGAAAATAAAGAAAAACGTAAAAACATCACATGAAAATAAGAAGAAGATAAAAAATTCAAAAAGGAAACAAGAAAAGATCAATGAAAAACGTGACCGTGTCATTGTAATAATAAGGAACGTGACAGTGTTAAAAGAAACAAAATTAATTCGACAATAATAGTAACGTGACATTATCAAATAATAAAATAAAAGCGAATCAATGTAATATGAAATAAGGAAGTTGCAATGCAGTCGTTATGAAATAAAGGGACAGTTGAAAATTAACTAATGCACAAGAGACAACTAGAAATTTCAACAATTAAGTAGAATTTAGCCCATTAGAATATCTCTTTAGTCAGATTCAAAATCACATTCTACACTATTTAACAAAACCCATATATCACGCAGGATGTGCTCATCACAAACGTTTTGAGGTAGAAATAAAAGGTTAGAGTTATGCTTTTCCATGAACAGTTTCATCAGTCTCAAGTACACTTGCAACACTTATATATGTAACAAAACACATTTATCATCACAGAATGTATGATTTGATTGATTGTCTTACCTCAGCCATTAACATCGTCATATACAGAGCAGCATCTTCTATTGCTGAATCCTCGTCGTCATTTCGTGAACGAAATCTGTCGAAAGTAGAACAAATATTAAGTTTAATATTTTTTCAAGCTGCATTTAACATCATTGACTGTGGTCAGTCTTCGGGAGCCAGTCAGAGAGAACTCATAAAAAGATCTAGTCCACGCCGGACTCGAGACTTGGGCATTTGGTCGAATACTGTAAAAACTTTGGCTACGTCACAAATCATAGAATTTCCTAATTACAGTTTCGGAATATGCTTGGATTGTAATAATAAACTGTTTTATGGTATGGTTGTAGTTGAGAACCTTGTTTAATATGCAATTATTTCTCACGACAAGGACATAGTTCTCAGACGGCAACTGCAGATGGGAACATTTGCATTTTGAAATGACGTTCCCTACTTTGCATGCATATGTCAAAAATGAATGATTATATGAATGCTAAAGTTTTGTTGTACACTTATGTATAGAAACTATTTGTTAACAAAACGGCATTATTACAAACGACACTTCGTTCATAATATGGTACTCTCATTGTTTGTATATTGACTACGATACAAATGTAACCAGTTTGCTTATCTGAGCGCATTAAATTCTGACATTGAAGTACTTGTGTGATGAAGCAAATAGGGATTATTGCTAAACTGGCAGTAATTACGTCAAGCCAAAAATCATGTATAGTTTCAAATCAAGAAATGTAAACTAATGATCTGTTTTATTCAAGACAAATGAGAATAGTACTTACAAATCTATCATTGATTTATCAACAAGTAACATTATCTCAACAATAAGATCAGTGTTGTATTCATCAACCAAAGGTATAGAATTCTCTGAACGACGTGTTCTATTCCTTGCCTTCCTAGACATTGTATCTGAAATTAAAACAAAAGAAAACTATGCCTGATTAGGAATAAAGATAATAAGTAATTTACATGCATTTCTGGAAGTGTTAGCTCTTTTTGCTTTCGATTTTAGTTTCAGTAAAAGAAATTTATTTTCTTTGTCAAAGTAAATGCTTTTAAGAACTATCACTAAAAGTTACTTTCTATTTCAAGTCATGTGTAGCTTGTCTGGATTTTTCACTTGATCACGTGGTGCGCCAATCCTGAGTCCTGTAGGGAGTTCAGTTGCCGCGAACGTTACACAACGTTCCGTAACGATACATTCGGAACTCCTCGGCCATTTGCTGCGAATAATCTGGGACATATTTAGACGCTATTTTGAAACTACCGTTGTTGAAGTAAAGAAATATATGGTCGTTTAGCCATTGAGTGATGTTTCGTTTTTAGTCCGTAAATTTTGAAACATCACTCATTGCCTTAACGATCGCATATTTGTGTATTAGATTAAATTATTCGCAGCGAATGGCCGAGGAGTTCCGAATGTATCGTTATGTAACGTTCTGTAACGTTTTGTGTAATTGAACACGCTACTGACATAGCCATTTTTCAAACACTATTTCAAACGGATCATAAAGCGTTAGAGAACGAATGTATCGCAAGTAGCGCAACTACTCAGCGATAAATCTACAGTTGTGTTTTAATGTCTTACAATTGGTTAAGTACAGACATAATACACACTGCTGGAAGTTATTTGAATTGAGCCACTCAATTGTTTACATTACCTGAAGCATATATTACATATTACCTGGAATATAGTCCCGTTGTTTCGGACCATCATCAATAGACCAACAAGTAGAAACCTCATTATTTGTGGCACAAACTCTCTTGTTCTTCACACTTCTTGATGCCTACAACAACAACATTTAAATAAACATTAAGTATAGTGAATGGTACGTAATATTACAATATAAAACATAACATACGGGGTAGTATCAAATTAACAATTATAAAAATTACTCGGCTCTACTGGCCATCTAAAATCAAATGTTGACATTCATTTAGTCATGAGATGATAAATCAGTTACACACTGTAAGAAAAGCAGTATAAGGAAACAACACCAATGTGATAATGAACAGTTACATAAACTGTCCAATGTACATTTCTGTTTAGTTTGACAGTTGTTGTCAAATAGGTTACAAGAAACATCATTGTATTAGCTATGTCGCTCTCATTATTGAAACCCGGGTCGATAGCGCAGTTGGTAGCGCGCCGGAATTTGGATACTCGTGCCCGAGGGGTGCGGGTTCGAATCCCACCCGGGGAGGTTATACCCTTCCATGAAAATTTGACAATAATGTCGATTTTCCTCCATTGATTAGATGATATGGAGAAGTTTCCGGCCTTGTGGAAGGGTAGGTGAGTACTGGTTATTGACAATGATCCAGGAAAACTAGGTTAGGTGCGCTGGACGCCGTAAAATGACCTAAAATTGTGTTCACACGGCGTTAACTCCAATAAATAAATAAATAAATAAAACTCATTATTGAACATGATAACAAATATATGGGTATGAAGTAAGAAACACAGTTTTGGAAGGAAGGTCTCAAATTAATATTCGTCCAATCAAATGAGCGACCAAAACATTTTAAGTGGGGACCCTGCTGGTGATTAAAATGAGACAACATATATTCATGTTGATGCTTAGCTGGTTTCATATTCAGGTAATTATATCACACATGTTTTTTATTCGGATCATTTAAACAAGACATATTCATTATCGAAATGAAATGCGAAAAAATCAATTTATCATTAGATAATAAAGTTATAGTGCCCATTAAACAGATGGGACAAAATTTTTATTCTAGTTTGGCAGAGTCGTAGGACAAGCATTTTCAGTGGATGGTCATAATAAGAATGTTAGCTACCAAGTTGGGAACCATCTGTGAATATTAAATATCTTTGGACTTTGAGACTGTGTACAAATTGGGTTTTACATACCACTCTTGTCCAGGTTGTCCCATCTTCGTTCTCCTCCAAAACAAGACCAACAACACTATTATCTGTAGTATAGAATGCAGTCTCCTGTAAAAAAGAATACACCAAAACTTAGGGAATTGACACTGACCCAACTTGGACAAATTGCATGGACAAAAGCTGGTCCTGTAAATTATATAAGTTGATACGAGTAAAATTCAAAATACATGTATTTGAAATCTAATTAGAAATTTATGAAGTTTTATTCTTTTCAGTACATTTGTTCGACATATGACCTAATAGTCATTTTAGAGTTTGTTATGAAACTGCATTGACTACTATACTGTTTGTAGGAATTATTTTAAGCCTAAAATCAAAACATTGAAAATGATTGACAATAGTTTTAAACAATGTAAGGAACTAAACTACTACGATCATTTATGTCAAGCGTTATACATATATAGTATAGTGTAGTATTGTGCAGTATGGTGTGGTATGGTGTGCTGTGGTGTAGTATAGTGTGGTATTGTGTGGTGTGGTGTAGTATGGTGTGGTATGGTGTGGTGTGGTGTGATATGGTGTGATATGGTGTAGTATTGTGTGGTAAGGTGTGGTATGGTGTGGTGTGGTGTGGTGTGGTGTAGTATGGTGTGGTATGGTGTGGAATTGTGTGGTATGGTATGGTGTGGTATGGTGTGCTGTGGTGTTGTGTTGTGTGGTGTTGTGTGGTGTTGTGTGGTGTGGTATGGTGTGGTGTGGTGCAGTATGGTGTGGTATTGTGTGGTGTGGAATGGTGTTGTGTGGTGTGGTATGGTGTGGTGTGGTGCAGTATGGTGTGGTATAGTGTGGTATGGTGTGGTGTGGTATGGTGTGGTATGGTGTGGTGTTGTATTGTGTGTTGTGGTGTGGTATGGTGTGGTATGGTATGGTATGGTGTGGTATGGTGTATTTCGGTGCGGTGCGGTGCGGTGTGGTGCGGTGCGGTGCGGTATGGTGTGGTGCAGTGCAATGCAGTGCAGTGCAGTGATCTACCATTCATAAACAAATGATGAATAGAACGTGAAATGCTTTAGTGTTTTACTCACCTTATTCTTGATCTGTTTTTCATTTCCATCAACATGTGTGGTGTGGTATGGTATGGTGTGGTATGGTGTGGTGTGGTGTTGTGTTGTGTGGTGTTGTGTGGTATGGTGTTGTGTGGTGTGATATGGTGTGGTGCAGTATGGTGTGGTATAGTGTGGTATTGTGTGGTGTGGTGTGGTATGGTGTGGTATTGTGTGTTGTGGTGTGGTATGGTGTGGTGTGGTGTGGTATGGTGTGGTGTGGTATGGTGTATTTCGGTGCGGTGTGGTGCGGTGCGGTGCGGTGCGGTGTGGTGCGGTGCGGTGCAATGCAGTGCAGTGCAGTGATCTACCATTCATAAACAAATGATGAATAGAACGTGAAATGCTTTAGTGTTTTACTCACCTTATTCTTGATCTGTTTTTCATTTCCATCAACATGTGTGGTGTGGTATGGTATGGTGTGGTATGGTGTGGTGTGGTGTTGTGTTGTGTTGTGTTGTGTGGTGTTGTGTGGTGTGGTATGGTGTTGTGTGGTGTGATATGGTGTGGTGCAGTATGGTGTGGTATAGTGTGGTATTGTGTGGTGTGGTGTGGTATGGTGTGGTATTGTGTGTTGTGGTGTGGTATGGTGTGGTGTGGTATGGTATGGTGTGGTGTGGTATGGTGTATTTCGGTGCGGTGCGGTGCGGTGCGGTGCGGTGCGGTGCGGTGCGGTGCGGTGTGGTGCGGTGCGGTGCGGTGCGGTGCGGTATGGTGTGATGCAGTGCAATGCAGTGCAGTGCAGTGATCTACCATTCATAAACAAAAGATGAATAGAACGTGAAATGCTTTAGTGTTTTACTCACCTTATTCTTGATCTGTTTTTCATTTCCATCAACATCAAACACTCTAATAGATTGTTGTTGTTTTTGTAATCTTGTAGCTTTCATACGACGAGCTCCACCATCAACATTCATGTTAATATCGACTTCATTAGGAAATTCTACTTCATTGGTTGTTGGATTCCTGTATACTCCTCTACTTCTCATTTCAAAACTAGCTTTGTCATAACTGATCACCCCATGGCCTAAAAGATTATCAATTGACTTAATTGCCACAGATAATTTGCATGCATGAATAAAAATACATGTAATACATTCAGCATGCTTTTATTCATTCTGTTCTGTTCTACTCTTTCTTTTTGTTATAGACAATGATGGATCGCTTTTTGCAACTGTCGACTTTTTATTTGTTTCCTTTGCAAATTCGTTTATTCGCATTTTATTTGCATTAAATGTTTAGTTGTTAAACTGCTCTAGTCTGAAAAAAATCTTATTTGCCTTTTACTTTGCATGCGTTGGTGCATTTTGACATGCAATATTGTCCAGTAAAAGGTGGGTCGAAATTTTTTTTCTCCAAGCCAAGATGTTTGTTAGTTGGGGTTAACGCCGTGGCAAGACATTTTATAGGTCATATAACGGCAGTCAGTCAACCTACTCACTCCTCCTGGAAAGGCTAAATCTCTGGATTAACTGTTAACCAACTACTAAGCCCATATTTTCGTCAGTGACTGACAACTGCCCTACATATTAAAAATCATTGGTAGGAGGGAGAATGGCCGTAGTAATAATTTCATGACCAAGCTCCACGAAAGTATGCCCCGACCGGGAATCGAACCCACGACCCCTCAATTGCGTGCTACCAACTGAGCTAGCCGGGCGGCTTAAGACAATTTGTTATTATTGATTATATAATAATCAAGTTGGTTACATAATAAAAGGTACGGTCTAGAATGTTCCATAGGACTGAAACAAAACATGTAACCTTGCATACACTGTAAACAATAAAAACAATTTTGAAACTTCCAGAATATTCTAATCAAAGATAATTATCACATTATAGACACATAGCAGGATGATATACTATTATGTTAAGTAATAAAGATTGTAATGTGAGTAAAGTGGATTACTTGCTATACATTTCTTGTTTAAATAACACGGTGTTTTATAAGTTTCTAAATCGAAGAAATAATACAAAATAAATTGTTACACGAAAATAAACAATATAAATTATAGAACTTACTGAATGTCGCAGGAAAACAATGTACGTATATTATACACATTGCACATATCAATGCGCATACTTGTACTAACATCATCCTTTCTTAATATGAAAAAATACGCTGCTCTTGTTTTTTTTGCAAAATGCTAAAAACTGCCGCTTTATAAAATACTCCAAGCTTTTTGGGGGTCAGTTATTCACTTCTGCTTTATACCCTGGTTGGTATGTGATATACCAAGGTTTGTTATCAAGCCAAATCTACACGGTCAACTGGACCACACGTTCCATCCGATTTTCATAAACTGTCAAAAATTTCAAACTATTACCTAACTCAATTTGGTAACAGTGTTCTGATATGAGGATATGTTATAATAAAGTAATCAAGTGTAACTTACGGTGTTTACAGTATGATACAAGTAGCCACAGGGTTGTTTTCAGAGAAAATTGTTACTATATAGCGTCCCAAAAGCATAGGTACACTGATGTACACCAAGATGCAAGTCATATGCTTGAGCAACATTAAGGTACAGTTTGTTGACGTACTGTAGATAAGTTTAAACTTTGATCAGAGGAATATCTCTCCATATCCATTTGAAGCGAAGTGTCTCGGTGTTAATTCATCTCTGGATTAGAAACTATTGTTCAATCTAACCCAATAAGGTTTTATACAGTCAACAGTTTATCTAATACGATCTGATTAATTATTTTAGTGAATGTAAATGGTATTGTACTTCTTAGCTCAAGGTCAGAGACACACACTCCTGAACACTTAACTCTTGGCTAAAAAATGTATATATAGAGTCTATATTGCGTCAAATATATGAACGTAATGTTAGTAGTAACAGCAGTAACAGCAATAAGACAGATCTTACTTCTGTAACCAACAGCAGTAAAATAAACATTATATCTGTTACGTAAGATTTATGTTTCTGCAGTAGAACCAGAAGCAAGATGGAAACTACAGCAGTAAGAATCTACCTTACATACAGACATTAGGACAGGTTTGTGTGTGGTATATAACAGTGTGGGGAATCACGTGACCTATATGGTTCCTAACACGGCAAAAATGACGACCAGAGCAACGCATTTAGATGAAAAAAAAACAAGGTAAATGACATTCATACGTAACCGATTTTTATCATACATAGTACAGTCTAATCAGCACAAAATTATCTATCTAGCGGTAGTTTTGCCAACCCCACAACGGTTCTAAATTTCTAGATTACATGTACCTCCAAGTTCTTCCAAAAATCTCTCAATTCGTTCAAAACCTCGAGGTAATCTAATCAACTAGAACCGTTGTGGGGTTGGGAGAACTATCAATGTATTTTGGTGCAAAGCGGTCAATAATGCGTGTGTATGTTCTGAACGCACTCATTTTAAGATACAAGTTCCAAATAAATCTATCATGTACGATAAGTAAATATGATGTTTAAACAAATTTATTAATTGCCACCAGATTCATGAAGGCATCAACCTCTTTGAAGTGTAAAAAACTACCGTCCAAGCTCTTTTGAAATTTAGCTTCAAGCAGAAGTTTTACTTAAAAGACAAATCCTCTTAAGGTAAGTTGGTTAACATGTAGGATATTTGAATATATTAGTTTAGTTTATACTAATTTATTTTAGCTCGATTGTGAAACAAGTTCTTACAACTTAGATTAATCACTTTAGAGTCCGCTTCCTGGTCTCCCAGTACCGAGCTATTAGGATAACTTTTCTTGCTTAAAAAATAAACGGAATATGTTTTGAATGGGATTCGAACTAAAGCGGAGCTGGCTTTCTAAAGACTACCAGTCAAACGTTGTAACCCATTGGCCACACTCACTCCTTCGTAAATCTGCGTTTAGACATTGCAGTATCATCATATTAGTACAAAAACATATCATGTTTACAAAATTAATTATACTACGCGACAGTCTGCTTCAAATGGATTCGGGTATAATTATGCCCCCATCCCTGGTAAAAGTTTCAACTTATCTAAAGTATTTTAGAAACTGCCCAAACTTGCACTAAGGCATGACTTTTAACTTGGTTTACAATGGGCAGATATCCTTGCAGATAGCGTAGAAACACTATAATAGTGTTTCTACGCTATTTGCAAACTGTACAGTGAGAGTTTTCTCTGAAAACAGCCCTGTGGCTTCTTATACTGTAAAATAAACACCGATATTGACACTTGATTATGTTATCATAATATGTCCAACTCAGAACACTGGAAACAAATTTAGTTATAGTGCGTTCAGAATCAAAACCCGTGTTTGGCTAAACATTAAAAATAAAACAATCCGTTTCAGAGGTAGGCAGTATTGAAATATTGAAAAAAGTTGTTGAAAAAATTCATTTCAACAAAATTAGCATGGAGCATAAACCAATCCCTTAGTCAATCATGTTCGTAATGGTAGACTGCTTTTCCATTACACCAACAAGACACTCATTAACATATTAAAATCATATATGTTATTGTCATCCTGGGCATCTCTGGTCGTGGATAAGTTTATTGTATTGTATATATAATCATTGTTTTGTTTTTCTGTATGAACTATAAGTAAAAGTTTTAAGTTTTTGATAGTTGATGAAAACCGTAGCGTGTTCAATTACACAAAACGTTACAGAACGTTACATAACGATACATTCGGAACTCCTCGACCATTCGCTGCGAATAACCTAATCTAATACACAAATATTATTGAGATCGTTAAGGCAATGAGTGATGTTTCGAAATTTACGGACTATAATGAAACATTACTCAATGCCTAAACGATCATATAACTGTTTACTTTAACACCGGTAGTTTCAGAATGACGTCTAAATATGTCCGAGATTATTCGCAGCGAATGGACGAGGAGTTCCAAATGTATCGTTACGGAACGTTTTATAACGTTCGCGATAACTGAACGCAGGGCTGATGATCTTACGTGTGGTCTAGTTGACATTGTAGATCTTAATATCTTTCTTGTTTAACAAACATTGACACATCACAACCAATCAAGGTATACAGTGGGCGTGGTCAACTGAGTACCTGCCTTATCGTAATTATCATTTGAATAAGCGACAGGTTCTAGTATTTTTCGAATACAATATTGAGTAAAATTGTTGTTTTTTCCTTAAAAGGAGGGATGAAGTTAGAAATATGCACATTGATATATGCAACGTGTATAGTATACGTAAATTGTCTTCCAGCGACATTCAGTAAGTTCTTTACTTAGTGTTTTCAATTTAAGTTTTGTTTTTTAGTTTTAATTTTTACCTGTTATATTAAGAATCATGATCAAATGAATGTTCAATAAAAAAAATGTAGTAAAGATCCCACTCTATTGTTTATACAAAACAGATTATGTTTTTTCGAGCAGATCATCGTCTGCAAAACGTATTTTCTCTTCGGCGACAGCACTTGTTTAATTTTACATATTTAATTGTCTGTAAAATAATAAGTATAATAATATTCATAAAGAAAACATAAGGAAATGTTTGGTTATTGCGCTAGTATTTCTAAAATGTTCAGGAATTTCAAAAAGCAACTGCCTTTGTTGTTCAGCGTCAACTGGTTTACGATCAAAATTCAGCGTCAAATTTGGGAATTTAAAAAAAGGGAAGGAGTTTAAACTTTCGAACCACATTATACACTGTTTGCAGAATAACGCAACATAATAATAATAAAAACTACATAAGCATTAGATCTATGTTAAGTACATAGCGAGAGAAGCGAGCCAGAGAAAAACTGCTTCATGCTATTTAATAGCTTAGTGTTAAACTCACTCATGGACGGGAACATTTATGACACTTCAGTGGGGTCCCGGTCTATCTGAACCCCCGCTAGAAACGCCTATGTCATATGACTACAGAACCATATAAAAGAGCTATCGCACGGTAAATCCAAAACTAGTTAGACTGTATGATATGTTCAAGTCCAAAAATGAGGCAATCGGTCTTGAACTTTGTGCGCTCTTTTTCTTACGATTGTTTAATATTCTGATTACTCTTTATAACAATAACATATTTGTCTAATCCTAAGGCTTCAAGTAAATATTATTTATATTCATTGTAATTGAAAATTAAATTAAAATTGCTGCATGAATGGTTCTGATTTAAGTCCACCTTTTTATAATATCGTGTAAGCGAATTTTGATGTATGCCACAACAGACATTACTTCATTGCCATAAGTTGTACCATCGGTATACAAGTATATATATGTACATGTATATATGTATACAACAATGTGCGTCTACTATTTGGTATTATTATAACACTGGTGAATGCTACATCAGTCAGTACAATAACAAGGATGCACTGAGGTGAACATTTAAAATCTGTGATTATTATATGCTCAACTAATTTTTGAGGGCAAATGTATTGAAACATCTTGAAAAAAACCATTTATAATTTGTTGTGAATGTCACCTGAAAAAAGGTTATTATAGGCCATGTCTCTTTTGTACTTAAAAATTGCCTTGTCCACTCAGTAGATACACTAACATTATTTACATAATTAAACAGATCACTTTGATATTCAACATCATCATGCCTCATTGTAATAAACAACATACACGTGCATTGAGAGGTCTAGTTAACGTGGTTACATTCTTTGTACATATCTAGATAGAAATCAGAAAAGGTACTTGGAAAGAACATGACATGGTTAAAACTAGGGTAACTATTCACTGTAAACTAATGATTTATTTCCTCCAGTGTTGGGAAAAAAGTCAGAAAATATATAAGGAACAGCTTTAGTCAACACCATCGATTTTCCACACAGCATTAAGCCATAAAAAGGAGATGTTTTAGATTTCTTAACTTTTGTTATAAGAAGTATGCTACTGACAAATAACAAAAACAAGAATCAAAGGTTTCGTCTTGGAAGGACTGTGACACAATAATGGACACTGGCGGGTTAAACTATGTTCTAGCTTGCACTAGCCTCACATTTGCCACAAGAAGCTCACGTTAGAACAAACATAAACTAATCGTCTTGGTGAAAACACACACCCTTTACTCGTCAGTGATGCGTGCAAAACGCACTAACGCATACAAAGTAACCGGCAAGTATGACCTCACTTAGACCAGAGCATATGAACACTTAACACTTGTAAATTAAATACGAATAAACGAATACAAAGAAATCAAGTAATCAATCGACATATATATGCAAAAAAGGTTTCAGCATTGTATATAACAAAACGAAAAATAGAAAAATCAAGTATGATATAACATACGAGTTTTTCATACTGGGTTTAAAGCCGTTTCAAAATGTTTCGGTTGTTTTGCGCCGTCTAGCGCACCTAACCTAGTTTTCTGATTATTGTTTATAACCAGTACTCAACTTCCCATCCACAAGGTCGGAAACTTCTTCCTTACCTTAGTAATGGAGGAAAATTGACAATTTTAACCTCCCCGAATGGGATTCGAA
This sequence comes from Mactra quadrangularis, assembly GCA_025267735.1. Taxonomy (NCBI): domain Eukaryota; kingdom Metazoa; phylum Mollusca; class Bivalvia; order Venerida; family Mactridae; genus Mactra; species Mactra quadrangularis. The sequence goes on along the minus strand of CM046308.1, from coordinate 32,042,815 downwards.
CCCGTACCCCCTCGTGACACGACATTCGAAATCCCAGTGCGCTACTAACTGCGCTACCAACTAGGGTTAATATAATGAATAAAAGCACTGAATGTGTTACATATTTTTCTATTCATACAGTCAAGTATCGGTGGCATTTTAGTTAATTATTCATTTTTCAGGCCATGGAGTGGTCAGTTATGACCAAGTTAGTTCTGAAATGAGAAGTAGAGGAGTATATAGGAATCCAACAACCAAGGAAGTCGAATTTCCAAATGAAGTCGACATTAACATGAATGTTGATGGTGGTGCTCGTCGTATGAAAGCTACAAGATTACAAAAACAACAACAATCTATTAGAGTGATTGATGTTGATGGAAATGAAAAACAAATTAAAAATAAGGTGAGTTTTAAAAAAAGCATGTCACGTTCTTGCCATCTTTTGTTTATAAATGGATGATCAATAAGGTTTCTTCTTTTAATGAAAAAAATCAAATTTGTGGGTAATTTAAATTGCGGTACAGATATGTATAATTATGTAATGTGTGTTAATAATTTTTTTTAAAACACATTTTTAACCTCTTCTGTGTGTACTCTCCTGTGCATCAGCGAATGTGTCACTCTTGTTCACTTTCTAACCTCTGCTTAAAGTCTATGTCAAACCGATATTTCTATTTTTAGACATAAAAATCCTCGCATATACTTCTACCTTAAATATTTTATCCTGTTAAGTATGAGTTCCGTGAAAGAAGTTAAGATACGACGCTATTACAAGCAAAATAACCACTAAGACCACGTTGGGTTAGTGCCAAATTCCTAAGTTTTATTGTATTCTTCTATTTCAGGAGACTGCATTCTATACCACAGGTGATAGTGTTGTTGGCCTTGTTTTCGAGGAGAACGAAGATGGGACAACCAGGACTAGAGTGGTATATAAACCTATTTAGTACACACTCTCAAAGTCAAAAGTTATTTAACATATACAAATGGTTTCCAGCTTGATGACCAACATTCTAATTCTTGCCAACCACTGAAAATACTTGTCCCACGACCCAGGCAAACTCGGATAAGAATTTTGTTTTATCTGTTTAATGGTCACTACAACTTTATTATCTAATGCTAAAATTGATTTCATCCCATTTCATTTCGATAATGAATATGTCTTGTTTAAATGATCCAAATAATAAACATGTGTGATAGTTCTACCTGAATCTGAAACCAACTAAACATCATTATAGATACAAACTATTATATTGTGATGGTAATATTCACTACAATACTTACTTTATATGTGTATGTTTCTGTTGTAGGCATCAAGAAGTGTAAAGAACAAGAGAGCTTGTGCTACAAATAATGAGGTTTCTACATGTTGGTCCATTGATGATGGTCCAAAACAATGGGACAATATTCCAGGTAACATAAACCGATGTTTAAGTATGATAAACAATCCACTTAATGATCGGTTTGAAAAATTTCTAAGTCAGGACTCAGGATTGGCACACCACGTGATCAAGCGAAACATCCAGACAAGCGCCACTTGACTTGGTATCGGAGGTAACAATTAACAAGAGTTCTTAAAATTCATTTACTTTGAAAAAGAAACTAATTTTTGTTTTACTGAAATTTAATGTGAAAGCAAGGGTACCATAAGTGTATGAATTTGCATGTGCATTGTTCATTATCTTTATTTATTATCAGGCATTGTTTTCTTTTGTTTTAATTTCAGATACAATGTCTAGAAATGCAAGGAATAGAACACGTCGTTCGGAGAATTCTATTCCTTTGGTTGATGAATACAACACAGATCTTATTGTTGAGATGATTTTACTTGTTGATAAATCAATGATAGATTTGTAAGTATTACTCTCGTTTGTCTTGAATAGAACAGATAATTGATTTACATTTCTTGATGTGAAACTATAGGTGGTTTTAGGCTTGACTTTTGTTTGTTTTTAGCTAGTTTTAATATTTGCTTCACCACACATGTACTACAATATCCCAATACAATGCTCTCAGATGGCAAAACTGGTAACATTTGTATCAATATTTTGTTCTACTCTATTCAGATTTCGTTCACGAAATGACGACGAGGATTCAGCAATAGAAGATGCTGCTCTGTATATGACGATGTTAATGGCTGAGGTAAGACAATCAATCACACGTTAAATACATTCTGTGATGATCAATGCGTTTAGTCAAATGGATATGTGTAGCAAGTGTATATGAGACTGATGACAATGTTAATATCTGAGGTTATACCATTCTAACGTCAAAACTTTAGTGTCGAACACATCCTGCGATGATATATTGGTTTTGTTAGATAGAAAAATGAAGCATGTGTTTCCGTATTTTTAGACTGACTAAAGAGTTCTTCTTAGGGGTTAAATTCTACTTAATTTAAAAAAAATATTTGTCTCTTGTTTTTGTTGTAATTTTCAGAAGTTCTTTTATTTCATAACGATATTTTAACGCTTATTTTCATATTATATCGTCTCGCTTTCCTTATTTTCATAAGTTGGTTTATTATTTGCGAATCAATTTTGTCCGTTTATATATTGACACTGGCACGTTCCTTATTATTACAATGACACAATCACATTTTTCTTATTTTGTTATATTATCACGATTTCCTTTTTTATCTAAGAACTGTAAATGTGTCCTTATGTTCATACATGTATTATATAATTACGTGTATGATGTTCATGCTTTTCATTATATTATGGCGTTTTCCACATTTTTCTATAATTTTAGATGAATCATTTGTATCGTTCTGTTGGTGAAATGTCAAGATCTGAACCTGATATACCAGATTATGATGTTCAAGTTTATGCCACTAAGATGATATATCCACCGGTATGTAACTTTCAGCTATTATTTTTATACACCAAAATGTTACTTTCTGTTGTTGTTTTTATATCCACCTGTGTGAAATGTTCATGTTTTTATTGTTTTTATTTTGGTCACCGATTTCAAATTAAATATCAATTTTCTAAAACTCTCAAATTGTAAAGAAACATTTGAAAAACAGGCAGTGTGCTGATTACTTCAATTTTAATACATATTGAAATACAACTGTTAAAGATGGCGATAGTATACATGTATAAAAAGCCAATCCTGTTAGATGATTCTGTGCGTTTTTTGTGACTTTTATTTTAAACAATCTGGCAATCTGTACAATCTAAAAGTAAGTTTGTCTTAAATTACCATTTTATTGACGTAATTACAGACACTGACTGGAAATAGTAGAGCGAGCAGCTTTAAAATCAACTGGTTTCATTAAAATGGCATAGGTTCGATCACAGTCCGGACAATGGATCTGTTTGGAATTCTTAAAGCTATCACCATTTAAAAACATGCAAATCCATTTCATTGACTTTTTCAATAAACAAACAATTATCACAAATGCTATAATATTTTAAATAGACAAACCATCAATACTAGTACTATAATAGTTAAAATGGGCAAACCAATATTAAGATAATGTTAATAATTACGTGTTTTCATAATGACATTGTTATTTGCCTCCATACACTCATATTAGCCTCCGACCTGCGGCCCCAGGTTAATATGACTGTCTTAAGCCAAATAACAAGGTCACTATGAAAACACGTAATTATTAACATTAAAATGATAAGACACTCTTTATTGTGATATATATAAAGTGATTTAGTTATTATACAATAATATGCTATTCAACGTATAATAAAAACAATGATGATTATGATAATGATAAAATAATATAGACTATTATAAGAAAACTGCTTTAATGTTGTAATAAGAGTTATTGTGTTGTGTTGAATTTCAGAAAGGAACAGACTTTGAGTTTGTTGTTCTATCTGATTTAGGATATATTAGGATAGAAAATACCCCTAGCACAACTGGAACTTTCAGTAAGTTAAAAAAATGGGTGAAGAAAAACTATGATCGATTACTAGATAGGAATTTTGACCATGTTGCATACATATCAAGGTGATACATTTGTTTAATACTTTAAGCTTTGACCACATTGCATACATATCAAGGTGACATATTTGTTTATTCTTAACCTTTTGGCCACATTGCATACATTAAAAGGTTACATCCGTGTTTCATTCTTAAAACCTGATTTCAGCGAACATAAAAACTTAATATTGATGCTTGTGAACCAGAGACATGATATACGCACTAGTGTGGCCATCTACCAGTTGTAGCTTACTGCTACGGAACACTGGTAACTATTAAGAGAAATCAATCACTCTTTGTTACTGAAATGCTAAACTGACGGTAGACAAACCTGGGATTAAGCAATATACATGTATATGTATAAAATTTCACATATCACTTATTGAACATATTTTCATATTTCAGTAAAAAGTTCACAGATGTTATATATGGTAATTTGATTTTGTACTTAAAATATTAAAGATATTTTATTCCGGTGCCTGGCTAGCTCAGTTGGTTGCACGAGTCTACTGAGCGAGTAGTCATAGGCTCGATTCCCGGGCGGGCACACTTTTGGTCCTGAAATTATTGCAACAGTCATTACCCTCCTACGAATGATTCTTAAGCATGTACAATTTGTAACTACGGCGTTAGCCCCCTAAAAGATATTATGAATAGGTTCCATTGTATTCTAGGGAGAAAAGTAGAAAACAAGGAAGCCGCCCCGGTAGCTCAGTTGGTAGACCGCAAGTCAACTGATCGAGGGGTCGTGGGTTCGATTCCTGGGCGGGCATAGGTCATATAACGGCGGTGAGTCAATCTACTTACTCCTCCTGGAAAGGCTAAATCTCTGGATTTATACGTTAACCAACTACTAAGCGCATACTTTCATCAGTGACTGACAACTGTCCTATATAATTAAAAATGATTGGTAGGAGGGAGAATGGCCGTAGAAATAATTTCATGACCTAGCTCCACGAAAGTATGCCCCGCCCGGTAATCGAACTCCTCGAACGACCCCTCGATCAGTAGACTTGCGTGCTACCAACTGAGCTAGCCAGGCGGCTACATAACAAGTGTCGTTAACCTATATATAAAACTACAATCAAAATGATACTAATGCCATAAAACCAATAGTAACAGAGATTGCCCAATGATATGATTGTAGAATGCTGTAAGTAGAACACTGGCATCAGATTTCTCAAACTCGATAAGTTACCCACACATGCTTTAATATTAATATTTTGTCAACGGATACAATTAAACACGTTCTCGTATGCATTATTGTGTACGAGATATAACCATGCATTCATTTTAATATTCACGTATTAGGAAGTGTACGTTTATACACGGGAATATTGTATAAGATTGCACGATCATTAGTTATGGACTCTGGTGCCAGTGATGTACTGGAATAGAACATTTATGTTTTGGTTTTACAAAATAAGTAATTTGTTGGTTTATAACTTTGTAGGTTTGGTAAATAAAGTCGGAGGTGCTTGTTTTGATTGGTCGCAAGCTAATGTAGCTAGCATGGTTTCAGCGAATTCTGACGTAGGTTTTGATGTTCTCCAGACCTTAGCTCACCAACTGATACATACGTAAGTTTATTTTGGATTACCTATCCCTCACCACTTTCAGGTCAGGCAAAACGCCTGTATTTAACAAATACAATTTGCTCTACCATTCCTGATTATCAAATAAAATTTCTTTTCCGGTATAGATAAACGATATGGTATCATTGGTTGGTTATGATAAACAGGCGCGTAGCACGAATAGCAGTTGATGGCTGTTTACTCTGTGTGTTATGAGTGATTAACTATACTAATTGATTATACATTCGTCGTGGTACGCTCCTGGTGATATGATTTACAGGGAATATGACTCATATTCGCGAATATTAGATTCAGTGTGCGAATATGGTATTAAATTTTATTTATCAAATAACCCTTTATGTATGAGATCATATTTATTTATTATAATTTCCAGTGTTAAATAAGGTAACTACTTATTATGATATCGGCCCAGTTAATACATTAACGTTGTACAAAGCCAACATTTATACTTTTAACAAAATGAACCCTGAATAGCACCAATAACATTTTTAAAGATATTTCTTATTAATAATGAAATGTAAAACTTGAGATGATATTTGCTGAATGGGGACCGTTTGAGTCTAAATTGTAACCTTTTTATCTTACAAATGACGGATATTGCTAAGGTCGATGTTGTCCTGCAAATGTCGATGTTGTTTTCTTGAAAATACAGTCTTTAGAAACTAAATGCAATGTGCGGATTTTGTGGTGACTATACATGCAATGTTACTATAATATTTGCCACTGTACTCATCCATCGGCATTTTTCTTTGTACCATAGTACCACACCTTATGTTGAGAATTCTGTGATAATTAGACAAAAATGTCGTCTTGCCTATGGATTAATAATTAGAAAACTTTTATCGATGGAGTCAAATAACACGATGTGTATTTACAATTAGCAGTTTCTTGTGTGCTCTTTTTTATTTGATTAACAATAAACTTGTTCACAAAGTGACGAACATAACCACGCGGTCTTTTGTTAGCATCTTGTTTGTGGGACAAAATTTGAATACAAATCTCTGTTAAATATGCTAAAAGGTAAAGTTAAGTTCATTGTTACTGTTAAACTAGGGTTTTTTTACATTTATACGGTTGTACTGTCCTATAACGCAAATCTTGTTAACTTCTATAGCATGTATTATACAAAAACCAACTTGTGAGAGTCAACACAATGGATTGACTTTGTGCGAGGACGTCTTGCACAGTAAAGAAGTTTAACTTATGATTGTAGTAAAATAAACGTATCTTAACATGTCAATTTACATACAAATGTTCATACGACGTCATACCCTGGGACCAGCAATGACCAAGTACAGTATTTGACCAGACGAGCGAGTCGTTGGATATTGAAGTTTATATAGCATCAAATGACCAGTGATTATATAATACGTACTTTTCAGGTTAGGAGTTGTTCACGACGGAGCCACTGGTGCTAAAGATTGTCCTTTTGATCAGTATTTAATGGCAGCCATACTTCCTAATCGAAACAAATACCCAGATACCTATCTTAAGTTTTCAAAGTGCAGTGTGGAAATGTTGTATGACTATTATGAAGATGTAAGGTGAGTTGAAATATGATCTAGTTTTTGTTTCTTTTAACATCCAGGGTTTCTTCAGGGTATTAAGTAAAAATTTCCCAATTTCAAAAGCATGTTTATGACCAAGTTAACTCTTAGAAAACCAATATCTTGTAAAAATATACGCTGACTATTTCTAATGTTTTCATCACGTCAGATGTTGAATTGAAATTGCATCACAATGTTGCTTTACAAATCGCAGCAATACACAATGATAAACATGATGTAATGAATGAAAACATGCTTCATGTAGTATGTGTGATAATCACTTGTCATGTTTTTTTAATGTTTTGAAGGTGAAAATCGTTCTCTTCACTAAAAAGTATTGATTTAATTCCAATGAACCCTCTACACATGGGTTAGTAATGCGAAAAGGGGCTTTCGACATTATTCCATGACAAACTTTGAATATGTCATGATTTTGAAATTTCAAATTTTGATCGTTTATGGAAAAATACGTAAGTCTGCGAAATTGTTGCGCACTTTCGAATTATTTATTATCCTAAAAACAAAATTAATTGTTCAGTGCGTATTGCTTAGTTTATAATTGTGTCGATATTACTCACATATATAACAATTGTAGATAATACATGTGTAATATTATCCTTCGTGATTATATTCATTCTTTCCTATTTTCGAAAGTTAGACTCGGTCTTTGTATGATTGACAATTTACATGTTTATTACAGAACTTCTTTTCGTGATTGCCTTACTGAAAGTACAACATCAGCCTCGTGGAAGGAACAGTTTTGTACCGGAAGTGGACGTGGTGAAGTAAAAGACATAAACACCCAATGTCAAATACAAGGAGATAATGATCAGTTTTCTGCATGTTCTGGGAATGTCGTAAGACTATTCATTCATTTATTGTAAAAAGTTTGCAAAATGTTCAAGTGTGGTTCAAAGTCTGCTTCCAAACACTTGCAGGAGCAGTGGTCCAGTGGTAGGACGCGTGCTTAGGGATCGAGAGGTCCTGGATTCGAGTCCCACTAGGGGCACTGCTAATTTCCTTGAGCAAGAAATTTACCTGCGATTGCTTCACTTCACCCAGGTGTAAATGGGTACCTGCGAGGGTGGTATGATTCCGCTGCGCCAATTTGTCGGCTGCACTAATAAGCGGAGTAAAAAGACTCCCCAGGGAGATTGATAGATAGATACCAGTAGCCCAGTGACCAGGGGTAATAGCTGTAAAGTCGGTGAACGTGAGTAAGCATGAAACTTAGACTATAAAATGCAATTACTTTTTTTTATTACTTGTTAAGTCGGCTTTACAATTTTGAACGATAACCCCGACCATTGAAATCACCTCCAGACAGTGAATCAATCAACGAATATTTCATGAGATACTGTTGTCCTGTTCATATGCTAGTTTACCAATATAGTGCAAAATAAACATTTTCTAATTTTTAGTGTTCACCAACCAAAAATTCTACCTACAATTTAGTTGCATTCAAAAGCGTTTTTTTGTAATTTAATCTAATCTTTTTGGTTTCATTTTTATTTTTCACAAGCGACTATATAGGAGCGTGCCAATTTATGCTATTGCACATCCTTACAGGCTTGTGATTGAGGGGTAAAATCAACGTAGCACATAGATGGTCAAACCGAGCTATCTACCATGTAAAAAATAGGGGTTGGAAATAAGAATTTGGCGCATTTCAAGAATCATTGTTTTTTGATAGATATATGACAAACGGAAACGATACAAGAAGCGTTTCCCTTACATGAGCCAGATTAGATATACATGTTCATGTTCTTTTATTGCACAAAAAGCTTTCGTCTGCCTGTGAACGCGTTATGCGGACTACATTAATTACAGTAGTAATTTTTATGAGAATTTGCTATGGTCCGTTTCTTAACATGGGGAAACCCCATGTAAATCTAGTTTTTTGTTTCTGTTGAGTTTAACGCCGTAGCAACACATTGTATAGGTCATATCATGGCGGTCAGTCAACCTACTCAATGTGCCTGGAAAGGCTAAATCTCTGGACTTAGCTGTTAAGCAACTACTAAGGGCATACTTTTGTCAGTGACTGAAAATGTCCGACATAATTAAGAATCTTTGGTAGGAGGGAGAATGACCGTAGAAATAATTTCATAACCAAGCTCCACGAAAGTATGCCCCTCGATCAGTAGACTTGCGTGCTACCAACTGAGCTAACCGGAAAACTCATGTAAATCTATATTAAATTGTTAAATCAACATACACTTATATGTATAAATAGAGTTTTGACTCGGGACCGTGCTTGATTGATAGGTTTGATTGTTGTATGTCCAACAGAATTAACCTGAGCTTGACCTTTATGCAAGAATATATTAAACTCAATATTTACAGTCTATTTTTGTCTTCGTTTGTAAATCGCGCTTCATCGGAAGCTTTCGGCAAAATAAACGTACTGAACAATTAATATTGTTTTCATTAGGATTAAATACTTTGAAACTGTGCCATAATATTGCTGACTTATTTGTTTCCCCAAAAACTAATGTGTCTAAAATTAAAAGTACAATATTATGCCACTTTTAATACATTGTAATTATTATAGTTTGGTAGTTCAAGCTCAGGTTAATTCTGTTGGACTATATAAGTCGTGATATAAAACAATCATAAAATGTCTAATGTTTACTTTCAGAAAACATTCAATGGAAAGAAGTATGTACCAGCTCTGGCGTGTTATTCACCTAGAATTGTCAAGTGTGGTACTGAGTCTGGTGAATGTGGAGAATATAAATTGTTCAGTGTTACTGATGGTACTCCATGTTACAGATGGAACTGGGACACTGACGTACGTACTGGTTGCGACATGGGATGTTAAGTGGCCATTTTTTACCTAAGCGCGCTAGGGCTATTTCAAGATGCTAAATAATGTCGTAACTAATTAACTGACAGATATGCAACTTGGCCAAGTTATTTCCTGAGTAAATGTCTTTCTGAAAAATAAAAGTTGAGCCCCTATCCCAGTTACAATAACAACGCTGGGGCGGCACAAAGGGGCAAAACACGAAATCCTTGCTTTTTTCCACCCATAAACTGAAAATCTCTTTTAGCATTTTGTGCCATTTATCTGCACTAAATGAATTCTGGCAAAAAATCAGTTTAAACACCAATTTCAAGACCGGTGGTGAACATTATTAGGGAGTAAATACACGTTAAATACGGAATTAGCCAGATAAGGGTTAATAAATGTAATCCGGAACTCAAACTATTGGGTTTCCTGACCGCACTGATGAGATACGAACAACGTTTCAGTTGATCTGAGCACATGCAGCATGACCTCAAGGTCCTCTACAAAGATTTTACAAAATATGTCCCTGGGGTCAATTAGTCTCTTGGAGTCACAAGTTTAGCCACTTATATTCTTAAAGTCAGTGGAGTGACAGCAATTTAGTTAGGCTCGGTCCACAATTTACAGGAGAAATTCGCAGACTGATTTTACAACTGTGATTTATTATTTTTATTCAGAGTATATGCCATGTTGGAAAATGCACGAGCAAGAAGGAAGTATGTGCATCAGAAGTTGGTCTTACAGCAGAACTTATCCCTGTACAGTCTGTGTGTAGATGTTATGCATACAAGGGCCTCGAGAGGAAACAGTGTTGTGCAACTCGTAGAAAACCTGATGGTTCCTGTTGTAGGGGCTGTGTAGCAGACGGCGATGAATGTGTTAAGCCAACATGGAGCGATTAATACCAAAGGATGATACATGTAGTTTGAGACATAGGCCATATCGTACATTATGATATATACATACGGAACTTAATATCAATTAAGCATAATAAAAATGATTATTACAGCCGAACGTGTTATTTATTACATTGGTTTCTATCCCTTACTTAGAATATACGTATGTTCACGTCAGATTAACAATACTTGACTAAAATATATTTGAACTTATCCTTAAATGTGGAGATGCATTGTACATACAGTAAATATTAAAGCGATGAACCAGAATTGAGGACAAGATAGCATTGAACTTATGAGTAAGTTCATGCATTAAATTCGTATTTCATCTTTCATAAAACACCATAAGATAATATACTCGACGATCTTCCACCCTGTGGATACGCATTCACATCGTTGTAAAGAAAAATGCACACGCATTGGCCGGTTTTGACAATTTGTTTACAATAGCTTCGAATGACGCTTTTCAAGATGATTTTGTCTTTAGTGAGAAACTTCAGAATGTTGGCACTGGATTCGATGGATGGATGGATTGTTAGCCTAGTACCGATTAGTTGCAGGAAAGAAGGTTGTGAAACCCCTTTGATGCATATGATCTTAACATTAAATTATTTTAAATCAATCATATTGATAATCCATATTTGCAAGTGTAAATAAAGAAAAAAATATTACATTAGACAACGGTGCTCCCTCTCAGCCAATCAAATTGCTTAAAAAGTGTTTGATAAATCTCATACCACATGGTTAGTGTTTGATATTATCAGACCGTTTTTTCCGTGCTTAAAACTCGAGAAAACAGAGCGTGAAAGTATGGGGTGGATTCAGACTTTTCAAGTTAGGTACACACTAAGAACAAAACGCAATGTTATAGTTTGTATTAAAGCGACAATGAAAATTGGAAAGATTTTATTCAAGGTCTCATTTGTCGACTAGCATAAGTCATGAAATAGTACAATCCATTGTAAAAAGTCTAGATTAGCTCCATTATCAGTTTAATACAATCAACTGCTGAGTATATACATGTGTCAATAAGCTTATCTGTATTAATTTGAAAGCAAACCAAAGTTTTGAGAAATTACCTGTTAATTTATTTTAATTTAAGTCCTCACAAGAATTAATATTTTGTCACTGTACCACATATAGTATGGACTCATATGCCATGTTTTGAAAATTGATGAAGTGGACTGGATTGTTTTATTTTAACGTTAACACTTACCCGTAATGTTATTTTGTACACGTACCGTACTGGTTTGAAATTTGCATACGTATAACTACGTAATTTTGCAGATTATGTGATATATATATATGTGAAACTGCATGGGTACCGTTTCCTATCTATTAAACCCCTCGTGATATGATTGTTAGAAGTAAGGCATTTGTGGAAAGGAACTCGAATGTAGAATCTATATAGAATAACCTATAGAAATTGTGTAACAGATTAGTTACGTCAGTCATTTAAATTTAAATAGGATCTAATTTTATTTAACTTATATTTAAATTAATTTAGTATGCCTTCTTACTTTAAATATTTTGAGGGGAATTAAATGAGACAGGAAATAAAGCGCCATGATCGTGCGACCACATGCACGACTCATGCAGTTCGGTTCGTCTCCATTCGGAGACAAACACCAAAATCAACAGCGAAAGCCAACTTCTAGCAAAACATTAGCAGCTCTGGTAACCAAGCCTTAATTCCCTTCTCTATGAAAAAGAAATGGCATGGTGTTTAGGAACGACCAGAGCCAGTCAAATGCTTCGCTTAAAGGAGGCAAACACTTGGTTATATGTATGACATTTAAGTCTAAATAACGACATTTACATTAAAATTGTGATGTTTTCTATCGTAAGTTAAATACTAACGAATGGGTTGTCATAGTAAGCAGTTTATTATGTCAATTAAATTTAATTGGTGTCTAATTCTATCTTACTTAAGCTTGTAGATTCCTTGTTTTTTATTTAACTAGATATTTAAATGTTATTACAAATCTTGACCGTTCTATTTTCTTACTTTTTCTATATTTTTCTTTTTGTACTTTTTATCTTACATTATTTTTATGAGAAATATGGTCTAAATTGAATGTTCACACGTTTACTAGTTATAACAATGTTAGAAATTGATGAAATATATAAAACAATAACATGTACTTACAACCTAATAGCGCTCTTGGTTAGCCAAAACAGTACATGTGTATTTAGTTCTGTGGTAAAGAATTATTCCTATGAGGAAAAACTACTGTGATTATTTAAAAATTGATTGTTAATTTGAATCCTTTAAATTATTTAACTGCACATTTCGTACATGGGCACATTAATAATATTTACATTCACGAATAACTCTACTAATTGTGTTTATGAGTTTTAATTAGCTTTCGCACGAAATTAAGGACTAAAAATTTAATATCGTTTGTTTAAGTTTAAGGCCCACTATATTATTCTGAGTTTTTATGTGGCTAAAAGATGGCACTAGTATAAACACGTGGGAGATAAATGAAAATTGACATTATAAACTTATAATTTCATACCCGTTGTAACTCCGCTCGTTGATAAATCCCATATCAAACTGCTACTCATGCTCTATCCTATACTTAGTAGATGACAAATGAACTAAAGCAATAATGTCTTTATAGATAATAATATGCAGAAACATTAAGTAACTTATACTTTCAAATTGACAATTTCTTATTTTTATTTATTATATATTTATTTATATATTATTTACTTTATTATAAGTAAGAATTAGCATACCGGTTATTCATGGTGTAAACATTGTCCCATAAAAAACAAAAATATGCCTTTGATTTAAACATGACTGAGAATTGGAAAACTCTCATTAATAACTATGTAATTACAAACTGTATTTTAAGAATACATTTCACAATACTGTACATAACCATAGGCTGATCCAGGATTTTAGGTTAGAGGGGGCGTAAAATTCAAATTAGAGGGGGCGTAAAATGAATAAGCAGAATGGGGTTCCAAGGTGCCATAAGGGCCTCGAATGGTCCGGGGCAAAACTCTGACGAGAGGACCAGGTGACCGGCGGCCCCGGAAATTCCTTCGTTTTGGTTATTTCTAAGGGATTCAAGCACATTTACAGAGCCTCAACTATCCTTTTCTAGAGTATAAGATATAAAGCATCTAGATAATTATTTCATGTAATTTTCTAAAAGCCGCTGAATCATGTTAGCTCTAAAAAATTTACAATAATGAAAGGAATTGTTTTATGATGTATGCTATGTTGCACACGTAGCGTGCGAAATTTCTTTGACATGTTTATATATATATTTCTTATAAATATAATATTTCATGATAGAAAAAACTTTGTTTGGGCAATTTTAGGGGGGGGGGCGTACGCCGGGTCCGCCCCCGCCTAGATCCGCCTATGATAACTTCACAGGGCTTCCATGTTTGGATGTGCACTGGTCCAAAATGTGTTTTACATTATACTGATCTAAACAAAGTTTGACGGTATACTAACATACATATACTCCGGCAGAATTTGGGGCAAAATTAGCTCAACCTAGATTTCAATAGCATAGAAAATGTGTTTGGTGTTTTTGAATGCTGGGGTGTAAGTAAATATGAAATACACAAATATATATAAAAGAGATTCATTATCATCAATAAGTTTTATCTAAATATATTTGAACATTCTATGTACTAGTACTATTTACACAAACGTGTTCATTTTCACCACGACTTGTTACGACGTAAAATTCTTTGGAGTGTAAAAAAGCTACGATCAAATTTTGGGGGGTGTCAGCTCGATTCGGATGTTGTATCCGGGTGACCTGTTTTCTTAAGGTATGTTCTTAGACAAATTGCACATTTCTTGAATATATCTGTTAAGTTTATACTAAATATGCAGTTTGATTGTCAACAAGTTCTTACCACTTAGATTAATCTTTTTCGAGTACGATTCCATGTCTCCCAGTACGGAGTCATTAAAATATTTTTTGCTCACGGAATTAACTGGATGGGTTTTGAATGGAATTTGAACCAACGCGTCGCTGGCATTCCAATGTCAATAAGTAACAACTTGACCACTTTCGCTCCTTGTTCCGCTCGTAAATCTGTGTTCTAGACGTTGTAAGTACATGTACATAATATCATTTACAATGTTTTAGATCGGCTTTTCCTCATTAAAGCACAATCTTTTGCGGAATATTGGGAATATTGATGTTCAAGATTCTTTTTCCTTTTGTTCGTAACAACTGTAGGCTTCCTTATATTACATGTTGGCGACGTCGTACAGGTTCACACAATAAAATCACCAGCATATAGCAAATTAAGACACCGTTGCTAAGAAGACCAATATTATGTCAAGTGTGTCACTGCGCATTTGAAATTAAATTAAGGTAACACATTGAACATTTTCAAAATTGCAGCGACTCTCTTTTGCATCGCCCAAGAGTTTCACTCGTTCACTGTAAATGTAGTATATTCACTGAGTTGCGATGGAAGCGTAACTTGCAGCATATTTATATCATTCAAGACGTAACATGATTAAATTGCTTGTTCTTATACAGTGTGGTGAACCACGTGACCTATATGGTTCCTAACACGGCTAAAATGACGACCGGATAAACAAATTTAGATAAAAAAGACAAATTAAATGACATTTATACGTCACCGATTTTTATCAGACCTAGTGCAGTCTAAGCAGCACAAAATGCTCTTTCTATACGTGTGTGAAGTTAGCCGTAACAGCCGCACCAACCGTAATACGGCTGTTACGGCTGGCCGTAATATAGTATTGTGGCCGCAAATCACAGAAACGGTAAAAGTGAAGTAAATACAAAGATGGATATGACTTCAGATGTTGGTTATTTATAAAACGTTCGTTCATATCAGAAAATTTGGTGACAGATCAAATGAAAAAAAAATGTAGATTTGAACCTCTTTTTCTGACACGGGCGTAGTCACATAAAGATAGATTCACATAAAAGGTGTAATAATTATTCCTTTTCCGACAACCTGGATCGTCATTCTTCGAAAACTCGTTTCTAAGAGAAAAAAACATCAAAATATGCCTATATATCTATCAAATAGACTCGAACCTCTGTTTCGACTGGCTGTTACCCGGCTCAAGGGCGTAGACCTAAGAAGGCAAGTTCACGAATGTGCAATTATAAATATTCCCTTTCTGACAACATGGGTCGTTATTCTGGAAAAACTTATTTTTAAGAGAATTATTCATCCAAATATGCCAATAATTCATCAAATAGACTAGAACCTCTGTTTCGACTGGCTGTTACCCGGCCCAAGGGCGTAGACCTAAGAAGGCAAGTTCACGAATGTGCAATTATAAATATTTCCTTTCTGACCACATGGGTCGTTATTCTGGAAAAACTTATTTTTAAGAGAATTATTCATCCAAATATGCCAATAATCCATCAAATTGACTCGAACATCTGTTTCGACTGGCTGTTACCCGGCCCAAGGGCGTAGACCTAAAAGGCAAGTTCACGAATGTGTATCTATAGTTATTCCCTTTCAGGCAACATGGGTCGTCATTCTGGGAAAACTCGTTTTCAGGGAAATATTCATCCAAATATGCCAACATTTCTATCAAATAGATTCGAACCTCTATTTCGGCTGGCTGTTTCACGTCATGAAGGCGTAGACCTATGAAGCTAAGTTCACGAATGTGATGCTTTAGTTACATTTGTATTTCTTTCAGGCAACATAGGTCGTCATTCTGGGAAAACTCGTTTTCAAGAGAAATATTCGTCAAAATAAGCCAATATTTCTATCAAATAGACTCGAACCTCTGTTTCGGCTAACTGTTACCCGGCCTAAGGGCGTAGACCCAAGAAGCGAAGTTCACAAATTTGTATCTATAGTTATTCCCTTTCATGCAACATGGGTCGTTATTCTGAGAAAACTCGTTTTCAAAAGAAATATTCATCAAAATATGCCAACATTTCTATCAAATAGCCTCGAACTTCTGTGCGACTGGCTGTTTCCCGGCCCAAGGACGTAGACCTAAGAAGCGAAGTTCACGAATGTGTACCTATAGTTATTCCTTTATTGGCAACATGGGTCGTTATTATGAGAAAACTCGTTGTCAAAAGAAATATTCATTCAAATATGCCAACATTTCTATCAAATAGATTCGAACCTCTATTTCGGCTGGCTGTTACCCGGCCCAAGGGCTAGTCAGGAAAAACAACTGGTGGTACAAATGTAAATTCCGTAAAAAAACTCTCCATTTTTCTCGTATGCCATCTAACCTATTCACCAATTGATACATGTAACAAAACAAGATCATTAACAGCTATCCTTAACATATGTCGATACTATTTCTAGCATTCCATCAAGATTGTACATAAATATGAGTACAGTCATGTATATCTTTCTGTTGCTTGACACTATCTAGGAGACCTATCGGAATTTTGTTTGGTAATATTTTTCCTTTTTTGACATTTGCACTAAGTTGTTACTAAGGTAGCCGACCGACTAGCTCAGTTAGTAGCACGGAAGTCTACTGATCGAGAGGTCACTGACGAAAGTATGCGCTTAGTACTAGTAGTTGGATAACAGCTGAATCCAGAGATTTATCCTTTCCAGGAGAAGTGAGTAGGTTGACTGACCGCCGTTATATGACCTATACAATGTGTTGCTACGGCATTAAACCCATTTATAAGTTACTAAGAGTTACTAAGATATATTGTATCACAGATTTACAAGTAATTGAAAAATACCAGCTCAACATGCCGCTACTAAATAAAGTTTCTTACGCTATTTATATATCTAAAGCCACAGCAATGTGATAATATGTTCATCATATGAATCATGGATTCGCTCGCACCTTAATTTTGTCGTTTTTTTCCTAACAAATATTTTATTTCTTCGCTCGCTCATAACAATTTGGTCAAACCGCTATATAAAACAACTGAATAAAGATTTTTCTTCGCTCGCTTGCCCATTTTTCCAGAAAATCGATAGAACACAAGAGAGTTTCAAGAGTTTCAAGAGTTTATTTCACTCAGAACATATTACAATACAATGATTATGTATTAGGTCAGACATGACCCATGAACATAGTTTTAATACAATATATAATAAAATGTGTTCAATGGTAGAGTCATATCATTATTGTAACAATGGTAAGCATGCATTAAATATATCAACATTTAAACACATGATCAACTTGTTGCGGCCTAAAAGCGAACAAAAATTCTTATATTTCATTACATGCAGTATTTAACTAATCTGGAAGTATGCCTTACCTATTTTGTAGCCACAATGCAATCGCTTTTGAGGGAATTCCGACAAGTGAAAATAGAAAGAATTTTACCAGATATTAGATAGTACAAGAAAGTGACTGAATTCCAAATGCTATTCCGTACGAGACAATTCCTAATGCAAACCTGAATAAACGTTTTCATAGAATAGAAAAATGTTAGTGTAGTAAAATATTTTAAGCTAAACATAAATCAGATTTAAGTATATATTTTGATTTCATTACAAGTCAACATTATGATACAGATTAATGCGATGTAAGCACAACAAAAAGCGACACTGTTAATAAACGAAGACGCAACAAAAACTAAATAAGTAAAATCTACGGAAAGATTTTTTAATCGTGCGCTTGTCCTATATGGTGTGTTTGAAATCAATTAAGATAATACGTTTAAAAAGTCTAATAATAATTACCAGTTAATTGCTAACAGGAGAGAGGTTCGACGTAGTTTTGGGGTTCCGAATAAGTCAAGAATCGAATACTTTTTGTCGTCTGGGTCTGTCGAAGGCTGTGAGGCCATTAACTCTGCCAAATCACTTATTTTCCCTTTTATTGTATGTAGCTACCGTTTTGATTATATTCTTTGCTTGTTCCAGTTTATCATGAGCAATATACCATCTAAAACTTTCTGGAATTATGCTCCGCACCACAAGGATACCTGAGAGATACACTTGCATGTAATTGCCAATGATTACAATCAACACAATGTGCCCATGAGCCACCACCTTCTTGGTGTTGAACGTATAAACTTCAAAGAAAAGTACTGCATATTTAGTAGACGCATGCATATCTAAATGGATAACACATATGTTTTAACAAGTAAAAAGTATGCTAGTAGCGTTGTTAATTGTTGGGTGTGTGCACACCCAGGAGTACATGTACTTACATAAATAAATCAACTGTTGTGAGTATGCAAATATTCAAGGACAAGGCATGACCAGCCGATTGACCAAGTCGTGCCTACTTGGACACCCGTCTACCCGAATCAGAGGCCAAAGCAGTGTGTTGGGAAGACTGGAGATCCCTGGGTCTCCCTCAATTACCAGGATCCTCCTTTCCCGGTTACGGGACGCTGCCCACGGCAAACGGGAAGTTTTGGTGTTAGCCATATGCCCATCATGCAGGTCCAAATAGCACCTACATACTGGGCACCTGTTTCTCCTCCTCGCCACGTAGAGGTCACCAAACAGACAAATATACGACACGGTCTTATTATACAGACCCTTTTGTTCACAAATTAAGCATTTGGGTCTTAATAATTGTTAAAATTGCATGATTTTAAAATAAAAAAAGTGGTCTTTATAGTGGAGTTTTACTGTATTCCATTATATTGATATATGATTATCGAGCGGTTATGGCGTTGAACTGGTAATCATTAGATAGCCAGCTCCGTGTTGGTTCGAATCCCATTATAACCTACATTGTTGTTAGCTTAGTGCTGGGGGACCAGGAAGCAGACTTGAAAGTGATTAATCCAAGTTGTTAGAACTTGTTTCACAATTGAGCTAAAATGAATTGATATAAAACTAGTTAGTGTGGTAAAGTACATGTATATAACTATTTGAATATGATATATTTTTGGTTCATGAGGACAACGTGCATGTATATTGAAGATGCATACCATTTTGTTATTATCTGTTCACCCTATTCAAATATTTGTAAACTGTACACATTTAAACGTCATTTGTAATAAAAAATAGGCACAACACAAAATATGTACCATAAACGTGGGAGAAGACATTTACAGAAAATGTGTTTCACATAATCGCCGAAGATAATTAATTAAGACAACACTTCGATGACCATTGATTATGGTAATTTATGATATAGGTTGTTTAGGATAGGTTTAGACAAAACACGAGGATATCATTATCATATATATACTTAACGAAACTTTTCAGTACACCGATTTCAATGTTGTCATAAATTTTTATTTTTCAACATTTATGTCCGATCGTTAATGCAAATGTGTACAGAACTATACTGTTGTCTGCTCGCATGGTTTTCATGCTTTTTAATTGATGCAAAATTGGTTTTGTTGTGCATGTGCAGAAAAGCGGAAATGCGCACGTTCTTATCGTGCAAAAATCACACGTTGTCAGTTTTAGTAAAAATCATTAGTGCGTTGATATGCACAACGAAAAATCAAATAATGGCTTGAATGTCGCTTCAAGAACGAGAAATTGCTATATCCTGTGTTCTCGTATTCTCGTGGTGTTAAGACTATACTTGGGTATCAGGCACAAATATAAGGAATGTCTTAATTCTATATTGTTGCAAAAAATACACAAAACTTTCGTCTACAATGTACAAGCAACAAAAATAGCGAAACTTTGGGATAAATAGGTCAATTTGACGTTTTAAAATGATTACCTGTTACTCTGGATCACTAAAGAGCTTTCTCATATTCTCGTGGGTTTTTGATTGGCGGTCAAGGCTCGTAACTATGTGACATATTTATTCTACAATTCAGTTCAGATATCCAAATTCACTCTAAATGAAACATTTTGGCGAGTTTTTGAATCTGTGGAATGAGTTTTTTTTACATTCTAATGGACATTTAACTGTGCTATGGTACTGAGCATGAAGAAAATTAGATATCAGGCTTAACATATGCATGAAAAAATGGCAATTTAAGTGCAATAATCATAAAAAACTATGGAAAATTGTGGTCTATTTTCATACAAATTCTTCTTACTGACAACAGATGCTCAGAAACTCACAGTGTAGCTTGAAAACCCATGCTGAGGTGCCAAATCTAAATGGTACTCAGTGGTCACAGCTCAATTTTGATTCAAAATAAGGCACAACAATAATCGTGTAATTGGATTATTATTTTAATTGGCGTGGAACACACTTTCTGAACTACAATGTAGAATTTATTGGGGTTTAACCTTTGTGTGACAAAGCATCTATGTGATAATGATGCATGACCTACTTTAAAAGATGGTGTCGCCTTTTGCAAAAAACGAGTCGTTAAAACAGTTATTTTGGGGGGAAATATGAAGTTTTTCATATAAAATTGCTAATATAATTCACTTATTCACTCATAAATAGGGTTTCAAGCGGTCTTTTGTCGTTTTTTGTACTTTGGGCGAGTTTGATATTGATCAGAGTAAAAAGTTGACGTATTTTCGGATATTACCAATCGTCGCGTGCGTCGGTTCGGACCATTTTTATTACGCCACGAGAATATGAGAAACCACGAGAATACGAGAAACGGGTATAGGTCTTTTGCCAGACGGTGCGTCATCTGCAGATTATGTCTTCTAATTGCTAATTTGCTGTTCACTCAAAACAATTAAAAAATATTCCCATGTCAACCCATGCGCGACAAAAATGGTTTTGCATTGATAGAGTAGCATAAAAACCATGAAAGCAAAGGTCAGTCATATCCAACTATTTGTCCTTTCGTAACTTACTGATTTGACTACTCGATTAAATCGATAATTAATCAGAACCTTCGTTGTTGCGCTCGGCATTGTTCGGAAATTTCCGATATAACACCCTGCTGTGATCATTAATTGATAAAAATGATCAACCCCATCAATGTATCTCGTGATAGACTCTGCATGACGTCTATTACCAACATTTTATATCTTATATTTTCATGTAAGCTGATATATAACAAACCACACAATGCGCGGTAAGAATGAAAATATATTCCTTAGAGTTTTATTTACGCTTCCTTTTATGAACAGAATTAAAATTTATAAACTTTGAGTCATACATATAATTTTCATAACACCTTGTATGTATTTTCATTTGCAACAACGTAAGTAAATGTACATATTAATACATGTACTTAAAATAATGATAAATTTCAATGATAATTAAAAACATCAATCAATATGCATATAAATTTTACACTTAATAGACGCTATAACTCTGGAAGGCAAATATGAACGCATTCTCGTTCCTAGAGTCTAGTAGGATTATCAATACCAGATTGTTATGAACAAAACTATTCATCAACAATATCAAGCCGGTGAATGTAAAACTATTGATCTCTGCAGTAGAAGAATCCTCCCATTGAAGTTCATGTCCATTTGTTGATGTTTGTAGTCCATAGACGCGTGTCCTGCTGAAATTGAACAAGTCGTCTCGGACTTTTTGTTCTTGAGATATTTGTAGTCCATAGACGCGTGTCCTGCTGAAATTGAACAAGTCGTCTCGGACTTTTTGTTCTTGAGATATTTGTTGTCCATATACGCGTGTCCTGCTGAAATTGAACAAGTCGTCTCGGACTTTTTTGTCCTTGAGATGTTTGTTGTCCATATACGCGTGTTCTGCTGAAATTGAACAAGTCGTCTCTGACGTTTCGTCCTTGAGATGTTTGTTGTCCATATACGCGTGTTCTGCTGAAATTGAACAAGTCGTCTCGGACGTTTCGTCCTTGAGATGTTTGTTGTCCATATACGCGTGTCCTACTGATATAAAAAAAATTATCTCGGTCTTTTTGTCCTTGAGATGTTTGTTGTTCAATGAAATTCAATCAATACATTGTGTTGTTTTTTTATTTTTCAAAATAAAATATAAACAAAGGGTTGTCCCAACAATGTCGTACCAATTAAATTAACTTTTACGAAAATTTTGAGGACTTGCCATTGTTTGCATTTTGATATGTCCCCAAACCATTTGAACCCCAACTTTTTTGGGTACGAAAATATTTAGGGACGAATCTTTGTTTGCATTTTGATTCGTCCCCAAACCATTTAGACCACAACTTTTTGGGTACGAAAAAATTTGGGGACGAATCTTTGTTTACATTTTGATTCGCCCCGAACTCATTGGACACCATTTTTTTGGGTACAAATATATTGAGGGAAGAATCTTTGTTTACATTTAAATTTGTCCCGAAACCATTTCGACCCCAACTGTTTTGGGTACGAAAATATTGAGGGACGAATCTTTGATTACATTTTGATTCGTCCCCGAACTTATTCGACCCAAACGTTTTTGGGTTCGAAAATATTGAGGGACGAACCTTTGTGTATATTTTGATTACATTTTGATTCGTCCCCGAACTCATTCGACCCCAACTTTTTTGGGTACGAAAATACTTGGGGACGAATCTTGTTTACATTTGGATTCGTCCCCGAACTTATTCGACCCCAATTTTTTTTGGGTACGAAAATATTTGGGGACGAATCTTGTTTACATTTGGATTCGTCCCCGAACTCATTCGAACCCAACGTTTTTGGGTACGAAAATATTTGGGGACGAATCTTGTTTACATTTTACTTCGTCCCAGAACTCATTCGACCCCAACTTTTTTGGGTACGAAAATATTTGGGGACGAATCTTGTTTACATTTTGATTCGTCCCCGAACTCATTCGACCCCAACTTTTTTGGGTACGAAAATATTTGGGGACGAATCTTGTTTACATTTTACTTCGTCCCCGAACTTATTCGACCCCAACTTTTTATGGGTACGAAAATATTTGGGGACGAATCTTGTTTACATTTTACTTCGTCCCCGAAATTATTCGACCCCAACTTTTATGGGTACGAAATATTTGGGGACGAATCTTGTTAACATTTTGATTCGTCCCCGAACTCATTCGACCTCAACTTTTTATGGGTACGAAAATATTTGGGGACGAATCTTGTTTACATTTGGATTCGTCCCCGAACTCATTCGACCCCAACTTTTTTGGGTACGAAAATACTTGGGGACGAATCTTGTTTACATTTGGATTCGTCCCCGAACTCATTCGACCCCAACTTTTTTGGGTACGAAAATACTTGGGGACGAATCTTGTTTACATTTGGATTCGTCCCCGAACTCATTCGACCCCAACTTTTTTGGGTACTAAATAACTTGGGGACGAATCTTGTTTACATTTGGATTCGTCCCCGAACTCATTCGACCCCAACATTTTTGGGTACGAATATACTTGGGGACGAATCTTGTTTACAATTGGATTCGTCCCCGAACTCATTCGAACCCAACTTTTTTGGGTACGAAAATATTTGGGGACGAATCTTGTTTACATTTGGATTCGTCCACGAACTCATTCGACCCCAAATTTTTTGGGTACGAAAATACTTGGGGACGAATCTTGTTTACATTTGGATTCGTCCCCGGACTCATTCGACCCCAACTTTTTTGGGTACGAAAATATTTGGGGACGAATCTTGTTTACATTTGGATTCGTCCCCGAACTTATTCGACCCCAACTTTTTTGGGTACGAAAATACTTGGGGACGAATCTTGTTTACATTTGGATTCGTCCCCGAACTCATTCGACCCCAACTTTTTTGGGTACGAAAAAATTTGGGGACGAATCTTTGTTTACATTTGGATACGTCCCCGAACTTATTCGACCCCTTTTTTTTTGGGTACGAAAATATTTGGGGACGAATCTTGTTTACATTTTGATTCGTCCCCAAACTCATTCGACCCAAACTTTTTTCGGTACGAAAATATTTGGTGACGAATCTTGTTTACATTTGGATTCGTCCCCGAACTCATTCGAACCCAACGTTTTTGGGTACGAAAACATTTGGGGACGAATCTTGTTTACATTTTACTTCGTCCCCGAACTCATTCGACCTCAACTTTTTTGGGTACGAAAATATTTGGGGACGAATCTTGTTTACATTTTGATTCGTCCCCGAACTCATTCGACCCCAACTTTTTTGGGTACGAAAATATTTGGGGACGAATCTTGTTTACATTTTACTTCGTCCCCGAACTTATTCGACCCCAACTTTTATGGGTACGAATCTTGTTTACATTTTACTTCGTCCCCGAACTTATTCGACCCCAACTTTTTATGGGTACGAAAATATTTGGGGACGAATCTTGTTAACATTTTGATTCGTCCCCGAACTCATTCGACCTCAACTTTTTATGGGTACGAAAATATTTGGGGACGAATCTTGTTTACATTTTACTTCGTCCCCGAACTCATTCGACCCCAACTTTTTTGGGTACGAAAATATTGGGGGACGAATCTTGTTTACATTTGGATTCGTCCCCGAACTTATTCGACCCCAACTTTTTTGGGTACGAAAATATTTGGGGACGAATCTTGTTTACATTTGGATTCGTCCCCGTACTTATTCGACCTCAACTTTTTTTGGGTACGAAAAAATTTGGGGACGAATCTTTGTTTACATTTGGATACGTCCCCGAACTTATTCGACCTCAACTTTTTATGGGTACGAAAATATTTGGGGACGAATCTTGTTTACATTTGGATTCGTCCCCGAACTTATTCGACCCCAACTTTTTTGGGTACGAAAATATTTGGGGACGAATCTTGTTTACATTTGGTTTCGTCCCCGAACTCATTCGACCCCAACTTTTTTGGGTACGAAAATACTTGGGGACGAATCTTGTTTACATTTTACTTCGTCCCCGAAATTATTCGACCCCAACTTTTATGGGTACGAAATATTTGGGGACGAATCTTGTTTACATTTTACTTCGTCCCCGAACTTATTCGACCCCAACTTTTTATGGGTACGAAAATATTTGGGGACGAATCTTGTTAACATTTGGTTTCGTCCCCGAACTCATTCGACCCCAACTTTTTTGGGTACGAAAATACTTGGGGACGAATCTTGTTTACATTTGGATTCGTCCCCGAACTTATTCGACCCCAACTTTTTTGGGTACGAAAATACTTGGGGACGAATCTTGTTTACATTTGGATTCGTCCCCGAACTCATTCGACCCCAACTTTTTTGGGTACGAAAATATTTAGGGACGAATCTTGTTTACATTTTACTTCGTCCTCGAACTTATTCGACACCAACTTTTTTGGGTACGAAAATATTTGGGGACGAATCTTGTTTACATTTGGATTCGTCCCCGAACTTATTCGACCCCAATTTTTTTTGGGTACGAAAATATTTGGGGACGAATCTTGTTTACATTTGGATTCGTCCCCGAACTCATTCGACTCCCAACTTTTTTGGGTACGAAAATACTTGGGGACGAATCTTGTTTACATTTGGATTCGACCTCAACTTTTTTTGGGTACGAAAATATTTGGGGACGAATCTTGTTTACATTTGGATTCGTCCCCGAACTCATTCGACCCAAACTTTTTTGGGTACGAAAATACTTGGGGACGAATCTTGTTTACATTTGGATTCGTCCCCGAACTCATTCGACCCCAACTTTTTTGGGTACGAAAAAATTTGGGGACGAATCTTTGTTTACATTTGGATACGTCCCCGAACTTATTCGACCTCAACTTTTTATGGGTACGAAAATATTTGGGGACGAATCTTGTTTACATTTGGATTCGTCCCCGAACTTATTCGACCCCAACTTTTTTGGGTACGAAAATATTTGGGGACGAATCTTGTTTACATTTGGTTTCGTCCCCGAACTCATTCGACCCCAACTTTTTTGGGTACGAAAATACTTGGGGACGAATCTTGTTTACATTTTGATTCGTCCCCGAACTTATTCGACCCCAACTTTTTTGGGTACGAAAATACTTGGGGACGAATCTTGTTTACATTTGGTTTCGTCCCCGAACTCATTCGACCCCAACTTTTTTGGGTACGAAAATACTTGGGGACGAATCTTGTTTACATTTGGATTCGTCCCCGAACTTATTCGACCCCAACTTTTTTGGGTACGAAAATACTTGGGGACGAATGTTGTTTACATTTGGATTCGTCCCCGAACTCATTCGACCCCAACTTTTTTGGGTACGAAAATATTTGGGGACGAATCTTGTTTACATTTTACTTCGTCCTCGAACTTATTCGACCCCAACTTTTTTGGGTACGAAAATATTTGGGGACGAATCTTGTTTACATTTGGATTCGTCCCCGAACTTATTCGACCCCAATTTTTTTTGGGTACGAAAATATTTGGGGACGAATCTTGTTTACATTTTGATTCGTCCCCCAACTTATCCGATCCCAACTTGGTTTTGGTACGAAAATACTTGGGGACGAATTTTGTTTACATTTTGATTCGTCCCCGGACTTATTCGACCCCAAATTTGTTTGGGTACGAAAAAAATAGGGGACGAATCTTTGTTTACGTTTTGATTCATCCCCGATCTCATTCGACCCCAACTTTTTTTGAGTACGAAAATATTTGGGGACGAATCTTTGTTTACATTATGATTCGTCCCCAGACCATTTTGACCCCAATTTCTTTTAGGGACGAAATGACTCAGGGATGATTCATGTGGTAAACAAAGATTTGTCAATAATATTTTCGTAACAGGAAAAATGTTGAGTTCGAAATTATTATTGAACGAATCCTGTTTGATTTATTTTATGAATAATAAAACAACAACACAATTTAATGAATTTACTTGGACAACAAACATCTCAAGGAAAAACGGTCCGAGATGACTTGTTAAACAACCAGACCAAAGTATATCAAGTACATGAAATTGGACAACAAATATCTCAAGGACAAAAAGTCAGAGACGACTTGTTAAATTTCAGCAGGACACGCGCATATGGACAACAAACATCTCAAGGACAAAAAGTCCGAGATGACTTGTTAAATTTCAGCAGGACACGCGTAAAGGGACAACAAGCATCTCAAGGACAAAAAGTCCGAGACGACTTGTTTGAAAAAAATTGGACCGAATGTACATAAAACTCATTGGGTGGATTCTTCTACTGCAGAGATCAATAGTTTTACATTCATCATCTTGACATGCTTGATAAGAACTTCTGTTTATAACAATCTGAAAAAAAACCGAACAAGAAACATTAACTGAAGTGTGATATTCGATTTATATGATAATATGTATTCAATATTTCAACTTTTCATCATCGCCGTCATAACCATTGGTGCTTTCACAAAAATTCTTACAAAAGAGTTATCGTATGTCAGTTCCATATAATTAGCATTTCAAAGTTAGACTGATAATAAGCATAACTATGATATGATATTCTAAAGGTATGTACAATTCTACACAATTTGTGTAATAAAATAAGCGTATTATTAATGTTTCTTGCTTTTGACTTACGAAGATTTTTTTCGTAAGAATTTTCGTGAAAAAACACCACATAACTATTATTATTGAAAATTGGAGCAACATAACCATCATTTTTAAACAGCTGTACTGTTGAAAGTTTTAGCAGAAAAGTTTTACTGCTGAACTACAAACTTAGTAGCAGTAAGGTTACTGAAGTTACTGCTGTACTACTGACTTCACATACTCTTCTACTATTCATTTTTATTACATTACACAATGTTTAGTTAATTATAGTGAAGAAATTAGCCACTAATTGCACTTGGGTACAAAAACTAGTATTATAAATTATGTGTACAGTTCCAACCAAAAGTTTGGAGACCAATGAAATTTACAGCTATAATTCTTTAATTTCATTTTGAAGAAAGATTATTTTTTAACTACATTTTGTATGATTGTTGATAAAATGAAAACAAATTTATAAATGCATCACATTCATATGAATCAGCATCTGACCTTACAAAGTAGTGGTTAGTATGTCTAACTTTGAATCCGGAGCTCGCGGGTTCGAAACCCTGTCGCGGCAGGTCATACCCTATACATGAGTTGTCGGCCTCATGGTAGGGTAAGTTAGTACTAGTGATAGATAAGTGTCCAGGAAACCTAAAGAAGGAAGAGCTGGCCGTCGTGTATATGACCTATATGTGTTGAATGCGACGTTAAAAAACAAAAACAAACAAAGTACAATACTAGATCAAGACAACTCAACACAAAGCAACTTAAGACAACTCATGCCACCCTTGGGGACAACTCAACCTGAAGACAATTCAACCCCAGAACAACTCAACATGTATCTTATATGATTATTATTTGATTTAAAAAAATGACAGATAATTTTAAATTAAAAATGATAATTTAAATGCTATTCTCACATTTTTATAACTACATAGATATGAAATAATCATTCATTTTATTCCTCAATATCTTTCATACACAATAAATCTATAAACATAATGATATAGGATGAGTTGTCCACATGTTATAAGGTTTACAGTCAACTAGTCAAATGTACAAATCGTCAAACTTAATTTAACGCACAACCATTAGACCAACTCGTCAAACTGTTAATATAGAGTGAAAAAAAATGTGTGAATACTTAGGGCAGTTATATAAATTATATTTGATTGATTTAATACGATACTGTTATGGAAATGTTACTTTTATCAGACAAATTATAATATTTTGCAGAGACATATAGTGTATCTAATTCCATGATATTTTGATATTAAATCGTTGTTGTTTTTTATTAAAATAAATATTATTTTGTAAAGAAATAAAGTGTATTTATTATGCTATTTTAGTACTATATTGTGAGAGTATATATAATTTTTATATCAATTATTTCATTTTATTATGTTTAAAATAAAGAAAATGCAGTTATAAAGACTTTGATAGTAGTAAGTTAAGTGTAAAATACATAAATAATTATTCGCTAGCTCTACTCATCACCAAAGCTGATATGTCACAATATAATATTCTAGAATGTACAGTTTGTTACAAATGAGTTAAATGTTTGTTCTATTTCCAATTACCAAGCAACATTCTCGCTAAAATCCGTTTGTCAGTGAATGTGATATAAATATAACAGTATGATTTTACAATCCGGAATATTACTACCAATGGATAATCAGCATAATCAAATTGATAATTGCAATTTGTGAAAACTCTATTGATCTTCTTAATTTGTTTGTAATATAATATAACAGTGTAAACCAAACCTTAGTTCAAAATTTTTTATATAATTATCTTAATAAAAATATTCACATATCACTAATGATAATAATATTAATACACAAAGAATAAAATTAATTTAAGAACTTGATTTATTCAAATAACACGAAAATATGAATGCGGCTATTTTTTATACATACATATTACTTTTAAAATTAATACACAAAGAATATAATTATTTTCAACATCTTATTCATCATGTATAAAGAAATACACAAAATATAATTTATCTAAACAATTTATTCATAATAAATAACTAATGATTTATTTTACACATAAAATAAGACAACTACCCCCACCCCTCCTATGTACTTTTTACTCTATATTATCAGTTTGACGAGTTGGTATAATGGTTGTGCCTTAAATTAAGTTTGACGATTCGTACGTTTGACGAGTTGACTTGCATCCTGTTATAAAGCAGTCTCTATTGTTCATTTTTTCTCAACTGTCAAACAATGAATAATTTCACGGTGAATGCATTTGTTAAAATTATTGTCGTAATACACCAATGAGTTTCCGGAAGTGTGTATTATGATTGAGTAAAGCTTCTTATGCTGTATGATATGTTTTAGTCAAGATATTTTTAATAACAATTAGGCCGCCAGTACAAAAACAATACATTCAGTCACCGCGAAATTATTCAAGCTTGGACAGTTGAGAAAAAACAGACAATACTTCGGGTTGAGTTTTCCATGGGTGGAGTTGTACCAGACCTTGACATAACACATATTCCATATAATTTAAATCAAGGAAAAAAAGTACCTGCTCTGTATTGTTGAAAGTTCTGGTGCTTGAGGTCTGTAGAGTATAGAGATCCATAGTTTCATTGTCATCATAACCATTCATAACATAACTAAATACATTCTAGTTCTGAAATAAGAAACGGAGATAACCATTCATAACTTAACTAAATACATTCCAAACTCCCCACAGCGGTTATTTCCCTTTATTAAATCAATAGCAAAGCGTGACGTAAGCACTGTGAGGAGTTTGTGGTTAAAGTAGCAAAGCGTGACGTAAGCACTGTGAGGAGTTTGTGGTCAAAGTAGCAAAGCGTGACGTGGAGCATAAATTAACTCTGCTGACTTAAACTTAATTTTATCAATCAAGAGTACAGAAGTGCTGTAGTGAATATTTAAATCAATGGGGTAAATTTATGCGCAACTGAAAGTTGAATAAAAGTGAACAATCGTTTCTAATTCTATGTATTTACAGTTTATTTTCAAAACTGCAAAAGCTTGAATAATTTTGCAGTGACTAAATGGAATAATTTTATATATACACCAAGAGCCTACTAAATCTATTTTATACCTAAGCTAATTAATGCTTATTATACAATTATCATTTATCACATTAACAAAGGCACTATAAAATTATTGATGTTTTGAAAAAACCAACAACATTTAAGGTAGAATTCCCATAATGCTATTTTACAGTCATTCATATTTTTCAAAATCACGATAAATTATTGCAAAACATAATATTTTTCATCTTTACATCATGTTAATACTTAAGCATGAATTAGATTCATCAAACAAAAGTCTGTTGCAAAGTTACTGATAAATTGTTTTTAATCAAAGTGAATAATTATCTCCCTTTGATATGAAAAATTGTGTAATTTAAATTAGTTGGTAATAGATTCAAGTTTAGGCCACAACAAATTGATCAAATGGTCTATGGATTCGCTCGCACCTTAATTTTGACGGTTTTTACAAAAAAATATTTTTATTTCCACGCTCGCTCATATAAATTTGGTGAAACCGCTATATAAAGCAACTGAATGAAGATTTTTAAAAAAAAAATTCTTCGCTCGCTCGCCCCATTTTTTTTCTAGAAAAATCCCTAGAACATGCCATCAACTTGTTGTGGTCTTACATAATTTAAGAATCTGTACAAGTAAAATATCAGATTTTTACATAGATTTGTATAAAGGGAATTCTACCTTAAGAACATGTTAAACAGTTTTCTTTTTTGATTCAATTTTTTATTTCAACATTATAAATGGAACCATGGTGGTCAAACCTGGTGTATTAATTCATTTACTTCTAACTTATATTCTTAAATAGCCAAAACTATTTTAGACATAAACAAAAAAAATAAAAGTCGTGCTAGCAGAGAATAGTATAGAACTGTTAGAACCAGTCATAAACTTGAACCACCGGGTAAGATGTTGTCAGGGAATAAGTATTGTGATACTGTCCGCAGACATAACTAAAGATCATATATTATTAGTTATTTAAGTTAAAAACCATCTTTTATACTATTTTGTTTATTAAATGTAAGGTTATCATGTTGTGTAGATATTATGATTATTATTATTAATATTATTAAATATTATTATAAAATATTATTATTATTAGTAGTAGTAGTATTATTATTATTATTATTACTATTATTATTAAATAATAATAATAATAATAAAGACTTTATTTAAAGAGGCTACACATTTGGATAAATCCAATCTTCCATGTGGGCCTCTCTTGTTCTATAACTATGATTTAAAACACAATTGTTTGGTTAACCCTGGATAATAAAGGTAGAATTCCCATAATACCAACTTACAGTCATTATACTTGAAAGCTATCATAAATGTTCCCATATCATAATAATTTCAAGTCCTTACATCATATTAATATCATGCATGGATTAGATAAATAAAACAGTACTCAGAAACAAAATGAAAAATGTTGATAATTAGTTATCTCCCTTTGATATGAAAATAGTGTAAGCTTTTAATTTCTCTACGTACAAAATGTGGATTGCCCCCAAGACTGTAGTAACTTGTTCTTTAAATGATAATCAATACACTTACAACAGTCTTGCGGCAACCCTCAAATGTTTTTAATGATGGTTGATAAAATTTAAGTAAATGACAAGGAGAACACACAATTAGATACTAATTTTGTGAAAAATTTACTATAGATAGTCCAACAATATTAATCTGAGCTTGAACTACCTTATTACAATAATAATTACAGGCTTTACTTACATTAACTTGTGAGTTTCCGTATGTGTGTGAACGATAATACACATGTTTATAACAACCTATGTGAATATAAATCAATCTTGAAAACATGGAATTTGTTATTGTACTTTATATTTTGGACTCATTCGTTTATGGGGAACACAAAAGTCCACGATGTTGTGACACTGTTTTAAACTATTTATTTATATGAAAACACAATTAGTTGTTCAGATATGTATATTATGCCGAAAGCTTCCGATAAAGTGCGATTTACACACGAAGACTAAAATAGACTATAAATACTGAGTTTAATATATTCTTGCATTAAGGTCAAGCTCAGGTTAATTCTGTCAGACTATACAATAATAGTTTTGTAATAAAAGTAGAATTCTACCTTTATTATCACATTTTATTCCAAGTTATCTTTGAAGTTTCGCAATAAATTCAATTAAATTTATTTAATCTTATTTAATTTTATTTATATTTATTTATTGGAGTTAACGCCGTATCAACACAATTTAGGTCATTTCACGGCGTCCAGCGCACCTAACCTAGCTTTTCTGGACTATTGTCTATAACCAGTACTCACCTACCCTTCCACAAGGCCGGAAACTTCTCCATATTATCTAATCAATGGAGGAAAATCAACATTATTGTCAAATTTTCACGGAAGGGTATACCTCCCCGGCCGGGATTCGAACCCGCACCCCCTCGGGCACGAGTATTCAAATCCCGGCGCCCTACCAACTGCGCTATCGACCCGGGTTTAATCTTATTTAAAATGAATAAAAACTTGAAACTCAAATCAACAATATAACAGCAAGAACCTTATTGGTGACAGTTGTCTAACTTAATATAAATACATTGTAGAATATTATCTAAAATTAGATTTTAACATATATTTACTTTTATAAAAACATTCTACAATGTATCTATTAGGTTTTTCAAATTGATAAATTTCCAAAAGAGTAAAAATTAAACATTAACATTAAATTTACAATTATCATAAAATGGTTATTTAATTTAATCTTACTATAAAACAATACATTTTCAATCTGCAAAAACTAAAATATCTTTGACACATTATTATGCAGACATCATATTTCAAATCTTTCCATTTTTAAATCTTTCTTATTTTATATTCTAAATTGCTAATTATCATTGTTTTTTATTTTATAAATATTTTCACAACGTGATGAACTTACACTTTTAGAATATATCAGGGCAAGAGTTTAAGCTCACATACTCGCAAAATGCAAGTAGAATTTGAAAATTGTGAGTTATTTTTATTATAACTTGCAAATTTTCACGAGTTTAAATCACCGCAAAATAATAATGTCTTATCTAATGAGGCTCAAGTCAGCATTTGAATGACCAGATAGATCGATGATATAATACAATTAAAGATTCACAGTAAAAACATGTTCGATAACCTTGTCTATCTCGCTAGAACGCACTTGTTCTATCTTTAGTAAGCATAGTACTAAGTTGCTTTTATATTGCATACACAAATAGTTACTTTGTATGCTATTAAAATTTTTAAAAAAATGTGAGTTATTTTTTCAATTTGCGAGTTGAAATAAAAGCAACTCGCAAAAATCTGCAAGTCCAAGTTATTGTTAAATTCATGCCCTGAATATATTGAAAACTATAAGATGATTGTAATAACTTAATTTACTAATAAAATATTGTAACAGAGTCAAAATCTATTCAATAGTTTTGTTTTAGAAGGGAGATCATTCTGACTGTCTTGTTAAAGTTAGTTTTTAATACATATTACTACATTGTCTCCCTTGTTATAAATTATTTATTAATTAATAATTAATTATGCTTTTTTAAAACTATTGACCCTCCAAATTGTGTCCCTTCTTCAAGGTGAGTTGATCACGAGTTGAGTTCACAGGGAATTGTCAAGTTACCTCCCTTTGATTTTTCAAACATACCTTTTATATACATATATACAAGGGGTACAAAAAATTCTGATACCCTGGTGGCACTTTAACGGCACGATTAAATCGATTAAACATGACTCTTCGAGCTATGAATATTAAATGTTTCATAGCGCAGACCATTATTACGATTAAATTATCAAAAACATCAAAAACAGCACAAAAATCTCAACTCGGACAAGTTTGTGCACAGTTGAACAGAATAAAAATTGACAAAATTTCAATGTTACGTCGATTTCAGCATGATTTACTCCATGTTAGATTGTGTTTCTCGCTTCACTAGTTATAAAACTACAAAACATCGTGCCAATTATCACCTGTCATGAAACAAAACGAATATATGTACACTTTATATCCGATTTAACCTTAAAAAATTTATTCTCACAACCATTTTCACTTATACGTCACAGACATAACAATCTAATTAGTTAAACAATTTCTGATTCGACGAACCCTACGGGGTTTTTCCTACTTTCAAACGAGACAACCAAAATACTGCAAAACAGTCGAAATCTTCCAAATTTGATACAGTGAATTAGTCGGAAGTCTTGGCGATTTTCGTTTGCAAAATTAACCAATCAAAAAGTTTCTTGAATAAATTAAGGATACCGGCTACAACATTGAGTATCGAATAGAGTTTGTTAACTTTGCTTTTTATGGCTCGCAAGTGTTTCTGTCAAGACGGAGAGTTATATTTATTACATTTTTATTCAATAATATTGTTTTTCTGAAATATTTTCTTTGATTGGGGTTAATATGTTACTTTGAAATATGAAAATAAAACGACTTTCCTCGAGATTTGTCGATTTCATCTGTGCACAAACTTGTCCGAGTTGAGATTTTTGTGCTGTTTTTGATGTTTTTGATAATTTAATCGTATTAATGGTCTGCGCTATGAAACATTTAATATTCATAGCTCGAATAGTTATGTTTAATCGATTTAATCGTGCCGTTAAAGTGCCACCAGGGTATCAGTATTTATTCACAAAATAATAAATCTAGATGAAGTGGTCTAGTAAACGCAGTTGTACCCCTTGTATATTTGTATATAAAAGGTATGTTTGAAAAAATCAAAGGGAGGTAACTTGACAATTCCCTTTGGTTGAGTTGTAGCAGAACAGCTGAGAATCTAATGTTTCATGATCTATCAGTTAAAACAACAACAATAACCAAAATATACCTTTACATATCTTTCTATCTTGTCCCCAAATGACACACATATGATCTAGAATTTTTTGGTCTCAAGTTTGATCATGGTCTAAGCTGAGTGATATTCTATACACAGTAGACCTCCAAGGATGATCCTGTGAAAAAGACACAAATTAGAGACCTTAGTCAGTTATTTCCCCTTGTATACTCTTCAAACAGGTACATGTAGGTCCAATTAGTTGGATTACTCGGATTTTTACCCTTACATTTCAATGTCAATTTGCCAAAATAAATCTTAAATAACTTTTTGTAAATCATTTAATTTGTTTGAAATTCAAGCTAAGTATTTTTAAGGTAAAGAACTATCTAAATTTCATCACTTTTGTAAATATCTTTATTAACAAGAAAGATATTAGATGAAATATTTTGTTAACCTTATATAGGTTTCAAAGATAAAATCCGAGGATTCCAACTGTAAGGACCTACTAACCAATAGGATTGCTTCAGATTTTTTCAGGGAAAGATAACTGGCTAAAGTCCCTTATTGGTAAAAAACTTCATTGATTCACTATCTTGTCTAACATATTTGCACCAATAGGTAAATCTTTATTTAACCGTCAGTGGAGCACACACTAACCCTGCTAATTTTCACAGGTATGGATAACTATTTTTATCAATCGTAAGTACAGAAGTACTGTAGTGGGTTTATAAATACAAGGGGTTATTGTTAGCGCCAGTGACAGTTGAATAAGCTTTAACTACAGTACCCACCAAAAATTTGAAAAATTTGGAGTCATGAGAAATTTACTACAATTCTTGAATTTTGATGATTTCTTTTGCTGAATCATTATTCTAGGGGGGGGAGGGGGGTCCGAACCTCGAACCACAACCACATTATACACATTTTGCAGAAAAAATGCAACATATTGATAATAAAAACTACATAACCATTAAATCTATGTTAAGCACTGAGAAAAGTTGCTTCATACTACTTAAAAATGACATACAAGCAAGAAATACACTAATGGTCATGTACATTTTCCAAATTCTAGGGGGGTCTGGACCCCCCTGACCCCCTCCCCACTGGATCCGCCCATGATTACTACTTTTCTCTCCCCTAAAAAATATGGTACCCAGTTGGTTCTGTAAAACTTGAATGTATGCTAAAAATCTGCAGCATACAAATTGAATCCAACAGTAAACAAGGTCATTAGTAAAATATATTTGTGTGAAAACAATCACAATTCGGGCTAACATTTTCTGACATAAAATCTGATAGTTACTTTAAGCACTATTTGAATCACTTCTGTTTTTTGACTGCTGCAAGATTTTGATGAAAAAACAAAAGTTTGTTTACATTATGAAGATCAAGCAATTACGGGTCCTATAAGGGACTTTAGTCAGTTATTTCCCCTTGTATACTCTTCAAATGGGTAGGTCCTATTAATTGGATTACTCGGATTTTACCCTTACTTTTCAATGTAAATATGCCAAAATTAATCTTAAATAACTTTTTTGTAAATCATTTAATTTGTTTGAAATTCAAGGTAAGTATTTTTAGGGTAATGAACTATCTAAATTTGATCACTTCTGTAAATGTCTTTATTAACAAGAAAGATATTAGATGAAGTATTTTGTTATCCTTACATAGGAATTCAATGATAAAATCCGAGGATTCCAACTAATAGGACCTACTTACCAATTGGATTGCTTCAGATTTTATCAGGGAAAGATAACTGACTAAAGTCCCTTATTCTAGGTCATACGTGTTTTTGTACTTTAAACAATGGACTTTTCCACTACATAGGTGAATAAGTTAATGCATGAACAGCATTTAATGATGTAAACATACCACTTTGATAATAAACCTTATTTTGAATAGTGTATATGCACAATATGAATTCAATATAATGATGTTTTTATAAAATAAGCATAAACTAACTCAACTATAAATTTGTAGAAATAATTTACCCCTAAATATTAGTGTGTAATGAAACCGGCAATGTTAGTATAGGCAATGTTTACGTGGACAACCTGTATGTACCCCTTTCAGTCATATGGTCTGTAGAATGTAAACAAACACTTGTTTTTGTCAAAACAAAAAAAATGAAAAATATCAAAAGCGCAAAAATAGCTATTATATTTTCTTTTGTACAAAATGCCTACATTAGCTTGTGTAAATTGGAATTTTTTAGGTTGAGTAATTTTCTAAAAACTTTATGCATGTGACATTCTTTACAGCTTGATTCAGTTTTTGTGCAGAGCTTTGACGCAAACAATCAAAACTCACAGGATCAACTGAAATTTTAAGATAAATAGAAAGTTATTTTATTCTAATTTATTTTTGCTCAATCTTGAAACATGTTCTTATAACTTAGATTAATCACTTTCAAGTCTGCTTCCTGGTCTCCCAGTACTAAGCTAGAAGGATAAAGTTTCTTGCTCAATGAAACAACAGGGTAGGTTTGGGATGGGATTCCAACCAAATCGGAGCTGGCTATCCAATGATTACCAGTCAAATGTAGTAACCACTTGGCAATGCCAGCTCCTGTAAAAAAGATAGTTGTTATGGTATGCACTATTTAATGTCATTCAATTATTTGTCTGTAAAGAAAAATTAAAGAAAAACTTGCTAGGATACATTTGACTATATAGTACCGTGTCATGGTATGGTGGCTGATTTATGCCATGTCGTATTTTCGTTTTTTCGCCGCGAAGAAACAAAAAGACGAAGATACGACAGATGTAAGGAGAAAACATGACACATTTTATCTGTCGTATTGTTGTATTTATTTTGTCGTGTGTTTGTTTCTTCGTGGCGAAGAAACAAAAAGACCAAGATATGACAAACTATGGATTTGTCATGTCTTTGTGTTTTTGTTTCTTCGCGGCGAAGAAACAAAAATACAACATGGCATAAATCAGCCACTATAGTCATGGTCAAAACACCACAAACTCTTTATAATAATGTACATATGATGCGCAACGTGAGAAAAGGGCCCTTAAGGTCAAATTTTTCGAAATTGAGATTTTTACAGAAAATGAAAGAGTAGGCTTTGTGCTTTCCAAAAATGTATAATTTATTAAAATATCTCAATTCATGACGTTGCTATGGTGATTTAAAATTCGATAATCGGTACAAGAAAATAAAGCGACGTCATGTTAACGTCGCGTTTTTCGTAAGTTATATAGCAGGTTAATAACTTAGTCATTTTACTGCATGAAGCATTGGGAACTAGTTTTAACACCAAAGTTTTTTTAAAAATTCAATATTCTTTACATTAACAATGCTCTACATGATATCTGTTTACGGAGATTGCTAGATAAGGTAATTAGCAAGTAGTATAATTTGCTGACAATGTGGTAAACTTTTCGGTCAATGATGTTAAGTCTAGCTTTATTAAGTCAAATTATGAAAAGAAGAATTAATGTAGGTAGATATCTAGCAAGGCCAAACCTAAAGCCTACATTGTGACAGCTCGAGCTGCTGAAGTACAGATTGTTTCTTTTTGGTAACAAATTTCAGTTTTAATTTAAATGACCATTTGTATTATAGACGATAGCAATATAATATAACAGCAAAACCAGGGCCCGGTTTCACGAACGCTCTCATAACTTAAATAAATGTAAGATTGTCTTAAATATTTTGACCGTAACTATGAGTATCTTATAAAATATTTTAAGTGGATTTCATGAAGCCTTTCTTACATAAGTATATATTTAGTGTTGATATAAGCGACCCAAACTTAAACCAACAAAATAACATTAGAGTACTAAATGCCCAACGTATTTTATTGATGGACTCTATAGCGTAAACGGTTAGACTGCTGTGCTTGAAACATTGTTTTGTCTGGCATAGGTTGGAACCGTGAATGTTGATTTTTTCACTTTTGGTCCATTCTTTTTTATTTTTGTCAATCATTTGTGTTTTCCTATTATGCACAATTATGTTACATTCACTTCATCGCTGTACTTGTAGAGTTTAGTATTTATCGAAATTACAATATTGTGCATCGGCGAAGATTTAATAATAAGTGATAAGTAGGTAATTAGTGGAGGATATTAAGGTATACATATAGTTATGAGATTCATACCAAATCTCATATCTTTAGGGTCGTTTTCAAAGTTTGGAGACAAGGGTTATTTAATTTGAATAAAAAACTGCAAAATTGCATTGCAAACTATGATGCCCGTCTTGGCTGACTTAGAAATAAGATGGTATGTCAACTTGTATTACAAGTATGTAATAAAAGTACCCCTTGCTAAATATTTAGTTTACAACTTTTTGAATTTGTGTAAATCCAAAAGCATTACTTGAATTGTAGTGTATGGATCAGTCAGTTATTGTCCGTTTGGTAGAGTAACAACAATTTCTATATTAAACTGTTCGAAAATCGCTTAAAAAGGCTATTGACGAATGATGAACGCCTTATAATATGCTTGACATTCTCTTTACCATCTTACAATAGGTTTGGCATTCAATGCTTGCCTGAACAGTGTGTTTAAAATGCATTGCATGTCTTGCAAGAGTATGGTGGTTGGAAACGTTTACATTATCTATGTTTAAAATAGTTCGACTTTCATTACTTGCATCTGAAAATATTAAACTGTTTATATTACAAAGTTTTGTTAAAATGTACAAGCTATGAATCTTAAATAAAGACATGGCGAATGAACTTAGCATACTTTATTATGTCATGCCTCGTAAACAAAAATGCTGAATATAGGTGTAAATATGTACGCGAAAATGGCAACGAGGTCCCATTTATTGTTGTTTACATGTATTTAGATTTAGGGAATAA
Organism: Mactra quadrangularis; assembly: GCA_025267735.1. Taxonomy (NCBI): domain Eukaryota; kingdom Metazoa; phylum Mollusca; class Bivalvia; order Venerida; family Mactridae; genus Mactra; species Mactra quadrangularis. Next base: position 32,002,242 of record CM046308.1, on the reverse strand, counting down.
TGAAGGAATTGAATAAAGGTATGTTTGCAATGTATTATAATATGATAATAATAATAATGATAAAACATGCACATTAGGATTACGGTGAGATTTGATGACGAATGTGTTTTAAAATTAGAATTAATGGAATTGATAAAACTAATTAAACAATTTTCTGTTGGAATGATTGTCATCTCTTAAATATTAACAGAACGACGATCGATCTAGATATTAAAGTATTTATTCGTTTTAATCTGCTAGTTTTATGATTATTTATATAATAATACAGAAACTCAACTCCGCCAACACTAAGTCTTGAAGAATTGCAGAAACTGTCATACTCCATCTTATACATGAGGGGACAAATAAGTTCAACGATGTAATGAATCGTAGCAGATGAAAATCTGTAACTCTGATATATCATATCTTTCGACATACTTCCTAAACCACATTAAGTGTCCCTTCGTCGGAATATTCGTCGTCTAGGGACTATAGAGCCATTCAAACATAAATTTAGATAAATGTGAACCATTTGTTTATATTTAAGTAAATTTTACTTTCAGTTTAATCTACCCGTTCACTCGATTAAATTTTCACTCATAACTTAGACTATTTAAGAACGGATTAATCTGTAAAATGTTTGTGAAACGCACTTAAACTTAAAAATGCTAAAAATAGAAAATTTAAGGTTAATCTAGAAATTTAAGATAGGAATGCGTTCGTGAAACTGGACCCAGGTTATGAAGGCTAGTGATTACACATGTTTTGCATTCGATGCAATAGATTCATAGGCCTGATTTAATCTCTTCATAGTCATAACAGATCCGACTCTATATGCCTAGACTGATGATTAAACATTTTAAAACATCAAGGACATTTCAATTTCGAAAGGGACGACGTTTTTATTCTTTTTTGCGTAACGGTAGCCTATTCACAAAATTTCACGATCAAACAAAGATTATAAGTTGTACAGAATCAAAATTCTGAAGAGAAAGGTCGAGTCCGCATTAAAGATTATAGCGTGTGCTCTATTCCCGAGTATGCATGTGTACCCGTAGTTACGTGTAAACAATTTGTTGGCGACGCGTTTTGAAGCTGTAACTATCGTCAGTTTAAAGCTATAGTACCGAAATTATGCATGCAGTTCTCTCCAAAAAAAAAAAAAAACGTTTATGTGTTGCTTATCTATTTAGTAATCCAATGCTAAAGCAAAACTAATACAGTACACGTCCAACACGTTACTCTAGTTAAAGAAAATTCAACACCACAGGACGGTTCGGCACGTTGACGAAAATTGGACGGAAAACACAAATCACGACTATAAACAATCCTTATTTTTAAGCTATTTGTTACCAATTTCTTCAAACAATGATAGTAAGTCAGTCATAGTTTACAAAACATCGATTTATTCCCCTAATTAAAGCAAGATAGCCAGTTAAATCGTTAAGGCCATGCAAAATTGGAATTCTGTTAAGCGTCAACTCAAATTTGACAAACCTAGGTACCTTTTCACAAAAACACACAAACCGAAAACGAAAACAAACATTTTTTACGACAAAAAGCAATGCATTATATATTTTTTTCAATGGAATAGCATCCTCATAATATGAAGCAATGGCCTGAAGTTAATATAAAACGACTATAGCGTATATTTCACTTAAAATATACATGGAAAATTGCTTACGATGAATAACGTTGTTGCCGAACACAATGTTTCCCTGACTTAAAATATCGTATCGAATCCCAGAACATCTGAATTATGTAAGAAAATTTTACCAACAATTTTGTTTTTTTTATTTTGATTGAGAACTCTAAAACCTACGCGCAAACGGACGCTTAACAAAATTCCGATATGGCATGGCCTAAGTTTAAACAATGCAATAATCACTGACGTGACACGTGTACGCTAAAATTGACCTCAATAACGTTATTGACGTTTACGGCAAACAACGTCAAACAGCTTAAGGGCCCTTTTCTTGTGATATCCTGTAGAGCGTTGTCGTACAGGATCTCTACTTTCTCCGTGGAAGGTCACGTCAAGATTAACTTTGTTTCGACCAATCAAAGTGTAGCTTTCATCTAGACAAAAACACTATTAATCACATTTTGATTTCGTAATTTCTATTTTTAGACCAAGTTTTGCATGCTAATTTAACAGCAGTATTATTCATAGTCTGCGATTGGGTGGCTCATGTCAAATTGCGTGACGCAGATGATGTAAACAAGTTACGTATCATAACAATTTTGTCATGAATATTATGATGAGAAAAGGTCGCCTGAACGTGACCTTCGTTTGAAAAAGGCCATAAATTAGCGAGTATGCGAGCGGAAAATTTTAGATGGGGGTTTTAATCAGATTGTATCGAATCGAAATGCTGCAGCCCTACTTTAGTCATGTGTTCTATAACAGTTAATGATAAAGTAAATAAGCACATGCTATACACTGATTTCTCACACTACTCCAATAATTAGGGACTTTAGTCAGTTATCTTTCCCTGATTAAATCTGAAGCAATCCAATTGGTAAGTAGGTCCTTACAGTTGGAATCCTTGGATTTTATCATTGAAGTCATGTGTAAGGATAACAAAATATATCATCTTATATCTTTCTTGTTAATGAAGATACCAACAGAAGTGGTGAAATTTAAAATGTTTTTTACTCTAAAAATACTTAGCTTGAATTTCAAGCAAATTAAATGATTTACAAAAAAAGTTATTTAAGATTAATGTTGGCAAATTGACATTGAAAAGTAAGGGTAAAATCCGAGTAATCCAACTAATTGGACCTACCTGTTTGAAGAGTGTACAAGGGGAAATAACTGACTAAAGTCCCTTATTGAATGACATGATGTAGTGTATAAAATAACAACCATCTTTCTTTAGCCTAAAATTCTCAATTGGTTCTTTCAATATTGATCGTTTTTTAATTTTGATCATTGCCCGTAATAATGATTCTTTGGCACAAAAATTGAATCTAAAGGTAATCTAGGAGATCTGCAAAAAATATTTGTGCAGAGGATTCAAATAAACAATTACAATTTGCAGATAAAAGGGGGGATTTTCAGGCAATGAAATTCTATGCACAAGTTATCTTATGCACTATTTAATTATTTCTATGTTTTGGCTACTGCAAGATTTTGACAAAAACCAACAGCTGTTTACATTCTGAAGATCAATTGACTACATATACATATAATCAGATTTTTTTAATGTTTGAAATTTTCTACTATCAACAATCAAACATGGGTGGATCCAGCGTGGTGGTGGGGGGTTCAGGGGATCAATAGAAATTTAAAGTAATGACTGAAATAGACCTAATTCTGAACTCGAATTGTTGGTTTTTTCCACCGTGCACAGGTAAATAAGTTTATAACACATTATTGCTGAAAAGCACAGAATATGGATTAAATTCGCTTGTTCTTTGTACACATGTTTTCATTGTGACGGTGAAAGTTTGTTTGTACTGCATGGGAAAACCCAAATATTTGATTTCCTGATATATTCTATTGAGAGAGACTTCATACAATAAATGTCCACCTACCATGATATATCTGAGTTACAGTACTGTCTACAAGTCATTCACTATCGTTATATCATATAATGGTTATGATATTATCTTCATCAACAACCATTAGAATCACTGGTAAAATTTCCTGAAAAGTTCACATAAAACATAACAGTAAATGACACAATGCATATAATTATCTCCTTAAACAGATATAATACAGTACCCACCAAAAGTTTGGAGACATTTTCATTTTTTAAGCTTACTACATAGGTTTTATAAAAAATTTGAATACCATTTATTTGAAACGCTTTTTAGTTTTACTTATTTTTTGTGATGGTACTTTTTGTAGTTGAGACAAAATTTAAGTTATAGAAAAGAATTACATTGAATTGGTTTTAGAGGCTTTTGGATATCAGATGCTGAATCCTATAAATGTGATGCATTCAAGAAATTTGTTTTCATTTAATCATCAACTATTTTAAATACATGTATAGTTAAAATAATGGTTCTACTGAAACCAATTGATAAAATTCATTTTTGTATTTAATTTCTTTTGTCTCTAAACTTTTGGTGGGTACTGTACATGCAGACCCCTATCATAGGATCTCTAAACAGTACACATGGGGTCACATTCAAATGACCTTTGTGCTGACCAATCAACAAATATTATAATACAGCAAGGGCCAGCTAATCTAGACCTAGACTGTGAGCTTGTCAGAACTAAAACAAATAAGTTATGCAAGAATAAAGTTTCAGATAGTGTTTTAATCCTATTGGATGGAGAACAACGACAAAGAGCAGGTTATGCTAAAATATACAGGATATTTGTCAACTTTGGAGTCATTCGGAACAGCCTCGGTGATCATCTACGAAGATATACCTCGGAAATCAGACGTAGTAGGAATACAATCAGGTTATTAGGTTCGGCAACTGCAATTTTCATGTCAACATTCAATAATAACATTGTTACACGCTCTATCACATCATTTCGTCAGTACAATGTTTCACACATCGTATTTCTGTGTAGTTTGGACTATATTACCACAGAGTCCAAATTCCTTTAGATCTACTTTTTCAGCTTATGATATCCGAGGTTTATCTGTGTAGAAGATCGCTGAGGTAGTTCCGAATGCTTTGGAGTAAGATCAATTTTTATTGCACCGAGGGAGCTCAGAAAACATATTTTTCACAAGTACATGTAGCATAGCCACAAATGAACTCAGTTCCTGAGTTAACAAGTTGAAATAAAAAATCTTACTCCAGAGTTGATGAATGTTCTGTTTCATTTTATGCTAAGTTTTGTGTTTTGTTAGAGGTATTTTACACAGATTAAAACGTGACATCATTTCTTCTCCATGATGGCATCATTTATCTTTTAAAATGGTGTCATTGACAATGAAATATAAAATTCATACTTTCATTAAATATTTTCATCAAATAATACCACATTTTACCATAAAGCATGAAAGTAAAATGATCTTTTAATACACTACCTTTGGGAAATTCTTTTGGCATATTTATTGCAGATAGTTATCTTACATCACAATTCCTGGAGAGGCTTAGATCTCTTGACCCAAGTATTTAACCAGTATTGTATTTAGAAACTATCTTGGTCTTGGTAGCTAACACTTCCGTTCTAAACAAAATTGTACCGACTTAAAAGAGACAATTAGGGACTTAAGTCAGTTTTTTCCCCTTTTATACTCTTCAAATACGTAGGTCTAATTAGTTGGATTACTCGGATTTTACCCTTACTTTTCAATGTCAATTTGCCAAAATTAATCTTAAATAACTGTTTTTGTAAATCATTTTTTAATTTGTTTAAAATTCAAGCTAGGTATTTTAGGGAAAAGAACTATATCAAAATTTTATCATTTCTGTTAATATCTTCATTAACAAGAAAGATATTTGATGAAATATTTTGTTATCCTTACATAGGAATTTCAATGATAAAATCTGAGGATTCCAACTGTAAGGACCTACTTACCAATTGGATTGCTTCAGATTTTATCAGGGAAAGATAACTGACTAAGGTACCTAATTAAAAATCACATTTAATTTAACTTACTAAAGATATGTAGACCTGACAGAGAAGACTATATAATCATATAGGAGATGAAATTATGTCATGTAATGATGTTTTTGTACGATTATTAGGGGTGTAACGGTTAACCGATATACCGGTTAATATTGCAATACAACTTCTGGCGGTTTTTAACCGGTTCGTTTTTCTCTGAACCGGTTTTTCTAGTTTCTATGTACCATACTGATTGTTTTATCAGAGTCTGAAATTTAAATGTCTGCATTAATGATAAATGTGTTCGGAAACTTGAAATATTTTTCGTAAAGTGAGAGAATCATTATCTTTGAAAGTCCAATCAAAACATTTTTTCTAACTTATTCAAACATGTGCATAATACGTGTAGATCATTTGAAAATACAAATATCTATGTACAATGTTGATAAAATTGAGACGATGCACGTGCATTAATGTATGATATGCATGTATGAGCAAAGAACATTATGTATTGCAATATATTGCAATATATTGCAATACGGGTTTCGTGTATTGCAATATATTGCAATACGGTTTTTACCGTATTGTTACACCCCTAACGATTATATTGAACTGTCCGATTGCATAAATTAAAACGTCACATTACACAGTTTATTTTAATACTCAGATAATTTCGGTAGTTTACGTAAAACGTATTGTCAGCTCATAACACTTATGTATTATATCTTATCTTCCATACATATCGTAGTTTGTGTGGCCGAGTGGGGAGACAGTCAGACTACAAATCTTTTTATCGTGGGTTCGAATCCTGATAGAAACTTATTTTTATCTCTTTTTTTTTCCATTTAAATCATGGGCAGATTTTGAAAACACATTGTACCCCTTGCATAATGAACTTGTAGAGAATCCTTTGTTATAAATTTGGTGGCATCTCTTTAAGTAATGATGACAGTAGCATGTACGACACTGTCAGTAAAATTGAGTGATTCTTACATCGCTTGATTTGAAGTGTTTTATTTCTAATGTTCAAAAATAACTGAATAAAATAGATGTAAAACATCAACAAAAATACAAAACGAAGAACAAAGAAATTAAAAAATGACATATTTAGCTTCAGAGGCGCACTTCTTTTAAAAATGGTATCATTGCACTTAAACCGTACGACCATTCAGCCAGATGAGATATCGACACTAAAATTAACCTACACATTGTAATTTTTACTGCAAATTTCTATATATAGAATGCGGAAAATAATACATACAGTGTGCGAGAACCGTGTAAATATCCAAGCGGACAGTTCAATATAATCGTACAATATAATTTGTGTAAAATATGTCCAACAATACACAGATCTAATCATGAAAGAAACAGAATATTTAGTCAACTCTGGTGCAAAATCTTTTTAATTTCAATTCATCAACTCAGAATGCAGTATTTTCACATGCTGCTAAGTACATGTAACTAGTAAAAATATGCTTTTTGGAGCTCTCTCCGTGAAATAAAAATTGACCTTACACCATAGTTAACAAATAGGCTTTATGTTGTGTTTTGTCTCAAGTTATTTTTTGCAACCTATATGGTTATGCATGCCAAGTGTAAGCACTGACATTTTGCAGACAAAAAATGAAGATACTGGCAGGTCAAATGGTACAGACTAAGACTGTCACAATCAGGGCTCGAATTTTACAAAAACTTGGACTTGTAAATTTGCGAGTTGATTTTATTTTAACTCACAAAATGAAAACATCACTCGCCTATTTCAATATATTTTAGTAGCATACATAGCTCGACTATTCGTATACGCAATGTAAAAACAACCTAGTGTTGTACTTAACTACAGATAGACAATTGCATTATTGTGGGATAGGCAAAGAATATTAAACATGTTTTACAGTGCATATTTAATTGTATTATACCATCGACCTATCTGGTTGTTTCAATGCTGATTTTAGCCTCATTAGTTTATCCAGTTATATTTTGCAGTGATTTCAACACGCAAAAATTTGCGAGTTAAAATAAAAGTCACTCGCAATTTTAAAAATCCACTCGCATTTTGCCAGTATGTGAGCTTAAATTCGAGCCCTGGTCTCAATAGTTCAAACTGCACACATTAGTTCTTAGGCTCTTTTATTTTCACAAAAATTCTTTAGAAGATTTTTGTAAGTGTTTCACTAACAAGACATGATTCACCTAGGTATACATTAATGTGTGCCAATATAAGAATCTGTTTATATCTTCTTATTATTTGATCAAATCAATAATGCAGATCTTAATCAATATTTTAGTTAGAATTTACCTAAATTATCTAATTCTAAAATCAAAAATATTTTAGTTTTATATAGTTGTACTTGTAAGCAACTTAGAAAACATGAAGAACTAACAATCACTACTTTTCGGTTGATCAATTATAGGTAAGGATACAAAGATCAACTACAATGTATTTTGTATTAAATTACAAACATTTGGTAGAACGCAAGTCTACTGATCGAGGGGTTCAAGGTTCAATTCCCAGGCGGGGCATATTTTCGTGGAGCTTGGTCATGAAATTATATCTATGGCCATTCTCCCACCTACCAATGATTTTTAATTATGTAGGACAGTTGTCAGTCACTGAAGAAAGTATGTGCTTAGTAGTTAGAGATTTAGCCTTAAATGTCTGTGTTTGAATGCATGAACAATAAATTCTATTTTTGAGTTCATGTGATTTAACCAGTGAGTTATAGACATATACGTACCTTTAAGTGGCACAGTTTAGCAAAATAACTCTTTAAGTTTAAACAATATTGTTAGATAAAATCTTTAAAACACTTGAGATATCTCAGACCAAATTGAGTCACTAACAATGGTTCTATTATTTTTTTCTTTCATCAAACATAGTAACAAATAGGGCTGCTGCGAGTATCCAAGTACTAGGATATTTGCGATCCCAACTAGAAAACTAAGTACATTGTACAAATATTCGGCACTTCCAAAATAGTCAATCGCAATCTATTGTTACAAAAAATGAAAAAAACTTTTCAGCTAAATTACCATTGAAAATGAGATACGCTATGTATGAAAACATAAATGTGTTTTGAGCACTGTGCGGGAAACCCCTCCTTTGAATCTCTATCATGACGCTGCAGACAGTTATGTTAAAAATGCAATAAAAGCTTATGTAATTCTTCACTTATTTTTGTAATATTAATTTATATTTTTATTCATACATATAAGTGCTGTACATATGGATTCTTGTATGCTTTTTCATTAACCTGCATTTTGTGGTTCGATTCGTAAATTGTTCTACATGAATCGTCATATGCTCCATGATCTGCCGCCCTAGTAACGAATGCAGCAGCCATGTTGTTTTGCGGTCTCCCTATTTACCGTCAAGAAACGACAAGAACCGTCAAGAAATAAAAATAAAAATTTCAATCAAATAAATAAAAAATTGAATATATATAAATTTATGTTTAATCATGTTGTAAATGCTTCTAACATACTTCTAAATCATAATTAAAGTTAAAAAACTCATACCGACATGGAAAATCTGAAACCACATTACCGACAAGAGATTCGCGTAAAAACCGTCAAGAAATCGTAACCTAAACGTTGACCGAGTAATAAGCAATGTTTGTCCAGTTAATGCATTTTACTGTTACATTTAAGTTTAAAACCTTATTTTAATCATTATATACATTTCCTAAATTGATATTACAATTAACAGGTATTTAATAATGAACTGTTTTATGTCTGTGACTTAAAAATTTATACCGCCAAGAGATTCAAGTAAAACGGCCAAGAAAGAAAAAAAAACAATATCTATCAACTAAATGAATTTAAAATGTATATTCAATATAGAAAATTTATAAATGCTTCATACATACTTCTAAATCATATCTAAAGTAGTAAAACTCATACCGACAAGGAAAATCTGAAGCTACATTACCGACAAGAGATTGGTGTAAAAACCGTCAAGAGATTTGTGTAAAAACCGTCAAGAAATCGTAACCTAAACGTTGACCGAGAAATAAGCAATGTTAGTTCAGGTAATGTATTATAATGTTCAGTTTAAATTTAAAACATTATTTAATCATTATATATAATATATACATTGCATAAAATATTAGATTATACAGGTATTTATTCATAAATAGTTAAATGTCTGTGACTTATACTGACAAGAGAATTGCGTAAAACCGTCAAGAATTTTTTTTCTAAGTAGTTTAACAAATAAGAAATGGTAAAGAAGTTATTACCTATTACATCTGTTGGAAAAAATACACCTTTAATCTTGGTTTTAAATTCAACAAATTATATTTTACCAACAGGTGAAAAAATTACACCCGAAACCGAGTAGAGATAGAAAACACAAGAATGACTTACCTTTTAAATCATACTTGATGTATGTCCGTTTACTTTTTTTTTCTTTTTTTTTAAACTTTATTAACTCTAATTGTCTTACAATATAAGAGTATACAGTACAAAAATTATACAATAGATATAAATGTAACTAATCCTGTTTAATTCGAGTAAATTCATCACAGAATTTGTGCAAAATCTTACCACAATCAGAGTAACTTTGAACATTTTTGACATAATAAAAATATATGAAGACAACGCGTGTTTGAATTATGCACTCCAAAGGTGTGATTGTTAATTAATCTAATTCATTCAATCATTTAAAGCCATGATTTAATTAACTTAACCAACTATTAAAGTCGTGATAATTACGCGTGGTATCTGTGGAGGCTTTGAGCATTAAAATGTGTGAAAGCTAGGTTTTCACGCTAACGGCTTTAGCAAGCCATGATTGAGTCCTAAAACTGGTAGCCAGCTTGAGTCGTGAAAGTTACACGTCAAAACAAAAGAGTAGACTTTTTGCAATCAACTGACAGCAAATTAATTATACCAAAAATTTCGGCAGTTGCTAAAAAACCTGGACAAAAAAGAACTAAACAATCTAAGACTACAACCATTGCCAAAAGGGTGCGTCATGAATAAAAATACTGGTAAATATTTATCATTAAAAAAGTATAAAAATGTATCAACATGAATATGATTTTTACTTGTAAATAATTTTAACCTATGCATTGTTTTAAAAAATGGCGTAAATAAAACCTATAATGGGGATATCTGTTTGTTCATTCTTTGTATGAAGTTATGAGCCACCACCTGATAAGACTCAATGAGGAGTCGAAATAGGTTTAATTTTCTTAAAATCACTAATTATCTCAACATTCTCCATAGACTGATTCTTGTGTTAAGCGCATTAAAAGTATGATATCTTGACACACTGTACACTTTATCAATATATACATTATATCAGTTTAACCACTCGATCGTTTCTTGTCGGTAATTCCTGATCTATGACTTCTTGACGGCAAATCGCAATCAACGCTGAATAGCCTCTATCATTATGTATTTACAATGATTAAAATATATTTAGTTTAAATAAATGATAATTTTCGGTATCTTAACCTATTACAAAGTAATAATTACATACTTATAAGCAATAATGACTTGTCTCATAGTATAGTCTACTATTCAGTATGTAAATCCTCTTGACGGTTTTCTCGCGTATTCGGCTGTCGATATAAATTTCTTGTCGGTGGGCATAAATTCATTTTTCCTCATGAAAATAACATCTAAGTCATTCTAATTACATTGTTTTGACAAATATTATAAAAATAATAACATTATAATGATTTTATTGTCCTATTTTAATAAATTTCTCTTCTTGACGGTTCTTGACGGTTCTTGACGTTTCTTGTCAGTAATTAGGGAGACCCGTTGTTTTGTTATTATTTACAAGTCCTTTTTAGCTTAAGAATAACTAAGGTCTTTGCACTTAAATGGGCAAACGTCTATAACTCACAGATAAATCCACATAAACTCCAAAAGAATTATTTGTTGGTCATGCATCTAAATGACCAAACCGCAAAGAAAATGTGTAAAAGTTAGTGCTGCAACGATTCACCGGAAAGTCGATTCGATGCGATTCGATGATTTTTTTTTCGATTCAATTTTTTTTCGATTCGATTCTTTTAAAAATACAATTTACTACAAATAGGCATTTATACACATATTTGAGCTTCAAACTAAATAATATTATTTAAATAAAAGTGTTACTAAAATTGGATAACACGAAACTCGAATATCTGATATTTTTTATATTTGCTTTATTAAAGTACGAAATGGATTGGGTACGAATGTAAAGGTCGCGAAAATGTATTACTAATGTTATATCGACTTAAAAAGTAAAAACAGCATGGATCATAAGTTGTAGAAAGATGCAGTTCTTGGTATACTATTGTACATATTAGTTAAACATACACTGTGCATGCAAAACTATTTAAATTTGAATAAACTAACATATAACTTATGTAGACACTTTTAAAAGTCATTATCGAATCGAAACTCGCGGGTCCCGAATCGAAATCGAATCGGCACCATTGCAATCGAGTTTCGATGTATCGAATCGAATCGTTGCAGCCCTAGTAAAAATACATTTTTATGAAGTAATACAAATGATTGATAATCATTCACTTACTTATGGTTTGCCAACTGAAAGTTAATCTGATTACCGCACAGATTTGAAGATATTTCAAGCACAAAGTCTGAGTCAACACATAGGCTCAAAGATTAAATGAAATTGATAATTGTACTGCCATGCTGAATTCCTTACTCTTTATTTCACATGTTTGACTGTGTAAACTGTGACAAAACAAAAAAAATGTTCTGTTTTGTTCAGTTATCAACTTATTCCTTTATTCTTTATGATCATACAGTTTCGTTTTTAAGGGACTTACCAAGACTACTGTATAGAACATACATTTTTCATTTCAAAATCAGATGATTTATGAATATTGTTACAAGTCTGCACAATTGACACTATAAAGAGTTAATTTAAGTATCTAATGTAAAACTCATAGAAATCACAAAATTTAATTATGATAAATTTACTTAAGAACCCTTATAAAAAAAGCCTGCATGATTAAAACACAAAATAATGGTTAATACCTTAATGTACTTATGTAGAGATTTCAACAATTAAATTGTCCACAACATAAACCAGAAGCACATCAATAAAAGTATGTTCCATTGTAACCATACTATACAGGAGGTCATATCAATCATTTATGCTGGTATAATAAATTTGGTAAAAACTTGCTGTATGTTTCACTGTAGTACCTAAAATACAATGATGTACATGTATATAAAACATCTATAGAAGTGATAAATGTCTTATGCCTCAGTCCCATAAAATCGTGGCTTGTTGCAGACCCGTACGCGCAGACAGTCGTAGGCTGTGTGAAGCCTTGAGTATTAAAGTGGCAGTACACACATGGCACAAAACAAGGCATCCCTATGGAGCCGTAGCTGGAAGGTATGCAAGTTTAATTCATACTCGGCCACGATTGTGTTCACGATTTGACTATGAAACCAATAAGTGTATCCATGGCTCATCTCACGGACTTTGTTAAAAAACGTAACAGTCTGTATGGGTACAAGAGTTTGTACGGGTCCTTGCGGAGCTTGATCGCATGGCGTCCATACTGTGCCCTCATGGCTATTTTTATGTTTATGGGACTGTAGCATTTGTCATCACATTATCTGTCATTTCAAAATCACAGTAAACCAAGAAACCACTTTTATATGAACAAATACAGAGTATACAGACACATCATCCACTATTTGAATTTTTGTAATTATTTGGCAGCTGAGAAAAAACAAAATTCTTTTTACAATCTGAGGATAACATGACTACCAGGGCTCGAATTTAACAAAAATTGCACAAGCAAATTTATGCAAATTGATGTTTTTCAACTCGCAAGATTAAAAAAGCACTCACTTTTTTGCTAAGTTTTTTTTACTCCATAAACAATGTCAGATTTTAAATTCTCTTAACTCATTTAGTAATAAAAAACTTGCAAACTTTTAACCTCGGCGAATAGTACTTTTCCAACCCTCATTGTGAAATAAAGCTATACAGGTAAGTAATCTTTTTTTCTGGCAGTTCCAATGCTGATTTTATCAAAATTAGTTTAGACAGTAATATTTCTGCCGAGATTTCAACTCGCCAAAATTTGCGAGTTAAGATAAAAGTTACTCGCAATTTTCAAAATCCACTAGTATTTAGCGAGTATGGGAGCTAAAATTCGAGCCCTGTATATACCCTGTAAAAGCCATACAGTCAAAAAGACAATGTGCAAAATTTGAAATGCCTGCATTTTCAATTGGGTGTCCGCAAAACAGAGGGCTGAACAAAACACTATTGTAACTCCATTTGAAAATAAAGGGAGTTACAGTAGTGTTTTGTTCAGCCCTCAATACAAAACACAGTCATAATTAGGACTGCCATGATAAACTTTTAGATGATATGTAGAAATTCAGAAGTCAAGAGTGTTCATAGATGAATGACTATTTTAACTATGAAAATTAAATTCCATTTAATAATGCCAGAACAAATCATTGTACAGATGATACATGTACATACATGTATCAGATGACATTGAGAGGTTAGTGAAAGACAACTGGTATTGTTGGACACAACACACATCTTAATTTTTAGTTACTATGTATCACTGGTACCAGAGTCCTCACACTTGTTAAATTTGCTCACATATAATATTTGTCAACAAACGAAATTAAAAATCAGTCCCATATACATTACATGTAGGAGTTATATAACTATACTTTCATTATAATATTCACATGGTATTAAACCATTTTTACAGTAGGTACGGTCTGACAGATTATTTTTACCTTTCGGAATATATTTGGTTGCAAATATTGGTCTCAATTTGTAGATTAAACATTTCTTTATAAAAATGACTTTTCAAAAACTTCACATCTAAAAGTTCAATATTTCATTTTTATTTCAATATTATCATTTTGCAGCGATTGAGATACACTCCTCACTCCAGTTTAATCATGACGCGTTAAACGGCGTAAACTGATTGGTTGATAATTTAAACTCCTCTAGACTTTTCCCGTACCTTCTCAATGAAGAGCACCAAATTTAAACCTTATCGGAACACACCGCCTAGGTAAACATTAACGTGTCCCAAGTTCTATAAATAGAATATATACCTAGTTATATAAGTCCAGGGAACCAGGTGCTGCAAACTAGTGATAGTGAAATTAATATAAATTTTATGAAAACGGTATTACATATTGTACATACAAACTTGTAACTTTGCATGATGGTAGAGGAATGTTTAATCTTTAAACTGAGACCGTCATTTTCTTTCAGATATAAGTCGAATAGAAAAAAAATGGTTAGGGCCATACGCACTGTAGAAAACGTTCAATACCATGTTTAATACATATGTATGCAATGGGAACTATATATAGGGACGTACACATTATTTCATGATCATAAGATATGTACTCTGGTGCCAGTGCTATGTATTGTGCATACAGTTATAAAGTTTGAACCCGATCTGACCTTTATGCAAGAATATTCATTACATTGAATACAAATGTAGTATTAATACTCGATACCGATCTGATTATATCGTCAAAGCTCGAATGTAATTATTACACAGGCATTAATTTTTACAATGTATTAAAGCGTACAATGAGTGTCTATTGCACAGTGACCAAGAGGATTATACCTTGCGTGCCGAAGTGTAGAATAAGTGTGGTACTGATTTTCGTAAGGATATGTGTAGAAAATTATTAGATGCAAATGTGAATGGTCAGATCGGGGTCAAACTTTACGCACAATACAATAAATTTGTAGCAAACTAAGAATTGAGTCTGAAACAAAAATGGTCCATAGTCATGTGATCTACATCAGTAACTAAGAAGGTTTATAATCACATGTTTTTCAATGATTTCTCTTTTTAGACAACTAATTAAATGACATCATATAGCACATAAGATAACTACTACCTTTCTTTCCCCTATAATTCCCAGTTGATGGTTGTTTGTTTTGTTGGGTTTAACGCCGTAGCAACACACTTTACAGGTCATATAACGGCGGTCAGTCAACCTACTCACTCATCCTGGAAAGGCTAAATCTCTGGATTTAGCTGTTAACCAACTACTAAGCACATACTTTCGTCAGTGACTGACAACTGCCCTACATAATTAAAAATCATTGGTAGGAGGGAGAATGGCTGTAGAAATAATTTCATGATCAAACTCCACGAAAGTATGCCCCGCCCGGGAATCGCTCCCACAACCCCTCGATCAGTAGACTTGCGTGCTACCAACTGAGCTAGCCAGGCGGCTAATTCCCAATTGATCCAGTGAATATTGTTTGTTAGCTGAAGATCTATGCACAAAAGTTGAATCAAAAGATGAACAAAGTTTAAGCAAATTAAGCAAAGTTAATTTGTTAAAAAGAATTTTAAGTAAACAATTTAAATTCACAGGTTAACATTGGTGTTCTGAACATAAAAATATAAAAGTGTTATGCATGTAGTTATTTCATGCACTGTTCAAGATGTTTCTATTTTTTTTTTTTGTGCTAGATTTTGATTAAAAACAAATTAAATTAGTTAAATTTCTGAAGATCACATGACTATTTAGATCTACCCTGACAAAATGATTATCATGTATGATAATTCACTGCGGTGAATTATTTGCACAAACTGATTGTAAAGTATCTTAATTGGAGTCAAACTTATAAAGATATGTAAGTTCCTAGCTTAAGTTCCAGCTGTAATATCTTAATCATATCATTTTAAATAATGCACAAGTTGCTCTCAACTTCTGAATTATCAACAGAAATCTGTCACAACTTAGGCTCTTTCAAAGTGATTGTGGCAGCCCTAGTCAGGATGAAACAACTACTGTACCCTTCAACAGTCTGGAGAAAAAGAAAATTTACTAAAAACCTTGTCAATGATTGTTTTTGTAGATCTATACATAATTTCTGAATAAATTTTGAATGGTTGATGATGAAATGAAAACAAATTTCATGAATCATAGGCAGATCTAGCAAGGGGGTCAGGGGATCAGGATCCCCCCCTGGAATTTCCAATATGTTCCAGTCCATAAGCGTATTTCTTGACTGTAAGTCATTTTTCAGTAGCATGAAGCAATTTTTCTTGGAGCGTTATAGATTTAATGGTTATGTAGTTTTCGGCGCAGCTGTCTAAGCCAACTTTTGACCTATATTATTAACCAATGCATTTTGCTCTACTATTCCTGTTTGTCCAATGAAATTCTCCTCGGTAAAGAGAAGTGAATAAAATATTTGATATCATTCGTCGTCCTAAAGTAAAGTTTAGTAATAGGGATCCCAAATGTTCAATATGCGATCTTGAATTAAACGTTTAGATCATTGCACAATTACTTCCCTTTGGGACAATGAAGTTGCAAAACATGTAAAGACTTCAATTTACCCACTTATCATTGCAAATGACTAGAGAAATATTTATGTTACTAGTCCAAATCCATATGAAATGTGTTTGTTCATGTGTATTTAATATCTAACATGAAAATGTACAGTTTCAGGTCACACTTTGACCAGCATTTTGGTCAAAAGGTCACCAAGGGCAAAAATCAACTTGATTCCTACATACAGATTTTGTTTAAATTTCTTCCTAAATTGTAGCCATGTATTAATTATATTAATTTTACAATGTATTTATTTTTCAAATTAGTAATATATGATTGTTTGGTTGCTTGGTTACCTTTGTTGCATTTTGGTCGCGAAAACATTGTGAAAAATTCAATAAATCCGCAACTCATTATTTATTTTTCAATATGCAGTCCCGAAAAAGTTAGATTTACAGTCCCCACGGTCCCAAATTTTCAATATGCGGGCCCCAATAATAATATAGGTTGAATGTTTTCGATATGCAGGTCCCAATAAGAAAGTTTAGTGTACGGATCCAAATTTTCAATATGCAGACCCGAAAAGAATGTTTAGTATACGGTAACAAATTTTCAATATGCTGGTCTAGAAAAAGTTTAAGGTCCCAATTTCAATATGTGGATCTCGAAAAATTATTTTACTTATTTGGGAATTAAAATAAATTAAGATAATACCATACACATTTATACTTCAAACAAAATTAATCCTTCACAGCGCCAAATATCTTTTTTAAAGATATTCCTTGTTATTATTAATATGTTGCATTATTCTGCTAAATGTATGATGTGGTTGTGGTTCAAAAGTTCAGACCCACCCCAAAAAAAAAATCCTGGATCTGCCCCTGTGAATTCATGTTTATGAAATTCAGCATCTCACATCCCAAAGCCTCTGAAACCATGTGCATTGTAAATCTGTTTTGCTTTTTTTCTAATTTGGTTCTATCTTTAATAGTTAAGACTATCAAAGAAATTTTAAAGCATGCTATGGGAAAGAATTACCATGAACATGGTTTTGGAGGTTTTAGAATGTCAACTACCAAATCTTATTAATGTGATGCATTCAAAATATTTGTTTCCATCACCAATCATACTTAATATATTATAAATAGTGGTCCTACACATACAAGCATTGACAATTTAAGAACTTTAGTAAATTTTCTTTGTCTCCAAACATTGGTTGGCAGTGCACTGTATACATGTACATCCTTATACTATGCTGTTTGAAGTGGTTAATGAATTTATGTGGTTTGTAACCAATTAAATCCTTTTATACATGTATGTAACACAAGGTGTATAGTCACATGATATATACAATGACAACTTATAAGGTTTGAGGTCGAGTTAATAAATAACCAGCCTATGACATAAAGTCAGGAACCTGGTATATTTAGATAGAGGAAGTAATAGCACAAGCACTAGGCATTTTACACGGTACCATTTCAGCAATCTTGCATGATTGTTTAGAGATGGGCAAGTTTACGGGTAGGTATATTTTGCGGATCAGCGAACCAACGGACCAGCGGACCAGTTTAGTATACGGATACAGTATATCAAATATTCGGATCATATATATCTATATGATAAATGAATTGAAGAAGTTTGTTAATATAATGTCTGGGTATAGGTCAAAAGATAAGATTGATAGAGTTTTGTGAAATTACATTTAATATTTATTCATATGTAAATATATAAATACCAATTTCTAGTTGTTGTTTTTTTAAATAAACTTGCAGATTTCAACAATATATTGCTTCATTGCATATTGTTACGTGTATACATAAATATTATATAGTTCAACCGTTAGAGACTTCATCATTTGAAAACTAGTTTGATATGATTCAAATGTTATATTTTAACAATATACCGTTTTTGTCCTTTTTTAGCAGGCTTTAAAAATAAAGAAACATAATCATATTTTAATAATATAGCGTCTTTTGTCCTTTTTTATAAATAAAGAAACATAATCGTGTAACATTGACTTTAAATTCTTACTTATACTGAGTTAAATACGATCTTTTCTAACTATGATTAACTGTAGCGGACCAGCTATATTGACGGACTATTGATCTGAGGTATCATTGCAGCGAACCAGTTAATTTTAAGAGAGTAAAAATGACGTACATGTACACCTAGGTTTAACTGTAGCGGACCACTTAATTTTAAGAGCGTAAGAGTAACGGACCAGTTTTTGTCGAACTGTATTAATTATGAAGAGTCGTACTAAATTGACAAACTATTGCTCTGAGGTTTAACTGTAGCGGACCACTTAATTTTAATAAGAGTTACGGATCAGGTGATAGATCTAGCAGATGTAAGGTATCACTGTAGCGGACCGGGTTATTTTAATAGAGTTAAAATGACGGACATTTACGTCTAGGTTTAACTGTAGCGGACCACTTAATTTTAATAAGAGTTACGGACCAGGTGATAGATTTAGCAGATGTAAGGTATCACTGTAGCGGACCGGGTTATTTTAATAGAGTTAAAATGACGGACATTTGCACATAGGTTTAACTGTAGCGGACCACTTAATTTTAAGAGCGTTAGATTTACGGACCAGGTTATAGATCGAGAAGATATAAGATTATTATTTGGCGGACTGTATTAATAATGAAGTCTGATCGTGTTACATTGATGGACATTTACACCTAGGTTTAACTGTAGCGGACCACTTAATTTTAAGAGCGTTTGAGTTACGGACCAATTAGGGACTTTAGTCAGTTATCTTTCCCTGATAAAATCTGAAGCAATCCAATTGGCAAGTATGTCCTTACAGTTGGAATCCTCGGATTTTATCATTGAATTCCTATGTAAGGGTGAAAAAATATTTCATCTAATATCTTTCTTGTTAATGAAGATATTAACCCTTAACTGCTCAATCCCGCATTTTTACGTGTCTAGACCCCCCCCCCTCCAAAATGGCCGCCACAGCCTTAAAAATGGTGTTTTTCATCTGGATTAAGCGAATTTCACTAAAGGATAGTTGTCCCAAAAAAATGAGCTCGTTTTCGCGCGCCTCCCCCATCAATTGATGTCTCAGGGGGGTTCCGAAGGGGGGATGTGCCCCCCTTTGTTGCTGGGGTTTGAAGGGGGCGCAGCGCCCCTCATCGCCAGAAAAAAAATCGGGGTCATTGAGTGCAGAGAAATGGCGCCAAATGCTGATAAGAAAACATGTTTTCAGTATCTGAAAAGACCTGGCACTTTAGATCTCAATTTCGGAAAATATTACCGTTTGAAGTGCAAACGTGGGGTGGAAAAAGAGCGAAAATTGCATTTTTTGCCGTTTTTGCTCCGCCCCAGCGTTGCCATGGTAACGGGGATCGGGGCTCAACTTGATTTTTCTGAAAGACATTCACCCAGGGAATAACTTGGCCAAGTTGCATAACTGTATGATAATTAGTAATGAAATTAGAGCATCTTGAAATAGCCCTAGCGCGTAATGGTGAAAAAAAGGCTACTTTTCACACATGTCGCAACCAGTAAAGGGTTAACAGAAGTAATGGAATTTAGATAGTTCTTTAACTTAAAAATAATTAGCTTGAATTTCAAACAAATTAAATGATATACAAAAAAGTTATTCAAGATCAAATTTGGCAAATTAGTTTGAGTTTGAAGATACAATGTATAAGATTATTTTTTGCAAACTGTATTAATAATGAAGAGTGTTGAAATTACGGACCAGGTGATTGATCGAGCTGATGATAGAATATTTTGCATACTGAATTAAAAAAGAAGATTTATCGTGTTATATTGACAAGATTTACATCTAGTTTAATTATAGCGGACCACTTACTTTTAAGAGCGTTAAAATTACGGACCAACAAGTTGGGTATTACTGTAACGGACCACTTAATTTTCAGAGAGAAAATTTTCGGACTGTTTATTAATATTGATAGTTCATGTAAGATTGGTGAAGTACTGATTCTGCAGACCAGTCGAATATGAGCTAAAAACAATTATGGCTATTGTAATCGTTTAGTTTTTTATTGTACTTTTTCTTTAGATGTACCAAATTAATATTTATTTGTTTTATAATTATTGTTACTATCATAATTACTGTTGAAAAATAATTGCTCTATGACAAACAAGAAGACTTACAATTGATATAAAAAAATTCTAATTGGTTTATTTGCTACCTACACCCCTTTGAAGGTATTAATTAAGTACGCGCTAAACTATCGTATTAAATTCTATAGTTAAAGTTAAATAATTTTATTCAACACACGCATATATTTTGTTGCTTACAGTTTGAAAGAAAAAAGAAACAAACAGACAAACATACATATTCAATAAAAAATAGGGAAAGACACATGTTTAGAAATGTCTCATTTTTTCTAGGTCCATCTCAGTTTGTGAAAAAGTGAAAAATCAACTTCAAACAAATCAATTGTAAATGTTTTGTTCGTTATTATGCATGTATGAGGGATGTTAATTAAGAAATAACTTACAGTTGTCTATATTTTGTTGTCTAATAAAATATAGGCACGAGTTGTGATGCGCGTATGATTAAATCACGAGTGCTTTAGCACGAGTGATTTAATAAGCGCATCAAACGAGTGCCTATATTTTATTAGACAACAAAATATAGACAACTGTAAGTTATTTCGATTCTAACATCGTAAAATACATCCGTAGAAAAGATATATTTATAGAACTATTTTTAACTGTCAGAAACGTCATGCTGTTGAAATCCACCCCAGAGCAAAGGCCGAAAATAGCATTAATTAACACAATTCTCACAGATAGGCGTTTCTTATTCCGAACAAAAAATATTAAAATCTTAATTATAGAATAGAAACCAGTTTGTAAAAGTCAACCCTTATAAACTCGGGCGCCATTTTCGGCTTTGCGCATTTAACGTGGGGAGTAAAATTTCAACAGCCGCCACGAGCTATATTTTGTTGAATAATAAAGCATAGATGACATCACTTTAATTAAAGAGTGAAAACGCACGTGCCTATGTTAGAATCTAATTTTCTGGATGCATAACTATCTTATTTCCAGTGCTATGACCATATAAAGAGGATAAGGTGTAAAACTTTGACTATTCGTTTTTGATATCAGATGCTGTACCCTCATTGAAGACAATAAAGGAGTATTCACAAATATATACTTTCGTACCAAATATCTGATTTGGTTTTCAACAAGTATACATATCTCTGTCTAGAAATGAAAAATACGACTTGAAAGGCTTATTTGTTAAGCCATAACTCTGCACTAAACTTTGGGAACACTTTTCAATACTAATAATGAAATCAACAGTGTAATCATTGGTGACAATCCATTTGTTTTCTATTATTTGTGGGTGTCATAATGATAACTTGCTGTTTCTTATACTTAACTTTGATCATTGTCAATACAAAAAATGTTCATATTACCTGTGATAAGCTGCATTATTAGACGGCATGTATATGTAAAATGAATAAGCGCAACGGTAACGGAAATTTTAGACTGATTATGTAGGTTTATAATAGCGTCAAATCTTTCAAGACTTAAATTGAACCAACAAATGTGTTACTTTTAAGTTGCATTTTATTGCTTAGTCACGCAGCTAACATGAATAAAGCGTTATCTTTTCCATATCATTTGTTCTACATAGGAAAACTGCTTTATTACTAATATAACAAGCACGGCTTTAATTTGAAAACTATAAGGAGTTTGATAAACAGATTACGACGTTCAGTTTAAACATTAGAAATTAAGACTTCAATTAAGCATAGGGAAGATTATCACTCAGTAAAAAACGCTTATCCGCAAACATAGTAACGGAAATTTTGTTCACAGAGATTTCTGCCTCCTGATATTGTTTGATCTCTGCAACAAAATTTAACCAAAATGACGTTGATTTTATTCAATAAGCTGGTGTATTTTACATATTTGTATATTTATATTGAAATAAAGAGGGTATAGAGGGGGTTCTACAGTGCCAGGATCGCTCTCGAGAGCACCAGATTCTAAAGGCATCTGACTCGTAATCTTTGAACACGTTCATATTAAGCTGAAAAGAAATTGACCTCGAGTTCACAATGCAAAAAAATTTAAGCACTGTGTAATACAATTAAAAAATATATTTTAAATATTTCTTTACATAACTACATGTTTATTCTACTTATTCTACCTCTGGGTAGGGCCAATATTTAATCTGATGACCCCTGGGAGGCGTCAATATTGACCCCAGTGGCAAAATCTATGTCTATGACCTTTATGAGTTGCTTTGCGCAGAAGTTCGTAACTACCAGCTACAAATATTTGGCACTACTTTTTTACATTACATTACATATTTTTATTATATTTTTAAGAAATTGTTGACGGACGACGGACACACACCGACCGGAATAGCTAACCTATAACAGTTCGTGCTCCGATGAGCTAAAACGTAAAATGTTTGCTATAAGCTATTGTCTAATGGTATTTGGTGAACTTGTTTCAAACTTCTACGAGTCTGTTATTAACCTTTGGTAAAAATAGTATTGACCTGAATCCATTTTCAAACTTACCATGCTGTTTTATTACTTACAAAAAAATAAATATCCGTTACCACATAGTAAAGGAAATTTTTTAAACTTATAATCTCCGAGTGTCTAATTTTTATCATTTCTTGGCGTTTATCAATATTTCAATTTAAAGTCATGTGTCTGCTCGTATGTAATAATTTATAATAAGTACATTATTTTTAGCCAAACATATAAATAACATCGCAATTAGTAAAAGTACTGTAGACTTGAAAACAATCTTCATAATTAAGCTATTTCTCCATCATTTTACACACTTTATGATGTATTATTTAACCACGAGGCATTTTGAAGTCATAAATGACGTAAATATATGATGTACTGATTGGCGCTGTGTCCCTGCGAAAAGAAATATGATTTATACACCAAACTTGGTAACGGAAATTTAAATAACGGAAATTTTAAATTCGTATTAAAATTACGTCGTTTGAGCTCTACCATGTTATAAACGAAAAATTATTCGATCATCTATAATCAGTTATTGTCAATTGATGTATCAATCGCCATTATACCGTTTCGATGTAACTGGTATTTTCAATAATACTGGTAAAGGAAATTTTGCTTATTTACTTTTTATTGACCCCTTTCACATTTGTCATTCAAATGTTTTTTCATTTCATATATACCACAGGTTTTTGTCTATTTGTTTAAGAATAAATGGAACTAGGATTACTTTTACACGTTTCTTTTTATTCTGTGTTGATATTTTGCTTTCCAATTAAGCTGTAGTAGATACGGTATCGGAAATTTTATGGAAAGTATAAAGTCTGGCGACATGCACTCTGCATTAGATATTTAAATAATGTCTGACCTACTGTTTTATGGAGCCTTTTAAATACAAATTTCAATCAATTACCAATGTATATGCATGCAAATTTAACTCTTTCAGTGACCGTGTTCTCTGCATTTTTATTGCAAACAACCAAGGGGTGGACTGGCGACAGTAACGGAAATTTAAAATAAGGGTCTAAAATGGTGGTTACGATTTTATTAATAGTCCGATTTTTGTCATTTTTATGCACAATCATTGGACATTATTAGGCAATGGACGAAATACTAAAAAGCATTTTCTTTCTTACTAACATTGAGTTATGTATTGTTTTGTCCGATGGACCTATCTATTGAGAATGACCATACAGTGAAACCTCAAATCAATAGTCCGTCAATATAGTACGATACTCTCCATAATTAATTCAGTCCGCCAAAAATAATCTTACATTTCCTAGATCTAAAACCTGGTCCGTTACTCTAACGCTCTTAAAATTAAGTGGTCTGCTACAGTGAAACCTCAGATCAATAGTCCGTCAACATAGTTCGAAACTCTTCATAATTAATTCAGTCCGTAAAAAATAATCTTACATTTCCTAGATCTATAACCTGGTCCATTATTCTAACTCTCTTAAAATTAAGTGGTCTGCTACAGTGAAACCTCAGATCAATAGTCCGTCAACATAGTTCGAAACTCTTCATAATTAATTCAGTCCGTAAAAAATAATCTTACATTTCCTAGATCTATAACCTGGTCCATTATTCTAACTCCCTTCTAAGTCCCTAATTGGTCCGTAACTCAAACGCTCTAAAAATTAAGTGGTCCGCTACAGTTAAACCTAGGTGTAAATGTTCATCAATGTATCACGATCAGACTTCATTATTAATATAGTTCGCCAAAAATAATCTTATATCTGCTCGATCTATAACCTGGTCCGTTAGTCTTACGCTCTTAAAGTTAACTGGTCCGCTACAGTTAAACTTCAGTGTTAAATTACGTCATTTTTACTCTCTTAAAATTACCTGGTCCGCTACATAGATATCTCAGGTCAATAGTCCGTCAATATAGTACGAAACTCTTCATTATTAAAACAGTCCGCGAAAAATCATATTACATTTGCTTTATCAATAACCTGGTCCGTAACTTTAACGCTTTTAAAATTAAGTGGTCTGCTACAGTTAATCATAGTTTGAGAAGATAGTTTGAGAAGATCGTAAATATAACTCAGCAAGAAATTGGCTCGAAATTGGTATTTATGTATTTACATTTGAATAAATATTAAATGTAATTTCCCAAAACTCTATCAATCTTATCTTTTGACCTATACCCAAACAAAATATTGGCGAACTTCTTCAATACATTTATTATATAGGTATATATGATCTGCATATTTGATAAACTGTATCCGTATACTAAACTGGTCCGCTGGTCCGTAAAATATACCTACCCCAAGTTTACAGCCTGTTGGGTCCCAAAAACTTAGCAATGAGCAAATGGCTCACCCTGGGTTTTTAAAGAGGAATAATAATACACAATAGAAATGGTTTATACCTGAAGGAGATTCCATAGACTAAGTTGTCCAACACATAAGTGACAGTAGTACATCAGCTATTATTCTATGGCAACCATACTAACGAAGACTATTCAGCATCAAACATGGTTGTATAATCAATTTGGTAAAAACTTGTTTGTTTATGTTACTTTAGTACCAAAAAAAAACAAAGATATACATAAAACTTTTAAGATTAAAAATTTAAAAGGTTCCAAAGAATGGTAGTGCTGACTTTAGTTTGAAGTAAAAAGTACAACATTTCAAGTCATAACAAGGCTCAGGTATGTAAGAGTAGTTTCCCTTTGATTATTTCATATTGTGATTTTTAGGCCACAACAAATTGATCATATGTTCTATGGATTGGCTCGCACCTTAATTTTGACGGTTTTTTACAAAAAAATATTTTTATTTCCTCGCTCGCTCATAAAAATTTGGTCAAACCACTATATAAAGCAAGTGAATGAAGACTTTTTAAAAAAAAATTCTTCGCTCGCTCGCCCCATTTTTTTTTCAGAAAAATCCCCAGAACACATGATCAACTTGTTGTGGCCTTACAATTTGTTTTTTGGGTTCTGTTAAAACATTTCATAATTAATGAATTCCAAAACATATTTAACCTCATTTGACCACAGGTTGATGTATAAAACATTCCTACTAACGACTGCTTAAAACTTAGAAACAAGACACACAACTGTTGAGGGGTGTGACTTAAAAAATGTAATTACATTTTATAGTCTAAGTTTCATGCTTTTGCATGTTCACCGACTTTACAGCAATTACCCCTGGTCACTGGGCTACTGGTATCTATCTATCGATCTCCCTGGGGAGTCTTTTTACTCCGCTTATTAGTGCAGCCGACAAATTGGCGCAGCGGAATTATACCACCCTCGCAGGTACCCATTTACACCTGGGTGGAGTGAAGCAATCGCAGGTAAATTTCTTGCTCAAGGAAATTATATGCTAGTTGTTTCAACAAAATATTATGATTTCAAACTTTTTAAAGATAATTGTGTAAAAAATATACAAGAAAATATGAATCGCCTTAATTACTAGTATGAATATCACTTTGCAAATATTACTTTTATGTTATAGTTTATGGTTTAAAAATGTTGATTCATTTAATATATGTTCAAGTTGAATTGTTTATTATTAAAAAATGTACATGTGCTAGACTATTCAATCAGTAACCATGCTTGTTTGAGCTCAATCTGATTAAAACCCGATCTAAAATTTTACCGCTCGCATATTCGCTAATTTAGATCTGGTCTTTTCCAAACGAAGGTCACGTTCAGGTGACCTTTTCTCATCATAATATCCATGACCAAATTGTTCTGATACGTAACTTGTTTACATAGTCTACGTCACGCAATTTGAAATGAGCCGCCCAATCACAGACTGTGAATATTACCGCGGTTAAATTAGCAAGCAAAACTTGGTCTAAAATAGAAATTACCAAATCAAAATGTGATTAATAGTGTTTTCGTCTAGATGAAAGCTACGCATTGATTGGTCGACACAAAGTTCATCTCGACGTGACCCTGCATTGAGAAAGTAGAGATCCTGTACGACAACGCTCTACAGGATATCTGTTTACGGAGATTGGTTTGAGCTCTAAAAGATTTGACTTCCCCTTGAAATTGTGGTCAAACTAGAGTCCTGATATTCACTATACTGTCTTAAAGAGTTCGTCAAAATTCCAAAAGAGCACACTTATTTGTCATCATAACAAAGGTTTGATTAATTAGATTAGTTGATTAGGTATAAATGGGAGACAATTGCACAGCTGATTAATAACTACAAACAGTTGTTTATAAGTTAGAATTAGCACTGGCTTATGCCCAGGAAGCAATTTCAACATTTTATGAGGCAAGTCCATCAGAACCTGTCCATAGAGGACACCTGTCCACAAAGGACACTTTTGAATTTTCCAATGACTGTCCTTTGTTCACAGGTTAGACTGTATGACAAGTTAAGAAATTTAAGTAAAAAAAATCTCATAATCTCTCAGTTTCTAAAATAGATTTGTGCAGCGTTCTTCTACATAGCGAATATGACTTTCTCTATGTGAATATGACTTTTTTGCAGCAGTGAAAGATAAAAAACAATTTGATAGTTTTGACTGTAATTATTTAATTCAGAAGTATCTTTGTAATAGAAATTTATTTATTTATTTATATTTATTTATTAGAGTTAATGCCGTATCAACACAATTTAGGTCATTACACGGCGTCCAGCGCACCTAACCTAGCTTTCCTGGACCATTGTCTATAACCAGTACTCACCTACCCTTCCACAAGGCCGGAAACTTATCCATATTATCTAACCAATGGAGGAAAATCGACATTATTGTCAAATTTTCATGGAAGGGTATAACCTCCCGGGTGGGATTCAAACCCGCACCCCCTTGGGCATGAGTATCCAAATCCCGGCACGCTACCAACAGCGCTATCAACCCGGGTGTAATAGAAACTGTTTCAAAATAAAATAAAATGTGGTTTAACATATATGTATTATATTTTACAGTATCAACCTTAAGTCTAACTAAGTATTGAGAATTCTGATAGCCTCTGGGTATGAAAATGTCCTAATTCATATTCGCTCAGTCTTCTAAAATTTACCGTATATCCATGAATATCATATCATATTTTATGTCTTTAACTAGAAAAAACTATTTATATATATCTTATATCTACTCTTTTTAAAATAATTATTTTTTTAAAGAAAGGAATTTCATTCTTGCCGAGGTCATATTTGGACAGTGTTGGTTACAAAATGAATATGGTTATCGATATGGAAATATGACTAAGAATATATGAATTACAATCAAAGATTTTCAAGAATTTAATATAATGTTGATAAAGTATTTCTTTAAACCCCAAAATATAATTTTAATATGAAATGCCACTTATTATATATCTAAATTATTCTATCTCTTTAATTAGTTATAACCCTAATCATATTGAACCCGTTTATAAAAATACCAGATTTCCATGAAAATAACTTAAAAACATAATATAAAATGGCTATATTTTATATTTTACAATTCAACTTTACGATGTGCAAGTAAGCATTGCAAAAACATCCAAGACCTTGGCTATTATATGTTTATGTATACCTATAATAAATTATCTTTAGACACAAGTCAGAAAATCTCATATTTGCACAGTTTCTTATAAGTGATCAAGTGTTCAATACAATGAATATGACTAGAGTTTTGAATAATGACTTCATACATATTTAATTATTTTCATGTTCCATTTGTTCTGTTTCTTAAAATACAACATATTCAAATATATTGACTTTATAATGTTAATACTTTCGTCAGTGACTGACAACTGCCCTACATAATTAAAAATCATTGGTTAGGAGGGAGAATGGCCATAGAAAATAATTTCATGACCAAGCTCCACGAAAGTATGCCCCGCCCGGGAATCCAACGCACGACCCTTTAATCAGTTGAGCTAGCCGAACGGCTTCCCTGCTAGCTAAATATTCTTACATTACTAGGCATTAATCTATTTTTAATTTTTGTAATTAATGTCTTACCCAAAGTCATATTTGCATATGTTTTCTAAAAATTAGCTTATTCATTGACAGATAAAAAATATCTTATCATAAGCCATGAATATCATACTTGTCATTACTACATAATCTATGATTATCTAACAGCCATTTCACCATTAAACCACCATTAACTCAAATTTGTGGACTTATTGGAAGTATTAACTATAAAAAAAATCCCTAATATAAGAACGGTCAGCCAATATTGAAAAGAATGAACAACATCTAATAATGTAAGGTTTCAACTCAATAGAAAACAAGTACACGTAGTTACAATCTCCGTAAACAGAGATCCTGTTCTACTCGCGCTGTGGTACTGGATCTCTACTTAGTCAATGCAAGGTCACGTCGAGATGAACTTTGTGTCGACCAATCAATGCGTAGCTTTCATTTAGATGAAAACACTATTAATCACATTTTGATTTCGTAATTTCTATTTTTAGACCAAGGTTTGCATGCAAATTTAACAGCGGTATTATTCAAAGTTCGCGATTGGGTGGCTCATTTCAAATTGCGTGACGTAGACGATGTAAACAAGTTACGTATCATAACAATTTCGTCATGAATATTATGAGAAAAGGTCACCTGAACGTGACCTTCGTTTGGAAAAGGCCAGATCTAAATTAGCGAGTGTGCGAGCGGTAAAATTTTAGATCGGGTTTTAATCAGATTGATGTAGTTAATGCGACCAAGAAAATAGTCAATGCATATATGAAGAAACCGGATAATAAACTCAAAGTTTTGTGCTCCAAATACTTGTCTTAAACGCAAGAGGAATTTGTCCAAAATAAAGGGGAGGAGCGACTTATAAATCGTTAGAGTCGGTGGAATAGGAATCAAAATCCTTCTCAAATCTACACAATGCACCTTAAATCATCTAGCAAATCGATTTAGTAACAACTCATATCGTTACATCTGCAAAATTTGAGTTAAAAATAACCATCACTCACTTCAAAATCTAAAAGTCGCCCCCCCCCAGTTGTGGTGAATGTACAGCATAACAAAGCAAACTTTTTTATGACATCATCATGATTAAATAAGCAAATATTGAATATAGGACACCATCAGTCATTTAAACAATATGTATTCAGTTTATATAGATGTATAATTTAATTTGCAAGATTCTAAACAAAAAAATGTATGTTACAAAAAATATTTGTTTTGTATAAAAAATATATACATATATATTGGATAAAAAAATGTTTGATACAAATATCTGTGTTGAAAAAAAAATTGTTTATAAAAATCTTTATGTGCGAAAAAAATATATGTGATATAATAAGCATGATGGGAAATTAGGTTTATTGTAACAAGGGCTCTGATTGGTGGACAATGATGCAGCTGCTATATGGTGGATTATAAAATAAACAATCAGGGGCTTGAGCTAAAACTTACAGTGACAAAATAAACACCCGAAACTGTTACTTGACTCAGTTTTATGTATCATAGAACACAGCAGAAACCACCCGTTGTACTAGGTCCAACAGAAGTCAAAGGGTCAAACTAGAGGTCACAGCCAAGTCATGGAGTACACTCATAGTTCTTAATTTTATAAGGATATGCCAGGTGCAAACAAGCTATCAATCTGTTGTCTAGGACTGATGCATCAGACTTTTGCAGCGGTCAAAGGTTCAAACCAGAATTATTCTGACCGACAGACGGACATCATCATAACATAATACGTTCGTTTTTTCAAAATGGGCATATAAAAATTAATCCCTGTGTAATAATTACATTTGAGTTTTGACGATATACTAAAATCAGTATCGAGCATAATAATACTACATTCGTGGTCAATGTAATGAATCATCAGACCAGGTTCAAACTTTACGCACAATATTGATTGTTATTGAAGCTATTGCATAAACAGTAAAAAACATAATACCCAACCA
Source organism: Mactra quadrangularis (assembly GCA_025267735.1). Taxonomy (NCBI): domain Eukaryota; kingdom Metazoa; phylum Mollusca; class Bivalvia; order Venerida; family Mactridae; genus Mactra; species Mactra quadrangularis. Next base: position 31,971,137 of record CM046308.1, on the reverse strand, counting down.
GATACATGTACATTAATTTTGTTAATTAATTAATACAGAAACATGGATAAAAATGTTCCATTGTTTTTGGTAAATAGTTAGACGCAGCTTTTTACCTTTATAGTAATACTAAAAGGAGATAATTCATAGAGTCAAAATTTGCATGAGACTACAAGTATTACTAAACAATAATTGAACTTGGCAAACAAACGAATCTCAGTATATATTTATTGGGTTTAAATAATAAACTTAGTGCATGGTGTACAAAGCTAGCCGAGCATTGCAAACAATCACAAACAAATATGCATTTAGGGCAGTTTCAACCATGTTTAGAAATAATAAATAGAATGATAACTAACTTACATTGATACAGTGATGATTTCAGACTGTTGTGATAATCAGGTTTACACTTGTTTCATACTGAAAAAATAAATAAAGTAAGTTATTAGTAATGTATCATTTAACAACAAATTAATGTATATGTTACAAGCAATTTGTAAATTTAGGCAATTTGTAAAATGCCTAAAAAATTTTAAATTCAGGCATTATGTAAATTGCCTAAATGAGTCAGGTAGTTGGTAAAATGCCTGAAAATATATAGGCATATCAAAATTTGACTGAAATTTCAAGGAATTTTTATACAAATTGCCTGAAAGTGTCAGGGAAATATATTTGAAATAATATATAAATATATATAAATCTTGATGCATATAAACAGTTGAACATTATTTTCATCCAAATAATAATGGCTAGTATTGGAAATGTTCACAATCAAGTCAAACAACAACTTCTTTTCTGATATTACAAGCATGTATTGTTCTGTTTTGATGAAAAAAATTAATTATCATTAACTGTATTTTCTTATGAAATTGTATAAGTCCAAAGAAAGAGTAGTTTTATTTAGCATAATTATGAAACTGTCTTCATCAGATGCAGATTAACCTAATCCTAAGCTCTTATATTGGTACAAAACCTTTCAGCCTAAGACTGTTACTGTTGAACATTATGAATCTTATATGATATATTATCTTATCTTATTTTTTTAACATCGCATTCAACACATATATAGGTCATATACACGATGGCCAGCTCTTTCCACTATAGGTTTCCTGGAGACTTTCTATCACCAGTACTAGCTTACCCAACCACGAGGCCAACAACTCATGTTTAGGGTATGACCTGCGGCGACCAGTTTCAAACCCCCGATCTCCGGATTCGAAGTCAGACATGCTAACCACTACGCCACGGCCGCGGCTATATGATATATTTATCACAGAGTAGACTGACATATACTCATTGAAATGTATTCTATATTATTTTCTATTATTATTTTAAGTAAAATTAAGTTTAGATTTTTAAATATCATAATGTTTAATCCCCAAGCCATTGTTTGTGACATATGTTAGAAACCAAAGTCACTTATGTTAATAAAATATATGTTTTTAACACCTTTTCAAACAATAATGTAACAATCCAGCTCTATACCGAACAGTACGGACTTTGTTTATTTTCTGGGGTTATGACCTAGTTTCGACTCTACTTGGAATTTTGGCTCTGTTACGCAATGACATGCAAGATTACTAGTAGAAATCATATTTATACATGTTAATTAATCAATTTAAGTCAGTTTTACCTTTTAGAAGTAGTGTTTAAGGCCTCATTTTACTTTACTTTCATTTCATACTGACTGTCACATTTTACGGCAGCCATGTTGGAAATTGCATGATGGGACGTGGTTGCTTGGCGACCGCTTAGAACTTTAGTTTACTCAAATGTCAACTGCTTGTATGAAGAAAACTTTTCTATGTCTCTCCAAAGAAACACGTTTAAAAGGCCGTTTGAGGTTACTACAAGTTTAATTAATCATTAAATGATCATTTAAGATCATTTTCATCACTGATAAAACCTATTTTCATTCAACTTTTTAACTTTCTTTAAAGGCACTATTTGGCGCTGACGTGAATTTGTATGCCCTACTTGCACAACGTTTAATGTGAGCGTAACGTTTTTTTGTGAGCTCACAGCTCACACTGTTAGGTGTGAGCACCATTATTTCTGTGAATTCACATTCTCACATGGGTGACTGTGAGAATGTCTGTGAGTATAAATAGGCCAGAGAACCTTTGAGCAGGGTTCACATTCATTTTGGCTGCCTGGCTGACAGGTTAAAATTTAAACTTAAGGGCAGCATATTATCAAAAATCTTACGATAATTTAACAATAAAATATAGAAGGATTTACGACTAAAATCGGTCGTAAGATGCTTGATAATACGGGCCCAAGATATTTTGAAATTTCCTTCTAAATGGTTAGGGTTTAGTACTTATTGATACTGTTACTTTTAGTAGGTTTTATTCACAAATATTAAGTAACATTTTTTACATTTTATAAGATTTTAGTAAATTTAAAGGTACCATATCAGTAATTTTTCATGTATGGATAACTTCTGATCTCAGTCATTGATAACAGTTTAATAGTCTTTTTAAACCAGAACAAAAGGGGATTATTTGTTAAATTAAGCTGTTTTACCTTTAGCACAAATTATTTCTTTGTTACAGTAGCATAAAATTAAATTGTTGCTAGATCTATATTTTTTTCTGTATGTAATAAAAATCATAACATTCGAAACAAAAAGTTGTTTGTTGATTATCATAAGTTTTATTTTGTGAACCACCCAGTGAACCACGTGTAGTTCAACAGCCAGAGCGCTACAATACTATAATTTTGATTATGTCAATCAAGCTTTCTTAGTAAATGTTTGATAATTTCCTGACCGACATCTGTTGGCTTACTAGATTAAGTTGCTCTACTCTTTATTATGTTTTTATTATGCAGTTCATGTTTGAATCTTAATATTTCTCAAAGCTGGCAGTTATTACTTAAGTATTGCTTATATTTTTGACTTCTTATTTTTATTGGCTTCAAGCCCTTACAACTTTTTCATTGGTCAATTATAATTGCCCCATCCCTTTACATACTTTCCTTATAAATACTAAGAAATATTATTTACAAATGAAGAATTTAATATAGGATTTTAGAATTAAGTACAGAATATAACTTTGTGTATGTTAAGAATATACTTTGTGTATAAAAATAGGAATAGACATTTGTTGTCAACTTAAGTAGAATTTATTGTTAAGAACTTTGTGAAAATTTGTCTTTTTGTGACATTGTTAGAATTTGTTGGACTTTGTGAATTAATACTTTAAAACGGAATAAATTAAATCATACTTTACTACAAGATCTTTATGATCCATTAACTTTTATTTATATACATTAACTGGAAGCTGTGAGCCATCGAGAGTAATAGCGCTAAACAACAACAACAACAAACCTAGAGAATTGAAACTCACCAACATCGAATTAACGAAATCAACATACATATTACTAAGTTGCACCGGGTCGAGCTACCTGCTAAAGAATAGGTAGCCGACCAAGGAGTTATATTATACATTAAGGTGTGACATATTGATAACATAACTATTTCTTGGAATTAGTAGACACAATACACAGTTAAATTGCTACATACTGTCAAAACATTATGTCAAGTCTACTATTTTGAATCAGAAGGAGCTACTATATGTGCTGTGAACGTAAAAATACAACAATTCACATGTTAAAATTCCTATTTGATGATTTTTTCGCTTTTGATAACTTGTTCATTGGCTGCTGAATGTGATTCAGATTACAGTAGACAACCTTTTGGTGTCAACAAAGGAAGAAATGACCCTATGGAGTATTCAAATACTATTTGGATAAAAAGGAATGAAATCCTCAAACCTCATGACCATAAACTACATTTAGGCAATTTGTAAAATATTGTGCTATTTTTTCAGGCATTTTGTAAATTGCCTAGAAATTTAGTCATTTTACAAAATGCCTAAAATAGCTAGGCAATTTACAAAATGCCTAAGAATTTCAGGCATTTTACAAATTGCCACAATAAGTCGATTTCAAGAAGCCTTTCTTAGTTAAGAATGAATTTTGAGATGATATAAGCGACCCAAACTTAAACCAACACATTTACCGTGTAGTGTTAAATGTCCCACGTATATGTCCCAGTCTCTATAGTGTATGCGGTTAAGTTGTTGGGTTTGAAATCTCATGTTTTATTTGACTTACGTTCAAATCTTGACAGTTACTTAATTTTTTAACTTTTTTAGTCAATTCTTTTTCTATTTTCATCAATCAATTTTTCAACTTTTTTATGCATAATATTTATCTTACTTTTGTTTCCAAGATACTATCTAGGTAGAGTTTTAAGAATATATTCCGAAATAACACCATTGTGCATACACAATGATTCTGTAAAAAATGATAAGTAAATATATGCAGGTGGACAGCAGGGTTTGGTTTAGGGGTGTCAAACAAAATCTCAAATGTATGTGATAACAGTACCCTTTGCATAAATATTTGGTTCACAATCTGATTAAATGTGGGAAAATGTAGCAGTTACTTTAGTGACACAATATCACTGCTTGAGTTGTAGTGTACGGGTGGGTCAGTGAATCATTGTCTGTTTGGTATGGTGTCGACAATTTCTATATTGAAGGGGTTTAAGATTGCTTATATGTTTCACTGTATGCTTCCCATTGAATTTATCTGTCTTTCAAAAGGTTCAACATTTACTGATTGCATAAACAGTGGGCGCGTTGCCTAAAGATTTTCGCTACGTATCGCTATGAAAAAGCGCTTTATTGTAGTGATTCATCTTAGGAAACAGCTAGCTATTTACATCACAAACCAAGATGGCGGCCTTTGCCGAGTAAAACTTTTGCGCTTATTGCAATAGCATGTTTTCCGGGCGATTTCAAACTAAATAAGGCTTTTATAAGTATAAAATCACTGCAAAAACATATGTTTATAATATACAAATATCAATTAATTTCAATTCATCTATAGGCAGTCAAACATAAAAACCAAATTGTCGGCAAACAGGAAGTCACATTATTGCGGAGGCAGCCATTTTGATTTGTTAAAGTGCTTTCGGGTAGCGAAGAATTTTTTTGCTAGCTTTAGCTATGTTGCGAACTGAAGCCATATCTTGTAGCAAGCCGTTTCCTAGTATTTTGCTTCGTAGCGATACCTAGCGATTTACTTGTGCAGTGCATGCCATGCAAGAGGATGGTGGTTAGACACTTTGTATAGTAACTTTTTAGAGTAGTTGAGTTTCATTACTTACATCTGAAGATAGAGAACCGTTTATATTACACTTTTGTTAACAAAATCTACATGCTATGAATTCTGAATAAAGACATTATGAATGAATTTGACATACTTCAAACATCATGCCTCCCTTACAATAAACGCTATATATACATGTAAATATTTGAGCAAATAAGGTAATGAAATTCATTTTTTGTTGTTTTCATTTATTTATATTTAGGGAACAATGAATAAATTAACTAAATGCTTGATTGCAATTTGTTACGATAATAATGATAATAAAACGTTCCACTTCGATGCACTTTGAATCATAGCATATTTATGATTAATGGAAATATTATTTTCAATTGTTTTTATCTAACTCAGCTTAGAGCCTCACCCTCTAAAACAGCCTAGTCAGTTGAGCCCTGTAAATGGTTTTAACCCTTTACATAAATACAAGCTCCATATGAAGCATTTTATATATTTTAAAATTGGTAACAGGATGACTGTCTCATCCCCCATGTTAGGTCATAATTACAGTCTATGAAGACTCCTAACCTTTCGTGGAAGAAGATCAATTATCGGACATCAATTTATATTATGTTTCTGTTGGGATGACTGTCTCCTCTAAAACCGTAACATAATGACAATATATGTACTGTTTGTTTTTTTCTGTTTTAATATGTCTGTTTTTCATTCCTAACCCTGTTGACACGTGTGAAGTTTCAAGTAAATCCCTTCAGTAACTTCAAAAATAAAAAGTTGTATCAAAAAACTTCACCAAAAAAATTGTAAGTATTAGAGGACCATAATCCAGTCAAAATTCATGCTAGAGTTATGCAACTTGGTATTTGATATCAATTAGTAACCCCGTAGACAAATGTGAAGTTTCAAGTGAATCCCTCCAGTAGTTGCAAAGATAAGATGTTACACCTAAAAACTTAACTATGCTAAAATAGAAAATTTAAGATTAATCTAGAAAAATAAGGAATGCGTTCGTGAAACCGGGCCCAGATATAGTTTTTTCAAGAATGTTTAAGGGTTTAAATCTTTGAGCCAAAAGATAATAAAAATAGTACAGTAAGTACCCGCACACCTTTTCACAAACACTCTTACGAAAAAAAGTTATTGTAAGTAAAGTTCATAAGTTTGCAGTCTAAAGTCAGAAGGTTAATAAACATAAATATGATATGATATCCTAAAGATAAACAATACTCAACATAATTCACTAATATTTGGAATTGATTGGACAAAAAAATAACAGTATTATTAATTTTCTTGCTTTTGACTTACGATGATTTTTATCGTATGAATTTTTATGAAAAACACAACTGGTACTTTGAAGTAGCATGAAAAATTATTTCAAAGTACATACATTGGTACACTAACTTTCCAATGGATCTAGCTTACAAAATTTGATATTGAGTGTGTTAATTTTAAGTCTAAACAGCGAAAATTGTTTACTAAATAACAACTATAAAATCGTACAAATTTTGATTAGGCCACAACAAGTTGATCATATGTTCTACGGATTTTTCTGGAAAAAAAAATGGGGCGAGCGAGCGAAGAAAAAAAAAAAGTCTTTATTCACTTGCTTTATATAGCGGTTTGACCAAATTTTTATGAGCGAGCGATGAAATAAAAATATTTTTTTTGTAAAATCCGTTAAAATTAAGGTACGAGCGAATCCATGGAACATATGATCAATTTGTTGTGGCCTTATCTTAGGTAATTCTCTTCCAGACATAATAGATTTATACACTGTAGCTAGAAACTGTTTATTTTCTTAAACTCGTACCTGAATACCAATTCAAGAGATTTAACCTTTTCAGGAGGAGTGAGTAGGTTGACTGACCGCCATTATATGACCTAAACAATGTCTTGCTATAGCGTTAAACCCAACAAACAAACAAACCAGATCCATCTCTTTCAAGAGGTTTTTAGATGATTCATAAATGACACAAGCGTTTGGTCGAAATTCATAATCAAATACTTTAATTGATAAATAATTATGAGTGCATTATCCCACGTGAAACAGATATCACCATAATATAAAGACACCATTGATTTGGCAAATATTAATAAAAGTAAATGTAAAAGTCTTACCATGTTTTCTTCTCTGTAATCGTGCTGTTCCAAGCAAACTGGTCTTCCAATTCCTTCCTTCAAGTCATATAGTGAATGGATTATATTCCATCAAAATATTGTACACTGCTTGAAATGACATCATATTGGTGACATCCTGAAAACATCAAATTTTTTAATGATAATTCTAATAGAATTATTCATCCTTCATCTGATAGCAAATTTTTTTTTCTGTATTTAGAGTTTTGTTATTAGATATGTACATGATAATAACAATGACAAATGGGTCGGAACACAATTTCCATACTTAGTTATGGTCAATTTCTGTAAACAGATATCATGTAGAGCCTTGACGTACAGGATCTCTACTGTCTCCGTAGAAGGTCACGTCGAGATGAACTTTGTGTCAACCAATCAATGTGTAGCTTTCATCTAAACAAAAACACTATTATTCACATTTTGATTTCGTAATTTCTATTTTTAGACCAAGACGTAGACAATGTAAACAAGTTACGTATCATAACAAATTCATCATGAATATTATGATGAGAAAAGGTCATCTGAACGTGACCCGCGTTTGGTAAAGGCCAGATCTAAATCAGTGAGTATGCGAGCAGAAATTTTTAGATCGGGTTTACATCAGATTGAGTTATGGTCCTCCCATATTAATTCTTCAATAAGAATACTGGTATTCATAGGTAGTGATGTATACCGGTACCAGGTACCCATACCAGTATCTGTATTGTTTCGAAAGTTTCCGGTAAATACCGTTTTGTTTTGGTACCAGTACTTAAATCGGTACTTTGAACAATAAAGTGCAGATTCAGAATTAAAAATACGAATGCTTTAATCTCAGAACTTTTGAGTATTTATCTTATTGTTAAGTGATTTATCCGAGTACTTGGATATTTGCAATCCCGACCAGAAAATTGAGTACAAATATGTTTGGGGTACATGAAGTACAATACAATTTAAGTTTCTGTAATGTTTCACTTATTTTTGTTATTACATGAATTCCTGTATGATTCTCCACTAAAAAGTGATTCGTGTGATTCGCTACACATGAGTTGTAGTTCGAATCGGATCGCCACTTGCTCGAAGATCCACAGCCCTAATCTATATTGATCATTGTTACAAATGACAGTTAATGTAATATTGCAGGAAATTAGCATGCTTCTTATACCTCAAAATTATAATATAGGCTAGTTGTCAACGATGTCGGTGTCTGAATGGTCTCGCAAAAATATTACCCATGTACGTCACATGATTATATTAAATAAACTTCCCAAATAAAATATGTAGTTCTGAAATATTGACTTTCAATAGTAAATTAGGGACTTTAGTCAGTTATCTTTCCTTGATCAAATCTAAAGCAATCCAATTGGTAAGTAGGTCCTTACCGTTGGAATCCTTGGATTTAATCATTGAAGTCCTATGTAAGGATAACAAACAAGTAAATCTGTGACACCGGTTAATAAATCATAAAACAAAATTTGTCTTTCAGTAAAAAATAGAAGAAAAATAATGCTCACTAGTGATACCCCCGCAAAAATCTAAAAATATGCGACAAACAGGAAGTAGATGAGCAAGGAGCATGAAATCGCTTTACACCACATGGGACTATGGGATGAAGCAATATGCAAAGTATTAGGCTGCTGCATGTTATAGTTGCTGAGAAAACTGCGACGGAAATTTTGTAACTGACGGACGCACGCACGCACGAACAAGGGTAAAACAGTATACCCCCCTCTTCTTCGAAGCGGGGGTATAAATATGGGGAGATACCAACGCAATTGTCACAAACCTCAAAAGCCTGGACTGGTATTTGAACCTAAGACCTCTAGAATACTAAACAATCATTGATATGTAAACTGTAACACTCACCTTCACACATTGACTATATGGACCAATATTAGCTGGTGCCCAGTGTGATAGACCTTGTACATGCATTGTATCTCTTATATTATCATTATTATTAACATAACAATCTAACATCATTAATACATTCTTTGGAAGATTAGCTTCTACACATACCCTACAATATAACAATAGCTATATCATTTATCTTTAATCTCATTGAACAAAAATGTTGAAATTCTATAAGATAAAACAGTAGCAGAAGACAATATTAAAATTATTCATGTTTTGGCCAAATGTTGTAAATTTGAAAATAATTTCCATGCTCTTAGCTCATTCTTATTATGTTCAGTCTTCATGACAAACTTTCATCAGCATTGGACAATCAGTCCAGCAAAATAGATTTTTTACAGGACCAAAATTTAAAGTAAGTTTACAGGACCAAAAAATCAAGGGATGTGTTGAAATATGCTGTTCATTAAAATGATTTTAAATATGAGAATAATATATCCTAAATTAAATTAACAATATAACAACGAATAATGATTTTTCATTGAATACTGATAATTGTGGTCATAAAATGTTTGTAGACCATCAAACCACTTACATGTACATTGTACTTTCTAATGGTAAAGTTTGGTATTAATTGATGAAAATCTAACATGACATTATGAAATCTTATACTTTCATTGTAGTGAAAACATAACATCAAAATGATGTCATCTAAGAGGAGACATTACATCAGGTAATAAATTATATTATGTCTTGAATAAGACACAGAAAAAAGTATGAAACAAAAAAATCATTTGTAAATTTTGGAATAAGATTGAATCAACTTGTGAGCTGAGAAAAATGACATTAATACTTGAGGTTATGTCAATCTTGAAAAAATGTTTTCTGAACTCACTCGTTGAAATGAAAAATCAATCATACACCAAAGTCGACAAATATCCTCTTAATCTTACCCATTAGGAACAACCTCAGTGATCTTCTACGTAGATAAACCTCAGATATCATAAGGTGAAAAAGTACAAGTAACATGGATTATGTAGAAATCATGACTTTGATGGAATTTGCTTTCAGTGGTAATATTGTCTTAACTAGACATAAATATGAAGTGTAAGACATTGTAATGATGAAATACTTTGATAAAGCGGGTAACAATGTTATTATTAAGCATTGTACATGAAAATGACTGGTGGTCGTGTTTCAATGTAAATGTAGACAATCCATGACCATTTGCTATGATTAAGACTTCTGAATGTTGTTTTGTAGGTAATTAAAATAATAGCATGCAAATTGTTAGATAATATTGACTAAACGATAATAGAACTACTTGCTAGAGAGTTAATTGCCGGACCTTATAACCTGGTTGTATTCCTACTACAACTGATTTTCTAGGTATATCTTTGTAGATGATTGCCGAGGTTGTTCCAAATGAATCTTACCTTGCAGCAGGGTTAATTCCAAAATATGTTTTATACACAGAATTGATCTTGGCAATGTCATCCATATTTCTTACATATAAATTTATAAATACAATAGAAGACATATCCAAGGGTGATATAGATTGTTTTAATTTATCCATAGTTTCTATGGCAACATCTGTAACACTGTCATCTTTAGTCTTCAGTAAACCAACTATATTAGATACTACCATACACTTATGACTGCTATCTTCAGTCTTGTATACTTGAATGATAGGGTCTATACTTTCTGAAAATATAAACAGTGATATTACCACTTTCAATAAAATATAGAGTTACTTGAAACCAAGGATTTTTCCCTTACATAAGGGGCTGTATACAGGTGCCTTCCCCTTTCTATATAAAGTTATACCCCAGGCCCTTTCCAAACATACTGAAAACAAGAGCTGTCAGAGGAGACAGCATGCTCGACTAAGTAAGTATTTGTCACATGAGATGTGGTTGATGATAAGGAACATACATATTTAAAAATTTGAAAATGATACCTTAACAAATTTAAAGTAAATAAAGAATATTTTTTAAAGAAAATTTGAAGTTCACCAGAGACAATTTTGAAAAAAATGTATTTAGAGTTATGAACCTTGTCACATGAGATGTGGTTGATAATAAGGAACATATATTTAAAGTTTGAAGTCAATACCTAAAGAAACAAAACAGTTGCAGTAAAAACAAGCATTTTTTAAAGAAAACTTTAAGTTCAAGGGGGATAATTCTGAAAAAAATGTATTTCGAGTTATGAACCTTGTTACGTGAGATGTGGTTGATAATAAGGAACATATATTTAAATATTGAAGTCAATACCTAAAGAAACAAAACAGTTGCAGTAAAAACAAGCATTTTTTAAAGAAAACTTAAAGTTCAAGGGGGGATAATTCTGAAAAAAAAATGTATTTAGAGTTATGAACCTTGTCACATGAGATGTGGTTGATAATAAGAAACATATATTTAAAGTTTGAAGTTGATACCTCAAAAAATGAAAAAAGTTAGAGTAAAAAATATTTTACTGCACAAAAACTTTAATCAGAAATGTGGATGCGGACGCTGACGCTAGGGCCAGTAGGAGAGCTCTCCATTTACTTCGTAAAGTCGAGCTAAAAATGCCCTAGAAACACAAAACTTTACTTTTATTATAATTCATATGAATTTTCAATACAATATGTTTTCGGAGAGCAACTGTCTCTTATTGAAATTCTTGTATGGTGATTATATTCTCTCTTTTATTCTTTTTTTTAAGCCAATCTTTTAATCTTGCAGAATAACAGCTCCAAAATGATCCCTGTGCAAAGAATGATTTTTTGATGGGTTTCATGCCATAGCAACACATTGTGTAGATCATATGATGGCAGTCAGTCAACCTACTCACTGTTCCTAAAAGCTGAAGACATGCAAAGAATAATATTACAATTTATATGTTATAGAAATTATAGAATCTTACCATTAACTGTGTGATTTGACCTTGGACCATCAGGTATATCAACTTCCACACATTGAATATCTGATCTGTTAGGAAATAACTCATCACATAATGTAACACTAGCTTTTAATGGTAAATTTATCAACATATCTCTCCGTGATAAATTTGTATCCTGTAAAAAATAATGACAATGAAATTAACAGGACTAGGTATCATTCAGACAGTGTCCATTAGGGCTGTCACAATACGCCAGAAGCATACCGCGATATATTGCAATACACTGTCATCATATATGGCGATACGTACCACAATATATTGCAGGCTTTTAGATTCGTTGTTCCTCCGCTGTATATTTTTGCAACTTCAGGTTAGATGGAATGAAAAATGGAAAAAACTGACAATTTGCTACTTTTATTTCGCAAAGGGAATAATTTTCCAATGAAATAAAAAATATTGCCAAATACCGGTACATTTAAATCGTACCATGGTACGTATTGCTGCATATTGCAATATACCGGTATACAGGTATATCGTGACAGCCCTAGTGTCCATACAACATAGAATTTTTTAAGTTCAATACGTAAACAATGTATGAACAGAAGGAAACACATACAAGTATATTTAAATTTCATTAAACTGTCAGTGGCACATATATAAACTCTGCTGATTTAAATATTCACTACAGCAGTCATAGCGGTCAATCAACCTACTCACAGTTCCTGATCTCTGCATTTTACTGTAAACAAATTACTAGGCGCATACTTCCTACAGAGACTGACAAATGCTCTACATGATTTAGATTCTGTAGTAGGAGGGAGAATGGTGGTACAAATTATTTGGCAACCAAACTCCCTGAAAGTATGCTCTGCCCAGGAATCAAACCAATGTTTCCTCCATTGGTAGAAATGAGTGCTACCTTAAGTACAGTTGCTAACAATTCATCCAATAACATCTAAGGTAATATACTAATGACATACCAGATTTTTATCTTCTAAATGAGATTTCTTTAAGTTAAGATATCCTATAGGAGCAAAGGCATCATCAGAATGTAGTACAAGTTCTGTTTCATCTCTGATAATAGAATGCAAATACATACAAAACATACATTCAGTAAGGACAAATTTACATACAAGATAAGGATACAAACTTGAAAGAAATTTTTAATCCTACAAAGTAAAAACAATTTAAAGTGTGTTTCAAGTTTGCTTCCATTTACATGTTCAGCAGATTTTTGAAATCACCTTCAGGCAGATGATCCCTCACAGTACCCATTTACAACTGGATGGAGTGGAAAAACTGTAAGAAGATTTATTTGTTCAATGAAATCAGCAGTGCCCCTAGTGGGATTTGAACCAGGGACCTTCGATTCCTAAGCATGTGTCCTACTACTGGACCACTCTTCAAACTGGCTACTGTAAAACAAGAGTTCAGCCATGCGGGTATAAATTATTACATTAATAAGCCCATCTACCATTGGTCCTAGGGTTGTTACTTTTAAATGATGTGGTTTAATTTAGAAAGTTAATATAGAACAAAACCTTCCAGTTATAGGCAGACAATTCTAATTGGCCAATGGTTGATGATCAAAGAGCTGAAACTTTAGAGTGCAGAGCATGTTGTCTTCCACTTTGTCAAGCAACTACTGAGAGTACAAGTAGCAATTATTCTAGGTGACATAGCAGGGCACTTCACCCCATCCTTTCTCCTCCCTGCCCATTTTTGCTCTACCTGATGCAAAAATAAGTTACTTTAAACATCCACATTCCGATGCATCTTTCATTGCAAAAATACAAGTTGTTTGCAAATTTTAAAGGTTTCCTAATATAGGTTTTAAATACTTATTTTCAAAAAATATAGGTTTCAAATATAAAGTTTCAAAGGTTTTGCTAGTAGGCCTGCTAGGTACATAACTACTTACAAGACAATTTTCTTTTTAAATAAAGGACAATCTAGGGTAAATGTTTCATATTCTCCGCCCTCACCACATACATTTAATTCAAAATCTTCATTCTGAAATAATTAACATATTACAATATCATAACAGTTCATGACTCGACATAAAGGTCGATCGTCAGATCCCCTCACAACCTGTATTTGGGTTCAGTTAACATCTGGTTTGGGCAAGTAAAATTTACAGCTGATTGTCTTACCAGACACTCTCTTTAAAACATAATGACGATCTCTGCAGTCAGTGAAGCATCAATTTTGATCGGTCATATTATACATACTACATGTATACTTCATTCGTACTATGCGTTTCAAGATATATACACTGTTATTCAGGTTGTCGAACCTTAAATAAATAAGTTCTTATTTTAAACTTGTACATGACAATCTCATTCTAATGCTGATAAATAAAACATGGTTCCTTTCATAATGTAGTAGTCTTTTAGACACCGGTTAATAAATCATAAAACAAAATTTGTCTTTCAGTAAAAAATAGAAGAAAAATAATGCTCACTAGTGATACCCCCGCCAAAATCTAAAAATATGCGACAAACAGGAAGTAGATGAGCAAGGAGCATGAAATCGCTTTACACCGCATGGGACTATGGGATGAAGCAATATGCAAAGTATTAGAGAGAAAGTTTGGAGACAGTTTCACTCTGCAAACCTACTGAATAGCTTTTATCAAAATATTGATATATGTTTATTTTGAAATGCTTTTTAGTTTTGCTTTGTTTTTGGGTATTTTTGTTTTTGTATTTGGTGTTATGCAAAATAGTTACAATAAACATGGTTTTGGAGGCTTTAGAATATCAGATGCTAAATCTTATAGATGAGCTGCATTCATGAAATTTGTTTTAATGCTATCACAAACTATACTTACATAATTATATTAAAAATAATGATTCTACAAAAAATATCATCAAAATTTAATAATTGCAGTAAATTTCTTTTGTTTCCAAACTTTAGGCAGGTATTGTATTTCATACAGCTAAGGTATACAGACTATGTGTTGTAAATACTAGAGGGTAAGTTTGAAGCCATCACAAGTAAGTTGAAGTAAAATAAATTGTTCATTTTGATTTATTTATTGGTAAGTGTGATTACTAATTTCTGCAGAGTTTGGACATATGAAATATTTCATACGACCATTCTCTCTCCTACCACTGATTCTAAATCATGTAGGGCAATTGTCAGTATCTGATGGAAGTATTCATCTAGTAAAAGGTTTACAGCTTAGGCTTTCCAGGAATGTATAGTCCAACTTAATTAACCTGAGCTTGAACTACCTTATTATAATAATAACAGGCTTCACTTACATTAAATCGTGAGTGTCCGTATGTGTGTATAAGATTATACACATGTTAATAACAACCTATGTGAATATAAATCAATTTTGCAAACATGGCATGTTATTGTACTTTAAATTTTGGACTTGTTTATGTGGAACACGTATGTCCTCAATGTTGTGACATTGTTTTAAAGTATTCATTCATATGAAAACAAGATAAGTTGTTCAGATAAGTGTATTTTGCTGAAAGCTTCCCGAAAAGCATGATTAACATACAAAGACTAAAATAGGCTATAAACTGAGTTTAATATATTCTTGAATAAAGGTCAAGCTCATGTTAATTCTGTCAGACTATAAGTTATTGACCATTGTAAAGTGACCTATACAATGTGTTGCTACCCTGTTTTACCCAACCAAAAATGAGCAAAAGGAACAACAGCATATAGACAAGTTAAATAAAGAAATATAATTTGATACACTTACCAGAAATTAGTTTAAACATTGAACTATTTGCACAAACACCCTATAAGGTGACTATCATGTTGCTTCAAGTATTGAACTCATTGAGGGTTGGCAACATCAGGATCCTAGAAATGAATTATCTGAAATCAACAACAAAGTTATTGGGATATTAGTTATGAATATTGATTTTCCATTAGCATAGGGGAAGACGTCTGCCTCTTGATCAAAGGTAAGTCAGAACTCATTATAAGAAAAAGAACACACTTTAGAGCTTGATATTTGAGTCACCTTAAGTTAAGGTGCAAACAAAAAAATCTGAGCAAACAATAAAATCAGTGATTAGTTATTTTTTGTTCAATTATGGCCAATAAACAAGTTTTGTGCCTTAATACTATATATATGTTCAGTGTTCATTTAATCCTTCAGAACGTCTGAAATTGGTACAGTACATCATAAAGTCTTTGATGGCATATATACAGTATCCACCAAAAGTTTGGAGACATTTTTTACTTAAAAGGCTTACTGAATAGCTTTTATCTAAAGTTTGATAACTTTTTCCTCAGAAAGGCTCTTTAGTTTTGCTTTATATTTTGGTTTCCTTATGATAATAATTGAGACTTCAAAGGTAGCATAAAATCTAGGGCTGTTGCGAATAACCAAGTACTCGATATTCGCTATTCGGACTAGAAAATCGAGTACAAATGTTCGGCACTTTCGAAATCTCTGACATGATTTTCCATGTAATAAAAGCTTCTTTAGTTCTTCACTTATTTTTGTTAAATTCATATGTATATTTGTGTGTGTATATACATATGAATTTAACAAGAATCACTCGTTAATAAAAAAACATACAGGAATTGATATATACAACACACACACACACACATATATATATGTGTGTGTGTTGTATATATGAATTCTTGTATGCTTTTTTATTAATGAGTGATTCTTGGTATGATTCAAGAATCGCTACACATAGATCATGGTTTGGATTGGATCGCCACTTGCTCAACGATCCACAGCCCTAATAAAAGCTATGCTATAGAAAATAATTACAGAAAACATGGTTTTGGAGGCTTAAGGAGGTCAAATGCTAAATGTTTAATAATGTGTTGCATTCATAGTTTCACTTTGTTTTCATTTTATCACAAACAATATTTAAATATATTAAAAATAATTATTTTATAAAGATAATAATCCAAAATCAAGAATAGTAGCAAAATTATTTTTGCCTCCTAACTTTTGATGGGTACCGTGCGATGGTTTCAATGTACAAATAAGTAAAAAAAAATTCAATAAGAAGGTAGACAAACCAATGGCTTAGTGAAACATAGAACTAACTCTTGTATCAAAACTTTTTAAGTGACCTAAAATGTAAAATTAAACCAGATATGTCTTTTTCAGATAGACCAATATTCCAATAAATCCCTTTCATCTTTACAATTTCAAATCTATTTAAACTATTTTTGCTTTTGCATAAAGATTAATTCACAAAACAAAATGCGTATAAACATCATTGCATTAGGCCAAATTAAAAAAAAACATGCACTAAGCTGTTACACTTACGTCACTTGTTTACAACTAAAGAGCAAACATTATCACATCATCAGTTAGTCACATCATCTGTAAAATTCTGAAATACAGAGGAGACATATACAAACAATAATAAAGCATTCAATTGTGAAACAGTACATACTAATTCAGAATACAGAAAGTATAAAAGATCAAAGCAGTGATTTAATATCACAGATGTTCAAGGGAGCTAATACTGTAAGGTTACTGTATTGTACCATATATTTTACAGTGAGTTATCTCCCTGCAGCATTTCCTGAGAAGAACCAGTACTGGAATGGCATCAGGGACCACAATGGAAATAAGGGCTTGCCCTTTTTTGTGTTATCCCTGGTGTTTGTGTGCAAGACATAGTTACTACATCATGATGTCTGTGATATTTGTGTTTGTATGTTTTTACTATGTGTACACTATGCCAAATAAATATTATTATCATACCCCAAAGTGATCTTTTAGAAGGAAAACCTATTGACCAAATAAACCTATCTTTATTCGGCAGCGTTGCTTTATTCGGCAGTCACGTGACTACGCATTGACGGACTACTTTTCTACATAATCATAACATTGGGCATCAAAAGCGGCCGCGTTTCATTCTTTTAACGACAACTTAACAAATACATTTTACACAAAATAATCAAATACGGGCCTTTTCAAACAATTTCAATTTAAATCTTTAATTAAATCACTTACTTTATCATTCAAATTTTACAAAAACTCAATCGTTGACGCTGTACAGTGCCAAACTCCAAAATTTGCAATGAATTCCTTTCTGTGTATATTTTGACGAATATCCAGCCATTATACAGTAAATACATAGGTTGACTATTGTTTTACCAAAGCCAAGCCACGCATAAATTAAATGTAATGAAACTGGCTTCAAAAATCATCATCGTCATCCACGACACAGACCGTCCTGGCCATTTTCTGAAAATGGTTGACATCTTTCAGCGTCGCTGGCTCGCTGCGAGTGTATTTCCCTTAATAATCCTTTCATCCATATATCCTATCGTCTATTTAAAGTTTGAATAACAAATTATCCTGATAATATTGGTTAAATCCATGATAAATAATAATAAACGCGTCAAATGACGAATCCTACAAACGCTCCTAAATAGCGCCATGTTGACAACAAACTTCGCTTACATGACGTCATAAAAACTGATTCGTCCTCGGAAAATTCGCAAGTGATTTATTCGTCCAAAAATGATTTTTTCCTTGTTTATTTCTAAACCGAGTTTATTTAGTATTTTCCCTTCTTTCATTTAAAATATTACCTTTACTAATATATTATAATGGAGTCAATCATCGGAATTATTTCTTGACGCGCAAACAGTTAAAAGACCGTTTTACACAATTACTGCGCTTTGAACAGTTCGGCCATGATCTGAATTTAAAGCATGTTAAACGCAGAATTTCGGATTTTAAATTAGTCATTCAAGCAAATGCGAGTAGGATAAATAGAATATTAGGTTAGTGTCAATCTGTACTTAGTTTATCCGGCTCGTCTCCAAAAGATTTATTCGACTCGGCAAGCCTCGCCGAATAAACCTTTCTCCAACTTGCCGGATAAACTAGATACAGATTGGCACTAACCTAATATTCTCTATTTATTATTATTATCCTCAGTATGCAAATGCCAAACTTCGCAAATCAATTTAAAATTAACTTTAAAAAAATGAATGCAAAAAATCTGCTATTTTCTTGCCTTGTACAGGATCACAGTAGAAATTCTTGAGTATCACTGATAATATATAACATCTAGATGTCAAACACTAGGTCACCATTAGAAGACACTTATATAATCAATCTCACTTTATCTTCATCAAAAAACTGGAAAAGGTGATTACTAATAGATGTATACAGTCATAGAATTTAGCCAGTGGACATTGGACTGAGTCCAACAAAATCACCCTAGGTCCAGTGACTTTTACAATGTGAGTGGTTCCAATGGTCCACCAACTCTGTGATGTCACCATTTACCTAATTCATTAGAAATAATAAAGTTAACAAGAAATGTCACCATATGAATAAAAGCAGTATACGTAATTGTTTAAAAAAAAACTGTTTTACTAAAGATATTTTTTTCTGCATGTACATGACTTCATGTGTTTCGTTTTCAATTTTAGAACAAATTATACTGATATATCATTCTTTTTATGATGCTATTTTCAGAATTAAGGCAGCACCATTCATTTGATTTTTCAAAAGTGAAAAGGTAAGCAAGCACATGTGTCCTGGTTAGGTGAGTTTGCTGCTATACTTAAATTAACAACTGAACACGAATTTAAGATTGCATTGTATGCATACTAATAGTAAACGTTGTTATTTACTTGAAAAAGGAAACTATTATCAATAATGAACAAGTAATCAAAACAATATAATACATGTACTCACATAAGACTAAGACTGTCTTGTATGTAAACCAGTACAGAAACTAGCAATAGTTTTATCAACCATTTATTTTGGATATACATGTATTTATAGCAGATCAATGAACTCATCTTGGTTAAAATGTTTCAAATCTGAAAAAAAATCTTTGAATTACTTATCAACAATTTCTTTCAAATTCAATGATCTTTTGTCAGGACTAAACATTAATTTTTAAAGTAGGTTGCCCATTTGGACAACCAGCTTGCCCAAATCAAATTCATTGTAAATGTATTTTCTAGCAGGTTTTCAGGGGTAATCAAACAATTTTATTTTTAAAACTGTTTTACATAAAATCACCCCAAGAGGCAATCTCAGTAAACAGATATCCTATACACTGCCGTCATAGGTAAAACAATTGATTTTTGTGAGGGGAGAATTTGGTATCAGGCTTTATTCAGATTGCACCAAGAGACTACTTTGGCTCATATAGATGATTTGGCATGTACGCTGCCCTCCAAAAGTTCCTTCACACATTTACAATTACATTTACTCAATATTGTAAAAGCAGTTATTGTTTTTTTTTAATTTTGCCAAAATATTTAACCAATATATTTTCTTATGGATCGTATCGATAAGAAAGGAGACAATATGACTACATTTGTATATACGTTACAATACGATACAGGTAGCTAATGTAAATTTACAAGCACTCACATTCCCTTATTTATGATCATGGGTTGTCTAAGCGTTGAGTTGTCTCTAACTATGGGTTACGTTGTTCAAACTCAGGGTTGAGACAACCACGGGTTGGGTTGTCCACGGGTTAAGTAGTATCGAACCCATTTTACAAACAGACACAGGGATCATAATTCTTGAGTAAAAAAAGCAACCCTGTGAATACTGAAAATACAGGGACTTCCCATGGTTATGAATGTCATACCGTGAGTCGTACCGCGATATATCGTACTGGGTTATGATACGCATACCATAGACTGACATGTCAATATTGAATCGATATATATGGCCATACCATCTCATCCCTTATGTTTATGAAGCATGTCAACATTTTCCTCTATAGGGTCTTAATTAGAAAGAATTGTTATGGTATGGATGTGAAGTTAGCAGCAACAGCAGTAGGTATAATCTTACTCTTGTAATGCAAGCAGTAAGATGAAAATTACAGCAATATGATCAATCTTACTGTTACTGAGTTTTTGTCCTATAGACTGTAGACAGTTTTCCAAATCGTCTTCTTTCTATGGAGATTGGTTTCTCCCATATAGTAATATCTTCAATCTGAAATAGATAAAATCAGAGAAGAGAAACTGGAATGAACTGTTTCTTGTTAAGTTAAAAATAAAATGATTGCATACCTACTGAATACAATTTTAGGGAGATAAAACTAGAAACATACATATTTTTGTGCCAGAAGTTCGTGACATGAATTTTGATGATATAACATACACAAGACAACAAAAATGCATTTACAATTGAGCACTTTGGCCTTGGAGTGCATATCATGGACAAGAATTTTACTTTATGACATTTTTACTGTATACATTTTAATTTCTAGTAAAATTGTATATATACTATGCCGAAATTAATGTATCTATCTTTTCTTACTAGATTTTAACGCTGTGTCAACACAATTTTAGGTCATTTCGCGGTGTCCAGCGCACCTAACCTAGCTTTCCTGGACCATTGTCTATAACCAGTACTCACCTACCCTTCCACAAAGCCGGAAACTTCTCCTTATTATCTAATCAATGGAGGAAAATCGACATTATTGTCAAATTTTCATGGTAGGGTATAACCTCCCCGGTGGTGTTCAAACCCGCATCCCTCGGGCATGAGATTCCAAATTCCGGTGTGCTACCAACTGCGCTATCGACCCGTGTTAATCTATCTATCTAAGATGTTCTACTGATTGACTTAACGGAGTGGGTCAGTAAATACATCACATGTAGATTTTTTTTGTTATACTGGTATGTTTTTGTACAAGTAAATGATTTTGTTGTGCCTGCAATTATTATAAAGAGTATTTTTCTAAGTGTGTATACATGTGTTTTTGCTGTGTAAGTCAAGTAGGATAGTATGCTTGTCATAACAGTTTTTCATGATGTAGGGTTAGGTAGGGCATGACTTGGTACATGTAGTGTGTGTAAGCAAAAAAGCTATTTGGTATGGTTAAAGGAAAAATTGTTGTATGTGTTCATAATAAGTAATTTGTACACCAGTCACACATATGTCAGTGAAGGGGGACATATACTTCCATGTATTGATATTTGTTTCCCTAAGATTAAGAATAAGTTTGTATTAATCACAATGAATGAAATCTGACATATATTCATTAGGCAAAGAAACAAAGACATTTAATGGGTAAGGTAAAATGTGAATAATGTATAGTAAACCAGATGACGTAAACCAGGAGTTTGGGTTAATTTTCAATACAATTATAAAGATAAAAAAGAGAATTCCAACAAACATAAACACTTTGTGGACAAATGAACTGATTTGTTGCTAGCTTTGTTGGTTGTGCCGCCTTCATGCTGAATTAGAACATTTGATAAGATCCATGTTGGCTCTTCATGGCTCACATCAGTTTAAACAATAGATTAGGTTACTGATGTTATAACAAAAACTGCTGACCTTGCATTTTGAAGGGAATAGGTACTGAAGAAAATGGACAAATTTTAAACCCTAAAAGTAATCGCCCATAAAAACCTTTGAATTTTATATTGATATATTTTTCAAAATAAAATTGAATCAAAATAAACCTATAAAATATAAATCCAATGATACATAAATTGATTCTATCTTAATAAATAAATATAGAATGCATTGAAATAATATTCCAGGAAATATTATCAATCAATTCAAATATACAAGACATAAGTAGTAGTGAATGTGCTGATTGCCAAGTCTTAATGAATTTCACATTGATTTTAAACTATTTATTTATTGGAGTTAACGCCGTATCAACACAATTAAGGTCATTTCACGGCGTCCAGCGCACCTAACCTAGCTTTACTGGACCATTGTCTATAACCAGTACTCACCTACCCTTCCACAAGGCCGGAAACTTCTCCATATTGTCTAATCAATGGAGGAAAATCGACATTATTGTCAAATTTTCATGGAAGGGTATAACCTCCCCGGGTGGGATTCGAACCTGCACCCCCTCGGGCACGAGTATCCAAATCCCCACGCGCTACCAACTGCGTTATCGACCCGGGTTTTTAAACTATTGACAAATTTTAATGAAAAAAAACCCCTACGTATTATGAGTTTTTAAAACATAAAAAATAGTAACTACACTTAAATGTAACTAAAAATAAAAAAGAATTATACTTGTAAAGACTAAATGTATAACTTGCTTTTTCCAACAATAAAAATAAGTAGAATTCATGTGTGATTAAAACAATGATTAAACATTAAAGAACTTTAAAGAATGCTCAAAACAAAAACAAAAAAATAACTTTACTGTACAAAAAATAACCTACATCATTTGAAAGAATTAACTTACCAGAAAAAAATCTTAGATTGAAAAATAACGTACTAGCAAAAATAAAGTAAAAAAAATGACAAATTCAAAGTAAAAAAATAGGAGAAAAAACATGCAAACACATCATGAACTCTGTTTATATCAATTGGAGAGGTAAGACTCCGTAACCAAGTCATATCAACCATCTCCATTTGACCAGTGTCTAGTGTCTGTCGCATGATACCTTAAATTGTAAAAAAAACCTACATCAACTAGAAAAAATAACCTACAGCAAAAATTTAAGATTAAAAAAATAATCTACTAGCAAAATTAATGATGAAAAAAGAAAAGAAAATTACCAAAAAAAAACCTACAGCAAAAATTTAAGATTAAAAAAAAATAACCTACTAGCAAAATTAATGATGAAAAAAGAAAAGAAAATAAACAAAGGAAAAGTAAAAATAGAAATAAGACATGCAAACACATCACCGACTCCGTTAACATCAATTGGAGAGGTAAGACTCAGTGAACAAGTCATATCGACCAATCTCCATTTGACCAGTGCCTAGTATCTATCGCATGTAAAACCTTAAATTGTAAAAAAACCTACATCAACTAGAAAAAAATAACCTACAGCAAAAATTTAAGATTAAAAAAATAATCTACTAGCAAAATTAATGATGAAAAAATAAAAGAAAATTAACAAAAAAATAACCTACAGCAAAAATTTAAGATTAAAAAAATAATCTACTAGCAAATTTAATGATGAAAAAAGAAAAGAAAATTAACAAAAAAAATAACCTACAGCAAAAATTTAAGATTAAAAAAATAATCTACTAGCAAATTTAATGATGAAAAAAGAAAAGAAAATTAACAAAAAAAATAACCTACAGCAAAAATTTAAGATTAAAAAAAATTACCTACTAGCAAAATTAATGATGAAAAAAGAAAAGAAAATAAACAAAGGAAAAGTAAAAATAGAAAAAAAGACATGCAAACACATCACCGACTCCGTTAACATCAATTGGAGAGGTAAGACTCAGTGAACAAGTCATATCGACCAATCTCCATTTGACCAGTGCCTAGTATCTATCGCATGTAAAACCTTAAATTGTAAAAAAAACCTACATCAACTGCAAAAAATAACATACAAGCAAAAATTTAAGATTAAAAAAATAATCTACTAGCAAAATTTATGATGAAAAAGAAATGAAAATTAACAAAAAAAATAACCTACAGCAAAAATTTAAGATTAAAAAAATAATCTACTAGCAAATTTAATGATGAAAAAAAAGAAAATTAACAAAAAAAAATAACCTACAGCAAAAATTTAAGATTAAAAAAAATAACCTACTAGCAAAAATAATGATGAAAAAAAATGATATTAACAAAGGAAAAGTAAAAATAGAAAAAAGACATGCAAACACATCACCGACTCCGTTAACATCAATTGGAGAGGTAAGACTCAGTAAGTCATATCGACCAATCTCCATTTGACCAGTGCCTAGTATCAATCGCATGTAAAACCTTAAATTGTAAAAAAACCTACATCAACTGCAAAAAATAACCTACAAGCAAAATTCTAAGATTGGTAAAAAAAACCTACTAGCAAAAAAAATGTAAAAAAAAGAAAACAAAAATCACACAATCAAAGTAAAAATAAACACACAGAAAAAAAACTATGCTAACACATCATGAACTCTGTTTATATCAATTGGAGAGGTAAGACTCCGTGACCAAGTCATATCGACCATCTCCATTTGACCAGTGTCTAGTGCCTGTCGCATGATAAACCTTAAATTGTAAAAAAAAACCTACTAGCAAAACAAGAGCACCGCTAGGCGGAGCATTATA
This sequence comes from Mactra quadrangularis, assembly GCA_025267735.1. NCBI lineage: Eukaryota > Metazoa > Mollusca > Bivalvia > Venerida > Mactridae > Mactra > Mactra quadrangularis. The sequence continues at coordinate 31,946,187 of CM046308.1, read as the reverse complement.
TGCCCGAAAGTGTTGTTTTTTAAGTTTGAATATTGTGAACCAAATGTAACTTGAGTTATGCTCCGGAAACTGTTTTCAGTTTTAAGGTAATAGTGACCTTGACCTTTGACCTTGTGACCCCAAAATCAATAGGGGTCTTTTACCCGATATGGACAACCCTCCCATGAAGTTTGAATACTGTGGGCCAAATGAAACTTAAGTTATGCTCCGGAAACTGTTTTCAGTTTTAAGGTAATAGTGACCTTGACCTTTGACCTTGTGACCCCAAAATCAATAGGGTTCTTCTACCCGATATGGACAATCATCATATGAGGTTTAAATATTGTGGGCCAAATGAAACTTAAGTTATGCTCCGGAAACTGTTTTCAGTTTTAAGGTAATAGTGACCTTGACCTTTGACCTTGTGACCCCAAAATCATTAGGGGTCTTCTACCCAATATGGACAATCATCATATGAAGTTTAAATATTGTGGGTCAAATGAAACTTAAGTTATGCTCCGGAAACTGTTTTCAGTTTTAAGGTAATAGTGACCTTGACCTTTGACCTTGTTACCCCAAAATCAATAGGGGTCTTCTACCCAATATGGACAATCATCATATGAGGTTTAAATATTGTGGGCATAATGGAACTTAAGTTATGCTCCGGAAACTGTTTTCAGTTTTAAGGTAATAGTGACCTTGACCTTTGACCTTGTGACCCTAAAATCAATAGGGGTCTTCTACCCGATATGGACAATCATTGTATGAAGTTTGAATATTGTGGGCCAAATGGAACTTAAGTTAAGCTCCGGAAACCAAATTGCTAACAGACGGACGAACAGACAGACGCCAGATGGTATAACATAATATGCCCGAAATTCTTTCGGGCATATAAAAAATGTAAAAAAAGAAAACAAAAATGACAAAATCAAAGTAAAAAAAAAACAGAAAAAACTTTGCTAACACATCATGAACTCTGTTTATATCAACTGGAGAGGTAAGACTCCGTGACCAAGTCATATCGACCATCTCCATTTGACCAGTGTCTAGTGTCTGTGGCATGATAAACCTTAAATTGTAAAAAAACTACATCAAATGCAAAAAATAACCAACAAGCAAAATTCTAAGATTGGTAAAATAAACCTACTAGCAAAAAAAATGTAAAAAAAGGAAACAAAAATGACACAATCAAAGTAAAAAATGGAGAAAAATAATGCAAACACATCATGAACTCCACATAGTATCTAGTGTTTATGGCATGATAAACTTTAAATTGTAAAAATAACCTACATCAACAGCAAAAAATTACCTACTAGCAAAACCCGGGTCGATAGCGCAGTTGGTAGCGCGCAGGGATTTGGATACTCGTGCCCAAGGGGGTGCGGGTTCGAATCCCACCCGGGGAGGTTATACCCTTCCATGAAAATTTGACAATAATGTCGATTTTCCTCCATTGATTAGATAATATGGAGAAGTTTCTGGCCTTGTGGAATGGTAGGTGAGTACTGGTTATAGACAATGGTCCAGGAAAGCTAGGTTAGGTGCGCTGGACGCCGTGAAATGACCTAAATTGTGTTGATACGGCGTTAACTCCAATAAATAAAATAAAATAAACCTACTAGCAAATGTTATTAGAAATATTACAAAAATAGAATGGTAAAATATATATGTAAAATTCAAAAATTGTGCAGGCACATCACATACTCCTTATCAATACTGAAAAATTAAGCGACCACACCATTATTATTATCTCTGTTTGAACATTTTCGATTGTCAATAACAACTTTGAAATGGAATATAAACAATAATTAAAAATAGTTTCATACAATAAATTAGATGTTGTAAAAACGTTTTGGGCTGGGAATGCGAAATGATAAAAACAGTTTTGCTGTGTCTGTTTTTATAATGCTTACAGAGTTATCATGTGTCATACAGCAACAAAGAAAAAAATATCAAAACAGTAATGCTAAGTTCGCTTAATAAAAGCTTACGGAGTTATTATCTGTCATACAGCTACAAAGAAAGAACTAATCAAAACAGTTATGCTATGTTTGCTTTATAAAATGCTTATGGAGTTATTATGTGTCATACAGTGACAAAGAAAGAAATGATCAAAACAGCCATGCTATGTTTGCTACATAAAATATTTTCAGAATTATTATGTGTCATACAGCGACAAAGAAAGTATAACGCTCAAAACAGTAATGCTATGTTTACTCTATTAAAATGCTTACGGAGTTGTCATGTGTCATTCAGCCACAAAGAGAGGTTTTTTTGTGTCCTACAGCGACAAAGAAAGAAAATATAAAAATAGTTATGCTATATGTTTGCTGTATAAAATGCTTACAGAGTTTTTATGTGTCATACAGCGAGAGAAATGATCAAAACAGTTATGCTATGTTTGCTTTATAAAATGCTTATGGAGTTATGATGTGTCATACAGCGACAAAGAAAGAAATGATCAAAACAGTTATACTAGGTTTGCTGTATAAAATTCTTACAGAGTTTTTATGTGTCATACAGTGACAAAGAAAGAAATGATCAAAACAGTAATGTTTTGTTTGCTGTATAAAATATTTTCAGAATTATTATGTGTCATACAGCAACAAAGAAAGTACAACCATCAAAATAGTGATGCTATGTTTACTTTTATTAAAATGCTTACAGAGTTTTTATGTGTCATACAGAGACAAAAAAAGAAATGATCAAAACAGTTTTACTATGTTTGCTGTATAGAATGCTTACAGAGTTTTCATGTGTCATAAAGCAACAAAGAAAGAAATTATCAAAATAGCTATGCTATGTTTGCTGGTGAATTCCAGTACAAAGTTTAACTGAACCATCAGCCTTATATATCTGAATCATGAAAATAAGGCTTAAATATCAACACTTCCTCACTTTGCTTTACAATCAAGCTTTTTAAGAGTTATGATATAATTGTTTGAACAAGAAATATAATTTGAAAATCAGGTTAAAGCCGAATTTTTCTGCAGATGGGGAAAATTTACATCAAGTTAACTGTTAATACAAAAGAAAGTCATATTTAATAAGTTGCATATAAAAAGGTATACCAAGGGCAATAATTCATCATGAAGAAAGAGTGTTTTAAATCCACAAAATATTTTAAATGAGACAAACTAAACTATTAATGCAAAAATACAAAGGGAAATAATCCATAATTTAGTCAAGTGGAGTTGTGGTTACTTTCTAATTCGGTTTAACACATGATATGTATTCATTGTATGAAAATTCATCAAGATCTGACCCTAAATGGCAGAGGTATCAAACATATTAACATTAATGCAAAATTACCAATGGAAATAATTTATAATAAAGCCAGGAAGAATAAAGTATACTTTCTAATTCTGTTCAACACATGGTATGTTATTATTGTATGGATCTGACACTAATTGGCAGAGATATCCAACAAATTGAAAACTTTAACACAAAAAAAACAAAGGTAAAATCCATAATTGAGCCAGGTAGAGTTGTGGTTACTTTCTAATTCAGTTTATCACATAACTTATGGAATCATTGTTTGCAATTTCTTCAGAATCTGACCATAAATGGCAGAGATATGCAACAAATTGAAATCTTTAACGCAAAAATTACAAGGGAAATAATCCATAGTTAAGCCAGGAAGAGTTGTAGTTACTTTCTAATTCTTTACATCACAGGGTATGTTATCATTGTATGAAGTTTCGTAGAGATCTGACTATAAATGGCAGAAATATATGAAACAATAAAAACTTCAACGCAATTGTTAACACCAAAATTACAAAGGTAAATAATCCATAATAAAGGCAGGTAGAGTTGTGGATACTTTTTTATTCTGTTCCTCACATGGTATGTTATTATTGTATGAAGTTTCATTAGGATCTGACTATAAATGCCAAAAATATATGGAACAGAAAAACTTTAACACAATTGTTAACAACACCCTAACCCTAACCCTGCCCATGTTTCACTTAACTATTAGCCAAATATTCTCGTTGAAAAATCTGGCTTAAAAAAGATAAAAATAACTGCACTTATCTTTTTTTTCAAATGACCATTCATCTACTGTTCACTACCATCTAAAACAATCTTCCACACAGTTGTATTATCTGAAATAGTAAATCGAAGAACTGATAGTGCAGTGTTAATGGAATTTTAACAAGCTGATCATGACGCTACTCTCAAGAAAAATAGTAAAACAAAAGCAGTCAAATGACAGCTTTCTTGACTTTTCTAATGTTTCACTCATGGCAAGGCTTATCTTTCAACAAAAGTGCTATCAAGACAAGATTTAACTTTCCTTAGGAAATTAAAAAATCAGTCAAACAATAGTTACAAAGTCATAAATTTTGTAAAATATGAAAAGGGCATAACTCCAAAACATACATCTCAAGTACTGTTCATTCATAGTTGTTTAGATGTAGTATCAATGAATAAGCATACCATCTAATGAACTTTCATTTAAATATCTTTGTAAGTAATAAAGATATTTCAATTGGAACAAATTTTAATATTAAATATTTCAGTTTAATGGGCATAACTCCCATAATAATTAGTCAAGAGCTATGTCCTTTATAGTTGTGATGACATAGTACTGGTCAATAAGCATAACAGCTTTCACTTAATTACCTTGATGAAAATTGAAAAAAAATCACTTTGAAGTACTTTAACCTTTCTAAGTTTTACAGTTTTCAAAACAAGTTTAAAGGGAGCATAACTCTGAGAATAATTTATCCAGAATTATATCCCTTTGTAGAAGTGAAGATGTGGTACTGTCAAATAAGCCTTTCAACGTACAATCAAATATCTTCATTATTAAAAAAAATACATTCAGTTTGAACAAACTTTAACATTCACTGTAAAAGTATAAAGGAGCATAACTTCAAATCAAATTGATCCAGAGTAATGTCCCTTTATAGTTAGATGGATGTAGAGCTGCAAATACATGTACGTTTATAACTAGTAAAAATATCACAATTTGAACAATGTTTAACACGGGTTAATAGTGCAGTTGGTAGCACGTCGGGATTCGGAATCTCGTGTCCCAAAGGGGGTACGGGCTTGAAATCCCACCAGAGGAGGTTATACCCTTCCATGAAAATTAGACTATAATGTCAATTTTTCTTCATTGATTAGATAATATGGAGAAGTTGCCGGCCTTATGGAAGGGAAAGTGAGTACTGGTTATAGACAAGGGTCCAGGAAAGCTAGGTTAGGTGCGCTGGATGCTGTAAAATGACCTAAAATGTGTTGAAACAGTGTTAAATCCAATTTAAAAAAAGAACAATGTTTAATCATAAATGCTTAAGTATGAACAAGCTTAACTCAGAAACTTTCCCATAATAGACATGTAAATAATCATAAGTGCCATAATAAGATCAGCCTTGTAACAGCAAATACAAAATAGAAGCTAAATATGAGGCCCCGACAATGAATTGTTTGATTATCCAATTGACTTTAAACTTTACTTTAAAACTTCATACATGTTCTATCACTAGCATAATTCAATAAACTGGCATCAGCTTTACAATTAACCTGTCTGTCAAATGTTTATTTAAACGACAACTTTACAGTAAGCGCACACAATTTTGTTTGTTTGTTTGTTTTTGTTGGGTTTAATGCCGTAGCAACACATTTTATAGGTCATACAACGGCGGTCAGTCAACCTACTCACGGTTCCTGAAAAGGCTAAATCTCTGGATTTAGCTGTTAATCAACTACTAAGCGCATACTTTCGTCAGTGACTGACAACTGCCCTACATAATTAAAAATCATTGGTAGGAGGGAGAATGGCTGTAGAAATAATTTCATGACCAAGCTCCAAATAAGTATGCCCCCCTCCCCCCCCCCCCCGAATCGAACCCACGACCCCTGGATCAGTAGACTTGCGTGCTACCAACTGAGCTAGCCGGGTGGCTTACACAATTTTGGTCATGAAATTATTTCTTCTGCCATTCTCCCTTCTACCAATGGTTCTCAATCATGTAGGGCAGTTGTCAGTCAGACAGTTACTGGTGAAAGTATGCGCCACAGTGATTCCCTTTCACAGTAAGAAAAACTGCTTCATACTACTTAAAAATGACTTACAAGCAAAAAATACACTAATGAACATGGTCCGGACCTCCCTGACCCCCGCTGGATCCGCCCATGCCTTATGGATATTTATAATATATTTAGTTACCCCACCCACTTGATAGTTATTGTCAATTTCAACATTGATGAATCTTTATATCAATAGCATTTATGGGAAGGTGAGATTACACAGCATGGTATTTTAAAATGCAAATTTACAGATAAATATGGAGATAAAAATTGGAAGAAACAATAAACTTACGAAAAATCCAATTTATCCAAGCACAACAACATTTTAGGAACTTAAAAGTTGAATCGACCACGCTAAGTACTGCCTAATCCATGCATTCAACACCTCGGGTTATGTTTATTGAGCGACAAAAAAAACAGCCAATCAGGTTAAGTCCTATAAACCACGTGAATACTCAGGTATGTAAAACACGGGTTTTGTGCGGAAATCAATGGAGTATAACTTTACACATATAACAGGCGCGTAGCTACCAGTACGCAGAGTACGCAGCTGCGTACACACTGGTCCAGAAAATTGTAAAAATACAAACGCCAAAAAATGTAATAAAATCTTTCGCCTGAGGGGGGTAGGGGTGTGTAAAACAAAACTGCTTGATCGTTATTTTACTAACGTTATGTCAAGTTATATTTCAATGGGACTTGCGATGCCTTTTGGGAGTTGAATTTACGGTTTTAAAATTCGATGTTTGTCTTTGAACCCAGTCTATATAATTCTTTAAACGCTGGTTAAAATTGAATGATAATTTGTATGAATGTTGTCTTCCTATATTTGTGTCCAGATTGAATTATACAGACCCATTTTGAATAGTTGCCAAAAATGCTCCTGAAATGATCTACAGAAAAACAAATTCGGGGCGGGGCATGCCCTTGACCCCTAGGATTTTGCGTACACATCAAAAAGACCTTGCTACGCCACTGTATAATAACAGGAAATCAGTCAAGTACGACCATGCATCTAGCACTCGGAAAAGATCGACTTTTTATCGTATATATAGCCCTTGACGTATCTTTGCTTTAATACAGTTTCAACCCATCAAAAATTGAATGAAGTCTGTTATTTAAGAGTAAAATACATTAAAGTCCAAACTATATCAGGCTCGTTAAATATTAAACAACATTCGGAAAACCGCTCGGGTGATTACGTACACTATCAACTGTGTTTCGCAGTAATATCCGTGGTAGTTCCGAATGATTAAACAATAGGAGAAAGCACTGAAAATACTGGGATATTCATTGTGATTAGATATACACTTAACAAAAGTTCTAACCGATCACTTTTCAAATTTTGATTAAGTGAAAAACTATTGCAACACATTCGTGAACTTCGCTTCTTGGGTTAACGCCCTTGGCCCGGGAAACAGCCAGCCGAAACTGAGGTTCGAGTCTATTTGATAGAAATAGTGGCATATTTGGATGAATATTTCTCCTGAAAACGAGTTTTCCCAGAATGACGACCCATGTTGCCTGAAAGAGAATAACTATAGGTACACATTCGTGAACTTCGCTTCTTAGGTCTAGGTCCCTGGGCCGGTTAACAGTTAGTCGAAACAGAGGTTCGAGTCTATTTAATAGACATATTGGCATATTTGAATGAATATTTTTTTTGAAAACGTGTTTTCCAGAATGACAACCCATGTTGCCTAAAAGGGAATAACTATATATACACATTCGTGAACTTCGCTTCTTAGGTCTACGCCCTGTGGCCGGGTAACAGTTAGCCGAAACAGAGGTTCGAGTCTATTTGATAAAAAATATTGGCATATTTGAATGAATATTTCCTTAGAAAACGAGTTTTCCCAGAATGACGACCCATGTTGTCAGAAAGGGAATAGTTATCGCATCACATTCGTGAACTTTGCTTCTTAGGTCTACGCCCTTGGGCTGGGAAACAGCCAGCCGAAACAGAGGTTCGAGTCTATTAGATAAAAATATCGGCATATTTGAATGAATATTTTTCTTGAAAACGAGTTTTCCCAGAATGACGATCCATGTTACCTGAACGGGAATAACTATAGATACACAATCGTGAACTTCGCTTCTTAGGTCTACGCCCTTAGGCCGGATAACAGCCGAAACAGAGGTTCGAGTCTATTTGATATAAAAAGTGGCATATTTGGATAAATATTTTTCCTTTAAACGAGTTTTCCCAGAATTAGGACCTATACTACCAGAAAGGGAAAAACGATAAATACACATTCGTGAACTTGCCTTCTTAGGTCTACGCCATTGGGCCGGGTAACAGCCAGCCGAAACAGAGTTTCGAGGCTATTTGATAGAAATGTTGGCATATTTGGATGAATATTTCTTTTGAAAACGAGTTTTCCCAGAATAACGACCCATGTTGTCAGAAACGAAATTACTATAGCAACACATTCCTGACCTTTGCTTCTTAGGTCTACGCCCTTGGGCCGGGTAACAGCCAGCCGAAACAGAGGTTCGAGTCTATTTGATAAAAATATTGGCATATTTGAATGAATATTTCTTTTGAAAACGAGTTTTCCCAGAATGACGGCCCATGTTGTCAGAAAGGGAATAATTATCGCATCACATTCGTGAACTTTGCTACTTAGGTCTACGCCCTTGGGCCGGGTAACAGCCAGCTGTAACAGAGGTTCGAGTCTATTTGATAAAAATATCGGCATATTTGAATGAATATTTCTCTTGAAAACGAGTTTTCCCAGAATGACGACCCATGTTACCTGAAAGGGAATAACTATAGAAACACATACGTAAACTTCGCTTCTAAGGTCTACGCCCTTAGGCCGGGTAACAGCCGAAACAGAGTTTCGAGTCTATTTGATATAAAAAGTGGCATATTTGGATAAAAAATTCTCCTGTAAACAAGTTTTCCCAGAATTAGGACATATACTACCAGAATGGGAATAACGATAACTACACATTCGTGAACTTGCCTTCTTAGGTCTACGCCCTTGGGCCGGTTAACAGCCAGCCGAAACAGAGGTTCGAGGCTATTTGAAAGAAATGTTGGCATATTTGGATGAATATTTCTTTTGAAAACGAGTTTTCCCAGAATAACGACCCATGTTGTCAGAAACGAAATTACTATAGCAACACATTCCTGACCTTCGTTTCTTTGTCTACGCCCTTAGGTCGGTAACAGCCAGCGAAACTGAGGTTCGAGTCTATTTGATAAAAATATGAATATTCCTTTTGAAAACGAGTTTTCCCAGAATGACGACCCATGTTGCCAGTAAATGAATAAATATAGATACACATTCGTGAACTCCGCTTTTTAGGTCTACGCACTTGGGCCGGGTAACAGCCGAAACAGAGGTTCGAGTCTATTTGATAGATATATAGGCATATTTTAATGAATTATTCTCTTAAAACGAGTTTTCGAAGAATGACGATCCATTTTGTCAGAAAAGGAATAACTTTAACACCTTTTATGTGTATCTATCTTTATGTGACAACGCCCGTGTCAGAAAAAGAGGTTCAAGTCTACATTTGTTTTTTTTAGAATTGTATGAGGATAATAGATTTTCACTGAACGGATATGGAAATGTTAAAACGCTTCTTGCTTCATTTTATGAACATGTTTTGTAAATATACATTTCAAATGTATGATTTAGACTTTAGCCGCCATCTTCTCGAGCAGATCATCTTCTGCAAAACGTGTTTTCTCTCCTACGATAGCACTTGTCTAGTTAACCATATTTAATTGTCTGTATAATAAAAAGTAATAATATAATAATATTTAAAGAGAAAACAGAGAGAAATGTTTGGTTATTGCTCTAGCATTTCTAAAATTCAGGAATTTTTCGTTGTTCAGTCTCATCTGGTTTACGATCCAAATTATCCACATTCAAATATGTACGACTTAGGCAAGTCGAGCATAAGAATTCCACATCCGTGTATTGGATTATTATAACTAATGTACATGTAATTGTTAGGAATGTAACACGTTCAATTCTACTCTGAACAAAATTCAATGTAATCATCATTTAATGTAAATATATAAATATATCCAAATTAACAAATATCCCATTTTTAACCTTTTGCAATACTGTTAATAAAATAAATTAATAAAAAGTAAAACAAGAGTGGCAAAATATCAATATGTCATAAATAATTGGTAAATTGTTGCTTTTATTAGTACATCCAGTAAAGTAACGTCCATCAAAACCGATGGTATTAAGATGGGGTCTTTTTTCTATTTCAATTAAGTATTTTGGACTTAAATATCGTCAAAATAATAAGATTTTGCAATATGCAAGTTTGTCACATTAAATTAGAAAATATTAAGGGAAGCAACAGTGTTATTAATATAAATAAATTTTACAATCGGTGATCTCCCCTGATGAACATATATTTTACTATTTTTTAACGCCTGTCAGATAAGCTAACATGGGTTTCTTGGAATTTTGTCTATAACCATTGTTCACGTATCCTTCAACAATGCTGACTATTTTTCCACATGCATTTTCATCTTGTAAATGAAGGAAATTCGACATTATTGTCAAATTTTAATGGAAAGTTAGCCAGGATGACAGTTTTATAATGGATATTATTTTATTTTAAGTCTGTGAACTAGGTGTTTTAAAGTACATTGTTATACAATATTAAACATTATTGCATTCCAGAAATCAGCAAGTTCAATTTACATCAAACTGTTGACCGATATATTTACTTGTGAATAATGTACAAACAGTTTTCAAAACTCATTCAAACATAAGTAATATCTAAAATACATAATGAGTTACGGAAAACGTGACAAACGCACGTATTTTACGATATATTTCACAATTTTAATGGTTTGATTCACAAAAATTTAATAAATTACTTTGATATTTCAATTTGAACAGACCTATGTATGTCACTTTGTTGTCAGACGGATATAAAACCAAATCAAACCGTATAATCTGTCTACTCAGAGATTGGGACGTCTAGTGTTGGCATTTTGCTTAGTCTTTATATCTAATGTTTGAATATGGGTTAACTTTCGTGTGCTCAATGTTTATCCTTTCTAAATTTTGTAACAAGTCTTAAGCCTAGGTTACATCTTTACGCATCATAGTATCGGGCCATTCGGAAAAAACATTCGGGCGATTCCGTAAATTGACGATATATCGGAAGGGAACAGTCGAAATGAGAACGGACGGTGCCGGATATGTGGCTATCCGTGGATATATATTTTAACTTATCCAAGGAGCTGTAAAAAGCTGTGAAAGCACAATTGCGGGTGATTTTGGATCAATTACGACTTTTTACGGAATAATACGAACGCTGCCGAACATAATGCGTGGCAATCCGGGTTGATCGTAAGCAAGTGCGTGACCCAGGCATTAGATATGTTTTATTTATAATTGAATTGAAACTAAGGTGTGTGTTATGATTGTTACCGCCATGCACTAAAGATGTTGAGTATTATCCTCTATATTAGTAACAAAAATATGGCAACTTGAGAGGCTAAGTGCAGAACGGATTCAAACATATTTCATATAGATGGATAACCATATACATGTACATGTATTATAAAAATGGACATTTATTTTAAAGGAAGTATGAAGTGAATTTGAAACATTAATTTTACTTTGTATAAATTTTGAAATATAAATGGTAACATTGTAAGTGTCATAGTTTAATTGTGTTGATAGAACATACGTCTGGATTAAGACGGATTAAAGACTCATATCTTCAAATATTATACGGTCTTATTGATGAATACAATATATTTTTGTGAAATTGGAGCGTATGCTGTCCTTGGCGTTTCTCAACAACAAAACTTGATTTAGATTAATCATAATTCTTGGAATTGCCTTTATACGAACGCGACAATAGTGACTTATGATATATAAAAACAGAAAATTTATTTCTGGGTGTCGAAGATGTGTTTGTATCAACTACTAATGATTTAACGTCAAGTTGCTAATTGTTATATATACGGTTCAAAGCGATTTATTTCATTGATATGACTATGTAATAATTTTGTATATCAACCCTTAAGCTAGTGATTTCTCTGTTTTAAACAGTCATTATCAATTGACGTAAACAGTTTATATGGCAATAAACTACGGGACCTTAAACCTGTGGAGTTTTTAGAGTGTGACGCTATCCTCTTTTTGAATATTTGAAACTTAAGTGTTACAAATTCTGAAGACATTGTGAATGGATGTTTAAGGAAATGTATGTAAGTACGTTGTATTTGAATTGCTCACTCTTTATTAACGTAAATGAATTTCGATGCTGATCAAATTTTTTCTGACTTCTTGTTTTCCATAGCCAAATGCATTATATTTGAAATTATTTCAAAACATAAGTTATTTGTATTTTAATAATTAATGAAATGCCCAGGTTTGCATGCTTGCATTGTACATGAATTTTCAAAGTTGGCTTATATAAGTTGAACTCATTGCAAAATACATGATTAGGATACATTAATGTTTATAGATTTGTGATTTGTGAACTTTGTGATTTGAAAATCGATTACTTCAATAGGCCACGTACCTGTACACAAGCTTTGATAGTATACATTGTCATAACACAGGACAAGTTTGCACGTGGAAAGCACGGGACATGTGCATTTATATTGAATGATTAGACTCTCGCACGTGGTTATCGAGAAAAAGTATTTTCAATCTCGTGAAAGTACGCCAACAAGTTAAAAAAACTGCAGCGTGTTCAGTTACTTTGAACGTTTCAAAACGTTCCGAAACGAAAGTGCCGTAACAACTCAACCCATAGACAACTCAACCCGAGACACCTCAATCTCCTACTAACGAATTGAGTTGTCCCTACTTTGAGTTGAGTATTGCACGGGTTGAGTTGTCTTCAGGTTGAGTTCTTCCGTACCCGTAACGTTAGCAAAGAGTAGTTACTAAACACTGGGGTGCTATTTTGATAGCATCGACAAGGCAGATCAAGCATCGATTACTTTGTATAGAAATCACGTATTGTTTCTAGAAAAGTCTGGGTCTAATTACTTATAACATCTTACGGCAAAATTCATGATCTTAGGTCATAGTCATTTATTATTAACACCATCCGGAATACTTATTTCCATCGATTTCAAATAAGATTGAATAATCCAGAATGGTGCACACTTTCACAAAACACCATACTAATAAAGTGCGATAATCTTAACCTGAGCTTGAATTACCTAATTATAATAATTACACACTTCACATATATTAAATCGTGAATTTCCGTATGCGGGTATACGGTTATACTCGTGTTCATAACCACCTATGTGACTATAAATCAATTTTGTAAAAATTGCATGTTAGCGTACTTTAAGTTTTTGACACATACATTTTGAGGAAACACGTAAGTCCGCAATATTGTGGCACTGTTTCAGGGTAGTTATTCTTCTGAAAACAAAATTAATTGTTCAGTACGCGCATTTTTCCGAAAGTTTCCGATCAAGCGCGATTTACAAACGAAGTCAAAAATAGACAGTAAATACTGAGTTTAATTCATTCTTGCATAAAGGTCTAGCTCAGGTTAATATTGTCGAACTATATCTCAATATAATCACCTGACTGGTTGTGACAAAGTTATGGAGTTGGAATAGTAAATCGCTTTGTATCGCTTTGTAGCAATTGTGTCTCAAAAATGGCCTTTTCTGATGTGACTACTTGTAGAATACATAACTAAAATATTGATAATTTTATTCAACTGTGAGTGGTAAATACATCAACATAGCTGATTTAAATACTCATTTTTATTATTTCTTAACTCTCTATCGATTATCGAGTATTTAAATCAGAGGGTTTAAAGTATGTGTTACTAACCTTTTTATGAAATTTATTAATGTCACGTAAGCCCCCATTTATTATCTTCGTTAAAACATATACTGCCTGACTGTATTTTGGTGTTGCAATAAAAATTGAAAGCAATTAAGGTAAATGTTCACTAAATGTTGAGATAAGCTGATAGCCTCACTTTTATGTAATGTATAAAAATATAAAAGCAACTTTATCAGTTAATGACCCGTACATTGTGTTTTATACTTTATTTATTAGGAGAAAACTCAGCAACTGATGACCTTATTACTAGCGATGGCATTCTAGCTTTTAACAAATGGCCATAATATTTTAGATGTTTGAGCGTCAAATTGAAATTGAAGGAATTGAAATTGTTGACTTTTAAAAACAGAACTTCGCGCGCGGCGTTTGTTAGGTCAATTTATAAGTTATCATATAGAATGGATATTGAATCAAGTTAATACAGTGAAAAAAATGGATTAAGTTATTATTTAACTAACTAGTGAATGACTCAGTGAGATTGGGCGTTTCTTTAAGCTGAAGACATTGCGGATTTAAAGGTAAAAACACTATGCATGCAGTTTTGGTTTTAGAATTAATTTTCAAGGATTCTGTTTCTTGATTACAAAGGTATTTTGTGGTATGTAATACGTGTATGCACATTATCACAGGGGCTAGGTTGATAATTTTTCATTGTTATTGTACATCGATGGGTTAATGCAAAACTCATCTACGTTCTTCTGTATTTACTTGCAGCGAGACTAGTTTTGTTCCGACCAATCGAAGTACAGGTTTACGTGGATGTTATTAGCGTAGAAAATTATTCAATGTGAAGTACATGTATAAGTTATTTTTCCATTTACAAAATTAATGTATTTTCCAAATGAGTTTCAGGTACGAGGTGCGGGCGAGACCGAGTTGTTACGACGTTGGACTGGTAATCATTGGATATCATTGGCTCGAATCCCATCCAAAACCAACCCCCTTGTTTTCTTGAGCAAGAAACTTTATCCTACAAGCTAAATACTGGGGGACCAGTAAGTAGACTCGAAGTTGTTTCACAACCGAGCTAAAGTAAATTAGTATAAACTGGTATAGACAAATGGTACATGTACACACTGCATGACAAAGTATGGTCCCAAGTGTACATCAAGCTAGTTTGACTAACGATAAGAATACATGACATTTATACTGACTGAATGCCGATCATCATCTGTTAATAGAATTAATAAGTTAATGTTTACTGTTGAAACATAACGTATTCATTATTGACTTTAATGTTACACTACCTGAGTCCCGGATGTGGTCTTATGGTCAGTACTACGAATCTCGAACCCAGTGACTAAAGATCAAATCCCTTACGTTGTTTTACTTGTACGGTTAGCACAGTTGATAGAGCGTCTAAAAACGATTCCATCGGTTGTGGGTTAGATTCGTGGGTGAAACTTTCATACATGGAATTTGGTTTTAAATGTTGTTCTACATTCGACAATAATATCGTATAAGAAGATAAGCACATGATGACAGAAAGCTTAACAACTGGGCAATTTGTTAACAAATTAAAATCAACATAAAGGAGATCACCGGTATTTCTGATATTCTATGTAAAAATAATGTTTATACAATATAACATTTTCATAGATTAACAGGTCACCTCATGGCGGGGCATACTTTTGTGGAGCTTTGTCATGAAATAATTTCTACGGTCATTCTCCTTCTTACCAGAGATTTTCAATCATGTATAATCAACTATATCATTTATTAACAACTAAATTAAGAGATTTAGCCATTCCAGACATGGTGAGTAGGTTGAATCAATGCCCACCGTGATATGACATAATATCGTACAATGTGTTGCTTCGGTGTTTAACCCAACCTAACAGTAGATTAACCCACGTGAATGTACTTTTACATAACTAAACCCCTCTTTAAACATTCTGTTTACTACCACATTACAACATGTCTATCTACCAAGTATTTTATCTTAAAAATATAATTCGTCGAAACTATGATACATCTGCGGCCTATTAAACAACCTTAAACTTTAACCAAAATATTTTACATAGAAAATTTTAATTCCTTTTGAGCCATGTCATCGCCTCACCTAATATTTTTTGTTGTTAAAACGTGTCATTTCACCACGCATAGGAACAAACCAATGCAAGCCGGCATTTTGCTTTTTTGATATAATAAAAAGACCGATTTATAACAATTAAAAGCATACATAATGCAAACAATGTAAATTCATTTTGTATTTTAATTCTGTTAAGTCATTTTGTTTACGATCATTAAAGTTATGATAGTGATCTATTAAAAACTCATAACATTTATATGAAATTTACGCCTCCAAAAATGTACTTAATGCTTTAAAAACGTCCATGAAGAAATATTCACACATGGACTTCTTTTCATTGTTTTTAGTCAGATTTCTTTTGTTTAAAAACTGATACATGTAATAATTTGCGTAAACCCATATTATTCACAATAAGATTACGCAATTGTTTGATCATTTTTAAATTTACGAAGAAAGATAACTCTGGTTTCATTGTTAATAGAAACCATGTTATGTTAGCTCCCTTTATCTTACAATAAACGATTGGAACATTCAGAAAACAATTCAGATGATTCCGTAAACTGACGAGTGTGTTGCGTATCTATCGCCGAGGTGTTCCAAATGGGGTTAGAACTGATGTCATAGTAGCGTCGTATGTGGTGCTTTTTTCATTCAATAAATTTCATTGATGATACTGGTTTTAATTTCTACTCGGCGTAGACCTAGAATTCTTAAAAATACCAAATATTTCCTACTTGATTGGAACACAAGCATACATGTATGGTACATGTAGTTATAAAATTCCTTGATTACATAGTTTATATTCGTACACTAACTATAATGTATTTTTATTATTGTACCTTATCGTTTTACACATTTTATGTTTCAAGCTGTACCGTTTTCTGCAACTGGAAAATGATATTTAACATGATATGCTATAGTCCCATAAACATAAAAATAGCCGTGAGAGCACCGTACGGGCGCCGTGCGATCAAGCTCCGCAAGGACTCGTACGAACTCTTGCGTACCCGTACGGACTGTTACGTTTTTACCAGGGTCCTTGAGATGAGCCATGGATAAACGTATCAGTTTCAAAGTCAAATCGTGAACAAAATCGTGACCGAGTATGGATTGAACTTGCATATCTTCCAGCTACGGCTCCCAACGGGTGTGTTGTTTTGTGTCATGTGCGTACCGTCACCTTAATACGCAATGCTTCCCACGGCCTACGACTGTCTGCACGTACGGGTCCGCAGCAAGCCACGATTTTATGGGACTGAGGCATTAGTCTCATAGTAAAAATAAAGTTGACACTAATTATAGTTTTACACATGACAAGTTCTCTTTACTTAAGACAATAGATCAGTTTTATATAAATATCAAAGAATAAAAACAGGCATTAGTCACGTGAGAGTATCATTTTATAACTTGGAGTCTATATGTCTGAGCTAATTATAATATAAAAATATGTCGTTCTTTCATATTGGCAATCATTCAATATATGACCAATGTTTCTCACGCAAGGTTGTAGACCTCTTTGGCAATACTGTTTCTTGTACGCGTGCCGCCATGTCTCAGGTTCTTGTTTTGTTGCAAATATTCCTCCAACATATGCAATGTAATACATATACCTTAATAGTACCTCTTGTAACCATACTTGTCTGGAATCTCGCACGTTTGGAAATATTTCAAGAGTAGCTTCCAATGTACAAATAGCATGTTACCCTTTTAACAGAAGTTATAACGCCGATGTAAGCATGCAGAAGCTTTTGGGTTATTGTCATCAATGCATTTTGATTTTGAGACTTGTGTGTCGACTAAACTAACCTTTTCTTGGTTATATTTACAATATATCATATATGTAATATGTTTACTAGTATAAAGTGTTTTGGAACCAAGCCGTTCGCCTTTGATCATAGACATGACAAAATTTCACCACTGACAAATTTTATTATATTTTTTTTCCTGATTCTATCATATGTTGATTAAAGTCTAGGGCGAATCACTCAACTATGGCTTCAAGATCATGGTATAAATATGGGCTCAAAGAACTGACAAAGGGTGATTGTGTTAGACAAGTAAGTCTATATAGGGCTGTCACACTAACCTATTTCAAAGGTTTGAACAGCAATCAAAGCATTGTTCCTTGTTACAAAACAGCATCGTCCATCTTAAAACAACGGCGGTTATTAAATAAATACAAAGACAGTTTAAAACAATGTTAAATAAGTTTTTGGTCTGTTATACATGTAATTAATGGGAATTTTGGCATCAAACAATATATTGCGTGAAAGAATGACATATTTATGTTTTTCTTTGATGATATTTTGAACAATACTATGTTTTATGCCATAGGGTACTCTACGGACATGTATATTACAAACCATATTAAATAACTTCAATTAGTTAATTATGTATTCATTAAATATAGTTATTTTATGTAATTGTGTATTGTATTCCATGTCCAATAATGCCACAAAACAATTAATCTTTTTAAAACATTCCGACATTTCAGACAATAGATTTTTTATAGTTAATATATTCGGATTTCTTTTGTTTTTAAGGTTTAAAATTTCATACAATATAAAACAAAATTAGGTCACGCACGTAAATGAATTGTTCATAATTGAATCTTAAGTTAAGTTGAACATTATTATTTAAAGGTACAAAAGCCCTATGTTCCGCCCTTAGAATGGTTCAATATAGATTCATTTGTTTCATTTACGGTTCAAGTGGAACCTTTTGTCTTTTATCATTTTCTACAATTTTCGCCGATAAATCAGTTCTAATCATCTTTAGTTCAGTCCAAATGATGGGTGGTGTGTCGATAGTCGCCATTGTTCTATGTGACATTCGGTTCTTATCGATAAAATCCGATGAAATCCGAGCTAACTCTCAAATCCGGGTCATTAGTTTTTATAAATGTATATCAGTACGGGGTTTTGATTTTCTAAAAAAGAGTTGACATTTGTGTGATACAATTTGGCGCTTTAAATATTGTTCTTTTATATACAAGACGTGTATTATATATCGAAGTCATATCTTAAATTTAAAGAATTAAAATATTATATCTATAACCTCGTATCATTGTTCTAAAGTTGAATTGTTTGACTGAAATATTGTTTCAAACAGAAGACTAAAGTGCAAAAGAGTTGTACGTTGCAAGCTCTACTCTGGTTATCATGGAAGCAAAATTATCAAATTATCAAAATTCTTACGATGATAATAAAAAATGATGCAATGTTGAGTACTTTACGACGAGAAATGGTCGCGTAACTTCTGAATATACAGACTTTGTGTGTTTTACTATGGGACAAAACCCCAGAGCTAAAGGGAGGCAACTACATGCATTGCAAGCACTTGTTAAGAATTCACCTGTAGCCTGTTCAATTACACAAAACGTGTATGGCCGAGGAGTTCCAAATGTATCGTTACGGAACGTTCTGTAACGTTTTGTGTAATTGAACAGGCTACTGTCCTACCGAATTTTACAAATTACTTGCGTTTTTACTGAAAGGTTAGTACGTGACTGTAAGACTGTGAAATGACAAATAGCCAACTGTTTAGCTTTAAATCCCCATTACCAAAAGTAACACTGACGTTTATCTGTTTCAAACAACTCTAATGAACAAGATTTTATAAATAAATGCAAACATTGCTTAAATATATGTTATGCTATTTATTGCATTTTAAAATGGAAGTAGATCGAAACCGAAAGTAGAATTTGGTTGTTAACATTAAACAAAATGCATTTTGATAACTCTGGCGGAGTTCTACATTAGTTACAATAATTCAATAATTAAAACAGTAGTAGCTCATTGATATTTAGAACGAAATTAACAGTGATAGCGATTTACTTCAAAAGTTATTTTCATGATACATGTTTTATAGCCGGTTCAATTGACAGTTTCTGATTTACCTCCATTGGTATTTTATAGCATGTTAAAATTAACTCGATACAAAAATGCAAAAGAAGTTAGACAGATTTGCAAACATTTAATCAATTAAATGTAACTACTATAATTTTACATAAGTGTTTATGTATTATTATTTGCTACTTGGATCTAAGACCTTCTGGTGTTTATATTTATGAATAAAAAACTTATATGTATCTGTCTCAGGTAAATATTCACTAATTTAAATATGATCAGTAATAGTTGGACCAATCTGATTAAAACCCGATCTAAAATTTTCCGCTCGCCTACTCGCTAATTTAGATCTGGCCTTTTTCAAACGAAGGTCACGTTCAGGTGACCTTTTCTCATCATAATATTCATGACGAAATTGTTACGATACGTAACTTGTTTACATCGTCTACGTCACGCAATTTGAAATTAGCCGCCCAATCGCAGACTGTGAATAATACCACTGTTAAATTAGCATGCAAACCTTGGGCTAAAAATAGAAATTACGAAATCAAAATGTGATTAATAGTGTTTTCGTCTAGATGAAAGCTACGCATTGATTGGTCGACACAAAGTTCATCTCGACGTGACCTTCCACGGAGATAGTAGAGATCCTGTACGACAATGCTCTACAGGATATCTGTTTACGGAGATTGTAGTTGGAATTGTATAACTTTGTGCATTTCCTTACCACCACACCCCATTCTAAAGATTGCTCGCTCTAATTGTTTTCAACAAAATTTCTCTCCGCAGATTTTTTTTCTGCTTGCCATAATTCTGTAATGAAAGTAGTTATGTAGGCGATGGTAATCTTTGGTAAGTGAACTTGATCTCGTTTTCTTCCGCTCTGGTGTTTCCTGACTTACTAACAAGCAAGATCTCAAGATGATATAATAATCCTCTGACATTTTATATTCATTTACTTCACCTTAATTTACACAAATATTTTTCCAGACGTTCAATTTTCTTAGAAAATTCAAATCAAATATGTGGCAACAACCAAGATGTGATCGATTTTCGATAGAACTGATTTACATTCCGACATTTAATACGTTTTAAACTAATTAATCGAATTTAATTGGACATTTTTATTTGCAATTACGATTAAATTTACCAGAGATATTCATCAAACACAGCTGTTCAATGTTTTGTTAACAATAAATTTTGTAGAAGTACAAACTAACATACATGTATTAAAATCTTAGAAATTTTTGAACACCCTAACCCACTGACACACTTATATTGTATTCCTATATTTCTAGTCCCCACCCACCTACCTTACTTACATTGTAATATTTTAATTGGTTGGTGTAGCGTAGTCTTACTTCTCCTACAAATATCCATGTGATCCATCCTTCTTGTCCCTAGACCCTAGTCTCTACCCATTCCTTGAACCCACTTTATACCCTTCTTCCCATCACCCCTCGTACTCCCTCCCCTCATCTTCTCCTCCTTTCAAAGTCCATCCCCGTTGATGAATGTTTTTCACTTACGTTGCTAACTTCAGTTTACTGCAACTCCTTACTAATAAAGATTAGCGGGCTCGAGTCAAACAACCTACCAAGCCTCTAAATGTGATAAATAATGCAATTGCTAACAAATGACCGCAGCTAAGTATTTGTGCATCCAAATAAATCCGTTTTGTTGAACTGTCAGCCTCATATGACCTCGTGTCTAATAAACGAGAGCTTAAAGCAAATTCAAATTCTTACAAAGCCTACGTTCCCCCACCCACATACAGTATGACTATCAACTATGATGGTTTTAATATCATTGTAGCATCTCTTCCTTAAAAAACCAAAACGATTTATAACCATTTTCAACAGGTGTCCTAATATAATTATAAAAGGTTAATAGATAGTAAATGCATGTAAATGTCATAGTGTTCTGTAGATGTTTGTAGATAGTACCACAGGCTAATGTACAGAACTTTCATAAAAAGATCGCTCACAACATTATAATTATAAAATACTACAACAAACAGAACTGTGTAACTCATAGACAAAGTTTATAATAAATAATGTCTATGGTATAACTAGACTGGAGCTATTCTCGTTCCCAGAGTCCAGTAGGATCTCAATATTAGCTAGTATTGAGAATCCTACTAGACTCTGGGAACGAGAATGGACTGGAGCATTGTAGCTTTTGTTGGAGCAACCTGTATGTTGTTCACGTAACAATAAATCATATACTATCAGATTTTCTGGAGGACATATATTTTATTACTACATGTGGGTGAATGGCCGGGATATCAGGGCTTTATCAATGATGTCTTCACCTTTAAGTTCAATTAGTGTCCTAATATTCATACAAATCAATTTCGTTTCTTCTCCAAATTCTCATGATATTATAAACATGTTATAAGGTATAATACGCTTGAAGAACGCGGTTTAACAGAACATCATCATCAACCGTTTTAGTTTTAGTTCTTTTTTTTCTTTGTCTTTTTTTTAACGTCGCATTCAACACATATATAGGTCATATACACGACGGCCAGCTCTTCCTACTATATGTTTCCTGGACACTTATCTATCACCAGTACCAACTTACCCTACCACGAGACCGACAACTCATGTATAGGGTATGACCTGTCGCGACCAGGTTTCGAACCCGCGATCTCCGGATTCGAAGTCAGACATGCTAACCACTACGCCACGGCCGCGACTTAGTTTTAGTTCAGGTCGTTGATTAATCATTCGGCAAGGGTGAGGTCTACCTGTCTCGCCACGATCGGAGTCCTCCTCTCAATGTCTGGCGGTCCTCCATCAGAAGAAAACTTAAAAAATATCAACTATGAAGAACACCTCAGTAATTGCAAAGGCATGCCATTTTTGACGGCCTTTTTGTTTCAAATTCCTATTTTGATAAGGAAATACTTCTCTATATTAAGACCAATCCGCAATTGAGTCTACTGTCGGCTTCATTGTGAAACAATACATAAATAAAATTATCAGGTTATGGTAAAATCACAATTTATATGATTGTTCATCAAACAGAATTTGGAGATAAATGCATAGACTTGCTGTCAGAATTTTGACCCATTTGTTTCGCAGACAGTCATAACCTGGGTGGTATTTAGGAGACGAGCAACATTTGCCTACCCTTCACCTTCCATAGTCTGGCAAGTGTATGTTTACTCTTTAAGTCATGTACCATTTGTACCTGTTTACGTCACGAGAATGAGTAGACTTTATTCAAACCCTATTGTACTTAGTGCTTTAAAGCTTTTCGATCATAGATTTGGTTATTTTTATTCTTTGAAATAACCTGTAAGTGGCTGCAATAGTGTTAAAAATGACGATTGTGAGACAAACAGTCTACGAAATTATGATACGAAAGTGATAACCCGAACAGACCATTTTAAGAGCAAGCACTATAGATCTATCTCGTTTGCAGAAGTTTGGTTGCCCAAACGAAATTGTAGGTTGCCCGAACTAAAATGTGGTTGTCCTGGGCAACTGTACACTAACTTATTTCGTGGGCTGGACAAATGAAATAAAAGTCACGAAAACTCACTAAAAGCATCTATACTGTTAATAACCGGGTAGGTTCTAATAAATGTAATTATCATCTTTTACAGTTGTATGTCAGTTTGCACTAAATCTCTTATTATCGGACACTGCATTACATCTTTCATATCGTAGACTTAGCGCAAAACGGTCGTAACTCCATCATTTTTAAATTGAGTTACATCTGTTTTGCGCTAATCCCGCGATGTGTTTCTGTACAAATTGTAATGCTTAAATAGAAAAGTTGAGATTTAAGTTGAAATTGGTGAACAAGCGACTTTAACACAGTGGTTGGTCTTCAAATTATTATAATAATGGTTGGTTAGGTATAAAAATCAACAACTTTAAGTAATCTCTAAGGCAATTTATTGACTACAAAATATATTATCATATTTGCGTACCAATCATATCCTGTACCTCTCAATTGTGTTTGCACATTATGCCACCTTTACTCAATGCAGTTCAAAGATACAATGACTTGATTTCGAGCAATTTAGATTTTTAATAGTTTACATATGAAAGGTAATTATAATATTCAATAGACTCCTATCTTCAATATATGACAATTTTGACATAATTATTGTATACGTTTCTTTAGCGATATAATTAAATCATGTCAAGATAACATTGATGCCAGCTGACATCACTGACACCTGACTTAACTATCTAGTTCTCTTTTGTTAAACAGTGAGATACGGCTATACAACATGGTGTAAAATACTTACATTTAAATTTTATCAGGCGTGTGAAGTATATCTGCAATGCATTTTTTCGTAAATAATATACCGAAAATTGACTTGAGGGAATATTAATACCAAGGTCTATAGCGCAGTAAGCTACGTGCAGTTTTTTGGATTTTGTGTCCCGAAAGGGTAGGTGGCTCAATCCTCTCCTAGGCTGGTTATACCCGGTACATCATTGTAGTCTGTATGATTTGTAATATTTTGTTTCGTACAATTTATAAATCCTAGAAGCAACCTAGAAGTTTCTAGTTTCGAAGTTGTCAAAATCTTGTATATGGATTGCAATAATTACAAGACATATTCAATAATTCATGTATTAATTGTTTTGATAGAGTTATTTTGCGCTTAGTGTTGTCAAATATGTAACTTGATAAAACTTCATGATCTGAACTAAAATCAAATCCACTACCATCCGGGTTATAAGCGAAAACTCTACAAAGTTGAAAAAAAGTCAGCTTGGAGGCAAGAAAGTATAAGTACCGTAGTACCTTAGCTACAAACGTATACAAAACCAATGGTTGAAAATCCTATGTTTGCAATGATAACGTCATTTATTAGATATTTGTGACATATCACACAATGCATGGCTTTAAGTATCATTAATAGTGCTTATTTTATCAGTCTGTTTTGGAACTGTTTCACGAATTCAAAGCTACATTGATAAAAAAAACACCAACAACTATTTCTCTACATTCCATTACATTAGTATTGCTTTAGTTAATAAACTTAATGGCGGATTGATTCATATAAGGTGAGGACTTCCTTTTTTATTGCTTGTTGTCATATCTTTAACTCGGTTCATTAGATTGTATTAAAGTTGTGGTGTTTTGTATGGCACAGTCTTTAAAAAGCTGACATTTTGCTTCGAGAAATAGGTCAATCAATATAATTGAAAGAACATCGCGAAAACTGATTACAATCGTTAACATCTTTTTGTACCTTCTCCTTACATATGGTAATAGTTAATATTTATGCAAATATATCAAAAGTCGATAAAAATGATGACCAAGATCAAAGGGTTGAGTGAAAATCGCCGAGAGTCTCAATTCAGAGTTGTAAAGTATTTTTATATAATAAGGACACTCACGTGTGAATGAACGTATTTAGAAAATGACAAAAATGTTTGAGATTTCACATTGATAAATTTGTGCCCCATTCTTGATGTATTCGAGCGAACTATTTTTGCTAAATGTATTTTATCTACATGATTAGATACATTTTGGGTTTAAATTGATATCTACTATCTAGGTCAATTAATAACAAAATGAGGCCATCTAAAAAGATTTTTTGGCAAACAGCACATTTTTATTCCTTGTGGTAACGCTTTAAAATAAAATGATAAATATAATTATTTTAAGTTTTCGGCGTCATCTTATTTCTTAGGCAGACGACCACCTTTAGAGATGCCCATCAATCCACGTAACGTACCTTGTAATTATAGATGACGTTAAATGGTTCAAGCTAAATATCAGTGTTCCATGAGGCAACCGTATCATTTGTGACATGCGCAGTGAGGGACAAAATGGATGTGTTTTAAATGAAAATAATGCGAGAGTTACAGGTTACGTGTGACTGTGATTGATTAGGCCGAACAGTTAATGATGTGAACTGCATTTGAGACACTTTGAAATATTGCAAGTTTAAGTACAAATTTGAAATTTAATCACTGACAAGTTTACGGTAGACATTTTTTTCATGTCGCTATTCAAAACAAAGGCATAAACAAGAGGTTGTGCAGGACTATAGTCATGTTTTATCATTTCCCTTGGTTGCTGAAAGAATGGCGCAAAAATTAAAAACCACTACATGTATTGTGACGATTTTTATGGTTCAATCCAATTACATGTACATAAATTTATGAACTCTATTCAAGTACATGTATTTAGGCAATTATAAGGGTCTCTATTGAAGTACATATTAAAGTAGATGTATATGAAGACAACTTTAGGGGTCTCCATGTAAGCCATACTGAACATGGTTCTCCCTTAGTTCGGTCTTATCTATTGAACGTTTGAACGTCTTTCTTTCTCTCTATTATCACGTGTACTTCAAAATCTTACTAATATAAATATTTGATGTCAATTAACGTGGGTCAAGTCTAAATTCCATGCAGGCATTCGGAACAACTCGGCGATAGCTACGCTACACACTTAAATCGTCTGTTTACGGAATCACCCGAGCTGTTTCCGAGTAATGCCCTGCAGAGAATCGTCTTTAATAGGTAGACCTATTTAGTCAACGACTTGGCTTGATTCAACGACCACCTAACAATAAAAGTGTGATAATAATTTGAAGTCAGCGACCTTTTACTATATAACACTCAACATCGACTACTTATATAATTATATCACTTTTATCTGTATAATCTTAAACAATTTATAGAATTATATCACCCTCCCACGTATAAATCATTCAATAAATGATGCTCTAATACCTTGTATACCTTTGATCAAAATTACGAGAGAGAAAAATACTTTAAAAATATTATACAGTAAAACTTCACAGCGTCCAATACCAACAAATTGCAACGTACTTTTTTATATATTGGATTTAACGCCATGTCAACACAATATTAGATTATTTAACGACGGTCAGGGCATCTAACATAGCTTTCCTGGACCCTTGTCTATAACCAGTTTCCACCTACGCTTCCATTAGACCGGCAACTTTTCCCTATTCCTTACTAAGTAAGGTCTCAAAACCTTTTACTTCATATGAACCCTCTTTTTCCATGTCCAGTTAAAACTCTACTTACCTCAGTCAACTTTCAATTACAGCCAATATAAACATTTTTCCTTATACAGGTTTCTATAAAAGCAGTTCCACTATACTTGTATTATATTTCAGTTTTGAAGTCACGTGACCTCGATATTTTTATATATTCACTATGACTCAGCGTCTTAACGCCATGTGAAAGTTTTATATTAAAATGATCAATAGTAGATCAATGCAGATTTAAGGATAATCTGTTATTTTTAATGTTCACAAATTGATGATAAAATGATTTTGTCGCATATTAAATAACTATACAATGTATACGCCCTTGCAATTAGGGTTTTACATCTCTGATGTGTTCCTTTTGTCTTATATAACGCCTTAATTGAAATTATGAGAGTATTACATGTGAAGGAACTGAAAAATTAACTCATGTCTTTAGATGACGAATGATATAAATAAAAGGATGCATGGTATTTTGTCGGCATTGGGGACATTACCGCCATAATCTGCAAAAATTGCATAAGTTATGGTGGGAAAATTGACATTATGTCGGATTAATTGCAGCATGCAGAGTGAATAAGAAATGCTATGTAATGTATAGTTTTTAACATCGCAATTTAACATTATAGAAGCCCCATTTCGGCGTATGGCCCTCTTAGTCACTGGATAAATGCAGGCCTAGGTCTTTGAACTTAAGCTTTTGACTTAGATTTTTTTATTGGAGTTACCGCTGTGTCAACACGGCGTCCAGCGCACCTAACCTAGCTTTCCTGGACCCTTGTCTATAACCAGTACTCACCTACCCTTCCACAAGGCCGGAAACTTCTCCATATTATCTAATCAATGGAGGAAAATCGACATTATTGTCAAATTTTCATGGAAGGGTATAACCTCCCTGGGTGGGATTCGAACCCGCACCCCCTCGAGCACGAGATTCCAAATCCCAACTGCGCTATCGGCCCGGGATTTTTTACTTAGAACTAGGCACAATACGACAGTACTGACAACTATACTACTAGATACAGTGGTAGCGAAATAATGACCGTGAATAGTACTCTATGACCAAACCCCACAAAAGAAAGTAGCAAAATTTAAAGTGTGAGCCATGCATGCTAAAAACTGTTAGAAAGACCTTCATGATGACCCCAGATTTATAGTTCATTGTAATTATTGTTATGTATGTACAAGATAGGCAATATAATTAAGTCACATAGAATCTATAGGGACGACTAGCTATCTCATCAACACAAGGCACTCAGTGGACGTTAGGAAACCATCGAACATTCTACAATTGACTATATAGAAATTATCATAGTAAGATAGGACTCGATGGCTGCCGTCGCTGATAAACGATGATCAAAGGATTGCTTTCACGTACTGAAGCGAACTTGAACACAAACAAGTCATTAATAACGAAATGATTTTATAAAAAGTGAAAATGTGGGGCAGTACAATAACCTTTATAAATTAAGATAGTCCTGTTATTTTTAGTATTTTAATATCATTTATTTTAACTAGGAAGCCAAGTAACTGTCTAGTTTTTGAAATAAATAGTTTGTACTTCAAATGATTTTCAAAAAAAACTCATTTAGATAGCTTTTCACATTATGTTAATAAATGTTAAAATTTTGATACGTTCAAGATCACTGTATATAAAACTGAGAGTAAATGTAGATTTTTAAAGAGAAATGATTTTATATACATAGATTTTACAGACTTGGTTGGCATCTAGTCAATTCTAAGTAAAAAAATTCACTTAATACTCAATGTAAATGTATAAAAATAAAATTGGTAAGATTTATGAAAACCAGAAATGTTCTCTGGGAGGTCTCCAAGTCACTATTCTATGTAAATAATTCACATTGTTTTCCATTTTGTAGAATATCTTTACATAACATTTTCTTTTGGGAGTAACATCATATACAATTTGCTGGATGGCCAGGCCTAAAGATAGACACTTAATAGTACGGGGGCCAGATAGGTCCACCGTGCACCCCCCTCTAGACTTTTTGCCACCTATGCTAAATTGTTCCTTAGGGTCCTCTGAATCAGAATCCGCGTTGTTCTCAAAAATAAACTCTTGCGCACTACCTGAAATGTCACAGTTTCCATGGCAACCCCTTGTTTTTTGTCGAAATTGTCGGTGTTTGTAAAATCATTAATAACTTATACCAGCATTAAGCTAGAATAATATGATTAGTGTCAAATCAAAGCTGAGGCACTGACCTTTAGAAATATATGTAAAACTATCCGCTAAAATACAGTTTAATTCATGAAATAAGCCGAAAAACATAAAAAAAATGCAGAAAAAATATCGATTTTTTTTCAATTACATGCATATCTTTTAATTTCCAAACCTTATTTTGGAGAAATAATACATTTATTTTTTACAAAATATTTTATAAAGGTCTATTCTATCATATTCAAAATTATTTTTATGACAGAAGTACTATTTATGTATGTAAAAACCGTTTCCATAGCAACCGCTATTTTCAAGTAAGAACTACTATTTGGTGATTAAACTTAATTTGTTTGCTCAAATCTAACGGTAGGATTGCAATATTGATATTAAATGATATCTGAGACTCATGTCAATATTATTGCTGTTATAAATAAATTCAGTATCGATACCTTCATAAATATTGTTAAGAAATCTTAATCAAAGCGCTGAAAGCACTGGTTTTTTTTCGGTTTGACAGTATTAAAGTGGTTCATGTATTAGAACGCTTGAAGTCGATGGATATTGTGCAGACATGGTCTGTTGAATAAAGAAATAGTATAATAAGATATAATAAGACTAAAACGACTCTTGTTGTTTTATTTTTGCTTTTTAGATTTTGTGATTTAGATTTTACGCTGTATATCATTACTTTTTAAAAGGTTATGTTCGGGTATTATGTATTTGTAATATTATTTTTCTGTTGGCTATAAGTAGCATTTGATGCCAAATAAAGAATATGTCGTGTCGTGTCGTGTCGTGTCGTGTCGTGTCGTGTCGTGTCGTGTCGTGTCGTGTCGTGTCGTGTCGTGTCGTGTCGTGTCGTGTCGTGTCGTGTCGTGTCGTGTCGTGTCGTGTCGTGTCGTGTCGTGTCGTGGCATGGCATGGCATGGCATGGCATGGCATGGCATGGCATGGCATGGCATGGCATGGCATGGCATGGCATGGCATGGCATGGCATGTTCGGCGGCCGACCAATTTTACCAACTTTCCTGGGCATGTGAATCGGTTTAACTTCTACAAATTTATCCTAACCTACAAGTTAGTTCATATAAACACAGGCAAGTCTTCGACCAAAGCGAAAAATACCTGTACATTGATAATAAAATGACCATAAAATAGTACTGCAGTATATCAAACTTGATATAATAGTGAGTTAATATATAGACATGTAGTATCATACATTCATATGATACTCAAGACATATGTTAGCTGTAAAGCATAAGGATAATCATAAAGCATCTTAAGCTTATATTTTCTAATTCGAAAGCTTTCTGTATATAATGTTACAAATTTATATTTTGGCTAAGGAATTTGCAAGTTTCTATTCTACCTTAAAATTTGTGGTAGAATGTATGACTCACTAATATTTTACGGTTAGACATTGGATATGAACCTCAAAAATTAAGCTTCATACCGAGAATTTTACGGCCACTGTACCTTAATTTTTAAGGTCAATAGGTTATATATATGGAAGGATACTAATTATCTGGGTTCTCTCTAGCCCTGGTTGGTATTTTTCTTGTCTTTGGTTATGACTTTTATTCTTGTAGTTTATCATTATAACTGGATTTATGTGAGTGAAATAAATTTGTAGTAGACAAATGAACATCAATTAATATATATATAATGGTAGAATCGTACAAATAAAAACCTCCGGTATAAATGTAGAAAATTGGTAACACAGCGGTGGGATTTGTAAATAATTTCACCATGATTAGGGAAAATTGGTAACAATAAGTTCCAAGCTGAATTGTTAAAGCTTTAATTTCAGTAACAATACGTTCAATCAATTTAAACATGCTAGGATCAATAACGAAAATATGTAGGGATTTTAATATTACTAAATTTTGAATATAATTTTCATTCTATAATGACATGAAACTCGTCTCCTAATATATGGCAATTTATACAGACATGTAGGTGTGGATCTTGGTTTGTTCCATCTAACGATTTCAATATGTAATCTATGAGAACACAGTTTAAGTCTATAGCCATAAAATATCTAAATCTTAAAATGTTTAAATGTTTTTGAATATGACTGAACCTAACATTTGCTATATTCTTGTAAAATAATGCTCTACTTGAATTAGCTAACCTATGTTCAAACTTTGCATTAAATTATCATTTAGTCTGTGTTTAACATTGCTTAAAATATAGCAACACTACCAATATCTTGAAAAGTAATGCATCATAAAAACGAAGGTAGGACAAAAATGAATTCAACAAAGAACACCAGTTGGGTTTAATGGGTACAAATCTCTATCCAATTTAAAATTTTATGTACTTTTCTGTAATTTCAATTTATATCAGTTTGCAATAGTTTTACCCAATAGTTTACTATAATGTTAAAAATAGCGAATTGTTTGAAAATTCAACCCACACTCACTGTGATTAAAATCATTTTGAGTATTATTTTTATCCCCAGTAACCTTTCACAGAATTGTAAATGAACTCGTCTATAGAATTTACTTGAACGTATCACCAAACTTGGCTTGCATAGTACAGAATGAGTGATATCAATTTATCTAAAAGATCTAATTCGTGTTTTTAGAATACCTGTAAATTCATACAAATATTTGTTAACTTTAAAATACCTATTAAAGCTTAGCCAACGAAACAATTTTAGCATTAGAGAATGACCCCCCCCCCCCATTGATGAGAAAACTTCACCAATGTATGTTAATTGTTCAACAATATCTAGTTCATATCATTTTAATAGAATTCAGTATTCTCTAAAATCCTGCCTCTTTTTTGAAAATCATAACCTTAGTTTTACTAGTGTCTACCACTGTTTTCCATAACTTACCATTACATGTATCTTCAAAAACGTTTATCCTTAGTTGTAACTCGTCTCTACTATTAGCAAAAAATAACCAAGTCGTCAGCATATATTAAATGAAAATATGTTCAACATATCAACTTTAATGCCAGCATGACCATTACTGATAAACATATCCTCGATTTCATTAAAAAAGTGCAAATAAGATAGGCGAAATACACTCCCATTGTCTAACACCTACGTAACATGCAATCAAATTCGTCACTCATTTGATTATGTACTTTAACTATAGATTTTACCGATGAATACATATATCTTACATATACTACCTTTCATACCCAGTTTTATTAATTAAAAACTTTAGTGAAGTCAATAAATGCACAAAATAACTATTTGCCAGTATTAAGTATGTGATTTATAATCCAGTGTTAAACAAAGATATCAAATGTTCCTAATTACTGTCCAACCAGTAAAACGGTTATTAAGAATCCTTGTAAATAGTGTTCTTAACATACACAATAAAGTTTCGACCCTAAAATTATTAACTTCATTAATACTACCATGTTTGTGTAAAGGTACAACAAAACCCTCAGACAAACTTCTAGAAAAATATCCAACTTCAATTTTTTTATCAAAAAGAGATAATATGTATAGATACAAAGTATGCCTTCTATGCATACAGCACATATCAGGGCACCTGAATTATTACTATTCACTTGTATAATAGCTAAATTTAAGACAAACCAGCTAATGCGTAGGAGCGTTACCACCTTATAACAAGTGTTTAATACAACAAATCAAGAGCTTTTATAACCTGGTTGCCATTCGGAAAAATGTCAACGATGCTGATCCCAACATACCTCCCCTTTCAGAACAATTTGGTCAGACGAATAATGATGGGTATCTTGAACCTTTATGGTTTGAAGGTAACGTTCTTCAATCTCAGCTGTTCGATACCCTTGATTACGATAATGCTGACGAAGAACAAGATAAAGATATATCTACAGATGTTGAATTAGATAAAATCATGGAGTGGATATATGCATAAAACGATTGTTAAGATATTGGACATGTATAAATACGTATATAAAATAATAGGTTGTGTAATTTCTATTCGTTTAGCGTTTGTCGAATCATGCGGTTCAAGGTTCAGTCCCGGTTTTGGCTGGTCATACCTTCCTTGAAAAATTGACGTATGGCCTTTAGTCCGCAATATGTAGCACAGTTACCAGCTCCTTAGGGAGGGAATGTAGACAGTTGTTAGAATAGAGTCCAGGAAAACTTTCTAAACGAGTTGGTCGACGTAAACTAATGAACAAATATTACGTATAAGTTGGTTTTGGTTTAACGACACATTGTTATATAGTTTTGTCACTCTTTTATTAATACAAATATTTTAATTCAACAGTCATTGAGTAAATAAAAGTATCACGTTTTGACAGTTCTATGCATTTAATATGAAAAGATAAGACGTTAAACCGATTAATGTTAAAGAAACAAGTCCGGGAAAGTTGGTTAAATAAGTCTGCTGCCGCACAAAACCTTTCAAAAAGTAATGATATACAGCGTTTAATCTAAATTACAATAATTCTATTTTAGTAAAAGCAAAAAAAACACAAAAAACAAGAGTCTCTTTAGTCTTATTATATTGTTTCTTTATTCAACAGACCTCCACTGCGCTATAACCATCGTCTTCAAACGGACTGATACGTGAACCACTTTAATAGCCAAACCGAAAAAAATCAGTGCTTTCAGCGCTTTGATTAAGATTTCTAAACAATATTTATGAATGCATTGATGCTAAATTTATTGATAACAGCAATAATGATATAGACACGAGTCTCAGATATCATTAAATATCAATATTGCAATCAAACTGTTAGATTTGAGCAAAAAAATCAAGTTTAATCTCCAAATAGTAGTCTTACTTGAAAATAGTGGTTGCTATGGAAACGGTTTTTACATACATAAATAGTACTTCTGTCATAAAAATAATTTTGAATATGATAGAATGGACCTTTATAAAATATTTTGTAAAAAATAAATGTATTATTTCTCCAAAATAAGGTTTGGAAATTAAAAGATATGCATGTAATTGAAAAAAAATCGATATTTTTCTGCATTTTTTATGTTTTTCGGCTTATTTCATGAATTAAACTGTATTTTAGCGGATAGTTTTACATATATTTCTAAAGGTCAGTGCCTCAGCTTTGATTTGACACTAATTATATTATTCTAGCTTAATGCTTGTTCAAGTTATTAATGATTTTACAAACACCGACAATTTCGACAAAAAACAAGGGGTTGCCATGGAAACTGTGACATTTCAGGTAGTGCGCAAGAGTTTATTTTTGAGAACAACGCGGATTCTGATTCAGTGGACCCTAAGGAACAATTTAGCATAGGTGGCAAAAAGTCTAGAGGGGGGTGCACGGTGGACCCCTCTGGCCCCCGTACTAATATAATACAAATGTAAAACCTTCGCTTGGAATTCAATCCCCAAATAAAACATTCGAAAACCTCTGCGTTTGTCTATGAAATCAGAGACAATTGGCTGTTTTGTTTGTATTTATTTGTATGTAGTTTTTAAACACCTCATAATACACAAATATTCAGAATCATTTCATCAAACTAAAATATTGAACTTCATTGAGCCCATTAAAAGATTTAGAAAAATTCAACGTAAAATCGCATTGCCTAAGAATGTCGCGGCTATTTATAACAGTGCAAGCAACTGTATAAAACAAGAGCTTTATTTTTTGTTGTTTATTATTTTGACACTGAAACATTGAATTTTAATTCATGGATATAAAGGTTAATGAGTTATAACTGTTAGTAAATTTTGACAGGATTGTTAAGCACAAGTTTTAAAGGCAAAGATCTATGTTAAAATGTTGTTTTCAACGTTCTATGTGACCTACCTGTCATGTTTGATATTAATGTAATCTATTGTTGCTACGTGATGTGGTTCCACATGAATTAATCATTATTACAGCATCTTAAAACATTATGTTTGACAGGCTTTGAATCGTCGAGAATTTCCGGATACGTTCGGACAATTCCGGAGCGTTTTATCATAATGTGCCTAGAATAGACCCACTAAAGCATGATTCTGCTACGGTTGTACGAAATACTTAACAAGTATATAAAATCATAACGTAGCATTCTAATTTTGGAACCTGTCAAGAGTTGTCCATTGTATAAGAATTACAAGCATTCATAGATTTAACTAATCTCAACACTGAACGTTTTCCCTTGGTTTTTTTTTTCAATTAATAAAGTATATAGAGAAATCCTCAGCCTTGTGGAAGGCTGAGTATTGGATGAAATAGTCAGGAAAGCTAGGATTTATGTTGACAAGATGCTAAATCAAATAAAAATATTATCTCAATTTTGACATTCTAATATTAAGAAAAATTGAAATGTCGTGAAAATTCGGAAATCTGTAAAATCTAAACGTTATGTTTGGTCAGAGAGGTGTTGGAAATACTGAAAGTTATACTATGGTAAATTAACAAAAAAAAATCGCATATTTTACATTTTTAGCATGCCCATTGACGTGCGCGCGTTTCAATTCCCAAATCAATATCGCTCTAAAATGTGGGCTGGTCAGTATTTAATCTTCATTATATAAACGATATTGTGCCGACGACACTTTGTAACAATAGATATAACACTTTATGTATTCTCATTGTCACTTTTATTGCAAAAGCCCCTTTTATTAAAGAGACAACGTCTGCTCAATACTGTGAGGTCAAAGCTTAATGATAACTAAGTCCCTCCTAGCAAATTCGAAGTACTTGAATTCCATAAGCAAACTTATAAGCGAATATATATCATTACTTTCACATAAATATGTCCAGATTTTCTAATATTAACATTTGAATGACATTGTCAACCGTGATAACAAAGTAATTCCGAATTCTTTCTTTCCACTGATGTATTGTGTCCTTACAGTTTTTCATCGTCGGTAGAATTTCATAAACAAACAACATAAATAAATTCCATTGACCATTAAAATTTTCTACTGACTGTTTAAAGTGTTTCGCTAATATATTGAGTGAAAAGTAAGACCAAATTGTTATTGTATTTAATTAATGATCTTTGATTGGGAGCATGAGCCACTTGGTCATTTCTTAGTAGCAACTTAGTGACTGTACCCTTTTTTTAAAAAAAACGAACATGTATTGGCAAAGCCCAAGCCTTTTTGACTTACAAAGAAAGTCATTAACCTTCTTATCTTTAAGAGAAGGGTCGTCTTAAATGACGGACAATAGAAAGTATCCAATTAAAAATATGCACACACCTAAACTGCTCGAACTATCAACTCCGTTTATACAAAAGATCAAAGTATCCAAACCTAAGCAAAAGGAAGGGTACCTACAGTTCTCCATGTTTACCCACTGGCGCCAGTATTTCGATGACCAGACGTCGAACATAGACTAACGCTAACCCATTCATTGCAATCACTTTATTATGACTTCTACTGATATCTCTCTGTTTGTTTTAACAGTAGGGTGTACTGGTCAACTCGTCCGTGGTTGACCTACTATGGACAAACCTTTTAAAGTCAATACCTTTAGAGATAAATAGTGAATATTGGTCATTCAGAAAAGTAGTAAACAGTATGAGCATTAATTGCCTAGGTGGGTCAAAACAAATACGATGACGATATATTGACTATTCGTTAGAGAATTATCTTATCCACTGATGACGTCATTTATCAATATGGCTGCCGATATATCCGTCAATGAGAAAATTATATTTAAAAAACCAGCGCTTTTCTCGATAACATTGGTCAGCAATATCTTAATTCTTTAAGTAGGTCATATTTTTGTAAATCAGAACAAAGTTTAGTCAAATAGGCTTGTGGTTTTCATTATTTGATGGCCCGATACCATCGAAAATAATATCTAAATAATAGACGCAACGGAAGTCCTCGGGATAGAATGCTCACAAACATTATTTGAATAGACATTTATGTATATTTATACCATTAATTGAGTAATTCACTCCAAAATTAAAGTAATTAAATACTCAAAAAAATAAGAACTTAAACCAGTTTAAGGAATTATGAAGTGGATGGCCACTGTTTGCTCATCGTTATTTTGAAAAGTATGCGTGACCTTTTTTTCTGAGTGTAACCTATCAACACTTTATTTAAACAGACTTTTATTCCCATAGCTCTTCGAACCTTAAGGGATACCCATAATTTAATGAGCACACCATTTTATCTTCAAGTCTCACGTTTGATTAACTGTTAACATTGTTTTAGTACGAAAAAAAACTTGTATGGTATTTATTCTTGTGTCTCTGTACATTTTACGATCATTTATTGTTTTCTTTTTCGATGAGAACATAACCATTTGCATGAACGTTCAAAGACGATATATTTTATCTGCTTGCATATCTGTCTTTAAAAGCAAAGACAGTGCACAAAGACAATATTGTACGCTGTGCATTGCTTATGCAAAAGGTGATAGAAAATGCATGCCTAATCGATTTTTTCCATGACCTAATTGTCCGAAGAAAAAAAACGAACCCATAAATTTAAGTTAGCATTGTATTGACTCATATCGCAGTTATAATAAATGATTGATTTTATCATTTATAGTATAAGTTGTATTGTAGCTGTCGGCTTTAAGCCAAAACTCATTAATTATAATTGTTTAATACGTCTAGTGTATATTTACCCCCATACTTCTCCTTATCTGCCGTAACAAACAAAACATTTAAGTTTAAACGGTGATACGCTGTGTTTTTGTCACAAGTCCGGCGCCATTGTACAAAACCTTTGACGCAATACGGAAAGTGCCCGGATGGTAATCGGCGATATAAATTATCCCAGTGACAAGTTTAGACCCCAGCTAACAGATTTTGTGTCAATACTGGTGTGTTTTCAGTACGTTAGGTGTATTTTGCTGAAGGTTTTAAGACCTATTAATCGTAAAAGCTGAGATTAAATAAAATTCGCAGACTTATTGATTATGTTGGTGCCATATTGGTCATATAAATATGACTCGGCGTATATTCATTAGAAGTGAACTTTAAAGTTTTATGCATCAATGCTTGCGATTTACAAACCTCCTTTTTTCATTTAAAATAGTGCCAGTTAGCTTAAACTTCACGCGATTCTATATCCACACACATGGCTCATAAGTATGAGCATTACGTTTCTGTTTTGGTGACAGACTGGTAAAAGTCTTGGTTGCCACAGATAGTTACGATCTTGAATATTCGACCAAGTGATACATCTTTTACGTTGCTTCACTTGTTTGACAAACTGTGGACTTTTATGGATAAATAGAAAGCTAGCTCTTGCTTGAGACAGAAAATCTATGACATCTGATCGGAAAACAGGCAATCTTGATAAAACTTTAAAGGTCATGAAAAAATAGACCAAAATTCATAATTTAAATTTTATACAGCCAAGAAGTTAGACAAATCATCGCAAGTCTTGAAATGATCAGCGAATCATACATGTGTGTTACATCAGTACTTTGATTACTGCTCGTTTTAGAAGTGATGTGTTCAGGGCCAACATATGTTGCCAACCCAATATATGTTACGCATACCTTTATGTGGGGAGGGTTATGATTATTTATTAAATTAGAGCAAACAAATATGAAGATTAATTCCTTATTTTTCATAAATTGCATGTAATGTAAAGCAGATTAATGAAAACATAGGAGTGTGTAGTAAACACTTGTTGATCAATGATCAAATGTTCCTGTTTTGCCATATTGCTGAAAGCCCTTTGTTAAAGACATCTTCTAGGTCGGCTTGATCTTGAACATACTAGGTACAAAGGCTTTATATATTATAATCTAATTATTTAAAGTTATTAAACATAAAAGGGAATAATAGACTAAATTACATATGTTAATAGGATTAAATCACTTGAGTTGATTGCTGAATAATAAGAATCCACGTAATTCTATTTTGTTGTAATGTTTTAAAGAGTCACTTCACACGATTCTTAATACTCTCTAATAAATGGGTGTGCAAATTCATAAAGTTGTATAATCAAATGTTATCTGTGGTTTTTAATGTACTGTTTTTTATTTTTTTTAAATATGTTTGTTATTTGTTTTAATTAATATATAAATAAGGGTATCTAAATTCGTCAATTTCTGGATATTTAATGTACGTATACATGTATGTTCTTTTTAAGGTAAGCGAATATTCTACACTTGGTTTTCATCTTTTTAGGCGTGCACTTGTTTTTGGACATGATTGTCTCCGTTACAGTTATTCTTCTTTTTCCGCTTTATGAGTTTTGTTTTCCATCTGGGTCCGTCAGCACCATATTGATGTAAACCCGGCAAGGAATAAATAAATCTATCTATCTATAAATAATTGTCTAGTTGCGACATATCTTGAACGATCTTTTTTTCCGCTGGATACTCTGACAGCGATGAACAATCTAAACATTTTTCAACCAGCCTTGGGATCAACTGTGGGTGGTTTTGTTAAGTTTAGTTTAGTGCTTGGATAAAAACTAAACTAGGTAATTCTGGGATGATTACGTCATACTGACCGACTTCGTCATACATTAAATACTGTTATTCCTTTTTATGTCAAAATTATACAAAAAAGTCATAGTTCCTATGGTACAAAATAATCTATTTCGCTGCTAATATGAACGCATACTGTCTTACATTATTTTATCTTGTCTCTCAGTACAAATGCATGTGGTTCACTGATTGTATAGAATGATTTTACAATCATGACCTTGCAAATTTCATGGAATTCTGAGTTAATTAAAATCACGATTGTGACTTTAAAGAAATAATTTCGATTTATTCAATGAATGCTATCTTTTTTATGAGACGATCATTATACTCCTATAGAAGTTAGATGATTGGTTATCTCGTCTGGCTAATTTCAAAGATGTTAACATATAGCCTCGTTTTGATCCAAGAGTCGTCTGTTATCGTCTGCCACAGAATTTAATGTTTTATTAATTGCATAAATTATGTATTTTTTTATAATTTTTTTTTTATCACAGATGTAATGGTATACTTATCTTCCACAAAACAATCGTCTTTAAGTCATTAACTACTAAACTATTATAAGGTTGCAATCTGTAAGATTTGATAAAAAAACGGTACCAGGTCAATTTTATGAAAATCATCTCGCGCACTCAATTCAAGCGCTTTAATGACATAGATTATTGTTGTCGCGTGATTACATTAGACGCTTATCTGATCTATCAAATAATATTGAAAATATTTAGTTTTTTTCAAGACTTGTACAAATTTGACTTTTTTGAACTATTGTTAAGATATATACAGTAGATATCAAATGATAATGTTACACAATTATAGTATTCATTATACAATAATTGCAATGTATAATATAATTATTGTTATGAATTACTGTTGGAATATAGCATATTATTAATATAATAGGTCTTGTAGCAGGGTACTGTCATACACTGTAAGACTTTAAGACAACTTAGTTGTTAGATACGGGACCTTTATTACCTTTAGTTTCGGTTATATTCTCTCAAACAAAATGTTAATTGTTCACATTTTTTTCAAAGCTACCGTTTGTCCCAATTTGTATATTAATCATAATAATAACATAGAGCTCGGTCACTTTATAATATTCACAATCGTTGAGTTTAAATCATTTTAAACTTTCGCTGATTGGGGCTGAAATTGGTTTCGAATCCAACTACTGAACTTTGATCTTCATATTTATTAAGGTTTCTTTATAAAGTAAAGACTCTAGAATTGTGCGTTCCTAGAACTATGATATTAAAGCTTAATTTTCTACTTCGTATGATTTAGTTGTAATAAAATATCGAACAACTATTAATCAAGTTAAATCAATGCATTAAGGCAAGTCTCGTCAACGTCTTTTATTTATGTTTATGAAGATTTACCAGTTTAACGCTGATCAATCGAATTACTTGCCATTAAAAATCCCGATGGTAACAAACCGAGCAAAATGCAATTAAAATTGTTTGAACCATAAAGAATTCCAATCATGTAGGTGAAACAAATGTTTACTACTAAATGCATGACGAAAATGACTCACAACAAGCAAACATGACTGACCATGTCAACAACTATATAGGTACTGGCATATATAGAGTTCACACGATGAAAGTAATAAAATAGATGTAAAAATGACACCATTACCTAGTAAAACTGATTGTAATACTACCACCATAGATCTAGTATTAGCTGGTATTAATGTTATTAACAAGTGATTCGCCATTTTCTTGAAGTAAGACGTAGTTGTACTTAGATTTTAGCAGCATTGTATTAACATAATAGTTGTTAATGGTTATGATGTGGTATTTTTTATGGAAACCAGTTTGTCCAAGCGATTCCAACTTTGGGCTGGTAATCTTTGGGAAGGCAACTCCATGTTGTTTCCATTACAAGACACGTTATGCTGATTTCTTGGCATTAGAACGATTGAAATAAAATGATAAAACTAGCTTAAAAATCTTAATACTTTCTATTACTAATTTGCATCCAAGAATGTTGTTGTTGTTTTTGTTACCGATAATCTTTTGTGTGATTTACTAGCTGTGATAACATTCATATAAGGACTCTTTAGCAATATTTTTTATGAAACAGTTCTTGTCACTAAACATTAGCTTATGTGAGAAAATGCAACACACACGAACGTTTGTTTGCTGACGGACGTCAAAATTAAGTTATTTTATGTCCGTTATAAGCATTCGTTTAACGCCTGACAGTTGCAAAATGTTGAAAATGGTAAAGTCAGTTGAATATGTACATAGAAGCAAACTTTAAGTCACACTTTAATCAGTTTAATTTTGGTTCTTATTAAGTGACTCTAAGGTGTCGAATCATCTGATCTTATAGTATATATGTTCGCTTCAATAGTTCAACGTGGTAATGTGTCGGGTCAGTTTTTTCAATCACATTCTTATGGTGTCGTGTCCTATGTATAAAGTTCATTTACATGTCAGCTAATGCATTATCATAAAAATCACCATTTTTTTCATAGAATATTCATTGTTTTCAATCATTATTGTCGTCATGTCAATGTGCTACATATATAATGATCATAACAAATAAAACTCATATCTCCCATGTTGATATATGTACGTATAGCCAAACTAATTATATATACATGTTATATTTGTATATCAACAAAGTGTTGATAGGTTATATGAGAAAAACAACAATTTCGGTGTGAACTGTATGAATCATTGCACTTAGAAAAAACAACAGTTTAGAAAAAAAAACACAGTTTTTTTGTCACCGTAAACGTTATTTTGATTTATGGATTTAGTATAAGCAGTTGGACGTATCTTATAATAAATAAGTAGAAGTTTTGTTATTTTTGTATATGAACTATTAATTTCGTATATTGGTGTTTGATAGAAACAGTATTTTGTGGAGATTGCTGCGCAAATTTCGTAAGTTATCAAAATACATTTGTATTTACTTTACCCGAAATTTCTTACTTGTTGCTGAGCGTGAATTGATCACCAACTCCCAATTTGATCATCAAACAACAGGGCTCGACAAATTTTCTGGAAGCAACTCGTCCTGTAGGACAAGCAACTTTTCACTCGTCCTGCTGCAATATGTACTCGTCCTGTGCATCACAAAAGGAATTGTTAACTTGAATGAATCAGTAACAACCATGGAATTTGTAATACAGCAATTCAGTATTTATTATCTAATTATCTTATTTTAGCATTTCATGTGATAAATCATTGCCTGACAGTGACAGTTCCATTTAACGGTTTTATTTGAGTTTAAAAATTTTGGCTAAACATTTTACTCGTCCTGCAGGACAAGTTATGCCAGAAGATTAACTTGTCCTGAGCCGATTTCTACTGTTAATTACGAGCGGATGAGTGGATTTGTCGAGTTCTGAACAAAGGCAATCGGCACGGTCCAGAATCAAAGACACTTTATATACATATATGTAAATTTGGTGCCTTAGCTTTTGGACCGAGTCGGTTGCCTTCGCTTTTATAGGTTATCTCTTGGCTAGAAGCGAAGTGTTGGATATGGAACAGGCTACTAGTTTTCAGGTTAAAATTTTCAGCAAACAAGTACATGTCGAATCGAAAAACTGATGTAACAAGTCGCATTTAGGATATCCATTTCAACCTGAGACTTTCTGATTCGAGCCAATTATACGGTTCCATACGTTTCTGAAATTCTAAGAATTCAAAGTACAATTATGGTGATACATGCATTATACAAGTGACTTAATTCGTCAGCGTTGTTAGCTTGATATGATAATGATGGTATACGGTATGGGGTCAATCATAAAGTACATGTGATAGAATTAGACCTCAAAACTGACCGCATGTCATTGACCAGCCTGTCCATCAAGTCTTCCATTCTTGTACTCTACGTTCTATCTTTGTGTAACAATAAATATTAATTATCAATAATCAAATACTTTACGGTCATTAAGCTGTCTATGATCGCGTGCCGGTAGCGTTGTATAAAATTATTCGTTAATATATTAGCCATACCATAAATCATTCTATATCTGATTGTTTATTGGTCACGTGACATGTGGTCATATATAATATATTACTGATCTTGTTTTATTAACAACCTATCTCCTTTGACAATGTTTTATTCAATAGCGTCCATCTTATAATTTATCATTTTCTAAGTCATTTACTGTTTTTTCGTGGAATGCAAATCTCGTCTAATTGCGTCATCTAACGTCATGTTTTGCGTGATTTGCAGATCAGCGTTGTTATTAGAGTCACTTTTCCTTGAATGTATTCCATTTTATCCTTCTTTTAGAAGGCAATAAAGAAACAATTCTTCTTACAGCGATACACTATGGTTGTGCTCATACAATGGTACTGATACAAAATATGGTGCCATTTGAAATTACTCAAACATACCGACAGTATCGAGGTCCGATTTTACAGAGCTGAGAAAACATGATTATGCAATGGTTCTGCCTAAAAGTTAAGATCTCTGTTGCAAATGTACATGTCGGTTATGACTGCAAGCTACAATAGGTATGAGTTCATTCCTGCAGAATTCTGATCGTGATATAAGTACCTGCGGTCCTTTGTTAATTTACGCTCGATATACGAGAATGCATAGAGGTGTTGTGACATTGCAATGTGCAAAACGACATATTAATACATGCTTTCAAAACACCGTAACCATACGCCAGCATTGGTCGGTGTTTCGCAAATAGCCTGATCAGCGTAGTATCGCATTATTAAGCAAGGCCCCTCGTAGTGTATCGCCAATTATCACGCAGTCACTTCGCATTATTACTAAGTATTAGTAATACTATTAGTTCCATCCTAGCAAATCGACGGACGACATTATAAATTGTTAGAATTTAAATTGTAACTTCCGGGACGCTGAATGTTTGTCATACACCCTATTAAAATCCACAAATAAATCTAGTGTAGTATGAAATACATTCAAATATGCTTATTATCATCATCGTTTTACTGCCAATGGCTTATTGTTGTCAGTTGTATACAAACAAACCAATGTGCTCTTTGAGAATACTGTGGTCGACTTGCCATAGACTT
Source organism: Mactra quadrangularis (assembly GCA_025267735.1). Taxonomy (NCBI): domain Eukaryota; kingdom Metazoa; phylum Mollusca; class Bivalvia; order Venerida; family Mactridae; genus Mactra; species Mactra quadrangularis. The sequence goes on along the minus strand of CM046308.1, from coordinate 31,901,922 downwards.
TTGCTATTGATCTAACCTGCAATTTTCAATATTAAAATCTTTTGAATGTAGATATACATTCTTTCATGGAATTAGAATAGTTTCTATTAAAATGATTATATTAACACCTAATATGGAGGTAGAGTATATAATTTACTATGTAATTGTACATAATGCACACTTTATACAAGTAATAATGCATACAGGCACGCATGTGTTCAAATGTCTTCTATGAAAAGCAGCAGTATTGTCCATTGACCAGTCCTGTGTACTTTTTGCTCGGCGTGAAAAAGCATTGGGCATGATTGTCATGCAGATTTGTGCTAAATTTTCTCAAACTAAAATTGAGAACTATTTTTCAAAACAATGTTATAGACATTCAGGTTTGTCTGTAGACAAAATAAAAATGGTTTTCAAAAGGTTCAACAATCTTTGAACATTTTTTTAAACTTAAATCACATTTAAAAATATTCAACACTGATTTTTGATTACTGACCGATACTCTTATGCAGGCATTGTCCTGCTGACAGATTGTTGGAATACGATTTTGTTTATTCTACGGATTTAAAAAATGAACAATGTAATTATATTTATAGTTGATTTTTTATATTTATATTAGATTTTATCAAGTCTCTAAGATTTGTTTTTCATCATATATTCTTGTAGGTATTATAAATAATTGGTTCATTATTTGATTATCTAATTGTTTTTAGTGGTTACTATTATGGAAGGATTTTATGAAAGTCTGACGTAGTATATAATGTAAGTATTACAATAGACGTTAAAATCAACTTTAATGTGCCTTATGCTGGGTGTCTTTTCACGCTAGACAGAAAGCACTTGACTAGCTAGTAGTCGCTGGTGCTACTTTTTTTAAGATACCATTTGAATGTCAAATGCTTAAACAGCAGCGTGTTCAGTAACGACGGTTCGCGAACGTTACGGGTACGGGATAACTTAACCCGAAGACAACTCAATCCGTGAATAACTCAAGCCAAAGTTGGGACAACTCAAACTGTTAGTGGGTATTGAGTTTTCTCGGGTTGAGTTGTCTTTGGGTTGAGTTGTCCCAACCCTAACGTTACGGAAAATTTTGGAACGTTCGGGGTAATTGAACAAGATGTAGGTTTAAAAGAAAGACATTTATGTTAACGTCGATTTATATACTGATACCTAAAAATTGTCTTTGATTTTTACTCAGTACCTAAATGTTGTAGGGAGTTTTGTGTTGGTGCATTGTCTTCGGGTCTTTAATTCGCATACGAGGGTATCTACTTCATATGTATTAAGGCTTAATGTCATAGAAATGCTCATTAGGATGGTATTATATCTGCATGACTCTATGTTCAAATAATCACAATCGTGAGGAGTTGTTCTAAGATACTAAATACAGTCACTGCAAAGCTCAATCTGATAAAAACCCGATCTAAAATTTTCCGCTCGCCTACTCGCTAATTTAGATCTGGCCTTTTTCAAACGAAGGTCACGTTCAGGTGACCTTTTCTCATCATAATATTCATGACGATTGTTATGATATGTAACTTGTTTACATCGTCTACGTCACGCAATTTGAAATGAGCCGTCCAATCGCAGACTGTGAATAGTATCGCTGTTAAATTAGCTTGCAAACCTTAATCTAAAAATAGGAATTACTAAATCAAAATGTTATTAATAGTGTTTCGTCTAGATGAAAGCTACGCATTGAATGGTCGACACAAAGTTCATCTCGACGTGACCTTCCACAGAGACAGTAGAGATCCTGTACGACAATGCTCTACAGGATATCTGTTTACGGAGATTGTGCTAAGCTCAACAGTTTATTACTGGACAGTAGGTCCTGTGAAGGTCAAAATTTTACTGAACCCAACCAAATCTTACAGAAGCAGAGACATTTTTTATACTTGATGAATCAAAAGTGCATTCATTTTATTTAGACGGTTCGTTTCAAATTTTATGATTCGTGTGTTGGTATATAACATAACTCTTATTTAATGCTTGAACAAAAAACTTCGAAAAACGGATGATGTCAATTTTTTTGACGGACATTCGGTTTTGTAAACCTGCAGATCTAAACGGACTTTTTAATTATTTTTTTAAAGATTTGTCTTTCGGTCCGCCATGTTTCGCCGTGACTATTTTTTTCAATTCTGATATAGAAATGAAAATGGTTTAAGTGTTCTAAGAACTCAATCGTATTCAAAATGACATTCTTATAATTTTGTAATACCAAGACTCTTAACATGTTGACGTGAATGCATGACAATAGGTCAGTGCGATACTACTCTACTGATCCTTCTTTAATAACATGTATATATAGTTAGCCTAGTTTTGCATCGTTTGTACCGATCCATCTAGAAACGTGTATACTTTTACAAAAGCTTCCTGCAGTTTGTGAAATCATGAATAACAGATGTAACAACAGGCTATGTCATATAAGTTAAGCTATTTTGGCTGATTATAAATAATTATAAAGTATGTTCATTGACCCGTTTGCCTTCGAAGGATTTTGAAATCTGTTTTCACACAGAAGTGAATTAAATGCATTATTATAAGTGGTTACAAGTGGGGGTATATGTTATTTAAAGATATTTCAATGAAGTTTTAACATAATTGATCATTAAGTATCGTAGATTGACTTTAAAATATCGTCGTATTCATAATAGTAGATACGCCTATTTTTCCTTTAAAACCCTTTTCATTTCTGATTTCAATAACACTTTGAAAACGATAAAACTATTTCTATACCTAGCTACCCCTTACAGCAGAAATATGCACAAGTGTTCATGAGTATTGCAATGTAGGTTAGACTTAAATGCTGAATGTTCTCACCAAGATTTTGAATTGTTAGAACCTGAACGTCTTCTGCGCATGTCTCAATAATCAAACATTAGCTATAGACGTAAAGCCATTAAGGATCTTGATAATCAGTTATTTTACTTGATAAGTTTCAGACTTTTTATTATGAAAATTGACACCGGTATTGAGATTTTTACGTTTTAAACTATCGTTTAGAACGTCTTCTCTTTAGAGATTGTGAAAAACGGTGATAGTTAACGGAAGTTGAATTGAAAAAAGGTAAGATAAGGATTACAAAGCGATATTTAGTCTATTTTAATTTGTATATTTGATGTACTTCCTCAAAATGGCGGCACAAATTTTGTATTTTCTGTTAATGGCCATTCCATGCAATTGCTCATAAAACTAATAACGCAACTTTACATGAGCGTTTGTTAAAGAAAGATAGATATGGAATGTATAACTGTAGTCGACGTTTATTGAAAGTTTAAGATCTTCTCTTTAAGCATAAGAATAATCCCTACATGTACGTTTTTCATATTCCAAAATGTCTGTCAAAGGTTATTGTATGCTCTAATTAAATAGATTGTTCACGTTTTTTTTCAAGTTTTTTTGTCAGAACAGCTGTGCACAGTTTCTGATTTATTCCATTTAACATAAAAATATATTTAATGAATAGTTCTTATTTAATTATAAATGTGCATTCGATTATTGAATGTCATAAATTAATAAAAATTACTATAATTATGCTGTGATTATAATGAAAAAGTATATGCATATGAAATATGATAGCCTGTTTACGAAATAAACTGCAATAATTAATAAAATGAAATTAACATCTTACGCATTCATTCATACCACCGTTATTATGCTGTCAATGATTTTGTTTTCAAAACCTTTCAACTACCTATCCCTAAGCTAATATCATTTCCCCCTTTTGCACATAAAATGAAATAATTATAAAATCGTTATACTATTCTACGATAATTGTGTGATTTGGGATTTTAGGTCAAGTACAATCAGCAAGATTATACGGTTTAATTGCTTTTGAAATACAGTCGTTTTCGAATGAGTCGCTATTTGTAAAATACCTTTTATGTTAATCGTCAAGTGTCAATCGTTTCTGTGGATATCAAATGTTAATGTGCTTTTCTTACAAAGTTATGTCCCTTGGTGTACCCAAACAGAAAATAGGAACTGTCGTCCAGTAGTAGGACGCACGCTTAGGGAGTGAGAGGTCCCGAGTTTGAACCCAACTAGGGGCACTGCTTATTTCCTTGAACAATTGTTCACTCCACCTGGTGAAAACAGGTACCGTTAGGGATCACCTGCCAGAAGGAGATTTCAATGATCAGGGGTTATCGTACATGATATGTGCTGAATATGTTTATAAAGACTTTAAACCACACTTTTACCCAACAATTATGGCTGTGTTTCAATTGTATGATTGTGTATCCGAATATTGTCATATCCGAAATGTGTTTACTTTGTAACACTTGTAACATTGCCTTATCTGGAACAAACATGTTCCAAAATGATAAATTGTTGCTTGGCTCATGTTTGTTTTTAAATGCATAAATAAAGACAGCCTTAACTACAGATGTCTTTTATGCTTTTAATTGTAGAGTCCTTGAATAAAATTACTTAAATAGTTACAATTGGGACTTTGACAACACTTCATGGACAAGTATCTTTAACACATTTATGTTGATAGTTTGCTAATCAGATTGAATTGATCAAACAAAAATATCAAAGTATTAAAAACGTAATATTTACATGTTGAATTAAAAGTTTCGAAAATATGTGACTTATAGCTGTGACCGTAAAGTATCATTTGTTCATAAATTTCACAAGCATCTTAGCTCTTTGGCAAACATTACCACACCTTGTTGCCCATGATTTGAAGAGCAATGCAAACTAGGTAAGGTTTAATACCCCCATCTGTTTAAACTTAATCAGTTTCATATTACAACTAAACATTCGTATTTATGAATTCTTGACACTTGAAATTCACTTATAATTTGACATGCAAATAGTCCGAGCTTCTTCCAGTCATCGGAGCCGTCCTTTTGGAGTTTGGTTGAAATAAGAAACGTGTACAATTAATACTTTTTTCGTTTGACGTAAATGACGCTTCGACTAGCATATAATTATGTTAATGGTTCACATATGTGCCACCTAATGTGTTTACGGATCATTATATCAATGTTTTAATTAAGTATGCAAAGATTTAATGTCAAAAACTCATTGAATTAACTTGATTGTCATTTATTACGATTTTTATTTGTTCAATATGCGATTATAAAGTAGCTTTAGGTTGTGCTAGCTTTGTGTTTTGTCTGGAAGAGGCCACCATGGTTGATATCCTTTATTAAATTTACTAGTTTAATTCTAACATTGAGAAACAAGTAGCTACATCGTATATTGAATACTTTCGACACAAGACTACTTCCTGACCCCTGAATTAAACAACTTTGATAGTAGGGCTGCTGCGAATATCCGATATGCGATTTACTCCAACGAGAAAATCGAGTACGAATATTTGTCACGTTCGAAATCGTCGAATCGCGATCTATTTTTTGAAAAAACAAAACAAAAGGAAAGAACATTTTTAGATTAATTACCACTGAAATCGAACCGCACTACTTATGAAAGCTTTGATTTATGTAGGGACCAAATTGTCTTGTATCAAATTTCGATTGATACTCATTTAAACAAAAAAGTTATCACTGAAAATGCATATTAAAAACGTCTGGTAATAGAAACGTTTGGTGTGCATGGATTGAATTACCATATTGTAAAACTTCTGTAATAACCAATTTTTTTTGTTATTACATGAATTCCTGAGTGCTTCTCCATTAACAAGTGAATCGTGGTTCAATTCGTAAATCGCTACACATGAATCGTGGTTCGGATCGGATCGCCGCTTGCTCAACGATCCACAGCCCTATTTGATAGTTTCTTGCTGTAGTAACAATGGGATTATTTTTGGGATAGAATTCGAAATAGCAGATAATATGGCTATCTCTGTATGATGGTTCTTCTACATCGATACCACACAACCATATCCTTTCACATTTTGATCAGTAAATTTTTATCGATTTGAATTTGAAAAGACAGAGAAAAAAGAACAAGCACTAAATTAATAATCTTATTCACTTGGACTTATTTGGGTCCATGTTTCGTTTATGTGGCGTAATACCCTTCTTACCAATTTGATCTTTTCATTTTGTTTCGATCTTCAAAAAGCTTGCTTGAAAATAAAACACCAAGTAACAAATCATATTGCTATAAAGGTAAATGTTGTGGAAATGTAAAGAAATGTTCTTTTTAATGACAATGCACATGTATTTCTTATAAGTGCAGCGCTTTTCAGAGCACATCTATTCACGTAAGTATCACCTAACGTTGCTTGAATAAAAAAGTGAGGGTTATCTTGATTAATGGTGTGATGTTCACCGATATATATTTAACCCGGAAATTTTAACAAGCATATAATGTATGGCTGGTATAAATATATTCTACATATTTTATGATGATAGATTGACATCGTTAGGCTTGGGTTTTTTTTAAAACATATAATCTAAGGTTCGACTGAATGAAATGTCGTAAGTTTTCATCACCTTGTCCATAATAAGATAACCCGTCCGGTTAGCTCAGTCAGTAGTGCGCCTGACAACGAATTCAGGGGCATTGGTTCCGATTCCCGAGCGGAAATTACACGTTAAGGCAAAAGACTACGAATTTGTTTACCCTGTCTATACAGATTTGACCTGCTGTAAAACGTTTGGTAGACCGAACTACATTCCTTCGTTGGGTCATCCAATCTCTTTTCTACATTGAAGCGCTAGGTAGCCGCTTCCTCTCCCAATTGGCTTCATTGTCGTTGATTGTACATTATATATCAGTCACTGTGGTACATACACATTTATTTTAACAGAATGCTGGATAGGTTAGCAAGTCGCCATAGTTAAAGGTACTCATTCACAGATTTCAACTTAAATATCAACTTTTTTTGAAGCTATCTAAATTGTTTGGGAACATTTTTAAAGCAGGAAAAAAATGTGTTTAATCCGTATGTCACGGTATAGACAATTTTAATGTATTTTTGTGGCTTTTATTGTATATTTCTTGCAATTTATTAGTCGGTTTGTCTTAAAATATAAAGAAATTGTTATTCGACACAATTACAGAAACTGGATGGTATTTTGAAAATACATGTATAGGAAAATCTTAACCAAATCCGTGAACTAGTACCTTTAACTAAAGGAATGTAAATAAACAACGTAAATTTTAAATAAAAAAATAAACAAACATGTATATATAATAAGTATAACCATGTGCCAACCAGTCAACCAGTATTATCACCAGCACACTAAGTCTCTGTGTGATGTCCCCTTGATCCCTTCAGTACAGTTGTAGTCTAGACGTTGGATTTAAAATGTCATATAGTACTCATAAAATGACCATGATATGATAAATACTAGGTATCTATACTTAACACAGATTTCAGGATATTATTAGCTTGATGAACTTAATCTCTGACCAGCGGAGAACGGTTTAAATTATAAACAATTTGTCAACATTTTGTCAATAATGGCGTTTATTAGCCCACCTACTTTAAGCATCCTATATTAACAGTGTCCAGTAGTTTTATTGAAATATTTTACGTAGATTTTTTTATTCATTCGCGGTGACTTAAATCTAAATGTTAGATGCTAATTTAAGTGCAATGTTTCTGATTGAGTGGTGGCATGAATTGCAATATGACCATATTATCTCAAGCACTTGACAGCTATCTTTCAGAATTTGAACAAGGAACGGTTTATTAACTTGAGCACATAAGTTTGCATAATAGTATGCAATGAAAATCAAAAGCACTTAGTAATAACTTGAGCACATAATTGTGAATAATAAGGCGCACTGCTTATTAAAAGCACTTAGTATGTATTGTACTTGTTGCCCTGGCAACTCAGCCCTACGGTCATCGTAAGCTGTAGCCGTTCATGTCCTCTGTATGAAATCTGCATCTATAGGTATTCACACGGTCAAAATGTGGCTTTCTGAATGTTCATAATAAGTTATTTTTCTCCGTTTGTTTTCGTACTCACATTGTATTATGTAATGATGCGTCGAGGAATATGTATTTTATTGTATGTTAGTGATACATCACCTTATAGAATACAAATGTATTAGGTTTTAAATTCATCCCAGTTATATAACTGTATAGACATCAGACGATTTATGTGTACGTCATAAATCTTATATATAAATGATTTCATTTTAATTATGTTGTTAAAACAATAAATAATATGGATAGAAGGACTTAGTGAGAACTATAAGACAACATCTGAGAACTATAAATTAAGTGATGTACATGTATACTTGAGGTAGGCTTTAGTTTTACTTTACATAAGATTCATTGTTGCTTTAAAGCTATGGTTTCTTGATAGTCATTCTTTATACATTTCTTATAAATTTGAATTAGTGCTCTACTTACTTGGAATCGAATACTGGGGAACCTGTGAACCCCTTTAGTTATTGGGATAAAAAAACAAAGAATATGGGACCAATTTAACCATTTGAAGAATGAATACTAGAGAACTCTATAGTCATGGGACCAGTTGCATAAGACCGCTTTTGAGATTCATGAAAGGACGTTTCCCATCTTTTACTGAGATGTCTAACCCAAGGTTATTTCTGTAGGGGTCCAAACACTTAACGTATTCTTTTGAGTCTTTTTTTCAAAGTTTGACAACTATTGTGATTGTTCCAGGGGATGGGATCGGTCGCTGATCCCTACTGGATCCATTATTATTTAAACTGAGCTAAGTTTTCTCATTAGATACACATGACCTCTGTACTTCCAATTATAATGTTTAGTAACTGAATGACAAATTCAAAACCACAAGTTTATATTGGGTATCAGTCTCTAGGGCAAAGTCTTTGTTTAGACCATATCCATATCTATCGGGCATGTAGTCTATGGTACGTTATTATATGTTTTCTTACCACAAATGTTTTATTTCATTCATATCTATTTTCATTCCACTTCTTGTTTTTCTTCTGTATACCCATTATATGTAATCTTGTGGTGTCCCACATCAACTCAAAGCGGTTCAGTTTTAAAACAAAATAATACGAGAAATAAAAATTGCACTGAGGTAATTGGCAGTATGCACCAAAATGATAAAAATACATTTGAATAAATGTACAATGAATGAATATTACTGAATATCGATGAAGGATGAGGTCACAAAATTTAAAAAAGAGATTATCCAGCTTTGATTCATCGATCTAATGTTTGTAAGGATTTATAGTATTTTACTATTTGATTTCGTAGCATGATTAACTACAGTTTGACATGACTTGAGGCAGAGTATAGAAATTTGCATGTTTGTGGCGAGCAGTCAAACAAAACGAAGACATAGTGGCCGTAGCCGTAGGGTTATGCTCGATTCATTACCGATTAAATAATTTGATAAATGAACAATTCTTACATTTAATCGAGTGACTCACGTGTCACATTGGTTAGAAAGTCATACAAGATGAGTAGGCATTTCTGTATGACATTTTGTAAAAAGGTTGATTCACTCATTGTCTTATGACACGCAACCCAGACGAGTGTTTTCAATTGTATTTCTTATGTACCATGTATCTTGGTGTGAGATAATTAAGTATATGTTTTATATGTTCTGTATATGTACATGATCTGATATGCTGTAATGTTGTAACGAGTATTAATGGTATAGTGTTTGTCTAAATCAAACCTCGTTTAATGCCCCAAAAATGAAACGTAGGCACATTGACACGACAGTTTTATATTTGTATATATGGATATGGGTATGTCATGCCATGACCAGGGACTGAGCCCAAATCATCGTTAAGAAATCAAATTCTTGTGAAACAGCAAGTTGACAATGACTTTGTCTATATTTTGGTCATGTGAATGAGGTCCAAATACAGTAATGATCCTCTTTAATAACCACCATAACTGTTGATCTTAAAAGCAGAAAAATCTTAATATGGTCATCATTTTCTGTTCAAATAAAGCATTTAGGACTTAAAATAGTCAAAAACATATTATTCTGCAAAAACCGGGGTAGTTATTACTCTAAGAGCGAAACAGAACTGTTATGATTTTAAGAAACAAATACAAAATGATCATGTAACACTTTACATATTTCTGAAAAGTCAGTTTCTAGATACATGTATATAAGGCTATTTAATGCATCGCTTGGTTAGTTGTTGAAAATACGAAATCTACAGTTTATGTCTTCCATCTAAATGACAAGTTTAAAATCTGCTTTGAATAAGAGTATGATCTAACGAGGTGTAAAACAGACTAACGAAAAAACAATTATATAATATACACACATCATATAATTTACATTACATCATGCATACAGTGCTTTGATTAATTGATAAGTAGATAAAATTAAATCTAAATATAACACTTACGTGATCCTAGTTTCATGTTACCTTATCTATCAATTAAAACTCCAATTAAAATCAGTGTTCCTATAAATCAGGCATTCTTTTCTTACATAATCGATATTTTATTTTAATTTCCCAAATAAATTGAGGAACATTAAATGCATGAATAATTTTATGTGGATTTTTTGGGGGTATTTTTGTTGCATGTTTTGAAATCATCAGTCAAGCTATTTTCAGAGTACGTTAATAATTCAATGTACTTTCTCAGAACAGGTTCCATACACCTCGTTAGATGAACAATCTCAGTGGCCCGTCAAAAATGTAAACGATATTTTATCACAGACGGTATAAGAAGTGAATGCTGTAGGAAGTTTTCAAAGCTTCTGTAAAATTATAACATACATTCAAACCTATTTAGCGACCATCTGCTTTATTAATTAACATACAAAAGCGCATGTTTTCGTATTTACACCCTCCATCCTTCAGAATGACCGCCCAGAGACTTGACTTGTCCGTTTTAGTCGAGATTTAGTAGGCCTACATTTCACTTAAGGCAAATCCCCGCGAAATAATTTAAGCGAAAAATTTTGGTCATTCCGACCCAGCATAGGCATGGTAATTAGGATTTAGACTCAGGTGGTTATTTCTTAATCCAGTAACCTAAGGAACAATTTTGCCAAGTTCCACTTAGGTCTCACGAATAATGACAAACTTACAGCATTTTTCAGAAGGCCAATTGCATTAGTATGGCGATAAGCTCAAAACTGGCCTTGGATAAAGTCATAGTCCTAAGTTAACATCAATTCAGAAATATTTCGATACATTCTCTACGCTATACCTGTATCCTTATCCTTTATGGTTGTATGTGCATAAAGAAGAGAAGTTGTGTCATGTCCAACTGATAAAACTTGACTGAAAACAGATTACATCTCTTGTAAAGTGTTCCCTGAATAACGTCGGTGGCCATCCTCTGTTATATGCTTCCATATGCCTTAAAATACGGAACTGTATTAAATTCCATCATTGAAGGTCTGGCTTCATATCAAATCACATTAAATACTAAATTATTTTCTTAAAAATGTTCCAATTTCTAGTTATGTTTCCTACAGTTGCAATAAAACGCACTCGTATGGCATACTTTTTTAAAGACCGCCAGAATTGAATTACTTTATCAGCAATTTTATATCATCAATCATGTTAGAATATATTTAGAACATTTCTCTGTGCCTCTTTCATTGTCTTACTATGGTATTACATGTAAATAAATTTGTCGTTAAAAGTCAAAGTGCGGTTTAAAGTCTGCTTCCATATACATGTTAAGCCGACTTTACAATCTTGTACAATAACTCCTGATCACAGAAATCACCCTCAGGCAGGCGATTCCTCACAGTACCCATTTACACCTGGGTGGAGTGGAACAATTGTAGGTTAATTTCTTGCTCAATGAAATTAGCAGTGCCCCTAGTGGGATCGAACCCAGGACCTCTCGATATCTTAGCGCGCATCCTACCACTGGACCACTCCTCCTATCGTATTTTCCTGATTATTGCATAAGAGTCAATGAAATAAATATTGCCGGAAATCGTCCAAACTTCTCGATTTGGGTGTTCTATGAAATGTTCTCTAGTAACGGTAATAGCCGAGTAGTTTGCGTTGAAGTCCAAAACAAGTGAACACGTATTCTCCAATTTATAAAATTACATTCAAATCAACAATGATAACTGTTTATAACTTCATGGTGAAAATTTAATTCTTCTGTTACAAAAATGTCATGATCAGCTGCATGCATTTAACACATACACATATGTTTTTGAAGTAGTTTATAACCCTTATTTTTAAAATTTGTGTGGCAAAATCAGTCAGTACCGTAGCCTGTTCAATTACCCTAAACGTTCCAAAACGTTCCGTAACGATACATTCGGAACTCCTCGACCATTCGCTGCGAATAATATCGGACATATTTAGACGCTATTTTGAAACTACCGGTGTTGAAGTAAACAAATATTCGATCGTTTAGGCAATGAGTGATGTTTCGTTTTTAGTCCATAAATTTTGAAACATCACTCATTGCCTTAAGGATCGTATATTTGATTATTAGATTAGATTATTCGCAGCGAATGGCCGAGGTGTTCCGAATGTATCGTTACGATACGTTTTGGAACGTTTAGGGTATTTGAACAGGCTACAGCTTTGTTCACTTTAAACAAGTCAGTCTTGGATCAGGACGACATCGTCAATTATGAATCAAGATTGACTTTTTATTATTCGTAATTATTTTAGTCAATATTAGCACATTAGTATACATCATAATGTAAAGACCACCGATCATATCAATTAAATATACAATACAGTCTACCTCGAGTATAAGGTCTATATTGAGTATGACGTAATATTTAAATTTAATTGACGTAGAAAATTTAGCAAGCAAATACTAGGCCAAACTTAGTGACGTAAACGTGGTTTTGTTGAATGTCAATAATTCAATAATCTGACCAAACAATCAACAAATAGGAAATATAAATGTAAATAGTTAAATAGAATAATATCATTTATGAATAAAATGAAGTAGGACGATGGTATGCTACCTTTTTGATGTGCTAAATGCATGTATGTTCTGTACACATAAGGTTTTACGCCTTAATAGTTTCACAAAACCACAATTATTACATGACATTGTTATACTTTTTAATGGATACCCGTCTCCATGGTCGAGTGGTAAAGATTGCTGACTTACTAGTTACTTACGAATGAGAGGACTAAGACTAAATATGGTTCCCATTAATGATGCCTGGGTAAAGTGACTGCCTATTACGTCATCGGTTGTTCAAAGTTATTTGAAACAAAATCTAACTAACCCAAAATATGAAAGGCCTTCTTACTTTGTTTAGATTGAAATGGTTTTATAAACACAGTAAGTTTATTGTATCTCGCATGGCAGATTCGAGCAGTATTTAAGTCTAATTTGATTGTCTCCAGCAATATTGTTGTCAATATTAATGATAGTAGTTTCCTTTTCAACATTACTTACCATACATGCATACTAAAACTGTTGATATTATTGCGGTCAAAAGTTTCTACTCTGTGGTCATATAGCTGACAATAAACTGGCAACATGACTAGTTATAAACTGACATTAAACTGGCTTTAAAAGTATAGCCATATTTTGATTTACATTGATTATTCTTGTTGAATGTTTTGTCCCGGACAAGACCGTGTATGCACGGAGTTTTCTCTAAACGGATGTACGTAGAATGATGGGTAATCAATGGACGTCATTTATCAAATTTGAAATCTAAGAATTGTTCATAATATTAAAATGCAGCTCTAGTTTCTTTTATTGGCGAAATTCTATTCATATTTATTTCGAATGGTTGCTTTTGATTTGAAAATTAATGCGAGCTAATCGTACTTATTTTCATTCATTATTTACAAAGCGATTCGTCATTGAGAGGCATGAATGAATACAAAACAAAAATGATTTATTGATGTTTCTGCAAGTTATTGTCGTTGAATTTACTTTTCATTCTGTTTATTATTTAATTTGGTGTCAATTGCTTGTATTTGAATAATGTTTTTATTGCCTATACTCTTGAAAAAAGCTCGTAAACCTAGCATTTGATGCCGTCTCTAATTTATTGACATTTTGGTCTATATTTGATATATCTGAGCTCATCTGCCATTGAATGTTTTGCCTGCATATTTAGTTTTCTTTTGGGCTTATTGAAAACGTTTAGAACGTTTGTATAAATAGTCTTACCTCACCCACTATTCAGTTATTTGTTTGTTTATTTTCATTCCGTTTACTCCAGTATGCTTTTATGTGTGGTATGCTTGTATAAAATGAATTGAATTTTGAGTTTTTTTTTCTTGAATGACAAACGCAAATATATATTCAACTTGCAGCAGCCATTTACTCATATCTTTTTCTACTTGTAAACACAATTTAGAAAACGCTTGATCTAGATCAGGAACCAAAGAATTCATATTTTTCAAGGCATATTAAATGTTTTGACTATGAATCAGAAATGTGGCTAGTACAGTTCTTGCATTGCCTTTACGTTGTCGAAAATTAATAATTAACACACGAGTATACGTAGTTTCAAATTGATTGACGATTTTAACAATACCAAACTGTAGACATTATATCATCATGCTGCTTTTAAATGTTCCTCATTCGTTGACATGCCTTTGAACTTTTCTATTGTTCAGAAAATTTCGTGTAGATCATGAATTCGTACCCAAGTTATAACGCACCACACTTTTATTATTTTAATTAATCCTGTATGATTTCCGATTATTAAAAAATCACAGCGATCCTAATTATCATCTTGTGTGCTTACTTTTATTAGAAACTGTGGTTCGTGCTTTTTTCCTTATTTGACTAAATGTTGGATTTAAACATTTTATTTCCTCATCTCATATCCCAGTTCAATCTTTAATACTACCACAATGTCTTTGATTTCAAGGACTTGATAAACAAACATTTTAACAGAGTCTACAAGTGAAATTTAATTATAAGCTAATAAAGAAAAGAAATCGGTATTTAGATACGAGATCAGGGAGAAGTTATTTCAATAAAACTATTTTAACAATGTGATAGATAAAAGACTAGGGATCAGTTTTTTTATATAAACTTGATTTTTAGCGTAGGGTACTTTTATATAGATATGAGTGCACGGTACATTTAGGAAATGTTTAATTAAATCAATTAAAAAGGCAATTTAGGTAATTACAAAGTAAATATTATGTTGTTAAGGTCATGTTACGTCGGCCCGATTTCATTGAAGCTCAATGAAAAAATAAAGTCACAATTATTAGGAGGAAATAAAAAACAGATTTATCTATTGACTTATTGTCGTGTATTTTATATAAAGAAATCTGAAGCGATTGAAGTTTTTGTTAACATGACTCATGCTTGATTTTTTCTTTGTTCATTTTTATCAACTCAAATCAATTTTAGAAACATGAATTTAATAAAGCCATAATTTTCCATACAAAAAACAGTTTGGCCTTTTATGATTTCCCACGTTCACGTGTAATTCATATATTTACTTACGAAGTGAGAAGGTTTTGTAATCGATGATGGTGGCTTTAAAACATTCACAATTTACATTCAACATGGGCTTGAACGATCAAGAAATCCATACTCAACTGTTCTGCTCTGCTCTGTTTTTTTATGTCCTGCTCTACTCTGCTTTGTTCTGTTCTGTTCTTTTTCACTTCGGTTGTGCTCTGCTTTGTCCTATTATATTTTATTATTTTCTGTTATGTTTTGTTCTGTTCTATTCTGTTCTATTTTTCCCTGTCCCGCTATATTCTATTCTTCTTTGCTCTGTTCTGTTTTGCTCTGTTCTGATCTGTTCTGTTCTGCTCTGCTCTGTTCCTCTCTGCACTGTCGGGTTCTGTTCTGCCCTGCTTTGATCTGTTCTGTTTTATTCAGTTCTTTATAAATGTTTTGTTCTGAAATGTTAGATTATTATGTCCCGTATTGTACTGGCATATTCTGTTCAGTTCTGTTTTTTGAACTAATGAAGTGTTTCAGTGTAAAATCCCCAATATATCATATTGATATGATATGATATCTACATGGATGAATAAAAACAATAAAATATATATATTTCGACTCTAGTTTTAATATACTATACTATAATGAATCATCTTTTAAGATTTAATAGTTTAATAAATGTATTGTTATATACATACATAAATTATGATACTCGATAACAGTGTTACTTATATCTATAATGATAAAGTTCGAGTGCAAATTTGATTACCTTTTACATAGACATTTAGGAATTCCCCTTCTGATGTCATATTGATAATACTTGTGGGTTTTTATTTGAATAATAGGCTACACTACAAATGTACAAGGCAGTTTTGAAATGTTCGTTTGTTGCATTTGGGGGGGGGGCATAGTCTCTAAATAACTTTTCACAATTAGAAAATATTACGAACAAATGTCATAGTAATTACAATTAAGTACCACTATTAGGACAATCAAAATTAGGGTTGTGGATCGTTGAGCTAGTGGCGATTTGATTCGAACCACGATTCATGTGTAGCGATTCACGAATCGAACCACGAATCTCTTGTTAATGGAGAAGCATACAGGAATTCATGTTATAACAAAAATAAGTAAAGAATTACAGAAGCTTTTACTATATGGAAAACCATGTTCTCCAAACATTTCTATTACCAGACGTTTTATGGGCATTTTTAGTGATAACATTTTGTTTAAATGTGTATCAATCGAAATTCTGACGCAAGATAATTCAGTCCCTATATAAATTAAAACTTTCATAAGTAGTGCGGCTCGTTTTCAGTGATAATTGAATTAAAAATGTTATTTCATTTTTTTTCCAAAATTAGATCGCGATCCGACGATTTCGGACGTGACGAATATTCGTACTCGATTTTCTAGTCGAGATCGCGATCACCGAGTACTCGGATACTCGTAGCAGCCCTAATAAAAATAGATGATCTCTATGGCGGAAGGATCTTTACGTAGGATCATTTTTATCTGAAATGAAGTATTTGAGATTTAAATTTGTCAAAAATTGTATGATTTTGCAATTTTCAAGATGGTCTTTTTATAAGAACTTTACTTTACTTTAGTACTTAATACTTATGACTTTATACATGTACCGCAGTATCTAAATTAAAGTGCTATGTATGGCTATTCAGATTTCGCTTACCAGTAATCGAATATTTTTCACATCGAAAATCACGCCTATGATTGCTTATAAACAATCATTTGGCAAACTCGCCAATGTATTTCAAAACATAAACAAAATGTAAAGTCATCTTTGTACCCAAACATTGTGAACACACCGAAAACCAATCACTTGTCATAATAAAAATTCTCATATTTTGAAATATTTTAGTTGAGTCATTATATTGTTTTAATATCATAAAAAATAATACAAATACCATATATGATGGCATGCGTTGTTTGGTCCAATCTTAGATTATCTCTCCATTAATCTGTATTGTAATCATAGTTATGGAACTTTAATGTGATTTTATCTAAAAACAAACATTGACGTACCCATTGTAGTAATCTATGCTTATTTTGTAAATATACAAGAATTTAGTTAAAATCTTATTGTATATCCGTATAAAAAAGACAACAATTAATCTTTAGATCCGATAGATAGGCTCAAGTGTATGTACTGACCAAAAACAACTACGTGAATAATCTCTCATATTCAATTTAAATACAAATCGTAGCTTTGATGTCAATGTTAAGCCGAACAAAATTTAGCGATAATCTTAACGCTGAATTTACTCTTCAGTCAGGAGGTACAGTTTCTCGTTCAAATATTTACATGTAGTTCCCGCCAAATTTTAAATTTTGCTGAGTAAGATTTTCTGACATAATTATGTTTCTCACTATCATCATTATGCCATATCGACTGTTCTTAACTCAACAAGAATATTGAGTAATTTTATTTTAATAGCTTTTGCATAAGTAGTTGCAATGACTTATCCGTCCAAAATTCCGAGCATTGAGCGTTCACTACAAAATTGAAGTGACAACAATATTACGTACATTTATAATCTTAGTCTATCTATTACCATTTCAATCAATAGAATTAGACCGCAGTCTGTAGCTAAGGTTCCATGCGTATGACCCCTGGTTTGAACCCCTAATGGCAAGTATTCTTTCCAATGACTATTTCAAGGCGGAAAACCCGTACGTTCTTGTTTTTGTTATTTGTTTGAGGCGTCCTTTCTATAACTTAAACTTAAAACTTAAACTTCTTCATTTGATAAAACGCCTATTTTCATATTACATATTCAATGGCGTTGTACAAAAAGATAAATTATAAAAAAAATAAGTAAAAACCCTCCACCATAAATATATACAATAACACAAACCAAAATAAAATTCATCACACATGATGTTTTATAGTGTGATTGTGCATTTGGTTTTCATATATCAAGTTTATAGGACCTACATTAATCTTATAGTTAATGATTCGACTTTATTTTTACATTTGTTTTTATTAATTTGATATTGAAAGTTGTTGTCTTGAACAGTATAACATGATGCTACTGTTAACCGGACTTGTCCTGAACAGTGTAACATAACGCCACTGTTAACCAGACAATTCCCCAGAGGTGTCGAAACATCACATTTATAGGGTCCTTAATACATCACCAAAGGTGTAGAAACATCACCTTTAAAGGGACCTCTTTTTTAAGCAGTAATGCAATCATATAAGACAAAGTATGTTTTGACACAGAGAGAGGCAGATAACAAAATTTTAAAGATAAATTACCCCTCACTCTTAGCATTTGGCCTATATGTAAGGTCTGTACTTGTTACTGTTGTTGTTACTGATATGTTTTCAGGCTCCTTTTTATTGAATTACATTCATCAGTCATAAAGTCATGCTTCTCTGTACTCGCCTAATGTCACACGAGTAAAACCGACCACAGAAGTTGAATTGAAAATGAAAAACAATTTGCATACGTAAAACCGTACTTTACCCACAACTATGTGACTGATTAAAATTTAATAGTTTTACAAAGTAGGCATTCTCTATTGTTTTGAAACGTAAAGTTCACCACAGAGAATAATGTTATTCATTTAATTAAAGTTTTAAGGATTGTGTGGTCAAATATTTATGTAAATTTCTCCGCCTTACTAATAGTATATTGTCTAGTTAAAAAAGCTGCCGGTATGTTCGTATGAAGTCATCCGGTTACACTCGATTCTCATTAAAATAACATTAAGTTAATCGATCAAAAAATTTGAAATTAAGGGATGTAATTACATGCATGAACACAGCAGTTGTTTATACAGATCAAAATTCTTGTATTTTAAATACCAAAAAAATCTACACTGATATTTTAATGGTCCAAGTGAGTGTCAGGCTTCACTTTCTAAATGAAAAATGAAACCCCCCCCCTCAATTTGTTTTACTCGGATATTGAATAAAATCGCCATTGTCAGCAATATTGTAAGTACAACCTACCCATGAACTATGTTCACGTACGTAAATTTTGCCTTTACCATCATATTTGAAGAGTTGTCGGTTTCTGGTGGAAAAGTAGCAGAGTACTGATAAATCAAGAGCAAGAAAAAACTGGTCAAGTTGGCTTTCACAAATACCGGAATAGTGTAGGCATTCGGCAAAACCGAATTGAATTACATACAAACAAACTGATTCATTGGAAACATGATTATGTATAATGAGATTTTTGCAATTAAATTCAGAATGATCAGAAATAGTGATATGGATCATGCTTATATAATTTACCACGGCCCATCACTGAAATTTGGTCAGAATCAATGATTTCCTTTATTTTACAGTCTTCGTTGCCAGTGGCTGCTTACTTATCAAGTATTGTAAGATGAAATGGTTTCGCTGTAAGACATGACAGGGTTTTATCTAGTGTTCAAAATACTTGAAAGTTAATAAAAAATGATGATTTCCAGGTTACATTAGAGTATTATGAACGAACGTCAAATATACGGAGCAAACTTTAACAATCTTGCTTTCATCCACTATCAACACCTTGCTATTAGCAACACGCATTTTGTAGAAACTTACGTCATTTTTTCTAGTTCCTTATTTACAATACAATGCAATACAATTATTAACTGTGTGATAACTATCAAGTTTGATCTGGTTGCATCAATTAATTAACAGTTGCTATGGTTACAAATACGGTGCCGTAAGAATAATGAGGCGTAAATTTTACTTAATTCATAGTTACAATGAATTGTACTAGGTCTTAAATCAGTTTAAATTAACTCATTAATTGTTTAGTAAGATCATTGAATGACTGATTTGAAAGTGAAGGTAGGAGATAAGTTAACAAACACTATTTAAATAATAGTTATAATCTTAGTGGAATGTTTTTTACTATACAAAATACACCGTTCTGTCAAATGTGTATTCTATACGTTTTTATTTAACTATCGTATTTTGTTCACAAGTCAGCATTAAATACGCACCAGCCCACTCTAGTGTCTCGAAGGAGGAAAGAGTTCGAATCCCATCGGGGCGGTTATAGCCTTCCATGAAAATTTGAACATTATGTAATTTTTTATCCATTATTATAATACAAGTCTATGGAGAAGTTATCGGCCTTGTGGTAGGCTTGATAAAAACTGGTTATCAGCGAGGGTCCAGGAAATATAGGGTAGGTGTGCTTGCTGTCGTAAAATACCTAAGTTGTATTGACACGGTGTTAATACCCCGTATGAAAAAATATCAACCTATAACTTGAAATGTCCAGCTTTCATACATAAAACATGTTTATTCCTACCCGTAGATTTTGTTTAATGACTGAATTGCAATATTTCGTGAAAAGGTCGTGTGGGCATTTCCTTGAGTCAAAAATCTTGGTATTAAACAGGCGAAGATGCGTATACATTTGTTGATCGTGTTATATGTGTGTCCAATGCCGAATAAAAGTATACAAACCAGTCCTTGCAAAAAGAACTTACAGAGCAAGTTCTTAAACTTTCAATGAAATTTGCTTTCGTTGGATTTGGAAGAGCTAACCTTAAATGGACACACAGATCTCCTGGCATGTAATCTTAACCTCTTAAGCAACAGGTGACACTGGCATTTCATTAGTTATAGTAATACTTCATGAGTGAGTCTAGCGCTTAACACAATAGATGCATTGTTCATTGTCAATGCAAATTTGCTAAAGTTAAAATATTCATATATCAAAGTATATGTACCACTGTCAATTAAATTAAAGTTTTTATACGTGTTCTAACATATAATAAACATTGTAAGTGTCATGTTAAGTAATTTCATACAAACTTGGTATGCATGAATAACATCAGTGCGATTAGGGTGAAATTATAACATATGTATTTCAGAATAATTGCTGCGCAATGCATATTGCTCATGCATATTATAATGGTTTACCTTGTAGCTATTTTCAGCCATATTTGTCTCACGCTCGCCACTCAAACGTAACCGGCGTATGCGTCGTACGCAGGCTAGTGATTTCGGCTTAATCTCGGAAAAAATAAGTGATTTGCCAGTGCCCGTTTAGAAATTGGCGTAAGCCGGCTTAAGCCGCCCTGACAAATCAAGTCGGCCCATTGTTCTGTGGTAAGCGATACGTAGAATAGGAATGATTTATGCATAGCAAACTTTCTAATGGAACTAAGTTCGTCAACTTTTACTTGTTTCATACTCTAGACCGAGACTAATTGAATGAATAAAGATGAAAGATACGTAACTTGCAACCTTTGTCCATCTATAAAGTTTAGTTCTCTTCTATTTTGCGTGTTATTTAAAGCAGGATCGTGTAGCTTGTGATAACTTCTTTAATGAATGGAATATCTTTGAATGTAATTTTGTTCGAATTTTTTTCCATTAAAACACAATCTCATAGCTATAGAATTTAAAAGTGACCGCATGTATATCAAGTTCGGGGCGTGGCTGCTCGATTGAGCGAAACGACCTTCATTATAACAGTTGTATTCGAGACGCGTTGTGGTAAACGCCCGTAATTCAGTGTTTATTAGGTAGCCTAACTAAGTGCTTTTATAACAATGCCAATTGAAGCGATTTAGAAAATAATGGTAATTTGAGGGCAACGTTAAAAGTAATAAATACCTCGGTCACGTGAAGCGTGAAAATTACGTCATAACGTCTGGACATCTGATCACGTGATCAAATAACAAACAGTAAAAGTAAACCTCAAATATTTACCAGGCTCTAACCATAACAATACCTAGGGAATTAAAAACAAATAGTGTCGTAGTGTAATGTTGTTGTACTATTCGATTCCTAATTATTTGTCATGAATAGCGTATAACACGAAGATAGAGAACTACTTGTTTGTTGTTATCACTTGATTGTCAATAAAACAGAACAATGTTCTCGAAGAACGCACCAAGGCGCGTAGGTGTTGACGTCTAGGAAATTATGATTTTCATTTCAGGCTTAACACCCAACTTGTCTTAAAATTATTGGCGAGTTTTGCAAATAGCGGACAATTTTCTTTTCCTTTAGGCTTAAATGGTTTAGTCATATCTTTTGAAGGAAAATTATTAGATCACTAGTTTTGGTCCAACAGAAGAAGTTATAGTTCATCATTTCCCTGCATGTGAAACATTAAGTAATCTTGCCTCGCGCATGTATATCTTTTTAGAAGTTCAATAAAGCGCCCACTGTAGAGAGGCGACCCACAAGTTTATGCAATGTCATTTCTTTCAATATAAGTTATGAAAATGTAGTAGTTCCTATTATATTTGCACATGTTACATGTTTGCAAATTATAATTTATACTTGTATGGCAATGTGTATGTTAGATTTTTTTAACAAAATTGGTCTGTATTCTACGAAATGTCTTTAAAGTCATGAAATTTAAGAATATATTTAAAATAATGCCTCGGTTTCATCTTAAAAGTTTGCGTAATAGACATATAACATGGTAGCAGACGACTATAAGTCCTCGTGTTATGTTTGTATTAATGTACTTTTTATGCAAATTAATTGTTAAATTAGTAAACACAATAATAAATCAGAGTAAAAACTGTTTGTAAATTTAGATTTCATAAACTCATTAACTCAAAGAATTGTTTGTTTATTTACCTTGATTTTCCCAGAACTCTATTTTCTAATAAATTGTAATAAATATTCAAAAATCTTATATTAATTTGTCATTGATAGTTCTCTACTGGCTGACTTTGAAACAACCTCATTGTTTTATACAGTCCGTCTGTTTACATAACTTGACGTGTATATTATACTTCATACTAATTAATATTATAATTATTCAGAAATATGTTATAAAATAATTAATGATCCTGAATTAAATTTAAAAAGTCAGTAAGTATGAATATCTAAATGACCTGGTATGGTGATATGGTGTTCTGTAACCTTGACCGAGGTTG
Organism: Mactra quadrangularis; assembly: GCA_025267735.1. NCBI lineage: Eukaryota > Metazoa > Mollusca > Bivalvia > Venerida > Mactridae > Mactra > Mactra quadrangularis. The sequence goes on along the minus strand of CM046308.1, from coordinate 31,878,827 downwards.
TCACGTGCTTTTCATACAATGTCAATGTGAAAGTGTAATACAAATGGCGGTGAAAGGCGCTGTTCAGTCAACGGTCGACATTTTGAAATTATGAGAGTCAATTCTCGAGCAACAGTCACCGAGATGGAAACCTCATGGAACTTGATGATTCGTCATATATGTTCAAGCGAACGGAGTGTTCGACCCGTTTGCCAATGTCATCATTGTTGTGCCCAATGTTTCTCACCGTTTTTAATGAATTTCTTACATTGATAAATGAAGTAAATACTAAATAGGTTGTCGAGTTCGAGTCACAGACTTTTGGTTGCATTTTCAATGACTATTACAATAAAATTGTCTTTCTGAGCAGTTTTCTTGCAATAATTTAACCATATTCGTAGCAAGAGGTCATTGTTAGTCTATTAGATACACTGGATGTATACATTCAGGATAGAATCGCGAACTCTTCAAACTAGTAAATTTTATTTTTAAACATTAAAGCTTAGATTTTAACTGGTAAAAATTTACCTTAATTACAAAGTAAAACGTCGGGTTAACGATCTCTTTATAGGCCCTTTAGACTACGTGAACTGAATATATAATACTGTATAATTAATTAAAATTGCTTTAAATCTATACTTCACTGACATTGCTGACCTTTGTAGTAAAAAACAACAACATTGTTTTTATGACCATGTTTTATAACTAAACTGTATGAAGTTTTAATTGTTAACTATGTTAAAATAAAACCCTTGACATAATTAAAGAAGCTTTGTGGAGACTTCGAATGATGTCAATGAATGGTATATGTATTATTAACACGGTATTATTACGGTGTTAATGTCAAATTTGGGTTTTAGACGCACCCTAAGTGATTCTATGGTCGGAAATTCTCGGACAGTTTCGTCAGTTGTATACTTAAAGCGTTACGTTCTTATCATTTGTCTTTCTGCAAGCAAATGTCTTAAAATAGACGTAAATAGAGTCATAGACTTTTTTTCTTTTTTAATAGAAATTAATTTGTGCCAAAGCTGCAAACTAAACTTGGTATTTAAAAAAAATGTTAACTATTACTACAGTAGTATGCCTTAAAAAATCCAAGCGATTAAGCCCAAAAGGATAATATGATACTTAGCCCAATTTATTAATTGTTGTAACTTTGGGTTTTAGATAGACATACATTGTATTCTAACTCCAAAAATATGATATTTAATTGCTACTCATTTGATACATTTGCTCATAACAACAGTTTATAAAATAATACACTTTGCTTAACAGTGTCTATTCAATTGTTACAATTTTCAGTGTTTGATTTCTTGCTATTTCAAACAAGTAATTATCATTCACCATTTAAACAACCAAGTATCGACATACCTATGTCTCCCTTTAAAAATATATATTCAAATATTTGCTAGTGCTTTGTAAATATTTTACTAATTAAATTTTATGTTATGTAAATCTATATTTAGACCGTGATTCTTGGACTCAGTTATGAACCGTGTCTCCTGGAGAGCTTACTGACCGGAAGTTATGAGAGTCACATGATATATTCAATTTCCGGTTCCTGTTGAAACAAAACCAGGCCATCGAAGTTAACTACAATTAAAACAACGTATAATTTAATAAATATGAAGTTTTAGACGTTGCTCGTTGATATTTTACGGAAATCTAATGGTGCCATTGCAGTTTAATCAAATCCCAGTTGAATGTAGCCTTAGTTTATTGGAGCCAGCCATAGACTAGACTTTAATACTTTAAACTGAGATTCCTGGATTTTCATGAAATTATTTTAAGCTCTTGACTTCGAATCATGGTCCAGACAGTATAATTAAAACAAAGAGGAACCTTAATGGGATTTTATTACTTTGTAAAATGACTTATCAAACCTTTCGATACGAGGTCAATATGCATTTTTTGTAATTTTATTCTGCTTGGTAATTTGTCATTTTAGTAATGCACATTTTTGGAACCCTAATACAAACCAAGAAATGTTCACGAATTTACTCTCGTCCAGGGACATTAAGGGGATCAACTGTCCGCTCTAATACGACAAAATATGTTTACAAAACGATGTAAAGTACTTTTTTACAATTTCACACGCAAAAAAACTGGTCCACATTTCGAACGTACAGTCTTGCATCAACGCGATGGTCCAAACATTGACCGGTCTATGTTAGAATATCAACCTCGCTGCCCCCTCGGACATATACATTAGTACATGGTTGATAATAAGAGTTATAATGAAAGTTTGACTGAAAGCATTTCAAGCGTTTGTTGACACAGACATGTATTGGATAGAAGCCATATATCAAGTACGGTCAATATCTTATAGTTGGTCCAGTTATAATCTAATCTTGGTTTGCTTAAAGATTGGTCCATATGTTATTAGACACTTAGTTTTAATTGTAGAAAACTCGGCGTTTGATGTTAGTTTCTAAAACATTTTAGAATTGTTTGTTATTATGGAATACAAACGTACGTTGACTTGGTTCAAAGTTTCGTTTGTCGGTATATACAGCTAGTGAGTCCATCATTAGTTTAGTTTTCAAGGCCACAGTTTTATAAATTAGTTATATTTGTGTCTACTGCGTTGTTTCCTTAAAATGCCATTGTTTAGGCTTGCCCATGGTGCACTGTCAGGGACACTACAGCGACGATGCTCATAACATCGTTTAAACTTGAACAAAAGTTTACTACATCCTGTTCCGAAGTGAAAAGCATACAGATCTGTTTGAAATATCGCGTACTCAACGCAACACGGTCGTAACTCAATTAAAAAAGAGTGATTAACGACCGTTTTGCACTTAGTCCGCGATGTATACTTTCAGTAAAGCTTCTCCTGAACAATATGAATGATTGTCTATTTATATTGTTCGAGGCAGCATAATATCATTAATATATCTAACAATAATTAAGTTAATTTAAGCACGGTTTACGACGGAATCGGTCGAGAGGTCTTTGATAATATTGACTCAAACTCGAGCTCATATCTTTAAGCAAGGCCCCTTTATAAAAAAAGGTCCATGCTTTAAGACACAAGACAGTGTTGCAAAAAAACTTATACATTTCTCGTACATGTATTTGGTAGCTCTATTTCGACGTTACTCTTAAAAACAATATGTTTTGTATGTATTTAATGAGGGTCCGTCTGCTCAATAAGGATGCATTATGTGCAGACGCCAGGATGTGACCCTTTATCCCTAAAAAAGGTTTGTGAATCTAGAATGAGTCAAATTTAAAAAAAAAGTCTTTAAGAAATGCGTGCTTCTAGAAATACTTTGTTACTCCAACCTCAATCGGGTTTGTCCACTGAAAACATTATCAGTTCAGGTAACGAAAATTGCCGAATGGCTACGATTGAATTTCCGTTGGTACATAGGCATTACTTTGGTCATTTTACACTTGATCAGTACACCATATATGTATAGTACACTAGAATGTACAATATAATCATGTAAGATTAACGAAATCACAAATAAATACGACATCAAAGGTATATACTATATAATGATGACATAATTTTGAAACCAGACTTGCAGATAATTGATTACTTAAAGCTTAATATAGCAAAATAATTTAATAATTATTGATTTTTTTATTTAATCCATGGTGACAAATCAATGATGAATCGATTAGTCTCCGCATTCTTTTACTCATCGATGATCGCTTAGGATTTAAATATGGTTGAATATCGTAAGGAAGGGCTAAGCTGTTACTAAACAAAAAGAAAATTTCTAAAATATTTGTTTTGTTTAAAATCAAATTTCGTTAAGTTTTAGCAAAGATATTAGGGATTAAAATACATTACATTTAGCTCATACTTAAATCCCTAACGTATCAGCATGTTTTAAGAATGTATCAAAGCGTGATAAATCCCTTATTTTTACGACATTTCAAATACCGATTATTTAATAGGGTGTAAAAATTGACACTTTGACAAATTTATTCATTTATGAAACAATTAAATGTTCTCGCCGAACTTGTTAATTTGTTTTAATATTATATTGTAATTTGGCATTAAATCTAATGTAAGCATTCTATGCCAGGATTTATTGCTAACTTACCCCTGGCTCTTGGTCAAGAATGTATGAACATTTAACGTACATAGGATTGGTTTTCATAATCAATCGCCTGCCTTGTATATAATGTTATTTAGTCATTAATTACTTCATATTTTTATACATTAAGGATTCCGAAAATGTCATTTAGGGTATATTGACTCGAATGTAATAACTTATGCGTAATACGTTTTATGGCATCAACAACTTTGCCGATTATATAATATACAACAACGTTTGGTAATTGTTAAGGGATATATTGAACTTAAGATTAGAACGTCTTAAATATCATTTCCCAATGATTTGATTGTTCAGCAGTTATGAGATGGGGTTGAATTTCTTGGATACAGTGTATGTAAATGTACATCTAAACTATATTAAACAAATGGCGCGCAACATTAATAGTTCATAAGGAATTGTTTGATTGTTCCCATAGATTGTCCCAAAGCATTATACAATTCGTGGACGAATTTTAGAAAATATGGTGTGTATGTAGCAGAGTTGTAATTTAAACGGCATTTGTACCCCTTGCAACCAAGCTAGCTTTTAATTTGAACGTGGTAGAACGGTCTTTCTAATGATATCGACTTCAGCATCAATCAGTTTTTGTTTTATCGGTTTTAATCGATTTTGTTTTATCGACTACGCATGCGCTAATCTATGAATCACGCATGTGTAGAACAAAAAACATCAGACATTGTTGTTCATGGTGGACTTAGGTGAACCTCCATCAATGATAACTACAGGAAGTTTTTGACAAAATATCACCTCCTTCCACAATCATAGTAAAGATCAAACTGACCTGTTAAGTTTAGCAAACACTTGACCAGTTAATGTATTTGTTCTGCGGTGTCTTAAAATGGCACATAAAATTTGACTTTAATGTACGCGTTCGGACGAAAAACAGGCTTCGTCATGGAGGTGACTACAAAGTCGTGTGAGGGTAAAATGATAGTGTACAATGTTAACTTTTTACAGCAGTTTCGTCTTTGATCTAGCTGTCAATAATTGCTTGTTCGACAAACAATTCGATTGGTATACCCCCTGGTGGCGTGTTAATTAGAAAATAAGATGCACTCCACATTGATACGGTGACTTTTATCTATGTAAGTTAATAGCTTAAAGATCACTTTGTTTGTTTGTTGTAATATTTAAATTTTGTCATCGAGTTACTTTGTGAGGGAATGATACACAGCTACAATAAATTAATAAAGTTTTGAAGGAATCAAATTAATAAGAAATGAAACAAGTCATAGATCTATGACATCAAGCACAACTATACATGGTTTATACACTTACTACTGACATAGAAGGTAGATCAAATCTCTCCCCGCTTATGTTCACCTGTTTGATCACTATTTTGAATTCATATATATATTTTTATTAATAATCAAGGTTTTGTAATCTTTGAATCAACTTAATAAGAAATGGAAAAGTAATACTACATGATATCTATTACATCTACTGCGATGAAAATATAAAAGTCAAGTCAAAGTCAAAATATTTTATTGGCATAAACAATGTGTTCATCGCCAAGAAAAACTTTGGCAGTATTTTTTACAAATAACATATATACAATATTAAATATAAAAGAAAAGCATGCACAATTAATATACAATGTATGACAAAACACTTACTGAGTACATGTAAACAGAGAAAAAAGGAACAGATGTATATAAAAAGGTATTCGTATATTTTCATCGAATAACGCGACGTTTCATCGTAAAGCATGAAAGAAATAATTTTAATATATTTATGGTGAATATTTGTGTTTATGTATTATCTTATATATATAGAATGGACTGAAATTAATGAGTTGCGTGCACATTATGTACTCCATCAGATCTGTATTGAATTTATTTGTATGCTTCTGTAACATGTATGCGGACTTGACAATATTTTGTACAATAGTTGATGCTTGGGTCTATGACCTTCTGATGTTAACAAGGATAAACGTTGAAACTTTGAAAACTATGAATCTATAATCACATATACACATTTGGCCTCAGCATTTGTCAAAACCTTATTGTTACAAAAGGAAAGTAAACAACCATCGTAGCCAGGGTACAATCTGAACAAACAAATAATCAAGAAAATAAACAACTCTTTTTCTTTATCAAATTCATTAAATCGTCATACTGATATTTATTCCCATTGTTACGAGAGAGGTTAGAAACCCTTTCTTTATCATTTAAGATTTACATAATCTTCAAGCTATAATAAGGCTATTACACGTCAAATTTATGTTTAACGTTTAAAACGTGGGTTTTGACCTTTCTGACTAAAACAAACATTTAAAATAAAGATTGCATACGCTCTAAAGTCTGGAAGCAAGACTTTAACATGTATTTGAGCTTTTTGGTTAATGTACTATGATTTAATAATATGATTTAAACGTTTTATTGTTTGCAATTTTAATAAGATTTTAGAATATGAATATATGACATATCAAGTTATTGATTATGACCAAACTGTAGGAGTAGGGATCAGATGGTAGGACACGCTTAGGGGTCGAAAGGTCCAGGGTTCGAACCCAAATTAGGGCACTGTTAATTATAAAAAACAATTGTTTAATTCCACTCTGGTGTAAACGGATACTGTTAGGGATCACCTGCCTAGAGGAGGTATCAATTATCAGGGATTATCTAAAAAAATGTCCATTCGGCTGAACATATGTATGGAAACTCTAAACTGTAACTGATCATGCCTGTTTATCGTACTTAACCTTTAGTTTTCAGTACCAAGAAGCGTTTGTGTTTTCTTGTCCGGTAAGTAGTTTTGAAAAAATGACCGGACGCTAAACAAAGCATGAATTCGGCATGGCCTAAATTAAGTAAAAACATAAATAAAATAATAATTAATCTGATATTACAAAATGATAGGTCCAATTAACGACAGGTTTGTACAATGATAAGATCTGACTACTCGAAGAATCCGGTAGATATTTTTGTTTTTGATTATCACAGATGATGATCTTAATTCTAGAACTGGCTTTTGTTATAACAATTTTTTTGTCATATGGTTTTGTTTAAAGATTGGTAAGATAAGGTTTTTATCCACTATGGTTTCAGTTAGCTCTTACTCTAAGTGATGATTTTCTTACTCAACTCCTCTTAATCACATCTTGTTATCAATTTATCGCTACGTGAAAACATTATGCATTGTGCATTATCATAAGAGAGTAGATATTATGTGTTAAGTTGTGAATTCATTATAATGGGTTTCTTTGCCCCAATTTTTTATCTGTCTAAATGTGTTTGTAAAAAACATATTGTTGGATACGATTTATAGACTTAACTTGATTATAGTATTTAGCTAAAAATAACTGTTCTACATTGTACCGATCTTAAACAGAAGTGAAGAAAATTACTTTAACGACCATTTCCACGTAATATCTACCCTTTATGCCTCAGTCCCATAAAATCGTGGCTTGTTACGGACCCGTACGTGCAGACAGTCGTAGGCCGTGGGAAGCCTTGCGTATTCAGGTGACGGTACGCACATGGCACAAAACAACACACCCGTACGGAGCCGTAGCTGGAAGATATGCATGTTTAATCCTTACTCGGCCACGATTTTGTTCATGATTTGATTCTGAAACTGATACGTGTATCCTGGGCTCATCTCAAGGACTCTGGTAAAAATGTAACAGTCCGTACGGGTACGCAAGACTTCGTACGGGTCCTTGCGGAGCTTGATCGCACGGCGCCCGTACGGTGCCCTCACGACTATTTTTATGTTCATGGGACTGTAGCTTTAGTTACAACTACAGTTTGCAGACGGCATGAACCCGAACTTAAGACACAACATTATTTTTTATACTAAGTTAATTTAGTTCGATTGTGAAACAAGTTCTTACAACTTAGATTATTCACTCGCTTTCAAATCCACTTCCTGATCCCCCAGAGCTAGAGGGATACAGTTTCTTGCTCAAGGCTAGCTGTTTTGTTATGCTTTACAAAGGAACCATTGTCTGATATTCTCGGAGACCCTCGGTGACTTGATATGTCACGTATATGATAAAATCTACGAGGATTAGAGATTACCGAGTATTGAATAAATTAAATTTTGAAAACCCAGAGATCATCAAATTTCTCGAAACGTATATCCTCTGGTAACCAAAATGTTATAATGATGCTTAGCATTGTATTTACGAACACCACCGGAAATGCACGACGTTCTACGATTGATAGAAAGTCTATTGCATTACACGATCTATTCTAAAACTAACAAGACTTTATGATAGCAATACTTTCCTGTCGATCAAGATGAAATAGATATCGGTTCCTTACCTTCCCTCCTTCCCTGATTCAATACAATGACCTTATCACCTGCTCACCAGACTTCAACAGACATACGGTATGAAAGGTTCTGAAAGGTTAAGAATGCATAGAACATACCAGACATAGATGTATCAATGTACAAAACATGTCTAACCCTGCATGTGATAACTAATAAACAAATACATCTAGTAGGCTATCACGCTTCATTTCATTGACCACACACCGAGAAGTAAGTCTGACCAAATAATTATGAAAACTCGGACACCGTATGTAACCTTTCAAATTTTACTTTGATCGTACATTCTATTTTTTTCATGAATATTTTTACCGGTCAGTGACTGTTAACTTAACATGTATCTAGAATAAGAGAAACATTTTAATACCTGCTTACCTATGTTAAAATATTGGTAATGTTTGACGGTGCATTATGGCATTTTGCATTGTTTCATTTTTTAAGTCTTTTTAATCCATATGTTTTATGATTTATGATAAATATACATAACTCGTAAGATTACGCCAATCGTACGTCATTTATCAAACAAAAGACCTTTCCCTATCATAGTATGTGTTTGGTCCAAATTTAAAAGAAACAAATCTGAGCAATAGCATACAGAAAATTTGGCTTGCATTGGCAGCCATTGGTGGAGTCTGAGTCTTTAACTAGTCACAGTTTGTCAAAAATAGAGTGGAGGAAATGAAGATTACGAGCATTATCTACGTGCGCTCATTTCGAGATATGAATCTAAAAGTCATTCAGCGAAGGATTGCGATTAAAATCATACTATTGAGCATTGAACCCAATTTTAAGATATGTTCAACAAAGAATTACATTAAACCCCTACGTAAAAGAATCTACCACAAAGTATCACAATATTTACTTTCACAGCAGGTATAAACAGAGAATGGACACGGATCATTCTACAAAACACCTGGCAAACTTCTATGTCCAGATGTCAACAACACTGAGCTATCTCCTTAATCTAAATCAGAGTGATCTATTGTAGAAAATATATAAATATATTATATCAATATATACTTAGATCTCCCACCTTTCTGTCTTATACAGTATAACCTGTATTCATAGATCCAGTGGTCTTGTGGTTGGAGGCTCGCTTAGGAATCAACAGGTACAGGGTTCGAACCCCACCAGAGGCACTGCTAATTTCCTTGAGCAAAAAGTTAACCAGCGATTGCTTCACTTCAACCATGAGTAAAAGATTTCTCAGGAAGATTTGATATGTTGACACCAGTGGACCGAAGACCAAGTGACAGCTGTGAAGTCAATGAACGTGAATTAGCACGAATCTGAGACTATAAAATGCAATTCAATTTCATTTTTTAACTACACCAGTTCGCTTGGCCCAATTAGTCTAATCGCCTGTCTGACTTGGAAAAAATGGACAGTGGGTTTCATTTTCTGGTGGAATCTTATACCGTCTATGTGTTTAGGAATGATGTTTCTCCGGTCATTTCCCGCCTATCTCAGCATAATGTAGAGCAAAGACCAGTCTCTGGTGATGGTATGGGCTTAGAAATAAGCAGAAAGTTTAAATTGGGTCCAGAGATCTACCTTTATCCATGGACCGTAGTTAGAACGACTTGCCACCGATATTGTAACTGAACTTATAATAAAATGCAACAAATATCGCCATACATATCATTTGTACGCTAGACTGTGAAAGAAACTCATCGAAATTTGATCATAAGAGACTGCTGTGGGTAGCGTAATCTAATAAAACACACGACATGTGTTACTCCAAGATGACCATTACTTAGATATGGTTGCTATAGTGAAATAGTCTTTGATAATTCGTTGCTTTAGTGTAGAGTTAGCTGGAGTCGGTTGTTATATAGGGATATGGTCGTTTAATAAGGTGTCTCTATATCTGTACCCCCGTGCTATATAATATCATATTACTATTATATTATTAGTGGACCTAGTACATGTTTACCTATAAACGCTATCAATATTTGGTCAAGATTCTATTTATTGATATATTCAAGTAATATATGAAAAATTGTCCACGATCTTCCAAAGAGGTTAGAACCCAATCAACTACTGTCATATTTATTTTGATCTTCAAGTGTTTGTAAAGTTTTAATGACGCATATGAGAATATTGTTCAACGTAGTTCGTGTGCTACAAAAGGCAATGATCTGTCTTTAAAAACTGCGCTACATGTTGGAGTTCGTCATTTGAACTTCTTGTCCGTCTATATGTAGCTAGCATAATCTGCATGCTTTTGACTTTTGTTGTCAGAATCGGTTTCATCTGCAGTTCACTTGTATCTGTTATAAGGTCCCAAGCTCGACGAGTTCAACACGTAAAATTCGTCCGCTTCTGCTAGTGAGAACGCGATGGTCTTTATTTATAAAGCCCCAAAATACCAAGTTAGAATTGTAAACCCTTAAACTTTCAATTGTATTTAAACTGACAATCTAGTTTATTTGTCAACTTGAGATATCGCAATCTTAATTAGGAACAAAACTAATATGTCTCAATTCATTCGTAAGTGTTTTATCCAATTTTAAATAGTTTATGACGTCATAAGATATCATTAGATAAAAATAATGTGTGATAACTTTATTTTATGGAGAACAATCTTCTTTGTTAAACGATTCGCGATTTTTAAAGTGAAATAAACTGAATAAGAAAGTCATTAGTAACAGCGTTAATGAGATATCTCATATTTATCATTTTGGAACGCTTTTGTGGCCAAGTGGAACGCTCAATTCGGAATATCTCTGACTTTTAGATAGCATCAATCATCGTTGATACTTGTTATCATAAATTGAGTCAGTTATTGAAAGGAAAGTGGCCGCTATCAGTTACTTAAAGGTGATAACGTAATTATAAGCGTTGAAACAAAAACCTATTTATTCTTGGCTTCTAAATCACTAAGATCTAGGCCTACAGACATACACATTTCCTGGTTTTTCATTATGCGGAAGAAAGCAAAACATATCCGAGTGATTGTAATCAAAATCACATGACTTACTCCTCTGGAACGCTTCCTTGATGCTTATCTGACTCATAAGCCAGTTTTTAAGCTCATGAAACTCGTGTAGAAAGCGTATGACATAATCAGAGCCAAAATGACTTAACTACTTCATTTTATCATTCACCTGTACAACGATATGAAGAAATAAAGAAAGCTAATATATTGTTAAGTGATAAGATTACATCAACTCTCTTTGTTTTATTACGTATATTACACTGACAATGTTACCTACGAAAGAATGCACTATTTGCAAGTATTTAGTCTAGGTTTTATTATAGAGTTAACGATATTTTATTGATATCTTGTCGTCGTCCTGACTGTTACCTTTAATTATATTAATATAAATAACATACATAATTTTAATTAAGGTGACAGTGTTATGAACTCATTGGCTATTTTATTATACGTGAATAGTATTTAGTTATTAAGATGGTATGCCGAACGATCTGGAATACCACATCGTCAAAGTGACCTAACATTGACGAGTTTTGTCGGGTATAACGACGCAGCAATACATTATACAGGTCTTATCACGGTGGTCAGACAATCTACTCACCGTCCTGGAAGGGCTAAATTTCAAACATATTGACTGAAAAAAAGTTAAATTAAAAATACTATTATTTGGTGTTTTTTTTTTTTCATTTTCGATCTTACGTATATGAATAAAAAATATGCCAAGCCAAGTCACTAACTTATTCCTTGATATTCTATCGTAAGGGTATTCTATTTTCTATTTATATAATACCTCAGAACAACGTATCATCGTGACTTGACCCACTATCGCATTAATATAATCTAACGATGACAACAGAAAATGTTCAAGTCACAAATTATTCATTGAATTTTGTAAAGAAATATACTAACAAAATAAATAAAAAAAACTAAATTTGGAGGTCAGGTATCCTAGTATAAAAACGGTAGTTAGGGTCGGGTAGCAATATTGATCCCTTGCTCGTTTATGATATTTGTTTATTGATTATACCTTGTCAGATTGCAATGGTAAAATGAGTTAAAATTTCACTAATGTCAACAGATAAAGTATTTCTATACAACACACTGATGAGAAACTAGGCATTCTTTATTTAAGAGGTTGTGATATCTTTAAAGTGATTGTAAACAAATTGTTTACATCTAATCACTTTATTTCTTTACACTGTGTTAGCAATGATCTCATGCTGCCCCGTAATAACATATTAACCCCAATGTCCGAACATGTCCGATTACTTTTTATTGCGCGCCATTTTTTTCAAAATGTGTTTATTTGATTATCCACAAAGACCGGTTCACTTAATAAATTTTCTTGAATATTTCTTTTATCAATATTCACATAGTCTTTAACCAGGAGCTAACAAATTCGCCCTTAGGTAAATCTACATTATTGCCCATGTTTATAAATGGGTACACCAACCCATCATATTCTAGGTCGAGCATGCATACCACTGAAACCAACACGTGAATGCGTACATTACGTATCTAGTGATTCTTTACTCTTATTGTTTTGATTTAGGTTCTTATTGCAAACGTTTCTGGTCAATGAATTTTACTTTTTTTCCTAGAATGGATATACATAATCTACCTGTCATAAGAATGACCAGTCTAGCTTTATTACAGCTTGGCAAATTTCACCCCTTGGTATACAAATCACACTAACTGGTTCACTTGAAAGCGGACTCTTGTGTGATAAATTTATTTAACAATCGTATTTACATAAATTAATATAATAAAAAAACTCAGCGTTCTTTAATTAGTAAAAAAAACTGTTATATCTTGTCCTTCAATTTATTCCTAATTTTACATCAGGGCGGACACTTTAATCTGTTCATTAACTTAAACTAAATGTATTCTAAAATTGACACACTGTGATAATGAAAGAAACCTGATGTAGAGGTTACTGTCCGTCTTGTTAGAAGTCAGAAAGTCCATTTTGCTACTGTTATTTTTACCACGCCCGGAACCGACTTGACCGCTCCATGTCACAACATTTTAACATGTACCAGGTTGAACGCTAAAATGCTATCGTAACATCGAGTTTGACATTTAGTATTTGTTAGACTAATAGCGACCTTTGATTTTGGCTCTGGCAAGTAATAGAGTAACCACTTTAGCTAATTTACAGAGTCGTGATTCAGAGTCCTACTTTATTTAAAACTGAAAAAATGTCCCTAAAATTTAACTTGATACACGTCCACAAACTATCTTTGTATTGAAGTGCAAATTAAAAAAATAGGAATGCTGTCTAAAAATTATGTTAAATTGACAAATTCACTTTATTGTTTTAAATGTCATAATTATCAATATTAATTGTTATATATCCACCCTTATTCATTTAGTAATTGTTTTCAGAAGTTCAAATTAACCAATTACAGTGCGTTGCATATACCGCCCGTCCAAGACACCGAACATGGACTGTATGATTGTAAAGCTATGTAGAAATACATGCAGCAGAGCTGACATTACCTATACACCCCATCACAAGCTTAAACATTGTTTCAAAGACGCTACTTCATTTTCTAACCTTTACAATATATTTTTATACCAATATACAAGATCACCTTTTATCTTTTTCAGGTTTAATAAACCAATCAAGGTTTAAATGATACTTTTTAAAGCATTAAAACACCAATATGGATGATTTTGAAAGTGTTTCGGACAGTGAAATAGATTTAAACAAGGACGTATTTGACGATAAGCCTATTTCAGTTCCTCGACGAGGATTAAAATGTTGGGGAACAGTTGTACGCCGATCTTCAGTGGGTTGGTTTAGGTCGGGTGAACTAACCAATGAGAGCGAGCGTACTATCGGCGGACAACCGAAGAAAATTATTGAATTGCTAAGAGCGCCTAGTGTACAGACGTATACTACTATTAAGAAAAGATTGGATAAACATAAAAACGAACCAGGGTGGATTTCGGATTTTCTTCAAAACGATGGTTTGGATTTACTCTTTGAAAGTTTGGAACAAATTTGTATTCACCAATGCGATCATTTTTTAAATGTGATTTTACAAAATTCGTGTGTAGAGTGTGTTAGAACGGTCATGGATTCGTCGCTTGGTTTGGATTATATTATAGAAAATAAGGAATTTACTCAAAAAATCGGATCAGGTATGTTAATAAATATATTTTTTAAACATTTACTTAAAAAATTGAAAACTGATTTCGCAAAACATATGCGAATAAAATAGAGCGTTCAAATATACATGTTCATGTGGATTTTTATACTGTTCACGTATATAGCAATATCGCTAAACCAGGATTTCTCAGTATTTAGTATATAATTATATTAGTAATTGTAAATGTAATATAATAGTTACTAAGAAATGAAGATTAGGAAGAAAGTCTTCACATTAAATGTCAGGGCTAACATTGATTTTACTCTAGAAAAAGAGATTATTGATACAATATTATACAGAAGTTCAGGTGCTCACGATGTAAGCAGTGCCTAGCTGGAATTAATGCATACAATATGCAGTTCTCAGTGATCATATCCTGCTGTCTTAGATATAGATAGAGACAGCTTACTATTATCTTATAACCTTTGTCTATATGCTTTAATACTTGATTCTTACTAATTAAAACTTAATTTATTCGTGTCTATATGAGTTGTTCTCTGTTTCTATATTGATTGTAAGTTTCGTGAAGTATAAAAACGAAACCAACGTTTTCTTCTAACAGAAGATTCTACCATAAGTGATAAATAAAAACTGTTCTTCTTAATTCAATTTTCATTACATAAAAATGCATTTATTCATATAATCATACTTAGAATTAACTATAACAAAAATCATACGCATATATGTAATCACTTCATACTGTATATCTGTATGAGTATTAGTACTAGTGTCCAGACGAAATTGTCGGAAAAGTGTCGTTTTATGATAAGTATATTACATGTTGATTGACGTAAAATGACAGTTTACACGATACTTAATTGTTTTCTAGACCCCGTAGGTCCATCTGATACTATTATTAGATACACTTTGACCTATGACCTATCTATACAATATATGCAAATCAGATAATGTCATATACAAATAGGTCGATGTCATGCATATGTATAGGTGATAGTAAATTTATATTTTAGTTTTGCACTGGTTCGAATCTTGATATTAATTTCAATACTTTACATAATTGTTAGAAATTTAGAAAATTTGAATTCATGTTATATAAAATTGTAACTAATTGGACTTTACTTTTGTAGATTTTCATGTACGAATTAAGAATTGTTTTTGGAATTGTATTGTTCTTATTTTTACATATGTAGCGGTCAGTATAGGGACCGTTATGACTTGTTACACTGTATTAAGTTATCAAATAGCGATCAATCTTTTGTTATACATATGTACCTATATTTTACACGTTAATAAATAATACTTTACTATAAATTAATTCCATAAATATAGTTGTGATGCAGCCCACTTGCAACAATCAGTCACTATCCTTTTAAACCATCTATGACCACTGCATATGAGTCTTTCTTATACAAGAATTAATGTGTCTAATTGGCTCATGTTTTTGATAGGGTATTGCCACTGACACCATGGTCAATAGTTACGAAAATGTACCCTGGTGCCAAGCAAGGACCCTATATCGTAAATGCACAAATATACAGTGTACTTTAGGAAGTCTGCATAACTAAAAAGCATCCTTATGTAACAACTGACCCTTACAAAGACCAAACTAAACGAAATGGCCTTTGATGCCAGCGAGTTTTACTTTTAATAGAGTAACCATCTTACTAACGTAAAAGGTCAGAGTTATACATGCGTACTATATACATGAATGATGATAACATTATGTTAGTCTGTAGCCTTACATGTAATTACATTGTTACAAAGCATGACTATCAATCTTTATTACAAATTAGAATGTATAGACACTAAGTATACGTACATCAAAGGTTAATATGGTTACAGAATTTGTATGGACGTTCTACCTTTTATTCTATCATAATTATAGGCCTATTGGAACTCAATCTCAATCACAACCTTTTAAACAAGGACCGCCTATATGGCTGATTGGTTACGGTCACTGACTCTCACTCATTGTAATCTTTAACTATTGGGTTTCCAGCTATTCTCCGTAGTTCCTTATTTTATGGAGGAAGTTTATGGCTGAAGTCAACTGATGTCTAATATATCATTGCTTAAAAGAAACGATGATTAGAAGATCTATCAATCGTCATATGATTGCTGCTTAGCCAAATTGGCTATAAACAAAAGTAGTGTTTAGTAAACTTCTGAACAGACTTGAAAATAAAACCATCATTATTCAACCTTTTTGCTACTCTAAAGTTTGAAATCGTTTGTGAGAGTGTTTACACGTACACTCATTTATGTGCACAATGCTCGATCATGTCTCCTCCAGGCCTCTGTAAAATCACCAAATATGTACGATGAATTACAGAATGTGTTCACACATACTAATTTGTTAATGTTTCAAGTTTATAAATTAAGTTTTTTTCATCTGTCTTTACGTTTCCACTGTAATCAAATAACATTATGATTAAACTCTCATGTGTGCCGTATTAAATGTCCATTTCAATGGTTAGAAATGAAAATAAGGGGTTCAAGTAGCAGTGAAATTGTTAGTTTCTACGATTGAGTACATATTAAGCCCTATCCAATCCTACTGACTTTTAAAACCTAAGATCTCAATTAGTATACTTATCCAGGTGCTTTCAACAAAACAACACGAACGCCAAAAGATCATTGTTCAAGTTATAAAATAATGTCAAATTCACATGAAATTTTAAGCATAACGTTTTAATAAGATTAATTACTATATTAAGTCATTTCATAATGTTAATTAAAGCATACTACAGTCGTTTTTTGTCCATTCTTGTGGAAATATTACGACATCTCTCATTAATAAACTCTTGCCGTTTTACGGTAATTTTAAAGTCGTAAAAACTAATCTGCGAACGAATACGCAACGTGAGCATTATCGTCATCGAAGTGAAAGATGTGATTAATAAATAATTCTGTGTTTAACAAAGCATGTGGTAAATAGAATGCGAAAAAGACATTCCCTGGCTTTAAGAAGATTTAGTAAATCTCTGCCTATACTCTAAGTGCTATAATAATATAACATTTTACGAACATTTTCACACAATTTGTTTTCAATATACAATACTTTATCAACAAAATATTTTGACTAGTGTAAAGTTATAGTCTAATACAACGCCTATGTGTGAAAATTTTGTTAAAATGAAATAACATTTCACAGTGATATTTTCATTTCAATGGAAAACCCCCATGTATAATGTTTATGACTATATTTTACTATATGAGTAATAGGCGGCTCATATGTATATCAAAATTTCATATAAATATATATCTACTTTCTTTAGAATGATATATACATATATTTTGTTAACAAACTTCACGATCTACCGGGTCTTATGACAAGATCATCAGAGCGTATTTGATTTGAAAGCTTGAGAATTGAATGTGTTTAATATGTACCTATCCTAAAAAACTAAGCCAAGCTTGACTATACCGTCTGACAAGTTTTATTCAAATTTTGACAAACGTCGGTGTATTAAGTTCGACCATATGATATCTAAAATGACTTTACTGATTTCAGTTTTTTATTAAATAGGATATCACTTCAGGTTTAAGATAGCCAGATTGTTAAAAATACGTTTGTACTGTAAAATTTATACTTTTTTAAAGGGAAAGCACAGAAATGATCATTTTTCTTAAAGTATACATGTCAGCCCATAGAAATACAACATGACCTCATAGCGTATGATTTAAGGACAGCTGTTTGTAATAATATTATAATAACAAAAGATTCATGTACTATATATATGAAAACTAGAATAATTTAAATTTTCATGAAAAGACTAGATCACATAGAGGACTCGTGGTGAATCTCCGTGCATGAAAATATCACAGTGCGGCTTGTATGCACAGTTGACAGTGAGAAATATTTTAAACTTGGATTTATTTGAATTAGTAAAGCATATCATTGTGTTGTATGACTTTGTCAACAAATAGAGAACATTTGTAGAGTTGTCAAAATAATCATATACACTTAAACACGTATTCACTTGGTTATTAAGCTCAAATTTAACTTATTACGAATCTGTGAAATACTTCATGTCTCTGAAGCTTGTCGAAATCTCATTGGTACAGGCTGGCACTGATCTCGATGGCTCGGTTCATAAATGGCACTGTATCGGCATGGTAATGCCTCGGAATGACCCTGCCGTCGAATAATACTTCATGGATAGACACTGTGTCAAAAAATTTTGTCTTGAAATGACTCAGTCTTGAGATGGCGCTATCTCGGAATGACATTGTCTCAGAATGCCTTGTATCGGAATGGCATTGTGCCGGGATGACGATGTTCCAGAATTTTATGTCTCGTAATGGAATGGTCCTGGGATAGCCATGTCTTGCAATGACATTGATTATTTCATATGTGTGATTCCGCTACTACTGTTATGGTCAAAGGTCGCAATGACCAAAGACCAAACTTTCCCCAAGTACAGTTTTCTTAGAAAGGCGGTCAAGGTTGTCACCAAGTTGTTTGTTATGACTGACTGTTGATGAAGACCAACCACATCAGAGTGCTTGTAAATCATTAATGTTAACTTCTTACAGGTCAAATCATGTCACTGAGTATACGACTTCACATAAACATTCCTGTTAGTACAAATTACGAGTATATTACGTCCCTTTAACGATATATTGTGATTTATTTATGTATATTTATGTCTTGGTCGGATTGTTTGATATGTAACAATTAAATCCATGACAAGAATCAGAAGTTTTGTAAACATTATATATGATATATGGTTGACTTACACCAAGGGTCATAGTGTGTCAACCGTTCACTGTTGACTGTTAAAGATACACCCTACCTAGCGTACTTGTTACCAACATGCGTGAGTTTGACAGTAGCTTAAATACAGAAGACAAATAGCTGGGATAATAAATCATAAATATTTATGAATGTTTCAACAATTATATTTTCTTAATCGTGTGTTCGTAAAGTTATGATAGGATTTGTAAGTGCAATATGGATTAAATATAATACTTTCAGAACATTAGCCATTCTACACTGCTTAAAATGTAAAACGCTACCTTAACTTGATCTGCAATAACTCTCGGGTACTTACCTCAATCATTGACACATGCATTCTAGATTGCTTAAAATCTAAAACGCCACCTTAACAAATAGACTGCAGTGACTTTCGAGTTCTCATCAAAAGCAGCAGGGTTTCGTTACTTACATTGCTGTTGAAAATAAAAAAAACTGTTGTACGTCACCAGTGGTTTTTGTATTATACATATTTTGCAATGATGTCCACTCTATAAGCTGCAAAGTTTCGCGGGTAACTTTTCGCGCTTTCTAAAAGGTACATGTATACTTGAAATGTTTGACAATACTAGTCGTAAAACATAAATTTCATGTCCTGCTACCTCCATAACTCGCATTTATGATGACAGATGAAGTTGACTCATTTTTTAAAAATGCTTTTTGTGTATTGGTTTGAGATTCATACTGTTGGTTTTCACAATAGCTCAAAGTTACCTACTACTGAGCATGATTCATTGTATTATCCAATCTGAAGGTCTCTTTTGTGTTTGTCATAAAAAATCCGCCACCTAGAATATGGCCTATACTACTATAAATACATCCTATGGTATTCCTTTTAAAAAAGAATTCAAAAATGTATACATATTGTAAAAGGGATATGTTACCACTTTAATAACATGTGTATTGGACAGTAATCAGAGGATTAACCCCCATCGGTGAAACATTTCGTATTCAAAAACTACAAAAGCCTTCATTTTACATCGCTAGCTGAAGATAGTAAAATATTTCATTTATGTTTGAAATTGATAATATGGTCATATACAACCATATAAGTACAAACTTACAAATACCAAATACTTCTACATCTATGACCAATAATTGTTTGTTGGTTTATAACAAGACTTCAAATATTTACCCACTTCGGTCTGAAGCAAACATTTCCCAGCATGTGTACATTAAAGCGTTGTATTCCCTGTATAGTGGGTGGGAACTATCGACCCACATGTTTTTAAAAATTTGACCCGAAATCTGTGTTAGTTTGCGTAAGAGTTTAAATTGTTCGATGATCGTAATCTCGCCTTGGAGATCGTTTATGTTACAAAGACGTCCGTCTAATGAGTAGCGCAGAATCTAAATTCGCACGTTCCGTACTAACTGGTTTTTAGATTAAACCGGACAATGCTAATGGCCGTCACCTACGGAGTTTCTATTTAACGAAAAGTACGGACCGCCTGTTTTGAAATATCGCTTTCCAATCTGATTTGAATGAATATTAAAACTCATCTTGTGAAATATCAAGTGAATGTCAACCTGTTCGTGTCATTAATTAATCAAAATTTACGATTACAACTTTTCTTCATGTAACAATATAATGAAAGCAAGCTCTTCTCGAGAGATCTCGTATGATGAATGTGAACACTCGGTAATTAGAAACGCTAAACAAATTGACTCCAAATATAACATGCTCAGACAAGAAAATGCTGTCAGTAAATGATTTCAGTAACTTACTGCATTTAATGATGATCTGTTTGATACATAGGCACTGTACTGCAGTTAGCATGTGTGTTCCTTACTGTAATTGTCAAATTAATAAGTAAATAAATGAAACAAGTTCTTACTTTACACAATCAAAAGGCAGCTTCTTGGATCACCTGCACTAGGCAACTAGGATAGAACTGCTTTCCCAAAAGAGTGTGGGTTTTGCATATATTTCGAGTCTTACGGAACTGGTTATAGACAAGCTAGGATAAAACTGCTTGCCCAAAGAGTGTGGGTTTTGCATGTAATTCGAGTCTTATTTGACGGTTTAACTTTATATAACCGATCAAATGTCGAAACTGCTCGACCACATTTACTCTTTTTCTGTAACTTGTCATTAGTTTGGTACCACCGTATTATCAAACAATTCGGTCAAGTATACATTAAATATGAGAGAAGCACATCTTAACTACAATGAGGTACCGCTGTAATGACCACCTTGGTTATTGCAAAATCTTACGATTTTGACGATTATTAAGTCTCAAATGCTTAATTTGAAAGAAAAGAAAACGGGCCATAATATTAAAAACATTTCGCTATTATAGCCATTAAGTTTGAAACCACGTTAGTATACATGTTTCCATATAATAGAAATGTATGTTTGTCTTGTGAAACACAATGATGTACATGTAATACCTCGATGTAATGTTCTAATTACTAATCAAATATGTACTAATGTTCAATGAGAACAAGTCTGTCTTCTTTGATCTGTTACTTTACCTTAAACAGTCTGTACAGTGAACACGGTAAGTAATTAAACAAAACGGTCCATCAATAAACACTGCTTGACATTTGACATTTATTATTGCGCTTTTTACACCCGTATTGTCGACTTTGTAATACTTATGTCATATCGCTAATTGTTTTCCACGATTGACCTTAAAAACTTGAGGTCACTGGACCTCACTGGGCGAGGCAGACGAACGTTTTAAACTGTCGTCTGCGTTAGTAATATTAAGCGTTTATAAAGCCTCACGTTTAAAAGGGCGTCAAGTATTGCCACCCGAATGAAATATTTAGTGATAAAGGATTTACGTCTGGGCTCTGTCAAATATATAGGTAAGCTGGACAATAAATGTGTAGCAACCAAGGATAAAGTTGTAGAATCTAGTTTAGACGAATTTTAGATTGTAGTCCTTGTCGTCAGACAAATTTAGATTTTAGTACTAGTCGGCTGGTGAAGATATAGCTACGTATCAAACTTTGCAGCAGACGAATATGGAATATACCGTCAGCTAAGAAATGTCACCCTCAGTTATAGCACCATATCGAGTACGTCTGCTTTTAGGCTTTCACACATGTGAGTACTTGGTATCCATTATTGAAACTATTGTCTGCCAAAAAATAGTTTATAATGTGTGATTGAAATCGTCTGCTTTCTCTTTTATTTCTTGGATGAGGATAATATGATTTGTACATTTGTACTTCGTGTTGTTTTCATGGTAACCGTTGATATAGCAGACGAAACTATATCAGAGCCTTGTTTGCGTAGGAGACAGAATTCAATGTCCTCCCATATTTCCCAATGACAAAACTCTATGCATTCAAGGTCTACATGCACTTTACAATAGCAAAATTCTCGTCTTTTATTCAAAATAAGCAAAACACAAACTTCCCGAAAATAATGTTTCATATTATGAATACAAATTTTTGTTGTAGACCAAACCTCATTGAACAACTTCCAGACTAGCGGAGAAAATTGTATTCTGTTTGAATCCTATGCGACACTAAGTACTCGGTATTTGTACTGTTTTAAGTCCCCTTGTAAACAAAACGGATAAGTTGCAGACAATTATATTGCTATGTACAGTTGTAGACATCGTGTGTTTAATATTCCTTTAGAATCTGGCAGTAAACTGTCGTTGCCAATAGTCACCACATCAAATCAAATTGGCGAAAGTCTGATATGGAAAGTTTAAATGATGAAATATTTATCCCCATAAACAGCATATATTAAGTAAGTATTAAACTGTAAAAAAGACTTGCGATGGACGCAATCAAGAGTGTCAATGGCCGACCAATATCACTTGCTGTCAAATATGGCAACATTAGCCTCCGGATGGATGTGGTTTAATGAACCAATAACATTTCAATTACAATTAGATATCTTCATATTGACTGTCCTGGTGGTCAGTGATGGTCAATTGGTCAGCTGAAATTTATTGACAAGTAACCAGGTGAGATAAGAACCAACTTAACAGACGTTATCTTACAATAACAAAGTATTGTAATCAGTTAATTAAAAATATCTCTTTTCACACGGTATGTCTGATGAAACTGATCCCTTTAGATACCCCTTTAGACTATTTCTCTTGTAGATCTCTTTTCATTTATAATGAATAGCCGGGGTCTGCCAATTGATCATATTAAATTCAAACACCACAAGTCAATGTTCGCTTAAGTTGACCTAATCTAAATAAAAAATACGTTTTTGGACAAGTATGTACATTCTGTATTTATTGATATTATCAATGATCATAATTACACCAATTTCTGGTACGGCCAGGCTATTCTTGCATCAAATTTCACAATAACCGGACATTATAATTGGTCATACATTATACACAAAAGTTATCCAGTTTTGTTAATTTCAGTCAAAGTACGTGAATGTAAGAGTAAATGGTTTTGTACTTAGATTTATAATTTGTTTTTCATCTTTACTTCTCCAACGTACATAAACTGGCATAAACTGTTGTCAAAATAACACAAATGTCGTATAAATTTATCATTATTTTATACTCTATGTTTATAATTTATTGACAATAACAATAGAAATGTTGTTAAGGACAGTTTAAAATCTCCCACGCTAGCATCAAGATGAATAATGCATGATGTTTGCATACTTTGAATACAACATTGATGAACTATAATGTTTTCCTGATGATGTGTTTTGTCGCTACTCGACAACCATTGCTTAAATGCGCATGCGCGCCGGTATAGGAATCGTCGCTTCAAGTACGGACCGGTTCCGTTTTAACGCCGACTTGATGTAAAATCGAACTTAAAGCTTGATTTTTTACGCTGACTAACAAAACAGTTTTGTTAATACAGACGATCCCTTCCTTCAAAACAAATTAAATAACCGTTTTCTAATCAATCAATATGGCGACCAGTATAGTATCTCACAATGGCGGCTTTACATGATTTCCCAATCAAACAAAATGGTTATTGCTTTCATCAAAATATTCCAACATTAATCAATTGTTTTTCTGAGGAAGTCAGCATCATTTGTTGTCAATAGAAACAATTAACGTCATACCAGACTGGTTAACTGATTTATAATGATCCAGAATCGAACTATAAAATTGATTTAGAGAACCAATCCTACGTTTCGTCTGCTTCCAATGAAGGCAATATTTCACTTCCGGTGTAAGGATGTTGAAATAAGATTCCATTATTGTAGAAGGTCATTAAGTAGACTTTTCATGGTTTTGTACTCAGTTCCATAATATTATTCGCAAACGACAATAAAATATATTTTAGTGCAAGTGTATTAAGCAGCCGACATGGTTTGTCTAATTCTTTCAATATTAAAGTACATGTAAATCTTTATTAAAAGGCTAGAATATATTTTTTAAGTATTGAAAATAAACAGAACGACTGTCAATCAGACTCTTGTAAAATGCATCACCAAAAGTCAACAGCGTACTAAACTAAGAGTATACTTAACTTGATCTATCGTGACTGATAAAACAGATTTAGTCTGAACGTCGATGGATTTCAGAGTTAGTGACCAGAAGACACGACATACGCATCTAGTTGTCTTGTTTAAAACCTTTGACATTTTTAGCCAAAGGGATAAACTTAATCTTCCTCTGTGACTTAATGTTTGAAGTCACAAGACGCTGGTCGTCTGCTTATTTCCTTATATGGAATATATTAGGCAGACGTTAAGATGGTGTTCTCGTTTATTATGAAAGTTTAGTGATATAAAATCTTATATTAATGTCACCAAACGACATTTATACTTTCGTCTGCCACGAACTGCGTGACGTCTGCTGAGAAGGTTTGTGACTTCTGCTACGATAAATGATAAATACAAGATTACGCCTGATTAGCTTATTCTTGTGGATTTCCGGTGGAAATTGTTTATTTGTTCACGTCTTCAAGAATGGTATTGATGATGGAAATACTCATTGAAAACATGATAAAAATGGCAGCGTATTGTTTGTACATGTTCTCTTGGAATTGATTTCATGGCCACTAGTTTCATAATACAGTTGACATTTCGAATTCTAAGCCATTGCATATGGCATTAAAGGAATTTAATAGTTTAGTTTCTATTTATTATTTTTTTCTTAATTGTGAAACAAGTTTTTACAACTAACATCGACCACTTTCGAATCTGCTTTCTGGTCCCCAGTACAGAGCTAGTAGGATAAAGTTTCTTGCTACAGGAAACAACGGGGCAGGTTTTGGATAAGATTTGAACCAACGCAAAGCTGGCCATCCAATGATTAGCAGGCCAACTGGCCACGTCTGCTCCTAAGGAATTTAACCGTAATGCGTAAGCAATGTCTTGTTTTAAAAATAAATGTTTAATCATAATTAACATTACCTGACCTTTTTGAAAATTTAGAACATGTATATAAAATGATGGCGTTCACTGACCTAAGTTTCATTGATGTACAAAAACGCCATTAACACCACGAACGTGTTCAAACATTTCTATTAATATGTTAATGAACGACAACATGTTGTCTTGTTCAATCCTGAGACATCCAGTGCTCTGTAAGGTCGACGACCTTACATGTTGTTTTTCAAAGTTTGCTTCTATGGTAATGGTTGTTAGACTTTCTAAATTCAAAAAAACCAATAGTATTGTTATTGTTAATTCATTTTTGCTGAAATTGAATTTCCGGAAATAAGTTACGCTTCGTTTTATGGGCCACGCCTCTTTCTTAACGCCCAACGTTCACCTGAGTCTCCATTGACATCATATTGGGACAAAATCTCTGTAAAAGTACATGGTTACTTCAGTAGTTTATCTGCTTTGTTGAACTATTATGTCCGAATATCGTTAACTTGGTTGGGTGCTAGCCTGTAGCGTAAAGCATGATACAGCGAGTTTACTTATTGCTAATAAAACTGGTCAATTACTGACCGCATCTAGTGGTCAGTATTGGGTGAACTGCAGCATCATTTAGTGAAATAACCGCTGTTAATAGTTTTTATCACTCCATGGTATTTCACATATCCATGGTAATCATTTTAAAACTACATGAACCGTAGAAAATATTTGGTTTTTGGGTATATAGATCTACTACGTATGTAGATATCGCAAATATGTCGTTGCAACAGCGTTTTTATGTTTTTATAAAGCAAAAACAATATAATTACAATTTCCTTCATATACTTAGATCGCATATATACTTTGATGATATTTTAATACGAAATGTCGCCATGGGAATAGAAAATTGCAATTTGTTAATGTATAGATCGATGTGAACGTTTGATTGCGTTATTGTAAACAATGCATTTCATTGTCGTCTGCGCTGAATGCGTCAAAATTGAAAAACGCAGTAAAATGGTTAACTTAATTTGGTCATGCAGTCAAATGGCCCTAGTTTGAAAGTTAAAGCAACTATTATTTTCGCATTAATCGTGGTTTCCATACTTTTTTGGTGAAGTCGGGAACTAATGATTAAGT
Source organism: Mactra quadrangularis (assembly GCA_025267735.1). Lineage (NCBI taxonomy): Eukaryota > Metazoa > Mollusca > Bivalvia > Venerida > Mactridae > Mactra > Mactra quadrangularis. Next base: position 31,852,264 of record CM046308.1, on the reverse strand, counting down.
TTATTCTTTCTATTAAAATACTATTTACAGCTGGTCGTTGAGTCGTTATCTTGTCTATATTGAAGTAGACGAACCAATCTTCCGGGTGACTTATATATTACAAAAGGACTTTTAAAGGTTTGCAGAATAGCTAAAAAGAGATTTTTTACTGCCTGATCATGTTCGTTTGAGTATAACGCCTGGATAAAATCAAGCTGACTAGGCTATTTAATGAGGCGAGTGAGTAGTTCTGATTATAAAACAATAGATCGACTCTATGCACAGTATTTTATGACAAAGTCGTGTTCAACAAGCATGATTTTTAAATAAGACGTGCATTTCTTTTAAATCTTTTGCCTGGGGGATTTTTTGAAAACATGATAGTTATATATGCATGCGTTAAGATCATATTCGTTGACGAGTTAACGCAGTGAGTCGACATGAGTCGTTGGACTTTCTGCACTAAATGCACAAAACTTAAGATATATTGTTTCGCAAGACCTTTTGTAATTTGCACACTATTTCTACTTTAATCGCGGAAATGAAACTAATTTGAAATTAAATAATTGGGGCTCGTTTTGTCAATTGCCACGTGACCGATTTCAACGCTTACCTGATTCTCTTTTGTACTGTATTGTACTGGAATGGACTTGACTGGACGATGCAATAAAACTAGACAATTTTCTGCCCTGGTACACAACCAGTTATTCCTGTCAAATGAGGGTCCAGATAAGATATATCAAGTAAAATAGAAAATATGTCGATTCAATGACTATAGATTGACATGAATGTTTGTGATATAGACATGTTGATCAATGAGTTCCAATACACAGACAGAAAGGTTGAAGAATGAAGAATGAACATGTTGTTGTCTAGCTTCAATGCAAAACATCATCTTTTCTATAGCCTGTACAAGAAGACCTGAGATGGGTTTATCTTATTCGCTTACACATGTCAGCCAGTCGACCTAATTTGCGTTTGACCATGTCTTTTTTGCAAATTGATCTTAAACGGTAATAATTAGGTAATAACTTGGTTTAAATTAATATTTGTTACACTCGTTTTAAACTACACCATGGCTAACAGATTAAAGGTAAAGTGTCATATAATGAACAGAACAGAACATATAATGCATGGTGCTTTACGCCGCATTTCAACAATTAGTCAGTCACATTGCGGCGATGTAGCTGTTCTGCATGTATTCGCGGTACCTTTGATAAGGGACCCTAGCTTTTAACCAAGTACAGTGCACATACGCTCCCCAATGGCTGAAAACTGTTCTACTTGATACAAAGGTAGGCGGAAAATATTTAATTTCCAAGCTCAACAAATGTAAACGACATGTTAATAATAATTGAACAATATTCCTCATCTATAGTGAAATATATAAGAAAACTTTATCAAACCGGCTTTTTCATTGTACTTTCAAGTACATGAATTTGATGACATCTGTACGCATATATTACTTGTACATGTAATGGTACTGCCTACAGTGCTTAAAGTTCATATGCTAGCCTACATGTTTAAAAAACTAATAAAATGTAAACATATTTCTGACTAACACTGTTTTGGCGCCAGTGAAATTGTTTTTATAATTTTATGACATGCGTAAAACTCATGAAAAAATGCATGTGATAGTTTTAAAAAATAGTTCACATAGCGCAACTCACAGTCATTTGAAGAACAAGAACATGCAAACACATTCCATAGACTTATTTCGATGTTAACAAACAAACAATGATGGAGAGCGGAAAGGGCATAAATTAAAGCTCATCTAAATTGTTTTTAAATGTCATAAGTCGGTCACATGACACGATTCTCTGTAACCAAGGCCAAGAAAGAACACATGCCTCTGACTCCATACTACATCAAAGTATCTACCTATCTCTGTAAGCCTTTGATCTTAGCCGCCCTCACCTGGTTATTGTAATTAAGATAATATCTCAGGAGTGTCATGCACCTTCGTTTAAAAGTCTTTTGTTTAACTAATGATACTAAAGGACCATTTAATTATTATCTTAACTCATATCTACACTAAGTGTCAAAATTGCGCAACCATGCGCATGCGCCGAATGTAGAAACAAATGTGATGTTTATTGACAATTGTTCGTTAATGCCTTAAGGGTAATTGCAATGTTCATACAAATCACACGTGTGCATGCATGGATAGATAATCATTATCAATTTATCTATCTTTGATTATTGACGCGCAAAAACCTCACTATTTTATGTTTCAGACGATTTATCTCTTTCACATTTCGATTCCATTACTTTAATACTCTCTGATTCAAATACATGTACTCGTTTAGTCTGACCCTCAGTTAGCATGAAGTCTTTGGTGAGCTTTATCAAAACTGATACCCAAAGTTAATAACCTTTTCAAAGAATAAACAAACTTTTGTCTCATTTTACTGCTATCCATAGGTCATTCCTCAGTAAACTAAATGGTGGACGAGCAGACATAGAACTATATTGATGTCTATGTTAAAACCCGTCTTGCCACATATACCTTTACCTGTCCAGCATCAGTATTCAAAAAGCTATGCTCGTTTTTTAAAGAATATAACATTAATCAAGCTATACAGTTTTCGGCTATTGCAAAGCCTTTGCACATTACCTAGTATCAAAGATGATTCATCATATACAATACTTAACTTTTTGAAAGAAATAAATGTTTATAATAAGATATAAGGCTTTACATCATTGATTTCGTTAGAATTAATAGCATCATTGATTGCTTTCGGCGCGATATGACCTTTTTGTGTTGGTGCGCCGTAAAACCCAAACAAACAAACAAAACAAAGATGATTTTGACGAAAATCGTCACTCCGTACATTTATTTTTCATCAATATCTATATTAGTAGTTACCCTTATGACGTAAGCTTTTTTGGAGCATATTGAGGAGAATGTTTGCTTGCATTACTTTAAAACAAGAATCCTGAGGTTTAGCTTCTCCAAAGACAATGAGAATGACAACTGACCACCGCAATAGCCATATAAGTATATAAAGTGTTTTTGTCTCGGAGTCGCGCCGGCCACCAATGACTGTCGCCTAATGTCTGAAATTTGACGAAATGTGGCGTAAAGCACCATACTCAACATAACACCATGACGATAAATTAACTTAAATGTCTATATAAGGAAGTTGTAAGACCATAAGTTTATGAATTATACATCTTTGACATCAGATAATATATCTTATTTTATGGTCCGCCATGTTACAACACTCATGCTAAATTAATCTTGCATATGTTACTGTTTGTATAACATTACATAAATGTTCTAACGTAATGGAAACTAATTTGAAATTAATTGAGTCATAATTCTTGCTTGAATTCATTTGTTGACTTGTATGACATATATGGCATCCATTTATAAATATAATAAAGATTGTATTTATAGAAGCACCACTGTAAGTTTAAGCCACTGTCTTCCTTATGAGCTTTTGAAATTAAGTTAAGTTTGTTCATCTCTATATTAGTAGAGGCAACCCAAAAGCAAAAGCAAAACGCAAAAAGCAATTTTTCCTTTAGCTGCTTAAATTTAAGTATTGTATGCTTTTCTCTGAGACTGCTAGAAACCATTCTTTTTGGAAAGAATGGATCATTTTGTGTCACATGACACATGAAGGCTTCCTATAGAAACAAACAAGCTGGGTCTCTATGTTCGGCTCGACGCGCTATTAATGAATGCATTACGTCACGATTTGCAACAAGGAACAAAATAGTCTGAATACTTATCATGCTGCTGATGGTTCATTGCTGTTGTCATACTAAGATGAATTGAAATCGTGCTAATTGAATAACAAATCTTGTTAACAATCTCATGATATATCACACAATATGTCATGACCGTCCTCACGACTGATGATGTCTGTTGTTTACTCATTCATAACGCATATACTATATTATTTTATTATTAGCAATGTCTGATAGAAAATAAAAGTAGGTCAACAAAAAACCGATTGGTATAACATGAAAGCAATTAAGAACTGATCCAAAACGAAAGTAGGTCATCAAATAACCCAATAACATATCATGAAAACAATTAAAAACTTATGACACAATCAAATTTTGATCATCTTTGCAATTAAAACTTGTAAAATTTTGAAGATTTTACGAACGATACGGAAATACCAATTTTTTACGGAAATAACCGATGTTTTACGACGTTGTTTTAATTTTACGATTTACGACATGTCGTAAAAGATGAACATCATAGTACGACACTTAAACATATGTTTTACACATCGTACATCAGTTAATTGTTGTTAATTAAATAATTTACCGTAAACTGGACTAGATAATTAATTATATTTCTGACATATTTGAAGCAAAAACCAATTTTAAACATTGTAGGCTGAACTTTCAGGTCAAATGCAATGGGAACTGCTATACGTTAAAACCTTTTCGGTCTTCAGAGACTTAAGATCTTTATGTGTCCCAACATTACAAAACACGGTCAAATGATTAGGCTGATGAAATTATGTGTTTTAGCCTTTATGTTGAAAATCATCCAAAAATAATGAGCATCTGTATGAAACAGACGCTTGACCACCCAGAATTACTCTGTGTTAACAAAAGGTTTTACGACTAAAATGTGACAATGAACTTTCCAATAAGGGTGAACATATCAAAGCAATAGATTTTTCGGTTTATTACTGATTTATTGTATTTTATACTCTTTTTATTTTTTGTGGTCTTTCTAAATACACCCTCTGGATACATATTGTGTGGACAGCCTATACGTCGCGAGCCGTTTACGAACAAATGTATGATGGTCTATTTTGCTTTGTTTTGGTCTAATAATTAACCCATTGCATTGTTTATGCTTGCTCTATACGCCTTGAAAACAAAACATAAGGTCAGTCGGACTGCGCATGTTTTCTGATCTTGAGTTGAGACGATGGGCAAATATGATTCACGGAACTTTCAACATAAAACTTGCTAAATCACGTTGCACTTTAGTACCCATATTATCCTTACACATAGTGTGACCAAGGAATATAATACTAGTTATAAAATGATAGCTAGTTAAGGTAGACTCCATGTTTGGCCTTAGAAAATGAGCACAACGTAGTTTGTATAACAAAACAAACACAGTGTGACATCGGATGTTGTTGACAACTTCTTTTCTAAAGACTGATAATTGATGTAACATCCAAATCTGTTTAGTCATACAAACCAATTGAAATTACAAACACTGTTTAAGTTCATGCGTTCATCAACTTGTTACATTACGCTTTTCAATGTTGCCCGTACTACTCACCGGAAGTAAAATTACAGTTACCTCCCTTCCGGTCAGACACAATCATTTAATCAGAAATCACACTGTATTAATTGCTGTATTGTTTTCTGTTAGCATTAAAACTTTTCGTAAATAAAACCCTAATCAAACTGACCTCTTTTTTCAGTTGTCGATTGTAATAAAAAATACAGTATTTTCTTTCACAAAACCACCCTTTAGCAAAGTTAACATTTCTGTCGAGTCATGGTCACGGTGTCACCGTACGTTTATTCATCTGTATTTAATGCTTTTAAATTACCTTTGACATCAAATGATACTGGTCCTATCTAGTTAACGTTTTACTATTAGTAATATTTGAGCTAATTTAGAGTCAATTAAACATCCCCCATGTAACATAGTTATCTTTTAAAACCCTTAACGGTGACAGACAAAATAAATGAAGCGTCTCAGTGCTGTGGATGGCGCTAACTGAGAGGGCTTATTTCAGTGCGGTGTGTAACGTATTAGATCTAACCTACACCTTTTAAAGAAACCAAACGCTCGTAAAATCGCTGTATATAAACTTTTATAGCTGTGAATTTAAAGCTGGTTTTATCTATTGATACAGAGACGTAATCTTTAGTGAGTCATGATACATATAGAATGATAAAAAGAACATTTTTATGTCTATAAAAGTTTGAATGATACATTTACAAAGGTACGTTTAAAGGACCATTTCCATATTTAACATTAAAGAATATAATATCAAAGAGGCAGTACGATATTTATAATCACTCGAGTTTGTTATGGTGTTAGTTCCTTGTACCCAATGAACTGAGCTCATAATTTTTACAGGACTCAAGAAATAGCAATTAGAGTCGAGGTGGATGTTTACTGTTTTCCTCTTGAAACCGTAGCATTTGTGATGTCATAGGTACGTGGTATAGCCACCATGAATAAAGTTCTTGTTTTTTTATTATACAATGACTACTAGAATTCCTTGCCCTTTGTTAGAAGCATTATAATGTCAACCAATAAGTTCCATTGGAGTTTTGTTTCCGCAAAGATATACCAAGGGTTTTCCTATGTTTTTGCTGCCAAACCTAGAATTCCGTACTAGTTTTCTCCTTTTCTCGTGTCTTGCCAAACTACAGAAAAAAATCAACTGTAAAGATCACATTGATTATTGCTGAATCATGCAATTTTTGACAATTTTAAGTGCCAATTTCTTTAATTTGTGGAAAAATACGTCTGTTCCGCTAATTATTAGGAGCGTCGATTTTGATGGTCGTAATTATGGGACATAACTGTGCATAAAAATTGTAAGGTTAATGCAACCCTCTTCAAATATTGTCATGCTTCCTAAATGAATTAAGTTTTTTTATTCCCAAAGAAGTTATGAATGACTAAAAGTCTCTCCCAGTGAATTAAACAGGTCAAGTTTATATACATTTACAAGTATTATATACATTTAAATAGTTAATTTTTCACAATTAATGGTTGAACTTTGAATACAATTAAAGCTCTAATTCTTAAGCATTAGGAGTGCTATTGAAGTAATTTTCTTTTAAGCAAAAAATAAATTTGTAATATACAGTCTATGGCTTTTATAATCGGAACCAAATAATTGAAAAATCATTTTTTCTATAATTGCGTAATTTATCATTATTCGTTTTTTATAATAAATAGTTTTGAGGTTTTGGCAATCATGTCTGACGTTTTTGTGAATGAGTGATGGGTTTTATTGAACCGATATCTATCAAAATTTAGATCATATCTTGTGCCTATATTCAGATACATATATTATGAAAAAAATCGAAATACCCCACTTGGAAAAAAGATATTTACTTAAGGGAAGAACTATTTCGCGTGATCATTGTGAACATAAAAGGGAAGATATTAGTTCTATACACGCAAGGTATCTTGTCATTCCGTGAGCAAGTCTTTAAGTATAATGTGCTTAACTATAACGTACGTAATAGTCAATGTATGGGCAATAATCATCATTGACTTACTTCATTCTTTAGTACCATTGGTATTAAATGCCAACTAGGCAAAACTACAATTCCACTTTAAGCTCTTGAATTTCTACAAAGTTCCTTTATCGCTGTTTTTACTCGAGCGAAAATTACTAAAACCCGACTTTGTTCTGAACTTAACATGCGTGCAGGGAACCAATTAAGAATAATTCAGAGATACAAATGTAGCAATTATTGGGTATGTGCCATCGAGTGACAGAGCTACTTACTAAACTATCATATCTTGTTCATTCGATCCTTAACAGTCAATTTTCATAATGTACATTTTATTTCTTGACTTCTGGTCTAATGGTGTTTTGGGAGCTATTATATACATGTAGATGCTATTTCAAAGTATTGAATTAAAATGAAAATGGTTTATGCTATCAAATTCCTCATTTATACATTTACAGCTCATCTGACTAGAATTAAAGAGCAAACAAAATATCTAATCCCTTTCGCCCGAAGCAATTCAGTATTTAAACGTTATTTGATCTGTATGAGTATAACCTATTCTTTATGCTCTCTTACTTGTCACCTTTTGTATGGTTGTCAACTGTTTTGAGTATTCACACGGAAATAAGGAAACACATTGATTTCCCAATAGTATCGTAACGGAAATTATTTAACTTTAAATCTACAGTGTTTCGATGACTTTGGTACAAAGTATCTCAGAATAGAAGCATAGTTTTGCCATGTAAGCATTAGCTGTTGAACGGAAATGTCAGATTTCTCAAACCGGAAGTGAGGAAATTTACCTTTACTAAGTTCGCAGCGTTCAATTGACTTAGTACATGTACCAACATTGAGACTTCTTAATGCACCTCCCCCACTATGGTGATTTGTATTGAAAACACGGCCATATTAATAGAACCATTCTTGTTACGATGAGGATACAAATCAAGATGGCGGAAATTATCCAAGTGCGTTGGTCGCCGCAACTTTTGACATGTATTGTGATATTTCTGCGGCCAATTATGTCAAGTGATATATACTGACACCAAAATGCCAATCAGGAATATTGTGACCACCCAGGGTGTCATTATGATGATTAGACCTTTATCAATTGTAAGATATCAAACTATCTTGATTGCGTGTCGCATTATATAAGATTCAATTAGCGTTGTTACATGTCCTCTATACGCTTGTATACGCAATAGAGAGAATGTCAATACAATTTGCGGTGAGACTGAAGTTAGCCTTGATTTCTACCGCTGATATAGTCACTGTGTCGACCTTTAATTAAGTCGAGTTGACACTGGAAACTTAAAAAAAACTAATTAACTTCTAATACCTATGTCAAATTGAGCATTTCATGAAAGCAAAGCGTTATTTGTACACGCCTACTTTATTATCTTTGAGTAGAAACAATTACCATGTTTTAAACAAAAACAAAAATAACAGAAAAATAACAGAGCTATGGTCGATATAGTACTTTAATCATTTTACACAAAATCTTCAACTTTAAATGGGCTATTCATTTTAGCCTTAACAAGGTGTTAGGGAAACCTTTTATTGCCTTTCTTTTTACAGTATGTTTAGTACGTTATGGGAGATTTAAAGGTCGTTTTGTTAACAAGCATATGTTAAGGAAAGGTTAACGATTGTAAATGACATTTGCAGATTTTTACCACTGATATAAGGGTGCTTAAACGTACTTAAAAAGTAAACAGGACTTATGATTTCGTTAAATACTTTACCATTAATACATATCGATAAAGTCCGAGTAAATCCGAATGTTTGGTATTGTATATGAAACAATTAGGAAACATTAAAGAAAAGGCTACTTATTATAATCTAATTAACATATTTAAATATATGTATGACATGTCTAGTGGGTGTCGAAGAAATATGTTGAGTCATAGATAATATCTGACTTAATTTTTTAGAATTTCTGATTGAATTTAATAAATATACATATTGTTCATGAAGGAAACGAGTGCGTATACCCACCATACCCACCTACGTGTTGTTAAGCACTCAATTTTTGGCATTTTTATTTTCATTTCTGTTTCTTTTGAATACTTTTATATTTAATTTATGTACTTATTGTATTAAATTGATTCCTGGCAAATGGAGAGAGCTCATATGTTCATGCATTGTATTGAAAGAAAGTGTCGCGCTGAAAAAATATGTTGAATGCCTGTCTTGATTTTAGCTTTTCTTGTCTTCAATTTGATACTAATCAAATATAGTTTGATTATTACTATGCATCCTGGTTAATCAAGCTACCAAATATTCAATATTCGAGAGAATGGGTTTTACTGTGACCACGTTTTAGAAAACTCACCATTAAAATACCTCTGTCTAAGTCGTACAATGTATTTTGGTATTTGGCCTTGGTTTTGTCTTTGGTCGAAAACATTCCTCGAATTATCATTTAGAACATGTGCCATAATACAATGTCTTTTAACAATATTGTGTATTTAATATTCATTGCATACGAAAGCTGAAAAACACAGTGATTTGATTGAATGATATATTTCTCTGTTATTTCCTTGTCGTGTTTAAATATCTCGTAATAAATTGACCTTCAGAGTATGAATCATACCTCACATGTATTGATTATATTCTTTATAACACAGACTTTATTATTATGGCTAATTAATCCAAATGATGTGACTGACATAATAAAAGGTCATTTAGTGTATTTTAATGTAAGGAAAAGTACAATTAACTGTATAGAACAAGACATCCATAGTCAATATTCTGGAAAGAACAAAGATACTAGTATTTGGCTTTTTCCATGGACAATTGCCTTTTATGACTGTATACAGTGTACTAGGACCAACGTGAATAGTCCAATATACACATCTACGCAAAGGCGATTGCACGATCCCAAAGTAAAGTCTCTGTGTAATGTATACATATGTACGTACAATGTCTTTGGTTTGGAACTATTCTGGAAGCCTTTGCATCTTTACTTTTGTCGGCGAAGTCCATAATTTAAGCAGTATACATTCTTGTATCCTTGTGCTCATCAGCTCGTTACAAAATGTTCTATAGTAAAATAGCAATGGTTCTACCTTAGGACGACTAGCAAGTAATTAGCTATCCTAAATCAACCAATCAACTTATATACGTAAGTTTTCTTTCTATTAAGGATAGACTTAAACACTCAGATTTTAAGCCCACTCGACCCGGCTTATATTATGTTCCTTCAATAAATACGTATACATATATTACTTACCAAGTTACATAACCATTTATAAACAAATATCGCTTGTAAAGGAACCAAAACCATAATGTAATAAAATCTTAGATTTATACTGGGCTCGAATTTAACAAAAAAATGGACTTGCACATTTTTACGTGTTGATTTTAATTCAACTCGCAAAATGAAAAAAATCACTCCCATTTTTTCTCCAAATTTCAATAGCATACATAGTAACTGTTTATATATGCAATATAAAAACAGCAAAGTACGCTATTTAAAAATAGATAAAACAAAGGCTTTATTATGGAATAGACAAAGAATACCAAACATGTCTTCACAGTGAATCTTTAATTACTAGACTTGTAACGCCATCTATCTATCTGGCTGTTTAAATGCTGATTTGAACCTCATTAGCTTAGACATAAATATTTTTGTGGCGATTTAAACTCGCAAAAATTTGCGAGTTAAAATTGAAGTTACTCGCAATTTTCAAATCCACTCGCATTTTGCGAGTAATCGAGCTTAAATTCGAGGTCTGATTTATATGTCATTGAGAATCCAATAATTGTACAATTCATTACAACACTTAAACACGAAGTTCACCAAAGCATCTCAGGGACTATGATGGTGTATTCTTCCAGTGTTTAGCCTTTCAGAGATCCTGACGTTTGCAGCGGACAATGAGTATGCCACCTGTCCGCAGCCATAGAACTGAAACATTGTAAAATTCGATGTAGAGCTTCTTAAAAATCAACATATCCATTGTTTATATTCCCAAGGTCAAATATCAAGGTCAACATTCCGAATGTCATATATCAAAGCCTAGCAGTGATATTGTTATAATCAATATTTATATATTGTCACTATCGTTTTAAATAATCATTCTATTTGAGGGAAAACAAATAAAGTTACACCCCTAAAATCTACCTATATATACCAACCACGTACTATTTATGTAAACATATTGTAAAAGGACATATAGAATACATATTTGACAATCAATATTATCTATTGATAGACTAAAATATCAAAAAACAGCACTTTCCATTGATTTGATTCATTTCATTTACTTGTATACTTCTTTTTTGGACTTTGAAACTGATTTGTTTATTCTTCAAAACGAAACTAATTCCAATGCAGCATCTAATGTCTCCCAGTCGTCATGTGCCCCCATTTTCCTTTTTTACAGTCGCAAAGCATTTTACTTCCTGTAATGTATTAGATGATTGGTAAAAATTTCAGCAGTTATTTTATACTTTCTGTTTTTCGTTTCCTCGTGTTTTCCCAGTTTTTGATATTTTCCGGTTTGTCCACGCATGCGCAATAGAGTGTGTTTCCGAAAATAGGTCATGACGAAAACGTAACCATGACCATGCAATTATTTATACATCCATACATGTATTATAAATACAATTTTAGTGGTTTTTATCAAAAAGGAAAATCAGTTACTTAGTGATATGGTAATATTTATATTAAAACCCTTAAGTAGTCAAAGTAGGTTGAATTTATAATATTAATACATTTGTACTATCCAATCTAGATCTAGTTAAGAGGTCTCAAATAAACACTATCACGTCATGAAACAGCACAAAATTATGATAAAATACTCAACGCCCAGGTACTTTATTAAAATTATGAATGACGTTGATATAAATGGACAAATCCTACATGAAATACCGAATTTGATTGAGATCACTAATATATCGTCAAAATTGTGATAAAACCATCTTAGTCATATTTCTTGTCTAGATATATAAGTAGCACCCTACATATTGCCCCATATTGACATTTTCTATACATTATGGGATATCTATGGTCAATCTTTAAACACTTGTCAATTTTTATTTATCTTTGATATATTTTTATTTCTGCAAGTCATGGTTATAGACTTAACGAAATAATAAACCGGACGAAATCTGAGTCTTTTACGTCTACTTAATCAATAAAAACAACAAACGATTCAATGCAAAAACTTTTCATCGAGATTATTTTTTTTGAAATTTTGAAAAAAATACGGCAGACGATCATTATCTTTAAACAAATCATTGATAGACCATCTGTTTTTAAAGATAATAGTTCATTTTTCTACATCTTTAAAATTCCACAAAACACGTGTTAGCATTCCCGGAAATACACACCGTTGCCAAGTATGACGCAATCCAATATGGCCGCTAAAATTGTTCTTCATCATCATGAACAAGCAGCGAGCATACTGTGCAAGGTTATCTCATTAGAGTCGTTCAAAAGTTTTAATACATAGCATTTGAACGAGTTAATAAGTATTTAAGGTATTTCTCGTGATGTTCATATCTCACGAGAGATAAGTATGACTTAATGCCTGGGAAAATACTTATATTGCAGTTGAAATGATGACCCTTATTTCCTTTGATTGTCACATCATTGCTTGTGGTATTACAATATAAACTGACGTAAACGGAATAAAACTTACCTACCACAAATATCTGAAACACTTTCAATTATTTATACAATGATAATGGACAATGGTAACATTCTTCAGGAAAGCATTAAGTGCAATTGAAGACATGTCTTGCTTACAGATAATTGCTGTGCTGCAGATGCGGCAGCAATGTGTAATGTCATTCTAAGCCATGCGCACCGAGTTTACAAGAAACATTCTTTCAATATAGTTGCGTGTCTTCCTGCTTTTTGATGGAGATTCTTTGCAATTCTCAACTCTGGAGTCATTATGCTCATGAAGCATCATTTATAACATAGCCATATACTTCTGCTATTACGTTGGTCATATATCTCAACAGTGAAGCATATTACTGTTCTGTTCAGAGTTCTGAGCGACTAAAATTCGAAGTCTACTTAGGAAGTCATAAAACAATTCAAATCAATACGACATGCTTGAAATCTTGCAACAAACTTGTACAGTACATACATAGAGGTGTAATAGTTTGGTATCTAAGAGAGACCATTGGTCACACGGTGAACGAAGATTGTCTTGAAGTTGTATCAATGTTAGGCGTGTTGATGTTTAAATAATTATCTTAACAAATCTAACTTCTTAATCTCACTGTCTCCTGGTATATTATATACGTCAAGTTATACCGTTTGATAAGTAAATTAAATAAATATAAACACTATCATGACTCATTCTTGCTAGCCATTGGAGACTTAATTGTACTTTAGGAGGACCGTGAAGGACGACGTCTAGTTAATACTAATTGATATTAGCTTGAAATTGAAACAAAGTCTTACCGTTCATATCAATCACTCTCAAGTCCGCTTCCTAGTCCCCTCAGTGCCAATCAATTTGGGGTTAGTCTCTTGCTCAAGAAAACAAAATTTGGATTTTAATAGGGTTTTATATCATACGAATATTACTTGTCCATCATCGCAGTCGCTGCTTAACTGCACCGTTTGGTATTCCGTAGTTTTCTAATTCTACCAACGAAATGTTCATTGTATTTGTTTGCATTGTCTCCATTGGTGTACCATAGTTATGTAATTGTATCTGAGATATATGCTAGGTTAGCAACATGACTCAGAAAGGAATGACTTTAGAGAAAAATATATAAAGATTTTCAGTGTAAGTTGAACGTTTTAGGTTATTTTCTATTTATCTAACGTACATTTGTTGTAACGCTTGTTTGCACATCCAAACCTTTTGCAGCATAGCTGAGCGTTTTTGCAAACAACTCTTCAACAAAAACGTATTACATAATTACTTAAATTCAAACAAATCACTCAATCCTTCTTTCATCTCTTGTTTGAACTCTACTGTAACAGTGTATATTGCTTTTTAAAGTTTTGTGCATGCATTAAAACTCTTAAAATGTAAGTGCACGTAATTTGTAAAAGTTTCAGGTCGATCGAAACCTTGCTGTCTGTTTTTATTAGCAGCTAATTTTAGCGAAAGACTGACGTAAACAAGGTTTTTTGCTTATGAGTGCTGTATGACATGGCTTGATTTATTTTCCCAACATAGAGATGTAATTATAAAGTGTATACATTTAAAATATTATGATGTTGTCGAAAGCTTTCATGAATACAATACAATGTACAGCTATATTCGGTATTAAGGTAGTCCATACATTTCACTGAGAAGTCAAACATATCATTATTGAAAGATGGTATGTTTGTTTACTGTGAATGGAATCAGCTTCTGAATATCTATGACAAAATGCCATATACGTTGTCGAGTGGTTAAGATTACTTACTTCAAATTAATTCAACCTCTAGCCAATAGAGTCCTGTGTATGGCCATGAGTTCGGTATCAGCTAAAAGTTCCAAAACATGTTCGATTTTGTGTTATTATTTGTAATTATACGTATACATATAATTCAAATGCGCATGTATGCACATTGGCTTAAAATAGGCCTATAGTTTGAAGTTATTTATACTCGTAAAACAAGATAAAGTGGGTTTTGACAGCAATAACATGTTTGTGTGAAAACTACAATTTTAATGAAATTCATCATTGTTAGTTATAGCTTTGTTGCTCAAAGTATTCGTTCAGAAACGTTGTAAAGTATGCATCAGTTCACAGAACAACATAGATTTATCTGTAATATTAAGCCATTTGCCACAACATTGAATGCAGATTTTTTACCAAGTTTTATTGCCATTTATATTGCATCAATGATTTTAGTTACCATTATTTCACGTTTATTCACTTGATGTGGCAATGATAATAAAACTAGCAAATATCAATAACTAAGATAAAATCAGACTTATTTACTTATATGGATAAAGAAAAAACAGGTTTGACAACGTAATATTCACTCTTATTAAAAACATTATCGCAAATTCAGCATAGTTCCTAGATTAAGTAGTTCAGAAACTTTCCTCTTGTCACATATTTCTCCAAGCATGACAAGTTATGTTTTTGTTCATAAGTCATATAAGGACTCATCGCAATGCGGTGATAAAAAGTTCGGTTTTAAGGCAGTAAGCGCTTTGTAAACTCTGAATTCTGTCAGAATTGCTTACCTTTATATCAAACTCCACCTTGATTAAATCGTATCAATACTCATTCAAAGACAAGTAATCACTAATCTATGGTATATTTCGCTCGGTATGCACACTTTAAGAACAAGGCATACATTGATATAAACAACACTTTTACATATCCACACATTCTACAACAGTCGTTAATTCGGTATTCTAAATTGACCAATGTTTCAAGGTAACTGTGGTAAGCAGTGTCTTTGGCTTGTCATTAAAAAAGCATAGCACCTGTGACTATAAAATGGTTGCTATCAAAGCAGCCGGCACTGTCTCGAACCGAAGACGATATATATACGTTCATATTATTATGTCAATATAGAACCTTACTTTCGGTACCATGCCGACCGCCATAGGTTGCAATTGAGATTTGGTTGTTGTGGAAAGATGGACATTGAAGACACCTCTACTGTTCAAAATAGCTAAAGAAAATGTAATTTATACTCTTACATATACATGTCTATGAAAGACATTTTTTCTTCTCCATCTGTCGAATGCTGACATCACGGAAGTTTCACCTGACTTCAATATATCTATAAGATGACGGTGTCAGTACGTGATACAATTACTTAAATATACAATGTCAGCGAGGAAGTTATTCAATTTCTAAATTCTCAGCCTACTCTAAAAAATACAACAATGGTTTGTTTGTCATCGCTACATTGTTCGTACATGCACATTGTATTTTAGCAAACTCATCGGTAGATATATGTACATTTAAGGCGTTGGCAACTTAAGTAATTTTGTATATATTTACAAAGCTTATTTCATCCCTCTGTATTACGTCAAACATGCCAGGTGCTTTATAAATGCCAAATCTCGACTAAACCATTTCAACAAACAATTTTCCTTGTCAATAAATCTCCCTTGTATTGTCTTAAGGCCGAGCGTCTTAACCTTAAAGCTGACATAGACGACGCCATTCTTTATATTACAGAACATGCTTATACTGACAATCCATGTTGCCTGTCAGATTGTACATAGATAAATGAGGCCAACATGCTAGTAAGATCAACTTATAGTCTTAAACACTTTTAGAAACATCTGTTTTATAAAGCAATAACTTAACTGTTATAGATAAATGGCTAATTATAACTGATAACGCTGACGATTTAGAATGTGTAAAAGCAATTGACGATGAGTTAAATGAACAATTCAGCGCTTTGTATTGAAAGGAATGAAGTGTTTATGATATTTTATCAATGGTTTTGTAGATGTTCGATGACTTATTGAATAAGTGATAGGATTATATTAATGGAATTCCTAACAGCTTTCCGACATTGTCCTCTTAACCGAGTTTATTACATATTCCCTTACAAAACAACCACAGTTTTACGATGGTATGCTTCTATCCCTTATTTTGTGGTCATCAATTTCAAATCGTGGTCGTTTTGTTACGTGGTATTGTGAGAAACTGAAGAGATTGGAATACATTAACTTAGTAATTGCGTTTACATAACGATGTGGCTATTTTTGCTGCCAACTTGAGGCTTTAAAACTGCCACTCATTTTCATAGTAATGTTGTCCTTTAAACCTCACAGGAGTACTTTATGTCTGATCGTAAATGTTCAGAAATTAATTAGATGTTTGATAAAGCATATGTTCCTATTGTCTTAAATCTAGTTCTTAATTATAACAATGTCTGTATGCTTTAGTGTTCTTTATCTACTTGCATCCAACATCATTATTTCAATTTAATTGTTTGCCCTCCAAGTTAATTTTCCCATTTTATAAATGATATTCACGAAATTCAGGTAGACATTTTTCTACTTCTTTTTCTCATATCTGTTATTTTATTAAGTCTACGAGTTTTACAGACTACACCAAGAGTTCGATAATTGCCTTAGATAATTTAGGTACTATGGGCCAATATATATATAAAACGTCTCTCTTATCTCAAAATCGGTTTTTTTGTCTATATAAGAAATTCTCTTGCTTCATTATTTATGGAGGTTGAAGAGTTTCATATATATCTCCTCATCAATTTTACCAAACCTAATCAATGATGCTGACTGGGTTTTTTTCTATGTCTGAGTAAACATCAATGTACAGTTAAGAAGTATTTCTTGAAGAATTGGAACATTATTTTGCCATTTAGAAAAAGGTCAATGTAACTAAATATTCTAATATATTTGATTAGACCTTTCCTCATATAGTTGGCGTCAAATCTTGGGCACACTTTGTCAAGGACAAAGTTAAACCAAACTTTCTAATTCAAAATGATTTAATCAGATAACGAACCTATTCACTTCGACTTTCATGATTACTTTAAATAAAAGTCAATTTTGATAATGTTACAAATTGGGTTGGTATCCAAATAGAAAAATCGAACTAGAGTTTTGATTTAGTGTAAACAAGGCTTTTGATAATCAGAAATTGCATAATCTTTAAACTTGGCTAGGTGTAGATTAGGAAAGGATAAATTCGTATTTCTGATTGGCATATTATTGGAAACTGTTACCTAATACTGTTATTATCATTATTGCCTATATAAGAGACGTTATTGATGAATGATACATTAATGGCCACGTAACAGGAAAGGTGATCAAAATATCTATCGTCTAGGATTAGGTGATTTGTTTGCAAACTTTCAAGGCTTTGAAATATTATGATAAATGAGGGGTATACGAATTATCAGTGCTAATGTTAACACGTCCATGTTTATACTTAATACAAGTAACGTGTTCTGCTATGTTACCAACTCAAAGTTGTTTGTAGCTTTAGTTTCATGTTTATATAAACCATGAGGGTCTTATGCGCAATGCATTGGTGACATTATTTCCATAAACATAATGTTGTTTGGACGTCTTGCATAAATATACATTGTATGTATATACTGGTTGCTCATTAGTCTTAAAATCATTGTAAACTGGAAAAATAGTATTCCCAAAGTCTCACAAATGTATTAATCAGTATGTCATGTATGCTCGTTTCAAAGCGAGAATTAATTTCTGTACGAAAATTACTTTTATATATGTATGGTGAGAAAGTTAGTTTTTGCATATGTTACCGCTCTCATGCATTTTATTTCTAGCACAACTTTGTTTGAGTACCATATTATAAATGTAAGGTTCAAATCCTTGAAGTTGATCTCTTGATTTCGTATTAATATTTTTGTTTCTTCTATTACAGCACTCAGCACAGACAATGTGACCGTTAAACAACAAGTTTTTGAACTTCTATCAGCATTATGTGTGTACTCCAAGGATGGCTACTCAAGAGCCCTGGATGCCTTGGAACACCATAAGGTGAGTTTCAATTGATACTTTTTGGTATCATTATCGCTGAATTAATGGAATAGTGGACAGTCTTAGTTAGTCGCAATGGATATAAAAACAGTTTGTTTGTAAAATCCATGAATGTAGTACGACTGTCTTTACTTTTCATGCAAAAAGTTGCCATCTTGAATAGGATTCGCAATGCATAATAAATGCATGAATAGATGCATGTTGGCTTTATCCATTAAACATTAATCTCCCATTCAACTGCATCGTCATACATCACTAGAAATATTGATAGGTTGACGCAAAACGAAACTACGTCCTTCTCTATTTAAATCTTGTTACACTAGTTCTGCTCTGACCAATAAACTCTCTATCATGCAACTAATGTATTTTAAATACATCAACGATTTTCTATTAGAGTTAGTCATACCACAGTCTATATCACGTATACTATGGTCCTACTATAGTCTCTATTATACAATCTGACATTATCAGACATTCCTTAAAGAAAAGTTTCCCCTAGTATTAAATGATTCAATCTTGTCTATTGTTACATAATTAATTAATTAGATTGTACTCTGAACATTAGTACTTTGTTGATATGAGATAATCAATATTTAAAGTCTGAAGTAGTTGATTTCATTGTATCCGCCTACGTTGTCGATTGGTTACTTATTTGTAACTTTCATAGAGGGTCGTGGGTTCGATTCAAACTTCTGACTATGGCGATCTATATGTAAAAGTAGAAAATTGCTTACAATACACGAGAATGATGTACTGGTGTATTTTGAAGCGATAGTTTGGATAACTATTAGCCATATATCTATCAGCCATATATGGGCCTGACCTTAAACCAATCACTAACAATTATTTGCTTCAGTGCTATTTAAAACTGTTTGTAATTAGGACTTGATCCATGGCTCCAAACTTCCAATGTTTATTTGAGACGCTAGGAAGATATAACACATTAAGGTGGTAACAAACGCTCATAGCAATTATCATGAAGATGCAAAATTAGTTTTATCACATATTGTTAGTAAAAGACGGATAGGGGTTAGTTTTATTTCCATCTATAACTCAAATATATTCTAATATGTAATTAGCTGCCCTTAACAAACTAATGAGATTTTCTTGATCATCTTTCTTCGTGCATTAAATACCGTCGTCATGTAGCTCCCTAACTAACACATAAACTTCACATTTGATAGCCAGAATAGTTGAACGGTTTTCTAAATAGACAGTGGTGTCCGTTTAAGTTAATGTATAGTCGTGACTCGCTAGCCCTTCTTTGTTATCAATTAATATTTACCATTTGGACATATCTTTTATGATGGATGAAATTTTGAATAGCCATTTACTTCATTATTGGATGAAAAATATGAAAATATTATACGATATTAGTTCAAACGTCTAAGCAACCATGATATTTCTTTTTTAATGATTGGGTGTAGTGTACTCTTGTGCTTTTCAAATGTCTTTTTATTTGAGCAATTAACCCACTCATCCTTGTTTGATGTTTTTAATATAATTTTATTTGGCTACTGGATCTATATACATTGTAGTCTGTATTAATACATTTGAACTATTCACCCAAAGCCCTAGTGTTTAATATTACCCATATTTAAACAATGTGTTCTTTCACCAACACTGTCCGAGGACAGGTGAGTTTATTGACTCTACGTTGACTTTATGTAGTGTTGTGTTATAACTTGCTAAATGAGTATCAAAGGCAATACATGGCGTTTTAATGAGCTTGATAACAAGATATCATCACCGTATGGTATTCTCTTCTATAACAATAAAATATCGTACCTGGGTTTACGACATATTAAACACGTCGTCACAAAAACCGCGGCTTTAAAACCAAAGGCAATGAAATTCGATACGGAAAAACTAGAGTCTAGGGCAGGTTTAGAGATGGATTAAGGACTCATATAAATCAAGGGCTGTGAGATAAAGTGTCACAGTTACCCATTTATTTTAGTAAATTTAATAAATTGTTCAATGTCGTTTAAATACGGGTGTAAAAATCTTAGTCAACAAACGCTTGTTTTGGCGCTTAGACGCTTATTCATCTAAGTGCATTTTTTTCAATGAAATTTATGAATATATTACCCAAAGAGGGCGCGAAAGGACAACGATGTTCAAATAGAGCAAAAATATCAATAAGCTTGTAGACTTCGTGTTGGTCTGCACCGAGTTTGTCTGGATGAACTTACTGTTTTAATATACTTTACTGAACTAAATAAGTCGTGGCCCATAAATTCTCGTACGTCGCCCTACTTACACAAAAATAGACGCGCTTCTAGGCATCAAGGAATATACTCTTTAAAAACGTTCTCATGAAGGCATATTTTATGATCGTTGGAAACAATGGTAGCCTTGTTATAAAAATATGGACAAAGTTCTAAGTGTAGACAATCAGTGGCCTAACATTTTATTTATTAAAATGTCGATGTTTAAAGCCAATTTAGGAAGACGAACACAAGTGTTCGATTAGAAATATTAAGCTTAATGGATGCAAATATGACTTTGTTGTGATAAAGTCGACTTAATCGTTCATTTCCCCGGGTGGTCCTCATTTAAAGTCATTTCTCTATTTCGATAATAAATGCAAACATTTCCTATATTAACTGCAACCAATCTGATTATCCATGATCTGCAGAGCCATTTGTGACCCTAGCTTTTATTATAGCCGAACCGTCAACATCACCCTGCGTCATAACTGCAATACATGATCTATTGAGCATTTTTCTTTGGCAGACCGATCGTTGCTCCCATGTAGTTACTGAGTGATGAAATAGGCTTAAACAGGCAAATAATAGATTTTAAATTCTTCAAACGATATATTCACCTCTCATTGCAAGCCATTACACCCAATTATTTATTCACTGCAGTTTTATTACCAATTAAAATGTTACATTGAAAATAGCCAATGTGATAAAGACGCTTGTTTACTGCAATCATATTGTTTGTTTATCAATTGCAAGCGTTTTAGGACCATGACTACCGGATGTAATTCGATTTTTATTACGAGGTCAGTCTGATATAACTTCAGTAATTTACATGAGAGTCGTCCTAAATATAATCGTAATTCTATTTAAGGTAGTTGACACGTATTGTGGTTTTGTGAATAGTTGGTTTTACGATAGCATTAACTTATTTATTGAAATCATTGTTAGACTTCTATCATTATCATGCACAAACGTTGAGAATAAAGCAATTCTTTTAAACAAGTCTAAATACGTCTTCTTATTTGATAAAACACGATCTTTATTTCTTTTTGCACAAATAAGTTGATTTTGAATGGGTGTTTGGTGATAGATACTACTTACTCCTAAAAAATAGGTACATTAGCGTGATTAACAAACTCGAAGTTCCTTACTTTCATTGGTCATATTTTTAAGTTTGACCTCATATTGCTTCCTATGAGCCAATCTCATCACAGTTTACATAATAATCATTGTACAAGGAACTTAAATATGAAGGTTCTTGTTTTATGTATGTTACGGGGTCAAATTTACCTTTTCTCTGTAATCACAAATTTTGAGCGCCAAATTTGATGACAATTGAGTTATCAGACACTTAACCATAAAATACAAAGAATTTCGACTACATTGTATTACATTAATCATTATCATATTTTACCTCACTTGAGAAGATCTGAATTTCCTGTATAACTAAATGCGTTAAATTGTTTAAGTTGCTTTTTTCATGTTGAGAAACCGTGTCGAAATCTTATTTAACACTTGACTTTAGTCACCTGTACTTCAAATTATCTCACAACAACCCTTTAATATGGAGTATTAGACACCCATGGTGGTCCCTTTTTAAAGATTGTGTTTATATGTTTCGTCGTCTGCTTGTTGGGAAATTTTCCCCATACCAAAAACTGAACCCTTTGCCCCCTAATTTTGTAAACATAGATGTCGTTGTAGTCTTTGTTGCTTTGTGAAGCACACAAAAACATAGCTTCCATTATTTAAAGACATTGGAGACCGTCTTTACTGGATGCGGTCGGTCTATATAATTTTTTGCTTGACATTTTTTATGTATTTAACACAGTTTGAAATCTATAACTCCATACATGTACTATGATCTAATCAGGCTAAGGCTTATCTCACATTTCAGATAGATTTAAATGACGTATTTCAAATCTGGTAATACATGAATAGATTGCTTGTCTACGAAGATAAGCATAAATAAACTCAAATATATTTTAAATAGAGCACAAGTCCCCACTGATACTGTATATACTTATTTAGACGTCATCCATTGATCTTACAAGACCCCCTGCCTGTCTGATAGTACGGCCATACATAAATGTAATTTGGAACCTTCATAGTTTACCATACGTGACCTTCTGACTTTTCTGGCTATTTATCAAGTATCGCACGCGATTTAAAGATAATGTTTTTGTTTGGTCATGAGATCAGAACAGATCTCTACTGTTTATCTTCACTTCTAGATTTTTGTCTTAAAATTTAAAGTCTTGATAAAATTAGGTCTATGATGATATTCATAATACAGGACGTAACTTCTTTTAGAAGAATAATGGTGTTATTGTATAATCTAATACTTGCTTAAATGTGTTTATAATTGCAAAGTAAACCAACTAAACACATAAGCATGCTACCGGTATATGTTTTACCAACGTTTATTCGTTTAAGGAACAAACAATAATAATAACAACAACGGACGTCATTTTTGTTGCAACTTTGATGGTGAAATATCTTGCTAAGTACAGTTTTTTTCCCTGCAAGAACGTGGCACCGAAGTAGAGCAGTAGATTCTACCTAAATGTAGATGACCGCTGCACAAATATTTAGACAAGAGAGTTAAATTTGACCTTAAAATATTCCATAGTAACATACATCGTATGTCAGTCATAAAGTCAAAATAACTGTGATGTATTCCTGTAAAAAGTGTCTTCTGCTTTCAAACGTTCATGTGCTATGTTGTGCTTATATTGCTTGTGCAAATTGACCTAAGACGGGTTAATGCATCACTCGTATCGATAACTACACTTTTTTTAATTCTATGTACGCAAATTATACCTTAATTGTATTTTTGTCACAGGCCAATTTTCACTGGCTATAATAACTAGCTTGTCTGTCTCTTCGGTTTATATGCATTTTCTAAACTGACCTAGATGTGTATAGTATACATTGAAATACATTATACATTTAAACTAAATGATACAACTACTGTTTTTAAAACTATTATAAACTTGTCAAGTGTACCATCTGTTCTGTTTATTGCATATTTATATTGCAGTTTACAAAGCCTTTTAACAAAACAAAAAAAAAACAAATCTACATAACTGTATTATGTTTAAAATAGTCTTACAATAGATATACATGTGATATGCAGGTTTTAAAAAATCTATTCTTTTATAAAGTAAATACCAAGTATAGTTTACATTATCTGATCATATCTTGTATGTGTTTTAAAATGATCAGACTTTTTAAAAACATTTATATGCGTTCCTTAAAATCGCCCCCTTACCGCTTGGTTAAAGCTTTTCATAATATAAATATATAAAAATATTGAAGCGCTATATAGTCATAATGATATAAAAAAACTACCACTGTTAAAATCATTCATTTTTCGTCTTATGGAAGTTAATATCTATTCAACGGCATGTAAAATCGTTTAAAATTTGAATAATTTAAAGAGATAGGTCGTATAATACTACAGACAGCTTGAAATACTTGATTGTTAAAAACGATGACTTAGCAGATAGTTTTTTATTTAATTTAGCCCTTTTTCATGAAAAGACATGTACGACAGTTTTGTTCAAATAAAAATGATAAAAATTTGTAAGGTTATCTCTTTCCTAATGTAAACGTTGCAAAATTTGCGTAAGAATTTCTCCCCAAAATGAACTAGAGATGACTCTTATATAAATACCAGCCTTTCTTGGATCCAGTAAGAAAGTAAATTTCGTGGCTATTGATGTCGAACTTTGCATTTATCGGGGTTATAATAAGTTTATACACCAAACGGGGAGTTAGTTATTATGCCTGGATGCAAACTATTGAAATAGTATGAAAACATCATACAAATGTACATTGAAATAGCGGCAAAAGAAGTTTTCTTCTTTCAATAGGAACATAAAGTTATGGGTATAAAGGCTAGGTAGATTATTATTAACAATTTAAAGGCTGAATCGAGGGGGTAGTTCCATGTGGGAGCCAGAATTCACTGTCACAGTTGCGTTAATTAAATGTTTCATTCTTTACTACATATTCCCAAAACCTTAGACCTTTTCTGACCCAAAGCATAACAAAATGTGGGCGTAATAAAAAATGATACATTTTTACAAAATGTTGTAATACATGTATTATAATGTTTTGTTCACAATATGTCAATGCCCTATTGCATCTATCTTTGAATCTAAGAACCAATACCTAAACTAGTATCTACATGACATGACCTGAAATGTAAAATATTATTTCCAATACGTTCCCATAAAGATAAGCCAGCGCAAAACGATTTTAAATGCAAGCATATGAAGAATGGTATAAACTAGTTTTGCACTGACCCTGTCTTATACAGTACACACCAAAAGTTTGGAGACATTTTCACTTTGTAGGCAAACTGAATAGCTTTGAACTAATGTTTGCTGACTGTTTATTTTAAAATGCTCTTAAGTTTTGCTTCAGTTTTTGGTTATCATTATGATTATAACTTCAAGTCTTCAAAAATAGCATAAAAGCTTTGTTATTTAAAAGTAATTACAGTAAACATGGTTCTGGAGGCTTTACTAGGTCAGATGCTTAATCTTTATAAATGTGTTGCATTCATGCAATTTGTTTTTATTTTACCCTAAAAATACTTAAATATATTACAAATAATAATTTTACAAAAATAATCATTAAAATACAAGAATTGTTGTAAATTTCTTTTGTCTCCAAACTTTTGGTGGGTACTGTACATTGATATCACGAGAAATCAAAGCTGGACTAAAGTATGAAAGCTCTTTATACTGAACACTAATTAAGATATATGATGCATACTTTAATGTGTAAATTACAAACTTGTCAATTGAAGGAACAAGATACCCATTGTTAATATCAAAATTTGAAAATCATTGTAAACTTTGAAGACAGCTACTGTTTTAATATGGAAACTTTATAACATATTGACTGTGAGATAACGACAATTTTAGTGAAAACTTTATTGTGAAGTTCTGAAACTAAGTCTACTTAAGTTTACTGTCAAAACGAACCAATGGGACTATATTTAGCAATTTTGTTCAAGTAAGCGATGACTTCTACATATAATTGTACATGTTTGTGTCCTTTGCACGGTTGACCATCTTCCTTGGTGTTCTTACTATGTTAACATTCATCAATAATTTTGATGTTCCTCTGTATATGTAGACTTTTTCGACTCTTTGATGAATAATAAGTCAGTATACATGTACTGGTACACCATTGTTAAGGAAAGTCGATCAGGTTGCTGCCGTCGAATATTTCTTATTCGGTAACTGATGTAAATGCATATTAACAAAAACGATTGGCATTGTCACTCAGTTTTGAAAATGTAACTGCAATCATGTGTACTTGCTTAAAAACTCCACTAAGTTTACCGAAACTTTAAACAACAGAACAGAGCAGAACAGAACTATATTGGATAAACGTGTACATGGAACATAGTTATAATATCATACATATATACAATGAATATAAACTATTGGCTTTTTTTTCTATAATTTCAAAATACCATCCAGTGTCTGTAATTGTATCAAAACATTAACTCTTATCATTTTAAGAAAAACTGACCTTTATGTTGCAAGAAATAAACAATAAAAGTCATAAAAATGCACTAAAAGTGTCTATACTGTGACATACGGGGTAGATAATACTACATGAAACACCATTATTTTTTTGTTGAGTGGCAATTTGCACTAAAATTGTCATTATCAAAACACTACTTTCCTGCTTTCAAAAATATTTCCATACAATTTGATAGTTTTGGAAAATGTTGATATTTAAGTTGAAATCTGTGAATGAGTACCTTTAAAATCGGGAATAGATAATTAATTGAAATAGGTGTACATGTACTTCTTCCAGGCCTTTTTGTACTCTTTCCATCTATCTATGTATGACAATGATACAAATTACAAATACCCCAGTAATAGGACGAGTGGTTACACGTAACATTTGTCTGTGAAAGGAAATTATTGAGTTACATGATACATTTTCCTACTTCCTTTGCTTTGTGGTCTTAATTAAGTTTTAATGTTCTCATTGTGATGTGGGTTAGTAACCCTGTCTGTATCATTATGACATGTCGCTTTAGGCATACTAACATAATATGTTTACTCAATTACAAAATGAGTTTAACTTAACACCTTCTTCGAGCTTCTGAACGTCGTCTTAACAATCATCTGATACTTACTTTGCCTTCAGCAATGTTGTTAGAATAACAAAAAGTGTCTGTGTCCCTGTTATACCGTCAGTACAAAATGGGCTTTCATCAGTGAAACAATTAAAACAAAATTTTGTAATTAATTGCTATTATGAACGTCAGGGTTTTGTTGACTATGGCGGTTTTATACGCAATAAACACGCAAGGAATGCCACGCTGTTTGCTTGTCGTAGGTTTTTAGTTTTTTGTTTGTTGTTTTTTTGGAGAGAGTTAAGAAAGGGTATGGTTTCCCTTAATCTATCATATCTGAGGCGATGTATTGAGTATGGAATGTACATGAATGGGAAAGTCTTAAAACCACAAAAATTTTCATTCATTTAATTTTCCCCCGTCAGCAAGATATTTTATGGTTGGGTGATATGACATTAGAAATACGTTGAGATAAAAATGCTTGTCAGCAGTTTGTTTTAATCTTCATTGAACAAAAACAACCGCATATTTCATTAACATGCGCATCTTTTCAAAACTAGTGATTATATTTCACTAATTTATTCAAATATTATCAATCCAAGCGAATGCGGGTGTTTCGCTCTAATCAAGCTACTAACCACAAACAGTACCTGCTCTTTCAGACTGTGGGACTTGAGTCCAAATCTATAATACCGCAATGTTCACAGGTATCGCTAACGTAACGTGTCGTCTGCTGGTTCCGTCTGGCGACGCTTTCTCATGATTGCAAGCGATTCTTTATTTACGACCGACCATTGTGAAGTAAATGTCGCGCATAATAATCAAATTATGCATTACTTATCTTAAATATCTCGTAAATCATTAGCATGCAGTACAAAACGTGCAGACGACTTATGCGTTCCTACATGACGGCTTATCCTAGATCAGCCAATATGCGTACTTCCTTAAGTTTTTGGATTAATTTGAAGTCAGTGCACATGATAAAAAACAACTACATTGAAAATCTTTTGTTAAGTGTCTAAAGACGCAACCTTTGCATATTTCAATCTTTAAATTTGTATGAACTGTAATTCCGTACCAAAGTTCACTATGTTTTGGCTCATAGTTTACTATTGTTTAATCCACAATTATTTTGATATGCTGGATTCCAGCCAGTTCTTTATTGTTTTCAGTTTGATATATCATACGGTAAAGTAACCATGAAACTAATTATTGATACATAACTAATATAAGATAATATATTGTCTTTTACTGCACTCTGATGTATTAGTATTGTATATACATGTATTATATATGGAAACCTTACATGTACATTCAAGTCTAAATATACAGTCTAACTTGTATTTGTGGTTGTGTGTTTGGAGTTTACTATTTAAATCTTTATGGGCAGAGGGTTTTCCTGCAGGCTGTTCCAATATATAGTAAAATCTCAAGAGAAAATAAAAATACGTGGCGTTTTTCTAGAACAATCTTACTATTGAAATCGTCGTAAGTTAAATGCAGAACACATTAATCATAGGTTATATTAGTCTTGAAATATGTAGAATGCTACATACTTTCAGAACATAATTTCATTACCATTTGTATTATTCTTGATACTTCCATCTGTAAATTTATTCAACTGACTTACGATATTTTTTACGTACATTTTTTGTAAAAAATGGCCGAAGGTCTCTTGACACAGAATGACATTAAAATTCAGAGGGTGACTGTATTTGCTCATAAAAGTTGTTCATGTATGCACATTATATTAAGTTTATTGAATTCTTCAAACATTCAAGTCCCCGATGCCAGATTATTCTCTATAACTGCATGAAATTTGCAGAGTAAGGCAATTTAGTGTAATGCTTAAATAGCACAAAAAATAAGACAAAAAACCAAATTGCTAATTTAGATTAAACCACGAATGTGCTAGTCTCTAATGCACCTGAGTCCAATAGGACCAGATATGTCACCATATGAAATAATTGGTAGAGTTTCTTGCGTATACAGTGAGAACTAGTGTAATTATTAAAATGTCACTCTGAAAGTTGGCTTAAAAAGTATAATATCAGTTTGTCAAGATAGCTTGTTTACAGATAAAAACAGGGCGTGTTATTATCACCCTTGTTATTTGCATTTCGAGTTAATCTGGTAATCAACAACTATGGAATACTCAACTTTGTGCTAAGCCCCTTTTGTAGTCAAGAAGTCCCCATTCATATGATTCATATCGCTTATAGTTTATGTTTTCTGTGATATTCAAAGCATGAAATTACTTATTCATCACAGCCAGGTACTGCTCCGATTAAATAGGTTAGATAACTCTAAACTGACTTAAATGAACCGTCAATTAAACATCAACTCATAATTTATTACATCACACCTAGGGTTGTTAAGTTTAGATCACATCAAGCGAAGATAGGTAATGTTCTAATAAATTGTGTGTAACTATCATAATTTTTGCATAATTATAGTATAATTTACATAAAAATGGGGACCGGGATGGGTTAGATAATTATAATGCGATACTATAGTGTATATGGGAGAAATATAGATGTCGTTCATTTTCATCTACTTTTTGAAGATATCTGTTCGGAACGATGTCATGACCTTAAACTACTTATGCGACATTGAAGTATTATACTATTGTCTTGGTAACTCCCATATAAGCTCTATTTGGAAAAAGCCATAGAGCTAAAGGACAGTCTGTTTATAATTTTGCAGATAATTGGTATATTAAAATTATTTAACTCAATTAAATCAATATGTTAATTGGGTGGAAAATGTGTTGAGTCACTTAACATTGCTTAATACAAAATGTATAATAACTGAAATCATTTGAATCGGAGCTTGGATCGAGTTGGCACTTGCACTGTCAGAAATCAATTGGATTTTTTCTCACGTCCAATTCATCATCATATATATTCACCAGGGTCGTTTTGCTCTTTGATTTCTGATGACTCTGGGAAGATACTATATTAGTAAATATTTTAAATCATTTACCCCCATGATGATGTAGGCAAAAGTTTGCTAATGAATATAAACTCAATGTACCGTCATGTGTGTATCTATTAAATATGTGCATATAAATGAGGTAGATTCTATTGAAAAGGTAATGTCTGAGAAAGACTTTATGATTAAAAAATCTTCATAGGGGACATCAGTGTAGCGATATTTATGGCTTTGTGGCAAAAAATCCTGCAAATGTCTGATTCATTTCATTAAGTATATACCAACGCGAACATGATATGCATGCATGTTGTAGAAATGCAACCATGGTTCTCGCGGATTACCACTATTTAGATTTTGTTGTTGAGTTAAACTTTCTGCGGCTGCAGAATACATGCCTGTTTTATCCCTTAAACTGCTGACACAAGCCTTTACAAACAGCATCATTCGACCCATTTAACTAAAGTAGATTCAAAAGTTTCTATTGTTTTATCGCATGTTGGGTAGAATAAGCCAGCTCCTAACATGTCCTCTATGAAATTCAATGGTAAATCTAGTTTTCATTGAAATGTTACTTTTCCCATTTAAAGCTACATAATGCTATTATTATCTAAGAACAGTTTGGCTGAAATAGCATTCACGTTAATTTTAAAGTCTCCTATCCACGAAGAGACAAAATGATGGAACTCTTGTTGTTTTCACAGCGTGTCAAATAAACGCGAACCGTTGAAAATTCAAAAATTCAAATTCAAAATATATTTTAACCATCTTTCTGTATTAGTATACATTAAAGTAATTTTGAAGCATTGACAGTGATTATGTCTTATACGTGACGTGGGCTTTAATGATATGGTAATTTCATAAGTTATATTTAAAATGATATAAATAAATAAAAAATATGGTACATGGAGTTTTTATATGAATGTGTATATTTTCTATACAACATAGGTGTAACTAATCATATCGTATGAAACTTGATGAATCATGGTTTGTTTAAGGATATATGAGATTCTCTTTGAATAGATGCATTATGATTCATAGGATACTTAACAATATACATGGACCACTACCACACACATGTTGAAATGCATATTTTAAATGAAAACCATACGATTATGCGTATAAATACTCCAGTCGAAACGTTTTCGAATTCATTTCATTGTGTTTCCCCTAAACAAAAGTGTGTATCCAGTACTTTGATTGACATCCATATAATACATTTTTCAAATGCAAAACGTTTTTTTCATATGTCTTATGTATGACTTTAATTGATGGAATCTGCCTCATAGAAAAACTGATTATCACATGATGATGGTGCACTGACAGATAAACAATCCACAGAAATGCCAATTGTTGTTGTACGTTTTGTCATATTATTTATGGTAATGAAATATTGGATGATGCAAAACGAGTAGTCACTAATTTGATTATGTATAGTCTTATATCAGAAATTGAGCTTTTTTATTCATACTCATTATGAGAAGTTGGGTATTGGACAGAGTTAACAATCAGATATTAAAGCATTTTGCATTGGCTCTTATCAATAAAACCGAGTTTATAGTACTATTCAACAACACTGCCAAATCTCATACGGACCACTTGGTGTTATCTAAGTTATCTGTTTTATTTCATCTGAAAACCCAATTTTATCAGGGCTCTGTGTATACATAAATGATGCCAACGCCTCCTCTGTGACATCGCTACCATCCAGGGCTGTTGTCTCATTTGTCTTATCGTTAATATCTAATACATCTGCTTCATTATAAATGCACGTGATAAAAAAGTAATCATTCATACATTTCAATCTGATATTTGTTACTATTAAAGTGTGGAAACAAATTCATCAACACGTGTTCTACTTTTATATGAATTTAATTTTCATCATTAACGGTGATAATAAAAGATATATGAGCCGAGATATTAAAATACTACACCGAATATTCTATGGATAACCTGTTTATTCTCTAGATAGCCTGTTCAGTCACGGTGCATTCTGGGCTGTCAATTTATCGACCCTCTTAATTATTTCATGCATATCTTAATCTTTAATTATTTCGAATAAGTCTTGTACTGGAATGTGTTAGTATACGTCTCGTATTTGAATTCTATTCTAGAATTGTATTATAAAAGTCGTGTAATTGAATTCACTGTATTTCGGACTCTTCCCTTCTAAAACACCATACCTTGCGAACAAACAAGTGTCCTACAATAAACAAAGTATATTAGATCATTTGTGTTAGACCTATAAAAATAAAACAAAGAATAAGTCTAAAGTATTGTGAGTGAAAATAGCATTTGTTTATTGAATAACGAAATCAAACATATTTTCGTATACGTATTGAACTTGAATTCATTGTATTAGATCTGTTCTTGACTTAAATTCATTGTACTGCTCGTGTAATTGTTTTCTTTGAAGAGTCCCTATAATATGTTTTTGGTTTAACTTAACTAGCTTCGATAAAAAAATAACATAAGTATACTGTATTGTTATGTTATTTTTTATCGAAGCTAGTTATACTGTATTGTTATTGCAATTATTGCATGTCCTTGAAGATAACAAAGTTATATCTGATATAAGCGTACCATTGTAAGACTGGTTCCCAAAAAATGCCGAGTGGTTGGTCGTGAAATACGTGTACTGGGCGTTAAAGATAACCGATCAAATTACTGTTTTAGAATACAAAATTTTTTATGGATTTTTATGGATTTCTTCAAAGACAATTTTAATAGATTTTCATACCTTTTTGAATAGCAGCAAATGTACTTTATCTTTTGGGAGAATCTAAACTCGACGAAAAAACAGGTATCGTATTTCATTTTACTGACACTTTTCACATCGTTTGCATCAATTAGCGTTATCTGTATAGTCTATATCCTTCATAAAATATGGACCAATAAACTTTAGATAATATAATTATATGGTTTATTAAAAAAACATTCATCGGACAACTGCCTTTTTCTTAATAAAAGGAAAAAACTGGTAAATCCAGCCCAATGTTCAACGAACAGTATAACATAAAAGGGACTTTTCTTCACTGTGAGATGACTTGTCGTAAAGTGTGTTGCTCTTTGTAGACTTATAATACAATCGTAAAGTTTATCAAAGTATCTCTTATATTTTACGACAAAAACTATCGTGCGATCATGTAGTTACGATTGTCCTTCAAATGTCCATTAATCCCTCATTTATCATCAATATAGCATTTAATTGTTTATATTAATTACTAATAACTGACCTTTCAAAAAATCAGCCTCTGCTTTTTAATACAATGTATTTTTCTCTATGCTGAGAATGTGTCAAAAATGTCATTTTTGTCTACCGTCGTTTTGACATTTTTTCACACAACCCGACAGAATAAGGAAAACGTTTCGAGACTCGGAGGCGTAGGATAGGATGTGTTTTTGCAGTTTTCTTGGAATATTGTTGAATTTTCTATTCTTACTCATCATGTATGAGGTTTTTAAATATAGTTGGTTTGATCTAAGGCTATGACATGCAGGAGGATACAAAAACGAAGAAGGTTTCGGTTTTAAATTTTTATATATCTATTTTAGTTGATGACGTATGTTTCATTTTAAATTCACATTATCATCTGCTTAATAGGTCTATCATAACTATTATAACTACATGCATGGTCACATACCTTAATAGAATCGAAACTAAATAGCTGTAGATTAATCATTACTATCTTTATCCTTTATTAATTTTGTTTGATTACTCCTTCTTAATTTAGCATTGTCATTGCTTGTTTAATTTTACCTCTGACTTAGGTTTAACCCCTTATCTGTGATTCTAAAAGAGGTCAAAACTGTCATTATATATTTTTTCTGGTTAAAACTATGAATCTTCGCTGACCATAAATGCAATTTACCATTTCCTGTGTGACCTTTAAATTTGAGCATCAATACATTTACGCACAAACATAGGTAAAGACATGGAACGGTCCATTGAAGATTCTGCAAACCTGGCAAAGTCATTTGTCCGCACGTCAGATATCAATGCCGAAGATCTGTGATTTACCTGTTGCTGTTCCCGATATGTTTTATGTCCCTCTTTTGCTAAACTATGGATGATCTAGATTTAAACTGGACATATTGGTTAAGCCTCTCCATAAACCTAACCTATAAATTCCATCCAGGTCAATCCTAATTGACTTCACTCACCAAATTAGCTCAGTGTTCATAATATATCATCAACAACTAGATATAAATGCGGACAAAATGGCGGATATTAGAATAAATATTCACACATTCTTTATCCGCTGTTTAGTCAGGAAGGATATTAATATTCAATTTCTTATACTTATTTTGGCGTTATCTTGTTTCAAATTTATACACTGTGGTACAAATTCCTAATTTGGAAACGTAGATACTGTAGCTCATAATGACTTGACGTATCGTCAAGGACAGACGGTTGGAGTAAGTAAAATGTTGTCCGAATAAAAAATGATGACCTTTTATCAATGTAAAATGTTCTTGTTGCTGAAACATTGGTTAGTTTGTATTGGTATTGTTATTGTTACAATGTACAAACATTCGTGTTCTTATTTATAGCAACAACAGAGCGTTGTACAAATTTTTGAGTGATTCATACGACGTGTTATTATTACGCTGTTTATAATAATCATAGAAAACCTTGTTAAATTTACCTAAAATTTAATTTAATATAAATTTATGGTTCTAAACGTGTTACGCCCATTGAGGCATAAGATTGCATTACGCAAGTATCACAAAAGACAGTCAACACTTTGTTAGGCTTAATTAAATGTAACTCTGATTGCACATATCAATATGACAAGTAAAAGAAAACCGATCGGCTTCCAAGCGTGAATTTAGGCGTTTTAACAATTTCATTCTAAAATGGTTTATTAAACATGAACTTTATCTTTTTATATTTAAGGTTGCTAAGAAACAGAAGTATAGATTCAGTGTAGTTATAGAAGAGTTAAGATCAAGTGAGAATCTATCATATAAAACTACACTGCTAGAATTCATTAACTGTATTATAATATATACAGACAAGATTAATGACAGAATCCGGATCAGGAACGAGTTTTACGGTAAGTACAATCTTTATCCTGTTCTTCCTGACTTTGATGTATTTCTTGTGTTGTCTGGAACTGATAACCTTGTCAGCTGTATTTTGTCGTTGATGTAGACTCGGTGACTTGACGTTCATCAACGCCGGTAGATGACCTACACTGCAAGAACTATGACAAAAACATTTTACCCAGTCGGACAGAGTCAGTCTTCAAAAAATAGTCCACATAATCATAAAAGACGAAATGGAAATCAGAAATGGACTAAAGTGTAAGGAGATATTGTGTAGTAGAAATACGATCTCACATTGCAATATCTCGTCTAGTCGATTGTTTATTATTTCAATATCCCGCCATGTTGTTGGTGTCTTGTTTATTCATTCAAACAAAACGCTGACGGCTGCTGAGTCACAATGAAATTCGACCTTAATTAGAAAACTTTCTGCTTATTTACCTTATATATTATTGTATTACGTAAAATCAACAACCTTGTTTGCTGAGGTCTGCATTTGTACTCTGTAGTTTAAACGTATTGCCGAGTCATTGTTTACATCAAAACGAGGTTAGACGGAAATGACGTCACACTTTTAATTGACCATACGATTTAGGTGTTGACCATTATTTCTTCTTTTCATTTTTATGTGTTATAATGTTATTGGTACGAGTTAAGCTTGTTTTTATACACTAATAGACCCTTGAGTTTTAAAAACTCGTACTTAACGACATTTTTCACAATGGGGGTATGTTTACCTATATCATCATTATTTAAAATGTGACATAATTCTAACACCATTGGTTTGAACAATAATAGGTCCCCCATGATAAATATGATATTTTTGAAAAGTTTGAAAACATGTGATAAATTAGTACATACTTGGATTAAAAGTCTTTTAAAGTAGATATATAAATTGTTATTTCGTGGGTTGTGATTTTAACCACTAGTCTTGAAGTGGACAGTCATTTATAAAAGTGTTTCGGTCTTTTGTATCAACGTTTAAATTATAATTTGACCTCTGTAAATTGTCAATATTTTTGTATGTATATCATGTAACATATTGAACTTGTGTTATTTGTTTGGTTTTTAAAGATTGTTGAATGTAACTTTAAATGAACAGATGGCATGACTTGGCATTTCTTTTCACCTAGATTTCACTGTTTGATTTTAAGTATTTTTAATGTTTTGAATTGTAATAACAACAATATCTTAACATAAGTCTCTCATTATGATACTAGCAAATCTGTATACAAGAATTTAGGTTTTTCAACTTGACCATGATTGTTCAAGACGTTTTAAAGTCGAGAGAAGTTTGAATATTCTAATTTACTATTAATAGTCAATAGCCACCTAGTAAACGATCTCAAAATTTACTGTTTTTATATCATAACAATGCACAGCTCTTTCTCTTATGTACGTTTTTCTAAATATAGTTCGTACGAATTTCACGTTGGTTGGCTCAATTGACTCCCATATTTGTAACCAAAGTTTTTTATGAGGAGGTTATTAATTCTATCAACATTTCACATATAAGTCATGAAACTTTAACAAAATTGCAGTAATTAATTACAGTACAGTTTTTACCCTATTTAATAGTCATAATATATAGTTAACATACTAATTCATTATCGTACAAAATGAGGGTTTCATTTACAACAAAAAAACTATAATTGTTTTTTTTTTCATTGTTCAAATGTCCATTGTAATTACGTTAAAATACCATAGAGTATTTTATTCAAACCTTTGTTAGTTTTAAATGTTATCAGCATATCGTACCAGATCGTTTTGTGATACTTATAAAAACTTAACGTATATTTAACCCAAGTCTTGTTATTGTGATAAATGACATTCAGTTGTTCATTAGTTGTTTCTGATTAAACTGAACAACTGGTTTACTTAAATGGCGACTCGTGCCATTTCCAACATGGTCATTTGTGTTCAAGGCTTTGAAACAAGTAAATGCCAAGTTCCTGCACACAAAATGATAAGTGAAAGTGCATGATTCGAAACGTATTTAAAGCTTGACCTATTTCGCTTAAATTCATCGTATTTGTGGGTGATGAGTATGATTCTAGTCCTTTAATTTACTATTTGTTTTGTATATCAAGGCCTTGTGTACTATACATTACACGCCCACTTGCCGTTCTCACTTTCAATTAATTCAACGAAACGTAGGACAGTTGAGCTTAGTACCTAAAACCTGTTTGACAAATGCTTAGAAATTAATTCAATTAAACTAAGACTTCAAGAAGTCAATTCAGACACACCTACGCATGCATGCTTCAAGAGTTTGATTGCATTAGTTATCTCAGAAATACAACGTTTGTTTATGGAATACAATAAAACTCACAATCAACTATCACGTCCAGCCACCTCTCGACAGAAGCTTCAGAATACGCACCAATCATTTTGCAATGTAATTTTCATATACCCTCTTAATTGCTTTCGGTTTTCCACAACAACCAATGTAGTGTAAACTTCCTAGTTGGTTCATGTAGAGAGGTTGTGATGTAATGTGAAACGTCTTGTCATGAAGGAAATGAATTGTGCAGAGACTTGTTAGTAACATGATACACTGTCATGCAATCAATATCAAGTTATATAATGTGATAAAATATTTAATACTATTATAAATTCCCTATTATATGTAATGGTACATAGCACTGGCTAGTGGCGTTTCTATCTCTTCTGTTGCTTAAGAAGACAACCATGTGACCTGTTGCTATATAAATTTGTTATTAGCACGAGAATACAGGCATGCGTGACTATCTTAAATGAAGTCCGTCTGCTACGTTCAAACAAGCCATGAATTCAATATTATTACATGTAAGTGACTAATATAAGAAATATACTGGTTAATTACATTAAGCTAGGTTTCATATTTAAACTGCAACAAATGTACCAAACTTGTGATCAAACTTGTATATATTTTCTTCTTTTACTTTCAGGTCTTAAGTTACAAGATGCGTTGAATCAATTACGGTGAGTCATTTTAAAATATAATATACTATATAACATGTTTACTTATATTTATATTATATATTTCATGATATCTACATTTATCTATATACATGAACATATGTCCCACCTACTTATAAATTTGTATGACGTGTCGCGATGAAAACTGATCGCTTTTAAAATATTATTATAGCTCAAAGATTAACCATTGAATTTAAATTTTGAAATCTGAATCCATGTTAATTGCGCATGCGTCGATATCATTGAATTATCATCTTGTGCAAAATGTCTAATTGAGTGCTTTAATGAAAACCAGACATCGTATTTAAATATTTCTATAGAAATTCTATAGTTAATATTCATTATGACTTGAAAGCAGTTTTAATGTCAAGTCCCCTATACATGTATAATAATAACTTCGTACTGGGGTTGTTGCTCCTTATGGGCATATGTTGTTAGTCGACACGAATTAAGTTAATCAAAATCAACAAGCTCTTAGTAAATATACAAGATTAAAAATTTAGTTTAGTTACATCTAATATCCATAAATAAAATTTCTATCAAAACCAGTCTGATTGTTTCAGACTTAATAACGGCATTAACTGTATGGCGCTTTACGTCGCATTTCGACATGTTTATTTTAATCACGGTGAACAGTCGTCCTAATCACATTTCCTTGACATGGGTATATAGATCATTCAAACCATGTGTTTCGTCTTATTTGCAGACCATACTAATAAATGGCTGACAAATATTCAATTTAATACAGAGGGTTTGGTGCATTGGCGGAAATTACTTCATATTTCATGATCGAACTCCGCGTACGCATGAAGGTCCAGCTTGGTAATCGAATCAACGGTCATTGTATTCGAAATCAGAGACCATACAGATTGAGCTAACCGAACAGGTTCACTAAATCATTGAAAGTTGAATAATACCAGACTTAGATCAAAATGCTGTACACATATACATGGACGAAGCTTGTCAATGTGTACAGTGTATCGTCACAATTGCATTAAGGTGAATAAACTCATAAATCCGATACAAAATTGCAGAAGTCTTGCATGTGATTTATTACATGTATTGCTATGTTAAATGCAGTGCCAGCACTTTAGATATAAAAGCTATTGACTGTAATGTATATGAAATAATTTAGACAAAAAATGCCCCATCATGTTGCATGGCTGATTTACCAGACTTCACGCGTCACTGATTTTTAATTAATATTTTATCATATATCATATACAGCAAGTTTATTACTAAAATAATTTATAAGTTAAACTATCAATTACAACAACATAATATTTCCCCACCTCCCCTACTGGTATGTGAGAGGATATATTGGTATGTTCTCACACCAATCAGGAACAGAACAGCGCAGCATCTTTTATTAGGTAATCACTGGTTACATAAAAAAAGTAACTACAACGAATGTGTATTACATTTAATAAATCATTATGGTGATATAAGGTTATGAAATAACGAATGGAGTCTGGCGTATGGGACACAAAATTAATATATATTCCGGTAAAAATTGCTTTACAAATAATAATAATAAATTGCAATAAAGGTGATGCAAATGTTGAACCATATATGATGAAGTGGGGGTAATATGATCAAACCTCTTACGACAGTATAGCAATATAACGTTATATGACTTACGACGAAAGTGATCGTAATACCATTGATAGAACGGGACCCAGCAGTCTACCATGTGTAACTGCTTTTAGAGGTTCTCGTCTATGTAATTTTAAAGTACCCTTAGCTAGAATAGGCCTATCACTGTTTAGGAATCAAATACGTACATACATGTACCAGTTTTAAGGTAACTCTGTTTCTAGTGTTTTACTATTCTAATTGACAAATTCCATTCGCCTCGCCCCAATGTGTATTCTACACGTACTAAACTAATGGGTATTCCAGTCTGGCACTCTGAGACTGTAAGCAAAGTCATATCGTTTACTTCTACATACCATAATAGTCAATTAAAGACTCATGAAAACCCAAGTTTTATTTTTTACATACACAAATCAGTATCTTCTTTACAAGTACATTTGTATATGTAAAATGTGCTCTTAATAATATAGGCGATGATAATATCATAGTCTGTGAGCACAACTCAGTGAGCACAATGCATGTACATGTACTCTTGTCTCGTCAAGTCTCACATTTTCCCGCCATATCAATATTAATGGATCACACTGAATGCATCAATATGTCATTTAATATACATAATACAAAACACTGATACATATCTCACTGGCAGTTTATAACTGTCCCCTATCAATCAATCTTTATATTAAATACTAATAAAATAAATACACGCCAGTTATCACCATCGAGATGTGTGGGACTTTTAATATTAAAAGTTTTAATATTAAGTTCATAATTAGTTTTTGTCAATTTATAATGACACGTCAAGTATAAGAGTTGACACTTGTAAGCATATGAACTATATTTATGTAAATATGAGTAGGAATTCATCATATAGCTTCTCGTTCATAGATTTTAACCTAAGTTTTCTGAAACTCTCATAATTGTGTGCAAACATTTTGGAAGTAGTAAAGCAGTGTTCTGATGATGACCATTTTAGTCCAAATTTATATACAAATGTATAAGATAGCAATTTTACCTGTAAAATGGATGTAGTTAGTAATTTACTAACTTACTTATTCCTCTTCACCCTATGTAGAGCATAGGTCATCTATCACTCCACGCCATCTTGACCCGTCGTGTGCCCTTGCTTTGGCTTCATTCCAGGACAAGGAGATAGTCTTGAGCTCCTTGTCCAACGTTCTTCTCCATGTCAGGACATGTCTTTTCGCCTTACTTTTCCTTGAGAATTATAGTTAAGGAATTGGTGGACTAGTAACTAGTATCAGTATAGATTTGTTTAGTGCATTTTGGGGACTTGTTATTTTATATTTCCTCATAATCTACTTTGGGACTTATTTTCGTAACATAGTTAGAAACATTAACAATAAAAAAACCGCCAAATCAATGAGCGAATAGCTTTAATTCAACTTGTTAAATATGATGCCTTATTATGTTTTATAATTCATAATTCAATTTATTATAATAAATAATATAGACATTAAAAAAGTCAATCTTTGCATAGGGCGGTTTGAATAGAGATACAAAATTATTTATGCTTTTAAATCAAACAAAAAATCGCTCCA
The DNA here is from genome assembly GCA_025267735.1 of Mactra quadrangularis. NCBI lineage: Eukaryota > Metazoa > Mollusca > Bivalvia > Venerida > Mactridae > Mactra > Mactra quadrangularis. The sequence continues at coordinate 31,811,232 of CM046308.1, read as the reverse complement.
TATAATATTAATTGTATGACACATGCAAGAAGGGCGAAGAAGAAAACATTTAAATCATTTATATAAGGAAAAGAAATAATTATTACCTGTTTGATTGATGAACCCTGTATGTAAGTTATGTAACATTAGACTGTGCCTTGAATAAATGTGAGATAAACATGAATAATGTGTCGAGGAAATTAAAGTTCATGCTGATTTAATTGCTAATAGAGAAGTACATTTAAAAAGCATGTTAACGCTATTTGCAAGTTTCAATGTAAAAGTAACCTAACGAGGGCTTAAGCGCCTCTCTCAGAAAACATAGTCACATCAACGTCTGATATAAATGCTACTAAAATATTACTTTGTACAATTAATCCAAGAGCCGCTATTTGCAAGTTGCGTAAAGTAACCTGTCAGAGTTGGGGCACCTCTCTTAAAAGACAGAGTCGACATCAACATTAATACTGGAATATCTTTATCAATCTTTTATCATCAAATCAGCATGACTATTGAACGAGCCTCTGGTTGATTGGTCCACGTTAAACCTTGTCCAACCAAGAGATATACAATGACTAGCTCATCTTACCTAGGTTTCCTGGATCACCGTCCTTAATGAGTACTACCTACACCTACGACACGTTCAAATGATTCTATAAAGTGAACAATATATATGTAAGGCAATCTTTGTACTACAAATTATGCTAGACCAATTCATCCGCTATTAAGACCACCCCGCTAATAAGACCATTTTTTTGAAAGAACGAAAGTGGTTAGTGGTGTTAATAGAGGGGTTCCAGTGTTCTCTCCTTCAAAACCGACATGTTCTCCTTATACCTAACTTATTAGAAAATAGTGTCGATTTTACATAGAAAGGCATAACCAGCCTGGATGGACACAATTAGACAATGTTAAGTATTAACAAAATGACATATTGGAAATGCCTGAAACCATTTATACATTAAATAAACTGATCATAGAAGATGAACCTAAGATTTTAAATCAAATACAAACATTTATTTTAATTCCACTTACAGTATATACCTATATACCACAGGACACTAGTTTGAGGTGAATTTTACACGCTTATTAAATCTTTATAATACATTTGATTGTTCATACATTACGTAGTTTAGTCTAATTGTTTTGTTAATAAAGATACGCCATGCAAAAAATCTTTTAAACAAATGACCTGGATTTGAAAATTTATGTGAACACACCCTTGTTATGTTATAAAATGTATAGAAATTATGTTGACTATAAAAAGTATAGGTGTGTATGATATCTTCCATTCATGTAGAGGTTAGCCGGTCAAGCGAAATTTTAATACGTTTTATGTATTATGTCCAAATCCCTCTATTAACTACATGGTTCTTGTTTTAAGTTAAGTTCATTACACTGTTTGAATGGACTTTAGGAAAAGACTTGTTTATTTGGCATTCTGTAGACAATTTTAATTGGGTTTAAAGTTGGAACGGCGGTCATGGTCAATCATGAACATTTTTCCTCAACTTTCTATTTCAATAGCGAAAGAAAACGGACTGAAGGTTTTATGCGAATCACTGACTTTCTTAGTCTTTTAGCCATTCGCTTTCTGTATAAATTTTTAATTCATTTTGAGGATTTCTTCTCAAGGAAGCAATTAAATAAATCGGCGCGTTAAGAATTACCCATTGTCTTTGAATAATAACATATAATTTTGTTTGCTCTTATAGTGAGCGGTCAATATAATCCACTTGTTGTCGCTTGTACATCATCTTCAATATTTTGAAATTAAACGCAATACATGCATATTATACGTATTTTTATATTTCAATTTCACATTTTTTTCTATATCTTTAGAGAACTTATGCTATACATATAACTTTAATTAGTCCTATCTGGCATTCAATTATTACGGTACTTGACCGTATTAACCCAAACTTGGGTTGTATGGTGTCACGTTGTACAGACGTATTAATTTAATTGTCCTTTGAAAGTAAACATTTAAAATAAGAATATTTGAAACAACTCTTACAATTTAAGAACCGAGTATACAAACACTCGGATTAAGACACATTTGTAAACTCATTGCTCCATGCATATCAAAATTTGGTCATGACATAAATTGTAACATCGCCTGACTTAGAGATTCAAGAAATGACAGAGTTGTGTCACAGTCCCCAATAGTTAATATATATTTCACGACTGATATTAGACTTCAATCAAGATTTTAAAGACTCATGAATAAGCCAAATGTGTTGATAGTACGTCTTGTCGTTCAACCAGACTATGTTATATAATATAAAACGTATCTGATATGAGATCTAAGAAAGCTGCATATCATAAGACACATACATCTGTCGCGACCCTTAGTCTCCAATTTTATCCTTATAAATTTTAATAAAGTCAAAATTGATTTCGAAACTATGATCTAAATACTTCATATATTGAGCAATACAAGAGATATGGAATGTGTTCTTATATATTTTCCATTATTCTGATCACTTTGACATTAGGTTCAACATAGTTTTGACAGAAAGTTACCTTTTGTTATCCTTTTTGATTAGGTGTGTCACTTCAATTAAACTAAATGAAGATATGTCTTCTAACTAAAGTAGCTCAAGTAGTTCATTTCAATTAAACATGATTACAATTTCAATGCGGTTTCGACTACATCTCCCACCAGTATATTGTAGTTTACCTTGTTGTTTAAAGTTTTCGATAAAGAGGAGGTAACGCAACATATCTGAATAAAAAAACATATAGGGACACTAGCATATATCCAGGCGCCTTTGTATCTCGAGCCAGTAAAGAACGATAAAAAAGAGAGATGAACCCTCACATTACCCATTTATATCTAGTTTGAGTGGAACAACTGTAAATTAATTACCTTAGGAAATAAGCAGTCGCTTGGGTTTGAACCCGGGACCTCTCGATCCCTAAGCGCACGTCCTACTTCTGGACCACTGTTCCTACGTGCGTTTCCAAAGACGATACACGAAAGGTCAGAATGGTATTCTTACATGTATATGTAATTGATTTCTCCCTCTATTATTACAGAAGTATATCAGACAAAGATGAGAATCTTACAGTACAATTAGATTTATTTGATGAACATAAAGATACAGACGATGAACAACTACCTGGAGCTAAAGGCATAGATCTTACAAGTCCATTGGATGTCTTTCATTCTATATTTAAACAGGTAAGTAAAGATTAGTATACAATATACTTAAATTTGATGGTAATATTGATTACTAGAACAGATTTGTTCTTAATTTGATGTTAATCTTGATTATGAAAGACTTTCAGTCTTATTTAGTGTCGTTTGTTAATGATGTTTAAGATCGCCTCGACATTTGGTTGTCCTTTTAAAGGCCGTTGAGTATTTGTTCAAGATATTCAGCTAAGAGTACTGACCTTCCGTAAATATCATAAGCTATCAAAGTAATTTTAAGAGTCAGACTAGAAATTGGCCTTAAGGAGCACGGATGAGGATGATAACAACTAGTTTATAAATTATTAGAATAGTCTAAAATGTGATTTCCATCGCATGACTATCCTAAATTATTGTACAGGTGACTGTTAAATATCCGTTGAATTAAAAGTTAATGAACTTAGTTAAAACAAAGCAGAATAAATCTACATGTATTTACAACGCACTGAATGCTTTACTAGTATTTCATACATTTTACATGAATTCAGTCAATAAATGGATGAGTTCATCAAACCTGTGCCTCGCCCAGTCTGAAATGACTCGACAAAATTGCGTATGTAAATCTATGTAAATTATTCCCATCAAATATAAAAGAAATCTAATTTGTCTTTTAACATTTATCCACGCTATTCAATGCATTTGAACATACGGTCCATGCCGTCTTCCAGTAAACATCTATCAAATCTTAGTCAAAGGTTATCCAATTCAATTTATTATCAATTATTGTCAATTTACTTCAATGATTGTCATTATCCATTAACCTTATGTCTTTAAATAAACTATGACATAATACCATTTACGATATTCTCATTTGATAACAAAAACAACTGAACTGGATATTTTCCCAGAGGGCCATTTTCATCCCGTTAACAACTTAACGAACATTCTTTGATGAAATGATTCAAGTGATTAAAATCAGTATTGTGAATTATTCGTTTATATTAGATCTACGTATTTTATTTACTACGCTTTAAAGTTTTACACGAGCAAGAAACTTCCTCCACATTATATTGATTCACATTTTATTACTAAGTTGAGTAATACATCACGAATTGTTTCGTTTTACTTTTCACACAGGTGGACAACACACCACAAGAAATACACTTCCTCACAGTGTTACAACATTTGTTGAAGATAGATCCAGCGGACACATCAGCGGAATTAATATGGGATACTGTTGAAACACTAGTTAGTAAAGCAACGGTTATAGAATCACCTGAAGATTCTAAGAAATTGTTACAATTGTTTTCTAAGAAAATCGACACAAAATCGGATATTAAGTGTACTTGTATGTGTCACACTGAAGGGGATAGACTAAGAGTTACGTCCCCTAGACGATCATTACCCGGTGTTCAAGATGGTAGTGAAACAGCGCCACCTGTGCCACCTCGTATGACGTCACCGCCACCAGGTGGCGCACCACCTCCAGCGCCGCCGCCGCCACCGATGGGAGTGCCTCCACCACCACCCCCGCCCCCAGGAATGGGACCACCAGCGCCGCCACCCCCGGGGATGGGAGTCCCGCCACCCCCACCGGCACCTGGAGTTGGATTATTGAATACTAAGCCTCAAGTGAAGCTTCCTCAACAAAATATACCTAAACCTAAATCAAAAATGAAAACATTCCAGTGGCAGAAAATTCCATCTAATAAAATTATGGGTAAAGATAATCTATGGACGTTAACAGGACAAATGTTTAATGGATATGTAGCTAAAATGGATTATGAACAAATTGAAGACTTATTTGGTGTAAATAAAGTTAAAGTGAATGCATTGAATTCTCCTGATGGGACAGGAAGTGCGGAGAAGAAAAAGAAAGAAAACTCTGAGGTGAGAAATACTACATTTTATATACATTCTTGATTTACTTGAATTTCAAATCGTTTTTGCATTGGAATTTTGTAAGGCTTTCAATCCCAGCTTCGCTTTTTAGCAGGATAGGGTGCTTCCATGGTCGCAGATGCTTTCTTCAGAGAGAAAACTAAATGGTGTAGAATTAGACAAATCTATTACAACTTGTTAGAGAAATTGGTACTAGAAGAAGTACTTGTAGTTGCTTTAGTCAATTTAGAATTCATACATATATATGACATAATTAACAGTTAAATTAGATCAAAAACCTTGTATATAGGGTCTATGATTAGATGTAGATTTAAAAAAAATAGACAATTGATATAGAATTCCCATGTGTAAGTCTTGTTAGTAAATATAACATTTACAATAATAATAAAAACTTTTGTGCTTTTTTCTCCACAGTCCTTAAGTTTTAGACAAAGATGTTAATAAGTTGCAATATCTAATAATTTTATATTAAAAAACATTCTTATTTACAAAGAGATTACAGAAATTCAGCATTTTTACAGTTAGGCTTATGCATTTCAGGAGGATTTCTGGGGGAATACTGACCCGGTATGACGTCATAATGCATCTAGATTATACTAAAATATAACTCTATAGATCTATATTCTATTATATACTACACATGTATTAATTACATTCCTTAATAAAGTTACCATGTTTTTCGACCTTCCTGTCGTCTTTGGTAACATTGATGCAAAATTATAAAGATATTAGGGTCGCGAAAACTGGTGACTTTTTTAGGAAACATGTAAATCTGTGTATACTTCATTTCTGGAACCTTTGGAAACATACCATTTCCTTGTGATTAAACCATTTCCGTCAATCTAAATTTAGAAGGATTTTCAGACGTAGCAGACCTCCTGCGCTGAATCCATCCATGATAACTTGTAGAATCACTAAATAAACTTCGTGTGGTCATATTTTATGTTTACTTACAAAGGTTCCAGGAATTTTATTTAGGTGTTTGACGGTGCCATGCTCCAATCATTAGTAACTGTTTTATGTTCCACAACTCCATGTACCAAGATTTCTACTTTACAAACCTTGCAATAAAACCAATCTTCAATGTAGGAAACTATTTAGATATATATAAACATAGCTTGTATACTTTATAGAGCTATAGAGTAGTGTTTGTAACCTCTCTCATAATATGTTAGCGTATTTCCCGCCCGATTTGCTACGTCCGTGCCGAATCTACGAATCTAGGGACACGTGACCTACATAACATCTTGGAGTTTGGTCATGAAATATTATCTACTGCTATTCTCTTGCTATTCTCCTGCACTTCTCTGAATTGTGGATGACATTGTCAGTCACAAGCGAGTTTGTTAGACTGTGTCCTAAAATCTAGGTATATCCAGGGACCCTGAGTAGGACGACTGTCCGTCGCAATAATACTTTCAGCGAAAAGCACCATACATAACATTACTGTTAGCTTAGAACTGTTAATCTGCTTGGTAAATGTGTCTGAGTCTTGTGATACATGCACCTGTTATGTGTCTTGATTGGAGTAGAGCATCGTCTAGATGTTACAACTGTTTTATGTTTAGAGATATCATATGTTTGTTTAATCTTTGAAGTCATACGTCCAAACTGAAAACCAACGTCCATTGACCTAGTGTTTTGAGAACTTTGATTGAATTAATTTTAAAAGCATTCTAAAATAAATGAAAACTTTACAACTAGTATTGTTCTGAATGTTCAATTCGTCATGGACGTATGACTTTAAAGTTACTCATCTCTGGTGTATTTCAATTTCTTTTGTTGAGGTACTTATTTAAAGAGATTGAAATACGTCCTTTCCGTTCATCTAGTAATGTGTTTTATGTAGTCTGTTTTTGTGTCGTCTGTTTTTATCGTCTGTTTTTTCGTCTGTTGATTGTCGTCTGTTAGTTTTTAATTCTTAATAAGCATCATATAAATGAGCACTAATGATTATTGTGTTTGGCTAATCATAACTGTAGTAATACCTTATTGATACTGGCGAGAATTGCCGGAATGTCACGGACATTGCCGACTTCAGCGTAGAAAGTATTCGGCTCACGTGAATTTATGTATCAATGTATTAATGTTGAAGGGTCATATCTAATCTGAATGCTTGTGCTCACATCTCAGTTTCATTCTTAAGGAGTAAAAAGGAATGTCATTAAAATGTTTAACATTTTTTATGTTAACTTAAGAAGCTGAAATGTAGGCTATACCAAACTGTCGTCTGCCCCCTGTTCTCGATGACAACTCTTTAAAATAGTTTTCATTTTTCATTCTTGAGTTTTTCATTCATTTAAAGTTATAAGTCTATTTATTTCACTTAGATGTTTTGTTCATTTTGAGATATACACCGTTAACTCTCGACAATACATATCAGTCAAATACAGCATGATGTCATTAAATACAATTCTTCAACGCTCGTGGTTTTTAAACACGACACCATCCCCTTGTTTGTTAATGAATAACTTGCTCTCTAAATGGGAGATTCATTTCGATAAACCATGAAATAAACACCAATACAAAATGTATGTAGGTATTGTTCGGCGACTGTGATGTTGGCGCTCCTTACGTAAAATTGAAATACTTTACTGAATGTTTTTTGCAATTTTCACCAACCGTTCATTATGTATATGGTCTAAATTGTTAATGAATGAGTTTTATACTCATGTGGGCTTTCATTGTTCAGAAATAGCCAGAGCGTATACTGTGACGCTATTAAATAAAATGGTAAATTAATATTTTACGACATTGAGAAACGTTGTCCTTCCTTAATTGAAATAGAAAAATTAATGTCTGTTCTTTTGAAATAAACAAGTAGGTCAGTATGACCGCATTAACGAACAATGTTCACACTGAGAGTCTCTGTTGAATGATTTTAACATTATACACATTTAGTACAATTTATAATGATATCTTTAATAAGATAATTTCGACCGCTTCCGTCATATCTAAAAGCTATCTAGGAGACCCAATGTTTCAATTGTTTGTTAAGAGGATGCTATTCTATTAATATTCACCTGTCCTCACTCTGTGATATAATACATTTTGCTCATGAAAATCGTTTAATTATCATCAATTTAGTTTATAAATTGATTTATTTGTTTAATGGCATTCCATCTAGCTTCGAGTCTTTAAATTTTATCAAAATTCTCTGAAAACGTAAACCTCTGACAATATGGATATGTATAGGAAGACACATTTTAATCCAAATTATTTTTCCGAAAGTTGCCGAAAATGGTTTCAATGTATATGAAGACACTTAGAAACCATTTTCGGCAACTTTCGAAAAAATAATTTGGATTAAAATGACCGCGTACGCCTAACATGGAATGCTTGAGAACATAAAAATATGGTATATATTCTAAGTATACATATATTTGCAATGATTGTATAATTATACTTTAATACATGTATGTTGGTGACAGATAATATATGTGCATTTATTATCATATATGTATATACATTATAAGTATTGGTATTTTTATTAAGCAGATATATATTTACTTAGGATAAAGGTATTTGTATTATGGTTATATTTCATTTTCATCTTACCAACTTTGTAGATGATAATGAAACTGTTTTTAATCATCATATTCAGTGATAAGCCATACCAGACTTAATTTAGTGGCCACCTTCCTCTTTTATTATCATTCTATCCAAATACACTCGTTTGTATTTTAAATTAGTAAAATCAAAGATTCGATTTTGAAAACTGTGGGAAATATAAACTATGAGTGCATATTACATAAATATCGTTTCAAATGGCTATTAATTTTATTTGACATTTAATGGGTATTTGTTTTGGGACAATGCATTTACTTCATCGAAATATTTGTAATTTGATGGAATTTGTTTAATACATCATAAGGCAATTTATATGCAATCAAACCGATCAAAAATGTATAAATTTCCAATGCTGTAATTTAACGTAAAATGGGCGTCCAGATTTTATTAAGGCGTGATAGAAAATTCTTTATAGTATTATTCAACATACACTGGAACCATTGTTAAGGCATTATTAGGTACAGTGACCTAACTTTATAATTTGTTTCCCTGTAAATAGTTTATAATGAATTACGCTCAAATAGTTCATGTTATACAGACGTAGTATTGTTAAAATCATGTTTGATAGATATAAAATTTATGTAAGACTATTTACCCTTGTATTCAATAAGAAATTATTTAAATTAGGACGAAAGTTTTGGAACGCCGAAAAAATGTCGGCCAGGTCGAAAGCGATTGGTACGAAACGACCTTAGAAAACTCAATATTTACATATTGTTTAATTAATACTAGATTTTATTTGTTGTAGCCTTAAATATCTTCAATCTATTCAAAATTTCATCTTTTGCTTGTCTGACACATTTTGTTTCAAGTGCCTGTCATACTGATCTTAATCGCCCCAACAAGAAATTGGAATTCAAAGTGAAATATGGCCGCCATGTTTATAAGCGGTTGTTTTATTACCCATAATGCCTTGTCAAATAAACCATAGTCTGATTGTAAATAATCTATGACAGATTTTCGATGTTCAGCAATTTTACGATCTAGATTCCATTCAGACAGAAATGATTAGTCATTCTTTTAAAATGGCTGACTTCCGGTGAATGGCTGACATCCGGTGAATGGCTGACATCCGGTGATCCCAAAAATGCACAGAAAATGGCATGTTTAGCAATAAATACTGATCAAAACACACATTAATGAGTACGGTATGATGAAATAACCATTAAAACAAAATTAATTCGAATTCAACGTTCATTTGTCAATAAAACGACGAGAATTTAGTCTCGGATTGTTTTCCCCGACCAAATCAATTTCCAGACGCTTTACAGACGAATAACAAACCTTTTAATCATTGAAGTGTCGATACTAATCACTGGAATACAAATGATTCGAAATGTGATGCTATTTGCCATATGAAAAGGAAGATAAATCAGTGTTTGTATGCTTGATGAAACATAACAGTTCTTATATGAAAGCTTCAACATTTTATACAATACATTTCTCGCCATGACTCCTATATTTTTCCTTAAACGAACGCTTCAATTAATTTACGTTCGAACGTGAATTTAGCTTTAACGTGAATTCCATAAAATTAGATTGGGCTATAAAAATATGTTTCGTTCGCAATCTTTCTTTTTTCTATGCACTATATGCCACATTTTACATTCAAATAATCTTTCCAAAGTGTTTCATTAAAAGAGTAATAATTAATTGTCACGTATGGATCTTGCAGTTTAGGATTCTAAATACCTATTTTTTTAACTGGGAGTCAATGATTCAATACAGTGCATAACTAAAACAATGATACCAGTTTTTTTTATTATTGACTGTCTTAACTAACTGAATTCTAAAACAACCATACGTGAATAAAGTATTATATATTTATGATTGTATTTCAATATTTTTACAGGTGAATTTACTAGACGGTAAAAGAAGTTTAAATGTCAACATCTTCTTGAAGCAATTTAGAATGCCAAATGAAGAGATTGTTCGTCTGCTACAAGAAGGTCAAAGTGACAAATTTGGTGCTGAAAAACTGAAAAATCTTCAAAAAGTTCTGCCTTCACAAGAAGAGGTATGTATGAATCTCATTATCTTAAGATCTTCTAGGTATTCGTGTCTATGTCGTTAAAATGTTTTTTTAAAAAGTGGCTTATAAAGTTTTGGAAGCCAGAACTAGTGTCTCATTATAGTTTATGTTTGTGCATAATAAGTATATTCGTAGTTTTAGTTTTTTTTTTAGTTTTAGTTTATTTCAAGATATTAGGCCATTGGCCTATGAATCTACAAGCATAAATACATATAGATATATACATAAAATGCAGAGATTACAAAACAATGTAATTATACATGTAATACATTTCAAAATGCATAATAAGTATATTCGTATAACCACGTTTGAAGCTTGCTTGTTCTGTATAGAAGAGACTATTTAGATACTTGCATCTGTTTTGACAAATGTCTGGTTTAGATTCTATTTGAAATGTGCTAGACATGAACATCAAATATCAATAGTGTTAGTTTGTGTGAGTTCTTATCCAGTTTAGTGGGTGATTTATAAATTTTGGTTGCGTGTTAGAGGCCTTATAAGGGGTTTCCGTCCATAATTATTTTGTATCATTTTACTACATGTTTATTAGTGTAATGGTTTGATTTTAAGACTCCTTGTTCGTAAAATGTAACTTAAAGGCCATGAAATGCATACACTCGAAAATATTATATCTGTGTCAATCGCTTTTGATGGCTAAAAATACATGTAATACATAGAAAGTATATTAATGGAAGATTATGTCCTTTAAAAGGGTCGAGATTATTTTCAAAGAAAATAATGTTCATTAAAATGATAACTGAATTCTCATATCGCTGAATCAGCGCAAAACGAATCTACGTCCTTCATTATTCACATGTACTTAGACCAGTTTTGAGCTGACTTCTCGATATGCCTCGGTTTCAATCGCTTCACAATGTAAGATTGTAAATGATATTGAGTTAAGAAGATGATACGTTTTTTATCCCTTTGTTGACGGAATGTAATAATTATACAGATTTTCAACATCCTGTTAATATGATAGTAATATAAACACTTAAGACGGTGATAATGTCAGCCTTGGTTCTTTTAATGAAATAGATACTCGAGACGGTGAACATGGCTTGACAAGTGGGACGTTTACACGTACAGAATAATGAGAATATGTATAGACCTAAATATTGCAGTTGCTAGGCTTATTTTACCAAAATATCTTTTTTTAAACATAATCACAGTTTATATCTGGGCTGATAAAAGAACATCTTGATAGGGATGATTGAGCTGTAAGGTCATTTTTGCCTTTTTAACTATATTTCAACTGAGCAAATCTTATTTAAACAATAATTTAGTAACAAACATTGGGAAATAGTTAACTATTGAATATGGTTTTAAAATAACTTAAAGTAATAATTTATGTAAACAAAGAATCACGATTTTAATATTTGTACGCTTGTAAACCAGAACAAATTTTTGTTGAATTTCCATGTTTGTCGTATTGATGTTTTAAAGCTTATTTTTACACACTTGTTCGTCTTTTTCACACGTTAATGGCCTCATTTTCTCATCAGCGGTTCACTTGACATTTTTATAAACTTTAGACTTAACAATAGTCGTCTGTTTCCATTTGTAATGAAGTTTAAGAAACACCCCATGAAGGCATGTTTTGTCTGCTGTAGTGCAATGTGTTCACACTAGTTAAAGTTTAAATTACTGAAATTTCTGAATTCTTCGATTTTAGCAGCTGTTTTAAAGAAAACAGATTCGTTCTCCAGTCCCGAAACTATTGCACTAAGGAACAGTATACATTTATATTGACCTCTATAATTCAACCAGACGTGCATGTATGACATGTCTTTTGAATCATTTACATGGCCATTAAGGCAGGGCATATCAAATCAGTCTTGACCCTTGATAATTAATCATACTTCTCATCTGCAATGATTCTTACTATATTGTAAATATGAATTTCTTTAGAGTTTGTTTGTTTTCGATTTCAGGTTGATCTGTTTCGAAGTTTCGATGGTGATCAATCCAAACTGGGAAGTGCAGAAAAATTCTTTATGTGCCTTATGGGATTACCCAAGTAAGTAACCATGACAACGGCAACAAACGTTTATGGAACCTCAGGCCAAAAGTCCCGAGTTAGGGACTTTAGGTGGAATAGGCTCCATTTTTAACAGAGTCAATTGTAATTTTCACTAATAATGTTCTTGTTAATATTCCTGAAAGTAAAATTCAATCAAAACTCTATGGTTGGCGAGGATATGGTTGCCCTTAACAGAATTTTATGCCTCAATGAACTTACATTTCGTAATATTTACAAGAATATATAATAAAATGTCACGTAGCTCTTGAAATGGATATACCATAGATTTGAGAAAGACTGTTTATTGAGTTGATATTGTCGCGATTTAATTGACCAATCAGATAGCTTTCTGTGAATAAATGTTGCACCATGTCATGCAATATGAATATCAAGTCGTCTGAAATACACTTAGTTATACAAAACTTGATTGCCAGGAGGGAAGTAGACATACCACAACAAGAAAATAATATTGTAGATTTCCTATGGAAATTGTCTGTTGTGATACCAAGGGAATTGAATCACAGTATTATATCTTTGATGACATTTATGAATATTATTTTCACTTATTTGATATTCACTGCCTCATGGGTTGTCTGCACAAAGACATAAAAAAGAACTAATATGCGTCTTTGAAGCTTAAATTTTGTAATATGTATGTTTAAATTCATTTTAAATGGAATCGAACATATGACACAAATGTCTTCTTTTTTCACCAGTTCTAAACACACTGGTTAAGATCAGTATTACATTTCATTGGCTCGAGGTCGTTGGCTTTCTGTATGAGAAAGTAGGCAATGGCTTACAATTATTAGGTTTTAGTTCTGGCGAACCTTTAGAACGATGGTTAGATGATCTGTCCGCCTCATATGACTCTTGGGTCTTGATTGTTGATAAAGGGCAACAAGAAAACAAAGAAAAAATAATATGAAAATAACAACACTTTTGTATGATATAATATTATCATGTTGTTTAAAGGCGTATCGATAACTCAGTATTTCACAGAATGGGGGATAGCTAATGTATTTGAGAACTTGAGAAACTAGACTTTTAGATAAAACAAGTATGTTCATTTCTACATTACGTTTACTCTATTTTCAGTTACCGTCTTCGTATTGAAGGACTTCTAATTAAAGAAGAATTTAACACAAATATAGAATACATCAGACCATCTATTGAAGCAGTCATACAAGCAGCTAAAGGTAAAAATATTCAACTTTTAAACTAATAAAAGACTAATACTGTACATTTATGTTCCACTAATAGGACCATCAAAATTGATAGTCTTAGTTACTGAACGGTCTTATTATAGAGACCTTTTTTCAAATTAGGCATTTGGGTTTTGAAAATAGTAAAAAGATGTCAACAGTTGCATGATTTTGGAATAGTCATGGTGGTCATTATAGTGGACATTTACTGTAGTATCATGTGCGAGCACTCTTGTCTTGACCACCAGGGAGCAGCTTACGAAAATCTCAACAAGACGACGGGGTTTCTTTTAAGACATCGTTAACAACGTACGCTGTATCATAAATATTATGTTCCAAATAGCAGATAAATATACATGACATGTATTTGCACTCTGGCTTAGTCCATTTGAAGCTGTCTGCATAATACAATAAGGTATCGATCTGTCAGCAGGTTATAAAACCCCACAAGAATGTCAATCATATTTGAAATTAATTACTTTAACAAATATAAATGTAGTAAAAATGTATAAATGTACAAAAAAGTTTTTAATTAAACAAAGGCTAACATACTTTATTTCTCGTTTATTTTGTAAATTTGTCTGTTTGCTGATCAACATTGAAATTTCAGTATAGTGTTTAATGTTTTACTAGAGCTGTATTCAAACATTCACAGTTTTCAGCCCAAAGTACTTTTTGCGGAAAACTTTTCTAAAGAACTTGTACCAAAATTAGGGTTAAGAACCGGTACCCTCTTACAAAATAATCAAACAAAAAAGTCTATGTACCTTTACCAATAGTATTTACATAACATTATGACATGTCAATTTGAATAATATTTTCTATAATTCAATTTTAAATGATAAAATATTAATTTTCTATACGATGTAGTCAAAACCTCTTCACAATTGGTTAGGTATAGACATTGAGAAGAGACTTTGAAAAATGGGCGGCCATGTTTGATACCTATACAAAGAAGCACACATAAATATGACATAATGTCACATTAATTAAAACATCTTGACCTGAATGGACATTAGTTAATGTGTTTTTCTATTAGTTGATTTATTTACTTAAAGGTTATGCTTCTCTGTTGAGTAATATATTTAATTTAAGCTGTTAGCTCAGTCTGTAACACGTCTGTAGCCTGTTCAATTACCCTAAACGTTACAAAACGTTCCGTAACGATACATTCGGAACTCCTCGGCCATTCGCTGCGAATAATCTCGGACATATTTAGACGCTAATTTGAAACTACCGATGTTGAAGTAAACAAATATATGAGCGTTTAGGTAATGAGTGATGTTTCGCTTTTGGTCCGTAAATTTTGAAACATCAATTATTGCCCTAACGATCGCATATTTATTTATTAGATTAGATTATTCGCCGCGAATGGTCGAGGAGTTCCGAATGTATCGTTTCGGAACGTTCTGTAACGTTTAGTGCAATTGAGCAGGCTACTGATTACAAATCAGAGGTTATTGGTCCGAATCCAAAGCGGAACCTTCATACCTCCATTGAGATGGGTCATGACTCATGAGCAATCTTCCATAGCCATTTTCCTGCTACTGCTGTATTTAGTAAGTCACATGTCAGAAACTGGCGGGTATGTGCTTTGTACTTAATAATAAATGCTTAGGTCCAGAGTGGTAGGCATGCTCAGGGACCGTGTGTAATACGACTGACTGGCGTGATAAGGTTTAAAAAATTAAGTGTGGCCAAAAGCACCAAACATTACTCTACATTATATCACATACTAGTATTTAGGACAAGTATAATGTGGGTGTTCTACACATAATGACTCACCAAGTCTTGACTTTTCTGTTTCGTCATTTAATTTCCTTTTAAAAGTGATGTATACATATTTGATTATGCTACCTTCGTCTTTTCAAACTGAAAACGAGGTCCTTATCCATAAATCTTAATTTTCTTTTCAAGCTGTTAAATAAAGTTCAAAAACATTTATTTTATACAACTTCTATACCAAGGTGAAATATATCTAAATGTGAGTTATGCATCTTTGTATATGAATAGGCTTGAAATAGAAGTCATTCATTTCAATGTGTTTGGTTGCCCAGTGTGAGCAACTGAGAATGTATTCATTATTTCGAGCTTTGCCCACAAGACTGCATTAAGTGTGTTAAAAAGCAAGTTACTACAGTCTTGAGGGCAACCCTCGATTTAAAGGTACATGTAAGCAATATGTAATAAAATGCATATATGTTTAAGCTATTTAATTCCAAATTTTCTTTTTTTGTAATTTGGCTAGTTAGGAAGACATACACATTTTTATTCTAAGTTATTATTCGATTGTGAAACAAATTAGAACTCAGCTTAATCACCATCTATGTCATTTCCTAGTCTGCCATTACTATGCACCTAAGTTAAGATAAGATAAGATAAGACGTTTCTTTCTCACAGAGTCTAATTAGTAACTTTAGCGCGGGTTTCAAACAAACTTAGAAATTGTTATACAAAGATTACCCGTTCAACACCATTACCATTTGTGAACGTCCGACAACCTGACGTGCTTCAACTTACGTAGCATTTGAAAATGAAACATTTGCCATTGACGATGCGTGTACTTAGAAGCATAATGTCATTAAATAATTATATCGTACATAATACTTTGCTTTGCTTTGATGTATATATGTGATTATTCTATGAATTTCACATGAACTGGTTACATCCATTATGACATTGCGTATTTTCTAAAATTCTAGATTTTATATGAACAAAGTTTGTATTCACAATGCCTGTGAGCGTTCAGTTGTGACTATATGGTGTGGTAATTTGTCTTGCTAATTTATAGCAAAGTTATACCAATATATTTCACACTGTATAGGGAAATAATTACCATTATCATCAAAAAATGTTCCCTTCTTTGGTAATTTATGATTTGAGACGTATTAACTAAAAACCTGTAAAGTGACAGTGAAACCAATAAACTACAACATGTGCAGTGACAAATTGTATCAAAAACTGCTTTCTCTATGCATGTTATATAAATCAATTGTCACCTGTGGTAAGGTGAAACAGACATTTTCAGCTCGTGCTCATCGAATACTCTCCGTGGTTTTTCTACGTTATTTATTATTCAAACTTGTGAATTGCCTAGTTGAAGTGTTTGAAATCTACTCAACACAAAATTTTATGTGCATACTGAGAATGACCTTGGTGGCTAGATTTTACTGCATGCCTTTAAAAACCAAATTTATATCTTTTTTACACTTTCTACAGTAAAATAAACGACTATTCTAACAACAATTTTAAAAATGTATTTTCTTCCATTTCAGATATAAAAGAAAATAAGAATCTCCATGAGTTACTTTACCTTGTTTTGTTGTCTGGAAACTTCCTCAATGCTGTAAGTATTACATCTGTTACACTAACTGTCTGATGCCCTACTAGCCCAAATGTCAGACTTAACTCAACATTCTGTCTGTCTAAACTGCAATAAAATAGGACTTTTTTATTCTTTAGTAAAAAACGGTTTTCTTTTCTGGTATCGAACAATTCCAAAAATACGTCAGCTCTTGGAATGCTAATATGATATAAGTTATTAAGGCATTCGTAGACAGTATTGAAAAGATTGAATTTCTAGGCATTTCAGTCATATACACGCAGACTATACCTAGGATAAATGAACGCAATGACATTCTTATCAAAAGGTTTCAAGAATAAGTACGATGCAGCTGGTACTTTAGCATGCTCAGTGCAAGAGCTAAACAAACAATGATTGGTGCTACAAGGTAGAACACACAACAAGACTGTATTCTAAATCAAATCGAGAACATCTAGTTCTTAAATAACATGCAGTACTAACCGTAGTCAAAACTGAATCTTCTTCAGCGAAAAAAGCTGCACAAAATATAAACAACAAAAAGTTGCTGTAATGAAAAGCAAAAACCTTTCCAGTTAATTGACCCTCCGCCACAATGACTAATGACTGCTGTCGTTAATTTTGTTTCTTTACAAATTCACAAGTTTGGGAGTGTTAGGTCCGTGAGAATTTGACACTTCCGGTTGGGATGTTTAATTGCCGTCATGCCCGTTCCTGCTACGTCAATAACGGTCGCACTGAATCTACGTGATACTAGTATACAAAAACATAGTTTTTGTTTCATTGGCCGTAAGCAATGATTCGAAATAAATTTGTTCGTTAGCTTTTCTATGCATATGCAGAACATTTTTACTTGGAATTTAAAGCTCGGTTTTTGCTGACAAACGGTTTAAAGCTATAAAATATTTATACAATTAACATTGCAAACTGTCATATATGACAAGTCTTGGTACATTCATATGAATTAATAAGCATTATAAAACACCGTTCTTGTTTAACATAAAAGTTCACGTGCTTAGTGAATGAATATCTTCCAATTGTCAACAAATTTGTTGCTTTTTAATATCATATGCCATGAGTCTGTCAAAACAACATATATGCACCATTGTTGGAACCTAGGCAAAGAATGTAATTATCCAACATCTATATAGTCTCTGAATTACTATATAAATATAAAATTACTAGTTAGCTTGTTGGATAGTTTACTGTCAATGTGTCTTTAATTGGAACTATTAGTTATGTTCGATCATTATATATCTTAAATTGGTATCACATCTTCTTTGCATCCTTGTATACTTATTTATATAATTCTCTCATACACTTAGAGACTGTACATTGTGTGAAATGAAGGCATTTTGGTAGAATTAAAACATGTTAATCTTCAATTTGAACTTAATGACCTTTTGTTACATGATACTGTCCTTGAGTCGCCAAAGTACCTGTTTAAAATACTTGCACATGTATAATAATAGTCACGTGGTATAAAAATAGTTTCATTTCATTCCCATGATTCATAGCGGCTAATTGTTTTAATGCTTTAATTATAAAGTAAGGTTAAGATCGTGTATATATAATGCAATTTAGATTCTAAATTAGTCAACGTCCAAGCTATATGACTTTAACTGACAAAAATGTCAAAATTGACAGTAGAATTTATGTTTATGTTTTTTATTTAATGCTTTCAAAGCTTTGTTTCATTGTATTTGTCCATATATCCCATATGTTTATTTTAATTGAAATTCCTTTTAAAGGATGTACAAAAAACTTTAAAATACAATATTTTCTTTTTTCATAAAACTATGTACAAAACGTTTTGCATGTCAAAATAAGAAAGATGAAAGCTCTATTTGCTTGCTGTAATGACAACATGAGATCGTGAGACTAAGGGGAATAACTAGAGTGTTGCTTTGTTGTTTTCCATTATATTTGCATGTAACAAGATATATATTTTACTAGTGAAATCTGGTTTTAATCCAGAGATCTTGGTTCGATTCTTAATCACACCTGGTGATGCCCTGCAGCTTCAATTCGACAAAAATAATATCTGTCAAACAAGAAGTTGTTGTCTCATTGAGGAACGAAAACACTGGCTACTCCTAAAGAAAATAGTTTGTAAATGCCAGAAAGTTAGTTAAGTACCACTACTTAACTAAACAAAATATTGAGAGAAATGTTCAAACACAAATAGACACAATTACAAAAAATAGTTATTTTCTCATTCATACTTTAAGATCACGTGTACATGTATCTCTTTTCTGTATTACAGGGAAATTATGCCGGAGATGCTGCTGGTTTTAAACTGTCTTCACTCTTGAAATTAACTGAGATTAGAGCCAACAAACCAAGAATGAACTTGATGCATTATGTTGTTATGGTATGTAGTTAATGTTTTATATGCAGTGTCTCACAATTAACTGTGGAAAACCATTTCTAAGTCGTTTATATCCATTATGCATTACTGCTGTTACCAGTATGGTTAAATAAGATTTAGACAATGCTGTCTATGTAGGGACTTATGCGTATATTCAATTCAAAATTAACTGTGGTAAAAGTCATAGATTGATATTAATGAATTGATCGCTTTGTATATTCTTTTTTTCTGATTATTCAATGTGCAGAACAAATATATTTAAGTATTTTGCTCAAGGAAACCATAGAATAATATCTTATATAAGTTTTTTTCATGTTTTTAACCCAATTGTAAAACAGTCTATTTCAAGTTTAAAATGCTTTCTACAACTCTTACTAGTTCCTCAGTACTCAAATAGGGTTTGTGGACCACTTTTGAACCAAAGGGTGATATTTAGCTTTTCGTTTGCATTCTTTTTGCACTTAATTGCACGTTTTTGTTGACCGCATTTTTGAAGCTCTCGCACTGAAGTTTGCCTAATTCTTCAAGTTGAAGTAATGTAAATATGTACACAGACTGATATAATTTATTGAAATGAATAAGCAGAACATTCAGACGTTTATTGTTTGCCTTCAGAAGATTGATTGGTAAAATATATCTATTTGCTAACTTGGCTGTTTTCATCTGTACAGGATACAAGCACATTTGTTTGTTCTATTATCATGTCAGATGAGTAGAAGCTATGTTGATGTGCTTTGTTATCATATACCTCAAACACTAATATTATATATGTCATTTAAGTCTGTTTTATTTGTAATATTTCAATGGTGTGTTGTATCTTTAATTTCAGCAAGCTGAAGAGAAGAATCCAAACTTGTTAAAGTTTCCTGAAGAAATAAAATTCTTAAAGGAAGCGTCTCAGTAAGTAAATTTGCTAATAAAATATTCATATTTGGATTGAACAATATTTATCAACTACTTTTGAAAAGTTATGTACGGTGGTTGTTCACATAACCAATATTCCTGTTCATTTCTTACCAGTACTCGTTTACCCTTTTACTGGAAGCCGATGAAGTCCCCCTCAATTGAGTAAATTACATTTAATGTATCGAATTATCATAATAGGGTAATCCCTGCCACTCGGTTATAAAACCCTGGACCCCCAGGTGTAAAGTCCTTCGCACTACCATCGCGCTACAGCTGCGACTGTCGCAACATTCTCATATACATTGTACATGTATAATCACATAATTACGACTCACATTTATAAACTCAGCGAGTCTTTAATGAACCTAAACGTTGACAAAGTGAAAAAAGTAGAGTTGATGTCTAAATCCTTTAATTTTGCTATGTTTGTAAATTGTAACATTACAAACACCATTATCTGCAATCAGGATTTATATTTGATTTAAGTCAATGTTAAATGGTGCGTAGAGATCGTCTAGTTATGGGAACACACTAGTGTGATATAAATTATGTCACATGAGTGATCAAACACTTTTGATGACATCATAATTGTGATTTAAAGTTTAAGTGAACATGATAATGCAGAAAAAGGACAATATGAGCTTGTTCTTGTGAAAGTTAGCAATCTTGTAGATCATGTTTTAGATGTATGTATAATGTCTCTATATGCATATGCTCATTTTTTCTAATCACTTTCTAATTTTGGTAAAAGCTGCTCGAACACAGATTTGGTTAGATGTTTGGATATTTTAAAATCACCTGTCAGAGTCTGTTATCATGTTAAGAAAATGAATTCTGAATATGCCAAGGCAAATTTATTTAAATATTATGAGTAATGCAAAATAAAAGCTACAAAAAGCGTGCTTAAATCGTCTATATACCGTTAAAAATGGGACAGGTTTTAAAGTATAAAATCACTATCTTTTAGTAAAATGCTCATTTGCATTCTCATTATCAGAACACTGCTTTTCTCCTTCCAATTTTGTTCTATACAAGTTAAAGAGTTTTAGAAAATCTTTTAATTGAAATCTGTTAACGAGCAGCTTCATCATTATGTAAGTGCAAAACATACAATGTCTGTTTGTCTGAGTGCCACTGTCATATTGATGAATGAAAATTGAATGCTTCTTAATGACATCTCTATTTAAATAGTATTTTACCTGTCGTAGTTATTAGAACATTCGTATCAGATTTAACTGAACATTAAATGTAAAGTTCCACTAGCACTAATTAAATATCAAAATTGATGGGTTTATAGCAAAATGGCATTATTATACTCTCCTTTGCATCCCTCAGAAGTTTCACACTGAGCTGCAAGAAATGCGTAGCCTTAATAAAGGTACTTTATTCTTCGCAAACTAAGCATTTGCAATTTAAAAATAGTAAAAAACTCGCATGGTCTTGAATAGATAAAGTAGTCTTTAAACTCAATCTAACTGTTGTTTTAAACTATTGTATAAGGTATATACATGTATTATATTTATCTGTATTATTATCTATTTGCAGGGCATCTATCGATAGTTTAACAGCAGATATTAAATCACTAGACGAAAAAGTTGATAAAATAGCAAATAACATAGGATCTGTTGGTTCAGACTTTGCAAAACAAATGGAAGGATTTGTTAATGTAAGTACATTATAGTTACAAAAATACACATTGTCTTAAATATATACTTTTGTATTTGTTCTGTTTCAACTTGTGTACCTTTCTCATAACGCTTTGACATACTTAGAACATGCTTAAAACATTTTGTCAATTTGTTTTGTAAAATATAAGTAATATACAGTATTTTATAGGTTGGCAACGAATTTGATGAAATTTTAAAACATGAATGCTCACATAATGAATTCTCTCTCTCATACATGTATTTTTGTAGTACCTTAATTGTGTTTTAAATAACCAACTTACTATTTCACTGTATTATAAAACATTACTTGTTTTGACCTTACAGATGGCTAAGAATGAGATGTATGAACTTAAGGAAGATCTTAAAGATATGGAAAGTTTACGTTTAGAACTCGCTGATTTCTTTTGTGAGGAAGATAAAACTTTTAAACTTGAAGAATGCTTCAAAACATTACAAACGTTTTGTGACAGATTCACTAAAGCCATATTTGTAAGTATTACTTTAGTCTACGGGAGATAACTCGAGTTAAACTGTATTTTCTGTATATTGGTATAAGTCAAGATATTATCTTAATTTAATCAACTGTCAGTGGCGCAAGTCAAGATATCTTAATTTTTTTTATTCAACTGTCAGTGGAGCATGCATTAACTCTGCTGATTTAAATTTATTTGATCGATCATGAGAGTGAATATAAACATCATCAAGACAAAACTATTTGACTTACACAGATATTATACTATTGCGTATTGCGGTAAATACACACTTTCCTGGTATTTGGACATTAAAACCATTGTATAAATAAAATTCTATTATCAAGATTTTGCATGTTTCAAAGGGGGACAGGACTGGCTTTCTGGGTCCAATTTAGATTGGCTTGGCTAATACTTACACGATATTGCTTGATTTTGACACAATCATACTTATTTTACAGGAAAACAATCAAAGAAAGGATCATGAAGCTAAAATGGAAGCTAGGAGACAACAGAAAGAAACTGAACTTCAGAAGAAGAATGAAGGTGAGTTCATCTCATATATATTTCATTTCAAACATATGTTGTGGAACAGCCCCGCTAGAATAGACATTTCTTTGAACCTTTGAATATACATACTCAGAGTATGATAGCTTCGATGACTAATGTGTTTGCATTATGAAACGGCATGACACTAGAACATAAACAACAAAGCAAGCAGACATTTCTCTTATATTTACCATTGAAACTTGTAAGAACCAGAATAGATCGATTCAACTTTAAATTAAAAAAGTTTGACATAAGTACACCTCATAAGAATTGATTTACATGAAAAATATTTAATGTTTATTTATCCTGAAAGCATTTCCACTCATAAAGGCAACATATTTACATATTTTGATATACAGACATAGATGGAAATACATGGCGGAAAAGTCACGTGATATGTTGATTTTTGATTTTATTTGAATTTATATACTAATCGGTATTATCTTATCTTCTTTCAGTTGAAAATAACAACCAACCGGAAACTGATGATAAAGGGTCCATTGTTGAAATGCTACTTGCTGATGTTAGAAGTGGCTTTAAGAAATATGGAGAGACTAATTTCTCTGTTACAAAAGTACAGAAAATTAATCTTGAGAATTCTGGTCTACCAAATGGAGATTTAAACAGCAGTTTGTTAGAATCCGGTTCGTTTGTTCGTGGAGGTACTGGAAGACGAAGTATGAGAGGTAAATCAGCAAAGAAAGCTGATGCCGACAATGACAATAAAACAAATGTAAACATTGATGACTTAAACCAAACTGGTTCACGTAGAAGCTACGCCGTAGACACAGATGGTACATTATTTGATATTCTGTTACAACCTGAAGGTGAAAATGCTAAGGCATCTCCATCCACTGATGGAAGTTTTGTC
Source organism: Mactra quadrangularis (assembly GCA_025267735.1). Taxonomy (NCBI): domain Eukaryota; kingdom Metazoa; phylum Mollusca; class Bivalvia; order Venerida; family Mactridae; genus Mactra; species Mactra quadrangularis. Next base: position 31,787,226 of record CM046308.1, on the reverse strand, counting down.
AGAACTCAGAGCTTACGAAGACGGTCACAGAATAGACGCCAGCAACGTGATGGAGTTTTGGCCGCATCGTCAGTGTTTGAACGGGAGAGAGCTCCTTCTCCAAATATAGAAGCTCAGAAAAAAGAGGTTGTGCTTAAAGAGAGGCCTAAATCTGATATTCTTGATGATGATTTTGACTATAAAAAGGGTATTAGTGTAAGACGGTCTAGGAGCATGAATGAGAGATCAACAGGAGGAGCTGCAGATATTCCAACAAGACGTATGTATGATTCTGAAACAAATAAAAGTGAGGATAATTTAACAATTGATACAACAAAGTTACCATTTAAATCTGATGATCCTCTTCGAAGGTCATCTAGATGGAGAAGTGAGATAACTGATGTGAAAGGTCTTCCTATAATAGATGAAAAATCGCGACTAGTAACTCCTACAAAAGAAATTGATGTTTTATCCCAATTTGAAAAGAAAGATGTGAAAGATATACATGGTACTAAAGACGATAGTTTTGCTGTAAGAGAGCAAAAGACAAAAGAGAAAATTTCAAGACGATTTAGTTCTAGTGCTTTAAATCAGACTGAAATACAGCGTGTTTTAGAAACCGCTGAAGATGTGAAAAATAAAACTGACGAATGTACTGTGTCACTGTCAGTACGTTCAAAACTTAATAAACGATGGCATAGTGAATTAGATAAATCTGATATTGACAAAGTGTTAAAAGCTATCGAAGAAACCGGTAAACAAATTGATGAAATGGTTAGTGAACCTAAATCACCCAAACCAAAAGAAACTGTAACTGCAACAGTAAATATACCTGATAGTAAAGTTGTTCCACAAGGAGATCCGAATGAACCTGAACATTTGAAAGTTAAACGTAACAAGCGCAAGAAGAGGTCAACTCTTTCAATGGACGATATTCATGCTGCTTTTAAACAAATTGACACTAGTGAAACGTTTGATGAAAATACTGAAACTGAATCTAATGTTGAAAACGTTTCTAAATCACCTTCAGTGCCTCCTCGTAGAAATAAAAAGAGTATTGAGGAACCTAATAGTAAAGATGAAAATAAAGAAAAAAGTGACAATCATGAAAAAGAAGGACTTAGTAAAGCAGCTAAACTTGCTGGTAAAAAACGTTTCAGAGATCAAAGATTCGGTGAAAAAGAAAGTCCATCTCAGAAAGCAATGTTAGAACATTCACAAGGAAGATGGAAGAGTAATGTTGAAAAAGAAAATGTAGATGAAGCCTTCAGAGATTATGTATCCAAAAATAATATGAGTAGGTCTAAATCATATGATGAGGCTGTTGCTCGTAAAGCCATGAGTGATGGTGATTCTTCTGATTTGTCAAACGATAAAAGAAATTCATTACGAAATAGTGCTATATTCACCGATGGTCGACGTAACGGTCGTATATTTGATGAGGACAGCGATGTAGAAACCATTACACAAGGTTCATCATCTCCACATCGACCATCAAGTACTATAAGTACAAGAAGTGACAGTCCTAAAAGTTCTAGATTGTCTATCAAGTCAACTAACACCTCTACAGAAACATTACGAGAAAACTGCAGTGATAGTGAAAATTCACCAGCTCCATCGCGGAGAGAGTCCGGTATGGTTGGAATATCTGACAAAGTACGTGACTCACAAACACCTTCGCCATCATTTGCCAATAGGTTAGCTGAGTCTGAAAACGGTGTTAGACCAACTACGCCATCTTTAGCTGCTGAATTATTGATATCTGGTAATGTCAACGACAAGTCATTAAAACAGTATGAGGCTCGAGTTGGTTTTGATGTTGATGATGACCTCCCACAAGCTAAGATGTTGAAGTGGAGAAAGAAACGTGATGAAAAACGCCGACAAAGTTTCTATGATAATGTTCATGGCATTGAGTCAGGCAATCTGTCTCCTAGAGGTGAAAGTTTCATAGGAAGCCCAAGATCTGAAAACGCACTGATATTACACAAACAACAGGGTAGTAATGAACTTGCTAATGAAATTGGTTCAAGATGTAGTTATGCCAGTAGTTCAGATAGTGCCAGTAGAGATGAAGGTTTTGAGACCATGTCCGGAACCGTATCTCAGAGAACCTCACTTAGCAGCACACTAGAATCTGAGTTCCAGATTCAAAATTTCGGTAAAAAGCCTGAGCCTATGAGTAAATTACAGATTAATGAAACTATTATTGCAGCTGGTGCCCGAGCATCTGTTAGTGACACAAAGAAAGAGAGAACTGAATCCTGGACGGAAGCTGTAGCCATTAATGCTGGTAATATACGCAAAGACTCATCAATGGATTCTTCTATGGATTATTCTGCTATATCTCCAGACAGTGGTCATGGAACGATGAAAGATGAAGTATGGGCAGACCAATCTGATCTAGAATCTACTATCAAGAGTAAAAGTTCCACTGACTCTCGTCCAATGTCTCCTGCATCCACTCCCATCACACCGAAGAAAGAGAAGAAAGTACCAAGTTATATGCGAGGTACAACAAGCAGTAGTAAGAGAGTAACTAAAGACACACCTGAAACAGACGATAAACGACGTAGTACATCTAATAGTTCCACCCCTGTCTCAAGGAATCCTCGTCTCTCTAAGGGCTCTAGTAATCAAAGTCTAAGTAAAGCTAGAACTGGTTCAAATACAAGTATAGCATCTATCACTAGTAATACATCAAACACTAGCTCGTCTCAAGTTGTTAAAAGAAGATCATACGGTGGACCAAGAGAAAGGCCATCTTCTATACATTCAACCATGCCAGGGTCAAGGTCAACGACACCATTGCCTGTAACTCAGAGATCCCAAACACCAACAAACAGAGTAGCTTCTAAACCTGCTGCTCATGCCACGTCTACCATTGGAGCTCGCAACCCATCAAGGTCTTCAAGTGTCAACTCCTTGAAGTCAACATCAACTTCTAGTGTGACAAAGACGACGCCTAAATCAAAACCAGCACCGCCGCCTCCGACAGGCCGATCTAAAACACCTACACCAACCACACCGAGTCGTACTCCGACATCCACAGTCAGCAAATTTAGGTCAACCACTCCTGTCAACAGACCAACTACGCCATCAACCCTTAGGTCTACAACGCCTTCGATAGCAGAGGAAGATGAGATTGATCCAAATGCTCCATCGAGACTGAAACGTTCTCAGTCAATGCGTGTAAAATCTAATGCCCCAAGACCTTCTTTTGGCAGCACAACAAATGGTCAAAGCAAAGAAGCTCCCGCAAAATCTACCACGCCAAGAAGATCGTTTATGAGTCCTACTGCGTCATCGAAAGCGAGAGTTGATAAAGTAAAAGCCGATGATGGATCGCCTCCTCCCACACCGCCACCAAGGAGATCAAAGGACACCGATTCTCTTCCATCGGCTAAAGACTCCACGCCTTCTCCACTGAAGCGTCACTCAAGTATGAGGGTGCCTGGAAAAGATGCAAATAAAGTTAGCGAAAATAAAATAAAGGGTTTTATACAGAAAATTGGTGGCAGTGGAAGTAAGGTTCGTCCAGAATCTGATACTGCAGGAAAACTAGCACCGGTTGAAGAAAGTACCGAGGCGGAGGACGGCGCTAAAGAAGGAGGAAAGTCGCCATCTTTGAGAAAAATACTTGGACTTAAAGCTAAGGATAAAACCGTTAGGAAATCCACTGATTCGCTAAAAAGTGATTTATCAGAAAGAAGAAAAAAGCCTAGTAAATGAAAATAAAGTTGCTTAGGACGTTAGCTATTATACCGGTGCAATAAATCCCTAATCTGTGAATGAATATAGGTAATAGTTCGGTAGAGTGGACTAAGTTACTCATTCTGATTTAGACATTTGACCGTTAGCCAGACTTGGCGTATAGAGAACCGAGTGAGATGAGTATATGTTGACTTGACAAGATGTCAACGAGACTATGATATCTGGTCTGTGTTTTAACCAGAAATGTTGATAATTAACATGCATAATGTAATATATGTGCTTTTTATACACGTTCAGGCCACGTGCCTTATCTATGGTTACTAGTACTATCGTAAATGTTCGAGACGATACATTGTGATTGTGAATTATATAGAGTAAAAGTGTCTGTGATATGAACTATATTTCAATGTTGTTGTCGGATATCCTCGGACAATATGATTAGAACTGTTCGGCTGTGATCAAGCGGTATGAAGTTATACTTTACTGTGTTGTAACATAAACTATGTTGCAATTAGAGTTCTATTTGCTCTGAATTTTTGTCTGTACATGTATAATATATGTTTTAATTAGACAAAAGATAAAATCGATGGGACGGTGCAAAAATAGTCGGAACTACATGTAAATAAAGAAGGTTGTAGACTGGTTTTGTGCTGTTCCTTCGAAATGAAATTTGTATTATAAGTAATACGGTTACGATTAAGATTACTTATTGCTTTTCATTTAATTCATTTTTTCGACTTCATCCAAGTTTGTTTGGACTCGTTTAGCTCGTTACCATTAACGTTTGTTACAGTCTTAGTAAAACAAGAACAGTATCTAGTATATTTGTCTGTTCCAAATGATATTATATAATTTGAAATGCTAGTTTTATATCGATAATTGTGACCTACGTCGTACAATGTACATTTATAATGGCATGACGTATGGTATCACATGTTACTAGGTAGATGTAGAGTAATAAACGCTTCCAATTATTTAGCTTTTGATATTTTCGCAGAAGTCGTTAACTTTTTGATGTGAAAAATTGTATTTATTTAATTATTCATTATGTATATTTTTCACGCAAAAATTTGAGAAAAAATAATATTTTTTATAAAAATGAATTATTACAAAAATGTCTGTCACGTAATGTCATGATTGCTTATAGCATAACATATCAGTTCTTGTATAATAGAACTTAGCATAAAGAGTATGTTCTCGTCTGGCTGTTATACAAATAAATGTGATTTTAGGAACATTTATTGCTTAATGTAAAGCAGCAGTTTTGATGATGTATGTGTACTAAGATTGCCTTATTTATACCTTGTACATACAAACAAACGTGCTTTTACAATAATTATTTTATAAACTCTAAGAAATGCAACATTTCATTGCTTTGTATATACACATGTATAATTTCATACGAAAAAATAGATGTAGTATTTATACGGTTTTTTTCTATATTTTATATACATAGATTTTACTATACATATTTTGAAAATATTGATATTACCTTTTTATTATTCGACACTATCATGCTATTACATGTATATGATTCTTTAAAATGATAATTTTATGTTCTCTTAACTTACTTTTTGTTTCATGATAAACATTTTGTATAATATCACGTGACATAGTTTACATGACAACTGTTATAACGTCGTTAAACGCAAATAAACATTAAATCATCGCCATACAATCTTGTTATTTTACTGTGCAATATTAAAAATAGTTACACAGGGAGAAGGAGGCAAATCTCAGGTGTAGCCACCTCAGAGGCTAGGGGAAAAGGGTGAACACCCCGTTGCTACTTTCATCCATCATGGACTTTCAGGTTGAAATGTGCACCTCATAATTATGATACTAATAGTTGAAAAATACCATAAGACAAATAGAAGGCATCTGTCACTGATATTTAATTGAATCAGTATAAAATTAGTGCTTGCTATCAGTCGTTCGACCATTTCATGTCACGACTTAAGTTCTGATCAGGCTGTGTAGTAAAACCAGTCATCTAGCTAACATACCGAGCAAGAACATAAAGACCACCAGATCAACTTGCTGTACAACAATATGAAAATTAAAAACCATATACAGTCTAACCTGTGAACAAAGGACAGTCACGGGAAAATCCCAAAGTGTCCTTTGTGGACAGGTGTCCTCTATGGACAGGTTCTGATGGACATGCGTCATAAAATGTAGAAATTGCTTCCCGGATATTAGCCAGTACAAACTCCAACATAAAACTGTTCTTAGTTATTACTTAGATGTGCAATAGTCTCCCATTTGTATCCATTCAACTAATCTAATTAATCAGCCATTTGTTATGATGTAAAATACGTTCCTTTGGCATTTTGACAAACTCATTAAGACTGTAAAGTGAATATCAGGGCTCTAGTTTGACCAAAATTACAAGGGAAGTCAAGTCTCTTTCAGCTCATAATAGCAAAGTCTATTAAAGTGTATTACAATATGACATGTTCTTGGTAATATGTTTTAGTTAAGACTTCTGTCTTCTGAGAATGAATGCCTATGAGAATGCCATTAACAAAACATGTAAGTTCTTAAAACTTGCATACTTGGTACAGAGGAAAATTGATGCAACAAGGGGCTGCAGAACTTGCTACTAGCTTGAACTAGCGCAAACAATAGTTCAATGGACCTCCAAACAAAATGTTCAATAGCAGGTAGTAGAACCAAAATATATACATCAACTAATCAAGGTTAGTATAAAATATAACACAAGTAACACACTGAAGTTCACAGCCATTACGATGAACTTTCATAAGCACTGGACATACGGTCCAGCAAAATTGAAGCTTTTACTAGACCGAATGAAACTTTACTGGACCAATAAAAAAAATAGTGATATGTTGAAATATACAGTCAATTTCAATGATCAAGCATAATATATCGTAAAATAAAACAAGCAATTAATGTAACAACTAATCACATTTTTATTAAAATTGGAAAATAGAGGCTGTAAAGTTGGTGGACCTTCGGACCAGTCACATTCTATAAGTCACTGGACCAACGGCGATTTCGGTGGACTCGGTCCACTGCCTATATTCTAAGACTGCCATTAACGGCACTGTGCAAAATTAAACTGAAACATTATATTTCTAAATGAAAAAAAAAATAATTTTCATGAAATACAAAAAAGTTGTGGAATAAAAAGAGCTACATTTGTATATAATTCATCATTATGCTAAACAACACTACAATTTAAGTACGTCAGTTTTTGTGTTAAAATGAGTCGATGAAACAAATACGATTCTGGAAGGAAAATTTCTATATAATAGCAAACAACATGGTCATCAAGGGAAAATTTAACACACAAACAAATGTTCATAAATGCGTGTACTAATAAAGAGAATAAGAGTTTTGTTTTTGTTTTGTTCCCGTAGCAACACATTGTATAGGTTGTATTACGAAGGTCAGTCAACCTACTCACCGTTCCTGGAAGGGCTAAATCTCTGGATTTAGCTGTTAACCAGTCACTAGACACATACTTCCGTCAGTGACTGACAATTAATACCATTCAGGTCCTATATCATCCATCTAATTTTAACAACACTACAAACTTGTACATCAGTTTTTGTTGAAAAAATGAGTCGATAAATAAAACACGATTCTGAAAGTAAAATGCCTACATGATTGCAAACATCATGATATAAAATAGAATAAAAATCATTCTGAACAAGCAGTTTCATTAAGGTAAGCAAAATTTCAAAATAAAAGTAGTTCAGGAGAGCGAACTTTCCTCTCCGTTCTATCTAAAAAAGTTAACCAAGGGAAGTAACATTTTTGTATCAAATTATTCGTTTTTTATAACTTCCCTTTAAACAATCGGTAACTCATTTTTCCCGAAATTTTCAATGTGCAGATTTATCTTTCTTGTAGAACTCAAATATGAGTCCAATACACGACGATATCCCCTTAGACAACAAAATCGTGGGCTTGACTCCCGGGTAAGGCATACTTTCGTAGAGTGATTTCTAAGGCCATTTTCCTTCTTACCACTGATTCTTAATCATGTAGGGCATGGTCAGTCACTGACGAAGGTATTATTCCAGTAAATGATATATAGCTTAATCAAGGACACAATATTGTTTTAAGCTTGATTCCAAATAATCGTCAATCTATCAAATGATCGAATCATTTGTACTTGCCTAGCAAGACATTTCTAGAAGATCACTCATAGAATTTAAGTAGTTGATGTTTATGTGTGGTTTTAAGTCTGCTCTCATGCACATCTTCAGTGTTCAATATGTGGATGATAATTTCTGATCATTGACATATCTTTAAGTTGGTGACCCTTGTGGTACCCATTTGCACCCGAGTGGACTGAAACAACTTTAGGATAATTTCTTGCTTAAGGAAATTAGCTGTGCCCCTAGAGGGATTTGAACCCGGGACCTCTAGATCCTAATTGTGCATCCATCTACAGCTCATCTAATGCTGCAGTGATTTATATCAGTGTTGTTTTAAGCTTGGTTTTTATCCAAATGCTGTACTCTTCATAATAAAAGTTGCTTACAACTCCCAATCAAAATATTTCAAGACCTGCTGTCTCTTGTCATTGAACAATTTTCAGTGGCAACTCAGCAGTCAATCTACCTACTCCCTATCTCTGAGGTGACATAGTTATCTGGTTTTCAAACAGTTTTAGCATATAACTTCCCTATAGACTAAAGACTGCCCAAGTAGAAGCATCAGTAGGAAAGAGAATGTCAGTACAGTTTTTTTATTACTAAAACCCATCAAGGTATGTAGTTCTTGCTCAGGAAATAAACTCAAAAACCTTGAATTGACAGATGCTCTATCAACTCAGTCAACAGGGTAAAGTAAACTATTGTCCATTTTTTCTCAACTGTCAAAGTTTAAATAATTTCACGGTGGATGATTACACACAATCTCAATATCACAAGTGTTGGACAGAGCACTAAGTCACTGTGAAATTATTCATGTTTTGAAAGTTGAGAAAAAACGAAAAATAACTTGCAACAAATTTACAAAACCAAGCTTTAGTTCATACTTCAATAGAGTATATACAGCTTATACGAATTGATCCAAGACAAGAAATACAAATTTGGTAACATTTCTGTCAATCAAAGGAGCAAGACACATTGTTATTACAGAAACGTTGGATGTATTTTAAATCTGTTGCAGGTCAATTTGTACAAGCACTATCAATATCAAAATAAAATAAAACATAAGTACAGATACAATTAAACAAGTTTTAATTGATACTTTGTTCGAGGACAAATTAAATGATGTCATATTTTGAGAAGACATACACCAGGCTATGAACATCAAATATTAAATACAATAAAGTACATCAAATAATATGTGAACAGAAATAAGTGAGCAAAAAACTTTAGTAAGTAAACAATGGCCCTTAGTTCTATTATAATAATGTTCCCTACCAACTACATGTAATGACATACTACTTAAACATAATGTATATATAATGTTAATGAGCCCCTAAAATATATTGAATATTTGAATATACAATGAGTACAATACAATGAAATATTGCAACAATGTAAAATAAAAATTTGGTGGGTTTTAGGTAGAATTTTTAGACCCCCATTCCAGTGGTCATAATTCTAAAATACTCTTTCCTTAACAAATTACATGTTTTTTTGTAATAATAAGACTGAAATTTTGCCTGAATTTTACAAAATGACAAGTCGAAGGGTTTTATTAATAAATTATCTGGCATTTATGGAAGACATTCAGTAAATACTTCAGTTTGCTCCCCATACACTTTACAGCAGATTGCTTAGTATAAATTCACAAATACAAACAATTCTACATAAAATACACATACATTTAGGAGCTCACCATGTCATTAATGCCCCCCAGATATTGTCATGAATATAAAATAATCACAGAATATTGGATTTGATAATAGTATACATCTATATCACACTAGATAGCTAGTTTTTCTACCAATCACAACACTCAGTCTATACTTTTTAAACATATTGGACATACACTAGACTTTTGAGCTTGTTTTACGTTGCTCAAACTCAATACTTATACAAATTCTTTAAACATTTAACATTCCAATATTAGTATATTTCAACAGTATTTTCCAAACTATGACATTTACCAATATAAATATATTTCAACAGTATTTTCAAAACTATTTGACATTTAACTAGACCTAGTACTTTAAAACTTGTACCTCGAAACAACAAAAACTTGGCATAGAAATGGAAGAACATAATAGGCCAAGTATTAATATTAGCAGTTAAAGAATAGACCATCATATCTGAATGCTAATAGATGTACATTATAATGTTAGCTTTATTTTAGTTATAAATAATGCAATCTTATAATTTTAGTTCAATTTCAAATCAGGTTTAAATTATCCTCTTTTTTTTCAAGCACACAAAAGCTAACAATATTTTAAATATAAATTTACAAATTATGTAAGTTTGTTCATGGAGGCAAATCAACAAATAATAAGCTAAGTCAGCATTTTCATACCATACTGCATAATTTACACCATACAACATATTGTTCATTATCATGACATTTTTATATATTATAACTAAAATACAAATTTTGAAATGATGAAAAAATCACAGATTATAAGCACACTATACAAATAATTCCAAAAAATACATTAATCATAGCGAAATAACAGTTTTGTTCAATCAGATTTTGAGGTCATGCTCCAATTTTCTTAACTTTACATTAAGGACATGAAAACTCAATTTGACAAAAAAATGATTTCCAATGCAATGAAAAACAAAAATCTGGAATGAAAATAGAAAAAAGCTTTATTTAGTTGCTAACAATGGCCCCTTTAAACAAAAAATTAAATTTAAAGTGAACAAAAAATAAGAACACAAAATTAAAATCAAGGACAACCCAAGACAGACATAAAATTATACTGTTAGTTATAAATAACCATCATCATTTCTCGGAAGCTAGAAGCAAGACGAAAGACAAAAAATTCGTAAAAAACTCAAACCCCTTGGATTTACGTTTAATAACCCTTTCATTGTCAAGCTTACTTATTAGTAAACAACATTATATACATATCAATTCACACAAAAATATCAAATGCATTAATTAGTAAAAAGCAAGTTTTTAAAAAAAATTGTTCTTTTACAATGTTAAACATTTTTATTTTAAAAATTAGCATTAAACTGCAAGTGAACTTGCATTTTATATTTTCTGAAATCAAAAATTTTCAATTTTTAATTGTTCCTATTGATGCAGTCATCACCATAATGGTCCAGAAGATCTTCCACCAGGAGGTTGTCTAACTTTTTGAAACACAGGAGCTGGAGCAGGGGTAGGTGTGGTTTTTTCCTCAGGTTTTGAAGGGGTTGATGTTTCTTCCTTATTTTCTTCTTGAGATTCCTCTTCCGTCTTCTTCTCTTCAGTCTCTTCCTCCTCCTCGCTCTATAGTCAAATAAAGAACAATAATGAAAACATAATGATAACAAATTAACTTTATTTCAATACAGCTTGTACAACTTGACTAGAGACAAATTTTAACATTACATGTTGAGGGTTGTCCACATGACTGTAGTAAGTGCATTATTAAAAGAGCATAGTTTCTACAGTCTTGCAGACAGCCATCGATATGTAAGTAATCACACTGACTAAATGATTTAAATGAAATTTATGATAGGTATGATTTATATTTATTGTCCCAGGTCAATTTGCACAAGTTATACAACAATGCATTCTATGTCACTCTTGGTACGAGGGTTGATCAATCAATTTGTTTGTTATTCAAGATTTCATCGATCAACCCTCGAACATGTTTTCAAAAGAAGCATTTTATATATTTTATCTTATGCCTACTAAATGATGAGTATAAATAAATACTTAAATTATATTTTATAATTATAGATGACAGGATATTCAGTATTTTTTGAACAAATTACCTTTCATGAGTCAATATGAAATAAATCTGAAATTAATCAAGTTTTCATAGAACAGACAGTAATAAAATACAAACTTCATGAACTGTTTTTGAAAGCTTTAACTTGTTATATAAATGCTCCTGAGTTGGAATGTTACATCCACTTAATTCAGAAACAGTCGTGTAGTCATCAGGAAAATTTGTTCAAAAAAACTACATGCAAGCAATAATGACTGACCTTAAGTCAATTTGCAAGAAAAAGAAGAATTGTCATTGTTACTAACAACTAGCATTTTCTATTCCTTGATATGAATGAATAAAGATAATTAATGATTAAATCATGGTTCATCAAAATAGACATACAGTTTCCTCACAAAACAGAGATGATATAATCATGCATAGTCTTGACAGAATTGACCTGATACAGTTTACCCTCATTAAAATTCAAAAGAACCTGTAACATGCCACTTTCATGTGTTATGTTCAAAAGTGACATAACTGTACATGGAGGCTAACAGTCATGCAAGCAAACATAGGTGAGGTATGAGATACAACCTCAGCAGTACCTTAATTACTGTAATATGATAATGGCTAAGCACAAAAATACTCAAACTACATGTACATAAAGAATGATGTAGATAAGTTTTGCACTGTTTCATTGTATTATGTCTCCCAATAAAAAATAAGTAGCTTTTTAACTTTTAAATCATTATGAATTAACAGTCACTGTGAAAATCAACTGTTTATTTACTCGACAGTAGGTCCTGTGATGATCAAAATTTTACAGGACCTAACCAAGTCTTACAGGACTGGAGACATTTTACATACTTTGATAAATTGAAAACTGTGTGAATGAGATCAAATTCTTTGCCAGACAGTTGGTCCTGTAAACCTGCAGATCTAGACTGACTTTCGAATTTGTCTGGTGGCCCTTAAGTGACTGAAAAAATGAAGAGTATCAGGCTAAACTTGTCAAGACTAAAACATCATTGAATGAAAGCAAAGAAAAAAAACACCATGAAAAACTAAAGGTGAAAGCAATATGCTTTGACAAGGAAACAGCATTGAGATCTATTTGATGATCATGTTGACAAACTAGCAATAAACAACTGAGAAGTGATGTCACAAGCATGTGTGTTTTTATCTAGCATCACTACATCTATATACCCTGTTTTGAGGGTTTTAACCCTTTATTTCAAAGTTTAAATATGGAAAATACAACATAATGCTTAACAAGTTATAGTTAAATATAATTGTGCAAACTTAAACAATAAATGAAATATGTGATATTAGTTTTTAATTTAACAAATAAACAACATTTAATGACATTCATATTTGAAATAGTATGTATCCTTGAACTTAACAGAAATAGTAAAATATGTTGTATTTTAATGAAAAGAAAACTGCTGAAATTAATAGAACCAGTATTTTAGATTATTGTAAAAAAGAATGAATCATGAATGACTAATTCTATTTTTATATGATTTGTATTCTTAAATCTGGCATAATTTAATGAAGATTTTATTATGAAATTATGAATCACAAGTACAAAAATATAGGGTGTATATCACTCAAGGAGTTTGGTCCCCTAAAAAATGAGTTACATTATGTATACTTAACATTGTCTGTAAGCTGGTCCCTGCAATGTAAATGATTACAATATTGTCAAGCAAACCCATTGTAATATAATACCCAATTACCTGGCATTATCTAATGGTTACAAACTTAAAGTAATGAAAGACTATGTTTTCGCCTCAGTTAGATAAACATCTCAACTGTCAGTCACTTAGTCTGCCTATCAATTATTAAAGACAAACTCATAGACATTATATGAAGTTAAAACTGTAATGAATTGATTCAGTTCAAAATTTTCAAACATATTTCCTTCGATAAGGAATACCAAATTTGATTAGTTTCAAACAATGATTTACAAATTTGAAATAAAAAGGCTGTTAAAAGGCACACATTTTTTGAGATGTTAATTGAAACTGAAGCCAGGACATTCGTCTGTTGACTCTAAACATGCACCCTGTAGTTGACAAAATGATGCTGTACCTGTGATTTAAAATAACACATACATTCAAGAAAGTGTGAAAAAGTACTCTAGTTTAAGGTACTCTATCCACCAAATATAAACTACAGAAGAATAAACTCAGCAACCAAAGTTGATTATTTTAGTTTTACGCCCCTTTTCGAAACACAAGTCGTGTAGAGCTGATGGTTCAACTTCTCCCATACGTTTTCCAGGGGAGAACCAGTATTGACACATGTCCACTGGACAAGAACTTACAATCTTCTATGGATCAGTGAAAGGTAACAGTGCTTTATAGTCAGCAATCATAAACTTTCAATCAAAGCAACATGGAGAGCAACTCACGTCATATTTAGAATAAATACACTTGTTACTTAACATATTAACTAAATTTAAACATTTTCCAGGCAGTATGGTAAAAGCTCTTACTGCATTATTTCTACTAGCATTCTGATTATTCCCATCCTGCCCACTTCTGGCATATCAACTTCTAAATATCCCGAGCCATTATATAAAAACATGTCTGTTCAGCTGTACAAGTATACTACAAAAAATATGAACACTAGTCTTGAATTTAAAAAAAGATGGATAGAGACACCAGATCAAAAAGTAAAACATTAAGTCATAAAGCCAAAATACAATGCTCAATGACCAACAAAAAAAACACCTCTAACTACTAGACAGCACATCGAGTGTATTGCTCAGAATTTTACCCATTTATCTGGTAAACTACAATTTAAACCATTATTGTAAACATCTAATTAACAAATGATATGATTGATGGCACATAAAAATAATGTTAAACTTTATACGGCAATGATTGCATGCAAGGCATTAAATCATGCCAAATATACAAAATCTATAAATAAAAAGTCTATAATTTGCAAAGTGAATAAAAAATCAAATGAAGCAGATTAATGTTCACATTATCAAGCTTTTATTATACATATTGTTAATAGTAGCAGGGTAGTTCAGAGGAACCAGTCTATGAGATCATAGGTCCTATAATGGTTGGTTCCATTATTAGACTTTCATATCTTCAATTGACCATCACTGGCAGGAACACTATTTCTAAACCATTTTTATAAAATATTGAATGATTGTGAATGCATTCAGAGTGGGTCTACAGTTAATTAATTGAATGGTGCTAAACCCCAAATTTTAAAATTTGATAAACAATTAATTATTGCCAATTTGGTATATATATTCAGCATTGGAGCTAGCCATTGATACAAGTCCGGTCAATACTCAAAATGCCAAGAAGCATAAAATGGCAGATTGTCAGTTGTTTTAGGTTTTGGGGTTACCTTGAACTTTACTGATCAGCTGTGTCTACATGTATTGATTCATTAAAACCTAGTATGCCATTTTTTTAAATATGGTGGGGTACTGAGAAATGAATCCTCAATTATATGTACAAATAACTTATTTCATTTAACAAACAATAATAACTATGCCAAACTAAAGGCCAACTTAAAACAGATGTGCTATGATAAAGGAAAAAAGACAATTAAGCTTTGTTTTGAAACGGTTTCCATTGTAGACAATAATGTAACACCGTTTTGCATGGTACCAGTAAAGTTCAAATGACCCATGTATTAAATGGTATAAAATAAATTACCTGTCTGCCATAATCAGCAGGATATTCTTCACCAGTTATAGGATTATAATTAACTGAAAAATTAAAGTATAAACAATAAGTAACGAAAGAATGACTATACATGTACACCAAGCTAAAAAATATGTTACTCCAAGCTCCTTGTTTCCACATTAACACAATTTCAATATTCTCCTGAAAATTGAATGTAAAAAGAAAGTCATTAATAGTCATTTGATAATTTTAACTCCAGGTTTTGCAGGCTGTAATAGTAGTATTCAACAAAATCTCTGATCTTCATAGGCAAATTTAACACATTTAGGTCCTAAAGCATAAAACCATTCACACTTCATGTAAATAAAGAAGAAAGTGGATAGCTTTGTGCAGACCAATCAACATGTGTAGTACACCTGAAATCCAAAACAAATAGATCATACAGGTTAAGTCAGCATATATACCAGGGTGGCCACAGAAATTCTAAAATGAAATTCCCTGATAATTCCCTGATTTTTCCCTGACATTATGGTATTATTCCCTGATCTTTGCAAGACATACTTGTACTATTTTTTGTATATAAAAATATCTTTGTACAGCTAAACCTTCACCACTTTGTATTTATTTACTTTTATTGAACTTCTCTTGTAAATAAAAAAGCTTAATATGACTATTTTGGCTAAAAAGTCATTCTATGATGTGATTGTAAAGATACGTCCCCCTATATCATACAATAAATATGTTAACAATCAGGTATGCTTTTTTCTGGAAAATGCTAATCAGTGAAACACATGTCTCTTAAAGTTCATGTCCCAACATGTTTACCTACAGTAAGCAATATTTAATTGTTTTCTGCAAGACAAAACAAAATGTAAATGAAATAATTTCATTGTATTTTTATCATACATTTTGGTGTATTACAAATTGGTTGCATACATTCTGTTGAAAAACTTCGATTGGAAGCATTCATTATTGGTAAGGCATATCATTAGTAACAATTACATTTTGACTAAAATACCATGAATTTTAGAATGATAGCCACGCTTTGATAGTTTATCATTTTCATTGTAAATTTACTAATTAGAATAAATGCTCCCTGAATGAAAATTTTTGATTAAAGTAAAGCCCATGAAATAAATTTAATCAAAGACAGAACCAATAAGTCAAAAAGCATTTTTTTTCAATTGGATAAATTCCCTGATAATTCCCTGATTTTGAGCAAATTTTAAAATTCCCTGATTTTTCCATGCAGGGAATTTTATTTTGGTATTTTCCCTGTTTTCCCTGTTTTCCAGAGTCCGTGGTCACCCTGATATACAGACTTTATAAATAAATAGGAAAATCTTCTTCTCATCACAGCTGATAAGGCAATGTACCTTGGTAATCCTCATAAACCATTTCTGTTCTATACATATATTGTTATTGATGATATTAAAATGTCCAGACAGTATTAAATGAGTTGAGTCTAACAACAGAATAGCATCATTCACCAGACACATTATACACTAATATGATGTTGACAAGCTACCGGTAAGTCATAGTCAATGTGTCAGTATAGCAGCTTTTGCCTTTGTGTTTTCTATCAAAGTAGGTCAGTATAAATGTATGGTGACTTTAAAAATAGTTTTTACAGGGCATATGACAGATGATCATTTGAATTTGCAGGGTTTATTTCTAAGTAAAATTGTTTTCATCAGCTGTCTAATGCAAACCATTGATCAAGATGGTCAAAATGAAATTTACTTTCACAACCGGAAGTATTAAATTACTAATAAAAACAGCACAGGCTGCTTAACTGACACATGGACAATGCTATTTCAAATCATGACTGAAAAAAAATACTAATAAGTTAATTTTAATTTGATAACTGATGAACACATGAATAATATGAAGGTGAATCTGAAACCCACATTTTGATGTTACATAATGTTCATATAATGGTTTAAAACCAAACCACCCTTCAAATATGGTAAATAAAACACTTTAAAATGTATAAAAAATATACATTCTAGATTTGTGTTTAACAATTTTGCTAACTGTCCCCCTCAAGTTTTAACAACAATAATACACTTTAGAGGGTCAGAGCAAAATCAGTCTAAATCTTTCTTTATTAAAATGTACTTAGACCAGTTTTGCACTGAACCATCTAACACATGTGTTTTCAAAATAGGCAAGTTTTGTAGAAAGTGGAAAATCAACAACAATACATAATGACCTATTGTTAAGTAGTAAGAAAACTTGAGATTAAAACTCTTGATAAATGAAACATACATCAGTATAACAAATAATGACATCCCACCATCTTTAAGTTACAGTAAACAACCACACCATCTTTTAAATGAAACCATGGTAAACAATGTCAACATGGTATGTTTTCCAATGATAAAGATTTAATAAAACACTTAAGAATTTCAAATATGTAGCCAAGTATGAGTATCCAGGGTAGCCACGGTTAAATGAGACATAAATAATGTGAGGACAGTAAAATGTAATGAGATTTTGAATACAGGTTATAAAATGTATAGTATGTAAACATATATGGTAAATTGATTCTGTAATCTGTAGCAAACTATTTGTATAATGATTCAATTACTCATGTATTAGTCATAAAAAAGCAACAAAGAAAATAGTAAAATGATATAGCATATTGTGTTTTGGGTCAAGAACAAAACAGAAGAATACTATTAGTTTAAGCATAAATGCATACAATGTTACATAATACAATATTAATACAGCCATAAACAAATCAAAATAACATGCTAATAAGCTCAAATTACGCTTGATGCATGCAATAAAATTTGTATTATAATTTATAATGTCTTCTTGCATGTTCACTGTATAGACAACAATTAGCAGGTACAACATTTGTACAAATGTACTTAAAGCAACAGACACAAGTAATACATTTCTTAAAGCAGTGGCAAGCAGACATTTGTAGCAGTCAGTGATATAAGTTAAGATAACACTTTCCCAGACATTATTCTTGGGAATGAAAAAGCCTATTTTAAGTATTCCAATGCCAGATCAATAGCAGACTTGAAATACTAAATTGTCATGAACTAATACAGACATCAATTTAAAACTTTAAAACCCCAAGACACACAACTTAGGACAGACATAACCACACATTATTTTGGTACAGCAATCTAGTAACAGACTAACAATTCAGACTTCAGTACTATGGCTTAAATACCAAGGTAGGACTTTTCAGACATCCAAAGGCCAACTAACCATTCAAGCTAGCAGTCATATACTTATGTACAGATCAAAACTACTCCAATACAAATTATACAATAAACATGTATAGCATTTAAAAATCATAAAAAAATGTAAATCATTCACCAATAATGCTTGTGTATATTACAATTAGTATAAAATAATAACAATTATTTACTAAACATAGTTTTAACATGCATAATAACAAGGTGCAAGGCTCGACATTAAAGAACTTAGGTTGTTCTTATGCCTCTGACAACCTATATATGGGTTCTGGTTTCTTGTTAAAAGCTAGTAAACATTTGGTTCGGGCATGTAAAATATATAGCTGGTTGTCCAACTTAATTATAAAAATAATGTCGAGCCCCGAGGTGACAAAAATGAATATAATGTAATATATAATAAATACCATCCCCTGTGCTAGATGTACGATCTATATAGATAAATAATCATTCATTTATATAATGTAACACTGATTATAGTGATATACTTTACAATACATGTATTAATATTATGGTGATTGGTGATATAATATCAGCCACAAAATATTTATCATACATTGATTGTGTGAGCCTAATTTAAGATACTACTAACAACGGTTAGAAATTACAATTTACATAGTTTAATTTTTCCTTACTCATGGGAAATAAAGACATCATACACTACTGTGTTGCCTTTTCAGGCCATTTGGGGCTAAAATTCGGCCGATTCCCCTTCAAAACTTATTTTCTCACTAGCTGCAGAAAATTCCCTCTTTAAATTTTATTCTTATCAATGCAATTTTGCTGTTTCTATATAGAATCATGGAGGAATCTTAGTTGAAATTTTGAAAAAGTGTTATCTAAAATAATTCAAGTATAAAATCATTATTATGCCATTTAAATTTTGTTGCTATTATTCTGTTGATAAGGACCCCACCTGTCCCTATAGCGTGAAATTAAACACTGATTCATAGCCTTATAGTCTAACATTTGTACATGTGTCACAAGATTGGGACAGAAAAAAACATGACCTCTTTACTTTGAATCCTCTGTTCAAGTAATTTTTGCCACTTCATTCAATTTTTGTGCCAAGTATTTGAAGCTAAGAATTGACACAGGGTCATATGGATTTTGCATGAAAAGAAAGGTTATTTTATGCCCTTATTTCAGATGCATATCTTCATAAAGGAACTTCAAAATGACACTTATCTAAGAAATAAAATTGAGTTTTAGGAATATCCATATAGAGTCATAAAATCACATCTATGTAATACATCAATAGTACCTTTGCCAACATTGTGGTTGTTCTGTCCCCTAACCATACGGACAGGTTGTTGTTGTTGTTGCTGTTGTTGTTGTTGAGAGACTTGTTGAGGGTGGGCTCTAGTCTGATTGTAATCTTGATAAGGAGCGCCACCTGATGAGTCCTCGTGTGTTATAGGATTAAACGATCCCCCAGCTAGATAAATAAATCTAATATTTCAAGTAACATGTTTCAAGTCAAAACAATATGATACTGAAGTAACTTAAAGGTTTTACTTTTATAAATGGGTGTTTTAATTTTCAAATATTTTTAAAATTAGAAACAAGTGAGTTATAAAGCAAAGCTATTTGATTTAAAATTTAATAATAAGAAATGGTAAGCTTCATGCATAATGTAGCAGGCTTAACAAGCCATCAATTCTTAACAAATTTGTTAAAACTAGGAAAATCTAAGAAAATAAAAATTTGACAAAGAATATAAAGAAAAGTGATCAATTCATGCAAAGGAACAAAAACAGAGGAAAGGCACTGCAACCAGAAAAACAAGACTATAAACTAAAAAAATTCTAACAAATAAAAAGGGAATAGAAACAGGTTAGAAAAATAAATAACAGTTGTAAGTTTGGCTATTGTCAAAAAGTAAAAAACTACATCTAGATAGTACATAAAGAATAGTAATGATAACAAGAGCAGTCCAAGGACAGCGCGCTCGACTTTTCGAGTGTTTTGTTCATGGCAAGGCTTATCTTTAAACAAAAATGATTTCAAGACAGGACTTAATTTGTTAAAGGAAATAAATCAGTCAAACAATAATTACCAATTCATATTTGTAAAATATAAAAAGGGCATAACTGCTAAAACATTCATCCATAGTAACGTCCCTTCAAAGTTAAGTAGACATAGTATCAAAGAATAAGCATACCTATTTTCATTTAAAATTCTTTATAAGGAACTTTTAATATTTCAATTTAAACAAGTTTCATCATTTAAGTAAAGAGAAATAACTCCAAAAAAATAATCAAGATTTATGTCCCTGTGTAGATGTAGTACTGATGAATAAGCATACTAACTGTCATTTAAATATCTTGGTTAGTATTGAAAATATTTCAGTTTAAAGTACTTTAACCCTAATTTAAAAGTTGAAAAGGGGCACAACTCCAAAAATAATTCATAAAGAGTTACATCCCTTTGTAGTCAGGTAGATGTAGTACTGATGAAAAAGCATACTAACTTTCTATCAAACAAAATACAGAGTGAGCGAACTTTAATCTTAAATATTAAAGTATAAAGGGAAATAACTCTGAAAGTAATTCATCCAGAGTTATGTCCCTTTAAAGTCGGATAGATGAAGAACTTATGAAAACACATTCCAAATTTTATTCAAATACATTTGAAAGTACTAAGTATCCCATTAGAACAAATTTTAATCTTAAATGTTTAAGTATAAAGGGTCATAACTCCAAAAATAATTCATCCATAGTTACCTCCCTTTAAAGTTGTGTTGATATAGTAACGATAATTAATTATACAAACTTTAAGTCAAATATCTTGATTCGTTTTAAAGATATTCCATATGGGAACAATTTTAACCTTATAATTTGCCATTTTTTAAGTATAAAAGGGCAATTACTCCAAAAATAATTCATCCACAGTTACGTCCCTTCACAGTCATGTAGTCGTACCAACAAATAAGTATACAAATTTTAGGTCAAATATCTTGATCAGTATTGAAGTTATTCTACATAGGAAAAACTTTAACCTCATATTTTGCAATTTCTTAAGTATAAAAGGGCAATTACTCCAAAAATAATTCACCAACAGTTACGTCCTTTCATAATTGTGTAGATATTGTACCAACAAGTAAGTATACAAACTTTAGGTCAAATATCTTGATCAGTATTGAAGATATTCTACATAGGAAAAACTTTAACCTCATACTTTGCAATTTTATAAGTATAAAAGGGCAATAACTCAAAAAATAATTAATCCAGAGTTATCCCCTTTCACAGTATGGTTAATATAGTCCCACTTAATAAGTATACCAACTTTCAATAAAATAACTTGGATAGTGTTAAAGATATAAGAGTTTAAAAAAACTTTAACCTGAAAACCAATGCCAACGCCGACGCCAAAGTGATAGCAATAGCTCTCATTTTCTTCGAAAAGTCGAGCTAAAAATTAAAACAAGCCGTGTATATGATGACTTAGTCAATACTAGTTAGCTTAATATGCATTTAATCTGTTCAAAGAAAGCATAGAATCAGACAGATAGCGACAGATAGGCGGACACAAAGTTATATGCATATAAGGTCAAGTGGATGTAATTAAGTTTTTCCAAGTTTCTAATATTGTGTCAAGGCATGAAGAAAATCACAGCAATCAAGTACAAGCAAGATCAATAAAAAATCAAGAAAGTCAGAAGTTACCAAACTTACAATTCATTCACCTCAAAATTCAGTTACACAGACACAGTAAATAATCAAGCTTTGTAAGAGCCAATTTTTGATAAATTTCAGAGTAGAGTTCAGTTAGCTAAGAAAAACATATTTTAACTGAAGTCAATGGAGCAAAAGTTCTCTTGATTTTCAGGAAATTAAAGATTTCTCATTTCATGGTAGAGTGACTACTAAAACGTGTATAACAAAGACAAAATAAAGTTATCAAGCACAGCACTAAAAGATATTGATTTCAATATTCTCTGATTATAACATCTGCGCATAATGGAAAATCATGGAGCCAAGAGACCCAAGTTTAACCACAGAATTCTGACTAGAACATTTAGTTGGGTGGAATAGTAGTATATATCTACAGGTGATGGATACATGTATACTAATGTTGTGTATATTTTGGTCAATACCAATGGACTTTTAAATTCATGATAGCCTAACATTTACAGGTGACATTTTACGGAAATCAGTAATCCAAAATGTTATTAAATGGGTGAAAGTTAAATTTTGACACCCCTCCATTTCCAACCCCTATAAATTAAGAAATTTTGATCTCCCAAAGAGACTTAAGGCCTGTATCATAAGACTTTCATCCTTGAAAGAATGTAGAAGTGAGATGTGAAAAACAAACTGTGTAATAGAAACTACAAATAAACACAACAGGGTTTTAGAAACATTTTGACTAGCACAAATGATTGATACCTGGACCGTGAGCTCTTTGTCTTATAGCTGCGTTCTGTACAACAGCGTTACGATATTCTGAGACAGAATAACAACGAAAATCTGCTCCGTCTAAAAGCATATGATAATGTTTATGTGCATGAGAAACTTTCTAAACTCAAACATGTTTCAATTTTAGTATTGTTAACCTAACAATAGCTTCTTGAAATTCATGAGAAAATTAATATTTATGACTCAAAAGCATTAGACTAGAAATTTGCATTTTTGTATAAAATTAAAGCTACATGCCTATCGTTTTTACATTATCTCCATGAAATATAAATAATAAGAATGCATGATGAAAAATAACCTTTGAACTATGGTTGGAAACTTCAATTTCTACATAATAAATGTCCTATATCAAATGATTATACTTCTAACTATCAATGTTGATAGATTCATTATATATGTGCTTTCTAAAAATTTGTGTCCAAGTATTGTCTTGATCCTAATACTTAGTTGACTTAAAACAAACATTAATGATCAATATGATTAAAAAGAAAAATTCCTACTTTGAGAGCCTGGATCACAATTGTCAAACTGAGAAGGAGCTGAATTTTCTGTAAATATAATAAGTATGTTTATCAATGATACATACACACAGTTGTAAGTGTAAATTAATTGTGCTTGTCAAGCCAAGAAATAATTGAAATTTCTGTAGATATGTTTTTAATGTGTTTAGTTCAGTGTCATCACATATAATGGTTATTTTATGGCAGCAAACGTACCTAACATAGCTTTCCTGGACCCTTGTCTATAACCAGAACTTGCATATCTACCCTTTCAAAGTCATTAACTTTTCAATATAACTTATCAATGGAGGAAAATTGAAAAATAACATACAAGGAATGAAATTTTGAGTCACGTTATGTCTATAAACATGCATAATTTATTCTCTTGATGGTATTAAGCCATTAAATACATAAAGATCAACATATTACACGCAAGTACAGTAATTATATTTATCAATAAATCTGTTAAGGCTAGATAAATCTATTAAAGAAATAGATAATTCATGCATACATTCAAACACCCTATGGACATGCATTAATGAGCTTGATCATTCAATAGATTTTAAGATACAATTGATCGATATGACAAGACAGAAAGAAAGAGGGATGATAGTAAACAAAGGATCAAGGGGAGAAAAGGACTATCCTACAATTATCATGATCAATAAAAAGATGAACTCATGATTTTAGTCATCCCCTAACCTCCCCTGGTTTGAAGTCCAGGACGAGTGGAAAATACTTATTTCATAATTAAAGTCAGACTAATTGTTAGTTTTGCATAAGCTATATGATATAATGAATCAGGCTAGAGCTTGATAAAACATAAGACAATGACTGATTTGTAAAGGGTGTGTTAAAAAATATATAAAACTAATATTACATAGTATATACTCAAAAGATACTAGGACACTCCTTGGATACATTTATTACAAATTATAGTAACTTATATGAAGAGTACAAGGGGGTCACACATCAATGATTTAACCTATGATATATATGTAAGATATGTAAGTATTTATAGGATGAGTTGACAGTCTTTGTTGTATACCATTATCCATTTTTCAAAGAAAATTGAATGTCATTTGTGTCTACTTGTCTTTTTTTTTAACTATGTAGATAAAACTGTTATTTTAGCGATTTTTTAAATCATTTTTGAGAAGGATTCGATCTTTTCTGGCATTGTTGCATATAAAATACAATAATTCATGTAAAATAGCTTTTAACACGACAACAGGAAGATTGAGCTTCAATAAGTTGGACAATAAAAATAAATGTCATGTAACATATTGACAGCTAATACTGGTGATTCTAAGGAACCATGGAACCCAACCCATTGGATAACTTTAGATTTTCAACATAAATTTTGATAAGAAATATATTGTACTAACTTCCACTTTCTGTAAACATAGCAAATGGTGCTTCACCTAAAATATATAATACATACTATTCACATGTTCACAATGATAAAAGTTTTGGAAATAACAGATCCAAGCTGTGGACAGAACACTAACAGTAGATAGTTTTAAGAGTGGCATACAGCCCCCCCCCCCTCTCTCTTATCCTTTATAAATTTACTCTTAAGATTTCTATTTAATTTACTCAATGCCAAAAATAAACTATAAGTAATTTCAGAGAAACTAAATTTTAAAGAAAAGAGCAAATATCAACTCTACAGCTGAGTATATAATACTTTGGTGCACAATAAAAACTATCTACCTTAGCTGCATAACAGAATCAACTGTATAATAATATACTGTACTAAGATCAATAAACAAACACTTCAAAGTTGGCATGAGGAAATAATCAACACACCAGACCTTCAACACAAGATTATATGACTCATTGTGTGCAGTATTGATGTTCAGTGAATTACTCATGTAAAATAATCACTCCAATAAATCATTAAATTCACTGGGGATTTTTTCACTTAATTTTGCTTGTAAAGATTTTATAAAATAACATGGCCAAACACCAAGAATTTTTAAACATTGACCTATATACAGTACATTACCATACAGAACAAAAAAGGGGTATACAATGTCAAAATTACTATACAATAACAAATGGTGACTTACTGAACATTAATTTTATATCAATAAGCACAAAACAAGTTTGAAATAATAGTATCAGCTGTTTACAATATATTCCCAATCTGTAACAAACAAGAAACCAGTCAATTTAACATGAAACTAACATTTATATAGCATAAACCAGTCTACACATGTGTAAAATTCATTATAATTTTCTGGATCTTCAGTCTGTAAAAAATACAAAAAACATTGCAAGGCAATTTAATACCAAAACATAGCAGTAACATACAGAAAATAACATGAGAAAAATATAGTACAAAAAATATTAAGGCCAATTAGTGACAGACATATTTCTGCTAAATGAATCGTTTTAAAAAAGGAAATGATTTCTTCAGAAAATAATATTCATATGGAACTTATACATGCTTAGTGGCTAATATTTTAAGGAACATAATCTTAATTTCACTAATTACAAGGCATAGTGTCACTTGATAGTTTTTACATGATATCTTCAATGACCTATGAGCCCTAATTCAATGTTGTACCAATACCCAACTACTATGAGTTAATTATATTAACTCGATTAATTATTCAAGGTAATTAATTAGGCAATATTAAAACTATGTATGGACCAGCATGTATCAATGAATACCTTTTCCTTGTGGTTTATTTCTCTGGTATTCATTCTGAGCATCTGCAGTAGGATTTCCTGCGCCCTGTTGTTGTTGTTGCCCTTGTCTTTGTTGTTGTTGTTGTTCTCTACGGACTTGTTCTTGTGGTGTGGGTTCTGCTCCACCAAATATATTGCTTGAAGCTCCACCTGGTGGTCTTAAAACTCTGAAAGATGAACAAACTTATATTAGTGATCAATTAAATAACTACAGTACAACCTCTTTTGAACAACACCTACTGGAAGGGACTAAAATGTGTTGCTGTTGAGAAGTTGTTACTCTGCAGAGGTTTAATTCAGATAAAATTATGCCTCATGTAAATTTCAACAGCTGCTGCTGTGTTGAGGATTTGTTCTGTAGAGAGTGTCTGTGAAGGTTATACTGTCCTTGCTGACTGATGGGTAACCACATTAAAGTTCATTTAGCAAAAACAATGAAGTCATGTAAGAATTTGTCTATCATTCAAAATTATTTGATCACTAACAGTACACTGCATTAAAGGATGAAAGCTAATCATAATTTATTCAACCTCACCATATGAGAATCAAAGTGACATTATATATGCTTCATCCTACCTAGTGTTAAATCCAAGACCATCAGACTAGTGGCACCAGTCAAGCTTTTGCTTGGAATCCACATGGTAAAATAATAGAAGTAGACCAGTCACTAAAATAAGATGCAACCCAGATAAGGATCTTTTAATTATCTTGGTGACATGGGAAGTAAAAAGATCAGCACGAGACATGTACAGATGGCATTGTGAAAACCCTGCAACTCATATATGGCCTTTAACAATAAATAGGTACTAGTTATAAACACAATTTTCACATAATGTAAAATAACAACAAGTCAATGTCTGGTCCTGGACAAACTTTCTACACTGCCTGGATTTGAAAGGGTCTGAAAAATCATTCTAAAAAGTAGCATCAGAATTCTAATTATCTTGAGATTTTTCTATTTTTTAATGGTCAAAAATGTTAGAAGATCTAGATCTTTATTTAACAAGTCTACATACATTCCTTTTAATTCATTAAAACTGGTTTAATTATTAAATTGACATATGAATTTGTATAAGAAATGGCACCTTCAGGATGAAGTTTGATATCGGTCTATCAAAGCTTTGTAAAGATTTCAACCTATGCCCATTAGAGGTAGATTTTCATTACAAAGAAATCGGTGAAGACAGGATGAATCAAATCTAACCACATAAATAATGACGAGACATATTATCTCCAAATGATGTCAAGCCCCTTGTTGGGTCATAGATATTTTCACGCCAGCTGGCAAAATGTTACTAGTTAAATAAAAAAAACATAAAAGAATGTATATTTTGGATTAAGGTAGGAGAAGTAAGATTGTGAAGACATGTGTCTATGGTGAAGCTAATTAAATATAAATATAATGCTAGGAAATCAGACATTAGATGAAGTTTGCATTGTACTTTAGTAGAAGAATTCAGGACTTGAAGCCTCTAGCTCAGTGGATGACAAGTTTCTCGATAAATTGTAGTAAGAATATTCTAACTCTAAATGACTCAGCTATGACACATCATGACATTACTAGCAGACCTGCTTAAAACCAATCAATGACACAGGTATTAACTGTATCAAGTTTAATCAAGTAAGTCTTAACTGAAGTGGCGTGCATATATGTCAGTCTCAGCACCAATGGTTAGGAGCACAGGACTGAGCCCAAGATTTTGAAATCCAGCCTGTCTGTAAGCTAGATTGAACATGTTTCCCAATAAATTGATAATGTCTGGCCTGTTTTTAAACATACACACTTCATTTTTGTCAACTTTTTTATAAATTCTTTTACTAATGTTCTCATTGGTTGAAGCACCCAAGACCCTTACAGGGTTTCACTCAATGGAAGATCTATATATCCTGCTCTTAGCCACAGAGCCCAGTCAACACTCATTGAACACATGGTTGACATGTTGAGTCTAGACAGACTAAGTTGAAATGTAAAGTCAATGAGTCTGAACAGACAATGTGATTTAGTAGGCCCACCTTTACTTGGCATAATTATCATTCTATAAGTGACTCAATGTGTTGGAACTTGAAGTCCTAAGCTAAGGTTGGCTAAACATTCCAAAGCCCCACTGCTGCATGCTGCCATAATCATTCTGAGAATGGGTCAAAATGACCACTCAAATTCTATTGATAAACCTACATGAAATTGCATAGTTCAGCGATATATAAGATAAAAAAATATCCATGACAATTGAAATTGATTCACTGACGTCAAATCTGTCTTAATATCCACGAATTCTTCACATTCTTTCCACTCCGTCAAACTCGAAAATTAGCCTAAGAAAAAATGTCGGAAGACAGCTTATTATCATAACAAGAATATCAGTTATAATAAAAACATACCTCGATGATGGTTTTCCATCAGCCCCGTAACCGGAATATAATTCTGTGGTTGTCATTTTTATGTTTCTTTACTAGCAGAAGTTTCAGAATGTTCTCTATCTCGTTCACACCGGCTACTGAGCTTCAAATAATACATGCGCACCTGGTGACGTCACTTCCAAGGTCGCTATGGGGCCCAATTTATTAAATTGTTATGTCTTATACGTTTTATAGCATTATGTAGAATAAATTTCCTTTTTAGAACTTTCTAAAACATTATTTGTGAAGTTTACAGTTATATATATGAATCAAATGTACCGATTAATATCTCATTCGATAAAACGGTTATTTCTTTTTCCCTTAAGATGCCCCTCTTTATGCCCCACTGATGATACATCAAGAATCGCCTGATTATGAGAGAAAATTCTAGAAAATTACTTTAAAGGTATAATTTGTTAAAAATATGAAAATTTACTCGGACCGTATTAACATTGGTCACTATTTAAAATCTTTCTAACATAAATAACTTAGAGATTATTTTCATTCAAGGCATTGTGCGTTCTTCCGATAGGCTAGTTATTTTTAGCTGAGCGTGATTCCCTGTCACGTGATAATCACGACCAATAAAACTTGGGAATTCCGTTATTTGTTCCCGCCAGGTTATAAACACAACATACATGTACACAATGATTTTGACAGCTGCTTACTCCACGTTATGCGTAAATTGCTAGTAAACCGCTACTCATTGAGTTGTCATGCAATTAACTTTGACAAATAATAAACAAATAAAATAGCATGCGTTTTATTTATAATATTTAGCTCCTTGTGAGAAAGTTTCTCGACAAAATAAATCTGACCGATTCTATCTTGGTATTCTTTCATTGACTTCTATAAGTAAATAGAATGAAGTAACGCGCTCAATAACGCATTTTAGATTTGATAAACGGACCATTCATTTAATCTAAAAGAAATTTCTCAGTTGATAATTTGTTGATTCAATTATTTCATCATCACGACTCAGTCAAAGAAACTTTCATTTGATTAAAAGTTCGTTTTTGATAAGATTTTTTGTGCGTTCAAATTGCCTTAGAACAGTGCCTTACTAATGGTCTCCAGGAATACGTGGATATTTCTCCCTGCTAAGCTTAATCGCAGTGATTGCTTAGTTAACAGATAACTAAAATCGTGTAATAGTTAAACATTATCAATTAGTGAACATAAAATTGATTAAAATCAATCAATTTGGCGATAGTAAATTGCGCAATGTTACTGGACAATTCGGATCACATGACCTAGATTTTTCGGCTTGTCTGTTTGATGTGTTGAATATTCTGTGATGCTGTGATATGACTTTGATTTCCAAAATTCTTGGTTTCAAACATTTAAGGATTATATATGTGTGTTTCTGAATACTTGTGCAATATAATTGACAATTTCTATTGTGTTTACATTCAGAATTACAACAAAAACTATTCGAAGGAAAAGTTGCGCGTTGCATGGTTGGACCTCTGCCCTTCGTGTTCAAATTTATGGCTAAAAACTGCAGGAATTTGTACGAAAAATGGTCAGATTATGTTTAATAATCAACGTAAAGTTGGTCTGTATCTAAATGCCTCCAAGAAAAAGAAGACAAAGTGCGCAGGGAGAGGAAATTGTGAAAGAAAGCGAAGAAAGGTGAGTCAAAATAAAAGAATACGTCGACCGCCATTTTGAAAATATTTCTTACACAAAGTGATATGTTGTTTTGCATTTTGTGGCAATAACTTATTATCATCGGCTTTATTTTATCATTTATTAAACTTGTTTTGTACTTTATTTTGTCACTGCATCGTAAAAACAGTGATCGCTTTTGTGATTATTGCAATCTTACGGATCAAAATCTGATTATAATCGCCAGTATTTTTCAAACATGGCTGCCATAAAAATCTGTTCAATAAACATTTATCTAATTGATCTATCTTATTTTTGCTTTCAGAGGTTTGTCATCACCTGGGACCGAGTCAGACGTTGCTAAAGTGACAAAATCTACTCCAAAAGCTTCAGATAAAGTGGGTGTTGCCCATGAAAAGCCTTCCACTCCAAAACAATTGTTGAAACAAGAGACTTCTAGTGATGTGACCAGCTCTCCATCAAGTAATAAGAACAAGGAATCAGCTGCACAGTCAATGCCAACTGCAGAGTCAAATGTAAAACAACCCACTAGGTTTAGCACTAGGATTGTTAAACGACCTCGAAGAGATCTTAGTCCACCAGAATCTCCTGTTAAGAAAGGTGTGTGTGTGTAATTAGAGTAATGAATAGACATGACTCACTGTGAAATTAGGATTTTGAGTGATTTTGTTTAACTAGTCCTACCAATTCATGCACTTCCCAGTTTTGGCAGTTTGGATTTAATCGGCTGTAAATTATAATGGAGTGAAAAGCGTGCATTGTGGAAATTTGATCTAGTTTCAGTTGCATATTCTGTTCACAATTTGGTGTGTCAAAATCAAAGTGTCCGAGTTTGGGTGGTTTGCATATAAATTGCAGTTTTATTTAGGCATTATCCGCATAATTGTTAATGTCTCTTCTGCTTAACAATCTCCTATTGCTTTGGACAATCACTGTCGCTATCTGCTATTTCTTTTAGAACTGTTATTTAATACTTGACTAATAGTGGAAATTATCAATTTCAAAATCAGACTGAGATTCGAACCCAAAACCTAAAAGCCGGTAGTTAAAGTAATGTAGTCGAAAGTATATATTTGATATGACTTTAGCTCATAAGATCATACACGGTACCTATTGTTATTATGTCTTAGGTTGTAAGTGGATCTAGGGGGGGAGGGGGGGGGGTTCCGGACCCACCTGAAATTTTCAAAATATACCCATTCATAAATGTTTTTTTAAAATGTAAACCATTTTTAAGTTGCGTGAACCAACTTTTCTCGGACTCCCTTCGCTGGCCCTTGTGTTTAACTTAGATTTAATAGCTTTGTAGTATTTAATATAAATATGCATTGTTATTCTGCAATCTTCCTATGTGATTGTTGGTTGAATGTTAGGATCCCCCTAGAAAAGATACTAGATCCGCCCCAGTAGATCATATACTTGAAAATCAAGTCCTGGGCTGAGCAGAGGTACTGCTTCATCCAGGGCTTCAGAAAAATTAATTTGGTACAGTGGAAATTACCTATTTCATATAGTCAAGTTTGTTGATGATGTTGGACATTACTTAAAAGTATGTAAGAGTAAAACAGTAAAAACCATACATTATTGATTTATTCTGTTATTTGTTTCTCTAGGCAAGAAAGTTAGTGTTCAACCTGTGGTGACCACACCAGAGACTAAAGGAAAAAGACAATGGGAACTTTGGAGTGTTGAAGATAAAGATAGCTTTTTTGAAGGACTGTGTGAGGTAATACTTTCATTTAAGAATTCAAAACAGAACATACTCATGATTTAACTATGGTTTTAAATGTAAAGCATGAGATCATTGTAAACCAAATTGTCAATTCTTCAAAAAATTTATAACGTTCATTCTATATTCTAATGGAAAGACACCGAAACCCTTTATAAAAAGTTCTGGATAGATCTTATGTAGAACAGACTCCAATTGTAGGTTTGATGTAGATGATGTCTATGACAATTGAATAGAATCCACTGGCTGCATTGTAAAACACATTAAAGTTGCTACTAGGAAACTGTAAAAGCTGTGTCAATAATAATCTATAAACATTGTATTGTATTATTTGTATATGTGCTAACCTGTTTTAATAGCTGGCGGAGAATTTGTCTACTAAATGGAATAATTGAGAGACTAAGAGCCCTAATTATAAGAACTATTTTAAAACATTTGCTTGCATTTTGTTCAATTGTTTCTTTAGTAGTTAGCTGTTAATTGATTTCTCTCCATTTATGTTTACACATGATTATGTTTAAAAGAGATTAAGTAGAATTTGCTGCGTAAATTGCGACTGATGGCATTTTAATACATTGATTTAAAGGTGTAAATCAATAACTGATGGATTGTCTAATAGATTATCATTACTCATTAGTATTGCGCCGTAGTGTACTTTTTTATGTGAATATATGTGTGACTCTATGTGATTGGATAGACACACATTATTATAGAAATAACAAAACATTGGCTTACAGAATTTTAGCTGTGTATGGAATGACATAAATATACTCAGTTTTCTCAGTAAGAGTTTGTTGAAAAGGCTCAAAAGAAAAGTAATAGGCTTTCTAGGGCAGACCAGGGGCAATAACTTTCTTTATCTTTTGCTTATTTTAACAGGCCTTTGAGTTTTTCTTAGCGACTGTTTAGGTCGGCAACCGATTCCTAATGAGAACACTGTATACTAAATGTTAAAAATGTTTTGAGTAGTAAAGTCTGAGTACACGGTGGTTGTTTAATTGTTTGTTGTCTCAGTTTTAGCCTTTTAAAATGATTTTACAAGAATAATGATTTTGTTAAACTATATCATAAGATATATATCTGAAGAGGATATTTGTTTATTTCAGTGTAAGATCAATTTTTATTTCAAGAGTGAGCCAAGGATGTAATATAATATCATTAGCTCACGAGTAAAATAAATAAATCTTACACCGAAATAAACAAATTTTCAGTCTATTATATGCTTCAAACTGGCGTTATTTATTGCTTCAAGACTGATGTGCCATCAGAACGGTGCATCCAAACAATGAAAAATAACAAATTTATTTGCATTGTTTCAAAACAGTGGAATATTGATTTTTATTTCACTATTTAAATTCCAGTATTCAATTGGAAAGCATTTAATAAATATTTATACTCTAGTAATGTCATTGAACTCTATATTGTTTCAGTATGGTAAAGATTTTGAGAGTATACATACATTGATTGTAAATAAATGTAAGAAGAAAGGAAATGTGTTACCAATTACTGTGAAGAATAAGGAACAAGTTCGTCATTTCTATTATAGAACATGGCATAAAATATCTAAACTTATTGAACCTGTAGATAGTAAGTATACATACATACATACATGTCCTGAGTTTTTTTTGTCATCTGCACTGGTATTGCCCATACCACATACACTTAAATTGGTCTTGATGCAGTCAGACCACGATTTTCTAGGTCTTCCATGCCCACGGGCGCTTGGAATATCCATGTTCATAATGTTGCTGGTACAATAGTTACAAGAAGCATGGCCAAACCACCTCAGGCGTTTGGTACGAAGAGCTATGGCTACCTCTTGAATTCCTAATTTGGTGTACAGAGAATCTGTGGTGACATTATCATTAGGTTTAACACCGCAGTATATAAGTATATATAAGTATAGCTATAATAATTTTGATGATAATATAAATGATGATAATGATGGTGATTTATTGGGATGATTTATTTGGTAAATCCAAAATTGATCCAATATTTCATTTTATAGAGATAATGGACCTTTTTTATTTAGAAATACCCACACAGATGTGTAATTGTTGAACTCAAATCCTCTGCACAAAATATTTTGTAAATGACCTAATTTATGGCTAAATTGTAAACTTGGGCAGAGGGTTAAAGATAAAAAATTCACAGGACTAATTACTAAATGTAGATGGTTATTTTATGCCCTATTTGATGTCATTAGATTTAATTGTTAGTCCAAAAGGAGAAATCAGTGGAAAATCAAGTATTTGGTGTAGATCTCTTGACCGCAAACCCTGTAAATGTTTTTTTTTCTTTTGCAGATTTGAAAAAAGATATTCAAGAATTGTATGGGCTTATCAGTTACAGTGTCCTTAGAAAGAAGCTTAGGGGAGGTAAATCATATTTGTTTTGCTATTAGATTTAAAAAAGTTAAATTGTCAATTTGATATATTTTAATGTATTTCTTATTATAATCTTTAAGTTCCTTGAATAGCATGCATATTCTTAAGTAAGGCATACTTACCATAGGATTTGTTCCATCTTGGTAGAGTCAAGTTGATACACCTCTAAAACAGCTTTCAACAGTAATCATAAAGTCGAAAGCTGAAAACTGAATTTTATGCTTATTCTAAATAGGTGTAAATTACTGGGAATGTTTGATCTTCTCTGTTGGTCATTTTGCAAAAAGTCATAAAATGTACATATACGGTGTTCTTTTTTTCAAAATCATGTAAGGCAACAAATCATACAATAATAATTAAATTTATCTATTTCAGGAGTAAATACAAGTGACAAAAATTGGCAAAAACTAAATGATTTAGTTCACCAAGGGTAAGCATATTGAACTTATTTGTCTATTGTCCGTTTTTTCTCAACTGTCAAAGCTTGAATAATTACACGGTGACTGAATGCATTGTTTTTGTACTGGCGGCCTAATTGTTATTAAAATATCTTGACTAAAACATATCATACGGCATAAACAGCTTTACTCGATCATAATACACACTTTCTGAAACTCATGGATGTATTACAACAATAATTTTAATAAACGCATTCACCGTGAAATTATTCATGTTTTGACAGTTGAGAAAAAACGAACAATACTTTGATAATTAAGGACTGTTAATTGTTAGTCATACATGTTTAAAGTGACATGACAATGTGCAATGAATGGTGGTGAATGCCACTTCAACATATTGCATTTATATTGCATCAGTCAGTTGTCTAGTTCATGGTTCATGGGTAGGCTTGATTCAGGTCTCTTGATTCAGGTACATGAACTAGTTTAATTTTACATGAAAACAGATTTAAATGTTGGTTGATTCCAATCTGATTAAAACCCGATCTAAATTTTTTCGCTCACCTGCTCGCTAATTTAGATCTGGCCTTTTTCAAACGAGGGTCACATTCAGGTGACCTTTTTATGATACCTTACTTGTTTACATCGTCTACGTCACGCAATTTGAAATGAGCCGTCCAATTGCAGACTGTGAATAAAACCCTATTAAATTAGCTTACAAACCTTGGTCTAAAAATAGAAATTACGAAATCAAAATGTTATTAGTAGTGTTTCGTCTAGATGAAAGCTACTCATTGATTGGTCGACATAAAGGTCATCTCGACGTGACCCTGCATTGAGAAAGTAGAGATCCTGTACAACAATGCTCTACAGGATATCTGTTTACGGAGGTTGACATGAAAACAGATTTAAATGTTGGTTGATTCATGAACAAATTGATTTCATCCCTGCTACAAATATTGATGATCTATTGTCTTTTTTGAACAAATAGTGTTACATAACTATGTATTTAGTTTGATGGATACATGCAAGTTAAAATGTTGTGATATCTTGATTTTAGATACACAAGAAGAATTCAATAGTATGGTCAAAACATCACTAACGAATAGCTAGTTATTTCCTAGGTCTACAAATGATTTTATTATGAATGTAATTCTTCTTTTCTTTTTAGAGTTGCTACAATTAAAGTTAAAGGAAAAAGAATCAGGTAAAAAAAGTTTTTGGTAACATTCCACTAAGATTTATTTTAGTAGATTAAAAATTGATTTCATCCAGTATTCAAAATTATGAATTTTTTACCAGGGCTACAAATAAACTTGTACCATGGCAAAGATATGTACATTTATGTACACATATATTTGTACTAAGAATAATTTTGATAATAAATTTTGAAAAAGAAAATACTTGCTCCTCATCTGTGCATGTGGGAAAACCCAATAGTGCTAGTTCTGAATTACATCTATTGTTTCATTTGTGTGAAACGAAACAAGCATGTGTTAACATGACAAATAAACTCATATGAACAACCTTTGTTGATAAATTTTGTTAAAATTTTCTGCATTCATACGATTGAAACAGCTCAAGTCATAATCATATGTTAATGTTCATCATAATTTATTATTCCTATGAAATGTCAAGTAAAATTTATTCCACTGTATTAATTATGCATTCAACATCATGAACATGCCATGCACTATTCATAAAATCTAAGTATCATTTCAGAGTAAAAACTCCTGCTTGTAATGCATTGAAAAAGTTAAACAATGTGGAAGGTAAGAGTATGCGGAGTTTACTTTATTATCTTAATAATGAATTAATACTTGAAATTTAACATTCACCAGATATTTTTTAATAAATACTAAGCTTTTCACATTGGTGTAATACTTTTTACCAATCAAGTTTGTATGTTCTGTAAGTATTGATTTATATACTAGCAACCCCATTTGATGATCAAATTTACTCATTGTTTATTGAAATTAGATTCTGAAACAAGGCATTTTCTAGACTGGGAATTGTGTGTTAGCACTCTTACTAGCACATCTGCTGTGAATTCTATTAAAACTTAGATGATGAGGTATGTAATATTAATATGATATAATTCAGCTGTGTTATAAACATAAAAAATAGCTTAATTCAATCTCTGTGAAATTATTCTGAATAAAGGTTTAGGTACTAGATTAAGTTTCCCATGTATACTAAATATTTGTTTACATGCTACATTTCAGACACAAGACGGGAACCTGGTCCCAAAGTACCTGAGAAGATTCGTGTGGAATTCAGACCAAAAACAAATCTTGCTTGGCAACAAGTACAGGATGTATCCCACAATCCAAGAGTCAGACTTACTGTACGGTCTGATAGACATTTACAATCACTAGTCAAATATCTGGAACAAAAATGGAAACCACAGAGATTAAAACTTGTATCCTTTAGTTGAACTACAGTATTTGTTGGATAATTTAGATTTGCAGACTTTAATGATGTAATTCAATATAATTCTTTTCAATAACATAGTTTTAAAGCTACCTTTGTAGTCTCAACCATAAATAGAATCATGATGAAAAAAGACAAAAATTAAAAAAAACATTCAAAGTGGAACGTAAGCAGTTCATAAACAGTTCAATAAAAGCTATTCAATTGGCCTTAAAGTAAAATTATCTCTAAACTTATGAATGGTTCTGTATTCTTGATTGTAAACAGTGACAAATTGTGTATATATGAAGCTTCTATCATATTATCACTCTTTTCATATAAAAATTTGCCTTGACCTATTGATCAGCGTGA
Source organism: Mactra quadrangularis (assembly GCA_025267735.1). Taxonomy (NCBI): domain Eukaryota; kingdom Metazoa; phylum Mollusca; class Bivalvia; order Venerida; family Mactridae; genus Mactra; species Mactra quadrangularis. The sequence goes on along the minus strand of CM046308.1, from coordinate 31,749,868 downwards.
AAATCTTGGTAATTATGATGTGACACGAAATGAGTTCCGTGTATTTCCTCATAGAAACAGTACATTACAGACTATCACTATGGAACAAGTAGATGAGCCTACGTTACATTTTGGTTTAAATAAACATAAAGAATGTAACTTTAGTAAGTTGTTTAACTATATTATACTTATCTATTGTTTGTACTAATTTGTTTTAGCTCGATTTTTAAACAAGATCTTACTACTACGATTAATCACCTTATTTATATCACAGTCTGTGAATTTTATGTTCTATCAGTGATTTGCCTAAAAATGCCATCTTTACTCCTAGTGCAATGATGTTTTGGCATTAATGTGGTTTTGTGAGGAATTTTTGTTGCTTTTTCAAATGTCAAGCTGGTTGCCCAAGATATAAATCTGCTTTTACTGTTCAGTATTGTTTGAATATTCAGAAGGCAGACAAAATATTTTTAATTTTAACAATGCTATTTTGATTGTCAAGATAATGTAATTATAGTGCAGTTAAAGGCATATAACTGAAAAAACAAGCTTGGATTTTGATGTAAAAGTTTTATGCTTGAATTATACAGCCATTTGTCTTTTGTGGCTATTAAAAGTGATTTGATTGTCTGGGTTTGACTGTATTACTTGATATGCTGTAAAATCAAGCATTTGTTTACAGATGCCACTCTACAAAAAAGACAAATATTCTGCCCATGTGCTACTCTTGTTCTCTTTTAGTTTTTATTTTATTCATGTTGATCCATGTCCCACTTAGTAAATAATTGAGTCCATGTTTTTTTTGCAGGTCCAAGTAATGCAAAGAAGAAGAAAGATAAAGATCAGTGTAATGTTGGAAAGAGTAGTGCTGAAAACATTGTAGATATAAGCAAATCTGTGATACCTGAACTAAACTGTTTGTGTAAAGAAACTTGTAATTCTTGTGCATTTAAAGAAATGAAGAATTGTGGATTTTCTATTGATCTCATGAAAACTTGTGCTGGAAAAAATGGTACTTTAGACTGTTCTTGTACGTGCAATATAGACAAAAATACTTCCCAAGAAATGGATAAAAATAGTGATAAGGCTGTACTAGGTGGCGCCACCAGTGTGAATGGCCAGAGGGAGCCACCAGCACGAAGTCTGTTTGGAACTCCTGTAGAAGGAAATGATGTGAAATCTCCTTGTGATTTTAATGATTCACGGTGTGTTTTGAGACAAAAAGACTCACCACTATGTAGGACTGATGAAGTTTCTTCAGCCCTGCCTTTTGCTAGGTCATTATCAGGACATGAAGTGAGTGCCATAGCAGATGGTGAGAATGCCATGTTTCCTGATAGTATCTCAAAGACTTCTGTTGATGGTCTAGAGGATGGCACTGCCTCTGATGGTGACGTTAAAGAAGAGGAAGCTAATAGTGATGATGGTCTAGAATTAGACGATGAGTTCACTCCAGCTGAGGCTAGTCAAGCAGACTTTGAGAAAATGTTTAAAACTATGATGGAAACTGGTTGGAATGTGCAGGAAAGTGAGAAAGTGACGTTAGCCGAGTTATATCTAATGTTTGGAGAAGATGGTGAAATAAAGTTTGAATATGAATGGATCAATCATAAAACTGATGTAGATTTGTTACATGAGAAATTATTAAATAATCTAAACAATATGTTGAGAAGGTTATCTCATCTAGCAACTATTGAATTCACTGATCTAAAGGTATGATAATTTTTTATAATACCAAATACTGTTGAAAAATTTATTAAAAATCATGCATGGAAAGTTTTCATGCATCAAAAGATGGGAGCTGATGTTTGTTTTGAAAACAAGTTAACTACTATCTATAGAGTTGTTTAATTTGTAACCTGCTTAGAGTAGCTATTACAACATTAGTTAATACTAATAGTTACCATGAAGCATAATTACCTAGTCACCTGAGCTGTATATCAGGCTTTTTATTTTTAAAGTTCTGCATTATTTGCAGTGTTTGATTTAATTAGTTAATGATATGGAACTAAGCTTTACTAAGTTACATTGGATATTGTAATGAACATTTATATTTCTGCCAAAGTAAGGGATATTTGTGGAAAGTTGGTGGCGAGAATAGAAACAGATCAAAGAAAAAATGTTCTGTGCTGGTACAGTACCTTGCCACTGAGCCGAGGAACATTCACTGTATACAATGAAATATTACATATTATTTTGAAATATTTACTTACAGACACCAGGTTCTAGTACTGTATGTCAGTCATGTGGACTAAGTCCTAATGGTAAGAAAACACAAAATAAAGGCAAAGATAAAAGTCCACCTGGTCCTGTGAAGGTAACTAAACATTGTAAAGAAGTTTCTACGCAGACACAAGCTATACTTAATCCAGTAAGTATACTTTACTTATTTCTGTATGTAAAAAATGATCAGCACTTGAACATTGCAGGTAATTGTCAGACCAAAGTAGGGTTGTGGCGAGTATCCGAGTACTTGGATAATTGCGATCTCGACCTGAAAATCGAGTACGAATATTCGTCACGTCTGAAATCGTCGGATTGAGATCTAGTTTTGGAAAAAATGAAAGAACATTTTCAGCTTAATTACCACTGAAAACGAGTCACACTTCTAATGAAAACTTTAATTTATGTAAGGACTGAATTATCTTGTGTCAAAATTTTGATTGATGCACATTTGAACAAAAATATTATCACTGAAAATGCCCATACATTTGTGGTTCGATTCGTGAATCGCTACACATGAATCGCTACTTATGAATCGCGGTTCGGATCTGATCGCCACATGCTCAACGATCCGCAGCCTTAGACCAAAGATAGTGATTGGAAAAGTTTTAGGTTTTGAAATGTACTATGTGATCAGTGAAAATATTTCTTTACAAGGACCATTCTGCTTGAAAGACCATTGATGGTTCTAATTGTCAAACTTTACTGTATGGTCTATTAGAGCTATTTTGTGCACTGTTGATTTTAGGTATTAATCAATTTTCAAAACATGGCATGTTACTGTACTTTAAATTTTGGATTCATCCATTTATAAGGGGGGGACACACGAGTCCAAAATTAAATATTTTGTTTGTGTGGCTCGGTGAATATGAGTGTAGATTTTACTCACTTGTTTTTATAAAGACAATAAAAGAATAATTCTGAATTTATTCATCCATCCCTATTTTGACAGTCACACTATTCCTTTGTTAAATGGTCAAGCCAAGTTAAAAAATTCACTTAGACATGTATATTTTATGTACCTTCTCTATGATATATTATATTTACAGATTCAATTAGGTCCAGGTATATCAACATCCTCACAGAATGGTGTATTTAGAATACCTGTATTACCTCCCTCTGTTGCTTCTACACCTAAAACTACAACAACTACAGTACAACCTAGTAAAGAACTTCTAGCTAGATATAATGCTACAACTACTACAGTAAGTGATATGTTATACATTGTTAGTTTGATTGGTCATATCATTACAGGTCTTACAAACACAGACTGCTGTCTGCATTGTAGCTGTCAACAAACTTGTGATATGAAAGTAGCTGTCTGTACTGGTCATTTGGGCAGCTTTCTTATAGCCCAATGTATTGACAGTACATATTTATTTTGTGGATATGTATGTTATAATAGTATAGCAGAACATACTGGTTGCAGACAATTTTAATAAGTTGTAGACATCATGAACTTAAATTATACCCCCGCTTCGAAGAAGAGGGGGGTATACTGTTTTACCCTTGTCCGTCCGTGCATATTTTTAGATTTAGCGGGGGTATCACTAGTGAGCATTAGCTCACAGATTTACTTGTTTATCATGATTTTTATTCCTTGTCAACTGTATTTGACCACTTAGAGATAAAATTAAATACTCTTGGTTTGTATTTTTGGCTCAGGTTCAACTGTTGATAATCACATTATAGTATTATAATTTATAGCTGGAGTTAAAATTTTGTATTATTTTGTAGACACAAAAACAATTAATGAGACCAAGAAAAATCAAGCATACATCAAGACAGAGACCGGGAACCGCTGGTAGCCTTGTACAGAGAACAATCTTACCTAAAAATTCAGAGTATATAACTATAATACCAATGGTACCCGGCACACAGATACCTAACCATTCACCTGATAAAGGACAAGTGGAAACAATTGTTGGTCATCCTATAAATGGTATACAAAAACAACCTGTCAGTGTCCCGACTGTAACTACTAGAAATCCTGTGGTACCTCCAGGTAAGCAAAGACTAATTTTTAGTTACTTTCTTCTTGTTGCATTCAATTCTTGTTTGATTTTAAAATACATTTTATTATACCCCCGAAATGAAGTTTAGGGGAGCCAATAGGAGTGACTGTTTTGATAGTTTTCAGTTCAATGGTTTCCTTAGGATAATTTGCTATTAAGGCAATAAAACAATCATTGGAACACTGATGAAGGTCCATACTGGGATTGAACCCACAATCTTCCAAATTAAAAAAAGACACTTGACCATGTCATCTTAAAAGCTAGCTTGAAGGGGAATGAGAACAAGCTCTGTATTAATATTTAGTTTACAAAATATTCTTAATTTTACTACTCATTTGTAGGTTTTCTCAATCATATATTCATTCAGAAATTCAGTGTCTTACATATAATATTTGTTTATTATAGCATCACCTACAGTTACAATGAGTCCTCATTCACAAGAATCTACTAATATGGTTGAAATGTCATTATCTCCTGATGGTGATCAAACATTACTTAGAATACCTGCTTCTCATGTAAGTTATATTATTGTTGTTGTTGTTGTTATTGGTTACCATGCTTGGGTTTTTAAAACAAGACTTTCAAAACGTTACAGGTGTTACTAAGTTCCAGAAATTGAAAATACTGAATTTAAAGTAAAGTGAAATAGAATAAGTTGTCTAAGGCCTGCTTCAATATAAATGTTCAGCAGACTTTACAATGTTGTATGATAACCTCTGATAACCTCCCTCACTGTACCCATTTACTCATGGGTGGAGTAAATTGCTAAAGGAAATTAGCCAGCATGTTCAGTGACTTTTTTTAGAGTGGGTATTGTACCCACCAATGTTGAAAAATGTGGGTATGAGGAAATAAAAGTGGGTACACCAGTTTAAAAAAGTTTTTTGACAAGTACAAGATGATTTCTCCCCTATTCTCTGACGAGACAGTCACATTCGTCTTTAGACGATTCGTCCCAAAAAGGAACATAGTTTCGGCAAATCCAGTCATCTTTTACTTTAACCCCACATTAGTTTATGATAAACAGTCCAGATGAACACAATATCATCGAATGGCGGTGGAAAATCGTGTAATGTAGCCTCTTTTATTATTTTTGTAAGTGAATCTGGTGCTCGCGCTCGTGTGCAATACTAGTCGACAACAACTCACTAAAATTAGGTGATACTTCATTGTTCGTTCGCAAATCTGATCGTATCATTAAAGTTTAGATTAACGCCTTTATAATTCGGCAATACAATCATTTAAATTCCTTTGTTTAGACATAATTATTGGTACGAATCATCGCGTCGTCAACGCTCTCTAGCAGAAAACTATCGACGCCATGATTCTTTAATTGCGACGAAAACAAACACAATCCGCTTAGCGTTGCTGACGTCATTTCGGAAAGGCTAAATACCAGTAAAAACGTAATAAGCTTAACAGAGTTACCGTTCGTTACATTAAGATTTATTTCGGTCCGCGTATTCGTACCCGGTAGGATACGAATATTCGCGTGAATTTTACTTTTTTGGCGTGAAATACGCGGATTTTCGCGTGATTGAACATGCTGATTAGCAGTGCCCCTAGTGGGGTTTGAACATGTGACCTGTTGATCCCTAAGTGCTGGTCCTATCACAGCTTCTTAAATTCCAATGCTACTATGACTTTTCACAATGGCTATTAAAGGAACTCTTCCAGATGATAGTTAAATAGGTGTTATTTTATATATTTCAGTTAAGTACAATGTCAAAGGAAGCATTAAAGGCAGCAGGATTTTCAACAATGCCAGGTACACCAGTAAAATCATCTGTTTCTATTGTAACAACTGATGACTCATCTAATCAAAATATTACAACAACATTATCATCATGTAAAAGTACTTCAAGTCCACCTAACTTATCTCTACTACTTGATATGTCATTACCTTCAGGTAAGATTGATTTGTGTTTTCAAAACTTTTAAGTATTGTTCATTTTTCCCCAACTGTCAAAACATTAATAAATTCTGATAAGTAACAATAAATGTGACAGACTTATTACACACACCTCTGATGTTATCAGATGATTGTTATACAGGATGACACTAATCCCCTCGTTTAACAGATTAACAAAGTCTATGGTCATAAACAATGTCAATGACGTAAACAACAGACAAATTTATTTGTGTATGATAATAACTGATAATGAATTTTATGATTTTCGATTTTCTTGGGTCAAAAATTCGGCAGGGCATTTTGAAAAAGGGCAGGTCATCAGGTTTTAAGGGCAGGGCGCCGCACCCTGCTGAAAAGGGCTAGCTGGAGCACTGTGTTCACTTACTTCTAGAAAGGCTAGGGATTCAATCCCAGCTCTAACAATGTATTTTTACAGGGTAACATATTGATTGGACAGTGCAAAACTTGTCTATATCCTTCTAAATTTTTATTAAATTGGACCATCCTTGTGGAATTTTACAGAATCTATTTGACAAATTTGAAAACAAATGTTTCTAAGTCAATTATATTCTATTTTACAGGTGATATAGAAAATGATACAACATTCAATAGTTTATTAGATGATAACAGTAAAACATTAACAGTAGATCCTGTATTAACAACTCCTCCTATGAGATCTACTATAGATACACAGAAAACTACAAGTATGAATAGTCCACCTGTAAGGTCATTATTTAGATCATCACCTACACCGGATTCACAACAATGGCTGGGTAGTGATGTAAGTATAGTGCGTAAATATTGACCCCGACCTGACATTTCACATTTGCATCTAATAATTATCTACACATATACCGGCAAAAGTCAGTACCACGCCTATTCTACACTTCGGCAGCGATCGTAAAATTATAGAAGTATGTTTGTGTGTTAAGTTTTAACTCGTAATCCTTATGGTCACACTTTAATCGAGCATTAATACTACATTCATATTCAATGTAATGAATATTCTTGCATAAAGGTCAGGGCAACTTTACGCACAATATATGTTGATGAATTTTATTTTAACTGACAGTGGTGCATACATTAACCTTGCTGATTTAAATACTACACATTATTTCTGTTCTATTGGTTATTGGGTATTAAAATCAGCAGGGTTTATTTGTGGATCTTTTTTATTACTTCTGTATCCCAACAAAGCTGTACTCGGCCAAGGGGGGAGGTAATATTGGAGCAAGCTAGCTCCATGGTTGGTTTAAATGTATAGGGCAAGGAGGCAATAAAGGGAAGTGATAGTTAGTATAATGAACAAAAATTGATAATGAACTCAAAATCTTTGTCATGTGACATGTCATAGTGGCATTGTATTTCTGTGATACATCTAACTTATCTATTTTTACTCGTTAGAAAATATTAGACTTAAGTCTTAGCTTAGTAAATGATATATTTTGCAGAGTTATGGCCCTTTGATGAAAAATCTTGTCCGCTTATTTGCTCTGCACCTATTTTACAGATTTGATTTAAACTTACTTCTTGAAAAAGACCCATGGGAGTATTCATTACATTCAGTTATAGGTCTAGTTTGCAGTCATCACAGTTTAGTCAATCTCCGTAAACAGATATCCTGTAGAGCGTTGTCGTACAGGATCTCTACTGTCTCCATGTAAGGTCACGTCGAGATGAACTTTGTGTCGAGCAATCAATGCGTAGCTCTCATCTAGACAAAAACACCATTAATCACATTTTGATTTCGTAATTTCTATTTTTAGACCAAGGTTTGCATGCTAATTTAACAGCGGTATTATTCACAGTCTGCAATTGGGCGGCTCATTTCAAATTGCGTGACGTAGACGATGTAAACAAGTTTCGTATCATAACAATTTCGTCATGAATATTAAGTTGAGAAAAGGTCATTGAATGTGACCTTTGATTGAAAAAGGCCAGATCTAAATTAGCAAGTAGGCGAGCGGAAAATTTTAGATCGGATTTTAATCAGATTGAGGTTTAGTAAATTGACATGTTCTGAACTCCTTACTCCTATTGTTTATACAACAGACAATGATATTTTTTTTATCCTACATTTTCAGGTGACAGAATTATCATTATCCAGTTTTTTAGAATCTCCGTCCAAACAGTCAATGTCATCAACACAAGCTATATTCAATCCAAATATGCCTTTGTCATTATTTAATGAGAATTCTAGAGAATTTACATCTCATAGAATAGATGTAAGTAGAAAATAGTTTTTGTTTAGTCCGACTACTTTTACAGATCTATGTCATTAAAATTTCCTACATCTATGGATAAAAGTTTTCAGTATCAGTTATGATTTCAGTATTTTCACTATTAAGCTAATTTAATTAATAAAAACATGTTCTAGCTTGATAATTAGTAATATGAAATATTGAATTTTTTTCATTGGCCTGATTCATTTTTTACTTATTACAAGCTTTTTAGCTAGAGGGTGAAGATGAAGACTTAAAAATCAGCCTCATAAGTTTTCTTAAAATGGTTACTTTATGGCTATACTAAATGGGTTTTTTGCAATTATCATAGGATTACTTCGAAGGTTTGCCTTTTCTCATGAAACATGAGTGAAAGTTTTCAGTATTTATACTGATTTCAGTATTATGAGATGAGATTACTCAAATAATATGTAATTTATATGAAATCTGTCTATTTCAGTAGTTTGAAAGTAGGTTTTCAGTATTTTCAGAACTATCCACATCTACCCTTTAAGAAAGTATTTTTTACAGTGATAGAATTGAATTGTTTGAATAAAATCTGATTTAATGTTTGTTTCAGGTTGATACAACATTTCAAAGTATGATGAATGAAAGCAGTATTGATTATATGAAGAAATTTGCTGATTTAGCAGAACAAATTACACAACAAGATACACATATTGATCATACAAGAAAACTTGAATAATACTTTGATTTACTATGAATGTCAAATAGAACAAGTTTATAGGAATAGTCATAGTGTTAGGAAAAATGACTTGCTGTCGTAGATTTACACAATCATTGTGATATGTTTTGTAAAATTGGTGGGTCAGTGCAAAACTAGTCTAACTGTAAGTTAATTAAGAAGTACAGTACCCACCAAAAGTTTGGAGACATTTTCAGTTTGTAGGCCTATTGAATAGCTTTTATCTAAAATTTGATAACTGTTTATTTAGAAATGCTAATCGGTTTTGCTTTATTTTTTGGTTATCTTTATACTTATACACAAGGCTACAAAAATAGCATAAAAAACTATTCTATGGAAAATAATTACAATAAAGATGGTTTTGGAGGCTTAAGGATGTCTGATGATGAATCTTTTAAATGTGTTGCATTTATGAAATGTGTTTTCATTTTATCAAAAACCATACTTAGATATATTAAAAATAATGATTTTACAAAAATAATCGTCAAAATTTAAGAATTGTAGTAAATTCCTTTTGTCTCCAAACTTGGTGGGTACTGTATGTGGACTAGTTTTGCCCCGACCCATCAATATGCTTCAGCTTTCATTAATCTTTATATATGATACATTTAATATAGAGAATATTACATATTTTAGTACAAGATACATAATTTAGTTTCAGGGATGTCGTTTAACCTGAAATTTTCAGCTGGGTTTTATCATTGCCTTTTAAGTTAACTCAAGAAGGATTTGTTCTGTTTTTGTTGAAACTATTTTTGTTGTAAGTAAGAATGATTGAAAAAGTTTAAAAAACTGATATACATCAGATATGTTTTTCTGACAAGCTGTACTTTGAAGTCATTTCAGGGTTTCTGATATCAAACAATGGACATCCCTGATTTTAAGTCAAAATGTTACATAAAACAATATTAGCTATGTAAAGCTATTGCCCAACATTGATGTGTAGATTGTTTGTGTATTGCTATTTATTTGCTACTTTTTTGTAGATGGCAGACTGCTTGAGTCCTTAACTTGGTCAATGTACACAAAATATTGTTGATTGTTGTTTCTGTTGTTTGTTTTTCTACTCCTTGTCCCCCTTTCCATTCTATCTATCAACTTCTCTCTCTCTCTCTAATTTACAGTTTCTATCCACAAGATGTGTTCAAGTAGGTGCCTAAAAACTTTGATGCAAGGTAGCAATTTGAGAGCTTGTAAAATAAACACACTTACGACTTTTCTTTTTCACACTATTTTGTATTTATTTCAATTAGTTTTTATGTTATATTTTTACTAATAATAAAGAATTCAGATTTTGTATCTTTAAAGCTGTTTTATTTGAATTTTTTTTTGACTTATATAAGGAACTACTTATGTAATTTTTTTTTTACTTTGGTTATTTATTCTTTTCATACATAATTTTGTATTATTTTTATTCTAAAGTTTAAATATACTTATAAATCCAGCTTACAGTATTATTTTTGAAAAAAAATGGCTCTCAATGTAACTGTCTGTTTGACTTTACAAGTATTGGCATAATATATTATGCCGATACTTTATAATTGGTAGTTTGGATTATATGCATTGTCCCATTGAAGAAAGTTTTAGGACTGGTTCAAAAGTTCAGGTTTTTTTTTAGGCATTTGAAGTGGTTCTCTTCCTATGCAAAAGCTACAGGAATCATAAAATTCCTGAATCGTATGATTCTGAAAATTTTGAACTTTTACCTATGTTGTCCTAAATATTTTAGATGAACTGTTTGAATACTCATGAAGTTTGCAAGGTTTTGGTTACTGGACAGTCACATATGTAATGAATCATCAAAATTGTTTATTGTCAGACAGACAATGTTTTATTGTTTTTGTTGACTTGGTGAAATTGTTATTTTGATATTCTATTTCCATATATTTTGACAAATTTTGAAAACATTTTTAGGCTTGGAAATGAAGTTTTCACACTTATGAAAATGTTGTCATTTTTTACTACATTTGGAGTCTAAAATATATTTTTTCAATTTGAATTATAATTGGCAAAAAAACTTCAAGAATAATATAATAATTGATAGAATATCAATTTTAAGATTTGTTAATAATTACCAAACCATTTCAACATTTTACTTGAAAATTACAGTATCCACCAAAAGTATGAACACATTTTCACTTTGTAGGCCTACTGAATAGCTTTTATCTAAAATTTGATAACCATTTATTTTGAAATGCTCTTCAGTTTTTCTTTCGTTTTTGGTTATCATTTTAGTTATACATGAGACTACAAAAATAGCATGAAAGCTATGTTATGGAAAAAATTAATAATGTAGGCTTTAGGATGTCAGATGCTGAATCTTATGAATTTGCTGCATTCATTAATTTTTATTTTATCACAAACCATGCTTAAATACATGTGTATATTAAAAATTATGATTCAACAAAAAATAATTCTACAAAAATAATAATTCAAGAACTGTAGTAAGTTTCTTTTGTCTCCAAACTTTTGGTGGGCACTGTATTTAAGTATGAAAAGTTAATATTAGTTAGTATATATGATATAAAAATATAAATGGTGTTTATTCTTTAAAGTTTACTGTGTGACTTGATTACATAACTTGATGTATTGTGTTGTTTTTACCTATTTGCTTGAAGCATTTTTGTTTTGTTAAAACCTGTTTTGAAAAATAGATTAATCAAACAAAGTATTGTCTTTTGTTTTTGGTGGTAACAAATTCCATAACTGTGAACCATATTTGTCAAGTTTTGAGAATGCCTGGATGAGTTAATGCCACAGCTCTTTGCTCTGGATGCTGAAGTACACTTAGTTGTGTATGATGGGCATTTTAAGGCATGGCTCAAATTGTAAAATATCAATGGTCACGCTGTTATGGAAATTATAAATTTGGCAAATTAAACTAGAGGATGCAGTAGTCAAGTGATAGGATGTACATTGTACAATTAGGGATGAAGATGGTCTGGATTCAAATACCCACCGGAGTAAGCAGTGCTTATTTCCTTGAGCAAGAATGTGCCTGTGATTGCTTCACACTGCCCTGATGTAAATGAGTACCTGCGAGGGTGGTGATATTCTATTGTGCCAATTTGTCAACAACATACATGTATAAGCTTGAGTGAAAGACTCCTATAGAGATTGATGTGGTAGCCCTATGACCATGAATAATGGCTGTAAAGTCTGTGGACATGCATCAGGATGAGACTAGGAAAATAAAGGTACTTTACTTAAATACACATGCTAGTTCATCAAGCAAATTTATGAATGTACCTACATCTACAAGTTCTAGCATGAGACTGGTGATAATTGTTATTTAAGGTAGAAGCTGATATGTTAATAGATTATTGATTAATTTTATTCAATTGTCAGTGACACATACATTAACTCTGCTGAATTGAATACTCACTACAGTACTTTCATACTCACTTTCTATAAAAATAGTTAAAACTATTTATGTACAGGGATTATTGATTAAATATTGAGTATTTATATCAGCTATCAATGTATGCTCCATTGACAGTTCAATAAAATTTACCGATACAATCCCATCATGATTCCACTGAATATAGACAAGCTCATGACAAACACTAATTGCAAACCTTCGTTAAATAATTATGCTAATTAGTGGGTGGGGGAAAAGTTCAACCAACAAGTAAGCATTTAATCTCTGCTAGCTACTAATGTTATTAGTTTTCACCGATTAATCAGACTGGTCTTATTTAAAGCTTCTATTCTTTAATATGAGATTACTATAGCAGCCCATGAAGTGCAAAACATTTATGTATCATATGTCATGGGTTTTGATGTAATTATACTATTAAATTGTATATGCTTATAACTCGAGGATTAAGGCATTCTGAACTACCTCGGCGATCTACGCAGATAAACCTCGGATATCATAATGTGAAAAAGTTGATCTAACTTGGAATCCGTATAAACATTAATTTGATGGAATTTGGTTTCTGTAAAATGTTTTGAAAATGACAAGTGGTCCTGTTTCTATGTATTTGTAGACAAGCCATGAACTTTTGCTTTGATTAAGACTTCTGATTGTTGTTTTGTAGCTAATTAGTATAAAAGCGTGCAAATTGTTAGATAATATTGACTTTACACATCCATATCTACTGGTAAACTATAATAGAACTACTTGCCAGGGAGTTAATCGCCGGACCTCATAACCTGATTGTATTCTTACTACTGATCTCCAAGGTATATCTTCGTGGATGATCGCAGAGGTTGTTCCGAATGGGATTAAGTCACATAAATTTCAAAAAGTGAGATTATTTATTTGCCTTGCATCCAAATGACCACAGCACTATCAAAACTTGTAAATCATGTTTGTGAATTAATACAAATAGTCTGACTTTTGAAGCAGAATTTGATGATATTTTGTGTATACTGTCACTCTACACATAAGCACCAAAAATCAGCGAAATTGACAATTGCACTGCCGTTTTGTGTGTTATTTGTTTGTTCACATGTTTTTCTGTGTAAACCTGATGAAATAAATGAAATGCTCTGTAATCAACCTATTCTGTCAGTCTTCTTGATCGTTAGACATTTTCGTTTACAAAGTTGCTTACGAATACTTGTGTACGAAAAATCAGAGAATTAGGACATGTCTTACAATTCTTGTAAAGTCTTCATGATTGATTCTCAACACGATACACTATAATAGTAACTTTGTCAATTGAATAATAAATGTATAGAGACGTATACCCTTCAAGGTAAAAGTGGCATACATGATAACAAGCACTTGTTTACTACATTCAAATGGATTTCCGTAACTTACATCAGTGGCAAAACTAGAGCCAAAATAACAAGAGCTCTGCTGGGCGGGGCATTATACGCCCGTGTGCAGTCCATGCTGTGCTCTATCTCATATGAAGTCCCTGTGACCTTGATAAATGACCCCTGGATATCAGAATAGGTCCCATCCTTAACTGGAGGGCTATCCAAAGCAAAGATTTTGAGAACCTAGGTACAGCCATGGTTGAGTTATCACCGGCACAAAGTTTTCCCATACAAACTTCCAGTGACCTTGCCCTGGGGCCTCAGAACCAAAAGTTCTCACCCTTGACCCAAAGTGTATTGATACATAAAATTTGGTGATCTTAGATAAAGTTGGTTGTTGGACAAGGTTTTTCCTCATGATTTCCTTGTGACTTTGACCTTTGACCCAGGGGCCTAAAACCAAAGGGGCATATGCTAGACATTTAGGCTACCCTTAATTAAATTCGGTGAACCTAGGTACAATCATTATTGAGTTATTGTCCGGAAAATGTTTCAATATAAATTAAGTCCCTGTGACTTTGACTTTAGACCCTAGGGTCTCCAAATCAAAAGGGAACATCCTCAACCAAAGAGCTATCAACACATTACTCCTTGACAAATGGGCTGATCCACATAAAATTTGGTTAACCTAGGTAACCTAGGACGTAAAGCATTGTTTAGTTATTGTCCTGACAAGGTTTTTCCATATGATGCCCCTGTGACCTTGACCTTTGACCTAGGGGCCTCAAAACCAATAGGGAACATCCTTGACACATGGGCTACCCTCGCATAAAATTTGGTGAACTTATTTCATGTTACTTATTAAATATAGCATTATTTCCATTGTTTGCCATTTTGACTTTATTAACATATTGATTGAACATTTGATATCTTCTGGTTGATGGTTTAAACTTGACCCAGGGGCCCCAAAACCAATAGGAAACATCCTTGACACATGGGCAACTCTCACATGAAATTTGGTGAACCTAGGTGCAGTCATTGTTGAGTTATTACCCGGACAATGTTTTTCAATATGATGCCCCAGTGACCTTGACCTTTGACCCAGGGTCCCCAAATCCAATAGGGCAAATCCTTGACACATGGGCTACTCTCACATAAAATTTAGTGAACCTAGGTACATTGGTGGTTCAGGTATTGTCTGGACAAAGTTTTTCCATATGATGCCTCTGTGACCTTGACCTTTGAACATGGGGCCCAAAAACCTATAGGGCACATCCTTGACACAAGGGCTACCTTCACATAAAATTTTGTAAACCTAGGTACAGTCGTTGTTGAGTTATTGTCCGGACAAGGTTTTTCAATATGATGCCCCTGTGACCTTGACCTTTGACCCAGGGGCCCCAAAACCAATAGGGCATACCCTTGACACATGGGCTACTCGCACATAAAATTTGGTGATCCTAGGTACATTGGTGGTTCAGTTATTGTCTGGACAAAGTTTTCCGATATGATGCCTCTGTGACCTTGACCTTTGAACCTGGGGCCCCAAAACCTATAGGGAACATCCTTGACACAAAGGCTACCTTCACATAAAATTTTGTGAACCTAGGTACAGTCGTTGAGGGGTTATTGTCCGGACAAGGTTTTTCAATATGATGCCCCTGTGACCTTGACCTTTGACCCAGGGGCCCCAAAACCAACAGGGCATATCCTTAACACAAGGGCTACCCTCACATAAAATTTGGTGAACCTAGGTACATTGGTGGATCAGTTATTGTCCGGACAAGTTTTTCATTGCTTGCCATTTTGACTTTATTAACATATTGCATATATAGTGATATATGAAAGGGGAAGTAATTCAAAGTCAAATGAAAAAAATTGAATTATCTCCACTTTACGCACAACTAGGCATCAATGTTTATCATTAGAGGGAGTTTAAAGAAAATTGGCCAAGAAATGAGGGAGGAGTTGTCCACACAAGGAAGACGGACGGACAGACGGACGGACGGACGAGCGGCGCCATAACATAATACGACCCTTCGGGCGTATAAAAACTGTGATAGTCAAGGCTAAGAAAGCTACAATTGACCAATATTTGAGCTACCCAGCTTTGTCAAGCATCCAGTGTGGTCTGACATTATTTAAGCAGAGAAGTTAAAACTATACAACAGTAGAGACGTTCTCCTTACATTAGTTTTGTTTTATTCTATTTTACTATAATTCCCAGGAGTGTTCAGAGCATATAGCAATTGAACTGTCTCAGTCACAATTTCTATAATACCTTTTTTAAAGACGAATGTTTTTCTACCACTAGATAATGTAAGCAACTGGAATTCAAGCCAGTGCAAAGCTGACTTAGCATAAGTGGAGTACCATAACCCCTCTACAATGAACACTTCATAATTTTATGGCTACAGACAGCAAAGTGGAAATGAAGAAAACAAAAGCATGTATCAATGCAAACATTTTATTCTACAAAAACTGATTGCATATAATTAAAAGTTAAAATATAATATATACACAATGATACAGAGAAGAGAGACTAATTACCTACAACCTACAAGTATATAATATAGATAAATATATACATGAATACAATGTTGTCACATCTCTTTATTTATATAATGGTACAGTCCGAATTTATTAACCTGCCTTATTGATTACTACATATACTTTACAGAGTTGGTGGGAATAAATAGGGTCAGTGAGGTCACCTGAACCACATATATGTTGGTCTAACTTTAGATACATTCAATTTTTACAGTTAGTGATATTAATAGCATGAGAATTAGTTGATGATATCTACAGTCTTTGAATTGGCAATAGCTAATGTAAACTGACTGTAAATATGAAGTATTTTACAATCATTTTCATTAATTAAATAAGTTAGTCACATTGTAATTAATAAAGTGTGTAAGAATAAACTTGTCTCAGTTGAATTTGAACAATTGCCATATAGTGCGTAAAGCTTGACCCTGATCTGACCTTTCACACTAGCATCTAATAATTTTCTACACATATCCCAACAAAAATCAGTACCACACCTATTCCACACATTGGCAAGTGACTTTTTCAAAATTAGCAATTGATTTACAGCAATTGTAAACAGAAGTATGTTTATGTGTTAAATTTAAACAAATAATCCTCTGAGCATTAATACTACATTCAAATTCAAAGTAATGAATATTCTTGCAAAATGGTCAGGTCAGGGTCAATCTCAGTAAACAGATATCCTGAAGAGCATTGTCGTACAGGATCTCTACTGTCTTCGTGGAAGGTCACGTCGAGATGAACTTTGTGCTGACCAATCATTGCGTAGCTTTCATCTAGACGAAACACTATTAATAACATTTTGATTTCGTAATTTCTATTTCGAGACTAAGGTTTGCAAGCTAATGTAACAGCCGTATTATTTACAGTCTGCGATTGGACAGCTCATTTCAAATTGCGTGATGTAGACGATGTAAACAAGTTACGTATCATAACAATTTTGTCAATAGTATTGTGATGAGAAAAGGTCACCTGAACGAGACCTTCGTTTGAAAAAGGCCAGATCTAAATTAGCGAGTAGGCGAGCGGAAAATTTTAGATCGGGTTTAATTAGATTGGGTCAATCTTTATACACTATACTACAACAAAGACATAATGATGGGTCAGTACAAAACTGGTTTACATATTTCTATATTTACCTGTAGTTAGACTAGTCTTGTCCTGACCAATTGATATGAAAGCAAGCCTATGGACAAAATGTTCATCTAAAAAGTAACTTTCACAGGTTTAGCAGAAACCAGTTGTAACTCAATACAAGAAAAGAGTGAATTACGTTGGTTTTGCACTAAACCAGCATAATGTATTACAAGAGCAGGTTAATAAAATGTACAACCACTACATAATATACACAAAATGGTTTTATAGAAAATGGCAAATAAACATGATATAATACAGATTAGGGACTAGAATTATGAAAATTCTTGATAACAAGGGATTTACTACAATAAGACATTTTAATACACACTGTACATAGAATACTTAACACACATCGCGGGTTTAGTGCAAAACAGCCGTAACTCACTCTATTCTTATATTGAATTACGACTGTTTTCCGCTAAACCCACGACATTTTTTAAACAGACATTTCACAAAGGCAGAAAACTTCAAATAAATAATTCTTACATCACAGCCAATGGTCATGACTGCAGTATGTTTGCAGATTGGGTTTAAAATTGAGTCTTAATAATAATATCACTTTAACATCACAATTAACAACAATTAAGAAAAAGTTACTTTCTATATATTCATAGGCAATAAAATGAATGTAATTTAACCTAAATTCAGTGAAATGAAATATACAACCTAAATTATAATATTACCTGTATAATAGGTAAGGTAAAACTGTAACAAATGAATTGCTTGTTAATTAGTGTTTATTTGTACACATGTACAGGTCACAAAATAGGACATGCATTTTTAAGTGTACTAAATTCAATGTATTTGTCCACTCATTAGGTAAGTAAGCTGATGCACATACGTCACTTTACCAATCTAATCACTTTGACATTCAACATCTATTATAAGTAGTGCCCTGGGGGCCCTAGGTTGTACATCTTTAAAACTTGTAAATAATAAAGTTTTCTTAGATAACTTTAGTATTTACAAGTTTTAAATACTGTATGTATATATTGACCAACATCCAAATTTCTGATCAGAATTCAATTCCCAAAAGTCATTTGTGCCAATTTAAGCTGGTTCCCCCAATGCATTAGGACTGATTGGGCTTAAAAATGCTTGGTCCCTGCTAAAGACAATTATAACCAAAATTACGGTCTTATTTTGAAAAAAAAAACAACCATTGACCACCCAGATAACCTAGTAATTCATTTATTACAGTCTATAACTAAACAATAAGCAGCAACATAAAATATATATTTTATTACTAACCAATATGGCAACTTATATAATATAAGGCAAGCAACAAGCCAACACTATAAGGTTATCATAAAATATTAAGATATACAAATGTTTATAAACATTTATGATTTATATTATAGTTCTATTACATTAACCTGTCACAACTTAAATAATTACACGGTTACTGAATCTATTTTTTTAAAGCACTTTCAAACTTGTTATTTCCCCGATATTCAAAATCGTCGCATATATAGTTAGATTATCAATAATTAATATTGATTGGTGGCTCAATGGTTAAAAAGAGGTTAAATAATAACATATTCAGTGACCGTGTAATTATTCAAGTTGTGACAGGTTAATGTAATAGAACTATACATGCATCAAACAGTTCTAACAATCTGGTTAAATAAACTTAGAAAGGTACCTTAATTACAAACATACATCACATTTGAATACTTCATACTCAGGTTATTCCAACAGAATTACATTTATTTTTATCGGTCCAGATCAAAGTTATTTTACACATTATTGCTGAAAAGTATGCAACACAGTTTAAATTATATAGTTCTGTGTACACCCCTTTTCCCGACATCGTTCTGCACAGGTGCTTCCTGTACAAAGTTTTTCAACAGGAAAAAACAACCAATTTGAGTTCAAAATAAAATCTTAAATCATGTTTTAATTCATATTTATTGCAAACATTGAATTTGTTATCAGGCATATAATGCCTATTTACATCCTCTATTAAATTATACATGTAAAGAAATAGGGGTGTAACGGTTAACCGATATACTGGTTAATATTGCAATACGAATTCTGACGGTTTTTAACCTTTTTGATCTTCACTGAACCAGTTTTTTATATGCGGGAATTTTCCATGCTGATTGTTTTTATCAGACTTTGAAAATTTTAATGAAAAGGATTGAACAAATATATATGCTGAAAACTTGAAATTATTCAATTGAGCTTTCGTAAGTAAAACATTTTGTCAAATAAGGATAATTCTCTTCGAGGTCTATTTCAAGCTATGTATTTACTTACATATAATCTATTTTACACAACTCATTCAAACGTATGTACAAGAGAGCATATTAAATGCACATACATAATTATGCGGGCATTATATGTGTTTTAATTACTGCTTCGACTGTCTACGCAAGAAAACCGATACGTATTGCAATATATTGCGATATGGGTTTCGCATATTGCAATATATTGCAATACGGTTTTTACCGTATTGTTACACCCCTATAAAGCAAAGCCCTTGTTATATTAAACATTGAAATATTCCTCCCTCTATAAAAATTTCCTTTATTGATTGAAACAGGTACAGTTCATTTTTCTCAACTGTCAAAACATGAATAATTTCACGGTGACTTCATGCTTTTTGTCAAACACTAGTGATATTGTGATAGTGTGTATTCAATCACTGTGAAATTATTCAAACTTTGACAGTTGAGAAAAAATGGACAATATATTTACGAGGAAATTAATTTTTATCATAATCACAGCAGATTCCAAATTTAAATCAAAAGAGATCTGTTCCTCAAAATATAATTAATTAAACACCTTTGCTCATAAGCTTTTTTAAAAGTTGTTAAAAATGAAATCAGGCCACTTTTTATTTATTAGAGAAAAGCAACATCAAAAAGTTGATAAAATTTGTATAAAACAAAACAAAATAAAGGCATCCAAAAATGTAAAATATCTTAACAAACAAAAGTGGGTAAAAACTTAAACGCATCTAAAAAAAGACCTATAAATCCAATGAACTTCAAAAGACAAAATAAAACATGTTTGGTCAAACATACTATCAGTGGGAACTAAGTTAAAATGATTTCAAGTTCATGATCTTAAACATTAGACCACAAAAGTAAGTTTGTGATACATTAACTACCATATTTATGCTACTGGTATTTGATATGAAAAATAATATAATACAATGAGCTTGATATCAACTTTATACAGTTTAAATGCCATTTATCAAGGTTACTAACAAAATGAATCCAAATGTCCTGGGTTCAATCCCATTTCAGACCATGGATTCTTATCTGGTTGCAATTGCAAACAAAATGACAAGCTAACAGATGATTATTTCTGATGATTGATAATACCATACAGTGAATGTATAAAACTGTTACTTATAAATGATAAACATTTGATACACGTTGTACATAATTGTATTTTGTTAAAATTTTTACTATAAATTTTAAAAAGTTTTAAAGATATTTTCTTTTCAATATTCAATCTGTGAAGACTTCTAGGCGCATACTTTTGTCAGTGACCGACTACTGCCCTACATGATTTAGAATCAGTGGTAGGAGGGAGATTGGCCATAGAAATTATTTCATGACCAAGCTCCACAAAAGTATGCTCCGCCCAGGTATCCAACCTACCAGCCCTTGATCGGTGGACTTGAGTGCTACCATCTCAGAAAGCCAGGCAACATGTATATTTTGTACACTTTTAATTATTTAAAGTCTGATTCAATAGGTTAGCCACAAGAAATACGAGAGCTAATGTCACAGACTGAACAAGAATAGAAAATGTCTAATAATGCCGACATGAAGATATGAACATTTCGTAGAATTAATGCCTTATTAGATAATAAAAAAACAACAGTATATTTTGAGTACATTATAAAAATGATCATAGTGGTAATGGCTTAAAGTTATAAAACTCAAATATAGACTCCAAAGCTCAAATCTCTACGTTTTTCTCAAGCAATAAGGGACTTTAGTCAGTTATTTTCCTTTAAATACTCTTTATATAGTTTGGTCAAATTAGTTGGATTACTCAGATTTTATCCTTACCTTTCAATGCCAATTTGCCAAAATTAATTATAAATAACTTTTTGTAAATCATTTCATTTGTTTGAAATGCAAGCTAAGTATTTAACTATCTATATTTCATCACTTTTGTAAATATCTTCATTAACAAGAAAGATATTAGAGGAAATATTTTGTTACCCTTACATAGGAATTCAATGATAAAGTTTGAGGATTCCAACTGTAAGGACCCAATTACCAATTGGATTGCTTCAGATTTTATCAGGGAAAGATAACTGATATAGTCCCTAATTCCTTACCATAAAACTATGTACTTCTCCATGGTAATATTAAAGCAATACAAAACCTTGCATTTAAATCTTCAAAGTTTTTTTTTCAAAATCTATCTAGTATAGGTTATAAAAAGAATTTCTTTGATAATGACACTCAAGTTTTCAGCATGGAGTTCTAAAATTTTATAAACCTTGAGACAAAACATGAATTTTTACCCGTTACTAAAGCATAACCGCAAAAACATCCAAACTATATTTAAGCTTACAATGAATTAATATAACCTGATTCAAGAACAAATATTCTAATGATTCTTAAATGTTTGACCACTGACTTTTACTAAAAATCCTCACCAAGAAATCAGGGCACGACATTAAAGATCATCCAATTGCTGCTGATGACCTATATTTGGGTTTGGAAACGCGTTCCTGCTAATAAACATTGGTTTGGGCAAGTAATCATGTCACTGGTGGTCCAAACAGGCGACCTACATTAAAATAGACTATATCCGGAATTCAAATATTTGGGTTTTCCCCTCCAGTACAAACAAACTTTCACCGTTACAATGAAAACATGTGTACAAAGAACAATAGGATTTAATCCATAGTTCAGGCTATTTAGCAAAAATATGTAGAAAACTTTGTTTGTACCGCCTGTGCACGAACGGAAAAACCCATTAATTTGAATTCCGGATAAGGTCTATTACAGTGAAGCCCTTAAAATACAAATAAATGATGAGGTATAGAGGTTTATTTGCATCAACCCTAAGGGAAAATACATATTTCTATGAATCATCAGTAAAATCTTTGGTGTTGTTTAATGGTATGTTAAATTTGGTGATCAGATTTCCCTGATATGTGATTTCAAAATATAAGCTTAAAAAGAGAAAATTTGATACATCAACTCATTTCAGTTTCACTAATGAATCTGTCAAATGTACCTTTTGCAGTATTATATAAAAACTTGACTATGTTCTGAATACAATAAATGCAACATAACACAATGTCAGATTGTTCAGCCTTTAAAGTGCTTTTTTCATAAGATTAAAGGTGCTTATTCACAATTAAAAAAATTAAAAAAAAAACTTTTTCTAAAACTATCATAATTGTATGGAAACGTTTTTTGGAAGCAAGATAGTAGTGTTCTGATAATGACAATTTTAGTGCAAGTTGACATATAACTACAAATAATGATGTTTCATGTAGTAAATATCTACCCCGTATGTCACAGTATACACAATTGTAGTGCATTTTTGTGACTTTTATTGTATATATTTCTTGCAACCTTAAGGTCAGTTTGTCTTATAATATTAAGAATAAATGTTTTGACACAATTACAGACACTAAATGGTATAATGAAATTACAGAAAAAAATTAACCAAATCTGTGAAGTAGTACCTTTAAAAAAAATCTTGCATGATAACCATTACAGGGAGACGATTTCAATCAAGTGTGAGAAAATTTGTGACAACATTAAACAGCAGTATGGTTACTCCAGGGATGGAAACATTTATCTTTCACAAGGCACATAAGGTTATACAAAACATATCCATGTAGATATAGCATAACATACTGAAGCAATGAAACATATGATTTTATATGTTACAACAGCAAGTTTTACTACAACATGGTTTAAAGTTAAAAGCTTTGAAAGTACTGAAAATCTACTTTCAATATACTGAGTAATCAACAGATTCCTATGAAACACAAATAGCAATTTACTCTCAAAATACTGAAATCAGTATTAACACTGAAAACTTTTACCCATGTAACAATGAAATAAGAAAGCATTTTGTAAAAACATATCATCATGATATACAGTACCCACCAAAAGTTTGGAGTCAATTTCACTTTTAGGCCTACTGAATAGGTTTTAGCTAAAATTTTATCACTGTTTATTTTGAAATTCCTTTTAGCTTTGCTTTATGTTTTGCTTATCATTAATAATTATAACTAAGACTACATAAATAAATTTAAAGCTATGTTATGGAAGATGTTGACTCTTATAAATGCGTTGCATTCATGAAGTTTGTTTTCATTTTATCATAAACCATTCTTAAATATTCTAAAAATAATGATTCTGCAAAAATAATTGTTGAAATTCAAGAATTGTAGTAAATTTCTTTTGTCTCCAAACTTTTGGTGGGTACTGTATCTACATTTATAATCAATTACACTGTCATGGAAGTAAAACATTACATTCTTAACATGCCTAAGGCCATAGAAAATTAAATGTTACATTGAAATACTTATTCTCTAACCAAGATATTGACAACCATTTTTGTAGATTTCTACTTTTTACACAGTAAGATTACATTATCAGCTGGTGTCATGCTAAACAGTGGTTTTTTTCAAGCCATTTTGGGGCCAAAATTGGGCCCCACTCCCCTCCCCAAAAAGTATATATTTTCCCCCTTGTGAGAAGAAAAATTCCCCTGTTCCATAAAATTGTAGGTGTATCAATTTTTCGCCATTTTCTGAAAGCATTTTATCGTTTTCCAAAAAGCACTTGGTAACCAGAATATCTATCATCATGTAAATTTTGTTGAATTTAAAGTTTTCCTATAACAATATACATCAAAAATAAAAAAACCAAGTATTGAAAAATTCCCCTATTTTCATTTTAGTCGTTATTTTCCCCTGTAAAAGGGCCACGCCATCTTTCCCCTAAGAATGAAAAAAACACTGTGCTACATGTGTGGAAGTTGAAAGTTTTGAAAATACTAAAAATCCTACTTGCAAAATACTGAAACAGACAAGATTTTATATGAATTACATAGAGTAAAATTATTTTCAAAATACCGAAATCATGAAGAAATTCTTTAACCCATTTTTTAACTAAGGGTACTTTAAATGTCTCAAGCTTTAGTTTGTTTTTAACAAGAAAAAAATAAAGGTAATAGGGAGGGGGCTCCTGAAAGAGAGTGAGGGGGTATGACAATCTAACAATTAACTTACTATGACCAAATCTATGAACAAAAATTACTCATAATGTTTTCTGACTTATACCTATTGATAGAAATAACTGTAATCATCTTATATACATAACACAAATAAGTATGCCAAACAAAATGTAAATGAAAACATAACAGGCATAATATTGAATGGCAACATACATGATAAAATATAAATGAGAAATCAATGTTACTACAACATTTGGCACCAATAAGGAAAGGTATATAAAATTACACCGTGTCTTTATTTGTTCATTCATAATTAAAATGATTCAATAGTTGTAAAACTGTCAATCAATTAAGTAATAAAATTTAAAGTCTAAAGATTAAACAATAAATTCTCAGCTATCCCAACTGCAAAATAACATGTATAAGAAATAAGTTATTTACACTAGCCTGGAAAAAATCACAAGTCTCGAACTCCAGACTAGTGGGTAAGGGCTACAAATGTTATAAGTACAGTAAGAGCTTTCTTCAACAGCCTGTATCATGACTAGGCTAATTGTAGAGAAGTAATAGCCATTGGAGACACAACTCTGGCTAGTAGGTTAAAACAATGATTGCTAAGGGTTAAAATCCCAAAACATGTCTGTCATGCATTTAAAGCGCCATAACTGTGGTTTTCTGAGTAGATTGAATTAGTAGTCAATCACAAATCATAATGACCTACACTCTTTTTTTTTATAGATTTAACGCTGGTCAACACAATTTAGGTCATTTTACGGCGTCCAGTGCACCTAACCTAGCTTTCCTGGACCATTGTCTATAACCAGTACTCACTTACCCTTCCACAAGGCCGGAAACTTCTCAATATTATCTAATCAATGGAGGAAATTCTACATTATTGTCAAATTTTCATGGAAGGGTATAACCTCCCCGGGTAGGATTCGAACCCACACCCCCTCGGGCACGAGATTCCAAATCCCGGCGCGCTACCAACTGCGCCATCGACCCGGGTTTGACCTACACTCTAAAAACTGTTCAAATTTAGACAGTCCATATCAACCACCTTCGAACAATTCTTTAGCAAGTATTCAAAAAATATGATCCATCTTGGACAAGTGTTTCAAAACCTTACATCTGATGACATCATAGTCTTAAACCCACTAGCTCAAAGCATAAGACAAATAAATTGGATTTCAGGTCAGTGAAAATTACTTATTTCAAATAATGGGCCTAGTTGATAATTTTGCCTTTATCTACATAACATAGGTAAATCATGGCAGTCATTGAGTATATTTTCAAACTAGTGATCATGAAATGAAAATGTATAAATAGAACACATTAAAAATGATTACTTTTTTACTATTTTACTTTATTTTTACTTTCAATATACCAAATCATAAATATAAAATAGTGAAATAATACACACTTATGATAATCATTAACAACTAAGGGGTACAATTATAACAAAACAAAGTCAAAAACAAACAAACACAGGATAGTAAACAAAATAAACACACAAATCTTACACATTGGTTTGGAATTAAAATGTTGTAACTCAAATACAGATAAAACATTTGTCTTAAAACTGGTAGTGAAATACAATAATCAGCTTATAACTAAAAAGAGATACAACATTGTGTCCATTACTCAAAGAGATACATTTACTTGTTTCTAAGAGATACAGTATTTTGTTTGTTACTAAAAAGAGATACAACATTTTCTTGTTTCTAAAGGATGCAGTAATTTGTTTGTCACTCAAAAGAGATATAACATCTTATTTTTATCAAAATGAGATACAGTATT
This sequence comes from Mactra quadrangularis, assembly GCA_025267735.1. Taxonomy (NCBI): domain Eukaryota; kingdom Metazoa; phylum Mollusca; class Bivalvia; order Venerida; family Mactridae; genus Mactra; species Mactra quadrangularis. Next base: position 31,723,429 of record CM046308.1, on the reverse strand, counting down.
TTGCTTTTTACTCAAATGAGATACAACATTTTGCTTCAAACCTAGAAAATGTACAACTTATAATACAATGATGTATGAACAGTTACTTCTATCTTTGTTGCATTGGTAAATAATACTGCTGTTGTTGACCCCGATTATCTTTTCTCACATAGGGGGCACCACCGCCACCTCGTCGAAACTCTATACTATTCATACCTTGTATGACATCTTCCATTCCTGATGAACTAACAGGCTGTGTGGTATAGAACACTTGTGGTGGTGGCACATTCATATCAGCAGGTATCATAGGAGCTTGCTGATGAGTCATCTGAAATATGAAATGTTTTATATCATGTAAACAATGACTACTTTTTTTTTCATCATTGGGTTTGTTTGTTTGGGTTTTACGGCGCATCAACACAGAAAGGTTATATCGTGCCGATCGTTTGGTTCAACACATTGAATAGGTCATATCATGGCACTATGTAAACCTACTCATAGTACTTTAAAAGACTAAATTTCTGGATTTAGCAGTCATTTACGAATTACTAGGCACATACTTCCGTCAGTGACTGACATCTGCCCTACATGATTAAGAATCTGTGGCAGGAGAGAGAATGGCAGTAGAAATTTTTTAATGACCAAGCTCCACGAAAGTATGCCCTGCCCTGGAATCAAAACCTACAAGGCTACAACCTCTTGATCAGTAGGCTTGTGCACAACTTAGTGAGAGTCTGGTGGATCCTATCAAGTCCCATCATCATCTTGCTTTGTCATATAAATACTTTAAATCATTGAAAGCATGATAAATACTGAATAAATGTTGTTTAAAATCCCAATTTGTTAGACAATGTTAGGGTCAATTAAATTTTATGAGATTTATCAATTTTTTCAAAATATTTTTTGTGACTGATTCACCTTCCTAGTTAACCTGTTCTCTTCTTCAGCAAAGCTCAACTATTATGACAACTTCATACAAGGATGGAAATCAACATTATAGTCAAAATTTTAAAAACAATACTGGATATGAGCCATCTCGACAAGGAGTCCAACCAGACTTATCAGATTCCAAACCAAGTGAAATAACCACTGAACCAAAGCTACAGCTTGTTATATCAAAGCTAACATGAGGGGAAGTTCAAAACACACAAATCCTACTTTCAAATACTGAAACAGACAGATTTCATATGAATTACACTAAGTAATTTACCCCCCAAAAAACTGAAAATCTATATCAAAACTGAAAACTTTCACCAATGAAGTTATGTATAAAATATAAAACAAGACAAATTTTACCATTTGTGGAACAATAGGACGGATATCACTAATCATGACTTCATCAGTATTACCATATTCTAAATAAGTTACATAAGCTGATGTATAACCTGGTGTTATAGAATCAATCACAGCTTCATAAAACTAGAAAATATACAAAATACAATCATAGTATACAAGTTACAACTGTATAGTTAATGTCTTTATAGCAACATTTATGGAAGATGGAGCTTCACTCTGCATTTCAATATCTTTATCAGTCATATTGCAGACATCAGTCATCCTACTTGCCTTCCCTGGACAAGCCTAGATTTCTGAACTCTTATAAGGTTTTAAGCTGTTAACCTAGACTATGCTCATAGTCATATTGTTGTCAGTGACTGACAACTACCCCTCTATCTTGAATATTTTTGTGCATGTGTGATTGTCCTTTTATTAAGCAAACTCAGTGAAAGAGTAACATAACCATAAAAGAGGTATCAGTTTTGGATCTCATAAGGTGAAATAGACACAATGTGACATTTAATCCTAAATTGGCTATTTCCTTCAAGTTGCTAGTACTATTGCAACAGACTTGTTTAGGGCTGTGGCGAGTATCCGAGTACTTGGGTATTTGCGATCTCGACCAGAAAATCGAGTACAAATACTCGTCATGTCCGAAATCGTCGGATCGCGATCTATTTTTGAAAAAAAATGAAAGAGCATTTTCAATTTTATTAAACTGAAAACAAGTCGCACTTCTAATGAAAACTTTGATTTATGAAGGGATCAAATTATCTTGTGTCAAAATTTTGATTGATGCACATTAATTTAAACAAAAACGGTATCACTGAAAATGCCCGTAAAACGTCTGGTAATAGAAATGTTTGCAGTACATGGTTTTCCTTACAGCTTTTGTAATTCTTCACCTTTTTTTGTTATAACAGGAATTATGTATGCTTCTCCATTGACAAGACTAAGTAATTCGTGGTTCAGATCGGATGGCCACTTGCTCAACGATCCACAGCCCTAGACTAGTTCCACTTTAAAAATGAGAACTATAGACAAGATAAGCAAGTTTTAACAATCGAAAATGAACTTCTTGATAAGGTACTTGAAACAGTAGTGATAGTCATACATACCATTCCATCTTCCCAGTACTTGGCCATTACAGTATCACCAACATTTATATTGTATTGTATCTGTGGTGGAGGGTGCTGGGCCTGTAAGGAATACAATAGGTTATATTCTTTCACAAGAAATGTAGTGTGGAAACCACATAAAAGCCAGATTTTAAAAATTTAACACAAAAATTATAAAGGGATATAATCCATAATAAAGGCAGGTAGAGTTGTGGTAACTGTCTAATTCTATTCATGGCATGGCATGTTATCATAGTATGAAGTTTCATAAAGATCTGACAATAAATTGCAGAAATATGTAGTAAAGAAAACTTTAACACAATTGTTAACAACACAGACACCCGCCCGGGTTTCGCCAAACTAAAAGCCGGATTTTTTCATTGAAAAATCTGGCTAATAAATTTATACTGCTTATACAGTCCTACACATAAAAAATATTTCTTCAGAACTGAGGATGGGACACTGTTATTTAATCAGATGACCACTAGAGCTAATTAAAAAGCAGATAAACTATTATCAGACATTCCAATACTCAGTTTCAACATAAACAAACATGGATTGTTTATTTTGATCACCTTGAAATGGAATATTGGATTGAAACATTGGCACATGTGCGAATAAGATATAAACCTGGTTCTATACGTTTCATAGTCAAGCAAAGAATCTACTACTAAACAAGTTAACAGCTGTGACACTTATATAATAACTTATAACTAGGGGTGTAACATTTAACCAATATAACGGTTAATATTGCAATACATATTTTGACGGTTTTTAATCGGTTCGTTTTTCTATGAACCGGTTTTTCTAGTTATGTTCCATACTGATTGTTTTTATCGGAATAATGAATTCAAAATTGTTACGCTTGTCTATGCAAAACAATACTAATTGCAATATATTGCAATACGGGCTTTATGTATTGCAATATATTGCAATACGGTTTTTACCGTATTGTTACACCCCTACTTATAACACAATAATCTTACCTCTGAGTAAAGATATTCCGAAGGTGGTTGATACTGTCCACTACTTGTACTCATAACAGGATAATTATTATAGTTTCTATAGTTACCACTAGGATTTGGTGCATTTTGTACATAACTATTATTTCCACTATAATTTTGTTGTGAATTACTATTTCTATTATTATTTGTATAATTAGTTTGTGTTCTGTTTGAATTGTCTCCCTTAGAATAAGAGTCTTGTTTATAATTATTGGCACTAGATTGATTCTGACGAGAATCTGAATGACCTTGACCTTGGTTATTCCGACTGACCCCGCCTCCCTCATTTTGAGAAGTCTTTGATTTTGTTCGATCAACTTGATCTCGAGGTTTTTTATCGTATGAAGATGTTTTTTGATTGTCATTAGCACTTGATTGGTCATTTCTATAGTTCTCACGTGAGTAACCACCGTCTTTATTTGGTCTCTGATTAGAATTTCTACCCGATTTAGAGTTATAATCTGTATTCCTTTGATCACTCTGTCGATAATTTTTGTCCTCATTTCTACCAGTGGGTCCCGGATATTCACTATCATTCCCACCCCTACCACGATATTCTGAGTCTTTACCTCCTCTGCCACGATATTCAGAATCATTCCCACCCCTTCCACGATAACCCCCATCATTGCCACCTCGCCCTCTATAATCTGAGTCATTTCCACCTCGCCCTCTATACTCGCTATCATTACCTCCCCTGCCCCTATATTCACCATCGTTATATTTGTGATCATTATAAGATCTATTCCTATCACTCTGATATCTATTTTGGTCATCATTGAATCTGGACCGGTCATTTTGACCACGATTGTCGTACCGGCGATTTTCAGCAGGAGCCGTTTTTGGACGATCATCTCTTGGCTGCTGTGACCTTTCTGACCTGTCATCCTGGAAGCGACCTTGACCTTGTCCTTGTCGTCTGTTCTGACCTTGATATTCTTGTTTTGATTTATTTACAAATCTGGGAGGTACAGTTTGTTGTTTAAGACGACCAGAGTGATCAGAGCCTCCACTAGTTGTTCTCAGACGTTCTTTATTATCATTATTTCTAGTAGAAGAATCTTTGCCTGAGTTTTTCTTGTCACTTTCTGATTCTGTATGAAAAATTATACAAAACATTAAATGCATGGTTACATTACTGTGTACAAAATGCAATTGCTAAAGACAAACATTTTCAGTTCAGCCGACTAAAATTTTCTGTACAACAAAAAAGAATACATAGTACAGACAACAAAAATTGCTAACAAATTTCCTAGATCTTAATTTTACTGACTGATAATACAATAAGATATAATGACCCAACGGGACAAAGTACATTATCATTTAGATAGATGCTAATCTCTGAGTAAATATACTGAAGTATGAACCTTTAGAGTTTTGAGGGGTAAAACTTTTTTAAGTCCATAATAAAAAGAAAAAGTAGAACTGGCAGCAACAGTGGTCCCTTTGAGCAGCTTCATCAAAGACTCTGCATTCATAGACTGCTTCATTCCAAAGTTTTGTGCATGCATTTAATTAATGTAATGCAAATACATGCAATTGGGAAATGAAAGTATAAAAAAGTATTATTTATAGAGTCTATGTTCAAAATGTAATTTGATTTCACGAAAATAATTTCTTGATTAAGGGAGTTCGTCAGGAAAGAGGTTTCTAATGGAATTTTTTTAAAACTTTCATTAATTTGTTTATTTGTACATTTGAAGTAAATTTATCGAAAAAAAAAGATAGGTCACCGAACTTTTTAAAATGTTACAGCCATTTAAAGATGACCCCCAAAAACGTCTAAATTTCCCGCCAAAATACCTCAAAAATACCATATATCAGGCAGATGCATAGGAAATAGTCTATTTGTCATCAAATGGTGATTATTTTTGTGGTAAACAATATATATTGGATCTATTTTCCTATATCATGCAGTTTTACAGTATCTAATAAATTGAGTTTTGTGAAACTTTTCGTTAAAAATTGATCAATACCCCACCCACTTTTAAAAAAATGTCCAAATAAGTGAATGTTTGCATTTAAAATGAGAACGACCCTGTAATGGAATGTTTTATTTTTTGTGTTAGAAATGTCAAATAACGACTTATTATCGGAAAAAAGGAAAAAAAACAATATGTCACCGAACTTTTTAAAAAGTTACAGCCATTTAAAGATGACCCTCAAAAAAACGTGAAAATTTCCCGCCAAAATACGTAAAAAATACCATGTATCGGTCAGATGCACAGGAAATAACCTATTTGTCGTTAAATGATGATTATTATGGTGATAAACAATGTGAATATGATTTATCTTCCCAAATCATGCTGTTTGACAATATTTTATCCATCGAGTTTCGCAAAATTTACTTTCAAAAATGATAAATACCCCACCCACTTTTAATTTTTTTCTCAAAATGTTGGTATTTTACAAACTAGTATTTTGTGACCTGGTTATGATTTTTTAAAAACAATTTTAAATGAGTGATACAATGTCTAATTATCAGATTAAAATGAAAAAAACAACACAAAAGGTCTCTGAACTTTTTAAGAAATGCGACATCTTATAAACACAATCAAAACGCTAAACTGCGCAGATTATAACGTTCCAAAGTTTATTTGTAGTCAAATTTATTTGAACTTTTAAATACTATATGCATGTTTTTTCATAGTTTAAGACTAAAGTAAAGTAAATACTAATTACAAAATTGTCATTTTGTCAAAACATGATACGTTTTTGATACATTTTAGCCCAATAGGGGTTACCCCACCCACTCTTTAAAACCCATTCAAAATCTATGTTTTGTACTCACCATGGAATTATGAATCTGTATGATTATAGACCTTCATAAAAAGGTGATGAATAAATCTTTACTCTACATATTTATTAAAATTCTTTTTTTTTAAATTCACCATGGCAACCAAATATTCTAAATGGTTGTGAAAAAGGGAAATTCACATGTTTTTAATTGTTTTATACTATATTTTGTTATTATGTTCATCCTTACAACTTCCATTAATAAACTTATATGTATGAGATAATCCAGTAAAATTATTTCTGTTGCCATATTTACCATAACAACTATATTCAACCCTGTTGAAGTGTGTTGCAATACTAATCATAGTAACTTCAACCTCATACATATATATGGTATGTGTTGTATTAAATGATCATTCACTGAGGTTCTTACTAGGAACCATACATTGTCTTAGTTTTCATTTCCAAGTAGTACCTCCTTAACCATGTCATGAAGATGATTTGTTACTGAAAACTAGTTACTACACAGAACAGCAGATAGGGATTTACAACTGTGAATTACTGACTTCTGCATGCTTAGTAGAGAGAGCCATTTATATTGACATGGCTGTTAGAATTGTCAACAATAAAACTACTGATAACTGATTTTTTAATCAGTGCATGGGTTGTATTATTTGCTATTGTCTTGTCAACATCAATCCAAACAAAACCAAGCATATATATAAGATAAAATGAACAAACAAAAAGTAGTTCTAAAATTCATTTTATTTCAATTTTTTTTATAACATTTCATCAATCACTTGTGGCTTTGTGAAACAAATATTTTATTGGTAGTCCTATTGATTTAAAGTCTGTTCCTAACCATCTGAGTATCATCATTATGGCACACTTCAATATGTCAGCTACCTGAAAGTAAGAAACATAAAGGTGCAGTATATAATAAATCATATATACAGAAACTTCAGAATAAACAATCAAATTGCAATTGGCATATCAGCAGTAATTATTGACAAATATAACATATAAAATAATATATTTAAAATGATATATTTACTTAAATGTAATTTAACTTATCTATATAATACTTAAAATGAGACAAATGTTTTATCATATTTCTCTCATTGTTGATAAGAAACCATATTTTTATTGCGCCATGATGTCTACTCAACAATATACTAGTCAGTTTCTCTGTTTACATTCCAAGTTATAAATTGGCTAGCTGTAGTTAACCAAAAGGAAATGTCCATGGTGCACCCCCGTTAAAATAACTACGTCCAAGCAATAAAGCTTAAAATTACATCGTTGGTGAGCAAATCGTAGGTTTCACCCCCTGTAAAAAAAATATTGAGCTGCCCCTGAACAGCTTTAGCACATAGAAGGTGGGTGGGATATGAAATGTAAACAAACCTTTTATTGTTGTGAATTGAGTTACAGCAAACATATTTTCTTATATCTACATCAAGTCAAACAGGGTGATCAAACTCCGTGAAAAACAATCTGAAAATTTAAATAATAATGTCTCCTTGAATAGACTTTAAAATAAAACTAAACATCAATGAATTTGTTCAATGCATTTTGTAGATCTACGATTTTGGCGACGTGTTGTCTAGACAAGTTGCCTCAGAATTGAAACCATCCACACCGAATAACACATGTCAGCATATAAATTTATCAAAATATCAACGTCACCAATGTTTTCAAATTAAACGTGTTAATAATTTTGTGAATCAAATATAAATCACCATGACCTTGATTATTGTTTACATATTGCGTCATTCTACTTCCGCGTCATAAGTGAAGTTTAAAATACAGTCATACAAATATTATCAACCAAAATGACTAACGTACATTAAAAATACATAGAATGTTTAAGGATTGTACATACCTGCAAGCGTGGCCGGTAATCGAATTTATTTGATGAAAACATGATCGCTCAATCTCCAAACCTGACCATGTGTACTAACGTTGAAGCAAGTGCACGTAGACCTACGAACGACAACTCTTGTTAAGAGTGTTGAAAGTGTATGCTACACGTCGATCGTCAAAAATTGATTTTTTTCTCGACTAAGATTATTTAAATTTCACACAGCTGTGAGCGTGTAAGGTACATTATTTGATTTTTTCGTATGTTATTGTGACAAAAAATGACGTTGGGAACATAGGATATTCTTAATTTGAAAAAGTCGACTATTTACCAGTTAGCATACAAAATTGGAAATACGTATAACGGTGACGACGTAACGTAGTTTATCCGTGTAAATCACGACAAAAAATGGCGCATGCGCAGATTGGGTAGCGGACTGCCTTAAGGATTCGGCCAAAATATTGATGACAACAGAGTTTTCTATTCTTTATAAATAATAGTACTAGTATATTCCCTTGGACATAATATAAAAAAGTACTTACCTTTAGTATCTGGTAATTTATTAGATAAAGCTAAGAAATCAAACAATGTAGCCGGAGCTGAAGGTTTACTGGATACTTCACTGCCATCATCTGTATCACGTCCACGTTTACCTCTACCAGGACCTGATTATATAATATATATAACATTACATGTGTTACCATGGTTACAACTAATAAATGAGAGGGCGTGGCCAAGAGATTACGATGTTGGACTGGTATAATCATGGGAAAGCCAGCTTCGCGTTGGTTTGAATCCCATTAAAAATCAACCCGTTGTTCCCTTGATGAAAAAACTTAATCCTACTAGTTCAGTACTGGGGGACCAGGAAGCAGACTCGAAAGTGATAAATTTAATTTATAAGAACTCGTATTACAATTGAGCTAAAATAAATTAATGAACAATTAATATCATGATAGCAACACAGGACTTGACTTTAAAGGTTGTCTGATTGCCCTTTGCAACCCTTATTTATGTTCTGGCAACTTGTTACTGCCATTAAACATTTTGTTTGGACAAGTGAAATATAGAGCTGGTTGTCCAACTGGGGAACCTACTTAAGAAATTAGTGTCAAGCATGCGACATGTATCAAAATTCATGTTTCAAAATCCTTTAATTCCAAAATTTCATAACAGCAGCTTTCATATTAGAAAAGAAACTTTTCTCTGTTCCTTAAATTCTGAACTTCTGGAACAGATTTGAAACTTCTACCTATGATTTTACTCATAGATCTGTTAAAAATAAAACATATAGTAGTATGAACAAATACACATTCATGTTAATGAGGCATCATCAGTAGTTTAAAATAGAAGAATAGTGGATCTTAATTGCCTCCTTTGCATTGGTGCTAGAAAACTTTAGAAATCCAATAGCACCAGAAGCTAAAACATCTTGTTTCCTCAAGGCCTACATAAGTTTAAAATGTCCTCAACACTTTTGACATATGGGGGCCATAGGGCTCTTCATTTTTAACCCTAAGTAAAAGATAGCTGAATTGAAACTTGTTGAGACGATTCATTGTTTCTTTTTTCACCAGTAAATGAAAATCACTAAATCAAAAAGTAGAATTTTTCCAATGACATTTGAAGGGCACTGTTAATTAATTTACAATGGGTTTGAATCTGTGTCATCACATTTTGGTTATTTTACAGTGTCCAGTGCACCTAACCTAGCTTTCCTGGACCATGTCTATCAACCAGTACTCATCGAACCATTCCACAAGGTCTGAAACTTCTCCATATACCTTAATAGTGGAGGAAATAAAGCACTGTATATGAATGAATCAATCTTCCACTAACCTGAGTCTTCATCCTTCCTATCTCGTCTACCTCTCCCTCTGTCACCTCTATCATTATCATAACTAGATGGTTTACTAACACTAGATGTATTAGATACAGCAGGTCTTTTATCACGTGGTCCTGGTTTTGTATTCTTTAATAAATATTCTATAGCTTGTGAAACATTACCATTGGTTGCTTTTAATGCACTAGAGGCTTCGTCTGATCTAAAACCCATCTCCATGATACGAGCTACTTCACGATCATTAGAGATCTGAAAATATAGGAAAGTATCAATATTATTATTAGGGCCGTCATTGGAAATCGCAATATCGATGTATCACTGATACTTGACAAACAATCTGACAATGATTTGCATATTGGAATATCAATACATTCAAGCATTTTATAAAGCTGTAAACTATAAGACTTTTTTATATTTCTGAGTTTTCATGTTTTCTGTTATGTACTAAAAACAAGAAGTTTGTTATTAAAAACAAGAAATTACAGCTTGCGTTATGTTTGAAACCATTTTAACATCATGCGAGCATTAAATTGTATATACATGTTATATATACTGTAGTTCTAGCTGCTTCAACTTGACTTCATGTCTGACTCGATATATCAATACAAAGGTTTCTTTCAATGGCAGCCCTAGTTATTATTATGTTGTTTTAAGAGGCATCAACAGCTTAGGTGATTTAGCCCACATATAGTATAGAAATGTACAGGTATACATGGGTGATACACCTGTAGCTCTAAATTTCCAAATCTTGTTTTTTTTAAATTAAATTCAGCATTTTTACATAGAATGGTCCTTTCTCATTGCCCAAAATTTCTAATTTCTAAGAAGATTCAACTTGTATAAATACAATATACCTGTTTTTGTCCTCCACCAAATTTTTTAGATGTGCCATCTTCTTTAGCTTGAAGTGCCTCAGCTATTGTAGCTTTTCTTTGTTGTTCAAACTCATCATCTTCTGCTTTCTTTTCAGCTTTATTAGCTTCCAGTGACTTGAAGTTATCTGTAACATGAAATACAGAAATATCTCATAGAAATACACTATAATTTAAACAAAAATGTCTAAAATAGTACAAAGTAGAAGACTGAACAACTTCTGTTCAGTAATGACTTTTTTGAAGTGGAAAAAATAGCTAAATATTTTTTTAATTTTTTATCAAAGATTTGTAAAAAATTGGCTTTTATAAGCTGATATAATTCATTCCAGAGTTTCAATCTTTTATAGAATCAATGGAATGGGGGAGTAAAATATTGATAGCATTTTGACGACTATCACTCAGATACTATTGACTACACAGACATGAAGGAGTACTCAGTCCATAGTTAACTGGGGATATTCAAAGACTATTCAGAGTTACCATACCTCTTCTACTGGTAGATTTATATGTATCAGAACTAATACGTTGACCAAATGGTACAAATGGAGGAGGCATTCCTTCATTACCATGTGTAGATCTGGTTTGTTTGGCTAATTTCTGGAAAAAAAATATAAATAAAAATATAAATTAAAAAGTTATTTTTATACATATTTTTTAAGATACAAATTACTGTATTGGCGATTAGTTTATAGACAATAATTTTCTAATAATTTCTTACGCAAATCAAAAATATTTTAGCTTAATTCTTAAAACTTTTACCATTAACTCAATGGCTATTTAGTTTAAAGTTCAAATAAACATACCTTTTTAAGTTCCCATCCTTCAGCCATTTTTTCTACTCTACCACCAAGAAATTTTGTGTTCTTATTGTTCAGTAATAGAAAACCATGTTCTACATCCACTGTTTTCATCAGTAGAAATTTACTTCCAGGAGGAGTATTAGAACTGAAATATAAGAAAACAATACAAGAATGCAGGGCTTTTTTCAGTATTTGATGAAGGAGCCTGGGGCCTTTTTATATAGAATATTTAGGGAAATTTTATTTCAATTTCATAGATAGGGGAACAAAAAATCCAAGGTAAACTCCAAATTTGGGGAAAACTGCATGATTTTAAGGAAATTTCAAGAGGGGGAAGGTGCCTGTAAACGGCCCCTGTTATATAAGAAAAAAGGTCTGGAAGGGCATTTACAAGCAATCTTGACCTTAAAATTTTCTCAAGCACTAACCCAATTTAATGTGTTAGGTTTCGATGGGCATAATTACCAACAAGCTTGAATATATGAAATCAGTATTTTGACAAGCCAAATCAATTATCACCAGTTTTTGGGTTTTTGGGTTAAATCAATGCGAGTGTACCAATCTTTCAACCATATTGTGAAAATTAATTCATGTATATTTCAGCCTAAATGGCATCATACTAGTAAATTTCATGAAGGTTATTTTATAGTTTGATTATAACCACCAACAATAACATACCCAATACTATTAAGTAGTTCAGTTTCTACGGCAGTACATGTAGTATGTCCATCAGTTAACACTAGTTTCATCAATCTAGGAGCAAACTGAGAATCCTCATTATCTTTAGGAGCCGATACATTTCTTATCTTCTGTAATTGTAATACACCAGGACCTTGTACCTGTAAAATAATATATACATGTATTATAATCAGGGATTAACACATCTTTTTATTTTACCATGATTCAATGCGCAAAGGACTATACATTCCGGTTAAAGTTTTGGGTTTTTTTTTTTTTTGGGGGGGGGGGGGCTAGATACTTGTACTTCCAAAAGCACTTGCAAAATATAGTATCACAGTACAGTAAAACTCGGATATAACATACTCGCTGGGCCATAGAAAAAAGGAATGTTATAACCAAGGTATGTTATATCCATATAGCATACTAAGTATGTTATATATAAGGATGAAAACGGGCCAGAAAAAATGGTATGTTGTAACCGAGTGTATGTTATAACCGAGTATGTTATATCCGAGTTTTACTGTAATTTTTATCAACTATTTTTGACAAATCCTTACTGATTTAAAGCTGAGTTCTAACAGTTCATTGAGACATTAAACTTGTTACCCAGGTTTTAGTTATTGGTTAAAAGCATGCAATTTAGAATTTGTTGTATTCAGTAAACTTCAGTGATAAATTTCTAAATAATAAATTCAAACAACAATCTTGTAAACCATGAATGATCCCACTTACATAGTCAGCTTTTCCTCTATTGACAACTTCAGGTAACCATCCTTTGCTTATTTCACGCAGATCAACCTGAGAATAGAATGAAGAATGTAATATCACTAATAGTAAAGTACAATATATAAATAAAAATATCCAAGAACAAATTACACAAGAAACTATCATGAGAAAGAGAAGGAAAACAGTTCTTGAATACATTTCTGAACAAAATTAAAAACCATATCTTTTGGTCACAAGGTCTTTTTATTGAAACTTAAAAGTATTTAAGATACATAATTTTGTTAAGTAAACATGTGAACTTTGGAATCTTTTCTAAGTCAAAAACACCCATCATGCTAAAATTCAAAAGTTTAAGGACAAGGGCTGATGCAGAAAACCTGAATAAAAATTAATGGTTTATTCAATGACATGTGGTTTACAATTATGAAAAGAGTCAAAAGACTTCTTCTCTGCAACATATTACTTACATCTAAAGCAACTTTTATGACAGATTCTGGATCTTTCCTTCCATTTTGTGAACATTGTTCCAAACCTTCATCAGAAAGGAACCTGAAAGCATCAATAGAGTTGTCATTGAACATGTTAATCACAATGACAAAAGATAATACAATTATCCAGGCTAGACATTAATTTTAAACTATGTTACCCGGCTGACCTACCAGGTATTAGTATTTCTTGTACTTATTTATTTTAGCTAGATTGTGTATTAAGTTCTCCTAAATTAGATATATCACTTTCGAGTCTGCTTCCTGGTCCCCCAGTACTGAGCTAGTAGGATAGTTTCTTGCTCAAGGAACAACAGGGTAGGTTTGTATTAGATTTGAAACTAACATGGAGCTGGCTATCCAATGATTACCAGTCCAACATCGTAACCGCTCAACCACGCCCATTCCTTAGCTATTTATAGTAATACTTGTCCGAGAGAGGAATTCCAGTGTTGATCCCATAGGCATAGTAATACTAGTAGTACAAATATAAGATATTCAACAGTGCTTTTTTTCACTCTTAGGGGAAAGGTGGCAGGGCCCTTTTACAGGGGAAAATAACAACAACAAGTAAATCTGTGAGCTAATGCTCACTAGTGATACCCCCGCCAAAATCTAAAAATATGCGACAAACAGGAAGTAGATGAGCGAGGAGCATGAAATCGCTTTACACCACATGGGACTATAGGATGAAGCAATATGCAAAGTTTCAGGCTGCTGCATGGTATAGTTGCTGAGAAAACTGTGACGGAAATTTTGTAACGGACGGACGCACGCACGCACGGACAAGGGTAAAACAGTATACCCCCCTCTTCTTCGAAGCGGGGGTATAAAAATGAAAAAAGGGGAAATTTCAATACTCTTAGTTTCCTTATTTTTGATGTTTATTGTTAAAGGAAAACTTTAAATTCAACACAGTTTACATGATGATAGATATTCTGGTTACCAAGTGCTTTTTGGAAAACGAAAAAAATACTTTCAAAATACTTTTTTGGCAAAAAATTAATACACCTACAATTTTATAGAACAGGGGAATTTTTCTTCACAAAAGGGGAAAAACAATACTTTTTGGGGAGGGGGAATGGGGCCCAATTTCGGCCCCAAAATGGATTGAAAAAAAAACACTGTTCAATCGGAATGATTGAATAAAATAAATGTGAGTGAAAAATACATTTCCTAAAGTAAGATATATAACAAATTCAACTTAAGCAATTTTCATGCAATCATTTTTGTTAAAGATAGCTGATTCATATGAAATGAATGTTCAAAAAATACTTATTTAAGCGCAGGACTATTTTACGGGACAAGTCATTTCGCCCCTTAAGTACGAAACGTCTCGGGACGAACCCGCAAAATCATGACTATGTCCATGCAAAAACACTGTGGTTGTTACGCATGTGAAATGATACTGATCAATGTTCAACATATTGAAATTGACAATACAATAATTTTACATTGGCGAATAATAGTCTACGGTAAATCAACGGTCTCTGGAGAATCCCTTTCTGGACAAAACTGGCACCGTGGATTTCTGTGACGTGTGCGGCAATTAACCTTTCTTTCTTTCTCTAGCCCGACAATAATAGACATTGGTTGTTATCTAAATCATTCGGTAGAAATTCAAAGATGAACATTTTATGTCTAGTTTGTCGTTTACATGAGAAGTATATCAGAATAAAACTGTTATTTACCAGCCTCTTTCCTGCAACGAAACACCCGCCATCTTTTTTGAGGCCGGGTAAAAACTAGGTCATGCAAATATCGTTGTCGTCTCAATTCGCAAACGTAGGCAAAGCTTAGTTCTTTTTAGAACTCTTGTTTAATTAAAAAAAGGTTAACCGACACTGAAAAAAGTTTTAGCAAAATTGAAGTTTTTACTTTATGGAGTGGAAGTTTACTAGATAATTGTATTTACACTTAGCCATGTTTACCATTGCATTATTCGTCAAAGAGAGGCAACTCGACTTGTCGTTTCTTAGTACTTAGACGAGTGGCCTCCCTTGTAATTTGTAAGTCCAAATAGGCAAATGGGTGTACTATAAGTAAATTTTATAGCAATGCAGGAAACGAGAACATATTTAAGGACCCAAGGTTTTTTGAACTGTCTCTCAAATAAATGGGTTGATCTAAACCAGTTTATTACACAAAGTTATTTTGCCATATAATGAATTCGCACATTAAATTATCACATAAGTTTAAGTTAACGTGTATACATTTTTATACGCGTCATCATCAAATTGGTCAGATATCAAAATTAAGATATACATGCACTTGGCAAACTATAGACACTTAATATGCATTTGTGGTGTATTACCACGACAATGCTAGCTTTTTACCTAGATTCGACTTTCTCATGTCATTTGCAAAAAAATTAAGGTTCAAATTATTATTTATTTACCTTGAAAAAAGGCACCCATCAGCCGAAACGTTGGATAAACAAATATGATATGTTCGTACGTGTTATTGTTGTGACTATTGTTTATAATGTCATTTGCACAAATTTGAACAACATATTTTATAGTAACGTGAGTTATCAAATAAAACCCTAAGAGTAACCATAACTTAACATTTTTTAAGGTTTTGTTCTTAAGAATAAATGATAAGTGCTATTTTTTTTATTTTTTTTATCGACACAAGTTGAATTAAATAGCCTTCCTAATTCAAGGATACTTTCATTCTGCCAACAACAACAACAACAACAAAAAAAAGTTTACCAATTTTTTCCCAATTCTCAAATCGATTTGACTCAATGTCGACTGTCTTAAAATGGCGTGGATTTATACAGAAATAGGAATGATTTAAAAAAAGAAAAAAGAAAACAAACAAGAAAAGGATGAGTATCGAATTAGCACAGTGGAACTACTAGCAAGTCAACTAGGATAACCTAGTGTAACCGCTAGGAGTGATCAGCTGCTTTCGGCTCAGTTGAAGTTATTGTATTATTATATAGAATAGAATTCTATTAATATACAATATAGCTATAACCACTGTACTACGGCTCACCCGGTATTGCACAACTCTTAATATGTATATAAACTTACAATAGTATAAATCTATATTTAGTAATGGGCTATTAATAGGTTGACGTCATAGCCGTAGTAAAGATAACATGTATACATAGGTTCTCATAGGGTCATGTTCATCTATGTTCTAAGTTTATATACATAAAGTAGTGCAGTATTGAAAGTAAAAGTTGTATAATTCATTTATTAACAAAATTAGTGTAGCCGCTAAATCACCACCCTCTTAGTCAACCAACTTATCATTATATCAACAAGACACGCATGTATAAAACATATTAGATTTAATACTTTTTAATATTCTAATGTCATTCTGAGCATCTCCTGTCGAGGATTAGTTTATGGTATTGTTTACATAACCAAGGTACATGTGTATTTTTTGAACGAACTGTTATATCGTATTGTTCGTTTTTTCTCAACTGTCAAAACATGAATAATTTCACGGTGAATGCGTTTGTTAAAAATATTGTTGTAATACATCCATGAGTTTCCGAAAGTGTGTATTATGCCGTATGATATGTTTTAGTCAAAATATTTTTATAACAATTAGGCCGCCAGTACAAAAACAATGCATTCAGTCACCATGAAATTATTCAAGCATTGACAGTTGAGAAAAAACAGACAATACTATGTTTCATCCCTAGTCCAACAGAATTAACCTGAGCTTGACCTTTATGCAAGAATATATTAAACTCAGTATTTACAGCCTTTTTTGTCTTCGTTTATAAATCGAGCTATATCGGAAGCTTTCGGCAAAATACACGTACTAAACAATTAATGTTGTTTTCATAAGAATAAATACTTTGAAACTGTGCCATAATACTGCTGACATACTTGTTTACCCAAAAACTAATGTGTCCAAAATTAAAAGTACAATAACATGCCACTTTTAATAAATTGATTTATACTCACATCGATTGTTATAAACACGTGTATAACCGTATACACGCATACGGAAACTCACGATTTTATGTTTACTACTAAGTGAAGTGTGTAATTATTATAATTAGGTAGTTCAAGCTCAGGTTAATTCTGTTGGACTATACATGTATATAATTTTATTTTGTAAACTAGAGCTGATTTTTCTTTAAAAGTTACAAACTCAATACAATACCTTATACTTATGTTAGTTTGGATTCTCCCACGAACAGCTTGGCATTTTGATACATTGAACATCCAAAAAATAATGTTGTAATTATTCATTCATTTATATAATATATTCTTCTTAAAATAATACCCGAAATTTTGGTGGGACTTGTAATTTATGCTTTTAAGGTTAGAGTAGGTCATTCCTTTGTTAAGATTTGGGGCAATTGAAATTACGATGTCTTACGATTGATGAACACCATGTGTGAGAAATGACCAGTATTTGAGAAAATATATAAAGAACAATCATTATGGTGTAGTTTCCTTACATCTTTTATTCAGTACTTTCAGTTCTTGGATTATTATACTCGCCGTACAATGTCCTCCACAGATTGCATTTTAATACGTCTGTGATGTTATATGCACAAGCATGATACAGAAAAGCGAATAGAGATATTTTGGTGCAAAGCAATAGATGTATTATTCATGTAAATTGAAAAGCAATTTTAAAATTTGTAAAAAACATTAAGCATCACCTTAAGCGCTTTCTTGATAGAAAATTGCTGATTTCATACTGTATTTGTTAAATGTAATGTGTTTACTAGGGTTTTGTCTCTTTATTATGGATCGTATTGGCTTAAAATAACACAGTTTTTGTGTTCCATCAAATATGATTTGACATTATGATTTTAAAGTTGTTGTTTAGTTTGAATGGTTTATTGCACGACTCTCCTGTATTTGTTTTGAATTCCAAAACACATACATATGTGCCTTGACGGCTAAGCCAAGATAAAGGGTACATATTCAGTCTCACATAGGCCAATTTTCAGATCCCATCAGAGTGCAGATTCTTTTAAAGTAATATTCAGACATGTCTATTAGGCACTAATTTCCAAAAGATCTTGGATGGAACATGTAGAACAAAAAAGTTAAGAACGGTTGAATAGATGTACCCAAGGGGCCTACGGACTCTACATGGTAATTTATTATATATCACCACACGAAAAATTAGAAAGATGTATATTTCTTATAAAAAAATGTTATTTAGTTTTATAAACATGTACTTTAAAATTTTGAAGAGAATCCACGCCCACTCTCTCCTTGTCTGCAACATTTACCGAGGTCAAAAGTGCGAATACCCCAAAATACACAGGGACTGTTAAGTTTCAATTTACATATAGATGAGAAAAAAGAAACATAACTATTTTTTATTTTTGAAAGTATTCGAACATGTAGACAACACATTTAGAACATATTTGATATGAATAATATGGTTTTGCTGAAACTAAAAAGAAAATTATATAACTGGAAACCAGGGCTACGGACTCTACACGGTAATTCATATCACCACTAGAAAATTTAGAAAGATGTATATTTCTTATAAATGATTTATAAATAAGTTTGATATTTATGTTTTTATCAATTTGGAAGTGAATCTACACTGACTTTCATTGTTTGCAACATTTACCAGGATCAAAAGCGCAAATATCCAAAATACACAGGGAATGTAAAGTTTTAATTTACATCTAAATGAGAAAAAAGAAACAAAAACAAAACTGAATTTTTTTTATATTTGAAAGTATTCGAAGATGTAGACAACACATTTAGAACAAGTTTGATATAAATAATCATATGTTTCTTGACCAAATAAACAAAATCATAATATGGATATCAGGGGCTACGGACTTTACATACTGACTTGATTGTATTTAGTAGATTGAAGAAAGTAGTTTAATGTAAATTGACCTGTGGAATAATATTCTTTTGATACAGTATTAATTTTCTGACTTTTGAAAAAAGAGCAATATAATATGAAGAAACAATTCCTTTACTTTACTTGAGAAAACACTAAAAATGTATGTTTCTTAGTAACATAAAATGTCAAAACAAAACAAAGTCCTGAATTTTCAACCTGTTTCTACGTATATTTCAACAACAAAAATCCATCAAATAAGTTATCTCTATACATATATAAGTTTGGGAGTAAAAAATACAAAAGAATGAATTATGTGAAAATTAACATGGGGCTACGGACTCTACACCACACCACTATCTGTTTCTATCACATATTTGATTAAAGCTGTTTGTTTGGTTTTAAGTGTAATGATCCTTTAAAAAACAATAAACTTCAACTAACAAACACTACAAATATATATTTAAGTATCTTCTGAAATGTCTAATGTATCAGTTTGACCATTAAAAACTCTATCAGAAAATTTATAAATTACGCCAAATTTAACATTATTTTCAACAGAATGAAGAATGTCAAGACATACAGTATTTAGATGCATAGCTAGTCAGCACAAGTACGAAACTAAGAAAATTAGAAAAGTTTTATAATTTTCCTGTGTGAAAAAAGATATAATTATATCAGGGGCTACGGACTCTACAGGGCTACGGACAGCACTTATTTGTCTTTAGATTTTTTTTGTTCTTCTCCTGATTTAATTCCTTTCCTGCATTACCTACATGGCACAACCAAAAACAGAAAACGTAATAAAACAGCAGCTATGTTTCTTTATATTAAGTCAGCACACAGTTTAAAACAGGGGCTACGGACTCTACATAAAATTTACAATGTTCAGTAGTTATTTTCCAAAAAGAAAATGCATATGCTCTAAAAACTTCATTTGGGTTAGATAAAATAATTATAAACTGTAATAGTAAAAAGGTGATACAAGTGAAATAAAGCAGTAACATTGTTTTAAAGTCTATCAAAGATGGTAACGTAAAACTCTAACTTGCGTTACATGGGTACATGTTTACTATTTCATGGAATATTTTCTTAAATATTGATTATAAATAAATTTCGTAAAAAATACCGTATACCTGTATGTCAGTCAGAGATAGAAAAAACATAAAAATAACTGTAACCAACAAACACTTTTCAAAACAACTGATGAAAAAAGAACAAAATCTCAGTGAGACTCAAAAACAGTGTAAAAACAGGGTTTTTAGGGAATATAATCCTAAATAATTCAAAAAATGGTAATAGAACATATACTAGTATAAACTATACATCATCAGAAAGCTCAGAATATTTCAATGTAACATTGGCAAAATCAAAAGGTCCCATTTATCTTGGCTTAGCCGTTGATGCAAATACATGTAGTTTATATGATAGTGTGTTACACAATTGACTAATGATATTTGAAATATGGTGTTATTTGCATGCTTTTGTTTTTAGCCATTATTTATTTATTGCTTAAAAACTGCAATCAATCCAGTCGTGATTGTAGTTCACATAACTATAGAACCTGATTATGTGAACCAGGTAACAAATATAGCATTTTACTGTGCTATCGCCAGCTCCGCGTTGGTCCGAATCCCATCCAAAACCTACCCCTTGTTTCTTTGAGCAAGAAACTTTATCCTACTGACTCAGGACTGGGGGACCAGGAAGCGGACTAGAAAGTGATTATTCTATGTTGCAAGATCTTGTTTCACAATCGGGCTAAAATAAATTAGTATAAACTATTGCACTGATTTTGTCTTTGACAAAGCTGACTGGTTTCAAACCGAATGGTGGAGAAACGTCCCAAACTGGTACACAAAGAGATCAGTTAGTTTTCTCAGAACATCAGTGGTCGCTGGTTGCTTTAGATAAAAGACGCTTCTAAGACAAAGATAATGAAAGTAAAAAACGGTTGATGGGTTGAGTGCGTTAATTCAAGTCATCGCTTAAGTGAAGTGGCCGCTTGAGCAAGATTCACCGTATAAATACATTTTCTGGTACAAATATATCAAATTGATTAAAGTCAACAAGAGTTCACACCGGTTCAGTTCAAAGTAAAAAACACTATATACATATAAGTAAATATATAAACATGTATAGTGTTTTTGGACTCAGATCGCGTCGGTCGCCTATGGTTCAGACTCTCTTATCAACAAGGATTAACAATAATCTTATTTTTCCTGTTTGTCCAATTCAAAAGTTGTCATCGTCTATAAAACATTGATTGTATTCCAAAGACACGTTATCAATTTTGACAGCTAGAAAAACTATTTCAGTAACTTCGTTTACTTGATAATTGAGTTTGTCTAAATTGGGAAACCGTTTAAGTGTCATTTTCTTGGATTTTCAATTATAGTTGATCAATACATTTTCTGATGAGATTCACGGTTTTGACTACAAACATCTAAGCTGATGATTGCTTCGACAGCTGAAGGTATTTGGTGAAGAAGGCCACGTGCAGGATTATGAATTGAGTGTCTCGAAGGGGTCGCTATATTGAGCCTTACTCGAATGAGTTATACATACCCATCCATGAAAATCTGTTAATAATGTCGCTTTTCCTACATGGATTCTCCAAAGCCATCATAGAACTTTGTGACTTAAACTGTAAACTTAATTGATTCCATAAAGGGAAATAACCACAGCCATGAGTTTAAAATAAGGTGTATGGAGAAATTGTCAGCCTTGTTGAAGGGTATGTGAGTACTGGTTATAGACAAATGTTCAGAAAAGCTATGTTAGGTTAGCTGGCCACCATAATGTAATCATGATGTGTGTTTGTAATAAGATGTTATTCAGTCAGACCTTATATCATATCAAAACATATTTGGAACCTCAATTATTCTTAAGAGTGATGATGCATTTATGGTCCCTCTCATATCAAATAGACGTGAATATATATGGAACGCCATAGCTGCATAAACATTAGAAACTCCTTTATGTGCTTTGGAAATATCATAAATGGATGCGCAAAGTGTAATATACTATGCTCATGCGTCATTATACGATGACTATTTACCATTATACGATGCTCATACGTTATTATACAAAGACAATTTACCATTATACGATACTCATGCGTCATTATACGATGGCAATTTATCATTATACGATGCTCAGGCGTCATTTGACGATGGCATTTTATCATTATACGATGCTCAGGCGTCATTTGACGATGACAATTTATTATTATACGATGCTCGTGTGTCATTATACGATGACAATTTATTATTATACGATGCTCATGTTTCATTAACATGAGAAGAACCTTTATGTGCCTTGAATATACCATAAATGGATGTACAAAGTGTAATATATGATGTTACATTTTTATTACAAGATCACTTTTTACAATTATACGATGCTTATTCGTCATTATACTATAATCATTCTTCATTTTACAATGCTCATTAGTCATTATATGATGCTCATTCGTGCTCATTATATGATGCTCAAATGAACATCGTATAATGACGAATGAGCATCGTATAATGACGAATGAGCATCGTATAATGACAAATAAACATCGTATAATGACGAATGAGCATCGTATAATGACAAATGAACATCGTATAATGACAAATGAACATCGTATAATGACGAATAAGCATCGTATAATGACAAATGAACATCGTATAATGACAAATGAGCATCGTATAATGACAAATGAACATCGTATAATGACAAATGAGCATCGTATAATGGTAAAATGCCATCTTTTATGAAAATGTAACATTATATATTACATTTTTCCTCCATTTATGATACATTGTATTTTCAAAGCACATAAAGGAGTTTCTCATGTTAAGGCAGCTATGGCGTTCCATAAATATATATAGTTTGTTTTGTTTTACTCTGATTAAGATATACGAGTCATACCAGATTAAGAATGTAAATAAATCTGAATCAAACAAATGCATTTCTTACTTATCTTTTGACCTAATGTGGATGAACTCACGTATGTCTGCTATCATTCTGATAAATTAAATCTACATAGACAAAATTCTAAGTTTGGTATACTTAAGTAAATATTGACTTTAATTTCGTGAAGAACTATGCAAACATATGATGGAAATGATGAAAATATATATGTTTTCTGTCATGAAATTATGCGCGATGTTTGATAAGTTTAGTTAAGTCATTAATATAACCTATGAAAGAAACATTGCTAGAGCATGGACCAACAGTCTTTGATTGATTTATCAATAAAATCTGTATTAATTACAGAATGTTATAATCAACTTTTTACGACATTTTCATTTGTAATGTTATCCAAATTTATGTAAACACACACCTAGGGTCTAAAATGGGGAGAAGTGGATTTATCAACAAAAAATGAATTTTACATGTACGTATATGAGACCACTAGAAATTCAAAGTCCGTTCAATATCGATATGGTTTCTACATATAAAAATGTAATATCTCTGAAACTAGTTTGCCTTTAAAGATTATTGCTGAAAAAGCACGAAACACGGATGATGATTATTTTGTTCTTTGTACACATATTTGCATACGAGAGCAAAGGGAAAGGCGTAATCTAAAGTCACAGAGCATTCTTCATATGTACTAAATACGAAAAAAGCGTTTGCATAGGGTGGGCAATCACAATCATCAAAAAGTGCTGTTCATCTTCCAACATATTGCGCAACTCTTCGTCTTCCTAGATGAATGGATGCTGAGTAAAGTAAGTCAGGAATCATGCATAACCTCAATAATCTTATATCCATTCTCATACAACTAAGACATTTCTCCAGGGCGATTTTATAAACAATGCAACAATAAACATAGTCTGCTCCATTAGAAACAATTTGTTTTGGGGAGGGAAAATTCATTAAATTAATTAAAAAAAAATTGAAAAAAATTCATGAAATTAATTTATCAAAATTTTATTAAAAAAGCCACCATATAAAAATTGAAATATACGTACACACTATTTATGATAAATGTCCAATATCGAAGTGGCTTGTTTAAATCAGTAAAATGATGAACATGCATCCCCTTTTTACCTATTGTGTGGAAGAGTCCATTATTCAAAGTACACAAATTCGCTGACCTATTATACGATCTGTAAGATTCATAGACCATAAAGCACTTTCTATTACCAGGCTAGACATCGTATATCATCATTTTGGACTAGGCTATATATTATACATTTGTCAATATATCATGTTTGATTGTTACACGTATTATATGTCACAGTGATAAATAACAACAATACCACAACAATCTTGTAATATATTTTATTTCATGAGAGAACTATAGGATTACACTTCAGAGATGTAATTGTTTCTTGTTTTAAAAGATTGAGACAATTGTGTTTGACTGTTGTAAATAATGACATCGTTTGTCAGTGTCTTCAGGCACTTAAAACATTCTTCCTGGTGTATGTAGTGTATAGAGTTATGGTGTTACATACATGGCATCATTTCATTGGATAAAATCATGTTTGCTCCACCACACAATCTACAGTTACATCCATTCTTGCATGACATACAAGTTTTTGGACGACTGACGCACATTGAGCGATACGCACTACGCGATAGTGCTAGTGGTATTACACCAACATGTAAAAACGTATTTTCCTTATATTTTGTGTTGATCCATTGTTCAAGTATGGTACCATACACATGTTTATATACTATGTACATTCTCCATGTGTTATATTGTACGTCCTTTATGTTTGTTTGTAACATGTAAATATGTATATGTCTTGTTTTCTTTTGGGTTTATCAGCCAAAGAAATTATATGTAATAAACATAAACATATATATACTACATTAGTACTCTCCGATAAAGATCCCGGTTACATTTGCAACATAACTAACAAACACAAAATTATGTTTATATGTCATTTATTCTTAATGACGTATTTGAGATTCAAATATATACGCTTAAAAATAATGTTGTTTTTTAGTCTAAAATTACAACCAAATACTTAGAAAGATATGAATATATCTCATCAACTTTGAAAACAAAAGCAAAGATGGGGGACAACCGCCATAGCAAAATACACATTTTGCCCCCAGACCGCCCCAATTCATTTTAACATCTAATTTTGGACTATATCTATTTCCTTGAAATAAATAATACCTTTGTATGGACAAGAAACCATTATAGACAAGTAAAAGTTTCCATGGCGATAGCAGCCCATCTGCCTCATAAAGGCATAGTGATCTTAATTTGTGTTCTTGACTTGTGCTCCATATAGTCCATTTAGTTCACTTTGACGTGCTTTGAGTAGCTTTTCGTGTCCTGTAAACACTGAGGTTCCGACACGAAGTCGAGCCTAGCGAATATACACCTTGATGCTTAACATGGAACAATAGATCTGTTCCTCATAAACAAATGGCATGCATGCAGGTTTGAACAATATTACTATGTACAAATATATGTATACAACACCTTACTGGGTGACAAATGAGACACATGGCCCCTAAAATGACTTACTCTGGCGGGGATGTAAACAAAGCACCACACCAACCGGTCTCACATGCACTTGATTAAAATATAAAAGTTATTTGTCGTTTTTTTTTCTATTTTCAAACACCATAATTATAGTACTTAGTAAACAATAAGCCCATTTGACTTGCTTTGTTGTTATGTTATTTTTTATCTATTTGGTTCAATAAGAATGTACCCATTGTCATTGTAATCAAATTCATTGTGAAAATAACAGAGCGTTCCATTTTACACAATAGAAACAACCATTGAAGAAACAGCAGTATGTTACATGGTAAACAAAGGAAACAAAGAGAAAATTATATTTTGTCGAAGTCACTGGGTGATTGATTAAACATTTGTTGTCTTTAAACAGTTTTCCTCAGTCCAAAGCTATACTTAATTGACACTTATAAATCTGACTCTTGCTATAGATTCGTCCTTTCATATCCTTTTTCGTTTTTTATTATTTCTGTTGAGTTTAACGCCGTAGCAACACACTGTATAGGTAATATAAAGGTGGTTAGTCAATCTACTAACTGTTCCTGGAATGGCTAAATAGGTGATGTTCAGCGAGCCGATAGGTAATGTACAGAAGGTAACATTACGGATTAGCACTCGGTGACGTCACATTAGGCTATGTTGAACCTCATTTTTCACAACCCGTGTTTTTCACAACTTGTGATAAACACGTACGCATTTTTCACAACTTGTGTGAAAAACACGTTAGCATACAAAATTCATACAAGCATAGAAACGCATTTTTCACAACTTCAAACGTGACGAAAAAAGTGATTGAAAAACTTGAGTTTTTTTGTATTAACGCATTTTCACACATGTAATTTTTTAGTAGTAGTTTTTTTTTTTAAATGAGGTTCAAAGTTTGTTACAACCCGTTTTGTATTAATAACCCGAATTGTAATAATTATTACATAACGGGTTATTACAAACATACAGACGCATTTTGTATAAAACCCGAAATGTAATAAAGTGTCTAGTTGTATTAGTTTGATTATAAAATATATTTTGATACTTTAAATTAATAGTAAAGAAAGAAAATAATGCTAAACGAGCAAACATTAATTCTCAAATAGACAAAATACTTACATTTTGCCATGTTAATTTGAAGATTTCGACAGAAAAACAAGTTGTCATATTTTATTGCAAACGAGTTATTACAAAATTGGCTCAACTTACCAACCCGTTAATAATAAATCTTTAATATAATTAGGGTTTTTATAACAAAACAGGTTGTAATAAACGTGGAAAAAACCACGATCGTAATTTTTACAGGTTGTGAAAAACACGGTTTGTGAAAAATGAGGTTCAAAATGGCAACTTTGCTCAATATGTATAGGTTATTAAACAGGGCAAGTGTGCCTTAAGGAAGATATCGGCACACTTGCTTAGGTATTGGCCCGAGGGTTTTAGCAAGTTTCACAAGTTGTGAAAAACACGGGTTGTGAAAAATGAGGTTCAAGAATGCTTCCATAACGAGCATAGGGCAGTTGCTAGCGACAATATAGGTGTTTTTACATCGAATTGTTGTTTGCCACTGTACATTGGTGTGATCAAGTGCAAGTTACGTGCACATTTATTGTTACTTCTATATTTATTGAGGGAAGCTCTTACGAAACCCCTGTGCTCCGTAACGGCTATTTTGCGTAACAAGTATTTCACATGCTATATGATATAATTTATGGAAGAAACAAATTGTTTTTGTTTTCGATATTCCTCTTTTGATCGCTTTAGCATGTTAAAAGCAAAATTAGGCCTTACACTAACAGTTACGGTAAGTGTGTAAGAAAAACATATTTTAGTGCAGGTACAGGATGAAGCATAAATCTGAAAAATTAGTGATGGGTGACTTTCAGATTTTCAATTTTACAATTAATCTTACTTCCATTGACTCATTTATTTAAGTGGAAAGAAAAATGTTGATGTCTCTTTCATTAAGAATGAAAATTCATTTCGTTACGGAGCATAGTGAGCTTGTTACGGAACATAAATTGAAATAATAACGATTTACGTTATCACTGAATTAATTTGAATGCATTTCACATTATCACAATACTTTTACTACATAAACAGACTAACTGAACGTTTTCCAGGCTTATACATGTATGATGAAAATTGATGAAAATTGTTGGGACCGTGAATATTTACATATTTGACACAACTGAATGTGTTTCAAATTCATAACAAAACAATACTTGTGAAACTAATTTATACAAAATTATGATCATAACAACAACACAGAACATATAATCTATTTATTTCCAGAGTTGCCCGCAAGACTGAAGTAAGATATTTGGATTAAAGAGCGAGTTACTACAGTCTTGAGAGCAACCCTCCTTTTATATGATATACTTTAATGTAATTATGTACCTTTCATGTTTTATGAACTAAACTTTTCTACGATCTTTATTCCGCCTACTACAACATAAAATTAGGCTTCATTCAGCCATTGGTAGAATCCAAGTATTGATGGTTTAAAGTTATATCTCCATAAAAATTTCGTTATAAAGTAATGTACGGTCTAATACATGTACAGCTTAAAGTAACCATAATAAACGTAAACATAACACTATTCATTTTAAAATATTCATAAGATTATATATCTCAATATGTCAATGCTACCTCTAAATACGTAAATATGTATAATATAAAATAAAGATATATATTAAAAAATAAAATATAAAAATAAAAATTTATGCATTTGCTAGGTTTCGAACCAGCGACCTCTTGAACTTTTCATGTCATATGCTTATTTCCGTTCCTTCCCTTTAGCCGACTGAGCTGTTTGGGCCCTAAAAAACAGAGCATGTAACAATCGTTAAATACTGTAAAAAGGACATTAAATATGGGGAAGATAATTTTGAAAGATGAATCCTAAATTTAGTGAGTTGTTATTAAATACAAATAAACTGCACTATCAAATTAAAAAAGCAATTAATTTGTGATTGGTAAAAAACGTATTAATGATAGTTATGAAATTGCAAGTAAAATAATCCCATGTACGATTTATTTGACATACTAATTAATTATGCACAGAGCTATTATTTAACTGAAAACCTTGTAATTAATATTTTGTATATAGACCCAAAGACGTTCTTGTAAGAAACAGAACAGTTTTGCCTGTTCACTTTGTCAAGCGTTTTTTGGCGAAGCATTTTACTGGCTCTGGTCGTTCCCAAACACCAAGTCATTCCCTTTTCTTAGAGAAGGGAAATTTGGCATGGTTACCAGAGCTGTTGATGTTTTGCTAGTACTTGGTCAAACGCTTTGTTTTCTGCGTTCGTCATCGTGAGATGACGAAACAACCTGCATGAGTCGTGTATGTGGTCGCACGATCATGGCGCTCTATCCTGTCTCGCCACCCTATATTTAATGAAATAACTATATTGAAAACGATTTAATATTTCTTTCATCTTGAAAAAAATATTAATGAATACATGTACACTTTAAAATGGATTAATTTGCTATGTCCATTTAATACAATTCTGTACTTATTACCCTTTCGAAAAATTCATAATGTTTTAAATCCAACCTCCTATAATCGAAGACAGGAAGAGTGCCATGGTCAAAATGCAGTATTATGATAAACAAAAATATATTCATAAAATACATAAAATGAATTTCTACGCACCCGGGTCACGTCAGTGTAATACATTGCATCACATATTTAAAAATATGCAAACAATATGAAACCATTAAAATAGTTTTGTCGGAAAAATATTGGCATTTTGAGAGAGGTCGATCGAGAAAGTTATAACTTTACCATCGGACTTACCTCGGCGATCTTCTATGCAGATAAATCTCGGATATCATAAGGTGAAAAAGTATATCTACGAAGTTAGTTTCTGTAGTAATGTAGTCTGAACTGCACAGAAATACGACGTGTGAGACGTTGTTCTGATGTGATGATAAGATTAACGTGTAACATGGTTATTATTAAATGCTGACATGCAAATGACAAATGGACGTGTTTCTATGTATATAGAGACAGTCCAGGGCCATTTGCTATGACTTCTGAATGTTGTTTGTATAGCTAATTAGTAATCTAGCATACACATTTTTAATAATATTGATTTTACACGTCGATGTATAAACAACTTGCCAGGGAGTTAATCGTCGGACCTTATAGACTGGTAGTATTTCTACAACGTCTGGTTTCCGAGGTATATCTTCGTAGATGATCGCCGAGGTTGTTCCAAATGATAACCTAGTCAAAAATTTCAAATATTATCGATCGTTTTCAGTTCCTCTGTTCGGTTAACATGTGGTATTGTATTTTATTTCGTATTCACGGTTCCATGTTCTAACAGAAACCAACATCTTATTATAGTTTATAATAATACTTTTTAATATATCATGCTTGTTTGTTTGATTGTATGTTGGTTTTAACGCCGTGGCAACACATTGTATAGGTCATATGACGACGGTCAGTCAACCTACTCACTCCTCCTGGAAAGGTTAAATCTCTGGATTTAGCTTTTAACCAACTACTAAGTACACACATCGTCAGTAACTGACAACTGCCCTACATAATTAAAATCATTGGTAGGAGGGAGAATAGCCGTAGAAAGGCTTGGTCTAGCTATTTAGGGGAGCTTGTCTATTTCAGAGTCATGACTTGTTATCCATTGTTGTTCACTGTCCAAACAATGCAGTTTTGGCTGCTCAACTAATATTGTTTTACCTGAGTTCCTACGAATTGTGAGAAAATAGGCTGAATTATATTCTTTGGAAATAAGGAATATATTAAATGAAAAAGAATGACTTTTTATCATTATTGTTTTATCATCATATTTATAATGTAGATCTACAATGTTATAAAGATATCTTACGTTTATATAAAAAATGTCCTCTTTATCAGTATGATTGTAGGTTTATTTCCTGAGTTGCCCACAAGACTGAAGTAAGAGCTTTGGATTAAAGAGCGAGTTACTACAGACTTGAAAGCAACCCACCTTTTATATGATATACTTTAATGTAATTATGTACCTTTCATGTTTTATGAACTAAAATGTTCTACGATCTTTATTCCGCCTACTACAGCATAAAATTAGGCATCGTTCAGCCATTGGTAAAATCCAAGTATTGATGGTTTAAAGTTATATCTCCATAAAAATTTCGTTATAAAGTAATGTACGGTCTAATACATGTACAGCATAAAGTAACCATAATAAACGTAAACATAACACTATTCATTTTAAAATATTAATTTGTATAGCAAACAATATGAAACCATTAAAATAGTTTTGTCGGAAAAATATTGGCATTTTGAGAGAGGTCGATCGAGAAAGTTATAACTTTACCATCGGACTTACCTCGGCGATCTTCTATGCAGATAAATCTCGGATATCATAAGGTGAAAAAGTAGATCTACGAAGTTAGTTTCTGTAGTAATGTAGTCTGAACTGCACAGAAATACTACGTGTGAGAAGTTGTTCTGATGTAATGATGAGATAAACGTGTAACAAGTTTATTATTAAATGTTGACATGAAAATGACAAATGGACGTGTTTCTATGTATATAGAAACAGTCTAGGGCCTTTTTCTATGACTTCTGAATGTTGTTTTTTAGCTAATTAGTAAACAACAGGTCGTATTCTAGGTCATGCGTGTTATTGTACTTTAAATAATGGACTTTTCTACTATATAGGTGAATACGTTGATGCATGAACAGCATTTTGCTGATTCAAACACACCACTTTGATATTCAATGTATATTTTAAATATTGTATATCTTCTTTGTAAATGTTTTATAAACATGTGTATTAAAACAAGTGTAAACAAACCAAACTATAAAATTGTATAAATAATTCACCCCTAATTATTGGTGTGTAATTAAACTGGCCATACTTATATACGCAATGTTTACGTGGACGACCTGTAGCATACAATTTTTGTAGATAATATTGATTTTACACGTCGATGTATTAACAATAATAGTACTACTTGCCAGGGAGTTAATCGCCGGACCTTATAACCTGGTTGTATTTCTACTACGTCTGATTTCCGAGGTACATCTTCGTAGATGATCGACGAGGTTGTTCCGAATGATACTCTAGATGTGGTCAATGTTTTGTTGTAGACCCCAATGACGTCATTTTTACAATAATAATAGTAATGAGCGCCATAAGCGCTCGTTACAACATAAATGTGATTATTATTCTATCTTTTATACGTTCAAAATATCGTTTTGTACAGATCGTTAAATATGTAGAGGTTATTTAACAGGGCTAATGCCGAGGAAAGTGTGCCGATATCGACTTAAGGCACACTTGCCTTGTTTCATAACCTTTTTATTGCATATGTTGACCAATGCATGTAATGATGATTTTTCTACAAATAAAATACAAATTTTTCTCGACGTAACGCGCTATTTTGCACGTTGACGTTACGTCACATGTATTGTTTGTTTTTCCAAAGCCGAAACGTTGGAATCTAATGAATGCTTGTTATAAAACGTAAGTCTGGTTGTTGATTATCTCATTAATTTTCAATATGAAAAAAACAAACGTCGTAGAATTGAATAGCTTCTTGTTGAGAATTTCACGTGCGGAAAGTCTGCGGTTGTATAACTGCAGGTGCGTAATGACTGGAAGTTGCCTCAATATCAATTTTTGGCACACTAGGAAGTGAGCCAAATATCGATATTTTGGCACACTTGCTCAATACGTAGAGGTTATTAAGCAGGGCAAGTGTGTCTTAAGAAAGATATCGGCACACTTGCTTAGGTATTGGCCCGATGGCTAATGCCGAGGAAAGAGTGCCGATATCGACTTAAGGCACACTTGCCCTGTTTCATAACTTTTTTATTGCATATGTTGATCAATGCATGTAATGACGATTTTTCTACAACAAAAGTAGATCTACACTAGCTTTTTCTCGGCGTAACGCGCTATTTTTCACGTTGACGTTACGTCACATGTTTTGTTTTTTTCAACGCCAAAACGTTGAAATCTAATGAACGCTTGTTATAAAACGTAATTCTGGTTGTTGATTATCTCATTCATTTTTTATATGAAACAACACACTTCGTAAAATTGAATAGCTTCTTGTTGCTAATTACGTACGAATTTAACGTGCGGAAAGTCTGTCGTTGTTAAACTCCAGTTGCGTATTGACCAGAAGTTGCCTTAATATCGATTTTTGGCACACTAGGAAGTGAGCCAAATATCGATATTTTGGCACACTTGCTCAATACTGGAATGTATTGCCTACATTGAGACTATATTGGCGCAGTTTCTCGTCGATTTTGTTACTATTTATAGTAACATATGCAATAATGGAATATATTGACCGCCTCGAGGTTTTATCGGCACACTTTCACAGCATTTTTGTTACTATCCATGCAAAATATAAATTCCAGTATTAAGCGAAAATAAAAAATCTGACAATGAAATCTGTACCTCTGAAATTGACCACTGTGTTACAATTCACAAGATATAACTCACTAATATCAAATGTTTGCATAATAAAGATACAATGACCTTTACTTTTATATATCAATTATCTATGCTGTAATCATATTTATTTAAGTTTAATATGCATGCATCTTCCTAACATTAAGCTTTTTTACCAAAGGTACATGTATATCTCACCAAAATATGAAATACTGTAGAATTTTCATGTTGCCATCGATGCATAATAAATGAATATTAGTGTCAGGGCGTACAATGGGTTGTGTGCTTCATGCTTCGTCCCCCAAGGAGTCGCTAGTTTGAATCCCTCTCCTCCACTTAAACGACCAAGGCTCGACAGAATTTGCTATGGACATAAATGTTACCATGGATATTCGTGCTGTGCTTGGGCAGCTGATACAAACCTTGTGAATACGGACATTATAACAGTACCATGGAATGTATGTGCTTACTATGTACCTTAAGGTGGCTTCTCTATGTTCTAAAGTGGTTGCTTGTACGTAAAGGTAGTAAAATAAGGTACAATACTGGCTTGTTGAACACCTTAGGGTAGTTGGGACATCTTGCACTCATGTTGCAATGTAAACCATTTAAATAAAATATTTGAAAAAAATGAAACATTAATTTTGTTTATTATATACTTGAAAATATACTATGATATTGACCAATGTTGTGAAAATTACGTTAGGACTAAAAATCGAAAAAATGTCTAACGTAATTTTCACATTGCTCATTTGTGAAAAACGCGTACGCAATTTTCACAACTTGTGAAAGTTACTAACGTGTTTTTCACAAGTTGTGAAAATTGCGTACGCGTTTTTCACACGTTGTGAAAAACACGGGTTGTGAAAAATGAGGTTCAACAAGGCTATATGGTAAACAAATCACTTGAAGTATAATAATATAAAACACAACTCAGTGACAAAAGAATTCCCCATGGCGTATTTGAAGCAGGGTTTTGATAATTATTTAAACAACAAATGTGCCACTGTTATCCGAAACTAAATGTGTCACATGACAACTAATTGTATGTTGCAAATAAGCATTGACATGATGTTTTCTTATATTTCCTCAAGAACTATTGACGCATGCGCAATACACGTTAATTATACAAAATATCTATACTTATCTTGTCAATTTAGAGGCTGGTTTTGAAAGGTAGAGTTAATCTTATTACTGTTTTATGACATCTTGTCTGGTTT
Source organism: Mactra quadrangularis (assembly GCA_025267735.1). NCBI lineage: Eukaryota > Metazoa > Mollusca > Bivalvia > Venerida > Mactridae > Mactra > Mactra quadrangularis. Next base: position 31,689,128 of record CM046308.1, on the reverse strand, counting down.
CTACATTAGTGTGTAGATATGCTTCTACTTGTTTTAAAATTGCACCAATATTGACATTTAGGCGCGCATAACTGAAGAATAGAGCATCCTTTATGTTTTTTTTCGCTTGAAATATCTTTTATTTTTGTTTGTATTATTTAGTTAGGTTTAATGGCGTAGCAAGACATTTTATAGGATATATAACGGCAGTCAGTCAACCTACTAACTGTTCCTGGAAAACCGAAATCTCTTAAATGAGATGTTAACTAGTTACTTGACGCATACTTCCGTCAGTGACTGACAACTGTGATACACGATTAAGAACCAGTCGTCGGAGGAAAAATGACCGTAGAAATTATAACATAACCAAACTCCACAAAAGTATGTCCCGACTGACAATCATGCAGGCATGCAGGCCTACGATCCGTCGATCTTCATCTTCTCCCAGTATTGTGCAGAATCCCCTCTTTGAATCTGGAGACTTTCAAACTTTTAAAACGCGCGCCTTTGTTGACATCACTTTATTTCTTGATTAATAATGTGATATAAGTGTAGTGCACGTTACTAAACTGCTAGAGCTTGTTGAAGGTTCCCTTCGACTTTTTGTATTATATACGTAGTGAATATGTATATTGCATAATAATTGCGTATGACGTCAAAACATGTTTAAACAAAGCATCTAGACAAAATTTAAGCAGTACCTATGTCACGTGGCATTTGTGATCAGTGCTGGGCTTAATATTAGAACAAAGGCACCATATAGGTCATTCGGAACTCATCGGCCATTCGCTACAAATAACTATATAACAAGTATTCATTCATGAAAGGTCGAGGTGTTCCGAATGCATATGGGTATGTAATATAACTTTGAGGCTCGCCATAAGCACCTTTCATGCACTTTACAACGGATCTTTCTGGTTCTAATCCCAGCTAGGAAACTGATGAGAAATTAGGAAAGCTCAATTGGTTAGGGTAGTTATATATTATATAACAGGTAACCCCTGGAAACACAACAGATGTGGTTCGAAACTCAATGTTGTTCATTTTCGGCAAAAGCTTTGCGTGTAACCAGATATACCCGTGTGGAACAAAGTTAAAATAAAACAATGAGTATACACATAACAATAGGAATTAAACTATGTTACATACTTTTAAGCAAATCTATGTAAATTAACTTCCTTCTGCATGTATCCATTCGGCACAAACTAACCTTATTCGGCATGAAAACACCATAACTTAGAGTTCCAAATATGAACTATTAAAAGTTCAAGTGCAACCTATAGTATAAAGTATATGCAATCTGATTGGTTAATTTATTTTCTGAATGGACCAATCAAGTACACGTAATCAATAGCTGCAAATCTCGTGCAACATTATGTTAGTGACGTAAAGTGTGTTAAGTCGTTATGTAACACGGTAGTGATTTTATACATATTCTATGGATTTATTATGGAACAATACAAAAGAATATTATGGTGAGTGTTTTTATTAATATTTATTTATAGTTGATAAGTTTTGAACCGGCACTTAATTAGTTTCCATTTGAAATCGTAACTTGTTCGCTGGTCTCCACAATAAAAGCCTCAGCGTGTTCAGTCACGACTGTTAGCAAACGTTACGGGGACGGGACAACACAACCCAAAGACAACTCAACCCGTAGATAACTCAACCCAAAGTTGGGACAGCTCAACCCGTTAGTACGGGATTGAGTTGTCTACGATGTTGACTTTAAACCTTATATGGTCAAGGGTATTCAGTCACGTGATCTTTAGAATAGTGCTTGTTTTTCGTCATATTGTTGCAGCAGTCGCAAAATACTAAATATTTCAATAATGCATATTGTAAATGAAACTATTAAAATATGTATTCATAAATGCTTGCATAAGTATGTGAGTTGAAGCCTTTTTTACAGAGTTAAATTTACAATAGTTAAAGTTAAAAAAAGTTGAATTGCGGTTTAATGTCTGCCTGTTCAGCCGACTTTACACTCTTGTACGATTACTCCTGATTTTTGGAATCACCCTCAGGCTGGCGATCCCTCACAATACCCATTTACACCTAGGTGGAGTTGAATAATTGTAGGTTAATTTCTTGCTCAAGGAAATTAACAGTGTCCCGAGAGGGAATCGAACCTGGGACACCTCGATCCCTAAGCCCTAAGTCCTACAATGCAAATGTTGTTGTCTGATTTGAATATAGATCTACGAAATTTTCAGAAAATGTAGTGCCAGTTCAATTATTACTGAATATATATTGTATCAAGTTTGCATTCATAGTTTATAAATTGCTATCTTAGGTGTTTTATTTATTAGTTTATTGTAGTTAAGTATGTTTAGTATTGTTTCTTTTCATCTGTGTATGTTTTTTTCTCGTTTGTATTCGTATAGTGTATTGCTGAGTATATTCACCTTACTAAAAATTGCACTATATTACAATAAGTATCAACTTCTTAAAAAAAAAAATTTCATTTTCTATATGATATGTGATTCTAAGTGCATAGTCGCTCATTTATTTGAGAAAACTGCAGAGAAATATTTAGTTATTCCGTGTATATCTAGCAAGGAAAAGAAATGTTGAACTGTGGAAGTTACATTTCTAAATAAATAATTATGTCAAAGTGCAATTACTCGTGATAAATGTTCTTTCTTATAAACTACTTGTACAGCTTCTTTAATGTGCTACATCTTGTAGGCCTAAAATTGAACATGAACTGTTGTTAAATGTTGAATGAGAATTGTATACAGCATAGTTACATCATTACAGCATTCTATGTTATCCTATGATAAAATGCAATAAATGTTACAGAACAGTTATTCTAATTCAGGATATATTTTAATAATAAACGCCTTTTTGGTATCTGTGGCATTTTTATGTGTACAGTTTAACCTGCATTAAGCGGCCAGGTACGGGAAATAGTTCTCTTAGTTTGATATTAAAAGGAATATAATCAACAAACAACATAATTTTTAACCGAAAATCGTCATTTTTTTATTAAATGACATACAACAAATATTTACAGTATTTTATACATAAAATAAAAACTACGAAGCCATGAACAAGCATATTTGAATATAAAAAACTGTTTTTAATATCAAAGTTTGAAGGATATAATCATTAAGCCACAATTGTGGACAATGTTACTGTGAACACAATTACACCAAACAAACCAAACAAATTAAACTTCATATATCGCGTGAAAGTATTTAGTAATACTTTGATTCGGAAAACAGTTTGGATAATGAACAGTTCAGTGAAATTTTCAAATTTATGGAAGGTATTTTGTGATAGAACAAATAATTAACTAAGCTGTTGTTAAATGTTTTCTTTGGCCATTCTCCTTTCTACCTTTGATCAAGAAGGGAGATTTAGGCACTTGCAAAGTTGTCTTCTTAATATAAGATTTACAGCTTAGACCTATAAACTTAGGTTTATGCAGGAGAGTCGGACTACTAGCCGACAAAAAAGTTCAAATGCAACGTAAAAGACCATAAACTACACTAATGTTAAAACGACATTTCAATCATAGCTTGTCATAATCTATAAAACATTATCTTACACTTGGATATACCTTTTATACCACTGGGCAATTACATTTGATACCTAGGTTTAACCATAATTTAGTTGGCTAAATTGGAAAACTATTCGAGTGATCATTCTTGGATTCCCAATTCCACAGGATAATTGCTTAATATTAATATATTGTATATAAAGAATATTGTATCTAAGCTGTTTTAGCAAAAGACAATTGCCATAATCACTTGTATAATCACGCGAGTGATTCTATTCGCGTATGATGCCATTGTAAGTATCTTATGTATGTTTTGACATTATTCATGACTATGAACTATTTATTCACCCTTGAAAGTTGGTTTAATGTGTCGAATGATTTGATATCTAATTAATTCTGTTTACAATTCAAATTATACAAACATAAACTATACAACCTCTTCAACTTTACGTACATTGTATTAAACAATTCTTAGCTAAAGCTTACTTGCATTATGTTAAAACATTTTATCTTTAAGTTAACCTGCACTATGGTAGAAAAATCTATTTTAAAGAGTGGGCGTTAGAATTCCATATCAAAGTTTGGCAAACTTTGTACAATAACTTCCATGAAAACACAATTAGAACAAAATTTAACTAGTACTTTCTTACCATTAGTAGATATGTTTACCTCTCATTCTCGAAATAAATATTTGAATTGATAGAGACTTAGTAATTTTTAGTTTTTTTATTACCTGTAAACCAATGTATAATAAAGTTGTTTCTTTGTTTACAACTCTACAAAAAGTAATAATATATATAGAGCCATTGTTTCTATGAGTCTGCATTTCAATTGAGAATTACACGTAATGTATATGGCTTCTATATTTTCCTACGTCAGTTGTTTCATATTCTGATTGTTAAATGTACTTTGACGGCACATTGTCTTGATTATATGATTTGCTTGACGTAAAATATATATGATTGACACGACAAATAGTGGAAACAAACAAATTAATATCATAAAATGATTGATCACAATGGAATAATTGTTTACAAATGGTAAATGTGTCTTCTATTGCAGTTTGCAGTTTTTGCAATACTTATACTTGTAGGCGCTTGCTTTCTTCATTTGAATATTTCAATGTCTTCATTTACAACAAAATGTAATTCTGCAAGGAATTATCTTGTCATTTACGAGGAGTTTTAGTCTAGTTGTACCAAAACAGTTCTGCGTCGCTCACCATTAGATTTAATGCAGTTAATGGTGTCTCTACATGGTCTCTTCATTTCTTCAACCCTGTCCGATTTGTTCAGTCGGTAGAGCCCCTTACAACAAATCCATACGTAACAACCTACCTTTTTTGAGTTGGGAGTAAGTCGTAGAAACGCTAAAGTTTTTTTTAATTTCTTCTATTAAGCATGGCTTTCAGACTTTATTTTGTCAGTTTACTAATGTTATTCCTCACATTATTTTTATCTTTAATATCATAATGTTTAATCTTGGGTAAACTTGATTCAGCAAAACATGCTGAGTGTACTCGATCCACATGAAACAAATTTCATTGTTAGCAATTCGAGCTTCACAATTGATTTCACAAGATCGCCAACCGTTGGCGACAGTGTATAGTGTATAATGTATACGCTGAAATCTTTAATACTTAACAAATGAGAGCAAGTAGAAATTATATTTTGTCTAAGTCATCTGATGATTGATTAACCCTTAGTAGTCTTGATGAATTGTTTACCTATCACGTACAATACTTGATTGACCTTATCAAACACGATGATTCTGAACTCGTCCTGTCAGATGTTTCAAGCAGAAAAATAAACTGTTGTTCATGCTAGGTTGTTCTAATGATATTACATGTAGATAAAATCATGATCATGGTTTCACTATATCACTTTCATAAATATGATACATATGACATTATGAATTAATGACAATATCAAACATTTTTGTTCTATTATTTGTTGTGTTATTGGCAACGTTATATTAAAGTAAATGCTCATGCAACCCATGTGTCATTGAAAATTAACTGTTTAGAACCCAGGTCAATAGCGCAGTTGGTAGCGTGCCGGTATTTGGAATCGCGTGTCCCGAAGGGGTTCGAATCCCATCCGGGGAGGTTATACCCTTCCATGAAAAATTTGACAATAATTTCAAATTTCTTCCATTGATAAGATAATATGGAAATGTTTCCAGCCTTGTGGAAGGGTAGGTGAGTACTGGTTATAGACAATGGTCCAGGAAAGCTAGGTTAGGTGCGATAGACGCCGTAAAATGACCTAAATTGTGCTGACACGGTAAAAAATTAAATGTTGTAAGATACCAAATAAAATTGAACTTTTGGTATGTTGCACATGTATTAGAACTTCAGTTATGTTTTAGTTTTTTAAATCAAACTCCTGCTGCATCAAAGAGGTTTTAAACAATAAGAATGAAAATCCCTTAGATACATGTCAGGTATGACGACCCACGAAAAAAGCCATTATGTTCTTTTTCGTCCGTTATGAACGTCTTGTCACTTTGATATAAAACAAACCAGAAAACCGATGTTGTAATCATTCATATCTGATCTTGTAACTTAGAAATTACACTCCTGAGAATTTTGGTAGAAGATGTAATTCATTACTTCTTGTTATTATAAGTTATTACACTATTTGTTTAGGACATTATATACGTAGATTTTCCCATGTTTAGTTGATAATGTTTGGTCTGTTTTATATCAATTTCTAAACACTATGCCGTGGATAAAAGACAGAGACAGTCGTATCAACTGACGAGTATGTGTAGCACAATAGATATAAAGAAAATATGATGAAAAACAATATTACTCGACGATAATGTATGAAATGAATGAATTATTTATACATACTTGCTCGGTGAAGACAGCCAAGTCTTTGGGGATCTGAAGTGACCATTCCTTAAATTACCGGAAATGTACATGTAAATGAATGTAAAAAGTCCATTGCGAAAGACGTATTTCTTAATTTTGAAAAATATCTTCAAATATTAGACTTTTATAAAACGGCTTTTGATGATGAATGGCCATTCGACGCCTTTAATCAAAGAATGTCATTTTCTATATAATATATGATTGCAGTGCAGTGACACTCATTTTTTTAGAAAATGGGATAGGATTTTTGGAACATCATTATTTAGAGCGAACAAATTGGGAAAGCATAGAAGTGTCATTTCTAATCAAAATGTCAAAATGCAATTACACTTGATAAATATGTTTCCTATGAATACACTTAGATTTCTGCGTTTCCATTCTAGTATTGAGTTGTGTTGTTTTTTTATTATCATGAAATGTACGCTGTTGCCAAGAAAGAATATGGGTGTAAAGCAATCATAATTTGGAGTATAGAAGTTAGTTGACTTGAATAAAAATAAGAGAATAACAAATTCAAATGAATGATAGAAATAATTATCTATGGTATGTACTAATAATGATCATCGATCAATATTCCCCTCTGAATTATAAAATTTTATGAAACATTTTTACAGTGTTGTCGATTCTAGTAATTATTAAAAGAATGCGCTTGCAGTATAAAACCATACATGCTTTGTCATCGAAATTTTAAAAACTAAAGCATGCTCTAAAAGCATAAAACAGAGCTAAAATAAAATGCATTATCCATTTTGTTTTAATAGTTAATTGTGACATAATGCAACTCTTAGTTCTCATTATCACTGATTGTTTTTGATTTATTACTTAAGGTTTTATGGTATTACATAAAAGGATTGTTTGTTTTATTCCTACTATTCTTACTGAAAACTAAATCCATCCATTTAAATGCCATGTGTAAAATAAAATGTCCCAAAGCGGCAGGTGAATGATTATGATTATGTTACATTTCATTCTACAAAAAAACCTTATTTTGCTTTCCTTATTTTGCATGCACTAAATTATGTTTAAAACAACATCACTCAATTTAGCGACATAATTCTTGAGTTGACAATGTGGTTGCATATTAGATAGTTCATAATCCATCAATATATAGAAAAGTAAAAACTATCAAGCAAACACTCAATCATCAGATAAACAGGATGTCAATTTACCACAAAACTTCCTTCCACCTTTCCTGTGAATTTAGAACAAGTAAATATCGAGCTAAGAAACTCTATAATAAGGTTTTAATAATTTTGATACCGCAATTATAACGATCAATCGTTTGGACGGCCATTGACTAAACTGTGAATACTTTCTAGATATTAACACTTTTAACTTGAAACAAAACAAAAAAATAAATGGTAGAATATAATGTCACGATTTATTAATGTACGTTTTATCTGAAGTCCCTTTTTGATAATAATTTAGATAATGTGCATCATGGCCCACAACAACCATTTCAATAAGTACTAGCGCTTTTTGTACATTTACCATTTGTTAAAAAATTAATAGTACGACAAGCGATTATTTCGGTTTGAGAAATTTTATTTACCTAACTGTCAGTAAAAAGAGCAAATGTAGAATAGACAATATTTCTATTCGAAAACAATCAGCTAAAATAAACTCTTCATTCGGCATTCAATTGATTGGTGTTTTTGTTTTGATTACTTCTGCGCCAAACAAGTATCATTTCATTGATTAATATTTCAAGAAATGAAGAGAATAAAGACAATACGTCGCTCGGGAAAATTAAACAATCAGAATATGGAACATGTTCTGTCAATTCAGCTGACATTCGAGATGGTATAAGCCATACCCTTTCTGTGTGATTGAAATTGAAGAGCGGAAATATAAAATAAATAAGTGAATCAATTGAAAAGACAAAGTTGTTTTATTGACTTTTGTTTGATGCAATTAATAATCAATCTAAAATGCAGAAGATATAATAAAATATAACACAGCTTATCCATTGACTTTTACTTAATATATGCATGTGTGTTGGGAATAAAGTCAGAAATATATTGTAATTTTAGAATTTTTGATTTATTACTTAAGGCTTTATGGTATCACCTAAAAGGATTGTTTGTTTTATTCCTATTATTCTTACTGAAAACTAAATCCACCCATTTAAATGCCATGTGTAAAATAAAATGTCCCAAAGCGGCAGGTGAATGATTATGATTATGTTACATTTCATTCTACAACAAAACCTAGATCCTTATTTTGCATGCACTAAATTATGTTTAAAACAACATCACTCAATTTAGCGACATAATTCTTGAGTTGACAATGTGGTTGCATATTAGATTGTTCATAATCCATCATTATACAGAAAAGTAAAAACTATCAAGAAAACACTCAATCATTAGATAAACAGGATGTCAATTTACCACAAAACTTCCTTCCACCTTTCCTGTGAATTTAGAACAAGTAAATATCGCGCTAAGAAACTATATAATAAGGTTTTAATAATTTTGATACCGCAATTATAACGATCAATCGTTTGGACGGCCATTGACTAAACTGTGAATACTTTCTAGATATTAACACTTTTAACTTGAAACAAAACAAAAAAATAAATGGTAGAATATAATGTCACGATTTATTAATGTACGTTTTATCTGAAGTCCCATTTTGATAATAATTTAGATAATGTGCATCATGGCCCACAACAACCATTTCAATAAGTACTAGCGCTTTTTGTACATTTACCATTTGTTAAAAAATTAATTGTACGACAAGCGATTATTTCGGTTTGAGAAATTTTATTTACCTAACTGTCAGAATCATAAGCTAAAGAGCCATGAAATATGTAGTTTTTGTCATTCGATTTAACATTGAAAATGAATAAATTTTATCTATTCAACTGATAAAACATTCCCAGCATAAAAATATATTAAATTACGTATGGTGACGATCATTTAATTTGATTTTTTCTATGTAAACACACATCTCAGCTTTGATAACAAACATAAGTAAACGTTGTCTTAAATTTGTAAATGTTTTCTTCAAGCATCAGTTTAAACGACAAATGTATTCTGTCAAGGAATTGACTAGAGTATTTACTATTTTAGAGACGTGAGGAATACATTAGTTGAAATTCTTAGCTGTGCTAAATTGTCAATTCAGTCAGAAGCTGCTATACAAAAAATATGAAATTAACCATTTTGCAATATATTTGATATTATACAATGCTAGAAACTGAAATAAAACATTCTTTTGGATTTACTCCATGACCATTCTTTCACAATTTATTTAAAAACTTTTAAATTAGAATTAAAGGTAAATAATACTTTTTACTTTTGTTTGATCAGTTTATACCATTTACATCACCCATCGTCCCTGCATATAATTGGTGAACTTTCTAAACCAGTCTTAATAACCGAATTAGTAGTAGATTATTTACCCGAAAGAAAGAAACATAAATAACCATAAAAATGCCATCAGTAAAAAGAGCAAATGTAGAATAGACAATATTTCTATTCGAAAACAATCAGCTAAAATAAACTCTTCATTCGGCATTCAATTGATTGGTGTTTTTGTTTTGATTACTTCTGCGCCAAACAAGTATCATTTCATTGATTAATATTTCAAGAAATGAAGAGAATAAAGACAATACGTCGCTCGGGAAAATTAAACAATCAGAATATGGAACATGTTCTGTCAATTCAGCTGACATTCGAGATGGTATAAGCCATACCCTTTCTGTGTGATTGAAATTGAAGAGCGGAAATATAAAATAAATAAGTGAATCAATTGAAAAGACAAAGTTGTTTTATTGACTTTTGTTTGATGCAATTAATAATCAATCTAAAATGCAGAAGATATAATAAAATATAACACAGCTTATCCATTGACTTTTTAATATATGCATGTGTGTTGGGAATCAAGTCAGAAATATATTGTAATTTTAGAACTGTTTGTTATACTCTAAACTAAACAACTACTCTTATTGAGATCCCGGATGGGACTCTAAGTCACGACCCAAAGGTGACAAAACCTAGTTAAATGACGACGCCCTTACAGTATAACGCTACATCAAATCATTGTGACATTTTAGCCTTGGCTCATTCTCTATTTTGATGATCAGATTTGATAAAAGAACGGTGTAATTTTAGAGAGAGAAAATAACATTATATTGATTTATCTATATACCACGCACAAGCGCATTGTCAAATTGTTCCCACGGAAATTTTAAACTGTTTTAATGATACTCTTGCTCTGCTGTAAATAGAAATTCTACATACCAATTTAAAGATAATTTGAGACATATTTCAAAATTGGGTGTCATTTATTCGCTACTAGAAGTCATTGCTCCACGAAATCTATTGTATAACATTGCGTTTGAAATTTAATTCAGTCGAAATAAAACATTAGCTCGTTCAATGACTTACTTAAAATAAATTATACTATAAAGTTAACATGTTTTATTGTTTCAATTCTACATTAAACACTATTTTTATGCAACATTAAGTTTATCTGGTTTGTCTAACTCTAACAAGTTCTACAATTGCAATGCCTTTCGAAAATTAATTAACGACGTTTGTATCTTTTATCTAACCATTATGTATATTAAGGCAATCATAAATACGCTTAAACCATTCTTTTATCTATATATATCTATCTACCATAGGCTCAAATAACATATAACATTGTATCGTTGATTCGATATTTGTAAATATTACTGAAAGCTTTTGCAACGTTTTAGAAAACAAAATGCATTTTTTTCGGTATGTTATAGACTGATAAATCGATTTTTTTAACATGTGATAGTTGATAACCAAATAGATCATGGATAGTCAAGTCATTCCAATTAATTCCAATCAAATATCGCATCGAAGTCATGATCTCACACTTCCGAGCAATATTCAATACAGTTTGTGTCTACGTCGAGATTTCATTATTCTTCAGAAGCAATATAACATCTTCCAGTTAATGTTTTATATTTCCGTATTTCAATTCCAATCACATAAAAGGGTATAACTGATCCTATCAAAAGTGTCAGAAAATGTATCTAATACAGATTGTGTAATTTTTCCTGATGTTATCTCGTCTGTATCCAATGTCTTCGGTCTATTATAACCACTCAAACTGTATTTGATTCTTGTTGAAAAGCAGACAATAAAGAAAACTAGTCTATCTGATTGTCTCAGACGAAATACATTTGTTTCATTTTCTTTGAAATGTTTATCACATCATTAAAGCTTAATTAATGGAATCCTCGGTTTAAAAGATATCATACTTATACAGTTAGCAAGTATGTTTTGCCATGTTTTTACTTCTGTTATAAACTCAAACGAAAGTATACAACTTACGATAATATCCATTTTCTCAAGAAAACGTCGAATTTTAAAATAAACAAACTATGTTAAACTTTAATTCGTAAAGTAACTGCTGTATCTTTGGCTTTTTACTTATCTTCAAAGCGAGAATTTGATGTTAAACAAACATTAAGGTTATATATTTTCTTACAAAATTGATGCTTCATCGTTCAGTGAAGAGTGCATGTCTGGTAAAACAAGCAAATAACATAGCAATTTGTAATTTTAAGGCTCGTTTTAATTGATTTATCTATTTAGCACGCACGTAAAAGTGATTATATTACCTCTGTAAGTTTTACTATCCGTGTAATGATATGTCTTTTGTTATAAAACGTAAACAATTTCCATCTATTTCAGATAATTGAAATTTCCCAAAATTACATGCTTTTAGGAACTATATTTGATACGATTATTTCAAATTAAAATCTAAACCAAGTAACTAGATAAATGTTTATGCCCTGCTAAGTGTATTTTATCATAAGAACATGTTCAAATTTCGTATGTTGTTTGTGTATATATTTCATGAAATTAAGTAAAAATACCAGTTTTTAAAAGTCCACAAGTTATATCAAATACGTATATATAAAGATTCTGTGAAACCTACACATGTGGGTCTTAAGTAGGAGAAAAACAGAGGTGTACCCTGCAAAATGTAGTAACGGATATTACTAATATTGATAAGAAATATGTTTATGGCATTACATAAACAAGTGTAAATTTGGTGTCTATCATCCTGTCCTTTATAGTATATAGACATATTTTCTAATGTAACTAATGTCTTCCGACAACTTAACAAACATTCCCTGGACCTACATTCCTCGTATACTGTATATCCAACGAAGATTAAATCACCTGAGATGAAAATGATCTTTATTGGTTTGATATAACAAGAGGAATCGTGCTTTGTTTTTTTTTATCGACGAATTCCGTTTTTTGCGTCAGGTCTATTAATCGTCTTATGAAATACTGAGATAAGAATACAAAGTTTGCTTATAGTGTATATACATGGAAAAACAAAATTACTGAGATACTTTTTCAACAGTTGTGTGAAAATAGATGAATTTGATGAACGGAGCATGCTATAAGAAAATAATTTATCTGAGCTTAATAAAAGCAGTTATAACAATGAGCAATAATGTAGCTTCATGCTACAAAAATTAAAAAAAAGTGTGAGGGAGATATTCATTAAGGGGAACATAATAAGAATTAAATGGAAAATTAGAATGATGTGTGAAGGATCTCTCATTTAAGGAGATATTGAAACTGATAAATATTATATTCTACCAAGATATAAAAGAAATCGACTGGAAACTGTCAGCAGTTGGTGGGTGATGTTATTCTGACTTTTATTTTGCTTTAACTATAGAAGAGTAAAAGTTTTCAAAATTTTTTTTTTTAAATAAAAAAAAGATATTTCAATATATTTGAGAATCGAAGTTTGAAAACAATTCCGCAATGTACACACTTCTGACTTATAATCAGTCTAGATACTGGACTATAGATGAAAATATTTATATTGGAAAGCAAATTTTAAACAAATGTATAAAAAACGTCTTTGGTAACTTTTTACACAAAACTGTATCAGAAAATCCAATTGGATTGATTGTCCATTGTTTCTTTATTTGCAACAGAAACGACAAAGCCGTTTGAGTGATTAAAATTAAACAATGGCAAGGCTTACCGACAAGGTGTCACCCTTGAAAATTGCACAATCTGTATTCGATTCAGTTCCTGACAGTTTTGATTAGACCAGTTATAATAATGTGATTAAAATTGGAGTACGGGAAAACAATCACTGGATGAAGTCGTTATGTTTTAAAATCAACACAAAAACAGTTATTATATTGTATTCATGAAGATGATGCGTTAAAAAGGATTTACCGGTTCAATAAGCAACATGTAAGATGACAATAACGCTGTCAGATAATGTTAAGACAAACTTATGGATTGTATGTTTAAATATATAAATGTAAGGTGTTGCAATCTATTTCTACACATTACTGATATTTATTTAGTTCGTCAAACATAATATTCTCATTTGTACGTAGCAATGACTGATTTCATTTGTATGACAAAATACATAAGTGTATGTGAGTGGAATGGTGAGACTTGAAACAAGTATCGAGGAAACATATGCTTTAGAAATATATGGATATGTCGATAGAACCAAGACAAAAGTTTTAATTTATTAATTCTGATATCTATACAATGCAAACAAGACCAAATGATATGCATTATTATATAAACTATTGAATGATCAATCAGAGCTGTCAATCATTTATGTATAATACCATCATTTTTATATATAACTTCTATATGAACACCTCTAAATTTATCTGTAAATTACCTTATCTACATGTCAGTTTTGAACTAGATCCTAGAGTTAAGGAACATTTTTCTGTCTATAATTAGTATATAGTGTATTAAGGCGAAGAATAACCTGAATATACTGGATGTAAATATGTAAATGCAATCAAGTGCGTAAATCAAGACAAATATATTATTACTTATGTAAGCAATGTTGGCAAATATCCGTAAACAGTAAATTAAGACAAAATAATTTGTATGTTCTTGTTGAAGCTGACTATTTGCTTGTCCATCATGAAAACTAGGTTATACCGAAGTATATAAATTAGATTGGTGTCCGGTACTTATGCTCTTTCCTGGTGCAATTTGTCTATCTATTTTATCAAGTTTTACGATGCTGAACCTATATTCAGCCAATGCATGAAAGTTAGAAAGTACATTAATTGATAGACATAACGGCTTTGATAGTCCGTTTACAAGGATTGTCTAAGTGGAATGACATTAGTGATACTGTTAAGAAAGAACATTATTTACGAGGTACAATCAAATGAATATCTCGATATATTCATTCATACATATTATACCCTTTTACGTATATGGAAATGAATAGCAGAAAATAAAACAACGGCTTTTAGAAGTTATATTGTTTCAAGAGAATAATAAAATATTGACATAAACATAAACTATTATGTATATTGCATGGATTTATGAGGCAATAAATTTGTCTTTAGTGCATAGGAATAAATACGAAATAACTTTCACACCATAAAACAAGTTGATAGCTTCATAAAATGTTTGGAATGTATAATATATCTTCACAAGATTAACTGCCTTGGTGCAACTGGTAAGGAAATTTTGTGCGTTTGTTGTCAGCCATAAGGCGATTTGTCATTCATCATGCTTTCATGAGGATTCTTATGTTTGGTCATATTGTGGCATGTTTAACAATATTTATAACAAAATGCAAAACATATGAAGCTTACGTTCCATGATTTACATTTCGAAGGTCACACTAAACTGCCAGAAGTCATATTCTTCATTTGTTTCACGCGGAAAGGTTTTAAAACAGTGGTTCTGTTGGATTATTTTACGTAGCTGTACGAATTTGTACTCAAATATGATGATATGCGTATAGTTCTTTAATGATTAGGAATAATTTATTAATTTGCAACCATATACACAAATGTATAACAAACTTTGTAGTAAAAGTATTATCAATATCACTAAGTTTTTATTTGAAAGCAGTTCAGTGGTACAATCTGAACAAATATTTGGAGACGTTTATTCCAAAGCAGATTCGAGTGTATTACATATATCACATGTTACATGAAAGTTTTTTCTTTTGTTTATTTTTTAATTAATCGAGCTAAATGTTTGTTTATAAACCATTAAAAAATTAAGATGTATTACGTTTGTATGATTTAATTGACTAACTCACAATTGGTATAATATAGGCTTGTTGTCTGGTTTGATTTATAGTAAATATATATTACCAAATTTTTGAAAATAGTACATAAAATTCTAATTTGTAAGTTCTGTTGACATTCCCGGTTTGTACGGATGCAATTTGCCATTGTTTTAGTTGTCCTTGTACATGGTCATTGATGAAGCATGTGCAATATCGTATATCAATGGAAACGAGACAAAAAGTTAACAACATTAATAAAAACTTACATTTATTCAATACAATGAAGGCATTGTAATGTTAAAATTATCAAGTAAACCATCAAATTTGTCAATAAAATCTAATATTGTGTCTACAAGGTCTTAATGTACAAATACTACATTTCTAACATAAGCGATGAAACACATTATGGAAACATTTGAGATCTCGTGAGACAAGGATGTAGTTAGATTTGAGTGATCAAAAATTGTTTTAAGAAATAAACCGATGTAGTACTACAGTAGTAACATTCTGTTATATATGTGTTTTTTATTAAACTTTTGTTGATGTTTAATTTAAAGTAATTTTTATAATCGGATCTCTCTACTTTTTCATTAAAATACAACAGGCGTCGTAAGATTAAATCCGACCAAAGGAATAGTTACACAATCGTCTTCTTTGCTATTATGGTAATACTCAAATTTCCGACCATAGGATGCGTTAAATATTCCTCAATTATGAGTATTCAGAACGACTGTAGAATGAATTATTTAACGACATAATTTATTTCATTCACGATGTCATGGTTCAACTAAATTTCTATTTACTGTCGTAACTGGAACGTTACTTTCTAATTTCCTGATTTCGCTATTCAATTCCCATGAGTGTTAAGAAAATATATTTTTCAATAACGTTTGCTCGCATGCAAGGAAGTCATTATATAGAGACATTACCAACTCTACATGATGTCTTGAATATGACCGTGACAAGTAAATGAATGCCAATTTGTACCTCTGTCCTGCTAAAAGATCACTAATAAGGTTTCAAAATACTCTTTTGAGATAAAACTAGTTGCCTGCCAAACTTTATTTTAACATTGTCGAAACGAGTATAAAGCAGCTAAATCTAAATTTTAATCAGTTTTGATAAAATCTAAAGACCAATGATTGTTTGTAAAAAAGCAAATATCATCGATATCTTTCGCCGAAAGCAAACGACTGAAGCATTGTAGTCAACTCATTTTATCGTATTTTCCGTTTCATAGGGCATCAAATACCGTTTAAGTGATTACAATCGAGAATAGACAAGCACACAGACAAGGTGACGCCCGTGAAAAGTACTCAATCTGGATTCGATATGTTTTGACACCTATGGTATAACAAGTGATACCCACTAATGTGATGAGAATTGAAACACTAAAACATAAAACAATAGCTGGAAGAAGTTTAACTGTTCCAGAAAAATAATAAAACTTGGCGAAGGCATTAACTGTAATGGATATTGCTCGAAATTGTGAGTCTAGCGTATAGGATGAGGAATAAAATGGAAATGAATTTCACACCATAAACTATTTGATAGCTCCATAAAAAGTTTTCAAATCATTGGGTAGTATATTTTACGAAATACATTTGGCAAGTCAGTACAGTGGGAGTGTACGAGTTATGTCTTGGTCATGTTTTATGAGAAGATATTTACATCGAGTTTGCATTGAAATATTCCTTTATCGGAATGCATTTGATATAAAGAAACAAACAATGTTATTGGCTCTCTGATACTAAAAGTCGTACCAAGCAATATCAGATAAGTTTTGTCGTGGTGATCATAGTATTAGTGTGTGACACTATCTTCTATGAAACCTGATAAGTGATTACATTGAATATTTGGCAAACAAATTGGATCACACCAAATCGATACGGAGATAGGTGCTTAATTGATCAGCCCTTTGAATCAGATAACTAAAACTATTAACTAACAATTACAGCGTCTATGTAATCAAATACGTCATTTCGTAAATTGAAGCGTAAATAAATTCTACAATTTGTAATCCCAGAAATACAATTATCGTAGAGTTTTCAATCTTGTTTTTTAAGCTCCATGAATGTTTTAGTAGACGCATCATCTACGATTGTGTTTTTGACACGCAATCCAATACTGCGGTTTTTAGCAAACTTTTGCTACTTAAAACAGAATATAATTCTTCAAAGGCTGAGCTGCATTTAAAGTTAATCCTTGCTATTAATTCCAACGGTTAAAGTAATGTGTAAAAAGTGTAATTTACAGTTGATAGAATCAAGTGGGTTTGTTAGTTATGTATTCTAATTCTTGTTTGCAGTATGTTTAGTATAAGTTAAATGGATATTACTGTCTCCTATACGTTGTATATTGTACTTAGTGTTTTGATTTTAGCTAATATATATGATGTTAATAAAACAGTCGAATGCATCTTAAGCATCGAAAGCGAAGGGAGCTAGTGTTTATTTTGCCAACCAATGAGACATTGATAAAACATGCCCAATATAATTTATCAATAATTTGCAGACAAATGTATGAGAGCATTTATAAACTTTGACACTTACACAATACCACAAAGACATTGTATAATCTAAATAATTGAATGACCGATAAAAGTTGTAAATAAATATTTATTATTTACAAATAATAATTAGGAAACAATGACTTATAACAGCGAGTTGCTTATTTGCCATCCTACCTTGATTACCTTATCCTCCAGCATTATCCATACCACTCGCCGGCAGCATGTTTGCCAATTTAACACTTTTAGATCGCGGACAGGACAACTGCTACGAATTAAGTCATAAAATTCTTTCTACGGTCATCGTCCTTCTACTGCTGCATTTAATCTTACCATGGTAAGATATGGCAAAAGTATATGATAATTGAATGATATTTAAGGATAAAATATGTTCATTGAACCATTGCATGTGAAATGTACTGACTTAAATCAAATTGTCATACATACATCCTTAAATCATACTATTAACGCAGTTGGATATGTTTTACACATATCGAAATAATAACGTAAAGGAACTTTTCCGATAATAGACATTTTGATATTGATAAACAACTTTAACAAGAGTCTAGCAATGCGCTTCAATTATCTGACTAGCAGTCAAAGGGTAAACCAACTCGTTTATATCAGTTAAATAAGGCATAACAGACAACTGGAGAATTAGCAATAACTTTTCTTGGACTTGATGAATGGGTCTGGATTAAATGAGGAAAATAGGATTTCTGTCATGTTCTAAAACATAGATAATGTCTAAATGATTTTATCGTAGATAAATAAAATTAAAATTAAGTTTGCCTACATAAGTAAGAAAAGACTGACAGGAATTTTTAAACATCGTGAACCTAGATTAAAAAATAATTAAGCAATGTCAAATTCTATTAACGGTAGACTGCAAAGTGTTAATCTGAGATAATTTCTCTGAAATAAGAAATAAAATATAACCTAAGAATCTAATCGTTGAAACATCTCCTGTGTTGTTACATAAAGTATAAGTACAGTTCTTTGACAGTTGAATTGTGGACTCACAATTTTTAACTTACATTTTTGATACTAATAACAGATCTCCTATTTATGCAAGAATTATCAAACATGTTCAGCGATGTTTCTTATATAAAACACCACACGTTTTAGTGTCCATGAAAGGGAGGTGGCAAATACTGAAAGGTCTTTTATCGGATTGTCTATAAATAACAATAAAGGAAAAATCGTAAATTGACAGCAACTTGCAAACATCACGAAGACAAATTCTGATTGCAAGTTCTTTTATCTGATAACATTGTAGAGCAATAGCTATGTAAGATAATGTATTATAATGAATGACTCATTTTGTAGTAGAATATTTCGATAATACATAGAAACAGACGCAGTCTCTTAAGTCATGAAATGCGATATTATCATTTTTACAACTCATATAGTACTATCTGATTCGCGTTGACGTCAGAAAATTGAAGAAATTTAACTTAGTTACCATCCAAAGACAATGCCTTCTTCGAAATTTATCTGTGTATTTGTATAAATACACCATCAATCCTTTTTGCTAGTAATTTGCTTAAATGCGTAACCAATATATTCAAGATATTAGAAATAAATACAATATTCCATTTACTGACGTTATTAGAACGTTACATTTCAATTTCCGGTCAATACCATGTAATACCCATGGGTTTTATGGAAGTATATATTCAATAGGTTTTGCTCGTATAAAAGAAGGTAACCTATAAATGTCATATTCTTCACAACATGCGGAATTGTACCAGATAATGACAAATGTGTGAAATCCATTTATGGTAATCTAAGACTGATGTTAGAACTGACTACAATGCTAAAGCTATGACTTATCATGTAAGATATGACAGTCGAAACTGTTTGATATGAGATCGATGCAATTACTGCAATTATATTTTACTTTATCATAAATTAACTTCACAGTTAACTGGAGATATGAGTTATATGTCTAGCCAATTAGGATCTGTGTTTGATATAGAAGTCAATAATAACCATTTTTGATAATTATATAGCAGTTCCTAGAAGCTTTTATCCTGCAATCACGACAAAATGCTAACAAATTATGCAAATATTATGTATAATAAAGTAAGTCGTGGCAATGAAATTATATATTCAAGACTTTTGGCAGAACTGATTAAAACTGATATGAAACTTGTTTTGCGGATAGTTTTGGATCACAATGCTACCAGCCAGTGGCAAAATGTATTTACCCGGTAGTTGGAGTTCTTTTGCATCTTATAAATTGATCAAGAAGACGATAATCATTAAGTTTCTTCAGCATTGTTTTCTGGTTTCTTTAAGATTTTAAAATACTTCTTAAAGCAATTATGGTATCTTAATTTTCATATGCATAACAACACGATTATGATAATAGAATACTGTATAAATGCAAATTATTTGTTGAACAATACGCTGTAAATAAGTATTGTTATACAAGTCATCGTTATTGTAACTGCACTTGCGGAATCGCATTTTCTAACTTTGTGGGTGCCCTTCTTTTTATATCAATACACATTCTAATAGTGCAAGTATGTTTGTTGAAGAGATGAACTCTAAAACGAACATCAATCAGAAAGTGACACATGTACTGATTTACTGGTCTATATTTAACCTAATTTGTATCTTACCAAATGCCACATTCTGTATCTCAGAAATATATAATTACAAGCATGAGTATATAAATGGAACAGAAATATGTTTTCAGTATGTTTTTAAACTTGTAGATGCCAAAGAAAAATAAAATATTACAAAATAATTTGTATGCTCTTGATTTAGCTAATAATCAATTGGCTGTCAGTCACGAAAACTAGGTCAATACAGAATTCATAAATCATGTTTGTGTTCACTGTCCAGTGTTTATGGTAATTATGGTGGATTTGTAATGTAACAGTTTTTTTTGCAATTTGATCAAGTATTCTCATAGAGAATTCTCATTGCTCAATTAATTGTAATGTTGATCTATACTTATTGTTTTTGTTGGTTCTTTTATTACGCGTATTTAACGTCGCTACCCCGAACAACCATCATATTGTGGTTTTAATGTCTTGTTGATGCAAACTGTTGTAATTAGGTACCTGTAACTAAATCAAATCATTGTGTTTGTGCGTTGTTTACGACCCATTGTGATTTATCACGACTGATTATTATATTTATCAGACATAATGTGTTTCTTCAACCAACGCATGTTATATGTTTATATAAAGATTTAGTCGTAAATATCAGCACTCTTATCCATGGCAAGTATCACAATTCAATTGAATTCACACATCGTAAAATATGATATATAGATACAATTTTGACAATAAACTCGATATTATTATTTCTCTGTATTTACCAGGATTAATTCTCGAGTACAACAACATCGGTAAATCACTTAAACGAAACTGATAATATTTACTTAAGTTAACTTTCAGCCTGTCAAATATTACAAAATAATTTCATGATGATATAGGTAAGAACGGCAGCTAGCAAATAAACATCGATATTAAGTTATTTTGTCTTTTACAGCATCAATTGGTCTATAACTATCGGAGGAAACTTTTTTGTTCCCTAAAGTCACGTACAAAACAATAACGATGTCCGTTTGCGAGAGACATGGTATATGTACCAATCTTAAAATTGGCTGACAGAATGTGATATAAATACCAATGTTGAAATATTAGGAATTGACTCAAAAAGTCACAGATTCTGCATTAAACCAGTAAAAAACCCAATTAAAAATGACCGTCAAATGTAGTTGTTTTTCTGATAACCTAGAGAGAAAAATAGTCAAGGGTTTTATTAAATGTGATTTATGGGCGATGCACATAACGTTCGAACAAATATCACTCTTTGATGACAATTATTTGAACAGGCAATGATAGAAACTAACAAGTTATTGGTAAAAGTGCAAAATGTAGTTTACTTACAAAGATAAATTATATTGAACTTGTATAATATTTATATGTTTCTATTCAAGTTTATTTGAATTCATCATCAATCTTGTTTACTAAGTATTCAGATGTCCAACCATAACCGTATCATGCATTATCATTGCACCTTTAATTTATTATCTCAAGATGACAAACGCACTCCCCGTTTCTATTAATTGACTGTCCCAGTTTAGCTAAGGATGTAGTTTGTAACATTATGCGTCTGTGCAGTGAGAATGATGTATATACAGAAATCTGGACATAATAATGGTCTTAAATCATTGACGGGCTTTACTGAATTATTACTACGTGGTATTTTACCACGTATTATACATTCGATTTTAGGTTTGTCAGCATATACTTTTTATATACATACCCTCTTAAATATAACAATTTGATACAATTGTTTGATACATCGTACAAGTTTTTAACATTTTGTTCTGTATTTGTGTTTCATTTAATAAAAAATGATGTTAAACTTTGTATTGTTCATTTGCATCTGCATGTGTATTGGTATAGAGAAGGCATATCAAGATTTTTAATGTTAAGAAACAAGCTCAATTGGGTATGTCTTGAACAGCCACCACGGATTTATTCAAAGTAGTAGACTGTGTTATATTAGTAACACTATTCTGATTTGTGTATTTCGTGCCTCTGTGAGTTAACAAAAGAACTCACCTAAACCCATCTCATTGTTTCTGAATCGCAAGCGCAAATTTCTTAACCCTCTACATACTGCTGTATACAATTCAGACCACGACTGTTTAAGTAACACCACCAGTATTTACAACATTCATCTTATACGTCCATATTTGTGAGAGATTTGTAAAATGTCTATAATATTTCATTACTGCATTCACGATGTAACAATTCAGAAACATTTTCTATTTACTGATGTTATTGAGACGTTACTATCCAATTTCCGGTCCGCACTTTGTGATACCCTAGGGGTTTAAGAAAATATATTTTTCAATGATCATATAAATGAATATGGCTTAAGTAATTACCAACTTTACGGACAAAAATGTATTTGATGGTGACAAATATAAGAATACAGGAATGAGACATGCATAGCAATCGTAAGCGGTTGTGTGTAAGACACCATGGTATTTATACATGTATATACTGCTAAAGACAGATTTGAATTCAATACTTACATTTAGAAAACGCGTATGTCTGTCTGTTTGAAATTAAATCCGTTAGAAAATAAATTGTCCTTTCAATGACAAAATCTTACCACTTTAAATGCTCTTGCATATGATCTTAAGGAAAAGCAAAATGATGGTAACTATACACTAGATTATTCAATTTTTTATAAATGAATTTTAGTTGTGTGGATAATTGAGTTTATTAGTCTAGCCAATCGGGAATAGTGTTTGTATTAGAAGTATATAAGGACCATTTATTATACTTAAATCACAGTTTCTAGAAGACAGACGTAATTGTATTCTCTAAAACCAGCATAATCCAAACAAATCAGCAAATATTGGTTACGATGAAGTAAGTTATTTTCAAGTTATGTCCAAAAGTTGTGTTTGAGAGATGGATGACAGCTAGTGAACATTGCCTGAAACTTGTTATACATGTACATGTATTCTTATTTTTAGTGCATAACATTATAGTGTATTATATTGTATTTGGTATTTTTACTACCTAGCAATTATGGTTTTAGGTCAGCCTTAAAATTGTTTGATTGTTAATACTTGAAACTATATCCAAGTATATATGCCCTAACTTATTGACCTTTAAACAAAATAATATCTAGAGATTTTGATGATCATTTGAGATAAATCGATATATTGTAATTCAATTTGATAAGCTTTGACAGAAAAGTTACTTTTTTTATTACAAAGGAGTCATCCCAAAAAAGTTATTTTGCATCACATAAAATTACGTTTAGAAAATTATTGTTAAGGCTAGTACATTTTAAATATTTTCAAATCGAACGATTTTTCTACAATAACTACAATGTCGATTAATATCATCTGATATATTGAAATAGTTTAAACTTAAAAATTCACATTTCATCGAAACGGCTTTACCTGACTTTTTTAGATCCAAAACCGAATTGTGTACACTTGAACAACAGTTGATTAGAGAAACAAGTTGCATTTCGATTGATCTGTTGTTGAATTACTTATATGATTATACGATACTGAATAAAAATGATACCATTATCTAAGGTTCTTGTCCAATTTATCGCTAGTTTCTAATCTTCGGTAGATATGCCAGGAAGACCATGTTATATTATATTTCCTTGATATTATATTGACATCCGAAATTGGATGTCTAGGTTCATATAGTTTTGATAAATGAAAACGTCCCAGGAGTATATTAGTTATGACATATCTATAGTTTATTACTTTTGTCTAATCTTATCAGATACCACTATTATTTCACGAATATTATAACCTCGTCGCATTCTAGGCATTGTAAAATATCACATCGGAATACTTGCGACAATTTAATACTTGCTAAGACGGATTTGTGACAAAGAAAGTATATTTTCAGTTATAAGAAAGGTATCGTACGTTAGCGTTAGCTTGGGCATCAGATATTTATATTAAGTGTCTGCAATTCATTATAGGGACTTTGTTTACTTGGTATAGATACATAATTAACGAACCTGGTGATAATGCATTACTTTAATGTGCCTTTTTACTCAAACTCATATAAAACAAAGACAAAACATATTGATTAAAAGTGCATTGGCCTTTGCTAACACTTATTCTCATGCCTTTACTCAAAATACCATGAATACATAAAAACAAAACAACTCGTGTAAGTGTACATGTAAATACAACCAACGATGAATTTATTTCATATGCTAGTGTCATAAGTTTACAAATGAAACATAATACAACATCATTAAAATAAAATACGTTAACATAATTATAATGTCAAATATAATATAAAATCACAGATTGCATAAAACATCTAAAAATGACATATCTCAGGTAATATATATAAACAAACAATATTGTTACAAGAAAAATAAATATAATAACCAATATGAAATGTTGAATATAGTGAATGTTAAGGGAAACGCATATCTACACCACACGTCAATGTCACTCACGGCATTTCCTTGTTCTGGACTGCCTCGTTCGCGAAGCTTTGACCTATACTTAAGATCTCCGGTTAAACACTTGCAAAACAAATGGCAAAACGAATGCTTTTTATACCGGCGTTTTGGTCTTGCACCAGATGAACAACTACTTAATGGTACTGAACGTCCATTTACGTCCTGAAAAGGAGCAAAGAGAAAACACTTTCCTCTGTATAATGTCTTTAGTAAGAACGATATGAAATGGTACAAGAAAACTGTATGACGTTGGTATACATGGTAATCAAAGCTACTTTCAAAATAATCAGTGGGTTCGTAGATTAACCAGCTTGTTTTCATTTGGCATCCCCAAGTCCCACACAGCATTCATATCTGATTAGTCAACATAAGAACAATTAGCATGCTTAGCATTGACGTATAAATCAATAAGTTTGACTACCTTTAGTCTTCAAATGCATGTGCATATAATTATAATAAAAAAGCTCTTATTTGCACGATAAGTTTTCATATAGCAATTAAACATATAGACTTTTCAGTGCATATAAAGTAAAAGATAAAGTAAAACAACTTGACTTTATTTGTATTTATGCCGATTATGTTAGACGCATACTTACATTTGGTTGATATAAATAAACTCTTACGGATGGGTTGGATGATTGGTCCGCACCAGAACTCTTAATGGCTTTATCATCAGCCTCGTCATCCGAGTCGTCGTTGGCTTCCATCGCCAAAACCTACAAACATAGAATGTTGAATGAAAATCTACATATATCGTTTAATTTCCATATTATTTACATACGCAACTTTTTCGTATTAGCAATATTGAATCTTATATTCAATTTTGAATATCTACTTATTATGGCATAAACTATACCATATTATATAATACAATTGGCAAAATATTTACTTTCCGGTCTTTCGGAAGTTTTAAATGAGAAAATATTTACATTTCTTTTTTAATATTAACATAGTAATCTTTGGTTACGAGATAACGATTTTCATTGAGCTAGAAGCTTACGTATGCTTGACATAATGAGTACATAGAAAAATGTCAACTTGCCTTTGTAAAATAATTAACAGCAGCATATTCTATCATAGCAGCCATTTCATAAACAACACAAACATTAAGATATGTATCTAAAGCAGTAGCATACGATACTTTTGGTAAACCTTCACGGGTGGTCATACTAATACCAGCTGTTGCCAAAATCGTTGTTACACCTGTAATTCAACAAATCATCTCATCAACTCTACAATTTTCAAAGTATCAAAAGTATAAAAATGGGTTTTTACGCATTGTCTGCTTTTTCTACTTTCGACAAAAGATCGGTCACTTGTAAGTTTGCTAAAAAGAGGAAATAATGTGTCTGCAATCAATTATCAAATCATTTAAATATAAGTTAAGATAACTCTAGCATATAAAAAATATATTTTGAACTAACTCACAGATTATCGTTTGAAAACAGATGTTTGAAAAAGACAAGGTGGCACCCGGCAAAATTAAGCAATCTGTATTCGATACATTTTCTGACAGTTTAACTGACGTGTCGGAGATAATACCAATGGAACGTTTTATTTGATTGAAATGCAAATACAACACAGTAAAATGAAATCCAAAAACTGAAACTATTGAATTGTTCACAATAACAATAAAATGTACAGAGGAATGCAATGAAAGTTGATATAAGATAGAAATTAAAGGTCTAAAATTTGATCAAAGTTTCTCAAGGAAACAATAATACTGGCAGGAAGAGCAATCTTCAAATTAAACGATTACTTTATGTTAGCTGAATATTTTCTGAATGTATCGAGCAATGTATTGTACTTTTACGAAAAGCCAATTGAATTAAACAGGTTCGTATAATGATAATTCTGTAAACAGTTGGTTTTTAGTTGTTCTCCCATTGCTTGTGTTGTTATAAAAACAATGTTTTGCAATGACTTAACATGTATTTTTATGTAATGGGAAAAACCTATTGGTGTAGAATAAATAGAACGGTTTGCCTATTTGCGGTTGTTTATTATACATACCTAGAAGAACTCTCGCAGGTGCTGCGTCACGATTTATCCAAAATGAAACCCACGAAAGACATGTAATGAGACTGCAAGGTAGATACGTTTGCAAGACAAAAAATCCAAGATGACGTTCAAAGTAAATGAATATTTTGAGGACGGAAAAGGCTCCTGAAATAAAATAAACATGCTGTGTTATGTTGGCAATAAAAAGTTTAACTTGACGTACAATTAACCAACTTCTATTCTTTGAATGATTTATAATCGTACATCACGCTAGTCTTGTCTTTTATTATAAATGTTTCATGGAAAGAACACCTTCGCCCAAATGTCTTAATGTTCATTATTTGTAATGAATGAATTCGTTTTTATGAATAGTTATTTTTCTTGACGGGTTTGACATTAATGACATAAATTAGCTGACAAACATGCGTAAAACGAGGAAAAATAAAGCATAGTTTCCCTAAAGAAACGGAAATGTATAATTTTTCAAGAGTCACTAGCTGGGATAAAACACTCGATGATTGCTACTTTGATGACCATTAAAATACTGTTCTTCGTGTATGGTTAGTACCTTTGATTAATTACATTTCCAAGTAACCTATCGTTATCGTGATTGATGTATTCAATACATCAATATCAGAGGTTTGACCTTCCTGTTATTGACCACACGATATGGTGTTTACAAATATACTCGTATCTTACCTAAATATCGTTTTTACATTTATCACTTTTGTACACGAACTTACAATTGAGGATACCAATAGTATCGCTTAGTATATTTAAGTAAGTATTTTATTGCCACAGGCCAATACAAGGCGGTAATTTTTTAAGTTCATGTTTTCATTATTTATTAGTGGCGTATTTTTTCTCGAAATTAATGGATAGAATAAAACAATCCCCCTTTTTACATTTGGGCAGTGCGGGATTTCTGTTTCCTTTTACTGACGATGTTTGTTATATGTATTCACAAATCACTTTCTATTTGCAACCAAAACCGAAATTGTTAAATATAATATTCATACCAACCCCATGCTTAGACAACGAACGTATGTAAAGAATATTGATATATGACGAAATATACCTAATGGAGAATATTCTGTAGTATTAGTTGATTCAACAGCCATTAGATCAAACTGAGCTAGTTTGACATCTTTATTTACTTCCACTGATAATTCATTGCCATATTTCCACAAATATACGATATCATTGGTAGTGTAGCCATCTGAAATAGATACAACCACACTTGTCAAAATAAGTATTCTTGATAATACATGTAAACTGTGTAGGTGTTCTTCAGATCATCCAGTAGAGCTGTTAAATTTTTAACTATATTCACCAATATGGGATCATTAATATTGCTATGCAATACGCTATTTAGGACCACTTTAAATGTGAAATGAAATCCACTGTTTTACCGCCTATGTTTACCATAGTACTTAATGGGTGGATCAAGAGCCACCGCTGATTTAACTCTGAGCGTTTCCCAGCTTGATACAAACAATCAAATATACAAGTGCCGAAGTTACATTAGAAATAATTTGTTAACTTGTGAATTGGTTAAACACAAACACAAAATCAATTCCTTTTTAATTAAAACAAAATCTATAAAGAGGGATATTATGAACGCCAAACCGGACAGGGCTCTTTGTGAAATATATAAATTATACTCACAACTTCCAAGTGTCAAAGAGCATATAGGTCGATCCATCGGATAGAGGTTTAACTTCATTGGACATGCTGCTCTGACAGTTAATCTTCTTGATAAATAAACACGCCCATCATGGCGGATTCTTATCAACAAATTAGGTCTTGGAATATTGTGCTGATGAGATTTATGTCCGTTAAGAAAGTATGTGTTTGGTTTCCATATATGGGAGAGGAATAAGTTGTTTAGAGTTACTTCTGTAATATTACGAATATCAAATTTCAATCTTTCGTCTGTCCATCTCTGACGGAAATAACATTGGAAAGAATAATCCTGAAAATGGAATAAATTTGAGTAGATTAAAATACACATTTCTTACAGTATGATATGAACCATATACCTTGTTATCGCCAGAGTATTTGACATCGCTTTGAAATTAAATGTGCAGGTCAATTACGGTGATGATCAAATTAAACTTCTAAATGTACATCTAGCTTGTTTTATGAAATAAAACACGTTAAATTGATTATATTAAAAGTTATGCCATATATATGCTTGTCATTAAGTACTACTGCTAGTTAATCATCTTATAAAAAAAAGTTGTGTATAAAAGTGTTAGATATTGCAGTTACCATATTGCTTTCTGATATTTGTCCAATACTTCTTATCATAATATCTGTCTCTATAACTATAGGAGGACCTGAAACGAAATGATAACATCATGGAATTGTTCAATACATATTTTCAAAGATTGTAATCATTTAAATGTATATACGAGAATATATTACATGTTATCGTAATACCATATTAGTAATAGCTACCAGCTATCGCGTGGTTGGAAAAGTAAACACATAGTATAATAAATATGGCAACGTAAATAAGTAATTATATATACTATTATCAACCGTCTTTCTACGTTTGTATTTAACAGCAACATATGTAATGACAGCCGCTATGATAATAAAAGGGAAATACCCATGGTAATACCCAATAATAATTACACGATGCTAATCAGTTATCAGCGGCCACACTTTCAAATGATAATCAAGTTAAGTTGTTAAATTATTTGAAACAATTATCACAGTTAAATGTCTTATGTTTCATCTGCTGTGCGATAACAGGCAACAAGAGACGTGCACATTCTAGGTTCAAACTTACGAACTGTTTAAACAATATAATATAACATACAAGTCACGATATCACATCTCATTTGTTTGTTAAAGACACCCACGTCTACAAATAAAATGTTAAGATTGTCTATAATCAAGTTCTCTAAAACTGTTGAGAAATCATTTAATGTCTATGCTAATGGATGGCAAGTTGTTAAAACTGTCAATACGAAGAGGTTCATCCGAAATTTCAAAAATGATTATTCAAATTTTTTCCAATCAGAATTCCACAGCTGTCTCGGAGATACTCTACAAATTGAGTAAATATTCTTGTCAGTGAACATCTTGCTTTCTCGCGATGACATTCAGAGACATTAACAGATTTCAGACGAATAAAGACATACGGTTATTTAACAAGACGTGAAGGCAATCTTACTTATGTTTATCAAATCAATCAAGATGATTTTCGCCGTACGTGATTTAATCTTCTCTAGATGTGAGGCTTGTGTAAGAAATGTTTATTCAGTTAATAAAAGACTTACAACTAGTCATCCGTTGAGATCTGTCTAGGTCAATACAATGGAGATGCAGTGACAAGAATACTAACCAACCTTGGCTGGATTTATTAGGGAATTGATTACAATAGAATACAGATCTAATACCAAAAGGACATTATTAAGGTTCATTTGCTAAAAATTATGTCTGTTCCTGATAATGAACCGCACAGCTCTAAAATTCCTTTTATTTATTCAACTATGTTTTGTATCAAACAAAATTACATATCAAGATATAAAACTTACAATGAAAAGTTTCAATATAACAATGCTAATGTAATAAAGTCACAGTCTCTATCGATGATAAATAAGTATTATCCCGAGCTAATCTAGATTTTTTAATGTTATAAATTCGTTATTGGTGTTCTATTCACATGATACTAAAGAAATAGGCTGTGACAGACCGGTATATAGTATTGATGATATCATTAACACTAAAAATTTACTGTCAATTGTAGAGAAAGCTCAGCGACTTTAATTTAGCGTATGGTGTTTTAGTAGAACGCCTTCAAATCATCGTACATTATTGCCACTTTAATAGCGTGTGGTGTGTTAGAATAAATACGTATCACACGGTTGATCCTGTGAATGTTACAATATTAACTAAACGTTATTGAGTCTTTAATTGAAAACACACCAACCATTTTAACTGTAACAATGATGCTTTAATAAAAAAGGTTATTGCTTTTAACTTTATCGTTTTCGTTGTTTTTTGCTCTACGTTCAGTGGCAGATCATATACACAAATAACATATGGGTGTTGATTCAGAAGCAATAATTTTATGAAATGTAGACTATCCCTACAGAAGCATGCTCTTTTGATTACAATACAAGGAGCTATACCAGTGTCTTTACTGTCTAGATATTGTGTAGCTTACAACACTACTGTTTGACATTTATTTTTTAATAGAATAGATGGCAAGGTGCAACAAAGTTTGACATAAAGTAGGAAATTTATTGCAGTTCGGTTTATCTTAATTTATACAATTATACGGTAGAAACATTTAGATAGTGACCATAACAATCCACTTCTAAGCGATATATATTTCAATGACATTGCATGCGTTTATTATGATACGATGATTACGTTTATTCATTGTACTCAAATACTCAAAGCTTGTGTAAGTAATAATTGTTTGCTTATCGAACTTCTTTGAATAGCATAAAAAAACATGGGTTACATTGTGTTGTATCTTTCATTTAAGACCACCCTAAACGATAAAAGGAATAGACTACATCTTGATATGTGCTGAATAAATCCAAACCAGCAAACAATCTCCTTGTTTTATCGACATTTCATGACAATCGTGTAGCAATAATTCTTTGTAACGATGGACACTCCTGGAGGAAAATGTTGTTGCATGTTGATGACCTTTTGAAGTTAATTGAACAAAATTATTGTTTTCAGATTTGACAAGCAAAATTGTTTCCTAATATTTTAATGTCAATATGAGAGACGATATTTGAATTAACGACTCGAAAGTCTCCCTTGTGGTTTCAAATTATAATGATATTGAGAAATTGATTGGATCTGAACTCGACAGCTGTACATTTTTAACGGAAAATTCATTTATAATAATGCGACTAAGTTAAAAAATTTGCATTTTGTCATGATCAAAACACGAGTGTTTTTAGAACAACTGCAATAAAATGTCTGCTATTTGTTTTGCAAATACAAATCGTTATTGTGAATCTTCAAATTTATAGTTTTGATCAGTCATGAATAATTCTTGTTGCCAGATGTTTTGACAACCCTGCACCGAATAAAATTAGACATACAGTAATTTGATAAAGTAACATTGAATATGAAGAAATGATGAATTGTTTTGCATCTGCTACAGTTTATCTAATAAACATTTTACCTGTATAAATTGAATACTATAGTCACCCAGATCTTCAAATTCGTTTCTGTCTTTTTACTCAGCAGTAGTTAATTTGAAAAGAGTGTTCTTTTTGTATAAAAACTAATGTACTTATCAATGTATCATAGTAATTGTTTAATATAACGTTGTGTTTTCTTGCATTACTATTCTGACTTTAACGGTGTTGTTCGACGTGCTGATCATAAGCCTTAAGAGGTATATTATCTGCTCGACTTTAGCACCAAATTAATCATTTATCTCCTCTTAGTTAGTTTCGAAACTTTGATTTATCAAAATCTCTGGAGTGCACTCGGAATGTTCATTAGTTGAGATTAACCAATAAGTGTCAACGAAGAGAAATTGTCAATAAAATTACACATTTTTGTTAGGCTAACAAGGATGACCTTTAGTGCAAATGTAGAAATAGATTAAGAGAGATTTTATTGAAGTCAGTAAGAAAATCTATACACGATGGTTTAAAAGCCATCGGCTCATCGGATTTACAGTACTACTTGTACGTTGTATGGGGAAAAATATCACTCTAATAGGGTAACTCAAGTGAATTTTCATGACAAACATTTCTTAGAAATAATTTGAATTTCAACTTTTGTAAAAAGACTAACTCCATTATAGATATCACCCTTTAAAAATCTTTTTCAACAAAATGTTTCTCTATATCTATTTTGAAACTCAATTTCATGCCATTTTTTTCTTCGGAAGGAATAAATAAAATTACGATGAGAGAAAGGTGTCATGCTTAGGATTTGACATAAAAATGAAATAAAAAGTAATGGGCAAACCCAAGCTTTTGTTCCAGCAATTTTAACATCTTTATGCATTAGTCATTGAAAAATAATAATTTCACTAGCAAGTTTAAAGTTAATTTACCTGAAAAAACCTTAACAAGATTACTTTTAGTTATGGTGTATGCAGGCTTGAACGTAATGTATTCTTTATCAACTTTAATTAATTTTTGTTTGAATCTTGAAATATATACATACTAGCAAGTGTCACATGTTATAAAAACGGAACATGGGGTAAAATTCTCGCCGCCAATCAATACACACAGGGTTCTTACAAACAAAGGAAATGCTTTGACAGTTGCCAGACAGGCCCAACTGAGTTAAAATGATACAATATTTACGTAGGTGTCATTGAAAACGAAACACT
Source organism: Mactra quadrangularis (assembly GCA_025267735.1). Lineage (NCBI taxonomy): Eukaryota > Metazoa > Mollusca > Bivalvia > Venerida > Mactridae > Mactra > Mactra quadrangularis. Next base: position 31,655,881 of record CM046308.1, on the reverse strand, counting down.
TTGCACAGCAGCAAAAAAGAGATGACAGATGACAAACTATTCAAATTTATTAATGTTAAATAATTACTGTTGTATGTACTTTTACATACTGAAAATATATTAAATTGCGCATTTTAAGTGCAAGTGATAAATGTGTCTTTAAACAAATCAAAGTGTACCTCTCTAGTTTTTGACTGTTTGAGAGATCTGAGTTTTACTGTTGCTGTTTCAGGATGTATTGTAATCGTTTAACAATTCTAGAGCAAAATACTTGTCGTAATCCTAAGACATGTTTGAAGGTTAATTGGACAAAATTTATTACTTGAGATCCGACAAAGGCTTGTTTCACATTATCATGTCAGTTTTCAGAGTTCTATTGGAATGAATGACTTAAATGGATCCTAGGAATGCCCTGTGGCTTTTACTGATTGAATAATAATGAAATTTGGAATTCAATTTAAACTGAACACGAGATTGGTAATTTGTTAACTTACAGCTATGTTTGTGAAATGGAAACAAAATTTGCCATTTGATTTTTTACTATTATATCTCTTAGCCACATAGACTGTTTATTTAAAATTATTACAAAAATCGTATGGTATGGTTTATAATTATCAATATCATCGTCTGACCTCATTACTGTTTTATCTTAAACATTATTATCTATCTTAATGTTTTCTCATTATTTAATGGACGTTTGGTATTAAGTGTAAAAATGAACATCAAATACATTCGAAATAAATACATTACATAAGTCTTTGGTATTGTTGTTTAGAAATTGAATAGTATAACGCTCTTAAAAAACCTTAAAAAAGCATTTAATAGAAACAATATTAAAGATACTGAGCTAGATTTGACACATTCTTTATAGTTTGAAATATACTGGTTGTGAAGATCAAGTATTAATTTCATTGAACGTTATGAGTCAGCTTGAGTCATTCAAAATCATTAAGTGTATAATACCTTTTAGAACAAAATGACCATTCTGCTCCAGATTTGGACATTGGAACGCAGTTATCTCAAAATACAATACAATATGATGCAAATGTATAATGAAAGTTGCGATGAGCTGTTCAGGCAGTAAATATCTTTTATGCAGTAAATGAAAACTTATTTATTCCACAAACTGTTACAAACAAAGTTCTATAGAATTATTGATAATCCATGCAAAAGGTTATTGAGTACATGACAGTGTGATATCACGATGTCTCCTAATCAATCACAAGACAACTCATTCGTAAACATAACCTGACTTTTGAATAATTACAATGGCGAGTGTTTTGTATTCGGTGTCTTGGTTCTCCTTTCATATGTCTTCGGAGTAATGATGAAACATAGATGTAGAATGTTTCTCAGAAAAGATATACATTCATTAATACTGACATTTCGACATTATATAACCGCGTATACTATCTACATACCGTTTTGTTAACGTGTTACTGATTCTTATCTCATCTTTTTGACACGCAAACGTTCATTTCTGGCGGTCCTTTTCATTTGAATAGTATACCAATTTTGGTCGATACCGCCTTTTTCGAATGTTTTGTCACTTAAGTGCATTTTAGGTCTGCCAATTTTATATTCTTGTGCACGGCGTCTCATGAATTTAAAGTCCGATTATCATTAATGTTCCATTAAGAAATAGTTTGTATCCAAATTTTGAATAATAAAAGTTGTCTGATTTGATTCCGAACGTTCATTAGCTTGCAATTATCCAGTGCATGAAAAAAAGATGAACCGTTCATGCAGTCACTCGTTTTACGTTGTTAAACACGTTTGACATTTAATGCAAAAGCAGGAAGGATTAAATGAGACTTTAATGAAGGCGGGAAGAATTCTTTATTAAGATTAATCAAAATCCAACGGATTACTGATTTTTGTAATAATTTTCTAGAGCGAAGACGCACTTTGATTGAGTAGTCGCATGTTAAAAATTCTTTTATTAAATAAGATTTTAATTAGCTAAGCCGCCTTATTAACATTGTTTTTTTTCAAGGATGATTCATTTGTTGGTTGAAAAAGCGACTATTCAGTTTTAAATAACCTTAGTGATACCATTATTTACTTATATCTAACATATCATATACGGGCATTGGCCAGATAATGATTTGACGCTGTGAAATAAACTATATTAAATCAGTGTTTTTCAAAGTTTTCAATATGTAAGTTACTTATGTACATTGATAATAGATCTAAAGCTTATATTGTCAGTACATTATCAAGTAATTTGTAAAACAAATTACATTCTTCTATGTTTTAAGAACAAAGAATGAATCAATTCTAACATGTTTTAAACATCTACCAACTTAACCTAAACTTTAAAAGATTTCCAAGCTCCTTTATTTTCATTGTAATAATGAAACGCAAACTAAACAACAAAAACTGTTGTATAGGTAATCGAATAAATTTCAGCTAAACATTTCAAGTGCGTGCTGAAGTATATTTTAGTGGATCGTGATTTTCTAAGAGAATCAAAGACGATAAAAGGCAAAACATTTTGTATTTGCATTAGACATAACAAATGAAAAATATTAGACATCTTATATTTCTTAATCCCAACTAAAGTCTCAACCTATCTTTATGCATAATGATATTTAAAAAGAATTCTAAAATTTACCGTATGAAACCACTAGGTCCAATTTTAAGACATTTTATCGGATGTTGTTGTACTTTTGTGGTAATGTTAAAGTAAATATAATAAATCAGTTCTATATGATTTAATTGAGTGTATGAAAACCTAACATTCTCGTTGATTAAAATTGGAATTGTGAAAACTAATATACGTAGAAAATGCACTTGAATTATTTGCAAAAGCGGATTAACTGTGACTTAATTAGTTGTAAAGGAATCCCAAGCAATATTCTATATTGTAGCATCACCATTTCTATTACAGAACGCCATGCCAATACATTTCAATACATCATGTTGTTAGCTTCACTTAACCAAATCAAATGCGTATTACGACACTACTGTTGACAGCCATCTTACCGATATTGAATTATTTAATTTGATATAACAATGAGATAAAACGACGCAGTGCAGAAGTAATGCAACTTTGCATTAAGAGAGGGTGATGAGAGGAAATGCAATTAAGGCTTTTGCGCTAGGTCTAATTTGTTAGTTACTGAACGTGATTGCTATGCGAAAACGAAACTATTTCTAACTGAGAAAATTGCAATGTGGACGCTTTAAGTTCATGCCTAACGCATATATTTTTGCTTTTGAAACAGTTTGTTGAATGATATTATCTTCATTATAATACAGCTATCATAAAGATAAACAACTAGGCCTTCATGATGCTATTTGTCTTGACATAAAGGGTCTTAATCTTCATTTTGTATATCATAAGAGCGTACGAGAGGTGTTTAAACTTATATTATAACAAATTTGAAATCCGATTCTGAAGCATATTGCCCGTTTATTTCTTCTAGAAATTGCTTAACAAGACTCCATCATTTATTTGTTTTGTATTTCTTCACTTGTTGCAAAATTATGCATAAAAACAACGAGACAACAGGAAGACAATGAATACATGTTTATGGATATATTTAGATCTAAAAGTAACATGTACATCGACTCTCCTTATCTCTCTGATGGCACTAACCACTTGTTTGAATCACGTTTACCGAACATACGCAGACTGTAATTACATATCTATATATTGTGCAACACTTGTGTCTGACGTAACATCATGACCAAGATGGTTATCAACCCATAAACGCTACAATTAACGTGAATTCTTGAAATATATGTTTATGCTTCACTTGAGGTTTATAATGAACGTAAAAGTCTAGACATTAACCATACATCATTGCAAACTAGAACAATGCTATAAATGGGTGGTATAGTTACAACTGTACCGTCGCATTTAGATAATTACAAATTACAGTCTTTTGAGGTGAAGCTTTTTATTCTTGTAATTGTATTTCATCATTTCTTGAAATATTAGAGATAATTGATGATTACTGACTACGATGCTGATAAATATCAACATAATCAGAGAGTTTTACTACGCATAATATTCATTCCTTTGTTTACACACATGCTAGGCAAATTCATACTTAAGCATGTTGCATTGAGTTGTAACTTTAGATAGAGGATCCAAAACGATAAAAGGCAAAAACATTTTGAATTATTTGCAATATAAATCAGTTAAAACAAATCCTCTACATTTCATTGACTTTTCAAAACAAGTGCATGACCTAGTAACAACAAGAATGCTTTTTGATTGTTCTACAATTGTTGAGAAAATCGTTAGCATATCTAAGACGAGCTTGAAGGTTAATTGAACGAAATTAATTTCATTCCAATTTGACATTAACGATTGTTTCCTATTATTATGCCAAAATGATTTTGCTCTATTTGCACTGACGACGTAAATAGATTATTGAGTGCTACATAGCTCCAAATTTCGAATGAAATTAAATGCAAACACGAGATTGGTTATTTATAATGGAACAATTCTTCCATAAAACCGAAATCACGTTCAACAATAAATTTTTATTGCATACAATTACTTCATATTATTTGGCTATGCGAACGCAAGGCGTTGTAGTAAATCGAAAACTTCGGCTATTGTATGAGCTTGTTGAATGGCGATTTTACAGAAATGTATATACGATGAGAGATATATAACAAATAATAATATCGTTTTGTAATTTAATATTTTGTTTTTGTTTAAATATAATATCAATCATTTCTACATTCATAATATTCAACTCGTTTCATACTTCAGAACTGCAGCAAGTCCACAATTTAAGTTAAACAATTCTACATTAGTTATAGACCATGTTTATATAGAGAGATACAGCAGTAGTTATAGAGGACATACATACATCTCATGGATTAAACTTTCTAGAGTGAAATAGTAATTGCACAACTTTAATGCGAATATAGCAAAATCAATTGCAGATGATATCTATTAACATGCATGTAATGAAAAAATTAAATTTGCACCAAATTTAATTAGAATTGATATAGCATGTAGGGTAAATGGTTAGTAACAACAAACTTTATTTGTACATTTAACCTAGCAACGATTTCACCACTATATCAAAAAGTTCTTTTTGTTTTACTAAACTAGTTTTTGCCATGGATTAACACATTTACAAAGGAATGATGAATAATATTAATAAGGGAAATATCTAAATCTAAACCATCACGGAATGGACCCTTAAACGCTATCTATTATCGTCTCCTTATTACAGGGATATGTCATGTGGTCTGCCTATGATTTTCAAACATACTGTATACATACATAAATACAAGGAACATAATTTAGATTTCAACCCACTCAGTGATTTAGAAAAGATGTGTTATCTGGTTTTTTAATTCTAACATTGTATTTTAAGTGCCAATACCGGTTTCAACAGCTTTAAAAGCTTTATAGTTAAAGTAATACATGTATTACATTTCTGAATGAATTATAATGCAGTATTTGCTTTTTAAATAAGCATAAATTATTTTATGGATACTTTCCTATTTTTTGTGTACCCTGGGTACAAAAAATCTAGATACAAATAATTCAAATATTTATGGATTAAGTGCGCAACTAATTAGTTTATGCATTAATTACGTCCGCCATTTAATCTTTGTTAAAAATCAGTGATTAGGCAAATTGTTTCCCTCCCACCTCACCCTAGGATTTGACTTTATGTTATGTGGTTCACTGAGTTATAATTTTGTTATTATGTATTAAAGTTTTTACATTGATTTCATATGATATGGTATTGTTCTATTAATGACTTAATTTGTTTTAGGTCATTCGTTTCATATGATGTTATATTGTTCCATATATGTTGTTTTAAGCATATGTGGGGGCATAAGGTTATACCCCCCAATCTTTGATATTAAAACAGTTTTCATGTTTAGCTAATTTTGTTCATGATTCATGGTTTTGATTATATGTTTATATTATGTACATATTTGTTTAATGTCATTTAATAAAAATGACCTTTTTCAATTCAAAACCATGTTGTTTGTTGATTCTATTCCTTTTTATTATCAAACTGAGAAAACTTCTTGTCGAGAAAGGTATACATAAAACCTTTTAATGGTAACGCGTTTCTGTTTTGTTTGTAAATGTTTGAAACATTTTATCTAAAAAAGTGTTTTAATTGTTTAACAATATATTGAGAAGAATGCTGTTTTTAGATTTGTCTCTCATATTTTATTTTAGAAAGGTTTGCATGTTTATGAAATTGTGTATATACAGTACAATTGTTTAGTTATATTGTACATGTACAGTGAGACATAAATAAACATATCTTATCTTATCTTACAAGAAATATAACAACTTTTAGTAGACCACTTGATGTAGATTTATTACTATGAGTCACACAAAAATACTACTACCCTGATGGTACTTCTACCACACTATTAAATTTACTAAATATAACTCTTCAATCTAAGCAGGTTCAAAGTTTCATGTATATATACAGTATGTTTGAAAATAAAAGGAATGTCACATGACATTTCACTGTAATCAATACATACAAAGCTTTAACTGGCATATAAAAGGTAAAAGGTAAACATAGATATGTTAACATCAAGTCATCAAGATGCACCCAACTTTATATTTTCTTTTATCATATAGAATTATAACTATACCACTTTCAGATCGTGCTTAAGAAAAGTATTGAACCCGTTTTGTTGGTTTTCCAAATTGTATGTAAAAGATTCGATTACCATGTTTGTTTCAAACGGGATTTGCCATTGATCAAATTTTATTTGGCAAGCTGCGCTACGCTAGTCTTCAGTAAAAGGATACATCAAACAAATGACGAAAATAGATGGCAAAACTTTAATTTGTGCTATAGTGTTTATGTTTGATATCATATGTGTATAGCAATTTTAAAATTTAATATGATATCAATTGCATCTAAAAGAACATTGCATATACTCGTACTTAGGGTCACTAAGTCTTGTTAATTACAAAACACGGTACTCGGATTATGGATTCACAGCCTCAATCAATGGACAAAAACATGTTCCGTTGAAAACTATTGAAAGTCAATTACCGATTCCAGACAGGCACTTAACGTGTTCAAATGATGTAGAAATGTCAATAAAATTATTCTATATAAGAGTTATTTAAAGTTAAGTACTTTGCACAGCAGCATAGTAAGATTACCACGGATTTCAATTAAGTTGCAGACAATTCATTCAGAGTCATTCAAACCAGTAGATTACAGTTTAATGGAAAGTTGGATTAAAGCAATAAATATAGCTGCGCAGGTCTTTGTCAACAGCTATGAAACAACATACACATTTTACTTGATAATTTTAGATATTTTCTGCAATGAGCAGCTCAGCTACACTTCATGTTTACCTGACACAGCATTTTAAAATTAATAAAAAACGTAAGTGTTCGTACATAGTAAAATATCATAAAACATAACATTCAGATAATTCCAAGAATGTCAAAAATGTTCACATAAATGAAATTCTAGAGGAATCTATAAAATCTACGCAACATAATTTATTTCATTGTTCAACAAACGAGTATGGCGTTAAGAAAGATGGCATGTGATAATATTATAGTTTGAACTTTTTATATCTCGTTCTATTGTATGTATTCTTAAAGGTCAAATAGTGTTTTTTGTACTTAGAAAATTAGTTTAATAATAATTTATAGGTATCTTCCTTTTTTCAATAGTATGTTTAAGTAATTGTTTTGTGAATCCAATACAAGTACTTGCTCCCCAAAACCTAATTTATCATTGATTTATTAGGCTATTAGTGCCACTTTCTCAAACATACAGAGGGCCATTATTAACGGATTATTCAAGCATGGACACTTTTTCATATAACGCACTGCAGCACTTGAAGTATCTCCTCTTCAAACATTCTAGTTCTTTATTGATAGTTAGGCTTATTATAAGAGAATTGTTGGACGTGGACCAACACAAAATTGGTTGTGAAACAACCGTTACAAGTGAAATGATGAGGAACTACCGCGTTAATTGCTTTATTGACAATGTTCAACAAGCGTTTAGCTTCGTGGAATTGCAACAAAATGACTTGTTTCTTGTTGATAGGATTTGTGACTTTACATTTCAAAGGAAGTCGGTGTTGTGAGACAATAGGCTGTTAGATATGTTGCAAAAGTTAAACAAAACGCAATATTTAATCAAAACATGTTTACAAGCTGTGTTTTTATTTTATTAAAAGCAAAATTGCAATGTTAAGCGTAAACAAAGATAATTAAAAAATGACATAATTTTTCTGTTTTTGAAAAATGTTATCTGATCTTCCAAGATTATTAATGTTGGTAATTATTAGTATTAATGTAACTGTCACGGCCTTTGGTAAATGTACATTATTGCTTTACGTGACTTAAAACAAACAGGTCCAAAATACCAAGGAAGCTTGCAAACAATGTTTTGCATGATACATGATACTTGTTTCTATGAAAAGGTCATTGTTGCTTATAAGGTTTTATATGTGAACAAGATAGCAATCAACAGTGATAATTGTTTATTATAATTATTGCCTCTTTCTATCTTGATTTACATTGACAGTAATACTATATTTATGAGATACTCATCAGATCAAGATATCTGCAATGTTCTATATAATAACGACATGCCAGTCCAGACGATGGTAATTATGGAAGAGTTCACTGATAACTAAGCAAACACAGTGTCGCTGTCAGACACATACTGAGTTTAATTGAAGCAGAAATTGCAATTAAGTATAATCTTGTATATTGTGCTTACAGGGTAGCAGATTGTGCAGTAGCAATATTGGACCATTATTGTATTGCCTAAGGCTCACTACGTTATATAATACGCATAAAATAATTACTTCATTTTCGAAAACTGAATAAAGGTAATACAAGTCGGCAGTGACATTGGGGGATTAAATGGTTAAATATTATGCACTATAATAGCAAACTAGTATATTAAAGAAGTACATATGATGCGATTCATGGAACTAACAATGCATAGCTATGCATACAAAAAAGTATATGGACAAACTACTTGCGACTGCATTAATGTTAAAAGATATTTCCTAAATGATTTAAAGTATCCGATGACCCAAATAAGTCGTTGTAGGTCAATCAGACAACACTACATTAAAAAAAAAAATGATTTGAATATTTGTATGGGCGGTAGACCTTCGTTTCCGTATATATATATATATATATATATATATATATATATATATATATATATATATATATATATATATATATATATATTGTGTATCGTACATATTCAGCCAATATTTGAATATATGATGTTTTATTCTGAAGTCTATTTATTACTAGTGATTTCGAATGAATAATTCTTGATTGCTTGATTCAATGCAATTTCCCTAAGGAAAATGTTTTGTATCAGACGCAAATCATCTTTGCACCCAATGCAAATCTCACTGTTACTTATGTTATGAAGTTGCTTACAAACGGAAATATTTGCAGGGTTATATCCTGGTACATTGAACATCAGTTTGCGTGGTACACAGGAAGATACATATGCTTAATTTTTTTCGAGCTAAATGCTGACAGCAACATGCTCGTACAATCTAGCTAGTATTAAATGAGCTACAAAAAATACTCATCGCTCACCAAATGAATATTTAAATCAGTAAACAGAAAACAGTCTCAGCTTAGAAAAGCATATTAAAATAAAAAAAAAGTTTGAACACTTGAAAAGCTTTAAAAACGTCACCAAGGTCAAGTGGTTAAGGCGGGCGACTCTACATTAATATTGCCTCACTAAGAGAAAACTTTCACAAACTCTGACAATGACTTTATGTAAATGGTAGACAGTATCTTGTATTAGATAGAGGTGTCTAGAGTGTGTTAGTCCAAGGTAGACGATTAGATATTTTTATACCCCCGCCTGGAAGAAGAGGGGGGATATACTGTTTTACCCTTGTCCGTCCGTCCGTGCGTCCGTGCGTCCGTCCGTTACGAAATTTCCGTCGCAGTTTTCTCAGCAACTATATCATGCAGCAGCCTAATACTTTGCATATTGCTTCATCCCATAGTCCCATGTGGTGTAAAGCGATTTCATCCTCCTTGCTCATCTACTTCCTGTTTGTCGCATATTTTTAGATTTTGGCGGGGGTATCACTAGTGAGCATTAGCTCACAGATTTACTTGTTTTATCAGAAATGACTCTGATAGATAAAAAAAGATTAGAGTAAAACCGAACAAAAATGAACTATCAATTTACCAAATATGTTTTAGTCTGTGATTTTCAGTTTAAAACTACAAGATTGTTCATATAAAATTCTACAATTTGTTTTACAATTTTTGAGAAGTTACGCTCTAAAAGAAAACGCACGCAACATATCGCAGGATACAAAATTAGAATCATTTCTCATTTTTTTCTCCTTTTATGACAGCATAGAAATGTTTCCAGCACAACGAGTAGTAATTGTTTTATTGAAAGTGTTCAACAGGCGTTAAGCTTCTGTTAAAAATGTAAAGAATTTCATTTTTGATCGACATTTGCAGCTTTAAGCATTGACCTTTTGGGTTTAGAAAAAGATCGAGAAACAAGATAAATAAACATTTATGTAAGCGTCGAAGCTGCATCATTCTTTTGAAATTAAGATAAAGCATGGATTAAACTGACTGAAGTTGTCTTAAGGAAATACAATTGAACTGAGCTAATATAGAAAGAACATCGGTATAAAACAAAAGTTATCAAATTGTAGCAATACTGCATGTTTGTCTGATAGATAATTGTATCAAATTAAAATTTCGACTTTAAAATCAAATTAGTTTGAGTAAATTAAAGAAAGGGTCTTTGGAAATCACATGTATTACATCTGCTCCCAATGTTTAGTTTATGTAATTACATAGAAATGCTTACGTCCTTCGATGGCAAAACTGAATTTCATATTAAAAGCAAGACAATACATGCATTAACTTACTTAAGGCGGTTAGACAAAAATAATTGAAGGTAATATTACAGCAAGTGCTCAGAGAAATTCCAAAATTGATAAGTTTGTGAATGTTTGTGTCTTTGATTATTTCATTTATTAGAAATCTACTTTAAATTAAATGTCTGTCTTTGTTTTATTGAAGTACAAGGTCATTGAAGTCACATGACACGAAAAGTTTGCAAAATCAAATTTAGAAATTGAGTAAAATATACTAATGTAAACACACAAACATGTTGATATTGAATTTACGAAACATTCACACTGTACGTTGTTTTGCAGGACGGAGTCCTCAATAGATGACAAATAGATTTACATTTCTAGTAATTTGCTGAATTGGACGATAATGATTTTCTATGAATGCCCATTTGTTGGAACGTAATAGAATTTCCTTGAGAGCATTGTCTTTCCTATATTTCCATAGATGCGTTAGGCAAGAAATTGCACAAATGAGTCCGATTGAAAGGAACTGTATCGGAATTTCATTTTGCACTACTCTAATCGAACTCAAGACACACCATTGCCTGTAGTCATTTTAGGAAAAAATGTTCCCTAATGAGCAAATACATTAGATTTGGCCTTTCTGATTTTTTTTGGAGTTAGTGTCATAGAAAAACCACTTTGCTTCTAAATGAAAAAGTGCGTTTATCCTATAATCAAGAAGGTAATTATGGATGAAGTAATTATATATTGTATAAACTAAGTATTAACTATAATTGAAAAATCTGCTTATTACCTCCGAATCCTGGACGTATTTCTTTTCTGTATCCTCGTAGAAGCTTGTCTAATACTTCTGTTGTATTTTCAGCATACGTTGGAAACTGTGCAGAAATCATTCTGAAATGAAAAAGGAAACACACTTTATTAAATTTATTAAAATATTCGATACTTCTATTTGTGAGTTTTCTTTTACACGACTGAAAAAATAAGTAGAAAATAACCATCACTAACAAAATTTAAAGGAGATTTAATGATGATTTATGTTACCGTGTATATCTTTGACAATATTACATTACGACATATGTTATATTAGTCGAAGGCGAAAACTACAATAATCGTATAAAGCCATAAAGTTCCCATTACATAGAGGTATTCTCTCAATTACATTAGCGTTAACAAAATTATAAACTTAATGAACATAGAACTCTTACAAATGCAGTCAAATCAACTTGTATGGCTGTAATTAAAACGTTTTCTATTCTAAATTAAATTTCCAAAAATTAAGAAAGCAAAACATGGGTGTATTAAGTGACATTCAAAACATTTTTAGACATTTTTAGTTGGTATGCTTCCAAAAACCGTCCAATTTTTTCCAAAATATCATGTAAATAACAGTAAATTTTCCTTATTTAAAATAGACGTTTCTTCTTATTACAGTTTGAAATAATTTAAATCAAACAAAATGCAAATACATTGAATACAAGTTCCAATTTGTATGAATTTAAATTTAAAAATAAACACAATTGTTAAGGAAAATGTCTGAAATACATTTAATTGCTTTAAAGATATAAATGGTTATAATTGAAACAATCACTGTTCATTTGCATTCCACAAATAACATTTCTGTCGCATTCAAATCGGTCTCTCTAATATAAAACTGCTAGTTTGAACATTTCATGCATTTTGATTGAATTATCTTATTAAATGCTATTTGTTTGCAACAATGGTTATTGCAGCTACAAATGATGGACATGAAATGGCAGTTTCCTGACTAGAGAGTTGAATATTACGCAAACAATGAAACAGAACTATCGTCAAGACAATATTCTATTCCACAAGACGGACAACTTGTCTCTTTCAATCGCGATGGCATGTGTTGCAGTTCTGCTAATTGACGTTTATAGATACAGACATTGCATGTCCGTGAAGGCTATTGACATTTTCTGCCAAACAAACTATTTGAGGTAATGTTAAAATGTTAAGTCGCAATAGAGGTCACATCTAACGTCTAGCTAGATGGTGCGTCTAAATGCAAATATTCATGAAACAATTATCATGCCCATTACTAATATATTTGATTTCCACGGCCATAGAACCTAACTATAAGAATTTGTATCCATCCACGTATCTCGACATGTCATGTTTGAGCTATTATTTGTATTCTTTGTTACAAATGCAAGATTGTGAGTTTTAGTCAATTGGAGCCAAAATTTGATATATAGTTTCTAAAAATTATATTTTACATTAGCAAAAACATGGAAAGAGTACAGATAAGATTTTTTATCATATTTTAGAGAACTTGAAATCTATCAAAGTTAAGTACTCTACACTTGGTTATCTCAAACATTCTTTGTGCACAATCAATAATTCATACGTGTTTCATTTGCTTGCTATTTTCTTACTCTCCCCAAACATTGTCATCAAAGTACTAATAATGTAAAGATATTTCCACATTTCGTTATATTTTCTATCGTAACCTTATGTATTGTTCGTTTTTTCTCAACTGTCAAAGTTTGAATAATTTCACGGTGGATGATTACACACTATCTCAATATCACGAGTGTTAGACAAAGAGCACGAAATCACCGTGAAATTATTCATGCTTTGACAGTTGAGAAAAAACGAACAATACTTGTAAAAATTCTTGTTTGTTTCGTTTTTGTAAACATTCTAATCTATTACCATTAGTATTACATATACTCATGTAATTTGAGAAATAAAAAAGTAATGTTCGCTATTGTATTGTTCTGACTTGTAGATGAGGCAATTTATTTCTGCTTCTCTAATAAAAACTCCATTAAAATAAAATTAAACAAAATGCAAAATAAAACCCGAATGTAAATGTTATGATTTCCATAAAATTAATGATTATTTAAATTGAATTGCGACGATGCCAGATAATCAGTCCTAAACTATTAAGTCAATTAAGAAAGTTATTGGCAATTTATATTCCCCAAATAGCTCCTGATTAGCATTCAAAGTGATTTCTGAAATGAAAATGCAAGTTTCTGTTTGGTCCATTTAGAATTGGCATAGGTTCCCTATTTTTGGACGATGTTTTGATTGTGTATGGGGGTATGGTCTTGTTCCACCAAGTCCAGAATGATTTGTGTTCAACTACCAAAGTGGTAATTGATTCCTTAGAACACGAGTACAACTGATAAAGTTAAATAAAGTAATTACCAACGTTTTGAATGTTTTAATACGACGTTTTATTTTGTAAGCGGCTTCAAACTAAAAGACAAACCTTTTTTGTAGAACAATCACTTGTTTGATGACAAGAAGATTGCATGAGTTCATATTGGATTATGTTCGTATCCATCGAAACAATAAACATAATTCTAACTTGACGAAGTTATAGAAAAATGTATTTATTACAAATCGCCTTATGTCAATGACACATCGTTTTTAAAAAGAAACTTTAGCAAATTATACAGCTTTATTTTGGTTAATTCAATAGCTTTATCTTTCTAAACAGTTGTGAAACGTTTAGTGTCAATATTCACCCCAGCGATATAATTTCCGTTAAAATGCAAATCAACAAAATCAGCGTCTGGCAGATTTCACACAATCGTTTTTTATGACAGTTTGATGGGACTTAAATTATGTGTGCCTACGGGAGTCTTTATTAGTTGAAATAAATATTGCAATTTAGTAAGTTGAAGACAATTCGTTTTTCGCAAGTAGGATTTACTTTTGCATATAAATTGATTCATCCGTTATAAATCTGGAATAATTGTTGCATAGTCGTCTACATCGTATTGTTTAAAGAAATGTCATTTCTTTTTCCTGATATTTTTCAATTTTAGGCAAGCAATTAGACTTAAACAAAATTGAATCCTGGTCTATTTTTACTGATTTGTAAGGTCACAACAAGTTGATGATACGTTCTATGGATTTTTCTAGAAAAAAGGGCGAGCGTGCGAAGAAAAAAAATCTTAATTCAGTTGCTTTATATAGCGGTTTGACCAAATTTTTATGAGCGATCGAGGAAATAAAAATATTTTTTTTTGTAAAAAACTGTTAAAATTAAGGTGCGAGCGAATCCATAGAACATATAATCAATTTGTTGTGGCCGAATATCAATATCGTTTTTAACATGTCTAAAAGTAAAAATGGTGTTTTCAAATATGTTGATCAGTTTTTCAAGTTTTGTTTCCAATTGGTAAGATGAGATCAGAGCTTCTAGGTTTTAGTGATGTTCATCCATTATGGTTTGACAGTCTGGTATTGACCAGAGTCATACCTTTCATTGTCTTGAGGTCAGATAAGTGATCGTTTTATCGTTAAAATGTTTAAACTATGTCTATCTGATAATCTGTCTGCTTGAAGAGCATTTTAGCCTAATACATGTACTTGAATCCAACTTTAGAAAATGTTTCTTGAAACGTTATTTTGAAGTACCACAAATGCTCATCTATTTATTTGCATAAGCAATGCAATGCTAAAGGGGAAGTACATAGACTTTAAAGTTTAGCACGGAAAATAATTACAAGATGTACAATTATTACAACCAATATTAAACATTTTGACATCGAGCCCCCCATAGACTTCATAATTCGTACAAGTCCAGACAGCCTATGTTTAAACAATTACACATCTATTCTCAAGATACTATGTTAGTTTCTTTTCGGTGATAGATATCACAACCTAACAATGAAATCAAAATTGACCTAACAACTAAATGGAGACTCTATTGACACTAGTTGCAAATATATACGACAATGGATATCTTTCCGAGACGAAATTATGTCGATATAAGAACCCTTCACACATTAATGTTAAAAATCCGAGCATTCATTTTAGGTTCTTCACAAAAATGTAACGTAGTTAAGTCAGGAATAGACTAAAAATATACGCCTGCAATTCTTGTAAATTATTGCATTTGTTAAATATAGGCTAAATAAGAATTTTACATAGCAGAAACGAATATGTCAGTTCAAAAATATAATTTTGTAAAATAATAAATCACCCCGTCATTTCTTAATTAAGTATTTATATTTGTTCCATTTGTTCATTAAGTTTGAAATAAATATCATTGTGATGGAACTTTCTTGTAATGCAGTTTTGAGATATAAAATTGATAAGCATAATATCTGGCTTTAATTGATGCAAATAGTTCATACCATTTCTTTTAATAATTTTATGAACAATTGTATATTTAAAGAGAGTAAATTATTGCCAAACATGGCTTTGCATGAAGAAACTTAATAATTTTATCCCTATTTTCAACAAAGAACTTCCCTTATATAACCACACATATATATTTTATATGAAATTAGCGATAAGTGTTTCATATAGTTTACACGTGATTTCATATGCACTAAAATATACATGCTATTCGACATACAAACGTAAGTGCCATGACAACAGAATGAAGAAGCAATGACTCTTGTCAATGATTGCTTTATAATGTTTCAACAGGAAATTCGATGTTCTAAATGATTTATCCTCCACATTTTAATAGGCTTTCGATGCCAAGAAAACTGACGTAATGTAAACAATATAAAACTTGTCTAACACATTTTTATTTTTTATATTGGTTTTTAACGTTGTATACAACACCTATTAAGGTTATATATACGACGGCCAGCTATTCCTACTATAGGTTTCCTGGACATTTTTCTATCACCAGTACTAACTTACCCTACCAGGAGGCCGACATCTCATTTTTAGGGTATGACCTACCGCGACCGGGCTCGAATCCGCGATCTCCGGATTTGAAGTCAGACATGCTAACCACTACGCCACGGCCGCGGCACTTGAAACACAGTTTCATAAGCAAAGTTATGTCTAAAATTGGTGAGAATTAAGAATGTGTGATTTATTTACATCCAACTATGTTATCATGTATTTGTTGTGCAAACAGCGTGCATACAATTTATAATGACATTATATGTTAAATTTATTTGTACTCTTATAAATGGCTTTTTGTCGTCAATGTGTCTTCATATAACATGTTTAAAGTTGGTTTAAATTCATATGTATGCATATGTAATTTAATATATTATATGAATGGACAATGTAGAAATCTGTTTAGCAGATGATTTGGAACCGCTTTTGACGACGAGAATATATCTACATACATTTATTGCTTTCAAATATCTAGTGCATGAACTCGTTGGCGAACAGTAAGATATCTTTTATTCAATATAAATGATATTAATGGCAACACATGAGATAAGAAACTACCTGTGTCTGCAACTATTTCACCAATGCTTAGTCATGTTTTAATAAGCGATACAATTATTTCAGCATTTGCAAGAGATCAATAAAATATTCTATTGTACTATGATTAAAGTTGACATGGTAAAGGACATTGCCAACGATATATATTTAGTTGTCACTACACAAGACAAAACTAATGACAGTAAAGAAATGCCAGAAAGAACAATGCTTATAGGAGAAAGCTTAATGAAACAAACATTTGATCAGATTATACCACACAATATTAGTGGCTGGGCCCATTATTGAGAAAAAATATCTTTAACATAAAGCCATATTCCTACTTTGGTAACATTCACTGCCATTGGATTGTCACACTCTAAAATGTTATGGTTGTTTAACTTTAACCTTTTTTACCATACACTATTTACAAACAAAATGTGGAGGATCCCGCTTGGTTTTCACTCTGATAAAGTTTGAACTGTTACAAAATAATATAATGATGAATCACCATTGCGTCATGGGACATTTGTTTGTCAACAATAATTTCCTTGTCATTTATACATTTTGTAGGTAGTTTTCCCATAACGACAAAAAGATCATCAGCACTTAAACATTTCCTCAGTTGAAACATATCGATAAGATCAAAGTGTGACAAGTGGCTTATAACTTGATTACATATTGCTCTAGAAGACATTCAGTGTTGAAAAGAAAAACATTATTATTTCATGAACTATATGTGCTGTTACTGCAAATTGTTTTTAAGCGTTTGCAAATATCTTTACAGTTTGACAACTATATATTTGGCCAAAAAGTCCAGTAGATACATTTACGAAATGCCAACAGATATTGATGTCATTACCAACACATTTAAGTTTAGCAGTATTACCGAAAATAAACAAATGATGTATGGTTTTATAAATACTATAATGCATGCAATGTCAATGCTATGGACAATTTTGTAAAACAGTATTCCTTTATTTCCCAAACAACTTGTCGTATCTCTCGTTCTGTTCTATCTACTTCGAAGACTTTAAACCCCGTGGTAGTATGATTCTTTAATACAAATTCTAAGCTATAATAATAATCAGTCTTCTCTTTCGATCCTTGTTTCACGTTAGATTACTTTACTACTTGTCTGTATCTAATAAATGTAATTATCGTGTTCAGAAATATTAAGAATTAAGTCTAAGTAGACAAACGTGACAATTACCAGACAAAACTGACAGCAATGATAATGTTTCTAAATAGGAATACCATGTAACAAGAAGAAACAGTCAAGTATATGGTGATTTATGAGGATAGTCGTTCTAATTGATAGTAATGTAACAAATCTGTTGTGTAAAAAAGAATTTATTGTGAACGTATGGACTGTGACAATGGTATTGAAAACATTTTAATGCTTTCTCATGTTTAACAAGATCTGCCTTGATATCGACATGGAACTGTTAAAACATCTGCTCATGTTTGATATGGTAAATAACATCACAGTCATGCATGCAATTTTTATTACAAATTAGATAATACCAAACTTTGCGCTCATGTCACGCGCATAATATGATCTTCAATGTTAAACTCACGCGTTAATCTAAAAGTGGAAAAATTTAAATTGTGTCTCTGCGACGTGAAATGATTCATACATTGTTCTGTATTTTCATCGACGTTTGGTAACGAAAACTAATACACAACCTGACTGTTCGAAAGGTTCGAAAAACGTCACTTGTACTTCTAACATTTTGACAGAAAAAATATTGTTTTCGACGTGTTGTTATTGGCAAACGACATTTTGGACATTTTTACTTACTTTTATTATTTACTTTGTAGATAGGTCAACAACTCTGCATAACTCTGTTTGTCTAGATCTAATATTGTTTGTTTGTAAATTGTTACGTGATGTTGGTACAATCAGTATCGAAATTATTTGGAAAATGTGTTCAGGAATAGATTGGGTTGATCTAATCTCATTTCGGATATAATTTGATACGTTGTATTCCAATACAAAATGTTTATCATATTAATTTACTTACAGTGTCGTAATGACACGGTGTGTATTTGTGTATATTTGTACTAATGAAATGAATAAATGTATTTGTTATTTAATAGCGTTAATAAATATACAACTGTTTAGAACTTACAAGTATGCTTATAGAAGCTTATTCAGAACTTGTGAAACACAGTAGACCTCTAACATAATGTATTCATTACCTAGTAATTCAATTAACAATTGAACTGACTTATATACTGACTTATATATATATAGATATACTATATAAAAAACTTTTATATAACAGAAAGATTGGTTTGAATACCACATCCGATATCTGGAATGTACCAAACATTGATAATAACACACTAACTGAAGTCAAGGGGGAAATAAACGCAACAATTATACAAACTGTTATTACTATTACACAACTTGTCAATATATATTACATAACAATGCATACTTGTTTGATTAAATATTTAAATGTAAAGGCACATTGTCACTACGAATTATCGTCTTTGCTACCTTCAAATTATTATTTGGGAAATGCAATTACAAACATTGAATAGATAAGACAGTTGCACGAGATGTCAGGTATCAAATTAAAACAAACGGATATGAAGAATATTATTACCACATTCAATGCAAAATAAAATTCATAGAATACTTATCTTATGTTTATACTTAGACGAGTTCATCAACTCCAGTTGATCCGTCAACACATTGAATTAATGCCACTGACAAAGATATGCATAATAATGTTAACATAGGTACAATAATAATTAGACACAATGTGTAATTCAAACAGTATATCATAATCGACAATTATTCATATTAATCTGATACTCGGTGTTAAGTATGAATTAATCTAATATTACAGCCGATTTTTATTTTAAATTCCATCGTAAGTTCTCTAGCTTGTAATGACTAATGAATATGGAAGCAGCCTTTAAACCGCACTTAAACTTTAACTTTTAACAAAAAAACGTCAATAATCATAACTTGAGCTTTTGTTATCAATGTTATTTTTAAAATTTCTTGATACATTCTTAGGAAATTTCAGCGCAAAGAAGCTCCTTTCTCGTACTTGTTTGACAGTTTGAAAAAAAGTATATATTCATATATTTGGTATTCAGACTTCTTTTAATCTATTTGAAAAAAAATAAAGCGTGCTCATCGTTATCTAAATAAAATGAGGCTTTATATATATTAAAATATGGCTTTATGTATTTATTATATATACACATATAGGAGTATATGTCTAATGCCAATGTCCAATCATTTTGTATATTTTACAACCTAGTTATAAATAATAATATTGAAACAGACTGTCTGGATAATAATCTCACGGCTTAGAGAGCTTACCTTGTCAGTGCTTCTCTCAGACTATGTGGTACAGCTGTTACGTAACTTACTTTCCGTGGTATTATATTTGATTTAGCTTATATAACAAAACAAGAGCCAGTGTATTGCAAAAAAAATCTTCAGCGTAATCACATTGAATTGTTAGATATGTCAAACGTAATTCGTCTCTTGGATAGTTAGCGTTGACAGCGTTTCATATTGTAGTTTTGTTTTCACATGCTATGCAATAATCTAATGTTATATTTGCAAGGTACCTTCAAATTTACAAACTTACAGAATGTGTTTAGTTGGTGCCAAATCCTGCACAAAACTAGTATAAAGATATCTAACTAATTTGCAATTTTTATTGGTGCATTATTTTTAAGTGTTTTGTTGATATACTTATACAAAGTTTAAGTCAGTGTAAGGTATTTAAATAACGTAATTATACGTCTCTGCATTTGTCATATCATATGGTGGACACACGGGTTCTCGCACCTCTAAGGACTCAATGAACCATTTCTAATTAATGCAACAATACTTTCAGAAAAATACATTAAAAACGAACCTTTTAATCTATATTCCATTTGTTTATCATATACTTGCTGATATTTTATATTTAAAACAAATCCAAATTCTTCCAAAAAAAACACGACCATTTTCTGAAAACTGTCATGGCGGCTAAAAATAGATGACCTAATTTCGCACTTCTACCGTATTTGGCTCTTTGTGACGTCATAATTAGCTGCCACATGACTGTCACGTGACTTTATGAGCAAGGGCTACCTGCCATGTGCTTTTTTATTATAACATACTTATAAACAATATTTAATGGATTGTACTGACAGAGCAGAAAAAGGTAATAAGGATTTACTGAAAAATATTCACCATCACAAAATTTTCATTCTAAAAACCTGTTTCTTGCGCATTATTCTCGTTTGACAGTTGTAGTTGCGTTGATTGTTTACTTGACATTGTGCACACGAATTGATGACGTCATACGCAATAAAATAGCAAAGTAAACAACTTTTTTATGAAAGGACCGAAATCAGAGGAGGAACGAGATCAGGTGTTTGTACGATATAATGCAATGTAAAATTAACACATAAACATTCCATTAATGTTTCTTTTAATATCATTCTATGGTTGAACATATAATGGACCATGCTTGTATCTTTCTTAAACTATCAATCTTTAAGTGACAACTGAAAATTACCAAAGCTTTAAAATATGCACAAAAATGCAATTCCAAAGAACAATTATTTTTTGCACGTAATCGTTAAATATAACGAAAAATGTGAATTAATTTGTGTCTGTGGGAGTCTTTACTAGTTGAAATAAATATCACAATTAAGTAAGATAAAGGGACTTTGTTTCTCACAAAAAGAATTTAGTTTGCATACAAATTGTGTCAACTGTTATAAATCTGGGATAGCTGTTGCATTGTTCTCTTAATTAAATCAGATAAAAAAAGACATCGCTATCCCTTGTCAGCTCGTAATACTAAGATTGCTAATTAGCTAAATAGACAAATCCTACAATTTGTACCAGTATAAAACAATTTTGTGAAAGCGAGTGAAAATAATGTAATACATGTTCTAATATAGCTTCTCTGTCATTTGGTATGCTGACACTGAAAACGTAATAAATACTTGTAAGTCAACATGATTGGTATTATTAGAAACATTCAATTAATTTTCATACAAGTGCTCATTTTACTCAGTCTGTAAACTGTAGATTTAAACAGTGTGTCGTTTATGGACCACTTCATCAATTTTACTGTTCAATTTTTGTTTTTGATATTAACCACCTGATCTTACACATCGTAGGACGAAAGCACTATAATTAGATTAAGACCACAATCGAATTTAATATAAATATGAAAGACAAATATTTCGTCGAAGCCATGTAAATGCTTTTTTATTTGTAGTTGTCACTTAAAAGTAGTTAATTACTTAAATGTGGTTTATATTAACATTTGCCTTTCATATAATCATATATCTAAAATGTTTTACACAACAGATGACTACTAATGAGACGATAAATCTAGTGCATATACTGAACGTTTTGTGTCAATAGACTAGGACACTGAATAAGATGAATAAACGGTATTATATGTTTCTTTCTTTTCAATGCAATCTGGTAGCTAATTGAAGATACTTAACTGATTGGAAGACTTGTTAAAATTAATATACGCCAACATCGGTATAAGAAGTATTTTTAAGTAGAGTTACAGTACTGTATGAATAACGTAGACTTAACTGGAGGACTAGTAATGAGAGGATGTAATTTAACAAGATCAGCGACAAAGAGCTTAGGATATTTATTTCCCAGTATTTCCAGTACCTAATGATTGAAGGAAGTCGTACATTGTTATGAGATTAGAATGATGGGCTTTTTCTTCCCTATTTTATCAACTCGAAGAAACTGATACACTGGAGTGCTGAAAATGTATACGTTAAACTGACTTTAAAAACTGTTATACAACACCAGATGCTGTTTGATCATTTATAAGAATAGTAGCTTTTATACACTTACATGTAAAACAATCCTAAGTTTTTCTCATAATACATTAATATTTGACATGTTCTAATACGGAAGCAATTAACAAAAATTCTTGTGTTTTGTTTGTTTTTGTTGAGTTTAACGCCGTAGCAACACATTGTATAGGCCATATAACGGCGGTCAGTCAACCTACTCACGCGTCCTGGAAATGCTAAATCTCTGGATTTAGCTGTTAACCAACTACTGAGCACATACTTCGTCAGTGACTGACAACTGCCCTACATAATTAACAATTAAAAATCATTGGTAGGAGGGAGAATGACCGTGGAATAATTTCATGAACAAGCTCCACGAAAGTATGCCCCGCCCAGGAATCGAACCCACGACCCCTCGATCAGTAGACTTGCGTGCTACCAACTGAGCTAGCCGGGCGGCTCTCTTGTGTTTAAGCCATCAAACTAGAAATTTTGATATTTTGTATCAAAGATTGAAATTTATTAGTTATGCATTTAAAGACCAATGCCATTTTTAACATTTATATACTGGCGATAAAAGTAAAAATATATTTGTTAAATACTAGCTCAAGAATGTGGATATAAAACACAAAGGAAATATAGCTATATAACTCAGAAATGGACATGTATGATTTTACTTGAGGTCGTCTTAAGTTAATCAGTCATACATATATACAAGTTTTTAGTAGAATATCAAATGTATCAATATTTTATCATTTCGTTGGCTCAACTCTGTAAACGAATGCTTAATTACAAAAGCATATTCTCAGAATACGTAAGTATCCCATACCTCATTTGTGCAAACGTTTTGAAATAATTTTGTGCAGAATATCAACATGATGGATTACTGATATCGTTAAGAAGCATTTGTGTGTCAACATTAATATGCCGTCATTAGCAGAAAATATCTATTGTAACTCTGTTAAACAATCATTATGAAATGATGGATGACGCACATTTGCAGTACTTGTTTTTAAATCTTCAGATTTATATTTGTTTACAGCTATATAATGACTTGAAAAATGTATTGTGAAACAAAATGAACTCAGAATCGGAAAAGTGTTACAGATTTATGTTTGTCTTGTTTTGTGTCATTAAAATCAGCTCGTTTCCATCATTTACATTTGTAAATGAAGCATATACCACAGTACAATTTACAAGCTGTGTATGAAAATAATTCCGCTTCGTACACTTTTTATATACATTTGATTTCATGCCATGAACCAGAAACAACATTAAATTATAGGGTAATATTTATCGGTGAAATAAAGGATATCTATGACAACACCTCGTTGGTACGTGTTACAACATTTATGTTTTCAGTCTGCTATTTCCGAAACTCATTGTTCTAAATCAATGGCCAACTGGAGAGAACATTTCCCTATTTCATCATATAAAATCAGCAGTTCTTTTATAACATTAAGGTCAAAATCCTCTTGATAGTTAATGAATCTAATTTATATTTCTCTAAAGCCAGTAACTATTTGAACAATTACGTAAATGTTCCATGGACAATATGGTCAGTTCTTTAAGAGTAATAGAATCACGACTTGTTACTCTATTCTGATTATGACTTGATGGCTTCAGAAAATGTTGTAAAATAGTGTGGTGAGAATTTATCGTTTTGTGAACGTCGGAGAGAACATAAGTAAGAAAATCTTCCATTATTAAAAAGTATATGTATAAATTGTACATTTTTAAAGAGAACACACGCATTTGTTTCCTAAACTTAAGATTCAAAAATAAGCTGTCGTGGTTTAATCATACATAAGACATAGCAAATGATTTGAATTAGAGTTATTTGTAAGTCTAGGTGAATGCATATGTATGTTATGCTTTTGATTCTCGAAATTATTTTACTTTTAAGATATGTATATTTAGTATTAATTGCTAGTTAATCGTTTTGAATCTATATAATAAGTTTCAATATTTCTTCATATTGTCGCTGATAATGATAAAAAAATAAACTTTTTCATTCCGTTATGTCATACTTTTATATTATCCAAAGTAGGGTAACTGTTTTTGCCAGCGCTAAGCGAACACTAGTTCATATTCAGTGTGTGCCTTGTTGTGAAACTGGAGCTTGGTTTAATATATTTGTTTAAGTATTTTAGCTAATACAAATTCATTATAAAACACATTCGTCATTCATTCAACGTGGATTAAATGTAAATGTGCAAAATATGTGGTTGATTAACATAAAACACCCATTGTCAATTGATTTAAGTTCCCATATTAAAATTGAAATAATATTGAACCAGCGCTGATTTTACAGTAAATCGAAAATAGATTGATAAAATATCATTAGCGATCCATTCGTAAAATTCCATTTTCTGAAATTGGAGTATAACCCGCTTTATTACTTTACACCATAAGGAATTCAGTAATAAAACCAACGCGTAAAATGAGAGCAAGTATAAGAGATGAGATTAAAAAACTCCAAAACTTGTAGTATGCATTGTGATTTATTGTCAAATTATCAATAAATGAGAAATCATCATGTCTGTGTGCATCTTGTAGTTATAGTTTCTTACTTACTTGTTTCATTGTGTGGCGACTTTTTGCCAGCTTGCAAGTAAGCGATTTGTATGAAAACGACTTTGTAATTTCTCTTTTGCATGTTTCACAGTTGTTATTTCCTTAAAACAATAATCAAACTTGTTTAAGGCATTACTTCTTCAAATTATGTATATTATTATTAAAATAACAACAAAACCTGCTTACAAATATGTTTTCGCCGTCTGAAACATTTTCTTGGAACGCACGTGGTTACAGAAAAAAAGAATTTGAATCAACATGAAGCTTTTGCCAACTATTTCTAACATAGTAGATTTTCTTACAAGACATTCGACTATTGACTTACATTGCATTGTCCTTTTCCGTTGAACTGTCTGCATACTACGAAGGAAGAAGTATTTGCATTAAGGATTTATAGCAACGCCTGTATTACAGACATTCATTTCTAGACAAAACAAATATTGCTTTGGACAAGTTGGTAATTGGCACACAACGTTATTGTCAAATTGTTATGACTTTGACAGATAGGTCACCAACCTCTTAGGGCTGTGTTTACAAAGCTTTAATGAATCTTTCTTTATAAGTAAACTCTTGTTGTTTGAACAACTTAATTGAAACTTCTCTGGACACTGTATTTACAATTGGAATGTAAAAAATCACTGTTTGACAGTTTTGTCTGAACTCAATGCAATGTTTTGCAAGGTACATTGTTAACGTTTGTTTTCATAGGATGTGTAGACATGCATTTATTTGTGTTTTCTGACAGACTATTCAGACATATTGGAGCCTATCAGTATTCAGAGTCTTCTTTGTTTGTTACATGTGCTCACGAACTGCTTATGGAAATGGGACACATTCATAAGATAAATCATGTATTCCGCATTAGTTTTTATTGTTTTCCAAGACTGTTATAAATAAACTTATCGCTTATATCTCATGAATTGCATTTTCACTAAAGGCTTTTTCAGATATCAAATCAATGTCCAACTTTGAAAAATTTACAAATTTGAAATTAAAACCACTGAGAACTCATACCAAAATTATTTGTAAGTGTAATATATCGGTTAGTATGATGCATGTTTAAAAGAAATAATCGGTTTGGAGCAATAAATCCATGTTTGTACAATATAGCTAATATACGTATTGATCATCTTGATTAAGTTGGTATAGACCATTACTGTCTGAAAAGATGCGATTCAAAGTTTTACAAGTCAGTAAATAATAAATCGTTTTATATTTAACATATTTAAATGCTCATTCAATATATAAGGTTATTTAATATCTCGAAGTGATTTAAGGAAATAATAGATATTTTCATTGTGTTTACTTTTACACCAAATATCATACGACGTTTGACGACCTATAAATAGTTTTTTCTCTTTGGAGAATCAAGCAATCAATTTACAATATCTCTTGTCATAGATGCTAGCGGTGTTGAAACAGTCTGTCTGGATAATAATCCCCTGGCTAAAAGAGCTTACCTCGACTGTAGGTCTTCCAGACTATGCGGTACGAATATTACTTATATTTCCTCCCATGATATTAGCCCTTTTATCTCAGATATTATAAAGCGAGAGTCAATGTCATTCAATAATGCTTTGGTCGAGTATCAAATGTTGAAATGAGATCACTGAGATTGTTCCAAGTCAATTTACCAAAATTTCTCAAATGGTGAGTGCGGACGGTAGTTCATATATTAATCAATATTTCATACGCTCTATACACACCAATTCAAATTTGATCTTAAGTTTATCAAATTCACATAATACTTTCGCTCATACACAATCACTTAAAGTTAGAAGATAAGGATTTGAAACTACTCTATCATGTTTGTTTTTATTTCTATCTTTCTTTGTTAGTTAAATACATCATGCTATCTGATCTGTATCGTTCAATACTAATCAGACAACATTTAGTGCCAAATTAGACCCATCTAAGCGCTACATTTGCGTAAAAATGCAAATCCACGAGAAATCGTCTATCAGATTCAACACAGTCGGTTTATATGACAATCACAATTGAATTAAATAATTTGTGTCTGCGGGTGTCTTTACTGGTTGAAATAAATATCACAATTAAGTACGTTGGAGACAGTTTGTTTCTCACAAATAGGATTTAGTTTGCATACAAATTGAGTCAACTGTTATGAATCTGGAATCATTGTTTCCTTGACGTATAAATTGGATTATTTAAAGGAACATTTATATGTTTGACAACAGCATAGTTGTGATATGCATGGTTTCGATAAAGTACATTGCAAATTCTAATATTTGTGTTTCCATCAATGCTTATTCTGTTAGTGTATACATACATATGATTAGCTTATAACCAAGTCCGAAGAATCTAGTTCCATATTTGTTAAAACTGATTATGTATGATACGAGTTTGTCGTTGTGAAAAATTGTTATGTAAATAAGTTTTTATAACTAACAATTTGCTCTTTCATATTTGCCATATATTCATCTAATCAGTATTGTACAATTGTACAATGACATTAAGTACATTGTTTACAATAAAATACAATGAACATATTGCTCTTTGTAAAACGCAGAATGTTATTCGATTGCGTGCACTTTGATAGATGTTTTGAGTACAATGAAAGCAAACCGATGGCCATTTAAGTCTCTGAGTCAATAAAGCTCGTGCCAGTACACGATCGCAATTTATTTCGAATGCCATCACTTATGATATTTCACGAATTTTAAAACACTTGCTAAATATTTAAGTTTAGAATGGTGCAAATACTTGCGCGTGTCAATTTAGCGAACGACAACCATTTCAACGATTTGGAAATATGAACTATCAGGCAACATAGTTGAGAAGCAATTCAAAGGAAATAATTTTCTAAGCGATGATTTTCTTTAATATTTCGATTCTTCATCGTTATTGTCTGGGTTTTTTCACATTCGGAGTGTATGTTTATTACACTAAAATGAATGAATAATATTTCTAACAGAGACGTGTAACTATTTCTACAGTTGTAGAGTTGACCACCAAACGCTTGAATTAATGGAAACATAATCTCAATTCATCTACCAAATTCAGATATACCTATTAGACAACGAGGTCAAAGTCCTCTGAATGGCTAATGAATCTAGTTTATGTTTCAAAAGTCGCTCACTACTTAAACAATTACATTAAAGTGCCCTGGACAATATGTTCTGATAAGAAGTTGATGAAGTTGACAGTAGAATTCACTTATGGCTTGATGTCTTAAGAAATAGTTGAATAGTTAAGAGTTTTCATTGGGTTCTTTATTAGAATATTTTGTCCTTTTTTCCTTTACAGATTCTGAATGCACTAGTATCATAGTATGTTAAGAGTATTTATAATTTATGATGCACATTATAAGATAATGTAAACAAGTCCAAATACAAACTATGGACATAATTGAAATTGACAGTCCTCTCGTTCTTCCAGAGTTAAACAATAACTTGCAAAATTATGCACAAGAAAGCTTAAACTAAAACATTGGTCTGGTGTTCATTATAAACAATGATAACATACAGCAACTAATGATGAACATATTAATAACCCTGAACATTTTACTTGATTTGCATGAGCCACATTTGTTTTGTCTACTCAAATACATAATTTGAACATTTTCAACTTGATTAAAATTAAAGCATTTTTCTTTTGTAGCAATATCCCATATATATTTGTACATTCCTATTTCTGGTTCTCATCTCTGAATCGGCAGAATTGATAGTTATTAAACAAAATGTAAAACAATTCAATGGCTAAGCACAGGCTTTATATCTCAAAATACATATACACCATTAATCCTTTTTTATTGGCTTACTTCAATACTTGTCTGTACGATGTCAAATAAATGAAACTTTCGTGTTCAGAAAATAAAGTATCCAGTCTGAGTGATGAAACGTGACAATTGCCAGACATAACTGCTAAAGTGATCGTATTTCGAAAGAGGATTATCAAATGACAATATCGTTTAAGACAAGTCTAAAAGTAATGTATTAAGAAACATAAATCAGATAAATGATGTCTAACTGAAGAACTATGGTGCTACTGTTTAATATTGTCAGTAAAATTAAAGCATTAACAAGAGGGGAAATAATAATGAATCATGATACTTGAAAGCGTTTTTGCAATTAAAGAGACAGAATGTTATTAAACTATTTATATGAATTAAATTTCAATAAATTCAATTTTCTTTCTGATCTTGTTCGTTAAACACAGGTGCTGTTGATATCTTTTCAGGGACGAACTTTGGTGGAACGATATATGAATACATTCAAACGAAATCAACTATTTTATTTATACACCAGGAACATTTGCAACCTTCACATTCCGATAGAGAAATGTCGTTTCATTGTGATTTAAAATCTGGGACAAGCATTGTTGTCATTGTATGTTTTCAAGTGAATGTCTGCCATGTTTTATGTATTTGGCACATCGTGCACTCATATAAATGAGTCGAAATGAAGACACATCTTTGATAAATAGATTTAGACAGACATTGTGGTAAGTCGATTTATTTCATTCTGTGAATATGCGTGAAAATGCCTGTTTCTAAAAGAAATATCACAGGCTAGTTGTATAACCAGGAATAAAAGATTAGAATAGAGCTTCCTAATACGTCATACTTAAGGAAATAATATTACTATATTGAACTTTGTTGAATTTCATAAGAGGGCACGTACATACCAATTGATCAATATATTTATATTGTTTACAGAATATTATGTAAATGGAAACTGTGCGTATCTGAAATACAGATTATTATAAAATACTTAATGCCATTTACTGTTACTATTTACTAAAGAATTAGAATCAGTTTTGCTCTCGTTGTTTTGTACCAAATAAAGGTTGCACAACTAAAACGTTAGTCTCGTAACTTGGCCATTGCACTGGTACACTACGAAATATACACCTACTCAATACGTTAGGTATCACATATGTCCGCTGTATATATAAGTTTAGTATTTTAATCATAACAAGTAAGTGAAAAATATTGTTTAGCATAACTTAAGTAAACTGTGCTAAAATATTAAGTCTTACTTTAGTATTATCTTAAATGGTTATAAGACTAAGACAATAAAGTTGAAAAAGTGTTGTATACACTGAGGTTGGTTGAATACGTGTTGTCAAGTTTCCTTGATCGTTTTATTGCCTATAGATTTAGGGTCTGCTTTAATAATAAATTCATATATTTCTGTTTTATATTTTTATCATAAAATACATAAGTCACTCATTCAATGTGAATATTATGTAAATCTGCAAACGTGTGGATAATCAACATAAAATACACATTCCATTGGGAATTAAGTTTCACATTTGAAGAATGAGGTAATATTAAGCTAGTGTAGTTGCTTAGTTCCTCGAAAAAAGATTGATTAAATATTGCTATTTCCAATCCATTTGTAAAATCCCATTATCTGCAATGGGAGTATTAACCGATTTATTACAGTAAACCGTAAGGAAATCGGCGATTAAACCAAAGTTTAAATGCAATGTACTTTTTAGCAATGACTTAATGGCAAATGAAATAAGATGCATTGTGATTTATCGTCAAATAAAGAAATAAATCTAGAAAATAGAGAAGTTATATTATGGTTAAAAACATTCCAAATTAGCTAGATCAATACTTTTGTATTTGTTCTATTTTATTTTTACGAGCCTCAATAAAATGAAAAGGGGTGTAATTTCGTTAGACAATGAATGATGAAAGCATACATTTGTATTTTTAATGTAAGAATATCTAACATAGATACACAAAAAATACTTTCATCATCATATCGTCAATATGATTAATCTCAACTTAGTCAACTATATAGTAAAAGGCTATAAAAAGAGAAAAAGAACACTTCCAAATTGAATAATATAAATCAATTTAAAACAATAGTTGTAAAAATTGCTTTATGAAAACATTGTTCATCTTCTTTCTAAAACAACTATACACATGTCCATATTATATAATATATATTGCATATTTTGAACGATTGATAACTGTTCGTTATAAACTTTCTGTGGTACTGAAATCATAATGAAATAAGGCATTTAAAGAATTGCACGATAGTCATAAAAATAGTTATACGCATCTGTCTATTGATACTGGTAAAAATAAAAAAACAAGTTTAAAACGTACGATTATACTATGAGTAACGTTCTTGATATTATAAATCATAGGTTCTTGATATTATAGATCATAGGAAATCAAAAACGCTCGAAGCTATAACTACGTAAAGAAATGTCTGAATTGTTCTTTGAAAGGCGATACCATTGAAGACAGTTTTCATTACGTCGCGGAGTTATATTTTACGAAAATAGCTTATTGAAAGATAAATCAAAATATTAAACACACACACAATCGAAGATGTTTCTTACCTAAGGCCGTTCGATATTTAAAATGCTCATTTGTAGTCTTGGTGCAAAATTTCGAATTGTAGTTAAGTTTTCAAAGTCAGTATTTGATAATAGATTTTCAAATACAAACAAAATATTGTTAACTATATGTGAGAACAAGTATATAACTTTACAATTACATGATACTACATGGTTTTCCCGAAAACAACTAAATTGGTAATTTAGGGAATATTACTGAAACTTTAAAATTGGCGAAAGGTAGGAACTGTGTTAAAATCGGTCCTCTTCTGTATTGTTTTATAAACGATAGAATTTAGACATGTACGTATACATTTGAACGTATATGCCGATAACAAAAAAATATAACAGCAAACACTATTTTGCTTAATGTTATTTAAATTTCTATTAACAGCTGCAAAATAGCAATCACTTCAGTTGGTTAATAAAGTATCATCAAAGTTTCTGTACAGGCTTAGAAAAGTTTCTCTAGACACATTTTTTTAAAAACTTCAAACTAATTGGACAATGCAATCGGATTCTTCGGAACTTTATCTTATCATTTGTCAATTACAATGTTTACTTTTGTTTATAAATGATAGATATGTATTGGGTCGAGATTTCTGACGTATTGGTCAAATAATGTTAGACCTTCCCGTCTGACCTTAATAAAACGTCAATGGCGTTTGCCTTCTGTATACATACATGCACTTTATATGTAGGTCACAAATAGACAATTCCCGACTGTTGTGTTTCAATGAGTTTATTTTATACATCGATTAAGTCTCCGCGTATATTTGACGTCTGAATTACGTTCTGTTGATATTAAGTATAAAATAGATATACACATACATTGTATCATATAATAAGAAAATATGTCCATATTAAAATGTATTGAATGTTTAAAGTGATGCTTTATCACATAAAATAGTTAACCTTTCTTAAAAAATGTAATAGTACGCCAATCGAAATCAATTTCTCTCATAGCTTAAATTATACATCAGTTTAAATTTAGGTGAATGGTATAAAATTAAATTCAAAGCTGTTGTAAACATTCACTAAAATTCAAAACTTATTTTACATATCGTCTATTATTCACATTTCGTTAACCTAAACATTAATCTAAATTAAAGTTAAACCAAACACATTTCACATTCAACAAATTATAGACAGACAATAAGACAATACCGATTCCATATAAAACATTTCCCCCAAAAAAAGATATTTAACATGACTTTACGATATACCAGGCCTTCATCTTGATACAAATATTGAAGTCATGAGGGAAATAAACACAACAATTATACAAACTGTTATTGTCATATTTCACAACTTGTCAATATATATTACATAACAGTCTTCACATGTTTGATAAAATATTTAAATGTAATAGGCACCTTGTCACTATTTATTATCATCTTGAGTTCTTTCAAACCCTTCTGAGAAACAAAAAACAGTAGGTAATATAAAAGGTAGAAGACACATGCGTGAGATGTCAATTATCAAATTAAATCTAACAAAGCGTGACTTAGGTCAAACGTCTCCAAATAAATTAAAATTCTTTACCCAACTGCATAGCGCTTTGATTTGATGGGCCCATCTAGTGTTTTATAAAATCACAATGGAATTCTTAAAAATTCTTTTATTTTGTATCAAATTCAAATTATCATATATCCATATTAGGTTGTAACAAATCTTTCTAAACATGTCAATCAAGGCAAAGCTAATAATTAAATGTGCGTGAAAATCACCCCAATTACTACGCCTGTGTATTGGAATATCATTAAACACAATGATCTTATAATTCTTATACAGAAAGCTCATGTACTATACGTACATAGTTTATTGCCATCCTTTTTTACAATAGTAATTAGTAAAATATATAAAATTCACTTCGTCGTTTGATAATAATGGCACTTGAAAAGTTAAATGCCCATTTGGAAGCTTAATGAACAAATATAAGTTTTTTTGTTAGATGTTTAAAATTACTAATGTATTGAGAATGATCAGTTTTCGATGCAAATGATTTGAACTTGGAATGCAGCAATGCAATCTGCATTTGAAAGAAATATGCATTTTCATTTTTAGTAAATAACTACTCACGAATAATAACATGTAATGAGCTTATGTTTTGATGCCAATGCGAATAATCAAAAGACAGATACTGAATGTATAAATCAAACATTTTCTTTAACAATTGATATGAAATTGAATAATTTTATGGATTAAATCGACAAATACAGATATTATATAAATAACACATGGCAGTGAGGGTGACAGTACAGATTATCAACCCGAGGAAAATAATATCAACCGAGGCGCTAGCCGAGGTTGATATAATTTTTCAAGGGTTGATAATCTGTACTGTCACCCTCACTGCCATGTGTTATTTGTTTTATTATACCAAACAAAAGTGTTACAAAAATATTTATTGAACGATAAATAACAACACAGTAAAGAAAACAATCAGTACAATAAAAAAAATGAATTATATCACTAATATACCCCTCCGCGACCGGGATTCGAAATCGCGATCTCCGGATTCGAAGTCAGACATGCTAACCACTACGCCACGGTCGTGGCTATTAACGGCTACTTATCGTTAATAAGTTATCTCCCTTAGATAGCGGGTAATATTACCATGTGATCGAACAAAATATCACCCGCTCCGGTATAGGGCTTTAGCATAGGGAAATTCCAGTGCGGTATAATAAAATCATATGTTTGCCTTTTAACATAACACCCAAAACTATACAAAATGCTCTAGAAAAGAACATATTTCAACCATCAAATCGTCTATGAATTACTTCAGGGACAATTAAATTTATTCTATAACAAATGCATTGTCTACTACTTCACTAATGTAAACTTTTATTGCTGTAAAATGAACCACACATCCATCGGGATAATATGTCTAAATTAATGATAAAGAGCTCCACAAATTATTTCCCGGAAGATATAACTTTTATGCAGAACACCGACGGTATCTAACATGTGTGGAATGATGTCATTAAACTCGTTAGTTTTTTGTGGGAAAATGCATAACAAAGTGTCAATAATGTGTGGACTGATGACTTCATCTTTATTCCCTTTGGTACACACAAAACATTACAACCTCCATCATTCCAAACGAAAGCTATTATACACAAGAGTAACACCGCCCAAAAATATTGACAATTTACAACTTTTAGCATCGAGACATCTTGTATTCCATACAATATACCAATTTTGAGTAATAACAGTTCTAGCATTGGATTGCAATGCCGCGTCTCGATACAATATCCGTTCTAAAACATTAAAACCACATGTTCTTAATTAAGATAATTACCACAGTTTATGTTTTATTGCAATGTATTCACTTACCAAAAATATCATAACATTTAGCAAAGACAAAACTCATTTAATAAAGCAAATCGGAAAAGTATTATATTGTGCATCATAACTCCAAAATGATCCGTTCATGGAATTGCCATTTAACTTAAAGGAATATACTGAAATGTTGTAGATTGTGTACTTTGAATTTATATTTTAGAATGATATCACGTTCTTTATTTGCATTACCTAGTTATTTTTAATGTTAAAGATTTTAGAACGGTGAACTCAAATTACTAATCGTTCACGAGTCATCATTTTTAAAAATCGTTCCGTCTGAATGATGTGATGAATCACATGCTGCGACATATGAATTAGCAAACAGAAAAGTTCAAATAGGTCAACTTCATTACCAAGTATAGTATCAAGTTTAGCTTCATACTAGTTTAGGTTCAGAGTAGACATAATAACGAATATCATCTAGACATTTCTAACAATTTTCTCTATGTTGACATCATTAAAGTAAAGTGATCTGTCTTTTAAATTTACAATATACACAGCGATCAGTCAAATATGTCAAGCTTGATTTCTACATACTGCAATAAGAATATCGACAGTGTACATATAATATATCTGGAAGATTACTATGAGAAACGCAATGCACGTAGGCGAATACGAATTTTAAGTATGATAAAGAATTATTCTCCAAGATGCAACGTTAAGTTTACTTCTTAGGATTTATTCATTGCCATAGGGATATGCGATTTAAAAGTCCACTTTAATGGTTGCGATCTCGTTAGAAGACTACAACGAAAGTTATGTAAGTATATTCTGGAAATCGGATTGTTTTGTTAAGATTAATTTTGTAACACATTGAAGTTCATTATTCCAAAGACTTAGTTACTGAACTTTCAAAGCAGTTACTTTAAACACTCCATCACGACGCTGGGTAACGTTGAATTGTGTTTGCTTTTCTATTGTTGTTTAAAATTCATCTTGATGAATATACTTTATGGTACGCATAAACATTTATTCAACACAAACATAATACAAAGCTAATTTTAGATATGGTACCATGATAACGATGTCTGATTCATTGATACCCAAACAATCAGAAGACACAAAGTATCGATGTTTTCCTTTTTATTAAATCTTATTTGATTGATTTGGCAATGCACTAGAATTCTTCTAATTATTTTTATTTCCCAAGATGCAGCTGCAATCATATCTGTAACAGACAAGCTTGAAACAGCTTTCTGTCTAACGAGAATTTCATATAGTTAGACATCATATATTGTCTTCTATCATAAATTTGGAACGTCTCGTAAATATCGTGTTACAGAAGTTATGTTTTGTTGCAGATAGAGATGAAACTGTCAAAACAAATGTAAGAGAGCTGCTATTGAACAGTTTGAACTAAATGGACATAAGCTTGTCAACAATTTGGCTAATATAAACTATATAAGTTTGGAGCACGATTTATACCTTAGACTTTCAATTACCGTTCTTTCTGGTTCACTCCACACCGACCTCATGAACCGAGTAAAATTCATTGAATGAATTATTAGAGTTTAACATTTAAAAGAAATTGCTCAAATTAAAACTGTATTTGTCATTAATTACAACATGGAATGCCTAGGCAGAAGTTATCAGGAGTCAATGTATACTATGTAAGTAATACTCGCAATCAATTAAATTGATAATTTTATCTAAAGTTTTTTATAACTAATGGTAATACACACAAAGGTTCACTGACATACAACATAGATGACAAAACAACATATTATATGCTATGTCCTTCATTGTCTTTATCTCTTGTAACTGAGTGTTACTCTAAATGAAAAATTAGGAAATGTTTTACATTGATAAAATCATAGATAACAGTTATCATTACAATATAAAAGGAAAAATACATATGTCTGATTTGGTCATTGTCTGGACTTAGACAGTATAAAATCTCAAGGGGAAAAAGTTCGTTTTTACATTGAACATTAACATAACCATCCATTCCCCGTAGGAGGTATGGTGAATGTTAAAACTATTTCTATAATTTTGTTACTTCATATTACGCACTTTTTATATAACATTGCGTTCTTTTATGACAATAAAACTGACCACTTTACAATAAAGAGAAAAACGAGAAATGTAAAGTGGGAGAGAAAATGTAAGTGAAAAAGAGAGAAAAGGAGAGAAAAGGAGAGAGAAAAGTCATAATATTTATAATGTCGTGTTATCTTGTCCCGAAATAGTAAGAACCAATTAAAAGGATTTTCATACTGTTTGTTTGGTTACGAAATAGCAAAGAGGAAGTGATACTATGTCACTAAGTCATTACTCTTTGGAGCAAACTTGATCACACCATTTCTAGACTTTGATTGTCCAACAACATTGACAAAGTTGCAATCAATGTTGATATCAATATCAATGCAGCCGATCAATGGTGTGGATTTTTTTATACATTAGAAACTATGTCATCTTTACATTTGGAAAGTTTCAAATGTATTCTGCAAATATGATAGATGAAGATTCATTGAATGCATTATATTTTACAGACTCGAATATTTATCAAATATATGTGAAAGCCTGTTGTTTGCCAACATGCTATGAATGAGAATGTAACATCAATAAACATTTTGTAGCAAACAAAATACAAAACAAGGAATTTTTCCAAGTAGCACCGTTTTGTATCACGAAAGCCTCAAGAATTTTTTTTCCAAGTATGGGTAAGTGTATAATCTCTTAAAATTGGTGCTTAATAGAAAATGTCATTATCTTAATAATCTAGCATTGTAATGCGCATTGAAGCAATTGTTTGGTTAAAATAATTAATTTGTCTGTATTGGTATATATTGGCTTTTTCTGAGAAACTATTTCAATGAATAAGTAAATACTATTTAGGCTATATTAGTAGGATTCAGCTTTTGCTCAGTCTGTTAGAAATAAAACAAAATCTAGCCATTAATGTCTTTTGTTAACCGAGTCAGTATAAATTCTTTCTTTACTGTTTGACTGGTCAATATCCGGTCAAGACAGAAACAAGGACGGTAGTTTATAAAAACATGATCGCTTGGAATTATGTAATAAACAAACTAGATAGTTATCACATAATATCTCGATTTATTTGTCTAGCAACATTGCCAAAGGATAAATAAAATGCGGTCAATGTAACTATTTATACCACTGTAGTATGTCAATAGAGGCTAAAACACGATTCATATAATCGCTTAGACGTGGCATGACCGGAAAGTTATGTGGAAACAATGGCACCATTTAAAGTATTAGAAATCTCCACACGTTCCAATTCTAATTTTATAAAGCACGTAATTACAAAATGTGTATGTTGTGAGATGGTGGCAACAACATTAAAATATTCAACACAATGAACCGACATGGTGGTCTATAGTGCTAAACTAATAATAAAGTGGGTTCAATCATCACGCAATCTTTGCTGGAGCAATTACAGTAATGGATACCTGTGCAGAAAACCTGCAGTTTTTAGAGATAGTGTTTTAAGCAATCAAATGAAAACCCTGCTTGCAGATTATTCGAGTCTAGACCTAACGTTGTTCATCAAGCTTCTTACATTGTTTTCTATTTTAACAAACATTATGTGAAACCGATCTGTCTTTAAAATTACAACATACATATAGCAATCCGTCAAACTGTCGAACTATTAATGGTAAGACATTTAGCACACGTCTGCTAAGACATTTGGCGATTAAGGAATTTGATGCATCTCTGGAAGCAGTGCAGTGGAAAAAAACTGTACGCTTAGATTCGTTTTGGTAGATTTCTTTCTTAAACTGATTTTGTTAACCTTTTAACTTCATGACACCAACTGAAACTTAACTGCTATTATTCAAATACTGGCAATTTGTTATTGGCTTAAAAAGTTCATTTACGAATATTGATAAAAAACCTGTGAGGTCAGTCTGTCGACATTTACAAAATTAATTAGTTTTGTAACTGCTTAAAATAAAAAATCCGTAAATATAAAAATTAGAAAAAAAACACCATTTCATATTTTTGTTTAGCACAAGTACTCGGTTATTTAAACAATTTCATATTGTTTACTTTTACCAGAATTTTTATATAAAATCCCTGGTTTTACCATCTATCGCAGACATCGCAAATCCTATAAGTGTCACTAAGTTGTGATTGTCATACTGTATTGACAGTTTAATAGTTCTATTGTCAGACAGAAACATTATCAGAGGTGTATGATTATGGTACTTAGACATATCAACAATGTTAGTTTGCTTCATAACAAGCAGGAACACTGTAAAAAATGTACAAGTACTCGTTGTGTGTCAGTGTACTAAGAGGTATTTGATTTATCACGTCTCTAGATGTGTTTGTTTATATGCATTATATCAAATTTTGTATTGCAAAATAACATTACCAACCCATTCACGAATACTCATTGCACCTAATTGTAGCAAACAATAGCTTTTCACAAACATCAATTGCAATTTGCTTCTATTTAATCTGACGTTTTAAGTCAATTATCAACATTTATAACATGTTAATTTGTTGTAAAACTCATATTGTGCCTTTTCGTGTGGAATTCCTCGGCAGTCTTGTTTAACATATATAAATAGTGTCAAGTACGATAGGTTAAAAATGGATAGCTAAAACAGATCGCATATGCATATGCTATGCTATAAGATTGCACTATTTCCATGATGTTACATGCATGAGTATATGTTATGATGTTTGCACGAGTTTTCCATTTTGAGTAAAGTCACTCATTGACCCATTAATATATTGAAGTAAGTTCTCCACATGTTAACGATGTTCCCATGCTCCAATATTCGATTATATGTCAACATTCCTTGTTCATGTTAGTTTGTTGTAAATCAAAATAATATGGCCCTCATATCTCCGACTGGTTGATCTGTGATTAATGGTGACATTGACTCATTGACCAATGGATATTTCTTTATCCATTGGCATAGTTGAAAGACAGCCAAATCGTATTGAAGAAACACCACAAAACGTGTCTAGTAGTTCCATTAAATAATGCTATTTAATTGCATTTATGATGGCCTTCTTGTTATGATTTGACCGGATATTGTCAAATCAAAAACAGGAAAAGATATTTGAAGACTAAGTGTGATTTTTGTTTGTTTATTAGACAGCAAGATCAATGACTTAGATTTCAGTGAACTCAAATTGCAGTTCTTTATTTATAGTTATAGTAAACTCAATAGTGAACGGGCGCAGGATTTCGCAATCGGAGGTGCCAGTTTCGATTCCAGGCCAAGGTTATTATACGCTTTAAGAATAGATCTTTATTTTCCTCAGTAGAGGAAAAAACTGCAGTAGATAACATCATACAAATTTGTGATAAACGGCGTAAAATTAAATACATAAAAAATAAGTAACCAAAACATTATGTCAATTAACGAACTTATTAGTAAGGTATTTACATCATTGTCAAAATATTTTACAAAATAATCACCAAGCTTTTACAAAAATGCAACTTAAAGTATGTCGTGACAATGGCAGATAAAACTTTAACCCGTCCAACGTCAACATAGGCCATAAAGGATCAGAACGTTGATCCGGTTATATATGGATTCGAATCTGAAGTGAAAGCATGTCATACAATTTCCTTTAATGTGAAAAGTATCTGACTCACCCAAAAAAGTGATAAATGAATAAAGATTACTAACTATAACACTAGTGTTCTATAAATACGCAATGCTTTACAACATTTGTTGTATTCTGTCAGCAAATAAAATTGGTTGGATATCATTTCAAATTACATTTCGCAGGCATTATCATTTTGATATCATTATCTGTAATGCGAGACACGCGATTTTCGAAATTATTGTTTGTTTGTTTTTTGTTTTTTTTAACGTCGCATTCAACACATATTCAGGTCATATACACGACGACCAGCTCTTCTTACTATAGATTTCCTGGACACTTATCTATCACCAGTACTAACTTACCCTACCACGAGGCCGACTCATGTATAGGGTATGACCTGCCGCGACCGGGTTGCGAACCCGCGATCTCCGGATTCGAAGTCAGACATGCCAACCACTACGCCAAGGCCGCGGCTGATTTTCGAAATTAAAAATCAGCTTGAAAAGTAATTTTGTAAATCCAGTCAATTTGACAACTTTTAAACTACAGGACATTCACAAGGCTGAAGAAGATACTTTCCATTCGCTGAAATACTAAACTAATGTTTAAGGCATTGAATCATATTATTGCAGGCCTACCTTCTCTCAAATAACTGAACGTAGTTCCGAGCAAATCTAATGACAACGGTTGTTTATGTGAAACTATAGCCAGTTACTTACAAGGACTGGAAGACCTGTACTGGGCATATTATACTGGCGGTTAAACAATAGAGTAAATATCTAGCCAAATAAATATTCCACTGGTTAGGTTTGCGATGAAGACCCCTTAGTATTTACGTTTTAGGGTAATTGAGTATCTAGCTACTAGCAATGGTAATAGTGCTTCTTTTTTAAACGGTGGTGTTTGAGACAGTTAAAATAGTTTCCTCTAGGGTGTCTGAGAGCCATTTGGCATTGTTACTCTATAGGAAGTTTATTGTGCGGTTGAATGTATACTAGTAATATAATTTGACCATAATGAATAAACTAAATTAACATTTATCTTACTTCTTAGAAGAGAAAATGTTTGGTCAGCGTAAATGAGTTTAGAAAATAAACCTTATATTCCCCTTGAGAAATAATACTGTCTAAGATCAGACAATGACCAAATCAGACATATGTATTCTAGCTATGATATTGTTATGATAAATATTTACTTAATAGAAAACACAATGTGAAATGATTGGCTATTTTTCATTCAGAGTTTTATGGTATTATACTAGATAGTCTTTTACAAACAGTAAAGTTGTATGAAGACAATGAAGGGAACTATCTTAATGTTCATTTTGTAGGATTTATGTACATTGAAGATAAACATTTTAACGTCATTGGCTTGTTAGGTATATTCCGTCATGAGATATTGAATAACCACGTGATTTTAGAATACAAAGCGAGAGAGTTCAGGTTCATTTAGTCATCATCACTTGACACTTAAACTATTTATTGGTTACACTTTTTTCTTGTGATTAGGCACCGCTCATGTTTTGTTTACGAGATTGGGTTACAGGAATACATTTTGTAACAAGCTGTTGGCAGTGTCTTAATTACAGCATAATTCGGACAAAGAGTTGCATGTACTTATATATATGCTGCTGGTAAATAGAATATATGCATTGTAATCCAGTGTAACAAAAAGATGCAAACAATGCAATTGAAAAAAATGGCTGATTTTTTTTTGAAAAATTAAATGCTGTAAATTTTCATTTGGATGTCCAAAATAGGTCTGAGGCAAATTCGAATTGTAGGAATCGGAATTGTCAAGATTCCGATTTCTTATTTACCCTGTATAGCATATTTGAATATTATTTTCAGTCAAAACGCATGCGTATTCCGTTTGTAGACGTCCGTTCAAACCTTAAATATGAAGTAGAATTTAAGTCACAGCTTAGCACCATTAAAATACGGCAACAGTCCACTTAATTTTTACTAAAAATCAGCTATCATACGTAAAGACAAAAAAATAAATGTCATTTCATTCACGCTGACAATAAAAATCATTTATTGTTTAGACATATAATAGGGTGTAACGATTACTAAATATAATATATTTGGGAAGCGATTTTATTGACAAATGTGTCTAGGTTAACATAATAGAAAATGTGGAAGAAAATCCCCACGATTTTTGTTATTACTGACATACAAATGTCAGACCAAATTATTATCAACTAGCCATTGAGAGAAATGGAAAAACTAGGGAAAAGAAATATTTATAACATTGTGGTTAACATAGTATGACATTTGTTGAGATGGAATGATATGATTGCTTTTTTGGACGATTGTATGATGTAATGTGTGTCATTGAGCAGTCTTATTGCGTTATAAGTACATTTTGTTAAGCTTTCTGTCTATTTTCTCTTCTGTAATGGCACATTTGTTTCTTTTTTGTTTTGTTTTGAACTTTCTGATGTCATACCTTTGTCATAATATCAGTATCACAAAGTTATTAATATCACTCAATTATCGAATCGCCATTTTTTAAACTTCGCAATACTTCGAGTTGGTTCAAAGTTAAAATAAACTTATTTTTTCGGATGTCTGCTTAGAACCGAATGTTCTCCGCTTTTATTTAACATTTGGTTATTAGTTAGGAAGGTTAAAATGAAATCTTAAACTTTTGATTTCTATTTATTTTTTATTCAACATACATCCAATAGATATTATATTTAAAAACAAAAATAAAATGTGCTTACCACATTTCTGGACGGTTGGGACACACTATTCGCGTGAAGTCATATCCTAACTGCAGTAAATGTCTTATTCTTGTAGTTTATGTTAACCTCTCATCGGAATTCAACAAAAGTTGAAAACATTAATCATATCATATTTACAAATATGTCAGTCATTTGTTTGCTTTGTGTGTTCGTTTTTTCGGACAAATATAACATGGCGTACATTTAATGACTTGTTTCTAGGTT
Organism: Mactra quadrangularis; assembly: GCA_025267735.1. Lineage (NCBI taxonomy): Eukaryota > Metazoa > Mollusca > Bivalvia > Venerida > Mactridae > Mactra > Mactra quadrangularis. The sequence goes on along the minus strand of CM046308.1, from coordinate 31,612,347 downwards.
TGTCTGACCGAATGAGGTGAAATTGGTGCCATAAAGCAAACAATTGTATTGACAAATATTTGTCGGTATATTAGAGATGCCCGTGCCTCTTAGATAAATATGGCTTACTTTAAATGTTTATACATCGGCTTTGTTACCAAATTGTATGTCGTAGGAAACGCTTTGACCTACCATTATGAAAGTAAGCTTCATCGTCATTCTAAGTCATTCATATAACTAGAACGATGCATGTTATTTTAAAGTTTGTATTTATAATAATTTAGCAGCTATTTTAATTAACGCACGAATGTCCTTTTGTTCTTGTTATATCTTTGTTAAAGGGATATTTAAAGTTCCGTTGATATGATTCACTTAAACAGCACGACTTTTTTTGGCAGTTATTGAAGTAAATCCCCTTTTGATAATATAACTATATTATACATTTTCACCTAGTTTTTTATGCTCTTAATTTTTTGGGAGGATTTAGAAGTCATTTAATCTATTTATTCCTTCTTTATTGATAATACATACTAAAATCATTTCTCACACAATAACTTAAATACATGTTAGACTAACAAACTGCGCTTTTTTCGAGTTTTCTGTAAACTTTACTCCTGTTTGTATGCCATAAGTAATATTTTTCCATTTAAGCCTTTGTCTGCTATAAGGTCTACCAGGTACGCAGCATCTTTCTTTGATAAAGCTAGTTCCATCTCAGAATATATTTTAAACATTACAGAAATGTTGTATTTTTTTCAAATTACTGTGTCATTTCCTTAGGCAATACTGTAATGGCATTGTTTAGCCACATCAAGAACATTTTAATAATACAAAAAACTTGCGTTCATTAACAGTAGTTTCAGAGTTTTCGGTTTTTAAAGTTCATTCATTTTAGTAGTAGAGATTCTAATTTAACAAGCATTAGTATCATTAGCCAAAATTACAAATACGGTTTCTTTTAGAACATGAAACCCGGCAAAAACCACCGCATCTGATTATTAGACTTCGCATTTTGTCAAATTCATTCTTGGTATTAACGTTACATTTATCTGTAAAAATTTTGTAGACACAAATTATGAACATTTTAACAATGGGTTTAAGTAACTCTCTCTATAATGTTAATTATGATATGGTTGTCTTCTAACGTGATGACACTGCCACTTAAATCTATAAATTTTAGTACCTTTAGGGAGAATTTATAGGTAGGAATATATTCATTATAATTTTGTAAGGGGTATAAATAGCAATTTCCATTATGGTATTTTCAAAAGATAACTTCAATGTCATAATTTTCCAGCACCTTTCTTAATGCATTAAGCATCTTATTCGTACACTTAAAAAATAAATACAAGTAAGTCAATATATCATTGGTTTAAATGCTGTTAAATAGTCATGTTATCATTATAAAAATAAATGAAATTATTCTGATTTATGATTGTAGCAAACAAAATAAAAAAATAGATTACTAAGGTGCTTTTGCCTTAGTAACTTTTTGTCTTTTTATTTTTTTATATATATATTTTAAAGTGGCAAAATTTTATTTTAAAGATTTATATTAAGTTTAATATAATAAAAAGGATTAATAATATCATGTGGTGTAACTACATTTTGCATTATACTATTCTTTGTATTAAACATGAAAAAATGTTTTAAAAGTTTTGCATCATATATCGAAACTTTTATATATTTTGTTTTTCTTTACACTTTTAGGGTAAAAGTGAATATTATTAATATATCTTTATTTCGTTATCAAAGGTTTTAAATGATTTACAAAGTATAATAATATTACTATAACTATGCATACAATGTAATAAGCAAGAATCTTACCTGATAAAGTTTAAAAGTATTATTATTCCTATGATTGCCATGTTTGGTTTGAGGAGTGATGATCTATCTTCAGCTAGTTGTAACTAGTGTATTCAATCAACTACTGAACTAGAATAGCCACCGTCAGACGACAAATACGGTTGTCTTTAGGTAGTTTTGAAATCCCCGGAATTGCACGAACTATTCCGAATAAGTTCCGTCTATTTCCGTTTCAGCATTCGCTTCTTATAGTTTCCTATTTGGTCAACTTAAATTCCAATATGAGATATTCAATATCCAGTTGTCTCTAATTCAGTTTTTATTCTATGTTTCTGTTTTAAATAAACCCAATAAGACGTTGTGTAATATTTTTCTCACATTTCACATAGCATCGGTAATCCAGAGCTAGAATATTCTGTTGACTGTCCTCTGATGCTCATTCGCAAGAATGTAATAAAGAAAACTTTATCTAGGTTTATCTGATCAATAGACTGGAGAGTGAAGTAAACATAATATAAACAAGTTTATCATTACATACTTTTGATAATTTCCATGTCCATTTTGATTAACTCCGAGATTTAGAAAAGGAAAACAGAACGCTGGACGTTAAGCACCAAACTGTTATTTTTTACACGTTACTCCAAGCATATAATGAGTATGCGTCTACAATGGAAATAGTTTGTTCTGTCTACGCCGTTGTTTTTTTTTAATAAAGAAGAGTCCTGATAAATGACTATGTCAGTTGAGATTTTCTATTCCATTTCTTGTCCGTAATCGAGAAAATTGTGAAAGAAGTTCGTCCAAAATAACCTATTTACTGTCTTCATTTGTTCTTACATAGATGAAATTCTTACATACAAGCTGACATAAATGTACTCAGTGTCTGTCTAACATAGACACAAAGCAAATCAAAATTCTTGCTTGCTTGAAATTGTGAGATGTCTACTCCTTTTACTCATATTTTCTTCTGTGCGCTTCTTTTTATCACTTTTTTGGCGTTATCAGATGTGATGAATTATTGACAGAAATTTGTTCAATCTGAGATAGTTAGTCGCGGCTTCGTTTTCATATTTGTATGGAAATTGGTTATAGATGAAATTCCAGTTTTTTGGTAATATTTCATTATTTTCTACGCGTCTCTTCTCATAAGATAATTCGTTATATATTCAGACTTATTTTGAATTAATTTCCTCTGGAAAATATTAAAGACAAATTTGTTCTTATTCCATACGACACTCAGGCTTGGCTTGAGTCTAAAATATCTCCTGGCTAATATCATTTGGATTACAAACGTCAAAAACCACATTATAGAGTACAGGACAATTTGTTTAGCATTCGGCGAGACGTAAATTCACAGTTATTGAAATAATTTCAAAGGCATTCAAAAGATTTGTTAAAAAGTGCACACAAGATTTATAGTTGTCCATTTGACAATTGCAAGTAATTGGAAAACAACTACTAAGAAGTAAGACCTTTCAAAGGTTGTGATGCCACCATAATATACTAGTACGCTATATCCTGGAAGTCAATGGTGTTCCATTTACTCAATTAAGCTTATTAGAAACAGAATTAAAATGGAGCCGATGGACCGAGGGTATTCCAAGTTGTAAATGAAAATCAGCCACACATTGGTTCGTACCCAATCCCATACCAACATCGTTGTTTTCAAGAGCAGAAAGCTTTTATACTGATTGCTTGTACTTGGTATCGGTGACATTGAAGAGGACACGAAGTGAACATGTATTAGTGAAATACTTTGCTTTATAATGGCGTTTAAACTAAGAAAATAGTATGTTTTAGTTTTTTTTTCAGATAGTGTGTACAGTGTATCTAGTATTTTATTCAATTGGACACTTCACCATTCAAATACATGAACCCCTTTCTCTAGACTTCTTAACCAAATGTTGGCCTCAACTGCAAAGTTTCATAAAGAAATGTGTTAGCCATGACACAAGTCCTAAATACGTACCTGATATACCTAGGAAAATACAAACTCTAGTATCAATAGCGGCAATGATAGATAATTTTTACGGTAGATTGTATGACATAACAGTCATAAATGATGCACTGTCAATTAGACTACTCATTTGATCAAACCAATGAAATATAAGCAGTACCATAAACTCTAAGCAATAAACATTCAAATTATATAACCAAACGCTTGTTTATAATGAAAAGGAATGACAGCTCAACATAACAGGAGAGTTTTGAAAAGAAACTGCTTGAATACCTCGAATGATTTTAAGGAATCGGAGATATCCAAAATAGTCGGATCATCGACTTCGCTTTAACCAAACTGTTGGATTATCCGAAGTATTGTGTCAGTCCTTGCAAATTTGGATAATCAGGAGTAATTATTACTAAAAACATTGCGTGTGGAAAAGATTACTTAAATTTCATTTGAAGAAGTGTCTTGTGATCAGGAAGTAGATGGACGTAAAATAAGAACAGCTATAAGAGACAAGCAAGCCAATAACAAAGATGTTTGATAATGAGTTTGTAATTTGTAATATATATACCACTTTGTTTTTTCAGCTCGATTTGTTGTATTTCATACCTCTTTTACAGTTGTCGGCTTCCATATTTGTATCAGTATCAGAATCGTCTGAGTAGTATTAGAACAATTCCAACAGAATGATTTCATGTAATAGACTTCTTTGCGGCATGTGTATTCATAAATACGAAATTCACGAAATTCATATTGATATATCTAGTCTTTCAAATGATTGCACCTCATGTCACTCGCATGCTATGATAAAAATATTTAACAATTTGTTAGCGGAATTTAAACTCTCCCGATAATAGTACTAATGTCTACGTTTGTGGAAAATACAGAAAACGCATAAACTTTCTTGACACATGGCGCGTTTAATCATATACTTGGTTAAAATATATGCGTGCGTTTGAAATGAAATAATATGTTTGGGGATTTGTTCTCCGATTAGAAACGTAAAATTTCCAGAAATATGATAAGACGCCCTGTCAAAACAATATAGGAAGATAACTGGAATAGTTTGAGAAACTTTCACAAATTACTTGTCTTGTAAAATGATTTAAAGCCTCGCTATATCATAGACACTGGGCGTGTATTAAAGAAAACAGCTGCTTTGACGCCTTAAGTGTCTGAAAATACTGTTATTATATGGTGATGATTTTATATTCATTGCATGCAATTGTAATACATCATTTCTTTATCCCATGAATTATTGTATTCCATTTCATGAAGTTCATGAATCAACCATAGTTTTTGCTTTAAGGATGTCAAAATTGAGATGCAGATGTCTGATACGTTGTATGTATTAGTTTGTGTATGAACTTCTTGTAGCACTCTGACGTCCACTGGGTGCCTTTGTATATGGATTGAAAATATTCCCCCGGCGTCTAAATATGTGAGAAATACACGCTAGTGCATGAAATGCCAATCAGTTATACAACTTTTGAATAGTTTCTTACCATGATACTGGTAAAAGTGTCAGTACATGTATATGCTAAGGATTCAACAATATTTTTACGTTTGTGGTGCAGAGCTGTATATTTCTGTTGAATGTAAGACTAGGAAATAAATATGCTGGAATATATTTCTGGATAAAGTCTGTATCCGTACAGACCCCTAAAACCTTGGTATTCGTTATAGGGTCACATGCTACGTAGTTTTGTCATTGGTCCGTTTTACACTTAAAACAAAATTGCATGGGTATTGTTAATGGACTCCATATCCTCAAATTAATAACTCTTGGTCCCGAACTTTATCATGGCACGTATAATAAGACCACAGTATATGGTTTTAAAAGTTATATTCATGTGTCTGAATGAACGCTAGCCAATATTTGATTGGTTTCCATCATTATTAAATTGTTCACTTTGCTTGACTTACTCCCAATCATGTCATTACTTTTCATTAATTCATTTTATATGAATGAGGAATTAAGAAGACAGAGTCCTATCGTATTGGTGTAAAACAAAATCGTTCATGACACCGATTTTCCAGTAAGCAAACGTAATGCCTTATTCCTAGCATAAAATGCGCATTTGGTCACTTAGTCTTGGCTTTAACCCTGAAATTCTTTTCACTAATTTGAAATCAACGTTTTAGCTGCTCGACTACGGAATGTGTAAAAATCGTTGTTTGTATCACCAGGGCAAGGATAGAAAACCACTTGAATTGGAGTTCCGAAAAAGATCTATTAGCTATCACTAGAATGTTAGTACTGTCCTTGAGCAACAAAATAATAATATAGAAGAAGCTACTTTCGCTCCGACTCACCGCATCTTGCTAAAACCGGTTTCTGTATAAGCAAAATACGATTCTGTTACTTGTAATTGACTACCATGCAAAATTTTATATTTGTAAATTCAATGGTGATCAAGTTATTCTATTATAGTCCAGTCAATACAGCAAAAAAATAGGCTAACCTAGACAAAATTGCAACAGAATTTATTTTTGTACCATGTGAAAGTTCGTATTCATAGTAGTATCCAAAATAAAAGTTGCACTCAAAAATTCGAGGGGAAAGTCCTTTTTTGGACAAAAACGTTGAACATGAACAAAAATGTGGATTAGCTCCCTTTACAACTATCTATTATCATGTACAAATGAAAAAACATTTTGGATTAGCTCCCTTTATAACTATCTATTATCTTTTACGAATGAAAACAATTGTAAAAAATACAACTTATTATTCAAATTCTTTTTAAATACAAAATTCAATTAGGTCATTTTTGATTTTATTTAATAAATGTGTCAAAAAAAATTTAAAACGAGTCATTTATCTGGAATCTGCTTTACATGTATCTTTCATGCGTTTGTACTATAACTAGTGCTTGTACTATAATTAGTATAACAATAATAAATAAGAGACATAATTGTTCAGTTTTGGGATAAAAGTACTAAAATAATATCTAAAAGTGCGAATTTTTGGAATCAGCTCGTATACAATATTCAAAAATCATAATTGATAACAACTTTTAGTTTACTACAAATGTGTCTAAAAGTGTTTAAATGTCATTGATATGAATGTAATTATAACTTAATGAACTAATGTGATTTAAGTACCAACACAATACCTGAAACTATGAATTTTTGGAATCAGCTTCTTGTGTATCGATTACAAAAGCAGATTTAATAGTCAACATATGCTTCCAAACAAGTGTTGTTGTTCATGCTACTACACGTGTGTAATACAGATGAATAATAGGTATTACATAAATAAATATTTAAAATATCATTTATTACTTTTGTTACTGTTTTTACACATGAAATGTTGTAACAGTATACATTTGTTACGGAATGTACTTAGTTACGTTCTGTTTTTTATAACCTGAGGTTTAGCTTTTGATCATTGTCACTGTCTGTATTTTCGCTATCAGAGGCTTAACTAGATCTTAACACTGTGCAAATGATTAAACACACAAGTCCGTCATCGAATCACTTTAAGATATCTTCAGGGACAGACTATAACTCAGTCTTTACAGGCTGAACATTTCCATTAACAGACTCACATCCCTACTCACATGGATTTAATACTGTGTTGTCCTTTCATATTGCGTCAAATGTTTAAAACAAGCTTTTAATTTTGCACGCACGATGTTGCATTGACTACTTTAGTAGCTAACTATTGTAAAGGGAGGTTCGTGTGGCCAATTCATGATGACCAATAGAGCATTATGATCTCTCGCCAGGTTTGATGTCTACTTCCTTTGTGATGTCTATATATATCTGAACGGCTTCTTTGAACTCTGTTTAAGTTCTAGGAAGTTTTAAAATTACTGATTTTACAATGTAAATGATGTTAAAGCTGTCAGGCATCCAATTAAGGTATGCATGAAAGATAGAGAAGTAAACACAGCATGAAACTTTTTTAAATCTGGCCAAGTCCCGTTCTCGACTTTCCTGACTTTGTCAGACCTGACAATGTTTTGGTCAAACAGGTTAGTAGGGTGGCGCAACAAAACCAACAACAGTTTATAATTTTAAATAATGACGGAGGGAAAGCAATACGTAACTCATACACAAGAAAGTAAAAATCGTTTAAGCTAAAATATATAGTGTGATGCTATTTTCATTAGTAAATGAAACAAATAATATATCAAGTGAATTAAGCTTAACTTGGTTATCATCTCGTGTTTAAAACAATTTTATGAGATAACATTAATTTGGGGAGTTTAAAGTTTTGTTCTCAGCACGCTGACAACAAAAATATCGTGACACAATTTTAACACTAATCATGATCAATTTTGGTCCTAACGCGCTACCGTATTAAAATATTTCTATTTGTCAAGGTCGTCACCAAAAACGGTATTTTTAATTAATTTACTGTCATATATAAAATATATTAAATATGGGTGTATATGTTCACATCGGAAAGTCAACTCAGAATCAAAATACTACCGGCATCCATTACTTTTTGTGACCCAAAAGCTATATTCACTGCCGGACAGAAGTACGGAAGCGTTGCAGCGCCTTGTAATATAAGTAGAAAATGCATTATTTAAAATTCATTTTTCATCACTTTCCCCTCTTTATTTGGAGTGCAACTTTTTGGTGTGTGTTATTGTATTGATGGTCTTTCGCATAGTATAATTATATATTCTGTTGCAATTTTGTCTAGGTCAAAAGCTGTATTGACTGGACTATTACCATTTAATGGGGATTTAAAACTTTTGAGTAGTGTATTTAGTCAGGTCAGGATAACCTTGTTGATTTTGTGCCCTCTATTTTGTTATGGTTTCCATGTGATAATGTGTATGTGGATTGTGAAAATTAAGTTTGTTCATTTCTCTTACCTACCTTCTTTTTTATTCTGGGTTTTACGGTGTCATCACAATTTATATTATTTCACGGCGTCCAGCGCACCTAAACTAGTTGTTCTGGACCTTTGTCTATAACCAGTACTTGCCTACCCTTTCACAAGGCCAGAACTTCTCCATATACCAAATTAATTAAGGTTAATTGACATAATTGTCAATTTTCAAGCAAGGGTATAACACGCCCATGTAGGATTTGAACATGTATTCCCTTCAGGACACTGGATTTGAAGTCCCAGAACTACCAACTGCCCCACAGACTAAAGTTTACCTATCTTTGACCAGTCAAAGTTTTCATTAACATTTTTTATCTGAATTGGATCCAGAGACTTCATAATTTTCAAGCAGGCATGATTTTAACCAGCAATTTTTAACGGCTCACATGCATAAAATGCTGTTGACAGCAAGAATAAGTTTGGACTAATGAAACTAAATATAATGTTACACATAATATATAATATAACAAGGATCACAGTGGATCATGTAAGTACTTGAAGGCCCGTATATTATAATAGCAATTTTGACAATAACATTTTATATATGTGTCAGAGCTGCGGCGAGTATCCGAGTACTCGGATATTCGCGATCTCGAACGGAAAATCGAGTACGAATATTCGTTACGTCCGAAATCGTCGGATCGCGATCTAGTTTTGAAAAAAAAATGAAAGAACATTTTCAGCGTAATTACCACTTAAAACGAGTTGCACGACTAATGAAAACTTTAATTTATGTAGGGACCGAATTATCCAGTGTCAACATTTCGATTGATACACATTCAAACGAAAATATTATCACTGAAAATGCCCATAACACATCTGATAGTAATGTTTGGAGTACATATCTCGTAAAAGCTTCTGTATTTGTTTTTACTTATTTTGTTATTACAAGATATTCTGTATGCTTTTCCAAATATGTGATTCGTGGTTTGATTCGTGAAACGCTACACATAAATCGTGGTTCGGATCGGATCGCCACTTGCTCAACGATCCACAGCTCTAATATGTATAACCTATCCTGAGTATACATGCTGTAGCCATGCCTACAGGATACCTGTATGAGATTATGCATCATTGTTGTAAAAATCTGACACTGTAGATAAAGCAAAAACAAATTTGAATACTTCATTTATATTCTAAATTTATTTATGTTCTAGTATTTAAAATTTGAAGATAAGCAATGCATTTAAGACAATTGTACATAACGTATAAAAATTAAACAATATGAACTTTTCGATCAAGAAAATAAATAATCAGGGAAGAAAAATTCCGTGATACCATGTTCTCATGATAAAACTTAAAAAGAAAACTGTACTAAAAAGTTCCTTAAATCACTAATGAGTTATATCATATTGAATTATAAACAAAATTACTGGCACAAAAAAGTGAATTTTGAAGGGCATGCTCCAACTACAAAAAAATTAGAATTCCATTTTTAGAAATTTTGACTTTTTCATAAACCTTATAATTTCTTAAAAAAATATGACATTGCTTCATTTCATGTTTTGTATTTTTATTGTTCTTAGAATAAAAAAGTGAAGTCATATTTTTAATTTATACACTTTTGAGACTTGAAATGTGACTTTTCCAGGACAGTTCTCTTAATATGAATAGGTTGTGACAGAAATTATTAGATTATTAAATTATTTTACCAGTGTACGAAACTAGGATATGAAAGTGGTTGTCTGATCAGACCATTTTTAGAGCAAGCACTATACATGTATTTCATTTGCAGAATGTTGGTTGCCCTAAAGACATTGTTTGATGCCCCGGGCAACTGGACACCCACTAATTTCGTAGACTGTTTTAATATATTAGTAAACATTCTCTTAAATTTTATGAAAATGTATCTTTGTAACAAAACATAATATGTAAGAATGAACAAATTAAACTACTTTACGCTTCAGTTTTCAAAGTATTAATGAATACCAAGGATGATAACTATACAATATATATATAGGACAATGCCTATTGAGTTAACACCCTTGAATTAGTTTTATTACCCTGAAAAATCTATAACAAAACATACTGAACTAAACGTTTATTTAAGCAATGAATTTACAGTCAACTAGCGGGATTTTGTATAAATACAATGCATGACTTTTTGTACTTAAGTATGACAATAATCATGATCAGAACAGCTAAATATCCCTCCTGCTAGTTTCCAAAAAAAGAAAATCGTTCTTTTTAAATGTTTATGCATGTTTTGTTGTTGAAAATCTTCCCTCTTTGTTGCAAAAAGGAAAATAGACATAGATGTGTGTGCAAAATCTAAGCAAAATCAACGTTGAAGTGTTAGGAATATTTATGAGTTATAGGGATCTATTGTCAATGCAAATTGCCTGTAACAATAAATAGTGCCCTCTAAAAGTTTGGACTCAAAATCCAAATTCTCCTGAAACAAACTTTCAAAATTGATGCACCAAACTTTTATCATTTATGATATTTGCATAAAACTTTCCGTCATATGATACTAAACTTTAACTACAATTACAACTTGAATTTATTCCAAATGCCAAGAGGTGACTTTAGTAACATAGATATGATCAAAACATGTAAACCGAAAGTCCTCTATACATGTATGAGCCCAAAATGCGGATTTGACCAGAAAACGGCATTTATTCAAATTATTGATTTATCTTTAACAAAATCTAAACATTTCTGCCACAAATAAGCGTTCCAATTTTCATTAGAAACAAACAAACTATAATCATTTTATCCTATTAATGATGACTTTCATCACAATATTACGTGTAAGGGAAATGAACATAAAATAAGTAGTTTCTTGATAATGGTATCGTTCTCCGCCTTTTGTTTGTTTATCCGGTGCCAAGGTAAATATTTCCCGCAAAATGAGGGGAAATAACTCGAATATTTTTTTACATATCCTGAGGAGTTAACTCCCTGGTAAAAAAAGGAACAATAATTATGGTAGTTCGTTTCGAATTTGAAAATTCCTCTTATTTATTTAAGACAGGAAGTAGAATAAAATGATTAAACCATTTTCCCCTTGTACGAATGGTATCAGGGTATTGGATATCGCGTATCTATGTCTCTGAACGGCATGAGCGTAAAGTTGGAAGACTCAGCAGACACAACAGACACAGCAGAAGGAACGATCCTTCTGCTGTGTCTGCTGGCAGAAGGATAAATCAACAGCAGAAGGATCAATCTTTCTGCTGGGTCTGTTGGCAGAAGGATTGAATTATAACAGAAAGATGTGTCTGTTGGCAGAAGGATTGAATTATAACCGAAAGATGTGTCTGTTGGCAGAAGGATTGAATTATAACAGAAAGATGTGTCTGTTGGCAGAAGGATTGAATTATAACAGAAAGATGTGTCTGTTGGCAGAAGGATTGAATTATAACAGAAAGATGTGTCTGCTGGCAGAAGGATTGAATTATAATAGAATGATCAATCCTTCAGCTGGGTTTGTAAGAAGAAAGAAAACATAACGTCGGTATGGTAATAAGTATACCACAGTTTGGTTCGATTTTTCATCAAAAATGTGCAAATACATGCTGATAACCGAGTTATTTTAAACCACAATGTAGACAAAACATGTGCTATTATGCATCATTTTAATGCTGGTTGTTTGGAAAATGTTTTGACGGGTACATTTTAAACAATAAATAAACTATAACGGCATGGTGAGTGTACTAAACAGGCCAATTTTCGAATGGGAATTTGTGTTCGACTGACATCCTTCTGCTGTTAATAAAAACATGTTTCATTAATTATTTCACCAATCTATTCACAAAATCAAATTATATATAGAACAAGCTTTCTTTTGGCATTTAAACGTGAGATAAACTCATTTTAATTGCGACAAAAGATATGTTAATGTATCAAGTACAAAAATTCTCAGTACGAAAGTTCGGTTCGGTATTATTTTGTCCAAATTAAAACGATTTATTCACACATTTATACACCAAAAGAAATGTTGTTCTATTGTCTGTCTAATTTTGCGAATGAATTTGTGTAAAGATTAAAAACACGCTTTAGTTAACAGCAGAAGAATGTCAGTTTTAACACAATGACACCCGACAATAGGGCTACTTTCTACACTAGGCATGTTGTTATTGCTGTTATCTTTCCGCTGTACTGTTTTCTTTTTTTCTAACAGGTCCAACAGAAAGATTGATCCCTCTGCTGTAGTTTAATCCTTCTGCAAACATAAGCAGCAGAAGGATCGTTCCATGTTTTCTTTTTTCTTACAGTACCAGCAGAAGGATTGATTATTCTGTTATAATAATTCAATCCTTCTGCCAACAGACCCAGCAGAAAGATCGTTCCATGTTTTCTTTTTTTTCTAACAGACCCAGCAGAAAAACTGATCCTTCTGTTATAATTCAATCCTTCTGCCAACAGACACATCTTTCTGGTATAATTCAATCCTTCTGCCAACAGACCCAGCAGAAAGATTAATCCTTCTGCTGTTGATTAATCATTCTGCCAGCAGACACAGCAGAAGGATCGTTCCTACTGCTGTGTCTGCTGTGTCTTCTGAGTCTGCCAACTTTACGTTCATCTGAATGGCATGGACCGAAATAACACATAATAGCCACGAGATATGAGTTCATTGTAAACGTCATGAAGTAGGGGCCTACACGAATTGCATGAACTGAAATAGACTCATAATGACTGTACCGCAATTAGTTTTACTCTACGGAAGGTTTACTTAATACAATAATATAACATAATTTGAATCACACGTTGATATTACTTTATTTATTGGATTAATAAAATAATATCAACGTGTGATTCAAATTATGTTATATATATATTCGGAACACCTCGACCTTTCATGAATGAATAATTCGTAGCGAATGGCCGAAGAGTTCCGAATGCTTTTGGAGAGCACTGTATGTATTAGTTTAGCTTAAGATCTTCGCTTATCCGTGTCTATACTGTTAATGCACGTCTTTGTTGATGGCAATTTAGGTCTATGATAAAAGTCCACCAATTTCATCATGCAAAGAATCTGCCCGCTCGCATTCAAATATCGAGCGTACCATGCTGTTTACTTCTTGCTACGATATGATCGTTCACTGCATTGTCGTAGTTGAAGGTCGGGTTAATTTCTTCAAAATATCGTTTGCTCCACCACACAGGTACTGCCATATTCTATACAAAATTTCTTCAAAATATCGTTTGGTGAGCATGCAATTAAGCCGTTCAGTAGGTATGGGAGAGTTTGGCCTATGTTGACAGAGGTCACCAACGGCTAGATTGTTCATGACTGAAAACAAGTGTTCGCTAAATTGACTACAGTGTTGATATTGTAAATTACAACACAAGCTGTAGGTCTAAGTAGAACATAAACACTGATAGATAAGTGTACATTTTTATTACATGGGGTTTCCCCATGTTTAGTTGTGGACTGTGGCAAATCCTCATCAAAATTTGTCGCGGACGATTACATTCGACTGTGCGTGCGCATTCAAAGGGATAATTACTACTGCAATTAATGTAGTCCGCATTAAGCGTTAACAAGCAGACGATAAGAAGTACGTGTATATCTTATCTGCCTTATGTAAGGTAAATTTCCCTTGTATAGCTTCCGTTTGTTGTATAAGCCATATATTCCATGAAAACCCCACGTCTGACAGCGCTATAAGCGCTTTGATTATACATGAGTCAACAGTCATGGGAACTTACTGTAAGGAGCATAGAGTAGAAAATTATATATTACTGGTTCTGTGAAGTTCATGAACTCTTTTCAGATCGGCTTTGTGAATGTGATTAACCCAATATCTGTCTGTCGAATTGGAATTATTTTCTAAAAGTACCATTTCTAAGTAATATACACAAACTAAAGAATTTAATTGTGTTAAAACTAATTAAAATTAATAGTGTTGAATATGTGTTTAAGAAACAGTATGTCAAATTTTATTAAAATTTGTTTGGTAAATTGTTCACAGTTCAATATTTTCTTTTTTTAGTTTAACATTTTCACTGCTCAGAGAGGTGGCTGTTTTCCAGAACCTCTCTCTTTTTTAGTTGTATCCCGGTGTTTAATGTCGTATATTGAAAATGAAATAGCCAGTAAGAACTCCTAGTTCAATAAATTGTTTTACTTAAGAGCTAATACAAAAATTTGTAATCTAAAGACCAATAAAAATAAACGTTATACAAGGGAAACAACTTATAAAGCATTTTTATCAAAAATATATTTGAGTAGACTCCCTTTGATAACAACATATAACATAAGTAAAGATATTATGGAACACTATCAAGATTGAGTGGCTTTAAACTATTTACTAACATACTGGTGGGAGGTTTTGTTACTTAAATACTGATAGGGAGGTTTTGTTGAATGTAAGAATTTCATTCATGTGAATGGTTTTAATTAATAAATTAGACAGGGGCGTTCCGTGCAAGTGGTCAAATGGAACTCTCGTCAATTTGTCTGTAAGACGGACAAGTATCGTCTAACACAAATAAGTATTCATAGATACATTGACGAACGAAGAACTATTTTCAGTTTGATACCGAAATCTCAGTTATAAACATATATATCCCAATTTTGTGATTCACGAAGTTTTGTATGGACAGTCTTGGAAGACGTTTGATTGCAATAAACATGTCATTTTTTTAAATTTCACTCAAGAAAAGGGACAATGATCTTTTTTAAAACTAAACACTACCAAGGGGTTCTTATTTTATAATTTTGAATAGGACTGGCGCATTTGTGTCTCTCAAATGTCTACCAGTTAAATATAAAATGGCAGACATTTATGATATGATTAAGATGTATATGTTCTGTAACATGTTTAAAATGACATTTTTGAGAAATACATCAATTCAGTTGAAGGCTTGAATTTAAATAGGAATTTAAAAAAAATACACCAAGAATTGTGGGTTATGTCATGGTGTCAAAAAGCAATGGCTAAATTGAGTTTGCTCTCACAGAAACAAATGAAAATCAAATTACAATTTTTGTTATAAAAATCTTGAAGGTCATGTTTTTACTATTTTTTCACTGGCGATATCGTGGTTGAATTGAAACGTTCAATATCATTTTCAGAACAAACATCAATTAAATAATTTCAGGCTTATGCTTCAAATAAAGATACAATGTTATTGTACATGTGTAAAGCAGGTCAAACATTAAATCATGAGAAAGATACAATAAAACTGCTAAACTGTTTCTTTGTACTTCAGCACTAGGGCATGTTCGCGATCTCGACCAGAAAATCGAGTAGGAATATTCGTCACGTCAGAAATCGTCGAATCGCGATCTAGTTCGGAAAACAAATGAACGAACATTTTCATCTTAATTACCACTGAAAACGAGTCGCATTACTTATGAAAACTTTAATTTATGTAGGGACCGAATTATTATCTTGTGTCAAAATTACACATTTGAACAAAAAAAATAATGTTTTGAGTACATGGTTTCCCATATAGTAAAAGCTTCTGTAATTCTTCACTTATTTTGTTATTTCATGAATTCCTGTATGCTTTTCCATTAACATGTGATTCGTGGTTCGATTCGTGAATCGCTACACATGAATCGTGGTTCAAATCGGATCGCCACTTGCTTAACGATCCACAGCCCTTTTCAGGACGTTGTAGCCGACAGCGTCGAGAAAAAATTATACCACGCATTACACAAAACACCTTGTTGAAATAGAACAATTAGAGGTGTTCTTTTGCTTAAGAGAACCAGTGCCAAAGATTCTCACTTCATAAATTTTCCTACTCATATGAACAGCCATATACACTGATATAAAGTCCAAGTTGAAAACTGTTTGATATTAAACATAATTTCTCCTTTACATAGAACACGCGCGTCTTTGTCAAATTTTAGAGGTAAAAGGTGCCTTCTTACACACTTGGCACCTTTTACCGCTAGTTTTTAAAATATTTTAGGTCCCAAGTGTACTTGGCACCTTTTGCCGCTAGAAAATTTGTACTTTTAACATTTTAGTTGTTTTTTTTTTAATTTAAAAAACAACTTATTTGGACTTCAAATGCGCTGGTATTCATAGAACACGTGAATAAATGGTAAATTTACCGATAGGAAACAGAAATGATAACTTTTAATCGCAGATTGAGATTGTTTGAAGTATTTTGAAATTCACGTTTTTCTCAATTTCTCAAAAAATGTAAAGTGGAAGTTGGCGACTTTAACCTTTTAAACCTCGAGATATAAATCATAACACGAATAATTATTTATTTTGGACAAATAAATAAAAGACAATTTCAAGTAGATTGCTACTGCTAGTTTTGTTGTTGATTTTGTTCAATCTGTCATATTTCACCAACCGCTTTAAGAATTGTCATGATTATATGGAAACCACATACTTATGTTCTCTGAAAATTGGAATAGAACAATTCAAGTACGCACAACATAAATACCCCATATCAATAGTGTCCATATCGTTACATCAATAAAAATGATGAAATTCTTATTCAATACATACATACCATCGTATTATAAACATTGATACGTTTGTGGTTTATTTTGAACGATTTAAGCTGCTTTATGAAAATTGTTAAATCTAACGATGACGGTCAGAAGACTAACACATATTTTTGGATGTTTTATTTATTTCTCTACACATAGCTATCCAGTGGCTTTCAATACAATACAACATACCTTATTAACTCAAATAACAAAAAAGTAACATATGAGTATAGTAACAAGGAAAGAAAGAATTGTTAAAAAAATCAAAATATAAGGCGTATATGTCAAATGGCTCTACTTTATAACGTGGTTTTGGAAAATGTTCACAGAAAATACAGTATGACCAAGGGTTAGTTCATGAAATTATATAGATCCGGTACTAGAAGAATTAAAAAGTATATTCTAAACCATAGACTACAATTACGTGACTCAAACACAACTAAAACATAGACATACTTTGAGGTTGTATCGATATTATTTCTCAAAAATAAATCCTGACAAATTTTCTTTTGACAAAAAACTTAATGTAAAATTTGGTCAATGAAACCGTGAATGGTTTGTTTCAAAAACTCATTGGCAATTTATGTTCAAGCATATAATAAAGTAGATGAATTCAGTATCACTTGATTAAATTAAGAATAATGAATGTGTTTGTAATATGAGAAAACAACTCGAGCAAAATATCAAATATCAATACCGTTTGTATAACATCAAATTTGAATAAGCGGTTTTGGAAGAAGATACAGAGGAATACATGTAAATAGGTTACACTTTTTTTGTTGAAGAAAGAAAACATTTGTTTTCAAATACCATGCTGCAATTGGCGTTGTAAAAAGAAATAATGAGTTTAGCAACGTCATGTAGTGTTTCCATTCCCTTAGACATTTCAGACAAAAATCCTGACATTCAATTTTCAATTATAATTACAGAGTCTTTAAATGGAAATAGAACCAAACGTTCATTAAAGGAAGCACACGTAGTGCGTGCAGCGGAAACTACTCAATGCGAATTCAACAGTTTCTAAAATTATTGTCAATTAATTGCGAGTGCTTAAATCTCAAGGCTAGCATTTGAATGCTTGCTGAAACCATCCCCAAACTTTCCAACATCAGTTGGTAATTGATGTAATGTTTATACATGTAATACAAAAGCGAGCGGAGGTTGAGCAACACATTGATTCATTTATTGTTTTATTTCTAGCCCAATGGTAACTGCTTTGGTTGAACAGAAATGAGCATATTGACACAATAAAAGATAAATGACTGTCAAAGATTGCTTCGACCCAGAAAACAAGATGAAACAACAGGTAACAACTTTCTTTCTTTTCCTTAATACTTTGAACAGAGCTTGAGAAAGTTTTGTAATAGGATCGATTTGTTGTTTGAAATTACAATGTAACTAAGCTTTAATGGGGCCAATGCTTTGTAATAATAATGCACTGAGGAAGTTTCATGCATACGTCTTTATACATTATAAGTTTGACTGATGTAAACATCGTCAATTTTTGCTGTGTGTAAATAAGACATTTCTTAAACTTCATATCACTCATGTTAACAAAGAAATTTCAGTCTGTTAAGTTGCACGGGTAAGTATTGGTTAAAACAATTCACATACATTGCGACCAACATTTAAGGCAGGCAGACAATCTGTGGGCTTTTTTTCCTCTCCAGATTACAACAGGATTAATAAACTATATGCTTGACATGCTTATATATTCAATTTATTTCCAGTTTTCAGTGATAAATACATGGTTACAACAGAACATATAAACTATTACAAACAATGGCATATAAACTGCATTTACAACAGAATAATTGAAATGCATACAACGATATGTACAAAGATATTTACATTAGAACTGATTCTAAAGGTTTTTGTCAACTGGAACAAATATTAATAACTTTGACAGTTTTGGTATTTGACATACAAACAAACATTGTTGATGATGTATAACTCACCATCAATATATCACATACTTCTAATAAAGATGTCATTATATTGGCAATATGATAGGTCTGTTTTTAATATGTTATGCTCTAGAATACGTCCAAGAAAGAAACACATGTATTGGGTAGATAACAATGTATGATTGACATAGCGTTAATTTTGTTCCCATTTTCATGAAATGTCGGTATTATATGAAACTAATACTCTATTATCGGTCAAAAGTCTCACTTAAGAAATGTACTGATACGGGTTTCAGTTTTGAATGAGAATAAAATATATACAACATTGTATCTGATCTAAATGGTCCTTGATGGTTTAGTTATTTTACCAATGTTACTACAAACAGACAATATAATTGAACATATTCCCCGAGTAGAAATTATGTGATAATACATGGTGCCAATATATTTTCCAGACATATCAATTACATATGGATGGTATAAATATAAGTACCAGCATCTTGAGCAATCAAAGCTTTTATATAAGTAAGAAATTTGGTATTGTATTGGTGTTAGGACAAACGATCACTATAATGAGTGTCATAAACAGAAACAGTATTTGAGTGATTTTTGTAAGCTTTATGGGCGCCCGTTTTCAACTAGACTTTGACTTTGATCAGACCTCTGATACTATGTACGCAACTGCATTGTCTCCAAATACAACCAAAAGATCCATAGTCGGTAGATTTGAAAGATTTCTTAAGAATAAGGTTTGAACATTGTTTTATCAGATGCTATTAAATTCGAGAATCCCGATAGTCTCTGGTTACGAGAATGACTGTTTGCATAACTGCCTTGAACATGGCATAGATGGCTTCCGCATTAGTAGAAAAGTTTATACTAGCTAATGCATGTCAGAAATATAATTAGAAGCAAAGACTTATCAATGATATGATTCCAAGCAGTTGCGGTAATAAGTATAATACGGTAGAAGACATCGTCTTAATATTTAAAACATGTTTACCATTATTTGTTAAAAATATTAGCGTAATTATGTTCATCATATAATCGAGATCAGCAGCGTGTTAAGTTACCTTGAGCGTTCCATAAACGTTCCGTAACGAAAGTGTCGGAACAACTCAACCCATAGACAACTCAACCCGAGACAACTCAATCTCCTACTAACGGATATAGTTGTCCCAACTTTGAGTTGAGTATTGCACGGGTTGAGTTGTCTTCGGGTTCAGTTCTCCCGTACCCGTAACGTTAGCTAATAGCAGTTACTGAACACAGGGCTGAATTATACTTTTAAATTTTTGAATTCAAACTCAAGGTTAAGGTATTCTCATAAAAACAAAATTTGTTCTTGACGATTACAATACGAACAAAAACCTTAAGTCTTAATTAATCTAGTCCTATTTGGTTTTTGAATATGTGAAAACCATTTATCCTTACATAATACTCCATTAAAAAACAGAGTAATCAAAACAACGCCAGAGGTTATACAAAACGGATATTATTGGATATTGTCGCGTAATTAATATCCTCAAGGATCATTTTGATCATATTCTAACAGGAGTAAATATGGCAAAAATATCAACAGACTATTTACCTTTTTCTGTAAATGAAATAAACTACCATAACTCTGCAATAACTGAAACAATTGATTTATCGTCATTGTGATAACTAGCAAAACAAATTTTCCAAGGAAATCCAATCGTGAGATCTATTCGTAATCTGCTCATATCTAGCTACATTGTATTATGTAAATACTGTCCTAGTTCTTGGTTATATCTGGGAGCAACACCCTTCGAAATTAATAATAAAGACCGTTTGGATAAATGCGGATCTTAAAGTGCAGATATTGGTAGACATAAAACAATGTCTCTGTTTACACTGACATTGACAGAAACCAATTTTATACACTGAATTCATTGAGACTTGTATCATTTTGAGACCTTGATTTGAGGTATACAAGCATATTATGTATCTTCTGAACACGCCTATTGTTAAATAGCACACATAGCACCTACAAAGAAAATATAAACTTAACCCTCATGACTTGGCTTAGTTTTGATTAAGTTTATATATTCTGTAGTGTTCTCTTTCCATTAGCGTTAAATTATAATTTAGGTAAAATGCAATTCTCATGGATAAAGCATTCATCGTCTATATGGATATACTGTTGATGAAAATATAATTCAGGAATAAATTATGGTTAGCACAACATCTCGTTGTATTGATACAATTGCAAAAAATGGTAAAATGGATGTGTGAATGTGGCAAATACAAAATATATTTATCTCACAATTTTGGCTCTCGTGGGATTGGTTGCTTGTATTTCTTGATAAACTCGAGACGTATATAAATGCAAAACAGATATGAATTAAACAGAAACATGCATATGCAGTGTTTATTTATTATGCCTTGAATGTGGTAGATGAATAATGTTGCAAATATTTTACTTTTATTGCATTTTGATCACATGCTTACTTCTTAGCTTAAATGAAAAAATAAACTATACGAGTATTTCATCTGTATTGAACACATTGTTTTAATTATACCCCCGCTTCGAAGAAGAGGGGGGTATACTGTTTTACCCTTGTCCGTGCGTGCGTGCGTGTGTCCATCCGTCCGTCCGTCCGTCCGTTACGAAATTTCCGTCACAGTTTTCTCAGCAACTATACCATGCAGCAGCCTGAAACTTTGCATATTGCTTCATCCTATAGTCCCATGTGGTGTAAAGCGATTTCATGCTCCTTGCTCATCTACTTCCTGTTTGTCGCATATTTTTAGATTTTGGCGGGGGTATCACTAGTGAGCATTAGCTCACAGATTTATTTTATCTATATCTTTAATTTAAGCATTATCTATTTTATTGGAATTTTCCTCAACTTTCAAATTTTGATCTTAGTGTACATTTAAATGAATGATGGGACATTTACATAAAGGATAGACTACTTATTTTTATTTGTATATTTCACTTGTGTTCTTAAACTATTTATATGACATATAAATGTAACAATATTAATACGGTATTTTAAATTTTGAGTCGTATCAATTTGTGATTTAAAAAGATATTCTCTGTCAAAACATTGCAAGATGATAAATGTATCCAATAACTGATTAAACACGTTTGTACGTTTGTTTAAAGCAATGCAGCCCTTATAAATTTGAAAAATATATATTACCAAAAGGCATACTACCAGGAGAAACCTGAATAATTTTGCTCGTCAGAAATAACTTTAACGACAACACAAACGGTATACATGTACAAATGTAAAGAAAAATATATCTGTTTTGTTTTGTATAAAATCTAATTTCGGCCTAATAATTCATAGAGCACATGGCCCGACCTGTCATGTGAAAAATATTTTCTATGATAGATTATAGTCATGGAAACATAAAATATTATAATTTATATATATATATAACAATTTATATGATAAGGAATGGTATTTTTCTATAGATTTTATTAGATATGTAGTTTGAGAGTGTCTCATAAATATATCACATTGACGCCATATGGAAGATAGCGTATGTTATAATTGAGTTTAGATTGGAAATAAATTGTTGAAGAAGAATGTCTCGATCAACGTGTTCCAAGATAATTTAGACTATGCTCAGTTTAGTATAATACTTGTTATATGTCACCGTTGTTCTGATATCTAAGACGCTCATGTGCGTTTTCTAGTGTTTTAAGTAAATTACAAATTTGTCTACTTACATCATGCTTCCTTTACGTATCACCAAAATAATTCAAAATTATTTTCGAAAATTCAATAGTTTGTTTTATGTAGTTTGTGAGGTTTTTACTACTTAGGATAGTTAATTAAAGGCAAATATTTTCTCTTTCTATTGTTCCTGGGTTACTATTGTGTACGATCTAATTATATTGTTCGTTCTTGAAATTTATAACACGATTGAGCATGATACGTTATATTTGAAAGTACCTATTAAACGTTTAACAATAATGCATATTGAGGTCAACCGCATGTTAAAAGGTCTTATAAACCCATAGATTACTCTCCGAATAGTTTTAATAAACTGATCATGTTCAAGTTAAAGTTATCTTTACATCAATATGAGATAATAATTGTGAGCATTTCTAAAAAATAGATTTTAAACAAATCAGGTTGCCACAGAGCATATACTAGAGCGTTGCATGTAATAAACAAATTTCATCACTTTCAAGTCATAGATGAAGACAATAACACGCGATGAAGAACATCAACGCACGTAACACCATTATTTAATAAATGTATGGAATTTCAATTTAAGCAAAGTCAACGAAGTACTCTTAATATAGCAGATTATGCGACAGCTAATTACATATGATAGTAATACTGGATCTTACTTTTGATAATAACATTGTTAGCAAAAAATTATAACGTGAAGTACAAGTACGTATGACTAGTTTCGTGAGAATCTATTTCTTAGTTTTAATTTCCAAATATTTATATTTTGATTATTTCAATACTACCTATTTATATAGATTTGTAAAAAATGTTCTTTTTAAAATTCAAATGTACGTTACTATATTAATTAAATTAATTAAATTGTGTTATTAAACTTAAATGTAATAATGAATATGTACTGTACTGAATAAATTGACTGTTCTGTTTTATCCCTCACGAATACTTATAAGAATATTAATACGGAAAGACGTATAAATAAATCATAGCAAATAGTATACTACACACATAATTCGTGTTTTTGTGTATTATGATGGAAATTTATAAAATATTAACGAATCTAAATCTTATTCTTCAGATGCTAATTTATCATAACTGAATGTTGTGTACGGGCAAATTACTATCTTGAAAATAGTGACATCATTGAATAACATACATAGAAATAATCTTCACTGATGGAAGTATCAGACGATTAAATTAATATGAATGAGAACATTATATTGTTTTCGACAGTCTAATATCTGTTTTGTATTTCAAAATGAACTAATTTATGTATTTAGTTAAACCAGAGATTGGATATAGAATTTATCTAGAAGTCATAATGATTTTCTTGTCATTTAAAGTGGGAAAATAATGCCGTATCCAATCAAACATACCAAAATTGATCACTAGCAGCAAACATTAGCAGAAATTAACAATCTAGTGTATTTGGAATACATCGAGTTTAAAAATGAAAATAAAATGTAAAATCATTATTCATCTTCAAATTAGAATGCTTTTTGAAAACAACTCCGTAAACATTTAATGCATAATATGCTTGTTGCTTCGTTGATGAAAACAGCAAAACTGTACATTTAAACTTGGTGTATTTATGCCGTCATTCCAATTATGATTCATCAAAATTTAGACAAATTCAAAATAACAATGTTTTTAAAGATGTTTTTAAGTATCAATAGCAATTGTACTGTTACATTTGATGGATGTATTTTCTTTCATACAAATGCAACTAATATCAAATAAATCCATATTTGGACAAGTGGGAATTTGATAATTCAGAGGAAATCCGTTTTTCTAATTCGCCATACAGACTCCTTTGAGCATCAGTGCACATCTTTCCACTGAATTAGTTGAACTATCCGATGTCGAAATCTATTCGCGTATTTTTCAAGAAATCTTACGATGTTTATAGTTTAACCTTTACAGACACTTACATTGTCAATTTAGATTGACTGTCATCGAAATACGAGCACACGCCAAACTATATCGGACACGATTCTTGGTTGTGATTTCTACATTGTATTGATATTTCTTAGGAAATTGCAATTTTTTCTTGTCACGATGGAAACATAAAAATCTACACGAAATGTAACACGTTCCTGTGCTCAAAGATTTTCAGTAGATGAGGCGTGCTAAACCATGCGTGACGTGTTATTATCCTAGGTTTCATTAGCTGGTCATAATACAATTGTGTGTTTAGTAAAATGATTTTGGCATTCTAATAAAATGCACAATATTATATGTTATTAAATATGTGATTTTTCCAAGGGCGGTCGTATTGGCCCGAGGCCGAAGGCCGAGGGCCAATATGACTGTCCCGAGGAAAAATAACAGGGCCTATATCAAATCACTTATTTAATGACAATTTTATTAAATAACTACTCACGGACCTGGGCGGCGTTTCACTAAAGCATTTATAACAGATTTTGGCCCGGTTTTTAGTTTTATTAGACAGTTTTTTCTGTATTGTGCAGTGAATTTGCCATTTTACAGGGCAAATAACACATAGTTATTTAATAATTTTGGATAATTGACCAGTTTCGATTATCATGACATTGTATTCCATTGAGAATACTTATGGTTCAGATCAAAATTACAAACAAACTGACTGAATGTCACGTGAACATAAATACAAACTGGAAGTAAGTATTCCCCCCCTACGAAAATGCTCTTTGGGGAAAATTTACCATAAAACCATGATTTAAATCCATCAGATTTGCAGACTTAGAAATAAAAATGTCATAAGAAGGAAATATCAATTCTGATAAAGAAAATAAATATATTGGAGTTATAAAATCGTGATCCTCGGCTAAACCAATATCTTACTTACGATCAAGCAGCCCGCGATGCAAGAGAGTAAAAAAGACGATTATCTGTTTTTTCCTATGAAAGTTATCTTATATTGAGTTATTTAACATCAACGACGTGCAACATTTCTCTTCTTGATATGCATGTCTTTCGCACACGAGAATATGTGAACAATAGTTCAGTACAAAACGAGCTTAATTTCGAGAATTGATAGAAGAAAAAAAACTAAATAAAGTTTTACCGCGACGCATTCCAATTGTTATAATTATATCTAGTGAAATATTAGCAACTTCAGAAAAGGCTTAATACATAGTTAAATATATATGGTTTACTAATAAATGTTAAGATTATACTATTTATGAACGCACTTGATATTGTTTGCTGTTTAAAACGAATAATACAAATTCAAAACGTGGAAGGAGCAATGTTAAAAGATCAGCTGCTTCTCAGTAGCATGCATGAGTTAATCGAGTTTGTAGCACTAAAACACAATTTAACAAGCGTATACAATTGTAAGTTCTTGAAGTAAAAATATAAGTTCACTACACGTAATTTAATCATATTTTATAAAAACGCAGTAAGTGGAAGAGAGCTACTCAATACATTAAGCGTCTATTATTTCACTCTTCGTATTGTGGTACGAATATATAACATCTAACATAAAACATTTAACCCAACACTTGCATTGATTCTTGAAAACTTTAAAGAAATAGTTTGCCTTTCCAACGAGGCAAATATAATGTCAGAGAATCCAATATAAATAATTACGATTATATAATCATAAATTTGTCAAAGGTGACAGCACAAAGTCACAATAGAGTCAGACACACTCGTACAGTCACATTACAACATTCATTTTCAAAACTCATTAGTATCGTACTTCTGAATAATCAACGAATAGAACATGTATTAGCGTGTCTTAAATATATTTTATTGTCAGGAAACAATCACAAAAAACGTTGCATGACGACAAATAATATACATGTACGATCACGACAAATAAGCCATATAATAGCATTCATTTTGTATTTTTCGGTGGCTTTTCGTTTATGAAAAATATTATTCATTCTTTTTGGCTGACCAACAAAACCTGGTTTATAAGAATGGGAAAATGTTGTAAAAGTGTATTTACACACAATAGAGCAATAGTGCATTGGGCATAATTGACATTAATTGTACAATATGATGCCAATATGATAATAGTGGGACTCTGTTAATATTTACCCAGTATTTAGCAACAATAATGCACTAAAGATGGTTGTACAAAGTAAATATTATTTTGTGAAAACCAGAATAAAAGAACAATCCTCTATTTGATCGACTACAGTCTTAAAATCACTTGTCACATGTAAACGTTAAAGTACAAGAATGGTGTAATCCTACTTACACAGTTAACGTACATGTAATTATTTGCCTGCGTATTATCTAAGAAAGCTTTCGATCAAACATGTTAGAGCATTTTTTCTGCAAGTTTCAATCATGATTAAATGTAAAGCAATTAGTTTTCATGACAGGAACAGAATCTTTTTTTAACCAAAAAGTGTTAAATTGTTTTTGAATGATTAAATGAAGTTATACCATCGTACATCACGCTGTTCAAAACAACTTACACAAGTCAATGATTATATGTTTTGTAAAGGAAAAAAAATTGTTACGTCAGGTTTAATTGACTAACGCCATCTGGAAAAGGGTGTTGTCTCATGTATGTTTTCCAGTGACAAGTAATCATTCATGTAGTATTTTTGTTCTTGAGTTTAATTATTATGAAATGCATCCTGCTTTTCATTATTCAATTGATTTCAAGAGGAACTAAGCTAAACAATAAAACGTAAACTTCCATTAACGTACACAATGTAACAGAAATAGTAACGCGAGCAGTTTTAGCCGTTGGACAGAAACAAATAAAAATAACAACACAATGTCGGAATCTAACAGGGCAAATGGAAGCACTTTAAATGAAATCACATTTATATAAATATGTAGAGCATTCTACTTTTTTACAAATTTCTGTAGGTCACACTTTCATTTTATACATCAACTTTATATTGCATTCGATTTTATTTTATCGTTTTTGATTTGTAAATACATTTTAGATAAAGTAATCACACATGTTTGTAATATTCGGATTCAAATAAAAAAAGTCGAAGTGATCAATTTAATCTTACACAATAGAAAATGGAATATTTCTCTGAACTTGAAGTTCTGACATTTGTGTACCAGACTGGGTCTGTTTGAATTCTGACTTAATACAACACTGTTTTTAGATTGTAAAATTAAATGTTTTTCTGCTCGACTCTGATCCACTTATGTTGTCAGGTATTGCGCTTTGAATAGTGATTGCGTATCAATATATGGATAAATTTAATACATCAAGTGAATGCAACATAAACCTTTTTTATTTTCTTAAACTTTCAATGGCATGATATTTTTATGTACAAGTAGATATTTAACTGCGATAAAACACTATATACTGTATAGCGGGTTATTTCTGCGGGGCAAAAATTTCGCGTAAACAAGAGAGTTTTGTATTGGCGATGCTAAATATTGGCGGAAATTACTCTGGGCGCCAATTTTAAACCTCCCGGTGAAAGATGGTCAAAGGTAAATAACTCTGCCATTTCACCTGTATAAGCAGTCACTACCGACCGCGACTTTTCAATTTTTCAAATTACCTAAGTGTCACCAAAGTTGCATTATCTGAGCGGACGTTTGAAAAACCACCGCTTACACAGCAGATTATCTATTTTTATGACGATGTATTGACGGGACAAGTTTTATCATGTGATAAGAAATTCTGAATCGTCATTAAATGTGAATGTTTTTGTTAAAAATATTACCTTGGTTCAGCTAAGTTTGATTGATCGTTCGACAAATTGCATAAGTAAGCCCAACTCGCGAGAGTCTTATAATAATTACAATTTGTTGTAATGAACAATAAAAATTTTCGCATGTTTGTTTATAGTCGTGAATAACGCCTTTGTCTTTGTTAAAAAATTATCGGTATTGAAGTTTGCGGCTACACATTCCTTGAAAATCGCCAATTTACCTGAATCCATTGGTCATAGTCAAACAAATTTTGAAATTAACAGCTTGTCACAAACAATGTATCATCAACGCACCTAGTGGAGTCTTTAAACGGACAAAATTAATTATAAAGCGTTGTCACGTGACGAAATTTGACAATAGTTTTCTTTTTAATATCAATAAATTTATGTAGCATAAACACTAACTCCGCTCTTTTACTCAATTTGTTAAATTATGTGATAAGAAGTTTGTCTTCGGTTCGCTATAAAGTACTGAAATTAATTGCAATACTAAAAATGACTTTGTCTAGTACGACTATCAAACAAGTGTTTGAGCTAAACTCGTGAAGATTCGGAAATTACCGACATACGGGTTTATAATGTAAACAAAATGGCGGTACCGTCGTCGAGTTTCGTAACCGAGATTTGATGGAACCTGTCTTCTTATTGTTAGAATGACTGTGTTGTCTGTCTGTATTTTTGTATCTACAAACATAACTTGAATCAATTCTTTTGCATTATTCAAAATACTAAATTTTGTTCATTTACATAGTTAATCTCAACAAAATTCACTACATAAATCTTGAATTTAAGGGAGGTAATACATGCACATATTAATGAATAATAAATTCATTACGAGTAATGTCCCTTAGTGAACAATATGGCGGCTACTTAATACTGCGGCGGTTTGTATTCGCGGTGTTTATATTTGGCGCATTTTCATTTTCCGCCAATAAAGCCAAAATAAAACCCCCGCAGATAATACCCGCTATACAGTATAACATGAACATAAAACACAGATCTCAGAAATGCACGTGTATAAATCAGGAAGTTGTCTTAAAACCATTTTATCATATTTACACACACTCTGAAAAAGTATTATTTATCCCCAGTAATGTATTGGTCTCGTTTGAATGTTGACTTAGATAGAAATATATATTCATAATGCTGAAGTTTCTCAATTTAAGTAAAACATTTCTATTAGTAATTGAAATTGTTAAAAAGTACATTGAGGCTTTAATAAATTGAAACTTTTCTCAGTATAACAGAACATGTTATATAGCTTGACTAGATGATGAAATCATGTTGCATACGTAACGAAACAATCCAAATAAAGAACGCTTGGGCTATTTCAATTTCTTTTCATGTTACTGCTTAAGAAGAGACAGTATTACTACGATCGTTTTCGGTCATTTCGTCGATTCAAGAAAACAAGATGTTATGTAATTGGATTTCTTGAGCTCTGTTTACGCTTAGAAAAAATGCAATAAATTCTTAACATCAATCATAGCATTATGGTACTGTTGTTGTTATAACGAGGCTAGTTGTGCGTATGGTAATCTGTAGTAGCTATACATGAGTGTGTAATCATTTAATTAACTAAAACATTATACAGCATTGTATCTGATCTAAATGGTTTTTAATGGCTTAGTTATTTTACCTATGTTACTACAAACAGACAATATAATAGAAAATATTCCCCGAGTAGAAATTATGTGATAATACATTATGCCAATATATTTTCCAGACATATCAATTACATATAGATGGCATAAGTACGAGTATCATGAGCAATCAAGCTTTTATATGAGTAACAAATGACGACAGAATTTGATATATCTAGTTTAATGTCACGTGTAAGAAATTTAGCACTGTATTGTTGTTAGAAAAGCGATCACTATATAGAGTTTCATAAACAGAAATAGGACGTCCTAGTATTTGAGTGAATTTTGTTAGCTTTATGTCCCTTTTTAACTAGACTTTGACTTTGATGGGACCACATCGGGCCTCTAATACTATGTAAGCAACTGCATTCGCTCTTAACACAACCAAAAGATCCATGGTCGGTTGATTTGAAAGACTCTTTAAGAATAGGTTTTGTTGTTTTGTCAGATTTTATTGAATTCAACTGTTTGCAGAACTCCTATGAACTCAGCATAGTTGGCTTCCGAATCAGTGACAAACTGTAATAAACAGTAGAAAAGTGTATACCAGCAAATGTCTGTAAGAAATATTCGTAGAAGCAAATATTAATCACTGATATGATTTCCAAGCCAGAGCGGTGTTAAGTAATATATCACAGAAGACAATGTTTTAATATATAAGTATATTTACCATTAATTTGTTAAAAATATTAGCGTAATTATGTCCATCGTTTGATCAAGACCTGAATTATACTAAAAATGTCTTTAACCCAAACTCAAGGTTAAGGTATTTTCTTAAAAACAAGATTTGTTCTTAACAATTACAATACAGACAAAAACCTTAAGACTTTATTAAGCTATTCCTATTTGGTTTTTGAATAGGTGAAAGCAATTTATACTTCATAATACTCCATTTAGATATAAAGTAATCAAAACAATGCCAGAGGTTATACAAAACGAATATTATTGGATATTGTCGCGTAATTAATATCCCCAAGGATCACTTTGATCATGCACTAGCACAAGTAAATGTGGCAAAAATATCAACAGACGTTTTACTTATTCCTGTAAATGAAAAAAAACTACCATATCTTTGCAATAACTGAAACAATTGACTTATCGACATGATGATAACTAGCAAAAACAAAATTTGCAAGGAAATCCTATCGTAAGATCTATTCGTAATCAGCTCATATCTAGCAACATTGTATTATGTAAATACTGTCCTTTTTATAATTATATTTGGGAGCAACAACCTTCGAAATTAATAATAAAGACCGTTTGGATAAATGAGGATCCTAAAGTGCAGATATTGGTAGACATAAAACAATGTCTATGTTAACACTGACATTGACAGAAACCAATTTTATACACTGAATTTATGGAGACTTGTATCTTTTGAGACCATGACTTGATGTTTACAAGCATCTTCGCAACAAGCCTATTGTTCAATAACACACATATCCCCTGAAAAGTAAAAATAAACTTAACCCTCATGACTTGGCTTCGTTTTGATTAAATTGATATATTTTGTAGAGTCCTCTTACCATTAGCGTTATATAATAATTTGGGTAAAACGCAATTCTCAGTGAAACACCATTTATCGTCTACATGCATATACCGGTTGATAAAAATACAACTCAGAAATAAATTTTGGTTAACACAACATCTCGTTGTATTGATGAAATTGCAAACAATGCTAAAATGGATGTGTGAATGTGGCAAAAACAAAATATATTTATCTCACAATTTTGGCTCTCATGGGAATTGTTGCTTGTATATCTTGATAAATTCGAAACGTATGTAAATGCAAAACATATATGAATTTAATAGAAACATGCATATTCGGTGTTTATTTATTATTCCTTGAACGTGGTAGGTGAATAATGTTGCAAAATATTTTACTTTTATTAAATTTGTATTATATGCATAATTCTTTATTTGAATTAAAATAAATATTTGATCTGTATTGAACACATCGTTTAAATAGTTTCTATAATTCTGTACACATAGTTTATATAATTTTATTTACGTCTTTAATTTTAGCAATATCTTTTTTATAAATATTTCTCAATTTTCAAATTTTGATCTTATTGTACATTTAAGGTGGGTCGGTACCTTACTCGGAGAAGAAAACGAAAACATATTTTGTTCACCGATTATGATAAAAGTTGGCAAGCCGATACCTTCATGCTTCTTGTTTGTTTTTCTGGTAACCTTAGCGACGTTATCCTTTTTGTTCACGACGTCATGGACGTCACAATGGTTCGCGCTAAAAACAGGCATGTAAGTACATTAAACCCATATTTTTAAAGTATTGAATGTCCAAGGACAAAGATAATTATACCAAAATATTTCTGAAATGTTGTTGCATACAAATATTTTGTTCAGATTATCTAAATATCACGTCAATCGTAAAGATTGTACATTTCATCACTGAATTTAGGGTTTTAACGTCTAAAAGGTTTCACCGATTGCCGAGTTATAATGTTTATTTTCATATTAAAGCAGAAAGGTGGTCAAATTCTTATCGCGATTTTTGAAAACTACACACTTTTTGCGTCATTTTAATGAAATGAAAAAGGAAAGTGAACGTTCTCAGTTTTTCACAATATTATATGAATATAATATGACGTCGTTAAAAAAACGACAACGTCGCTAAGGTTACCAGAAAATCAAACAAGAAGCATGAAGGTATCGGCTTGCCAACTTTTATCATTATCGGTGAACATGATATTTTTTCGTTTTTCCCTCCGAGTAAGGTACCGACCCACCTTAAATGAATGATGGGGCATTTACACGATGAGTAGACTACTTATTTGTTTAAATATTTCACTTGGGTTCTTAAACTATTTATAAGACATATTAATTTAACAATATTAATACGGTATTTTAATTGTATACATGTATTATTAATACAAATACTGTACGTAATATAACATCACAAAA
Organism: Mactra quadrangularis; assembly: GCA_025267735.1. Lineage (NCBI taxonomy): Eukaryota > Metazoa > Mollusca > Bivalvia > Venerida > Mactridae > Mactra > Mactra quadrangularis. Next base: position 31,579,564 of record CM046308.1, on the reverse strand, counting down.
TTTGGGTCATCTCTACTAGTAATGTAAAACGATACATTATGACAATACATTGCAAAATGATATAGGTATGCGATAACTGATCAAACACGCTTATAGAAAGTAATCCATCCCTTATAAATTTAAAATAAAATATAAATTTATAGATATATATATATTAACAAAAGGCATACTACCATGAGGAACTTGACTAATTTTGCAGGTCAGAAATAACTTTGACGACACCACAAACGATATACAAACGTGAAGTAAAGTTTTTTTGTTTCGTTTTGTATAATATCTAGTTTCGGCCTAATAATTAATAGAGCACATGGCCCGACTGTCATGTAAAAAAATATTTTCTTTGATAGATTATAGTCATGGAAACATAAAAATTATAATAATATGTAATTATATGATAAGGAATGGAATTATTTTTCTACATATTTTATTAGATATGTTGTTTGAGAATGTCTCGTAAATATATCACATTGACGCCATATGGAAGATAGTGTCTGTTATAATTGAGTTTAGATTGGAAATAAATTGTTCAAGAAGAATGTCTCGATCAACGTGTTCCAAGATAATTTTGACTATGCTCATTTAGTCTGATACTTGTTATATGTCACCGATGTTCTGATATCTAAGACGCTCTTGTTCGTTTTCTAGTGTTTTAAGTATTGTTAAATTATAAATATGTCTACTTGAATCATGCGTCTTTTACGTATCACCAAAATAATTCAAAACTATTTTCGAAATTTCAATAGTTTGTTTTATGTAGTTTGTGAGGTTTATACCACTTACAATAGGTAAATAAATCCAAATATTTTCTCTTTCTATTGTTCCTGGGTTCAATATTGTGTTAAATTCTATATAACAGGGATTTGTAACGAAGTGCTTTTTTATTTTCTCGGTCGTCACTGTTTATAACTGACTGAAGCAGGCTGTACAAACTATTCCAGAGTTTAAAAACTTGATTTATGTTTTTGTAGATGTCTTCCATGCAACTTGCGAATGTTTCTGAAGCTTTTGACTAAAAATTGTTGCAATTATGACCGAAAATATGTCTTAAGTTGATGTAAAATTGGGCTAAAATGGCAGATCGGCGGGAAAATGCACTATTTTGTGAAACAGTCTAAGAGCGTAATTTACCTCCAAATCATCTAGAAACACATTTTTCCTAACATCTAACATTTATGTCAATTTGAATGGTACTGGTACAAAATTTCATGTGAATATCTTTATTTAAACTTGTTATGCTTGTTTTCCGTATTGGCCGAAATAATAGCGACGACAATGAACTTTATAAAACAGTAACGAATCTAAACCTAATTCTTCAGAGGCTAATTTATCATAACTGAATGTTGTGTACGGGCAAATTACTATCTTGAAAATAGTGACATCATTGAATAACATACATAAAAATAATCTTCACTGATGGAAGTATCAGACGATTAAATTAATACAAATGAGAACATTATATTGTTTTCGACAGTCTAATATCTGTTTTGTATTTCAAAATGAACTTATTTATGTATTTAGTAAAACCAGAGATTGGATATAGAATTTATCTAGAAGTCATAATGATTTTCTTGTCACATAAAGTGGGAAAATAATGCCGTGTCTAATCAAACATACCAAAATTGATCATTTAGCAGCAAACATTAGCAGAAATTAACAATCTAGTGTATTTGGAATAAATCGAGTTCAAAAATAAAAACAAAATGTAAAATCATTATTCATCTTCAAATTAGAAGGCTTTAGGTAAAAAAAGCACAATACACATTTTATGCAAAATATGCTTGTTGCTTCTTTGAATAAAACAGCAAAACTCTAAATTCAAACATAGTGTATTTATGCCGTCATTCCAATTATGATTCATCAAAATTTAGACAAATTCAAAATAACAATGTTTTTAAAGATGTTCTAAAGTATAAATAGCAATTGTACTGTTACATTTGATAGATGTATTTCCTTTCTTACAAATGCATCTAATATAAAAAATCCATATTTGGACAAGTGGGAATTTGATAATTCAGAGGAAATCCGTTTTTTTAATTCGCCATACAGACTCCTTTGAGCACCAGTGCATACATCTTTCCACTGAATTAGTTGAACTATCCGATGTCGTAATCTATACGCGTATTTATCAAGGAATCCTACGATGTTTATGGTTTAACCTTTACAGACACTTACTTTGTAATTTAAATTGACTGTCATCGAAATACGAGCTCACGTCAAAATTTAACGGACATGATTCTTGGTTGTGATTTCTACATTGTATTGATATTTCATGGGAAATTGCCAATTTTTTCTTGCTTGATGAAAAAAACAACAACAACACGAAATGTAACATGTTCCTGTGCTCAATGATTTTCAGTAGATGAAATTAAATGAAGCGTGCTAAATCATGCGTGACGTGTTATTATCCTAGGTTTCATTAGCAAGTCAATTGTATATTAAGTAAAATAATTTTGCATTCTAATAAAATGCACAATATATTTTTGGATAATTAACCAGTTTTGATTATCATGACATTGTATTCTATTGAGAATACTTCTGGCTCAGATCAAAATTACAAACAAACTAACTAAATGTCACGTGATCATCAATACAAACTGTTCGAAGACGACAGGTGTCCGCTGTCCAGAAGTAAGTATTTTCCGCCTACAAAAATGCTCTTTGGAAAATATTTACCATAAAGCCATGATTTAAATCCATCAGATTTGCAGACTTTGAAATAAAAATGTCATAAGAAGGAAATATCAATTCTGATAAAGAAAATAAATATATTGGAGTTATAAATCGTGATCCTCGGCTTAACCAATATCTTACTTACGATCAAACAGCACGCGATGCAAGAGAGTGAAAAAGACGATTTTTTTCAATGAAAGTTATCTTACATTGAGTTATTTAACATCAACGATGTGCAACATTTCTCTCCTTGATATGCATGTCTTTTGCACACGTGCATATGTGAACAATAGTTCAGTACAGAACGAGCTTATATCGGAGAATTGATTGAAAAAAAAAACAACTAAATAAAGTTTTACCGCGACACATTCCAATTGTAATAAATATATTTAGTGAAAAGATGAGTAACTTCAGAACAGGTATATATGGTTTACTAATAAATGTTAAGTTTATACTATTTATGAACGCATTTGATATTGTTTGCTGTTTAAAACGAATTATACAAATTTAAAACGCGGAAGAAGCAACGTTAAAAGATCAGCTGCTTCTCAGTAGCATGCATGAGTTAATCGAGTTTGTAATATATCTCTGGAGCACTAAAACACAATTCAACAAGCGTATACAGATCTCGGATCGTGCAAGTTTCCGAAATTTGCGTGTATCGTGCGTGTATCGTGCGTGTATCATTCATACCGTGTGCGTGTATAATTCACCGTGTATTTCAATCGTGTAACGTGTAGACCACTCATCGTGTAAATACACGGTAAAAATCGGTCCGAGATATTGTGATTTTGCGTTTTATTACCGTGTATCGTGTGCCCGAGATATTGACAAATCCATACGTATAAATGTATTAAATACTTATGCATTGTCGACTAATCATCATCCGTAAACAAAAAGAAAAACCGCAATTCATTAAGTTGAGTTTAGAATAAATGTTGACTTTGTTTAAACCGGAAATTCCTGTTTAAATGCCGTACGTCGATAAACTGCGGCTCATTCCGGACCAATCTGCGGTCAATTAAATTGCGGCCCAACCGAAATGTTGTTACTAAATTAAAATAATCGTTATAATATTATTATATTTAAAATGTAAACACATGCTTTCATTTATCTTAATCATCAAACATTTTCTTTGTTTGTCAGTGGCTAAAGCGTTTAGTAAACAAACTGTTATAATTGACATCTCACTTGGTCAAGAACTCGTTTATCACGACTCTATATGATTAAAAAAAGTCATCATTGTTTTAATTCTTAAAGTAAATTAAATTATTTAGTTTTTACAGTTTATTCGTATTATTCCCTCATATTTGCGTATTTATATGTAAAACTTTTTATTTAAATATCGATTTTATAGTCGGCATAAAATAGTAAATTAACACGAGGAGTGTGTACTGTCTTAATACCGCGTCTTCACGCAAGCACTGCATGTAAACGTTTATATCTAGTATACATACTACTAAAAAGGCGACCATTATACAATATGACATGCTTATATTTTTTTAATCACGCGTAGACTGTGTTTTGAAAAAATATACTAATTCAAAGTATTTGAATGGCTTGAAAAAAAAAAATTTGAAACGTGTATTTCTTTATCTATCGTGTGGGTTTCGCCGGCTATCGTGTGTGTGGTTTTAAATCTGAATAAAGCCAACTTACAAAGAATGACATAAACAATTTTTGACAGTAATGTTATTCTTTATTCTGCAGTTTGTATTTTTGTTATACATCAAGTACTTACATAATTTGTTTGATAAAAAAATATCAATCGTGTTCTTCTTTGTCTATCGTGTAATGACTGCTCGCCGATCGTGTACCTTTTTTCTACTAAAATGTCGATATTCAATAAAATAATCTATACTATATGACTTGCTTATATTTTTACAATCAAGCTAAGACTGTGTTTAACTTTTGAAACATATACACATACAATTATGACATCTTTTCTCAATGAATGATTTGAAGAAAACAAAGGAAAAAAACTTTAAACGTGTATTTTTATCAATCGTGTGAGTTGATCGGCTTTTCGTGGTTTTTAATTCGATTAAAACAAACTTACTAAGAATGACATTAAATTATTTTGACAGTAATAATATTCTTTATTATACAGTTAGTACTTTTGTTGTACACCGTGTACTAATTCAATTTTTATACAAAATATTACCAATCGTGTTCTTTTTTGTCTATCCTGTATTGACTGCCCGCCTATCGTGTACCTTAATTTCTACTTAAAATGTCGATATTCAATAAATTCATTGATACAATATTATATTTTACAATCAAGCTTAACTGTGTAATGAACCAATGTAACATATTTAAATTTTTATTTCTTTGTCTATCGTGTGATTTCGAAGTTGACAATCGTGTGCGTGAATTTAAATTCGATTTAAGCCAACTTGTAACATTTTGTTTTTAAGAATTTGAGCAGGTAAACTCGATTTTCAATAAATTTAACAAAACTTATATTGTTTAGTTACATATTTACGACGAAACAGAAGAATATTTTTTGTTTTCAATCTACATTTGAGACGCATTAATCGTTTAACGTGTCGTCGTTGAAACGTTTTTCTCTGGGCGAAAAAAGCCGAGGATTTCGAACAATCGTGTTAAACGTGTATCGAGACTCGGAATCGTGTATTTTACCGCAAATCAAGCTATCTATCGTGTTCGTGTATCGTGTAACGTGCAGTCCGTGTTCGTATAACGTGCGTGTACCGTCCGTACCGTGTGACAACTTGCACGTTCCGATATCTGTACAATTGTAAGTTCGTGAAGTAAAAATATAAGTTCACTACACGTAATTTAATCATATTTTATAAAAACGCAGTAAGTGGATGAGAGCTACTCAATACATTCATAGTCTATTATTTCACGCTTCGTATTGTGGTACGAATATATCATCTAACATAAAACATTTCACCCAACACTTGCATTGATTCTTGAAAACTTTAAAGAAATAGATTGCCTTTCCAACGATGCCAATATAATGTTAGAGAATCCAATATAAATAAAAGCGATTATATTATCATAAATTTGTCCAAGGTGAACAAAAAAAATGAAATAACATTTCGGAATCTAAGAAGGCAAATGGAAGTAGTTTAAATAAAAAAAACCATTTATATAAATATTTAGAGCATTCTACTTTATTCTTTTATGAATTTCAGTAGGTCTTAAATTTATTTTGTACAACAGTTTTATATTGCATTCGATTTAATTTCACCACTTTTCATTTGTAGATACATTTCAGATAAAGTAATCACTCACGTTTGTAATATTCGGATTCAAAATGAAAAAAGTCGAAGTGATCAATTTAATCTCACACAATAGAAAATGAAATATCTCTCTGAACTTGAAGTTCTGAAAATTTGTGTACCGGACTGGGTCTGTTTGAATGGTTGATAAATACAGCACTGTTTTTAGATTGGAAAATTTAATGTTTTTTACTTGACTCTGATCCACTTATGTTATCAGGTATTGTGCTTTGAAAAGAACTACATTTTGGTTGGATGTTATGAACGAAACAATCAGTTTTGGAGTTCGGAATGGACAATTGACTATTCGTTAAAACATTTGTAATTCACATTGATGTAGAAAATCAGTGTAGATTTAAATTAAGTAAGGCAGAATTTAGCATTGTTAGTAAACGCGAAAAAGTAACTAAATGAAATTTAACTAAAGTGCTGTCATACCAACACCCCGCCTTCATACTTTCAACTGTTAATATATTACGTACTAGTGTTTGCGTATCAATATATGTATGAATTTAATACATCAAGTGAATGCAACATAAACCTTTTTTATTTCCTTAAACTTTCAATGGCATGAAATTTTTATGTACAAGTAGATATTTAACTGCGATAAAACACTACATATAACATGAACATAAAACACAGATCTCAGAAATGCACGTGTATAAATCAGAAAGTTGTCTCATAACCATTTTATCATATTTACACACACTGAAAAAATATCATTTATCCCCAGTAATGTATTGGTCTCGTTTGAATGTTCACTGAGATAGAAAAATATATTTATAATACTTAAGTTTCTCAATTTAAGTAAAACATTTCCATTAGTTATTGAAGTTGTTAAAAAGTACATTGAGGCTTTAATAAATTGATTTTTTTTCAATTGATAAGAACATGTTATACAGCTTGACTTGATAATAAAATAATGTTGCATACGTGATGAAACAATCCAAACAAAGAAAGATTGGGCTATTTTAATTTCTTTCCATGTTACTGCTTAGACATTTTAGCTCATGAAGAGACAGTATCCCTGTGATTGTTTTCGGTCATTTCGTCGATTCAAGCAAACATGTTGTTATGTTATTGGATAACTTGAGCTCTGTTTACTCTTAGATCTTAGAAAAAATGCAATAAATTCTTAACATCAATCATAGCATTATGGTACTTTGGTTGTTATAACGATGCAAGTTGTGATTATGGTAATCTGTATTAGCTATACATGAGTGTGTAATCATTTAATTGCCTGAAACGTTAGACTTTTCAATTATTGCACTTTATTTTGTTTCTTCAAAAGTAATTTTCTAATGAAGTTGACTTTCATGTAGAAAGCAATTGTTTTTACTAATGAGCGCAACTCCAACTTTGAAGATGGAGACTTCATAAACTATTTTATTGCTAAGACTGCATACAAACTCATTAGTGGCCATTCTGTAATTAGCAAAGAAACGTACATGTATGCTTTAAAAGTTGGATGTAGAAACTATTAACGTCCGTCTGCAGCTGAGAAGCATTACACTTTTCGTATATTTTACATTAATTGTATGTCTGATTGACCTTTCTTAAGTATTTCCAATCAAAACATCGAAATCAACAAACGATCTCAGATCAGTATATCAGTAACCATTGTATTTTCAAACTCTTTAATATAATAAACATTACAATGACCATCTGAAATGTTTCCTTTGACTAACAATTTGTCTAAACACGACGTATGTAATATTACTAGGCTAAGGACAAATTTCATGTTTGTTTGTCTGTTGTAATTAATACAAGTTTCAGTTATTTTTTGCGACTAGATCCTTTAACCACCAATGTGAACTTTTTGTAAATGTTATGTATTACAACTAAAATAAAACCCATTATCTGACCGCTCGGCTAAATCAGTCGGTAGCGCTCAGGTCTACTAAACGAGGTGTCATGGGTTCGATTCCAAAGCGAAGCTTGGTCATGAAATAATTTTCTGCGGCTATTTTCCATCTTACCACTGATTCTAAATCATGTAGGGCTGTAGTCAGTCACTGACGGAAGTATGCGCCTATTAGTTGATTAACCGCATGGTTTGAACTCTTGTGGTTAAAGCAGCTTGTGTATATATTGTGAATATATACATATTTTTATTAATATTTAAAAACATGCAATTTATTAATTTGTATGTACCTTCGTTCTCTAGGGATAATGTAGTTATGATGAAATCCGTTCGATGTCCATTATATCATATGGTCTTTGAAGAAAACAATCAGCGACATAATTTTAATAATGGGTGCCATCTGACTTCAACGTTTTAACTTTCAACTGCAAAAATTGAAACAAATCTGATTTTTCTTGTTGGCTGTTTAAAATATTTTGTCCGTGCAACTATTTAATTACGATTTGCATTCTGACAAGAATGTGTTAAAACTTAAAGAGGTCGTGTTAATTTATATCATTATCAGGTTAAAGCTTTTTTTCTTCAGGCGCACGTAACGTGATATATTATTTCCTCCGTTAAATATTGAAATAATGTCTGTGAATGACGGCCTGTAAAGCCATTTAGACGAGTTGCTGAATACTAAATAATTGCGTAATGTAATGGACACTGCCTTAGATATTAAGCTAGAGAGGAATGATTGACAGAAACGTAATACTTGATAATAGACTAGACATTGTGCGTTAGTGTTTAAAATGACCAAAATGTAAAACATGTTATACACACTTAATGCTCAATACGATAACGAGCTTAACATTCAAAAGCACGGTGATGATGGATATTCGGATTTGGCTCAGGAATAGGCAGTATATTTTCCGAAGTAATTTTTTGATCAATGAATGAACATTGAGTAATAGAAAAGTTTAAATGTTTAAGGCTAATATCCGTTCTGACACATTCGCCAATTGTAATCGACCCGGTCAGGGTTTGGTAAAAGAAATAAGTGTATTGATAAAGAGTTTAATGTACGAGAGTGTCTATGATGCTCGGGTACATTTGTATATCCTTTAAAATGTCGCTGATGTAACAGCATTACATAAGATGTAGTTGGGACATGGATATATTAAAATGTCCGCATCGCTTTTTTGTGATCATGAATTTTATAAATGCTTATATATAGATATCAAGTGTCTTTCATCAACTATGATTGAATTAAATTGAGTTTATAGTTATACTTATAATTCTAGACGTTTTGAAATTCCATTGACTAGATTAACACTTATTAAAATAAAATAATAACGCAAATAATCATTCGTGCATTATATATTCATAAAAATACATTTCAATAATAGCAATACTACACCCATCCATTCGATGCAATATAAAATGACTGCTGCATTACATAAATCATATTATTCGGCGCAGCTGTCTAAGCCAACTTTTGACCTATATTTCAACCAATACAATTTGCTCTACCATAGCTCTTTGTCCAATGAAATTCCTTTACGGTATAATGAAATGGATAAAACACATGACACCAATGGCTATTTATCCATTTTGTCATATGTAGGCCGCCATTGAGCATTTCTATCAAATTGTTTTATGTTCGCCAGAAAAGTAACACAATTCGTTCGGTCATTCTGGAAATAAGTGATTTTTAATCGAAAATCCATGGCATTGTTATTAAAGATGTTTTTAATTTTAGAATCGAACCGATTTTCCAAATTGACAAATCAGCGAAGTGGCAATATATTCGAACAAAAATTGTCAGTTGAGACCTAATTGCAATTTCGGACAAACTACATTTGACCTATAGTTAATACATGTACGCCGTGCATGACCAACATTTATACTTCAAACCGTTGAAAATGAACCCAGCAGAGCGCCGAATATCTTTTTAAAGATATTTCTTGTTTTTATTGTGTGTTAACCGAATCGCGAATATTCTGTTTATCTTACACCGTATGTAACACCGTGTCTAACACAAGAACCATTTTACAATAATATAAAAATTGATAATATTATGCTTTTGAGCCCACAGCAATGGTATTCAATATTTACAACCAACATAATTATTCTACTTGGTTAATGTTGAATAGAAGCACTAATGAATAACGGAATACAATTAACTACACGTCAGAAAACTTGTATCAAGACATGTGATTTGAAGAAATTAAATAAGCGCCGGCATTCGTCATTTCAGATAAATCTCTGAGAAGAGCATAAATACACGTTTTTGGTGAATGTCATTTCTTAAATTCCTTAAAGGAATGCTTTAGGTTTTGGGCAGCTTGATATAACGTTTACTAAATGAACACGCTTGGGCCAATAAAATCAGTTCACTCGTCTTGTTGAATGATAAGTGTTATTGTATTACATAGCGATTTTTAGACTGATCTGATTAAAAGACGTACATGGGAACGATTTAGACAAAGAAACATAATAAAACTGCCCACTGCTGTGTTATCAAGTTGATAATAATGATATAATATCTATATATTTTCTTATAGGACATATACAGAATGATATAATATGTAGGTAACGTGATCGAAGTTATTTTGATAATGCATGCGTTCAGAATGATCAGAAATAGTTATAACTAAATTAACTATTGTAAGTGCTTACAAATCACATTACATTGCATGTCTCGATTGTACGCCAAAACTGCATTATCAGTAAACGCTTAAAATAAGGGACACCAAAACGTAGTTTTTAAATCATTGAAATGTAAATTAGACATGCACAAACAAAGTTTTATTTCCTAGTACAAAACAGTGAATGCTCTAAGTATGTGTTCATTTTCATTTAAGGTGTGTTTTGTACATTCAATGTGATTCGCCTACGACTGAAAAAATTAATTTAAACTACCCAGCATTTCTTCGTAATCACCGCTTCACTGCGACATATTATGGAATTATATTTGCTTATCTCTGCTTATATATTCCAAACCCAATCACTTTCATTAAAAATAACTGTGTCTAATAATTTACATAAGTTATTAACGATATCAGAGACACAGGCGACGCTTACTTGTGATTACACTGATAGTTCTATTCACATATTTCTTACGAAATAGAGACATTCAAAAAGTTATCCAGAAAACAACCTCGTGCCTCTAAATATACTTACAACAATTGTGATTTACAGCTACTCTAAGGACAGTTTAGCATCTTTAGGAATTTATATTTTCTTTGAAACAAAGAGTTCGTCACAGGATATTGCCCTCCAAATTATCCAATATAAAATGGCTCATTTCTCAAATGTTAAAGGAAAGAGCAACTTGTATACATTTTAAGACCTATTTGTTTTAAGACATTGCAGACAGTTTGTATATAAATGATCTAGTTAAACTACAATTTGATTCTTCGTATGCTAAATAGATTTTCCTTAACACTATAAATTAATGTTTCGAACTGTGTTCTATCCTTTGTCTTACGTCAAACATATGGAACAGTGTGTAAAATAATGATATATAGATATATGAACAAACGAATGAACGAATGAGCGATACTGATCATGTTTAAGAACAAAACAATAAAGTAAATACATGTAATACGGAATTTCGGTTTTTTTGTACATAAAAAATGCCAAGCTAATTTCATTCACTTGGCTGTTGTACGACGCTAGTTACAGTGTAATTAAAACAATTTGTTGCCGATACATGAATAAAATAAAGATTCACTGAAAGTTACTATGCAAGATTCCTCAATTACAACAAGTGTTAATTAGCTAGAAAAGAGCATAATCTTAAATCAGTAAAGCAGTAATCTTTGTTTGAATGAGGGTCTATAATTTCGTTAAAACTTAATCAATTGGAATTTTTGTCTGAAATTTAACTGTCGAATTAGTTAATTAAAACAATTACAACATTTTGATTGAAATCTTGCATCTTGTTTCCGAGCTTCCAATACTAAGGTATCTTAGATAATGAGACGTCCTTCTTGTATAACAGACTACTTCTACACTATTTCTATAAAAAACGTGGAAAACTACATAACAAAGAAAAACAAACACCAAATGACAAACTCAATTACAACTCCTAAATCCAATGTTAATTAATATTGTAGTATTGCAATGAAGAATTGAAATATCGACTTCATTAATAGTATAAAAATAGTACATTATTTATGAAATAAAAATTGCTGACCCTATTTAAAACTATTATGACATTTTTAAATACTATCATTAATATTGTATTCTCAAGATTTACAATAAATGTATTTGAGAAATTAAGACAGTCAACTTAAAGATTTTGTTAATTAATACTGGATTTATCGAAGCAAGAAATTAGATTGTAAGGGAAAACAAAACAAGAAAGAAATTAATTTCAGCAGCAAATAATTTCTGAATATTGTATTGTTATTTAAAGATAGTACACTAGTAGAAAACCTAAATAGCTCGATAGTGTTAAAGTCAGTTCAAGATATATGTCATTCCTTAGACAGTTTTATTTTCTAATTCAAATTAGCATCTATTTTTGGCTTTGTTTTATTGCAGGGCAAATATATTTGTCGCAAAGCAAGGTTGATTACAAAATAATCAAATAATTGGTACATATAGCGACAGGAATAAGTGCCAAAATTGCTTCAAGTTTTGTATTTGACCTTCACAGTAGCAAAACTTGTATACCCTTAAATAGAATCATGTTTTGAAACCCAGAAAAAAACATGACTTAATTTTGTAACATTGAGACAATTTTAACCTTGTAGACACAAACATGTAGTTATGTTCTGGTTTCACTTCTTTACATTATTTCTCATAACATAGTGCCTTGCATTATTTGTAAGCGCACATTGCAAATCAAATGAATTCAAAAGAAGATTGTAATCAGGATGTTGGAATTTCGTTTAGTTTAATATCTATTAATACGTTTTATTCGCTCACTATTTCCAAAGCATTATTAAATTTATACTTTAAATTTTTGTAGTGTTATATGCTGTCATTTGCCATAATGATTTTTAAACACAGTTCACGATATCACTATTTTGATACAACCACTTGCAAAAATTGTCCAATACTTTGTAATCGAGAGTTTCTAGGTCATCCGTAGGGCATTCTGGTTTTTTAATTAAACATTGGTGCAAAATTACTTGAGTAAACGTGTTTTCATGGTTAGGCTTTAAGAAGATTGAAATCTCATTTCCTTTAATAGGATTATTGGACTACAGGATTATATATTGTATTTATCTACAAACAGATGTAAAAGAATTAATGAATTCGATACGTTTCCTTGGTAATAGAATATATGTTCTTTTGTATATCAAAACCAACATTTTGAGAAATAGATAAATATGCTAACTCTTGATGACATTTAATGTACCAAGAAATGTGTTTCAGCGTTTTTCTTGAGACAGGATATAATATTTTCAATCTAGAATACTCTTAAGTAGCTTAATCTACTGAACATGTCAACTATTTGTTTAGTTTAATGATGAGTCTTGTCAAATATTTATAAGTATGCATATGTACGTAAACTAATTCTTAAATGTTCTTGCCTCTTGTGCCTTTAAAGCCTATGTAAACAATTATTTTGGTTACGGTAAGTATACTTACAACGTCTAGAATTGACGGTAATTATCGCACTTTATCTGACACCGTTGCTTAAAAAGAATAATGTACCAAGAACAGCCTGGTAAACCATGCAGTAAAGCTACAAACACATACGTATTATTTCTTCCACATTGATTTTACAAAGACCGACAAATTAAGTCAGTTTATGAGTCATGGAAAAAAGTTAAAGAAACAAACTAAAGGTTCATCGATATTATGAGCTTTTATTATTCATGAAGACAGTAATTTAAAGTTTAACTGCCTATGGCATTGTTTTAGTGTGTCCCTTTGCTATGAACTGTTGTTTTTATTAACAAGCAGACAGAAGAGAGACAGGTCTTAATTAGAAGACAGACAAATAAAACCAACATATGCCCTAGGGTACAGTATACATATTTTGGGGTTAAGTAAGCATTCACTTTTTAAATAAAAGAATCTTATTTGGATGTCAATACAAAAAATATAGTCGCAAACAGTATTAAACAAAGATATAAAATACCTAAATAGACACGCTGGTTTAATTCTCAGTAGTTTTACTGAAACGTCTCAGAGCTTTGGTAACTGCATCTATTATATCCGTTTGCTTCGACACGAGCATGTCGTATGAGAGCAATGCAATGATGAAACAAGAGCAGAAGTTTGATTATTATTTTGGCAGATAATTTTGACAGATAATTTGATGAAACCATAACAATCGTTGTCTTTATAAGGATAAATTTGTCTGACATGATTTGCATAATAAATATAATGCGTTTTAAGTTATAAACTTGCTAACGTTTTGATATTCATTAACGAAATCTATATCATTAACTTGTATTACAGCATTAATAAGTTTTTTTTAAACATAATCTAGCGTTTCTTATGTTTTCCTACCTACTATATGAATTCCTATGACCTAACAAAGCAATTTGTATTGGCCTTTTTAGATGATTAAATGCCATAAACCCTTACATAATACTTTATTAAAATACAAAGTAATCAGAACAATGCCAAAGGTTATACAATGCGGACATTATTGGATATTGTTACGTGATTAATATCCCCGAGGATCATTTCTTAATATAAAAGAATAACAAAACGTGGCAAAAATATCAACAAACGTTTACGTATTTCTGTAAATGGAAACAGAAATTTCTTTGCAGCATCTAAAACAATTTGATTTATCGTCTTAATGATATAACTAGCTCAAAATCTTCAGGAAATCTAATCTAGAGATCTTCTTGTAATCTGCTAACATTGAGCTATTATGTAAATACTGTCCTATTTCGTGAGTATATCAGGGTGCGATAACCTTAGAAGTCAATAATAAAACCCGTATGGATAAATGTCAGAACAGGTCTTTTCTTATAAATAGCAACCTTCATATACATTGATAGGCATAAAACAATGACTTTCTTTACACGGACATTGACATAAATACTTTGGCTCATTTGTTTCATGAAGACTTGTAAGAGAAATACCAGGCATCATATTCTTTCCCTCGAAAAACAACTGAGTCCGTTGAATTGTATTGTACTATTACCTTTACTTACGGTATATCCAGAACAATAACAAAGCACATTCCGCGCCAATAGTAAGCTCAGCTATATTTTCTCTGTCACCGACTTAGAAATTATTAATTCCGCCGCGTGGTCACCACGTTATATCTTATTTATCCTGACAAATGGCCTATAAAACATTCCACGAAATGTTCTATTCGTAATGATTATCGTCGTAGTCTTTCTCGAATTATTACATTAGATGTGGTCATTACCACTGGTCAATTAGGTGCATTGTCAGGACTTATGACATTATTCTCGCGTTATAAGTTTTTAACATCAAATTTTCACACACTTCATTCTTTTTCTTTGTATCTGATATCTTAAGTATCTAACTTCATTGATTAATACTACAAGTTTATAGTTTCAAGAATGATACTATGTGTCACCAAGTAATAATGGCGACATGACGAAAATAAAATAATTAGTGGTAAAATATGGTTTAAAGACTCATTACAACTTGCTAAGAAAAACAAACTCAATCAAGGCTAACTAAAGTTTTATATTTATTGATCTAATGATCCCCAAACATTATCAATTGCACATGTAGAAACAACATGGTAAAATGAACTCTTTTCGAGTTGACAAATGAACTTAAATCGTGTGTGTGTATTCGACACTGTGCACCTTCAATAATTTAATTTTTGCATCATTTTGTTTTTTTTACACAAAGTTCGTTTACTTTTATCAGCGGACCTTGCTAACCACAGATCTTCTGAAATTATTAAACACTAGAAATGTAGAATGGATAACGTGTTTGTCTTTCTGTTTTGTTTTTTTGTTAATTGCATATTTGTTTTTACAATGATTTATTTGCCTCAATTATTCAGAATAAAACGAAAATTTTCTCTGTTACAAAACACACTTTTACTTAATTGTGTGCATGTTTTGTTCATGTAGATGTCAAATGATTAAAGAAAAACGTCAGGCAGTCTGACCACGGATTCTTGTCATTACCACATTAATTACTTGAATAGTTTTTGTTGTGTAATTAACATTGCTTTACGGTAAATGTTGCGTCAAATGCTGGCGGCAATCAACCTACAAAATTAAGCAATTCCTAAATACAGATGTAAGTCGACAAAACACTATGTTCTAACTAGTAGAAAAACAACAATATTATTCAATAGTTAAGTAAGAAATAAAATGATATGTCTGGGGAACGCCGTAAATATATTTTGTACTTCTTCCAATCTTCGCTAAAACCCAATTTTAATTAACAAAATCTGTATCTTGATTGTTTGTCTTAATTTCTAAAATACATTTATTTGGTAAATTCAGACAATTAGGCAAATAAACAATTATTGTAATGTTTTATAATTATTTTTAAGACAAGAAGTTTCTTTTTGGATTAACAATGTTTTTGTAACTAATTTCGTTTTTTGTATGATTTGCTTTTAAATGTTACTCCCAATTATGAAAGACATGTCATCTTTCAACGAACATTACTTATGGCTGTGCATTGTGTATTTGTTTTAATAAACTAATTCAAATGATCAAGTTTCAGACAAACATAGACAATTCATTCAACATTTTACAGTGACAATCATGGGCCCAACAATCAACTGAAATTACTATTTAATGAATATACATTATAATATTATACATATAAAACACTTTACTTGGTAATTTACATGTGTTGTAATTGTAGAATCATGCATGGTAAATGTAGCAAACTGCATGTTTGTATATAAAAGCTACTATATTTTTGTGTTAAAGCATCTGCTCTCATTTAGATTACCTTATTGTGTTTGAGTTTGAACTACTTGAGCATGATCAGAGAGGGCAAATCAAATTTTATTTTTTAGTTTTATCAGGGTAACGCAATGTACTCGTAGCATAGTTGCTAGTTAAATCTAGTTTACATTTTCGCATTATATGTGACATTTTGAAATGCGTGCTTTCCTAAAATTGAAATGGGCAAGTAATTATAGAATTCACTGTTTTGTTCTAGGAAACAAAAGTTTGTTTTTGCATGTCCAATTTACATTAAATGATCCAAAAACTGCGTTTGTGTTGCTGCTATTTCTAGCATTTGCTAATAATTCAGTTTGGCATGCAATCGAAACATGCGATGTAATGTTACTTGTAAGCAATTGCTCCGTTTTGTTTTGAATTTGAAAACTCTGAACGCAGTTTTATCTTATTCATAATGTTTGAATTCATATACATATTTTTAGAAATCTAGTGTAATGATGTTTCAAGCATAAAACAGCATACTGACTGCATATTATTAAAGGAACGTGTTAAGTGACTAAAATAAATAGCTCTGGCTTGTTCACAATTGAGCTAAACTAATTGTTTCTTAACTTTACCATCGTTTACTACGTTTTTCCTTATTTGGGATTTTTAATATTTATTGACCAAGTCGAGTATATTAACAAATATAATGTTACTATCAACCATTCCTTTGAAGCTTATATATGTATATCAAAGACAGTGTACAGCTGAATTTTCTCGAATTGACAGTCAATTACATTACACAACTATTTAGTATTCAGCAACTCGTCTGAATGGTATTACAGGCCGTCATTCACAGACATTATTTCAATATTTAACGGAGGAAATAATATCTCACGTTACGTGCGCCTGAAGAGAATTTCTTTAACCTGATAATGACATAAATTGACACATTTTTTTCTAAAACGAAATTGTTATTCGTACAATTGCATATTTCAGATAAAATTTAAATCATTTCACGAAAAGATTAGTTTGTTATACAGCCAACAATGAACAATTAGGGTTAGTTTTTGTATTGCAGTTAAATACTAGAAAATTAGTTAGTGAAAAATTGCACACATTGCGTTGATTATGATGCTGATTGTTTCCTGTGGAGGCATTGTGTTATACATATCATTAAACTGATTTTAAAGCCTGATTGAGTTCACCATGTATTCGCAAGATATACTCTTGCTAGGGAAAATCTTATGAGGGTCAATATTCATGTTATTACCCATTGTTTTAACCGTTAGAGTAAAACATACGTTCTTAAAACATTTATATATTTTTATATAAAACAGCTTTGATTCTTAGATATGTGAATGTAACCTCATAAAAAACTAAACCATTTCCATACACTGGTGATGTAATTTTGACCATATAAATAGTTAATTTGATATAAACTATTATGTTTGGTTTGTTATCACAAACGTATTTAGCTTGTTTCCTCCCACGACGTGAATTATTACTTCTCTTTTGGCTAGACAATCTTCTATATAACAATAGCATGCTTTGCTTATGGGCAAACGTATTTTTAACAATACCAGCAGGATTTATTTGTGTACATACAGTTATATCTCATGACTCTCGACATTGTTTGTAATAAACCTAAACCTAATTTACTATTATATAATTTTGAATTCTTTTGCATCGTGTATGTGCACAATTGCATGTGTACAATATGAAAGCTTACATAAGTGAAGTGGCTTCTGGTTATATGAGTTCCTTTAGTTATGAATATAGTTTCTAAAATCAGTAAGGTCAAATCGAAATACAAGGCAATATGAATACACGATGAGTACATTTACTTTCAGCTACAGACGTTGATTGTTTCTTTTACTGAACTTTTATTGCATACAGGCGTATTTTTTTAGTTATTACAAAATGTTCACTAATTAATGAGTTTGTATGCAGGTTTGGCAATAATACGTAATGAAGTCTCCATATTTAAAAGTAAGATTTGCTTTTAATTGTAAACCATTTACAGAAGCGTTGACTATGTCCAATACCTGCGATTCTATCGTTTTAAATTTTCAATTTGTGATTACTGGTAAAGAACCAATGCACATACGATTTCCGTTTAATAATTTTACAATCAATTCAAGTACGCCTTAAAAAATGACTTAAAAGCACAATGGGATCAACACTATATTGTACACTTTTGCGTTAACATAACTCAACAACAGGTTGCTACGATATCAGTAGAATCAAAAGCATTGGTCAATTTCTAACCATCCTTTAATAATATATCCAGCAAAATTATTGTCACAGACAAGAAGGTGACAATCACTGTCTGCCGGAGGGAATAATACAAATTACGACACCAACTGTGCATTCCGTAACGTGTGAAGAAATAAGCGAATATCACATTTTCAATGCCAGACAATATCATCACAACACACCATGGCAGTTATATACAATAGAATATAATTATTCTGTCTAGTTACAATATCACTTAAATTGAAATGTGTTTGCAAATCAAAAAAGGATGCATATGTGGCAAGTGCAATTATATAGAGTTGTATAAAAATGAATTTGCGACTTATTGAAAATGATCTAACATAATGTTTAGTGCTCCACATATTCATACTTATGCTTTTGTTTTTAAAGTACTCCCATTTTCTTCTTTTGTTTCCTGTTTATTTTATTTTGGTTAAATGTTTCACTATCTGTTTGACTGTTATGAAAGAATACTAAAATCTATTATCTTCGTATAATTCAAATAAATATAAAACGTATATAAAACATATGTTAATATCGTAATTGTAATAGGACCTCCAAGCCAGTTCGAAATACAACCTTTGTCATAAGGTTGCCATTAAAAATGTCTGTGATTGTAATTTTCCTCTATTGAGTCAATACACCAACTAATGCCGCGTAGATGGGTTTACTGTGGATATACAAGGCTTATCTTATGGAAGTAACTTCATTCAGTCGAAAAAGAAAGATGTATAAGATACGATTATTACATATAAGTTTCCGAACATAGGTAAGAATCTGAAGTTCAGTGAAGACAAGTTGAATGTGAATAAAACCTTTTACAATTTGTCACTACTTTTTTTAATAAGGTAAGTGCACACACTCTATATCATATTGCATTCAAACAGTTATATCGAGTCAGCAAAGGAAATGTAATAGGTAACTCTATATATCTGCTTTTAAAGATTTTATTCAAAAACGTGGTGCAAACACAACAAAAACTTTGGGAAACTTTTGAGAGAAACTATTTCTGTTACAGTATAGGTGATAAAATATATTTTACATTGTCTTATCAAGCTGCGTCCCACTTGTTAACAAGTGACTTTGGAAATACATAATGCAATTGATAGTTACTTTAACTCATGGACAAAAATTCTGCGTGAGTGATTACTTGCTAGAGGCACTAGAAAAACATATAACGACAAATTCAACAGAATCTAGGCCAATTAAACCTGACGTGGCAGTTTCTTGCTCTATAAAAAAATCATTGACGCGTAAAAAATGTTGCTTAACAACTTACACGACTCTTTCAAAGTGCTGCATGATGTAGGATTGTGGAACTTCGTTTAATCATCCAAGAACAATTTAACACATCTTATAGTTAATTCCCTGTCTGTTCGTGTCAAGAATATTTATTACTTTACATTTTAATCATGATTGAAACTTGCAGCAAAATTCACCAACATGTTTTATTGAAAGCTTTCTCCGATAATAAACGGTTAAAGCAAAATGTTGACAGGCAAAACAATTTCAAGCACGTTTACTTTGTAAGTAAGATCATATTGTTTTTTTTGCTTAATACGTGTACTTTAACATTTACATGTGCCGAGTGGTTATAAGACTGTGGTCGATGTAATATATGCGTATACATGTACGTTTTTCTGGTTTTCTTAATAATAAAATATACTTTGTATAATCATCTTTTAAAAAATCCTGTATTATCATTTAGTCATATATAGTCATATGCATGGCTAAAAATCAGTATTATACTAATACTTAAGATGAAAAATACAATAATTTAATTATGTAAACAACTATAACCAAAGCCGAAGATCCGTTTAAGGCAAACCTTGCAAAACGTTATCGGATTATATAGTTACCATTGCAAGCTATATGTGTTGCGTGGAAAAAGTTTGTGAGATGTATAATAGATAAAAACGTCAATAGAATTTATTATCGATTGATAGAATGTTTCTTTGGTACAAACTCAACTTTGACATACATATTATTATACCACTGTGTCAAGGTAACGATTAGACGTTTACGATCAATAAGTTTATTTGTAAATTTGAACTGGACTAGAAGTATTCTTAAGGAATTATAATATCAAAATGATTATCTTCGATCTCTTCTTTAGTTCAATTATATATTTATAGGAACGCCAGCATTACAGTTTTAACTTGATATGAATTTCTCAAGATCCTAGGATATTCATAAAACACGTCCTGTCTGTTTGGGCATGCTCTACTGAAAATCATTTAGCACTGGAACCTGTTTCATATCGTATTGATGTTTTTGTTGCATTTGTGACAAGAAGAAAATTGGCAACATCTTGTGAAATAAAACATTTATACAATGTAGAAATTACAACCAAGAATTGTGTCCGTTATATTTGGACGTATGTTTGATTTTCGAAGCCAGTTTATTTAAATAGCGGTGCAATTGCCTGTAAACGTTAGAAACTTAGAAAAATATACTTATATTTTGCCATTAAATAGTTTAACTTATGCAGTGAAAACAAGAAAGCACTGATGCTCAAAGGAGTCTGTATGGCGAATAAAACGTCGGATTTCTTCTGAATTAACAAATTTCCACTTGTCTAAATATGGATTAATTTGATATTAGATGCATTTGAAAAAGAAAACACATTCACAAAATTCAACAATACGTTAAAATTGATAGTTAAAGGCAGCTTAAATCATTGTTTTTTGTTTCAATCATTTAATTTTGTCTAAAAGTTGATTGTCTCATTGTTTTGTAATGTATCATATTTGGATTGTTACAACAATACTCTAAGGTTAAATGCATTGTGTTTAATAAACAAAATACAACTAAAGAACGTTAAAAATAGCCGAAGGCATGTGTATAATGATTTCAAAACCACACCCAATAAATTCTAGAAATAAATAAAATAAGATTTTACTGGTTTTAAACTCTGTTAAGAACATAAGGGTATATCAGACAGAATTACAAATCAGTTTTTTCAGCAATTTAAATGTGCAAAAACTCTTTGGATTACTAATGATAGTACTTTGGCTATTAGTGTTCAAGATAATAGTCAGACAAAGATAACTAAGCCGGACGTGAACAAGGGGCACCAAGTAAAGGATACATAATCTCACCAATGCATTGGTAATTTTAGTCGATCTGACTCTCGGGCTTGTTATATATAGTTTATATATGTTTGAGATACATGCAGCCTTATTTGAAGAACTGCAACACAATGTGTACACTAATATATACAATGTAGGTCAAACTGCCATAACTTTCTGAGAAGAAATCTAAAATATCTACAAAGATTTATTTATAGATTTGTTATTAACTTATATTGTTATTTCAAAGCAGATATTATGAAATTACATGAACCATTAAATAACTCTTATATGCTATCCTTGTTTTATTACCGTACGGCAGTTGTATGGAAATTTTAAGTATATTCAATGGCAATGGATGAAACATAAATTCTTAATTATCAATTTCAAAATGGCACGACCAAATATGAAGAATTTAATGATACTTTTATATGAGGTTTGCAATAATATATTTAAGGAACACTAGCAAATACGTTGCGAAATGTTATCGATGCATTTTATTGAAACGATAAAGAAAGCTTTCGTTAGGCTTATAACCGTATTCTTGGAAGTATTTGATTCTTTTTATTTAAATATGTATCTATTGACAGAGTTTTGAATATATTTTGTTTGAATTTGATTTATTATTCGGGTCATTGTAATATAAAGTTTTATTCGTGTTGACATATAAGTTAAAAACACGGTATTAAATTATTGGTAAAATATAATGTAGGAATTTTTGATAGAAATAATAAAAAATAGTTGAGAATACATCTTGTTAAATCCAACAAAAATGACTTCTGTTCTTTAAAATATAAAACAGTATAATTACAATAACTGTTGTTGTGCCTAATTGTCTGCTTTATCAAATACATGTGTTTAAGACAAAATACAGCTTTTGTAATTGCAAATTGATTTTAGCAAATAATTAAATTATTAGGGCTAACACGACATCGAAAAGAAATTAATTTTGTAAGGGGAAATAAATTCACATTGTTTTCACTGCATATTTTTTGGTAATCATTGAACACTATTCTGTGCTTTGCTGCTGGTATATTTGGTACTCTGCTAACTGATTCATGACAGAGCTCCGTCGTTATAATTAAATAAACATTATAAAAGATGTGATATGCGCATGATGATGTATACGAGCTTCATTTCTTAATACTTAACCTTTTAACATTGAAAGAGCTTTTTTATGCATTACATTTTAACGTAATGATACTCAATATAGTAGATTGAAATATGTTGCTTTATTGATGGCTTGATAACGATTTATAGAATTTCAGAAAAAAATTACTATTGACGGATATACTTTTCTCTTTATTATTTTTGTAATAGCAAACTGTCAACATGGCAAATCATGTAAGGTTACTTTAAATAAGATAAAACAGTAAAAACAATTTACTTTAACTTTTTAAATAAGTCAAAGACAGATTCTAAATGTCTTATTATTAATTATTATTATTATTTATTTATTGGAGTTAACGCCGTGTCAACACATTTAAGTCATTTTACGGCGCACCTAACCTAGCTTTCCTGGACCATTATCTATAACCAGTACTCACCTACCCTTCCACAAGGCGGAAACTTCTCCATATTATCTAATCAATGGAGGAAATCGACATATTGTCAAATTTTCATGGAAGGGTATAACCTCCCCGGGTGGGATTCGAACCCGCCCCCCTTGGGCACGAGATTCCAAATCCCGGCGCGTTACCAACTGCGCTATCAACCCGGGTTTGTATATTAATTAAGACAAATTAAACGGCATGAAAACAAGCATGCAATTAAATATAGAAAACTAAACATGTTTTTTATTCTTCACTGCAAGTTGTTAGCAATTTCCAAGACTTGTGTCTGCAATGTGCGCTAATAGACGATACCAATACATGTTGAAACCATATAACGTGCAAATAATTCCATAAGTCTTGACAATGCACCTAATTGACCAGTGGTAATGACCACGTCTAATGTAATAATTCGAGATAGACTACGACGATAATCATTATGAATATAACATTTCTCGAAATATTGTATTAGCCACTTGTCAGAATAAATAAGATAAAACGTGGTGACCACGTGTCGGAAAAAATTACTTCTTATTCGGTGACAGCGACACTTGAGTTGTCTAATGATTTTGGAATATGGTAGTGTTTTTATTGGTCTTGGTAGGATGTGAATAATTGTAATTCAAACTTTTTCCATGAATTATGTTGTCATTCAAAGAAGACTACATAATGTTTGGAAGATGTTTAAGATTATACGTTTTTTTTATATTTCTTTTTTTGCTGAATAATCTATATTATGGCTTGTATTCCACACATCATCTCAAATCTGGGAAAAAGCGGGTATCAAAACATAGTTTATGATCATTATACGGTATAATGAAGATCGCTTTTTTTAGATCAAACAAAGCCAGGAAATACTATTGTGACGTCATCAAATATGTTTTAATCAACAGCTACTTTCTGTCTAGTAGACAACCTGATTGTTTTTCATTTAAAGTAGCGCAGCCAAGTTAATTCAGATGAAAACGTGTTTTACATAGTCAGACTTAAAGAAGATTGGAACTTCGTTTCTTGTAATAGGATTATTGGATTGTATACTGTATCTATCTTCAAGCAGTAGACTTGTAAGAAATAATGAATACGATACGTTTCCTTGGTAATAGAATTGACTTAATATTTGTATCTTAAATCCATCAAAAGAGAAATGTTTATTATGCTGACTAGAAATATTGAATTCATTGCATTTAGAAAATAGTTTCAAGCACTTGCTTTAGAATGAGATATATGTTTTACAATCATGAATAAGCTTTGTATGTTTTAAACGTGTCAATTTTTTCAAATATTTAAACATACTTTTTTTCAGAGTCTAAGGGTTACACCTATACCTATATGATCTTGATAAATGCTTGTTTAGGAATTCATTAAGTCTTTCGTATACATTGTAGATATTTTAATAATGCCATACATAACTATCGATACATCTACTTTTAATGATATATGTAGTGTGTGTGGAACTGTTGGAAGTGTTTATAATACGATATTTCACTTGCGCTTGAATGTAGCTCTATAGTGTATTTATAAAGCGATAAATAATAATGCAATTTTCTTGAATCTCCTCGAGTTTCAATAACGGTACAATATATTTATGACAACTGTATAAAACAAACTAAAGTCCTTAAATATTTATTATTCAAGAATGCAGTACGCGATATGAATTGTTACGTTAATAAAGAAACAGAGAAAATAATGGCAAGTCTTCATAAGCAGACAGACAGACAAATAAAAACAACGGTTGCCCCGGAGTTTAAGATACAACTCTTGAGGTCAACGAAACAGACAGGTTTTAATATAAGAAACTATTATACCATTTGTAAAATATTTGTCATTCTGATTAAGAAAACAAGTTGGATGTCAATACAATATAGAAAAGTACCATCACAAACAATTAAACAAAGAAATAAAATACAAACTTACTAACGTTTGTAATCTAACTAGTTTCCCTTAAACGTCTCAGAAGTTTTACTTCAGAAGTTAACTATTTTTATGTCGACATAAGGATAACTGTTTTTCAATATAAGATTAGTTCATGGTTAAACAAGACGTGGTTTGCATAATAACAATAATGTGTTTTGTGATATAAAAATGATATTTAAAGCTTACTTGTGAATATTGTGTTGAAATGCGTCAATTCTAATGTATCAATATACCGCATGTATAACAATGGAAACTTTTACCATATGTAGATCCTTCACTATCTTATAATAATTAACGACCACACTATTTGATACATCTGTAACATCCATTTCAAATGCATTCGTTATATTTAGTAATCCGGTCATGAAATCATAACGACTCAACATGTATGTACAATGTATAGTGCGTAAATATTAACCCCGACCTGACCTTTCACATTTGCATCTAATAATTATCTACACAAATCCCGACGAAAGTCAGTACCAAGCCTTTTCTACAATTCGACAGCGATCGTAAAATTATAGAAGTATGTTGATGTATTAAATTTCAACACATAATCCTCACGGTCACTGTGTAATCGAGCATTAATACTACATTCGTATTCAATGTAATGAATATTCTTGCATAAAGGTCAGGTCGGGGTCAACATTTGCGCACAATATATTGCCTCCATAATATCCGAAACAGTCAGAATATTGATACAACACTTTAATTTAAAACCCGAATGAGATTGCGATATTTTTGTTTTTATTTCCATTTAAACGGGCTGAGATATTCAAGTGTTAATAGATATTAAGAAAATGTACCAAAATATATCATTAACTATTTCTTATTTAAAAACCAAGAAACCAGCGTCTAGTAAATTAATCAAATAATTACAGATACAGTGTAAATGTAACTGAATGTTAGTTTTATAATTTGTGATTGGTATGTCATTTTATTAAATAAGATACAATATGTTCGCTGAAAAATGATGTATTTGTCATTGATTGTATGTTTTAAAAATATAAATTTTGTCAAACGTTTCTTTCACTTCTCATATGTTCTTTTCTAGCAAATCAACGATGTCTGACGAATGCCCTTGTTAACATGTTACGGCATTATTCAAAGCTACACATTTTCTTCAAGGAATACAGCAAAGGCAAAGGTGGTGGAAATGAAATTCGTCATAATTATCTTGGACGTTGAAAAAAGGTAATGTTTTTTTTTCTTTTCTATCTATGTAAGGAGTTACATGTAAATAAAATATATTAAATAAAACAATTTAAATGCAGTGTGTGTACCCTTGTTAACGATTATACTACATCTTTTGTTATGCTCTGTTATCCCAATAACGTAATTGATTGCTAGAATTGTTGTATAGTCACAAGGTGCTGCCTCTTATATCAACTTTAACTAAGGTTGACTATATTAAGCGATCTGAAAAGAAACTGTAATTGCAGTTGTTTGCACTATGTGTACTGTTCGACGCAGCACATGATAAAAAACAAATGAGATTTGTAAATGCTTGGCTATTCTTGGAGATAATTGGGGTCAATAAAGTCCAGTTTTAGCTAGCTGTCAAAATGTTCGCACTAATGATTACCACTCCTATGCCATTAGCAGTACAAACAACTACTTCTAAAGACGCAATAATTATGTTTCAAACTAACACTATCAATGTACACAGAAATGTTTCTATAGTATGTCTAGAGAACTGATTGTGAAATGTTCCTTACGTCAAATGTTTGACCAATCTAACTTTGAATTACTTCACGACCTTAACAGTGGTGCTCCCTCTGCAAATATGGTAATAAATTCCACTAATTGTGAATAATGAAGTTCGTTAGAATACATTTTGATCTTATGATACACGCAAACATATGCATAATATACGGCCTAAATTTTTCAAACATACACAAATACACACTCATCTTCGTAATGACAACCATGTAGATGACTTTGATGCTAAACCTGTATTATTTGTTAACGACAAATTACACAATTACATTGTTCCGTTCAATGTTCGTACGTTAATGTGAATGGATCAAATTTACCTTTTAACATATTATCGTCGTAAGACCAATCTCATTTGTATCACGATTTCGGAAATGTGAAGAGTTGAATTGTTTGATGTTAAATCGAAATATTGAGCTGCATTTAACCAGATTTACCAAGCATATGAAACGGCTATTAATTTTGTCTAAAGAATCACATTGATCAATTTTATAAAAAAGTTAAGATCTCTCTTTCTTGTAATTGAAGTAAAACATAAGTTTTACAACATGATTTTTACGGTAAGAATATTCATTAGTATCCTTTACATCAACATTGCATAGTTGTGCATCACTTGTAATCATACTGTTAATAAGGCCCTTTCTTTTGAATATCATTAATGGTTCTCCCATGTGATCGATATGTATGCATAAATACTTTATTCATATTTCATCTAGATAATTTGTGTTACAATCAATCTTATAAAGTGTTTCTCTTGGCATTGATATTCGTGGGCATTGAAAGCAGAGAGTGGTTTATTATCTGCAGATGTAAGCTTTTAAATTAGTCTACGATTTGATATATAGACTCTATTCACATATTATGAAAACATAGATGTATCTTTGTCGTAGATTATGAATAATTTAACGGTTACATTCAATGTGCATTCACTCGTATGTTCATTTTCAGCAAGAATGTTTTATGTGCAGAGTATATATTTTGCTGACATTTGGATTGAATGTAAATATTTGTGTCTATTGAATGTTTGATGGACTTTAATATATCTGGCAGTACCAAATCAATTGTAACCTAAATGTGTTTACCCAAGCAACACAAAACACAAAACAACCATTTTAAACGACTACACGACGTTATTATGACTGAAATATGTTTAATACCAACTATCATACTAAAAACTAGAATTACACCAAAACGTTTTTACGATTACAATCTAATCTTTTTTGAAAAGTAGAAAACAGTTACGTATACATTTATATTCTTTAAAAATCAAATATAGCATATGTAAATCAAGTTGAATAGTAAGGTTTCTTGTTAAAGTGCTTGACTTTCGCTACCATTTCCCAGCGTTTTATCTTAAATCTGGTTTAGCTCAGCGTAATTCTTAGACATGGTTATGGTCTTGAAATAGTACGAAAATCATTAATTGACCACATTCGGTCTATTATTTATGGCTCATAGTTTTTGCTTGATGTTCATTACATCGATGTAGCATCAACTATTTTCAAGTACAGAATATTCTCCGCAGAGTGGCCCACTACAGTGCAAATCCTCTGCACAACGACAGCTTTTGACATTTTCCTTAGGTGTAATTGTAGTTGAATTTAACACGTGCAGAGCAGCAACACACTTTAATCCCTCCCAGTCGGTGTTGCTCAAGAGAGGTTGTATTGTACGATTTTATTGATTGCGCTACGCCATTCTTGTCCTTACATGTTTAAAAAATGGTTACATTAGGCTTAGTTAAATATAACAACTCATAACTTAACAATTTGTCTGTGTCGGCGTTGCATTAAGAAACATTAAGGACAGGGACAATATGTTTTATGTGTGACTTTATTTATGAATGTGACACAGCATTATTGGTTAAGATTATTCGTTGTCCATTTGTGTTAAACTATATTGAATTATCTTTACCAATATAAATGTTTACTAAATTAGGCACTTATATCAATTTTGCTACATTAAATTATATTTTGGGTGACGATAGAGTTCTACTTGATAAATTACCTAGAGAAAATTTGATTAAATTCAGTCAGAGCATATCTGTTAAAATGCAGATTGTACTTTCAAATAGAAAAGAAAAAAAATGCATAGTTCTACATGCATGAATTTGCCGCAATTGCATTTCTGGTAAAATATAATAGCTATAGACGAGCTTTAAATCAATTTAGTTAGCTTATTTGAAACAAAAACATTTTATGTGGTAATATACTCAACAATAAGTGTTTTTAACAGTTAATAAATACATTGTTGTTTATGTAATTCAAAGTACCATGAGAATATAATTATGTATCCAGAAATATGGAAATCATTTAATGCATAAAGTGTTTTATAGCTGTCAAGGGGCTTAAACAATTACTTCAGATACTTTTTGTACGCAACAACACAATAAGCTGTCATAGTTAGATGAACTATTGATATTTACGAGGCGTAAAAGTAACATTATTGTAAAATAGTAATTGTGCTTACAATTGAATAATGGCATGTACCTAATGAATATATACGATGCATAAATAAAAAAACTCTCTGAATTGAATCACGATATTCCGTTCTGTTGTGGAAAAATATTGTTTACAAACTGTATTTAATTCAATAATTCCATTTTATACATATTGCTTTATCGCCATCGTTCAATATTTAGCTGCACGCACATGTCTGTCCGTTTCTACAGCCAATAGTACTGCTGATAAAACAAAATATACCCTCTCTAACATTAACCATGCATTGATAGTGATTTCGGACATGATATATCACTGCCGTTGGTCATGGTGAATTGCTATTATAATGCTTGTACATATCAATATATAAATGGATGGTGTTATTATGCAGTTTACAGACATGATGTGTCTCGACGTTTGTCTAATATGGTGTTATTAATGATACTTAACTTGCTGCCTGATCGTAACAAATCCTTACGCAAACGTAAGGAATATATTTTGCATATTTTATGTATATAATATTTGTGCAAGAATTTGCTTTCTCCGGTTGATCATACCTAACATTCGGTACTGTTGTCTAGTATGTGAAGCAGTGCTTAATCAATGTTTTATACTACTGTTTTGATAACATTAAAATACATGATGACATTAACATTAATATTCTACTGTTCCGTCATTTCAGTCAAAAGATCTACTCATTTATTAATGCCAATTAAACAAACAAATGACCTTTGACTCTAATATGAAATAGGGCAGATAATTATTTCTAAACAAATTCTTGGACATTACCTTCATGGTTTAATTACTGGTCACCAATTGTTTACAATTTATGAATCCAGCGTGTCTCTGATCGATTGGCATTAATGAATGAATATATTTAAAACAGACTAATGCAGACAAATGCAGTAGAACATTACTACCTTTTTATATAAATATATAGGCGATCACTGGTCTCTTGAAAATTAGTTAAAACAACAATGACTATAACAGGGCAATAATCTTTGTGCAAATCCAACATACCATGATTGTTTTTAAGGTGTACAAAATCAAATTGTTTAAAAAATAGAATAGAATAGAATAAATAAAAGAATAAAAACCAATACTGAAAAGTTCTACAATTTATTTACATAACAATTTTATATACATGATTTAAATTATATGATACACACATATAATAGTACAAATGTGTCAAAATGACATCTTTTTACAATATAAACAAATGAAAATTTACGGTCTATTTTTTAAAGTTCAGTTTATAAAAGTTAATGTCCGTCATGATTACAAACGGAATACTAATGGCGTTGTTGATAACAAAATGAATAACCGAATGTTAAATAAGATGATATTAAAATGTACATATTGCCATTTTTACATGTGTGGTTCATATACGAGTGACTTTCATACCAAAGGTTATACAAGTAAGAACTGGTTTAAAAAATCGTTTCACAACTTGTTTTTCATGAATAACATACAATAATTTACGAATCTTACAGTTGTAATTTCTGTTATTGTTTAAGACTACCATTTGTGCCATTTAAAAACTGTTTAAAAAAATTATATTTGGGCTAATACAGTCTTACAAACGTACTAACTGAACGTTTATATAATATACAATTATGTCCTAAAACATTGATGAATTATTTTAAATGTTTAAATTGAAGTTTTGCAGTAAACATTAAGAAGTATTATGAAATTGGCACACTGATTTATGATTGTAACTTTTTTAAGAACTGTCATAATAAAATATGTTGTTTTTATCTACTTTGAAGTTAAGGTAATGATTTACAAGCCACCACATTAGATTATTAAAAGAATGTTCATTTGAAAATTTCATTAGCTACATGCAGTAGTTTTAATATACATATGTACATGCCGTGCAAACTTAAGTGTATACGATTCTCAGCTTTGAATTCCAAATAGCCAAGATTGAAATTTCTTTAAAAATAACAAGTAAACTTTTACGAATCAAAGATATATTCACCGACTTTTGTGACGAATGCTTAATAGTGGTTGATTTTATTATGTCTTACAAGTTTAAATGTGCTTTGAGAAGTAAGTAAAACTGGTTTTATACACTTCGAAAAATATCAACTGAAAAACATAAACATGTGTCATAGTGAAACATTTATATTTGATTATATTTCAGTTGCAATAATATTGATAAACGAAACATACATGAATATAAATAGGTAGTGATATCGTGTGATACAAGTAAATTCTATAAAAAGGCACACATACAATGTCATGTTTATTTACAACAGTTATTATTACCACAGTAATGCTTCGAAAAACACCAGTTTTCCTGGACATCAAAATCTGTACATTAGTAACAATACTTAAACAACTAATTGAAAACTATTATATCAGCACATTTACTTCATTGCGCCATTTCTTGCATCGATGTTTGTACCCCGTGGTAACATTTGATGACATTTTTGAAGAAGATGAATGATGTATTTTGTTGTCGTCATATTTCCATATAGCGCCAACTTTAAACTTTGTTTCATATACATTGAAAGAACAATAAAAAGTCAGTTACTAAGAATGTTTGGTATATAGTGCAATTATACTGCAAAATCAGAATAACAATTATATTTCAGTTACCACTTAACATTACACAAAGAACACTGCTTCACATTATGTCTTGTAGTCGATCACAATTCACTAAATGCCATAGATTTTTAACTACTAATAGTAGCGGGGGAAATGAATACTATAGTAGCAACCATTGATAAAATCGTCATGCAGTCTAAGCAAATACCAGGTATCAGGTGATAGGTGTGTGTGCATGTATAAATAGTATTCATGTGCTTCTCATGCAAAAGGGAGAACATATATAAATGAGCCAGCTACATCGTACATTATGTGCATGTCAAATATAACTTTTCATACAAGAGGCTTCAAATATAAATCTAGTTTTTAAAAACAGTATGCACGCTGAACCTTTTGTGGAAATATTGAAATTTACAGATGTACATTTAAAAATACGGTTAACTCTGACAAGTATTAACAAAAACAACCATCAGATTTTAGTAAGATACACTCTCTATAAACAAATGTCCTATATTATTTCCCATTGTAAATGATAGAAATGAATAAAGTAATTTTAAGAAAAAGTATATAAACAAATGTAATAAATGTCAGTTACACCCGTTGTTGCAGTACTAAATATAATATAAGAAGGATTGTACAAACACATACACAACACATGATATATACAAGATATGATACAACACTATCAAGACGATGTAGACTACATAAGATTTTAGTCACTAGTTTAGATTACCATTTCCAAAAGATGAGTAGAGATAAGATGTTGAGAGTATCATACAGATTTTTATCCATGCAAAGTTCCATGCTTTTTTTGTTCATAGGGTAAGGGGCATTCCATGCAGGGATCGTAGGGGTCAAAGGAAGCTCTCCCTTTCCTTGTCTGTAACACGTGCATGCTTCTCCTAGAACGATATAAAAATGAGAACGTTGAATAAAAAATGAAATATGTACCAGCTTGTTTATGTATTCACAGTCACGTGCGAATGAAAAATGTGGTGTGAACATTTTTGTTATACATAAAAATGAATAGCCCCAGAGGACTATACATTGAGTTTAAAAAAAACTTTCGGGAAATGTTTTGTTTTTGTATTTGCATACAAGGAAAATCGAGAGAATTGATCTAAAGGAAATTGTACTGTCGAGGGGTTCTAATATAGGATGTAGAAGCAGCTAAAATGATTTTGTCAAAAAATGGTATACCCCTATGTATATAAAATGAAGCTTATATGTTGTATGAATTTGATTTATGCGATGCAACAACCAAAATGAATTAAATTTGTTGAGAAAAAATGTCCAAAACAATGTTTATTTTACATTGGATATTTCTCAAACAAGAGGTTGTGAATTGTCCCAATGAGACATACCAATACACACGATTTACGTATTTTACACAAAAAATCAAAATCAAATTATAATGTTGTTTTAGTAATCCTTAACGTCAGATCGCCCCTGTAGACATTTTCATTTTTTACAAATGCGTGTTATATTATCATAATGATGGAAACTAAATCAAGGTTATATGTTAATGTAAGCCCATTAAAACGACAGTGCTGAACTTTGCAGAGGGTATAAAAGTAGGTGGAAAAAAGGTATTACAGATTTATTTAAATAATTATCATAAGTAGGAGTTTAGGTATAAAATAATAGATATAATATGTAGAGTAAATAAAATGATATGATTGTCATACGCTTCAGGTAGTATATAAGAAAAGAGTATGATATTCAAAGAAAGACAAGATATGCAGACATTCCAAAAGATAATATAATATCTTAGGTATATCTTCCATGCGATCAAATAACAACGGACAAATAATTGAGAAACAATATGGTGAGTGTATTAACTCTTCAATTTAATGTACTGGCTCGCAAATTTAGAAACTGTTTCTTCAAAATCCTTATTGGTTATCAAAACGTGGCAATATTTGTATCAAAGCTTAAATTGTAAACTTAAATAAATTAACACAAATAATAATATGGAGACAGAAGTTAAAGTAATTATAAAATAACCATATTCGTGATAATGACAAACTTATAACTCCATGTATTTACATTACATATGTAATGAATAAGACGTCAGCTAGGAGCTAATCATTCTTTGCATGAACACGATATTTTGTTACACTTAAGTCCTGTATAGCCGACCAAGAACTTTCTTATAACCAATACATATTCATAATGTATCACTGATGAATTAGAACTAAACTATTTATATATTCCCGAAGTAAGACTATTACAACAATATAGTTTGAATGTGCATAATTAGCTAGTATAGAAATAACATATCAAATACAAAAAAAGGTTAAAAACAATAACAAAAACATTTAGGTCGTCAGTTGTTGTTGTTGCTGCTGGTTTTGTTGTTGCTGTTCCTCTGTCATGTTTCGACCAATTGTTTGAAGAATATCCATGGCTACAAGGGAGCCACGAACTAATGCTCTCTGAAAATTGGAATCAAAATAATTTGTGTACAATATGAATACATCTAATTCAGTGATAAACATAACAATGATATTGAATTAAAATATATATTCATAAAAACATATCTATCAATATATCCAACAATATATTTTATTACTCATAGAATCGATGCTATGATAGCAAACATAACCGCAATACACCAAAGTAATTTTACAAAAAGAATATTATTTAGACATACATTACTATACTTCGTATTTCTAATGCATTTGTAAGACTAAATATATCACAGTTAGGATGACATAAATTAACAATCCAATTGTGTGGTTTCTAAAACTTTACCTTACCCACGTCTCTTTCATGACACCTAAAAACATTGACGAGATAACCATAGTCGTACACATTTTTTAAAGAAAAATATCATTAACTAATTTGATTCACTTGAATTTTTAAATTATTGCATTTATTTCTGGAGGTATACACATGGAACAAATATCACAAGTATCTGGATTGTTTGTTTCAAACATAAAATTGCCATTAGTGTACATGTATAATATTGCGACGTTAATAAAATCAGTATCATAAAAATGTGCTTAATATTAGTGTTTGATTAATTAAATAACTCATGCAGTAATTAGTATAAGATTAGTTCAAGAAACATCAAAGTAAATGATAATTATGGATGGAAAACATAGCTATAAATAGATGAAGTGTTGTTAAAGAAGAGAGAACACATTTGTTTTCAAAATATATGGCTAAAAATGGCGTTGTAAAAACAAATAATGAGTTAAGAAACGCCATGCAGTGTTTCCTATTCTTAAAACATTTTGACGCAAAAAAAGCTTAACATTCAATTTCCAATTATCATTAAAGAGTCTCTAAATTTGAATTGAACTAAATGTTCGTTTTAGGAAACAAAAGCAGTGCATGTAGCGGAAAGTGTCACGCGACTACATGCTAATTCTTCAACAGTCGTGGAAACTTAGAAAATTAATATTGTATCCTTAAATCTTAAAAAGGCCGGTTAATGTTCGCTGAATGATCCCACAATTCACACTGTAATTGGTAACGAATGCGCTATTCATTTTCAAGTATGCGTTAACATTCACTCGCGGTGACAATGAATTATGTGCAATTCCTTTTAGTTTATAGCTTACAACTCTAATTATACAGAGCTGATATATCTTTCAGGGAAACAAACTATTGAAGGACAGGAACATCAGAACTGTCAATGATTGCTTAGCTTAGACGCTGAACTTAAACTGTTCTATACGCCAAGTAATCGGAATCAATATGTTTTTTTTTCAAAAAAGTAAAACCGACAAGCAATCTCATACATTGATATAAGTCTAGTGATCTAAAACTCCATTTACTGAAGTTTTCGAGTAACCTCGTGGATTTAAATAAACACGCTAGGTACCATTGCATCCGGAAACATTAACAAATGCACGTATTATCTAAGTACACTGTATGTATATTATTCAAAGCATTCGTCCACTTCATACGTACGTAGTGAAATTAAATGTAAAACACGTGTTTGCCTGTAATGCACTCATTATTATTGTTTAACACGTTCGAAGTAGAGTTAAGCATGCATTGTTTACCCGTTTTAAAACAAGGAAGACGATTACTATCACTAGGTTTTGTTTTGAGAACAAAATAACACTTACAGAAGCAGCACAACAGTTTGGTATCTTAAACAAGTTTTTAATCAAACAGTTCCATCTTAGCAGGAACTTTTCTGTCATTGTTTTCTCATTAAGACGAGATAGTAAATTATCAGTTTGGCAACATCACAATCGGAGTACAAAGTTTTTGACAGTTTTTATATTTGATATACAAACAAATATTGTTGATGATGTATAACTCACTATCAATATATCATATACATCTAATAAAGATGTCATTATATTGGCAATATGATAGGTCTGTTTTTAATATGTTATGCTCTAGAATACGTCCAAGAAATGTGTACATGAATTGAGTAGATAACAATAAATTATTGAAATATTGTTATTTCTTTTCTTCGTTTGTTGTTTGTTTGTTGGGTTTAACGCCGTAGTAACACAATATATAGATCATATAACGGTGGTCAGTCAACCTACTCACTCCTCCAGGAAAGGCTAAATCTCTTGATTGAGCTGTTAACCAACTACTGAGTATGCCACACCCGGGAATCGAACCCACGACTCCTCGATCAGTAGACTTGCGAGCTACTAACTAAGCTAGCCGGGCGTTTTGTTCTTCTTTTCGTGAATTAACGATATCATGTTGAACTAATACACTGCCCTCACGTAGAATAATGAAAAGTGATAAAATTGCTTTCAATTGTAAATAGAGATAAAGATATACATGTACATGAAATGGCAAATGGCTTAGAATACAACGATTTATAGTTTATAGTGGTCGACAAATCCCCCTCCCAATCTTGACATCCGAAAGCAACGACCTTAATAATCTATTATCCTGTGAAATTGGAACTTTATGATCAGTTAGAAATATATTCAATTTAGTACGTTCATAACAATATGCTTTGCTTATTAATGAAACTCGATTGATTTTAAGTTCAAAGTACGATAATAATAAATACAACATGTTCAATATGAAACTGCCGGCAAAACCAATGTTAGTTTAAATATTTTCTGAAAGCAGTCTATGAAAGTAAGATATGAAAGTGGTTGTCTGAACAGATATTTCAGAGCAAACACTATATCTCATAATTTATGCAGGATTTTGGTTGCCCAAAGAAAATTGTTGATTGTCCGAACTAAATAGTGATTTTCCCGGCCAACCGGACACCCTATAATTTCGATGACTGCTTCCAGACAAGTATACATCAAACGTTTTATACAACTTAAACTTGTATTAACAAAATATAAACTATTTTGATGATCAAATAGTTTTTTGCAAGGTCATTAAATAACGACTAGCTTTTTTAGTTTAATACAAAATTTCATGCTTCCTCAAAGACAAAATTGTATTGATACAATAAATCAAGGCGCCGAAATTGAATTTCATTATCAAAACACTAAAGCGATATCTCCATTAAGCTCATAAAGTGTTGCATAACATTAATCAAGTTAATAAATCACTGCAGATTACATGCGTGTTAATAAAGATGCTTTTAATGAAGAAATTGTTCTCACATTGTTTCCTTGCTTTTCGCTGTGAAATACAGTGTTCTCAATTACAATATTGCAACAACTTCATTAAAACAAGCTTGTCTTTTTTGTCTCGATATTCCATGCATTTTTCAATTAAAATAACAAGTATGGTTGCAAAATTGTCAAACAACGTACACTTTTAACTATTTATTCTAAAAGCAGGCTTTATTTTGATCATAAATAATAGTTTCAGTAATTAAAGAATTACTTTATATCAAATATTTGATCAAATACAGTATTCAATTCTATACTTGCAAATAAAGTGCCCAGTCTTAATTATTTTGCTTGATAAATAATGCGCCAAGTGTTAGTAAGCGAGACCGTCAGTAAATGCACGTTTTCAATGCATTATACACTTAAGGAATATCTCCATTGACTAGTATACATGTATGTTTGTATGATATGCCTCTCATAATGTTATACACTACCTCTTGTTAAAACAAACAATCG
Organism: Mactra quadrangularis; assembly: GCA_025267735.1. Lineage (NCBI taxonomy): Eukaryota > Metazoa > Mollusca > Bivalvia > Venerida > Mactridae > Mactra > Mactra quadrangularis. The sequence goes on along the minus strand of CM046308.1, from coordinate 31,541,442 downwards.
GTCATGAGTAATATCTGGCTAATATCTATAACAAGGCGTTTATTGGTTTGATTATATTTAAGATATAATTCGCTTTCTTGAAGTATATGTACGCAGTACATGTTGTAATGGAAGACTTGGAAAAGTATTGCCAAAGTTAAAGATAATGCGTTTATCATAATTAATTATAATTACCCGAATTTTCAAAAGAATACACAATGTGTAGTAAATGCTCAAGATAAATATGTTTACGTAATATAAGATGTGTCCACTGGTCAAACGTAGGCATCGTATCGGCATTCTGTCTGGTCTTAAAAGTTTTACTAGGCTTTAATTGCTATGGCATTCAACCAAAGAAAATGTCAATTGACAATTTAATTATACTATAAGGCAATAGACAATTAATAGCTAATACATCGTACCAATAACAACCATTCACATATCAGTGACAGAAAGACAGAATAAATACCAGTAATTTGCAGCATTTAAGACTGTTTCATTATATCGATGCAGAAACATGTAATGCTCAGCAGACGTAACTTTGTAAAGATTTTGTCTTATATAATATTATAGTTTGTCAGGCTAAATGTACCATTTCATATCCATAGGAGATATTCGGCAACTTTATACTGCACAAACGACTGTTTAGAAAATCGTTTATGGTGGGATACCGTTTAATAAAGCACGACCGAACAAAACGCTTTGTAAAAAATACATATTAGCAATCGTGTAATACCCCATTAATATCAAATAATTTCAACATTTAATCCTTCATTAAAGTTGTATACAATGAATATAACCACCTTGGAAAAAATGTGTATTTTCAATTAAATTTACACGGAGTTGATAATTACAATTTTTTGCTAAGCTTGCAACTTTTTGTGAAATGCAAAGCACGTGTTCCTTTATTTTCAATTTTCAAAATTGAGTGTTTAAGAACTTATAAAGACTCGTGCGAATTTGTTTAAAAGCTACTATTTGTCTAGACTATTAGTAAAATCAAACACCACTCATAAATGTGTTTATTAAGTTCCGGTAATTAACACAATATGGTTAGTTACGTCTTATTTGTAAATATTTGAAATATCTTCACAAAAAATGTGTTGAAAAGGTAAACATAATTATAGATAACACATGATCAAGAGATCTCTAAAGTTTATGTATTAGTATAATATATGTCTCAATCGACAGCTCTATGGTGTTCTCAGTAAACAGTTATGATATTTAGACATCGGAACAGCAGTGTGTGGTATACAATATTTAGAACGGAAATGGTATAAAATTGGCGTTTGAATAAGGTACTGTATACAACCATATTGATTTTGTTGTTCATTTCGCAACTGTGATATGACACAGATGATCGTAACTTTGAACTTCAAAAGGAACAAAAATAATTGTGTTTAAAAATTCCGGTCTCGTCTCAATAGCAATCATATTATATGATATCTATATGGCCGCACATTTCAAATTATTTCACAGACATTTATTAACTAGACAGCCTGTTTCACTTACATAGCACGTTTCTATATCAAATATTTATAATGAAATTACACTGTCTGGTAAGAAAAATGTATTATTAAACACGTTTGATGGAAATCTAAGCCGTATAACATTATCTCCTGATGTACTGTGTCATTATAAAAGAACGTATGGTGTCCTATATATTTTGATAATAATTTTATTATAATCCATTTCAAAGATCTTTTCCTTGATCTTATTCAGTGATATAATCTGTATTCACTTGTATGACTTTATTCAGCAATTCCCATTTTCCTTTTAAAGGAGTCTTAAGTGAAAACCATGCATCCTTACAAATACTCAATAAACGAACCAGTGCCAGAAGATAGAAGATTCGGATATTCCTCGATATTGTCGCGTAATTGAAATCCTTGTGGATAACTTTTTCATATGAGAGAGTGAGTAAATGAGGCAAAAATTAATTTCGCCATGCGTTAAATCAATTCTGGAAATGAAGAAAAAAGCCACGCCTTTGCTATAACGCAATAAAACATTTTGATTTAACGCCTTGCTGATAAAATGCAATAACAAAAACCTTAGGGAATTCTTGTGAGACTACATAGAAGTTAATAGGTAGACTCACGAGTGTTAAAAAGAACCACATCAACCTGTACTGTTGCTTTTTAAAGCGATGTCTACTGAAACAAGTTATACCTTATTTATGGATAGTTACCAATCTTAACAAAAATGTGCCTCGGACTCTTTTCGCATACATTGAACACACCGAGAAAATAAAATTCTGTAAAGAAGCAACAGTAATAGAGAGATTAAACTTTAAAATATACATTACATAAAACAGTAAAGTATTAACACATACAAAGAACAAATAATATCGATATGAGAGTGTAATTTTATGTTATTATATATCTTTATTACAAGACATAACACATATAGAATAAGTCTTTGATCTGTTTAGAAAGTAGAAACAATGTAATAGAAATATTAGGGGCATGACAATTGAGTAACAACAGCGATAACAAAACATTGCTTATCCTGACAGTGAAATAATTATACAAATATGCAAAGTTAGATCTTACCTTTTTAACACTATTAGATATTTGTTTAGCACAATATTCTAAAATGCATATAACTGTAGCAAATGCTATGCCACCAACCAATATAAAGAACACACCAGCTACATTATCAATTTGAAGTTCTGATGTTTCATCCGTGGAGGGTTTAGCGTGATCTGGACAGTTTCTACGACCCCACCATCTGTAGAAAAAGTTTCATGTATAATTAAATATGCCTCGCATTCAGATAAAAGTAATGTCTCTTTGGAAAATTGTTGAAGCCAAAACTAAATTTTGATTCAAGTGGATCATCTCTGCCTATATTTGTTTTCGCGCATTTTTATAACGTTGAACATCCTTAACATATGCTGCCACATGCACACAGGTTGTACATTCACCTCGTATATAATGGTTCCCATAATTCAATTTAATGACTTAGTTTAAGGCATTTAATCAAGCTAAAGTCATATGTACGATAACAAAGTCAGAGCTCATATTACAGTTTTCATTAAGAATAATATAATTTTACCGACATACCTGTTTTCCAGTTCATGAAGTCTACCTCTATCACTAAGCTGTAGTATAGCCATAGATAATTCTTCCCTGTAGGTGGCGCCAGGAGGTACCCCTATACCAAAACCTTTAGGATCAAATGGTGGTCCCACTTCCATGAAGTTACAATTTTCAATTGTTTTGTATTTATTTACAGTAGTATCCCAGAAGAATGCATATTGTTCATTTTGAACTTTTTTATACCCTTCCTCTGTATCTTTAACCATGGACGAAGGTTCTATCTCTGACATTTGAGCCCACATTTTTGAAAAATGCTCAATGTCTGTATTCTTAAAGAATGTCATAATACCACTAGATCTCACAGTACCAAATTTAATGGTTGTTTGTGATGCTAAATCAGTAACAGATTTTATAGGTGTATTTATCTTTTTAACAGTCAAGAAAGCAGCTAAATTTGCAGTATATGATGATATTAAAATTAAAGCAAAGAACCACCAAGAGGACGTCAATATACGACCAGGTAAGGTCGAAGGTGATGAGTCTGTACTACCTTGCAACAATGACCCAAAGACGAACCAGAAACTTTCTTTGAAACTAATTGATGGACATTCTTCTCTATTTACTGTTCCAATACGTTCAAGAATGTATAACACAATGCTTACAAAAACAAAGGCACCTAATGTACAAAACCAAACAGTTGGATGAAGTGGGTTCAAAAATTCAAAATATGAAGTTTCTGATCGTGGAACTCTCATTATGACGCTAATGTATCTTGTCATAAATGGTTTAGTAAAATCAACAGCAGCTTCCCGTTCAGAGTTGATGCTTAATGGCGCTACAGACATAGTGGCGTTCTGGAAATGAAAAACAAATTTCTTATAATGCCAAAACAAACATTAAAAGAAACCATGAGTCGAAAACGTATTAATTTCGCGTGGAGGAAATACAATTTAGGGTTATTTTCTACAAAGTCTTGACCCGCGAATTACTTTTATGTGACCTTACGGAGATGGAAAACGCTACTTAAATACGCCATACAAGCAATCTCGGCTGGAATTGGTCTAATAGACGGGACATTAAAAGTGACATTTTTCATCACAATTCATCATAAACGGCCAATAAATGCTGACGGTCTGATCGTTTAGAGATCTTGTATGTTTGATAACCTCTCCATATAGACGATCTGTTCCATTGATTAGTAGTTCTTGATATAATGTTAGCTATGTGAACCATAAAGATCATAACATTGTTGTTTTATGACACGTTATCGCCGATACTTATGGTATTATTGATGTATATTCTTAACAACATGCCACTGTCGGTGAAAATTGTAAAGACTTAATTGAAGCACTTGTAACTTGTTACCAATATATGAGAGCACATGCTATTCTAGTCTAGAAAAGAATTGTTCTGTTAGGTGACGGTAATACAAAAAGAGACAACTGCTCAGCTTGTTTCACGTTGTTGAACCAAATTGAATTACTTATTTGTCGGTACACCATAAATACTTCAATTAATCACATCTGTTTATTTGAGAAATCTTTGTTGTTGATTTTGGAAAAGGAGAGTACGCTTCAACTTTACGATATGAATACAAAATGCTTGTTTGTGTCTTGACACAGAAAAAAGGGAGTACTACATATTTCAAAGATTATAATTGTATACTTAAGACTCATCAAATTATTGAACATAATGTAGTAATGCATCAATGTTGCTCTCTATATATACAAACGGTGGTGTGGTAGTGCATATTGCATTTAACAGAGTTAATGTGCAAACATTTGCGTTAAGGGCTACATATTCAATCGGACCGAACGTGCTGGCTGATAAATATGTACTTTCAGATTAACTGATACAAACATATAATGTTTATTCGATGAATAAAATCGAAACTACAATTGAACATCACTTACCCCATTTAATAATTCACCAATCATACCATCCCAGCTTCCATCAGGAAGTTTCGATCCAAACCTTCCATCATTAACTAGATATAATTCATATTTAAAATCTAACATTTCAGCTACTTCTCTGATCAGATCTACAGCAAAACCTTCATAACGATCATTTCCTATACGTAAACTGTAGTCTCTTTTTCTCATACAAAAAGGTTTCTCCTGTTGATAAAGTGTATCATTAAGAAATGCACATAAACTTACATGTAAGTGTATATAAGTGGTTGAAAGTGTGATGGCACTAAAGATAGATTTATTTTGATATTATAATGATAATATATGGCATACATTATAAAGCATAAATACACGTTACAATCATGAACAGCATGTTTATTACTATTAACTGAATGGCCATATCAAATAACATTATACATCACTGATGACACAAAAAAGAGAAAAAAAATATTTCCCTTGTGTTCTTTGAGATATTGTGTTGAGTGACATATGAAGACACTAGCACATGTGAAGAGTTTAAGAGACAATAAATAAATAAAATGAATACAAATTAAAATTATTGACACGTGGGTTAAATATCGTAAAGGAGCTTCTACTGTTAAATGTTTGTTGTCGTGAAGTGATACAGAATGCATGTTAGGGTGCAGAATTTAATTGCAATGAAACAGCCTAAAGCGAAATCGCATACGATTTTCATTGCTTATAAAATAATACGCATGGATTAGTTTTGCAACTGAAGTTTATTCTGTTTTATGTTTTAACTTATCAGGTTTTATTATTTCCATTAATGTATTTAGTGTAAAATACAATATATAAGTAAAACGATATTCTGTTATATTCAAATGAATATTATATCTTTGCTTGAGTATGTGAATGAGGCAAATACAAACATGTTTATATGCAGGTATGATTTTAATATCGTACCATTTGCGTTTATGCATGTTTTCAATTTGAGTCGATTTTAAATGCAAAATACATATAAATTGTACAGAGAATTGTTGCTTATACATTACTTATTTATCATGGGAGTCTTGTTTAAACTAGTTTTTGTTTTGTACAAAGTGCATTGAAAAACTACCAAAGCTTTAAGTTTAAACACAATTAAAATTCAATTGAATGTACCTCATAATTATATGAAACAAATTGTATTGGATTCAATCCTTACTACTTGATAAAGTTCGATAAGAAGTTGCTGTATCATTATTTGATCTAGATGCATGGTATACATAGCATACCTCACATTTATTAATTATAATGACAATGCACAATTAAATTGCCAATACCATAGAGTAATTATAATAATTATGTTTTTACATATAATTCAATATTTGTGGGAGTATTTAAAAAAGCATAAATAAGGCAATTACAATCATTATTATTAAAGCACATTTGAATGTTATACATGTCTTATTGTCATTACCTCTCCCTAGATCATCGACAACTATGTTTGCAATTAGACGATCTGTTTGACTAGTAATTCTGGGTAATTATACTAAACGGTGTTGCAAGTCTATTTATTTGGAGTGAACGCAATCTAGATGTTTACACAACAAAAAAATTCATTCATTCATCATTTGAGTTTCGATTAATATTGTTACATCATTTACTCACGGTGAAGTAATAAGGTTTTGTAAAAAGGAGTTTTCTGCTTGTACGAGGCATTGTTGATTGCATATGTTGCATTTACGTACAGTGAACGTTCCAAACATAACACAGCCAATATATCAACCGCTATTTTTTATTCAATTACTAACATGCTATGTAACTTTATTTTCAGAAAAAGAAGCGTTAGTTTACACAAGCAAACTATTCATGAGCCAATTATGTCAAAAGTATTTAAGCTTCCACATAACTTAAATTTGGTATTAGGATATAAATGACAAGCTACTCTGTTGTAAGCGAACACATAGAGTTGCCATTTCACCATCTTTTCAAGCGGACATAGTGGTTTTATAACTTTCTAGTAGTAAATGCTATGAATACTACAACTAGCTATGAAGACAAACGCGTTGACCCCAGCATCTCAAATTACAGGTTACATGTTCAATTAACCGTTGTACATACAAATACATTTTGAGTGCGAGTAAGTAAATCGCCACACTGACAAACACTAGTCTTAACATAAACTCTAACAACAGTTGCAATACAACACGACATGACAAAACCTATTTAATATATGTATGTTCATAATCATAATGAAGTTGTGTAATATTTTTTACTATCATCCAATGTTTGAAAAAGACCAAAGCTGTTAGATAACACGAGATGTCATTTTTTTAAATTTGTTAGTTAAATTGTCATGTGGCATAAATCACATAAAGTATTACATTATTGTGTTATGCGTTAAAATTAAAACATATTTTCTGTATCAGTTATAATCAAGTTTTCATGATATAATAACGATTTATTTCTCGTCTGAAATGAGCCTTCTTAAGATTGATAGTTCGAGTCTGTCTCATAAATATATCAGATGGACGCCATATGGATAGCATTGTTTGTTATAATTGAGTTTTGGTACAAATATGAAATGTGCAAGGATAATGTCTTATTCTCTCAACGTCTCTCAAGAATTCAGTTAATGCTGTGCTTTGTCTTATATTTGAATGATCATTTTAGTATCAAAGAGGTATGTTTAAATGAAAGTTAGTATAACATGTAGTAGAATTGTTATTGATATTATTATTATTATATTTTGTGTTGTTGTTGTTTTAAAACGCTATATGTAACTGGGCTATTCATTAATTGTTAACTAGTTTTAAGTGTCTTGACAAATATTTAAAATAGCTAAACATGATTGTGCACTACTTATACCTAAACATATTAAAAAGTAATATCTATAATTATAAAACATGCAATGCACCTAAACATGTAAAGCATGAGAACTTCTTTATATGTAAACAATTAATTGGTTATCACTTTCTTCACGTATGTAATGGAGCAGTCTATGATACGAACAATGTGTTATAGAATGTTTTGACATATAATTCCTGGCTTGAATATTATACGATAACCTCTCGGTTGGCTTAGTCGGTAGCTTATATGCCTTCGAGTAAACAGTATGTTGATTCTATTTAATGGTAGAACGTACAAACATTACGGAGTATGGGTTTGTAAAACTGTCTATGGCCATTCCTTTTGCCTACATTTTAAACAACTAAGGGCAGTTTTCAGTCACTAAGAAGTGTTTACATAGTACATGTACTAGTTCTATGCTTAAGGCGAGAGATGTTAACTCGTCCAAGGAAAATAATTTGGTCGCCTGACCTGTGCATTTGATGGAAACATTGTAGAAAAGCATCATCGATTACAAAGCCTTTAACCTGACGAGTAATTAATTCTTGACTGACTTTGTAGTGGGACTTCATATCATATCAACAATTCTGCGAGGAAATTTGTTTTGAAAACATTTGCCAAATAATTAATCATATGTCTGATATTACAAAGAATCTAGAATATCGTGGTATCGTTAAATGTTATAAATAAAGCTATATCGATCTAGGGAAATATAAGGAAAGTGATATATAAGAAGATTGAGCGCATTTTCAGTGTCATCCTAACATCTGGTTTCTATGAACACTATTTGTAGAAATGTATATTCTTAATCGAGGGTCAGGACTAAGAGTTGGTCAAATAATCCGTGTGATTATCTTGTCTAATAGAGAAAACTCATTAGAAAAAAGTCATTTCTGATTGTATACATCGACAGCACAAACTGAGCCAGCAAAACCTTGAAACTATTCAAATAATTTGTCATACAGCATAATTATGTTTCTGTTGCATACTTTAATACTACTACAACTTGGGACAATTCGAAAAAACAAACAAGTTTATGCTTTGTTAAATACTCGTTATTTTAATCAGGTCAAAACAGCGTTCAGCATAATTTATTCCATTTTTGAATTGCAAACATGACTCACAAATCGAACCAATGCTCATTTTCATTAGACAGACTATTTGCAAAAAGAAATCAAAATGTCAAATTCAAAAGGAACAATGGCCTTTCATGACTTGTATTACACTATCCATACCAATTGCTTTGTTAGATTTGACAAATGCTCTCTTCCTTTCAAATTCCTTTTGTATAATACAAATCCAGATTTAGACAAGTGGGAATCTAATAATTCAGATTTTTTTGTCAAATTGCTATGCATTTCTTTTAAGTCCTTTTAGAGTTAGTTACAATTTGTTCTTAGAACTAAGCGTGCTTTATCCCACATCTTTAAAGGAATGTATATCTCTATTTGATAGGTTATCACAAAATCACACATGTCAATGTATAACGGTCACGATTTTTGGTTTTGCTTGCTGTTTTGTGTCGATTTCCTTGTTTACGGGAAATTGGCAACTGTGTCACAACAGCACGAAATATTCCCAGAGAGTTAAATGGAATTTTATTTTGGGAATGCTCAAATCATCTTTAGAGGCCAATTTGATTATTAACAGTATGAACTAGGAGTGGTAAATATATATGAAATTACAAATTGTGACGTATTATGAGGAGAAATTATTTATGAAAGTAAAGTTTTTAACTCACTTACGTCCAATACTTTTTTCGTTTAATTATGTTCTACTATCTATGCATCCATTGTCATCAAAATTGCATAGCCTTCGTCAATACTGATGTATATTTATTTTGAAACTTAACACTCAGCTTCTATTCTATTTGAGTATATATATATTCATATTGCAGTTTAATAAGTGCATGTTAAAATTGTATTAAGATAATTAAATATATTATTAATGCCAGTGCAAATATTCACATTTGTCCATTGAGAAAATTATAGACTAAAATAAAAGTTCTACTTACAAGTATAGTGACTACTCGAGCTGTCCTCCCTACAAGTGGGAAAGGATGTGTTATGTTTTTATGATGATGTCTGTCTATGACTTCTAATTTGGGTGTAAACATATCAGTAAATGCTGAATGCCATTCACCAATCTGTAATACACAGAAAATAATAAACAACTAAACTTTTGTACATGTCATTTTTTTTCGAATATATGAAAAATTCTTGTAAGATTTTACTTGATGACGTTTGGTCTTATCGAGGAGATTCAAAACCTTTTAAAGTGTAATTATTACGATAATGTGATTATACGAGCTTAAACTTGTGCATGCAATTGTCGTCGTATTGCAAATTCTGTTCATTTTTAATAATTGGCCTTGGTTTTGCAATGTATAAATACATTACGCAAAGTTAACGGTTTGGCAATAATTATATTACATTGATGACATTTAAGAAGATATGTAAGATAAAACAAATCTTGCCAATAATGGAACATTTTGTTAACAAAAAAATCATAATATGATAACATACCTTTTGCATCAATGAGCCAAAGCAATAAGGACATTACTCATATTCTTTACGATACATACATGTATACCAAACATTGTTAACAACTTACTTTTTGTGTGGCATATCCAGTCACCTCAGTCAGGGTTACTGTAACGTTTTCTCTTTTCCCTGTCTCATCAAACTGTATATTACCAGATTTACCTCTGCATGTAACCTGACGTAACATATACATATAGCAATGACAAGCATTTATATGTTTACTTATTTTGTACACATTTGTGTCACTTTAGCTATGCAGAAATATTGCTCTGTGCGTACGTTTTATCATTACCTAAAATTAAGCTGTAATAACCGATCCTGATTTCCTTAAACAACATTGTATATTTTATATTATGTCTTTTATATGTATGCCGTTTTCTAGACAATACCACTTATTTTGTTTGACATGCATATCAAGGACTTTATTTTTGGCTAAATCAATATTTCTGATGTGCTATTTGCAACGTAGATATGTAATAAACCCTACAAATGACAACATTTACCGTACAACTGCGTTAAAAACCACTCAGATTTGCAGACTTTGAAATCAAAATGTCACATAAAGGAAATATTACGTCGATACAAGAGAAATATTTATTTAACAGTTATAACTTCATGTGTTCTTTGCCTAAACCAATATTTGCTTTACGACTAAAAAGCACGCATAGCATAAGACAACTAATTCTAAATACTATACTTAGTTTTGCAGCATCATTTGATTTTACGATGTGAGTCAATTCTTGTTTGATTCATCTGCTTTTTTGTTTTATTCAAACAAGCCATATTAATAGCAGACTTACAAATAATCAGTAGTGCGTTTACTGATAATCGTGTTATGAAATTGCTTTCTATATATCTAATAGGCATGGTTGTTTTGCGACAATTATTCAGCACGAACGATAGAAAGAAGAAACAGAATCAAATTATTACAATAGCATGCTCCATCATTGTAACATAAGAATGCTATTGTTAAATGAGCTGACACACATATAGTATTCTTAACACAAAAATATATCAGTTTATTTCACAAACAAAAATTAACAAACCACCCTCACACATTTACATTTATGTAAAAACGTATAAACAACTATAATATACATACGTTTTTGACTCTCTCTATTAGACCATCCCTTATATCAGTTACATTGTCTGTAGCAAATGGTTGTTTTACAACTTCTCTTAGAAGTGTTAGAGAATCTTCAGCAAGTGTCCTGTTAAATTTATTGGGATTAAAACTTCTGTATGTACTTGTATGGCTACTGTTAAATGATGGTAATGTAAATATAGTGAAATTTACATGGATGTCTGGAAAACTAGATACAACATCAACAAATTCATCCCCCTGAAAAACAGAAACAAATCTTTGTGTAACATTAAATATATTGGTATGAATATTTCAGTGACGAACAGCAGTTTAAAACAAGCTTGCAGTATGAAAAACATTTATTGTAATATATAATAAAGTTTTTTAAGAAAAATAGTTATCTTCATGTCTGATTCAAGCTGCTTTATCACCGTCTTAATGATAATACAATCAATTTAAAGTAGATGTATTTGCCATTCTCTACTAATAATCTCACTATTTGTATCATATTCAATACATATATAAAGCTATGGTAAGCAGTTCTATATTTTATCACTTCGATTCTAAATGTTCTTCTAAGTGTGCCAGCCATCAGTTGGTCTTAAAAATCCTTTTATCCTACCCCAAAGTGATCTTTTAGAAGGAAAACCTATTGACCAAATAAACCTATCTTTATTCGGCAGCGTTGCTTTATTCGGCAGTCACGTGACTACGCATTGACGGACTACTTTTCTACATAATCATAACATTGGGCATCAAAAGCGGCCGCGTTTCATTCTTTTAACGACAACTTAACAAATACATTTTACACAAAATAATCAAATACGGGCCTTTTCAAACAATTTCAATTTAAATCTTTAATTAAATCACTTACTTTATCATTCAAATTTTACAAAAACTCAATCGTTGACGCTGTACAGTGCCAAACTCCAAAATTTGCAATGAATTCCTTTCTGTGTATATTTTGACGAATATCCAGCCATTATACAGTAAATACATAGGTTGACTATTGTTTTACCAAAGCCAAGCCACGCATAAATTAAATATAATGAAACTGGCTTCAAAAATCATCATCGTCATCCACGACACAGACCGTCCTGGCCATTTTCTGAAAATGGTTGACATCTTTCAGCGTCGCTGGCTCGCTGCGAGTGTATTTCCCTTAATAATCCTTTCATCCATATATCCTATCGTCTATTTAAAGTTTGAATAACAAATTATCCTGATAATATTGGTTAAATCCATGATAAATAATAATAAACGCGTCAAATGACGAATCATACAAACGCTCCTAAATACGACCGCCATGTTGACAACAAACTTCGCTTACATGACGTCATAAAAACTGATTCGTCCTCGGAAAATTCGCAAGTGATTTATTCGTCCAAAAATGATTTTTTCCTTGTTTATTTCTAAACCGAGTTTATTTAGTATTTTCCCTTCTTTCATTTAAAATATTACCTTTACTAATATATTATAATGGAGTCAATCATCGGAATTATTTCTTGACGCGCAAACAGTTAAAAGACCGTTTTACACAATTACTGCGCTTTGAACAATTCGGCCATGATCTGAATTTAAAGCATGTTAAACGCAGAATTTCGGATTTTAAATTAGTCATTCAAGCAAATGCGAGTAGGATAAATAGAATATTAGGTTAGTGTCAATCTGTACTTAGTTTATCCGGCTCGTCTCCAAAAGATTTATTCGACTCGGCAAGCCTCGCCGAATAAACCTTTCTCCAACTTGCCGGATAAACTAGATACAGATTGGCACTAACCTAATATTCTCTATGAATCTTGTGAAGACAATAGACAGACATAAATAAAATAATTTCATTCAAATGTAGCAATCGATCATAAGAACTACAAAGCAAATATATGCAACCATCATAAATAATTATCGTGATAACACATGTTTTGCCAATGGCTCTGACACATAACATGTATTAACAGATGTATATTATCAGAGGTTTGAGGAGTCTGTATTATTTGCTTAAATCAATATTTCAAATGCAATATGTGATTCTGATGATAATTGTTGAGGTAAACTAAGCCATGAGCCAAAGTAGAAACAATTGACTTATATAAAAAAGTATACTTGTTTCAGGATTAGACTCATGTACAGTGACTAAAGCCTCTCACTGTTTAGGGTTATTGTTTGCCCAACCAATTAAATAATAACACTTGAGATAAAAACAAACCCAGCACTACGTGAATTTCTTCTCATGTTGACACCTAAAGGGGATTACAGTACTGTGATTGATAGGAGGATTGTATGATTGTTTTAAAGTCGTCACATGTAGTCACAAATTACCAGAAGTAAAATTGATTTTCTAACGGAAACATACAACATGAGTTTTTGTTCTTTGCAAATTAAAGAAGTGTGAATAGGTGAAGCGACTTTATATTTATGCATTGAATAAGACATAAGTAAGACACTTCAATTTTAAAGTTTACTCATATCTAAACCTGCATACGAGTATACAATGTACTTTATACAAATGGTTTCACAAAAAAAAATAAACGCACTTCAAAGCTATATGAATGTTGCAAAACACTGTATTTTCAATATAAAAGAAATTATGAATTTACCGCGATTCTACACAGCTAAAGCTGTTCGGACATCTTTGTTATTACTTACTTTGATATACTTAAACTGCAACGTTTGCTTCGAAAACATTGCTTAATGCCAATCAAAATGACACATTTTATCGTCCAATGACTTTTGTTATATTTATATTCACATACTACATTGATACAAATAATTGTATGCTTCGAACAAAAGCACAATTCACTGATATGGCAATATAGCCGTTTTATTTCTTTTCAATCATACAAAATGCTTTTAAACCTAACACAATAATAGGCAGAACAAAAAATCACTGTATATACACAGCTGAATCTAAATATTATTATAATAATCTTTAACGTGTATCTTGCACTGGAACCAATTAATAGAACAACATTTTATAAAACTCTATTTATTGTTTTCATTTTAATTTCATGACTTTTGAATGACCAATTTTATACGTTCCAGACAATGTTGTAATTTACGTAAGTTAGTATTGTTTAAATTCACAACAAAAACACGAAACGATCAATTTAATCTCACAAAATTTAAATATGGAAACATTGTCGAAACATTGAATGAAATGTTTTGATTTAGAACTACTCTATCGGATCGGTGTCAAACACTTGATTAAAGACTATTCAGACATGAAAAAGCTGGTTCAGTTTAATTACTATTTGCTGTGTTTGTGTCACATTCTAAATCTCCTATGTTGCAAGTATCAAACCATTGATATATTTGTACAGTGACTTATACTTTATTTAGTTCAATACATTCAAACTGCTATTCTGACTATATTTTGATCAGTACTATCTGTTTCAAAAATGAATGTAAAAATACATGTATATAGTTATGTAAGCATCTACCGTCAAGATCTAATGCATTATGTATTTTAAGCTATACAATCCATCTATTATTTTTATCACACTGGCAGAACTTCAAGCGATACCAGATCTTACTAATAAAGTGATCGTACACTTCTGTATCATTACTTTGTTTAATTGCTCAATAGAGTAATATTGCTCCTGCAGTTATTGCTAAATAACAGTAGTTATGATCCATTTTAACGCCCTGTGCTCGTTAAGAGATCTAATTACGTACAATATACAACTTCTCGTGCTACTGTCACTAGACAAGATTATTGTATACCACTGACATGGTGTTCTGTGACAATATTGCAAGTGTCTGGCATTGGTAATGTGATTTTCGCTAATTTTTCGCACGTTATGGAATACACAGTTGGTATCTTATTTTTTATTCTTCTTCTAGGCAGACGGTGATTGTCACCTCCATGGCTGCAACATTGATTATGTGGGTTATGCTGATCATTAAAAAATGCAAATACTTATTATACGTACACGTGCTCGATTCATCATACGTAAGCTATTGGGGTAAAAATTTCTAGCAAATTAGGTTTGTTTTATGTCAACTCGTTATTAATACTCTACAGACTTAAAATAACTCAACATACACAGAACAATACAATACTTTGATGTATTCCAATGTACAAATGAATAATTCTAGTATAAATATAAATTACGCATATCATGTTTTACCCGGACTAGTAATACTATTATTGAACATACCATGGAGTAAAGCATCGCCTTCGGTTTGGACAAAAAAACTTATGTCGCTTTTTGTATTTCATGGATGTATAAGGGAATTAAATTATTGTAATATCTAGCAATAATAGCTTTTATGATTACCACCAATTCAAGAACACGAACATTCATTTCCGAAATAAATTGATTTCGATGCTTTGAGAAATTATTTTACAAGTAAAAGCAATTCTTACATACAAAGTTGGAGATTTTATTAACTATTATATTGCTGAAACTGCAAACAATCTCATTAGTGGACATTTTGTAATTAGTGAAATGACACCAGTAAGCAATAAGTATTTGTTTATAGAAACGCCAATTAACACCTCCTACGATAGAGCATTGCACTCCATGAAAAATTACTTTCCTTGCGTTGTATGATTGGACTTTTTAAATACAGGATAACATCCACTTACGGACAAAGTAGCAACCAAAGCTTTTTTATTCCCCCCCCCCCTCTTCGATGATTTTTCGATGCCATTGACTTTCCCAATCCAGCAATACTGCTATCGTTGTAAAAATAATTTACCAACGTACGGGACGTGGTAAAGATTTGCAAGAAATGGTTATAATTTTGTAGCGGGCATGCTTTCCCTAAAGCAAACTGACAATACAATAATTGGTAATTGTCACATAGTAAACTGTCTGGCACAATAGGAGAGATTATGTGTGGGTGGACACAAGCTGCTTCGGTGTGTAATAACACCAATGAAGAAAGCAGTATTGAGTACATACCGGATCATAAATGAACCATTCATATGGTACAGATAACATCGCCAACGTACGTGCCTGAAATAAAGAAAGAAAACGGTATGCTTTAATCAATCAATTTATATATCGTTTAAGATCTAACATATTTTCAAAATGTGGAAACGACAAGGATACATGCATTAAATAAAACGATAACATAACCAAATTAAAATAAACTTGCACGAGCATTTTGACTTTTATAATTATCATACCACAAAAATAATCGTAAATATTCGTCATAAATTTCAAAAGTGGGAAACACAATGCAGAGTTTTGAAATCATTTTATAGCATCTTTTTGTTTTAATTTTCGATTAATGTATTCGATCAATGTATTTCGATGATGTATTTTAGCGAGTTCTAGTAAAAGCGGTAACTGGTAACATACACTGTGAAGTTAAACTGCCTGAACGACAAAATATTGCCCAGAAATGTTTATGAGAATAAGTTTTATCATGCAACTCTGCTAAATACTGTTGTTAGAAAAAAATACTAATGACATCGTTATTGAATCTTGGTTTTGTTCTATTCTATTTATGTACGGCATTTACCCTATGATCAAATGCTTTAAAATTTACAGTTTGTTTATTTATTACAGCCGCATATATATACAATGCAGACATAATGGACGTTAGTTCTTAGATCAATGTTAATTAAAAATTAAGGAGCATGGTTCAATTATAAGTAGAATGTTTTTCATTACAGATGAGTTCAACTTGTAAATGGTTAACTAATTCATGATCGTAGATGTAAATACGTCTTTTTGTACAAGATAAGAACAAATTAATAATGTTGTTTGATTAGCTGAAATCAATAATAACTAATCTACTTGTAGACAAGCCCTGTTCTATTCCACTTGTAGTTCTATAAACAAACAAAAATAACACCATCTAACCAACAATACAGAAATATCTCTTGTTAGGCTACGTGAATATTTTCCTGTGGTTTCACGATTGACAGGAATGTAAGCTAGCTTTGAAGAATACAGGTAACATGTATGTATATTTGTATAGTTGGTTAGCACTGTACATCCATGATAAAATAATGTTGGCGTGTTGTTATTAATGTATTTATATACATGTCATGATTAAAATCAAATGCTTTTTTAAATACAATTTTGTATACGGTGCAAATTAATATTTTTTTAAATACATTTTTATAACAAGTTGCCTTAAACGTTATTATATAGAGGATATTACATGAACTATGATAACACAGCTTCATAAACTATATATTTCTTAGTATTAGATTTAATTTATTCATTCATTTATACAAAATGTATGAATATCTCGCTATAAACATAGTCCTGTTAGCAACCTTTCGGTGTTAACTTCAAAATCAGTCTACAAAAAATATACATGTATACATATGTATGGCAGTGCATGCCCTCACGTCCAAACGACGAATGTGTAGGGAATAAACTAATAATTAATCTACAAATGCCTTAAGTAATATTGAATGCTGACTATGTAATGTGGGGATGTTTAATATTTTATGAAAACTCTACAATAATGATGAGTAGGTTAATTCCTTAGATACTTTACCAGACGACTTGAAAATGCAAACATTTCTATTAGACTACTAGATGAGTAGTACTCTTCCTCTTTGATAACATTATAGCATACACTACATAAATATCGATAAGAAACGCTCTGAAGCAGACGCTGTATTTGTTTAGTAAATTTACTCAAGAAGTTAATTCAATGAGAATTCCAATTTATTATGATTAATAACGCCTCGATTGATATTTCCGGTATTGTACGAGACATTAAGTATTAGGATCCATGTAGATATTCTCTGGGTTTGTAGGAGACTATATAAATACTCTAGTAAGCCTATGAAAATTAAAGAAAAAAGTATAATCCAGTTGATGGCAAATGTATGTAAACAAAACACACTTCATTAAATAGTTTAAGTTGATTTTTATATGTTTTCTTAAGCGCTTTAACATTCCACTGCCAAACAGCATATGTTTAGAGCAGTTTACCATTTCATATACGGATATTTACTAGCGAAACATAATGAACATGTAACATATACTTTATCATTTTCGATTAAACACTAATCTATCTAGAGCATTGTCATAATTATTCATGTAACACACCGCAAATGGATTGAAACTATTCTAGGCTTAGGCTTGGACTATACTCTATTGTCCAGACCAATTAGGCTGAATTGGTGCATTGTAAAAAGGCCATACGTTCATTATCCTCTGAGAGCATTCCTACAAATCATCTTCGTCTGAATAGTTTTGGTAATGATAATGTCAAAACATATGACATGATATTGCATACACTCGATCATTTCTTCTTTGTTACAACACCGTCCATAATAAGGAAAACATACACAAGTCAAATTTTTATCATAGTTTATACATACCGTCTCAAAAAGGATCTTTACGTTCTGTTTCTTACAAAACACGATAGATCTCTGCATGAATACCCGTCGCATATGAACCAAATGGTCTCGAACTTGCTTTTCATTTGTATTTTCATCTAATCGCCATGATTTTATCATTAATTCATGGTTGCTTAGCAATGTTTCCACCAATTGAATGCCTGTAAAATATACAAAAGTAATGAAATAAATTGAAGTACTAGTAATGTATCTGAAAAATTAAAACGGATATTACGCAATTGCATTATGTCTATTGTGGGCTCTTGACAGCCAAACAGTAAACATTGACCAACTCGCCATAAAATATTGTTTAAATCTGAAAGCTAGCAGAATAGCGACTTTAAAAAAGAACTATTGGTTAATGGCTTGATAATTAGTAAATCGATCAACGAGATCATGTATATAATCTAAACAGGATATATTTTTACTACATTAGCTTTCGTTTTATCAGTTTAATTAATTTGTGTTAGTCTTATTAAACTTATAAATGGTAATGTTCAGGTACACAATATTATTGAACAATTTGTGGTAGCTCTTGGCCAAAGAACATTTATCCTATTATATAACATCAGAGACAAGCCAGGATTTAAGTGTTCCCGCTTTTTGTCTTAACTTGTCAGACTTTTAATAATACATCGAAAACATTATTAATGTTCTTTTGTATTTACTTAAATAAAATATGATAAAGATGTTGCTGGTTGGTTTATATAACAGACTGGCTTGGATAAGTATACACAACAATTTTAATGGAAATGACTGTGGTCAATATTTGTAATGCAGGTGATATTACTTCAGTATTAAAAGATTATGTGAGTTTAAAGCTCTTTCTTTTGGAGGCCAAAATCAAGCACTTTGGACCACAGTGTATTTTGACAGACGAATACCAGAAAACTTGACCGGACACAATTTTCAACACAATTATCACAGTGGCCGCCGTTTGTCTGTCACAAGATCTTCTCTTTAACACAGATTTGAATGGAAGTATGACTCCATTTCGTGCAGCGATTTAAATTACATTCACATTGTGATATTTGCAAGATGAATGTGTGAGAAGATGCCATCTTCGCTAATACACGTTAGGATTATATCATTATCAGGTTAATGCAATATTTCCTAAGGCGCACGTAATGTGAGATATAATTTCGCCGGTTAAATATTGAAATATTGTCTGCAAATGACAGCTTTTAATACCAGTTAGACGTGATGCTGAATGCTAAATAGCTGTGTAAAGTAATGCACTGTCAATACGGGAATCCAACTGTTACCTCGTAATTGTTTTGTATTTGATGTATGAAGTACACACCATTCATAAAGAGAAATATATTGTTAAAAATAGCTTAGTAGGAATACATTTAAACGAACAAATTTGTTTAAGACAATGACTAACGTTGTGCAAAAACATTTAAACGATCAAGTTGTTTAACATGGTATGTTTTGTAGCCTATTTCAGCACAAATTTAGAAACAATTTAGTACATTTTTGTTCACTTTCGATGGTTTTCTGGTAATGTAGTCCTAATTAACTATGCTTTATATATTTAATCACTAAAATGTCGATGTGGAGTTTAGATAAGATGTACACACTGGGAAGTAGGAAAGCCAGAAACACATACGTCTGCCATTATAAACATAATTTTCGGAAATGCAAATCAAATTATTATTACATAGACGGACACTTAAATCCAGTTGCTAAGTGAATCAAAACAAAGTGCATTGATTAAAAATACGGCCAAAGTTGATGGCGATTACAAACCAACAACTAGTTTTCTGCAATTTTAATAATGATACAAATGCGCTAGTTGTACATTATTATATCTAATAGGTTGGATTTCAAATAACCATAATTTTACACAAACATGGTTTTAGTAAACAACGGCTCACTCAGACACAGATATTGGGTATAATTAAGTATTAAATTATAATTCCGCTGCGAACAACGAACCAGCAAAAAATCAACGCATTTAGATGGTTTAGAATATGAATGTATTATTAAATATACGTTCATTTTTGTCAATAGACATTGTACCGGAGGAATACATTAAATGTGTTTTAATTTTTATTACAAGCCTAGTGAATCATGAAATATCCATTTATCTTGCAACCGAAGTTAACCACTGTCTAACCATCCAACAAAAGACCGTTTTACAACAATACGTTATCTAATAATAAAGTGCTTTCAAACCCACAGCTACGATATTCAATTTCAGCAAAATCAATTTAATATTTCTACTAGACTAGTGTTGAATAGAAGTCCTAATGAATAATGGAGAGAGAAATTATTCCACGTAAGAGACAACTTGTATACACGACACGTGATTGGATGAAATTAAATAAGCGCAGATATTAGCCTTTTTAGATAGAGGTCTAAGTGTAAATGAATGTCTTTGGCAAACGCCAGAAACAGAGCTGTGTACATTTAAGAAATATATGAGATTTTGAACAAGTTTGTATATCGTCCATTAGACAGAACAGCCTTTGGTCAATAACACCAATTTACTCGTCTTGTATGTTGGCAAGTATTATTGTGTTACAGAGTGTTGTCAATGTTGATCTGGTCTAGAGAGATAAATAGTAATACGTACATAAGGAAGTCAACCAAAGAGTAATGAAAATGTCCATTACCGTGAACGTTACAAGTAATACAAGTGGTTGATAGTCTAGAAATTGCTAGATAGTATGATACAACTAGTATGGCATTTTTTCTTAATTTAAACTTTCAAAAATGAATTTAATGTTTTGCAATTATTATCTATGCAGTCATGTATTTTAGGTTGAGGTGCACATTTTACCTAAAGAATCAGACTAACGATATTAAAACTTATATTTTAAACTGTTTCAAGACAATGTATTATGACGTGATGTGGCCATTTTATATGTTTATATAACTTGTTAAATATGAAACGGTTAAAAAATAGTCTTAAAATAAAATAATCCCATGAAGTTTGATGAACACAGATGCTGACGATCTTGCGAGGACAGTGATATCGAATAGCATTTTTCGCTGGATTTAAAATAGTTGTGTTTTTTATTAAACACGAACAAACATAGAACCGCCTCGTGGAAGAAATAATTTAACATATTAAAAAGTAAGATGTTAATTTGAATCATTCGTTCATAGTCAGTAAATTAATGCTTTGACTAAATTGCATGTCTTGTTCTCTACCATAAACCATGTACATATTAATCAAGAACACTTTAGGGTTAAAACGATGTATATTGAGTGTGACGAGGATAGAAACATAAAACTATTCTCAAAGGGCATATCTGGAGAAATTATTCATAGTAAACAAGACAACGATGGCATTTTGTTTGCTCAGTCTGTCATAAAGTCAATTTGTAAGCCACCGTAAAGGAAACAAACAATGACAATTGCCTTGAAATATAATTCATCGGTTGCAATGTTTTAACTAATACAAAATAAACATATACAAAATGCAGCCAAAATAGTCTTGCCATGCTGATGCCCCTGATGCTTAGACTGAGCCTATTTTCACATTTGTTTTCTAATTGTATTGCTTTTCAAACCATAGGTATATGTTTAAATGTACATTCTGCCGTTCAAAACGTTTTCAGGATGTCTCCTTGTATGAATCGTGTACGTCAGGGTAAATTGTATGGGTAAATTAGTTTATTCAAAACACGAACATGACCTGTCTATTATTACAAAATAAAGGGAATGTCTTTGACAGATATATGGAACTTGGAAATCCCTTGTCAATGTTATGGATGAAAGCATTTAGAATTTAATTGACACTAGCAGTAAGGTATTTGTTTGAGAACTGACAATGTCAGCTTATGTTTCTAGAGAATCTGAATTTGGAAAGTAATAGTAGACCGTTGTGATGAAAAGCATAGAAACTTCAGATGACAGTAATTGTTTAACAGTTGAATATTGTTTTACGACACACATTATTTCAGTTATAAATCACTCTCTAAGCTAACAAGATAGAATTTACGAGAGTAACAGACATTAGCTTGTCTATTATAACTGACAAATGACTTGAAATTAGAACGCAGGCTTATAGTTCTTTTAAAACGTTTTAAATCTGAAGAATGGCATATACATTCTACACAATTGTTGTCGTAAGTACATATTGACATGTGTCAGGTTTATTAAATAATAAACACCTGCTAACATTTTGACAGGTGATCAGTTTTACATATAAATAATTTACAATGTATCATTATATAGACCCAAACGACAAAGAAAGTATATGTTGATAATTAACGTATACTTTGAGATACAGCTATCGCAAATTAATAATAACACTACTTGTGGAAAGCAATTGTAAATAAAACATCATTTAAATAAATAATTGGCTAAATCTGCCACTACAGGTAATTTTTACTTTAGATTAACAATTTTTAAATTCCCATTTGCATTGTCATTTTTCAATTATGCAATAGAACCGTTTGCAAATAAAACTAAACTGAGCATATCGATTTCAACCCAAGTTGAATTGCGTGGTGGCAATGAGAGTAAAAGAAATGTAAAACACTTAATAGTACATATTTAGAAAACTCGAAATGCAAATTGAACAAGAAAAACCCAATCTAATTGTCAAGTACAAAACAGTAAATACTATTTTTACTCGCCTACTTGAAAGTGTGCTCAAAAATTAAATACCCAACGATGTATCATGAAAGACTATTTTGTTAAACTTGGTAATATTGATCCGCTGTGGAAATGTAAATGAAACTGTTAATGATACATAATTTAAACTTCGAACATCTTTTTACACTAATTATTAATATATGTTTCTCGCACACAAGCATTTCGATTCACTATTTGAACAGTACAATCAACAACACAAACCAAGCACATGTCAAATGTATAAAGGACAAAACACACAACTTTGAATTATTGTAAGGATTAGTTTCCAAGAAACTCAAAGTGTTTGGCAAATATCTCAATTCATCCTAGAGTTAACGATTGACGTTTTAGTAACATCATTAGTGATGGTACAAGAGAAACCCCAGATATTCTCTAAGGACATCAGTGATGACACTATTCACAGCTTTTGACGGAATACAAACATTCATGATCTTGTTCAGAAGACAGACTCATGTTTTAAAATGGTCTCAAGAGAACATGTAATTAGTAACAATTGTTCTGCTAGTTTATATCTGATGTAGTATTGTTTATATGATGTATATGTTAACACTGTAAGTTTCTTAAAATAAGAAAAGAAAAATGAGAATTTGACCACAATCGGTAGTATTATAAGGTTTTTAATAGTGGTAAAGTTTATCACCACTATTTATTACACACTCAATGACAGAGCTAAACCAACTACTAGTTTTAAGTGAGTGATGTTTTAAGCCTAAACTTGATAATCTATTATCAACAGACGTTGCACCTTTATCAACGATCGTATCGAACGTCCGTGGAAAAATGTAAATGCTTCTCTCTACCTGGATAAATTTGAAGCTTACTGATCTAATTATTTTAATTGATATAAGCCATGTATTACTCATTTTCTTTTGACCGTTTCCTAATTAATTCCACGTGTTTTGTTCTTTCATTATTTTGTTTTGGCAAACTGACCAACATGTGAACATATAAATGTTTCATATTAATGAACTATTAATAAATTGATGCTTTTCTATAAGTCAGTCACAAAAGATAATTTGACAGGCGGTCATTGCAAATACAATTCTTATGTTATGAAGAAGGCAATATTACAAATTTCTTAGTTTTAATAACATTTATTTAATTAAGGTATGATCGAGTTGTTTTGACATAAACAAATTCTTTTTTAAATTTAATGTACTTCTAAGCGTTTCCACTACATTAAAGGGCTGAAACATTTGCTGTACCATTTCAAACACCAGAATGCATTTCATATTGTGAATAGATGCTACTGGAAACACTCTTTGACAGTATTGATCGATTACTTTGGACAGTTCCAGTGAGCCATTGAAATTTAATAATGTCTTCAAATAGGAAGCGTCTGGGTTACCTAACTTAATCTTCTCATACTGTCTCAAATGGCACATGACTTTAAATACCGGTAAACAAACTTTTACGTGTTTGCAACTATTGCAGTTTTAAAAGAGCTTAGCTAGAGGTTTAACAGACAGAGATGCATAAGACATCCATTACAATATCGTTCCTGAGCTGAACCAGTACTATATTCCAGATGTCTGTTAGCGAATATCTACACTTTATCTCTACCTATAAATAACCGGCATAAGTTATAATGGCAATGCTTTAGTTGGAGTTGTCGTTGATATCAAAAGATGAAGGCTATAGTTTTACATTTAAATACAAACACGATACACGACTATAATAAATGTAATGACACCAGTATTGCGTTAGCTAAAATGAGAAAGAAAGAATAAAATGTCAGCCATAAAATATTTCGGATCAAAACGAAATTACGTATATACGCGTTCATTAAAAGTTTATTATAAACTTATATTGGTTTAAGAAATAAATTGGGGAATAATATCAACTATTAAACAACACTTAACGTTCTATCCTTGTTTTATTATTATATTATTATCTACGGCAAAAGTAATGGAAATTTTAAATGTAAATTTTACGTCTGTAGGTAATACATAGATATTTATAAATTTAATTTCTAATAAAACTACTGAAATATATGTAAGGATAAATATATTTTCAAATTCATGTACGGGTATAACTTTAAGGCAAAGCAGATATTGCATTGGCTGAATTAGGTGTAATATTGCCACCAAAATTATCATAATCAGTATAAAAATTAAAAACAAATATGAACATCGGCTAATATAGACACAGGTCCAATAACAATCAAATTAACTGTCCGTCCAAGAAGTCCAATACAGGCGATCATTTGTTTGAAATCTAAGAAATTGTTTTACTTGAAAAGTAATAAAGTAATAAGCAACTAAAAGCACTTTTATATATTTACAAGCATTCACGGTGTTTTCTACTTTAACACTAACTTATTTTCGCACACAATAAATTGTTCTTTGTAAAATAACAATAGCAATTACCCATTTCTCTAAGGACAATTTAGCATCTTTACCATATTTAGATATTTACATTTTCTTTTAAACCAAACATTTCCTCAGAGGATATTGCCTATCATTCTTTCTAAAATACAATGACACATTGCTTAATGTTATCTACAACTTAGAAAATGCAATTTGTAAACATTTAAATATTGACATTCTACACAATCTACTTTTTGTAAATGAATGTAGTGTTTAGACTATTAATGACCCTTATATTATATGTTTTATTGTAGTGAGATTTCTTCGATTTGTAATTGTATGAACTTATTGTTGAAGGTTTGTTTAACCCATTTGCCTTACACGATCTATTTTGACCAGAGCAACTTTTGAGTTTTCGAGTTTTGGATAGTAAACATAAAAAGTTCTACAGCAAACAAAACACTGAACACGCATCAAGACAATGCTGATTGTAACATGAGTCTGAAGATTTAAACCCGATGTACATACATTTGTTTTGACAATTGAGATACGAAAGACAAGAGGTTGTAGGATAAAGCAATGGTGTTTGATCAAGATACTGCATTAAAGCAGCCATGGACTAGAAAATGTTATCCTATATATGCACATTATACCATGTTTAAATATGCCTTACTTTGCGGTGTTCTATTAAAAACAACACAGAAAAATGTTAAGTTTATATTTTATTACGAGCGGGTGTTTAAAACATAAACGTACGAATCTCAATATGTAGTTTGTGTGTCATAATGGTTTCGTTATTTATTTCAGGAAAAATAATAAGGATTGCAATGCATGCCGAATGTCATATTTCTTACCGCAAGCAAATGTCGATAAATTGCTTTGTCAACACCTTAATGCAATACAACAACAATAGATCATACGATGAATTGTACAGTATTTTGATGAGTC
Organism: Mactra quadrangularis; assembly: GCA_025267735.1. NCBI lineage: Eukaryota > Metazoa > Mollusca > Bivalvia > Venerida > Mactridae > Mactra > Mactra quadrangularis. Next base: position 31,514,900 of record CM046308.1, on the reverse strand, counting down.
CCAGGTGAGTTTTATAATGTTTTATCACACTTTTCATGTAATCAGCTGTCGATATATTTATCTTATTTTTCTAACTTGTTTATACTACTGCTGGATATGTAGTTCCAAAATCAAAGAGAACAAAGAACAATTGAGAACCAACAAATGTTATAAGTCAAAAATACCATTCATAAACTACATTCCTCTGAAATGTTTGAAATCTCGATATTTTCAGACACAATGGGTTTGTCTTTATAATGTATTTCCCATGATGCTATGATACGCTTGCATAATACTGTGTATTTTTGTTAAACTAGAGTTTGTTGATTTAACTGAATACGTTTGTTCTTTATCTATAAAAGTGTTGATATAACGAGGAATCAGATGTATTATCAGAAAAGAATGTATATGCAAATATTGTCTAACACAGATATCTTTTTTGCATTGTTTCATTTGTTTCTTTGAAGTTGAATGTTTATATTAGATAAACCATACGTACCATGTTTCTAACGTGTTTGCTTTGTTATGTGTTAAGTTATCTAATATGCTCTTATTTATTTAGAGTATCACTGCTGATGTTGACCTACTAAGTTGTTTAATGTAGCCAACGCAACTAATATGTTTTTCTGGATCTGCTTTACTAATACTCGCTAGTCCTACGATATTTAGCATATAATGGCTTTAAATATCAATAATTTTTACGCTGTTAACTGTCATTGACACAACTAATATGCTTTTCTGGATTTGTTATACCGGTACTCGTTTTTATCTTAGCACATAACGCCTTTCAAACGATAATATCAATGAAGGAATTAATGTTCGAATTATAATTATCACATGCCAAACTGTTGTATGCAACGTAAACCATCAAGTTTATTTTGAATCGTAGATCAGCAGCGAGTTCAGTAACGACTGTTAGCAAACGTTACGGGTATGTGACAACTCAACCAAAAAACAACGCAACCCGTAAATAGCTCAAGCCAAAGTTGGGACAACTTAAACCGTTAGTAAGGTATTGAGTTTTTTCGGGTTGAGTTGTCTTTGGATAGAGTTGTACCGACCCTACCGCTACGGAACGTTCGGGGTTATTTAACACGATGCAGCATTCTGATTCCTGAGCGCTGAGTCACGATTTCTATTTCTCCGATGAAGTATTTAATGTATGACTTGGTTACACGATGTTTTGGACTTCAACTGAAAGTAAGTTTACCAATTTTAAAACGATACGGATGTTTTACTTTAAAAGTTGATGTAAATCAAACTAAAATTTTCTACTGTAAGTAAACCTGATAGTCTAAAGCATATCAGAAAACAGTATGGAGGAAATTGTCTTGAATAACGGGGTGCATACTTCAGTTTTTGTACACACAAACCTCCTACACGGAGATATAATCTTACAAAAACCAAGCTTCTTGCTTCGTCCTTTTTCTCAAATCAAATTGTCTCGATTATTTTCTTCCGGAAAATACAGAGATTCAATAAACTGTCAATCGTCCGCGTAATTCCAGTCCAAAATCTTCATATGTTTGCACGCAAGATGTCACTGATGAAAAATAACCATCGTACATTGAAGACGATTGACTTAATAGAGGGTTTGAAAAACGAGATATTTTCTCAGTCTTACTGACAAAATTACAACCCTTGTAAAAAGCGATATGTTTTCAAAGAATAAATTGACATATGGTTTTATTCAGTATCTCAGTGTTGCCACAAGAAATTAAAATAATTGCTTGAAATAATTAATGGTTAATAAAAACACTGAAGTGAGCAGTTAATTTTTACTCGTCCATGTAGAGCAGACAAAGCTAATAAAATAATTAATTATACATAGCAGTATTGCCAAATCTGAGTTCGTACAACTTAGTATTTGTCAAAGTGTTAAGCGTGTCTGCAAAGCCACTTTTTAAAGCCAATGTTTACTGCTACTAAAGTTGTAAATGAATTGAACTAATGTTTCATGTCAATGAGCGTTCAGGCATTTTGTTGAACAATTATATACACATTAATTACGGAGAATAAAGAAACAATTCTATAAAAATAATAATAATATATGCAGGGAATGTAAATTAATAAAAAGAATACGTTTGACTATAAGCGATGCCTTGACATTGTATGTTAGAAATTTAACTAGGCAAGAGACGCGGAATGACAATCCATCAATGCCAATTATGAACACACTAGTTTCTGATGTTTCATGTTTGTAGAAAATAAATAATTAATGGATTAGGTTTGTCAACGAATATCAGTGTTGTCCTTAAGGCCTATGACCACATATATCACTACCAACAACAACAACTTGTCGGCACTCGAAAGTATAAAATTGCTTGCCATTAACGAAAAGCTATCAATGACGCTCATGGAGAATATAAACCAAGCTGTGGTTGTGTTAATAAAAGTACAACATAACACCGCATAGTGGCGCTTTGCAATAAACACAGCGAAAGGATACGCCAATAATGGCTACCGGAAGTAATTCGCCTCATGGGACGTGTGACAAAAAGAATAATGTCAAATCACCGCAGATTAATACGATATTAATAACAGTAGAAACCGGAACGCAATCTACTTGATATAATGAAATATAATTAAATAGCTTGAATTTATAGACTTCCGAACAATATGACGACAATAAATTGAGGCTTTGACGCTTTGACGCATTGACGCATTTCCCACTAATGTGATTCGACACAATGAATTGGCATCAAATTTTCACTTAACATAATGGACCAGTTACTAGGTTCCCGCTGAGTCTATGTCTATAAAACTGTTTGAGTTGTAATGATAAAGTTAATTCTTTGATTATACGTAAATGTAATATGAAGATTACTTCATTTAAAGCTATTGCGTTACAAGTTTAGAAAGTTAATTTGATGCTGTTACAACTGGTAAAGTAGTAATAAAAAAGCTTGATACAAATCAGTACGCTGATTGTTTTATCTGATTAGAAAATATTCACATCTGACGTTGGGTTGTTTAGTACAAACGATTCTGGATGTTAATCTTGTAACATATGTATTTTAGATAGTGAATATCAGACACGATGTAATTTCTTATTTTATCGCTTGATGCTTATGCGCTGCAAGTTCTCAGAAAGGTTTGGCAGCAAAAATACAGAGAAGCCAGTAATACATCTGCAAATAACATATGTCACGTAATTTGATTAACCTAAACCTGGGGTGTATGAAAACATGCTTAATTTTGACACAAAATGAGTAAATAATCTTGAACAATCTTAACAACTGCTACATACACTTAAGCAGATAACAAGTTGTAAGATTATAGCAGAATTTCTGAATACATTTTTGTTGTTAGTAGAATAAATACAAAGTATATGACTGATTGTTGCATCCAAGGTTTTCATAGAACTTTCAACGCTCTATAAGTTATACTCGTTTGGACAATTTTGGCCTCTATTTATTTATAGTTGGAATCTGGAAGTACGTGGTTGAGAAGTTATATAAAAATTAATATACAAGGACAAGGACTTAGTGACTATATATAAGCAGCATAAAAGCTGAACTTACTGAGACTATAATGGTATATATCTAGATACTCACCTCGGTTATCGTCAAAAAATACACTAACTTCCTTCCACTTGTAATGTTTAACAAGAGCAAGTAAAGCTTCACTAAAATCACTTAATTTTGGTATAATTTGGAATGTTGAATTCATATTCCTTGATGTCACTCCTGTGGTTGCTAAGTAAGTAATATTTAATGCTTCAGTTGCTAAGGAGATTGGAACGTCAAACGGACCTATAACAACGTGTGTGTTGTATTCTTTAAATCGGTCAGCCGCTGCAAGAGAAAGTACAAACTATGATCTCATTGTTCTTCGAAGATGATAAATTAGAAAATGACAACGTATGCTATAAATATAAGAAATGCCAGCAATGTCAATGCATGTTTGCAATACTAAAACACACAAGAGCAAAGTTCTAAACATTGTTGGGTTTCAGCAAGACGTATTTTCTTAAATAACATGAATTAAAGTGAGTTATACATATGATTATTAATGAATCAGATTCAAAACCAACATAACGTTGTCTCATTGAGAAAGAAACGTGTTTTACTATCTCGGTACTTGGATTTCAGAAAGCGGACTCCATATTAAACGTTCTTAATCTTAAGGTAAATAAGTTAATATTATCAATATTAAAAATAAATATTTTTGTATAATGTATTGTATCTTAGAGATGATTTTATTATCCATCAAATGTATGATTAAATGAAAGTCGTCCGTTAGTTTTGATATGCCCAACGTGTTTTTTATTATTTTAACACATTCAGTCAATGAACATAGCCATTGAATATACACATGTATAACGTCTAAGTATTTATAGAAACCTTCTTGGTATTATAATTTAACGATATGATGAAATAACGTGTAGATGACGTAGTTGAACAAAGAACTAAAGCTATAACAAAATCATACCTTTCCTGACTTTTTCATAATCAGATCTTGGTTTTCTTAGATCGAGAGTATTTGTATTGACTGAAATAAATCCTAGATATTTGATTGTCATATTCGTGTCTATAATCTTTTCCCATGGTGGAATAATGGCTGAAAATAAAAAAATAGGTTCATCAAATAGTATTAGAAACAAATATTGTTGCTTTTACTAAGAAATGGTATAATGAGTAAGCCAAACAGATACAAAGCTTTACAACATAATCATAATAGCGAATTTTACCATTCTAATGCAAATATATATTTTTAAACTAGTTAATAGTCTTTCTTATTTGCTTCTTGATGAGAAATTATACTTAAGATATTTTACATTGTATAAGTATATTTTTTTAAAAATTTAAATGAGTTGGCTTGGTCATACTAAAAATATCTATTTCAGCGTTTTATCAATGCCGGTCACCATCGTAAATTATTTTGTATAGGTTTAAAGTTTGGTGGAAGATTATCTTTCATTAATGTATTAATTAACAACAATACTATACACGATATTGTGAAAAGATATTATTTAACAAAATTCAAGTGTAAGCGCTAGTGAAAAAGGTTTGAGTTTGATTGTCACGCATTATTAAGCTGTCATGCTAACAACTTCGATGACCTGTCAAACAGAAGTACATTGTACTTATGAATATAAAATCAAAAACATGCATAATTGGCTATGGAATTATGTGCGGTTTTTTTGTTATAATATTATATAACATTTGGCTCAATTCAGCGAATTTAACTCATTTCAAAATAACATCAATATGTTGTTCCTTACAGTCGAGTAAATGTATATCGACGTTTTCCCATGCACCCAAAAGTATAACAAATAGACGTGTTAAATCCACAATACGGATTGTACGTGTTTTTATTCATTCGCGTGAGATATACAATCATGTTATATTGAGGTTTGGGAATTATTATTCGTCCACCAAAAACAGATAAATATTTCTAAGAAAAGACGAATGTCTTACAGACTATAGAATTAATGTCTTTCTTCACATACCATGACGTTTAATATAGGGAGATGAAACTGGCAAACGATTTTCAATACAACAATGTCGTTTATTATAAAAGACACAGAATAGATACCAGTAGGGATATTTATCACTGTAGAAGTATGTTTAAATTCTCACCAATTTGTAAGGGATGATATCTTACATTGCAATATAGCCAATATCCATTTTTCATGTTTTTGGCAACAGTTTGGAAATATCTATATCATTGTGTATATACGAGTAACCATTAGAACTACCAAAAAGCGTGCTACAATAATACTATTTTGATTAACAGAAGCGTCTGTATCTTGAATAGTTGTTATTATATAAGAGTAATAAGATTATCATAACTGATAACATTCCGTACATGCATCTTTTAGATATTAAAAAAAACCAGTAAAGATAGTTACAAATAGTCCATTAAAAATATACTGTATGTTGTTTAACTTTTCCAAAAAAAAATCGTCATACTGTTAACATTTGGTTGAAGATATTTAATTAATAAAATTGTAAATTGGAATGTAGCTCATTTAAACGCGTATTTTTTTTTATTTTCTTTATTAGACACTGGTTATGTTTATAGACCGATAGTTGTGCCAATCCTATTCAATTGTTATATAAACGACGTAATTATAACATCGATAGTAATAATGAAAATTAAATATTGACCTAATCCATGTTCCATTGGCTCACACTAAGGTTAACAAGCAGGTTTTCACAATTAAAACAAGTGTCGATTATCAGTCGCGATTAATTTATTGTTGGTTCAATTGTTCATTAAGGAGACAATAATCTGCGGTATCATAAGGGTATTTGATGTCGTAAAACCGATTAGAACAACTCATCGAAGATAGAAATCTGTCTATTATGTTAAGGAAGACAAATTATTTAATAAGTATTCTGGAATGTCGCTAAACGACCACCCCAATACCAAAACCACATAAAATCAGATAATTACATAAAAGCTCTGACGCCATTTGTTAAAATCTGTCAACTATCATACATCTGGTTTGTACAACCGATTAGTATAATACAAATAGTCAACTGATGAATTCAGAGTTACTTTCAATGAAATATTTGAATAAAACAATTGAATTATCCAATCAAACGTAGAATAAACTGATACATCTGTTTGTGTAAGGCTAATTTTAAGTCTTGTAGCTTAAATACTTTAATTCATGAATCTTTAAAAAAGACTGTATGTATTTTGTACACTGTTTAGACTTTAAATGTCGATGATTTAAAGATAAGTGCACTTCTAGATTAAACACGCGATTCGCATGTATTGGACAATATTTACGTTAAAATCGATAGCAGAACAAATGTTATCAATATTTCTAAAATTTATAAAAAAATGAAATAGCATGTAACTCAATAAAATGGACGAGACAATTGAGTTTTAATGAATATCCTATTAGGAAACAAATATTTTGTCATATATTATATTCATTTACGTTGATAAATTGGTTTATGTATTTGTTTAGATGGGATTATTGGAAAACAAAAACTGTGGGCTTAACTATGCAACTAATTTGCCTGTTGAACTATATAATTATTTTTCCATGTATTATTAGCAATTGACAATACTAATGTTATCATATTTTACAATTACATGTTTTTACATGCAAATAAGATAATAAATATATGTTCGATTTTCATATTTCATTACATTTCATTACAATAAAGGAAAATTTTATATAGAAATATTAGATATTTTAAATAACACCTGCAGATGAATCATATTTGGTTGAATATCATTTCTGTGTTAAACTGCATTTATAGTTCAAAGAAAGGAAGTTGATTCTAGAAAATTCAAAATAATTCAAGAATGTCATTATTTACACTGTTCGAATGATAACAATTGTTAAGCCCTTCCTTTTCATCATACTATTTTATTGTTTGTATTATAGTCTTCAAATGGCAGAATGTTAAAGTTGCATTACTAAACTTCAGAGTTTAAGTTTTATTAAATTATATATTTACGATAGTTTGTCATATATTGAAGAAATTAATACTAATAAAACACTAATGAACATGGTATTTGTGAACAGTAAGTGTAAAACGTGTTTTGTAATAACAATTTTAAATTAACAGTTTACTTTATTACTGAGGGAATTAATTTTATAAAACATCATACGTGAAACCAAGAGATAATTATACATTTTGTAGTATGTCTGATGTATTACAAATATGTTTTAAGAACTACGAGTTTTGTAGTTCATTAAGTAATTACGTTTAATTTTTGTTCCATAAATTACAGATAATAAATAAGAGATAAAATCAGACATTAAATTAACCAGTAAATCAACGTTATTTGTAAAATACTGTACATATAAAACGATGTGTTTTAGATTCTATACCAGAAGAGTTATGAGCAATTAGAATACTTTGTGTTTTACATTGCATGCTAAATGTAGTCAAATTAACGAATTGATATGAAAACACACAGCAAGATCATTACTGTAACATAGTACCGAAAAATAAATATGATTATAATGGAATGTATACAGTAATTAGTAACATTGCATTCGTTCATTTGAATAAAAATAACAAAAGTATAATCATGTATCACGACGCATGATTCAAATAAAACAATTGAGTGAAATTAGTATTAATGTTAGAAATTCAAGAACGTATGCATGAGTATTAAATAATTAAATAAAGTATGTTATTTATTTCGATACAGTTTGTGTGTAATTGTCATGATGCACATATTAGTTGTTTGATTTTATCACTGCTACAATGGCGTCATTCAAGCGCTACACAGCATCACAAAAGTATCGTTATAATCCATTGGTATTGGCCGTGTTTTATTATCAGGCTTATCAAATATATTTTCTAGTGTTTTCATGTTTGAAAAATCGACTCGTATGGTATTTTAGACCACCGAGGAAACCGTTTTATCAGACGGGCAATCAGCGTCTCTAATATATCAGTCTTATTTGCTTTCAATTTATGTACTTTTAGACTTTCTACAATCGGTTAACTGAAATACCAAACGCCACGTGTGGCTCATTGACCATATATGACCTGAAACATGATCAATTAAATTAAATAATAGAATTACTGATTGGAATATGATAGGCAAACAAATGATATGTCAGTTTTAATGTTCATTTACAATGATTAATGAGTTAATAGATGAATATAAAATATTAGTATTCATGGGCCGCTATGTTTGTATTTAATCAAGCATATTCTATTCAATTATTGAAAATGTTGGTATTTAAATACGGTTGAAATTAACGTTTTATTTATACTATGTAATGACTCGATTGATCTTGTTGAATTGGATTTGTTTAATATTTCTTCATACACTTAGCGTTTAATGTTCTCGATATTGCTAATCAGCAGTCGTTACATAAAACCGCTTGTCTGCACAAAACGTGCAGTTTATTCTAACAATAAAAATAACACGCACACAGATATATCAACTAAGGCATAAGACGCTGTTATTCGTAAGACAAAGTTTTACCTCCATGCATAATTTACAACCGTCAATTACAATTTGTTGCTTCTAATACAATGATGGTGTTTGGTAAACTCCCACGGGTTATTACACCTTATTCAACAGTAAAAGAAAAACTCGTCAATTCATATCAATTTCCTCAAAAGAACACAAATATGTTATTTGTCCTACAATGTTGAATGTATTCTCACGTACAGCATACAAACTAGATAATACTAAAGTATATTATATTCCAAATTTACAATCGAACACAGCTTATTCAATATAAGACATTCTATATATTCTATATGTATTGCTTCGTGAATTGTTAACACTCTAAATCATGCAACAAATACTATTTTGATAGGTGTTGATGTCGTTTTGATTATATTGACAAAATTTGAATGCGATAAATCTTTAAAGTATCAATGGGATTGAGCTGAATTCAAGTCTGAACTTGAGCCGAAGGCATATGACACTCACATTTATATACACTTAAATTTTGAACATTTTTGGTTTTAATACTAACTAAGCATCGGGTGTGCAGTATTTTTCCCATTCAGTCATCCCATTATAGTATTAGTAGTTGGATAGTAGTTGTTTTATGTCCTTTGATATCTTAATTAATTTAATAACGATGTTTCTCTGTTACATGGACATTAGCTATTACACATTACAATACCTAATGGTGAACAAATATATTCCATTAATATTAGAGTCTGGCAAACTTGTTGGAAACAACAAAGTACGCACACCTTTGATTCATAACTGAACTATTGATAATAAAGACACTGTCTTGTTCTTTACTTATTGTAACAGAAATAAGACAATGTCATACAATTGACCATAAGTAATAATATTGAAACATCAGTATTGAAACTAGGTATCAAGTATACAAAAACAACTGTAAAAATGTTTAACTGAATACATTTAAAACGTATTCGGACGTCACGGTTGTGAGCACCATTTCAAAGTAGTTTATCTATTAAAATGTATCAACAGTGTTTATGACTTTTATGACTCTTACAGTGTAACAAGATCATATTTCAAGTGATCATTACAATGATATCGTTATTATGCTACGTACTAGGCATATACTTTTAAGCACAAAATTAGTTGTTTACCACTGTTCATTGGGCTTTACATTTAAGAAGAATCGGCGCGATATGACCTTTTTGTGTCGGTGCGCCGTAAAACCCAAACAAACAAACAATTAAGAAGAAGATAATTTGCTTACAAATCATACATTTAATGAAAATGCTAATACAAGTCAAACAATTGTAATCATTTTTTTAACTTAGCAATGACCCTTTGGGCTTAACAATTCAGAAAAAAATGCTTATAATTAATACAACTTATGACAATGCTGATACAAGTTAAACAATGTAATCAAAAATAGGCTGTTTATGACCCATGTCATAAAAATGCAATTTCTTGTACGTTGCTAATGTTATTGTCTAATATAAGGTTCGAAGATAGACCACAGTGTTATTACTAAAAACAACATCTCTTGAACATCCATTTATTTATTATTTTTCAGAATACAATGTATATATTGCACGATGACTGGTTAATAAATTGAGATTTCCTTTGACACGGTCTATTTCAACGACTGATATCGGTGTAATATGCTAGTATCAAAAGCGGAAATTTGGAATGCCGTAGGATTAATAACGTCCTATTATTGCCAGTCGATCACAAAATAGTGTTGATGACAATATAATATGGGAATTACTAGGATAAAACAAAAATGTTAAATACAGTATTGACTCACGAAGCATCTACGCAACCGATGGTAACAGTTTTAAATAAATATCTTTATTAACTACATGAGTTCTTCTCTCTTGACAATATATTGGTCCATTTAAAGTTACATGTAAATTACTTTTACCGTTTACTTATGTTTTAAGAGTAGTAATTTACCAAACAAATAATGTATATTGGTTTATTATTTACACCTCTAATTGTATATTCTGCACTGAACGGTCAATTATAACTCATTGTCATTTTAATAGTATTTAGCCACATAGCTTTATTTGCTAAGTTTTTAGCACATTTTAAACCATTATCCCTAATTTCCAAAAAGTAACCAATGACTTTTGGTAATGCCAAAGTCCTCATCTCTTTATGTTTACAATCGTTATAGAGCAGACAATTTGTTGAGATCCTTTAATAGCTATTTACTGAGTGTAATCGTTGCCCTATGGCAACAGATATTGGTAATGGCTAATGCTACCTTAATGAACAATTAAAATTATTGGATTTGAACATACAATGATTAAAACATTTAATTAAAAGTAAACATTACCAACATTTTTAAACAAAACTATCGTTTTAGTGTTTTTGAACGGAAATACGATTTAAATCACCGGTCATTGTGATTTAAGTAAACCATTAAGCACATAATTAAAAATATTGATTCAGCTACAGCAATGACCTTTTATGATATAGCCTGGTAAATCTTGGTCGCATAACTGTAAATTGAATAAATGGTTATCCAGTCAATGAAATGATAGTACCAATGTTGTAATGATAATGCATAGTTTCATGACTAGTTCTGAAAAATTAAAGTGTTTTCTGTTTCAAAATACTAACCTCTGAAAGGGCCGAACTTTTAATAATTTGTGAAAGTCAAGAAAATTCCACCTTTAATGTATGGACTTCATTATTTATTTTCTCAAATATATTGCTACATATATTCCTATCTTTATGTAATAAATCGACAAATCTGTTCGTTATAATTGATAACAACACAAGTCATATTGTATACAATGTTAAGTTTATAGATAAACATTCCTGTGCAAAGATTAAAAAGTACACTGAAACCTGCCAAGTTAATATATCAAACAAAAAGTGTCTCACAAACGTTTCAATATTAACTATATGAAAGTTTCGATCAATATTCATATTCTTTTATCCATATTACATATGGCATATCACTTTCCTTGTAAAATAAGATGCGGTATGATAAGACAAGGATGGTGGAAATTCATTTAAAAAAAAAGCATTTTTTCTTCTTTCTTTTAAATGACATTTTCCTGGAAATGGGTGTTTTTTGTAAAAGAAGGCCATACACATCTGTATTTAGAATGTATTCAATGCCAAAGAAACATATGACAATGATTAAACGTGTCAATAGAATATAGTAATAAAACGTAAAATGAACTAAATGTGGTTTTTTAGGCGTTCTGTTACATTTGTTTTGCTTAATAAGAACAGTTATTTGTAACAGGGTTGAATATGAATTTAATTCTAATATATCGACGAAAATAGCATCTTTTGAAAAAGTTTCAACCTTTAAGTTTGTATCGTAATGTAAAAATAATAGTGCTGTCACAAAACAGTGATTTGATTTCGGAAAACGTTTGATAAAAAATGCTTACATTAACTTTCAACTCTTGCATGATAAAACACTATTCTTTATGTACAATTTTAATAGCACAAGTGTCAAAACAATGTCTAAAACAGCATTGCAGCATTATTTGTTGAAACTAATTATGTATAGAATAATGTTCTTTAGAAATTTAAAAACAGACATGACGATTAAGTTAATTTTAAATGGATTTACTGAAGCAAATAATTGATTTGTCTGGGCAAACACGACATGAACAGAAGAATCACAATTTTTGTGGAAAACTAATTCCAGTTCTTTTCACCGAGTAATTGATTATTTCGTTGGAATAATCTTAAGACATTTTTTGTGCTTTGGTAATGATAAATTTATTGTGCTGAATGTCGATATTAGCAGGATAGCTGCTGTGATTTAAAATAAAATAAACATTAAGATAAAGCATTCTCACAACATTAGATACATGTTTTGATAATATAAATATTAAAACAGTCTGAACAAACATTGATTACTTACATTTTACAAAAAAACATACTATACGATAATCTCTAAGATTAAATTGTACATAGAATTTCTCAGTTAAACAATTTGTTATAAGAACATTTCTTTCTTTTCAACATTGCGCTTATGATTGATAATAAAACTAAATGTGTTTCTCAAGTTTCAACTTACACAATCATTTATCCTGTTATCACTTATCACTTATAATATTTATAGTTAATTTATAGTTTTAATAGTGTAAGGAGGTTTGTCTATTTCATTTAAAACAGATTCTAGACAACACAAATGTTATACAGTTAACGCCACCGATGCATTAAACAAGGAATAAAAAGAACAAAAGTAAACGAACCATGCAAATTAGTATGCTGGATTACAATATCAAAAATACCTATAGCTTTGATATGACTAATTAAAATGAAATCATTCGAAAATGTTGTAATAACATCTTTAGGTTAACTATACGTCTCTGATACTCCAGAGTGTTTTGTTGTTGTTTCTTACGATTTTAAACAAGTCAATAGCTATGCAATTTTCACATAGTTCGCATAGAGTAATATTTTTTTTAATATAAATTCTACAGTGGCTTCATGAAAAACGAAAGTGGCATGTATATAACATTTGGTGCATCTTTGTTATACAGAATAACGTTTTGAGTTTATATTGCCATTCATCTGCTGCATATTACGCACAATTACGAGCGGGCAACTGTGTATGAAAATTAACACAAACCTAAGCCACATAAAAATGGTACTGTCTCCAGATATAGTTTTTGCCTCTATGCATAATTTACAATAACAAAATTGTCTATTTGTTGTCTCTTATACAATAGTGATAGTTAATAAACCCCATGGGTCATTTAACTTAATTCTACAACCAAAGAAAACCCCGTCACTCCTAATACGTTTGTCTCGAAAAAGTCATTTGTCCTAACATGTTTATTTTTTTCTTACTAGCGAAAAAAGACAAGCCTTTCATTTCTAATACAATCCTCTAGCTTTCCTTGATAACAATATCAACAAAATTATGTTGTCCATTTTGTAGGTCGCTGACATTTCTCCATTTATCATTTGGCATCACTCTGTCAAATGCAGTAGTCTTAATCAGTTAATTAAAACTTTCTTTACGTAGGAGCATGAAACAGATCACGGTTTGAATTGTTGAGAATGTAATTTCAGCTGATGAAAAGACATGCAATACAAAGCTGAACATTGTATGATTCTATACAAAGTCACAGAAAGTACATGTTTTAGATGTTGATTTTCTTTCACTGTTAAAAATAAAATAATTCGCTTACATGTATTTCATTATCGAACGCATTTTGTTTAGATTAAAGGTAAGGTCTTGTGTGCTGACATAGTTTTCACATATTACCCTTTATGATTTGAATTAGCAATGATTACAATAATAGAATATCTGACATTCGATAAGTTGATCGATTAGATAATGTTGTCCATAAGACATATGTACGGTTTATATTACGTAGTTGAGGTTCTCATTACATAGTTGTCCTTTACATCATTTTCGGATTATATTGGAGAACTACCTTATAGCGCATGTCCATAATGAAATAACTTGATTTGAATATTGAAAATGAGCAGCTGGTGTTTCTTGATATGTATAAATAAAATTTAGACAGACATAAAACAAACGTTGTTATCGATTGACTAAATGCATTCAATACGACATTATTTACACAAGCACTCAACTGAATTCATATCATCTAGTCTAATGAGAGATGGTAGTATTGAAGTTATTATTTACATCTCTTACACATGTGTACCTTTAAATATTTATATCTAATCACTAATTGCATCCTGCTCGTAATGCTGGAAGCAAATCAGAAGGGAAACGAGCAATCAGTCACGAAGTTGTTGAACTTGCATCAATAATGCATAAAAAAGAATGCCTGTCAATTTGAGTAGGAGGAAATATCTTATGCAACTTTACTATGCATTTTTATGATGCAAATATTTAAAAGTATTTTTGTATATTTTCGAAATACTAGAGAGGAAAGATGACACATATAACAAAATTATATTTTAAACATTTATGAAACATTATTCCGCATATAAGTAAATAAATATGAACTCATGTAGTACGTAGATTTGTCCAATGATTTTAAAATTCGTGTAACAAGTTAATATTTCATTACTTAGCAGTTGGTCGCTTTAATTTGATATATGCTTTACATGGGTACGATTGATTAACTTGATTAACTGATACAAATTTGCTGTACAACAAATGTTTCAGCATCTAAAGTAGCTTTTCTATCAACAGCATGATTTAAATATTCTTTTGTAACTATAATTGACGAATGTCACATTGTGCATTGATAAAATTGGATCATTAAAATTTTAGCCAAAACTTGACGCTCACAAATCAAGAAGGTATGTTGATGTTCTTAGTGAGCAGTATTTAATTAGTTACATAAAAGCTAAGTGTGAACATACATCATAGACATGTGTCACCTGATGTGCAACAAGGGTTAATGTCGAACACACTTATGTTCAATAAACTTTTTACTTCCAATGTTTTTTAACTTCGTCTTGGTTGTAATATTTTTCTGTTTTATGTACTTGTCAGTACTTGGAAATATTAACATTGCAATATCGCTTAAAATAATAGTCTATGGTAATTACAGAAGGCAGTAAAAATAGCGTTAATATCAAATAATCCTTGAGGAGTGAATATTATCATACGTGGTATAAATGCACCAAATTGACCATTGTTAATGACCACGTCTAATGTAATAAACCGAGATAGAGCACAGCGATTATCATCATGAATATAACATCCCTTGGAATATTTTATTGACCACTTGTCAGGATGAATTATACATAATTAGACCGCATGGACAATATGTAAGATTTCCAACGACAAGAAATAATCTAACAAATGTTTTTGGTTGGGGGTTAAATGCAAGTGATAATGATGAATATTTGGAAAGACTTTCAGTAAAGCTATGGCAGTCATAAAGCAGTAAAGCTTTGAAAGTTATGAAGTACAACAAGTGTCGGCTAGAATGCACCTACTGCGCATGCGTCATGTTGCATTTTTCATTGAGTTGGTACTGACGGTGACCGTTAAAAGCGGGGGTTCGGGGGCGGCAGCCCCTGATAAAAGACAGAAAATATCATGAAATTAAAATAAAATCGCTTACCTTTCTATTCAAACAGGGTTAGGGTTAGGATAAGGGTTATATTTCTACTTCCGGTGAATTACTACGTACCGGTAAAGTGCAGTAGCCCCCAAGTGTCAATTGTGCCACAACGTGAATTTGTATGTACATGTATATTTATATATCACTGCAACAAGAATGCGTTGTGCACAGTTGCACATAATGACTGAGAAGACTTATGACCCACATATTCAATATAAGAGTTAACGAAAATGCCATTCAGGAACAGTAGAGTTATTAATAGTTGTATACTACTAACATAAGTTAAAGTTCCGCCGACCCAATAAATGTTTCGAACGTTATGTTATTCAACGAATGACGATTCAGCTAGTTGTTCTTCATGCTTTTTGAGTTTGAACTTTTCTATTTCAGAGGACATGGTTTACATAGGAAGTATTAGTACATTTCATTAATTGGTAACTATTGATAGATACATCAACTTTACGCCATTTGCTACACGATTGACATTTATATTATTTAGAATAATATAACCATTCATTCATATTTCACGATCTGTAATTGACCAGAACAAATGGTACGAAATACCGTATATACGTTAGACTATCATCTAGTTGTGTATTCAGAATACCATGGTCGATTTTACTTTGTTGTCATTCATAAAAGTCTATTGTCCCTAAGGTAAAATAAATTGTCTAGTTTGACGCAAAGCTCAAGCCATTAGTACTAATTGCCAATTACGAACTGAAGTCATGAACTACAATTTTAAAGTCTGACAACATATATCTACAATTCTACTGACCTAGACATTGTTTTGATAATCCTAAACAAATATTTGACTGACTGTCATCATATGAAGGAGAGCAATGGACATTGTAGATTACCGATATTGTTTTAATGGACATGTTAAATTGTTTGTTTTAAACTTTAGGTTTTTTGCAAAAGCTCTTAGTAAAAATGAAAAGTAACGAGTTAGTATTTGTTGAATAATTAGTATCTATTTACTGAAAACTGGTTCGATTTAAAACAAATATTGTATATAATAGAAAGATTATAGAGTATTAGACAAATAATTCGACCACATATCATCAATTAATACAATAATCTGTTATGAATAGTTACTATTAATGATAGAGACCTCTACCAGTTTATAGGAGTTGCTTCACTGGTAAGATTCCATATTAAGTTACAAGACTACATGTTTTAAAACACCGCTATGAGTTCAATATCAAGCTTTCGTCAATATGAAATTATAATAATAATTTTCCTAACAGTTTGTATAGTCCGTTTTTTTCTCAACTGCAAAAATATCAATAATTTCGCGGTGACTTCGTGTTCTTTGTTTAACTCTCGTTATAATTGTGATAGTGTATTCAGACACCATGAAAGTATTCAAGCTGACAGTTGACAGTTGAGAAAAAACGGACTATATATATTGCCTTATTCTGTCCCTTGGAATATATACTAAGTTGTTTATACCTATATACGAGGGATGATACAGAAATACCCTGATTGGTTACCTAGAGACAACAATATTTATCATACGTATATAAATTATACACTAAAAGAAAGAGCAAACACTCTCCCTTCTATGGGAAAATATATTCGAATTGTGTTAAGAGGATCAAAAGTATTACCCTATTGATAAATGTCGTTATTTTTATATTGACGTTTAAGCCTAAACATTTAAGAAACATTTGTATTTATGATCTTTGTCTAGTCTCTAGGGTTATCTTTTGACAAATGTGTATCCATTTATTATTTGACATTAACACTGAGTTCTAATCATAATACATGCGCCCCAATGCTGATTCATAAACAGTAATAACAGTAGTATGTACGAGAGTAGTATTGTTCCAATGCCATTTAAACGCATACTCACTAAACAATATGACTGCTTTATGCCTAAATGACGTCACACACTAATAGGAAGTCATGTGCATAACGCCAACATATTGCTTGTAAATTATGCAAAGTTTGTTGAAAATCGCGCTGTAAACATTGAAATGCGACGTCATTATTAACCAGTGACTATTTGTAAAAATGAACAAAAGTGGGCCGGTAATCGCTACATGTGGTTACCATAACGACCGTTTGTTAACATAAGATTCATGCCAGAACGGCAAAATTTGCTGTATATTTTCAAAATAAGTTTGTCTCTATTACTGTATAAGTTTTATTCAGCTAACTTGGAAAATAAGGAAATAGCGACACTTTTCCGCGAATTTATTGAACAGCCCTCGTAGAATACAGCAATCCAACACAACATTTTGTCACACAACATTGACAGTACAGATACGTACCACGACTCGCTAAATTATTTCTAGTGTTTAAAAACTTTATACTCGTATGACTGGGCAACATTTTCCTCATATATGTTTTCTTTACACAAGTATTGTACAAGCTGAAACTCAGATAAAATGTGTTTATCATTGATATGCTATTCCTTTTTCTCCCAGGATACTTGGATAAGACGTTGCATTACTAACAGTAATGTATATTTCATTTGTTGCATCTCAAAACCAATATATATAGTGAAGTTTAATACGACGAAGCCGAGAAAACGTCGAATACAGTGCTTCTACAATGTACAGTTAATGTTATTTCCTTTTAAAATAAGAAATATATTTTACGACAATTCTTGTGATGTATTTATTAAAATTGACAACAGTTGAAATGTTTGAAATTGTGAGATATGTACGTGATGGAATTTACCAATAATGCAATATTAAACTATCAAGACAACTCCATGTTGTGTAACGATATTGGAAACAGAAGTGTGAAAACATATCAAGAACAACTATAGTAAAAAGACAGATCCCTTCAACACAATCAACAAGAAAAGAGTGAGAAAGTTTAAGATGTTAAACGTTTGATATTAAAATGACAACACAAATAATGAAAACAAGAACATATATTGTTCTTCGTCTTGGAACGAACATTAGCAAAACAATTGCAACAAGGATTTAAACCAAGTTCAAACATATACGAAAAAACAATAACCATTTCGTCTTGGCACAAAACATCGTTCATAAAGTTATATTACTTAAGACCGTATTCACCAGACAGAACTACAAATTACTTGTCACATTAACATGATTTTTTAAAATTATAATTCCTATTGTGTTTCCAAATTTCCTACATTCATAGACAATGTGATGGATTACAATAATAAATTATTAGATATTTGACATATAGAGCAGACAGAGTCTACATCAAATACATCAACTACGACCAATCTGAACTGAGTTTGTATCGTAGACGCCTTGATAAAATTAGTGTTAAGCAACATATGCTTATATTATAAATAATAATAAAATAAACAAAAACTATTATTGATGTACAACCATATCAGTGTGCCTTAATCAGTCCAAAATGCCCTACAAATAAGACATCCTTTGATAGGCTTTATTAAAATGGTCCTAACAAATGTATATAGATATATATACGCAAATAATTTCTTTAATAAAAATCAAGTAATGTATTGGCATAACTAAATCATCCAGGGCATTGCGATAAGATTAAATCAGCCAAAAATATCTGCAACATGCAACAACCTATTTGATAGGTCCTATTTAAATGGTCCATAAAATGTTTTTACATTCGGAAAAGAACTGACTTTAATAATTAACAAAGTTTAAATGCATATAGATTCTTAAATGAAAATCAAGTTTACATATTGACAAATCTAAATCAGTATTTTGTACAGAAGCTTCATCTTCCAGTCACCTTGAACAACTCCAACACTATTAACAATGTGGCAGACACACCGAACGTTACTCTTTGGTGTTGTTAACTGTCAAACGGTCCTTCTTAGTTCTATATGACCTGACAGTTAAGTTTTTATTTATAACCTAGACGGAATAATTACAGAATTTAGAGGTCCCATATGATTATTCGAATTTTCTGTAGAGGTTCAAACACTTACAAGACATTGATCATTGTATACAATTGAATACACTGACGATTATCATGTTATGTTTAGGTCGTTCTAGTCTAACCATACTAAGAAATAAAATTATCAAATAAAAAAAAACATGCTAGATTGTAGACGGTATAATGTGAGATTTATGATTTAGGTCCAGAACATTACGACCTAGAGAAAGAAACTGTTATTGAAAATTTTAGTTCACGGCATATTCACATCTTATTCTTTTTGTATTTCTTGTTCGTGTTGCTTTTAATAAAGACAATGCCACAGAAATAAAATATACGGTAAAAACTGACATATTTAAAAGTAAACATGTTGCAGAATAGATTGTAGAGGTAATATTAAAGTGCCTAATATTCTTTAGTACATGTATTAAAGTTATATTAACCATTTTGACACAAGCTAGATTTTATTCTAAAGATGTATGTGATGTGTGGGTTCGACAATATTGAGTGAAGTATGAGAACCATTAGCTACGTTAAATGGATTGCAGTTGCATGCGTATCACGTAACAATATAATAAATAAATAGATAATAGTAAATTGTCAAGCGATCTTAAATTTTGTAAATTTGATAAGTCATAACGCTTCACTAAATACTCAAGAGATATTTAAAGGATTGCATATCCAGTATCTGAGTATATATGGGACACTATTAGGACCTTTAACTCTATAAAACCATTGAATTGTTCATTATAAAGGTTAAGCTTACACTAGCGATGTCGTAAACGCAAAGGTTTGTATTTGAAATAATTATTTATTATTACCCTACGTTACTTGGGAAATATATGTTTCAAACCAAAAACCAGTGTAGCAGCATCCAAATAAGTTTTGTTTGCAATTATAAAGCACGTGGCTTTAACTAGAAGAGTGTCAACTAAAAACCACATCTATTCTGTAAAGAAACCGCTTGTTATTTCATTCAGTGTCTTTGCAACAAAAAAGTCTAATCCAATTATCTTGTTATTGATAAAATAATTTGAATTTATCCTATTTTCGTCTAGCAAAGAAAAATACTTACTATACTATGTCGGTATCAGTGCAATCATGTTTGTTTTCTGTCAAACAAAGGAAATGCAATGATAGCTGTCGGATATAGAAACATGTTTTTTATATCGAAACATTGAAAATGAAGTATCAAAACATCTGTGCCTCCTACTTAATTGTTAAAACACATTTGTTTTAGTTGCAGGGAATAAAAAAACTAGTCTTCGTCTTTCTCAAACATTTCAAGTGCATGTACTTTGTTTGGCATTCTTTAAGTGAACAATTGCTGAGTCAATTTGACTGTTAATAAATATTGATTGCAACGTTATAACTTTTAATTGTTTAACTTGGACGTCTTTCGTTTTATGGTATTCATTGGAAATTATTTTCTCTGATCAGAAGTTATTCATGGAAAATGACATCGAAACCTAGTGACACGTCTGCAATGTATGATATACGACGAACACATAAAAGCTTTTAAAATATGATATTTTACTTGAATATTAATGATGATTCGTAGACTGACAAGTGAGAAATTATAGCATTATGGTTGTATAGAAATATACTACATGTACTTCAGCACAATCTATAACTTTTTTCTAACAGTTGGATAAGTCAACATTGCATTCATATAAAATGACACCTATACTATAGGTGTGGTTCGTTGTATGGTGCTAAACACGTACAGTTCTACCTAATTTTTTGTCATATCTATGACTAGATGACTAGTTGTACCAGTCATTGTCAATAGGCAAGCTTGAATCTGTAGACTGTGATAAAGTGGCAGCAAAGTTATGCGCGTAATGACCTACAAAGTGTAAACCAAACTTACCAGCAAACACCTCGCGTTTCATTAACATACTAACAACGTAGTACTATTTGAGGATTTCCTAACAGACACCAAAGCTATTTGTACTGTTTAGCCAGGTTTAATGTTAACATTTAAAGGTACTGTTAAAATTGTCATACGGCGTCATTGATACAAGTTCTGTGAAATACTGGTATACAATGTGTCGTTGAAGAAGACCTAGTCTGCTCTTTATGTCAAATAACTAAAAGTGTCTCATTTTAATCAATCACATTGTCTGTGATTGTAAGAACATTGGAAACAAAAGTGACATTATCAAAATCATGTCAATATCATCGGCGATTTACTGAGATAAGCGTAGAACACAACTTAGCAACAATTATTTCAAAGAGCAATATTTTGATAAAATGATGATGAATAATGAAGAACACTTAATATACTGTTATAAGATAAAATGAAATTAACAAGAAGCGTCAATATTTCGTTGAAATGTTTACGAGACTAAGAAGTACAGTCTTACTAAAACATTTCTAGATTTTTCTCAAAATACTTAGTCATAGATATAAATTATTTGATGTAACTTCAAAGTAAAAATACTTAAACATGTTATATAATTTTGTTTGTAATAATTTTGCAATTTTACAGTATATGAGAATTCGCCATGTTTACTTTGACGTAAGTGCCCTTGGCTACGATTTCAGGAATATTTGGTTAAATTTCTGTACGGGAACTTGATACTTTCGAAGAGTATGGTCATCAATTTTTCTACTGCTATTCTTCCGCTTACCTCTTTATCGAGAATGACCATTGTCAGCCATTGGCTTGGTTCTTAGACCAGATGTCTAGACCTTTCCAATGTGTAGGACGAGTGCTCGCAGTGATATGACCAAACAAATATAAATGCTAAGTTACGCACTATGTATAACATTTGATTTACATATTATTACATCACACTATCCTATTACAAAAGAATTGTTTGTTTTTGTTGGGTTTAACGCCATAGCAATACATTGTATAGGTCATATAACGGCGGTCAGTCCACCTTTTCCCTGTTCCTGGAAAGGCTAAATCTCTGGATTCAGCTGTTAACCAACTACTAAGCACATACTTTCGTCAGTGACTGACAACTGCCTTTCATTATTAAGAATCATTGATAGGAGGGAGAATGACCGTAGAAATTATTTCATAACCAAGCTCCACGAAAGTTTGCCCCGCCCGGGAATCGAACCCACGATCCCTCGATTAGTAGACTTGTGTGCTACCATCTGATCTAGCCGAGCGGCTATATTACAACAAATCAATTATTTACAACAGAACGCTATCTAAGGTGGAATCATTGCCTAATAGATAAGATTACTGTTGGGATCTTATGTCATATACTTGTACACATCTGTTGTTTCTTGTCATTGTATAAACTATTGATTTGATTACTTGATAGTATATTATGTTACTTGGCTATCATAACATGATATGAAATATGAAAATATGATATTCTTAAATATTACAAATTCGAAAAAACAAGAAATGATCATATCATGTTTGCTTAGTTTGATTGTTAATCATGAACTCGGCTTTTGATTTGCATTTTGGAAATAGAACTTTGTATAGATGGACAGATGTAATAAAGAATTCTGATAAATGATGCTGTAAAATGTAAAAATCTTTGTTGAATCCAAGCAGTTTTGTTGATGTATTTCTGATTACACTTGTACCCTGAAATTACATTCTTGAATGTTCTTGCAATCCATTAGCAAAAAGACAGATTCATATAATAGTCTTGATTTTGTATATCAATCAAAATTTTTTATATTTTTTTTTTACCAAGTTGTCATTTCAATTGTGGTAATAGTATTATCAAACATCATTTCAAATAATGCGCATCTGTCGCACACTTGATCGTGGTTTATAATGTGGTACTGTCTCACGACAATTCCAAAATCTTTACCTAATTATTGCGACGCCTTTTTGTTGGCTTTGTAAATACAGCAATGTGTGCAAACGAAATGGGGCTCCTCTTCTTTTTTATATGTTTAAATGTTTGATTAATCAAATTGAGGCCTTAGGGTGTATCTGCAGGGACAACAGTCACACATAGTGTTTGATCATAATTGCAATTGAGTTGTAACTAAACCAGTAAGTTTTTGGTGGTAATAGCCAATTTACATTTCACATCAAATGTCTCAAGTGTTCCATGTAAAAAACGGTGTCTTGTTTCACAATTTAAGATAATTAAAAATTGAAGAAAACCATTTTAGATAGGTTTGTCTAATTTATAGAATGTCTTTGTCGAGTAAAACTGCAACTGTATGAGTTGTTTATTTTCCGTACCATAATGTCAACTTCTATTCCCCAATCATCTTAATTGTGGGGGTTGAATGCCATAGTTACATAATAGCTTTTGAGTATACCACATCTAGAACAGGCTATTGAACCTCTAAATAAAGAACATAGTAAGTAACAGACACACTATTTCTTATAGATTACTTGTTGATAACCATGAAGTAGGCCATATTATACCTTGCTAGAGGTTTTTGTTTAAATTATTAAAAGAAAACAAATAAAAGCCCTTTGATATTACGAGTTTTTATTATTCTCAGAAGAAATATTAAAATGTCTAACTGGCGGCGTAAATGATGTTTTAGTTCAAAGGTGCTTATTTTATGAAACGTTTTTAATTAAACACAGACAATGAAGTTGGTACAATAGCGTGAACTAAAACAACGAGACTAAAAACGAACGCTTAAATAGAAGCAATTACTGTTTTTCTTCAATTTTTTACTTTTTTTGAATGCAATATTTTGTTAGCTGAAGAAAAAAAATCGTTGTTCACTGTAAATAAACAATGACAAATGCACGTAACCATGTCATTATTAATCTTCCTTACACTGTTTTCAGAAGAAAATAGTCTCTACTGACTCATATATTTTGTGCTTTAGTTGAAAATAGGCCAATGAGTTTTATGCACTGGGGACAAAAAAAACTTCCACACTTATGATTAAGAAAAACGATGGAAACTACTGTATCTATGAAGTGCAACAGTATTTTCTTGACTGTATTTGACATTTTAAGTCACCATGGTAATGGTAGTGATATCCATTTGCCCTGACGATATTGTTATTAAATGACCACGAATATGCATTTGATAGATTGTAAAAGACATCTGCTTACCTGTTGCTTCTAAGTCCAAAATTGTTTGCATAGACAGAACATAAGTATTGTCCGTAGCTTTATCTAAATACGTATATTAAAGTTAAAAATAATACAGTGCGGTTTGAAGTCTGCTTTCATATAAATGTTCAGTCGACTTTACAATCGTGTACGATACGTAGATGCATTTAAATGTTTATACTTGTCTAATGAAATATCAGCAACATATGCCAAATATTGCCTCACAAAATGATGGGCTGGCGAAATTAATGACGGTATTGTCCGTTTTGTGACTAGGCAAGTACAGACAAGTCAATTTTTCAATAATTTTAATATATATGTTCATACTAATCAAACGAACAAGTAACTTTTACTAATCAGCTAGAGCGAACAATTGAACAATTTTAAAATTCCGCCAATCCTGCAATAAGCAAACTTTATATACATGTATATTCTATGACATTATTGATAATTTAGTATCGGCAGTCATAATCACAATTTACGCACATCGATAAGTTATATTAGTCATGTTAATTTGATTTATCGAACAGAATATCTGAACCATATTTTACTAATTGATTTATTCGTGAAATTATACTGTAAACATTTCAAAGAAGATCTGTGAGAAAAAAGACGTGGAATTATAAATATTTATACGGAAAAATATACAAATGGGACTTTGATATTACACGCTGTATGATTTTAATAAACATTATGCCGACCTAGATGTAGATGTAATGAAAGCCAATGTTCTTGTAAGCAATTATTTGTTATCACCTGTTTGTATAGTAATAGAAAAACATTTGTTTTATATATTCTACGAAACGACAGTTAAAACAAAGTCACATTGTTTAGTTAATTCCTAAAAGATGGTTAAGGAGACATACCAAAATAAGCAACTGTCAAAAAAGGACCTAACACAAAGCCAAACGTCAAAGAGGGTTTTTTTGAAAACAAAGGATTAGAAAGGATGTAATAAAACCAAATAGAAATATATATAGTAACTGCTATTCTATACAATTATTTAACACAAGCGACAGTTAAGACATAGTCGCCGCCTTGTAGGATTTATGTAATTTCCGGGTTATCAAACTATAGTTTTACTCTTTGATTCCTTATTCGTCTCTGTATGTCTATGTTTACTGTTCAGGCATAAGACAAATGTATCTTAAATGGTAATGAAATTATCGTAGACGTATATAGACAGACAATAACTCTGTTAAACTGTTATACAAACAAAATAATACCTGATAAGCTTACAGTATGTAGAAATGTTCAGACAGATGAATGAGCTGTTTCAATATATTTTATTTAACGTTTAGGTCCATATTTTTCTGCATAAAATTGCAAATGACCAAACAAAGCAAAGAATCTTCTGTAGAAACTGAAATTTTAACAACAATTTAAGAACTTATCCCTCTATGCTTTGATGATATAGCGTTGCATCAAAACCCCTTCAACTCTGAATTAGGGACCAGGATAGGGGTCATGTTTCTGGTACGGTTATAATGATGTTAAGTTGACAATAGAGGAAGAGATTTAAACTGCTTACCTTTTGACACATTTGCAATGAACTCCGAGCAATGAAACAACGAAAATCAACATCCTTCATAGATTTCACAACATTTCACTTTCGCTTATTTTTGTTCATGGAGTTTGACATTTTTAGGGTTAATGTATTTACCGAAAAACCCGAATATTCATGAAAAATAACCGAAAGACACTCATTGGAGTTGTATCTTGAGCTAATAAATCACGTTTTACTTTAAAAATATGTGTTTAAATGTTTTAAAATACTTGTTGCCAATGACATTTGAACATTTTGATGTGTAAGTATCAATATTAAGTAAAAATGCAATTATTAAGATGCGCTAAACAATCATTGTAAGTACAATAGAAAGATTACGTTTATTAATAAATGTCTTCATAAAACTGTTTCAAACAAATGTCAGTAATAATAATTAATCTAACTATTTTTCCTGTATACACATAAGTTTAAGTCATAATTAATACGAGGGGTAATTGTTTCTCCGATAACGAACAGTAATCGACCAGGTTTTTTTTCAGAATATGAATTTTTCGGATGTGTATTTTTTTATCTTATATCATCATATATATGATTATATTGAGAGATTTAGAGGCCTTTTGATTGTAATATAAAAGCAAATCCAGATTGCTCGCTGAATACACACCATGTGTGAACTATGATTATGCTTGTGTATGTACTGCGTGTGTTAAAAAAAGTTGCCTATTTGTTAAACAACAACGCTCTTTGGACCTAGACTAAATTAAATTCAGGCTATTTTTCATAAACTGATATGATTCATACGACTGTTAAAAAAACACCTGTGTAGATTTGTCATGTCCCAATAATGATTATGTTCAATCATTACAATTTACAGCATTTCTTGATTCTCTATGTTTACTTAACCAGTTTTCAGATATCAAGTTCGTGTGCATTGTAAACGTGTTATGTAATTAAACCTCTATATTAAAAAGTTTTACCCATGTATAAATGTTTATTTGTAGAAACTATGATAAGAGGCGTTACCGCCTGTAGGCCTATGAAAATTTAAAAAAAAAATCACCGACTAACATTTCAGTTCTTCATAATTGTCTTTCGAGTGAGTTGTCATGTCAACATTCTTTGATATTTTGAAGGGAATGTTAACGAACTCCCTATTACGTTACGTTCTTACCTTATGCTGAACCTAATTTTATCGATTTTTTCTCCTGGAATATGCAAATAATGTGTAATAAGCATCGTGACATATGTTGGACATAATAAGTATTATGATAACATTGCTCACAACTCTGCTGTGTTTAGAAAAGCTTTTAACGCGAGTTTTTAATGTGAAATACATTTATAAGTTAAACGTCTGACCTTGGATGTTACTTAACTAGATTTTATTTTATTGGTTTTAAACCGCTCATACATGTAACATGTTACATGTCATTTTAGAGTCCTGCTTGCACACTTTTATTTATACCAATTTACACATGTTAGTGCTTTAGATACATAAAAAGTACTTGAACAGTGTAAAAATATCCTGGAAAATTCTAGAATAGTCATTGAATTTGTTCTTTTATGGTCTTTTAGAATCATGGACCTTTTTTGGCTCATGTAAGGGGTTCTAATATATAGACATTATATCAGTTTTAATATGAGTAACCCATGGATAAAGTCAAGACAAGTTGTTTATATATATAAATGAGAAAAAAACTCAAAGGATGAATTTCACAGGCGAAAAACCTTAATTGATATGTCCCAAAACATTCATATAGCATATAGCTTTTTCATATTCTAGAAAAAACCCTAGTCGGGTTCTGTTCGCTATCGGAGAAACGATAACCCCTCGTATTTAATTAGTTATGACTTATACTTTCGTGTAAACAGGAAAAATAGTTAGATTAATTATTATTACTGACATTTGTTTGAAACAGTTTTGTGAAGAAATTTATTAACAAATGAAATCATTCTATTGTACTTACAACGATTGTTTGTCGCATCTTAATAATTGCATTTTTACTTAATATTGATACTAACACATCAAAATGTTCAAATGTCATTGGCAACAAGTATTTTAAAACATTTAAACACATATTTTTATAGTAAAACGTGATTTATTAGCTCAAGATACAACTCCAATGAGTGTCTTTCGGTTATTTTTCATGAATATTCGGGTTTTTCGGTAAATACATTAACCCTAAAAATGTCAAACTCCATGAACAAAAATAAGCGAAAGTGAAATGTTGTGAAATTTATGAAGGATGTTGATTTTCGTTGTTTCATTGCTCGGAGTTCATTGCAAATGTGTCAAAAGGTAAGCAGTTTAAATCTCTTCCTCTATTGTCAACTTAACATCATTATAACCGTACCAGAAACATGACCCCTATCCTGGTCCCTAATTCAGAGTTGAAGGGGTTTTGATGCAACGCTATATCATCAAAGCATAGAGGGATAAGTTCTTAAATTGTTGTTAAAATTTCAGTTTCTACAGAAGATTCTTTGCTTTGTTTGGTCATTTGCAATTTTATGCAGAAAAATATGGACCTAAACCTTAAGATGAGAACTGAATAATCAATTGCAAATACATTCAGTAGGCTTGTTTTATACAAATTGTTTCAATTTATTTTGTTTCTTTAGATCGGTTTAAAAACGAATTCTAACAACTTGAAATTTAATCACTATCGAGTTTGATTTCTTTTTTGTTATTTTATGAATAAGTAGGATAAAATGTCTTGCTCAAGACAAGTAAGGATAAGGGTTTTGAATTCGATTTAAACAAACAATGAACTGGCTATCCAATGATTCAACTAAGTGGCCATTGACCTACGCCTGACGGAGACCTTTTGAAATATTTATAATCCTAATGCTCGAAAACGTTCTGGCATATAGTAAATAATATAAATGTAGCTATTTTACTCCAAATAGAATACCCCAGTTGAAAATTATTCGCAACTATTCTCATTCAGCTGAACATATGAAGATAAACTGCAGAAATAACAATGATATAACTTCATTGTTTTACCATTCTGCTTTATCAATCACGGTCATCATAACGTACGATATGACCGTGCGTTAGACATCAAGCATGGAGATAACTGTCTCAGACAAATATATACATAATAACTGAAGCAATGCTTTAGAATACATACATAACATGAATATGTTAGAATATTAAATAGTAATCATTGTAGATGTTTTACTAAATCAGTATTCATTTGCTTAGAACATTCACCTTTTGAAAAGAAGATTGATATCTGAATCATAATTAGTTACATTCAAAATAAATGTATTATCAATTAGCATAGTCACCCATAGTACAAAGAATAAATAGTCAGCAACTACTGTCCATGTTACGCACCTGTTTATCACAAATAACCAATGGTACCATGTGTTCTATACATTTCTGTAGGTATGGTAGAGCAAACTGTATTGGTTAAAATATAGTCCAAAAGTTGGCTTAGACAGCTACACTGAAATTAACGCATTGCCTAGTACATCAGTGTGCTGGTCGATAGACAAAGAACTAACGGTATGACATAACTATTATGCACTTTTATGCGAGGCTTGTATCATAATAGATACAAATTTCAGAAATAATTTTGAAATAAGTTTGTAGACAAAATCGATTATACAATTAAATGATTGTGTTTCTATTAAAATCCAATGATACATAAGAACACACACAGCTAAGCAATTAAAGTAATTCATCAGTGAAACATCTAACAGAATGTAAAACGTATATTAAAATTCTCAAAGAAGACACAACACAGAACGCAGCGCATAATCATTAGCATGTTCAATTACACAAAACGTTACAGAACGTTACATAACGATACATTCGGAACTCCTCGGCCATTCGCTGCGAATAATCTTATCTAATAAACAAATATGCGATCGTTAAGGCAATGAGTGATGTTTCAAAATTTACGGACTAAAAACGAAACATCATCCATTGCCTAAATGATCATATATTTGTTTACTTCAACACCGGTAGTTTCCAAATAGCGTCTAAATATGTCCGAGATTTTTCGCAACGAATGGCCGAGGAGCTCCAAATGTAACGTTACAGAACGTTACAAAACGTTCGCGGTAACTGAACGCAGGGCATGTCTATTTGTTATTGAACTTGCTTCCACAGAAAATTGAACAGAAGGTTATACAATTGCGTAAAAATTGCAATCCCTGACGTTTGGTATTGATACTATCTTGCAAAAAACAGCAATAAAGTGTAAGTAAAAATCTAAAATATTTAGTTTAGAATGTGTGACAAAACACCTAGTAATGCTTATTATTCCTATTATTTTATTGATAATTTTGTATTGCATGCTTTGTATTAGCTTTGCATTCTAAAACATTACTTATATTGTAATTAAACTATTAACGTATTCTGTTACCGCACAAACTATAATTAGATTGTTTCAATATTTCAAACATTCAATTTTTAGATTCTGATATAAACAGCAAATATGGCAAATAGCTACATGAACCGGTTCAGAAAAAAACGAACCGGTAAAAAACCATCGGAATATCTATTGCAATATTAACCGATATATCGGTTACACCCTTTTTAGTAGGCTAATTATATTTTCTTATAAATAATCATTCCCGCAGACAGTTGACTGGAAATTCTGATCACACAGATGCTAGTGAAACCTTTTGTGAACTCGTTTAAAAGTTAATATCCCATCATACCGATATGTACTCCTGACACGTCCTTGTCTGGTGAGTTGTTTCTTTTCATGTGGTATACGTAGTTATGTGCTCAGTGTGATTCCATTAGTTATTGTCTAATAAAGGAACTTAAAGACAAGAGAACAGCGTTTTGTTTGTTTCAAGTGTGAATACATTTGTAAGACTTCAATAACTCTGTTAATTAAAGAGATAACGTTACAACTAATGCTACTAATAAATATTGAAAAAAGTAGTCTAACTACAAATGAGTTTGTTGAATTTTATTCTCCCAAGCTACTGTAATACATGCGTGACAATGTACTCCAAGTGCAAGAAACTAACATTGGTATCTTTTCTTGAAGTCATATAAATCATATTTATAATATATTGTATTTTCCTCAACTGTCAAAGTTTGAATAATTTACAGTGATTGAATACACGCTCTCACAATATCACGATTGTTATACAAAGAGCACGAAGTCACTGTGAAATTATTCATGTGTAAGAAAAATGAACTATACAGCATGCTTGTAATATGAACGGCACGTTTCAATGTGAATAAACTATTAGACTGGCGAGAACTTACATGATTATTCAATAATAGACACATGTGTTGTTTTGATTAATGCATAATTAGTGTCCATCATATGGAACATTCGATAGAATCAGAAATTTTATAACTATGGTTGTAGGTCCATAGGGAAAATCAAGACCTCGTGGTACACTCCCATAGTTATTGGTCTTGTGTAATACAGTCATATATAGCTGACAATAAATTAGTACTAATTGTATAATTACATGTATAGATAGTACTTATACGGAAATTGTATCGCTATATTATATAATTGTATTTCATAGCCCGATGCCTCAGACGGTGACCAAATCAATTGTTTCCTTCCCTTATATAAAATAAACAGCAATAATTTAATTTTCCATCCTAGGAAACCGTTAACGGTGAGAAATTATTAGTGAAATAAATTGCCAACGAAAGCCGGTTGCCAGAAAAAACACATTTTAGTTTTAATAAACAGTGCTGTTTTGAAATTATAATACTAAAATAGTTAATCCTTCTTTACGGCGCAGCTCTCTAATACAACATTTGACCTAACGTTTTAACCAAGACAATTTGCTCTAACATACCTCTTTGTCCAATGAAACTCTCTTCTAGTATAAAGAAATAGATTGGTTAAAAGATATGGTATCATTGGTTATTTGTGATAAACAGGTGCGTAGCAAGGACAGTAGTTGATGACTATTTACTTTGTGTATTATGGGTGACTAACTAGTATAACCCAAACAAAATGAACCGTGCATGGCGCCAAATATCATTTTAATGATATTTCTTGTTGCGAAATATACATCCGGGTATTGATCTGTAGACATCATACAGTACCCACCAAAAATTTGGAGACAAAGGAAATTTACTAAATTTTAAAATTTCATTATTGTTTTGGGTAGAACAGTTATTTCTTATATATTTAGTGTGGTTGATGATTAAATGAAAACATTTTTTTGAATGCATGACATTTATAATATTTGGCGTCTAATATCGCAAAGCCTTCAAACTTAAGTCATTGTAATTGTTTTCTATAACATAGATTTTAAGCTACGTTGGTAGTCTCAACAACAAATACTATCTTTAAAAAAAGAATAAGCAAAACTAAAAATCATTTCAAAGTAAATGGTAATCAACTTTTTGATAAAACCTATTCAGTAGGCCTACAAAGTGAAAATGTCTCCAAACTTTTGGTGGGTACTGTATACCCATAACCTTAATCACTGATTTTGTCCGGGCAAAATATATTAGACGATAGAAGCAGTATTACAACTACATATTAATAGGTTATAAAAGTAACATAAAAACATCAAGCTGTCATATTAACCACACAGTTGGATCGATGAAACATAAATATTATTTGTATTATAACATTGAACATAAACTTATACTGATTATACTGATCAGGGAGAGAAAACATACTTGATAATAGAATCTATTGTAGGAGATCATATTAATGTTGAATAATTTATTTAATAATATTGGATAACATTTAACATTCTAAAAATGATAGGTTTACTCTGTATTAATTTATTAAAGAAAAGAATATACCATTCTAAAATGAAAAGTTTACTATGTTTGTATTATTTTGTTAAATACTAGTATGTTATAGTCGAAATTGCAAACTATTGAGAAGAATGCAAATAGTATGTTTGGTAAAAATGGCGTTCTATTGAAAAGTATTCAAATACACATTTCACTGCGACTGCAAAGTATTAATAATTAATTTTGTGATCATGAGATGCATCAGGTTTCACGTCTAAAAGTGTCCATTGTGGCATGTGTTTGTTGACAAACAAACAATTTACTTCATTTTTTCACCAGAAAGTCCTTGAATAGTTTGAATGTTTCACAATAGATACAAGCAATATTCCACTGTAAATATATTAGATGATATCCCATCATATAGAATATAATAATGTTGTATCATTATATATATAATAAATCTAACCAATCGACACTCTGCATTTGTACCACGTGACCGTCCAATATATTCCCGTATTGGATCCAAATAATATATATTATTTTTGTATTGGACGGTTGGGTACATGTGCACTAAACGATGTGATAAGAATGGCTGTGATTGCTTTTTTGGGGATAATGATTATTTCAAAGTAAACGAACGATATATAATAAAAAGGTTATAATACATTTTACTATACAATACGGAATATATTTGGACTCAAACACAGCTTGAAAAGTCATATTGGACTCACCTATCAGCTCGTCCAATATGACTTTTCAAACTGTGTACTCGTCTAAATATATTTCCGTATTGTACAGTAAAATGTATAATAACCTATAATAATTGAGAGATGGACAAAAGCTACTACATGTAGTTAGTTCTTTATATTAAAACCCTAGGCTTAAAATGTCATATACAAAGAGTTAAAACCTGAAGGATATAATAATGAAAAAAATCATTGTAGGAAAAAGAATTAAAGTATTTGTCAAACGACAAGTAAATATTTTAGTTATTTGTAAGACTTGTTTGTGCATCAGTCTAACGAAAGCAATAAGACTAGTTATATTGTATAAGATGGAAAACAAACACTGACAATCATTAATGAACATAAGTATAGTTCGAAAAAAAAACACTGTTTATAATAACAATACAATGAACTAACCCACGGCCAGGGATGCCCAGGATGACTTTAAAATAAACAATTGTGATTTGTTTTACTTTAGTCTTAGTTGTTGGTGTAATGGAAAGCGTTCTACCATAACAAGCACGATTTACCAAGTGGTGGTGGTTTATTAAACATGCTAATTTTGTTAAAATGAATTACACAAATTTTATTTTCAATACTGCCTACCCCTGAAATGGATTGTCTCATTTTTAATGTTTACCAAAAGGTATGTCCAAACGTTTAACTTAGATAAACTATTTTTAAAAATTAATATCCTGTCCTGAAAACTAATTAGGGCCTTAGATGGTATTTGACCGATGTTTCTAAACAAGAACATATCTAGCAAATTAAAAATTAAAAACACATGAGTGCCTTAATCACTTGTCCATTTATGACATATATAGGTATGGTTTATTCAGAAAAAAGCTATATCCCTAACATTCTAAATTATATTCAACAAGTATAAATTGTCAATGGTTTACAATATCATAAATTCATTTAGTTCCATTTGTAATATACAATTCATAAACTTAGAAGAATTCTAACTAACAATGATGTATAAAAAACTTTCTTTCAATAGCAATCATTGTTTGACCATGAGTGTCTGCCAAGTTGTAGTCTGTTGAATAGCGCTATGAAGATGTAGCCAAACAATCACTGCCCATCTTCTTCTCGGTTTAATAATCTTTTATATAAATAATATCGACTGTTCACTGTAAAACTAGTCTAAATCTTTCTTTATTTACATGTAGTTAGGCTACTTTTGCCCTTAGCCGACGATATGTATTTATATAAACAATATAATAGACGTATGGAATAAACGTATGCAAATAAACCTTAGTTCGATATTTTCAACTTATGGTGGTTATTTCCTACGGTTTACAAGTTTTGATAAATTCAACACGTTTTTAGGAAGAGAACATCATAATTAATCATGTTGCTGTAACCGATACATACATGTATTTGTCATTCCTTTTTATTTTTATAAAAGAAATTCCAGCATTTTGTTATTTACTAATCCAGTATCTATAATAAAAACTAGTATAATATTTGTAGATATTGGTATTCGAGGCAGCGAATGTAAGTTAAAATGCCTGATATTTTTCTATATTCTTGAAAACTAAGGATGAATGTTATCATTTTGTATGGTATTTAAAATATATTTTGTATACAAACGGTATTAAAATCTACTTAGTATATCCTATGTAATTTAGTAAAATTGCTGACTTACCAATATTTAGTTGAAAGTTATCTTGAGTAATACAACCATTCCAAACTGTCGTAAATATTAACAGGAATATCGTAAACTTTATACAACTTTCCATCGTTGACACAGCACTGTCGTACGATCATCAAATTATTTGACAACTCAAAACATCCCATTTATATTTATTAATCCGATCATGACGTCATATCGACTCCGACTCAACTTGAATAGCAGGTATGGATTCCGCTTCCATAAAATCCGAACTATTCCAAACAATGACAGAGAACACCGCTCACGCACAGGAAAAAAATCCAATGCGATTCCAATATTTTTGTTTACTTTTCAATTACGACAAGCGGGAGATAACAAACTGTAATCACTTGTTGAAAATACAGATATTAGTGAAATTTACTAACAACGACGAGTGTGAATTTTTTATTTGCACAGTTATCATAGAGAATAGACGATGAGAGTGGCTTTCCGTAGTTTATTCACAGGAAATAGGTAGCCTGTGTTGTGAGGCAATTGGATTTTCTGTACGTTTTGTACAAACCGATATTAGAGAATTGTATATTAAACATTATACGTCAGCTGTACAAGATTTCATGGAGTTAGCAATCTTTTACCAATTATCTATCAGTAGAAATATGACATCAGTTAAGTGACCAGAATTAATATTGTAAAAGAAAATGCCATAGATCTAAGTTATAGCTATATGTATAAGTTATGTTTGGTTTCATTTTCTCGCGATACTATCCGATGTTTTACGTTATCTGAGAAAAATGTTTTTTTTCTTAGCTTTAGAATTATGAACTTGTTATAGTAAGCAGCAATTCATTCAGTTTACCTACTGTTGTTGAATGCAACCTTTTCAAAACATGGTATCATAGAGGTTCATAATGTTTGGGTTGAAAAAGTACATTTGCGCTTTTTTGTTGCTACATTCATTGGTCCAGGGCACAAAACCATACATCAAGCGTACATGCACAACGTCAATACAAATAAAAAAATAAAAGCTCAAATTATTTCGTGTTCCTTTTTTGCATCTTTACAGCGTCAATCCTTTTTATTATTGATAAGAATTAACCGTACTTGTTGAATGTAAATGAAGCAAATTGAGCTTCTTATAACTTCTAACAACAGCTATTGTAGTGAAAAATGAATGAAAGTCAGTACAAAATATAGTTCTGTGTACCATCCTCCTTAGTATAAATGCAATATTTGTGAGTGCATATTTTTGGTAATAGTTAATACAGACTGGCTTCCAGAGTTCATTATCCTTGTTTCAGACATTTGTTGGAGACGTGATATTGAAGACTTATCATAAAACTACTCTACTTTGATTAAAATGCATCAGTTTTGTAATGTTTGCATTTTAGATATAAATTCAATTATTTCAATTGAAGTACAGGATGATGTATGAAAAGGCAATTATGAAACCAGGTTCACACTCTTGAGCATAGATAAACATGCACTGTCAGTTTAGGTTAAGGAAATAATCAATGTTTTCAATAAACAAGTAGTTTTAAAATCCCACAAGTCTAATTGATTGGATGCTGGTGTAATGCATAAGTAAATGTTACGCAGCGCAAGTAATTGTGACAGTAATTTAGCGCCGCTTAACGTCACAACGCCGACTTTAAAAAATCGCAATCAACGCTAAACATCGCAATTGACGGTAAGTTTTGCAACGCTAACCGTCGCAAAAACGATGCTTAATGTCTCAATCAACGCTAAACGTCGAAATTGTTCTGACGATGAGTGTAGCAAAACTGACGCTAAGCATCGCTAAAAACCGATTGACGCTTAATGTCGCAACATTAACGCTGAATGTCGCACTACAAACATACAAAATACTGACTACGAATGCAGACTGAGGAAATAGTTAACGTACAACGTAGTTTAACTGCGACTGCCTTTGTCCATTCCAGGAAGTTGTCATTTTCATTCACATCACTAGATCTGTATTATTGTTGGTTACTAATTTACCTTCATTCTTGGTCAGACATGTTAAATGTTATTTAAGTTAGTCATAATTACTGTTTGTTTGTCATTTTGTCTTCCGTGATAATGTTTAATGGATTCAGTTTAGCTATAATGATTTCCAAGAAAATCGCGATGTTGGTCACTTTGTCGTTGAGTGTAAGCACATATTTGAATATTCTTCAGCATGGATTACTCCGTAAACTGGATAACTTGAATCAAGTATGGACATTGCTTTGATATGTAGTGTTTATGGTAAAATTTGGCTGAACATCAATGGTAGGGCAATTTGTGTACGATTGAAAGTCGCAACCTGGTTACGAGTGGCTTTGAGTAAGTCAAGACACGATGTCATGAATAGATATATAATAGGCATATGCTGTTGCTTTAAGTAAATTATTGTCTACCGTTAACAATAGTATAATTTGCGAGTAAATATCTGAATAAGTATTTAGGATTATAAAGAAGCCCTGCAAATAATTACTTAACAATAGAAAGTCTATCAATCATGTTAAGAATTATCAG
This sequence comes from Mactra quadrangularis, assembly GCA_025267735.1. Taxonomy (NCBI): domain Eukaryota; kingdom Metazoa; phylum Mollusca; class Bivalvia; order Venerida; family Mactridae; genus Mactra; species Mactra quadrangularis. Next base: position 31,477,086 of record CM046308.1, on the reverse strand, counting down.
CTATACAATTACATATCTTGGCTCATATTGTTTATAATCACAAAATATAATGTTTGTAAATATCAGTACAGAATGAACCGGACAATTATCTCAGGTGGAGCTAATGTTTCATATAAATGTCAGTTTTAATTAGTGCCATGAGTTTCTACAGATGGCCACGGCATCCGTTATGTAACTCTTGTAACACACTGCCAAGATGACCTTCAATCGTCCAGTATGCTATAAAATGTAACTATGCTAAGCCATATCAATTTTGACTGTACTACAAATAAGCTAGCTATATGGAGATAACACATGTTTTATTAATTATACCCAAATGAATTAATAATGTATTGTTTTTGTTGGGATAAAAGCTCATTTCATCGACATTCATGAATAAGAAATGATATTTCCATCTCTTGAAAATGATACATAGCTCAATTGTGAAAGATTTAATTGCAAATCACTTCAATACAAGACAATGGTTTTACAGACGAATTGTTTTGAACATTGCCGTTTAATTTTGCAGAAAGGAGATAGTTTAGAAGTGTTATTGTCAGACAGAGCGTGTTAATAATGCAACGTAACAGACAGACCATGAGTAAGCTGCGTATGGACTTCGCTGTCTAACGATCCATTGCAATATGATTGGCAACATTAGCCACATGTACAATGTAACGCTAGCTGTCGAAATATTTTGAAAAAATCTGAACGCTCTGATATTTGCAGGGGGCTGTATTTTTGCTTTTGCTACATTCAGGCACAACCTTTGCAAAGAACCTTCCCAACAAATCAACTACTTTTTAAAAGCGCTTAGTAGCGATGTCTGCATGAATGTGGTTGTGTGCATTACGCACCAATAAGACCGAATAGAATTTGTGTTTTCCATGAATAAGACCGTCTTAAGTATATTGTTTCTATGGCAACATTTGCTTTAAATAAACATAAATACATTGTTGTATTGTCGACAACTCTTATAAATGACCCGCTGTTTTTAATGTACATAAACCATAGGTCTACACCTTCCAGCTGTACGCAAGTTCACTTTCGATTTAATTAACTATATTATTATATAAATATCAACAAAAAACGTCTATATACGTCTATGAAAGTCACGTTTCAATATTTTTGAACGTGTTTACTTTGTCTAGTGAAATTATGTTTCCAGAGAAAAAATAAAATGACCATAACACAAAGAAATAATTTTGTCATTATTAAAAATCGTGCAAAATCTCTTTGGAATTAATCTTGCCGAATGAAAAAAATCTCATTGGATTCTTTGAAGCGTAAAAACTATTTGGAATATTAATCAATTGTAGAACGAGATCATCGTGTATGATAGAAATGATTAATTTCTCTAGTTCAAATGTTAGTCAATATTAATCTTCATAGAAAATTTAATACGATGCCTCGTATATCACATAGAATAGAACAAGCTTGTAAAGGAACATGATCAATCGCGTCTGTTCATTATAAATTCTACTTATCTACAGTGTAGTTCCAATTAATTAGAATCTGGAATAATAAATGCTAGAAAAAAACTTCAGACGAAAATATTGTTACAGATGTTAAGAACTTAGGGTGCCAACATACAGTCAAACGTGTGTTAAATGTAAGCAAGTCACTAAGTGCACAACAGTTTGGTTGCTCTAAGCATTGAAAGTGTGATGTGTTAGACTCAAGAAATGAAAGCTTGTGGCATAAACATGGTTCATTTTTATAAGAATCGTTTTTACGTCAACAGTTACTGTCTCCCTACAGCCATTCAATATATTGAACTTTTCTGTATTGCATTTGTTTATTTTTGTATACACGTCATGCTTGTTTTATTCTGTTTTTTGTACCAAGTTTTCATATATTAGAACAAAGAGTGATTTTTAACAAATTTGACCCATACTATTTTTCTATAATAAAAAACTGCATAGTTGTATACATCGTAATTACAAACACATGTATTGTAATTGAATTGTGCGTGAAGGTATGTAATAGGGATACATGACAAGGTCAATTAAGAAAATGTCTTTAAATGATCAGGTTTAAGCTGAAATAAATGGCAGTACACACATCATGAAAGTACTTATGTTTAAATATGCATTAATTAAAGCAGTTTAACTTGTGCTTTGTACGGGATATTAAAAAAAACACGAACATTTTAAAATTCTATTATTGTTGAACAAACTAGTGTACAGATTAAAAGTGAAGGTTTGAAATAATAATTCAATTCATTTTTCTATTAAATTTGTGATAAGTATCAACTCATTAGTTTTTAATTATGTCGCACAATGACCTGAGAAAAGACAATTTCATTATAATTTTTCTAACTGTAACTTATAATATATAAAATGATTTTGTTGTGATTCATAGATCGAATTATCACACAATTAGTGCGCTTAACTTCGTTTAAGATCCTTAAGTGAAAGTATCACAAAAAACATTTATTTGCTCTATAAAAATATTCAATAAAGTTGCTGTCAGCCTTACAAAAAAACTTCAGTTTCTAATACATTCTAATAGCGCTACGAAAAAGTTTATTCCTCTGTGATATTTCATACCTTATTACCTCCCTTACCCCGTTCATTGGTATAATTGTGTACAATATAACCAATACACTATCAGACAGCCAACAAACTATCGAAGAAGAGAAGACATTACAGCTGTAATACCAGCAGAATTATCACAAGCATAAGTCTTGTATTATATAATTAATTCTTTATCATGATACAGAGGATAAACTGTATTTAAATGTTATACTATGTATGTAACACTGGCAATGCACGTACCGAGTCCGAGTTGTATAATTATGATACAAGTTGTATATATATAATGAGAAGTAATGTTTGGTGCTCTACGCCGCTATTAACATTTTTTTCAGTCACATTGCGACGGCCAATCGTTTTACTCAAGGTCCCTGACTAGATCCCACGACCCCATGTTTTTATTTCTAAACACATACCCTCTCCTATTGGTTAAACCTGCAGTAACTGATATTACAGTAGGCGGTGGGTTGGCTGTAGAATATATTTCTTAAGAAAAATCAACAAAAATGTTGATTCTGTATGTAATATAATCATTTTGGTGATTTAAGTTATTGCGTACTGCTCGGACCTGTCACAATTTGCATTTGTTGTACAAAGCATGCCTGGGTCTGTCATCTTCAATTTCATTAATTAATACAAGTGAACTTGGTGTAAAAAATCTTGCAAAAGTAAAGCATTTGTAAAGAAGACCCATATCAATGACAAGATCATATAATGCCAAGTTAGGAAATGCCTGTGGTGGTATACCTAGTGAGGTTTTAAAATCTGATGCTACAGTTATATATCTTTATTATCTTTTTAAGGTCTGTTTTACAAGTGGTATTGTACCCTCGATATGGGGAAAATCTATCATTAATCCAATCCAAAAATCTTCCACAAATGATCCCAGAGATCCTCTGTCTTATAGAGGTATTTCTCTTGCTTCATCCATTTATAAAGTGTATAGTAATGTTTTAAATGGTAGACTTAGTAAATGGGTTGAAACTAATAACTTGATTGTTGATGAACGAAACGGTTTCCGCAAAAAACGTAGCACAATTTACCATTTAGCTTCTTTGACTAGCATTATTGATACACGTAAAAATCGTAAACTAGATACTTATTGTGCTTTTATTGACTTCAGTAAAGCCTATGATTATATTAACAGACATTATGGTCCAAACTTTTTTCTCTAGGTATTGAAGGTAATATGCTTCGAGTAATTAAAGTCTTTATTCCAATGTTGTATCATGTGTTAGAGTGAATCAGTACATGACTGAATGGTTTGATATTAAATGTGGTTTAAGACAAGGGTGTATCTTGTCTCCACTAATTGGTATATTAAATCTTTCAATTTTGGTGTTGAAATAGATGGTACTCGTATGTGTATATTTTTAAACGCTGATGATATTGTTTTGATTGCGGAAAATAGCCAGGATTTACAAGTATTACTTGATGCTTTAAATGATTGGTGTAATACATAAGATATGTCTGTAAATTGTACTAAGAGTACAATTATTCATTTTAGGCCCTTATCTCATGCAAAAACTGGTTATATGTTTAAATGTGGCAATACTGTGATAAATATTGTTGATAAATATATGTATCTTGGTCTTGTATTGACTGAACATCTACATTTTGATATTATGACAAAGACTGTATAGCTCAGAGTGCACGACGTGTTTTAGGTTTCGTAATAGCCAAGTGTAAATCTTTGGGAAGAGTTCCTTATATATACAAAACTTTTTTATTCTATTAAGTGGCCTGTCATTTCATACTATATGGTGTTGCGATTTGGGGTTTTAAAACATACTCTTGTATTGAAGCAATTCATAATAGAGCAATGCGTTTCTGTCTTGGTGTTGCAAAGTATACACCAAACGCAGCTATCATTGGTGATATGGGTTGGGTTCCTCCTATTGTCCGACAATGGAAATGTATCTCAAATTTATGACGTAAACTTCGTGCACTAGATAATATAAGAGTAAATAAACGGATTGCACTCTGGGCCGCAGCATCTGGTAGTTCCAGATGTAAAAATTGGTTCTATATTGTGAAACAGAAACTGTTTCAATTTGAACTTAATTATTTTTCTGACACAAATATTTGTATAAACAAGTTATCTCTTAGACATTGTATTAAAAGTAATAATTTTTAAAGATTTTAAATTTGAGTGGCTTAATTCTATCCAGACTGATGAGAGCAAACGTGGGAATGGCGGGAACAGGTTAAGAACATAGAGTCTTTTTGAAAAATGATTTAAGAATATTGTTCCATAATTATGCCCTTTAATTATCGATCTGCCTTTAATTAATTTAGATGTGGAGTTGCTTCCATTCGCATTGAGACAAGTCGGTATGAACATTAATTTTGCCAGTCTGTGATAGAATTTGCATGACTTGTGGGGTAGTGGAGGACGAGTATCATATAATGCTACGTTGTTGTCTATATGATGATATACGTTTTAATCTCTTATCACAATCTTTTAATATATGTAATGATTTTATTAGGCTAGCTTAACATGTAATGAACAGCTTACAGTAATTTTTACCCACCAAGATTTAATTAGGATTAGTGCAAAAACCTGTTTTAATATTCTAAAATGTCGAAATTTCTTATTGTGTAAGTAATCTTTTTTTAGTATTTTTTTTATTATATTCTATTTTTTTTAATTCTTAATTATAAATTTGTCTAATGCATATATTTACACTTTTGATTATAATGTAATATTTGTTAATTTGTATTGTTTAAATTGATAAAAAGTCTCTCATATTTGAAAGGATTGCATGTTGTTAGTAGTTTAAGTTTTATCTGTATATATGTTTTTTTATTATATTATATTGTGTAACATGCAATGTGAGACTTTAATAAATAAATAAATATATTTTACCGAAGGCGTCAGCTTGTTGTCTATATGTTACCACCTGTTGCATGTATCAGATAAACACAAGACAACAGACACGACACTTTCGATGCTAATTCACTGCCATTTTCAAAGAAATGTCAATGTAGATAAATATACAAATACACCATAATACAATAAAAGTTACGACAGCTTGTATAATGATTTTACCGTAAATTCCTAAAAAGGTCAGTTTCTTGTAACATTAACTGCATGTTATGTTAAGGTACATTTGAAAAATAAAACTTTTATTTGTTACCCGTCCAGTCCAGCTCAGTCGGTAGCGCATCTAGCTACGAATTCCTTCGTCGAGATTGATCGTAAATACGTTCTACGGTCATTATTCCCGACTAATTCATGTTTTATTACATTATTTCAATTGCGAAACAAACCGTGAATGCAATAATATAAAATGTACGTAAGCCTTGGCAAATAGACAAAATGGCGAAACAATAATAATCTAGTTGTTATACTTCGAATAATATACAAGCATACATGATTGTATACTGTTACATTCATAGAATGACTTTTCGTCACCAATACGAGTATCAGCTCTTCTAGACGTATCGATTTACCAGATATCTAGCAAGAGTTTGGCGACGAACCGGCATACCGCCAAGATATTTTTGTTTAATTGTTGAAATTGATTTGAAATGCAATATAAACAGCCGTTTATCTAGGCAAATTCAAATACTGCCAGTCGGACGTCCAACTGACATACTCTCGCAATATGACTGTACATTGTTGAAATTCGACCCCAAAACTTTACTTTTTACTGGCCATATCAGATCATCTCTGTAACATATTGAGAGGATGTCATCAGGAGAGTAATGTTCGTTATCAGCTTACTATACTTGAATAAAACATACATTATCTCTAGAATCAAACAAAACAATAACTACTATCAGATTACACAGATGATAATGTCCCAGCTTATAAATAAATGTCACAGTTGTGTAATTAATTTGTCCCGATTGATTTGCACAATGGAATCATTATATTGAGCCTTTTCTATTCGTGACTTTGCGCTTTTTACTATGTTGTATGTCCGCTTTTTCAAACATTTAGGGGATGGGACAAATGTCCGTCCTTTTAAAACATCTGAGGCGGTAAATATCTGCCTTGTCCAAAAAGGGGACAAATGTCTGTCTCGGCGAAATTGGGGCATATAGCCACCCTGTTTGATTGAGATAGAATGTTTTGTATTGTTCGGTGAATTCAGTTTAAAAGGTATTCATGTATCACAATATATTGATCATTTGACATTCAACAAATTTATTAACTTTTAGTACCTGCAATTGTTCAAGAAGCATTTGTGCTAGTGACTCATTAGGTCCTAAGATAATGGAAGTGTTACTTGCTTCCAAGAATGTTCTAAGGGGATAAAAACAATGTAAAATGATTTAGCTATATTGCAATGGAAATTGAACTATAGGTTGTCAAAAACGGTACCACAACATATGAATTGGCAGAATGCATGATAAAATAAGGATTACCTCTTTATTTCCATTCTATATATATAGAAGGTGAAGACGCACAACGCTTCCCGGAGTTCGGCGTTTGGTACGCAACGTAATATAGTGCGGCGAAAATCGTAGGATATTTTCATTTTTGACAAAAATCATTGTTAAATGTAAAATAAATGATCACTTATAACTACAGGAATATAAATCCATAGATACAAAGTACTTTTAAACCTCTTAAGGTACAGATGCATAGTTAAACCGTGTACTCTACTTTCGATTTCAAATGTCTGTGTAAAGAATGACAGATGTAAACACGTTAGGATGGAGGTTTAACTACCGGTTAAATAGTTTAATTAAATAAGGATAGTTGGTTGGATAGTTAAATGTTATTGAGTAGACACAAATTACATACTCTGTTCGTATAGTATACTTGAAGGGGCAAATTATTAGAATGTTAACATTGCCACGTGTTTTCAGGTAAATAAACTGTTTTACCCATGATCTTAGGCGTCTCCGTACAAAGGTCAGTTAGACTGTTTGTGTACAGAATGCTATATTTCAGACATAAACATCTCGCCCAAATTAAGCTGTTTTTGCAAAACAACTATTATAATATTCATGTGACAGATCAAAGATTACCAATAGTCTTTTGGGTAAGTTTGGTTTATTATTGGTACTGTAGAAAAACATGATAAATATGTTATGCCAGTTGTCTTAAGGTAAAGTGTAATCGACAAAATAAATAAAGTAAGTTCCAAGTGACCCAGCCATATCATAAATACGACAAGAACTGTTTTATAACAAAATAATATCTAAATTGACTACTGGCTACATATTCCGCGTCTGGTTTTTGAGTTGTGTAAGCTAGACAAAATATATTGTGTTTTATCTGGAGGTGGAATATAAAAATGTTATTATTGTATTTAAATTATTCAATACAGATATTTTTGTTGGATTGAATAAGGTCGTGTGTATGTGTTTAATTTTCACGGGGTGCAAATACACTGAAAACAACAGCTTTCAGATAATTCATTCAAATAATGCAACCAAACATCACGAAATAATTATGAAACATATAAAGTAACTAAAGATAAAGCTTAGCTTAAGATATACAATGTTTATGTAAAAAAGTAGCTTTATGTATGGCTATTAAACTAAAATAGTTCTGACGAGCGTGAAACTTTGCTGCGAACATTACAAAGAAATTAGTGATAGACATTGTATAGTCATATATGTCGCCTGTTTTGTTATACCGCAGCTATCATTCACCAGCTCTTTGTCCCCTGAGTGGCTTTAAGATATCTTAATATACGTTTTTGACAAGTACATGTACTTAGTACATACATTTACCAGAACCTGACAATCGCCCTTTTTGACCAATATCAAAAACAGTATTTCCCTTCCCTTGTCGATTTTGCAATCTATAGATTCATAGTTAGGCGCTTTTTCCAGCTGAGTTAATCGGGCAGTTGTTTATTTCTCATATATTCGTTGACCTTACATAGATAAGTAAAGGCAATCAATCGCATCAGATTTAAATAGTTCAAAACACGGCCGTGTAAAATATTAACTTAGTTTTTTTCTTATTGCAGAAATTTAATAGTATCAATGAAATGTTGAAAGCAAAAAATCTGATCTTTTCCAAAAACAGACAATCTAGCCTTAATGGCGTCTCGATGAAAATAAAAAAAAGAAAAATAATTGATAACAAATAGAAATCACTCAGTGTTTTCCTAAATCAGAAAATTATTCAAGAGTTTCATGCAATCAGTAGCAGTCAACTGAACATGAAATACGTTGAATGGCCTTGAGACTTTTCATGCTAAAACATCATAAATTTGATAAAATCGTTTAAAATTTGATAAAAAGATAATAGTTTAGACAAATCTTCTTCTTAGATAATAATGTAATATCACGATATAGGGTGGTTTCTATGTATGACAATTACTTATAATTTGAGAAATGGATGTAATATTCTACGTTGTTAAAACAGCCTTCGCCATAAATTTATTGAGCACTAAACAGTCTATATAGTATACAATGAAGGGAAATTTTGAAGAATATGGAAACATAATGATACCTTACTACTTTTATTACGCAAGAACTCTAACGGTAAAATCGTATATTTTTATTTTTTACTGTCCAAGGGCGGGGCATACTTGCGTAAAGTTTGGTCATAAAATAATTCCAACGGTTCTCCAGTCATTCCATCTCCTACCACTGATTATAAATTATATCGGGCAAATCGTAAGAAAGTTGTCAGTCACTGACGGAAGTATTCGCCTAGTTATTAGTTAAAAGCTAAATCCAGAGATTAAGCCTTCTCAGGAACGAGGAGTAGATTGACTTACCGCCGTTTTATAATCTATACAATGTGTTGCAGCGGCGTTAAATCCATTTCTTTTGTTTTTGTTCATACGTTTGGCGACGACAATCATGATGAAACTGTGCTGGCAAATATATGTAAGTACGATGCAGTTTTTTTCTCCCCTAGACAATTGTTTTCTCACGAACGATACATATATATCATGCAAGTGAAAATCAAGATGAATGCTATCAATGAAACAATGTTGTTTTGATATTCCATATACACGCTAGCCAAGAGATTGAGATGCTTCCATATTACTTCTGTCATTTACGTTACATTAATAAAATAAATTGTAACATCATCGGTTTTGATAAAATATTGAAGAACATGTTATTTGATTATGTGTTTGGTCGCTTTTTATATATGATAGAAATTATTTTTTGCTGACTTGTTATTTTTACAAAACAATTCCATAATAAAAAGTTGGTTGAAACAGAAAGTACAATTTCATATAGTTTTGCTCACAATTTGATGACGGTCACTTACCAAATGAAACAACTAAACTGCTTAAATTATATTCGTATTGGATCAAGCATGAACATTGACAAAGACATGTTTTTCTGTTTTTACCCCTCTACTGAAATGAGGAATGTTTTGAGTCGAATTTAGAAAGAAATGTGTATATATTGACCTCTAACAACTGCTGTATTTTAATGACGGTTTTAAAACATGTTTCATATCTGCTGAAAAAAAAGATATCGTCTATAGGAGCTTTTAGATTAAATCACGTTAGATGTACATTCCATGAATAAAGTGTATACAATATCAAGATATGCCACACCTGTTCACAGTGTTAAATGATTAAAGGTCATCGGATGTTTTGTCTGCTTAATTGTTACTCATCGATGGAGTGTAAGTCGATATCAGGCGTACAATCTTTATTTCACGTGTGTGTGAATGAGAATGCGAGAACGTTCTCAGATAAAACAAATAACGCTGATAGTACTCGAACGTCTGTTTATTAAGCAATATTAATAGATTGATACCACAAATTAGTGTCTGAATTATATATACAAAAGCCAGTGATATGCAAACAATTTTCAAAAAAGCTCTTTTGAAGTTGCAATGTTATCAAAATGGATCTTTGGAAACATTACAAATATATTGTGCACTTATTGTAATGGGTAGTATCAAATGAAGTAAGTGAACATCCAACAATATCAATGCAGAAAATGTATGTCGCGAACAGTTCTACTTAATATAGTGTCTTCGTTGATATTTGTAATTACATTAATTTTATTCATGATTTATATATGCATGAAAATATTTGTGGAAACATTTCAAATACAGAATTGTTAATGCTACTTTAATTTCACATAAATCCTTTTCTGTTTTACGGCTTATATATTTTTGTAAAAGTGGGAGCCGCTTAAAATGACACCACATTTCATAACTTTTATTTATACCGTCATATGTGGTTACCAGTAATTTAATCAATCAATTGAATATAATGACTGCTTCTGTTGCTGTTTCTACATAGTTTTCACACTCCTTGTTTAAGTAATCAACCACACATCATCAACTACAAACACGTGTAATATACATGTATCGAGTGTCAGTTGTTTGTCTAAATGGAGGTTCTAAGTTAGTTAGTAAAATAAGATAAAACAAATTGGTATGACTGTTTAATTAATACATCAGAAATACGTATGTAAGTTTTGTCAAGCAGAGTAAGCTTCTACCATGAATGCAAAATTATCATGCAACAAACTTTAAAGATTATCGTTCAAATTAGTGGAATTAAGTCAAATTATACATCAAACTTACGGCGGTTTGATACTGAGTTAGTGTATAACACTTCTGTAAAACCATAACATTGAACATGTTAAATTGTGTCAATATATTGCAAGCGTTATTACAAAACGTGGTAACTGAGATTAAAATAAGATTATCACATATGGTACTTTAATAATCGCTGGTGAGGTTGTACCTCGCTTAGAAGACGAAGATGAAATTAAAACAAAATACAAACTATCAATGAAATAAAAAAGTGGTAATGATATCACACTTAATTGATTTCCATGTCTTGAAATGGAATATTTAGAAACTTTAGCGTTATCAATGAAGTGTTGAGAAGACAAACTCATATTTCTGCAAAAACATACTCGCCTTGTTGGTGTCTCGATGAAAATAAGATTAATACTCGATAATATCTTGAAAGTTTAGAATTTGGTAATCATGATAACAGTTGCTTTTATTGAAATCATGAAATATTCGATTGAGAAGAAATATATTGAAAAATCTGACCTTGTGATTATCTTAAAGGAGGGTGAAAAAATATTTAGTGATCGGAATCGGGCACAAATATCTCTCGAAACTGTAAAATGAAAAATCAAACAAAATGACAATAACTAGGCTTTTCTAATTGAACATTGAGGAAGAATAATGAGAATAATGAAATACATATACAACACGGGGGTCACAATTGAAATAAGAGATTTATCTCTATTTTGTGTCATTCCCGGTATTGATATGAATGACATATGGCATTTTACATCCTGGGATTTTCACTATTTGTATGCCACCGAAATAAAATTATTATAACAAGAATATGCTATTCGAACACAATTTTGTACAAATGTTCTAAAAATGTTTTCAACTATTTGATTAGATTCACATGTTCGTGTATCACTGTTTTGTTGTATGAAACCCAACTTTTTACCATAATCGGTTGGTTGTCTGTCAAACGAAGGTTAGTAGATTTGATTCCCTGATTCAACCTTATTATCCTCTTAAAGTTTGATCCAATTTTATGGCTGTTTTCTGTCTCATGGCCGTTGTCATTTAGAGTTTTAAAAAGTATGACTAGAGATCCAAATCTCTCTTGTGACTAAGTAGTCGACTCACTGTCGCAATATGTCTAAAAGATTGTTGATCAGTATTATGCAAAACCAGACAGTGAATGAACCTGACTAAGTATAAATTATAGAAAATAACGAAATGGGCTTTTCTTTAAGTATTAAATTCTTTATTGAAAATCAATTTAAGATTTATAATGTCACTGTAAGTCCTTTTACAAGTTTAACCATTCTCTGGTTACTAAAACATATTTCCATTTATATTGCTCTAGAAGTCCTTAGTAAATACTCGTAGATCAGTGGGGTTTATAAACAGCCATTCATTTATTTGGTTTGTAATACAACCCCTGTATTGTTCAACGGATACGATAATTCTTGACCAAACTAAGTACATTAGTTTTGCAAGCTGTCACTGTGAATGTGTTCGTAGAATTGCTTTTGGTATAAAAACAACTCGTTACATCACATACAAACTACTTAAATGATCAACTTAGCTATTGTTCTCCGGTACTGTAAAGTCATTCTTAACCACTAAACTACAATATTCATTAGAATAATGTATCGAATTATTTAGCCTAGATACATAACTTTGTTTCCACGTTTTTCGAATTATTTGAATATCATTAAAACTTTTACCGGACCGTTTCATTTTAACAACCACTTTGTTTGTGTCAAATCTTAGTGTCACTGTACTAATAAGTACTCAAAACCTTAATGCCATGTCATTTACTTTACATAAATAAGAAAGATATAATGACAGTTCCCTATAATATTATACAGCTATATTTTCTGAAAACAAAGTTGTAATAAACAGCATGAGTTGAATATGCTCAGAAACTCCATTACAAGAACCTTTATGTAACTAGTATATCTATAACAGCCAACTATAAATTGTTTGTCTGACTGCCCGTTGTAATAGTAGGACAAATGTCAGAGAAATGGCATCCATCTTGAATCTCAAGTACACTCATAAACCAGAGAAAGACATTGTTTATCTTTTAGGGAATTCAGTCAAGTTATGTCTAGACCTCGAGGCTGAACATTACAGTCTTAGAAAATCAGTCTTAGTAAATCAAGTGTCAATGTACCAAAAATTGGATAAATTGCCCAATATTTCGCCATAACAATTGAAAATCTGAATGCCTTTCACTTAAATATTCCATTAAACATTTTCAGTTCATAGCTTCACATTAGACTAAATTGCATGTTTCTAAAACACGTTTGAATTTTGATGAAGTTTGTATGTGGGATAATGAACAATAATTAAAATGCATTTCTATTTAATTGTAGACTGCTTTCTTGAAAAGTAATAACACGCAATGATTAATTTTGTCGCTGTATGTCTTTAAACAAGTTCAGACATTCTCTGGTTACTAAAACGGATTACTTTTCAATTGTCCAACGTAGTCTTTCGTAAACCATAAGGTTTGTTAGGAACCATTAATTTATTTGTCTTGAAAATGATCGCATTACGGCTCAGGGAATTCTTAGCTTTATTAGATAAACCCTACATTAGTCTGTCTTTGTGAATTAACTCAACTAGTTCATGTACAAACCGCAATATGACGTAGCATTGAAAGAAAATGATATAATGATCTTCTTTACTGACACTGTACCTTCAATACTTAAAACAAGGGCCAACTAAGCTTCGTATTGTATAAAATTAATCAATTGCATCACCATAATCAACACAGATTTCGTTTATTTGACACAGAAGTCGGAAAATCAATATACTCTAAAAACTGGTAACAAAATTTAGCTTCATCATGTAGATCTATATTTAAATACATGTAGTTTGAATTAAAAAAACATTTTTATTTTAAGAATAATTACCTTTAACTAACTGTCTAGTTCATATGGTAGTCGATCGGTACTTAATACGGTTACGAAACCCACAACTTTTGTGTACTTCTTACCATTTGATATATCGGTTAGTTAATGTGTGTTTTGGCAAACACATTTCAGATATTGTTATAAGTTATAGTAAGAGGCATTTCGTAATGAAATGACAATATCATAACCTATTATCGCAAATAGAAACTGAAATGTACAAGCCGACTGTCTGGCAACTGGCTATCAAGACCTAAATGGAAACAATAAATGATGTTTTCATATGAAACAGGGACTATTTGTTTTCATCATGCAAATAGTTAATTAGCAAACGGCGGGGTTAGTATGACTTGGTCTTATATGAATAGCCTATTATCATGCAAAGCACGTTCCGTGGCGATTGTGGTGAAATGTGACAACATCGCAGCAAATTGGATCTCTGTGTCAAAACTAAGATTCTACAAAGCTATTGTCTAAGATTACTAAAACTAGTCAGCAATTGTCACGGATTCGATGCAATATGTCAGACAAAAATGAATACAAACATGTCTCAAAAAAGAAAGAACGGGAACATCTTGGCGTTAGATATAGCTCTTAATTTACAGGATTGTCTAGGTATGCCAAGTAATCATCTGTACGGGTCATTTGCCTTAAAGCAAATGATACATTCAATATAGTGTTATTTATGTGAAATAACGACGTTCGATATATATTGTATAGTGTCGCAATAGTAACTAATCTAAAATCAAGATAATAATCAAAGCGCACATGTTGCTGCTCGGACATTGGTTCAGCAGGGCAAACAAGACTGCTAAATATTGTTCGATATTTTTAACAATGAGACTATTTTTTCACGCGTAGGTGCTTGCCTAAGTTAATATCATTGCGCTCTATCTGACTGCGCATGGCCGAATGTAATTGTCCGCGATATTTTGTAATAGGTTTTGAAAGTTGTGGTTACTAAGACCTTGGTTGCAAGCTACCCATGTCAAAAAATTGTAATATCACGATGAAACGAAATCAGCGAAATCAAATCATTATTAATAAGTGTCATTAAAAAGTGTTACAAGTATGTTGCTACTTCCAGAACGATTGTAGTCGATGTTGTATCACAGGATTTTTTTATTTTATAAACAAAATATTATTGAGTAATTCATCAATTGATACTTATATAAATAAATAAGTTATAATTAAAGAATAATACTAGAATATTACATTATACTCCAAAGCCATGAATGATATCAAATTTGATCATAATCTGTTTCGACGAATGAGTGGACATCGACTTATTGGCGCCTTGATGGATAAGTTGTGATTTAATAAGACATCGATGCAATAAGAATATCAATGAATGTATTAATAAGCATGTATCAATTCCTGTGAAATAATACATCAAATATGAAAATATCATAATGTGTATATCAGCTGAGTAGCCATACACACAAATTAGGATCAACCAAGTATTAACAGAGAACCGACTTCTAAATTGATGGAAATGGAGATTTTGTACAATGCGTCATGTCTGATTTTCCGTTTGAAGAAACCTTTAATATGATACTTTAAATTACAAAGTAAAAACTATTTAAAAGTTCTAAATTTTCTTCGCAATAATTCTTTGTTAAGATAAAGATTATAAAACTAGTATTACCCTATTGACATATTATCGGTGCTATTTTGTATCAAATATTACCAATATAAGCTACAATTACATTTTATTTGAAATAGAAAAAAACTTGAAATTGTCTTTATTGCTACTGGTAATAAACTGCTTGAGCATCGATCGTTCTGGTTCTAGTAACGACGTAGTTTTACTTAATTGACATTTGTTATCCGTCTGTAATACTAACTATGTAAATAAGACTGTTTGCTGCGGTTAAAGGCGAAGCAAAGAAAACATATATCATGCCAATGACGCAAATTGGAAGGTTGCTTGTTTGGCTTGCCAACTCTTTTGTTGGCACCAAATACAGTTCAATGGTAAATGAAACGTTTTCCGAGTCGTTCATGTGAAGTTATAATCTAACTGA
Source organism: Mactra quadrangularis (assembly GCA_025267735.1). Taxonomy (NCBI): domain Eukaryota; kingdom Metazoa; phylum Mollusca; class Bivalvia; order Venerida; family Mactridae; genus Mactra; species Mactra quadrangularis. The sequence continues at coordinate 31,461,200 of CM046308.1, read as the reverse complement.
TTAAATGGTGCTCATCCGTTAAATATAGTCTGGTGCATTTCAATGGGTAGAATTCGCATTGACATGTTACGAATTTAAATATCAAAGTCATTTTGAGCGCCTCTGATTTGCCAAATTTGTATTCAAACCATGAAAACACAAATCTATATGTATCAAGTAAAAAGCATCCGATGGCATTAACACCTTGAAGTCTAAAAGGTAAGATATGACTACAAAATAGTCGATAAGATACCATACGTTTATTATACATTGTATCACTTAAATGTACTTAGTGTTCATAAAGACAAAATTGAACAATATGCTACTAACGTAATAGAGGCAATAAATAAAAACGAGACGATACATTCGAAGCAAAATACTAACTCTATTGTATTGATTATGTTTTATACTGTTTGTGTCACTGGTTTGTTGTTAAATTTTGTTTGTAATATATTTGTACTATAGGGTACGCATGCATCAATATAAACATGTTGAATTATTCAAAAAATATATTCCTATTACGTTCGTAGTAGCAAAATGATATACGGATCTGAATTAGGTTATATTTATTTAAGCTGTCACGTTCAATATGTATGACTCACAACAATAGGAAATTAATAACGCAGTTGTCAAAATGAGCCATTAAAACACGATACGTTTAACAGCATTTGTACGTTGTTTTGAGTTACTTAGATAATTGATAAATTTTATTATCTTATCATTACAGTTAGTTGAACCATGTATAGTTGATATATTATGATCAACTAGCGTATCTTGTTTATAATTTTCTTTTGATATTGAATTAAATAAAATATATATAACGTTAACATATATCTTAATGATGTTATCTTTTTCATTAATTAAGAAATAACAAAATGTATGATTACATTAGACATGGACACATAATACTGGCTTTCCATTCCGTGGTTGGTAATTTCATCTGCGATAATTACATTTTTCATGTATAGTTCACTTATTTCCAGTAAAAAGCTTGATATGATTTGTCCGTCATTCAAGGAACTATTTAAGTAACTGAGCTGTATTGAATGTCAACCATACAAATTTACGTAAAATGAAGTAGCTGCATAATTATTTGTATCATTTATTTAGTTACTGTCATATTGGATCAGTATTGATCAATACTTATTATATCAATTTCTGCAATATTGTGCAAACACTTTTGTACGTAAGTTTGAAACATACCTTCAAAATGATTAAGTTTACTATTTCAAAAGATTTAAAGTATATATTGGGTCATTATGGTTGCCTTGCCATACCTTATTGCCCCGTGAATATTTATCAACTATTTTTATGAGCCAACTTTTTCCCATGAAGTCACTGTTTTTCATTTTAACTGAATATTTAGCAATTTATTAGGTCACATGAGCTTCACATCATAATTTACCTGTTTTATAAGACCAATACCTTATCATTTTCTTTATTCAACTCGTCCAGCCAAGGAAATTACATCATACTAAACCACTCAGCGCATACTTAATGGAAATAATTCTAGATCAATATTAGAATACATTCAAAATGTATGTTACGACGCAAAATACGACCTCGTGCGAGAAATATGAAAAACGATGCAAATTTAATTGAGACCAAAAGCTTAGTAAAATAGAATACAGTTTGATATAGATCTGAGACAAACTATCAGCTTCCATGGAAAGTTATCTCTATACTATCAAACCTACGAGACTTCCATGACATTCACTTTCTTTGAATGTATCGCTCCCAGTATTTGTACGTTTCTCTGGACACAATCCATGTATTAAACGAGACACTTAGACAGTCTCTAAGATAAGGAAACAGCTATTTATCATGTAAATGATACAATTAGAAAATTGGATTATTGGACCATTTACCGAACGCAGATTCAATTACCAAGCTAATACTTGTTTGTATTGACCAGAGAAAATGCCATATAAAACGTAAGCAATTTGTTAGGTCATTATGATGGATCTGATAAGGTTATGTGATAGAACAAAGACTTATATCAGATATAGACAGTTAGCAACAACTGCAGTAACGGACGATTTCTTCGTGGCTTTTGTAATATTAGATGCATTGTGGATCTTTGTAATCTGCCTGATATATTGCATAACATGTTCTCATTTAATTATCTGGTGTTATACTATGTTTAAAACAGTATCATTTAAAACACAATGAATGGTTTAGATTAACCTCTTTTCATATATCTTATCCAGCATCAGTATTATTTAGAACCCGGTAACTTACGTGAATGATGCATCTATATAAATATTATGGATGTTGAAATGTTGTACATGAAAATTAAAAAAACTGTTAACGTACAATATATATCTCTATCGGATAATGCAGACGCAAACATGATCAATAATTATATTGACAAACCTATTCTAACTTGCAACGAAAATGTATATACACCATGAACTCCGACTTAACTAGACAAAGAAATTAAAGTTTCGCATATGTTTCAGTATTCAGATACCTATATATCTGTTGAATAATGTTGTAACAGTTTGACACGAGTAAAATGCGTCTATTCAATCAAAGAAACATAAGTTTTACAGAAATTATTCGGATATAATTTTCTTTTGTTAAATCGATTAAATACAGATTTATACTATTCAAGACAATTGAAGAGAACTGGAAAACGGTTGTGATGTTTAGCCCGCATGTCTGTAAATTACAGGACTGTCTATTCCCGGGTTATAGCTAAATAATATATGATTTGGCTTTCATTTCTACCCAGTGTTGAAGTTTTTCCTTCAATACAAATGCATTGACAAAAGCATTGAAGCGCAACAAAAGTTATTGCTGCGTTAAGTGTTTATTATACTTCGATGTCAAGTAAACAACATTATTATTGGGATATCCTTTATTTGTGTCACTGTGTTGATAAAATACAACAGTTTTTTTTTGTTATTTGTCTGACAACTGTTTACATCACATCAGCTCATATATCCAGTTTCAACTAGATACGGGCAGTTCCATATTTAAACGATTTATAATGAAGTGTTCTGCTTTAAATTCCTGATGGACCATATTTCCCTGAATGAGTTTTAGTCATAGTGATGATTTATCGATTTGCTACTTAATTAATCAAATATAGCATGACCATAATATGAACTGTTTTCATATATTTCTACTGTTGTGAAGAGACTGTAATAATTTAGTTACTTCACTACTGATATTATATTTTCTAGATGTTTAAATATCAAACTATTTGGAATGATATTACAAATATGGGTGAACCTGACTTAACAAAAATGAATATGAAAATATATCTGTAACATTAACAGTAAAAAAGGCCTGCCAAAGAACCAAGAAGAAAAAAGAGGGTATATTAAGGTTTTTATCATTTGTTAATAAGATGACATTTCAAAAAAATGAAGTAAACAAGCCTAAGGGCCCACCAACCTCTCACTTACACGAACGTGTTAATGTAAGAACTATTTTGGTGTAAAAAACCCTTCAAACATTTTAACACGACAGTGTGGCCTCCAAACATAAACTTATAAAAGAAACGCAAGAGTTTTGTCAATGTAAAAAACAAGTATTCAATAGCGTCACAGAGACCAGTGGTCTTTGAGTCAAATTAGCAAAAACACTTAAGCAGGAATAGAATGATTTGATTGAGCCTATACATACTTTAAAAGATAAGAAATGTTACATCTATCATCAAATTCAAATTGCTAGCATTGCTGTTCAACTAAAGAAATATACTAGGTGATCAAATGTACAAGAATCGATTACTATACACACAGATTGCTGAAGAATACCCTACTGATAACCTTTCTTCTTGAATTTACCAGTGAATCTCATAAAACGTAAGGAAACTAATACTGTTTTTATCTTATTCAAAAACTAATTGTCCATAAAACACTAGTTTAGGAATAGAGGTACATTTATTACAATGTGTCATAAAAGTTACAATTATATCCAGATTGTATCCAGTAATTTCATTCAAAGTTAATATTTTACTTCTTATTAGTGTCAGTATAAAAATACCAAAGTCACTATCATACTATGAAATATATATACATAATTATTCTTCATTACACTGATAGCAGGTAGGAAATAGTTTTCCAGGATATGTTGAATAAAGATTTGGAACTTTGGAATGAGTACTACACGTGATATCATAAACATCAGAATGTACCGGGTCGGTAAATTTGTTTCATCTTATCTTGATATTATGAAATGTTAAAACAAACCTTGTGAAACCAAGTAATCTGACATACAACAAGAAATATATTATAACACAATTCTGACAGGATATTGGCTCTTAGTCCTATTTTAAAACAACTCAGAAAATAGTTATAAAGTAAATGTGATAAATACACATCATCAACATTTCAATAATAAAATATATTCACATACTTTAAAATACGATATTGCCAAAGTTCTATCACTAGTGCGAGATAATATTTGACAATGTAATTAAGACCACTGACATAGATCATTAGATATAATCAGAATTACAACTGATGTTAAACATATAATTTGTAGGAACCTGTTAACACACGTTTTTCGCATTGTTATTTTTTGAACTGTCAGCGCGCAATCTAGTAGTGTATGTTTGATTTTATATAAGAGTTGATATACCAAACTGTTTGGCTTGATTACTTGATACGAAGTAACTTGTACTACTAGGGTTCGTATTATCCGTGGTCTTGCGACCAATTGTAGTAATTTATTTTTCTGTTTTGTATGGTAATACTATTGTAATATATTTTATAATACACTGCCCTGATTCTCAAAAGTAACATTCTTCTTAAATATACAAATACGTTCATGAAATTGTCATAACGGATCATATAGATTGACATGTTTTAAGCAATTTATTCAATACTATATTCACCCTTTAAAATGGTTTACCGTCTAACAATATACAGTCAGTTTGTTTGTCGCAAGTATAATTCTTGTAATATTAAAAAGGGCGAAATATTTACAAGCGTATTTTTCATTGTAAAAACTTTCCTCAGGATTATTTGTTTAAAGCAAGAACCAGTTTTGTTACGGGTATTACCCAAGTTTTTTATATTTAGTACAAAACAATAAAAAAGGCAGAGACAAAACGATTAATTTTTTAATAGACTAACCAGTAGCACCGTATCGCATTACAAGCCACTATTTGTAATGTAAATTATGACCCCAGTCTTCTTATCTTTTCTCAGACACCAAGCTTGTGAACGTAATCTGGAATGTCCTTTGAGACTTGAGCTTATTATAACTATGGCAGAATGGATTTTGAACATGAATATGGAACAAAAGTTTTAAAATGTGAACGTCAAATAGTATCCATGAAAACTGAATCACACAACAGCTGATTTAAAAAAAAACGTTGTTTTAGATTACCTTAATAACTCATTTGCACTATAACACATTGATCTTTGGTAAGATCGTATTTTTCAGACATAATTACTATGTTTGTCACGCATCGGGGAGAAGTATGGTAAGATATAATACAATAATCTAATATTGTCCATCAATGATGGGTACAGCCAAGTTCATGTCTAACAATCTAGACAAAGCAATATTGAATGCAATTGCCAACACTTTCATGCAAGGTGATGCACTGGCTGGCACTTAATAACTTTGTATTACTTTTTTTGATATGTCGACACTTTTATTGTTTGCTCCTCGTCAGGATTGTGGGTATAACATATGAATGAATGTTCACTGAGTTAAATAAAACAGTTACATTAACATAAAAAACACTATTTACGAATTACGAAGAAAAAACGTGTATGATTGCGAATATAAATGACTGTTTGTTTGCCGACGACACTTAATATACAACTCTATTTTATCGTATCAATAGTGAGATGATCTGTAATGTTTAAGCTTGATATATATTTTGTATAGATGTTTGCACTGAATTGATTTTAACATTGAATGCGGAAACCATTCAAAGCAAGTGCTAATAGTATGGAATTTGTAATGAAACTAAATTCTTTAAGCGTTTTGTCCTTTAGAAACGAGTCGATGGTTTTATAAATAAAGATAAATCTAAGTATTGTCACGATTTAAATATCTTTACTTGTGTGGCTACTGAATAAACTAGCAATAAGTGTTTTTGTTCAAATAACATCACACAAAGTTATGTGAAGTAACACATTAATCGGACGATATAATATTTATGTGATAGTGTGCTCATCAACGCAAACTACAAAAGCAAATAAAATGCTTGCAAACAACAATCATTTTAATCTTGATTGTTTTGGTGGTTTAATCTTTGGTGCAAACCAATACAATTAGACTTACATTTCGTTACTACAACATCTCATTTCTCCAAACTGGTCGATATTATGCACAACTCCTTGACATAATAGTATTTGTTTGGATATGTTTCTTTCATTTTATTCCATCATAACTTTTGTCATAGCATTGACATTCTTTGGCAAACGAAAGACATAAATTGGTGTATTGTCTGCATTTGTATACCTTTAAATTAGTCTACGTTTTGATATATTGGCTCTATTCAAATACAATGTAAACATAGATGTATCTTAGTCGTAGAATGTGAATAATTTAACGCTTATATTCAATGTGCATTTTCTCTTTTCCATTTGCGACTGGCTAAAATCAAATTTACAGCGCATAATAATTCGCCATGAAGAAAATGTTGCTTTCAGCTAAACTGCAATCTTAGATACAAATCGATCAAATATGAAACTTATAAAACTTGAATTTCATGAAATATTGATAACAAGCCCTAGTATTTCTTTAATGACAAATTACTATTGTTTATGTAATAAATATTCAAGATTAAGCAAAAATGAAGAATATTACTTCTGTGTTCGTACAATAATGAAAAGTTTAGATTTAGAACAAACTTTTTAGATGGACCGGATAGCTTTCTGACATAATGTCATAGCACTTAAATCAGTTTGTTGAATTGTGCTATATTGTTATATTATACAACGTTTAAATCATTGAGATTGTGTCATCATTAAACACTGCAATAACAACAATGCCCGTCGATCAATTACCAGCCTGATCTGACTATTAGAAAAAAATAAACATGCACAAACATTATTGATAAACTCTTTGTAAAGCAGATAGGAGTGTTAGGTTTCCAGTGAAATGATTTGTTTAATTGCTAACAGGATCCATTAAACTACTAGGACCGGTGAGGGCATTTCCGGATATATTTTTGCTTATTGTCTAAAAGCGCTATGTCATTTATTATATAACGATTTCAATTAACACACCCAATAATTAATCAAAGGTAAGCCTCTCATAGCATGGATTATTTCAGAAGCATTAAACAAGTTAAAACATTTATTGAAAGCTACCTTATATGATTGTTAACAATTATGTTTGTGTTTAGAAAAATAACATCGGAATTAATGCATTTTAAAAGTTTTTAATTTCATATTAATGTTTTTGACACAGTGTCAAAGTAAAGTGGGCTCCAAACCGATATGGAATGATAAAAAATGTCAACAAAACAAAAAACTGTCATACCGTGAACCTTTGTATATATAACGTGCATTAAAAATTATGGTTAGTCCTTGCCAAAATAACTTAAAATGATCACAAACAGCTGAGTATTGTTACATAACAACACCATTGCGATTCGTCGCAACAATAACTCGATTCAGACCCATACAGTGACAGCGTGAAATATCACACCGAAAAATATTGTTGTGGCATAGCGTGAATAATACAGTTTGGAACATCAAAGTCAATAATTGATGATATAGTCAGAAGTTTCTATTGTGTCAAAGATACGGGAAAATATGATGTATCAATCCCTTTTATTCATGTTTTGATTGTTGTAGTGGATAAAGTTGCGGCCAACAATATTATTTTTGCCGTTATAAAATAAAAGTGGATAAAATATGACGAGAAATTGCTCAATGGTGATAAAAGCAACATACTTTATTATGTTACAGAAAAATGGCGAAGTGTACTACAAACTTTGATGCAAACGAATAGGAAAAAATATTGAATTGGCGAGTAACTTTGACAAAAAAACTGATTTTCGTTAAACATGAATTTGTATTGATTAAAAGTAGTATAACTATCAACATATGACAAAAAATCAGTTACATAATACATCCAACATGATGATAATAAAAAAAACAAAGTAAATTATAAGAGAAAATTGACATTTATGCATACATTGAAATATTATGCACGTCAACTATGGCAAATACTCATTATTCGATACTAAGTCTCATGCAAGTCATTAAGTGATTAACACATAATTAAATCAAAATATGTCTGATAGCTCGAATAGGCCTATGTAAGCTTGTATTTGTATAGACACATGTATCTGTTTGTATCATCGACTTGCATTAAATGGTTTCAAATCGGTTGCTAGTCTTATACTCTTTAAAACGAAATATGAAAAATATTAGATGTTTTCATCAATAGTAAAATTTTACGTCTTTTTTGTGCTAGCAATGAAACCTCAAATCAAACATGGTGCTTGCTTTGAAGCATGTCTATTGACAAAATTGACGATATACAATTAGTTGATGACAAAACTAAAATACACCTCCTGGTAAAATATCCATTGCGTTCCTACAATACTTTAAAATCAATGAGCCAGTCTATAAGCCAGTCTCCTGCTTGTTTGGCAGTATAAAATTATGTTTGTAGTTTCTCACATTAAATTTTTAATATATTGAAGATATAAACGTTATGTATATATTATTTATATTGATACAATGACAATTCCTTAATCATTGTATATCAACATACTGCTTTTATCAACAAAACAACATCTTTAACAAACATACTGTAAATAATATTATGGTAGGCAAATGTATGTGGAAGTTACGTGCATAATAAAAGGGTAAGAAAAAAACAACGGAGTTACTGACATTTATAAGAAGTGCTTGAATATAACACAATCGACATTACGCTGAGGCTACTATACCCACTCTTTTAAAAAAGTGTTACTTTGTGTCCAACGACATGCGACTATGTTTGTCCAAGTACACGTTAATCCTTTCATTAATGAATGGATTATAGGTGTTAAGGAATAGAAGGCCCGGCGTGATGTCAATAGAATCGTTAGTGTATAAAATCGTTGGGATAGGCATTTGCATATATTTACATGTAATTTTCTGAATGCACTGCGTCATTTATTGTAATTATAATGTTTGCTTTAAATGTGAATAAATAACTATTCATTTATCACACGCGACACACTAATAGCATCGACGTGCTCGCTTACAGTAGTATTGAGCGTTCCGAAAACATGTTTTGTTAATTTTGATTCGCTCTCAATACACATAATTTGTTTTAAACAACATACTTGGTGAAAATAAAGCAAAACGATACATAAGATGAAATACTATTTTGTATTTCTTTAATGTCCTATATGAGCTCTTCTAGATATCATCGGTTAAAATATTTATCTCATACTTATTCTATTTTACGTAAATAGTGATAATATTTTGTTCGTAGTGCATCACTGTATGAGTTCCAAAAACATTCGTCGACTAATATACGACTTTTGCTGCATTCATTATAATTTGATAATGCCTGCCTTATACAACAATGTAATTGAAAATGAAGTATAAGATGCAATATAAAGCCAATATAAGAATTCCCAAAGGCGTCTGAACGGTGTTAATTATCTATGATGCATTATGTATTATTCATTGTAATATGCAATTGCTACAGTGGTGTATTTCGTCAGTGAAAATATTACTATAGTTAAATGATTTGCTCAAATGGTTTATATAGATAGAAAACACACACGTCAATTTCCTTTGAACAAAATAAATCAATTCGTTCTAGATAGGTGAAGTAATGGAGTTTTATCAGACGGATTATAGATTTAATTGTTGCATTCAATTTGAAAACGATTCCAATGAACAGATTCGTAAAGATTTTGGTAAATGGAAATTGATATTTTAACACAAAACTACACAAAACATCTAATCTGATGACGCCAAAATATTTGTTGATTATTTACGTTTCCAAATATGACGAATTACTTATAGATTTGCATTTATCGTTTGATAATGTTAAATCGTTTTTTTGTGAAAGCAACAAATAATCATCATTACTACAACACAGTTCACTTGATACTTGCGCAGCTGAATCACATTTCGATAAGTCTGTCAATAAAAACTTAGGCTTACTACATATAAATAAAAGGATGCAAACTAGTTTTGCGCTAGATTTGCGCTGTCCTTGTACTGTTTGATAATGGGTATGTCTTGACGGAATGCTGTAACTAGATGGTTGTGATCTTAGTTTATGTAGCGTAGTCTACTTGAATTGTACACAATTTAAATAAGTCAAATATATTTAAAGTGTCTTTAACTCATCGTTGTTGAGTAAATATTAGTTTTTACTTCCGGGACAATTCTAGTAGTATTCATACTAACAGATTATCATGAGAAAATAGAGTATATACAAATACAGACACAAAATAATGGAAGTTGCTTGTCATAACTATCAAGGGACTCGTGCGATACATCTAAGGCTTTGAGCGTTAAGTCAAATTAAGCAAAACTTCCGAAAGAATATTCGACAAGCAGGAATGTGATTTGACTTCAATTTTAAACAATATAGTATGTGTATGTACAAAACAGGTATACTTGATATAAATTGATTTTACATTACGGCATTTCGAACCGCAGAGCGGGCCTGATTAGTTACAAGCAATAGACTTCCTATTGCATAAGTCGATAACATATTCATTTACGTTATAATTTAGTGACACGTTACAGTACGTATTCAAATAGATATTTCTTTCTTAGACTTTTTATAGATCACAACTACAAACAAACATTTCCAAAGATAACTACACAATATAGAAAAAGGGCGAAATATTTACAAGCGTATATTTCATTGTATGAACTTTCCTCAGGATAATTTGTTTAAAGCAAGAAACAGCTTTATTACGAGTATTATCAAAGTGTTTTTATATTTGGTACAAAACAATAAAAAAGGCAGAGACAAAACGATTGATTTTTAATAGACTAACCAGTAGCACCGTATCGCATTACAAGCCACTACTGGTAGTAAATTTTGATCCAAGTCTTGTTATCTTTTCTCAGACACTAAGCTTGTGAACGTAATCTGGAATATACTTTGATACTTGGGCCACTTATAACTATGGCAGAATGGATTTTGAACATGAACATGAACATGGAACAAAGGTTCTAAAATGTGAACGTTAAATAGCATCCATTAAAACTTATTCACAAAAGCTGATTTAGGAAACGTTGTGTTAGATTACCTTAATAACTCATTTGCACTACAACACGTATATTCTTGATAAGTTCGTATTTTTTAGACATAATTACTATGTTTGTCACGCATCGCGGATAAGTATGGTAATAATCTAATATTGTCCATCAAAGATGAGTACAGCCAAGCTCATGTCTAACATTCTAGACAAAGCAGTATTGAATGCAATTACCAACACTTTTATGCAAGGTGATGCACTGGCTGGCACTTAATAACTTTGTATTACTTTTTTTTGATATGTCGACACTGTTATTGTTTGCTCCTCGTCAGGATTGTGGATATAACATATGAATGAAAGTTCACTGAGTTAAATAAAACAGTTACATTAACATAAAAAACACTATTTACGAATTACGAAGAAAAAAACGTGTATGATTGCGAATATAAACGACCGTTTGTTTGCCGACGACACTTAATATACAACCCTATTTCATCGTATCAATAGTGAGATGATCTGTTATGTTTTAAGCTTGATATATATTTTGTATAGATGTTTGCACTGAATTGATTTTAACATTGAATGGGGAAACCATTCAAAGCAAGCGCTAATAGTATGGAATTTGTAATGAAACTAAATTCTTTAAGCGTTTTGTCCTTTAGAAACGAGTCGATGGTTTTATAAATAAAGATAAATCTAAGTATTGTTACGATTTAAATATCTTTACTTGTGTGGCTACTGAATAAACTAGCAATAAGTGTTTTTGTTCGAATAACATCATACAAAGGTATGTGAAGTAACACATTAATCGGACGATATAATATTTATGTGATAGTGTGCTCATCAACGCAAACTACAAAAGCAAATAAAATGCTTGCAAACAACAATCATTTTAATCTTGATTGTTTTGGTGGTTTAATCTTTGGTGCAAACCAATACAATTAAACTTACATTTCGTTACTACAACATCTCATTTCTCCAAACTGGTCGATATTATGCACAACTCCTTGACATAATATTATTTGTTTGGATATGTTTCTTTCATTTCATTCCATCATAACTTTTGTCATAGCATTGACATTCTTTGGCAAACGAAAGACATAAGTTGGTGTATTGTCTGCATTTGTATACCTTTAAATTAGTCTACGTTTTGATATATTGACTCTATTCAAATACAATGTAAACATAGATGTATCTTAGTCGTAGAATGTGAATAATTTTACGCTTATATTCAATGTGCATTTTCTCTTTTCCATATGCGACTGGCTAAAATTAAATTTACAGCGCATAATAATTCGCCATGAAGAAAATGTTGCCTTCAGATATACTGCAATCATAGATGCTAATCGATCAAATATGAAATTTATAAAATTTGAATTTTATGAAAATTTAATATTGATAACAAGCCCTAGTATTTCCTAAATGACAAATTACTATTGTTTATGTAATGAATATTCAAGATTAAGCAAAAATGAAGAATATTACTTTTTGTGCGTAAAATAATGAAAAGTTTAGATTTAGAACCAACTTTTCAGATAATCTGGATAGCTTTCTGACATAACGTCATGGCATTTAAATCAGTATGTTGAATCGTGCCATATTGTTATATTATACACCGTTTTAATCATTGAGATTGTGTCATCATTAAACACTGCAATAACACCAATGCCTGTCGATCAATTACCTGTCTGATCTAGCTATTAGAAAAAAATAAACATGCAAACAACATTATTGATAAACTCTTTGTAAAGCAGATAGGAGTGTAAGGTTTCCAGTGAAATGATTTGTTTAATTGCTAACAGGATCCATTAATCTACCAGGACCGGTGAGGACATATCCGGATATAATTTTGCTTATTGTCTAAAAGCGCTATTTCATTTATTATATAACGATTTCAATTAACATACCCAATAATTAATCAAAGGTGAGCCTCTCATAGCATCGATTATTTCAGAAGCAGTAAACAAGTTAAAAACATTTATTGAAAACTACCTTATATGATTGTTAACAATTATGTTTGTGTTTAGAAAAATAACATCGGAATTAATGCATTTTAAAAGCTTTTAATTTCATATTTATGTTTTTGACACAGTGTTGAAGTAAAGTAGGCTCGAAACCGATATGCAATGATAAAGAATGTCAAATGTCAACAAAACAAAACAACTGTCATACCGTGAACCTATGTATACATATTACGTGCAGTAGAAATTATAGTTAGTGCTTGCCAAAATAATTTAAAATGATCACCAACAGCTGAGTATTGTTACATAACAACACCATTGCGAATCGTCACAACAATAACTCGATTCAGACCCATACAGTGACAGCGTGAAATATCACACCGAAATTTATTGTTGTGGCATAGCGTGAATAATACAGTTTGGGACATCAAAGTCAATAATTGATGATATAGTCAGAAGTTTCTATTGTGTCAAAGATACGGGAAAAATATGATGTATCAATCCCTTACATTCATGTTTTGATAGTTGTAGTGGATAAAGTTGCGGCCAACAATATTATTTTTGCCGTTATAAAATAAAAGTGGATAAAATATGACGAGAAATTGCTCAATGGTGATAAAAGCAACATACTTTATTATGTTACAGAAAAATAGCAAAGTGTCCTACCAATTTTGATGCAAACGAATGGGCAAAATTATTGAATTGGCGAGTAACTTTGACAAAAAACTGATTTTCGCTGAACATGAATTTGTATTGATTAAAAGTAGTATAACTATCAACATATGACAAAAATCAGTTGCATAATACATCCAACATGATGATAATAAAAAAACAAAGTAAATTATAAGAGAAAATTGACATTTATGCATACATTTAAATATTATGTACGTCAACTAAGGCAAATACTCATTATTCGATACTAATTCTCATGCAAGTCATTAAGTGATTAACACATAATTTAATCAAAATATGTCTGATAGCTCGAATAGGCCTATGTAAGCTTGTATTTGTATAGACACATGTTTCTGTTTGTATCATCGACTTGCATTAAATGGTTTCAAATCGGTTGCTAGTCTTATACTCTTCAAAATGAAATATGAAAAATATTAGATGTTTTCATCAATAGTGTCAATAGTAAAATTGTCTGTTCTGTGCTAGCAATGAAACCTCAAATCAAACATGGTGCTTGCTTTGAAGCATGTCTATTGACAAAATTGACGATATACAATTAGTTGATGACAAAACTAAAATACACCTCCTGGTAAAATATCAATTTTGTTCCTACAATACTTTAAAATCAATAAGCCAGTCTATAAGCCAGTCTCCTGCTTGTTTGGCAGTATAAAATTATGTTTGTAGTTTCTTACATTAAAATTTTTATATACTGAAGATATAAACGTTATATATTTATTATTTATATTGAAACAATGACAATTTCTTAATCATTGTGTATCAAAATACTGCTTTAATCAACAAGACAACATCTTCAACAAAAATACTGGAAATAATATCATTGTAGGCAAATGTATGTGGAAGTTAAGTGCATAAAAAAGGGGAAGAAAAAACAACGGAGTCACTAAAATTTATTGGAAGTGCTTGAATATAACACAATCGACATTACGCTGAGGCTACTATACCCACTCTTTTAAAAAAGTGTTACTTTGTGTCCAACGACATGCGACTATGTTTGTCCAAGTACACGTTAATCCTTTCATTAATGAATGGATTATAGGTGTTAAGGAATAGAAGGTCCGGCGTGATGTCAATAGAATCGTTAGTGTCTAAAATCGTTGGGATAGGCATTTGCATATATTTACATGTATTTTTCTGAATGCACTGCGTCATTTATTGTAATTATAATGTTTGCTTTAAATGTGAACAAATAATTATTCATTTATCACACGCGACACACTAATAGCATCGACGTGCTCGGTTACAGTAGTATTGAGCGTTCCGAAAACATGTTTTGTTAATTTTGATTCGCTCTCAATACACATAATTCGTTTTAAACAACATACTTGGTGAAAATAAAGCAAAACGATACATAAGATGAAATACTTTTTTGTATTTCTTTAATGTCCTATATGAGCTCTTCTAGATATCATCGGTTAAAATATTTATCTCATACTTATCCTATTTTACGTAAATAGTGATAATATTTTGTGCGCAATGCATCACTGCATGAGTTCCAAAAACATTCGTCGACTAATATACGACTTTTGCTGCATTCATTATACTTTGATAATGCCTGCCTTATACACCAATGTAATTGAAAATGAAGTATAAGATGCGTTATAAAACCAATATAAGAATTCCCAAAGGCGTCTGAACGGTGTTAATTATCTATGATGCATTATGTATTATTCATTGTAATATGCAATTGCTACAGTGGTGTATTTCGTCAGTGAAAATATTATTATAGTTAAATGATTTGCTCAAATGGTTTATATAGATAGAAAACACACACGTCAATTTCCTTTGAACAAAATAAATTAATTCGTTCTAGATTGGTGAAGTAATGGAGTTTTATCAGAAGGATTATAGATTTAATTGTTGCATTCAAACAGATTAGTAAAGATTTTAGTAAATGGAAATTGATATTTTAACACAAAACTGAACAAAACATCTAATCTGATGACGCCAAAATATTTGTTGATTATTTACGTTTCCAAATATGACGAATACTTATAGATTTGCATTTATCGTTTGATAACTTTAAATCGTTTTTTTTTTGTGAAAGCAACTAGTAATCATCATTACTACAACACAGTTCACTTGATACTCGCGCAGCTGAATCACATTTCGATAAGTCAGTCAATCAAAAATTAGGCTAACTACATAATATAAAAGGATGCAAACTAGTTTTTGCGCTAGACTTGCGCTGTCCTTGTACTATTTGATAATGGGTATGTCTTGACGGAATGCTGTAACTAATTGGTTGTGACTTTAGATTATTGTCTCGTAAGTATACTTGAATTGAACATATTTGAAACAAGTCAAATATATTTAAAATGTCTTTAACTCATCATTGTTGAGTAAATATTAGTTCTCACTTCCGGGACGATTCTAGTAGTATTCATACTAACAATTATCATGAGAATATATAGTATATACTTGTGGAAAATACAGACACATAATAATGGAAGTTGCTTGTCATAACTATCAAGGGACTCGTTCGATACATCTGAGGCTCTGAGCGTAAAGTCAAATTAAGCAAAACTTCCGAAAGAATATTCGACTAGAAGGAATGTGATTTGACTTCAATTTTAAACAATATAATATGTGTATGTACAAAACATGTATACTAGATATATTCTGATTTTATATTACGGCATTTCGAACCGCAAAGCGGGCCTGATTAGTTACAAGCAATGGACTTTCTATTGCATAAGTTGATTACATATTCATTTACGTTATTATTTAGTGACACGTTACAATACGTATTCAAATGGATATTTCTTTCTTAGACTTTTTATAGACCATTACTACAAACAAACATTTTCAAAGGTAACTACACTATGTTTTATTTAAATCTCAATTAAATAAATATATTGCTATGCAGAGAATTACTTATTGCTCTAAATTCACAACTGTTCATCGACACTGACTAGTAAATTCTATGCAAGTGTTTCAGAACAAGATTTAGCAGATTAGTTTACTTCTTCAGATCTACATGAAGTTTGACACGAGATCACAAAAGAGGAAAGTAACTTCAGCCTGACAATATATTCCCCAAAGCTTATGTCGCGTGATGGTTATAATAACATCATGTTGTTTGGGAATTTTTTTAGCAAAATATATTATTGTTATGATACTGGTTCACTCCAATTACACACCGAACCTACATTCTGTCATCACAGAAAAACATGAGAACAAACAAGTCCTATTTAAACTTAGAAGCTGGCACAAAAACATAATGATGTTCATAATTTCGTAAGCTTGTGTAGTTTATAGTTTTACGTAAATGTCACGACTATTAGGTCAGAACCGACGTATACATTACATACGCTAAACAGCGAAATGAAATGTCATATATGTAATAAACTGACTTAAATTCCTCTGGAAATAATGGAAACCTGTCATGTTTGATTATATACATTCAACAATGATACATTTAACATAGTTTTCGCTACAATAAACAGAACACTCTTTAACCTTTAAGGACCTTCTAATAGCTTTTTCAATCTACCGAAGAATCTTTTGAGCATGCTTATAGAAGTTAGCATACATACTGTGTATTTTAAGTTAACAGAAACAAGTAGAACACACTATGAAAAACAATTTATATAACGTATTCCTAACGCATAGTTCATGCATTAGAAAGCATAGTAGAAAGCATTATGAAAAGGTTGTTCATGAATTAGTTTCTTTTAATTAGAATATATTGAATGTGATGATAATTATTAGATAGATAAGGTAAATCATGTTTTTGATTTTATAGCTATAATTTCATTTAGGATGATGGACTATTTATATGACTAATGGTGCTTAAAATGTTTAGAATGTATCAGAATAAAACAGGTTTTATTAAGAGCACAGCAAAAGGTTATACTGTCATTGTTTGCAATTTGTATGGCTCACTTTAAGAAAATGAAGATTCATACAAAATACTAATCTTTTTTTCTAGGCTTTGTATATTTTATCTCTAGTTGATTATCATAAAGCATTCAATGTAAGTGTATGTTTACACTGTTAACAAGTAAGACACAATATTGATAGACAACGATAATAAAACTTTGGAATTTTCTAACGTGCACCAAACGTGATATTATAATCATCACATACAGAATGTATCGGGACGTTGAGTTTTATGTTTGTTTTTATCTTGATAGTATGAACAGTTCAAAATAAACCACGCAACCTGACATCAAATAAGAATTAAATCATATCTCAACTATGACAGGTAATTGGCTTCATAAAGTTATAGTTTGCTTCTCGGTTACACATTCTGTGTTGAATTACCAACATGATTTTATGTTGTATTGTGATACGATGGGTTATGGTATCTCTGAAAAACACTGTAAAAAATGGGAACACGTAACATGTTTTATAAGTGTTTAAAACGAAAACACTGCAATTTACTTTCGTAACACATCCGTTTAATATAGTAACACATAGCGTTTTAGTGATTTAAAAAAATCGGCAGTGTTTTACTTTAAAACGGTAACATTTTCAATCGTTAAAATTTGTTCGTCTGAAAAATTAATAATCGCAATGGAGAAACAAATGTAACTACAAAACGATTTATTAGACCCAACATCTTCATTAAAATACGGATTTTTGGGGTTTTTATTTTACCAGAAACGGAAATGTAAAACACGTGCGTTTTCACTAGTGTGCAAAACGAACACACTTAATAGTCTCTTAGCGAAGCTTTGACTTTTTTATCAACACACAGATATGTAAATATATTAAGAATGGAATGCGTAAGTATTCTTTAATAGTAAATTAACATTGTTAACGTGGAAACTATATAGTCCTAATCACCAAGTAGTTTTGTTTGGAGATTATGGAATGTTCGAATTCAAGGTTGAAGCGCTGTCTGCTCGCGCCCAGAAAATCGTCGGAACATTAATGTAAGTAATGTATTACTTTAATATTTCTTGGGTCGCTTTATCACCTTTCGTGTTTTCAGTCTCAAGTTTTGAAATTTAGTTATAAAATTTTTGCAAGGGAAGAGCTTTTTGACGTGGGATACATTTTGTCATCAGTTTTCGCGACATTCTTTGAATTTCGTTGGTATTATCTGTGGTCATTTAGGATCAGTGGCGCCTACCCTGCTATTTGTTTAAAAAGAAAATATTAACTTTTTTGTATCAATTTTTGCATTCCCTTCTGCATTTATATTATAAATATTTACTCAGTTAGTTTGTGCGTTTGTTGTTGGTCTAATAAAATAGCTAGTACCTAATTTCATCCCTGTCCTAATTTCGTCACCCCACCTCATACACTTAAAGCATTTTTCGGGGACCTAATTTCGTTTATGTCCTTATTTCGTCACCCCACCTCATACACTTAAAGCATTTTTCGGGGTCCTAATTTCGTTTCTGTCCTAATTTCGTCACCCCACCTCATACACTTAAAGCATTTTCGGGGTCCTAATTTCGTTCCTGTCCTAATTTCGTCACCCCATCTTTATTACAAAAAGCATATAGCTATTATAAAATATACACTTAAAATATCTCTATTTTTATATGGAAGGGATGTAATTACACACTGCAGATGACGAATTGTTTTAAATTTTCAATGTTGTTACTTTATACAATGTATTTTAGGGAAAAAGAGCAGATGCTTGAAGAAATGAAAGAAAATAATACTCAGACTGTGAGACAAGTTATTTAATGATACATTATACAACATGACAGGCTTTTTTCCATGGTGGTTAGGCCAAGATAAAATTCTGTGTTTATGGGAATAGCCTGAGAAATGACAGGTGGGGTAGGTTTTTTGTTGTTGCTTTTTACTCATGAAATCACTATTTATTGCATTTATAAACACAAAAACCACCAAAGTTTGCTGACTTTGAAATAAAAACTCTAAGGTCGGCAACTTATTTAGGTAGTCGGGTGCCCTAAGCACAGCTATTCTCATTTTAGGCCTTGGTTAAGCATGCATGTTTTATCCTGTTATATTTTTATTAATTGAAGACTAGAATGTGATTGAGTTTGAGTGTGTCATCATATTATCATGAATCCTTGAATTTAATATTGTTATTTTCATTTTTATTCAGGTTGGTTAATTACTATACATACACCTTTTGGAAGGAAAGGCAGAGACAATGCTAATAACTGAGAAATGGAACCATATTGTTGAATGAGTTGTGTATATATGAGTTTTGTATATATATAGTGTTTGGGGAGAGTAATGGAGCTTTTGGCAAACTGAAATGTACCCGTCTTATAAAGTAAGTTAATTCGCTGAAAGTTAGTAATATAATTTTTGGTTTGTTCAACCTAGCATA
This sequence comes from Mactra quadrangularis, assembly GCA_025267735.1. Classification (NCBI taxonomy): domain Eukaryota; kingdom Metazoa; phylum Mollusca; class Bivalvia; order Venerida; family Mactridae; genus Mactra; species Mactra quadrangularis. Next base: position 31,441,144 of record CM046308.1, on the reverse strand, counting down.
GTGCAGAAGTCTATTTATAACCTGGTACTAGAGTTTAAACTACAACTTTGGAATGTTACAGCTTATTTGCCTTTTAAAATTTTTGATAACAGCAAATTTCTAAATATATTACTATAAGTGAGAGTAACTCATACTGGTATATATCTTTTAAACTGTTTAGAAATTGCTTTACAATAATACAACACATGTCAAGTTTATCTATAATAAAGAATTATCAACAAAGTAGCCCTTAAAGTATTTTTACAATTGCTAATTGTAATGTATATATTTCAGAAACGATCAAACATCCATCATTAAAGTTCGATAGAAGTTGAAATATATGTTAGAGATGGTACATGATGATATAAGATAGAGGGATAGAAGAAAGAGGATTTAGAATACAAAAGTTAATCCCAATACAATTGAACTATTAATTTATAACCAGATTAATGATAATATAAAGAGCCTTGGATTATATATTTGATATTAAGAACAATAATGATATAAATTGCTTGTATTTTTTCAATACTGATTCATCACACTGACTAAGATTCTGTGGGCATTTTCACAAAAAAATCTCAAAGAAATAAGTATCGTGAGCCAATTTAAAAAAATTAAAGTTCAAAGCCTAAAAGATATAATATAATAGTTATCATGATATGAATTTAAGAAAGAATTGATTATTCTACCATATTAGAGAATATTTTAGTTAAAGTTTATTGGACAAAGAAGAAAGCTATTATAAATGTTTTGCTGATTTTTACTTACAATGATTTTTATGTAAAAACAATTGTGAAAATGACCACTCTTCTTTAAATTTCTACTAGTTTACACCTTGGTCAATAGTCATAGTCATGTAGGTGTGACTGGGCTTAAGATGCTTGATGTTTTTAGATTGAACAAAAGTCAATGACATAATAAGTGAACAATATACTTATGAAATGAATATAATTATTTCATTAAGTTGGTGTTATAAAATTTTTAGTTTCAATAAGATATTGTTTAATGCAGAGATCTTTTGTTACACTTTAGTTAAGTGCATGTTCTGAAGAAGAGATGAGTAAAGTTAATACATAAACTTAATCAAAGTACTGAAAGTACTGTTGGAAGGAATTTTTGAACGATTTTAGGAGTTCAAAGTTACTATTTCGATATCAATCATCATATCTCTTTATCATTCATAATCAAATGTGTTTTATGTTTCATTTTACACGCATATTATTCTACAGATCGAGCTGTATGTTTTGATTCATAGGCAGGGCATACTTTCGTGGAGCTATGCCATGAAATAATTTCTACGGTCATTCTCCCTCCTACCACTGATTCTAAATCATTTTAAAGCGGCAGTGTTCAGTCACTGAATTGCATCTAGTAGTAATCCAGAGATTGAGTCTTTTCAGGAACAGTGATAGGTGGATTGATAGTCACGATGTAACCTAAACAATGTGTTGCCATTGAGTTAAGGTCACAACAAATTGATCACATGTTCTATGTATTTTGTTTCAAAGAATAGAGCTAAAGAGCAATAAAATTCTTTTTCCATATTTTGAATTTTGAGAAGCAAGCGAAAGCGAAGAATAAATTTGTGCGGTTTCTTAGACATTTATTTACCATAAGTTAAAAAGAGCAGAAAAAAGTATGGACTTTCTTATATAACATATAATCATATATCTATAGACTATAGTGTAATCATGTAATCATTAGTTCTAGGTAATATAAAGCAAGTTAACAATTACTCCAGATGAAAATTCAATTGGGTTTAAAACTAGTTAGAAGTAGGGTAGAAGAGGTTTACACCTTCATCAGTTCATACGGAAATATAACTTCATTACTTTTGTTAATACTAGAAATTTACTACGAAGCACACATTACCCCGGTTCAATTTTTGTGTATACGTACAATGTAATTAGATTTTGGTAAATTATGCTAATGCCTTATAATACCACAAGAATAAGATCAAGCCTAATATGTTATTTTGGGACATCAAAATTGTAGGAAATTCAATGTAAATTTTTTCCCTGTCCTATCTGCTCTCTATGGATCAATCTTCATATTTTACACTACAAAGACACGTATGACGTCACACATCAAGATAAGGTGTGTAGAGTGAGTAAATGTTCAGTTTACGGTCTAAGACAGAGTGCAGTTATCATATTTCTGAACAATGGATTGTGTCATTGTAATTTCTAATGCCGTATGTTAGCAAGAATACATTACTGCTTTACCGTAACAGTGAAATTTTCTGATTTATTTTGCTATTTAGAACTCAAATTTCTAATTTTTAGTTCAATTTCTACTTGGTCTAGTGTAAAAACTTCTGATTTTCCGAAATTTATGATGCGTTCATTTCAAGGTGCGGACGCATTTTTTTTTTGGATTTTAAGGTGCGAGAAATCAGACGAACATAACGATTAATTTGTTGCGGTCTATTAAAAAAAAAAAAAAAAAAAAACATTTATGAAACTCGCTTCGCGCTGTGACTAAACCTCTACGGACACCCATCCAAAGATTAACCTTACATTTCGTTGCTTAACTTCGAGAAATGTCCAGCCCTCTACGCTCTCAAAGTAAACCCCTGCTGAGACAAGCGTTTGTTTGTTGTTTTGTAAGATTTTAATGAGGGTCCGTCCGCTCCATATGAATGCATTATGTGCAGACCCCGGAGTGTGACCTTTCACTCCTTCAAAGATTGTTTTTGAAGCCTAAATATAGGTCAAATTTAGAAAAGTTTTCCCAATAAAATTCATATCGGGTTCTGTATTTATATTACCAAAATTTTTTTTTTTTAATTTTGTGTTTTACCAAAGATGGATAGTCTCCTTTTTGCTAATTCAGCACTTAAGTTTTGGAGATTCTCCTAGTTAGATTGTGGTTTACCCTAGGCTGTTTATTTGATGATTAGAATCATGTGCCTGGGTATGTTTGTGTGCTTTTGTTGAAACCTACTCTACATAAACTACAAGTCTGTTACACTAAATGTACATAAAATTAAATTACAATACCTAACATGATAATAACTTAATGTTTACATGAATAAATGTGGTAATTTTACTATTACTATTACTTTATTTCTTATTTGTTTGAGCTAAGTGTTATCCTAAATCTATATGAAAAACAAATTTATGGTTGTTCAATATAAATGTACATTTAGATAATGAGATATAAGAACCTTGTTTGACTATATAGCTTAATTTGAAATGTAAAAAGAATACTGATGTAGTGAACCACAATAATATACATTTGAACAAGTAAGATTATAAAATCAATATTTAAATATTATAATATCATATTATTAAGTAAAATGTAATATTGGAAGCTTAATATAATCATTATGGAACTTAAGACATTAAAACGGTGACAAGCGCTCGTTAAAATTGTATATATATACAAGCGTGTGGTAGATACTACTGCGCAATAATACAAAAAAACTTCTCTCCGTGCACAGTTAGAAAGTTGTTTGATTCATGTGTAAAAAACCCCATTTAATATTATATTTTTAAGTATTTGTTGAAATTACTTTTTCAACTTATCTACTTTTGATAGTACACATATTTTTCTGCTGCACTATTTCTTGATCGCATTGACTCATTGATTTCTATTGAGTTGAAGGTGTTGTTCGTTCTTTTTCAAGTTTCCAAGAGCGCTGACATAGAAAGGAATTCTTTGAATAAGAATTCCTTCCAAAAATGACTTAAAATCCATCTTAATAATGTTTTTGCAAAATTTTGTAAAGGGGAGTCAAACCCCATTGGAAAAGTGACTATATGTACAAGTGACACATTATCACTATTTAATAGCTTTGTGTGTGTATGTTATGAAGGAAATAATCACAAGTAAAATATTTTAACTTACTATTATTTTAGTCACTCAAAGTAAATTATGGTTGCATTTTTATGACAAATAAATGATAATTCAATCTTTTCAAATTATGTTTTTTATTTATTTGCATATTTTCAGCCGTGACTTTGATTAAATAACATTGTTAGTTAGTCAAGGTTTCATTTTAGAAGACTCAGCGAACAGTACTCTTGAAGCAATAAGTTTCAGCTTTGCAACAAAACATGTGAAAAATACAAACACGTTCAGTGTTTATCAAGAAAACACATGAAGTGTTTTAATATGGCGTTACGTGTGCAAAAAGTGTAACAAGAAAGTGTTTTGATTTTAAACGCGTCAAGTGTTTTAATTTAAAACACTTTTACATGTTTGCAATGCGTTCTGGTGTGTTATTTTGATATGTGTAATGTTTTATAACAAAACACGAGCATGTTTTAAAACAAAACATGTTACATGTTTAAAGTGGTAACATGTTTTAAAAGTGTAACAGAAAAGTGTTTTAAAAAGTGTTTAAAAGCAAAACACCTGTTTTTACAGTGAAGATAATACATATAATGATAAACAAATTGGGGATATGCGAAGTGTCGTTAAGCGTTTTATTCGACTCTTTTTGGCACTGTGTCAGTCAGTTTGTAGCACCCGGCTTACTACCTATCCCCCTGCATGAATTTGTTTTCGTCTTATATTGCAATGACCACAGCGTACATTAATTTTTATAAAACACGCCTTGTGTTTTAATATACATCATAGCTAAACCACAAATCATTTGCCTACAGATATTAGCTGTTTATTAAATTACATAAAATATGCTATTCATTTAAAATGTTAGTTAGCCACGATGTGTTTTATATCGTATTTTGTCGTGTTTTTGTCTTAAAAGTTTCTTATCAATAAAACTGATAAATCTTAATTTATTTATTTTCAAATTATATATTATCAAATATATACTTATATTTTTTTAATTGTCTTTTGATAAACGGGTACCTGTTTAATTTATTAAATTATGAAGAAACAACTCATATCTACTCTACTAGATTTGTTCTTATCATCAAGAAACATTCTACCTCAAGCAATCTTATTATAGAACGATTTGTCTAATCCATGAAGTTATACTTTAGGTTGCACTGTTGGTATGCATGTAATGTCAAGCATCACATGACTTTGGTAAATGAACAACTTGAAAACAAAGTTTCAAATGTATTAGCATACTCAGTCGGTTCAATTTCAAACATATGGAATGCCAACAAGTTTTGCTATCTAAACATAATATTAAAGATGTTCCATGTATTTATTGATTTGATGCATTATTTTTATTCTTTTTATGAATAATAAAGTTGGCATAGTATTTTTCTTTGTGGTATCTATATAAATGCATTGTTTCCGAATTGGCAATTTTGATGAAGCAATTACTATGCATAAATTCAAAACAATTAATATTTATAAATACAGAACTGTTGCACGAATATCATTTTCACGGTCAATTAGTATTTAATGAAGCCTTCAAATAATATGATAAACAAATACCGATATTTACCGATAGCCATGAAATGGCCAACTTAGCATTCAAATAAAGTAGATGTATTAATATTGATAGTGAGACCAAAATGAACGTAATATCTTTACTACAACATCAACACGTCAGTAATGTAGGCAGTTGAAAGCGATTATAATGCCAATGTCAAATATATTTTTATGGGCTATGATAACATTTTACAATGTAATTGAGAACGTTTCCAATGATACGATAAAATAAAAATAGTTTTTATTAGAGTATTACATTGTATTGCAATATAGATTGTGAAAAGAGTTTCATGTTAATATGAAATATATATTTATTTGTATGACATTGTTTTTGCTTACATACACTATGTACTTGTAGTCGTACATTTACTTTGTTATTCTTATGTGGATACATTACTTTAATGCTTGCAGAAAAATATACTTGTATATATGTGTTACTTTCTTCTCCCACATTGATGAACTCAACAAGTCAGTGTAAGTGTTCTTGACATTTTAGCTCACTTTAAAGTGCATACCTATGGGTGAATACTTCTTAAGGAAAGGCACACACTTTAAATAGTGCTAGACAAATGAAACTAAACATACATATGTTTTAGGGCTGCTGCGAGTATCCGAGTACTCGCATATTCGCGATCCCAACTAGAAAATCGAGTACGAATATTCGTCCTGTCCGAAATCGTCGGATCGCGATCTATGTTTTGGAAAAAATGGCAGAACATTTTCAGCTTAATCACAACTGAAAACGAGTCGCACTTCTAATGTAAACTTAAATTTATGTAGGGACCGAACAATCTTGTGTCAAAATGCGATTGATACACATTAAAACAAAAATGTTATCAATGAAAATGCCCATAAAACGTCTGGTAATAGACATGTTTGGAGTACATGCACGGTTTTCCTTATAATAAAAACTCCTGTAATTCTTCACTAACTCTTTTTATTACATGAATTCTGTATGCTTTTCCATTAACAAGTGATTCGTGGTTCGATACGTGAATCGCTGCACATGAATCGTGGTTCGGATCGCATCGCCACTTGCTCAACGATCCACAGCCCTAATATGTTTATATATTTTGGTGGTGTGCACTGTAACAGCGAATATTGCCCTAAGCAACATAATATATGCATTTTGTACAACTTTGAATATAACTTGCACGGAGTTGCAATTGTATTATGTGTCCGCCTTACTGACTATCAAGAGATAGTTCTATGGTGTTTTAACGCATTTTACAAAATTTTAATCCACGAGTTAGTAAGAAAAAGTGCTTTCAATGACGCTGTTCTCGGTATATGATCTGTTGTGACTAAGGGAATATCTCCTTTAAATGCTTAAACAACTTGACTTCAGCTACGGTCCTTTTAGACTATCACATTACCTAAATCAAACATAGTCGTGTGGCCTTTCGTAGCCCAACTGTTTCATGTTGTACGTGTATATACGTTTCTTATGAGTTTCAACTGGTTTAATCACATGATTTGTTTTAATATGAATAGCTTATGCACTGTTTTGTTTTTGACATTTGTTCGTTGATAAATGACATATTTAATCATTTTCGCACTGTCCATTCTTTAACAAGCTTTATATTTTGAATTACCATTTAAATAAATTAACCACTGCATCTTAAAACCTCAGTCGCCCGGCTAGCTCAGTTGGTAGCACGCAAGTCTGATCGAGGGGTCGTGGGTTCGATTGCCGGGCGTGGCATACTTTCGTAGAGCTTGGTCATGTTATTATTTTTACGGCCATTTTCCCTCAATAATTTTTAATAATTTAGGGCGGTTGTCAGTCTGGCGAAAGTATGCGCTTAGTAGTTGGTTAACAGCTAATTCCAGAAATTAAGTCTTTCCAGGGTTAGAGTAGGTTGACTGACCGCCGTTATATGACCTATACAATGCGTTGCTACGGTGTTAAACCCAACAACAAAAAAGCAAAAAAAGCATCATAAACCTAGGTTTAAACGTATTTAATGCATTGTATTGTATTTCAATTAAAACGGTTTTTCGTTTTTAGGTAAATATTCCTAAAGAATGTTTGGATGAAGTGATATTTGCGATTGTTTAAACCAGTTGACATTTGAAATCGAACAAACAGTAACAATACTGTTTCAAATAGCTATTGACTTCACCAGACACATACGTTTTGTTAAATATGTTTAAACATATTTCATTTCAGAATTGTTATTACCAATTCTTACATCGAAACCAAGACTTATGACTGAAAGCGTTAGAGTTTGGTTCATTAACTACTTAAAACTTACGCATGACAAATAAGAAAACCTTTGCGAAGCAGTGAAAGTACTTAAATGTGATTGTCCCGATGAAAACTAATTTGTTCCTAAATGGTATAGCGTGTGCAAACAAATACATATAAGGTAGAACATTTCTATGAGGACAAACGCCAGACAGTTAATTTTTCCATCATAATTCTATAGCAGTTGTGTGCGAAAATTTAGCATAACTCACATCATTCAAATCGCGTGGGGTTATTATATTACCACATGATATATCTGTAAAAAAACTGATTTTTATGTGTATAAATTGCAAACGCCAAAATATGTTTGTTCAATGTAGCATTTCCCAGACGCAGATTATATACAACATAATGTTTTGTTTGTCTACTAATATACTGTCTATATTTGTCTCAATCAGACTGTTATCTCTGCAAAGAGAAAATGCATTGACAAATAGACAAACAATTACACCGAAAATCAAATCTGAATCTTGGTTTGTTTAACATCATAACACAAGTATCGCTGCAATGCCAGAAAATCGCAGTAATAAGAAAATACATAATGATTTGTAATTGGCATTATGCATTCTTGTTAGAGCTTTCCAATTGTATGACCTTTCACTGACTGTGATACGTTTAAAATATAGATACACAACTTGATGTGATTCGTGTTTAGTATTTTGCTTACCTGCACATGTCCTTGCTATTGTAGAGTTATTCTGATGACATAACTCATTTTCGATGCCTTTAATTGATTTTATTCGGTGACTAATACTTATCTACTGCTGCCAAATGATCAAGCTGGTCTTGTAGGGGAGTGACCGGAGCATCTTATTGCTTTCTCAGCAGGCGGCTGAGCATATTTAATGTACGCGTAACATTGCAAATGAGTATATATATTTGTTCAAATTTTAGTGACATACATCGTATAAACTCCCTTGGACTTTGACCAATAATTTATATAATGGGTGCAATTTTTTTAGCGTTACAACGTTGCTTTATTTAATCAATATGAAAATGTTTGAATTTAAAAGTGTTCTTGAAATAACCAAATTACTATATTATTTTGATATAGAAGCTTAACAACTCAACACAAGCGATGTATGGCTTTTCACTGAAAACTAAATACATGAAAAAAAAAATAATGCAAATAATACTCCAAGAATTAGTGAGAATAAACAGGTCGAAGTTAATTTGATAAATGAACATTATCAATATTTAAGAAATAAATCAACGAAATATTTTACAGATACAATAATGTCAAGTATCTTTCTAATTCTAAGATAATATTTAACAATGTAATCTTAACCATTAACTCTGATTATAGAATAGATTCAAAGTCATAAAAGATGTAAAGCATATGTTTAGTTGTTAATCTGTTAACATACACATTTCTTCACTCTTTTATAAGTACATTAATACGTACTTTAGAAACATCTGTTTCGTTTTAAAAGAACAAAGGTGATATATTCCTAATATTTGATAATGTTAATAGAAACGATACAACTAACACTACTTATCTCTACACTTGATGTACTTCTAACAGGTTATGCATTTACTAAGGCTAAGAAAAAAAACTGTAAAGAACTATAAATACAGTTGGTATTTTGCTCATTTCAATAAACAAAGTTATAACGTTTCCAAATTTTTTTTTCTTTAAAGTTTACATTTTCCCTTCGTTTAATATTTGCATTAAAACAGATCGTATTCTATAAACAAGCCTGTTGTGCTTTTGATAGGTTTACTGGGCTCTCAATTGATGTGTTGTCCTTACTCGTTTGATAAACACGGTCTTCACTATTCATTGTCCAACGTGGATGGTGTCGATAGACATGCCAGTATACCCTAGCGTAGTTCCTATTATTAACATTTGCTATTGATATATCAAACATAATTATTGAATGTTTGAAGTAAGGAATTTGGATATTGGGAGTATACTGCTTTCTAATTATCTGCTATTGTTTAGATAATTTTACATATTGCATTTCGATGTTTAATTTTGCAATAATAATCTACCTTTTATGCATCAATCTATTGAATAAATATACATAAATTGAACTATTGAATTTCAATTATATTACCATATAAACAAAAGTTCACCAAAGAGTATTAAAATTATCAACCATAATATAATGTTCAATATATCTACATTATTCTTTGCGTGCCCAATAACAATTAATGAAAACTCGAATACAAAGAACTCTCATTTTTAAATCAGGTAGATTAGTACATAACTTAATGAATTAGCTAGAAATTGTGTTATTGTACTACAAAACAAAGTCAATCTTTCAGTTTGGATGTACGTATGTCAGTATGTGTACACAGAGCCTCGCATATTCTTTAGTAAGTAAAATGTGATTTCTTTGTAAATAACAACTGTTTATTTCTAGACATACCAAAAGTAATCACTGAATATATTTATATTTCATAAGCTAAGTGTTTGATGCAGTTTACTCAACACGCGTATTGTACAGTATTTACAGTGCTTAAATGCGACCAATTATACAAATTGTTTTAATGGCACAAATCGCTGTTTTTTGTAAAAGCATTTCTTCGGATGTAATTATCATTTAATTATTTCACTATTGTGTGTTTTACTGTATTTGTTTACTTCGTTCGTACACATACTTTTTAACGTTTACTTGTTCAAAAACGGATTCGTGAACTCCCACCAACAAGGCTTTTATGGTGTTTAACGATAGGTTGACGCGTAGGTCAGTTAGCTTACTATTTCAGTCCGTAGAGTAACTAACACCAGATAAAGTATCGAACCTGAATCTCTTACGATTAATGAAAACGCTATCGAGGGGGGGGAGCGGGCGGATATAAATTTAATATTGATATTGATATAGTTTTTATATAGAGAATATATATTCTCATTTACTGTTTTAAATACATTTACTCCAATTATAGCTTCCACATCGATAATTAATTTAGAAAATTCAATGAAGCAAATTATTACCCCGACAATTTTTAATACTGACAAGCAAGTACACATGGATTCAAATCAATGTGCGTCATTTGATTTTTAACAATGCGAGAAATTTTCAATATAGCAATGTTACGTTATTAAATATCGATCATTTCAATTAACGCCAATGATTAATGATACAAATTAAAAGCACCAAACAACATATCTGACAGCGCAAACGTTTGTGTTGGTTGTATTCGATTATAAATACGGCGCAGAATCATTTTATGTAGTGGCTGTTTTCCAATTGAGTTTCTGAAACTAATTATTCATATGATGAAAAGCCTGTTTATCCACAAATGTTAATATGGAGTGTTTCATTTCCTCTTCCAAGTTTTTATATGCTAACAATCATATGTGTGTTCTAAACATGGTTTATTTGAAACAATCAACAATTTTACGAGCTGTTGAACGTTTAAACGCAGCATAATTTTGCTAGTAAAAAGCTTGTCTTATAAATATTTGCAGTTCCTAATGGCCAGGTTCTACGTATGTTTTAAATATGTTGTGTCTAAATATGCTAAAATGCTTCAAGGTACACCATTTCACAACTGTTTGTTTTGTATTTATTTTAATGTTTAGTTTGATAGCGAATGTTCAAACCGATCTAACATTTTAGGCTGTTTTTACACAATAAAGTTGAGACTGTTAAAAGGCTAACAAAAAAGAACAATTCGCGTGTTATCAAAATCACCCTGAGACTAGCAATACGTACCGAGAAATAACGAAACCGTTTAATGCAATTTGTATTTTATACCCATCGAGGGACTCATACGATTACTACAGATTTCGCTGATGCTTCTGAGCGAAACAAAGCAATTATCTCAAAGATTTAGCAATAATATTGGAAATGAAAGCAAATGAAACTATAATTTGTTAGTGAATACAACGGTTCTAATTGAACTTTAATAATGCTACAAACATACATTTATTTACGTTATAGAACTGGTGTATGTTTTTGTGTAGATCACGTTTTGCCGTTTTGCATTTTTCGATTTACCATGAAATTACCATTTCAATAAAACCAGTTTTCGTACAACAAACAAAGAACTTCTATAGCCAATATGTAATTTCCCCTAATACATTTATATAAAATGATGCTGATACATGTATGTAGTATTAAATTCAGTTTATTTGCTAGATGTAGTTATAGTCTAAGTTATAAATTCGTTGCAAAGTTTCCTTAGAGATATAACAGAGTTACTTTTATTAATAGCCTGCTTGAATTTAAACGTAGTAGAACCTATCTGGAACAGATTATCACACAGTAAAGAGTAAGATCCAAAGTCACAGAAGACATCATTTTTATTCTCTACAGAAATTTACTAAGCGATTTTAATAGTCCATTGGTGTTGATAGCCCTCCTATATCAAAATACTGAATATAATTTAAAGGAGTTATTTTAAATTGTCTGAATTTTTTATCTACATCCTGATGAATGTAAAATATAACACAGTGTACAATATATTTCCCAAAAGTCTTCATCGCGTGTCAATTATAATAACTATGTGTTGTTTCAGAGTTACTTTATTGAAACTTGTGATTGACATGACTCCGGATTATTCCTTTATCATCATGTACCTATTACATGATATCACAATAATTGTACTTTAGACACACTTATTACTTTTTTCTTTCGATACGTACACGATACAAACGAATACATTTAACCTGAATCTGCTTAAGCTGACCGTTTTACTACAATTTCAGGACACAAAAAGATCAGAGCTGAACTATATATTTTCTTATCTTAATCAAGAGGAATTCCATTTACATAATAAACCGACTTCGAGTCCTCTTGAACAAATGAAAACCTTGAAGTTTAATTATATACATTTAACAATAGTACAATTACCATTGACTTCATACCAATTAACAGAACACTCCTTAAGATGATCAATTACTGTAACCATGTAACTAAAATAGTTCCAGTCGGATTATTTCATAAACAAATGTCATTTACTTCAGTAAGCTATGGTATATACATCAATTGAGAGTTGGTTGTGTTTTAACAAAACATTCATCAATAATTAAACGCAATATACACGTGGTAATATGGTGTCTTGAAAAGTATTCAAATCTAGCAAATATATGTCACCTTTGTTTCTAAGAAACATATTTTGAGTATCATTAGCACAATCTATCGCCCAATAGGACGTACGATCGTACAAACAGTAAGCAAGCATTGGACCTCCAACATACATGCAAAGCAGCAAACACACATGTCAAATCTGTTTAAAAATAACTTCACAAGGCTCAATTTAACGCATTGCTGGTATATCGGTACATTTGTCTTTAAACGCTATGTCAAAGTGTACGGGATTTAAAGACGCGCATCTAAAAGCGATAATTACCTTCTTTGTAGAGACAAAGCCGCTGATTGCGTGATCAAATTTAGGGTTATTTACTGTAGTAATGTTTGTATTTTCCTGGTAATTGTTTGTTTGGGTTTAACGACACACCAACACACCACGCACAGTTTATCATGTAAATATTTTCAATTGGGATAGATGTTTTACTCGAGAATCATTTTGTTGTCCATTTTGATTAAATTCATTTTTTAAGAAAGTATCTGTAACGATTTGTATACTATTTGGTTGAGACATTATGTTGGTTTTTTTGCATTTAACGTTGTTGATAATATTAATGACATAAATTGTTTACCTGCATCTTAGGCCTAAGGAAACGATTAGTATAAGTGACAAAACTTACTTCTTTTTTTTTCGAAAAAAAAAATCAATTTTAATAGCTTTTAAATGTTGTATTAATTGTTTTAATAATACACAGTAAATTGTATGTTACTTATAAATAATCAGAATGATGCCATAAACAATTACGTTATGAAAGATCCAATCAAATAAATGATAAAATAAATGAATAAGCATTTGTAAATATAAAATCGACTTGTATGAAAGTGCTCCCTTTTATGACAAAATGTAGAAGAGCACTTAACGTTGTTTGTGTAATTAAATTGAATCGATTTGATTGACAAATCTAGTGTGTGCCACATACTAAGCTCAAACGTAAAGTAAATAATAATGCCTGGGCTTATCAAAAGTTATTACATGTGTCATTTTCTTCAATAGTTTAGTTAGCTACAAAATATTGTAAAATGTTCGCTTATAATTGATTCTATGTTTACTGTTTTGCTTAAATACGCGTATTTTGTAATAAATAATGGCTTACAATATTTTTTTCATTAATCAAGTCATGCATATTATACATTTTTGAATCTATGTGCATCGATTTCATAAAACAAATATGAGCTCTTAGTTCACAGAATATGTGAATGAAAATATTAAAATACAAAATAGTGTTCTTGTTTAAAAAATAAATTGACTTGGCTTTTGAATTAGCTATTGACACAACTCAACTTGTTGTATTTTCTATTCAATATTGCTTTGTTTTTCCTGATTACAATATTCATTAATGGGATTGCCACTGTACTTAGTAAAATGTCTATGTTTAGCTTTTTTATATCTGGAACATCAATAGTCTAACCACACACACCTCCCACACAAAAGCATGAACAAAGTTCAAGCAATGAATCATATGAACGAGTTATTAGGATAAGTTCCCCATGGATTTAGTTATGAACAAATATGATATTTCTGTAGACCTATATACATGCAACACATTAAAACTGAATACATACCATCGATAATCCCAGGTGGCCTTTTGACAATTTTACTCACTTATAGCTCTGTCTGGTTGGACACTATGTAACCAATGCAAATGTATAACAAAAGTGCAGTTGTGATGCAAATTCCTCATATTGAGAAGTACATGAACTGGACAGAATTGTATTGAATGTGAGTAATTATTCACCTGATTTGACACTATGCAGTCAATGTTAATGTATTGAAAAGTGAAGTTGTGATGCAAGTTGCTAATATTGAAACATATTTGAACTAGACATAGTTGTTGTTGACTGTGAGTAATAATGCACTGCAGACAGTTGTACAAGCTAAAACAGTCCCCTCTAACCTAACTCATACATTAATGATAAGGTTGAACAATATACCATGATCATTGACCATGCCGCATTGTTTCTACGATTGCTTTCCGCAGCAAGTAATAGCTTTATGGTGTTATAATCCAGCTTGCAGACATTATTTGTCTCCCAGCTAGTAAAGAAGTGTGCGTCTTAACAATAACACTGAACTTGCTCTCTAATGAGATGTCACAGAGACATTATTTTATGCAGTGACTTTGACCACAACACAGGTGACTCTTGACCATATACTGAGACGATTTGTCCAATCAGTTAGAAACCGTGCTACAACTATTAGATATAATCAATTGTTCATGTATTTATTATTACCTATCTTTAAATGAGTGGATTAAGCATATAAGTTGATTCAATAAATGAAAAAATCAAAGATACATTATCAGACAGTAAAAAGAATTTTCACGAACATGTTTTGTAATATGATGAGATACTGATAGAATAGTATATACATTCAGTGAGGTCTAGCTATTATTTTAAAATTGATAAACAAAAACAATGTGTTAATTATAAAATTGGAACGTTATCGTAAATACATTGTTTACCTATAATGCAGCCAAAATGCTCAAACATGACTCTATTGTATTGGTGTTAATTACAATCCTTTCAGTATAATTTGCCCTTGAAGTTTAGCATGACAGCACAATTTTTTAACGTGTTATACCCGTATAACAACTGTAACATTGTGTTGTGGATAACTATTTTTAGGATACATTGTCTTGAGATTTTCCTCCCCAGCAATTCCTACAGTGTTTATTTTATTTTTTTCAGAAGCATTGAATATCTAAATTTACGAGTGAAGAATCATTGGTAATGATGCCTGATGTGGTGATTTATGTATACGCCACATCGAAATATTTCACGGAAGTACCATGTATACAGCAAAGCGTAAACACGTTTTGGCACAATGTTTATTCCCATGGACAATTAATATAAAAGAAGATAATTTCATTGAGGTAGGTGATACATGATCTTATATTTGTCTCTGAATTAGTTTTTCCTACAACAGCTTTGTATAACATGTTTTAATTTGTTTGAATATACTGTAAGCTTGTATTTATATAAGTTTAGATACAATATTCATGTGTCAGAAGGACATGTTGTGAGTTCTATACCTATCTCATCAACGGACGTATTCATCTAAAGCTAAAACTTTACCTTACACAGAGATTGGGTCATATGTTGCTGAAAATATGTGGAAAAGTAAATTCATTTCCGTATGTCTGTAATATAACTCAATTGAAATAATATTTCTGAAAAGCATTTGAATTTGTAATTGCTTTCATATTTTTCACACTAACAAACTATCAGGGATTAATCAAAACTGAATTAACATTCTTTCAACACATCAACTTTGGCACCAGCGAATTAAAAGTGTACGTCCGATTTTACTTATTTATATATTAACATGCGTTGATACTTACATATCTTTGTTTTGCTCCTACGAAATTTAAAAGTTTTCTTTTCTTGTTTCAAATATATCAGCGCGCTCAATACAGTGGATCTTGGAATGGAGATTCAGCCAATAATACCATTGTTATGAAATATCGCATGAAATGATCTTAATATAGCTGAGTGACTGCATAAGAATAATAATGTGTAAGTCATCGTTAAAAAACCAATGATAAGTAATTCAAAATTAAATGAATATGCAATTCTGAAGATATAAAGAACATTGGCATTAATTCCTATCGGGGCATACTTTCGTGGAGCTTGGTCATGAAATGATTTTCTACGGCCATTCTGCCTCTTACCAATGATTCTAAATCATGTAGGGCAGTTGTCAGTCACCGGCGGAAGTATGCGCCTAGTACATTGTAGTTGGTTAACAGCTAATTTCAGCGATTTAACCTTTCCAGGAACAGTGAGTAGGTTGACTGACCGCTGTGATATAACCTATACAATGTGTTGCTATGGCGTTAAACCCAACAAACAATAATTCCTGTATTGATGGTCAGGTTTTAAATCATTTTGTTGTTACCATCGTCTTCAGTGTGTAAACATATTTTAACCCCATGCATGCTTAAAGCAACTATTTGAAAATAAATTCGACAACTGCAAGATTGAAAACAGTTGTACAAACATGAAGTTATCAGAATATAACATACATTACAGCAACGATAAACCGTTCCAACCATTCTCCTTTCTGAATTTGAAATTGATTAAGTGTTATTTTTTTTAAAAAGTGGTGTACTTTTATAAGAGGACACTATATTCATGTATACGTAAATTTTCAATATACCTGATATAAAATAATTTAAGAGCTTAATTATGTAATTTAAATCGGTTTATATTCTATATCAAGATTTCATCTTAAACATACTGTGATCAAAACTATTGTTTTAAGTATTGACAACTACATTCTACTTTAGTTTCCATTGAAATTCAATTGAATAACATAAACATATGTAAGCAATATTTGCAATTAATAAAAAAAGATCTTGTTCTACTGAGGTGTTTGAAATAGATAAATGTCTATTTTCCTTGCAGTCCAAAACAGTATGTCTTTTGATAATGGGGCTTTAATGTAAGGTTCTTTAAGAAAGCATTCAATTGTATGTACATTTTTTGCATGTTTAATGTTTTGCTTGTAAATGCGCTTTAAGATTAGATTCTATTGTAAGATACAGAGCTGAAAGCTATTATCAAATTCCAATATCTTAATCTAGGTTCTATATTAATATTCATACAATACGAAACATCAACTTCTCAAATAAATGAACATTTATCATATTTGATACAAAAAATAAATGGCTGACAAATAACAAAATGGTATTAAGTAATACAATTCGAGATTAATAGATCTTGCACGAAACTTTGTTGAATCAAAATCTAGCCAGGATTTAATTTGAATGACGCCATAACAGCAATAATAATACATTACAAGACTGGCATGCAAGAGCTTCGGGAATTGTATTGTGTCGTGAGAACAAAGATTGTCTAGAAGCACGACTGCTTCATTACAAAACCTATTATATTATATACTCTAAATGTATTCCATTAGAAATGACATTTACGAAGTCTGCAATGCATTTATAGGGATTGCTATACCTTAAATATCAATGGATTTGATGGAAACATTCTTGATTTGAAAGGAAAACCATTAATTCTTCACATTGCTGGATCTCAACCTGCATTTGTTAGACATAGCGTTTACAGTATTGCATATTCAACTCTGATGTGACATTCAACCATAATAGTATTGACAAGTCCTGAAACTAAATCGACATATTTGTTAACGCTATTGTTTTGGTTTGAACTTTTTTGTTGTATTGTTTAGATGCAAGACTAATGTTAATGGTATGTTTTGGGGGTTCATATACTTAATTTAAGCATCATGTTCAACACAAGAATGTTCATTTCGGGA
This sequence comes from Mactra quadrangularis, assembly GCA_025267735.1. NCBI lineage: Eukaryota > Metazoa > Mollusca > Bivalvia > Venerida > Mactridae > Mactra > Mactra quadrangularis. The sequence goes on along the minus strand of CM046308.1, from coordinate 31,423,230 downwards.
TTGGCTATGATATTGACACAATGTTTACATGATTTGAATGTAATCTCTTCGGCTGGCAGATATATCTTAGATTTGATTGACAAATTTACATATGCTAGCTTAAGATATAAATACCAGTGTAAGCTATTAGACAATTTGTGGTATTCTTTTTAGGCTCGGCAATTGTTTTGCGTGATATTTCATTCTTTATGTTTTGCATCAATGTCTTTTGAAGTTACATTGTTTGTTATCATTGTTAAATCAACTGGGCGTCATCTGTTGAAAACTAAGAGTAACAAACCCTACGTCAAACAGAGTTTCAAGTTAATAAACTTATTGCGTTTTCATAATCTAACAGTATTAACACTTGAAACTAGTATTATAAAGAGCTGTGTTTTATTTGGTGTGTATTTTTCTAACGGTTCATTATAGGAGTAAGGGTATTACAGTTCTAGCAGATGAACAATCGTTATACAAAATATACTGGTATAAACCTCAATAGTAACCTTTAAATCGTCACATATGAATGTTATTTCATATCAGTTTCTATTAGGGCTATTTCTTCTGATTAAAGTTAACAATCTAGAGAACAGCTTGCGTATCTATAAGACAATAACAAAATCTATTTTATTGGGTAGTAAACCCAAACACTGACATGTGCTTAGAGGCATTAGGTACTTTTTTCGTCATTGTTAAAAGACATTTTCTGGGGACTAAATACTGTAAAATTGATGAACTCACCTTGCGTAATTTATGTGGCAAACACATACTAATTTAGAACCCTAGTTTGGTAAAGCGTATTTCACTGTCGTGTAGCTGTGTACGGTGCAGTCAACCAAGATGGCGGACCGAACGCTGGTGAAAAGGTAAACATATTTTATTTTCTCGATTTCTCTAACTTAATCCACATGTATTGCTGTATAATCAGTTGTATTCAACCAGGCATAGATTCCGGTGCATAATGTACAACCTGTTTTCGCTTGATATCCATCCAAGAGCTTATAAATGAATCACAAAGTTGGTCGATCTATGATTTTGAAATTGAAGCGAGAAAAAAATCTTTTAAGTCTGATTCTGACTTTATTTGAGCTCTTAGATTCAAATCAATTGACAGAGTAGCGTAAAATGATCGACCGAGTTACTCTGTCCCCTTACTTTGGAGGAATATCCTCTCCCTTCCACAAAAACGTTCGTTTTATGAGTGTACACAAAGTGAGTGCAGTCGCCGGTGTATGGTGTAGTCAAAACGCACATTTTTGAACGGCGCAGTCTCAAAAAACTGTACGGTGGAGTCATTCTGTACAATTTTGGTGTACGGTGTTGTCTCAATTTTTATTTTCAGTGCCAACGTTCATGAACGATCTTTAGTCCAATGTTATTGAATTCTTTTTCGCTCATTCGACCCGATGGCCTTCAAATGTTAATTTTGTAATCATTGCTTCGATCAATTGACTTGAATTAATCTTAAACAAAATTAATACTATGACATAAATGTGCTTAGATTATGAATGAAATGAATGTTGGAGTTCCTGATGTCCCAGCTCAGCGCACATATTACGAACATTGTAAGACAGGAGTTACGTACATTAGACAGTACAAATACGGAAACCCCCTATTACCACTGTATAGACTTCTGTCAAAGTCTAAATATCTTGGAAATTTGAGAGATAGATATGATGATATCTTAATGGCCAGTCACGTAGGCCAAAGCGCATAAATCTCGTAAAAATCACGCACAAAACTCGAGTCTTACGTGAGTCATCCGTGATTATCGCGTTTCCTCAGCATTTCTGACGTGGAGCATTCGTAGTTGTGAGTGAAACTGCGCCGTTTCATCGCTATGCGCGAATCCAGGTTTTGAACGGTTCAAACTTTATCGTCGCGTAAGAGTTTACGCAGTTTTGCGTTGTTTACGTATTCTTTGCGTGGTTATCGTAGTTCTTACGCGGATTATGCGCGAATCATGCGTGGAACATCAGCGATCGTGCGTGAAAATGTCCTGAAGCCCGCATAAGTTCAAAGGGCGCGACTCAAACGCACATTATGCGTAGTTTATGCGCGAATCATGCCCCAATCATACGCAGTTTATCAGTGATAATGCGCAGAATATACGTAGTTTTCCGCGAAGCTTTCGTTGGGCACATTCAATTTTGTGCCCCTTTTTGGGCTTATGCGTAATTTATAAGTGCTTTGTCGGTGATTTTTGCGTGATTGATACGTAATTCTTGCGCAATGTATCGGTGATTTTTCATCGCGTAAATCGAAGAAAATGGTCAAATCCTCGACAGACAAGCACGCACAACCCAAATGTATGCGTGATTCATGCGTTTTGGCCTATGTGACCGGCCCATAAGTCAATTTTGACTATGTATCATCTTAGTAAAAAGTAGGTCACTGTGCCAAAATATTCGATTACCAAAAACGTACACGTATTCATGTGTGGTACTAATCTTTAGTTATTGAATTTTCCGTTTATCGGTGTTAACTTTTTGTGAATTCAGCGAATTTGTTTAACGTTAACGAAGCTAAAACGTCAATATCCATGACTTGCCCAAAATGCTTGTCTTTTATCATGTGCAACCCGGGTCTATAGCGCAGAACTTTGGTAGCGCGCCGGGATTTAAAATGGTGTGTCTCGAAGGGTTTGAATCCCACCCGGGGACAATAATGTCAATTTTCCTGCATTGATTGGATAATATGGACAGGTTTCCAGTTTTGTGGAAGGGTAAATGCGTACTGGTTATAGGCAATGGTCCAGGAAAGCTAGTTTAGGTGTGCTGGACGCCGTAAAATGACTTAAATTGTGTTAACGCGGCGTTAAATGCAATAGATTAATAAATATAAAATTTAATTTCCTGGATTAACCATTCGGACAACCACTTATTTTCTTACGCATGTACTGCAAGGCGGATATCTATTTACATTAACCAAAGTTTAAAAAAAGTTATTCATCTGTATGCTTGTACACATACTTCTTACTATCGATATCTAACGTTTTCATCTCGATTTTGTAGTTACTTGATTCAAACAATTGTATATTCATATTTTAAAGTCTATGTTCAAAACCAAGAATATACGTGATTACGGTGATGTTTTGCGGTGTTTGGATTTTTTGTCTTTTTGGATGTATGTAGATAATGTAACTCGTGTCTTAGAACGTTCGTAATAAATGTATCAGCTGAGGACGTCAGCATAAAGGACATCAGGAACTCAACATTCATTTCATTCATAACCTAAACACATTTATGTCATAGTGGTAATTTTGTTTAAGTTTAATTCAAGTCAATTGATCGAAGCAATTATTACAAAATTAACATTTGAAGGCCATCGGGTCGAATGAGCGAAAAAGAACTCAATAACAATGGACTAAAGATCGTTCATAAACGTTGGCACTGAAAATAAAAATTGAGACAACACCGTACACCAAAATTGTACAGAATGACTCTACCGTACAGTTTTTTTGAGACTGCACCGTTCAAAAATGTGCGTTTTGACTACACCATACACCGGCGACTGCACTCACTTTGTGTACACTCATAAAACGAACGTTTTTGTGGAAGGGAGAGGATATTCCTCCAAAGTAAGGGGACAGAGTAACTCGGTCGATCATTTTACGCTACTCTGTCAATTGATATGAATCTAAGAGCTCAAATAACGTCAGAATCAGACTTAAAAGATTTTTTTCTCGCTTCAATTTCAAAATCATAGATCGACCAACTTTGTGATTCATTTATTAGCTCTTGGGTGGATATCAAGCGAAAACAGGTTGTACTTTATGCACCGGAATCTATGCCTGGTTGAATACAACTGATTATACAGCAATACATGTGGATTAAGTTAGAGAAATCGAGAAAATAAAATATGTTTACCTTTTCACCAGCGTTCGGTCCGCCATCTTGGTTGACTGCACCGTACACAGCTACACGACAGTGTATTTTCTATTTATTTATTTATTGGAGTTAACGCCGTATCAACACAATTTAGGTCATTTCACGGCGTCCAGCGCACCTAACCTAGCTTTCCTGGACCATTGTCTATAACCAGTACTCACCTACCCTTTTACAAGGCCGGAAACTTCTCCATATTATCTAATCAATGGAGGAAAATCGACATTATTGTCAAATTTTCATGGAAGGGTATAACCACCCCGGGTGGGATTCGAACCCGCACCCCCTCGGGCACGAGTATCCAAATCCCGGCGCTCTACCAACTGCGCTATCGACCCGGGTTAAAACGTATTTTCAGTAATCAAAACATCGTGTGAGTCAATAAAACGTATTTTCTCGTATAATTAAAATACGATAAAGGAAAAACTCCCCAAATGGGTGCGGCGACGGAATATGTATGAACAATGAATGTCTAATTCAGATACAGTAATGTACGGAATTGGTTAAGACCCTGTAGCATCTCATGGATCAACGGCTATGAATATCAAATTGAAGTGATTTTCTATGAAAATATTTGGCTTCCAATCTCGAGGTAAGCGCAAGTATCATATTTATCGGCTATAATTAAGCATTTCATCAATGAACTATTCCGAATTTCATAAACACCTTTGAATCAATATTTTTGGTTGATATTTACATATGCATGTAGACCTGAATGTGCAAAATATGGCTATTTGTGTTGTTTAGCTTTACGTACCAGCCATGACATTTGGCTTACAAATATTGTCCGAACATTTTATTTGCATTTTAATGAAATGGCATCATCTGCCACAACAAGGCTTTCTATATGGGTCGTCAATATTCGAACACAGGTATTACCACTGCAACATGTCCGTGTGGATTCAGTAAGAATAAAACAAAACATAACTCACTTGTAAGGTATTAATATATTTCATTATTATCTTACCGTTAGGTACATTGTAAGGTACACAGTTTTAGTATACAAATATTGATAAACCATTTGCCATCTAACAATGCATATGTATAGCATACAATTTTTTATTATTTTACAAAACAATCACTCGGAAATGAAACTGATATATCTTCTTGACTAGATACAATTCACCATACAATAAGTCATTGTTTCAAAAGACACGCGTTTAAACATAACGTAACCAATTCACTATGTGTTTCACTATGTGTTCAGATTATTGTTTGCACGTATGAATAAAAGTGTTTGGTGACTAGCAAGGGTAGATTTGTTCAACTTAAATATGCATCTAACCTGACAAATAAAGCAACGTACGTGATCATAAAGTATAGTCCAAAGATTTAAAACATATGTTTAAAAATATTTTAGGTGATATGTACACATGCGGAACGTCTAAACATTATATTCTTTCAATGTGTGTTACATGTAGTTAGTAATCAAATTAGACGTGTAAAAGTGTTTATATATAACATAGAACTATTTACATATTAAATATCAATTATCATACAATGTGTTGTGATTATTATACACTTTTTACATAATAAAACAGTTATTGCATACATTGATGTTTCTGACAATAGAAACTTAAAATATTACAAATTTACACCAGATACTAAAAACATAATATCCAAACTAATATATTGCCATGGTGCGACTAAGATTGGATGTTTACAGTGATACTGCAGTCTTTATAGTAATAAAATGGTTTATACATAGTCATTAATAAAAAGTATGAAATACATGTAACTTTGAATGATATCTTATGCGTTAGTGCAATTGAAATGTGCACAAGTTCAGTAATATTGGAAAGTTCAGTAATCAAAACATCGTGTGAGTCAATAATTTGTGTATGTAGGTGCATTGTAAGAGCAAATATTTAGAATCAAACAGGATATATACAATCGTTAGATTAAATAAGAAATCGATTTGATTGAACTGGCATAAGACAGAACCATTTTGTAACAGATGCGCATGCATTGCTTGCTATGTAGTTCTCTACAAACGTGTCGATCATTCATCTACGATTCATGGTATGTTTACAAATATTATGTCAGACACAAGTATATCCACTTTAAACATCCTCTTAGAATACACTTATATGTGCTGTGGAACATCTCAAGAAACTGTTAACACAATCGTAAAACTTCACATTTTATTAGATCTACAGAAACTTTAGTTTAAGTGGATAACGAAGACTGCACCTGTACATTCTACAACATTAATATAAACGTGTTGAATTGATGTCTGCATGACATAAAACCTTAAAAAGAAAGTCTTGAAAAGTGTGGCTTCCTGTATCCTCTTGTCTGAAGTCAGTTATAAACTCAATTTTATTACACAAATCATGTACTATCTTAATGACAGAAGAGATAATCTATTTTAGATTACACAAAGGAATTCTTACCATCTAGTTTTGGGGTTTGGAAGTATGTTTCTAGAGATGTTACATTGCCATGGATTTTGGTACCACGATTTGTCAAGTCACGTAATCAAATTTGGTACATATAAAATGTAGTATGATGATTAAAAACAAAATAATATGAGTTAAACATGATATTTTAAAAATGAAGTGATATGAGACAGACATACATTAATATAAAAGTCAAACCATGACAAGTGTACTGCAAGATTGACCAAAGGGTCAATTAAATTACAAATTATTATAGAACAATTATTAAAGTAAATAAGTTGGTACAAGACATCCGTATCATTAAAAGAAAGAAATTCACTTGAAAGTCCATTTTCTATACATATGTTTTATTGATATATTGCATTGGATTGCTATAAATAATAAATGCCAAAATAAAATCACTATAATCATTGTCGAAAACATAACAATTATTGTCTTCAAAGTATAGCCTTAAGCATTTAATATTTACAGACAAACATATAAGGAAATGTTTACATCCTGAATCAATTATACCCAGTACTGCTTATGACATGCAGAATAGTATTGAATTTTCTTATACATGTATATAAGGATAGTGTTTAATGTGCAAAATATAAGAAACTCAAGTTTAACCTTTAAAACACTCACATACTCTTAAAGAAGCGTATATATAGTGTCAATCAGAGTTCGTATTGACACTCTTGTTACAGAAACAACACTATCATTTAATTTCAGTATTTGTTGTAGCAATGGTAATACTGAAGTGCTTCTGACGCATTTCCATTAATATCTGGATTTTGCATTGAGAGTTGTAAATCTTTCAAACCATTATTACAAATTATGTAAATGTTTGGAGGGTGTGCATTTTCCAAAAACAAATCTTGTTAGTTTATCTAATGCTGTGAGCATACTTGAAATATGGGACAACTGTAAAAATGTGAAGACTCATGAGACAGATAATATATATTCAAAAACAGTCTTATTTTTACAATCATTTATATGCATTATCTTACAATGTTTACATTACTAACCAATCCCCCCTCCAACCTCAGGCAGTCTCCTGTCAACTACAGACTTCAGTATCACGAAAATCTTTTTCCACGTCCAACAAGTTGTCTACATCGTAATGAACGGAAACCATCAACAATTCACACTCCGAAGTGGCCTGAAAACACTAGTGAAATATCTCACTAAAATCTCAGCGTTCACTTGAGTTTTTGTTTTTTATAAAAAAGATCAAGTCACTGACGATTTTGAACAAGCATTGCTGTTTTCCCACCTATTTGAGTTCACACAATTTTCACCTATACTTAAAGTTCTTGATAGGACAACCGTTGTTTCATCCACGTGATCATCTAATGTGGTCACGTGATTATGATTGTTTTGGACCTCTGGTTCCGTCGTTGGAACGAAAAAATCTCTCTGAAAGAAAGTAAAGAAATAAATGAAACATTACACATTTATACTACAATATTAGCCAATGGATTTTGTAAAGTTTTCATTTGTTCCGATTCATTAAAATTCATATCTGAAGATATACTGTCAATGTCTTCTACTTTTCAAATAACTATATGCACAAACATAATTAAAACGCCAAGCATCTGACGTAAAGTGGCTGTTACTGATTACAAAGGAAGTAAATCTGTCCATATGTTTAACACTATCATGATGTTATAATTGCTATATCCAAGATAAGGTTCGCGAATATTCTTTTATAGCATAATGAATTTCCTTATCGATAATTATGTACATTATACCATAAACATATCAACCACAAAATTGTAGACAACATGTCTGCACAACTGCTTTATCAGCAGACAAATATTGAATCAAGAACGTTTATTATTTGTATTTAATGATCTCATTCACCATGGTCGTGCATTTTTGTTTATAGTCCTTCAACAAACCTCAAGAGATTGTTGTAATTAATATTTTATGATTGCTAAAAAGACATATTGAGCACTGTATTCAGTTTTAATAGTCCAATTTACTAACGTATTATATATCTCTATTATACGCATAGTAAAGTTAAGATGAAAATTGTAAAAGACCAAGCAGGTTTAGTGGTGTTGCCAAAAGGAATATCTGACCGATTTATGAAATATGTTCTATATGTTTGATAAAAGATACAGTACTATGTACATGTACACGTTACTTAATAGAATAGAGTCTGTTTGGTATATAATTACTTTTGATTAATTGGCACTGATAATTCGTTTATGAAAACACATTTAGTTTAGAAACAAAGGGAATGTGCAAACCAATAATGTGGTAAACCCAATTCCTTTCAATACATAAATTGATTATATAAAATAGAATATTTTACTTCGCAAGCTATTAATATTATGCAAACTGTGAGCACATAAGTTGAACCAACAAGTATATTTTTCCTAGGCATAATTATCTAAGATCTTAACAGTAGATGCTTCCCGAGAAACCAATGTGTCGACAATCACATTCCGCACATTTTAATACATTTTCCTAAATAAATTATGCGTTTCCAAGGATACCAATTTCTAGAAAGTAATACATATTTAGTTTTATTACCATAACTCACGAGCTAATATACATAGTTCGTTTTTCATGGTTATTATGAGTAATTAGATTTTATAAGATCTATCAGTGAGAAGACATCGAAAAATCAAGTTCCATGACCTGAGAAAATAGATCTCCCTTTTCCCTGAATACTCGTAGATATGAGTAATGACAGAAATATAACACACGTAGTGACCTGAAGGGAGTCACCAAATGTCATGTCTCTTTAAGAGGTGTATTAAGAATCAACACTTTGCTATGAGTACGTAAAAGCATGTTTCTATTTGATAATATGGAGTAATTAAGCTAGCAGCTGTTTTTTACTCATTCAAATTTACGCAAAAAATCGTCGTAAGCTTTTGAAGCAAAAGGGATAAAACCAGATGTAAGCTTATGTTAAGATATTTGATATGTGCATACATTAAATTTATCGAAGATTGACAGTAGGGTGTATCAATTAAACAAACACTGCAGGTATTTGATGTTGTTTGTTCCTTACGTCGATGTCGGTTTATTGTTTGAAAAAAACATATATTTAAACCAAAAATTTAGAGTTGAATTTACAATATAATGGCGGCAAATGGTTGGAAGCTATTCTGATAAAAACTGCCTGATTGAATACAAACTAGTTTGATAACCTAATGTGTTTTTGATTGTTCAATTATAATGAAATTAAAATTTTAATACTAATCCAGATTTTGATAAATCATTAAAATCTATCTAGTAAATCAGTACTCTTACCTTAGCCTCAACACATTTAACATGTACTGTACATAGTGAAAAAGATTACTTTGAGAACAATATGTAAAGATTACGTCCGAAATCAATATGCTAGCTATAACAAATTATCTTAAAACATCTTCAAAAGATACAAATAATGCCTAAATTTCTTCTTAAAACTTCATGAAAAGAGCATTCTACGAAAGCTATTTGTACCGACATCACATGCCTGTCTTACTGACAGATATTTAAATTTATTGCTGAACGTTAAATGGTTAGTTTTGCAACTGAGTGTTTTGAAATTTATGAAATGTGCATTGAAGTAATAATATGGCATGTGGCATACGCATCAATTATGTGAAGGAAAATTTAATGTATGACATAGCGTTAAGTAACCACTAAGAGAGATATTCGAAAAGAAAATGTTTTGAAGGAGATTGGGGTGTACGTTTTTGTATGAATTCATGACATGTTTTTATTGTCAGAGTCATTAATAATGCTTTGTAAAAGTAGAATATAATAATCGTTGAACATTCATGAAACATGTTTTTGACATTTCAAATTGTTTAAAAAAGAAATCTCCAGACCTCAATTAATAAAACCTCAAATATAGATTTTGAAATCATTTCTTGTTTAAATCAAGGCTTGTTTTATTTATATGATTAAATATTGATTGTTTAATGAATACAATTAAGCAAAAATCAAAATGTATTTTGTTTAAAGTTTATATTGTTTAAAATGCTAAATGGTTAATTTTACCTGCAATAAATTTGCTGACATACTAGTCTACGTGAAATTCGGCTGGAAACTAAGATAGTAAAATAATAATACACTTACACATTTCTTAAACTTTTTATGAACAATATACTGTATCACACAAACAATGGCTGATAAGAGAATTCCACATAGAAGAACAATAAACATTCCTGAGGCTACTTCAATCTCTATTTCTTTACTTTTGGCATTGGACCTAGGATCAGGACAATTTGGTCTTCGCCACCACCTGAAAGTTAAAAGACGTAGACAACTCAACTTAGATAATGTATTTCATTGAATTAAATATTACAACAGATAGCCATATTGCAGCCTGGTAGACCATAAAGAAGATTATACTCAATATATCATTGTATAACAGCACACGCCACCTTAATGTATTATTCTGAAGACGTTAGACAGTTTCAAGACCATCGTCAGCCATAATATCAGGAAATCTGACGCGGATATAGCATATTTCATTGTATAAATGAAGAAATAATTGAGTGAGACAAATATCAGACCAGTCTGTAAATAATTCTTACCATCGTATTTTTCGATTTAATGCCATGTGTTTGTCATTTTTGGTTTTATGAATCAATTCATTGCAACGTTTGACACTTGTCTTTCCTTAATAGCGTAAAAAATGGTCGATCATCTCATAGTTATTTCGGACAGTACTATGCAGAGTATAATCTTCAATATTGCTGTCAAATTACTTCTTATATTGCATATATTTATCGGTTTCCTGGTGATAATCGGAAGTGAAGATGTATTACCATATATTGGAGGAAACCTTTTTTAAAATATCCCCCAAGTTAACCGGACACATATGCTGTAGTAAAGAAGTAGTCTTGACGATTACGTTTGCTGCAATTTAACTATTGTTTTATTGAACTGGTTACTAAGTTAGAGAGCCGCCCGGCTAGTTAGTTGGTAGCACAAAGCACGCAAGTCTACTGATCAAGGGTTCGTGGATTCGATTCCTGGGCGGGGCATACTTTCGTAGAGCTTGAACATGAAATTATTTCTACTGCCATTCACCCTCCTACCAATGATTTTTAATTATGTAGGGCAGTTGTCAGTGACTGACCAAAGTATGCGCTTAGTAGTTTGTTAACAGCTAAATCCAGAGATTTATCCTTTCCAGGAGGAGTGAGTAGGTTGACTGACCGCCGTTATATGACCTATATAATGTGTTGCTACGGCGTTAAACCCAACAAACAAACAAACTAACAAAATTAGAGGTCAGCTGTCTGTTTTACAAGTATATTTTTTCACAAACAGTCAGTTTCTGTTTTAATTTTCAGGCTTTAGAAATTAATCATCCATTCAATCAGGCTTGGCTCAGAATCATTTACATCGTGTGTGAATATTTTAAAATCTTACATACTCTGTACAATTTAATTCAGTGGATTCTTGAAAAACAATTTTTAAAATCTCGAATTCGTTTTCTCGTAAAACAGAAATAGGCAATCAGGATACATTTCCTTAACGTCAATAACATTTCGGAAATTTGTAACATTCTGGCAGAAATTGATGAATAGCTAAAAAAGTGAAGTATTCATTTCCCTGTCATACCAACGTAAAATAGACAACATTACTTATCTTACATAAAGAGTACTGTCATCATTTGATATAACTATGTCAATTTGTTTCACATAAATTCAGACATAAACTAATTTTTCTTCATATTAAGTACATTCATTTTTTTAGAGTAAACTAGCTCTATCTTCAAATCGTCAAAGAAATTGGCGCGTGTAAAAAAATCTTTCAAAAAAAAATGATCGATTTTAAGTTCCATAAAAGTCGACTTGGCCATAAATCAGTTATTTAGTTGAACAAGGAAATATATTACGAAATGCCAATATTTAGACATGGGGAAATCCTTCTTAAACATATTTATGACTTCCTTAATTTGGTTGTTTTAAAACATGGTTGTCAAAAACAGACATTTTGACATAGTTAATGTTTAGATGGATGAAAGCAAGGAACCATTAAGCATCTAACATTAACTAAGTTAATACTAAAACGCAACATGCATCTAGAATGATGATTCAATATGTCATCATGTCCAATTTATAATTTTGTCAAAGTTTTACTTTCAAAAACATAACTTTACTGTTTTATAGATAGTCTAATGCACAACAATGAGCCTTTTAAAAAAATCATTTACCACTTAAGAATAAGATACAGCTTGACAACTTTCAAAACTAATCAAAATGAAAACATACTCTTTAAAAGTGAATTTCGTTTTAAATTGTATTCCTCAGCAAATAATCATTATCATGTCAGTCTTAACTACCAAGAACAGACGTTCAAAGCACAAAAAATGAAACAGCATAGACATCACCATTGACGAATATTTTAAATTTGATAAAAAATAAATGAAGGTGCAGCATTTTACAAACACTGTGCGGACAATTATATTGTGTATTCGCATAGAATCAACAAGTGGACATTTACAGTAACATTAAAATAGCAAATGGGTTACTTACTTTCCTTCTAGTCTGTAAAGTATACCATTGTCGTTGAGTGCTAACACAGCCATAGAAAGTGGCTCGGAGTATTTGGAGTGTTTCTGGGTTGCTATACCATAACCTTTTAAATCAAAAGGACTACCAATCTCCATTAGATTACAATTATTTGCTGTTGCATGTCTCACAGTAGGCGAGTCCCATATGAATGCATATTTTTCTTTCATAGCACGAGCGAAACCGTGCTCAACTCGTTTTACTTTAGAGCTCGGATTGTATATCAGCATATATGCTCTCATTTGTTGATATTGACTTATCTTTGTGTGGTTAAAGAAAGACTCAATCTGACCTCCTTCCACTGTACCATAGTTATATTCGTCTTGATCTGCTAAGTCAGCCGCAGACTTAATAGGTATATGGGCGTTAGATATCGTCAAAAATGCTGCTAAGTTTGCAGTGTATATAGATATTATAATTAAACTAAAAAACCACCAAGTGGCACTAATAACTCTACCACTAGTTGCTATGGGAGACCCTGATACATCCGCACGTAGCAATGCTCCCCAAACATACCAGAAACTGTCACGTAAGTCATGAAGGTAGTATGTTTTCTCATCATTGGTTATTCTAGTCACTCCAAATAAAAATAATCCAACAAGAAGAAATGAAAGACATATGGCTATCCACACTATTTTTGATAATGGTGAAAGAAACTGAAACGGCCAAACACTTCTTTCTGGTTTTCTTACGACTACACTTGTTCCTTTTGTCATAAATGGTTTGGTGAAATCCACTACAGCGCTTCGTTCAGGAGTTATGCTAAAAGGCGCTAAAGCAACATCAGCTTTCTGAAATAAACAAACATGGGCATATAATAACACACATTTTATTATGGAACAATTGAACAGCACATTATCACAAAGGACGACAATTGTTCTGCATTAGTCTGTATCAAATCACCAGAAATGATAAAACAGCTTGAATGCTTGTCACATGAAGATATAAATAAAGTAAAGACACAACATGAAGTCAAATCGAGAATAGTGAATGTTCTTTCAGAACATATTTTAGTAGCGGACACATTACAAAACGATCTAGCAGCAGTGTAGACAGACTCCGTCATAAAAATGAAATATTATCTCAAATTCAATACAAACTGACTGTCAGTAGAATGCTTGATTCTATGCATACGAATTTACTGTCGTTTATTCCATTAGCATATAATTTGTGAGAACTAAGACAAAATAGATGTCACCCTGTACGCAGTAGAATATTGTGTTACTAACCGCAGGAATTAGCATGATAAATAGGCTGACGTCATATATATTATTCTAGAAAATGAATAGAAGGATTTTCCAAAATTACAATTACAACACTCTTTGCAGAACTGAGATATTTTTAAGTGGGTGTCTCTGGTTATTTTTCTTTGCATTTGTTTATTTCATTAATATTTTACTGTACATGACTTTACACGTGATCAGTAGAATAAGTGTTATACTTAATCGTATCGCGCAATGTGAACTTAACCCAGATTGCTATAATCCCGTCTTAGTCACTAGGAACTAAAAACCTTAAAGGTCAATGGTTCCACTCAACTATTAGCAATCGTGGAGTCAGCATACAGGTAAAAGACGGAGATGGTTATATACATATAATTTAATTTAGCTCTCCTATAGGGAATATACATGTTAACACATCTAACAAATGGCAACAGGATGAATCAGTCAATTTAGAAATTTCATAACTTAATTAATTACGAACTATTACGCCCATTTACTTCATAACATTAGACTTTGCATACTAAAGATTGCGAATTAAACTTGATGAGACGCCATATAGTGTGTTATAATAAGTTTATAGTTGACATAAAGAAACTAGCGATTGGAAAACATTCCAATCATGGAATGCTCGATAAATGTATATTTAGTAGTTATATTAGCACCAAAAGTGTTCGTTTGTGTAGACAATATGAATGAAAGAGCATTTAAAATACCATTGCACAACAGCTCAATTGAAGTTAATAGCTTTCATACAACTTTGGATGATTTATTGTTAGACTAAATGAAAGAAAATGACCTTGACCTCAGCTTTAAAATAATACCCCTCGATTGTTTTACAGTTCATGTTAATTGTAAGAATAAGATAAATTTGTTTATGATACCAGCATATACAATTGCTTTAGAATGCACTTAAACTGTATTCCTCTGAGTGCATGTTAGTTATTAATCACATATCGTCGTCAACAAACTTAGCTTTTGATATAGTCTTGATCTTCATTATGACAAATGTTTTAGTACAGAATTTAGTTCACATCACAATCCCCATAAACATAAGTACGCTTTATAAAAGGTATAAACAAACTTATCTACCTCAGCTGTTTCATTAGGTTTTAACAACGTTCTCTAAATTCACAGCATTAAGTTTGTTTTTCAATTATTTAAACAACTATATGTTGAACATGGACAAGAATAAAACATACATGTATGTATATCAAGAAATAAATTCAAGTTCAGTTGCATTTTAAACAGGGTTTGATTTTGGTATTGTTTATATCGAATGATGTCTTAACTGCTAGACAATGTTTTTGATAGTTTATATCCTCAACAGTCGAAATTGTAAAAAAAGCATCGAGTAGTCTGTCGAACGCAAAATTGTTCGTCGTATCACAACTAAATTGTTAACAAAACTGTTCCGAGCGAATATTGTAGCGATTAATTTCAATTAAAACACATACAATCATGCAAGAGATTTATATATGGCTTCTAAGTCAGGTTTTCTCAATTAAAGTTCTGATTACACTTCAAACGTTGGGGAAGACATTCAATAAAGAAATCAATACAAAGCAAGTATCAACGTTCGTAAAATTGTCTATTTGTCTGAGACATTTGTGTCTCTATTAACATCTTCAGATTCTTTTTTAAATGCACTTATCTGATTGACACAGAAATGAAATAAACTAAGTAGACTCTATTGCTTCTGGTATTTCATACCAATCATTGCTTAAATAACGCATGTCAATTTTGCAACGAACATTTTGACGACCATACATATTTCTATTGTGAGGGGTCTTTCGGCTTTCGTGTTTCAAACAAAACAAAAAAAACTTTTTTTTTATTTTTTAAGAAGTCTGGACAGCATAGGCTTACATTCTGAGGCTACATTCAGCAAGTAAAAGATGTATTATGGAGCTCAATTTATGACTGTTTTAGTAGAGTTTGTTTTGTACTACGAAATACCATTCAATATCAGAAGTTAAAACGCATCAGACTATTTGTTTTTTAAAGAAAGATAACATGACATTTCGCTAGCAAAGTGGAAAAAGCTGATATTATCCACATGAAGTTGTTTTGGGAAAAGTCGACGCTTAGAAAGATTGAAAGTACATGTCGATATAGATTTAAAAATGTGATTTCATGTCAGAATTAGCAGCATAATTTACTACTAACAAACTTTTATGTTCATTATTTAACTCATCAAGGTACTTATTCAAGACTCAGATTATATCTATGTCGCAGAGAAACAATGTACTTACGTCATCCAGTAAATGACGAATCATTCCGGTCCAATTTGTTGGTGGTTTTTTCTTGCTACCAAATTTGTGATCTGGCACTATAGATATATTATATTTAAAGTTTAGCATCTTAGCAATCTCTACAATAATGTCGATACAAAAACCTTCAAATCTTCCATTACCCATTGTTAGACCTTCCTCTGGTGTCTTGTTTTTCCATTGAACGAATGGCGGTTCCTGAAATATTGAACAAAAGATACTAATCTGACAACAGCATATATACGTATTCTCGTCTTTTAATCGATCTTGAATTTCTATTTTTCACGCTCTCTCAGGTTAATGGGGTATTTTAGCTGGTAACAAAAACACGATTTAGGGTTGGTTTGTTGCACGTTGCGACCTAAACGATCTAACGATCTCATACAATTATGTCTTATTTTACATTAAGTTTGTACATCATACGTGAAATACCATTAAAGATTTTTCTCCGTTTGATAGAAATATAGTCTAATTCAAACACTTAAATATGATGATGTAAATTATTTATAGAGTAGACCGACGAAAAGAACATAACGTGTTTCTTCTAAATACGGAACGTCTTTACTTATGTAATCTCCAGACACTAAGCTATTTCTGTTTTACGACACTCGGTAATTCATTGATTGGTCGATAATGCATTGATAAATTCACGTTGTTGAACGACAGCTCGACACGTGAAATTTTAACGTACTTAAGCCTTGGAAATATCTTTAGTAACAATATAATCTCTTATACAATGTAGCACAAGTTTTACACGTTTTAAATATCATCGATTTAGTACTACTTTCCATTAATCTTTACATGGTTTTTCTCTCGTACCAGTGACCTATTTGAATGTTCCTAGAATTCCAGATATAGACATCTGAAGTTTCAAGAACGAAGATGCTAGAACCAGAAAGTGGACTTGAGACATGTTTAACAAAAGTACGAAAATGAATTAGTATGAATGTACTCAAACGTGGGATAATAAATCGAATAAACTACAGTTTTACTCAGTTCTAGATATAAATCTCATCACATTCTAACAACCAAGGCGTATTTATTCATATCGTTAACTTCACTAACAGACATTCATTAGATCATTTCATCGGCGTACTATTAAGCGATGAAATGGCAAAGCATACTTGACTTGGCTAATCCCTGATTAGATTATGTGTATTTTTCAGTAATCAAAAAGAAATTTATCAAAGCAATTAACACCCAATTAGTTAAAAAAATGTTTAACTTCATACTAGAAACAGCGTCTTCCGCAATTAAGTGGCGCCGACATATATTAACCATTCTTATTATGTTTATAGTATAGTATTTATGTATTAACACTCTACATGATGCATACATCACTTTATTAAATTATAAATGTTTATATTTTGTAATAAAATGAAAGGTCGAAGGTCATACAATCTTTTTGTGCGTTCAAAATAACCATATTCAATTGATCCAGTTGATTACAGCAATATGTAACTTGAAGGTAGAATAATTGCGTAAATGTGTTTGCGTTACGAATTATTGAGATTAATACATAGTTTTCATTATAACATTTCAGTAAATTGCCGGTCAAATATGATGTAATTATTTTATTAATATCAAATACAAAGCAGCCTGTGTAACAGGTTCTATCTAATACATGTACAATGTAAAATAAAAGATAAAATGTATTATTTTCAATTTGCAAACACGAATGCATACAAATTGCTTCAAGGTCACAAGTAGTAAACCATAGTCGACCAAAGACTTATCAATGTAAACATTCAGACACAAACGTAAATCAAAAATCGTTTGTTGTGTTAATTTGCGATCGCAGTTTAGCCTTGAACAATTCAGTATAATGACGCCGTAGTTCCGTTGTTTAATAGAACCATTCTGAGACATGTCACCTATGATTGATGTAAATGCCTCTAAACAACTTTGTGAAAACAACTAATAACTCATTTACCAAACATTATACCAGAGGGCGTCAATCACTGTACAATAAATCTAGCTTCAAAATAAAAATGTATTGCATTCAACACAAAGCTTATTGAGCAAAGCTAACTTTATTACAACCTTAATTGTTTTTTAAAACATAAGTTGAAAAACTTTATGAGTTAAATAACTTTTAAGAGCTAATCAAATGGTGTTAAATAACGGTATATACATTTTGTATAAATTGTGAGCTATGAGATAATATACAATGATACTGGCATAACTGTAAAATGAATTTACATCCTTGCATTCTGAAAGAGAAGTCGATATTGAACCTCATTTTGAATAGACAAGTAGTCAGTTGTGACACAGGTTTAAAATAGTCATTAGGGAATATGACAACATTTTAGATGATTGTTGATGGTATAACAAGCATTTAGTAATTTCTGACACAATAAAACAACACTTACTATTAAAGTTGTTACTCGTAATACTTTGTCTGCAAATATGTTTTTGTTTTCAGAGACGATCGTTTTATAAGTTTTCGATCTCTGAACTCTCCTCTCGACGGTGGTGCCCACACTTGACCAAGTACCGGACTGAAATAATAATACCAAAAGATAATGAAAAAGCTGAATTAATAAGAATTGTTATTGAAAGAGCTTATTATCAGGCAGAGTATTATCAAAATTGTACTTCGATTTTGAAATATCATAGAACAACAAGCATATGAAAGAAATATTTTGTTCAATTGGCAGCGTCATTATTCATATTAGTGAAATGATGTCTCGTGTCTACTTCCCAGTCAAGTACAAACACAATAGTCAAGTGTTTCAAATGTATGGCAGATGTAAGCGTGTGTTAAACAAAGATGCTTTTGTAAATCTAAATTTGCATCTTCAAACAATAGAGATGTCAAAGTAAACACAGTGGACCATTTGTAGACTCATTCTGGATTCTGTGACATGATGAGGAAAAAATGTTATAACTTTTTCTCATTTTTTCCCTTACGAACATAAATTCGGATGAGGAGGATTTGTTGAAGCCAAATGAACCAAGTTCCTATCAGACACCAGTAGTAAACGTCATTTTTTCTAAAGCAGCTTCTCACTTTTTTCAAATTCGGAATTATGGTTCGTAGATAGATCTAAACCTATGACTGACTATTCACGAGAGTAAGCATCAAAATATATTGGCACAGGGTAGTTATAAGAGTTATTTTACTTCTCGACATGGGTCATATCTGTATTCAGATACTATAAAGACTGTTGGCTATAATCATATGCATTGAATATTAGAAACTGATTATTTCAAACATATATTTATCACATTTACGTTTATTCTAAACTGATGATATTATTGACTTTAAAAGGTATTCACCGTGTTTTATTAACATCAACAAACGACAAAAGATTATTTTTGGTATTACTTCAGAAGATATAAGATATGCCTTAGGATAAGAAATCACAATACAACAACACAATTCACTTCACACACAAATAAAAACACAATACAATTAGGTATGATAAGTAAAACACAAAATGAAATATGGATTTGTAGTTTTTTGTTGAGTTCTTCACACATGCATTCAATACAAATTCCACACATTTTTCTGTGCAATAAGATCATCACTAGCACCATTGTACGGACATTTTCACATTTTAGTTTTAACACATTTATATATATTTCCTCATCAGTCAGACCAACGACATGTCTTAAAACAAAAACATAACACAACGTAACGTAACATAACATAATGCACAGCACTCTATGTTTTGTACTTGAAACACACACACATATTCGTTTAAATGAAATAAATAGAAGTAATACAATTACAAATAATAAAGATGATTGTATGAAACTTATGTAATGTAAAATTACTATAAGTTTGAACAACGAGTTAAACTTTGACGAAACCTGATACAGATTATTGTTCGGTAAGTTAGTTTTGGAAATTGTATTTATAATTTTCAAGTAAGCAAATGTTATGAATATATTTATTCATTGGTTGAAAATCAGTAAATCAGAACCGTCTTAATGACATAAATGTACTACAAAGTCTGATATAAAACCGACATAAAGTTGGAATATTGGTATACCGTAGACAAAGGCTGAATGAATACAAGATAAAGTTAATCTTTAAAAAAGATTAATTACAAAATTAAAGCAATCAGTGCAGAAGTATTATATAAAAGTGAGGAAGGTCAACAGGCAAGTAGGAGAAACAAAACATAACACACAACACACACATATATACATATAGCAAACAAATATATAAGTAACACTACAATCAAGCAAGCCACATTACACACATGACTGGAGTATGTATGTTTGATGCATATAATGAAACATTAAATATTTGTTATCTACATGTAGAGTACAAATGTTACCAGTTTTACAAGCCATGGCCTAAAATCGTCGTCCTTTAAGGACATTGTTTCCCAGAAGGTATTGAAACCCTTTAGAAAGATTGAAATAGAAATTGAAGAAATAATAGTGTGTGAACAACAATAATAATGATAAACATGTGCATGTGAAATACATTGCAATGGTGTAGAAATTATAATAAAAATAAAATATGTTAAATATATTAATTTATTTATTATTAGGTTCAAACCATTGAACTCTTACGGAAGAATTGTTGCCCATTGGGAATTAGTTATTAACTAATTTACTGTTAACATATGATACGTCTCATATATACATAGATAATATAAATTAGTTAGACTTGGCGTAAAAAGAAAGCCATTTGTCAGAAATATGGCAGAGAATTTTGATATATGTGTCACTGACAAATCAAAATAATAACTGATAAATCAGTTAACTATTTGGTATATTAGTTCATACAATCCAAATACAGCGCAATGAAATCTTCATATATATTAATGCTCATCAAATGTCATAAACAAATTATTGAAATAAGAAAGTACAACTCTATTTAAATGATAGGGGATTGTACAATACATATTAAATGGTATACATAATGTTAAGTTTTATAACACGACAGGACAGAAAAGGCTTGGTAATGTAAAGCAATATAAAGCACATGAAACATAGAGCAGTATTTTCAGTTGGATACATACAAAGTGGCTGAAAACAATCACTTGCATTGTATTTGGAAGCACTAACATAGTGAGTGCTGTAAACACTAAGATATCTAACGACAATTACGAACATATTTATGACTTGTACACTTATAAGTATGCCCATGTTTAACACACAACACGATACACTCTAATACGTTTATGTGTCCATAACAATATGCATGTGTTACACGTACTTGAGGACAGGACACATTCACTTTGACTGCAGTTTGACTCAAACTTACGTAAAATTATAAAACAATTCTGATGTACCAAACAGTTTATTTCATGCCACACGTGTAAGTTTGTAAATTGACATTACGTAGTGGCTACTATAACTACGCCCTTAGACAAGTGGTTAACTTGTTTTACAAGGTAATGCGTTTTGTAAGCTAATGTTACTTTTTTAAATGAAGCAAACTAATTCATATTCTATAAAGCCACTTAAAATGCTGCATTTCATTTGAATTGATGAGCCAAACTTCAGTTAGCGGTTACACATGTACAGTGTTAACGTTGTGAGCACGACTTAAATATTCATACTCGGTGAACATGTACTTTAGTGAACAGTAAACAGTGAACAGTGGTAAAATTGTCTCGTAAAAAAAAGCTCACGGTATGATTCTTGAAGGCAAGAAAGAAACACGACATTTATGTGATTAAGTGAGTAGAAACAAACATATATTTATATGAGACATGAAACAACATTTATGTTGTAATATTACAAACATTTTACTTTATATACAGTTCACTAATAGTTCAAGCAATAATTTCATGTAATATTACATACACTGAATAAAATAAGCTTATTAAATAATCAAATAAACAGTGAAATAATGTTGAAATACAGAAATAGTTCAAATTAGCATGAAATAATAATATATGGGCGCGTTCCATTTTACCATTCCGGACACGTTCTTCATGTTCTGTCCAGGATGTGTGATTGGAATGAAATGGAACACGAAACTGTCCGGGACGTTTGAATGGAATGAAACAGAACGCGTAACACAAACAAAATGGCTTATTTCCTTGCTGGCGTATGCAGAATCGCCTCTTCTAACAGAAATAAAGCCTATTTATACTCATGTCCACTTATTACAACTTATAACGCGAAAACTAGTAAGAAATTTTACTTCATCTATCGTCCAATGCTTTGTCAGCCATCTTGGATTCCACGATGCACCTACTCGACAGCGGGGACGGTCGTAACATGTCCTGAACGTTGTGCCGATTTGTTCCATTGTAATTCTGTATGTTCTGGACGTTACAGACAGTGAATGGAACGTGCCCTATAGGTTATAATACAGTAAAGCACTATTTCATGATTTTCTTTTGACTTGTTTTACAGAACGGTCGTAAAAGATATAGAGATTCAATTTGTTTAAAGTATTTTGTCTACATATCTTTTATGAGTGCTCGGGAGGTTTTTGTGTAACATGGATACTGGTTCTAAGGGCCAGGCATTAAAGGTTATACACTGCATTGTGGGTGTTCATACTAAATTATCAGACACTGTGTAGAAATATTAGGAAAACAAAAATCACATTGGATCACATTTACTGTACTGTGGGATATTTACAAATTGGATATTTTGACTGGATCTGTACACAAGCTGTTAGACTTTATTCACTTCCGGTCAAGTATATAATTATATACGTTAATATTTTTGTAAATTGTATATAGTTCTTTTGTTTGATTTTTTGTACATGTATTTGTGTATTATTATACCCCCGCTTCGAAGAAGAGGGGGGTATACTGTTTTACCCTTGTCCGTGCGTGCGTGTGTGCGTCCGTCCGTCCGTCCGTTACGAAATTTCCGTCGCAGTTTTCTCAGCAACTATAACATGCAGCAGCCTAATACTTTGCATATTGTTTCATCCCATAGTCCCATGTGGTGTAAAGCGATTTCATGCTCCTTGCTCATCTACTTCCTGTTTGTCGCATATTTTTAGATTTTTGCAGGGTATCACTAGTGAGCATTAGCTCACAGATTTACTTGTTGTTTTTGCTGATATCACATATTTTCTGTATCGTATGTGTCTGTATATTTTATGCGAATAAATTACCTTATATCAAGTAAAGTTAAAAAAGACTCATCGTAAGTTAATAACATGCGTTTCATTTTCAATAGATGCTGATTTAAGAAAGTGAATATAAATGATCACAATGTCATGTAAATCAAGAGTGATTTATGCTCATTGTTGTAAGAAGAGCTTGTCATAATTTGACATAGAATATAAATTAGTGTGGTTTTTTTATTGAATACTATAGAATTCACATAGATTTTCATGGTAAGTCATGTATAACATATACACAAAAATATATTTCTGATTTGATAAGCCTTGGGAGTAGTTTAAATTATTAAGATGCTGTTTAGGTTTTATTTAAAATTGATGATGATAATGTCAAATCAAAAATAAATCTTTATTAAAGCTTACAGACATCTACCTATTGGATTATGTATGTTATGTGTCATCAATCTTTAAACATGTTGCTCAACTAATCATTCAACACTTCTTAATTACACGTTGCCTTGTAAAATATATTTACGAGTTCTAAATTTATCATTTCTTAACATTCGTTCTGTTAAGTAATCACAATACCAATATTGTTGTTGTGAGTATGTATTTGTTTTGAACCGCATCATTATGCAATTATAGTCGAAATAACAATTTCAATGTTGAATGTTTCATAAATAAAACTCATTTAAAGAACACACTTAAGGCTGGCTCTGACTGGCATTTCAAAATTAAGTACATATTGAAATAAATAAATCCTCTATCTGAGAACAAGCCTATCCGCACATGATACATTATACATTTTAGAAGTAGCAAAAGCATTGACGAAAGGAACGTCTTTGATTCATGATTAAGATAATCCTATATCAAAAACTAGTAATCTCACTAACGTCACATTTACATACTTTGAATCAATGTATACAGGTATTGATGACCTTCTTAGAATATTAAGGTTATAGTTTACATACAGATCTGATAAATCATAATAGTAATATCATACAATGTTTCTACTTATATACTTTATTTAAAACTGTCATTTAACTACTATTGAAAAAACAGTTGATGTGTTACAATGTTTTCATTTAGAAGCTTATGTTTATGCCTAATATTTGTAAGAAATTATATTATATGTACCACTTGTTTTGAACATATATTTTTCAAACTTATACATCTTGTAAATGATTAAATTCGATGATTCAAGTACTTAAACAATAAATTAACGCTGCGTTAGCAGTAACAAAAACACCAATATCCGGACTTATAATATCCCATTGGAATTTAATACAGCCTATTTAAAAGTGATTAAAATGCCAGACGAAGTTTCATGATATCTGCTGAGTGTTATTTCATTACTTCAATGGGACCATAAAATTATGTAAACATTTCATGACAGATATAACTGTTTTTAAGAACGTGAATCCGTAGTGTTAGTCACGACGTATATGCAAAAATGCAAATATCAGTTGAAAGGAGGGCTAAGATAGGAACGAACTCTGGTTCAATCAAAATTATTGTACAAAATGCCAGAAACTAGTGAATATGTGCATGCCTGGAATTCAGAACTTTCTGTTACGACCTTATGATTGATAACCATAATTATGTTGTGTATAGTTACATTAAAACAAAAGTTTGATGGTACAATGAGTGATTTCTATTTTGACTCAACCTGATCAATAATCGAGTAAGAATATCATACTTTACTGACTATTAAGGAATAGATAGGTGGGTTAATACTTATACACGAATTATAATAAAAATTCAAATTTCCTGTTAAGTGTATCGATAATTAGACATTTTGAGTACAATTAAGGATTGTACAGAAAACAATATTCAACATTAAATAAACACAAGTGAGTGAAGTAACAACATACTTGAAGTAGAAAATATGTTTACAATGTATAAATTTAGAATAGAATGTGTTTAGGTAGTGCACACGTAAAAAGCCAATAGAATTAAAGTCCTGTAATAGAAAATATCAGATCAGTTTTAGAAAAACACTCTAAAAGATATTAAAAATACATATAAATGTTATAATTGTTTAAACTTACTATCACCGTGTACAATAATATATAGAATACATACCACGCCGTCTTCAAGTCCTTCCAATGCGATCAATTGCAGAAAAGTCTGATTACGAATACCATCTCTAGTAAAGTTAAGAGGTCCTGTACAACCATTGACGTTAATCTGATTTGATACAATGATAAAAAATTAAAATTGAATTTGTATTTACAACATTATATAAGTATCATAATAAAATGACTGCGTAAACTGCCTCCATGCATAGTTTTTTTTTAAAATAATCGTATCTTTAACTCTGAGCGAAATTGTAAAAAAGGGGTTATTTCCTCTGCATTTGCATACTAGTTAGACAGTTTTCTTGTGATTAAGGAAACCATTATAGGAAAGACGTCTTTCTATTTAAGACGGTCCAAAAGTACACCAGCCAAATGCCTTTCCAAACTAAGCCATGAACAATGAATATTAAAAATAAAAATGTTTCAAACAGACAATTAATTCATTAATTGCTTTTATAAAATATTAAAATCAGAAATATGTTCAAATTTAAATATGACAACAAATAATTTCAGTCTACTTAATCTGTAGTTTGGTAATAAATATTATTCATTAAAGACAATTTTACAAAACAGCATCCAGGCAACAGGATTGGCAATCAGGGATTTATTGTCGTGTTTTTTCGTGATAAAGAATTAAAATAATTGAGAATGTTTAGATCCTTGTATCATGATCTTTAATAAAACGTGTACTTTAATCCCAAAAGCAATTTAATAAAGATTTATTGCACTATTAAAGTGCAACAGAAAGACAGGAATGTCTCCGGAATAATCTCCATGTCAGAAATAACTGCATGCATTTATAGACGGGTTGAACAAACTATGTGATCATGCAATGACATGGCTAAAATACACAAATATCTGTAATTATTATAATACAATTGTGAAAAGCCATGAAGCAAAAGCGGTTCGATATGATATCATTAAACATTTCGTTTCATTGTTAAAACTGCACGTCTCATTTACGTATTCAACCAAAACGTTCGAGACATTATTCCCAATATACAGCTGAGCCAAGTGTTTTACAACTTGTTCCATCGCCTTGCCAATCATATGTTTTATTAGATTACTCGATTTGTTGAAAAGTCTGAATGTTTCTTAGAAAGGAAATGCCTTATCCCAAAAGAAATTAAACTCATTAAAGCCATTTCAAAATTTATGTTTTAAGACATAAAGTATGTGATTCTTACCGATTTGATTTGTCGACGAACGTCAGCACGTGAAATTCTATCGTCCTCCTGGGATTTAATCTGTTTAGTTCCATTTATTATTTGAAATATGTCGTAGAATATTGCGTCTGTAAGGCTTATCTCACTGTCTGGCAAGGCACAATTGGGTGTAAAAGGGGCAACCATAAGGCGAATAAGTGTGAGGTTGGCTCTTGAATCTATATATTGAGTCATGTCGATATCTCCTGAACCCTGAAAGAAAATTTACCAATGTTTATGCAAACCGTAACAATACATGATACTTGTAGGATGTTCAAGGCGGTGTATAGCAAACCGTAACCAAAAATCATACTCGGGAGAACATGTTAGAAATCTCCAGAGGCTACAATCTCGCTGTGATCAAACTAAAATAAATTATCTCATTTTGGGCCTATATGATACGTTCAAAGATAACAAACATGATGTATTATACATGTTTCAAGCGACTATGAGTGATTAACTGTGTTTGCGTATAAAGTTCTACATGCTTACTACGTGTACCATACCCAACTTTTAGACCCATCAAGATTTTCGCTTTATGATACAGCCATATAGCTCTGATTGTAGATACGTCTATTTTGCGATGATATAATCTACAAGCCGTGACCCCATGTTGTGATCGATGAGATAAGATAAATATCATAGATCACGATTTCGAGTCATATCAGGGGATTAATTAAATCCGTTGTAGACAAAAGTTTTATATTGTCAATTGTGCAACAAGTGTAAATTAACAGATAAATGTTTTATCTGACTGTATTGTATACATTTTGTATACAGTCAGATAAAACAAGAATGATGATTGAAATATTTTTTTTGATGGTCAAATTATGTTAGAAATGAGAATTATGTACTCATCTACCTTTTGAATTTATTTATTGTCCATCCGTTAATTTGAATATGCCTTATATTTATTGTTATAAAAGCTTTAAATTTAAATGAATAGCTTTGAA
This sequence comes from Mactra quadrangularis, assembly GCA_025267735.1. Lineage (NCBI taxonomy): Eukaryota > Metazoa > Mollusca > Bivalvia > Venerida > Mactridae > Mactra > Mactra quadrangularis. The sequence goes on along the minus strand of CM046308.1, from coordinate 31,395,709 downwards.
ACAATATTCAAACCTGATCGTTATCGTTAAGCCGCCAATAACTATTATTTTGTTTCGTCTGCCGCTTTATTTTACTTGGACTAAAATGCCCATGCATTTGTTTGCATAAATGTTTTATTCATTTTAATATTTCACATTTTTATGCAATGGTTCTACAATGATTTGTAAACTAGTAAACAAAAAGTTTGCAATGTATTAACGTTTTAATTAATATAATTGTAGAGGTAAACTAAAAACAATTAATGTCTTTCATTTATCCTTATGCCGCCAGAATATAGTAATATGTTTATGATACTGTTTTCAATAATTCGTATAGTCGAGTAAATCTTCCCGAAGAATAATTCTTTTAATAAATAGAAAAATTACATGTATGTATTCTCTAACCTATCTAGATACTTAGCACTTTAATTATAATTATTTCAGAAACTTTATTGCAACATCATTTGACAGATACAACTACATGTATATAATACAAATAGTTATCAATAAAACAGAGACAGGAAGGTAATCCTGTCATAAAAGTGTACCCGATGTGCCTTGCTATGCACAGTGTATTATACAATCACACCAGGGGTCCATAAATTCGATAGCGCACACTATAAATTTAAGAAAAAAATACTTTAAAAATGCAAAACTTTTGGAAAAAAGTGCAAATGGGACCAAAACTTCATTAAGATATTTTAAATTTAAAAAGTGCTCCGAAAACTAGAAACATACGGCTTTTTCATGTCATTTGCACAAATTTTATCAAAGAACCGGAAAGGCTTTATTTTTCAACTTATATCAGCATGGGTATTTATTTCCCTTCTTTGTTTATAGTAACGTTAGTAATCAAATAAAACCTTAAATGGGACCAAAACTTTACAAATTTACAAAAAAATAAAAACAGTCAAATGAAAAAAGACAGTTTAAACTTTTTTGCATCATTTGCAAAAAATTTATATCTTAAAAAATAAAAGAGTTATGACCGTTCAAAGATTTTTTCCCTATACTTTTCTATTGAAAGTAAAATATCGACTTGGGATAATGTATGGGCCTTAAAGTTGGACATGACTTTGTTTAATTCAATTCGTACTTTAATTATTTTATCAAAATAACAAAGTGCGGATACATACGTTGTTGTCATAATACGAAAATATTAAAATAGATTTTGCAAATAAATGCGAACCAAATTGTTACACACTAAGAAAATAAATTAGTAAAAGTCGACGGATGATGAATCGGTTGTATTGCTTTTCAAAACACCTCATTGTCTTACACTCATGTGTTTTTTAATGAAATACTTGCAAGAAAGTAGGTGGTTCCATTACGCATCTGGAATGCTTAGGGAGTAAACGAATTAACAATTTTGATAAAGTTCAACGTAAGTGGTAGACAAATATGCTTGTGCAACAAAATATTTTAATTAACATAAACGCTAGCTTATGTTTCGATGTAATTGAATTTCGTTAGATTGATTTACGACTGTGGTAATCTTAGTAAAATGCAACGTTTATTTCAAAGATAATTCAAATCAATTTGCTCTTCAGGGTAAAAGAAACATGCTTTAATAATTATGAATGTGCCATTTACGATGTATAACAAATCATCCCTAAATACTATTTTCAGTATTCATTTCACGCAATAGTGCTTGATATCATAAAATGTTTTCATTTCAAAGGAACAATTTATATCCCTGAAATAGGGAATGTTGACTCAATAAAAGGACTAAAAAATACATAAATGAACGTAATTAGTAAATATACAGCAGTAATATTTCTTAGATTACGTAAGTTCGCTACGACCATTATTTTTTGTAATTTGAGTTTTGCGAAATGTCTGAAGTTGTACGATGTAAGGAATCGAGATAACGTTTTTGTTATTGTATCTATATGCCGTTATATAGACATTTCTATGATAAACAATATACATTACTAGGCTACAGGACAAGCAATTGGAAAGGCAATGTAATTAGCAGTAACGCCACTTAATGAATTGGACATCCCAAAGGAAATCATCTTTATGAATTGAAGAATAGTATATTATATGAGTACTTACCAGTGTTACAATGAGCCAACTGTTTGGACGGGATAATAAACTCAGGTATAATGCCTGAAATAATAGAGTAGCAAACAATATAAATGTTGGTAGAGCTGTTGATATAATATACGCAGTTTATCAACAATCAGATAATTGGCTTTTTATGACAGCTAACACACTCAACCAGATTTTCCTAGACAAAAGTGGCATATCCTTCCCCTAATGAACTGAGAACTTCTCGCTAAATGGAGAAGAGTCGACATTATTTTTAAACGTTGTTTGAATTGTATGAGCTACAGCGGCTAAGAATTTTACCCAGTGGCTAAACTCACGATCATTTGGGCCATGGCTTAGGCTAAGTAATATGATGTGGACAACTCCAGTTATTTCCTCTTCTTGGATTCAACAGTAATGACTACCTTTTTCTGCATACAGCCACCAACTTCATCTATACCTAAGGACCATGGTCAAGTTATCTTCTATTAGCATACAGTCTCAAAAATCCGTTAACTCGTAAATATGGGTGGTCACATGTTTTGTCTCTTAAATTGTACGTCGGTTTGAAAATTGTTAAGTTTTATGCAATCAACCATATAGCTATACGTAGAAACAATGTTTTTGAGGCAAAGAAAACCATTAAATAATCATATTATTTTATCTAAATGCACTAGATTTAAAATGGTTACAAAATTAAACAATAATTGTCTATATGAAAATTTGGGATTGTTATTGATACTGAACTTACTTTCATGCCAAAATGTTTTAAATAATACACGCGGTGAATTGTCCTCAAAATGTTATAAGCTTATTGAACGTAAGTTATGATGTATTATATATAATAATAGCATGATGTGTTGATTTGGTGACATTACATTCTATTTTAGTCAGTTCTTTTGAATGATCCAATAGTATCGCTCTGGAACACCACTGGTTCTATTATTTCTATGAATTAACTTCATAATTAATGACATGACAGGCTTTTACTAAAATTGGTTTTTGATTTTATCGCCGTTCTGATATAATTAACTCTCTAACTCCTCATATTGAGCCGTCTAATTTCATACTTCGGAACAAAACAGTTTAGATTTATACGGCGAATACCAGACAATTAGCACGTTGTTTCGTTCACCATTAACCCCGACTGAGTTAATTTATTAAAGTCATTGTTGTTTCCGTACAAAACTATACATTAGGCTTAATTGAATTTTGTGATTTGTGTTTTTTTCTAAAATGGAAGTAGTGTCTATTGAGTACTGCGATAATAGTGGCATCCATTCAATGCCGATTTAAATTACACTAACCCACTTGTTGTCCGGGACTTGTTAACATCTCTTGGGATGTTTTATAATAACTACATGTAGTGATATAATTCATTCAATCAGAGTAAAATAGCGTGGTCATTTTAATTTCTGTTTCTGTGATTAATCATTGGATTCAATAACCGTACTATTTCTATTACAGCGTTAAGAATAATATTAATATCATGTCGATCTTATTTGAGCATGGCTAATATAAATTTATTAGTTTTTATTAATTGATTAGAACAAAAAACTTCGAGCAGATAAAGTTTGCTCTAAATAAATCACGCATAATGATTGTTAAATCACTCCTAATTCACATTTAGATGATTATAGTTAATTTCATAACTACATGTAGAGTCCCTGAGGAATTAGATCGAGTGGATGCTTTTTACAGACATAGAATAATAATACAACGAACTTTCAACTGAGTATAACTAATACTGCATATGCGTTCAAATTATAATCTTTCAATATGCCAGTATATATATATATATGCAGATGTATAGGCTATTTGCTTGAATGTTAACATTATTATTACCGATTATGAAGAAATGCATAAAATGCGTATGACACCAAAGGTAGCATACAGTTTAGTTATTTAATAAAACAGAACGTATAAAATATCTCTTTCTGTCAATGTTTATACGTTTTCATTTATGATACAGTGGCTTATTTAAATTGATGAATAAATTGGTGATAAGTCCATTGAAGGCTTTCTTTCGCGAATTTGAATGAAATCAAAATTTCTAAGATCGTTAGTTTGTAACGTTGATGTCAGCACCAAAGAGTTATAAATGTCCAACTATACTTTACATAAAATGCATAGTGTATTTGGTTACATCTTTTAGTCACAGTAATTAGTACAGTTCAAAGTCAGTCACATATTTTGTGATATGATAATTAAACAATATTACCTGAGTCAAAACAACATCAGCAATACTGGGTGAGCATAAAACAAGAAAGTTATTCACTTGTTTACGTCTAAGATCATTCAATGCCCATCTAGCCACATTAGCCGATGAGTTCTTGGATACATCATATGCTCTTATATCGTACAAATCACGTTTACCATTTAAATGTTCCATCATATTTGCTGCTAGCTCAGAACCTAGAATTGAATATTATAAAACAATTGTAGATACCAAATTCCCTCAATACTGTGCTCATAAGACAATATAATGGCTTAACAATACATTTAAATTTGCTCTCGCGCTACATTTATACCTAAAACTAAATTTCGTTTGAAATGTACTTAGATCTACGTTCTTGAATATTTAAGTAAAAAAAATTATGACAATACATATCACGTTAAAGTATAATACTTAGACATTACAAAGTTAAGTGAATGTAGTTTGGTACAGCATATAATCATGTAAGGAATACAAAACGTTCGCAGTAGTGTATCAAATGGCACAGCTTAGCAATAAAAGTATCCGTAAAGACGGCACCAGTTATCGGTTCACAGTGACATACATTTCGATTAGAAAAACTGATTTATGCAGTTGATCTATTTTGCGATCCAAGTTCAACTGGAATTGTGGAATTACAAAATTATAGTAAGGTGCTACGGACAAGAAATAAGATAGATCGCAAGAAGGTTCAATTGTCTAGTATGCCAATGAAGATACAATTTCTCCCCTCATAAATATTTACTTACCATGATCATTATCATACAGAACACCAACAGTTGACCATCCGTAGTGTGCAAATAAATCTCTTAAAGCTCTTGTATACATTCCAGTTCCCGGTAACATACGTATATGAAATGGTGATGGAGGGTCTTCTCGGGGGACAGGTGATGTGATGAAATATGGTATACGTAGATGATCAGTAATGGATGAATAGATTTGTTGAAACTGACCAATGATTGCTACCAGGTTAGCTTTCTTTACAGTGTTAATTGCTGAAATAAAGAAAGCAATTAAGTACGGTTAACTATTGCGATATACTATCGGTGTACTAATAAAATCTGATTACTGTTCATTCAAAATAACTTCATACCTTCTGCAATTGTGCATCAATTGTGTATATAACTTATTGGAAATAAAATTACGTCCCAATTTCTGTTAATGATATTTTAAGATCCTCTGGGGCAGTTTTTCCTAGTTCTTGTAGTTCATAATGAGTTGCTGGTCCTTATAAAAATCCGATTTTGAATGTTTAGCCATTATTACAGTATTAACATTGAATGAATTGTTGTTTGAGGTTGTAGTTAATGATTAAGGGTATTTGTCATACACTATAACAAGAGAATTTACAACTTGTCAATCCAGTTTGCAAAGCATATGCAATTTTGTTTAAGCCATTTAGTTGAAATGCTTTATCTAGAAATACAAACCAATGATTTATTTTAAGTGATACTATTTCTATAGCGAATGACTTCTTTACAGTATGCCTTAGACTTTTACAATATGTTCTCAAAAAGAGCTTATTGACCCAAATGACACGGCTTAACGTGTTCTAATGAGTTGTAGAAATGTAATAAAATACTCAAGGTGAACACTATGGTATGCTTTTTGGAGAACCATAATTCATCAATTTCCATGCTAAATTGTTCATTTCGGTGGTTTTGTGTGTTTCTAAAAGATCAAGTCGATAGCAATAGAACAAATTTCCGGAACATTATAAAACGAAATAAACCAATTTCAGGGACACGCGAACTTAGATTGCTGGAAAACATGAATGTACTTTAATGTGAAACTAGCATACAGCCTATCCAAAAAACACGATGAACTACATACAAACGTAGTTTATTGGATCTCAAATTATGCCAAGGGCCTTTACTGAACGCGTTGTTCCATTTACGTAGATAATCAAAGTAGTATTGAAGGTTTATTGGTTATCTTAACATTTCACGTATATAAAGACATTAAATAAACATGAGTAAGACTAAATATACAAAATTAACGATATAGGTTTTTCTTTTTTATGTATACTTTTACCTTTTATATATTTTGTACGTTTCCATGATAAAAATGGGTTACAATGTTACGTGCATTGCTCATTTTAACTTAACGTGATTTTATGTTTAGATATAGCAGTAAATCAATTGTATAAAGAATTTGTATTGACTGCAAAACCAATGACAGAAATATTCACATGTATTTTGTTTAATGTGAGTTTTTCATTATACAAGTATCATACAAAATGCTTTATCAAATCGCCTACATTAACAAACAAAGTAATGTGCTCAGTTATAATCTCTCGAGTATCTCATTAGATACTGGTTTTCTTTTACATCATTTATTAGTGTTTTGTTTCTTGCTTGCACTTTTAGTTAATTTAATAGTATAATTAGAGAAATACATTCTGTTTTCAACTTGCAATTATGTGTTGTTAACAACTCTTATTAGAAATTAATTGATAGATAATCCATTCTAAAACCCAGACGCTAACATTGACGTTGCAATGAAAAAAGCCTTCCATTTAGAAGATTGTTTTTCGGCCTTGTTGAAATACCAATTTTAGGATAACTGGATATTCTTAGGTTTGCAAGGCAAACAAAGTTAAATCTTATCTATATAACTTGAATTTTTTGATAAAGTTTTTTTCCCAATTTAAGTTTGTCTTTATTAGTTTCAACTGTATAATAACATAATAATGCCCATCTTTTTACCTATACGTTTCAATTAAACCGATCATTTAACTGTTACAAAAGTGTGTACAAGGTTATAGCCACACTTCATGCACATTAAGTAAATAATTGAAGAGAATCCCGACATATAGGTGATTTTGCTGACTTTGCCAAAACAAGTTTATAATCACACTTCATGCATAAAGTGACTAGTTGAAGACATAATCTATATAAAGTTGATTTTGCTCTGTTTGTTTGTTGGGTTTTACGTCGTAACAACACATTGTATAGGTCTTATAAAGCATTTAGTCAACCTACTCACTCCTCCTGAGAAGGCTAAATATCTGGATTTAACTGTTAACCAACTTCTAAGCGCATACTTTCGTCGGTGACCGACAACTGCCCTACATAATCAGAATCATTGGTAGGCGGGAGAATGGCCATAGAAAACAATTTACGACCAAGCTCCACGAAAGTATGCCCCGCGTTGATTTTGCCAAAACAAGCATGGGTTTCAGTCTGTAATGTATTTTTATATCTCAAATAACAGAGAACAATTTTCAATATAATTCTATCTTGCCTGACCAGCCATAGTTCATAAATTCCACTCACACCTATGTACAATTCGTTATATAAACACATTTCGATTCCCTACATCAAGAAACAACTATCTTAATCCCCCTGCAAGCCATTATCATTAGTATTAAGTATTAAGTCACGCAATCCATTACATAAATAACGTGATCAGTGTATTGAGAAACCCTATTTAAGAGAAGGACAAAGACTGTATGTAAATAATGACAAAAACGTGCGTGCCAAACAAAGTGACCACACGATATCAGAAGAAACTCACCTTCTTGGATGTATCAAAAATATTGTCTTAGAACTAGTTTGAATGATGTTATTTTCAAAATGATTAATGTCATTGACCCAGTAAATCTAATCTCATTGGCTTAATATTACCTGGCATAGTTTGATTTAGCATAGAAAAAAGACCAGTGGTAAAATCTGAGTTAATTAATATCGTATAAAATAGGTGTAGCGTTTGATATTTTCTCTTTGTATTGAAATGTGTATTTCACCAATTTGAACATGTACTTATCGATAGCTGTAGGCATGTTTATGATCATTTTAAAATAGAGTTTTTTCTAATGTTTAAATCAACAAATATACACCTATCTTTGTTTAAAAAACAAAATAGTGATGAAAATATGTATTATACGTATACAAACAAATAAATGACATATATTTAAAGTTGGAACACTTTTGCCACGTTTAATATAAATACATTCACGATGTCAGATAAAAAACATAAATATGTCTATTTTAAATTCACCTAATAGAAATAGTTTATACATTCACAGACAGTTGTGCAAAATAGGAAACTGTACATTGTACATGTACCTCAATCATGTTGTATTGAATTGTAATTTTAGAGTTTCCTGTACCACTCCTGCAGATAATTTACATACTGTGTATCAAATCATAATGTTATAGCCAGAGGATCGTCTTGTGAAAGCAATGTATTTTATTCCTAGAAGTAAGTTAAAGAATACAATTTGAGATCAATACTTAATTTTCATTTTGTCATTTTACGCCTCTGTGATAAATGTTACACGTTTATTAAGAAGTAGAATAATATAATTTTAGTTTGATGTATTATTCATAAGACTTGCATATTTTTATTACAGTTTCTAGCGTTGTAAATATAATGTTATGTCTGTAACATTTATACTGCACATTTTGTAGATAGACTAAAATTACGTTAATGATTATTTCTTAGACAAAATAGAAGTTATTCATCTACTGCACTGATGAAATTATACCTTCATTTTATTTAAATATATGACATCACAATGCTTTAATTAATTAACAATAACTAGTAACTAATTCAGTCTAGGCCAAGGTTACAATTTGCCACTTGCAATGCAATAAAGAAATTTCAAAATACTCTTATTGTTTACTTTTGTGTGACTGAGATACATACATGTATTGTGTTGTAATTACTCTAAGCAGAGATATTTCTCTTTCTCTATTGTTACCTAACATGTTTAGTTCTCTTTGGGAATGATGTCTCTAATAATACACACTACCAATTAGTTATGGTAAAACCAGTTTTGTGTGCCATGACACCTACTAGTATCTAAAAACTTAACACATGTACACTGTGTTTGAGATCAGAATATGATAATGATTATAATAGTGATAACACATTTGCACATCGGCTCATATCTCATATATCTTGACTCAGTGCTATGAACCAAAACCTGATGATACTAATAAATCCAACAAAGAGAATAAATAGACGGACAACTGTAAGTAAAACCCGCCAATATAAATAATATAAACACACGCAAACTATTGTATCTTCCTGACAACCAATCCCTTCTCTCGATGAATAATTGAATATCTGACGTAAATGATGCCAAGTTTGTGTTGCAGAATGCAGATATTAAATCATTCCTTGACGTTTTGTTATCACACTATATATTCAATTGTTTGTGGGTTTGCACTGACAAAACATTGTAATTTATAGATGTATTATTAACTGATAGTCTTTGGCAGGAATTTCCCTAATATATAACCAAAATAAATGACATGCGATATCGTTTGACAAACATTTTGTGGAAAGCCTCCAAAACGTCCCAGCTACTAACGCGATGATTGCCCTAGTGTTGGCTAAATATTAGGAAGGGTCTAAATAAGGACTTACTTGTTGTTTAATTAATGCACAAGTATGGTGCACCCGATGCATTGAATCGTAAAGAAAATGTTTAAACCAGTAAGTAAAAATATTTTATTCAAATTCTTAGCCGCTTAAGAATCTATTTTTTATTATCCAGAATCGGTTGTCAACACACCTACTATTTCTTGCTAACTCTTTATTAAAGAGTCGACAGCATCTCCCAACAAGACATTTACCAAATTGTATTGTATTGGCATGCCTATTCACGATCAGGAATCAGGAATCAAACCAAAATCGCCTAATTTTTAGGAACGTGTACAACTTACCACATCACCAATGCTAGCTACTTCTCATCATAGAAAACGTATTATAAGTAAAGCGTCGGTATGTTTGGCTAGGCTATTTGCTTAATTGACTATATGTTTAACCTATATGAGTTGATGTAGTAAATTGTTTTATATGTTTACGATTTTAATGGCCTCCATACATTCCAAACCATTTAATCAAACAAGTCACAAATGGAATGTAATAATAGATTTACGTATGTTCCCACATACTATTTATTTACCACATCAAATCAAACAAAATTAGACAGACTGCGATGCTTTGTCAGGACTTATCAATATCTTGTATTTTATTTTATCAGTGTTATTTCTTCCAAGATAAAAACATTGTCCATAAATAAATCAGAACTTTAATGAAAATATCCCACTCTTCAATTTGTAGTATCTCTGAATAGATGTTATCAAGACCCTCCTCGAAAACTTTTAGTAGCTGAGATCTAATTGTACCAAATGCATTGCATCTTGCCTCTACCGAACCAATTTGTCTTGCGAAAATAAACTCTTATTAAATGTTCCGTTTGTTATTTGATTTTTCAGACGATAAGGTCGAAATCGGCGTATTTTATGTTTGATCTATCTAAATATTTTTCGATTCCATTTATCATTGTTCCGAGGAATAAAGCGTTATGTGAAAGTTTCAATACAATTCGCATTCTACATTGTTGTTTCCTTGTCGTATTATTCGTCTCAGGGGGGGTCACATGTCGAATTACAATGTCCTACCAATTTCGCTGTTGTCATTCTTCTTGCCTTCAATAGTTTGTGTCAGCTAGTCCAAAGTTTCTTGACATTCATTGAATGGGATATTGACATTGCACTACTTCTTCTGCACAGACTTGTTAATAGAAAGAATTACTTAGCAATAAATTCGTATAAGCCAGTTTACATAACAAAGACAGTTTAACCGAAAATATCATTAGGTCTGACAAGGGAAGTTGTGCGAATTCAATTCCTGCAAAACAGACCAAGAAACAAATCACTGTGTTTTCACTACAAAATCTTTTACGCACGATCTGACTTTAAGAACTCAACAAAGCTAATACGCGTTTATAGTTTGTGCGTTCATCGTAATATTGTTACATTGAATGTAAATTTTAAAAAATGATAATTGATCAGCAAGTGTGGAGTTTATTGAATATTAGTATGCTGTAAGTCGCATACTTATGTTTAAAAGAAAGTTTAAAAGTTTTATGAATGGCTTAATAACAATCATCTGGAAAATCGTGCGAATTAGAATAGTTAAGTACATGCTTAAAGCTATAGAGACTAATTTATGAATTAACTATTGTACTTACTTCATCATATACTGATATTGAATACGACAAAAAATAAGATTGCAACTAATGCGGCGAATACCTACTATTAATGATATTTAATAGAAAGATGAATGTAATTCTAATTTCAAAATGAGCTAGATTTGAGACTTTGTGGTTCTTGTCATTCATCTAGTTGAGTATATAACTATAATGGTTAAAGACGATGATTCTTTGGTCATAATATCTTAAAACGCAAAACTACTTTGTTCAATATATTGTATTACAACAAAGCAGTCATATCGATGAGTACATCGTATATCATATTCTAATCTTTTATTGGATTTTACAGTTACCATTTATCATACTTGCTGGCAGATATTGTAAGGTCAACATTACTTTCTTGTGGTCGATATAAGGCATGCTTCAAGGAACCGAGACATTTCCCAGACTGCTTGTGACATTTTATTATTCCAAGAAAGTTCAATTAACTATAACTGATTAAATTTGTCAGGTTGACAGGAATTAAGGTTCAAATTCACATTACTTTGTCTTGCCATTTTATGATTAGAATTAGCTAGACATTGCTTAATGCTGTTATATCACACAATTACTCGGTACATACATTATTCCGTATAACCACCGACACGAATACGATTTATTTTATTTGTTCACTACACAGTGCATATTGGTTGATAAACTTATAATAATCATCGATTATTGCTAACAGCAATTGTTATAGACATTTTTTGTATATTTCTAATGCTATACATACTATAGATTAGGAGTGATATGTATGTAACATTATCACTTAATCAACAAGTATTAACCGACTGGTTACGACGTTTGGCATGCAAACAGTTAGTTCAAATTACATCAAAGACTTACCTCGTTGTTTTCTATAACAATACCTTCTAATGAAATTTTAACTTTCGATACAGGGGAATCAGTGATAGGACACAAAAGTAATTACTCTTAGTTGGAAAAAAACTCGATTTACATCGAGTAATATGGTAGTAATAAATATTACAAAGTCAGACATACGGTATGTTTTTGTTATGTATAGACAAGCCGTCCCCATCCCAATTGTCTTGCTTATAACAAGTCTCGTAACTCGCTTACATTTTAATGTGTGATTGAAGTAGTGGAATGTCTGAAGGCTGTCTGAAATAAATTAAACGATGGCATTAAAATTTAATAATTAGCTTACCATTTTCGATATCTGGTTTCGTAAATGATGAAATTTCTTCGAGTGTGTAGGTTTCGATTAAGTTACTTCCATTGCCGTATTTCTGTAAAGCGTCCGACCATGATGAGTATACTGAGTTTAAAACACCTGAAAGAGATTTGAATTAAGTTTAGTTATGAGTATTTCAAACAAATTTCAGCTTTTTTAAGTTGTTCAGTTTTCTCCTACTGGTTATGGTTATTGCAAGCTTTGATTGCATCTCTATTGATAATGAGGAAAGTGTCTAAACGACGTTGTAAAATAGGAAAATACTACGTGCAGTGAGGAAGATCGGACTATTGACTGTCATAAAACATGATTCAATAATGAATCGTTTGAAAAGAGCGTAAAACCAGATAAAACAAAAAGGTGACACAAGAAATAGAAATTCGACAATAAAAGGTTCATACAAACAGCTTTAAACATAAATGTACTTGTATATGTATATTATGTTCTCTAAAGATAGATTGGATTTCGTCGTTTAAGTTAATAATAATAATTGCATGATCAAAACAATTACGAAGTACAAAACTGGTATGTTTGAAATTTTTGTCTTAGAAATGAACAAGATCAATAATCACAATGATGTTTCAAGTACATCATCCTTCATAATTATGATCTTTAACAGCTGTTGTTATCACATTCGCATAAATCAAAATAATTGACACTCTCCCAATAGTGTGTTGTCAATTAGTCCCTCACTTTTCTACGTTAATGTCTAATATTATTCAAGGATACCACATTGCTTATCGTTGTTTATATCTTTATTTACTTTTATGTATTCATATACAAAGCATTTGATATATTTGGTGACATCTTTATGTGTCTAATGCTCTTGTGCAAAACCCGCATTGTTGATATTAGTTTGAACTGTTTCATCAGCACAAACGCGTCCAAAAGCACTAAAGATTCATTGTCTTATTATTCCCACGATTCTGTTGTATTTCATTTCATGGAAGCAGGTCCCTAGAACAAACCTATGTTAATGACTAAGGCAAATGTAAGTGTTGTGATAATAAATTGCTAAATACATAAATCGTTCACATTTGCACATTTGGTTTTCACATGTCACATGGTAATTACAATAAGCAAAATATTTTATGGACACTTAACAAACAGAAAATTATGTACACCTTAAACATGTCAAATGAATGTTATAATTGAATTAAAATTATCGATCAAACCCTACTATTAACCATTATATCTAATAATCACTTATAACTCAGTCTTTTTTCTGATGCACTAAGAGAAAAAGCTGAAAAGATAGTAAGTAAGTGAATGTTAGGTTAACTGTGCATAAAAGGAAGTAATATAAAATGCTAGCCCAAAGCCAGTATGGCATACGGGCGAGCCTAAACAAACACACATCTGATCTGACTTAGATAAAACAGAATGAACGAAAAAGTGAAAACAGTTTTTTTTTTAAATTTGAACCTATGCCAGATCAAACTAACTGATAAGATTACAATTATTACGTTTACGCAATAGAGATTATCGATATTATACGTGAGTCATTTAAACACTTAATGAGTTATGGGTGACTTTTATCAACCCGAAATGCAAACTTATTAAGAACAAGCTTCATAAAAAGCGACCTTATCTATTTAATAGGTTATTCTCAGTAAAGAACAGCAAGATATAAGACGTGAATAAATCGATTTAAGTTGAGAAAGCGTTCGTGAAATTTGACCCTGGAAGTAGAATTATTTTGACAAACAGAAACACTAATGTTCATTCATTATGGAACGACATTAGTATTATCTCTCTCGAATCACATACATCAAACGTTCACAAAAATTTGTAATGTGTGAACTGATAAAAGACGCTCATTGAAATGTGACAAAAAGAAACGTGGTTACCCCAATACTTGTAAGTTGATTATTTTATCAAAGTCATTTGATTAAATATCTTATCTCAGGAAATGAGATAATGGCAGTCTAGACGTGAAAGTAATTGATTAAATGTAATTTGATAAGATTTTCAAATAGAAAAGTACTACAGAAATGACACAAATGGCTAGTTTGGCAAATCTATCATTTACGAATTGTACAAATTCTTTTTGATTTTACACGATGTTCGAAGTACTACTGAAATGACTTTTTTGTCTATAATCAAGGTGAGCAATGTACAATTGAGGGAAATACAGTATAAAGCCAGTGCAAATGTTATTCCGTAAACGTCAAATCAAATAAATTCATGCCTTTACAAATGTATATTACGGACAAATAAGTTAAACATATGTTAGGAAAGGTCATTTATTAAAGTCCAGATAAGAGAACGCCAATTTGAAATATAGCCTGTCTGACTTTGAATTGTCAAGACGAAGGGCAAAAATGTGTTTTATATGAATAATGAGAAATATTGCGTGCGTGAGGAGCATGTGTTTATAGGTTGTCGTACAATTTCCATATATAAGAACAGCAGACTTCCCAAGAGAATATATTAACTTGGGAAAATAATACTGTCAATATTCATGCTGATATGAACTCACTCAACAAAATTATTTGATACCATTGCGAGATCACGTAAATGAAATACATAGAAATTATACTATTTGGTTTTTGCTCACTTCAGATTTTTGGTATTGAATTTTGCTTATTATCGAGTTTAGACATTGTCTGTAATAAGACATTTGCATTATGTTGTGTCTCAGACAGAGAATGTCGTATCGAATTCAGCACTTATAGACTAATAGTTATTGTTCTAAACATATTACATTTTATAAGTTGGAATATTTATTGGTCAAATCATAATATGCATTTCTTCAAATATATACCAAAAGGTACACAATGCCGTCACTGCATTAAGGGCTTGTAAGCAGTTGTTTCTTCGTAAATTGAAGCGTCCAATGTACATGATCACTCATTTTAGCGCAGAAATAACTTAAATGCATAAACAATAATGCATTACTTTGACAATTCCTGCACAAACTTTAATACGTACTCAATTTGTAAATTACTACAACAAAAGAAGAACACAAGAAATTGTGAAATGTCAATTGATCTGCCATTGCTTTAAAAGCATCATTCTAACGAAGACCTTCCACCGTTCGTATTTGTCTTTCAGAACCATAGTTCAGACCATTCATTCCTTAATTTACAGTAAGAGTTGGAAACAGATTTCTACACAAACCTAAGTTAGTAACTGAAAGCTACATGACTTTATGACTTCATTTTATGAAGACATAATATAACACTTTTACTACATCTGTAAATTGATTTACCTTGTATCAACGTTCTGTTATTCAGAAAAGTCTGATCGATACAACGTTCGACAATATCATCATTTGAGAGTAGAAATATATTGCTACGTCTTCGAAATAAAATACATTTAGTAATGGGATAAATATTTCTGTATGCTGTCTACTTCTTATTGAGTTGTCATGGTGATTAAATTACAACATGAAACATGTAGAATGAATAAGGACAATAGTACAGCGAATGGTATGTATATTCCAAACGATTAGACATAGACATAGACAATCTTAATGTTAATTTTGTTGATTGATTCTTATTCCAATTTAATGTCTTTACAGTCTTCCAATTTCAACTCAAGGTTTTGTGAGTTGACAAAAACGCAAATGTTCTAATTTAACGACCAGACTAAGCAGAACATGACAGCAATATGTGTAAATCTGCTGCCTAGGGTAATGTACATTGACATAGCTAGATAGTAATCAGACTAATCAAGAAGATTTAAATCAAAGCTAGGCTGTTAACGATCTTTGTTTCGTTTTCCTCTCCAATAAAAACAAATGAACTAAGTCTCACTATAGAAATTTGTGTATTTAGAAAGGTATCACATCATACAGCTGTCAATCAGAATGTCTTATATGGTAGACACCATTTCAAAATATTTTGTATGAAAAGAACTAGGAAATATCACGTTTACTGCATTGGTCTATGATGCAGGTAATTTAATTTTTGTAGTACGTAATAAATATTTCAAACCTTATACCTATATGAGATATGGTACGTTCAATACACGCTGAATCGAAGAACAAGATACCACATCAACAGTCTAAAGAGACAATTTGATACCGTGTTAAAAGCTAAAAAAGAAATTGAATAGGGATAAGCCAATTCCAAATGACTTTTCTTTCTAACGACCACATTTTATATCATATCAATAGTATAACTTGATTGATATTAGAGCGGTTGTAAAATGGTTGGTATGGTAGGAAGAGGTACTCATTTTCTTTAATGGTTGCAAGACAAACTGTTCTTATTTCATCTAACTTTTTTTTCTTTAACCACGTCCGTTGCCAAAGGAGGAAACAGTTATACGAGTTCTAAATTGTGTGAATATATACACTCATATTTGAATTTTATTTAAAAATGTTATTTTTGCAAGAAATTTTGAATGAATAATGGCCCTTCTATACTGAGAAATTTCTTGACTAATTTTCTTTGTGCAACAATTTATATTTGCGACGACTTAAAGGATTTACTTGAAACTACACACTTATCTACAAGTTTACTATTGATTGGCAAAATACTATGTTGTATAACTCTAGCCTGAGTTTTGACTGTATTGTAGCACAAGTGTAAATAGAAGTTATGAGTTGAAAATATGTATATGCCAATATAATAACTTCAACAAACTGCAAGTATCCAACTTAATTTTACCCATCTCAATGGAATTGTATATCAATGGTTATATTTGGTTACACGAGCACCCTGAGTAGTCGAGCGCGCTGCCTGTGAACTGCTCTTGTATTTTACAACTGTCTCAAAAGTGTATATCTGGAATTATTTCCGACGTTCAATATTGTTTTATGGTCGCAAGGCAAATAATCACAACACACACAACACACTAGAACACTTTAATATCTATTTGCCAGTGTTCACTTAGTATGTTTTAGAAAACATAGCAATTTAATAAAAAGTAATTTATTTTGTACTTGTAATAAATTTGTTAAAGCATTTATTTCTTTTTCCATTTCTGAAAAAAAACATGTTGCTCTTTGTGTCAGCGACCGATTGGTTTCCAAAGTAGTCATTTATCGTGATGTTGAAACACAGAAGGCTTTATTGAAATACACTTGGTTCATTGAACATACCATGAGCTGAGTATAGCGTTACAATATCAATTTCCATTTCTAGCAATGCGTCACCAATATACGCAAGAACTAATACAGTGTTATGATATTTACATGTTTATATTAAATTATTAAACTAGTGTCATATATCAAAAACGGTTTCTGTTTTTCTTAGATGTCAAATACATTGCAAGATTATATTGTTTTTGCTTTTCACATGCTTTAAATGGTCTATTTAGCGTTTAGTAAAAAAGAACACTCATTGGACAAATTGGACTGCAAGTACATTTATTTTACATGCGTCTCAATCTTAAAGATTTCCATTCTTTGTTGGGGTTTTCCAGTAAAGGTATTTCTTAAACTAAGTAGACGTATAACCGTGAACTGTATTTATTATAATCTGAGCAATTAGGATACCCATATGACTAACATAAATTGGCCTAAACAATTACTCTTTTTTATCTTTTTAGGGCTGGATGCTAAAGTCATAATATTCTTGATTTTTGTGTCGTTATGTTGTATGAAAAAAATGTAGTAATTTTGACAAGACTAAAGGTTGAACGTTCGCATTATCACGTACATTAATGTCAACAATAAAACTGTTCATAGCCTTCACTGAGTTCAGAGACCTTAATATCAAACTTACATATTTATGAACATAACGTTATCGTCAAAACAATAATGGCAAAACTAAACAAGCGTTGACTGATGATTACAAAGGAATGCCGAAGAAATAATAGCTAGGTCAAATTCAATAATAATCTCAATCTAAGAACGATCATGGCCAAGAAGAAAATATTATTCCGTCAATACAAGCGACTAATTATCTCAGAGACTTTGGCGTGATTGGGTCAACGAAAATCAATGTTAGCGCTGCGAAGACTAATTTAATATCAAACCAAGTATTGTCCACTTTGATTTGACGAGAAAAGCTTAGAATTCTTGGTGATTACAACATAAAATGAGGTAAAACTAGTCTTACAAGACATTCTAATGGTAATGGCAAGTCATTGGTAAGAAACAGAATCTCAGCTAACGATCTACGAATATAATTAAGGGGACGTCTTCGTACACTATTTTATAGAATGATCAATTTTCATTTATTTGGTATTATGTTGTAATATTTGTTTTTTTCTGTGAAAAGTGTCTTGGAGTTCTGCATGCGTTAGAAATACAATTTCTAGTTTAGATAATTTGGTACACTGTACTAAATGGACGTTTTATGTTATCATAAGCCGTATAGACTATGCAATTGTTTGGCATAATATGTAATTAAAGTCTGTTCACATAAAAAACGATAGTATACTAAAAAGTAGATTAAATACAAACATATGTACGTCGCAGCTTAAACATTAGAAGTAAAAGCTGAATTATAAAAAATACTTCTGCAAAATGAATGTATGTAGTTAGGCAACATAAGTTATGCACATTATACATTGACCCTTGAACAATTGATTTGTAAAACAATGTTAATTATGAAGAAAGTTGATTAGATGAGTATTTTGTCAAAGATATTAGCAACAATATGCAAACATCAGGTTTCTTGTTATGTAAACAAACGCAACCCTATGAATGGATCTCTTAATTTTGCTAGGGACTAACAATTTGTTTCCGTTCAGCACACGGACCGAATACTAAAATTGACAATGTAACAAACGCAATACTATGTAAAAAATATCTCTTTGTTACAAAGAACGAGGTCGTTTTTTAAATGTCAACAAGTGTTGCATGTCTTTGTCCATGGTAACGTAATTTAAAGCACACTATTTGTTTTCAATTTCTAAATTCAAATTCTCTAGATAACCTAGAGAAAAGAAACACACTGAAGTGATATCTAGCGCTTAAAAACAAAATTCATTGTTACAAAAATTTATTTTGTTCATTTTCATTCAATGTCTGTAGCACTGTCACATATTTGAACGTGTTGTTGTCAGCTTTAGGATTGATTTGAATGTAACAGTTTAAGATTGACAGTTCTAGTTCTTACACCTACTTAAAACATTGCTCAGAATGCGACTGATAGAACTCACTAAGAAAATCAATTAATAAAACACTGAGACATGAATATATCAGATAGGAAAACAAACACGTGTCACATGATTCTATTTCCCTGTGAAACTTTGTGATATTACAGTGTTATCTTGTAATTTATTACATTTTGCGATTTATTTACTAAGTATTTACTAAGAGCAGATTAAAATATATAAAAAGTACATGACCCAGACATGGCATGTGAAATTTACTGTACTTTGTAGATATAGTAAACATTAATGATTGAAGTGTTTTTTCAATTAAAAATTTATTCCACTCTAACTATATTTAGATCGAATAAAAAACATTAAGTAAATATTCGTCAATGAAAATGTTTGAGTTGTACGCAATATGGCTTCATATGAACACTATTCAGAAGAAACATGTAATGTCTCCATATAAATGTTTCAAATAGTTAGTTCAATACAAATTATTATCAAACTTCTTTAAATACTCTAATGCTATTGCAGACAAATTAACATTGCTACATCTTGTGATTAATTTATTAATTTTGATTGAGTAAAAACAATCAATAGTAATTTAAGTATTCGAATAATTAAATTAGACATAGGCATGATTATGTCAAGTAATGTACTGGAATTATGGGGAAAATTTGACTGGATAATTTAAGAATTCGAATTATGGAAATTAGATCATGACATGATAATTTAAGTATTTGAATTATGGAAATAAGACCATGGCATGATAATTAAAGTATTTGAATTATGGAAATTAGATCATGACATGATAATTTAAGAATTCGAAGTATGGAAATTAGATCATGACATGATAATTTAAGTATTTGAATTATGGCAATAGGACCATGACATGATAATTTAAGTATTTGAATTATGGAAATAAGACCATGGCATGATAATTTAAGTATTTAAATTATGGAAATAAGACCATATCGAGATGATTTATGTATAAAAATTATTGAAACTGCATATGCAATCATAAACTTGATTAACATTTTGAGAGAGAAAGACGATAAAGCAAAACGTGTCATGCTTATATTGTTTTAAGTGTTCAAAAGTAGATCATTACTGCGGTTATTGCTTGCTGGTGATTCTTACTAAAGCCAGACAACACTCAGTTCTGCCAAATGTCTTGAAAAATAAAACCAAACACATACTGAGCAATGGTGACACCAATAAGCAAGTAATCATACTGACAGCCCGCCAACGCAATAATAAAGAAATAAACTTGCAGTGATCGGCTGCAAATGTCTGTCTTGTGACATAATTTGGTTGATTTATGCAAATTAATGAATTTATTATTGCAGATTTTGTCTTCGATGTAGTGTCATTAAGAAGAAAAATGTCTACTATATAGCGAAGACTATTGTACATAAGAAATATCAAAATGTCAACTTTAGTTTTCAAGCTTTAATAAAAGATGAGCGTGTCACCATTGATTGGGAGATAAGATTAAATAACAGACATTATGCAATGAGGTAAGTTGAAGGGTATAGATAACCACACGATCCTGATTAAAATTGATATATTGTACAGCTAGCAGATATGCCTTAAGCAACTTAACAAAAAAACACGATTTACAAGAAAATCACCTATTCATTAGGACTCCAAGTCACCATTGTCGACAGTTTCTTAAGAAAGGAATGTAAACTCCTTTGAATATTTAAAAGAGTTAAATACAGTTTGCCACTAATTTACAACAACAACTAAAATCAGTACACATGGTACTTCTAGAAATTCTAAGAAAATTGGGATAAAATCTTCTAGAAGTTTTTTTTCCAATCAATCCCTCGTCTTTATGCTTGAACGTATTTTAATCTAGATTTCGACTATCTCTGATTCGGAACAAACGCATCAATAAACTTCTTGAAAAAATGTCATTACTTGTCAAGGAGAGTCAATAAACCGCCGCTATATGTTGTTTATATGTATATATGTTGTCAGAACTATGTTTAACCAAAGATTGTATGAGATATTTAGAATAGTCAAAATTCGATTTGCTTTTTCATGATGTTATGGTAAATGGAATTGAGCCATACATCAACAGTAAATGTCGTATGTGTACTAAGTCTGTTGAAAAGGTCTGTGTACTAAAGACGTGTTATATATTTGCTGATGTGTTACGTGCTTATTTATATATGTAGTTTTGTTTGATTCTTGTCTTGTTTTACACTCATTTGCAATATCCGGAGTTGAATCAGGCGGGCTGTAACCTAAACATATTTTTTTGAATGACTGGTGCTGTATGTCGAACCTGACGAGCAACTGCCTGAATTGTCACTTACATCAAGTACTATTGGAGGTTGACATATAATATCAGAATCTAGACTAGTGTAAATAAATATCCTTATCTATAAACTAGTTTAGATACATAAAACTGTAGAACATCATAAACCTTTAATTGTACGTGATAAATTGAACGATTGAATGAGGACTAATAGCGAGTACATATACAAAAGTCGAGTTTAAACTGTACCACTCCAGGCTTTAACTACTAAATGTATGCTGGGATTTATTGGTTCGAATTTTACGCCGTACAAAGAGCTTTACACGCTACAATCACTGGGATTAAAATTGTAGCCTGTAACAAGATTATAGTCAACCGAATGTACCAACAAGAGTGTGTTTTATTAAGAGTCGTCTAGAAAATTAAATTGTTATTAGTGTATATATTTTGTGACTAGTTGGTAGACATGTAAACATTAAGGTGTCATTTCATTCCTTCCCATTTCAATTTTGTCTAAAAACCGAAGACAGTTATTACCAATACTCCAACTTATCTTCCACACTTACCTAAAAATCATTAAGTTAAATACGTATTAAAGTCATATACGTTTTTGAGACAATACTTTCCACCACAATCTAATCATGACTCACAGAGTGTATATCCTTCTCTACAACATCGTTAAACAAGCAAACGCGGTCATTTCAAAAACAGATTAGACCTGATAAATGTTAACTCTTCGTCATTTCCAGTAGGGAATTATGTCCCCTGATGTCAAACCCAAAGCAAATAGATACGGCAATACTAACTCAATCATTTGGTTTTTTATGCTAATCACAAAATTGACTGTCACTGTCAATAACATACTATCTTATCATTATCATGACACTGCTTTGCTGAACCAAATGTTTCAATACTTTTTGGGCTTTTAGAAAAGCCGATAATAAAGGGGGAAATATGTGATCGAGCAGAATTTAATTAGGCATTTTATTGGAAACGTATATTTATATTAGGCGACATCTTACTCTCAATCGCATGCATGTCCAGCTGCCCCCAGTGATTTGTAATTCCTGCTAAATCGGATAATCCATATCATAGCGCCAATAAAATACCGAAGATGAAAATATTTATTGACTCTGTCAAAGTTAAGGACCTAAACACATCCGCCAATATAGCACATTCTATTCTTTGATCTTACTTGTCACTAATATTAAACGCAAAGAAATTAAAGAAAAAAACAATGACATTTTTACAGCAGTAGAGTTGTATCACTTCAGACAACATTCTATTTAATATTCTGATCTTTATTTTTCAAAACGAAAAAGGAGTGGCTTATATAAAAATCATCTTATTTCCTCACGGACCATTTGTCATAACTATATCAATTTTAGGTTGAGATAATCAATAGATGCTAACAAGGGCATTGAGTAGTCAAATTGTACAAATACCATTGGCGTCAAAATAACTACCATTAACAGACACATTTTCATCTTAGCCAATTATTGTTATGATACTGAAAATTGGTCCCGACGGATATTTCGGTAATATTTAGCAAATATTTGTATAGTGCTCCTGTTGTAGTTTTTAGATAATAATAGTTTATTCTAGCACGTATGTGTACAACTTAATAATGTTGTATTGGCGACAGACTGGCTGTATGTTTTCTTATGACATATGTAAATTTGTATAGCAAATTTGTTAAAACCTTGTCCACAACTGACATATGCAACATTTACATTATGCAGATTACTTTTGCCTTGAATAAATGTTGCATTTTGTCCTCTTTGTACTCATGTGGTAAGAGTCTGCCTTACATATCACAAAGTTACTGAGTTATATCATACATTTGATCCTTGTAGTCCTTGATATAAATCATTGAAAGATTATCTAGAAAAACATTCACAATGTATGCTTTTAAAGTTTGAAATAGTTTTCCTTACGGTTCCTTAACAGTTTCTTAACCACTTTAACACTATGAGTATTACGAATGGCTACATAATTCAAATAAATAACCGAATACTTTTGAATTTATTAATCTCTAAAGCACGACTCTATACAGACAAACAATATTGATTAATCGTCAAATGGTACTTGGTCACATCACTCCAGCAGTTGCCTATTTGCATTTAGTCCAAGTAAAGCAATCGCATTATGGTGAATGCCCAAAAGCCATTGAGGAGGTTCCAACATAAAAGTCCCAAAAGTTCTTTGAACATACTTGAGTTAACACAATGGTAATTTTTCAAATACTGCTGACCCACTTAACCCCCAAAAACTTTGGCAAATATTGATATAAAAGTATGTGCGTGAAGCAAGTCTCTGATGGGTAATTGTTTTTAGTGCATATGCGATTCAAGCCATTTGACCATTTGACTAATTTCCATGAACTTTCATTGACATAAAAACAAGAAGATAATATCAATTATACTGAGGAACAAGAACAGTGTTCATTCTGTGTCCTTTTGTTTCTGTCTCTCTTCACTGTATTAACGTGCGAAACGAATCAATAATTTTGTCATTTCAGATTTTGATTATAAAATAATATTAGCTAGCATGCGTATAAAAGTCTCATAAAAATATCTAAATCAAGAAATTTGATTAATAATTGATTAAATCAATGAGCTGTTTCCAGATTGCTCTTATTCCTACGACTTTGTTCAGTGATTGCAATCACATTCGAGTTTGGTTTTTATAAATCATGGTCTTTGTTAGCACAGAACTTGTGAAATACATGTTTGTACTAGCCAAAATTATTGAAATACAAATCTCATATAATTCACAAGTACGGATGCCTCAATTGGATGAGATGAATGAAACACTAACAGGCTTAGACTATTGTATTGTATATGTACATTCACCGCATAATCAAAAATGTTAAGCTTATTTCAGAAAAAAAATATTGCGTTTAGTACTGACCTAAAAGGAGGCATATTAAATAGATTTATGTCACACTCTAGAACAATGCCAATCATGTATGGGCTAGAAAATTTTTATTTCCAACGACCCCTAGCAAATACGCTCTTACCACTGCTTATATACACTTTTAGATGGAAAAATATAAAACATCGATAAACATATAGCACATACTCAGTCTAAAACACTCAATTAACTTTATGTATCTAAAACGTACTATATACCAGTAATTGAATGTGGTTTAAAAACGTGTTATATTAATTAAAACAGTGCTCTGATAATACTTATTTTACCTAATTCAGTTTTATCGTCAAAACACATTAAACACTTAAGACTGAGAAGTGCAAAATCAATTAACTATTCATGTATTCTTTTATTGATAAACTTGCAGAGACTCCCATCGGAGTCTTAATACGTTACACATAATAATATGAAAGAATATTGAAACAACAATCATAACGCCCATGTTTTTGGGTTCTTACTTGCAATGCTTTGACTTCAATGTATAGTGCGAAAATATTAACCTGAGCTTGAACTACCTTATAATAATTACACACTTTACTGACATTACATCGTGTGTTTCCGTATGCGTGTTTACGATTATATACGTATTTATAACAACCTATGTGACTATAAATCAATTCTGTGAACATGGCATGTTATTGTACTTTTAACTTTGGACTCATTCGGGTTTTTTTTGGAAACACGTAAGTCCGCAATATTGTTGCACAGCTTCAAAGTATTTATCAATATAAAAATAAATTTAATTAGTCAGTTCGTTTATTTTGCCGAAAGCTTCCGATAAAATGCGATTTACAAACAAGACAAAATATACAACATATACTGACTTTAAAATACTCTTGCATAAAGGTCAAGCTTAGGTTAATATTGTTGGACTTTATCAAATATATCATGTCTTAAAATAAAGCAAGTGTTATTGTAACATGCAACAGTTGCTACGATTTCAAGCATATGAATGTTGCAAAGCACAGAAATAAACTTTATGATCGAAGTGGTCGTTCACATTCTACTATTTACGTCAGTGATTTCCCCTGACAATGTTAGTGACAAATGGAATAAAGGGAGCGGCAGTGATATCTAAAAGCAAATCATGATGTCAGTATTGAATAGAATGAGACATATACACTGGAGAACAGGAAATAGGCACAACTTATTCTTATTTCTCATGTAAATTGTATTACTGAATTATCAATGTATTTGTTATTAAAGCATTTTTTATTATACCACCAGTGAATACAATTTCAAGGAGTGTGTGCGTGGTTGCAATGAAAGTGTTCAATATAAGGCGTACATTACATTTAGGTATAACAGAGATTCGTGGTATTTTAAGCTCAGTGACATGACGCTAAGGTCTTATTGTGCTTGTTTAGGTTGATGCCTTTTCTTGACACACTCAATGAACAAAGGGTTCTCCTTATCAATATTGTTTAATAAAGATGACGAGATTAAACGTTCTACTCATATATGAGTGTTATGTAATATGCAATTAGAGGTTTCCCTTTACCATTTGGAAGGATTTGGTAATGTTATTTTGGCGATTTTTGGTACGAAAATGTAAATATATTGAAGAAACACAAACGTTACCAAAGTTACTTAACTTGAATG
The DNA here is from genome assembly GCA_025267735.1 of Mactra quadrangularis. Taxonomy (NCBI): domain Eukaryota; kingdom Metazoa; phylum Mollusca; class Bivalvia; order Venerida; family Mactridae; genus Mactra; species Mactra quadrangularis. Next base: position 31,369,491 of record CM046308.1, on the reverse strand, counting down.
ACAATTGAATGTGTACTCGGTAACCGATAAAAACAACAAGCAAATGCAACGGTTCTAAAAATTACCATTAGCACATCTTAGCAATTAATGCATTGTATGAAAACAATAGAAGTGTTCGTTTAGTTTGTTTGTTCTTCTAAATATCCACTATTTATACATACAGCATTGATTTGAACACTTAAAATCAATATTTAAGCACATCGTGCATCTGACACGACGCATTGAGAAGCAAAATTACAAGCAAAAATAGATAAAGCATAGGATTTCTCTTAATACTATCTATCAGGAAATGGCGTGCACAAGTTCAAATCGATGAACTTCTAGACAAACTGCTCTAAAATGAATTAATTAAACTTCGTAGTATTTGCTGTTAAATGAATTGAAAACCACTTCAATTTGATCGGAAAGTTCTCATGTTTATATGCATAGCATCAAAGGTTCATTATAAGTGTTTCATTAATTAAACATGCCATGAATTAAACACTTAGAGCCCACTCAAAATGTATGCCAAATCTAGGTTGCTTGATTGCTCGTATTGAATATCAATTCCAATTAAATTATTTAAACAATGGATTTACATGTTGTTGTATGAGACCAAGTACATGTTAAAGCACATTTGTTTACTTATATCAATGACGAATAAATGAAGTAGACCTCTCGTGAAATTTTGAATATAGGTTAAGTATTTGTTTTATCAAAATTGATATACAAACCTGCAAAAAAATACACAGGAAACTACTTGAAGACATAAACCCCATTTAAATACTAAGTCCTACATGAGAGAAATTCAATTACGTTTGCATGTTTACGTCTTAAAATTAAAATTAGCTTCCTATTGTTTATTTCCTTTATATATAATTATAATGACATTTATTTTACTTTTGTTGTGAGTGATAAGTTCTTACACTGAGAAATAAAATATATACATCTTCAAGTACACCGAATTTATTATTTAGTTTCCTAATCATAGAAGCAACCACGTCCGTTTAAAATAGAATATGAACCAACGCTGAACTGACTGTCTTAGAGTCACACGCCTTACTTAGAAACAGTTCTGGCACTATAGTAAAACAATATTTACTCTCGCAGATGGAAATAGAATGTGTGTCCCTTGAATTACAATAAGATTATGTGTATTTAGACAAAATTATACATTTGAGTTTACAGTATTTGCTTCGGGTGAAAATTGAACAAATTAATTTAGAGTTAATATATTTTCCTTATAAATGTAATTCAATTACTGTGTTTCATAGTAAACAAAATCGTATGAATACAAACAGCAAAATAAATTTTATTCAATTGAGTTGACAAAAAGTCAATCACTATTGAGTCTGCTTCCTGATCTTCCAGCGCTTCTCAAGTTTCAATTCAATTGAGGTGCGAAGTAGTTTTTAATGTATTTTCAAACATGTGCAGTTTTTACTGACTTGCAGCGAAGTAAACAGACATTTTGCTCATGGACATGAGATATTTCTTTCATTGATGTATATGTCAAATAACGCCTGTCAACTTCGTCCTGTCGAGAAATCATAGCTTCACCAATGCGATAAATGTGCCATATATATTGAATTAATTAAAATCAATTAAAATATTGCAGTATGTCGATACAATGCCGAAAAATCAAATGATTATCCAATTCCAAGTCAGAATCTTATTTAAACAAGTAAAATCTCTATTTGACCTTCAATGTCTTTGTAACAAAAAGGAACGAAACGTACAACTGTGAAATCAATAACACAAAATACCACAATATTTTGCAATGGCACAGCTGTATTCACCAACATGCAAAAAACAACAGTACAGAAAATTGCTAAATTGTTTTAATCGTGCTAAAAGTAGACAATTATAGGCGTATTCTAGAGAAAATTAGCATGCGCTACCATGAAGATGCGTTTCTTTTCCTGGAAGATAATTGTTTAGTAGATTAGAAAAGTATCAGTTAAACAGTTAAACGATTGTAATATATGTAGGATGTTGTTTATTAACAGAGAAAGTGCTCAGTTTATAAGGAGTGAACAAATGTGGAGATTCATTTCTTTACTGTCGAAAAACCATAGTATTGATTAAACTTTTGTCGAAGTTAAAATTGATTTTGAAAAAAGTACAATACATGTATGTCTTTGTAAATTACGATTTAATTTACTTGATATGTTAAATTGCATTTCTGTGGCCTTTCTCTGTCGTTAGAAAAAGCCGCTATTAAATTATCAACTCTGTGTTGATTTTGTTGGAAGCAGACCATGAACATTTTGATATGATTACACTTTCTCGCAATAAGTCTTACTAAAATTCTGTCTGTTTGAAAATTAAACTAGAAAGTGCAGTATTTAATTCATTCAAATAATAGTATAGGAGCAAAATGTCAATAATCACAGAGATTCTTGTAGCTAGTACATACTTCAATTGGCATGCCCATGAATATGCATCGTTCATAAAGGAATATATTCATTCGTTCAAATTGCGAAATATTTATACAGGTTTTAATGATAATGCTAATTTCTATTCATAAGACATTTAAATCCAATAAAAAGTATTAAATGACACAACTTGAAGTAAAATGAATAGAATGACTAAATAATTCCGATTTGAAGTACAGCGAAATGGAATAGAATTACTAAATAATTAATATAATATACGGTTGTAAATTTTTGTCTAGTAAGTATTGATTGCAAAGTTCATAAAATATAGCCTCACTCTACAACCATAGGAATTGATTAACATTCATACAATTTCATAAATGAAGTAGGGAATTTTTATAAGTCGTCGTCTTTAGAATTTACCATTTGATTTTAAATTACATTTGCATGATCAGAGAGTCTTATGACGGTGCGTACACAAATATAATGCGTCACATGCATTGTTGACAACTAACAATACAATTTTCTAACTAAGTAAATTAAACTGGTCATTTGGATGTATATATGGCTAATTAAAAATACTGATTACTTTAATTAAAACATGAATCCGTTTAAACTAGGTGAATCCATTTACTGCTATGTTCGTTTAAATGAAAACGCGGATTAATGTCACGTCCATATAATTGATATAAGTGTATGTATGCTAATGAAGCGTAGATTTCTGGCATACATAGACTTAATACTGAAATCTAAAGAAAATTTATTTCTGGCACGCATCGAGTTAAATAAATAGATTTGTTGGAAATACACATGTTTATTTGTAATAAGTTGGTATATTTAATAAATCTTAGAATCGTGGTACATATAGATTCAATAATAGTAATAGTTTTCGTTTGAACATATTTGATTACTCAGAATGTACATATGAATACAAATAAGTTTAATGTCAATAGTTAATACAGTTATAATAGGATTGGAACGAAATAATTATTTTTATTAGGTTCTTCTCCGTAAGTAATGTTATGAAACGATGTCTCGCTTCTTAACTTTCGTAAATTAAATTCTATATAAAACGTGGGTTCTTTGTATGGGAAGTTTTAATACTAAAACTTTCTTGGAATTTGGTCATGAACTATGTTTACAGCCATCATCCGTTTTCAGTGAATCAGTTGATAGCCACTTGCGTGGGTAGGTTTCAAGTTCTTGTCTGAACATTTTGTCATGGAATTGTTGATGGACAGAGAGTAGAACGACTGACCAACTCAATATGACACTTTACACTTTATTCAAAGACTTCAGCACAAAGCAATGCTTTTGGTCATAATATATGAACTAAAATGTAGCATAAAGCACAATGTGCATTACTTTAATATTTCCATTGTGTAGTGACATCAAAATTACAATAATTCGAAATTGATTTGTATAGGATATCAGGAGGCAATATCATTCTACAGAAGACGAACGGGCTAAGTATATTTCTCACAGCTATACCGGTATTCAAATATTTAGTTCTGGGTTACCTTAACAAGTTTATGTATTCACACAAAAATAATCCAGACTTTTTAAACAAACGACAGTGCAAGTGTATCTTGATTGAAAAGCGATGTTTACGAAACTGAAAATTTGCATCAGATATTTTTTCTTGTTTGGTACAACCTTGAATGTATCCAAATATCAAGTTCATTTCAAAATAAATATTTCATAATTATTAGATATTTTTAATTGGATTTTTAAAATTCAGAAAATGGGTTTTGATGTTAATTTTGATTGACAACCAGTATGTTCGGCTTATCATTTCGGAGTCTAAAAGTCCATTTGCTAATTTCATTTTCTTTCACTTTTCAACTTTTCTTGGAAGATGCCTGGTGATAAAGACGGTACAATAATTTTATTATTAACGTCCAGACAGCGAGGTGTGAAATGTAATGTGTTAACTAACATTCACCCTCATTCTTGCAAGATCCTGTAAAAGATGTGACTGTTCTAATTTAAGATAAAACTGTTTTGGAGAATGACGCTCTTGTTTCTAATATTCAAGACAGACATTTGTATTCCGAATCTAGGATATCGTAACCTCCTATTTACATTCACGATCATATAGGCGTATTGAAATATATATTTTTGTTATGGAATTTAACCACTGTATAGCAACACTATTTTTGAGTTTATAAACGGCAACCGACTCACAAATTCGGCTTTTTGGCTTACGTTCTTACGGCAAGCCGACAGGTTCTCCGTTTGCAGGAAAATTAAAATATATCAAATTATCATGACCAGTATGACAAGCTACAGCCTGTAATTGAATCTTGGGCCATTGATTTTGAATTTCTGCGCTGAACAACTATGCCACGGTTGTGACTACTTTCTATTTCAGATAGTAGTATTCTTTTAAACGTTTTCTAAAGCATATCTGTGACACCTTTGTAGTACGGAATATGTTGCGCACATGTTCATACAATCAAATTGTTTAAAAGAAGTATAAAACAATTACATATTGTCACATTTACAATTAAATCTAAACGTGGTAATGCATCCATATACGAACAATGACTAAACTGGAACGGTTACATTTCATTCACAGTAAATTTTCTTTTCTGTGTCTTCATGTACTTTCTGATATGACTTAAGGTGCTCTGGTGTCTTTAGTAATTGTCTTTTACCTTGGCAATGTTACTAGCTTTTAATGTTCATGTGTCTATCATGCAACATTGTCTAGTTGAAGGGTGGGTTAATGTTTCAACAAGACAATTTGTTATTGTATGTCCTCATATAAAGCAGTTGGGGCAAATATGAAGTTAGTATACCCTAGGAACTGGTCTAATTGCCAGTGTTCTGCGGATCTCCGAAGGCGGATCGTTTAAGATGTATATGTTCGTTATTTTTTGTGATGTCCATTTTATGGCAAATATGAAAATCTAAAACTAACGCCCCCTTCATGCCATTTGACTGCGTGAGTGGTGGCTTTTCTGACTGTTGCTGTTCCTGGTATTTTTTCACATTTCTTTTAGATAAATCATATTTCACAACAGTGACATTTCTTATAAAAACAGTGTTACTTTATTAGATTGTAGCTCAAAGATAGAGATATCTGATATTACACTAGCTGGAACTATTTCCGTGTTTGACATTTGTTTAGTAGGAAATGCTTTCTTGCATTTACGAAGTTTGACAGGACTCAACATTGTTTCCGCTACTTTTGTCATAAACATTATGTGAACCAAAAAAACGTCATGTATTTTTTCTTTGCTAAACTTTTGTCACATGTATTTAGTGTCATGCCTTAACTTAAAAATTCTAGGAATATTTTAAACATAACCTAACGTAGTCATACACGATACGAGTATTGTACATTACATTGTGAAATCATTACAAATTGATATCTTTATGCTCATGCAAACTCATTTAACCACTGAGATATTTTATGTTATATTTTTTGGATTATTCTTCAGTGTTTGATATTGCCTTGCAGTACGGAACAGCCATTGTTCAATTCATTAATTTAAGGAAGCATTGGATCCGAAAACAACGTCAGGCTATTAACAATCAACAATTTAACAGTCTCTCGTCATATCTTCTTCACCACGCCCACTCTATTTTAGTATGACAGATGCTGAGAAATGTTTGCCTCAAACACTTACAAAACAGATGCATTTGGAATAGAAACACTAATATCCTAACATTAAAACAAAAATGGACCAGGAATCAATAAAGAAAATAAGTGCAAATGAGTACAGAAAAAATATAAGAACATATGAGGACAATGCCTGGAAACGTAATTGTACTGAGAAAAATCTATTGATTTCCATTCCATTGCTCTGTATTTATAAGTGGTAAGATGTTCGACCTAAAATCCGGTAATCCAGTGCTCGATTCCTGGTTGCAGCTGACGAAATCATTTCACAAAAAGGACAAAATGTAGATTCTCATTTATATATGAAGAAGATGTCATTTTTTTTAAGAGTAAGAGTGTACTATCAAACAACACATGTTCTGGGAAACTGGTTAGGTGAGACTTTTGCAATACATTAGATGAGGCTGATGAAAAGCGTGCCTATTAGCATCGTAAAGTAAAACAGATCATTTCAAAACATTTGCTCCGATTAGCAAAGCCTAATTTAGCAAATTTAAATGAAACTTTTCTACTACCGAGGTGATATATGGGTTGTGTTGTTCAGATTGAGAACTCTTATTATGACTAACAGTTATTATGGAGTTCATCAATCACCATGCAATTGCAATGTCCAATGTAGTTGCTGAAAGAAACTTTTAATGATCTTGCAAAGAGTGTTGTGAAATTTATAAATGTCTAACACGACATAATATGATCTGAAACATAGGGCATTTAGAAATAAGTATTTCGTTAACAACGAACTTCTAACATATAAAGTTCTTTAATTAAAGCACATAATCTTCCGATAGTTGTATCAAATGCTTTCTATAGAGTAATTTAGCACATTGGCGTCAACTTTGTTACAATGTCAAATCACATTGGTAAATGTACAACAAAACACACGGATTAATACGTGCTGAGTTTGTAATCATACTGGGATGTTATATTTTTTCATTAACATTTATCATTAGGGGACATGGCCATGCACGGTAACAGAGAAATTGCAAGATCAATTATTGTCAAAGCCACCGCATGATGACAAAATGTTTATAAAATTGGTCTAACAAAACCTCATACTAGATTTAGAAAATATTTTTATAGTTGTTTTTTTGTACAAATATCACTATGTAAAACGCTTTCAGACGTGCTACCATATGAAGGTCTGAACTTGTTTACAAACGCACAGCAAGAGAAATGTTGGAGATGTAATGAAATGTAAGAACGCGTGCTTAGGGGTTGGAGGGTCCCGGAATCAATTCAGCACCAAGGAATTAACCAATGATTGCTTGACTTCCATTCAAATGTTTATTTGCACTGTCAGAGTCACCTGCTTGAAGGTAATTCAAATATTCAGGGTTTATCGTACTCGACTGGACATATAAACTGATCATAGAAGCAGAGTTTTACATATCTCTTGACAAAAGAAAACTTAATAAAACGTCACGTGCTATCCCCGAAAGCTTCGTTACGTGAAATATAATCGATAAACACTGAGGACATGTATCACCTCGTCTAGCCGACAGCTGTCATTACTCAAACTAATTTCTGCTAAATATGCTTCAGTAATTCCATGTTTTAGACAATAACGTGTTGGATGGACGTTATATAAATGGACATTTGCTATTACATACACGTCTGTCGTCATTTATAGATATTAAATCACTCTATGTTTATTGCATTACTGTCTATAATGATATTGATTCTGTCTATCACAAGAAACTATTATTACTGGCAGTGATTGCATAATAACATTAAATATCAACAAACACCAAGGTCTGTGGTTTTTTAAAACCACCATTTTCAGTGGTGAGTTTCAAAGATAACTTCTTTGTATTCAAAGTGACTGAACTCGTACTGGATTTTTTTAATGCCCGCAAAATGACATGAGTGGAACAATGAAGAGAATCTGAATTACTTCATTAAATACAAACATGAGAAAGGCCATATCGAGTTTGTGGGTATAGAATCTGAGACCCCTTCCGCTAAAAACTAACAAATATCACTATCGATTAAACTTCTCCATTCAAATACAAAGAACATGTACGTAAAATGGTTATTTAAGCGTTCAATGATAGAAGACTGACAACAGAATTTCAGTCATTATACAATAGTTCTACCATTTTGTTCTTTTGGTACTATCATGTTTACAACTTTTAGTATACAAATAGCACAACATTACAGAATACATATATAAAAGCGCACATAAACGATCTATTGGTCAAGTTTGTTCTTACGGATAGCTTCATTTGGATAATGAATCTGTAATAAAATACTAAAAACAATTTATAAACTTGAATATAAATGTGATATATTCAATCGTGTTATATTGTTTCTCTGAAGATAGAAGAACATTCCGTGACAAAGCATATCAAACAGCAGATTCAGGGCTTTTGACACGTCTACCTCACGCAATAAGAAAGAGTTTTTCACTGCAAATTTTAAATGAAAGACTATAAGACGTATATGTCAAGGCTAATTTCCGAAATGCTTCATAAGTGTTGGATCTTTTACCATCCTCTCTGTAGTGTTCATTGACTCTAAACACTGACTCGTGTTTTAATATTATATTTATTGTTTAAGTTGATTCTTATATGTTCGCCATGTGTTTCATTTATCATTATAAATAAATAGTATTGACATTGTAAAACGCTTTTAAGACTTTTTGCAGAAATAAACATTTTAAACATTAATTCTCAAGTTTCAAAGTTTCAACTAACTGCAACTAGAAAAACAAATATGGTATATTTTGATTTTCCTTTTTCCACTCAATTGCAAAATTATCTTAGCGTGTAACATGGTAACGTTTTTACTGAACACCCAAATGACTCTAATGAAGTGCTAGAAGTTTTCAGACAAAAAATGATAGAAATCAATACGTGTTAATGTGCATCGATATCTTATAGAGCTATAAAGAAGAAACTATAAAGAGAAGATATTTACCAATACAATAAGATGAGGAAATTCTTATCATTTACACACAGTATGTAGAACATATACAATATATATCATGTATAAATGTATAGGTCGTATTTAAGGTCATAAATATGTATGTGCTTTAAATAAATAGACTTGTCCTCTTAATAGTAAATAAGTTACTACAATAACATCCTTTACTGATTTAAACAGATCGTTTGAACTCAACATTTATTACAAATATGGCATAATTTGTATTTACATTATAAGTTGTATATGATAATATGCTATGTTAATACTAGCTTAACTATTAAATTGTTATAATGTATAACCAATAAATATTGGTTTTAATGGAACATATCATGTATATAAACGATTTGTTTACATGAATGAACTATTTATTATGTTGCATTTTGGTTACAATTTATGAAGGTCAATATAGGACGCTTACAAAGAATAGCTTTCCAGTTCTAGAGTGATGTCAATGGTTACTTGTTAATATAATTAATATTGTGTTTACAACTACCTTCCAAAAAGAACCACCCATCAATAACCACAATCTAAACGCCAACAATGCCATGCTATTTTCATTGACATTGACCTTCATTACATCATACATCTCTAAATAAACATCATCAGTTTTAGTTTAAAGACCGCTTAGATTGTTATAAAAAGCCTAGAGAGGAAAACTATTGTCACATTCGTCTGTGTCGTGATACTGACTCATAAAAAGAGCTTACGTTGTAAGCGCATTTGCTGTATCATCCTTTCCATTGACCTTTGTATCGAACATATCACACTTATGTCTGTAAATGTGACTGTGTTCATTCAGAGAATAATAAAACATTCGTATGAACAAATATATACATGTAATACAAAAAAAACAAATAGAGACATTGAATTTCAAATAGTCAATGAATTTTTAAGTTACATTGAAGTAAAAACTCAAGAGTAAGTAAGAGAGTTGACAACACTATTTACTCACCTATGTTTATAGTTCCGCTTGTCGCTAGAACAGCCAAACTGCTCCAAATAAAGAAAGCCGAAAATTGCATGCGGCTCCACATTCCTTCCACACGATCTTTTTTCTTTCAAGTATCCAATAGGTCAAAATCACTTACAAACAATCTGAAGTCTGCCGTCCTTGACATACTAATTATACGATTTCTAAAATAAGGCCATTGACACTTCATTTACATTTTCTGATTTAGTAGAAACACGACAATCCGCTGAAAGAAATTTAAACTAAATTGGCGATGTTTGCTTACAACAAATTCAGCTCACTTGAAACACATTACATCAGTTTCTTCTCTCTAGTGTTCAATAAGCAAATATACTGTTTACAAAATCGTACGATTTTGGTGAGTGATTGCTTCTGGAATGGTTTAGCTTTTCTCTAGTAGATCCTAGTCCTCTTTTATACCCGGTTTAACCTACACCAGCATTATTTGTACGCTCTAGCATACTGAGTAAAGTCAACTATCAAATAACAAACGATTAATAAAAACGTCAACACATGTTCGGAGTAGTATTTCAAGTTATATAATCTAATCAGCACTTCGATTTCTTATCATTTTTTCCGTTTTCCCACACGCAGTCTTACGGGTTTTCTATTATCTATTCTTGAATGCTCATAATGCTCGCTTTTTTATTGTTCTTATATTTACATTTCCGTTCGCATTATCTTATTACGGATCAATACGTTTTGATCTTTGTTGAAAAACTGACAAAATAAAATATGATTGAACGTCCAAGCTAAATTACTCAAACAATGGCGATCAAGTGTTTACCAATATTCGGATAATGACCTATTTAATTAACATGGTTAAGTCAACATTACGTTCCTATTAAATAAAGACAAAAATCTATTTAAGAACTGTTTACATAACAGTCCCACTCTTATTTATAAACTTCCAGTCTTTAGAAAAAGAAAAAAACTCGATGGCTTCGATGACACAAATGCGGTGAGCCAATATGACAAGCAATACCGCAAACAGCTATCACAAGAACGGGCAATAGATTTTAATATGTTATTTGATTACCTGACTAATTATCCATGCATTTCCCGTAATGAACTGATACAATACAATTTCAATATTTATTCCATTTACCACAACGATATATGATAACCTTTCCTGATATTTCTATAGCAGATCACATAAACTTCATCAAAACACTATTCATTCCGTTCGAGAGAGTAAATTTATCACTCAATTAATGAAATATTTATTTCCGTGAATTCATCAACTAATATACTGCCATAACTAACAATCCATTTAGGTGACATTTGCTAAAGTTTTAAATGAAGTAATGCGATTGTTTTCACTGGGTTGTTTTTCATCCGACACCGCGTATAGGTCTGGTAATATCGATCGGAAGAATGGAAAATCCGCCGTATCCATACAATCTTCTCACTTGTAGAGTTTTTGCCTCAATACACACAGGGAAAATATTGAAAATCTATGGATTAACTAAATTTGTCCGAATACAATACCACTTTACATTATTAAATAATGTATTGTTATTAGTTAACCGTGTGCATTCTGGTGCAGTTAGTGAATGAAGTTCACCATTAATGTTGTTATCAAATTATAACTCTTGTATGCTTGTATACAAAAATCTATCGTATATTATAAACAAATCACTGCTCTGTCTAGTGATGAAATGTTTTTGGAAGAAACGGTTAGAGAATGTTTACTAAAAGATACAATATATTAACTTGTGGAAAACATTGTCTTCTGTCTTCTATAGACTATGTTATTTAGCTTTGAGGTCATTGAGTCTAATCATACAGAACTTAATTCCAGCATGCTTGGATAGGATGGGTCTCTATTTGTTTCTATACTTGTTTGTTTGTTTACATTTTCTTTATTGTTTTTATGACAAATCTAGGATGCACCTTCATTTTCATTTGTTATGTAAGGAATGTCAGTTCATCTTGAATATCCCGTGCAAGTACATAACGTACAATAACAGTATATGGTTTTGTGTAAGGAATGTCAATTTATCTTGAATATTAAGTGCAACTACATGAGGCACAAAATCAATCTAAAACTGACAAGTCGATTATTTTGATCTGAATAACCTTAAGTATTGATACATTTATTGAAGTTTATGAGGAAATAACGGACAAATTCATGACTTACATTTCAATGACCACAGTGTTCTTTTGTAAATTTCAATGAATCCACTTAAACTCGCACAGCTGGATATGGTTTCAGTAAAAAAATAGAATTCTGTTTAAACGACATTTTATCAATACATTGGATCCTCTTGTTTCTTTGAAATTTTAGTATACTTTAACACGCGGGGTTTTATAAACTGTTTATAAAAGTCTAAGTAAAAGTAGTATATTTTAAAAATGGCATTTATGTATACCTTTCTCGACAAGATGTTTTCTCAGTTTGACAATAAAAGGAATAAAATCAACAAACAGCATGGTTTTGAATTGAAAATGGTCATTTTTATTAAATGACATAAAACAAATATATACATAATATGTACATATAATCAAAACCATGAATCATGAACAAAATTGTCTAAACATGAAAACTGTTTTTTAATATCAAAGATTAACCTTATGCCTGCCCCACATATACTTAAAACAACATATAAGGAACAATATAATATCATATGAAACTTATGACCTAAAACATATTAAATCATTATTGAAACAATATCATATCATATGAAATCAATGTAAAACCTTTAATACATAATAACAAATTTATAAGTCGGTGAATCACATAACATAAAGTCAAATCCTAGGGTGAGGTGGGAGGGAAACAATTTGTCTAATCACTGATTTTTAACAAAGATAAAATGGCGGATGTAATTAATGCATAAACTAATTAGTTGCGCACTTAATCCAATATTTTAATTATTCGTACCCGGACTTTTTCGTACCCAGGGTACGCAAGGATTATTTAGTATCCATAAAAAAATTTATTCAACAAAAAATGTTCATTAATTGATTCTTAAAATTTCGAGAATATTTCTTCGGAGATTGCTGTATTCGTTTAATGGTTAGCCATTCCGTTGAATGACACAAACCAGTTTGCTTACACTAGAATAGGCCTTAGTTTAAAACCAAGACTGCATCTTTATTGCGATAAGGCCCTACCTTACACATGTAACTTCCGAAGTATGTTTGCGTTCAACTTTTAGAATGGCACATGAAGTTAAAATGCATAGCATAACACTCAGCGGCATTGTTGCTTGCAGCATTCAAAAGATATATGCGCAAATAAAGGCGTAACGGTGTGGAAATTAAAATTCTCTTGCTTTGTATATTGAATTTGTATTGCAAGTAATAAAAATGAATGATTTGGAATTTCTAAGCAAGAGGTGTTCACTCTTTTACAAATCGTACTTTATATGACTATTTTATTTACGACCGATGGCATGCATGACAGACTATAAGACAAATGAGGCAATGATTTAATTTTGAAATGAAAGAGGTGTCACTTTGTTCTTGTGTTTAAACAAGACTTTAACAGTGTATCCGTTCGGGAAATGATCTGCAACTAAAAGAGATAACCAAATAATAAATACTTGAGTGCCACAACCACATTTTGATTGGAGGTTGTATTCACATAAAAAATCTGTACTAAATTGTCTCCCAGAGAACGCAAATTTCTAAATTTGATATTCGCCATCATTTTCAAGAAGGCTGGAATCGGCTGAACAGTTAATGTTACATTCAACAATTCAAGAAAATTCCAAATCACATTATCGACGTTTTTTGCATAAATGAAGCTAGAATGATCATGCATTTCATTCTGTTTGTTGTTGTTTTCAACGCTATTAATCACCTCTTGATAGACGGGCTTTTTATAATCAAAAAAAATTCATGAATGACATTGTTCATTGGACGTTTCGTTTGTAGATACATGGCATTACCGTGCATGATTATAAATCACGAAGCATGACTGGTGGATTTTGGCAGATATTATTATTTGCCTCAGCACAATAGATGTTATTTGGTTTGTTCTTCCGCTTTGAGCTAACAACTTTTATGGATTATTGCTGAAATCACATTTCACTAAATGTACCCGTTTGTTCTCTGTACGCATATTTTTCATTATATAGGTACTATCGGTAAAACCAAAAATTGAATAAAAGATAAAACAAATTTAAAAAAGTGATTATTGCGGTTGGTATATTGTCCTGTTTGACGATTCTGGTTTGGCGATATTCGGCTGAATAAGGTTTTTACTCAGAGAGTAGACATACCAGACACACGCACGCCTAATCGTCTATTCAACAAGTCAAAGAGCAAACAAGAACATTTTCAATTTTTCCGAAGTAACCCTCCCCGTTTTATTTGTCAAATTAACAAAAGAAATTACTCGATATTTTGGTTATTCAATTTGAGTTATAGAACCCGTCCAAACCTTAGTTTTATTTTATTTATAAGAGTTCTCATTTGGAGAGAATTCCCTTTTTGCTGAGTTATTGACAATGCTCAATATCTTCTTCTCATTTTCTGCTATAAATTTGAAGAAACTAGGTCAGTTTAATAATCTTTTACTTTTATTTCCTCCAATTACTGAAGAGCATAATTTATGATAACATTTTTATATATATTTGTACATGATCACGACAAAACCAAAATGACATACAAATACAAACAGTAAAAAACAGATTATGAAAAAGATAGAAGGCAAAGAAAAATCTACCTTAACATGTAATTACATGAACAGATCAGATACATATTTAGTATTTTTAAAATGGTTCACTACTAAAATCATCTCACTCGGGGTCGAAAGCGAAAGGCGAACGAGATGGAATAAATGAACAGGTACCAATGTTTTTAAACAATGTAAAACACAACAAAAATGGAACTAAATGTCACACATACTAGAGTTAATGATCTAAATGAGAAAGAGATTAGGCTCTGTGCTTCCAGGCGCTTGTAAGAAAATATGTGAGCACACTGTATGAACAGAAGTTAATTTATATGTATCAAAGTGTCCTACTGAGACAAAAGTATTTATTCATTATTTATTTTTGCGGAATCTAGTGACCAGCTACAAAATGGATTGAATGTCCTTAGTAATTACTGTGACAGATGGAAACTTATAGTCAATGTTGATAAAACCAAAGTAATGATATTTAAGAAGGGTACAAATCACAATCAAAATATTGAATTTAATTATAACGGAACAAAACTCGAAATTGTTTTAAATTTACATACCTCGGTATTGTTTTTACTACAAATGGGTCGTTCACAAAAACGTTTGATACTTTAAGCGGACAAGCCATGAAAGCTATTTATAAAATTAAAGGCTATTTATCAAAGTTTCCCGATATTTCCATTAGCCATAAACTAGATCTTTTTGACAAATTAGTATCTCCAATTTTAAACTACGGCGCTGAACTGTGGGGGTTCTTAGACGCAAAGTCAATCGAACAAGTTCATACCAAATTTTGTAAACAAACATTAGGGTGTAGAGTTCAAACTCAAAACATTTTTATTTATGGGGAACTGGGGCGCTTACCTCTTAAATGCAATAGACTAATACAAGTTGTTCGATACTGGTTAAAAATCGTAACTGATTCAGAAAATAAATACAGAAAATTGATATATAATATGATGCTAAATGATTTTAATCTATATCCGGACAGAAACAATTGGGTGGGTAATGTAAAACATATCTTGGAATCATTAGGATTAAATGATGTATGGTTATTTCAAGGTGTTGGAAATATTCCTCATTTCTTAAACATATTAGAAATACGCATTAAAGATAATTTTATTCAAAAATGAAATGAAGAGATTAATAATTCATCAAGAGCATGTACTTACAAACTTTTTTCAAAATTTGACTTTAAAATGTACTTAGACTGTATCAAAGTTAACAAATATCGTTTAGCTCTCTGTAGGTTAAGAACTTCGAGTCATCATTTAGAGATTGAAACAGGCAGATGGACAAAACCTCGTAAAACACCTAGATCCGAAAGAAAATGTCAATTATGTAACACACTCGAAGATGAATTCCATTTTATATTAGAATGTCCACTGTACTTTGATTTAAGACAAAATTTTATAAAACAATATTTCTGGAGAAGACCAAATATACCTAAATTTATTGAACTTATGTAATCGGAAAATCGATCAATTATTTTCAACTTATCTAAATATATATACAAGAGTTTACAACGGAGAAACAATGAATACTATGTTAGATAATCACTTTCTCTCTATATACATAAACATATTTATACATGTATCTATGTACTTATCTTAATATCTATATACTCATCTCCAACAATATATTACACTATTATAGAACGCACATGTCTATACTAATATTAGACCATTGGAGCATTCTAAGAACTAATTAAGAAAATATACTTTATAGGTAATTAGCAACTATTTATTTTTATGTATTGATATAATGTCACCAAACTTTCATATATTCTATGGATTGATTTTGCTTATGTATTTAATATTAGACATGATCATATATTTATGTTTAACATTGAATATTGATTTATATGCATGCCGTTACTGGAAATGTAAATGTTGAAATGAATGTATCTTAATGTATTGTATAAATGTAAAATCATGGACATATTGTCTAAATTTTGAAATAAATTATCTATCTATCTTTAACTTATTTCTAATGTAGTTGTTAGAAAGACAAAATCATAACTGATGTTGAACAATATTTGTGACTATGTCACCACAAAGAATACACTGCTCTACATATAAACAAGAAAATAATCTACTGTTTATGTATTATATACATACATTATGTAACAACGGCTTATGAATATTAAAGCCCTATTTCAACTTCATATGTTTTTCTGTTTTAATTATTCCATACGAGCCTCACCTAGTACCTACGCCACGAAGAATATAATAGAGAGTTCTTTGAAGCGACGTGATAATTTCCCGATCGTGCATGGTTTACCGGGTACAAATACTGCATGCAGATCTACAGCAGGTACCAGGTTACAAACAGATTGCAATCTGGACCGGCGTCCTGGTAACAGTAACTTTTTTTATTAGGAGGGTTTTCCAAGAATTTTTCGATGGAAATGACCCAGAAGAAAATTGATGTCAATAAAACAGGATAATTCATACATGTTTAACAACCTATATACATCGGGCACTAAACTTGCGTAATAATCGTCACTTTCACAATATCTAATTAGTCTTTGATTAAAATATGTTTCGCTGAATACTTGTATGGCAGACCACAAAGCTGACTTTAAAAATTGCAATAATTATTTACGATAGTTAATGATAGTTTCCATCGGATCCATATCTAACATAGAAAGAGCAAAATCTGTACTAGTTTTTTCTTCAGACTGTGTATATGTTTTATACAAAATCGGTGTGAAAGAGTACTCTAAATTGTACGTTTATAAGAATACAATTGACTTCTCCTGGAGATATGTCAAGGGATGAATAATGAGCTTAGTTTATTGGCCCTAAATTGCCTGAAATTAGGTCACTTGAACGCTTGACTCATAAGTTGATATTAAACAGAATCCAATATAATTCACATTTGAACAAAACTTTCAGAGAACATTTATGTTTCAATTATTACTAAGTTGGTGAATGTACAAGAAAGCTTCGAACGACACCACTGTGCGAGGGTAGGCTCTGAACGTCAACAATGAAAAGCATTTGCGCATTGAGTAAGAATATCAATTTTGTTTGTTTGGGTTTTACGGCGCACCAACACAAAAATGTCATATCGCAATATCAATAATTGTATCAATTTTGTTTGTTTTAATAACTTGAATACTTTTTTGTCAATTCTTGTTAAAATAAGCATCTAAATGGATTGAAAAATCATGTACGATGTCTATTCTAATTCGGCGTTGTACCAATGTAAGGATCTCCGACTTATACATAACGTACTTTGACTTTTTCTATTGAATGATTACTTTACACACAGTTTATTTTATTGACATCAACACAAAAAGCTATTTGTTAAACAACATTATTGCATATGAATATACGTGCATTAACGTTATTTGTTGAATGTATGGATGGCTGAAAGAAACATTATTGTAACTCCTTTTGAAATTAAAAGGAGTTTCAATAGTGATTCGTTCAGCCCTCGATATATGGTGGCATAAGTTTGGCTTTCTAATCAACAAATGTTGAATTTCTAGAGCAGAATCGAATGCCAAGTATTTCATGTTACATCACATTAGATAAACTAACACCACTTAATATTTCTAATAGACATGTGACTAGTGGTGTTAATGTCAGGAAACAATGATAAGAAACGAGAATGGTCTGTAATTAACACCAAGATGTCCAAATATAGACAGTTGATGACGTCATCGACTTATATAGATAACCAAAATTGCTCTATTAACACCATACAATAACGGTTGATTGGAGTTGTAATTTTACTACAGTTTCATGCTCCCAGCAGAAATATGAGGAAAATAATGATATGTATACAATATCTACATATGTGGGAAATGCCAAAGGTCTGCAGTATTGACACTGTTTCATTAATTAATCATAAAACTAGATGGCTCAGTGCAAAACTAGTTTACACTATTACATGTATTCATTAGGCCATGCCAAATTGGAATTTTGTTAAGCGTCAACTCAAGTTTGACAAACCTAGGTACCTATTCACAAAAACACACAAATCGAAAACAAAAAAAAAACATATCTTTCAAGCTAGTATTCACACAAATAAGTACTCAGTAGTAAATGAATGATTATGACATTAATGTGAGATTAAAGTAATTCTATAAAAAAGTATATAGAACATACACATGTACATTTTCATTAATCAGATACAAAGAAACAAGGAACTATCAGTATTTCCTGAGATAAATCAGTTATCGAATCCCGGAACAACAGAATTATTGAAGAAAATTTCACCAACAATTTTGTTTAGTTTTGGATTGAGGACTCTAAAACCTACGCGCACGTGGACGCTTAACAAAATTCCGATATGGTATTGCCTATAGTTTTGCGCTGACCTATCGAACCAGTATATTAATTAGACATTGGGCATTGACATAAGCAACTCATTAGTTTCGCACTTGGAACGTAGAGAATATTGATTAAAAGCTATATTATAATTAAGATTTTCGTATCGATCAAACTGTTTTATAATTTAAGATTTACACATTGTAAAAGTATTCAGACCCTCCACTGTGGTTAGGATGGTCAAAATCCCTGATTTGCATTCGCTATAACCTTTTAATGAGAGTCGTGGGATCGACACCTGTTATGGACCATTGTCCTTTATGTGACATAGGAAGACATATTAACAGAGGATGTAGAAGTATGATAATGCTAAATCCTTTGAGTAGTTACGTGAATTGCTAATCTAATAATTATTACTCTTGCTGCAGAAAAAAATGTAAAATAAAACCATCAAACTCACCGTTAATGTCAGCATGAAACGTCGACGATGTTCACTTAATAAATGACTTAAGCACCGTAGCCTGTATTTAGAGGATTAATGAAGTCGTTAAATATGCATGATCTTGTTGATGGTATTTTCTTTTAATCAGATGTCCACGTCTTCATGTTGTGCAGCTTCATTTTCTATTCAGGGTTCAATGAACTCAATTCACTTTTTGGCAATCATTATACATTCAGTGCTAATGTTCTATACCAACTATCCCCAGATCTTAGTCAGTGTTACATCTCGCAACACAATCATCAAATAACGCGATCCTAAGTCCATTGATAATTCTTTAGAATATATTTTTTTCTTCTGACAGACATCGTTTAACTTGATGTATTATATCACTGTCGCTGGCAGTTGATTGACCTCTAACTGTGTTAATGTTTGGCAAACTGATTGTCTGCGAGGTTTTTAACGGTTTAATAGAATTCTATCCTCACCAAACAATTAGTTCAGCCGATCGTTCATGATGATTTTGGGTTGATTTTTCGATCTGATAAAGAAACGTAGAAAAGGCTACTGAGATTTACAAAGCAACCGTTTGAATACTGTCTGAAGCAGTAGATATAGGTCAGAAGCAATTTTGATTTTTAGCCGGATTTTTCAACGAAAAAATTCGGCTAATAGTTTGGCGAACACGGGCGGGCGGGAGGGCGGGCGGGTGGGCGGGCGGGCGGGCGGGCGGGCGTCCGTGTCGTTAACAATTGCGTTAAAGTTTTTATTATACCATGTATTTCTGCCATTTAAAGTCAGATCTCTACAAAACTTTATACAATGATAACATACCATGTGATGAACAGAATTAGACAGTAACCGCAACTCTACCTTGCTTAATTATGGATTATTGCCCTTTGTAATTTCGGGTGTCTGGTGTCGTTAACAATTGCGTTAAAGTTTTTAATTTAGCATATATTTCTGCCATTTATTGTCAGATTTTTATGAAACTTCATACAATGATAACATACCATGTGATGAACAGATTAAGACAGTAACCACAACTCTACCTGGCTTAAAAATGGATTATTTCCCTTTGTTTTTTTTGCATTAAAGTTTTCAAATTGTTGGATATCTCTGCCATTTATGGTTAGATGTTTATGAAATTTCATACAATGATTACATACCATCTGTTGCAAAGAATTAGACAGTAACCACAACTCTACCTGGCTTAATTATTGATTATTTCCCTTTGTAATTTTTGCATTCAATTTCAAATTGTTGGATATCTCTGCCATTTATGGTTAGATGTTTACAAAATTTCATACAATGATTACATACCATCTGTTAAAAAGAATTAGACAGTAATGGCAACTCTACCTGGCTTAATAATGGATTATTTCCCTTTGTTTTTTTGCGTTAAATTTTTCAAATTCTTGGATATCTCTGCCATTTATGGTTAGATGTTTATGAAATTTCATACAATGATTACATACCATCTGTTGAAAAGAATTAGACAGTAACAGCAACTCCACCTGGCTTAATAATGGATTATTTCCCTTTGTTTTTTGCGTTAAATTTTTCAAATTGTTGGATATCTCTGTTATTTATGGTTTGATGTTTACGAAGTTTCATACAATGATTAAATACCAACTGTTGAAAAGAATTAGACAGTAACCGCAACTCTACCTGGCTTAATAATGGATTATTTCCCTTTGTTATTTTTGTGTTAAAGTTTTCAAATTGTTGGATAGCTCTGCCATTTATGGTTAGATGTTTATGAAATTTCATACAATGATTACATATGATCTGTTTAAAAGAATTAGACAGTAACAACAACTCTACCTGGCTTAAAAATGGATTATTTCCCTTAGTATTTTTTATGTTAAAGTTTTCAGTATGTTGGATCTCTCCAATAGCAAGTATTCTGGCATTTTCCAGTCATATTTTCCCGCCATTTTGTTTCAACAATTTCACCATTTGCCATACAAGGTTTTTTTTAACAAAATTCTCTCGCCAATTTCATATCATTAGCTTTGCATTATTTTCATCCATAGTTTTCATGTCTTATGCCATCTTAGTCAAATACCAACAAAATACTCAGAAAAGATACAATAGGACATATATATAGTTGATGAAACTCTTTATTCCTTTAAGATTAATTATTGCCCTTTGTATTCCTTCTAATAAGCAATATATCAAACGACTTTCTTTTGTAACAACGTAAACTTGTTCTCAATGTTCCCATATGCAGAAAAATCCGGCTTTAATGTGGCTCCCACATTATCTTTCTTGTTATTTATTATTTATTTATTGGAGTTAACGCCGTATCAACACAATTTAGGTCATTTCACGGCGTCCAGCGCACCTAACCTAGCTTTCATGGACCATTGTCTATAACCAGTACTCACCTACCCTTCCACAAGGCCGGAAACTTCTCCATATTATCTAATCATTGGAGGAAAATCGACATTATTGTCAAATTTTCATGGAAGGGTATAACCTCCCCGGTTGGGATTCGAACCCGCACCCCCTCGGGCACGAGTATCCAAATCCCGGCGCGCTACCAACTGCGCTATCGACCCGGGTTAAATTTGATTTTTACATGTGTGCTGCAATTCAGTTTGAGTACGTTTGTACTTAAAATATAGGCACATTAACCTATTTGGTATCGATGCTGATTAAAGTCTAAATCATGTTGTAAACTCTTTATTCGCTAGACAGTTCGTGTCTGCTGGCAATAGCATTTTCTCTTGTTTCCGAAAATCTCATTTTTACGTTTAACAAAACAAACTTAAATACATTTTAACTGAAAAAAAATATATTTTGCATTTGCATTTAGTTTTTCTCATTTGTCATTGAAGAACGTCTATTACAAGAACGAATTGTCTCATTCCAGTTGGCTGTTCCTTATACAATGTATATATCCGGGACTAAATCAATATTTTGGAATGGGTAATGTAAATAGGTCAATTAACAATGAACATAAAAAATGTCTCAATGTGTAGTACCAGTGATTAGCAAGACAATTTAAATCAAAATAGATTTTCACATTCAAAATCGTGATGTGGCGCATTAGCTCTTTTAAAGGTAATTACCCAAACCTAAAATTAGATTTTTTAGAGGAGTTTTCTGGTAAAAAATGTAAAAAAAATAATTTCGCATACAAATCTGTGACACTATTGATCATTCGGATTTGTCGGGGAGCCGTATATTAGGTTTTGTATGTTTCTAAACGGTTAAAATTAAAAACCGGGGTCGAATGCGCAGTTGGTAGCGCGCCGGGATTTAGAATCTCGTGCCCGATGGGGTGCGGGTTCGGATCACACCCCGGGAGGTTATACCCTTCCATGAAAATTTGACAATAATGTCGATTTTCCTCCATTGATTAGATAATATGGAGAAGTTTCCGGCCTTGTGGAAGGGTAGGTGAGTACTGGTTATAAACAATGGTACAGGAAAGCTAGGTTAGGTGCGCTGGACGCCGTAAAATGACCTAAAATTGTGTTGATACGTCGTTAACTCCAATAAATAAAATAAAATAAAAAGTTAAAATTAAATAGAAACCTGTTGCTATATGGTAACAATCTATAACTGATGGATTATGCTACATACATTTAGAATCGTATAAGCCGTTATAAGTCTTACATTCTAATGACCACATCGCATTTTAGCATTCATGTCTTAGTGATTTAATTAGCGCAGTTGATCATGGCAAAACGATAAAACAACAGAAATTTAGCTATGTATAGAATAATATACATTATGCTACTTGTTTTATTTGTGTAGTTGGTCAGAGTGTGAAAGTTACTTCTTAAAAAAACACATTGCCAACTACATCTCGAAGTTTTATTACAACCTTAACCGTCCTCTCAATCTCATTACGCTATATAAGACAAACAATGTCAATAAAATGATACCAAATTTTCTTAATACTTTGTAGACATCATCCTTTGACGTTCCAAATGGTATGCAAATGTGTCTGGGTAAACCAGGAGTGTTTGGAGAAACAACATAGTATTGTTTTTCATTAAGATCTTATAACATTAAAATTCAAATTTTTAGTTCCCGTATGGGAGTGAAATGTCTAAATAGAACATTCAAATACACTTAACCTGATATAATCCATCTGTTTAAATAGAGCTCACGGAATCGGGTCAACATGACGTAATAAGTGCTACAATTTTACAAACATATTTTATCAGTTACATAAGTTATTATTTGTCTTATTGAATTTATCAATCGTCTTCTTATCAAACTGAACTTACGTCTTTTGGACTGATTTAAATCTCTAAAAGTGTCCATAGAAATTATGAATATGTACAACTCGTTTATGTAAACAATGTTTTTAAAGACATCACTGGTTTCATAAAAACAATATTAATAGTGAAACATTATAACAATAACACAGTCCGGAATACGCTTGCGAATCCGGAAATCTTGCAAACTTCCTTTTTTTTCATCCGATTAGTTTTAAATTTCAATAAATGTAAATCTACATATGGGCGTAACACCAAAAAACTTTCATCCAGAAATATTCGCTTGAAATATATGTTTTTAAGTCAAAATTCCTATGGGAATTGGTTTCCCGTGGGAAAATGGATCTCCCAATAGAAATTCTCCCATTTCTAATCCCGTTACTAAAGCACATAACAAGGTATAAATACAGATTTGACATCATACCGATGTTATGAA
The DNA here is from genome assembly GCA_025267735.1 of Mactra quadrangularis. NCBI lineage: Eukaryota > Metazoa > Mollusca > Bivalvia > Venerida > Mactridae > Mactra > Mactra quadrangularis. The sequence continues at coordinate 31,345,573 of CM046308.1, read as the reverse complement.
CAATGTGAAAAATATCTAATAAGTCCAAAAATAAAAATAAAATCTATATTCAACAATGGGAGAATTCTCCCACGGGAGAAATGCCATATTAAGAAATGGGATAAGTCTCCCGTGAATGCCATATTAGGAAATGGAAGAATTCTCCCGTGAATGCCATATTAAGAAATGGAAGAATTCTCCCGTGAATGCCATATTGAGAAATGGGAGAATTCTCCCGTGAATGCCATATTAAGAAATGGAAGAATTCTCCCGTGAATGCCATATTAAGAAATGGAAGAATTCTCCCGTGAATGCCATATTAAGAAATGGAAGAATTCTCCCGTGAATGCCATATTAAGAAATGGAAGAATTCTCCCGTGAATGCCATATTGAGAAATGGGAGAATTCTCCCGTGAATGCCATATTAAGAAATGGAAGAATTCTCCCGTGAATGCCATATTAAGAAATGAGAGAATTCTCCCGTGAATGCCATATTAGGAAATGGGAGAATTCTCCCGTGAATGCCATATTAAGAAATGGGAGAATTCTCCCGTGAATTCCATATTAAGACATGGGAGAATTCTCCCGTGAATGTTTAAGTTAAGCTACTAGAAGTTAAAATATATTTTTGACACATCATCATGTATGGTGAATGTTGAATATCAAAGAGCTCTGTTTAAACCGGTAAAAATGATGTTTGTACATCACCTTACTTTCCGACTATGTAGTCTAGTCCCATATTTAAAGTTCATAAACACGTATGGCTCATTACACGACTTGTACGCTGGTCTTAAATGTTGGTTTTTTCTATAAAGACACTAACAAATCGCTGTATGATGCATGTATAATTATGAGTGGTTAAAGAAAGACTTGTATAAATGCTTACAAAAACAGCTGCCAGTCGACAGAAATGCAGCGTCGTTTTGTTTGTTTGTTTGGGTATTACGGCGCATCAACATAGAAAGGTTATATCGCGCTGAAAGCAAGTGATGATTCTATTAATGCAACCGATGCTGCGTCAGGCCAATATAATTTGTTTTTACTACCTTGTGATGTCATATAGTATATTTAGATATAGATAATATTATGCTTATCCAAGAGTTAATTTTATCCAAAAAACATACGGTATCTCTGAATTTAATCTCAGAACAAAAACAATAAGAATTTAATGCGCTCAACGAAATATGCAATGAATGCAACTGGTATTTATGAATCAATTAATAGGTATTAATCAAGCTATGATGTGAATTATGATTTTTTCTAGAATTGCCACCCTGTCTAAATAAACATATTGCTTATTATTTCCGTCCCAAGAGCCAACTGATAATGGCAAATATGACTTTGAGTTAATTCCGTGTGATTGATTTTAAGTAATGTATTAGCATTATGATATCTTTGGACTTACGAGTAGTTGTTGGTTTAAAAATCCTTCTGTATTTCACTTTAAAGTTTAGGCTTCACAATAGCAATCTGATCAAAACACTTGCTCTGTAATGGTAGATTTGAAGACAACTTAATACATATATGACTCTTCCCTTCCAACCCACCTCTCTTAGCATCCACACATTATCACAATCAACTTAGTATGTGGGTTTATGTATGTTATTAATACAAATTAAACAGGGAATTAACCACAAGACTCAGTGTTATGAGTAAAAATGTCGTTTATTTATTAAATGCCGAAATTTTACATAAAATCTCAAAACATGCAAACAACACACAACAGCATCAGCAGTTATAAGTAATGATGCAAAATGAGTTAGACTATGTTTATGATCTTTAGTAGTAAACAAAAAGGCGGGGTTACAATCAGTCACAAGCATTACAATGGCGTTCCCAACCCCAACAAAAAAATACAGACTCATATTGTATGATGTAAAAGACACGCCACTGTCTATTAAACGAAAAACAGTACAATACTAAATAAGATACATGTACTTTGAAGAAATTACAATGTTGGATATCGCTAATACATAGAGTTAGTATTATAAGTACCTTGAAGAACTGACATTATTCCCGCTATTAACAGCTAATGTCTATGAAAGTATTGCTGATTATGACGCCTACGTCAACGACAAAGTCAGTTAATAATTTAGTATGATTGTCTGTGGCGTTATTGTCAAGTCAGCGAACACCGAGCAGAATTATCAGTATGACATTAGATTCCTGACATAATGTACATACATACAGTTGACATTAGTTTCGAATGTATTACTTCGATCTCACGCAGGCTATGAGATAGGTCGTAGTTTCGTAGTTTCTGAGATTATGAGTAACATGCTTTTTCATTATACATTATATATACTGTGTCATCCATAATTACCTGACATTTTTAAATGTGCAAAAAACTACGAAATTAGTGGGTGTCCGGTTGCCCGGGGGAACGACTTTTTGATTCGGACAACTAAAAACTGCTTTTCGAGCAACCAAAATTCTACTAACAAGAGATAACGCTTCCTGCTAAATTGACCTGTTCTGGCAGCTACTTTCATATCCTAATTTCGTAGACTGGTGAAATTGTTTAACATATCTTTAGATACATTGTACATGTACATGCATAACAATTACAACTGTACAAAGTATCATTACTCCCCTTTCTAATTTCACACTGATCATAACTATCCTAATGAGTAAATACATCAAATTTAATTGGATTAATAAAAAAAAGACTTTCAAAAGTATAAAGGTAATTTTGGATGGCACTGCATTTGAAGATAATAAAATGTTTTCCGGAGGACTTTTTTATTCCAGCAATCTATGGCTTAGATGAACCTTAAATAGTTTGTAAACTAGTGCTCTTGATTCGTTTGATAACTTTGTTACTGCTCCAATTTTGTTTCACATTTGGGAATACATTAATGCACCGAGTGTTTATTTTTATAACATTGTATTCATTGATATTGTTCTATATTTACTCTATCGCATTTCTACCAGATGAAACTCCGGTTAAGATTAAAATGTAATGTAACAAATCGTTTGTGAATAATGTTTGCTTTATATTAAAAATGTTCACGTGCGGAGCATAAGACTCGGTCCCGATGTGTCGGTTTAGAAAATACGCTACAGCAGTTATACTGGACACTTTTCAGACAAGTGTTTGCATGCAAATTTGGTGTCGCTCTTGTGGGGAAATGCTTCCGGGTCGTTGTACACTACGAAAGTAGTTCTGAGAATTTGGTTTGACTGCATTTCGGAGGCTGTGCCTCTGTTTGTATGTGTTAAAATAATACATTTCTCTTCCAAATTAGTTTTTCTATCCCTCTAGAACAATATTCTGACCATTTTGTGTTTTCTTTTTAGGACTACTTCTTGCGATGGAGGATCTAGAATTTAGTGCCCTGCGGCCATTTTGACCTTTGAGATTGGGAATTCCAAACTATACATGTGCACAATGTGAAATGATGAAAAATTGAATCGTTCATCTCCCATATTTATTGGACTTATTTTGCTGGCCTAGTGTTGAGGATTCAGAGGATACCAGTCATTATACCTCAATATATTTGTGAAAGTCAGCAGAGTCACTCAAACTCGACTATTTCATATAGAAATAAAGAAGGAAAACATTGACAATGGTAACACTATTTAATGTGGTAAAATGGGAACAATAGTAACTTCTGTGTAAAAATTTTGGCTTTCGAAGTTTAACAATCTCTATTTAGGAAGGATATTCGTCCGTGTCTCATATGAAGTCATTGTCCTGCTGTTATTTCCAGTTATGTGATGAGCTAAAAATATACTGACATTCATGAAAAAACAGATATGGTATAATACTGGGATAAAAATAGGTGGTATTAGTTTATATAGAATTTATGACGTAAGGTTAGGAGTCATAATACCTTAAGCATTATATGGAGATGTCTTTGTCTGTGTTCAGCTATATTGAGAAGCAGCATAAGTTCAAACAATCAAACAGATACTACTACGCATGCGCGACCTTTGCTCTCTGACTAAAACTAAATGGTTGCCCATAATCTCACATTACTGTTAACATGTCTGACTCCAAGTCCCTGTGGGCCCTATTCTTGCAAGATAAATTGTCAAAATTGTTGATTATTCCTCCACATGCCATGCATGTGGAAAAGATAGCGGCCTCTACTCGAAGTGTTAGTTTGCACTTGTTGAGGGAAAACTATATTAGTCCAGAAACACTAGTGCACGTAATGTTAACTTGCCGCTGAAATTTGACGTAAAAAAAGTAAAATGGCCTTACACTTAGGAACATACAATGTATACAACGGCAATTATTTCTCAGTTTTGTTCATATTAATACCATTAACTCAAATTCGGAAGTTCTTCGAACTATTTCAAGTATTAAAATATATTGCAGAAATTGAGGTCATGCATTTTACCATTAATATTTGTGATCATGGTCCCTTCCAACCTTTTGACTTGGGCAAATTTTCGACAAAACTCTTCGATTTTGATATTCTATTGGTTTTTCAGAACAAGCACTATTTAGTTTGCAAAACTTTGTGCATTAAGCATTTAGCTTAGTGAAATTTAGTAACAATTTGTATTGACATCTCTCACATTATTATACATATGTACATGCAACTACAAAATGCCAAAGTGGTTTAGCTAACAACTTATAGTTACGAGCATTCCTGATTAAAGTAATTAACTTTGACATTAGCCGTAGAGCACCTACTCTGTCATTAGAGAGAAATTGGAACAATGAAAGACATGTATGTTAATTTTGTCTGAAACTAGCGTGTACATGTTCGATAGTCGTAAACAAAATCACGAAAACCAACACCTTGCTTAAATGGTTACATTTCCCAGAGACATAAAGATACCTATCTATGTCCCTGCATTTACCATGCTAGAGACGACCCTGTATGGTATGGTATATTTATATAACATAAGAATACTCATTCGGAACACAAACACCACGGTGATCTTCTACAAAGAAATGCACTATTTTGAGTGGAAAACCACCGAAGAGGTCCGAATGAATCATGTTATGTCCTGCGCATGCATGCGTTGTTCGGTGAATTTGTCCACTGTCTCCATTAATTGAATATTGCAAAGTTGGTCCGTCATAGATGAAGACAGTTTAATTTATCATATAGGAATGATTGTTGTTTATAATTAACTTAGCCCATATCAACAACAATAAAGATGTCTCTATAGGCTTGATTCCTTCATTTAGGATGCAGAACTAGTGTCATAAAATAAATAATTTAGCAAATACATGATAGTATATGAACTTTTGTCAAGTTATTGCATGCGTCGGATAATACATAAAGATCAGGGAAGGTAAAATAGAATTCAAGTCAGGCATTGGGAACACCTCGGCCATTCATTGAACGAATGGCTTATGAGTTCCGAATACAGAGCAGGCGATGTACTTTTTATGTCGAATACATTCCTTCATCATAAAATTGTACTTTTGTTTGTGTGCACGACCAGAATGTAGGTCAATATATGATTTAACGCTGCAAGAATTATATTCTGTCAAAATTTTAAGTTTGGACATATTAAACAAAATGATCACAAAAATTCGTCGTCTGTAGTCCGAATGACATACAAAGAGCATTTTATAGACCAAACTTAAATTAAGCTGAATATGTAGCCACTGGGTGTAAAGTGTGCCAATCACATTCAACTTCCTTGTCAAGTGTTTTTTTCGGCGCTGCTGTCTAAGCCACATTTTGACCTATATTTCAACCAATACAATTTGCTATACCATAGCTGTTTGTCCAATGAAAATCCTGTACGGTATAAATAAATGGAAAAACAAATGACACCATTGGCTATTTGTGATTAACTGGTGCGTAGCACCTACAGTAGCTGCTGACTATTTACTTTGTATAATGAGTGACTCACTATGCTAATCATCACATTCTTGATCACACATTCGTCGTAGTACGCCCCTTGTGGTACAACTAAACTGCGAATATGACTCAGCGCACGCTCGGAATGGGTTTTCATTTTGTCATATTTAGGCCGCCATTGAGCATTTCTATCAAATTGTTTTATGTTCGCCAGAAAAGCAACATAAATCTTTTGATCATTCTGGAAAGAAGTGATTTTTAATCGAAAATCCATGGCATTGATATTAAAGATGTTTTTAATTTTAGAATCGGACAGATTTGTCAAATTGACAAATCAGCGAAGTGGCAATATATTCGGACAAAAATTGTCAGTTGAGGCTGAATTGCAATTTCGGACATAGTTAATTCATGTACGCCGTGCATGACCAACATTTATACTTCAAAGCGTTGAAAATGAACCCAAAAGATCGCCGAATATCTTTGTTAAAGATGTTTCTTGTTTGACCTTGTATTTAAAACCCTTTAATAAACTAACTAAAGAAAATATTGTATGTATCTTACTGTAGTATGTCATTATGTAACTAATACCATCAAAAGATTTTTTTTAATTAAGTCTGTCCTTACAACAACAAGACTTAAAAGACAGCTTCAAGTATAATCCGATTTTATCAAGTCAAAATCAAGTACATATCTTAGATTGTTAAAGAAATGCATTACTTCAATCATATTACATTTAATATAACTGTAAACCAAAGCAAACTATGCTTTTGTAATGAGATAAATCACGTGGTATTTTAAAAACTGTTTCTTTGTTTGTATATTTTCGTTGTTCGTGACTGTAATTGATGACAGTTCATCGAACCATCGTTCCATGGGTTCTCCCGTACTAGGACACATTCCTTACTGGTGTGTTTTTGAATATACTATAGTCTACAGAACAGACATGAATTTTGATCATGCAGATTTCTATATCAAGATTGTAACTTCGGAAATACGGGTTTTCGGTTGATAATGATGAGAGCTTTCATTTTTTTTTGGGGGGGGGGGGGTATCTTAACACATTAATCATCTAGTATGGAAGGGAGCTAACTCGATTTTTGATAATACATAACTTAGTATTTTTTGGAATTATCTCCCTTTAGCTAATATCTTGAAGAAAGCAAAAAAAAATACCATTCTCTTCAATAAATATAGAAGTGCAATGTAACAATAAATGCACGCATAACTTGCACTTGATTATAGTATTTTTGTTGCAAAATTATTTATACAGAACGCGAAAATCGTGTGCGATTGCTGTGTAATTATGCAATCGGAAAGTTCAATATAATCATATAAATTACACCAGTGCATGTTGACAAATAACAATTCCATGTAAAAACTCCTATAGATATTGTAACGAACATCTGTGCTACGCTCCTCATGAAAGCATATATTTTAATGCGACATTAAAGAATTTAATTTGAGTTTGGAGTTAATTTATTTATTCTCCTTTGAATAAATAAGATTCCAATTTTGTTTTTCGTGATTTTTGATTCATTACATACTGTAAGTCAATGGTTAAACAATTTAGAACAGCTCATTTTGGAAAGAATTAACATAGTTATGGTAACATAGAACTGTTTTGGAGACAATCCTAAAATGTAAAAAAATATCTGCATTGCCCATCTATTCTATATAAATACATATTCGAAGCAACAACAAACTATAGATTTTATTTTTTTCAAATTATACATTAAGTATTGTATTGAAGACATGGCCTTTATGTTATTTGCTTTGCAAAATCTTGCCAGAAGTAGTTAGTTTTGAATGTTTCTTTTGTACCAATTTTGAAACAACACTAACAGTAAACATTTCCAAGTGATCTTATCAACAAATTAAAATGATGAGGAAATTCTAAATGTGTTTGATGATCTCAACTTCTATGACGATCCCTTCCCTCTTGCAGAGTATAGAAAAGTGAAACTCCTCATTGAAACTAGGCAAGGCAGCAGGTTCTGATGATATTCCTCCTGAAGTCTTCGAACTGTTTGACTTTGGTCAAGTTTGTTTAGATTTCTGTAATAACTTGTACACTCGTCAACAACGATAAGCCATATACTTGGTAATTCATGAACACTGTACACTGTACCCAAGTCTGGCGACCTATCAAAAACTGATAATTACAGAGGCATCAGCTTGATATGCATCATAGCCAAGATTTACATCCGGCTCGTGAACACTAAATTGTATCAGGAGTGTCATAGACCTACGCCTCAGAATAAATCAGCATATTATTGTAGGAAATCTTTACTCTTCAACATTAATTTTATGTCCGATCGATTGTGGAAATTTTATAGGAGTACTATACGGTGGTCTGCTTGCATGGTTTTCATGCTTCTTTATCGATCCCACACCAGTTTAGCCAAGGCCACCTTGTTTGGACACACCTTAAACATGACACAGATGCAAGGGACGCAACAGAACTAGTTACCCTTATGACCGATTGGAGGAACTAGTGTGGTCGTGTCGTTGGTCCTCTAAGGACAATCAAGTAAGTTAGTACGTAATATCAACAATTATTGTTATTCGTTGTGTATTTAGTCGTATATAACCTGGATACAATTTTTTCAAGATGGCATCAGTTTCTGGAGAATGGCTGAGAAAAATGGAACATAGGCCTATATTTACATTTACGCAAAGAAAATTATCATGCTTCCTAAGAGCATAATAGAGCTTTGGATTCGACCATACTACTTAATCCCTACCACCATCACACCCCTCAAGTTTTTTTTGTATTTTTTACTTTCTTGACCAACTTGTAGGCCCGGGCCTACATGTATAGCTACGCCACTGATGAAGATGACACAACTTAAAATATTTTTAAATTCTATTGCCATTTGCGTATTTTATTATTTTTTCATTATCAGTAAACTAAAATTGTTTTTTATTGCTATTAAACAGTTTTAACAATTTTAAACTCTATAACGTCAATGCCTGGACGATTTCGCCCATTTCGCCTAAAACTGTTCCGTTTCGTGTTTTAGTCATACCGGTATTAGACAGATCCGTCTCATTCCTGCTTCCGTTCGGACTGACATTCGAAAACTCAGGACCAAAATGCAGGCCGTAACAAATACTTTAGCCAGAAATTCAAGGGTTAGCTACCGTAAGTATACCTTAAAGAAATATACTCTCTTTTTACCGTACCCGTGATTGATTTTGATGTGGATTTGGTCGAATGACCTTGGGTCGCGGTATAAGTCACCATATATTCGGACAGTCAAACTTTTTGGAGATCATTTGTGATTTCCCTCACGTGCTCTACCAAAGTTTCTTATTCTCCCTATTCATGCATTTAACTCATTCGTTCTTGTTTTAGAAATGCATTTATTAATAGTTTTCTCTAATTAAACCATAACACGCCCCCATTGAAGCATTTTCAGATGGGAATGCTATACATTTTGGAGGGCAGATTTTTCCTATGGCTGTTGGAAAGAAGTCAAAACATTTATTTATTATTCAGGCTAAGTCTTGATCACACTGCCTTAAAATTGAGGTATTGCAAAGCTCCCATTCTTTCCTCAGGCCGTGTTCCCATGTGCAATCTAATTGCCATTTTAGAAAGTATTTCATTCACAAGGACATATATAGGTTATAACTGCAGAGAGATTAGAAGTTAGAAATAGAAGACGTAGGTTAGTATTGTAGCTAGAAGATTAAGTTCCTAGACATTTCCTATATACAATCTACTTCTATGAACTGGTTATAACTTGGGAAAATCATAAAGTTTTAAGCAGAATGTCGACAAGCATAAGAGGCTAAGAGAGAATTTTCCTCTGCAGATCAACAGTAGTCATTCCCTAACTGACTATGTGAATAGAGAAATAAAATGCAAGTTTTATGTATTGTAACAGGGATTGTTGCCTCACACCTACAAGTCTTCATTTATGAATAAATGATGACTTTAAAAAGTACTATACCTATCAGATCTCAGGTGTTCGGAACATAAGTTATAGTCAAAGAGGACTCATTGCGTAAGCTCTCTAGCTAACCTTCAATGGGCCCTACATAGAAAGTGGGCTTTTTACATACAACAAATGGAAATCATCAAAATGAAATAGCTTTTACCAAATATGAGGTTATGACTAAATCTTTAACTAATTTCAATATTGTTGTCACAAGAAACTGGACACGACTTATAAGTTTTTTGTGGTGATCATTTTTTTCTTAATTTTATATTCTTTTTTCACAGGTATGGTAGCTGCTCGCAGATATCAATCAGAAAGCTATGAGCAAATGTATAAACTTACACATAAAGAAAGAGCAGCAGTCATTAAAAATGACATGGACAGTTTACCCAAACCTCAAGGTGCATGGTTGGCTAACTACCAGGCTGATCAAAAGAAGAAAAATATGCACGTTGTTGCATCTATAGTTTTACTTGTAGCATCATTATCGTTTGTAAGTATCATGAGAATTGGGGAAGTTGTCTTAATACACAAGTTAATATAAGATAAATTGTGGACTTATTACTTACTACTTAGATTAATCTCTCTTTGAGTTGGCTCCCTTGTCCAACACAGTGAATTAGTTGGATAATGTTTCTAGCTGGTGGTTTTAGACATGATTTGAAATCAATGCTCATTTAAACTTTGGCAATATTCAGACAAGTACTGTCTTAGAACATTTTACCAGAGTAACCATCAATATAGTAACTTCTCCAATTTGACATTACCTGTCTGCTTGGTTGGTTCCTGGTTTAGCAAGTACTGAACCTTGCACACCCATCATTTCTGCAATGTATCCAGTCTGATATTTCATAGTATGCATTACTGCTATGGAATGAGATCTCAATTACATCTTAATGTATTAATGTACAGACTGCTGGATTAAATCTTAATGCAAGTTATCTATTTATTAATGTTTGTACAATGAAAAGTACTGATCAATATTAGTTTTTGCTTTTATTTCTTAAATAAATATTTTTGTAAATACAAGGTGAAACAATAAGGTTCAAACTGTCTTAATTTTTTTAACGTTTTCTAGTCTTTGTCTATAGAAACCACCTTCTTTTATTTAATTATCATGTATGTTCATTATTATTATTATTATTGTTATTATTATTATTGTTATTATTGTTGTTACTATTACTATGAATAAATGACATTATTGCTATATTTAAGTTCATATATTAAATAAAGTGCCATATTTATACCCCCGCAAACGAAGTTTTCGGGGGTATACTGGAATCACCCTGGTGGTTGGTTGGTTGGTTGGTTGGTTGGTTGGTTGGTTGGTTGGTGTTGGTTGGTTGGTTGGTTGGTTGGTTGGTTGGTTGGTTGGTTGGTTGGATATGTGGTCTGTCCCAAAAAATTGAAACATTTGTAGTATGCTTATATCTTAATGTATTTGAATAGAAGCTGTTATATACCATGATTTAATGGTGTATACAAAACTCATGTAACTATGGAAACATATCTCACTTGTTTAAAATATTTAATTGTGTTACATATTTTAAATCTAATTAGATAACTGTATAGTTTGCTTTTTTTCTCAATAGATTTTTTCTTATCTTATTTTATAGAATTTGCACAGGCGTTTACAGTTGATGTTTATATGCATGTTATATCAATTCCAATTCAAAATGGCCGACTTGCGGCCATCTTGAATTCTTTTTAATTTAGTTTAATTACTGTATGCTTATTTCTCAACCGATTTTTTCTTAACTAATTTAGATAGAATTTTGCACAGGCGTTCACAGTTGATGTGTACATACACTTTAACTCAATTCCAATTCAAAATGGCGGACTGGCTGTCATTTTTTTTCAAAATTAATGCAGTCTTTTATTGACTTATTACCATACATATTTTGAAAAGAAATTGCATACAAGGTCTCACTGATACAGTTGATCAGTATGACTATTCTTCATCAATTTATATTCAATATGGCTGACTTGCAGCCATTTTGAATTTTTATTTAAATTACTGTATAGTACATGTATGTGTTTTTTTACTCAATTTTAGCCAAATTCGCTCCAAAGTCTCTGATGTAGTTGACTCGTACATGGATTTACTCTGGATACAAATTCATAATGGCAGACTGGCATATTGATTGATAAATTGGATTTTACGGCTTATTAATGCAAAAATGTCACATTACGCTGAAAACATTTGATGATACTATTACTTCAAAAGATAATGGAGATTTTAAGTCCTTTATTTTTTGATAAACATTTATTTCCTTCAGGTTTGGTTTTGTATTGGTTTTACGGCGCACCAACACAAAAAGGTCATATCGCGCCGAAAGCAATCAATGACACTATTTATTAAAACGATATTAATGATGTAAAGCTCTATATCTTATTATAAACATTTATTTCCTTCAAAAAGTTAAGTATCGCATAAGATGGTACAGACTCAAAAAGTTCTTTACGTGAGTTAACTTTAAAATGTTTGTCACGAATGTCTTTAAGATCCTGACAGGCAAGGAGAACGTGTATGACATAGAAATGCTCGTCACAGGGTTTACATTTAGGTGCTTCCTCTCTTTTGAGAAGTTATGAATGTGTTAAACTGGTATGACCAATTCTACATCGCAAATCACTATTTGATCTCAGCGATTAGAAAATATGATGGTAAAGACTAAATAAGTTCTTTAAGTGAGTTAACTTTAAAATGTATGTCACGGATGTATTTAAGATCCTGGCAGTCAAGGAGAACGTATTTGACATTGAAATGCTCGTCACATGGTATACATTTAGGTGCTTTTTTCTTTTGAGAAGGTATGAATGTGTTAATATAGTATGGCCAATTCTACATCTCGTAGTAACTATTTATCTCATTGATTAGCAAATATTATTGACAAAGATGAATCAAGGGTTTATGGCTTTATGTCATGTACCTTATTAAATATAGCATTATTCCACATTGTTTGCCATTTTGAATTGCTGAAGTCTATTATGTACTGCTATTTTTATCCAATTCTTATTTTTGAACTTTTTTTTTGATGTATTGATATTTTATCAAATACATAATGGCTGATTGGCAGCCATTCTGAGTTTTTCTTTTTAAAAAGCAAATAATTTGATAATTTTTGTACAGATTTTGAGAAAGTAAGCAATTGTTTAAGTTGATGTGCTTGGCATTTTCTTAAGTGGAATTCAAAATGGCTGACTGGCAGCCATGTTGAATTTTCTAATATCTTGTACAGCAAGCATCTTTTTTTTTCCTCACCTTATTTTGATAAAATTGGGCTGACAAATTCTTGTTGATGAAATTTTTATATGTATTATTTTTTAAGTATTTCAATGGACCAACTATTTTTCTGTAATGTTGAGAAGAAAACATCTTATTTCGTTATAGCTACATGAGATTTTAGATATTATTTTAACTTTACTACTGTGAAAATAATGATCCGTAATTTAAGCTTTCTTATTGGGTATTTGTGAAATTCTTGATACAAGATATTGTAAATACTAATTGTTTGATTTATATTGTGTACATTGCTGACTACCATTTTTACAATTGCCCTATTTTTTACTTATTTATCAAAAAATTACAAACACATTCTACATTTTGCTCATCTGGTTACAACATACTCATGATGAGTTTAAATGTGATCACTCTTTGTCTGTTGTTCCACTTTACATTTATAATGACCAAATGGTGTTCATTTTCATGTAAAAAAATCATTTGAAATATGACAACTCTGTTCGTTTTGCTTTTTCATAAATCTATAGTGAATTACACTGTAATTTGCTGTTTATTTCCAATTTGATATTTGCATCCTATTCTTTTTATGGTTTTTATGCTTCTTACAACATTTACCCTTTTGGACTTCCACAATGTTGACTTGCTTTTATCTTGAAATGTTGCTGTTGCGGGGGTATTTTCGCCAAAGGTGGCAGTTCTAGTTTTATTTTGCAGTTGAGAGTAAGTTGTGTTAACTATGTAGTATAGCTTTGTTCATCTAGGATTTTTCAGTTGTTTTACCCATTGTAATAGATATACATCATAACATGTATTTTATATACTTGTCATTTATGAAAAGTTACCACCATTAATGTTTTGTTTAAATCTTTAAAAAATTATTTATATGAAGGTATATCATTAATTTACTCTTGCAGTATGTCTATCATCAACTTTCAGTCATTTTGTCAGAACAGTCAATAAATTTGTTAAATACTTTAATCAATAATGAATTATTCAAAAACTCTACTTCAATACGTGTCAGGGCACCTTTTCACAACATTCTTACAAAAAGTTTATGGTAAGTCAATTTCATAAAATGTGCAGTTCAGTGTCAGAAGGATTATAAGTATGATATTATATTCAAAAGGTATACGATAATCTACATAGTTCAATAATATTTGGAATTGATCATCCAAAAAAAAGAACAATACTTAACTACTATTGATGTTTCTTGCATTTGACTTACGATGAGTTTTAAAGTAAGAATTTATTAGAAAAGTGCCCCAGGGTTCTTAAAGTGGTAACTTGTCATTGAATTTTAAGTATATAACATATTTCCATCAGTTGTCTGAGTGTGTCCACATTTTGCATGTTCACACATACTTTGAAAAAAATAGTGGTTACCTCCTTTGATTTCATGAGTATTGATTTGAAGAGTTAATTAGATAGTCATTTTTAGCTCGACTTTTCAAAGAAAAAGAGAGCTTTTGCTATCACTTTTTGTTGGTGTTGCTTGTGCAGTTATTTTTTAAATCTTATTTCTTCAACACTGTTTTACGTATTAAATTAAAATTTGTAAACTTATTCATTTGGAATCAAGCAGCTATAGTCTATACTATGAAGGGATTTATTTATGGAGTTATGCCCCTTTCAGGACTAGAATTTAACAAAATATTGGACTTGCAGATTATTGCGAGTTAACTTTATTTCAACTCACAACATGAAATCATCACTGGCATTTTTTCCCTAAATTTGATAGCATACATTGTAACTATTCATAAATGCAATATGAAAACACCATGATGCTATATTTATCTCTAGATAGAACAAGGACTTTATTGTGCGATAGACTTAGCATATCGAACATGTTTTTACTGCGAATCTTTAATTAATACTATCGATCTAGCTGGTTGTTTCAATGCTGGTTTAAGCCTCATGTGTTTGGACAGAAATATTTTACGGCAATTTCAACTCGCGAAAATTTGTGTGTTAAAGTTAAAATTACTCGCAATTTTTAAAATCCACTCGCATTTTGCGAGTATGTGAGCTTAGATTCTAGCCCTGGCCCCTTTTATACTTAAATTTTTTCTTAGTGAAATATTTTCAGTACTTATCAAGATACTTGACTATAAATCAAAATGCTATAATCAAAATACATGTTCTACATCTATGTAACTATTAGGGGCCAGATCTCTGGATCCCTTTCTTAATGATCAATTACCGTCTGGCCACTCATTTGGCTGTTATGGTGGCCAACTTTAGGCCCATTTCCCTCTCCAAGTCATATATGCCTTTACCCCTATCTCGATTAAAAATTTCCCTTGAAAGTCTTTAAAAAAGTCAAGCCAGCCTTCGACTGCTCTTGTCTCTTTTGTTTCATTGAAAATTTGATATGAAAGTGTTTGTCCTTGAATGTTAAATGTTTTGTGAGTGTTGTATTGTCACAAATTATAAAAATAGGCACATTATCTTGTCATGCTATGCTAAGGCAAAAATATAAGAATTTAAAATTTTGTTTCAACAAATTGTGATGAATTGAAAAATAGACTCTGGTTTTATTCTGTTACAAATAACCAGTTTTACATAAAGACATGAAAATGTATATTCTAGGTTCCCAATCTGTCAGGTTTCTCTTGGATTCTATCATTTAAATTTACAATACTATTAGGTAAAATTTAAAATAGCTTTACAATAGTTAAAATGGCATCCATTTAGTTTTAAAACTAATGCGATCAAACTGAAATAAAACTTATTTTAAAGATATCACAGAAATTAGGTAATCCTTAAACTGCTAATTAAAGAGAAATCCATTTAGTCTTTAAACTAATGGAATCAATTAAACTGAATTAAAGCTCATCTTAAAGATATAGAAATTAGATAATGCTTTAAGCCTTACATTGCTTATACCATTGATATCAAGCTAGTTTGACAAAGGCAATTTTTTCTATTTCATTATTTCACTAGTATACCTGACCTTAATAATTCTTCCTTTCTTTCGTTTCAGGGTTACACATTTAACTTCTTCGCTGACCCAGATATCAAGAAACCCATTAATCTTGAAGAAGTATTTCAACAAAGGAAGGCTAATATTGAAGGATAGACTTTGTCTGTGGTGTAAAATTTAGACTTATTTAAATTTGTTGTACTTCTGTTTTCTGACATAAAAAACAAACAAAATGAATTGTGTATGAAACCTTTTGCATCATGTGAACAACTATAATTACTTTAAAAAATGTTTGAAAAATATGTATACTTTTGTTTCATACAATTATAAAAGTGGTTCTTGAATTTCTTTCGGTATTGTATTATTGAGAATGATAAACATGTTAAAATGTTATGACTGTGTTATGTTGTATTTTTAAGATTGTTTTCTTTATATGTTTTAGTAGGTTTATAGGTACTAATTCACAGATTTGGTCAATTTTTTCTATAATTTTAAAATACAGTTCAGTGTCTGTAAATGTATCAAAAAAATTAAATATTTTTATTTTAAGACAAACGTACCTATATGCATCGTCGGTAACCCACGGTACTCATACAAATGAATATTTATTATCGTTGACGTAATACCCTGGGTTACCGAGGATGACCTATATGCTGCAAGAAATATACAATAAAAGTCACAAAAATGCACTATAAGTGTCTATACCGTGACATACAGGGTAGATATTTGCTCCATGAAACACCATAATTTGTAGTTGTATGTCAATTTGCACTAAAATTGTCATTATCAGAACACTTCTTTCTTGCTTCCAAATATGTTTCCATACAATATTGATAATTTTAGAAAAAGTTGGTATTCAAGTTGAAATCTGTGAATGAGTACCTTTAACAAGGTAGTGCCACATTGTATAGGTAATATCACTGCCGTCATTTAACTTATTCATCATTTCTGGTAGGACTAAATCTCGGGATTTAGCTGTGAAATATTTACAAGAGCATACTTTCATCAGTGATCGATGGCTTTTCTCCATTAAAAACCAGTGGTTGGAGGGAGAGAGTGGATATAGAAATTATTTCATGACCAAACCTTAAAGTGCCTGCCTAGAAACTGATCTAACCAGACTGCATGGATGAAAGTTTTCAGTATTAATACTGATTTCAGTATTTTGAGAATAAATTTACTGTATGTAATTTATATGAAATCTGTCTTTTTCAGTATTTTGAAAGTAGTTTTTCAGTATTTTCAAAACTTTCTGCTTTCACCCATGAGACTGTATTACACTTGTACTTGGCTAGTACTATACTGTGCAGAATATGTTGGTTGGTTCAGCTATATAAAGATGCATTATTATTTTCATGTGCTGACCTTGACTAAATCTTACCATGAAGTGTCCAAGAATGAAATGCGTTTCTAAGTATTTCTTTCTTTGCTAAATGTATGATACCGAAATGATCTCTTCACAACCTGGCTTTGGACAGGTTATATCAGTGTTGTTTTGAATTCCCTGTTTTACAGTCCACTGCATTTAACTTTCTTGTAGGCTTTATAGCTTTACAACTATTTGGTCTACAAAGATCGCACAAGGTAGCAGGGTTGTACATGGTCAGTAGATGATCCATATTGATTTGGGGTCTGGTGTTAGTAAGCCTGCATTAAAATTTCTTGACCACTATAAATTGACAAGTAGGCTTAGCCGCTTACAGGAATAATACTTGGTATGAATGTTTGTTTCAGGCAGTAGATGGCTGTAAGTGATTTTGGGGTCACTGGGTTGAAGGCCATTCATTGGAAACTGGATTTTGCAAGACTTCATCTTTGGGCATATAATGCTGTGTCAATGGAACTCTTGTTAAAATGCAGCACTTGCCAACACATGACCTTCAGTCAATAGATTTGATTCGAGACTCTAGTTTATGTGTTTTTCCAGCCGAAAATATTTTTGTGTATCACATGTACCCCTGCAGATCAAAGTTGAAATTAAAAAAAGGTGGTATGCAGAACATAAGATTTCAACTTAGTTGTGTTTTTCAGTAAAAGTGAATGTAAAATAGCTTAGTTCTGCACGAATGTATTAGGTACAATGAAACTATTTTTAGCTGGAAAAATCACATACACTTGAGTTCCAAATATGAACTATAGCTGATGTGTTGTATACTTGAAAGCAGAGGCGACAAAATCCACTAAATAAGTAGTTATTTAAGGAATCAATGTTTTTATTAATTGATTGTTGCTTTTTAGAAAACATGAAATATCTTTAAATAGAAATACTGTAAATTAACATAATGTGATAATATATTTATACATGTAACAACAATTGCATAGGAAATTGATAGGTAAGACTTCCTATTGCAGCTGGTTGAACATCTTAACTTTATACAACTTTGAAACTCGGTATTCTATACTGAAAGGGAAATAATTCTGAAGTGGAGTATACATGTAGTACTTAGTATTCACAACTAGTGATGTACCGATGATCGGAAAACATCGATTAGCGGCGTGTTGAAGCTCCCGATTATGATGATCGATTAAATTTAGTCAAAATCGATCATCGGCATGAAATTGTCCCGGTGCCATCCGGTACCGAATACGGCTTTTATACAGGGCTTGGCCGCGAGGGCGATTCGGGCGATAATGTCGCCTTGTGTGTTACCATTTCGCCCTATCAAAACATCAAGAAGAAGTCCACTTCGCCGAGTATTTCCGATTTCGGCGATTGAATAATAACGTGTGGACGTCAATTACTGATTACGCTCCGCCCAGCGAGTTTTTCACATGTCCCCAAAACAATGAACGTAAAGTTGGCAGACTCAGCAGACACAACAGACACAGCAGAAGGAACGATCCTTCTGCTGTGTCTGCTGGCAGAAGGATGAATCTACAGCAGAAGGAACGACCCTTCTGCTGTGTCTGCTGGCAGAAGGATAAATCTACAGCAGAAGGATCAATCTTTCTGCTGGGTCTGTTGGCAGAAGGATTGAATTATAACAGAAAGATGTGTCTGCTGGCAGAAGGATTGAATTATAACAGAAAGATGTGTCTGCTGGCAGAAGGATTGAATTATAACAGAAAGATGTGTCTGCTGGCAGAAGGATTAAACAACAACAGAAGAATCAATCTTTCTGCTGCGTCTGTTGGCAGAAGAATTGAATTATAACAGAAGGATAAATCCTTCTGCTGGGTTTGAAAGAAGAATTAAAAAACATAACAGCGGTATGGTAATAAGTATATGCAATATAATCATACAATCGTTTAGAGATGGCCTCACATGTCACGTACAAAAAGTATATCGGAACACCCGAATAGATATTCGTATATACACTGGAGTTCAAAAGTTTCTTTACAGATGTAAAATTAGCAGAATATGCTAAGATATAGGCTGCTCCACACGTTGATGTAAATTTAACAACTAATATACATTTTAACATGAACCCTCAGTTATATAATTTAATAGTATTTCCATTATTGTTAATATGTAGTTTTTAATAAAACATGACCTATTATTGTATACTGATTAAATTCTCTACAATAATTCAAGTGTGCAGAAAAAATATGAAATAATTAATTGTGTAAAGAAATGTTTGGACCCCAGTGTATGTATACATTTGTATATACGGTGCCCTCCAAAAGTTACTGGACAAATGAAATTTTGAGAAAAACTTGTTATGCCTACCGCATATAATAGGGCTGTGGATCACCGAGCTAGTGGCGATCCTATCCAAACCACGATTCATGTGTAGCGATTCACAAATCGAACCACGAATCACTTGTTTATGGAGAAGCATACAGGAATTCATGTTATAACAAAAATAAGTGAATAGTTACAGATGCTTACACTACATGGAAATCCATGAACTCTAAACATTTCTATTATTAGATCTTTTATGGATATTTTTAGTGATAACATTTTAGTTTAAATGTGTTTCAATCGAAATTTTGACACAAGATATTACGTTCCCTACATAAGTTACAGTTTTCATTAGTAGTGCGGCTCGTTTTCAGTGGAAATTAAGCTTAAAATGTTCTTTATATTTTTTCATCAAAAGATCGCGATCCGACGATTTCGGACGTGACGAATATTCGTACTCGATTTTCTGGTCGAGATCGCGAATATCCGAGTACTCGGATACTCGCAGCACCCCTACCATATAACTTTACTAGTAGTTAAGCATGTTTTTGTAAAAGAAAAGAGTTTAAGATCATAATTATATTGATAAACTCTTTGAATTATCATTTTGGAGTTTGCTGAAAAGACTCATTGTTTCTTTCTTCAGGAGTAAATATGAACCTGTTTGTTCTAAAAACCAGGATTTAGTCCAAGGGCTATTGGAGGGCACTGTATAAATTATATTTGTATATGAAATATGGTTGTATCGATGTACTCAATTACAAAACTATTAAAAACTCAGAGTTGTATAGGATTTAAACTAGCGCAAAATAAATTGTTTTCGTGCTGGAACGTCGACTCAACTACCTGAGATATTTTCATATACATTCTTGAATGTTGTCAACAACCTATTACTGTGTTAAGAGGATTCTGCTAAACGGATCAACTTCTGGCGGTGTAAAATAATGTCTATACCTTCTGAAATTTTCTTATGAGTGGTCTCAATTGTGTCGTTCGAACTTTCCTCGAAATACCTTTAAGGGATCACTCCGCTGCCCTTATATTTTCATTTTGGTTGTTCGAAGAACAACTATATACAACAATTTTGAGAAATCAGTATAGCTCACTTCAAAATCTACTTTTACAGGTAATAGTTTAGACTGAAATTTCAAAAAAACACTGCGTTAAGAGTCTGACGGCATTTTTTAGTACAAGCAGGTAGTCCGCGGTTTTAACATATTTCAGGTATGCTGATTCCATTTTTTGCTCTACCACGGCTGTATCTTGCGTCCTTGACCTTCAAAAGGTCAATTCAAAATGGCCACCAATTTTTCCTTTTAGTTACACTTATATTGGACATCGTTAAGATAAAATCGGTCAAACATTTATTTAATCCGTATATAATGTATCATTTTATGCCAGTATATAATAAAGGAAAAATATACAGGTGAAAAAATTGAACTTTTGAAATGCAGCCATCTTTAAATTCAAAATGGCCGCCATAGTTCATTTATTGTCAGCAAAATCCTTCAAACGACATTTACTCCAAAACTACGATACCAATCTTGCTAAAATTTTGCAGAAATGTTCCTAGCGTAAAGATCTTTTAAATAGTTCATTGAATCCCATATAAAACTCTGGTTACCATGGTAACAGAAAAGTAAAATTATACAAATCTCAAAAAATGATCAGCATTCATTTTGACATGTAGCATTACACTTATATTGGACATTGTTGAGATAAAGTCGGTTAAAAATTAATTGAAACCCTATACAGTGTAACCTCTGCAGAGCGACTTTCGGCGGAGTTTGAAAAAATTGCCGCTCTGCAGAGGTGTCGCTCTGCAGAGGTAGACTTTTTCTACCGATCACGAAAACGGGCGTTTTCGGTCCGGAAAACTGGCCTTTATACGTTCCGTAATGTAAATACAGCGCTGATAGACAAAAGTAAAAAAAGTTTTAATAAGATTACAAAGTTTTTTTAAATAAATAATTATAACGGTTGACAATTCCTAGCATGAAGGTTAGTTTTATGATAAAAGCAATACTCTAGAGAAATCGATTCTGTTACTGTCAAATGTTTTTATACTTGTCTTATGGCGAATTATTAGCTTGAATTATCGTCGTCTTTTCGGGGGTAAATATCTGATATTGTCTTAAACATCAAAAAATCTTAAAACAGAATTCATTTCGTCGAAGCTTTTAATAAAAAGAACAATAACAAATAAGTTACATTTATTATCGTCAACTAGCTAGACGTATGTGCATCTGATACTTGATGACGTTAGCCTACCAAACAAAGCGCTCCTCATCTAAGGTCCGTTCGTTGGTGTCATGGAAACCATATGTCACTTGTTTATTAACCCCTGTTAGTCAAATGATTTAGCAACATGACACTTTAGGGTAGTGTTAAACGATTAGGGGTTTCGCTTATTGTTTAAATCATCCGGTTATAGATAATTATCGATTTTTGATGTAAACCTTGCTAGACTTAGTGTCGCTGTATAGAGGTAAAGATTACATTTGGGAATTTATTTGAACGGCCGTTTACCGCTCTGCAAAGGTGTCGTTCAATAGAGGTAAATTAAAGAGTAAAATCGACGGGGGGAATTCTAATTACCGCTGGTGGGAGGTTGCCGCTCGTCGGAGGTGCCGTTAGCAGAGGTTATACTGTATAATGAATCGTTCTATGCCAGTTTGTAACAAAGTAAAGATATACAGGTAAAAAATTGAAGTTGTGAAATGCAGCCATCTTTGAATTCAAAATGGCCGCCATATTACACTTGATGTCAGCAAGCTCATTCAAACGACATGTATTCCAAAATTACCAGACCAGTCATGCTTAAATGTTGCAGAAATGTTTCTGGTGTAAAGATCTTTAGTTCTTTGAATATCATGAAAAAGTCTGGTTACCATGGTAACCTAAAAGTAAAAATGTAAAAACCTAAAATAAACTGCTTTGCATAGCTCCCGTTTTTTGCATTTAGAATTTGTATGTAAATAATCAAAGGAAGTCAACATAGCTTTTTGGTTTACATACATCCACTTGGTTAATATTAATGTTCACCAGGTCAATGCGTGATGGCTTATGCGATTTATACCTTGCGTCGTTTGGGCTTATGTTGCCATATTTTGCGCGATATGATCACTTAAATTATGCTCGTTGGGGTCCAATATATCTTACAGAGATGCATCAGATTCCCCAAGCAGTTTTGACCGAGTTTAAGCGTGGCAATTTTGTGGTGAAACGTTCTGGAATGAAGTTCAACCAAGTTGATCATGATCAAGCACAAGAATGGTTGAACTGCACCGGTAAAATAGGTGGCGGCATTGTTGGTATTACTAAAACACGTTCAGCTCTAAGTAGATGGGCTTTGTAATTCAACGTGCGGTCCGACATTTCATCAGCAACAAACGACATGTTTAAACTTAGTCCATCTGAAACCAAACTTTCTAACGAAAGCAGTAAAGCAAGACAATCTCGTGATAAACAAGATGAGTCATCACTTTCTGCTATATTACAACGTTTCAAAACTTTACCCCAGAATCTCACCCAGTTACTTTGCAAAACATTGCAACTAAAGACCTTGCTACACAACGCATTCAAGAGTCATTAGTCAATGTGCAGAATCTTGCTCAGCATGACATGACAGAACATGTGTCAGCAAGATTATTGGTTGATGGTAGTCGAGTTCCAATACACGCTTCTCTCAGAAAGAATAACCAACAGACATTTGCCTCGCTGTACGATATTAACAAATGTAATGAGCCCAGAAGGAGCGAGAAAAGGGCCAAGTCATAAAAACCGATAGAACGGTTATTCAACGCCTTTTAACTGCTTATGAAGCTGGCCGAGATGTAGATTTGAAAGCAATTTTAAAACAAGAACTTATGCCCGTACCGGTTGCCCTAGCAGAAATGAATGGTACACTTCGAACCTGTAATAAATCAGTATTTGTTGATTGTTTAACAGACGGATTGACCTGTCCCGAATCAGTCATTCCATATCACCCAGCGACAATGATCATTGATAGTAATGCTCTTATTGTTTCTGTTGGAAAGCCATTTGGGGCTCTCTTATTTGGTGACTTAGCAGATACCTTTTGCAATGCTGTTGCATAAATTGGTCATTCCTACACGAGAATTGATGTTGTGTTTGACAGATACAATGATAAGTCAATCAAAAGTGGGACACGGCTACGTCGTAACAAAACCTGTCAGCCTATACGCCGTCTGGTGGAAGGCCGTGATGTACCTTTACCACAAAACTGGGTAAACTTCCTTGTAATGCCTGACACCAAGGTGGACATTGCGAATTTCCTATCGCATGAACTGATCCGGCAGGCTCCACGTGATAAGGAAATTGTCACAGCTGGTGGCTTCGTAGATGAGCTTGAGGTAAAATCATCAAATCCTACCATTACTTATTTAGTTCTTCTGAAAAGTTGCCATGAAGAGGCTGACACACGTCTTGTGTTGCATGCCGTAAACAGCGAGGCGCAAGATGTTGTTGTTTGGTCGAGGGACACTGATGTGATGATATTACTTCTTGCTCACTATCCAAAAGCCATTAGTCAAAATATATGGCAATTACTCTGGACAGCAAAAAAAACACCGATACATACCTATAGGTCAAGTGTTCCGAAACCTTACACCAAATTCATTTGAGGCATTACTGACTTTCCATGCAATAACTGGATGCGACATATTATCCTTCTTCGCAGGCCATTCAAAGAAGTCTGCATGGAAAACATTCCAAGATCATTGGGAACTATTGTTAGAGCTTGGACATGGAGCCTTAACCGAACAAACCCTAGCAAATGTGGAAACCTTTATATGTAGAATGTACAGCATCAACTCAACTTACTTTGTAGATGAGTGTCGGTATATCCTGTTTCCTAGAGCAAGTAAACCTGAGATACTTTGTCCTACTCAGAATGCTCTTTATTTCCTTATCAAGCGCTCACACTTCCAGACTATGATTTGGCGACAAGCAGTACACCCTTAACCAGATCTTCCTGACCCAAAAAAGTATGGCTGTGAAGCTCAATTGAGACCAATTATGATGTCTCTTGATCCTATCCCAGATTCATGTATCCAAATAGTGTACTGTTCATGCAAAACACAATGAAGAAACGAGCATTGCAAATGCAAAAGGGCCAAGATAAATTGCACAAAAATGTGTGCTTGTAAACAAGTGGGTGGATGTTTAAATTCTGCATGAGGTATTAGCAGACACCTGTCATTAATCAAAACATTAAGTTCATGAATATTTAATCAATTTGTCAACTGGAGTCAGTAGCACTATTTGTAGTGCGAAGGATTTCGAACCGTTTCCAGGAATACCCTTGCATGAAAATTTCACAATAATGTGGGTTTCTCTCCATCAATTAGGTATATGGAGAAGTTGCTGGCCTTGTGGAAGGGTATGTAAGTACTGGTTATAGACAAGAGTCCAGGAAAGCTAAGTTAGGGACGTTGACCACCGTAATGTAACCTTAATTTGTGTTGAAATGGCATGAAATTCATTAATAACAAGTTGTAAGGTCAGACAGGTTTCCGTGACTTTGATAAGAATACGAAGCACGAAATCATATGAATATAGCATTTCGAAACGTAAATTACAAAGCTGCAGTCGTTTTATGGTTTTGAGAATACTGAAATTAAACAATTCAGTGCAATTCCTGATGCACATTGTGTGACAATGCGGCGAAAATTTGACAAAACAGTATTTTTTCAACCATGTTTCTTAAATTACCATACGATTAATCATTGATCGCGCCGCGTTGATTCGAATCACAATCGAAAAACTCGTTGTTTCCTACAAGAAACGTTATCCCACTAACTAAGTTATGGGGGACTAGGAAGCAGAATCGACAGTGATTGTTATAAGTAGTAAGAACTTGTTTCACAATCAAGCTAAATTACATTAGTAAAATGGGGCAGTTTGAAAGCATATCAGTAACAGTCAGAGTAAAACAAACACAGACCTTTCATACAGCCAAAGAGGGAGATATTTTCTATTTTCAAACTATTGTTATAAAAGGACGCCACAAACAAATAACGAAACAAGTAACAGAGGTGTTTCCACCTTGGAACAGACAGTGGCAAAATAATTGCCACTGGGTGTTTAAACCAGGCACCGAACAGGCTCAAGTAAGAACAAACAATTACAAATTGTCTTGGTGAAAAAACTCAACACACCCTTAACTTGACATCGTTGTGTGCAAAAACACACAAAGACATGAAAAAAAATTAAACAATCTTTGTATGGCAAATACGAATGTATAGGATCTAATGGTCAAATATTTCCTTTAGGTTATAAAACTCTATAAATCGTGTCATGCCGGATTGATATTCTGACTCCATGGGCTTAATTTGAACAATCTTAGTACAGGATATTCAGGTAATGCTACATGATAAAATGAATGCTGATCATTTTTTGAGATTTGTATAATTTTACTTTTCTGTTACCATGGTAACCAGAGTTTTATATGGGATTCAATGAACTATTTAAAAGATTTTTACACTAGGAACATTTCTGCAAAATTTTAGCAAGATTGGTATCGTAGTTTTGGAGTAAATGTCGTTTGAAGGAACTTGCTGACAATAAATGAACTATGGCGGCCATTTTGAATTTAAAGATGGCTGCATTTCAAAAGTTCAATTTTTTCACCTGTATATTTTTCCTTTATTATATACTGGCATAAAATGATACATTATATACGGATTAAATAAATGTTTGACCGATTTTATCTTAACAATGTCCAATATAAGTGTAACTAAAAGGAAAAATTGGTGGCCATTTTGAATTGACCTTTTGAAGGTCAAGGACGCAAGATACAGCCGTGGTAGAGCAAAAAATGGAATTAGCATACCTGAAATATGTTAAAACCGTTGACTACCTGCTTGTACTAAAAAATGCCGTCAGGACTTTATTTTCATGAAAATCAAACCAGACTATAACTGAATGGACACAACATTTCAAACATGTGTTAAACAAAGAAAAGTTTGAATACAAAATAGTGTTATAATTACATATAATTAACCAAATACTAAGAAATACTGCACATGCAATTTAAGAAGCACAGCAAATTATTATGATATCGGGAATAAAAGTTTTTACAGCGGTGAAGATTAGCAGTGGGAGCCCTATTCAAATGGTTCCACATTGTATTACTCTAATTATCGTCGGTCCTGACCAACGATTTAGACAATTATCAAGATTTGAGCACTTGTGTTGACATCGGTTGCCTTAAGCCAATCAAAACGATGCATTTGAGGTCACGTGATGAAAAAAATGACGTCGAGTAGTCAAAATAGGGGTGCGTGTATGGACTCGTCGACGCTAAGTTTTGTCGGGTTACCTGTTTGTATTACCAGAAAATACCATTATTGATATATGAACGAGTACCAGTTTCAAGAAAGTTGCAATGTAAGACCAGAAAACATGCATAACTAATTGTAACATGTTCATTTCTTAAAAAGAACTCGCATTTGTTTAAACACAAAAAACCTTTCTTCCTTACTTTTTATTGTTGATTGTTTAATTATTTAAAGAAACGCATATTGAAAACCAAGTCTCATGTTAGAGAAACAAAAGTTTTATTGCACAAGAAATTGAAATGATACAAAAAAGACAATTAACATTGTTTGTTACATAATGTTATTCATTTTACCAAGTTATCAGCATAAGTATTAGTAAGAGATTGTGATATGTAATGTGTTGACAATTAAGGTGTATATATATATACATGTATATACCTCATCTCATTAGTTTGTAATAAGATGTGAGCATTAAAAACATATTGAAAATGCTAAGCATGTATTAAGCATAAAATAAAACAATAATTTAAAGATTTAAAGAACTGGAAACAAATAACAAGAGAGCTATGATGGCACTTACTCGCTCACCTGAGCCTAATTACTCAAAATTATCTAAACATAGCATTCTGATAATATTTGCAACAAACTTCAAGTGTAAATCATTAAGATAAACATTATATGTTTGATTAATATCACATCAAAAAGAGAAATGCAACCAAATGTTGTGAACATGTAAGGTTTCCCAAAACTTTCTCATAAAACAGTATTTAGCAATTAGCTCGTATGCTGGACCTTTGAGCCCAAGATGAACTTGTAATATGTTGCTCATTCGTTCGGTATAAGCATAAAATATGTCTGTATACCTGGTCTTCCGGGGTCACACTTCACCGTTTGGGCTCTTCAGGGGTTCGAACCCACTATAAAACGTTTAGAGTACATATATTATATGGCTAATTTGAGGTCAAGCCCCCGCTTTCAGCCCCAAGATAGACTATTATGGAGGGGCTCATTCGAATAGTATTAGCATAGTGTGCGTCTGTATACCTGGTCTTCTGTGGTCAGATTTCACCATTTGGGCTCTACGGGGATTCGAACCCACTTAAAAAATACATAGTAAGTATATCTATTATATGGCTTTTTTAGGTAACACCCCTCCTTTTAGCCCCAAGATGGACTTGTATGATATTGCTCATTCGCTTGGTATTAGCATAAAATACATCTTTATACCATGTCTTCGCCGTTTGTGCTCTACAGGGGTTCGAACATATAATTGCAAATGTGGTTCAATTCAATTGTTACAGTGTCCTGTTAAACAGTGTACAATAGATTAACTTACATTTCCAGTAAAACTATCTGCTATTAGGGAGTAACAAATGTCAACTGGCGGCCATAAGTATATCTCAGAGGCGGATACAGAACAGGGCTGCCTGGGGGCTGGTAGACCCAACTTAGGGTGGGTACGGGAGGGGTTTCCCGAAATTTTGAAAAATGAAGGTCTAAAATTGAGCATTCGAGCACCCCTCCCGTACCCCTTTAAGGAACAGTTAAATTACTTGTTAGTGTTTCTAATATTTCCATCACATTGAGTCAACGAGGTGTGTCCAGTAACCTTTTTACGGTATGTAATCACATTTAAAGCATTTACTTCTTTTATTTAATAAATGCTCGTTGATTTTATTTACATACTATTTTTAAAAAACATCATGCAAAACACTTGCTTTTCCAAATGTTAACTACATGTGTATGTATTTTTCAAAACTCGCAACAATATTGAACCCAATATTCATTATGTTTTTTTTCTGTTTAAACATTGATGAGAATATCCGATAGTTAGTGAAATTATACTTCAATTCATGCTGTAGATTTATCATGCATTATATTTGAGTTTGCAGCCGTTTCGCGTTAAGTTAAGCAATTATTGAGAAAATATGTCACATGAAATTTATGTTGCAGCACTCAAAAAGTTTGTTTAAAAATGAAAACTTCAACCTTTCACGGACTTAAAATCAGAAGTTTTTTTAATAACAAGTTCGTTAATAAGTAAATATTTGTGATGAGTTTTACCTGGTAATTCTTATCCGTGAATTACGTTACTGTAGTGAATCAATTATTAACAATGTCTAAAATTAAAATACAAACCATGTGTGACACCGATGATGACTTTTTTTCAATTCATTGATCATTTCTACCTATCAAACAACCAACACATAACAAGAACAAATATGTATATCAAACATAATAAGGACGAAACAAATAGATTATAGACTATTTTATTGGCTTTTTTCTTTTAGAAAAAGTCCTTTCCCTGTCAAATAGTATAGATAATGATAAGCATGACATACTTTAACATTGAAATATCGATACAAAATGTCATACCCTTTCCTAAAAGTATTCAAACTACGGTGTCAAAATATTGAAAGGATAGTGTAGTACAATAGTGTGTATTTATATGTACTAATGGTAACGTAATTCACATAAATTTTATTTTATATGGCGTGAATCTATAAAAGTAAATACTGTTAACTAGAGATACAAAATGGAAAAATCTCTTTAGTGTATAGTTCATTTGTGCTAATTTTTAGATTTTAAGCAGTAGATTGGATGACTTCGGACTTTTATATAATTGAAACCTTTGTACGACATACGCAGTTTTATAAAATTTCAAAATGCCTTTAAAATACATTGCAAAATGATTAATACGCAAGCTGTGATAACAAATAAATGTCTACAACACTGAATACGTAGTAAATACTTGATAAAGCTGTAAAAGGACATATCATGGAGAACCATAATGTCGCTAATTTAAGAAAAGAACGGTAACGTAATTCACAATATATTTGTACAAAACTTCTTTCATGTTTGAAAATGTTCTATATTGCTGACACTCTAACTTAATTTAACAATAGAGAAATCCTTGTTCTGCCAATGATGAAAACTAACTTATTGGTCATTATGTATAATTTATTATTAGTTAACGAGTTTGCAAACACAATTTTCCAAACTGTTAACAATGATTTAAATGGAGGGGCATATTTTCTGTTATATGAAATATTTTCATATTTTACATACGAGGCATAATTGGAAGCCTGCAGTTTATACATGATTTATTTCTGTTTCATGGGACTAAACGTAAAAGAACATCACTCAATACTCATTGTCAAGATTGATTTGAAGCTTTAAAAAATATATTTGATGCATGAAAAATAAGTTTACATGTAACATGTTTCAACACTTCTAGTATATTGAACTTGAAGCATTCCGACGTCAGCGTTGAGTAACGATGATGTAACTTCTTATTGTAAAGACAAGTGCATGGTTTTCTCACTCCACATAATCACCAATTTAGATATAACATATTTTATTGCCTACATGTAATTATTATTGTAATTATTACCAACGTTCTTATACATAGAATATACATAACAGTATCTTAGCCCACAGTATGTCTGCCCACAAGTTTGCACCGCCGGTTGTCTCTTGCGTCAAGTGTTGATAAATTTGAACTGTAGCACGGACAATTTTACATCTAGATTCTCTATCTTCTTGTCTGCTTTCTTCACAGAACATGTTGTTTTCCAGCTACCCGTTCTCTCTGTGAACTTCATGTTTACTACCATGTCAGAATATCTCCTTCTCTACATAAAAGGAATTGGGCACTGCTACCATTTTAATTAAATCGCATAATCCATCTGCCTTATAAACAATTATCGCTACATTTAGATTAGTGTTACAACGATCTGCAACTTTGCCTTTTATCGTCATGCGCCTCCTTTGGTTTTTGCTTTTATATATTGTATGGGTCCATAATCGTATACATTTTTGTCTCATTCTAAATATATTTGGACCTATATTGGTTGTTAGTTTTTAAAATGTTTTAAAGTTTTAATTCAATTAATTTTCTCTTTTCAAGTAGCTTTAGCCATATTTTGGCTTTCTTCAATCTCTCTATGCCCTTTGCATCTAAACATTGCTTTTACCCACTGGCCAAACAAAATTAGAGGGATTGTGAATTACGTTACCGCTCTGTGAATTACGTTACCATTTAAAATGTGTGTCTAGCATGGACATATGAACAATACAAAATAATTGTTACTGTGTAACTAAAATAATGCCCCAGAAAAAGCAACTGATACAAAATTGATTTATCTATTATGCACTTGTATGATGAAACTATTTAAGAAACATACATGACTCACATTCATCATAAAATATTCGTAAAAGTCTCTTACTTATGCAATTTCCTTCTTCAAAAACTTTCAAAATATTGACACCTCAACGTTCTTAGGTGTTGCTGTAAATTTAACCTGTTATAATTGATCCTGGGTCCTAATTTCGGCGACTAACTGATATTTGCGGTAACGTAATTCACAATAACGTAATTCACGAATCGATTGTTTATTGGGCTGTTTATTTAATTGCATCAAGGCAATGTTAATTCATTTGGTTATAACTTAAGTTTATAAGAGGGTAGTTTAGATGGAATTTAGTAAGTGGATATAGGTAATGTTAGTGTGTATGAAAACAGCTAGTAACGTAATTCACTAAACATAGGTTTCATTGAGTGAATACCGTTCTGAGGAGATGTGTGGATTATACAATTAATTAACAACCAATCTCATTTGTCAATTGTGTGCTACATACATTGAGTAGTTCCCAGAAGATAAATACATATATATAATGCAATGAACATCATGCCAGCAAGCCTGTGGAAAATGGTAACGTAATTCACGTGAATTTGTGGGACAGCAAAGTCAATGCGTAAATATTTTTATAATGTAAGTTGTGGAAGTTCAAACTATTGCAGTTGTTTGGCCTATGTGTATGCTTTATGATGAAAGTCAGAATTCTCATTCCTTGAGCAGAATAGGGCGACAATAAATCTGAATATCAATTGACCCAAACAGTGGGACAAGGTATTTTGATGAATATGCAACATTCCCGCTGAGTAAAATTATCATCTAGTAATGGTTATGTTTATAAATGTATATGTTTTCGGTAAAGACATATGTCTCCTAGGTAAAGGACAAATTTGGTAATAAACCATGCTATATTCTTAGTAAAAATACTATGTGACATGATATTTTTGCAATTGCTTAACTTAACGCGAAACGGCTGTTGGTCAAATTTAGAAGAAAAAAAAGAAATGTTGTTATATGGTACTTAAGAAATTTTGGATTCGTCGATAACCATATCATACTAAATAGTAAAGAATGTTTTTCTTCATTTAACATATTGCGGAAATTTATTCTTCCATCTTATAAACCTCCTTAATTAACATACAAAAACATATACTTGACAGGGAATGGCTTATATATATTACAAAGGAATTAATTCTATGTCATTTTGTTTTTAAATATAGGGTAAAATGTTTTATTTTAAAATAATTACACAATTTACAACTATGACCGTGTATTTTATTTGCTTTTTGTTTTGACAAGATACTGCTAATCTGGTTAGAGTTATCTTAAATGGGCGATTTTTTTGTAAAATCGACAAATTTTCTCACCGATTCGGTGTTTTATACAAGTTACCAATTTTATTTTTATAAAATTCTTGGCGTTTTTATCGTCACTTGAGCACTAAGTGCTCAAGGTGAGCTATTGTTGTGGTCTGACCAATGTGCGTTAGTGCGTGAGGGGGTGCGAGGGTGCGTGTGTGCGTGCGTCCGTCGTCAACAATTTCTTAAAAATATTCTTGTCAAAAACCATATGATCTACAGTTATTAAAATTGGCATGTGGCATCACTAGAAGGCGCTTTACAAAAAATGTTCAAATTATACCCCTGGGGTTTAAATTGACCCCACCCCAGGGGTCACAAAATAATTAGAATTGCATGGAAATTTAGATTTAAAGAAATTTAGTTTATGGAAAAAGTGGATTTTTAGTCCATGGAAAGAGTGGATTTCTAGTCCATGGAAGGAGTAAATTTCTAGTCTATGAAAAGTTGATTTCTAAAAATGGGTTTTTAATCTATATAAAAAGTTGAATTTTACTCTATTTGGTTAAGAAAAATATTGGGGACGAATCATTGTTTACATCTTGATTCGTCTTCAAACTTCTCGTACCAAAAAAGTTGATTATGAAAAGTATTGGAGACATATCTTTGTTTTCATTTCGATTCGTCCTCAACCATTTCCTAATAGCAAAAAAGTTGGTTACGAAAAGTATTGGGGACGAATCTTTGTCTACATTTCGTTTCGTTCTCAAACTTTCGTACCATAAAAAAATGGTTACGAAAAGCATTGGGGACGAATTTTTGTCTACATTTCGATTCGTCCTCTAACTTTTCGTTACGGAAAAAGTTGGTTACGAAAAATATTGGGGACGAATCTTTGTTTACATTTAAATTCGTCATCAAACTTTTCGTTCCCAAAAAAAGTTGGTTACGAAAAGTATTGGGGACGTATCTTTGTCGACATTTCGATTCGTCCTCAAACATTTCGTACCAAAAAAGTTTGTTACGAAAAATATTAGGGACGAATCTTTGTTTACATTTTATTTCGTCCCCAAACTCTTCGTACCCGAAAAAAGTCGGTTACTAAAAATATTGGGGACTAATCTTTGTCTACATTGAATCTTGGGGATTCGGCCCTGACCATTTCGACCCAAGTTTTTTTTGAGTACGAAAATATTTGGGGACGAATCTTGGGGATTCGGCCCCTGACCATTTCGACCCAAATTATTTTGGGTACGAAAATATTAGGGGACGAATCTTGGGGATTCGGCCCCTGACCATTTCGACCCAAGTTTTTTTGAGTACGAAAATATTAGGGGACGAATCTTGGGGATTCGGCCCCTGACCATTTCGACCCAAGATTTTTTGAGTACGAAAATATTTGGGGACGAATCTTTGTTTACAATTGATTCGTCCCCGAACCATTTCGACCCCAACTTTTTTGAGTACGAAAATATTTGGGGACGAATCTTTGTTTACAATTGATTCGTCCCCGAACCATTTCGACCCCAACTTTTTTGAGTACGAAAATATTTGGGGACGAATCTTTGTTTACATTTGATTCGTCCCCGAACCATTTCGACCCCAACTTTTTTGAGTACGAAAATATTCGGGGACGAATCTTTGTTTACATTTGATGCGTCCCCGAACCATTTCGACCCCAACTTTTTTGAGTACGAAAATATTCGGGGACGAATCTTTGTTAACATTTGATGCGTCCCCGATCCATTTCGACCCCAACATTTTTTAGTACGAAAATATTCGGGGACGAATCTTTGTTTACATTTGATTCGTCCCCGAACCATTTCGACCCAACTTTTTTGAGTACGAAAATATTTGGGGACGAATCTTTGTTAACATTTGATTCGTCCCCGAACAATTTCGACCCCAACTTTTTTGAGTACGAAAATATTTGGGGACGAATCTTTGTTTACAATTGATTCGTCCCCGAACCATTTCGACCCCAACTTTTTTGAGTACGAAAATATTTGGGGACGAATCTTTGCTTACAATTGATTCGTCCCCGAACCATTTCGACCCCAACTTTTTTGAGTACGAAAATATTTGGGGACGAATCTTTGCTTACAATTGATTCGTCCCCGAACCATTTCGACCCCAACTTTTTTGAGTACGAAAATATTTGGGGACGAATCTTTGCTTACAATTGATTCGTCCCCGAACCATTTCGACCCCAACTTTTTTGAGTACGAAAATATTTGGGGACGAATCTTTGTTTACAATTGATTCGTCCCCGAACCATTTCGACCCCAACTTTTTTGAGTACGAAAATATTTGGGGACGAATCTTTGTTTACAATTGATTCGTCCCCGAACCATTTCGACCCCAACTTTTTTGAGTACGAAAATATTTGGGGACGAATCTTTGTTTACAATTGATTCGTCCCCGAACCATTTTGACCCCAACTTTTTTGAGTACGAATATATCTGGGGACGAATCTTTGTTTACAATTGATTCGTCCCCGAACCATTTCGACCCCAACTTTTTTGAGTACGAAAATATTTGGGGACGAATCTTTGTTTACATTTGATTCGTCCCCGATCCATTTCGACCCCAACTTTTTTGAGTACGAAAATATTTGGGGACAAATTTTAGCTTACATTTTGATTCGTCCCCAAACCATTTCGACCCAATATTTTTGGGAAGTTGGGGTCGAAATGGTTCGGGGACGATTCAATTATAAACAAAGATTCGTCTCCAAATATTTTCGTACTCAAAAAAGTTGGGGTCGAAATAGTTTGGGGACGAATCAAATGTAAACAGATTCGTCTCCAAATCATTTCGTACCCAAAAAAAGTTGGGGCCGAAATGGTTAGGGGACGAATCAAAATGTTAACAAAGATTCGTCCCCAAATATTTTCGTTTTTTAAAAAGTTTTGGTCGAAATAGTTTGGGGACGAATCAAATGTAAACAAACATTTGTCCCTTAATAATTTCGTACCCAAAAATGTTGTGGTCGAAATGGTTTGGGGACGAATCAAATGTAAACAAAGATTCGTCCCCAAATATTTTCGTACTCAAAAAAGATAGTTTGGGGACGAATCAAATGTAAACAAAGATTCGTCCACAAATATTTTCGTACCGAAAAATGTTTTGGTCGAAATAGTTTGGGGACGAATCAAATGTAAACAAACATTCGTCCCTCAATTATTTCGTACCCAAAAATGTTGTGGTCGAAATGGTTTGGGGACGGATTAAATGTAAACAAAGATTCGTCCCCAAATATTTTCGTACTCAAAAGTTGGGGTTGAAATAGTTTGGGGACGAATCAAATGTAAACAAAGGTTCGTCCCCAAATCATTTCGTAACCAAAATATTTTGGGTCGAAATGGTTGGGGACGAATCAAAATGTAAGCAAAAATTCGTCCCCTAATATTTTCGTACTCAAAAAGTTGGGGTCGAAATAGTTTGAGGACGATTCAAATGTAAACAAAGATTCGTCCCCAAATATTTTCGTACACAAAAAAAGTTGGGGTCGAAATAGTTTTGGGACGAATCAAATGTAAACAGATTCGTCCCTCAATAATTTCGTACCCAAAAATGTTGTGGTCTAAATGGTTTGGGGACGAATCAAGGTGTAAGCAATGATTCGTCCTCAAATATTTTCGTACTTAAAAAAGTTGGGGTCGAAATAGTTAGGGGACGAATCAAATGTAAACAGATTCGTCCCCAAATCATTTCGTACCCAAAAAATTTTGGGTCGAAATGGTTGGGGACGAATCATAATGTAAACATAGATACGTCCTCAAATATTTTTGCAACCGAAAAATTGTTTTGAAATTATTAGGGGACAAATAAATTGTATACAGATTCGTCTCCAAATGCTTTTATTACCGAGAAAGTTACGTTCTAAATTCCTCAGGGACTCATCAAAATGTAAACAAATATACGTCCCTAAATATTTTTGTAGCTAGAAAGTTGGGTTCGAAATTACTAGGGGACGAATCAAACTGTATACAATGATAAGTCCGATAATTTTTCGTAACACATCAATTTAATTAGTACGAAATTGCTCGGGGACGAATCCTTTTTGATTAAAAAAAACAAGAACACAATTTTTTTTAATTTACTTGGACAACAAGCATCTCAAGGACAAAAAGTCCGAGACGACTTGTTTAATTTCAGCAGGACACGCGTATATGGACAACAAACATCTCAAGGACAAAAAATCCGAGATGACTTGTTTAATTTCAGCAGGACACGCGTATATGGACAACAAACATCTCAAGGACAAAAAGTCCGAGATGACTTGTTTAATTTCAGCAGGACACGCGTATATGGACAACATTCTTCTTCTGTAGTGATCATAAGTTTTACATTCACCAGCTTGATATGCTTGATTAGTACTACTGTTCATAATGTTCAATCTGAAAAAAAACAAACAAGAAAATTTAACTGAAGTGTGATATTTTGACAGATTAAACTACAATTTTTTGTTGTTTTTAAGCACCCATTTCAGAATCAAAAGATTAAACACACTTTCTCTACAACTAACGTTAATTTTGTTTAGTCCGATAAAAAGTCTAATTCATGATAAATTACTAAGTCAACAGAAGGGCTAGTCTCAAAATTTCAAATAAATTAAGTATACTATGAAAGCATTCACATTCTATACATCAACCAAAGAGAGTTTTGTAACTACCACTTTTAATTACTGCAAGTTAGTTCAAAGTGAAATGTAAAACCATATTTTTTAACACTGTTGAGTAGGTTCACTAACAACAGCATTTCCTAATTCAAGATTTATAATCATCTAATGCTTTAACAGATCAGATGTACATAGCTTGCAAATAACTAGATTTAATATTGAATTTTTTTTTCAAGTTTAATAAACACTAAGCATATTAGAATTGAAACTTATCATTACAATTTTTATTGAATGTATGTGAAATCAGCAGTAATATCAGCAGTAGGGTTTCAAAATCGGGAAAAAATCATGATCGATCATCGGAAATAATCAAACGACCCTTTTCAATCAATCATTGATTTTATAATCGATACATTTACTCAGGGTTTTTATTCTGAAAATATATGATAATATATATTTTTATATACATCATGTATATGGCAATACCTTGGAATGGTTTAAGTGATGTTGTTTCTTATAATAGAATATTAAACCATGTATAATAAACCTATAACTAGTGGTTTAGTGGTTGTTTATGTTTAATAATAAAATCAATTTTCGGACATTTTCAGTACCCATACAGTATAGAAAAGGGACTATATATTGTCCAGTAATGGCGAATTTAATGTCGCCGACCAAAAATGTTGACACTGATCTCAATAATTTACAATAACAAAGTAGTAGTAAAATGTAATCATCATGTTTTAATTGAGAAGAGTTTTATTCCCATGAAATACTGTTTTTCTAGTAATATTAATAAATTAAAACTTGACTGTCTAATTGTCAATAAAAATGAATAACTGATATTAGCGATAATCGATTATTAAACTTCATAATCGATTGTCTCCCAATTCTAATGAAACGATCGATTATCGATTATAATCGATCATCGTTAAATCCCTAATCAGCAGTACAACAGTAAACCTTTACTGCTACAATTTCATGCATATTATTTATTATTATTTTCCGTCAGTTAAATGTAGAAATGTTATTCATTTTAATGTTTAACATTGAAGCTAGATGAAGTCGACAGTAACATTTAGAACAGTACCTAAAATTTACATTCTGATTATATTGTTTCTTCGAATTTGATTAATATGATAATATGTATTCAATATTTCAACTTGACTATCATCATAGCCGTCTTAACCATAACCATTATTATTGAAAGTTGGAGCAATACAACCATCATTTTCGAAAGTTTTACTGCTGTACTGCTGAAACTTTTAGCAGAAATTTTTTACTGCTGAACTACAAACTTTCTGGCAGTAAAGTTACTGAAGTTACTGCTTTACTGCTGACTTCACATACTCTTCTACTATTCACCTTGATTACACATGTACATGTATAATTAATTATATTGAAGAGACTAGCAACTAATTGCACTTGGATATAAAAATAGTAAAATACTTTGTGAGTACAGTGCCAACCAAAAGTTTGGAGTCATGGAAATTTAATGTAAAAATTCTTCAATTTCATTGCTTGCTTTTGTAGAAACATTATTTTAAGTACATTTTGTAAGGTTGGTGATAAAATGAAAACAATTTAAATAAATGCATCATATTTATAAGACTCAGCATCTGACATAACAAAGCCTCCAAAACAATGATCAATGTAATGCTTTTTCTTATAAACGAAGTTTTATATTACTTCTGTAGACTTAACTATAAGTAGAGCCATAATTAAAAAAAAACATTCTTTAATAAACATTTTCACATTGTCAATAAAAGCTACTAAAAGGCCTAGAAAAAGAAAATATCTCCAAAAATTAGGTTGCCACCTTATAATTATATACTGTCTTTGACTTCAAACCATTCAGTTCGCAATTGTACAATACTTAATCAGAACAACTCATGTCGCCAGTCGGAACAACTCAACCCGAAGACAACACAACCCCAGAACAATTCAATCTGTATCATATATTATTATTGTAATTAATTATTAAATCTTTATTTAATTTAATAATTAAATTTAAGCTCAGATTAAAATTGATTTTAAATATTCAATTCTCACTTTTAAAGAACTATGAATATCAAATAATCATTTATTTTATTCCTCAATATCTTCAATACACAATAAACTTAGAATTATGAATAATACAGGATCAGAGTTGTCCACAGGTTGAGTTGTCCCAACTTCAGGTTGAGTTGTCTATGAGTGGAGTTGTATTGGACCCTGACAAAACACAGTTCATTTAATATAAACCAAAGAAAAAAGTACCTGTTCCTTACAGTTGAAATTTCTTGAGATGAAGGTCTAAAGAGTAGATTCATTGTTTTATGGTCACCATAACCATTCATAACTTCACTAAAAACATTCTAGTTCTGTAATAACAAAGGGAGATACCTATCAAGTATCAATGTATAAACATAAATGAGCATCATTTCATTGTACATGTCGTAAGTTTAGGGCAAAACGGTCATAACTCACTCTTTACTTCAATTGAGTTAAGCCATTTTGTGCTAAAACCCGGGATAATATGTTCAATTTTATTTGTCTGTCAGAGACGTATACATTAACTCCACTGATTTAAATCTAATTTTATCAATCAAAAGTACAGAAGTACTGTAATGAATATTCAAGTCAATGGGATTAATTTATGCACCACTGAAAGTTGAATAAAATTGAACAATAGTTTCCAATTATATGTATTTACAGTTCAATTTTCAAAATTGTGGGATAATTTTATAAATATATCCACAGCCTAACTAAAAAACGTTGGTTATAAGTAAGTTTATTCAGAGACATCTAATTCCCTGGTTTATTATACAATTATCATTTAACACATGAAATTATTCATATTTTGAAAAACAAACAATAACATTTAAGGTAGAATTCCCATAATGCTATTTTACAATCATTCATATTTTTTAAAATCATGATAAATTATTGGATATAATATTTTTCATTCCTTACATTATATTATTAATTTAGCATGAATAAGATTCATCAAACAATAGTCTGTTGTAAAGTTACTGATATTTTTTTAATCTAAGTGAATAATTATCTCTGTTATATATGAACAATTGTGCTATCTTAAATTTGCCGATACTAGATTCTAGTTTACATAGTATAAAAATTATTTGATGAAAAATTATCTCCCTTTGATATGGAAATAGTGTAAGTTTTAATTTCTCTATATAAAAAATAATAATAGATAAAATTTAAGTAAATGACAAGGAGAAAATATTGAAAAGTAAAATTAGATAGAGTCAACTACCTATGCTCGGTCACCCCATCTAAATTTCAGTAAATAAAAATAGAAACCTCATGATTTTGTCTATATTTAGGGCTATCTGTCAAACCCTCGCGGAAACCCAAAATCATGATCATCTAAACGCTTGATTGTTTTTGCAGACAAAATATGCGGATAGCACCTGCTGTTGTCGCTAGAAAATCGTGTGTGAACAGCTCCATCTTATTCACTAATAATAAGTATAATAATTTAAGAGATATTATAATTTACACAAATCCATAATATTCAATCAATAATTTACCCGTTTACAACAAAACTTTCACATATTTACTTCTATTTTACTAAAAACAAGGTGACCGAGCACTGGTCCGATTTTTTCTAAATATGCCATGTTTTACCTATGGTGCTCCGCGCAGATTTTATCCAACATCCGGGTTCTTCAGATGCTTGTTTTTTTGGAAACGAAAGTTAGCAAACATGAAGATGCTTTTACCATAGGAACTTTGACTGAACTATTTGAAATCTGTATACCAAAATCAAATTTGAAAAAGTGACCGAGCATAGGTAACGTCACTCTACAAGTTTTGTGAAAAATTTACTGTAGATAGAATATTAGTGTTTTATTAGGGAAACTCTAACTCTAACCTAAATTATCACATTTTATTTCAAGTTATGATTGAAGTTTCTCAATTGATTCAATTAGAAAATTTATTAGTTTTTAATAAACAAAATCTTGAATTTTAAATCAACTATATAATTCCATGAATCTTATAGTTGACAGTTGACTCACTTATCATAAATACATTGTAGAATGTTATCTAAAATTATATAAAATTATTTTCTTTTAAAAAACATTCTACAAAGTATTTATAATGTTTCTCTAATTAATGAATTTCCAAAAGAGTAAAATTAAACATAACAATTAAATAAATAATTACCATAAAATGGTTATGTAAATTTATCTTAATATTAAACTACATTGTATATATTAAAATATTTTAGTCAGCAAAAAATAAACAATGTCTTTTTATGCAATCATGATCACCATATTTCATATATTTCTCATTTTACAATCATATTCTAAAGTGTTTTTATTTCATAAATATTTTCACAACACGCTAAACTTACACTTTAAAAATCAATTGAGAACTTAAACATGATTTTAATAACTTTGATAACTCAAATAACTAATAAAATATTTTAACAGGGTCAAATCTAGTTTTATTTAATAAGGGAGATAATTCTGACTGTCTTGTTTAAGTCAGTTTTTAATAATACTACAGTGGTCTCCCTTGTTATAATTAATCATTATTGAACTTGTTGAACTGTAAAGGTATTTTGACTCTAGCAAATATTTCTTGTCATAAATTTTTGCGGCCTTTCCACCAGTGTATATAGTCATGTGATCTTCAAAATGAAAACTAACACTCAATTTTCATTAAATTCTTGCAGCAACCAAACAATATAGATGATGCAAATAAGGCATAAAATAACTATTACATTTCCAATTCCAAAATGATCATATTATCCTATGAGTTGTAATAGTTAACTTTAAGTTTGTTACAAAAAATTAATTTTGCAAAAACCTAGTTTACTCTCTGTTCAATTTTTGTGCAAAGGATTTTAGCTTATGATCAATATCTATAGGATCAACTGGGAATTCCTGGGGAAAAACATACCCTTGTTTCACAGGCACTGGAGTCCTTACATTCATTAAAATATTTATATTAATGATTAAAAATAACATTGTTGAAAAAAACACCATACAACGGTCCTTTTATAACTATCGCTTTTGAGTCGTCACAAATCTTATTATAATGTAAATATCTATATGGTATTGAACCGTTTTGGAAATGATCCACAGTCAAACTGATTTTTTACATTTTGGGAAATGACTGGACATTAAAACCGGTTGTAATTGAAAGCTGACACATATTTTTACAAAATTGGAAAGTATCAACAATATATCTTATATAATTATCATAGAATTAAGCGTTATTTCATTAATTTTATTTTTCAGCGATTGAGAGACACTGCTGACTTCCGGTATAATTTACCGAGTTGTAATATGCGTTCTGATTGGTCTAAAACTCCGCGAAACTTTTCCCGTAATCTGTCACTGTAACGATGCGATTGGTCTATTGGTTTCTTAATTACACGGACATTTTATAAGTTACACGATAGATGTATTGACGGCCAAACGATAATGCGAATTGAAGAGAAATTGCCCGTGTAATGTATTTATATAAGCATTTAGATCTTGGTTTGTAAACACGCCATTTCTGTAGTGTACAAAAGTGCTACTTTGCGTTGTATTTTATTTCTTCATTAATGGATTTCAATATTTGCCAGTGCCAGTGCCTGCCTGACCGCAAATCAAAATTTAATGTCCCCATGTAGCGGCAACAAGAGTCGCAGATTGATCTAAATTCAGCATGACAATTTGTTGATGTTTGCACTGGCTTCGTTTCAATGACAGATTACAGGAAACTTTCGCGGAGTTTTAGACCAATCAGAACGCATGTAACAAAACCTTAAATTATACCGGAAGTCGGCAGTGTCTCTCGATCGCTGAAAAGTGAAATTACTGAAATAACGCTCAATTCTATGATAATTATATAAGATATGAAGTTGATACTTACCACGTATGTAAAAATATGTGCAAGCT
Organism: Mactra quadrangularis; assembly: GCA_025267735.1. Classification (NCBI taxonomy): domain Eukaryota; kingdom Metazoa; phylum Mollusca; class Bivalvia; order Venerida; family Mactridae; genus Mactra; species Mactra quadrangularis. The sequence continues at coordinate 31,302,810 of CM046308.1, read as the reverse complement.
TTAAATCAGAACCGGTTTTTATGTCGAGTCATTTTCCGAAAAATGAAAATTCAGTTCGACCGTGGATCACTCCGAAAACGGTTCAATACCATGTGTATATTATAATAAGCTGTGGCACGACTTTAAAGCCATAGTCAAACAGGAACCGTTTTTCTACGTTTCTTCACCCATGTTATTTTTAATCATAAATATATTAATAGTTTATCCAATATAAGGACTCCAGTGCCAGTGCCTTGTTTCTGTAGATTACATGACAATAGACCCTGTATACTAAGGGTTGATTTGTTCACATGTTGAGTTGTCTTTACTTACAGATCCAGTCACCTTACTTAGAGTCAAGTTGTCATTGGGTCTGTTGCCTAAGCCAATCACTATGTATCACTTTGCCCCCTGGTACTCTCTATTTGATATCACATACTTATTCCTTTTGGTGTAAGAAGGGTACCAGGGCACAAAGCCCTACTTAGCAATATGGTTATGAAACTGGCCCCATGTGTTGAGTTGAAGCAGAACAGCCGAGAATCTAATGTTTCATAATCTATCAAATAAAACAACTACAATAACCAAAAAATACCTTCATATATCTTTTTCTCTTGTCACTACATGACATACATCTGATCTAGAATGTTTCTGTCTCAAGTTTGACCATAGCCTAAGTTAAGTGATATACTACATGCAGCAGACATCCAAGGATGATCCTGTAAAAAAAAGACGAACAAATTGTTAAAATACTTTAGCGATTCTGTTTCTTGTTTTATGTATATTTAGTACTTTATGTAACTACAGTTAAATTTCATTCAACTGTCGGTGGGGCATACATAGATAACTATTTTATTGATCATAAGTACAGAAATATTGTAGTAGGTACTTAAATACAAGGGGTAAATGTATGTGCGAGTGAAATAAAATTTAGCCATACTCAGTTTGTACAAGTACAGATTTTCCCTTTTATCTCTTCAAACAGATTTTTTTTTAACGTCGTATTCAACACATATTTAGGTTATATATACAACGGCCAGCTGTTCCTTCTATAGTTTTCCTGGACACTTCTATCACCAGTACTAACTTACCCTACCACGAGGCCGACAACTCATGTAAAGGGTATGACCTACCGCGACCGGGTTCGAACCCACGATCTCCGTATTCGAAGTCAGACATGCTAACCACTACGACACGGCTGCGTTTCTCTTCAAACAGATTTGCCGGTACAAAATTTGAAATCTACAGTGACAGATATCACCATTTTTTCTTAGACAAAACAACATAGTCTATAGTCATTGTCACATACAATTACAACTAAACACTTAAAAAATAAAATTCTTTTTTCGTCAATTTCTCTTTCCAGACGAAAAATTTAATGACAATCAAACAGTGTCTAAAAACATGATACTTTACTTTCCCTAAACAATTCAAATTGATCTTGTGAGTTTTTACCATTAGCTCTAAATCCTTTGTGCACAATTTATGTTAAAAAGAAAACTGAGTCATGTGAAATATAATTTGTACAGAAGATTCAGAGTAAACAGTAACATCTCACAGGCTCATTTTCAGACAAGAAATGTGATGGTTAATTTATGTGCTACTTGATTCTTTCCTTTTCTTATTTATTTAGCTGTTGCATAACCTTGATGAAAAACATATATGATGATAATTTGTTTACAAACTGAAGACTATACCCCGAACAAAATTAACCTTGATCGTACAGGTTTAAGTTTCACATAAAACTTAGTTCTAATAGGTAAAGGATATTAACTGAGTGCGAGGGTTTTCTGAGTTAGATCAACCTGGCCGTGGACTTCTCGTGAAAATCTGAAAAAAATTTGAGAAGTCCAAGACCAGGTTGTTTTAACACAGAAAATCCATAGCACGAGGTTTATACCTGACTTACACAACAATTTGAATGATTATAGTTACACATGTTCATTGATTGGGCATGGACAACAATTTTACAAAGAATTTGATTTGCATGTATTATTTCTCACACGCGCATTACCCTGACAAATTACACAATTGTAGGTCTTACATATCTGTTGGATATAGTTATGAGCAGTGTTATCTTACATCCTTAAATTCTAGATCCTATTTAGTTTGGTTGTAATATTGTAAGTCAATCAGCCAGAATTCTAAGTATTTAAGGTGGTTTACGTCGCTACATAATCATTACATGAATAAATACAACATATACATTTTGTTTCTTTTGAAGACATTCAAAGTTCTGTATATATTTTCGAAATGATCTAAGTTTTGTTTAAACATTTCATGGAAATACAATAAGTTTTGTGGTAAAGACAATATTTCAAAATTAATCAGTTCGTATTTATAATGTATTTTAAATTCTAAATTTACAGGAAGACTACGAATTAACATTTCACGATGGCAGGTTATTCTTTTTCACGTGCCCGGGTTGATATCTAAATATCAACTCGCTCATGTGAAAAAGAACAACTCGCTCATGTGAAATCTTTTGTTTTACAAGGTCGTTCCAAAATAAATCAACCCATGTTAAACAAAAGAAGCGGTTGCCTTTTCTGATAATCAGAGTGTATCAAATGATAATGTGTCATACATTCATATCAAACTCAATAAAAGATTCATGATGGCTACTTATCAAAGTTACTAAAAGAGGACTTCAAATTTTTCCTGTTTCATACCACCATGTATATTAATAACCCAAAAGGCAGGCCATAGTGTAGCCTAGAACACTCCTAAATGATGCTACATAAAAATTCTACATGCACTAGGCCACATGGTTTCAGACAAGATTATTTTAACAATTTTTCTTTCTTGTTAAGATTGTTAACACTGTCATTTTTTATCTCCCTATTTGAACATTGTAGATGACGCATGCATGAAAGTTCAAAATATAAATTACTCAGAAGATATTTTTATCAGACTTCTATACATACATTGCAATTCTATATGAAAATTAGTACTCCTAAATAGTGATTCCCTTTTTCAAAAGGGTGTGATTTGAATGATGTTTCTATACTTAGTCTAATAAACAAAAGAAACTGGACATCTGTATAAACCTTAACTTTTATGTTTAAGAAGAGGAAACTCCATATAAATTTGGTATCAAATTGAAGGGAACATTCTAAACAAGAAATGCTTTTTAAAAAGTTGCGAATCAATTGCAATAAATGATTTTGATTTTAATGGTATATATTTTCAATCTAGTCAAGTAGTTTAAAGTCAAATTGCTATTCTGTGTGCTTATAACGAGTGTGACAACCTCGCTGACATCTTAATGTGGCCACACGTTGATGCATTGACCGCTCGTACTTTAAAACATGGGCAATTGAAAGACGTTCCTACTCCTCCAACAACGCGATGCAAGAGCACAGTCAGTCCATTTCGTGCAATTTATGTCTCTAGAACAGGTTGCAAAATCTGGTCAACATATTCGTGTTCGTCAAGATTGACATTTATTATGCAATTCGTGAAAAGAATATTCGCATCCGTCTATGTCACAGATGTAGCTTCTGCCCAATGTATGAAGGCATATAACATATGGGCCGAGCATTACTTTTAGACATTGTCGTACCATCTTGTATAAGATCCCATATTATAGAGCAGTTGCAGTCGACGTTCGGAACGGATAAAGTACTTGAGCGAACGTAATAGCTCGGTCAATTCTGACGTTCATAACTTTACTTCGACCAGACATAGCTTTGTCGTTTATGGATGCTGTGGTGTCAAACAGCTCAATGATATTCATTTTAGTCATTAAGTTACAGTTTAACGTATGAGCAACATCTACTAGGCTTTGCCCAGACACCAAGAGCCTCAGACCTCGGATACGATCAGTTTCATTTAACTTTTGCAAATTTCATGGGGATAAAGCAATGAAATTGTTTTGATTTTTCGATGGTCGTGTTGAAAGCGTAAACGAAAAACGACATCAAAACAATGCAAGTTTATTTTCTCGACGTGCTCAAGGAAAACGCGTTTTTCAACAAAAGCGCTATAAATTGAAATCGGTTGAGTGATAAGTCGCAAAATCATGGGTTATCTTATTAATACATGATATGAAACTTTCAAACGGTTTCCTAATTATAAAAATATTACACAAAATGTAAGTGTCCAGTTTCTTTTGTCTATATAATGTATGCCAAATATGAAGGTTTTTTGACATAATGGTTACAGGAGAGTTTTTAACAGGAGAGTTTTTTATGTTTTACTATAGTAATGACAAACTTGTACTATATTCATAGAGGGGAAAATTATGCCCTAACAAAGCTAGTTTATAGCCTGGGGCTAAAATTTTGACACTCATAGTCATTTAAGGGAACAACCAGACTATGTTTTAAGACCACCTATATAATATCTAGCCCTGCCAGTTTTGAAAAACAGATTCATTGGTTTATTTCCTATCAATAACCATGTAACTTTATTTCTGATGAAATACAATGAATGACTAGAAGGATGCATGTCTACAGTTTGAGAGGCCTCTAAATGCACCAGAGGTACTGCTTATTAACTACAAGTAGAGTAAGAAATTATGATATACCCTTGCGAAATTGTGATGTACCCTTGCGCTTTCACCAAAGTGTATTATAAATAAGCAATGTTTGTTATAGGTTGCAGTGAATGTGCAATGTGACATGGACTACAAAACAAATAGGTTGAATACAACACTTTGAAAATTTGAACAAGAAACATTTCTTCTAAAATTTTTCAAGAGTGGTTATTGAATAGCAGTATCTGAAGCAAATTGTTGGGGACACTTAAATACTGACACTTTACAGCCATATAACAGAACAAACTCATCATAGGCTCTTTAATTATTCAACTTATAGGCAGTATAAGAGGAAACAGATACAAAATACTCAATTATATATGAATAAAATATATTAAAATAAATTAAACATGCTCAGCATGTTCAAATATGAATGATTTAAAATATAGGAATAATGGACAAAATATAGCATAAAATATAGGAATATATGACATTTTTGAAAATATAGGAATAATTCCCAAAATAAAGGAAAATATAGGAATATAGGAACTGGTTGACAGCCTGCATTCAAGCTAATGATCGTCATGGAGGCCAGCATGGTTTTGAGTAAAAATAACACATTATTTTGCAACACGTATGTATAAGGTATGTGCTCTTTAAATTTGTAAGTCTTTTCCAAGTTTCTTTATAACAAACTACATTATATAGTTAATGGCTAAAATTTACATGGAGTTAAGCATTAAACTGCTTCTTTGGCTAACTATAAACTACATTAGTTTGCAAAGGTTTAAGGTGGGTCGGTACCTTACTCGGAGGGAAAAACGAAAAAAATATGTTCACCGATTATGATAAAAGTTAGCTAGCAGATACGTTCATCCTTCTTGTTTGTTTTTCTGGTAACCTTAGCGACATTGTCGTTTTTTTCACGATGTCATGGACGTCACATTGGTTCGCGCTAAAAACAGGCATGCAAGTACATTCAACCCATATATTTAAAGTATTGAATGTCCGAGGACAAAGATAATTATACCAAAATGTTTCTGAAATGTTGTTGCATACGAATATTTTGTTCCGATTATCTAAATATCACATCAGTCGTTAAGATTGTACATTTCATCACTGAATTTAGGGTTTTCACGTCTAAAAGGTTTCACCAATTGCCGAGTTATAACATTTATTTTCAAATCAATGCAGAACGGTGGTCAAATTCTTATCGCGATTTTTGAAAACTACACACTTTTTGTGTCATTTTAATGAAATAAAAAAGCAAAGTGAACGTTGTCAGTTTTTCACAATATCGCTTTCAAAGTAAAATTACCTTCAAAACAACAACGTTAAAAATTACGTTGCGCTGACGTTGTGATTTTGCGTTATGTGTGTAATTTTCTTGTAAATTTAATTTTGTAGTTTCTTTCCAGTTCTTTATTATTTTCTTGTGACACTCAGCATCTGATCTGTTCAAAATTAGTCAATCAAAGTCAGCTTCTACTTATTTTTGCAAGAACTACTTTAATCACAACGTCAGCGTAACATTATATTAACGTCGTTGTAATGAAGGTAATTTTATTTTGAACTCGATATCGTGAAAAACTGAGAACGTTCACTTTCTTTTTTTATTTCATTAAAATGACACAAAAAGTGTGTAGATTTCAAAAATCGCGATAAGAATTTGACCACCGTTCTGCATTAATTTAAAAATTAACATTATAACTCAGCAATTGGTGAAACCTTTTAGACGTGAAAACCCTAAATTCAGTGATGAAATGTACAATCTTTACGACTGACGTGATATTTGGATGATCAGAACAAATGATTGTAGGCAACAACATTTCAAAAACATTTTGGTATAATTATCATTGACCTCGGACATTCAATATCTCAAATATGTGGGTTTTATTTACTTGCATGCCTGTTTTTAGCGCGAACCATTGTGACGTCCGTGACGTCGTGAAAAAAACCGACAACGTCGCTAAGGTTACCAGAAAAACAAACAAGAAGCATGAAGGTATCTGCCTGACAACTTTTATCATAATCGGTGAACAAAATATTTTTTTCGTTTTCTTCTCCGAGTAAGGTACCGACCCACCTTAAGCATTCACTTATAGCTAAGACTTGCCTCTTTTGGATGACATCAACTTCTTTTGCATACACCATATAATAAATTTGTAGGCCAATTTCAAACAACACAACCAATGAAGATTTTGTTTAGTCAACACAAAAGCTGCAAAATCAACAAACACATTTGATGACAAATCTTGAAAAATAATACTTCTATTTGTTTTGTGTATCTTAAAAAAGCTTGCTTTAAATAGTGAGACTAAGTAAAATCTGCATTGACAGAGGTGCATAAAATCAGCCTATTTGTTTGTTTGTTGGGTTTAATGCCATAGCAACACATCATATAAGTTTATATAACGGCGGGCAGTCAACTTACTCACTCCTCCAGGAAAGGCTTAACTCTGGATTTAGCTGTTAAGCAACTAAGTGCATAGTATTACTTTCGTCAGTGACTGACAACTGCCCTACATACAGTCAAACCTGCATTAGCGACCCTCTGTATAATGCGACTACCTGTCAATTCCGACCTAATTTGGTGTCTCCCGTGACGTTTTCCTATATATTAAACCTGTATATTACGGTTCTCTGTCTAATGCGACAAGCAACCTATGAAATCGAGGCTTAAAATGCATCCGACTCTGTGTATTACGACCGTGTCAAGTCATTAAAAGAAACAACATTGTGTTTGGTTCTCAGAGTGGGGAGGGAGGTGATTCAATCTAGACTGTGAATGATTGGAAAAACAAAAACTTCCAGATATTTGTAAGGAATACTCATATTCAAAGATTGTAAACATTAACCTTTGTGTTGGATACACTGTACTTCTGAATAGCTTGTTAAATAAACAGTGTACACAAAACTTGAGTTGTATTTGTACCCTGCGTATTGTGACCCTCTGTGTAATGTGACATGTTTGGCAAACTCCGAGTAAAGGTCACAATACACAGGTTTGACTGTAATTAAAAATCATTGGTAGGAGGAAGAATTGCCTTGGAAATAATTTCATGACCAATCTCCACGAAAGTATGCCCCACCTGGGAATCAAACCCACGACCCCTCGATCAGTAGACTAACATAGGCAGATCTAACGGGGAGGGGGGGTCAGGGGGGTCTGGAATTGTACCTGTCCATATGTGTATTTCTTGGCTGTAAGTCATTTTTAAGTAGCATGAAGCAAATTTTTATGTGCTTAACATAGATTTAATGGTTATGTAGATCTTTATCATTGATATACGGCACTATTCTGCAAAAAGTGTATAATGTGGTTGTGGTTCGAAAGTTTGGACCCCCCCCCTCTAGAAAAAATTTCAGACCCCTCCTAGAAAAAATCCTGGATCTGCCCCTGACTTGTGTGCTACCAACTGAGCTAGCCAGGTGGCTCTGAAATCAGCCTATGAACTTACCACTTGGTGTATGCAAAAGATGTAGGGGGTTAATTACATTTATAATAGAGTAACAGGCCACCAATCAAACTGCGGTAAAACCCCAATTTTTTTCTTAGTTAACCATTTAAGTACATTTAAAATACTATTCTTTAAAATTCAGGAAAATTCATAAGAGATCTATGCTACTGACATTTTCTCCTATACATTTAATTTAAAATCACTTGATTTCATGAAATCCCATTTTTCTCAATCAAAAGATTTCAAAGTTTTTTTTAAGTCTAATGCCACTTTGAAAAATTGTAATTCAACTTATACTACACTGTCTGCCTATAAAATTCAATTATTTGTCTGGCAAGAAAAATCTGTGAAAAACTAATTTTTTCCCTCATAAGTTGTTGTTGTAGATCACATGACTACAGACACTGAGCTAGGATACATTTGATAATATAGTACCTTGTCATGGTCAAAACACCATGAAAGCAAGCATTGATTAATAGAGTATCCTTAAACTATGTATCACAGACTCTTTATAATTGTGTACATATATGTTCAGATAAATTTCATCTAGGTCTATAGTGTAGGGCTGCAACAATTCACTGGAAAGTTGGAAAGTCGATTTGATGTGATTCTATTTGTTTTCATTTGATTTGATTTATTGAATAGTATAGTTCATTCCAGATGTGCATCAATACATTCATTAAGATTAAATAGTTTATCAGAGGAACTAAAAGTATCTTTTGTAGACAAGTTTAAAGGCTGGTATCGAAACCAAAGTTCCAAAATCAAAACAGTGCCCTCTCAATCAATTTTTGATGTATTGAATCGAATTGCTGCAGCCCTACTATAGCTAAGTGATCTAAACAGTTAATAATGTAAACAAGAGCTCTGCTGGGCGGGGCATTATCAGCCCAAGTGCTGTCCAGACAGACGGACAGTCAGACGGACAAAATCATAACATAATATGTCCTGTTTTTCAAACGGGCGTATACGAGGGTTGATAAAAAATAAACCGGATTTTTACTCTCAAATAATAAGTATTACTTCAAATGAACATTTCTATGCATCAATAAAACTTTCAATGTATATACAAAATGTTGATTTAAAATTTCTATATTAAAGCTTACAATTTTCTTCAAAATTACGTTTCCAAAAACCATGGTAACGCTGCCACTACACAGCAATTTTTTTAATGTTTTATTAATTGTTTAAAGATGCTTTGTGTTGTTTACAAAAATGCAGCGTACATAAAAATCTGGGAAAACGTCACGTCTTCATTTATTGACGTATTTGCAAAACTTTATAAAAATATTATAACAACCTCAGTTTGAATAACGTTGGCACAATAAAACCTAACGTAAAAATGGCGTTCACGAAAAAGCTTGAAATAAGAACAATTATTTAGTTTTTCCGGCATAAAGGCAAAACTCTCTCTAGAACTTGTAAAAAATTGGAGCTAGGCTCGGGAAGCATGGAGATAGCAGAAAAGTTGTTTACAATTGCCATAGGCGATTTGGAGAAGTAAATATTGACGCCATCATCAAAGAAGGAAGAGGGAGAAAGAAGATAAAACACGACGTTGATAACGTCAGTGGCCACACAGACTGGCAAATGACAGACAGTTGTCCATTCGGGAGTTAATGGCAAATTGATTTGAGCTACGGTATCATACAGACTTTTCTTGCAAGGGATTCAAAATGAAAAATATTTTGCACACATTAATTTTCTTTTACTATGCGATGTATTTAATAATGATAATGACTATGAAAAAATATAACATTTTCTTTTTTATAATGAGACAATTTTAGTTTATGTTAAATTCTAATTATTCAACTAAATATTATCAATAAATGATATTTATTTCATATGATTATCTTATATGTTATTCATTTCAATGTTTCTGGCTCATAAAGTCATATTTACTTTAATCAAACTTGTTTATTGACAACAGATGCATGCGCCTTGTTCCCACACCTCTTAAAAGACACTGAGTTGGTCCGCCACGTGCAAGAATCACGAGTCTGCCTTCTAGAGTGAATCAAGAAAAGGGATTAGTTCATTAGACGTATCAGAACAATAGATGAAACCTTGTCATAGTCCTTCATCCCGAAACCAAGTCACAATCAGCAGTAAGGAAGCGAAGGAGATGGTGTGATAGAGCGCAACGTCAACGATGTTATCAGAGTCGATTTACCGTGCTCCGTGACTTAAGACATATACTCATTCAAATTACTACCGGTATATCTTCATTTTTTGTCAATATTTTTCAGTACCATTTTCAGTATTCTATTGCAGATGAACTCCCAAAACTTTTATATACATTTTTATTTATCTTATTTCACAATGCAGCTTAAGGTTCAAACAATCCAGTTTATTTTTTATCAACCTTCGTAAAAAGCACATGATTTACGCTGATTTCTCTCACTTCTCAAAATATTAAATGACATAATGTAGAGCATAAAATATCTACCATTAGTCTACCTACGATTTCAAAAAACCCTCTAGAAAATGAAAGCGTAGGACATTTTTGTTAATGCAAATCTAATGGTTGATTCATGTAGCTGGATGCCTCCCTGGTATTGTACGGGGGGATGTATAAAATCTAAGTCGCGTTTAAGTCCGTAATCTAGGTCAAAGGTCAACTAGGTCCATTTATTTTTTATTAGACCCTATGCTCTTTATACTGAAATTTCAAGAAATTAAATCGGTAAAGTGTAGATTTTCTTTGTTGAAAACTAATGTATTATGATTAAACTTTATTTCTATGAAAAAAATGGAGTGTTTGATTTCATGATTACTTCCCTTTTTATTATTTTGTCGCGAAAATAGGTGACAATAACAAAATCTTCGACAATAGTTCAACTAGTAGAACTACAGTAAGTGTTTATGGATTAAATCTACTTGAATTGTGTTTATTGATGCTTCATGACCTTTTTCTTAGACATTTCATACTCGATAAGGTTAAAATAATGTCACAGTGGTGTAAAATTAAGGGCGAGTGGTATAACTGTTTTTAAAGATTTTTTGACAAATTTGGAAAACTTTTAAAAAGGCAGTTCATTATTCAATTCACGTTGCTAGATGACTTACTAAGCCACATAAAGAATGTTTAAGACCTATTTTGTGATAAAAATGTATTATTTAGGTCAAAGGTCATCATAGTGCATTTTCTTATTATTGAAGCTACGTGATCATTGTACAGTATATTACTGGCAAAAAGTCAACAAAATTTATGATAGAACACTTTTAAAATACTTTTAAATTGTTCAAAAGATTTTTAAATGCGTCTGGTTTCATGATTACGTCCCTTTATGTAATGTTTGTCGCGTAAATAGGTAAAAATACAGCTCCCATTTAGCTCAGCTAGTCTGCTGATCGCGAGGTTTTTTATTTCTATTCCTGGGCAAAGCATACTTTCATGGATTTTGTTAATGAAATGATTTCTATGAAAACTTTCCCTCCTACCACTAATTCTTGATTATGTCAGTCACTGACGAAAGTACATGCTTAGTAACTGGTAGAGAGCTTAATGCAGATATTTAGCTTTTCTTGGCCGGCCGTGATATGACCTTTAACGATGTGAGGCTACGGCGTTGGACCCAACTAAACGGGAAAATACACAATAAATCAATCCTTACATGACAAACATTGAGTTTAGAATATATTTCGATTTCTATGAAATGTTTGTAAAATGTGTCATAATCTAAATGGTACAAATCCTAAACATATCGTCGCCTCAATCTAACAATGTCCTGACTACCAAATTTTTATTTTTGGGAAATCGACTTCATAAGTTCGAAAGGTTATATCTTCGTTGTATCAGTCTTTATAGGCATGATACTTGGGATGCACAAAAATAATGTATTTCATGACAAAGATGAGGAATATTATTGAAATATTATGAATAATAATACGAAAATTGCAAAAGTGTTTGGAGATAGATCAAAATTTGCTTATTTTGGTTGATCCATTTCGTTCAAACATTGCGCTATCTCAAAGAAGACAATATAGTGGTATTTGGGCAAATTTCCTAACATTTTAAGTTTAACTTAATAACACTGCCCAGTGCCTACATTGTAGCATACTCATTAATTTAGGTATATACAAGTTCACCGATGTCATTTAGCAATAGAAACAGGATTATCAAATTGTGAACCTTGCCTGAACAAAAGGAGATAGAGCAATGTACGAATGAGCTTTTATGGACTTATAGCATTGTTATGGTAAATTAAGACAGATAACGATTGACAAAGCTTTCATTTTGATCGGATAACAGTGTTTTCAGTCCAAATATTGGCCTATGTCCTGGACATAGAGCCATTGTTATAGGAAATTGTTAGATTGAGGCGACGATATAGTTTCTCAAAAGACGAAACAGGATTCTTTACAATCACACCCAAATATGCAGACTTGGCCTGCTTTATAACACTTGCATGTAGCAGAATTGCTTTTGTTTCTAACACTACAGGTCACTAGTTGCAAGTATGCCGAACTATTTGGCGGCTTTCGAATCCAATTAGGAGATAAAGTATCATTTTCATGTGACCAATATCCCGTATTGACTCTACGTGATCTTTAGGTTCAAAGTGAATATTTGCAGCCTGTATCAAGATCTCTGTTAGGTAACCGGCGCTTATAATATAAAGCTGTGAAGCGTCTTGGTAGACGGAAGCAACTCATAAGGACTGGTTTTCTTTTCATAAAAAGTCCATTATAACATTAAATCTACGTCTGGACTAAGTAGGTTTTCAGAATTTCAATCATAGAGTGCACACTTGAATCTTCCAATATTCTCAGACTCCTTATTGTGACTAATTGATGAAGAAAAGCCAGGATTTTCAACAAATTTCTTCCAACTTGTCTTCTTGCTGAATCCATGAAATGATGACGTTGTATCGCACCCAGTCAACTATGACTTTCTGATATTACCCCCTAACCTTTCAGTGATAGAATGAACATGGTAACAACGCCACGAAAGCAGAAATAATTCATCAGTATCTGAACTACTGACAAGTAATCGTATATATTTGTTTTCCATCGCATCCTATATTTGAATTATATTCTGAGTGTCAGCTTCGTGCTTTGTGAACAAACTGCATTTAAGTTATTTGCTAGAGCAATGATAACGCCAGAAACCCCGACCCCCACCACCTGTAACTATTAAATAATAAAATGGTAAAGAATATCCTCGCCTCATGAGATGAGAAGAAAGGCATTCTGCAAGGTCTGCTTTGTTGTCAGCTTATGCTATAATATTTATCCCATACTTGAGGTAGTGGCACATGTCTACAAGTAATTTGTTTTCCAACAGGTCGTCGTTTGCCAATTTGCATTGTTCTTGTAAAGACTTTACTGGAATTGCAACCAAGATATCTATCGAAAGTAACACCAACAAGCGTACTTTGTTCACTTAATTGAGAAAAAAGTCTTGACAAATATAACAGCATGGTCACCAAATGTCTGACAATATTCAGGCTTGCGAAGAGATTAAATCAAGCATAACCATCTAAAAAAACCAATGTAGGTCTGCCTGTGTTAGATTCTTTTGTTGGAACGATTATACCTTGTTCAGTGGTAAGTAAATTCAAAACTTGACACCCATAGCATCACAGAGGCGTAGGTTTCTACACGCAAGGTCCAATCCCCCGAATTTGTGCTTTTATAAAACAGAAGAAAGCAGTAAAAATACTGATGTATTACTTATTCATAAAATACAATCTTTAGACTGAAATGGTATCTGGTACATCAATGTATCTGTGTTGTTATCAATTGTTCACAATAAAGAGGCTGGAAATATTGAACAATTCATGTGTGCACTTTATAACTGCAATCCTAAAAACCTACATAGATTAATGTCGTGGAATACTTTTTATAATGCAAAGAAGTCCATTGATTCCCTTCCGCCTACCAAGGATGCTTAACAGTATCATATATTTTAAGCGCCAGTTATCTAACAGAGATCTTGATACAGGCTGCAAATATTCACTTTGAACCTAAAGATCAAGTCACTATGGGATATTGGTCACATGAAAATGATACTGTATCTCCTGTTTGGATTCGACAGTCGCCGAATACTTCGGCATGCTTGCAAATAGTAACCTGTGGTGTTAGATCCAAATGCATTTCTGCTAGATGCAAATGTTATAAAGCTGACCAAGTCTGCGTATTTGGGTGTGATTGTAAAGTACAACATTTGCTATTCCTGTTCCGTCTTTTGAGAAATTATATATTTAGGATTTGTACCATTTAGATAATGATACATTTTACAAACATTTAATAGAATTCGAAATATGTTCTTAACTCAATGTTTGTCATGTTTGGGTTGATTTAATGTGTATTTCCCCGTTTAGTTGGGTCCAACGCCGAAGCAGCACATCGAAAAGGTCTTATCACGGCCGTCCTAGAAAAGCTAAATATCTGGATTAAGCTCTCTACCAAGTTATTAAGCTTGCACTTTCGTAAAAGACTGACATAATTGAAAATAATTGGTAGGAGGGAGAACTATCATAGAAATCATTTCATGAACAAACTCCATGAAAGTATGCTTTACCCAGGAATAGAAATGAAAAAACCTAGCGATCAGCAGACTAACGAGCTACCTACTGAGCTAAATGGGATCTGTATTTTTACTTATTTACGCGACAAACATTACATAAAGGGACGTAATCATGTAAACAGACGCATTTAAAAATCCTTTGAACAATTTGAATGTATTTTAAAAGTTTTCTATTATAAATGTACATGACTTTTTGCAAGAAATATTCTGTACAATGATCACATAGCTTTAATAATAAGAAAATGCACTGTGTTGACCTTTGACCTAAATAACACATTTTTATCACGAAAAAAGTTTTTAAACATTCTCTATGTGGCTCAGTTAGTCATCTAGCAACGTGAATTAAATAATGAACTGCCTTTTTAAAAGTTTTCCAAATTTGTCAAAAAAATCTCTAAAAACAATTATACCACTCGCCCTTAATTTTACACCACTGTGACATTATTTTAACCTTATCGAGTATGAAATGTCTAAGAAAAAGGTCATGAAGCATCAATAAACACAATTCAAGTAGATTTAAACCATAAACACTAACTGTAGTTCTACTAGTTGAACTATTGTATATGATTTTGTTCTTGTCACCTATTTTCGCGACAAAATGCTAAAAAGGGAAGTAATTATGCATTCAAACACTCCATTTTTTTCATACAAATAAAGTTTAATCATAATACATTAGTTTCCAACAAAGAAAATCTACACTTTACCGATTAAATTTTTTGAAATTTCAGTATAAAGAGCATAGGGTCTAATAGAAAATAAATGGACTTAGTTGAACTTTGACCTAGATTACGGACTTACACGCGACTTAGATTTTATACATCCCCCCGTACAATATCAGGGAGGCATCCAGCTACATGAATCAACCATTAGATTTGCATTAACAAAAATGTCCTACGGTGGTCAAAATTTCACTATAAGATAGGTAGACTACATCTTTCTTTCCCTAAAACTCTAAATTTGTCCCTTCAATATTGATTGCTAATTTCAGTTCCTTTGCACTAAGATTGAATATAAAGGTAATCTAGAAGATCGGCAAAAAAGCCAAAACAGAGAGATTCAAAAAGTGCCAATATAGCCATTATACATTTCTTTGTCAGAAAATGCCTGCATTAGCTTGTGTGGGGTAAACATTGTTTAGTCTGAATCATCTGCTCAAATATTTTTGCATATGACCTATTTTACAGCTTGATTCAGTTTTTGTGTGGAGGATTTAAAGCAAACAACCAAAACTCACAGGATCAATTGGGATTTTAAGGATAAAGAAAGTTAGTCATTATTGTACACATATAAACACTATTTGATGTCATTTCATTATATGGGTGAGACAAATCAGACTAGTGCTTGAGAAAACTTAAAGCAATGACTAAAATAGACCTAATTCAGAACTCAAATTGGTGGGGTTTTCCATTTATTAGCAGGCAGTACAAACAAAGTTATTACATTTTATTGCTGAAAATCACAGAATAAAGAATAATTCCTTTAGTAAACATATTTATATCGGGAGAGTGAAAGTTTGTTTGTACCTCATGAGAAAACACAAATATTTGAATTCCAGATATAGTCTATTGAGAGACTTCAATAAAATAAATGACAACATACCATAATATATCTGTGTTACAGTACTGTCTACAAGTCATTCACCATCATCATATCATATAACATATATAATCTTCACCAACAACCATCATAATCATTACACTAGATGAATATCCTGAAAAGTTTAAATAAAACATAAAAGTAAATGACAAGATGCTTTACTATCTCCTTAAACAGATATGCTACAGGGGCCCATATTATCAAAGGTCTTACGACCATTTTAGTCTTAAATCCTTCTATAAAGTACAGCTAAGTTATCTGACCTTTGAGCAGACCAATCAACAAATATTATAATACAGCAAGGGCCAGCTAATCTAGACCAAGCCCCAGTTTCACAAACAAACTTAAGTACAAACTCAATAACAGACTCAAGTAATTTTTGTCTCTAAATAGTGAGTAAATGCAGTCGAAATGGCTGTTATTAGATGATTATAATGATGACAATACATAAAATGTTTCAACATAAAAAATCATGGGTTTAATAATAAACTTAAAGCTACAAACCCAAATTTCACTTGAGACTAAACTCAACAGTTCATTAATACACTCAAGTCAATACTCTTGAATGAAATCTTATTCCAACATATTTGTCAGCTTCATTTTGTATTAGATGACTTTTAACCAACTTTTGGTGTTTATAATGTTCTTATATTTGTTGTAACATTGACTAAATTAGCAAAATTAATGATCAAAATAAAAAATTGAGTTTGAGTAAAAAGTTGAGTTTTTTCGTGAAACTGGGGCCAAGACTGTAAGCTTGTCAGATTTAAAAAATGAGTATGCAAGCAGAAAGTTTTAGCTAAGGCTATTTTTATTTCACCAAGAGAGTTCAGAATACATATTTTCACGAGTAGTATACTGTGGTTTTCTGAGTTCACAAGTTGAAATAAAAAAATCGCCAAAGTTGATAAATATTGTGTTTCTTTTGTGCTTAGTTCTGTGCTTTGTTAGAGGTAATTTACACAAATTATAACCCAATGTCATTTCTTCTCCAAGATGACGCCATTTATTTTTCAAGATGACGTCACTGATGATGAAAATATAAAATTATATTGTCACTATAATGAAAATTAAAAAAATTATATTGACAATTTATATTTATCAAATAACACCACATTTTACCATAAATCATTTAAGAAAAATGTTCTTCACCCTACTTATTTGCCAATTCTTTTGTCATATCTATAGCAGATAATCACCCTATTCACAGTTCCTGGAGAGGCTAAAATAAGATCTCTAGATTCAAGCATTTAATAACCAGTGAACCTTTTCTCAAATTTTTTACAAAAACTGTTATCGTAAGTCAAATTCATAATTATGCCATTTAAAGTCAAAAGGACAATAAACATAACTCTGATATGATATTCAAAAGATATACAAAATTCTACACAATTCAGTAACATTTGGAATTGATTGGCCAAAAATGACAATATTATTAATGTTTCTTGCAATTGACTTACGATGATTTTGCTTGTAAGATTTTTGTGAAAGCGCCACAGAACTGTATTAAGAATATACAGTGCCATTCATAATTTCAGTTGAACTTTTTGTAAAATTACTAAACATAAATATACTTTGTGGTGGAATACTAAAGTAACTTAAATGATCATTGAGCTCTTATTGTTTTCCTTATTCCTATTTCTCTCATTGTACATGTATATATTTTATAAATGTTTAATTTCATCAAATGTTTATCATGCTTGATGAATATAATATGTAAATATGTTTTGTTATAGTAAATAAATATTAACCTGACGTTAACCTTTATGCAGAATATAATTAAATCGAGATGACGCGGTATAATCAATAATCGGCCTCCCATCGATAAATGTCGGACTGACTCGATAATTTCCGTTTTTCTGATACAGTTGAACGAGTCGCGAGTTAAAAATTGAAGTGAGTAAAGAGCAATACATCGTACCGTTTAAAGTATACATATATCCGACTTTTTTCTCGTGCATTGTGTTTTATTTCAAATATGAGCTGGCGACACGACTCATCTGATTGCAGCGAAGATGATAATTGATATTTATTGTATTTCTGTATTTTGTCGTGCAATTGATGTAATAAATCAAATGTGATTAGATCTAATTACAAAATAATAAAACTTAAATTATAGATGAATAAAAATACAAAAAATAGAAGAGTGTATGAAATAACACATTTTTTGGACAATTTTAACAATATTTTGTTTGTACAAATATTAAAAAATGAAAAAGAACTGCGCATGATTGGGCTCGAACCAACACCTACTTAACTACAGTAGTTCACAGTCCATCTTGGTATCATCGGCGCTATAGAGTCATTCCTTATTACTCACAAACAATTACATACTTATATTAAGTACATGATCAGTTAACACGTGCTTCTTCGTATGAATGATACGCGGAATCTACCGAAGGTATAAAATTAATAGACAGACAATGAAGCGTGAAATTATTACAATGAGGGTACCAACGTCAGGTTAATATTTATTTACTATAAGAGGCTCACAGGGAAGATTGGGCTCTGCCTAACTGTGTTGCCTCTATAAATAAAGTCTTTATTATTATTATTTTTATTTTTGTCTATAATTTTTACTAATACTTCAGAAATTAAAAATGTATCTTTTAAATTAGATACATACTCAAAGAATAATGACAATTGTATAAAGTATACCACTGCTTCACTTTTTACAATCTATCATAACTAATAGGTGTAAATACATCTGAAATAGAATGTATTTGTATAGTGCGTACAAGTTGACCTCGACCTGACCTTAATGCAAGAATATTCATTACATTGAATACGAATGTAGTATTAAATCTCGATAACAATCGGATTATATCGTCGAGGCTCGAATGTAATAATAAAACAGGGATTAATTTTAAAGTTCATTCAAAGCGTACAATGAGTGTTTATTACACATAGACCGGACCAGATGATTTTACAATGAGGCTAGCTACCAATTCAAATGTTGTGGGTTTTAGCCCCACAATCGCCTTCCCCCATCCATTTTATTGTTAATTGTAATCAAAAAGGTAAGAACACGAGTTTCCCGATTGAATGCATTTGAATCGTGAGTTGTTATACATGCGGGCTGTGTATACTATAAAAATGTCTTATTTTATCTTAAATTCGTAACGAGCCGAAGTATAGAGTAGGCGTGGTATTGATTTTCGCCGGGATATGTGTAGATGATAATAAGATGCAAATATGAAAGGTAAGGTAGGGGTCAACTTGTACGCACTATATCAATGAAGAAACAGCTTTTTTTATAAGTATAAAGGTAAGTTTGAATGGCACTGTATCTTAGACTTGGTAGCAAACAAAGTCCTTTCGAAACAAAAAGGACACAGACTTAGGAGGGAAAATTAAATGTCTCACAATTAAACTCACAGAAAAAAGACATGTAGTTCTGACAGAGAGACTTTGTCAGAAACAAGACACACAACCAATTGAGCTAACTATCACTGGCACCATAGACAGTAACTTTTGATCATGTAATATCACATCACTATATCGCAGGCTTAACACTAAATGGTCATAACTCAAGTTTAAAAAAAAAGTGTGAGTTACTACAGTTTTGCGCTAAGCCGCAATATATTGTCCCCCCTATATATGTACACTATCTTATGCTTAATATACATGGTTTTATAAAATAATGTACAGTGTGTATGGTCTTAACTATTTTTCTTTGATTCGGCTAATAGCTTGTAGAAAATAAGGGTCTAAATTCAAAGATTTTACAGTTTTCTAAAATACTGCTCAGTAACAAGTTTGTATCTAATACTACAGGGGACCAGCATGGTCTCTAATCAAAAACAATATATATATTTTTCGTTTTTTCTCAACTGTCAAAACATGAATAATTTCACAGTGACTTCATGCTCTTTGTCTAACACTCGTGATATTGAGATAGTGTGTAATCATTCACTGTGAAATTATTCAAACTTTGACAGTTGAGAAAAAATGGACTATACAAGTCATATAAGGTATACATGTATTACAAAAATGGTAGTTTTGAACCAATGTCACTTAGAGGCCAGTTTCTCCATCATAAATATATTTATTTCACTTATTTTATAATGCAGGAGTAGCTAAGGCTTTGCTCATTCAAATGACACCAACATCTGTTGCATACAATGAGTAATAAAGTCATGGGCTGATTTCAAACATCACGATCAAACAAACAGTTTAGTCAGTACAAAACTCCCAAGAACAAAATACACAATTGACGGCAAATTTTGTACCGTTTAATCGAATAAACTAAGTAAAACGATGATATTTACGCATGCAATCCATCATCAAATATTTTTCATGCAGTCAAACCGTATGAGTATTCAAGAAGTTGATCTAGTCATTAAAATTCTTAAAAAGTTTTTCTTCATTATAACATCTATAGAACAGTCATTATTGAGCACATGATGTAATGTCTATTGTGTACTAGTATGCAGTTCTTGTAACTTTGTATCAAGTAAACTAAATTTGTTTAATCCAATACAGTGATGTTCAAAATCAACCTACAACCTTATTATTCGGCAAATGCAAAATATGTAGGTGTCATTTGAAAGAGCAAAGCCTTAGCTTTGCCCACATTAGGAATTAAACGATGATCGATTATAATCAATCATCAATCGTTTCATTAGAAGTGGGAGGCAATCGATTATGAAGTTTAATAATCGATTATCGCTATTGTTGGTTATTCATTTTTATTGACAATAAGACATTCTAGTTTTAATTAATCAATATAACTTAAGAAAGATATTTTATGAGAATAAAGCTCTTTTTAATTAAAACATGATGGATACATTTTACTACTACTTAAAATTATTGTAAATCATTGAGATCAGTGTTGATATTCTTGGTCAGCAACATGGAATTTGCCATTTTTGGACTTTAGCCCTTTTCTATACTGTTTTGGTACTGAAAAACGCCGATAATTGATTTTATTATTAAACATAAACAGCCACTAAACCAAAAATTATAAGTTTATTATGCATGATTTAAATATTCTATTATATGAAACAAAATCACTTAAACCATTGCAATGTATGGTCATATATTTTCGGAAATCCCTAGTAAACCCAGAGTAAATGTTTCGATTATATAATCGATGATTGACTGAAAAGGGTTGTTTGATAATTTCCGATGATCGATTACCGGTATGATTTTTTTTCGATTTTGAAACCCTAGCCCACATGTATTAATCTGTAAAATAAAATTATCAATGATGGAGAAACTGGCCTTTGATTGAACTTGGTTAAAATTTACCTTTTTTTTAAAAATATACCTAACATGGAAAATGTATGTTTGTATAGTGCTTTTGATTCGGGACCATGCTTGGTCACCTGTGTCTAATAGTGTTTTCATAAAGTTGATGATTTTTTCATTAATACAAGTTTGCAATGATTTATCTACACAACTGACTTGCAGTTAAATTAGGCATAGTGTTCAGAAAATTAAGTAAAAAATTAAGCACACTTAATTGACATTGACAAATAACGGGAATAGTTGTGCTGAGTTTTTCAACCAATCAGATTACATGTCATGATTTAACTGGAAGTAAGCAGATACGACAAGTGCCACAAAATAATAGTATTGAAATCATGATTAATTTTACGAAAACAGTATCACATATCAAGGTTTTAACAATCAATTTTGTGAAGAAATATTAAATCTGCAAATGCTTGTATTTTTATTAATTTAAGGACTCAGCATTGCGAGTGCTTATTCGGCAAGTTTGACCTTGTAATGCAAGTCAAGTCCTATAATTACAAATCTAAACATTTAGTAACATGGGTGAAAGTTTTCATGACTGGTCCTGAATTTCAGGATATTTGAGTTTTTCTATGGTATATAAAAGGAGCTGAATAATGAATATCAGGAATTTTAGGGTTATAAGAATATAAAACTACAACCTATGAAGTCTTAAATTCTCAAGTGGCAGGCATGGTTCCAATCCAATCCACTAAAGACACAAACAAAATAGTTGCAATAGTTGGAAATAAAAAAATATATTGTGTCAGATATTGCCTGCTTCAGCCTCTTATATGCCTGTTTTAGTGAAACCTAAAATGATATAATTCATAGATTTTCCCATGTGAAAAATGGTTTTTTATTTCATGTTTTACAGTTAAATGGGGTGTACATAGTAAAAATAATCTTACATTTTTAACCTTAAAAATTTCTTCATTTCAGAAAATAAATGACATCATATAGGAGAAGAAATTATGTCATATTATAATATATGTAAACAAGTAAATCTGTGAGCTAATGCTCACTAGAGATACCCCCGCAAAAATCTAAAAATATGCGACAAACAGGAAGTAGATGAGCAAGGAGCATGAAATCGCTTTACACCACATGGGACTATGGGATGAAGCAATATGCAAAGTATTAGGCTGCTGCATGTTATAGTTGCTGAGAAAACTGCAACGGAAATTTTGTAACGGACGGACAGACGGACGGACGCACGCACGGACAAGGGTAAAACAGTATACCCCCCTCTTCTTCGAAGCGGGGGTATAAATATGTCAAACAATACACAGAACTAATCATGAAAGAAACAGAATGTTAGTCAACTTTGGGGCAAAATCTTTTTTATTTCACTTCATCAACTAAGAAGTTAGAATGCAGCATTTTCACTTGTTGCTATGTTACTTGTAAAAATATGCTTTTAGGAGCTGAGACTCTCAGTGAAATAAAAATTGATTATACACCATAGTTAACAAATATGCTCTATGTTGTGTTTTGTCTTAAGTTATTTTTAACAACCTATATGGTTTTGTATGCAAAGTGTAAGCACCGGTATGTTGCAGACAAAAATTGAAGATACTGGCAGGTCAAATGGTACAGACAAAGACTGTCACAAAAGTTCACCCTGGGCACATTTCTGTGGCTCTTTTCACAAAAATTCTTAAGAAAATTTATGTAAGTGTTTCACTTACATTTTTTACTTATGATTACATTAATGTGAGTCTATATCTTTTTATTGTTTAATCAAATCAATCATGCAGACATAAATCATAACAACTTTAGTCAGAATTTCCCTAAATTATCTAGAACTTCTGTTTTATACAGTTTAATATGGTTGTATACCCATAGCAACTTAGAAAACAAAAAGAATTAACAATCACTACTTTTCGGTGGGGCAATCTTAAGTAAGGATATTAAAGTCAACAATTTGTATTAATTCACTAATTACATTTATTCTTAAAATTTTGTCTGTGTTTGAATGCATGAACAATGAGAAATATGACTATCATAATGTAACTTTCATTTAACGAAATGTAAAAATATGCGACAAACAGGAAGTAGATGAGCCAGGAGCAAGGAGCATGAAATCGCTTTACACCACATGGGACTATGGGATGAAGCAATATGCAAAGTATTAGGCTGCTGCATGTTATAGTTGCTGAGAAAACTGCGACGGAAATTATGTAACGGACGGACGCACGCACACACAGACAAGGGTAAAACAGTATACCCCCCTCTTCTTCGAAGCGGGGGTATAAAAATTATGTAACGGACGGACGCACGCACACACAGACAAGGGTAAAACAGTATACCCCCCTCTTCTTCGAAGCGGGGGTGTAATAAATAATTATATTTTAAGTTTATGTGATTTAACCAGTGAGTTATGGACATATACCCTTTAAGTCGCACAGTTTAGCAAAATAACTCTTCAGTTTAAACAATATTGTTAAAAATCTTTAAAACACTTGAGATATCTGAGTACAAATTGAGTCACTAACAATGGTTCTATCATTTTTATTTGTTTATCAAACATACTAACTGATGCAGCAGCCATGTTGTTTTGTTATTATTTACAAGTACTTTTTACATTTAAGAATGGTCATCACTTATCTAAGGGCTTTGCACCTAATTAAATGGGCAAACGGCTATAACTCACAGATAAATCCACTTAAATTCCAAAAGAATTATTATTTATTGGACATGCACCCAAATGACCAAAACACAAAGAAAATTTGTAAAAATACATTTTTATGAATTAATACAAATGGTTTATAATCATATACTTTTTTATGTTTTGCTAACCGAAAGTTAATCTGATTTCCGAAACGGAACTTGAAGATATTTCAAGCACAAAGTCAGTCAACACATAGGCACAAAAATTTCATGAATTTGATAATTGTACTGCCATGCTGAAATCCTTATTCTTTATTTCACATGTTTGACTGAGTAAACTGACAAAATAAAAGAAATGATTTGATAATTGTACTGCCATGCTGAATTCCTTATTCTTTATTTCACATGTTTGACTGAGTAAACTGTGACAATATAAAAGAAATGTTCTGTTTTGATCTGTAATTAACTTATTCCTTCATTCATAGTGATCATTCAACAATTTTCGTTTTTATAAGGTGTCTTCGAATGCTACAGTATGAAACATACATTTTTCATTTCAAAATCAGATGATTTATGATTATTGTTACAAGTTTGCACAATTGACACTTTAAAGAGTTTATTTAAGTATCTTTTGTAAAACTCATAGAAATCCCAAATTTCAGTTATGATAAAATTTACTAAAGAATCTTTATGAAAAAGACTGCAGGATTAAAACACAAAATGATGGTTCATACCTGAATGTACTTATGTCGAGATTTCAACTGTCCACAACAAAAACCAGTAGCATATCAACGAAGTAATGTTCCATTGTAACCATACTATACAAGATATCATAGCAACCATTTATGCTGGTATAATAAATTATGTGAAAACTTGCTGTGTGTTTCACTGTAGTACCTAAAATACAATGATGTACATGTATATAAAACATTTGATCTATAGAACTTAAGTGATAAATGACTTAGTCGTCACATTATCTGTGGCTTCAAAATCACAGCAAACCAAGGAACCATTTTCATATGAACAAATACAGAGTATATAGACACATCATCCACTATTTGAATCTTTCCAATTATTTGGCAGCTGCAAGAATATGAAGAAAAACAAGAGTTTGTTTACAATCTGAGGATGACATGACTATATACCATGTAATAGCCATAGTCAGTCAAACAGACAATGTGCAAAATTTGAAATGCCTGCATTTTCAATTGGATGATCAAAATACAGAGAGCTGAACAAAACTCTTTTGTAACTCCATTTGAAAATAAAGGGAGTTACAATATTGTTTTGTTCAGCCCTCAATACAAAACACAGTCATAATTAAGACTGCCACTATAAACCTTAAGATGATATGTAGCAATTCAGAAGTCAAGAGTTTGTACGTTAATGAAAGACTATTCTATGAACATTAAATTTCATTAATGCCAGAACAAATCATAGTACAGATCAGATAACATTGAGAGGTTAGTGAAAGACAACTGGCATTGATGGACACAAACATACCGGTATCTTAATTTTTAGTCACTACAATAAATTGTAGCAAACTAAGCGTTAAACCTGAAAAAAGGTCTATAGTCATGTGATCTATATCCATAACTAAGAAGGTTTAAATCACATGTTTTTCAATGATTTCTCTTTTTAGACAACTAATTAATGACATCATATAGCACATAAGATTAGGCCACAACAAGTTGATCATGTGTTCTATGGATTTTTCTGGGGAAAAAATGGGGTGAGCGAGCGAAGAAATAAAAAACAAATTTTCTGCTTTGAAAAATACATGTTTTGTATGGTGAATTTCGTGCGAAAGCTAATTAGAAATCATGAAACTCATGTAAATAGTTTTATAAAATTACACATGAACATATACTGATGAGAAAAAGAAACATATCAATTAAGTCTTTAAATATACAGAAACGTTTGCTAATAGGCCAAGTTCAGATAGAACGAGAGTAATGTGAGTAAGTCAAGACAACTTCAAAATTTATGTAAATACCAATGTCATTCACGTAACAGATTTTCAAGACAGTATCTACGTCATGTACAGAGAAAGGGTAACCCTGTAAGCCAAATAAGTCGACAAACACTGGGAAAACTACTTGTTTGGTGTTAACGGTACCGCGGACTAGTTCTAAAGTTATGTCACCGTCACCAACATCTATCTCTACCCTTGTATCATCGGGGCAATGTTATTGGGAGTTCAGTGATGAGTCTTGTTTCGACTTATGTAACGTCTTAACGACTTATAATTGTCTTAAAACGAGATTCAGTCACATCTCATGGCTAGCCAAGGTAATCTCGTGGACACATCACATTGACCAGCTATTATGCCCTGTGAGTGTCGCTATATTCTGGCAACATCAATACTTGTCTATCGGCATAAAAAAACCAGACCTCATGTTGCACATGTCACCAAGGACTTCTTACAGGCAAACAGCATTAATGTTTTCTCTTGTTTTTTTGAATCACGAAAAAAATTATGCACCTAGTGGAAATTAGACGTTTCTTTTTTAGCAACAGTTTAGATATTAGCGTACTCAAAACTTGCACACACTGGTTTCTCGAGTAAATCACTGGAAAACGATTTGATATAACCAACACTTGACATTGTCGTGTAAGTTTTATTAAACACTTTTCAAGCAATTTGATTGACTGAGAGAGTATCTCAGTAGTCTAATTTACACATTATAAAAGTACTCCACTTTTATAAGAAACTAATATTTTGAAGAACTTGACCCCTACAAGGGAACCCGCTAGGGAGAGTTATTATAATCCCAAGGCAGTTATATTCAATAGTCTTTTAGATAGTATTAATTGTTTTTAGATTGATGATAACCCAAGTCGATAGCGCAGTTGGTAAGGCACCGGGATTTGGAATCTCGTGCCAGAGGAGGTGCGGGTTCCAATCCCACCCGGGGAGGTTATACCCTTCCATGAAAATTTGACAATAATGTCGACTTTCCTCCATTGATTAGATAATATGGAGAAGTTTCCGGCCTTGTGGAAGGGTAGGTGAGTACTGGTTATGGACAATGGTCCAGGAAAGCTAGGTTAGGTGCGCTGGATGTCGTAAAATGACCTAAATTGTGTTGAAACGGCGTTCAATCTAGTAAAAAAAAGAAAGATTGATGATAAAGATTTTGTCTTCGTTTAGTGGCTTTAAGTTTCAGCTGTAATATTTTAAACATATCATTTTTAATAATGCACAAGTTGCTCTCAATTTGTCTCAATCTGTCAACTATGGCTCTTTCAATGTGATTCAAACTAGGGCTGCAACGATTCAATTCGATACATCGAAACTCGACTGCGAGGGCGGCGATTCGATTTCGATTCGGGACCCATGAATTTCAATTCGATACTGACCTTTAAACGTATCTACATAAGTTATAAGCATAAAAGCAAAAGGGCACCTAAAAGACACTAAATCCCCGCAACGGTTATTTCCCTTTATTAAATCAAGTAGCAAGGTGTTATCTGCAGTATATTAAGAGCTGCATATTCTGATACAATTTATGATTCATGTTGTATATATAGATATGTTTTAGTTGATATTACATTAATGATACATTTTCGCGACCTTTATATTCGTACCCAGTCCATTTCGTACTTAAAGAAGCAATCTTAATTTAGCAGATTTTCGGGTTTCATGTGAATTTAATTTGAGTAACACTTTCATTTTATCAATAATAAATAGTTTTAATCTCAAATAAATGAATAAATGCATATTTGGAGTAAATTATTCTAATAGATGAATCGAATCGAAAAAAATCGAATCGAAAGAAAAAATATCGAATCGCATCTAATCGACTTTCCGGTGAATTGTTGCAGTTCTAATTCAAACTCATTGCCGTGAGTGATTGTGGTAGCCCTAATAATGATTAAACAAATACAGTGCCCTTCAACAGTTTCAAGCCAAAGAAAATTTACTAAAAAAATTAATGTCAATGATTGTTTATGTAGATACATATTTTCTTAAATAAATTTTTATGGTTGATGATGAAATGAAAATAAATTTCATGAATTCATCATTTTTATAAAATTCAGCATCTGACATCCCAAAGCCTCGAAAACCATGTGCATTGTAATTCTTTTTTGCTCCTGTTTCTTAGTTGGTTCAATCTATAATAGTTGAGACTATCAAAGTAATTTTAAAACATGCTATGGAAAAGAATTACCATGAACATGGTTTTGGAGGTTTTTGAATGTCAACTACCATATCTTATAAATGTGATGCTTTTAAAATATATGTTTTCATCACCAATACGACCTGTACAACCACAATTGATAAGGTAAACATATGCATACTTTCCCCTAATTTCTCTTGCTAGACATTTAATTTAAATGCATCAAATATTGCTTAAAATAACTAATACTTTTCTCTCACCAAAACTCCCAAATTGGTCAACAGAAATTATGGTAGTTCTTTAACTCTTTTAGCTCTTTAAAATTGAGTTGAGCAACAAACTAGATTACTCACAAAAATAATGTACGCGTGCAGAGAATTGAAAGTACAAGTAATTATGCAATTGCAATTCACAGTTTACTATGGGCATTTCTGACAGCCAAATGTACTTGAATCTTTTTCTATTTTGTGACTGCATGCTGCATAAATTTGAAGAAAAACAAGTGTTAGTTAACCTTCTGAAGGTCACATGACTAAATACCCTGAAACGTGTATCAAAACTGCCATTTTATAAAAGATAGTAGGCTATTAAATATCATAATTTATAGTAAACAACCATTATGAGAATAGTTCTATTTATACAAAGATATAAAGGATAGTCATCAACTTTGGTATAAAATTATTTTCACCATACCAAACGAGCTCAGAAAACATGTTTTCAAAGAGTGGCATAGTCACCAGTGAAAATATAGCTTTCTGAGTTCATGCTTTGAAATGAAAAAAGATATTACACCAAAGTGAACTAATATCCTGCTTCTTTCATAGATTTTTTTTTTTTAATTTGTTTACTTGGGTTTTATGGCGCGTCAACTATGACATGACAAACGTTGCAATATTCTAAACAGAAAAATTCATGTGAGCTAAAAAAATATTTGTTTGATAAAAAAAAATTGTTACAAAAAATAATTGTTGTGTATAAAAAATATATATGTTGGATAAAAAATATATTTGTTGTATAAAAATCTTTAAAAAATATATGTGGTATAATTAGCATGATGGGAAATAAAGTTTATTGTAACAAAGGTTCTGGTTGGTCGACACTAATACAGATGGTAAACAAGTCAAATTACAATTCAATTTCTACAAAAAAAAAACAAGTTTCAATTCAGTGATTCTGCTAGTTCACATGTAGTAATCGATGACCTAACAATATGAGAATGTGCAGGGTCTGTTTGATTTAGATGTTCATACCTTGTACAAACAATGGAAATTCATGCTGACGTCTGCATAGTAGGCCCTACAATCTCTGGAACCATGATAAGCAGTTTTAAATTTATAACAGTATCAGTTATATGACCACCGCCACGAGAAAAAAGGGCACTCGGGCATTTTTTATCGATTTTTAGTTTTTTGCCTAATATTATAGGACATGAATTATTTTGCATGTTGCACTTTATTTCACATCGATATTGTAAATAGTTTTTGAGATATAGCGGTTTAAAAGAGGGCATTAATGCAACGTCAACGACATATTTATCAACGACCGCTTAAAACGTAACGTCATAATAATAAAGACAACATCAAATGTAGTTTAGCTGATAACAAATGAAGTCAAGTGTTTTCAATTTTAATTTTGCACTTAACACGATAATACTGAAATATATAATGATAATATTATGTAAAAAATAATTCATAACACCGTAATCAAAATTATCGTAGTCTTGGATAATATGAATTTCAAACAACAGTTAATTGAATAAGTTAATTCACGAAAACAACGTAATAATATCAGTTGGTCAAATTGTCGTGTTCGAATTGTTTCTACATCCGAACACATGTTTGTGCATACTAATTACCAGTCGCCGAGAAAATATTTTTTATAATTTTTATCCAAAATAAAGTAAATTACGAATCATGCAGGGGTGTCAAAATCAACTCGCCCGCTCGCCATGCGTGTGTTCTGACCTGTTGGGAGAGTATACCGATTTTTTAAAACAGTTAAACTCGTCGAATCGAGCGAGCAAATTCAATAGATTTATTATCTGTTATAATAAGAAAAAAATCAAAATACTATGTCCTATAATCGACCGCTTTATGTTAGGTATATATCATTTTTATACCAAAAAGTAATCTTGACTTATTACGTCACAAATTGTCATGTACGCCGGGGAGTCTATATTCTTTGCAACATTCAATTAAAATCAATATTAATCCTTTGTTTCATGACAGAAATTGATGTGAACAATTTAAGATTTGGATCAGAATTTTTTTTAAACTCTTTGTATGTGTTTGATGATAGCGTAACACTGTCATAATGCAATGTTTTATTATATAACTACAGAGTCTATTTAAATTTAATTGATAGTTAGAATCAGAGAAAATTCCCTGTATTTTTTAAAACAAGTAAAGCCTGTACATTTAGTTGCCTACATGTTCAACAAACACTGGCCGTTTTAGAAAGAAAATGATATCGGAGATGACAGGAATCAAATTTTCTTTGTTTCAATTTACTGATAATTGTCAATGACACCCTTCTCTTTATCATTTTAAGACATGTGTGAAAGCACAAAGAAGTTAGCTATATTAATATGAATTGATGAAAACGCAATATTGTTTAGGCCTACTTAACGCGCGATCATAGACTTCACGGTTATATTTAGAAAATCGCGCACATTTTCGGCACATGCATACTCGCGAAAATCATATCACAAGTCCCCGTTTTCGTTTGTATGTACATGTATAGGGCGTACAGTTTGACCCCGATCTGACCTTTCATATTTGCTTCAAATAATTATATATGCATATACCGACGAAAATCAGTACCATGCCTATTCTACTCTTTGACTGCGATTGTAAATTATAGAAGTATGTTTATGCGTTAAATTTCAACACAATCCTTACGGCCACAGTGTAATCGAGCAATAACACTACATTCGTATGCAACTTAATGAATACTAAATTTGTGCATTATAGTCAAGTCGGGGTAAAACTTAACGCGCAATAGCTGAAACAAGTGTTAGTGTTGTTTCTACGACATTATATACTAGTCACATTGTCTCTATCGTTGTTTTCTACATATCCATGTTTCTATAACAATAATGTGTTATTATATGTTACTACAAATCGTTACTTTATTATTGTTCTTTCTTTTTCTGGGTTTAATGCCGTGTCAACACAATTTAGGCCATATTACTGCGTCCGGCTCACATAATCTAGCTTTCCTGGACCCTTGTTTGTAACAAGGCCGAAAACTTCTCCATGTACCTTATTATTGAAGGAAATTTGATATAATTGTCAAATATTTTTGGAAGGATATATATAACCTTCTTGGGTGGGATTCGAACCCATACCCTCTTCAGGACATGAGATTCTAAATCCCGGCGCGGTACCATTGTTCATTTTAACAAGGACACTTGATTTTAATTAATTATTAATTATTATTTAATTAATTAATTTAATTATTTAAGGAATGGAGTTATTTGAGAAATCACGTGACCTATATGGTTCCTAACACGGCAAAAAAGACGACAAGATCAACACATTTAGATGAAAAAGACAAGATAAATGACAATTATACGTGCCCGATTTTTATCAAACCTAGTGCGGTATATGCAACAGAAAGAAGCGCTAATTCTCCCAACCCCACAATGGTTCTAGTTTTTTTAGATTACCTCGAGGTTTTGAACGAATTGAGAGATTTTTAGAAGAACTTCGAGGTAATACAGAAATTTAGAACCGTTGTGGGATTGGCAGAACTATCGCTGAAAAGATAATTTAGTGCAGCTTAGACTGTACTAGGTCTGATAAAAATCGGTCAATTACTATTGTCATTTACCTAATCTTTTCATCTTGTAAAATTTGTTTCTCTGGTCGTCATTTTTGCCGTGTTAGGAACCATATAGATCAAGTGATTTCCCACTCTGGTTGATGTAGGACTCTGCTCGACACGTACTCCAAATAATTCGAACAACCCGTTTAATAAAGCAAAGATATGTTCACTATGATATTGAGTAAATGAAAGAAAAATATTAAATTAAAAAAAAAAAATATGACTGCATGAGGATTCGAACCCGGATCATCTGTCACGCCAACCCTTCGCTGTATCCACTGAGCTAATGACCCATATCAATTTTGATGAACAATATCTATTACATAACGATAATTATTGCTAAAAATAGCAACCAGGGGAGAGAATCTTGTCGCTTAGTATTTATGTAAACATGTCAAACGTAAACGAGGTTACAGCACTAATATCATTCAATCTAAATTAACAAATATGCAATTCAATATAGAAATTACAAGTGTGATGTCATTAAAACTCATTTAACTGATAGTATAGCTGTAAAAATTCGTAGAACGGGATGGAAAGTTGCAAACAGTACGAAAAAGGCGAATATCATAATAACAATAATACAACGACTCGACGTCTAAGATTTGAAAATAAATTAATATCAAGTTTGTTTTTTACTTAAGTTCAAGTATTTCGTAGAAAAAATCATATACAGCCAATACTTTATTAATATCACGCACCGAAAGTATGGCGACGAAAAAATCGCTGTCATTAGCCGTTGTCCTTTTCCCAAAGTTTTTGACATTACGTCATTTATGCCCGAGTGCCCTTTTCTCGTGGCGGCAGTCATAAATCCGAGAACACGAAACCGAGTTCACATTGTGCTTGAATCTAGGGGAAGTAACTACCCCTTGCACTCGATCCTGCAGTGGTCAAAGGTTCGAACCAGATGCATCAGTCAAAAATTCTTACGAAAAAAATCTTCGTAAGTCAAAAGCAAGAAACCTTAATAATACGCTCATTTTTTGGCTTATCAATTCTAAATATTATAGAATTAGGAACTTTAGTCAGTTATCTTTCCCTGATAAAATCTGAAGCAATCCAATTGGTAAGTAAGTCCTTACAGTTGGAATCCTCGGATTTTATCATTGAATTCCTATGTAAGAATAACCAAATATTTCATCTAATATCTTTCTTGTAAATGAAGATATTAACAGAAGTTATGAAATTTAGATAGCTTTTTACCTTCAAAATACTTAGCTTGAATTTCAAACAAATTAATCGATTTACAAAAAAGTTATTTAAGATTAATTTTGACAAATTGACATTAAAAAGTAAGGGTAAAATCCGAGTAATCCAACTAATTAGACCTACCTATTTGAAGAGTATACAAGGGGAAATAACTGATTAAAGTCCCTTATTGTGTAGAATAGTATATACCTTTTGAATATCATATCATAATTATGCTTAATATCTGTCTGACTTTGAAGTGCTAATTATATGAAACTGACTTACGAAGATTTTTTTCGTAAGAATTTTTGTGAAAAGCACCACAGATCTGTAGTTTGTTTACACCTGGCATATCCCCTAAAACTATGAATTATGGGTATACTCTATGACTTGGCTGACACGTCTAGTTCGACCCTTTGACTGCTGTTGAACCGAGTACAAGGGGTGGTTTCTGCTGTGTTCTATGATACATATAATTGAGTCAAGAAACAGTTTCGGGTGTTTATTTTGTCACTGTAAGTTTTAGCACAAGCCCCTTTTTTCCATTTAGAATATTGCAACGTTTGTCATGCCATACCCGGTGCCGCCATATTTAAATCTACTGAGTACAGTTGACTACAGTTGACCAATCAGTGCCCTTTATACAAAAATAGAATTTAACTAGCAGGATTACCCATCATGCTAATTATACCCCATATATATTTTTTAAGATTTTATACAACAAATATTTTTTTGCAAGACATAAATATTTTCATTGAACATATATATGTTTTATTCTACATATATATTTTTATACAAAACAAATATTTTTTTTACAACACATAAATTTTTTTTTAAACACAAATATTTTTTTTTACAACATATATATTTTTTATCAAACATATATATTTTTATACAAAACAAATATTTTTTTTTAACACAAACATTTTTTAGTTTTATAGTATATTGCAACGTTTTATCATGCCATAGTCAACACAGAAAGGTTATATTGCGCAAAAATTAAAAAACAATTATAACAGAGAGTCAATTTTTCTTTAAGATGACGTCATTTTCTTTCATGTTATACGGTGAAACGTCATGCTATTTGATGAAAATATATGATGTAAGTACGATTTTTATATTCTCATTGTAAATGAGTGAAAATATAATCTTATACTTTTATCGTCAATGACGTCATCTTAGAAGATAAAGACGTCATCTTGGAAGAAAAATGACGTCATATTATAATTTGTGTAAAATACATCAAATAAAACACAAACCTAAGCATGAAAGAATCAGAATATTCATCAACTTTGGTGTAAGATCTTTTTTATTTCAACTCATGAACTCTGAGAAAATGACATTTTGACTTGTGGCTACACCACTTGTGAAAATATGTTTTCTGAACTCACTCAGTGAAATAAAAATCAATCTTACACCTAAGTTGACGAATATCCTCTAAATCTTCAAATATGACGTAATCTGATAATGAAAATATAAGATTTTATCTACAATGAAAATTTATATTTCCACTGTATATTTTCATAGAATAACACCACATTTAATCATAAAGCATGAAAGAAAAAAATTAATTATATAAAACAAAAGACTTGCTTATTTACCACGAGTCTATAGCAAATCTGTTCAAGGAGACGTGCGGTAACAATGTTGCAAGCAGGTGATGGTCCTTGATGTAACTTGATCAAATATTTTTTTATTTGTGATTGGTGGCAAGCAAATTAAGCTTACAATAAACTAAATGTATTGTAATAAGAAAAAAACACATGTAAAATGAAATATAGCGGTTTGCAACTCTTGATAGCTATGACACATAAGTTCTATTTACTATACCTGAATCTACAGTACCTACCAAAAGTTTGGAGACATAAGAAATTTACTGTAATTCTTGAACTTTGATGATTATTTTGCAAAATCATTATTTCTTTAAATATTGAAGTACGGTTTGTGATATATAATGAATACAAATTTCATTAATGCAGCACATTTATAATATTCAGCATCTGATATCTTAAAGCCTTCAAAACTGAGTACATCGTAATTGTTTTCCTTAACAATTATTTTATGCTGTTTTTGTAGTCTCAGTTTTAAGTATAATGATAACCAACTAAATAAAGCAAAACTAATTATCATTTCAAAATAAAGTTATCAAATTTTAGAAAAAACTCTATACAGTAGGCCTACTAAGTGAAAATGTCTCCAAACTTTTGGTGTGTACTATATATCATCAAGCTGTGCCAAAGACAGTTACGATGGCTCATCCTGCATTGTTTAGAGGAATTATAATAATACACAAAATAACAGTTCATACCTGAAGGAGGTTCCATAGGCTATGTCGCCTAACACATAAGTCAGTAGCACATCAACAAAGTATTATTCTATGGCAATCACACTATCATAGACAATTCAGCATCATACATGGTAGTATAATCAATATGGTGAAAACTTGTTTGTTTATGTCACTGTAGCACCTAAAAACAAAGATATACATAAAACTTATGAGATTATAAATTTAAAAGGTTCCAAAGAATGGTAATGCTGACTTTATTTTGAAGGAAAAAGTACAACATTTTAAGTCATAACAAGACTTAGGTTTGTAAGAGTAGTTTCCCTTTGATTATTTTAACATTGTTTTTAGGGTTCTGTAAAAACATATAATTAATTTATTCCAAAAGATATTTAACTTCCTTTGACCGAAGGTTGATGTATAAACATTCATACAAACGACTGCTTAAAACTTAGAAACAAGACACAACAACTAATTGAGGGTTGTGACTTAACAGCACATAGGAGACTCCTATTTTGTGATTACGAGATTCTGTATGTGAATATGACTTTTATGTTTCAAACAATGCTACATTATACTTGTCATTTCAACAAGATATTATGATTTCAAACTTTTAAAAGATAATTGTGAAAAAAAAACAAGATAATAATTATGAATCGCTTTGCTAGACTAAGTATGAATACCACTTTGCGAATATTATTTTTATGTTATAGTTTTAAAATGTTGATACATTTAATATATGATCAAGTTGAATTGTTTATTATTCAAAAATGTACATATGCTAGATTATTCAATCAATAACCATGCTTGTTTGTCATATATTACTACATGTAGTTGAGAAATTTCAGTAAAAAAATCTCCTAATCTCTCAGTTTCTAAAATAGATCATATTTGTGCAGTGTTCTTCTACATAACAAATAAGACTTTCTTTATGCGAACATGACTTTTTTTTGCAGCAGTGAAAGATAAAAAACAATTTGATAGAAAGTTTTGACTGTAGTTTTACAATTCTAATGTATCTTTTTAATAGAAACTGTTTCAAAATAATATAAAATGTGGCTTAATATATACATGTATGTATTAAATTTTACAGTATCAACCCCAAGACCATTCTCATACCCAGAAGTTATCAAAATTCTCAAACTAAGTATAGATAATTCTGATAGTCCCTGGGTACAAGAATGCCCTAAGTCATAATTCGCTCAGTCTTCTAAAAT
The DNA here is from genome assembly GCA_025267735.1 of Mactra quadrangularis. Classification (NCBI taxonomy): domain Eukaryota; kingdom Metazoa; phylum Mollusca; class Bivalvia; order Venerida; family Mactridae; genus Mactra; species Mactra quadrangularis. The sequence continues at coordinate 31,266,264 of CM046308.1, read as the reverse complement.
TTACAGCGTATCCATGAATATTATTTCATACTTTATGTCTTAAACTAGAAAATAGTATAATATATCTCATATCTACTCTTTATGAAATAATTATTTTTTAAAGAAAGAAAGAAATTCATATTTGCTCAGTTTCTACAAATAGATCATATTTGCAGTGTTGGTTACATAATGAATATGATTATTGATATGGAAATATGACTAGAATATATAATCAAAGATTTAAAACAATTTAATATGATGTTAATAAAGTATTTCTTTAAATCCCAAAATATTATTTCAATATGAAATGCTGCTTATTATATGTTTAAATTATTCTATCTCTTTAATTAGTTATAACCCATAATCATATTCACGAGTTTCTAAAAATACTTCATTTCCAACTTGAAAACATATAAAATCACTATATTTTTTAACGGTATCTAAATTTGATATTAATATAACTGATGTATTTTAAAATTCAACTTTACAATGTGCAAGTAAGCACTGCAAAAACATCCAAGACCTTGGCTACTACATGTTTATAAAATGAATTTTATTCAAGAAAAAAGTTGATGAAATATTTTACAAAAAATGTACATCATTAAGAAATTGTGAATTTATTATTATTAAAAAATATTTCATTCATGTCAAAATACAGACATTTGCTAAGGTTGTCTATATTAACCTATAAATTAAAGTCTGTTTTGTATAGTTCAGGTACCTGAACACTTTCTTTTCAAAAAAGTGAAAGTATATATATATAAGCCGATTTGAATGAAATTTTGAGGGCTTTTTGTATGAAGACTGAATTTTTACGTAACATCATTATTTTGACGTCATGTACCATACTTATAGGGGCCGTACGTTGTGCACATGCATTTTGCTGCTTAGAGTGCTAAAACCGTTAATATTTACTGTTTTTTAAATACTTTTCGCATATATAATACACAATTACTATGACAATCCACAGAACACAAAATTTTGTTAAAACGTCAAGTAGTTTTCCTATCAAGCCCTACTTTGTCTAGAACAATAATTGACGTGTAAAATTTTCATGAAAAAACGTCTTTTTTTAGCCTATAGCTCAACAACGAGTTCGGTAAGGGTATCATTTTATTAAATATTTGACTGTAAATTATAAAAGAAATGATATTTTGAAATAAAATTGATGTCTAAAGTCGGAAATTGTCGAAAAAAAACTTTCAAAGTTTTCATTTTTAGTCATTTCGGTCACAAATTTCGACGTTAACGCTAACTCAAGGATGATAAATACTACCAAAAAAATCATAATACGTTTCAGAATTTTGATATTTTGTGCAAGCAAAGATAGTAGATTCTAGATATTGAAAATTATATAATGTAACGTCACTATGGAAATGGATATTGCTCCTTTTACAAAAATAAGACATGAGAATAAAAACGAGGTTTTTTATAAATTAACTTTATGCAAAAAGCTATTCTCTTTATAGTAATGAATTCACTTTAATATTTGCTATTAATTTTTAAGTGGTTTCAGATCATTATATCTTACGATAGTTCTCAACTATGCTGTTAACTGAGTACAAGTCATGTACAGGCATGTGCAACCCGGGTCGATAGCGCAGTTGGTAGAGCTCCGTGATTTGGAATCCAGAGAGGTTATACCCTTCCATAAATTTTGACAATAATTTCAATTTTCCTCCATTAATATCATACATGGCAAAAGTTTCCGGCCTTGTTGAAGAGTACCCGAGTGCTGGTTATGGGAAAGAGTCCAGGAAAGCTAAGTTAAGTGCGCTGGACGCCTTAAAATGACCTCAAATGTGTTGATACGGCGTTAAACACAATTTAAAAAATACAAAAAATACAGGCATGCGTGTCAATTTTGTTGCATTATCGGATGCATTTTTAAAAAGTAGTTCACTTTTTCGTTGTAATGAAAATCAAGTATATGTTTACGGCATATGTACTGATGGAGTTAAGGTTCTGGAACTGTAATGGTGACCTTCCACAATTCTTATAATGATATTGTTTCTTGAATCTATACTATTAAAGACATTGAATGCTGAAATTTTAAAGAAATTTACCGTTTGTAACTTAAGTTATGTGCATTTTTGTAACGTGACCCTTGGTTTTCAGAAAGACCGTAAATTGTGCTGGGACAAAAAGTGAAAAAACTCTTTTTTTCAAATTCTGCTGTTTTATTTCCAAGTTTTAATCACTTTTCCTGTTACACAATCATGTCATGACAAATCAGAGCAATCAGGTTACACTTTGGACAAATACTTATAAAAATACAGAGATTTGCATACATGTACCCCCAAGCAAAAATCCGAGTTTTTGAGAAAGCTAAAAAATTTACCCTATCTTTAAAAGCAAATATCTCAAGTTTGAAGTTAGTTAGACACATGCAACTAGTTTTAAAATTTTCTGCAGTATTAACTGCCCATATGATAAAAAATCTAAGAAATTTTACTGTTTCTAAAATTTTTTATAAGAATTAGTATGAGATTACTACACTGAAACTGAAAGAGATTTTATAGAGAAAAATAACGTCAAAATGGCCAATTACAAATAATACTACTTTATACAAATATATCATCTAAAATTGGTATTTGAGATGGAAAATGTATGTTAAACTCTGCATTATCATATAAAAACCTTCTCTCCATTGCTTTTTGGCAAGCTTGAGGGGACTATTTGGGGATTAAACCTGTACCAGCTATGTTTTGTGCTATTGTCGTTTTTTGCACTAACAGTTTGACACTTGAGTTAGTAATGTTGGCATATCATGTGCCTTAGCTTTCAAATTATGCTGTTTATTGTATTGTTTATTTTATAATTAGAATATGATGATATTAAAAACAGAAAATGTGCAACGATTTTGTCTTCATATGATGACTTTGGTACGATTATTTGTGGGAATTCGGCAATAAATCAATCTAAGTTAAACATTCTTTCCATGTTTATCGATATTTGTGTAGTTTATTTTACCTTTGTTCATTTTCAGTACACAAAATAGATATTATAATTGGAGAAAGAGTTATTAAACAGTTAAAACCCCATTTTGCCCCAAATTCTCCACTTCGTCCATTTCGCCTCAAAATCTCCATTTCGTGTTTTAGTCATACTCAATTTACATCGCAAAAAAAGATGAAAAAAATGTATTTTACACCTGTACAAACAGAATCAACACAAAAGTTATGATCCACTACGGCTTTTCATTGTTTTTATGTCGATAAACCATTATTTTTACGATAACTAACTACGATCACGCTGTAGAGCGTCTGGTTTCGCCATTTTCGGAAAATGTGTTACCCTATGACTTCTGGAAAAACCCACGTCACGTGGTGAAAATTTCTAAAAATAGCAATTACGAAACTTGACGAAGATAGGTAATCGGGAAAAAACCGGATTATACCGAGTGTCGAAGTTTACGGAAGTTAGTTACAGTTCCAGAACCTTAAACATATTCGAATTTTTGTACAGTTTGCCATTCGCAATATAGCATACACAGCACAAAACATCAAACCATTGTATATCATCTAAAACAAGACGGCAAAATCATTAATTCTAAAACCGCTTAATTATCACATCATTTAAATGTATAGATCAGCAAATCTCTATTGTTCATATATTAATTCCTTCTTTAATCTTGTACTAGGCCTGAGGTAAGTGTACTGCATAGTATAGTTTGGCCACTCAGGTTTGATTCCTGATAACGGCCGGTCAAATCATTCTATAAAATCGAAAATGATGTCGTTTTCCGCACTACGTAATTATAGAGACTAACATATGATTGGCGGTTATTTAGTCAACTATAAGTATATATAACACTGTAATTACATACAAAGTATAATTTTATCATCATGATTATCATAGAATATAGAGCATCTACAAAACTGAAAGTATTCTAAATTCAGGTTATTGTTAAAATAACAAAATAGTTAAATCTTCATGAATAACTGACAGCATACACTAGGATTGACTACCAAGTAATTTACCAAGGAGCAGTAGGACTCTTCACCGGTATATAATTTGTATAGAAGTAGTCAGAGCGATGTAGACAAATCTGTGAACTAATTTTAAAATATGGCTTTTCATAACTCAATTTTTTACGTCATCCGTAACGTCATAATCCGTCTTTTTTAAACAAAGGTAAGTTGAGTAACTGCAGTAGTAAGAATCTTCCTCGTGTATATTTCGTTAGGGTATAATTTATAATAATTTTAAAATATGGCTTTTCATAACTCAATTTTTTACGTCATCCGTAACGTCATAATCCGTCTTTTTTAAACAAAGGTAAGTTGAGTAACTGCAGTAGTAAGAATCTTCCTCGTGTATATTTCGTTTTCAATTTAACAGGTAACAATAAATGAATAAACAAAGAATATAAAATCTAAAAAATTCTGATCTAAAATTTTCTGCTCGCCTACTCGCTAATTTACGATAATACTCTACAGTAGCCTGTTCAATTACATTAAACGTTAAAAAACGTTCCGTAACGATACATTCGGAACTCCTCGGCCGTTCGCTGCAAATTGATATTATTGAAATGACCATTCATACAATAACATTATGAATAAACATTGCTGTTTATGATCGATTAGTTCGATTCTGACAATTCAGGTGCGTAGGAGCTGGGTCCGCAGTGGCCGCGATTGCGGCCCCAATATTCTGGCAATCAGAGGCAATTGGACCGCGAGTTTTTTTTTCATGACACATATAGAAAATCTTGATGTCTGATACAAAGATTTGTTCTTAAACATGGGGTACTGAAAGTGCTGGAAATTGACTTACATAGGCTTACATTCCCAAAATAAATTCAGCTGGAGGGGACACCCCTCCTGTACCCACCCCATCTGCGGCCCCAATTTTCATATCCTTCCTACGCACTTGCAATTCGATAACATTATAATTTTGCGTAAGGCAAAGCTTTAAAACATACAACTTTATTTTGCTAAATTTTGAAATTCATGAACATTACATTTTTATTCCCGCCCACGTTCGTGTATTGGAGACATGTGCAAATTAAGCTAATGGATCACTAGCAAATCCAATTTATACAGTTATGTTGCAAAGTTAAATAGTTGATATCACATGTATTGTATTGGTGTCTTATTTGTAATACTATGACACTGACAATTTTAGGCAAAACGTACGCATTTAAGCTATGCATCGTTTAATGCGTAAATGCACAATATTTATTCTACACCGGTTACAACGTTCATCTATCGCTGTAATAAATTAAACAGAATAAAAGGAGAATGAATTGAGAGTTCATTGCAACAAAAAAGGTGATCATGATTCTCTCCACATTAATATTTAATACCTCGTTTCCGAGTATGCTTTATCTTATTTGTAAAAGGAATGATATCAGTATCCATAGTGACGTTTCGTAAAACTTTGGGAAAAAATACAATTTTTAATATCTAGAATCTTATATCTATGTGTGCACAAAATATCAAAATTCTGAAAAAAAAGTATTAAGATTTTTTCGGTAGTCTTGATCATCATTGAGTCAGCGTTAATGTCGAAATTTGTGACCAAAAATGACTAAAAATGAAAACTTTTTTTTTTTCGATGTTTTCCGACTGTTAGACATAACAATTTTATTTCAAAATAACATTTCCTTTATAATTTACAGTCAAAATATTAAATTAAACGATAAACTCGTTTTTGAGCTATAGGCAAGGCAAAAATGTTATGTTTTTTCATGAAAATTTTACATGTCAATTTTTGTGTATTCTAGACAAAATAGGGCCTGATAGGAAAACTACTTGACGTTTTTATAAAATTTTGTGTTCTGTGGGTTGTGTAAAGCATTTTCAAAGTAATTGTGTAACATATAATAATGCGAAAAGTATTTTAATGGTAAATATAAACGTTTTTAGCACTCTAAGCGGCAAAATGCATGTGCACAACGTACGGCCCCTATAAGTAAGATATATGACGTCATGACTTCAAAATAATGATGTTACACTAAAATTCAATCTTCATACAACAAGCTTTCAAAATTTCATTCAAATCGGCTAACTTTCACTTTTTTGAGAGGAAAGTGTTCAGGCACCTTAATTTAATAACTTAAAAACTGTTACAATAACATCACTGTACGAATATGATCTATTGTTAGAAACAGTGTGAATATGAGACTTACGTAATAATTATGACTTCTAACTAAAATAAAATCACAATTTCACAAAAAGTTCAGATTTTTTAACTTTAAATTTAAATAATAAAATATTAAGTTTATAATATATCTTATAAACTAAGCAAAAATCAACGCATCATATTCATATTCTCCTATAAGCTGCATTTCCTAGCAAATATGACTTGAAAACAAAAATATCAACATCTTTAACTGTAGGTATATGTATATTAAACTTAGTTATTAAAATAAATGAAGATAATCTCAGACATAAATATTAATTTGAAACATTAAAGTCATATTTGTCAACTGTATCTCATATTTGCTAATAGTAATATCACTGTTTAGTCATTCTGGCTTAAAACAATATAATTACATAAGTACTATAAAGGAAAAAAACTGTATGCAAGTCTATGAGCCAAGAAATGTGCAACATATTTGTTTTATGATATTGAATTTAAGAATTCTAAGAAGCAGTTGCTTTGAGATTATTTCTAAACATGAAGATTCATTCCACATATATAAAACTCAACTAAATATCCATGCAGAAACTATACAAATGTTGATTTTTTTATATTTTTTACATCAGCGCTCCCTATATTTACAACCCATTATGATGAACATTTGAAACTTATCATGTGAGTAAAAAAATGCTTGCATAGATTCAGTACAACTCAACCTATGATAGACAACTGCACCTGAAGTAGGGACAGCTCAACCTGCAGGTAAAGACAACTAATAGAGCTGGGTATCGCCAGCTAGTTTGTATCACAATATGTATCACGATAGTTGCATTGTATCACCATATGTATCATGATAGCTTATAAGCTGTATGCTATATTCCAAATAGTTGGAAGGAGACAAAAGGAAGCAAACATCTTTCGGAAATGGTTTTATTATTGTACCAGTATTAATTGCTCAACTAAGTAAAAAAATAGGAAAATAGGGTAAATATGCCCTTAATAAGAACATCTTTGTAGAGATATAACAGTTCCATTAAAAACATGATGTTGACATAAATGTGTATTCAGTCCTCATGTGATCATGATAACAAGTTACTATCGTCATGTATCGATAGTTTGTGGTACTATCACGATACACTATCGTCGTCATGTTTATATCACAATACATCGATGCATCGAGAATATTGCACCAACACTAACAACCAACCCGTTGACAACTCAACCTGTATCATTATGTAATATGTATTAATTTGAATTTAAACATATGTTAATCATGTATGGAAAATATTTGTGATTAAAAATACAATTACTGAGAAATGAGAATATAAAAAAGCATCAATTGTGTTATAATTGTTTTGAATATGAATATATATATATGTATCATTATTATTTTTTAAAATTAGTGTTATGCAGATCATTGATTTTTAATTTTATTGTTAATTTACTTAATAAATATAACAGGGTGGCCACGGAAATTCTAAAATGAAATTCCCTGATCAGGGTTCTGCCAAGGATGCGCCCTTGCGTCATTGCCGCGTAAAAAAGATGAATGTCGCATAATGACTCACGCAGGTGCGCCATCGGCGCATCAAATTTCTGACAACCACGTTGCCGAAATTCTAATTCGTCAGCGTTTTACCTTTCAAAACAATCTAAAAAGGCCAAATTTGATTGGTTGTTAACAGCACAATTATCCAATCAATTAGAACAACTCAATTCAATGCTTGATGACGCGCAGAACTTACGGCGATTCTCGATAGTTTCATTACATATTTGCTGTAATTTTCGTAGGGTCGCGAAAATACGTTACATTTGCATTTTTGGCATGTAAATATATTTTTATGGTCTATTATGTACATTGTTGTATAAATAAACATGTATACGAGTAAATCATGCCAGAAATTCATGTTGAATGTGTGGTGTTTACACGATAAAGTCAGTTTATTTTTTCATGCCATTGACAGCTTTGTTCTATTTTTAGAACGTCATTAAAATCAAAGAGCTCAAAGCATGCTAAAAATTAGGATCAAAAGCGGCTGTATTTTGATTACTTTCTGATAAGTTATATGACATGGGTTTTTTTACAGGCCTGTGAAAGAGGTTTAAATACCCATTATGCTATCAAATAGATTCTATCTATGAAAAATGTTTGTTTTAAATTAAGTTAGTATACATTACATAATGAATAGATCTACTATTAGAAAGTAATGACATTCTTTTTGTGGTTCCCGTTCTTTATACTGGGCGCAAGAAAATTTACAATTGTCCCCATTTTTTAGACTAATGGGGCCATTGTCCCCAGTCTGTCAAATCCTTGGCAGAACCCTGCCTGATAATTCCCTGATTTTTCCTTGACAATGGTATTATTCCCTGATCTAAGACATATCATTAGTTACATTTTGACTAAAATACCATGAAATTTAGAATGATAGCCATGCTTTAACAGTTAATCATTTTCATTTTAAATTTTCTAATTAGAATAAAATTCTCCCTGAATGAGAATTTTTGTACTACATGTATATAGACATCCAATTTAAATATAAGATATAATGTACATATCATGTGATAAGTCTATTGTTCCTAGTGTTTCCAGTCCTGTTTTATAAATAACTTGTGACTTGTTAACCTTAATAAGAGATGGATGAATTACATTTAAATGATGCATTTTTCATAACATTTGAAAATAAGTCACTTTTTTCATTTACCTGTCATCTACTTTGTCAAAATTTATTCTAAACAATAGTTTTCTTTGTTTCCGTGATGAATGTAATAGAAAAATAATTATTGCATTTTATATGACAATTGATAAACATACAGCCAATGAAATAAACTTGATCAAAGAGAAGCAATAAGTAAAAAAGCATTTTTTTCTCAATTGGTTGTGAAATTCCCTGATAATTAGAGACTTTCGTCAGTTATCTTTCCCTGATAAAATCTGAAGCAATCCAATTGGTAAGTAGGTCCTTACAGTTGAAATCCTTGGATTGTATCATTGAATTCCTATGTAAGGATAATAAAATATTTGATCTAATATCTTTCTTGGTTATGAAGATATTTACAGAAGTGATGAAATTTGGATAGTTCTTTATCCTAAAAATACTTACCTTGAATTTCAAACAAATTAAATGACTTACAAAAAAAGTTAATAAAGATTAAATTTGGCAAATTGACATTAAAAAGTAAGGTTAAAATCCGAGTAATCCAACTAATAGGAACTACCTATTTGAAGAGTATACAAGGGGAAGTAACTGACTTAAGACCCTTCATTCGGAACGACCTCGGCGATCATCTACGAATATACACCTCGGATATCAATCGTAGTAGAAATACAACAAAGTTATGAGGTCAGGCGATTAACCGATGTAAACAATCAACATGGCAGATCATTTTGCAGAAAGTATCGAGTACACAAAAATGTTTGAGGATCAACTTTGATTTGAGTGAATATCAGCTACAGGCATTGAAGAGCTTTAACTGCCCATAATCGTCCGTCATTTTTGGTGTGTGCTAGCGTTCCAAACGTCGGGAACAAGGTTAGATTCTATGATGGAACTACTTTCGCTCCTCGTGATATCCGAGGTGTATTTGCGTGGAAAATTGCCGAGGTAGTTCCGAATGAAGACCCTTATTCCCTGATTTTATGCAAAAAAAATTCCCTGATTTTTCCATGCTTGGCATTTTTATTTGGCATTTTCCCTGTTTTCCCTGTTTTCCAGAGTTCGAGGTCACCTTGTACAAGGTGGATCTGTGTATTGTAGTGACTAGTTACTTGTTCATAAAAAGTAGCATTTTTTACACAGAGAGATAAATGGTAATTTAATTACAATATACTAGTTTGACAAACTGTCAATAAAAAATAAACTTCCTGATTTTTTTAATTCTTATTATGTTACACTCAAGAGAATAAAATCATTAATACAATATTTATCAAAAATATGTAAAGATACATTTATGCTTCTTAAAAAAGAACAAGATTGCCAAACATAATCTTTCTATTTTATTTATTTATTTATTTGAGTTAACGCCCTGTCAACACAATTTAGGTCATTTTACGCGTCCAGCACACCTAACCTAGCTTTCCTGGACCATTGTCTATAACCAGTACTCACCTACCCTTCCACAAGGCCAGAAACTTTTCCACATTATCTAATCGATGGAGGAAAATCAACATTATTGTCAAATTTTCATGTATAACCTCCCCGGGTGGGATTCAAACCCGCACCCCCTCGGGCACGAGATTCTAAATCCTGGCGCGCTACCAACTGCACTATCGACCTGGGTTGCAAACATAATCATGATCTACTATCAAAAAATGTTTGTCTATTTCATTAATCAAAGATTTTCATGTTAATTAGTAAAACTCATGATAAAGTAATGATAAATTATCAGCATAACACTTAATTAATATTTAAAATAATATTAATGGTACATTTTTAATCTGCATTTCATACAACACAATTTTTATGCAATCTTCACATGAAATGGTTTTCTCATTTCTTTAAAAACAAGTAAATATCTAACAATGATTGTATTTTAATTGTATTTATACCTTCCATATATGATAAACTTACTTTTATAATTAGTTCTAATTGATAAAATGCTTTTTTTACCAGAAAAATAGATTATTTATGTAACGGGTTGAGTTGTCTATGGATTGAGTTGTCCCTACTAATGGCTTGAGCTGTCTCAGGTTGAGTTGTCTTCAGGACAAGTTGTCCTGACTCCATGTGCACAGAGTCCATAAACATATATCAAAAAGGTATTTATTGTTATTGAAGCTATAACATAAACAGTTAATAAGGTGATTCCCAACCAGTGGTGCTTTTCACAAAAATTCATATGAAAAACATCTTCGTAAGTCAAAAGCAAGAAATATTGATTAAACGCTCATTTTTGGCTTATCAATTCTAAATATTATACAAATTGTGTAGAATTGTGTATACCTTTTGATATTCATATTCATATCATAGTTATGCTTATCATCCCTCTGAGTTTGAAGCGCTAATTATATGAAACTGACTTACGAAGATTTTTTTGTAAGAATTTTTGTGAAAAAAAAAGATACGTTTTGTTAATGCAGAATTGAGAAAATGATGTGCTCCACTGTTTTTGGTCAATAGATAGACGCAGCCTTTTACCTTAAAAGTAGTATTGTATAGCTATACTGAAAAGGGATAATTCATAGAGACACAAGTGCATTAAACAAACAAAGTATTAGTAAACAATTGTTGAACTTGCCCTCTACTTACTTCCTATCTAGTGATTATTTGATTAATTTAGCAAACAAACCAATCTTAGAAAAGATTTATTCGGTTTAAATAATAAGCTTCAGTACATAGTTGTCAAAGCTAGCAGAGCATAGCATACAATTGCGATCGAATATGCATTAAGGGCAGTTTCAACCTTGTTAAGAAACAATAAATAGAATGATAATTTACTTACATTAATACAAGGATGTGTTCAAGCCCTTGTGATACTCAGAGTACACTTGTTTCATACTGAAAAATAAATAAGGTTAGTTAAAATGAATAATCTGATAACGGGTATAGATAGATAGTGAAAACAAAAACAACTTGTTTTCGCGAAAAACTTTTTTCTTTTACGAAAACAACCTGTTTAATTAATATTACATGTTATTTCAAACAAAACTTAAGGTTTTAAGAATGCATATAATAAAACACCTTTAATGGACAAGTTTTATAGCAAAAGTTGGAAAAATAATGATTTTATAGCCGATTTTCTTGTTTTAGCGGATCACAACGGGAAGTCGATCAAATTTCTACCTTGAAGTTCTACATGAAAACAACTTTTAAAATGTTTATTTATCCATGTTTAGCATGATAAAAATGTTTTGTGTAATAATTTATTTCCTGGATACATTTTTTCTAATTAACTATAAATGAAAATAATGATGATATTACTGGTTTCCCCCCACAAAAAACAACTACCTATAGCTGTTTAGCTTATGTACGAAAACAACTTAACAAACAGTAAAATCAATATTATCTAGATTTTCAATTATGTTTTATAAATTAACATCATTTTTTAAGACATTAGATTGATAATTAAATAAAATGATAGAAAAAGTTGCTTTCTTATGATAGACTGAGTGTTGGCTTGTGAAAAAAATGTTGATTAAAATCTGATTAACACCCAATCTAAAATTTTCCGCTCGCCAACTCGCTAATTTAGATCTGGCCTTTTACAAACGAAGGTCACGTTCAGGTGACCTTTTCTCATCATAATATTCATGACGAAATTGTTATGATACGTAACTTGTTTACATCATCTACGTCATGCAATTTGAAATGAGCCGCCCAATCGCAGACTGTGAATAATACCGCTGTTAAACAGCATGCAAACCTTGGTCTAAAAATAGAAATTACGAAATCAAAATGTGATTGTGTTTTCGTCTAGATGAAAGCTACGCATTGATTGGTCGACACAAAGTTCATCTCGACGTGACCTTCCACGGAAACAGTAGAGATCCTGTACGACAACGCTCTACGGGATATCTGTTTACGGAGATTGGTTTTGTTAGAAATAACATATACATAGAACAGGCTGTCAACCAGAAATATAGCAATTAATATAGTAATTATATTTTCAAATATAGGACCTTTAGAGAACAGAAAAGAACAGAACATTAAAAAATTTTGGCAGAAAACATTAGTATGTGTTGCCATTACAATAATTAGGCAATACACCCATACACACATAGAACAAGAAATGTAATGTCGAAACCACATAAAAGCCAGATTTTCATCAAGATCTGGGCCCGATTTCACGAACACTTTCCTATCTTAAATTTCTAGATTAACCTTAAATTTTCTATTTTTTGCATTTTTAAGTTAAAGTGCGTTTCACAAACATTTACAATTAAATCCGTTCTTAAATAGTCTTGAGTTATGAGTAAAAATTTAATCGAGTGAACAGGAAGGTTAAACTGAATGTTAGGACATTACTTAAATATATTAAATATAGAATTCCGACGAAGGGACACTTAGTGTAGTTTAGGAAGTATGTTGGAAGATAGAATATATCAGACTTACAGATTTTCATCTGCTTATGTTCATTTCTTTGTCGAACTTATTCGCCCCCCCCCCTAACCTATAAGACGGAGTATGACAGTTCCTGCTCTACTTCAAATGTTGGTGGTGTCGAATTCTATACATTTATGTACATGTATTTATTTCTTCGTTGTCTCCTAAATATAAATATATGTAAACAACAAAGAAGGAATTTCCTTGCCTTATTTGCTCAAATATTTACACATATATTCACCATTTATTGTAAACTAGTCATGACATATTATGTATGCTAGATTCATTCATAATATTTTTCATTCAAAAATCCTAGCTTGTAGATTTTTCTAACAAAAACAACGTGTAATATAAATACATGTAGTCCTATATCGTCAGGTACAAGTAACAAAGGTCAAACTGCTCTAAAAATAGTTACAATACAAAGTGTCTCACCACCATCATTGCATGTTAACTGACCATGCAAGCAGTGAATGTTGAACCTTTTGTCAGACAGTAAGAGAATGTGAAGCATACACACTCATTTTCAATAAGCGGGTGCAAGTGGTGTCGCCGGTCTATTCTCTTTGTCTCTTACGATATAAATCTTGGTAAATCAACTTAAAATATGCTATAGCAGTAGACCTTCAACTGCATGGTTTATAAAAAGTATTATCTCATCAAATTCGCAAAAATTTCAATGAATAAAGTTGATTTTTGACATGTTCGTTACTGTCGCCGATCAATACGCTGTTTCTTTAAACAGGCGTAGAAATTAAACGAAGCAATTTCGTTCAATTTTGTTGATGTTATTTTGTAACTGAAAGCTTATAGTCATAAGCCAAATGTATTTTCCAACAACTTTCGATTGTTAATTGACTTTCAACCTCATTAAAAGTCTGGTTTTTAGCGATCAAATTTTCAGGAAATGTTCGTTACTAAGTTTTTACATGGCAGCATTTCAAAGAATAACACATCAAATTGTATTGGTTTGGTTATTTTCATAGACGTTAGTTTTATAATATTACACAATGCTTAAATTTTTGTAAAGAATTTAAGTATTTTAGACAATATACAAGTTTGAAGTTATAACTCACCCTAAATTGACTTTGAATTGACATGTTCGTTACCTTAAGTTTCTATAAAACCATACTATTAGAAAGACATTAACTTACCTTGAAATGAGTAATGCTGCATATTATCTCAAAAGAACATGTTAACTTTATATTCTTTTGAAATTACGGAAAGATAATCAAGTATAAGCTCCTAATTTGAAGTGTTTGTTACTGACATGTTCGTGACTGGAATTTACACACTATGTGTTATTGGCGGTTTACGTTCAGTTTTTAAATCCCTTTGTACATGAATTCATTTAACTTGACGATATTAATCCCGATAAAGCTTACAGAGAAGGTCAACTGCCTCTTTATAGAAATTAAAAGGAGATCTCGCAATACAGCAGTCAGGTTATTTTCTTTATTCCACAAATTTGCTTAAATTGTTTTTCTCATATTTTGTTTTGCTAAATCAATTGACATTGGAGTGAACTTTGAATATATAGTATGTTTTATTGGATGCATAGTAAAGGTTCAAAATATAAGCCATGACTAAAGTATGACATGTTCGTTACGACAATGTAACGAACATGTCAGCAGCATTAACGATTCACTGTACCAGTCTAACATAAAAATAAGTTGTTTCTTCAATTTAAGTATATAATTCGTTCCTTACTTTCACTTTTTACCAATATCTAAAGTTAGCTTAAGCATGATTTCTTTTGAAATCGTATCTATTAAACGACACCTTCATTTTGTTTTATATTCTTGTAAGCCCAACTGATTAAATTGTTTCATCCTGTCTTTAGTCAGTCTCAGAAAAATGTATCGGAGTGTATAACTAGAAGGGAAATAATTACATGTCTTAGCAGAGTACAAATCCTATTCATTGCAGTACTCTATTTGCAATGATACACCAATGAATGATTAGTAACGAACATGTCAAGATAAGTAACGAACATTTCGTATTATTTTTTTCTTTTCTTGTGAAATCAAGGGCAGGAATTAAGAAATATAAATCGTCGATGGCTTAAACGAAACAAAAGCTATGCGAACCTATATATAGAAGGATTGAGAAAACAAATTTCATACTTTTGGTAACGAACATTTCATCGAAATTTTGGAAGCATTTTTGAAAAAAATCATGGGAAAATCCCATATAAGAGTAATTCTTCAATTACACACTATCTTTTTAAGGTTCCAGTGTATCAATTGAATGGAATTATGAACATGGAATATCCAGACATAAAATTATGATTTATTATACTCATACCGATTACAATTTTCTTTGAACCAGATTGTACTGAGTTTAATCTAGCATATGGCAATTGAATATTATTAGTCAGTACGAATATCTTTCTTAATTATCTGGAGATTGGCACTTTGTTTATATAAGGGAAAATTCTTAAATGTGTAATATACCCACTATTTATGGTGAGCGACCATTGGAAGTTAGCATAACGAACATTTCATGGCAAAATTTGTACCCCTGACAGTCGTACTTCAAATAAGCATATGACAATAATTACTGATGTCATGATCAAAATATTTCAGAAAGTTGTAGTTTACATGTTATATTTTTCGATTAAAATGCTAAATAAAGAATTCTAGAACAGTGATTTTCCTGTCTTTCATACCTCCAAAATGCACCCGCTTATTGAAAATGAATGACAGTGAAACAGACATTTTTTATCAAAATCATTCTAAGCGATTTTCAAACCCCTTCCATATAGAAATTGTCGACACCCTACCAAACAGGCAAAGACTGACTGACTCAAGCATTGATTTCGTGTCAGCAACTGCTACATTTACCAATATTTAAAAAGATTGTGAACCAAATATTTTTGCAAAGGGTACTCCTATCACATACATTTGAGATTTCGTATGACACCCCTAAACCAAACCCCCCTGTCCACCTGCACATATTTACTTATCACTTTTTACCCAATCTTCGTATATGCACAATGGTTTTATTTCGGAAAATATTCTTAAAACTCTACAATGATAGAAAGGAAACAAAATTAAAATAAATTATAGATCTACATAAAAAGGAAGAACAATTGATTGATGAAAATAAAATAAAAATAATCGACTTAAAAATATAGAAAATAAGTAACTGTCAAGATTTGAACCTATGACTGAAAAAACATGAGATTTCAAACCCAGCAACTTTACTGCATATGCTATACAGACAGTCAATATAATATGCAGGACATTAAACACTACACGGTAATTTGTTGGTTTAAGTTTGGGACGCTTATATCATCTCAAAATTCATACTTAACTAAGAAAGGCTTCATGAAATCCACATAAATTATTTTATAAAATACAGTTAAGTACAGAATTTTGAGACACACTTAAATCGATTTATGTTATGATAGTGTTCGTGAAACCGGGCCCTGACCATAAATGACAGAGATATCCAATATATTAATCAAAGCACTGGAGTGCTGAAGGAACGATGTCCTGAACTTATTTTTTGATTAAAGAATATATTATTATGTATATTATCTATAAAATAATGTATTAAGTATCAATTAACAGAATTTAACAAAAGGATAGCACTAGACGTCTCAAGTGGTTTGCTCATGACAAGGTTTATCTTACTTTATCAAACAAAATAAACCAGTCAAAGAATTAATTTTCATCAACACACTTTACGGTCATGTACAGCAGCGATCTCACCAAACCAAAGATAATTCTGGACTATTTTCTTTAACCAAAAAAAAAGAAGCTGACAACTTCTCATTTTTGGTTATCAATAGGTATTTTTTAATGAGATCGTTGATATTTTCGTTAAAATTTTAAAGATTTGGTGTGAAATGACAAGCTGACTTTAAATGACTTTCTAACAATTCATTTAAGGTTTTCCCCCAAGTATTGAGCTCTTTTGCATCAAGCTACATTCCCATTTTTGTTCCGAATTTTAAGTCAAATTAACGTTTTGCACTTGCAATTTATTCACAATAAAAATTACTCTAAGAATCGTCTATTTCTTATAAATATTTGTATAAAGTTCCGTACACACTTAATTTAATACATATTCATTCCAAATTATAATCAAACTCTATAACTTAAAATTGCTCAAGTAAACTTTAGATGTGACACTTTGAAGACGACAACGTCATATCGCCGTATATTAAACATCCGGTAAGTGTATTAGTCATATCCAAGGTATACAGACGATCCGTCCCCAAGACTAATCGCCCCCTTGACGACCCGTCCCCGTACGGTACCGTAACTCTAGCCACGATCATTTAATAATGTTTATTACTATCGAATGGTGTAATTATGTTACGCATATAACAGGCATTATCAACAAGAAATGTCTTTAAAAAAGACAAACGGCGTCGATTTAAAAACAAGTGTGCTCACCTGAGGAAAAGGTCAAAGGTCACAGAAGAGCCATTTACAGAGGACCACTAATGTTAAAACCTATTTTTTGACCCAGTGACCTACTTATCCAACCAATCAATTCGGCAATAAATCAATATAAGTTAAACATTCTTTCCAGTTTATCGATATTTGTGTAGTTTATTTTACCTTTGTTCATTTTCAGTACACAAAATAGATTAAACAATCAAAACCCCATTTTGCCCCAAATTCTCCATTTCGTCCATTTCGCCTCAAAATCTCCATTTCGTGTTTCAGTCATACCCAATTTACATAGCAAAAAAAAGATGAAAAAAAATGTATTTTACACCTGTACAAACAGAATCAACGCAAAAGTTATGATCCACTACGGCTTTTCATTGTTTTTATGTCGATAAACCATTATTTTTACGATAACTAACAACGATCACGCTGTAGAGCGTCTGGTTTCGCCATTTTCGGAAAATGCGTTACCCTATGACTTCTGGAAAATCCCACGTCACGTGGTGAAAATTTCTAAAAATAGCAATTACGAAACTTGACGAAGATAGGTATTTGGGAAAAAACCCACTTAATTATTGATTTGATAAAGGGAGATAACCGCTGCGGGGAGTTTGGTTTGACGTGTCTATTTTTAGTTTTATCTATTTTTAGACACAACCCCCCCCCCATTTTTTTGTTGATTTTTGGCAGTTTTTGCAAATATCAAGAGGCTTTGTCAAAAAAGAATTGTCAACTTGATATGCCGGTATATGTGTGTGTGCTCCAGCGACAAACAAAAGATTTATTTAAAGCTGCGCAGTTTCTTCCACAAAACAGGAAACTCACAAATTTAATAGTATAGATGTGGAACTGTGACTCTCAAAGTGTAAACCCCGGAAACTGGACGTAGTGAGGCTTACTTAATAATTATTGGGTAATATGTCAGACTTTTTACTAGAAACCGGTTCACATCTGGAGACGTAATTCATTTTACCCATAAAATATTGTGTTTGACACGTAACTTTTTATTGTTACAATATAAAAAACACTTTGGAAAGCAAAAGAAGTCTACCCAAAAAAAATAATCTACGAACGAAGCAAAATTTCGTAAAACACTGCATTACAAAAGTGTGGCCTTTATTTTTTCGCGCGTGTCAGGGCCATCCAATCGAAGAGGGGGTTTTCTCTGTTTCCCCCGTACGTCATTCTCAGTGCTTATAAAATCATCCAATAGAACGGCGGATTTCCGAAATTCCCAGACATACGTCATTATACAGAAATGTAGGTCAAAATCCAGCTTAGACAGCTACGCCGAAAAACATTGTAGGCTATTTTTACTCCAACAAGTAATCATTGCAGTTGTCACGGGTTGAGTTGTCTACGGGTTGAGTTGTCCCGTCTCCATTGCAAAATTTATATGTCCTGAGAGTAACCTCCCTTTTCCTGAAGAGTTTCAAGAACGACAACACAAGCCAGCGTTGTATTACATTT
The DNA here is from genome assembly GCA_025267735.1 of Mactra quadrangularis. Classification (NCBI taxonomy): domain Eukaryota; kingdom Metazoa; phylum Mollusca; class Bivalvia; order Venerida; family Mactridae; genus Mactra; species Mactra quadrangularis. The sequence goes on along the minus strand of CM046308.1, from coordinate 31,247,273 downwards.
AAATGAGATGTTAATGAGCTTCACGCCTGAACTACGCCTCTTTGTCTATGTTGAAAATTGTTGAAGCGTGAAAAGAGTAATCTTATACTTTCTTGTTACCATTGGAACGATGCTAAATTAGCATCGTTCCAAAAACGCAAAAATTACATAGGAAAATAATTCATAATAAAGCCAGGTAGAGTTGTAGACCTTATGGTTACTTTCTAATTCTGTTCATCACATGGTATGTTATCATTGTATGAAGTTACATAAACCGTTTTAAGATCGATTTTACATCAAAAACAACCTTGAAGTGACGTAATCAAATTCTTGAAGGTATTTGAATATGAGCATTTAGTGCAAACAAAGAAATGATTATAAGTTATCCAGTATAACCTCTGCTAACGGCACCTCTAACGAGCGGCAACCTCCGATGAGCGACATGTTGGAATTTCCCGTCTTTTTGCACTATGATTTACCTCTAATGAACGACATCTCCACAGAGTGGTAAAAGACCGTTGAGATAAATTCCCATAATTCATTCTTAACCTCCGTACAGTGACACTAAGTCTAGCAAGTTTAATATCAATAATCGATAATTATCTATGACCAGAAGATTTAAACAATAAGCGATACCCTTAATCGTATAATACTACCCTAAAGTGTCATGTTGTTAAATCATTTGACTAACAGGGGTTAATAAACAAGTGACATATGGTTTCCATGACACCAACAAACGGATCTTAGATGAGGAGCGCTTTGTTTGGTAGGCTGACGTCATCAAGTATCAATTGTACATTTACATATGCCCAGCTAGTCGACGATAGTAAATGAAACTTATTTGTTATTGTACTTATTATTAAAAACTTCGATTGTATGAATTCTGTTTTAAGTTAAGTTGAGGTTTAAGTGCCGAATCAGATATTTACTCCTGAAAAGACGACGATAATTCATGCTAAATATTATTCGCCTTTAGACAGGTATAAAACAATTTTGACAGTACCAGAAATGATTTCTCTAGTTAATTGCTTTCTTTTGCGTAAAACTAAACATCATGTTAGGAATTTTTAACGGTTATAATGATTTATTTAAAAAAACTTTGTAATCGTATTAAAACTTTTTACTTTTGTCGATCAGCGCCTGCTAATAACTGTATTTACATTACGGAACGGATAACGGCCAATTTTCCGTACCGAAAACGGCTGTTTTTTGTGATCATTAGTAAAAGTCAACCTCTGCAGAGGACACTTTTTTCAAACTCCGCGGAAAGTCGCTCTGCAGAGGTTACACTGTACTCCTATTTAAAGAACACCTTTATGAGAACTAGGCACATATTATTATACTTTATTTCTGAAAGACCTATCAAAATCAATAGCAATTACTAATAGAAAACACAGCTGATTTATAAGTAATGTAAGAGAAAACAGAAATAAAATATTTCATATCATGAATAAAAAATATTCACAGACATTTGTCGTATGATTGTGTTTTCAAGTTAGTCCAGTCACTTTAGGCGAAATATAGGGTCAACATCAAAATAATTGCAACAGAAACGGAGACAACAGTTTTTAGTTCCTTAATGCTTCCTATATATGCACATGAGAAAATCGAGAAAAATCTAATTTGGGAAAAAGTTTTTTTTTCTGCCTTTTTATGACCACGTGTTTGGCTAAGTAGGCCTTACAGCCAACATTGCAATGGAAACGCCGATACTCATGCACATATTGAAAAATCAATATTTTCTTATCACCAAGAGTATAAAATATCCACAACAACATGTAATTTGATGTATTTAGTCGTATTAAACAGAAAATATGCATTTTCTTTTAATTCATTTCCGATAAATTTATGTTTTACCCCACCCACCAAAAACTGCATTCATGTTTGAATTCCGGTAAGCAGTCAGCTATGAATAGTCCTGAAACGTGTCATCATTCTAAAATAAATAATAAAAAATAAAAGATGTGTGTTTTCATGTGAGTTTGTACAATAATCAGTGTCGTATTCATTTTAGGATCAGATCCAGAAGGGTCGTAGGAGGGGGACACAGATTGGGGGAAATTTAAATCTCCATGTATCAAAGGTGCAAATCGGAACACTTTAAACACACTTGAATTCAAATGGATAAATGAGACTTAATCTCTGTAACTTAATTTATTTCCTTTTAATGATACGTCAATGTCTGCCCGTCTGTCTGGATTATATGTCCCCTACCTCGATATTGGTCAGGCAAAGCACAAAAATGTCAGCGCCCATCATGGTATCTTCAGGCTACAAAATTATTGTTATCTTCTCTTTATTTTGCCTAAACGATGGTAAATTTGGTTGGAGTTTGGTAATATATATGTCATTAGAAGTCGATTTTTCCTTTTTTCTACTCTCAAATTTAGAGAACGATCAACCTAAGACCATGTCTATGTCTTGAGCATAAATGTAACCTAACGACTAAAATTAGATATCGACGGTAATTCTTGCACTAAGTTCTATTGATTTAAGAGGATATTGAGAAAGAATCATTTGAAAACAGAATTATTGGATACCTTGCACATGCTATACATCGGGCACCTCCATTATTCTGCTTTGCTTAACTTACTTTGACCCATCAAAGTACGACTGGGAACCAGATAAGTATTTAACTATGATAAAGCAAGTCTGAGTTGAGGTTAAATCAAGAGGTGTTAAAATACGTCCGTTTATTACCTCTCACCTTAAGCGTAGTTAAAACGATGGAGTTGTTGATTCGGTGGTGCAAGAGAGGGTATTCACTCCCGACGAAAAAAATATTGATGTCAACGGAGCAAATTTGAGCACTTTCAGACACCCCTAATTTGCCCTAAAGGATAAAATTGAGTGCTAGGTAACCTTTTTTACGCATGTTTTTGTATGTTTAGTTTCAAATGATTGGTTTAATAAAACCCTAGGTTTTTGCCAAACTAATCCATTTTTCACATAAAATGCCAAGAAATTTATGAAAAGATACACATTGTAACTTTTATGTAATATTGACTTATATAATGAGAAAATTCGTAGATTTTACATCGAAAAACTGCCGATTTCAAATACATTTTTGTAAGTTAGCGGCTTTATTATGCAAATGTTCTTGAAAATGAACTTTATTTTGAGTTTTCGGACGCTTTTAAGACGATTCAATACACAGAAACCCGTCGATTCGCTAAAATATCACTTTTTATTTTAAAAAAAGTTTTAAGGAATATAAGTACTTAAACTCTAATTAATCGTAAATAATAAAATGTATCTCTTTCAATTCAAAACACTAACTAGTCTTATTTTTCGAAAACTAACATGCTGTACATAGACTTGGAGTTGGTCACTGTTTTCAATATCTTTATTTGTATTATAAAACATCAAACAGTTGCAGTTTTTTTTTCAAAATTAACAAAGTTATAGTGTCAAAATATGATAATAGTAACAATTAAATGCACTGCATCGTCTTTCGCCTTGTGAACATCCTCTAACTTTCTATGAAAAACTCTGAAGGCATTCATAAGTTAACAGATTGTTTGATATCTAAATTTATGCCTCGTATAGGCTAGAAACAATTGCAATCTAATTTTGACGGGCTAAAGTATACCGCTGAGGTATATGTATATGTCCAGATACTTTTATGGGTATCTATGACTGATCATACGCTTGCACTAGCATTTATTAAAATGCTGGATAAAGCCTGATCATAGTACATAATAGAGGCGCTTGATTATATCAGTTTAGATAATTATCTATTTAAAAAGATCGGATGAATGATTTAATAGTCAAACTAATCTAAAACTCAAGTTAATATCTCTTTGATAGTGCCGTTTTTGTGCTCTTTACTTTGTATATTTGTTGATATCTGTGGAGCCAGGCGGGCCGGCAATCAGAGCCTGCATTTATTTCCCCACGCACGTTACATAAAAACTTTCTAAAACACATTATAATTTTCCACAAAGACATTTGCCAAGCAAGGTCCAGATGTCCCATGAAATCATCATAAAATATCATCTTGATCTTCTACTAAAATGTTGTATACACATTCATGACATTGGTACAATTAAGTCCTCCACATTTAATACATGTATAATCAGCTGTGGTCTCTAACCCATATTTTCTGTAAGTGCATTATACGCGTATCACAACTGGTCCAGCAGTTACATTTCATATCTTTTAGAAGATTTTCAGGGGCTTTAGGTTTATCCGTTTTACTCAGAACGAACCTAGCATCAATAACCGTCCAAACCCAGTCAGTTGACCAGTTCCAACAAGTGCCGGTCCCAAATAACTTTCGGACTGACTTTCTGAAACCAACAGAAGTGGTTTAGAGGTCAACAGACATAGACATAAGCAGTTAGGCCTACAGGTATGATTACATTAGTCATTGAGATTCTCTTTGTAATTTACGAAAATGGTGTCTCTCTTGGGCTTCCATACATTATTAATGTCGCAAAATATTTACTCAAAAGTAAATGTAGTCGCATTTTTTAAACTACTCTGTTTTATATAGAATTTACGTTACAATATTATACAAATACAAATAACACCTAGCATGTTAACATTATAAAAGTGACGATTCAAAAATTTGTGTACATGAAACAGATTATGGTCACAGATCTAGATTAGGCCTATTGGCTACCGCCCTTGATCCAGTCATGTATCTTGTAAACAATGACACAGGCAACAAATACATTATAGGAACTCATGATGTTATAGTCACTTGTTAGGGTCTAAAAAAAAGTTCTGATCAGTGAAAAGACGTGTAAAACAACAAATAGGAACGTTTTTTCTTACTTTCTCCGTATCGGAAAATAAATAAATAACTGATGACGTCACGATACGAGTGAAATGACGTCAGTATGGTGAGTTGTTCAAGCCATGTCAATGTAACTTAATTGTGTACAAATAAAATACAATTTTAACAATTTTCCCCTGATTAGATTTTTCTCGATTTTTTGTATGTTTTCAAGAGGCCATTAAAAATTTTCGCAAAAAACATTCTGTTGCAATTATTATGATGTTAAAATCTAAAGTGACTGGACTAAGTGGCGCAGCACTGTCAAAGATACGACAGATCTACTCAACTGTATCATTGTGTTTTTTGCTTTTTTGCCTTCGGCTCACACAAGCGGACATCTTCAATAGTCTTCTGCGCCTGTTTAAGCGGTAGGAGGAAGAGCAAAAGAGACCTAGTTCTAGGTCTTGATAAGATATTTTTGTAGCATGGTCTTGTCATGCAATGACACCATTTCTGACAAATTCATATTAAGTTTTTGTAACAATTTCAACTGTATTTACCATTTGTTAACTCTGTTTAAAGCAACAATCTATCAGTCTGATGCTTATGTTTATTTATGTTACATCAGCCGCCATGTTGGATGCTGAGTTACGTTAGGCCATGAAGGTGAAGATATCAGCTCTTTACTAAGACGCACAACGCTTCCCAAAATTTAGTGTTTGGTATGCAACAGAATATAGTGCGGCTCATGAAGACAAAATCGTTGGATTTGTTTCGTTTTTTGACAAAATCATCGTTAAAATGTTATAAATAAATGATCACCTATAGCTACAGGAATATAAATCCATAGATACAAAGTACTTTTAAACCTCTAAAGGTATAGATGCTTAGTTAAACCATGTATTCTACTTTTGATTTCAAATGTCTGTGAAAAGAATGGCAGATGTAAACACGTTATGATGGAGGTTTAACTACCGGTTAAAAGTTTAATTTAATGAGGATAGTTAAATTTTATAGAGTAGACACAAAATACATACTCTATTTGTTCAGTATACTTGAAGGGGGAAATTATTAGAATGTAAACATTGCCATGTGTCGTCAGGTAAATAAACAGTTTTACCCATGATGCTCGGTGTCTCCATACAAAGGTCAGTCAGACTGTTTGTGTACAGAATGACGCTAGGCATAATGGGAATTTTCCCTAACGACCGTTGCTATCCTTATGTAAATAAATACGCGCAAAGTGGTTGTTGAATACTTTTATCACCATGTCAAGCTTGTTTCATTCTTATAAAAGGAAAGCCGAGGTTACTATTAATTAAAATATTCATTTGACTTCCTAATTATATATATTTTACTGAGTTTCTATGCTTATTGTTTGATTTATTCAACTTTCTTTAGGGGCACTACATTCATTCCATAGACATTGCGCAGTTCATAGTTTTTTGTTCGGTTGCGGAGTTCACATTCCACTGCTTTAGATGTGAATTCACAGTTTTAACTGTGAACTCCGCACATTTTCTGGTGTACTTCACAGAGGTTAAAATACCCTTGTGAACTCACAATCTAGGTTCACAATCATTTTGGTTGTCTTGCTAGCAGTGCATCTACTTTTAAAACCTAATATTTAGAATTCATTTTCGTCACTTTCTAAATGGTTAGATATTAGTAAATTTCTACATTATATCATTTATTTTACTTGGCAAATAGTTAGATTTTATCATTTTAAAGAGTCTTTTTGTACTAGAACTGGTCTAGAGAACGACAAACGTTATTGTATAATCAGTGGTAGACTTATGTATAACTGTTGTTTATTTATATGAATATATCAGATGATATTAAACTTTAAAATCAAATCATAAAAGTTATCTTATCTTAAAAATCTTATTATAACAACAATCTGTTAGCAGCTGTGAACCCTGTTCCCTGAAAAATCCGAGCAGCCAGACCCAGCACTACTCAGATTACATCGTTGGTGTTGAAGCTTAAGAGCTCAGCTTTCAAGAGTATTTACTAGAATTGCAATTTGTCAGCAACAGTGAACCACTGGAAGTATCATAGCCAGAGTACTACAGTATCTACATAACGTGTAGTGAAAGGGTAATCATGTATGCCAAATAAGTCGACGAACAATGGGAAATCTACTTGTTTGGCGTAAGCTCACTTCAGCGGACTAGTTCTAAACTTATGCCACCATCATCAACGTCTATCTCTCCGCTCGTATCATCGCAGCCATGGTGTTGAGAGAATGTAGTGTTCAATGATAAGTCGTATTTGGACTTATAATTGTAACACCCTTAGACCTATCAGTGTCTCAAAACAAGTTTAAGTCACAACTATTGTTTGCCATGGTAATCTCGTGAACACATCACATAGACCAGCTATTATGTTCTGTGAGTGTCTCTATATTCTGGCAATGTCAAGACTTTGTCTATCAGCATAAAAAACGACAGACCTCACGTTGCACATGTCACCAAGGGCTTCTTACAGGCTAACAACATTAATGTATTCTCTTGTTATTCTGAATTGCCAAAATTGTGTACCTAGTTGAAATGAGGCATTTCTTTTTAGCATCAGTTTATATATTTGCGTACTAAAAACTTGCACGCACTGGTTTCGAGTATATCACTGGAAAAACGATATGATATGATCCAATGCTTTAAAATGTTGTGTAAGTTTTAGACGAATTTGGCCCCTGCAAGGGAACCCGCTAGAGAGGGTTATTATAACCCCAAGGCAGTTAAATTCTATTGGTTTTTTTTATAGTATAACTTGTTTTTAGATTGATGATAAAGATTTTGTCTTCGTTTAGTGGTTTTAAGGGTTAAGTAAGTACTTATATGTAGCATGAAAATTATTTTAAAGTGCAAAAAAGGTACACTAATTTTGGAATGGATCTAGCTTACAAAATTTGATATTGAATAACAATGATAAAATCTTACAAATTTTCATTATCTCAGGATATTCTTTTTGCAACATAATAGATTATACACTAAAATACTGCAGCCAAAAACTACCAGTTTTCTAAAACTCAAACCTCAAGACCAGCCTCTCATCTTTCAAAAGTTTTGTAGAAGATTTACTAATGACAGGACAGGTTGATTGAGTGATAACATATTTGGTCATTTCTCATCGCAATTCTTTATCAAATAACTCAATTGAGTTGCTGATTAATAATTGTGTATGTATTATTTAAGGGGTGAAAGATATCTCTATTTAAAGACAGCATTGACTTGGAAAAAACAAGTGGTAAATGTTGTAAGATCTTACCATGTTTTCTTCTGTGTAACTGTGCTGGTCCAAGCAAACTGGTCTTTCAATTCCTTCCTACAAGTCATCAAGTGAATTGATTATATTCCATCAAAAGAGTGTACACTGCTTGATATGACAACATGTTGTTGACATCCTGAAAACATCATAATAATAAGTCTAACAGAATTATTTATTCTTTGGTTCATTTGATTGAAAAATGTATTTATTGCCCTCTATTTAGAGTATTGCAATTACAAATGTACATTATAACTAGTGATACCCCCGCAAAAATCTAAAAATATGCGACAAACAGGAAGTAGATGAGCAAGGAGCATGAAATCGCTTTACACCACATGGGACTATGGGATGAAGCAATATGCAAAGTATTAGGTTGCTGCATGTTATAGTTGCTGAGAAAACTGCGACGGAAATTTTGTAACGGACGGACGGACGGACGGACAAGGGTTAAACAGTATACCCCCCTCTTCTTCGAAGCGGGGGTATAATAACAATGACAATTGGGTCAGAACACAACTTCCATACTTAGTTATGGTCCCACCCATGTAAATTCTTAAATCAGAATACTGGTACTTCATTATGGATAAGGTATACAGTTTAAGTCTTGTAAATACAAAGTTTGAAGCCATCACAAGTAACTTGAAGTATAATAAATTGTTCATTTTGATTTATTTATTGGTAAATGAGATAACTAATTTTGCAGAGCTTGTACATAAAATACTTCCTACAGACATTCTCTCTCCTACCACTGATTCTAAATCATGTAGGACAATTGTCAGTAACTGATGAAAGTATGCATCTAGAAACAGGTTCACAGCCTAATCCAGAGATTTAGCCTTTCCAGGAAGGTAAGTGACCTATACAATGAGTTGCTACAGTGTTTAGTCCAACCAAAAAAGAGCAAAAGGAACAACAGCATGTAGACAAGTTAAAGAAAGTAATATAATATTATACACTTACCAGAAATTAGTTTACACATTGAACTATTTGCACAAACACCCTATAAGGTGACTATCATGTTGCTTCAAGTATTGAACTCATTGAGGGTTGGCAACATCAGGATCCTAGAAATAAATGATCTGAAATCAACAACAAAGTTATTGGGAGATTAGTAATAGATACTGTATTTCCATTAGCATATAGGGAAGATGTCTGCTTCTTGAGAAAATGTAAGTCAAAACGGATAGGAAGAAAAAAAAACACATGAGAGCTTGATATTTGAGTCACCTTAAGTAAATTATCTGAGCAAACAATAAAATCAGTGATTAGAGCTATTTTTGTTTAATTATGATCAATTAACAAGTTTTGTGCTTTAATACTACGAGGGGTGTCCCAGTAAATCGTGTACTTTGTCCATAACTTTTTTTCCTTACGTCTCATGATGATCATAATTTACAAGACTGTTTGTTAGCCTTATTTTTATACAAATTAAGCATTTGACCTATAAGTATTTGCATTAAAGGCGTCATTTTAATGTTCAGCTAATACAAGTATGTGCATGCGGCGCAACCACTTTCACACTTGTATACTAGTATTCGTTCATACTGAGTTCAAGTGGGCAGCAAAATTTAAACTTAAACTTTTTAATTGCATTTTATTTTTACATAGACATTCCCAGTAATTATCCATGTATTATCACACCAAATCTCAAATCATAAATTACGTATTCAAGAGTGTCATACGCGTTTGCACCGAAACACGAAAAATGTGACATCAACGAGATAAGGTGACGTCAGGACAAGATTGAGTCTATGTAATAGCAACTCAGTTTTATAATCAGCCTGGCACAACATGGATGGGTATAAATTTGAATTTAAACATATAGACAGACAAAATGAATCATTAAGTATACAATGTGCATACTACATATGGTAGAGTAGTTATTCATTGTGTAATACATCGACTGAATATATGGTATCAAAAACTGCTGGAAGTGTTATTCAAAGTTAAGTTGGATACCTAACCCGTGGACCATTATATCATTGACCATACTAATATTTTGAGACTGATGTCACAAATTTGTAACAAAAGAAAGACAAAAACAAATTTGTTAAAGTAAATATGAAGTAAATACATTGCCAGTATTTGTCACTGTTCACAACAAGGCGAACTTGGAGAGTGAATAAAAATGATTTCATAGACCTGACGTTTTAATATGACGTTGGCTTGCGCCGCGTTGTCATACCTAGTGTCCTATAAATTGAAGCAAAACTTTTACTTTTTAATTAACCGTCTAAAAATTTAGCATACTTACTCACAACACATGCATTTAATGGCAGTTAAAAGTTGGTGCTAAAGTTGCGCGTAATTTTCCGCCATAAACAGAGTCCACGATTTACTGGGACACCCCTCGTATATGTTCAGTGTTCCTTTAATCCTTCAAAACATCTGAAATTGGTCCAGTACATCATGAAGTTGTTGATGGCATATATACAGTATCCACCAAAACTTGGAAAACATTTTTTTTTTTTTTTTTTTTTTTTTTTTTTTTTTTTTTTGTTTCTTTTACGTCGCATTCAACACATATATAGGTCATATACACGACGGCCAGCTATTCCTACTACAGGTTTCCTGGACACTTTATCTATCACCAGTACTAACTTACCCTACCACGAGGCCGACAACTCATGTATAGGGTATGACCTGCCGCGACCGGGATTCGAACCCGGTTCTCCGGATTCGAAGTCAGACATGCTAACCACTACACCACGGCCGCGGCTTGGAAAACATTTTTACTTTGTAGGCTTACTGTATAGCTTTTATCTAAAATTTGATAACTTTTTCTTTAGGAAGGCTCTTTATAATAGTTTTGCTTTATATTTTAGTATTCATTATGATTATAACTGAGACTTCAAAAGTAGCATAAGAGCTTTGCTATGGAAAATAATTACAGTAAACATGTTTTGGATATGAGAAGGAAAATGCTAGTTATGATTGTTTACAAATTTTTAACTTATTAAAAGTAAAAAAAAGTTTAAATAGATTAGTAAATACAGTTTCAAATCTATTAAATCTGTTTTTACTTTTGCATAAAGATTGATTTTTAAAGCAAAATGTGTTGGAAAATCATTGCATAAAGCCAAATTAAAAAAGATAATATTTAGCTGTAACACTTACATCACTTGTTTACAACCGAACAGTATACACTATCAGTAATGAACATCATCAGTTAGTCACATCATCAGTAAAGTTCTGAAATATAGGAAACATATCCAAAAATTAAAAAATAATTCAATTGTGAAAACGGTTCATTTTAATTCAGTATAGAGAAGGTTTGAATGATCACAAAGCAGTTATTTAAGATCAGAGATGTTCAAGGGAGCTAATACTGTAAGGTTACTGTATAGTACCATATATTTTAAAGTGAGTTATCTCCCTTACAAATAACATAGTCTTGTGAGTTAGCCCTCGCTTCCTTTGCCAAAAACTACATTTATTATAAACAAGTCTACATGTACAGGGAATTTACTTTGAATCTGAACCCCTAAGAATTGAAATATACTAGGCGTCAATGAAAACTTACCACTTACATGAACCTAATTTTTGAAAAAATGAAAACACTTACAAATATGAAAATTTTACATGATTTTAAATAATATAATAGAAAATAGGATTTTTCTTTGCAAGTACGGAATCTAAGCATAAACGGACCCACTCCGCGAACCAAGACAACCACCTCGAAAATGAAAGTTACGGACCTCAGTTGCGGGTATGTCCTCCCTCTGCATCAAGTTCAGCTTGACATCTACGTCTCATACTCCGTATCAGACGCAGGATTCTGTACTAGGATATAGCATCCAACTCCTCAGTCAGTGCTTGTATACGTTGCTTCAATTTATAGACGTGACGTCTGACGTCATAAACCCTTAGGTCAAGTTGGTCCCAAAGATGCTTTATAGGGTTTAAGTCGGGACTGAATGCTGGTCAAGGCGATGTGTGGACATTATTATCCTGCAGGAAATCTTTTGTAACGCGAACCGAGTTGGGCCGTGCACTGTTTTGCTGGAGAAGGTTGACGTCAGCGTCAGTCTGAATAAAAGAAAGAACTACTGGCCTCAGCACATTATCAATGTAACGATGAGCAGTAAGTGCTCCATGCAATACAATAAGTGGGGTCTTGTGCCTCCAAGAAATGCCTTCCAAAACCATGACACTATCACCACCCCAGCGTGCAGCAGGAGAATTTGACGATCGGTACGTCCTGACGTCACCTTTTCACAACCTAGGCGTGACCTACCTTTCACTGAGCCTATCCGTTCATGTCTCCTTACCAGATTCATGATTGTCTGATGGGAGCAGCCCATGTCACGAGCATTCTCAAGAAATGAAAGCCCGGCGTCAGCAATGCCGAGAACTTGGTGACGTTGAGTGTCTCCTAAACGTGGCATTTGAATAGCAATAGTTGAAATTACAAAGGGTTTTTCTTAACCTGTCGACTAACTGTCGTTAGAGACAAATGATTTACACAAACTACTGAATACATGTCGTTCTTACAAAAAAATCCTACTTTGCACGTGCAGTCCGGGACTCGAACATCGTAAATCGATTTTAGATTCTTTTGGCAGCAATGACTACATGTGTAAGCCAAAAATGTGTTTTTGTAAAGTTTTTACTGCACTTCAATTCTATTATCATAAAGCGAGGGTTGGTAGGGTGGTAAGTTTTCATTGACGCCGAGTATACTTTCAATTACAGTCCTGCTCTTTTTTATAAGTTAAAAAATTGTAAACAATCATAAATTGCATTTTCCTTATCAAATCAGATGGGCTAAAATAAGTTTATTAAATTGACTAGTAACATCATAACCTATCTCCCTTTGTATTTAGGTCATATTCATACGACGGTCAGCTCTTCCTACTATAGGTTTCCTTGACTTCTTTGGATCATATAGCTTTTTTGCAAGTACATAAGGCACTTTCCACAAGGCAATCACTAGCTATAGCGCATTTTGCGTACGATTTTTTGTAGCATAAGAGGTCTACAGAACAGTTTGCTTCAAACTAGCAAATCCAAGATGGCGTCTTTCTCAAACAGAAAGTTCAGAATTGTAACACACGAAAGACATTCAAATCAATAATCCCTTTAATTATTCTTTTTAACAGCTTTGACAAAATATATGCAATAAATGAAATATATCAGTATTCTTGAAAAAGAAACACATTCCCACAGGGGGCAGCCATTTTGAAGGCCGAAACATTCTGAATGATACAGCTAGCAAGAAAAAAACTTGCTTCTTATGGCTAGCAAGTGATTCATCTTTCTCGATCATAGCAGACAGTTCCTTAGAAAATTGCTAGCTACCGATACAAAGTGCTTGCCTTGCGGAGCATGCCTATAATCTACATCCTACTTTTCTACATGGTACTGACTTATCAATATACATGTAAATGCCAGGAGAGCACATATCACAGGTTTAGCGCAAAACAGTTGTAACTTGCTCTTTTCTAATATTGAGTTACCACAGTTTTGCACTAAACCAGTGATATAGCATGTTAATGAAGCATGTCAACATTTTTCCAAGGGAGTCTAAATAAGAATTGTTGTGGAATGGATGTGAAGTTAACTTTAACAGAAGTAAGTATAATCTTACTCTTATAATGCAAGCAGTAAGATGAAAATTACAGCACTACAATTGATCTTACTGCCATTGACTTTTTGCTCTAGAGATGACAGTTTTACAAATAATATTGTTTCTACCATAAAGACAAAAGCGAACCAAACCTGCTAGGTCTACAGACATCAGTGCCTCATACCTCACATAATAATTTCAACCTGAAATAAATAAAAGCAGAGAAGAGAAACCCGAAAAACTGTTTCTTTTGCAACACTTATGGTCATGACTGCATTATAGCATCTCCATGTAAGGTTACCTCCATTGTAAGCCAGGCAACATTTGTAAACAAGTAATGGTAGACGCTCATTCAGAACAATGTAAAAGCTTGCAAATGTGCTTCCCGTGCAAGAGTTTCAAAGAGCATCAAATGTATTTATGGACCTATCAGATTCCAGGTCAGGTATGCACGCGGGCATCAGATGGGTATAAATAGCGGAAATCAACAGAGGGTCGTTGGTTCCATCTCTGGGCAGGGCATACTTTTGAGAAGCATGGTTGTGAATTTTTTCTCCCAGCCATTCTGCCTCCTACCAATGATTTTTAATTATGTAGGACAGTTGTCAGTCACTGATGAAAGGATGTGCTTAGTAGTTGATTAACAGCTAAATCAGAGATTTAGCCTTTCCAGGAGGAGTGAGTAGGTTGATTGACTGCCGTCGTATGACCGTTACAATGTGTTGCAACGGCGTTAAATCCAACAGAACAAACAACAAAAATTGGGGTTAGACTAGTGATTCCAGACTGTTCACTTTGCTCATCTTAATTAGGTCTCCATTGTTGTTAAGTGGTAAAGATATATGGGCTTGTGTTCTCTCTGGGGCTATTGTGTGAGAGTCATAGATAAGTTAGCTTAGTACTGGTTGTATTGAGGAAGAGGTGGTTTGCGTCTGGTGTTGGACATTAATGTAGCTCGAACACCTGGTTGACATAGTTTATATGGTTCTTTATTGTTATAAGCTAGGTATAGCTTGGACACACTGTGAGCTGGAACTCTGTTGATGTATATTGTGAGTCGTAACTTAAGGTTTATATGTTCAAAGTGGAACTCTTGAGTTGGGGTGTTGGTTTAATATAGTTGGAACTCATATTTCATTCAATCACTATTTGTTTTGTATGCATTTCATGGTTCTTCTTTCTTATTTCTTTTATTTGACCACAATTCTAGGTCAAGGTAGTCCTCGAGGGAAAAAATAAATAAATACATTTAGTTAGTACATTTATTCATACTGTGTAATCGATTCATTAATTTTTATATTGTTGCCTTCCACTCGGTGCATGTGACACTTTGTTAAGTTAAAATTTAAAAGTCAAATATTGCTTTTCATTATGTAGGATAAATATTGGAAAAAGTAGTCAAACTACAAAATCTAGGGTTTTAATCAGATTACATTTTTGTATGTGTGTGATGTATACAGATTCTTTGGAAAAGGAAACAATGATGTTATGTAGGATAAGGTAGGGCATGCCTTGATTCATGTAGTGTATGTAAGCAAAGAAGCTATTTGGAATGGCAGAAGGAAAACTAATGTTATATATATTTACAATTAATAGTGTGTACACCAGTCACTTGTGTGTGAGCATTGTAATACAGGATCTCTAAGGTTTGCATGGAGGGTCACAATGAAATGACCTTTGTGTAGACCAATAAATGCACAGCTTTGGCTGTGCATTTAAATCTAAATGAAACACTATTAATAGCATTTTTCACACAATTTCAATGTTAAGACCAAGGTTTGTGAGCTGATTGACAGTGGTATTATTCACAGTCTGTGATTGGACGGCTCATTTCAAATTGTGTGACGTAGACAATGTAAACAAGTTACTAAACATAATGATTTCTTCATGAATATTATAAAGAGAAGGTCACCTGAATGTGACCCTTGTAAGAAAATGGCCAGATCTAAATTAGTGAGTAAGAGAGTGGAAAATTTAAGATCGAGTTTTTAAAAAAATTGCATTTGTGTATGTGTGTTATGTATACAGATTCTTTGGAAAAGGAAACAATGATGTTAATTGGATATGTTCAATAATTTATAGTGTACAAGATGGTTTTAACCATCAGTTGGGGCCAATATTCAACTTTCAGTACTATCATTAAGAGAAAAAAGAGAGAATTCCAACAAAAATAAACACTTTGTTGGACAAATGAGCTGATTAGCTGCTAGCTTTGTTGGTTGTGCAGACTTTATGCTGTGTAGAACATTTGACAAGTGAGCAATGATGGCTAAATATTGTTCAACTAACCTCAAACAATAATTGAGGTCAATGTTGTAAAAACAAAAAATGCTGCAAGGGGAATATATATATAGAAATCAGTGGACAAATATTAAACCCTTTAGGTAATAAGCCACGGAGTCTACAGATTTCAGGTTGATATACACATACTTTCAGAAATAAAATTTCATCTAACTTAAACCTTTGCAAATTGAAATTGACTGATACACAACAAGCTTCTATCATAGTATAAAAATATTAAGAATGCATTGAAACAATGTTCCAGGAAATATTCAAACCAACTTAAAAAATACAAGAATGAAATAAAAGTTGATGTGCTGCTTACCAAGTCTTAATTTATCAAAAATTGATTTAAATTTGACAACTTTTAATGAAAAAAAATATAACTATGTATTAGAGTGTTCAAAAAAAAAATGACTTAACAAGTGATTGACTAGACAAGTCAACCTACAGTGCAGTATATAAAATAACTGGACCTACAGTGCAGTATATAAAATAACTGTGCTGTAACCAGTACTGTCTTAGTCATGCTGACCGGCGAAAAATATACCTCCCAATTACCACTATGAGCAACAAGGGGGCATAAGACCTACTGTCCACTCTTAAAAATTGAGTGTCCAGAACAATGACAGGTGCTTTCCTGGCGCAATGTGTCAACTTGTCTGTGCAATGTCGTTCACTCAAAAACCTTCCAATAAAAATCAATTTATTACTAATTTACAGTAAAAATATTTATATTTTTCATCAAAAATAGTATATCTACACTATGATGTAACAAAACAAGAATTAAACTTGTTAAGTATAATTAAATAAGTCCCAATAACTTGCTTCTAACTAAAGTTACTAACTTTAAGTTATAATATTTACATTTTTCATAAAAATTGTAACAACCCTTTGATGTTAAAAATAAAATTTAAACTTGTTAAATATAATTACATAAGTCTAAACATACTGAAAAAATTTGATAAAACTAACATTATATAATAACCTTCAAAAATATTCAAAAAAAGCAAAATGACTTTGTAAGTGATTGACAAGACAATTCAACCTACTGTCAGTATCTAAATGTACTGTCAGTAACGAGTACTGTCTTAGTCATTGACTGGCTGTGACCAGAACAATGACAGGTGCTTTCCTCGCCGCACTGTGTCAACTTGTCCGTGTAGTGTCGTTCACTTACAAATTGTCCATTACAAAAATCATTAGTAAACTAAATTATTATAATTAATCAAAACGGTAACTACACAAGGATAGAAAAAAATTAAAAAATATATTGTACAAAAATTGTAAAAAAAACCTACAAGCAAAATTCTAAGATTGAAAAAAAAACCCTAGCAAAATTATTGCTGAAAAGAAATCAAAATGACGAAGCTACTAACTTTAAAGTTATAATATTTATATTTATCACAAAAAATTGTAAAAACACCTTGATGTTAAAAATAAAATTTTAACTCATAAGTATAATTAAATAAGTCTAAACATACAGAAAAAATTTGATAAAACTATCACTTAATAATAACCTTCAAAAATATTCAAAAAACAAAATGACTTTGTAAGTGATTGACAAGACAAGTCAACCTACTGTCAGTATCTAAATGTACTGTCAGTAACGAGTACTGTCTTAGTCATTGACTGGCTGTGACCAGAACAATGACAGGTGTTTTCCTCGCCGCACTGTGTCAACTTGTCCGTGTAGTGTCGTTCACTCACAAAATCGTCCATTACAAAAATCATTAGTAAACTAAATTATTATAATTAATCAAAACAGTAACTACACTAGGATATAAAAAAAATTTTAAAAAAATATTGTACAAAAATTTAAAAAAATAACCTACAAGCAAAATTCTAAGATTGAAAAAAAAATAACCTAGCAAAATTATAAAAAGTGATAAAAAAGAAAACAAAAATAAAGTAAAATAGATAAAAAAAAAAAACATGCTAACACATCACAGACTCTGTTTATATCAATTGGAGAGGTAAGACTCCAGTGATCAAGTCATATCGACCAATCTCCATTTGACCAGTGCCTAGTGTTATCACATGTAAAACCTTACATTGTAAAAAAATAACCTACATCATAGTAAAAAAAACCTACGAGCAAAATTCTAAGATTAAAAAAAAATAAACTACTAGCAAAGTTCATAATAAAAAAGAAAAGAAAAATGACATAATAAAGAAAAAAAACATGCTAACACATCACCAACTCTGTATATATCAATTGGAGAGGTAAGACTCCAGTGACCAAGTCATATCGACCAATCTCCATTTGACCAGTGCCTAATGTTATCGCATGTAAAACCTTAAATTGTAAAAAAATAACCTACATCAACTTAAAACAAGAGCACCGCTGGGCGGAGCATTATATGCCAGAAAGAGTTGTTTTTTATGAATAATTGTGGGAAACAAAGTATAGAAAAAAAGTTTTAGGGTAGTAATGACCTTGACCTCTTTGACCTTGTGACCCCCAAAATCAATAGGGGTCTTTTACCTGATATGGACAATCCTCATATGAAGTTTGAACATTGGTGACCAAATGAAAATTAAGTTATGCTCAGGAAATTATTTTTAGTTCAAAGTAAATAATGACCTTGACCTTTGACCTTGTGACCCAAAAATCGATAGGGGTCTTCTACCCGATATGGACAATCATCTTATAAAGTTTGAATATTGTTGACCTAATGGAACTTAACTTATGCTCCAGAAACTGTTTTCAGTTTAAACGTAATAGTGACCTTGACCTTTGACCCCAAAATCAATAGGGGTCTTCTGCCTGTTATGGACAATCTTTGAATGAAGTTTGAATAATGTGGACCAAATGGAACATAAGTTATGGTCTGGAAACTGCTTTCAGTTTTAAGGTAATAGTGACTTTGACCTTGAAACCCCAAAATCAATTGGGGTCTTCTACCTGATATGGACAATCATCATATGAAGTTTGAATAATATGGACAAAATGAAACATAAGTTATGCTCAGGAAACTGTTTCCAGTTTTAGGTAATAGTGACTTTGACCTTGTGAACCCAAAATCAATAGGGTTTTTTACCTGATAAAAACAATATTTCTATGAAGTTTGAATATCGTGGGCCAAATTGAACTTAAGTCATGTTATGCAAACTGTTAGCAGTTTTAAGGTAATAGTGACCTTGACCTATGACCTTGATGGAACTTAAGTTATGCTCCGGAAACCAAATTGGTAAAGGAGGGACAAATGCCAGAAGGTACAACATTATATGTCCGAAATTCTTTCGGGCATATAAAAAATCTACAAAGCAAAAAACTGATATAAAAAAAAATACTAGTAAAATTATTGATAAAAAGAAAACAAAAATAAAGTAAATAGATAAAAAACAACATGCTAACACATCACAGACTCAGTTTATATCAATTGGAGAGGTAAGACTCCCGTGATCAAGTCATATCCACCAATCTCCATTTGACCAGTGCCTAGTGTTATCGCATGTAAAACCTTAAATTGTAAAAAAATAACCTACATTAATTGTAAAAAAAAACCTACAAGCAAAATTCTAAGATTGTAAAAATAAACTTCTAGCAAAGTCATTGATAAAAAAAGAAAACAAAAATAATAAAATTGAAATAAGTTTAAAACAAAAATACTTAAGATGCCTAAGATGAAAAATCTGTAAGCTTACAATAACAAAAATAAATTGTAAAAAATAACCTACATTAATTGTAAAAAAAACCTACAAGCAAAATTCTAAGATTGTAAAAATAAACTTCTAGCAAAGTCATTGATAAAAAAAGAAAACAAAAATAATAAAATTGAAATAAGTTTAAAACAAAAATACTTAAGATGCCTAAGATGAAAAATCTGTGAGCTTACAATAACAAAAAATATAAGCAAAAACAGAACCAAAATTTTCTAGAAGTAAAAAGGTGTCCTTTGGCTTAAACAAAATTGAAGTTAAGCAGATAATCATTCCATACTCCAAAATTTTAAGATGAAAAAAAAATGAGTTAAAAAATAAGTTAAAACAAAAGTTAAATGGGAAAAGTAAAAATTCAGAAAATAAGCGAGCACATCATGAACTCCCTTTAAATACTGACCACACACTAAGTACTATCTCAGTTTGAACGTTTTCAAGAGTCAATAGCGACTTTGAAATGCGATATGAACAATTATTCATAGTTTCATACAAAAATTAAGAAGTTGTAAAAAAAGCCTTATACAAAAAACAAAAAGAATTGGTACATTTTATTTGAATGTTAACTGCATATAACCACATCATTTTTTACTTTATACAATGTATGATTACTGAAAACTTAAGTCATGACAAGAATGGATGAAACTTACAGAACAGAATGAGTTTTATGTTGTTGTTTTTTCTGTATTATATCGTGTGAAAAGATAGAAAGATAGGAAAAGATCTAAAGATATGGAAAAAGTGGTTACTTGTTTAGATATAGTGGTTACTTGTTTAGATATATTCAATGTTAACAGCATATTACTACATGGGTTTTTACATGAATGTTCACTGAATACTTGCCTATGAAAAGATAGAAAAATAGGAAAAAAATTATAAGAAATAGAAAGAGCAGGTACATTTTATTAAGCATGTAGATTCAATGTTTACTGTATATTATCATGATTTTTGTACACTGAATGTTTACTGTATATGCTTGGAAGCTGAGAAACAAAATGTTAATAGATTGTTTGTTTGGGTTTTATGGCACACCAACACAAAAAGGTCAAATCACCTCGAAAGCAATCAATGATACTATTAATTCTAACTGAATTAATGATGTAAAGCTCTATATCTTATAATTAACATATACTTCTTTCAAAAAGTTAAGTATCGCATATGATGAAACAGATTCAAAAATGTCTTTAAGTAATTAAAATGTTTGTCACTAATGTATTTAAGACCCGGACAGTCAAGTACAACGTGTTTTACATTGACATGCTTGTTACATGGTATATATTTAGGTGCTTCCTCTTTTTGAAAAAGGTATGAATGTGTTAATCTGATATGACCAATTCTACATCGCGTTATTACTATTTGATCTCAGCGATTAGAAAATATTGTTGACGAAGATGAACCAAGGATTGGCTTTATGTCATGTAATTTATTAAATACAGCATGATTCCAGATTGTTTGCCATTTTGACTTAATTAACAAGCATAATGAATTACATGTACATGTATATATTAAAACATTATAATTATGTTTGTAATATTGTCAAATGATAATTCTATATTTGTCTTTCAACATTATAATATGCATATTTTCATGTATATGTTATTACAAATGTATGTATCATGTTATGGGCCGGTGGTCTCTATCATTATCAAATAAACTGTGAACTGTATAATTACCCTTGGAAAGAGAGAATGTAAAAACATGCACTTACTATGTTTTACATTCAAGCTATTTTTTTTGTTGGGTTGAACTCCGTAGCAACAAATTGTATAGGTCATATAATAGGGGTCAGTCAACCAACTCACTGTTCCTGGAAAGGCTAAATCTCTGGATTTAACTGTTAAACTACTACTTAGCACATACTTTCATCAGTGACTGACAACTGCCCAACATAATTAAGAATCATTGGTAGGAGGAGGAATGGCTGTAGAAAATTATTCATGACCAAGCTCCATGGAAGTATGCCCTGCCCAGTAATTGAACCCAGGACCCCTCGATCAATAGACTTGCATGCTACCATCTGATCTAGCCGGACCGCTCATTCAAGCAATAAAATCGTTAAAAAATATGTACTGAACTAGTAAAAATCTGCACTTATCTTCTTTCAGATGACCATACATTTCCTGTTCATAATCATCTAAACCAATCTTCCATGCAGTTATATTGTATATCTGAAATAATAAATCAAAATACTGACGGTTGATGCTAATAAATTTTATAAAAAGCTGATCATGACACTAATCTCAAGTAAAATATTTAAATAAAAGTGCTGTTAAGACAGGACTTTGTTGTCCCATAATAAACCATAATAACTTATTAATAAGGGGCATAACTCTAAGAATAATTCATCCAGATTCATGTCCCTTTTTAATTGTGCAGATGTAGAACTGATAAAAAAGCTAGCAAACTTACAATCAAATACCTTTTTTTATTAATAATTACATTCAGTGTGAACAAATTTTAACCTTCAATATTGTAGTATAAAGGAGTAAACTCCAAATCAAGTTCATCCACAGTAATCTCCCTTTATAGGTAGATAGATGTAGAGCTGATGATTTAGCACGCTAACTTTAATTCAAATATATTTACAGCTACTAAAATATCTCAATTTTAATCTTTAAATGCTTAAGTATGAATAAGCTTAATTGCAAAAATACCAATTATTTCCCACAATAGACGTTTAGATATAGTATTGACAAGTTAGTGACCAATATCCAAAAATTCAGAATTTTTCTTCAATTACATAACACACTTTCCATAGACCTGCAATGCAAATTTTGAAACCAAAGAGGGGGTTTTATTAAATGGGTAAGAGCCATAATCAGAACAGCCTTATAACAGAAGATACAAAATAGAAGCTAAATATGAGGCCCCAACACTAAATTGTTTAAACTAAATTGTTTATATATTTCATATAAATATCATATTATGAATAATTGTGGAAAACAAAGTAGAGAAAAAAGATTTATTTTCAGTTTTAAGGTAATAGTGACCTTGACCTTTGACCTTGTGACCCCAAAATCAATAGGGGTCTTCTACCCGATATGGACAATCATTGTATGAAGTTTGAATATTGTGGACCAAATGAAACTTAAGTTATGCTCCGGAAACTGTTTTCAGTTTTAAGGTAATAGTGACCTTGACCTTTGACCTTGTGACCCCAAAATCAAAAGGGGTCTTCTACCCGATATGGATAATCATCGTATGAAGTTTGAATATTGTGGACCATATGGAACTTAAGTTATGCTCCGGAAACCCAAAATCAATAGGGGTCTTCTACCTGATATGGACAATCATCCTATGAAGTTTGAATATTGTTGGCCAAATGGAACTTAAGTTATGCTTCGGAAACCAAATTGCTAACAGACGGACGGACGGACGGATGGACAGACGGACGCCAGGGGGTATAACATAATATGCCCGAAATTTCATTCGGGCATATAAAAAGGATGGCAGCCAGTCGGCCATTTTGAATTGGAATTGATATAAAGTGCATGTACACATCAGCTGTAAACGCTTGTGCAAAATTCTATAAAATTAAATAAGAAAAAAATCTATTGAAATAAGCATACTATACAGTTACTAAATTAAATTTTAAAAAATTCAAGCCGCAAGTCGGCCATTTTTAATTGGACTTAATTTTAAACTGCTTGCATTTATCCACTATAAGAATGAGAACTTGTGTGCAAAATTCTATTAAAATACATTAAGAAACAAGAAGCGTCGCAATGCGACGAAACCAGGTTTTCAACGACCAAGTTTGGATATGACAGAAATGATTCATTTGAAAGCAACAAAATCAATAAATGCAAAATGAAGCAATTACATGGAAACTGAATTTCTAATTTAGCAACAGTGACCTTGACCTTGATCACAGACAATTGGGTAGCAATCCCAAGCTGTCTCTTGATATCAGCTACCAATGCACCAAGTTTGGTGTCAATAGGTCAAAGCAAACTAAAGTTATTGAGCGGAAACTGAATTTCTATTTTTAGTGTCAGTGACCTTGACCTTGATCACAGACACCTGAGTATCAATCCCAAGCTGCCTCTTGATATAAGCTACCCATACACCAAGTTTGGTGTCAATAGGTCAAAGCAAACTAAAGTTATTGAGAGGAAACTGAATTTCTATTTTTAGTGTCAGTGACCTTGACCTTGATCACAGACACCTAGGTAGCAATCCCAAGCTGCCTCTTGATATAAGCTACCCATACACTAAGTCTGGTGTCAATAGGTCAAAGCAAACTAAAGTTATTGAGCAGAAACTGAATTTCTATTTTTAGTGTCCGTGACCTTGACCTTGATCACAGACACCTGGGTAGCAATCCCAAGCTGCGTCTTGATATAAGCTACCCATACACCAAGTTTCTTGTCAATAGGTCAAAGCAAACTAAAGTTATTGAGCGGAAACTGAATTTCTATTTTTAGTGTCAGTGACCTTGACCTTGATCACAGACACCTGGGTAGCAATCCCAAGCTGCGTCTTGATATAAGCTACCCAAACACCAAGTTTGGTGTCAATAGGTCAAAGCAAACTAAAGTTATTGAGCGGAAACTGAAATTCTATTTTTAGTGTCAGTGACCTTGACCTTGATCACAGACACCTGGGTAGCAACCCCAAGCTGCCTCTTGATATAAGCTACCTATACACCAAGTTTGGTGTCAATAGGCCAAAGCAAACTAAAGTTAATGAGCGGAAACCAAAAGTTGACGCCCGCCCGCCCACCAACTTCGGCATTACAATAACCTGGTTTTCGTTGAAAACCTGGTTAATAAACATACTAAGTTATTTTTTTTTGGGACCAACTAAACCAACCAACCAACCAACAACCAGGGTGTTTCAGTATACCCCCGAAAACTTCGTTTGCGGGGGGAGGGGGTATAATAAAACAGTTGCAAATTTTTTTAAAGAAAATTTCAAGTTCAAGGGGAGATAATTCTGAAAAAATGTATTTGTAGTTATGAACCTTGTCACATGAGATGTGGTTGATAATAAGGAACATAAATTTAAAGTTTGGAGTTAATACCTTAAGAAATAAAAAGTTATAGTAAAAAATATTTTACTGCACAATATCTTTAATTAGAAATATGGACACAAACGCGGATGCAAACGCGAGTAGGAGAGCTCTTTATTTACTTTGTTAAGTCGAGCTAAAAACTAACAATCTGCCAATTTGAACAAATTTTAACCTTAAATGTTAGTAGTAAGGAGCATAACTCCAAAAAATAATTTATCCATGGTTACATCTCTTTAGATTCATGTAGATCTAGTATAGTGCAACATATATTAAACTGAGCTTGAACAACCAAATTATAATGATTACACACTTCACTTACATTAAATGTGAGTTTCAGTATGCATGTAAATTTGTTAGCTTGTTTTTTTTTGGGTTAAATGCCGTGCAATACATTGTACAGGTCATATAATGTCGGTCAGTCAACCTACTCACATTCCTAGAAAGGCTAAATTCCTAGATTTAGCTGTTAACCAACTACTAGGTGTGTACTTTCTTCAATGACTGACAACTGCCCTACATAATTAAGAATCAGTGGTAGGAGGGAGAATGGCCGTAGAACTATTTTCATGACCAAGTTCCATGAAAGTATGCCCCGCCCAGGAATTGAACCCACTACCCCTCGATCAGTAGAATTGTGTGCTACCAACTGAGCTAGCCAGGCAGCTACATGCATGTATGTGACTATAAATCAATTTTGTAAACAAGGCATGTTATTGTACTTTTAATTTTGGACATATTAGTTTTGGGGGAATCATGTTAGTCTGCAATATTGTGGCACAGGTTCAAAGTATTTATATTATGCGCTAAAAGTTTAGTGAATTTTATGTTTCACTTTTTTTTGTTATTTTCATATGAATAATATAGATACTTTAGATAGATACTTTATTCAATAAACATAAGGCATGACGCCCAACAGTTTACAAGTTATGCAAATATTACAACATAAATACAATACAGAAGTAAATAAAATATATGGTATAAATACGTTCAATTGTATAAAACGGTAATGGCGTATAAGTACAGATATAGTTATGATGAGGAAAGTGCGAAACACGATTTAACAATGATCAAATAGAGATATATTTTAAATATATTTTAAGTAATGATTTCATTATTATTTAAATACATTGTTTAAAGTATTATATATATAATCTTACACTAGATTTTACAATATTCATAATCAACTTAATAAGTAATAGCAAAGGAACTGTCCACATGTTTTTTCTTCTCCTTATCTTGATTTTCATCGCATACTTTATGTCACTGTTTTATACAAGACGCATTGTTAAGGACTATGTAATTTACGAATGTCCTTCATGACTTTAAAATAGGTGTGGTTGCAATAATTGAAATTTACAAATAATTTTCATAAATTTCAGTTTTCATTTTAATCCTAATGAAATAAATAAGTAAGGTTAATAGAAAAATATCAAAAAAGTGGTTTAGTAATATTTATTTTTTATGAAAAAAGTGAGTTTAAACATGTAAACTTTTGTGCAAGTTTACATGAAGTACAGTGAAAACAGTTAAAATAAAATCTTCCAATCAGATTGTGTACACCCCCGTACAGATGCACTAAGAGTTAAAAATACAAATTAATTCATACATTGTCTGAAATCAGTATAATAAAATATCTCTATATACTAAAATTCATAAATTTCAACATGTCCAAAATACAACTTTACACAAAAGAAGTAGTACAAACAAAAAGTACGGTGTCCAATAATGGACACAGGTAATGAAAGGTACACACTTAAAATAGGTATAATTCACTAATGTCATTTATTGAATGTCACATGGCTTACATTGTCACTTCTGTTGCCATGGAAACACATCTGTGATTATACTCATAATGAAACACAAACTGCAATGAAACGATGTTTGGTGGTCATATACCTTAAATACTGATGTTGAAAATATTTCAAACAACTACAATTATATAACTCACAGAAGCACAGGGCCAGTTTCAGAGGGATTGTTATTAGGGGCACAGGTGGGCTGGGTGAATAGATAGACCTAACTGTTACAAAGTTAATCTTGTTGTGCAGGCAAGGCAGTAAGATTGATCTTACTGCTGTTTCTGTTATTACTGGCAAAGGTGGATCCAGCGGGGAGGTCAGGGGGTCCGGACCCCCCTTAGAATTTCCAAAATGTACCTGTCTATTAGTGTATTTCTTGACTGTAAGTCATTTTTAAGTATCATGAAGCATTTTTCTCCGTAGTTAATATAGATTTAATGGTTATGTAGTTCTTATTATCAATATGTTGCATTATTCAGCAAATAATGTACATGTATAATGTTAATGTGGTTCGAAAGTTTGGACCCCCTAGAAAAGTTTGGACCCCCCCCGCCCCGAGAAAAAATCCTGGATCCACCCCTGACTGGTGTCACAGCTAACTATACATTCATTGAGTTCAATTTACAACCAAAACAACATTTTATAGGCACAGTTTCATCACCAATAAATGCGTACAGCAATTTCTGCACAGCTCATGAAGATATTTATCTATTTTTTATCTATTTATACTGCATCACACTCTATGAGCATTATGTGCAGGTGATGAGCATTATGTGCAGGTGATGAGCATTATATTAGACACCTTCATAAACAATTAAATGGGTATGGAACCTCTACCTTCCTCTCTGCTGCCGTGCTGGATGACAATGAGCAGATCCAACTTAGTCACATGTTTGCTATAGTAACGATCAAATCTACCATTTTTTGTGTGTAATTATGCTTAAATTATGGTATTTATGAATATGTACTATGTACTTTTCTAAATAAATTTCTGTTCTGTTCTGTTCTTTCTCTCCGGATCAAGATGCGTACACTGCAGTAACCATGATTCGGCATGTAAAAGAAGCCGATTTAGAAGCACTGGTCGACGACTTATAACACACTACTCAGCATGGTAAAATACGAAAGTTATGAGATAAATATTGGATAAAACAGGAAAAACTTACCAAAATTCCAAATAATAAATCCAAACACAACAGCATATAAACTTTAAAATTTTAATCAACCACGCGTAATCCAATTCAACACCTTGGGCGTTGTTTATAGAGCGACAAAATTCTAACCAATCAGATTAAATTATTTAAACCACGTGATTACTCAGGTACATGTATGTAAAACACGGGTTTTGCGCTTTTGTCATTCTTCAATGGAAGTTAAACTTTACACATGTAACGGCATTAACTCGATCGAATAGGAAAATGTGTTGAGCGTTCGGAAAAGGTCGGCATTTCTCGTATATTGGGCCAGCGTTGTATCTTTGTTTTAAAAAGTTTCAACTCATGAATAATGTAATGAAGTCTGCTATTTAAAGCGTAAAATAAAAGCCCCAACTATTAAAGGCTTGTCAAATAAAAAATATTAGAACTTACAATGTATTATTTGGCAACATTAGACATGCAATGTATGCATAGTCGTGAATTTCCGTAGGAAATTTCCGTAAAATTCACGAATATATTACTTTAAGGATTAGGACACGATGAGGCATGTAAGGAATTGGTGTAGTGGTAACGTTACACAAACGTACCACCTCACAAGCAAGAGGCTATGTGTTCGATCGGGTAATCTGCTATTTAGTGGTTAATTTTTTTGAAGACGATTCACGAATTTTACCGTCAAAAACTTCGCCAAACATATATTTTACAATAACTTTCCAATAAAAATACAATATATAAATATTTTGGTTGTCCACGTCACATTTCATCATTATTTTCAGTAACATTGCGGCGAATACTCGTTCTGCTTACGGTTAATAGATAGACTGAGATCCCTTTGCCCAATTCTGTAACTCAGCACTTAGGGAAATTCTCAGCAAATACTCTTCCGAATTACCCTTGTCAGAGTTCGTTTGGACTGTCTTTTTCATACAGATTTAGGCGGGTTATTATCGGAACAATTTCATGACAAAATTTACCCAAGGTACATAGGTCCGCCGTAGATTCGAACCCTAGACCCATAGAGTCTAAGTCAATCAGAATCATTGTTTGTGTTGAAGACAAATGCATCATGGTTCAAATAAGGTAAAATTAGCAACATATAAAGTGTAACTCTAATTCTCACATCACTTTCCACTGACTGTGTTACGAAGAAACGAACACACCATTTGGAACTACTAAGTATGTAACGCATCACTTTAGAAAATAAATGAAGTAAATGACCCTTCTTATTCAACGGGTTTCTAAGTCGATTTGCAGACACTCGGTCTTATTTAACAAAGAAATAATATATCTTTCGATTCCATGACTACATTCACAGAGAAATTTCAAAATAGTTTATAAAAAATGCAGTGTCAACATCGAGGTGACCTAAGTTTGTCGAGTCTACATTCGGAACGTAACTCATAGACTTGTTCTTGGAGCTCAAATTAAATGTTATTTTTGCTGTTTTAACTTCTTTTTTGAGACCCTAGTCTATTTCACAATCTTCTAGAAGTCAAATCATTCGATGACTATCACTCTATTGTTACCACTTGTAGTGAGTGTTTCCGTTCACTTTCATGATAAGAGTTAAAGGGAACTTATTCATGCCGACAGCCTGAGGTATATTGTACTTAACATTTAACATCATAAGTTAAAAACCCTGACATAAACAGGTTTAGAAAGTAGAATATACAATAAACATAATCAGGAAATGTGAAGACGAATCAGAACATACTGGCACAAACTCCTCACAGTGCCCACGTAACGCTTAGCTACTATTGATTTAATAAAGGGAAATAACTGCTGCGGGGAGTTTGATACTGGCGTTATTGTTTGATTGTTCTAAGGGATATAATATCTAACTAAAAATTTACTTATTAATTAAAACTCATTTGGAACACCTCGAACTATCATGAATGAATAATTCATAGCGAACTACTAACTGCGCTAAAGATCCGGAATTTATTTATTCCCCAATTTTATATTATTTCTTTCGTGGCCATGATTGCCATGATTCCTTGCGTAGCAGGCTGATTTAAAAATCTGCCATCCTGGTTCGATTCTCTGCCGCTACGGGTAAATACCTTCTTGTGAAGATCTGACGTTAATATCGGCTGTCCACCGACAGTATAAAGCGAGTATGTGTCGATTTCTTGTGAAATGTGTTATAATTCAATCCTTCTGCCAGCAGACACATCTTTCTGTTATAACTCAATCCTTCTGCCAGCAGACCTAGCAGAAAGATTGATCCTTCTGCTGTAGATTAATCCTTCTGTCAGCAGACACAGCAGAAGGATCGTTCCTTCTGCTGTGTCTGCCGTGTCTGCTGAGTCTGCCAACTTTACGTTCATCCCAAAACAATGTTAGCATACCATTTTCCCCTCGTAAAATCATTGGCCGCTTATTTTATCAAAAGTAAAAAAAGTTTAATTTTGAGTTTAGTAAAAAAACGACACATACAAAATGAATCTTTGTTCGAAAATACGTACGTTCGATGGTGAGTAAAAATGACAAAAAGTGCTACTAAAAATAGATTCGTTACGTCATGGACACTATCCACGCGCTCGCTATTTGTGATAATGGTAACCAGTTCACACATTAATCGATACGCTTATCAGTTAATTATCAAAGCAATGAAATTTTAGTTTACAAACAATTCCATTTGTCGCACATTGGGGACGAAACGGATAAAGTTAATTCCCGTTAACAGTCTGTTTTTTCACCATTAGTCGAATATTACGATTGTACACAATGATATATTGTGGCTATTAAATGCAGAAATTAAAACCCCGTTCATTTCATAAAGATTTCTTAATTACATAATTGATTAGATCATATATTTGACCTGAAAAAATGCAATGGACTCGTGAAACATTCGTCCTCGATAACTTTCGTACCCGGGGCCGATCGTTATATTTTTTGAGTGAAAAAAAATCAAATTTAAGTTTAATATGTACAGAAATAAAAAATAAATTCATCATAATCACTAATATTCTTGAATTGATACTTCACTGTAGCAGTGAAGACTGATACACTGTAATACTTATAAGTTAAAATTACATTTTAATCTTTGAAATGATTTCAATACAATTATTAACTAATGAAGACACCAAGTCACTGTAAGATGCTTTCATTTGTATAGTACAAAAATATTAAATGAATTCAAGATACAATTAAAAACAAGTGACATAATTTCATTACTTTTACCAACAAAATCTATAGCATTCTTTTTCCCAGCGTCTAATAGGAATGAGGATTATCAATACAATGCTAGTATTGAGAATCCTTCTAGACTCTGGGAACGAGAATGATCTAAAGTGATCACTAGATTATATTTCAATGAAATTTGTTGTACGATCACCCCGGTACGAAAAAGAAATCAGAAGACCGGTTAGTATTGTCATAAGTCTTACAACCAATTTTGGTCTTAAATCCTTCTATAATAAATAGCTAAATTGTCGTAAATTGTTTGATAATACGCTATCCTGGTCTAGTGAACTACATGAACTCAATCTGCTATAGCATGAGGTCTTCTGTATCGTAAGCATCCAAACCAAACTGCATAGGTAACTTTGAAAAATAAATTGCATTAATTATCTAAATTCAGCATTCTATACTTGTTAGTACCCCCAGTTTTATTATTACTATCAGTATCAGAGCATGGTTAATAGTTCATATGAACATGTATCACACTATTCATTAACGTTTATGTTACTAAGTCAATAGTAGAAAGCTGGGGTTGTTAATAACCAAATGATGCATGTATAGAAAGCAAATACAAACAACAAAAACAGCTATTTTTATTTCTTGGTCTATAATACATCGATTATATAAGGATTGAAAGCAAAATATGAATGCAAAAGCAAATTTATCATGAACCGATTATAATCGGAAGAATCGCATCGACAGCAGTAACCGATTTTAACCGATGATCGATTATAATTTCCAACCGATATCCCATCACTATTCACAACAATGCTTAATTTGGTTACCTCCCTTGTAGCATGTATATCCAAAAGTTTATTCAATTTTAATTGTTAAAAATATCATAACTTTGAAACCATGCATAACAATACTTGGAAATAGCTAAATTAAAGACTGTTCATGAGTAAATGTTAAAACTTGAAACACATACATTATAAAAAGTAATGTAATCAGCAGAAGTCCATGATTTTCTTGAACTCAATTTTAATTCCTCTACACTCGGTTTATAATATGTAATTAAGAAGTATTGATCCAAGAACAAAGACCACTGAGATGACACTGCTGTTCAATCCTTGACAACCATTACCCCCTCCACTACCACCGCTGCCACTAGGGTTTGATCCTCCAGGCGGCTTGGCTGTAGCTACAATAGAGTAATATTCATTGGCATTAGTATTTTGGAGTAGACTTTCATCATATATTATGAGAAAGTGGGTAGATCATTATTGCATCAAAACTCATAGGTTTAGAAGAAAGTCAATCATTTTACGCTGTATATTTTGAATTTTATTTTGTGTACATGGGAATATAAGCATTTATAAAACAAAATAATTTGGAACACAGTTATTTTTTATATAAAATGTAGGCCTATATCTCTATACATACTGTATTGTTCCCAATAATTGCCCCCCCCCCCTCTTTAAAATAAGAGGAAAAAAACTGTTGTGCAAAACTTGATCAATTACTGATCCATAGTTAAAAAACCAACAGGGTTTTAATTGCAACTAGTTAACTACATAAAATTGTTAGTTATGTGGTTATCTGGTGGCAGAAATATGCCACTATAGTATAACAATAATAATTATTACAAGTATATTTCTTTACCTGATGGCGCAGTTGAACCTTCAGTCGTAACATCTGAAAACAAAAAAATTCATTTACATGGATGAAACTTTTCAGGACTAGCCCTAAAAATTCTGGAACTGAGAAGGGTTTTTTATTCATGTAAAAGCTTTTGAAATCATAAAGTTCAGACATAAAGGGCTTGATAATGTGATTGACCTATTATAAATATATCTATGTATTGCCCAACATTAAAATGAGGATTCACAGACAGTGTTGAACGTGTAGGAATGAGGAATAACTCAACACTGTATTTTATTGATTGTTAGGGCATTTATATTAAAATGCCATGATACTACTAAAACAGAAGTTTTCCGAATTACATTTATGTATATGTATAACTTCTACATAGCAATCAACATTTCCTTCTCGTTTCTACATAATCATCAATTTTCAGAGGTTCAGCAGAAATTTCATCAGATTTAAGCTTTCAATTAAAAAAAGATAATTTCATTCAATTTTTGTAATTTAAAATGACCTTTTTGTGACAGTCCTTTTACCTGATTTCATAATTCCATAAAATGATATAATTATTTGAGAGTAAATCGATTTTATTGGTATTTTTGCTGGACACTATTTTGAAATAAAAAAAAGCTCTGGTGAATGTTTTTTACCTCTTTATATCATCTATTGTGTACTTTCTCATTACTACTTTATTTATTTTTAAGCTCTTCATTACGAGGGTTGCCCGCAAGACTGTAGTAACTGGCTCTTTAAGGCAATGCACTTACTACAGTCTTGCAGGCAACCCTCGAAAATTTTGTTTGTCAAAATGTAGACTAGTCAAAAGCGTTTCCATTCAACATATATTTAATACACAACTCTTTATTAAAATTTTTGGCTTAAAAAAGCCTTTGTCAGTAATTTTGAAAATGAAAATTTAGACGTTCACATTATGAGCTGATTTCTACCCTGGAAAATATTTTAATGTCTAAATTTTCATTTTCAAAATTACTGACGAAGGCTTTTTTAAGTCGAAAATTTTAATAAAGAGTTATGACTGTATTAGATATATGATCTTTCTTCCCTTCGGATGATTATTACAAGAAAATATTCCATTCAACACATCCATGATACATGTAATTTAACAACAATAATATTATATTACTTACACAATGTTGCAAGTATCAGACAAAGTAACATACATATTGTTAGGACCTTCATCTGGAATAAAAATCAACAGCACAATGTATTTATAATGACAATATAATTGTAGAATTACATCTTTATTGTAAAAAATACAGGTATTTCATTTTAAATATGCTATGAAACAATTTACAATATATCACAAATGCATGCTTTTTTATAATTAATCAATTTATAATTTATTAAATGCAAGCATTCATGTCCTGGAAATTTACATATAGCACTATAAAACTATCAGGACACAATGTGATTTTAGTCATTTATCAAAATTTCAATACAGATCTTTCATAAGATGAAGTAGTTTGTCCATAGACGTTGTACATGAAGTTAAGATGTATGAGTATTCAAACAGTTTTTGTCATTTTGGTATTTTTTTATTATGAAAAATCTCAATATCATATTAATTGCAAAACTTAAATTATTTACCTCTTAACTCTTAAACACTTCTTCTATAACTACCGAGTAAATTATATTAATAAATAATATGCTTATGATAAATTATGTATAACCCTTCTGAATAGACAAAAAGTCCTCTAGATTTTATTAATTTGATTTCTCATAATATTTTTGTTTTAGAAATTGTTATATAAATGAAACAACTTACATTTAAAGAAATGAACCGCAAAGTATCACTAAAATTATATCCACAAGTGTTGTTCCAAAATGTAGGTCTCTACCGGTATACTAGCAAATGTTTTGAGTTGTGCGTCTAAAGTAACTTTTTAAGTATGTATCTACAAGTATCTAAGCATTGTAATAAATAGTTGTTTGTTTTGTTTGACATTTTAAGTACCAATCATTTTCCTATGCATAGTTTATCAGGGGTTTAGAGAACCTTATCACTAAGAATTTCAATGATATCTTACCAATCAGCCCATGAAAGGGACCCTACATGGTTTTTTTAAATTGCGTAATTGGTAAAATGAAACTTATCAGTAAAACTTTATATTTTTAATGAATAGAAACTCTTGATATATTGAGGAAGGCCGTGTCTCACTATGGAGATGGTTGCTTAGTTTATTCACAGCTCTTTTAATTGTCTAATTTATTTGGCTTATTTTCATTTCACTGGCACCATATAGTCAATAACTGATGATCATGAATTCTACACACATCCCTTCATATACTTGCACACTCCCTTATTAGAGCATAGTTATGATTCGTAAACAGTTGTTCATAATTATGGGACCATTACTATTTGTGACTTTAAACAAAAAATGTAATTAAGAGTTCAATGGCTCTGTTCCAGTTAATTTTATAATCCTGTCAAGTTATATGGCGCTATATAAAATGTGTTTGATTTTTTTTTATATTGTTTTTAGACTTTCGGCCATTTCGCCATAAGTTATACCACAAATCGAAAACTATCGACAAAAATGCCTGACCAGTTTAACCTGCGGAGTGATACATGTGTCTCTGATTTACTACACCGTCAATTTCTAGGCAATAACAGTAGTTCTGTCATCTGACTCGATCAGTGACTGGTGTTTACTTTCATTGATATATTGTCATATATCATGACATTGACATGGTACAGGTAAAGTGAGAAAAATTATTTCAAATATGAAAACAGTCTATAAAATTGCATGTTCAGTTAAATGAGAATGGTTAATACAGGTACATGTAGCTATTGTTGATAAGCAAATTTTAAGATTATCCAGACTAATGTTAAGACAGCAATATAAGAGGTGTTTTTGCACTTGATTGAATTATTGAAAACCATGTCTACTACAATGAAATATAGGGATGGCACAAAAAAGGAATTTTATCCTTACTTCCATCGTGGTCCATGTAGTTCAAGTATATTTTTATTTATACTTTTTATTGACAATGTGTTTTAAAGTTTTGTTTCACTTCATCATAAGTTCTTTACAAAATGAAGATTAATGATGCACTGGATATAAATTAATAATACTGTTCAAGGGAGACAAATGCTACGAGCCTTTAAACCGTAATCCGGGTTAGATATCATTACGGTAAGGCACATACTTTATCCAAATGAAAAACTGGATTTGATTGGTTTATTTGTTGTGACGTAAACGGTTCATCCATTCTCGCTGATTTGTAAGCTACGCAATATTCACGTTGCATTTTCTATTTTCAAGAAGTTACGCTTGTAAGTATGATTTCTTTATGATTTTAACAGTTGCAAAATGTGCTACAACCTATTCTTTTTCAGTAACAATTTTCTTGTAGAACTGTCACTCGCTTTTCCCGCCAGATGAAGATGCTTAAAAATGCGGAAGTAAACGTATTTCATGTAAATTGTAAGGCTGAAGAAGGGTTTGGTCTACCGTAAGGAAAGCTTGTTAACCCACTCGTTTCCTGTTGTGTATTTGCAAAATTTAGCATTGATTTGTTGCTGTGGTACTATTTCATTTTGTACATTGTTTCTAAATTTTTAGTTTATTAACTTTATTTTCAGTTGGCTTTATATTGTTTTTGGAGCTCTCCCAACCTTTCGTATCATAGATCTAGGTGTAGATCTGTTTACATTACGTCATTGGATTTAGACTTGATCCAATACACATTTCTTGCATTGTTTTTATTAGACAAGTTTTGTTTATTATTTGGTTTGTCACAGTTATTGCCTTAAATTTTCTTGTTTACTGGCCAAATTTATTATAAATCGTTACATAGTTCTAACTAGAATACAGGGGCTATGAGTATAAAAACCATGTCTATTCTGAGTCTGGGAGTCTAGAAATACATCAGTTTGGTATTCCTAGACAACCATATCTGGCTATTTCGCAGTTAGGGAAGGGCAAATTAAATTATCATCTAGCCCAATAAGCAGAAGTGTTTTTTATTAGACCCAACCAATGTTTACCAGTCACGGATGTTGGGGGAGTGAGTTAAGCTAACTTAGAGCAATGACTACTCTTTGCATTGGTGTACCGTAATACTTTGTTTAAGAGTTTGCTGGCAACATTTAGTTATTCAAAATCTGATGGGATTCATTTGAAACTCGTCATAGCTGTTAATTGTTACATTTGTCATGTTGTTATTAAATGTTTACCTGATAAAGATAATTATATTGTAAATGTTGTATAAATAAAATAAAAACATGCTGATGTTATTATTCTTTTAATTCTTATAATTTTACCTTTGGAGGAAAAATACGAGTTATTGTTTTTAACTATTCAATGTGGTAGGAGGGAAAATATGTGTATTTTAGTCATTCCATTATATTTCCTCAAGCAATAGCCAAATTTGTTGAGCTATATAGTTAATGTTGTGGGCACAATTATCAACTAGTCCAACACCTATGAAATAAGAAATTTTGTTGGCTCAAATCAATTCTCCAGTCCCAGGACAAAGCCATTTTTAATTAGGTAAAGAAAATAACTGGTTTTCATTGGTTAATGATTGGTTTACTCAGTGGTTAACAATCTTGAGTTAAAGCAATGAGAAGCAATTTTTAATAAACAGATTTACCTCCATATTTTTATCTGACTTCCTTATTTTTACCTTTACTGTTTGGAGAAAATGTAAATAGCGTGGGTTTCTTACTTGGTTTTACAATGGTGTGTAATTTTGGGATTATGACCATATTATGAGTATACATAAATGTGTGTTAATTTCAATTTTGTAGGTATAAACCTGACATATACATTGTTAATATTGAAGATAAAATATTGTCATTGCTATCATTTAAATTTAAATGTATGATACCCTTTTTAGCTCTACTTTGTGAAGTAAAAGGAGAGCTCTCCTACTCGCCCTCGCGTCCTCATTTCTAATTACAGTTTTTGTGCAGTAAAATATTTTTTACTATAACTTTTTTATTTCTTCAGTTATCAACTTCAAACTTTAAATATATATTCCTTATTATCAACCATATCTCAAGTGACAAGTTTCATAACTCCAAATACATTTTCTTCAAAATTATCTCCCCTTGAACTTAGTTTTCTTTAAAAAATGCTTGTTTTTACTGCAACTGTTTTGTTTCTTTAGATATTGACTTCAAACTTTAAATATATGTTCCTTATTATCAACCACATCTCATGTGACAAGGTTTATAACTCCAAATACATTTTTTAAGAATTATCTCCCCTTGAACTTAGAGTTTTCTTTAAATAATGCTTGTTTTTACTGCAACTGTTTTTTTTTTAGATACTGACTTCAAACTTTAAATATATGTTCCTTATTATCAACCACATCTCATGTTACAAGGTACATTACTCCAAATACATTTTTTTTCAAAATTGTCTCTGGTGGACTTAAAATTTTCTTTAAAAAATATATTTTTTTACTTTAAATTTGTTAAGGTGTCATTTTCAAATTTTAAAATATGTATGTTTCTGTTTATGTATCATCAACCACATCTCATGTGACAAATACTTAGTCAAGCATGCTGTCTCCTCTGACAGCTCTTGTTTGCTGTGTTTTCAACTTCCCAGTTATATGATACATATATTGCGTAAATCATGCAATAAAATAAGTACCAAATAACAGCATATGTTGTGAAAATTAACAATTTGCACCAGAAATGAAGTCACATGGTAACACAGATAAGAAACTGGCTTTATCAGGCATTGCCTTAACCTACTAGTCTGAAGCCTTGACTAAAGAAAATTAAGGTGATGACTGCTTCATTATCATCTAGGGCTTACTGTGACTAATTACAGTATTAAGGGTTAGATAGTGATGCTTTCTTTGGTAACAAATATGTTTCTGGTTGATGTGATGACCCCCTTGTTTCGCTCATTCTTAATTAAATTTTAACGAATATGTGGTTGAATGTTTTCTTTGGTAACAAATATGTTTTTGGTTGATGTGATGACCCCCTTGTTTCGCTCATTCTTAATTAAATTTTAACGAATACATGTATGTGGTTGAATGTTTTCTTTGGTAACAAATATGTTTCTGGTTGATGTGATGACCCCCTTGTTTTGCTCATTCTTAATTAAATTTTAACGAATATGTGGTTGAATGTTTTCTTTGGTAACAAATATGTTTCTGGTTGATGTGATGACCCCCTTGTTTTGCTCATTCTTAATTAAATTTTAACGAATATGTGGTTGAATGTTTTCTTTGGTAACAAATATGTTTCTGGTTGATGTGATGACCCCCTTGTTTTGCTCATTCTTAATTAAATTTTTAACGAATATGTGGTTGAAACTCTGAATAAGCTATTTCAACTTGCACAAGAGTCTATTTCTTTCACATTTGAATGATATAACATTGTGTGGATAGTAGCTTTTAAGATGCATGTAGATGTTTCTAAAATAGAAACGATGATGTTTGATTCTTTAACCTTATCATGCTTTAGATAAAACTGCAAAAGCCTCTGCCATCAGCTTGTATATAGACTATAGAAGCAGTTCAGCCTGCACTAACATATACAGTCTGAAATTGCTTTATATATTAACATCAGCTGTACATTTGAACTGGACCTTCCTTGAATTGACTTATGTCTCCAAATTAAAGACTTCAATGACAAGTTCTTAATTAAATTTCATAAGAATAATATTCATCTGTAAAATTGTTCTTAATGAGCCATTATATGATAATGGACTCATGCTGTTGTGCGTCATATTGAAACATGAATGAGAAACATATATACTTAATGCTTCAACAATCACTGTAGTAAATTACCACACTTGGGAAAGTTAAAGTGTATGCCCTTATATAGAAATGATTTTATAACGTTAGATGACGGAATATTTATTAAATACATCACTTGAGCCTATAGAGCATTTATATATAATGAAGAGTCAAGTATTTTCGTCTCATTGTATCTGTGGCTAGTGTGTTTACGTCTGTCATTGTGCGGATGATTTAAGAGTTTGTGATAATAATACTGATAAAAGGTTACCTTGGGTTATTTCAGCTTATACTTTTACTTGGGAGTTACCATTTATTACATTTTGGTTTTAAGGTATTGGTTTTTTTACACTTCTGTTGTTTTTTTTTGTTTTTGTGACATTTTGTTTGTTATTTACATTATTTGTGTTTGTCTTAAACAATGTTTTTGACATTTCGTTTCAAGACTATTGTTATTTTCATGCACTGTTAGAATAACTTCAGATGTATCTTGTTTATGATAATGTGTGACATCAACTTTGTTAACATAGAATATTGCTTAAATTTGTCTCGATTTATCCTAAATGATCT
The DNA here is from genome assembly GCA_025267735.1 of Mactra quadrangularis. Classification (NCBI taxonomy): domain Eukaryota; kingdom Metazoa; phylum Mollusca; class Bivalvia; order Venerida; family Mactridae; genus Mactra; species Mactra quadrangularis. The sequence continues at coordinate 31,207,741 of CM046308.1, read as the reverse complement.
GCCAGCATGTTTGAGTGGATCTCTATCTATTTAATTGGTTAAGCTTGACTTTTAATTACAGCTTAGACTACAGTAGCAAGTGGCAATAATAGTAATATTGTGTAATTAAATCAAGTGTCATTGTCTTACACTTTCTTGAGCAGTAGCTTAATTTATTAGCTCGACTTTTCGAAGAAAATGCGAGCTAATAAATTGCTATCACTTCTGTGTCGGCTTTGGTGTTGGTTTTCAGGAACTCTTATATCTTCAACACTATCCAAGTTATTTTATTGAAAGTTGGTATACTTATTTAGTGGGACTATAATAACCATTGAGTTATTGTCCTTTTATTCTTAATAAATCGCAAAATATGATGTAAAACTTTCATATAGAAGGAGAGAATTTCTGATGTCTGGTAAATAATTGTCTGGAAAAGCTGGTTATGTGAGCCAGTTGGTATGATTAACTGAATAAATTGAGTTGATTAAACAATTCAAAATCCGAATACATGTAATGTAATAGTTATAGTGAGTCTTTTGGAGTGGTTGTAGCATTGCAGGTTTACAGTAGATATATGCTAGATTAAATATAGTAAAAACATTTGCAATCCTCGCATTAAAACATGGATCTCTTTTAAACTAAGTCATACTCCGCAAAAGGCAGTTCAAATTGTTTTCTAAAAAGCTGTTTTTATTGCAAATGATAGGTACATTTTGTAATCAATAGTATTTATTTTCATATCAAATTTTACCTGACCCAGTTTTGATACTTGAGTATTATGTTACTTGTATAAATACCTGTGAGTAAAAACAGAGTGGGTGGACAGTATTGAGTGCTCTCATTTTATAGTTCACTAGGCGGACATTTAAGTATGATGGTATCTTTATTTTAACAGATTTGTTTCGTTTTGTGCCTTTTGTGCTCAAATGCCTTCAAGGCAAAACCCATCAAATTTACGCTAATTTCATTCTTGTTGTTAAACTTCAATTTAAATAAAATCACCTGTTATTTGTTAAATGGAGAATTTTAATGGCTTAGGTTGATATTAATGTATAACATGTAAAAGTTTTAATCACTTTGAAAATGGTTCATCTTGAGTGCTTTTGAAGGTGTTTCATAGCTTTATGCAACAATATATAAATGTTGTAAATACTCTGTGAACAATGATTTGTGTTGAGTACCTTTATTGTCATTATTTGGCTCAAGGTTATAGTAAGCTACAGGCATTTTATGGCGCTTTACACCCCATTTGACTATTCTTTAACAACTTGAATTTATAATGTGACTGTCCCTAGAAGTACTTAAATTCTAGACCTAAACTTTTGAACCGTTCAAATCACTCACTTTTGCTAGTGGCTAACTGCATCCCTATTTGATACAACTTAAGGTGGGAGAATGGTAGTAAAAAGCATGCCATAACCTAAATTAAGGAAGTATGTATTTCAACCCAGGAATTGAAGCCAATTTCTTAAGATTGAAAGTCAATTGGCTACCTACGGTTCACTTGAGTGTTTCTGTATAAAAGAATCTTATTCTCCTGCATTAAGATTCGGATAGTTTAAAGAAAACGTAAGATTTTATGTTAAGTTCAGTAATGTTAATATAGTGAACAGAATTGTTTGGTTTGTAATATAAGTAGTATGTAACATGATATGGATGCTATAGTATTAAGAGTATGGTTGATTTAATATATATTATAAAGGGTGACAATATTCATTCATCAACAATTTTATCTTAATCTACATTTTCTTCCCTATGAAATGTACAGTCTATTTTTTTCTTCCTCTTGGCAAGGAAGATTTGAGTTGTGTAAACTTATAACCAAGTTGCCTGTCATTTTGTGATCTGTTAAAGTTTACTGACATACATTTAGCAATGAATTTGAAAACTTGAACTTTTTTCTAATGTACACATGTCTTTAGCTGTTACCAGGTTGCTCTATTTAGCTGCCACCTAGTTGTTATACACTACCACCCAGCTGCATCAAACTGCCAGCTAGCTATATCGACTTGTCACCTTGCTGTATCAAGTTGCCAACCAGCTGTATCAAACAACAAGCTGTCTGCAATTAGCTGTATGAAGCTGCCAACTACCTGTATAAGCTTGTCACCTAGCTGTATCAAGTCGCAAACCAGCTGTATTAGCTTGTCACCTAGCTGTATCAAGTTGCAAACCAGCTGTAGTAGCCTAGCTATATCAAGTTGTAAACCAGCTGTATTAGCTTGTCACCTAGCTGTATCAAGTTGCAAACCAGCTGTATTAGCTTGTCACCTAGCTGTTACTAGGTTGCAAACCAGCTGTATTAGCTTGTCACCTAGCTGTATCAAGTTGCAAACCAACTGTATTAGCTTGTCACCTCGCTGTTACTAGGTTGCAAACCAGCTGTATTTGCATGCCACCTAGCTGTATTAACTTGTCAACCAGCTGTTCTAAGCTGTCACCTAAATGAAACTGTTTAGGTTACGCTATTTGCTGTACGCTCATCCCTTGTCTGACTACTAACGTAGGATAGGGGTTATATTTGAGTTATGTTACTCCTAAGTTTTACATAATGCACTTAAATAAGGAAATTATAGTTCTAGTGCATGCATGTAAGTGATTGTATTGATTAAAATAGGAAATTATTGCAATTGTCTTGCATAATACTATAGAAGTATCAATGTTGTGCCTCTTTTATATGAGAAAGGATACACTCTTAGTACTGGTATAAAAACATTTTCCAAGAAAGCAATTACGGTGAATATTGGGTGTCATAATAAAATTGTTAATAAAGTCGGAGAACAATCCAAAACAAAAACAATATAACATTGTATAGTGTTACAATAATAGTAATTCATGTTTTAATTACACTGCATGTATAGTTTGTTTTAATGATACATTGTACTATCACATTACAAGCGACACATCATTATTGGCAATGATAATTATTATAGTAATTATTAATAAACAATCAATCAATGTCTTCATGTCATATATACATACATCATTCTTGTTCAGATGGAATAATTAGTTTACATCTTGATAAATGTTATACTATAGTGCTTTGTTTTGTTTTTTATTAAGATTAGGATATGGAAGAATCTGATTAAAACACGATCTAAAATTTTCTGCTCGCATACTCGCTAATTTAGATCTGGCCTTTTTCAAATGAGGGTCACGTTCAGGTGACCTTTTCTCATCATGATATAAATGACGAAATTGTTATGATACATAACATGTTTACATCGCCTACGTCACGCAATTTGAAATGAGCCGTCTAATTGCAGACTGTGAATAAAACCGCTGTTAAATAAGCTAGCAAACCTTGGTCTAAAAATAGAAATTACGAAATCAAAATGTTATTAATAGTGTTTCGTCTAGATGAAAGCTATGCATTGATTGGTCGACACAAAGTTCATCTCGACGTGACCTTCCACGGAGACAGTAGAGATCCTGTATGACAGCAGTCTACAGGATATCTGTTTACGGAGATTGGATATGGAAATGAGTCATGATTACACTGTAATGGATCAGTGCAAAACTAGTCTACATTGTTCTTTATTTTAGCTTGTAGTTAAACTAGTTTTGTGTTGACGCATTTATATTAGCATTTAATTAAGGGTTATCAATTAAAGACTTTGTTATTCAATGTATAATTAGTCATGCATATTGCCTTGAAGTTCTTCAAAATAAGAGATTATTGCAAAAATGCACATAACTATTTGGGGTTTTCCTTGGAATACATACAACTTCTTGCCATTAAAATGAAAATATGCATACAAAGAACGAAAGGATTTGATCTGTGTTTCATGCTCTTCAACAAACTTTGTTTGTACCTCCTGTGCACAGACGAAGAACGAACAAATTGGATTTCCTAATTAGGTCTTTTGTACACTGTCAGCACTTTCTATCATAGTGACTGATGATAGTTTTGTTCTTATCTGGTCAATGATGAACAATAATACCATTGTACATATACATATACATGTATGTATAATGACTTAAGTGAAAGTCTTTTGTTATAAAGCTGATGAGGAAATGACTCACTCAAGTTCTTAGTAATATATTCATTGTTATTGTTACTTCATGTACAAAACATTTGTTACTCAATTTTCTTAAAATTGAGTTACTACTGATAAACCCGCGATATAGAGATTGTATACTTGTTACCCGGTATCTCTCTTTCCTGAAGTGTATAAAATGTGGTTATGTGACTTGTATATGGTTAGACTTATCAGTTTGATGAAATTGTTTGTGTTTTGTAAGGCAAAATTATAGTAAATCTTATTTAGTTAAGATGAGAAGAGTGAGTGGTTTGCACCTGATTTAGATGTGGTTGTTAATGTATATTTCTTTCTTTGTTGCCATGAGTTGTAATGAATGTATATTGCATCACCATATGTGGGGCTAACATTTTAGTCATTGTTAACAGGGTCTGATACTTCAGACTGATAGTTCAGTGATAGGGTTACTCGTCATGATTCAGCGACATTATTCTAAGGTATTAGTTTAAAACAACTCTGTACCTCTTAAGTATGAGGATATTTAACCTAGCTTGAAAGCGAAACTATCACTTTCTGACATGTTGTTATACCAAGAAACTAACAGTCACTGCCTGAACCCACTAGCCCCTAACCCAAGAACTAGTGAAAATTTATTCTGACCAGTTAAAATTACGTAGTTCATTTAGTTGGGCTAGTTTGATGAATGACCATTTAAAATAGCTAAACATAACTTTAAAAGCTGAATCTTACTGGTTATGTTTCATACGGCCTTCTGAGGAAAATCACTATAAATGTCAGTGTTTGTTTTTAAAACCCTAAATATAGTTAATGTAATACTGCATGTGCTACTGTATAAGGTATTGAATCTCTGCATTCAGATAAGTTATTGAACATGTACTTTAAATTGTTGTAAAATGAGTAATATCCTGTTTTAACTGGATTAAACATTGATACATCAACATTTAGACTGATATTGTGGTTGTATTTTATTTACAAGTTTAAGGGGTTATCTTCTATACAGTGTGGATAACAGATGGGAATATCCTCTTTCCGAGGGTTAATGTGTCTTGTGACGTAAACAGTACTGACCTTTTATCAAATTATTATCCCTTTATCAAGACCATTGACTCAGGGGAGGGATTGAGGTATAGTGAGTAATGATTGGTCGATACAAGACTAGTTTTAACTACATGTGGATAAAGAAGGATTTAGACTACTTTTGCACTGACCCATCTGTGTGGGCTGGCAATATATTTATGACATCACTTGAATTTGGAAAGTTTGAAAACAAAAGCCCTTTATTTTGAAATCCACTTGCTAACCGCACATTCAATCACAGACTTTTCATTTTAAAAACAAGGTAACTCGTACAAACTTTGCAATTTTTAAAGTAAGGTTAGGATTTCCTGTGTTCATTTTTTCAATATATTAAATAAGTTAATGTTTGTGGAGGTTATCAATTTTGTGAGTATGGAATTTTGTTGAACCTTGTATACATAAAGTTGGATGTAAACACCAGACAGGGTGTAACCTTAGAGTTAAATGTATATATTTTGAATGCATACATTGTATGCTTATCTTAAGTTTAAACTATTTCTAATGTAAGGTGTAGTATACTTCATTGTTTGTTGTTCAAGGTTACTCTTTGAAAGCTTTTTTGATGGCTTTAAATTCTATGTACCAAGGTTCCTTGATTCAAGTCTCTGTTGATACTCAGATAATGTGAGACTCTCATAACCTTGTCATAATTCATACGGGAACATGTAGTGTGAATGTGAAGCGAGTACATAAAAAATTAAATGAATGATTTTCTATTGTATGTATTCCATATCGGCGTGAGCAAGACGTGAGCGTAAAACACGAATTTAAGACATATGACCGTGTAACGCCAACATGAAATGCCTCACGTTCAAGTTTCACGCTAAATGTTCACGTCGTGCTCCCTTGTGAATGGAATGCTGGCCGAAACCTCTGTTACCAGTCTATTAAAGAAATATGTTAAAATATGAGTCTCGCCATTTACTTCTTGAAGTTCATTCACTTTTGGTCCTTTATCAAAAGGGGTTTACCCGGGTCGATAGCCCAGTTGGTAGCGCGCCGGGATTTGGATACTCGTGCCCGAGGGGGTGCGGGTTCGAATCCCACCCGGGATACCCTTTCATGAAAATTTGACAATAATGTCGATTTTCCTCCATTGATTAGATAATATGGAGAAGTTTCCAGCCTTGTGGAAGGGTAGGTGAGTACTGGTTATAGACAATGGTCCAGGAAAGCTAGGTTAGGTGCGCTGGACGCCGTGAAATGACCTGAATTGTGTTGATACGGCGTTAACTCCAATAAATAAATAAATATCAAAAGGGGTTAATTCTTAAAAAATGAAATTGTATGTTATAAGGCTAAATAATGAAGAAAAACATACTGCTATATTCTACAACCAGATGCCTGTTGAAACCTATGCTCAGACACACCCATACTTCATGATACAAGTGATTGTAAATTATAATGTCTCAGCGATTTTTATATATTTTCACTTTGAAGTTAAAAAACCATGCTCTAATTTTATGAGTAATTTAATGTTGGCCAGATGTAACTGTTATATGTAACTTCTCATAAGTTTATCTATATGTATAAATGTATTGTATGACTGAGATATATATAACCTAAAACTGTTAAGTTTAAAACCAAGTTGGTACATTCCTTTCATACCATAACACTACAGGGCTGGATCAATCCTATCAATTTATAGGGGTGTTCCAGGCTAAGAATATGAGTGATGAACTGCCTACAATATAATTCTGATAGTGTAATCAATTATACTTACGTGCTTAATTACCTTGGGTTAATGAAATTTGAGTGGAGGAAGGGATGTGTTCCTTTGAGCCCATTTCTTGAACCCCCCTCAACCATGTAATAATAACTTTTGTATAATTTTGTCTTCTATGTTTATAAAGGCTTATTGTTTTGTATATAGTCTGGTTGAATATTGTTTATGTATGGTTCACATTCATGCATCATAGAGTTTATTTATTGAAATATTAAAGTGCGCAACATTAATTTCCGTTTTGGTTATGTTTTTTATTTCATTGTTTATTTTAGTTATTTGAAGTATTTAAAGCAACAGTCTAGAATTGTTGCTCTGGCAAGGTTTTATATAACATGAACATTGTGTGTATTTGTTTCATAGATTTTATAGACTTGTATTTGAGTTGTATTTGTACACTGCCTCCTGTCTGGTTAGTTCCAATAGTACTTAGCTTGCCTGAAGCCTTGGGCAAGCCGCGGCCCTGGCGTAGTGGTTAGCATGTCTGACTTCGAATCCATAGATCACGAGTTTGAGCCCGGTCACGGTAGGTCATACCCTTTACATGAGTTGTCTGCCTCGTGGTAGGGTAAGTACTGGTGATAGAAAAGTGTCTAGGAAACCTATAGTAGGAAGAGCTGGCTGTCGTATGTATGACCTAAATATGTATTGAATATGACGTTAAAAAAATAAATAAATGAAGCTTTGGGCTAGTGAAAATTGAAATAAAGCGTGCCATCCTGTATAATAATCGCCTGATAATATCAATAATTAGTGTTTCACACATTTAATCATTGCCTGTCTAACATCCTGTCATAAAGCAAACAACTATTTTCTTGATTGGTGTATATTGCTACTGCACACTTTATTGGACCTTCAAAGGATTAAAGCCATAAAACAGCAGGACTGCTGTCATGTTTATGTAGATAGACCCTAGATTATGTGTCACCTTGGTTACAGAAATAACTAACATTATCGTAAACTTTGGACGAAGGTGCTATGTAAAGCGCCAGATGACATTTGTCGCGAAAATTTTCGCGAAAGCATTCTGATTGGTCGATATCGGCCAAAATAATGATGTTTCATTAGCCATGTGGCGCCAGAGGCTAGTATTAAGAATCCTACTAGACTCTGGGTACGAGAATGGGCTTTTGATCGCCTAGGGTACATCCTACCACTAGACCACTGATTCCATACTGATGTAGTACGAAGACTGACAATTTTATGTAATGGGGAAAACATTGTTAACTGAAATCCTAATTCAATGGTACATGTATGTGTAAAATTCCTGAAGAAAATACTTTAATTATAAATAGTTGCATTCATGATTTGAATGAATGAATGAGTTAAAAGATTTGCATGCCTGTATAAAAAACCTTTCATTTAGATGTATAATATTTTGTATTAAAAATGTTCAATAAACGTGAAGGCCATTTATTTAGAAAAAATAATTTTTGTCTAAAAATTAGTTGTATTGAAAAGCTGCGGTTGGTATATTTATTCTGTATCTTGAATATTACAGTGTTTTTTTACTTTCTGCGACTATAATTTTGAATTGTACACCCTTATTTATTTTATGTGTACTGAATTTACCTGAATCTATAATGAATTGCCGAGGTGGATAAAAATGATAAGCCTACCAATTAATAAAATTATATGTCTGAAAAATGCTGTGCACTCAAAATTTGATTCGTTGGGTGCATAAAAGTAAAAGCTGTGACTCTATAATTAGCTTTTATGGTGGTGTGGTTAGCATGCTTGATTTTGTATTAGGTATCAGTTTATTACCCTTCCCCGAGTACTAAAGAAAGAGCCAGAAAAAGGGAAAAACAGCATTTTACCTGAATGGATAATATTGTTCCAATAAGACATAGGTATAAGGGTAGGGCTGGGGATGGTTGAGCAAGTGGCGATCCGATCCAAACCACGATTCATGTAGAACGATATACGAATCGAACCAAGAATCACCGGTTAATGAAAAAGCATACAAGAGTTCATATATACAACACATATATATATACATTTGTATATGAATATAAATATAACAAAGATAAGTGAAGAATAACTAAAGCTTTTATTGCACTTTCAACATAACCTTCTGCAGCGTCATTTTAGAGATTCAAAGAAGGGTTTTGCCAGGTGCTGAAAATGCGCGGTGCACTAAGTACCTTAATTTATGTTTTCATACGTAACGCAGCTCATTTTCGATGGTAATTAAGCTGTTAAGTTTTTTTTCATTTTTGTGTAAAAATAGATCGCGATCCAACGATTTTAAAAGTGCCGAATACTTGTACTCGGTTTTCTAGTCGGGATTGCGAAACCCGAGTACTCGGATACTCGCAGCAGCCCTCTATAAGGGCTAGGTTACCATAGTTTATGTTATATGTATAAGCAAATGTGTTATAAACTTTATATTTTCAGATAACTATATTGTAAATCATGTCTAGCGATAAGAAAGCTGATCCTGCCTTGTTAAAAGATATTAAAAGTGGTACTCAGTTGAAACAAGTTGAAGTACAGGAAAAAAATCCACTACCAAGTGCTGAAGGTGAGTGTGTGCTTTAAATTTATAGAGCTGATGGTTGTGGACTTGTGGTTACTATATACAACCCAAGCTATAATTAGACCTAGATCAAAGACTAACTGACCAGTATATTGAAAATAATTATATATCATACCTTACACAAAATTGCTTCTTTTTTGAAACATAGCACACATAATTTCAACATATTTTGGCAGCGGGCCATTTTTATGTGATAGCGGCCTGCTGACATCATATCCAGTCGATATTAAATGCTTGTTTAGTGGCATATTACCCACGTAATTTTCACGGAGCAAAAAAAAATTGTCACCGTGTAAACAAAGTATATGCTATCAGTTTTGTCTTATTAAATGTTTAACATTGTTTATTCTTTTGCCTTTTCAAAAAATCAAGTTTTAAAAATGTGCAGTACAATATAAGAAATAGTACACACCACTTAGGGCCCGCTGGTCTAATAGTGACCTCCCAGTCAGACCACTAACATATAGTAGACCTCGGCCTTTGATCCACTATATATGTTATAGGGCTGACTGGTTGGTATGTAGTTAATATCACATCATGTATATAATGTCCAGTCTAGTATGAGTAATAAAAACTGACCAGTTGACGTATGTTTCCTGGTGTATTTAATTACTATGACCTATAATAATACTGCTATAATTGTGTCATATTTCACAATTATATGTGTGAATATATAAGTTTACTTGGTCATGTACGATGCACTTGTAATATTTTATTACTAAGTGATTTTATTAGCCGGATTTTTCAACAATAGTTAGGCAAAACCCGGGCGGGTGTCCGGTGTCATTAACAATTGTGTTAAAGTTTTTTTTACCATATATACTAGTCGTCAATGAAAACTTACCACTTACTTGAACCTAATTTAAAAAAAAAATGAAATCACTTACAAAGATGAAAATCTAACATGATTTTATATATTATATTAGAAAATAGGATTTTTCTTTGCAAGTACGGAAGCTAAGCATAAACGGATCTACTCTGCAAACCAAGATGACCACCTCGAAAAAGAAAGTTACGGACCTCAGTAGCGGGTATGTCCTCCCTCTGCATCAATCTCAGCTTGACATCTATGTCTCATACTCCGTATCAGACGCAGGATTCTGTACTTTAGTATTGCATCCAACTCCTCAGTCAGTGCTTGTATACATTACTGCAAATAATGACGTGACGTCTGCCGTCATAAACCCTTCGGTCAAGTTGGTCCCAAAGATGCATTATAGGGTTTAAGTCAGGACTGAATGCTGGTCAGGCGATGTGCGGACATTATTATCCTGCAGGAAATCTTGTGTAACGTTAGCCGAGTGGGGCCGTGCATTGTCTTGCTGGAGAAGGTTGACGTCAGCGTCAGTCTGAATAAAAGAAAGAACTACTGACCTCAGAACATTATCAATGTAACGATGAGCAGAAAGTGTTCCAGGTAATACAATAAGTGAGGTGTTGTGCCTCCAAGAAATGTCTTCCCACTCCATGACACTATCGCCACCCCAGCGTGCAGCAGGACATTTTGACGATCGGTACGTCCTGACGTCACTTTTCACGACCTAGACGAGACCTACCTCTCACTGAGACTGTCCGTTCATGTCTACTTACCATATTCATGATTGTCTGATGGGAGCAGTCCTTGCGACGAGCAATCTTACGAAATGAAAGCCAGGCATTAGCAATGCCGAGCACTTGGTGACGTTTGAGTGTCTCCTAAACGTGGCATTTGAACAGCAATAGTTGAAAATACTAGGGTTTTTTCTTAATCCATTGACTAACTCTCGTTAGAGACAAATGATTTATACAAACAACTGGATACATGTCGTCCTTACAGAAAAATCTTATTTTGCACGTGCAGTCCGGGACTCGAACATCGTAAATCAATTTTAGATTCTTTTGGCAGCAATGAGTACACGTGTATGCCAAAAATGTGTCTACGTTAAATTTTTACTGCACTTCAATTCTAATATCATAAAGCAAGGGTTGGTAGGGTGGTAAGTTTTCATTGACGCCGAGTATATTTCTGCCATTTATTGTCAGATATTTATGAGACTTCCTACAATGATAACATACCATGCCATGAACAGAATTACACAGTAACCACAACTCTACCTGCCTTTATTATGGATTATTTCCCTTTGTAATTTTTGCGTTAATGTTTTTAAATCCGGCTTTAATGTGGTTTCAACATTACATTTCTTGTTTAAGAAAAAACCTACTCTTGTCTAGGGCTGCAACGATTCGATTCGATACATCGAAACTCAACTGCGAGGGCGGCGATTTGATTTCGATTCGGGACCCACGAATTTTGATTCGATACTGACCTTTAAACGTATCTACATAAGTTATAAGAATAAAAGCAAAAGGGCACCTAAAAGACACTAACTCCACGGTTATTTCCCTTTATTAAATCAAGTAGCAAGACGTTATCTGCAGTATATTAACATATTCTGAAACAATTTATGTTTCATGTTGTATATTATAGATACGTTTTAGTTGATATTACATTAATGGTGCATTTTCGCGACCTTTATATTCGTACCCAAACCATTTCGTACTTAAAGAAGCTATCTTAATTTAGCAGATTTTCGGGTCACATGTGAATTTTATTTGAGTAACACTTTTATTTTATCAATAATAAATAGTTTTAATCTCAAATAAATGTATAAATGCATATTTAGAGTAAATTATTCTAATAGATGAATCGAATCGAAAAAAATCGAATCGAAAGAAAAAATATCGAATCGCATCGAATCGACTTTCCGGCGAATCGCTGCAGCTCTACTAAAAAATTGGTTTGATGTGCTGAAATTAAATTATCAGTGCTTAGGTACGAGTTATTTATAAAAAAATCACATCAAAACATGTGCCTATATTTTATTCTACTACAAAAAATAGATATGCTGTTAGTTATTTCAATTCTATTACATATAAATAATTTCACCTTTGCGCTGTATTAATAAAGAGGTAAATTATAGTAACAGCTGTGTATGTGTTTAATATTATGATTATTTTTTGTATACTATAATGATAAAAAGGCTACCATATTTCATGCCTATAATTTTCCTAAGTGTGGAAAACACTTTTTTCTGATTATAAATAAACAATTTTTTACAAAATATAGATTTCTTTGAGAATTTTTCTTAAAATGAAATGTAAGTTCTTCTCATTCATGTAAAATTTTATTTCATTCAAGGACTTTTGGTCACTCTATTATTATCAGTATTGTTATAATATGATTATTGTTATTGTTATTATAATTGTAGTTATATCTCAAGAGAAGACGGTACAAGCTATAGGAACATTTGATCAATCAAAACTAAAACATTGTGAAACACAGGAAAAGAAAGATGGCTGGAAAGATGGTATGTATATTATAACAGTAATTGTACTATAGCAGAATAGAACAGCACTAGCTCTGCAATCTGTCCTTTTCTTTCTCCAGTATTGAAGTTGAAATAAAGACTAGATCTTTATGTGTGTAGTCCATACCATCACTTTTCAACAGTTTACAGTCCGATTTTATATAAACTTTAGTTGACATTGCTACTTGTATGATAACCCCTAATCATTGAAGTCACCTTTAAGCTGGTGATTCCTCACAGAACCCATTTATGCCTTGATGATTGGAAATTAGCAGTGCCTCTGATGGGATTTGAACCCTGGACATCTTGATCCCTAAGCACATGTCTTACCACTGTACCTCTGCTCCTACATAATTATAGAGACCTATATGTAATATTGTGTTATGGTATTGATATATGAACCTTTGTATGTTTCACTTGTCAAAATGAATTAATCTAACTTGCAACCCCACTTAAGCCCCATGTCTGCCTCCCTGCTCTGTTCTGAATGCTAGAACAATCTGCATATTAGATGTTTGAACAAATTTCTTCCATCTTCATACAATAGGATTTGTCATTCAGGACTTATAACCTAGTCATACTGTACATGTTAGATACTCATTAAATATCCATTATCTTGTCACATATATGCGAGTGCTGATGCCTGACCTTATATGATACATAGTAGTTAGAAAAGTAACAAGCTGTGAACAATATGGTGTAACAATCTATATTGCTTTATTATACATGATCTGTATACATTTTAGAGTGAAAGTAGTGTCTGTAAACCATGTTTAAATGTAGAAAACCCTTTATTAAAGACTAGGGACTGCACCATGCCCCTTTTCCTCTCTTTTCAGTCATATTCTCAACTTCCAAATTATAATATTCAGAAAAAAAAATCTCAGTGCAGAAAATGTTGCTTTGAAATTTGCTTTTTCCGATGCTTTCTGCTCTTATTGACCTCTTGATTGCCCCTTTCCAAGATATACAGATTAACAGCCATAGCATTTTAAGGATTATTCTAATTCATTGTTTTATATTTATGCAAGGCATTTTTTCAGTACTTGGGAGAGGGGCCTGGGGTCTTTTTGCATGAACACTTGGGGAAATTTCATGGCAATTTTAAAGCGGAACAAAAATCCAATGTAAACTCAAATTTTGGGGAAAACTGCATGTTTTTTTTGAAATTTCAAGAGGGGAAGGCGTCTGTAAACAGCTCCTGTTATATTAGAAAAAATGTCTGTAATGGTCAAAGTTATCAACTAGCCTGACTACATGAAATACTTTTCACTAGCCTAATTCAATTTTCACTAGTCCCAAGCTTCAGACTGGTGGGTTATAAGCATGGCTAAGTTTTAAACTTTTCCAACACATTGTTTTATTAAAAGTATAAAAAATGTTTAATAACTTTTGACCTTAAACTTAAAGCTCACCTTAGTATGTAAATATGTACCCTAGTATATTATCCTCCAATTCAAGTCTCTAGTCTCAATTCATGGTACAGGCATGTTTGTTTTGTAGTATTATGTGTTTGTTGTAGACTAGATCTGACTATAACAAGCTTCAACACATACATGTTGTATGTATCAAAATCTTTTGTTTTAGAATAAGTAGGCTATGAAATATACTCATTAAAAAACTAAAGAGAATGGGAGTATCAGTTTTTAAGCTTATTGGCTTGTACTGGCTTGTACTGTATTATTAGTTCTGTACAATATATCAATAGCCAAGGGATTTCAGTTTTAATCTAATCCAGCTGATACCATTACATTTTCCTCGAGCAAAAATACTATAATAAACTTATGTATACTTTAAATTGTTTTCACTTGCACTTGGTTAACATTTTAGTTAAAATGAATGTGACATATGTATGTAAAACACACATTATTTTTATGTTGATATTTTCATTTATTTTAGCTATTAGTCATGACAAAGCTACTGCAGAACTTACAAAGTTTGATAAAGGACAATTAAAACATACTGAGACATCAGAGAAAAACCCTTTACCAGATAAAGATGGTATGTATTAGAATGATAAAATGTACTGATTATACAGTCTACGGAATTAGGATATGAAAGTGGTTGTCTGAATAGGTCATTTCAGTAGTAAGCACTACATTCTGTTAGTAGATGTTTGGTTGCCCAACGGAAATTATTGGTTCCACAAACTAAAGAATGGTTGTCCAGGGCAACTGGACACCCACATATTTGGTAGACTGTCTGATAGGTGGACATAAAGGAAAATGAATGATTGTCTCTAAGGGCTGTCATGTGACTCCCAATTCACTTGGTCGCTGTCCCCATAGTACTTGTTTAAAAAAAGGTAGAACACTGGTGTAAGATTAAGTTTCAATGATAAAGTTAATGAATTCCACAAAGCAGAGTTTTTATTCTTATCAAAATTAGGCATAGTTAGTAGACAGTCTTTATCTATTGTCAACATGATTTAATTTCCATGTCTGTACAACAATTTAGTTAAGGATTTTAAATCTGAATTGAGAATTTTATAAATTCTTTACTACATGTTTATTGAAACATTTGGCAGACAAGTTTTTTTGCTTATTTTGCTGAAATAGGCTGTACTACTTTTGATGTAAAATATTTCTATTAAAAAGTGTCAAGTTTCAAGGTTTTTAGATTTAAATCTTCAGATATTTTTGCAGCCTTATGTATAACTATGTATAATTATTATTAATAGCCTTATATGTTATCCCTGCTTATACAATGTAGTCACTTATATAAATATTGTGACTTTTGGTTAAACCTGCTTATAGTGTAGCTTGGCTTTTACTAACTAGTTTATTAACCCATTATTACATGTATTGTAGTATAGTATAGTATAGTTTTTGTATGATATTTATATCCATGTTTGCATAATGTCATAATATACTGGGTATATTAGCTTAATTATAACTCATTAAGTTATACTACTTAATTATTGTTAAATTGGCAAAAATATAAAAAATCAAGTTTTTTTCAACAAGTTGATATTGTAGGCTGATATTTTCTATTTGAACATTAGATAAGAATTTTTTTCTAATAGTAAATTGAAAGTTTTGTGAGCAAAATGTAATACATTGTAGCAAGGAGGAATTTTTAAAAAGCTTTTTTTCAAATTGAACTAGGAAAATGTTATGATCCAGAATTAGTTGTATGTTGCCTAGAGGGGATCTTTGGACTCTGTGTTATTTATACTGGTCTAGCCATAAGGTGCTAACTAATACTCTTCACTAAAAAGAGGGTAAACAAAATACTTTCTTTGCTAAATTAGACAGTACTCTCCCTTTGTATTTTGTTGTAAACAAACTTCATCAACTAACCTTGGGAGCTATGACCTTATTAATAAAAAGTTCACTGATAACCACTGCCTTTTTCCTCTTTACTTCTGTTTTATCCTCAATTAAACTTGATCGTCTGGGCTGATTTTTGGAGAACTTTTGTTATTGTCCTTGTGTTGTAAATATCTCTATCTTGGACATATTTATATCTGATACAAATTATCAAAGTTAACATTCTAACACTTTGTTAATACCACTTGACTATAGATATAAGTAGATATTTTATTTATTTAGTAAAGTTATAATATTTACATTATAGATAACAAGGGCTGTTTACGTCTATAAGCCTTCTTTCATTTCCCGGTTACTTCAAATTTTATTAGTCATTTATTAAAGTAAACATTATTTTAATTTGTATCTGTAATCTAAATGATGACAATGTTAATGTACAACTAAGAATGCATTATGATAAGGAGTTAGTGTGTTAGTAATTTTAGATTAAAGTTGTCTCTGTTTGGTTCCTGCTCAATTCTATTTAATCCATTTTCATTAAATCCGTCTGCTGTTTTTTTTTTCTTATCCTTCTTAGTAGTTGAAAGTTTAGCATTCAGAACTGTGAAAAATGCAGTTATTGTCCAAGGTCGAAAATGTACCAAAACATCATATAGAATGTGAATCTGTTTTTTTATTTTGTGTGTGAATTTTAATACCTTTTCTCATTGTGGAATGGTCTTATTTCGGCCCCATGGTAATAAACCATATATATTAAAACAATTATGTTTATAAACACTCTAATGAACTTAAATAATTATCTCACTTTTCAATATGGAAATTTGTAATTATAAATTTACTGCCAGATACTCACTAAAATTAAAGTATAAGCGGATATTATTGGTTTTCCTGTATTACTCTTACAGTTCAAACTTGGATGACTCACAGATTTAAAACTTGATATCTATGCTTAAGTTAATAATAAAATTGCTATCAAATCTGTAGTAACCCCCCCCCCCCTCTGTACTTACTATTTGTATTTCATGTTTATTCTTAAAAGATTACAAAGTTTGATAAAGTTACTTCCTGATTGATACATGTAATTGACTATGATCAATTAATGAGTAAAATCCCCTTATATATACATACATGATTGAGCTTGTCATTAATTTTATTTGTCAATTATTTAAGTTTATCTTTGTTGTAATTTATTTTGTTGTTTTATTGCACATTCAACAAAGTTTTATAGACTTTTTGTATGTGACGTTTATACAAATTTTGTCAATTCTTGTGTCCCTATGGTTCCCATCTCCATGTTTTTACAGCTCATATTTTCTTACATAATAGTGCATTTAAACTATTATTTATGTACATGCTTATGATAGTTGTCTGTACCTTGCAGTTTCTTCTCTTTTATAAACATTGTGAGTTAAATGGAAGAATTTTTAGAAGTTCAACTTTTTTCACATTTGCATAAACTATTCACCCTGAGCTGCAGTCTTCAAACATAATGGAGTATGCATTAGTGTAAAAGTCTTGAAAATGTATCTTATATAAAAAAAACCTGTGTAATATGTACAATTTATGATATCAAACATGTAAATTATATAAATACATACTAACAATTGTATGTATGTAATTATGAGCCAGTTGGGTGAGAATGTCACTACCTTTTGTTATTGCTAGTGCTATGTAAGTTGCCCTATACAAATGTTTGCTACCTACATCCATTTAGGGCTTGCTGGTAGAATGTTTTTACTAACGGAATACTTTAGGAACACTGCTATTTCTGTTCTAGAGGGGAAGCACCTAAATGTATACCATGTAACGAGCATTTCAAAACACGTTTTCATTGACTGTCAGGATATTAAATACATACGTTACTAACATTTTAAGGTTAAGTCACTTAAAGAACTTTTTGAGTCAGTACCATCATTTATGCAATACTTAACTTTTTGAAGGAAATAAATATGTATAATAAAATATAGGATTTTAAATCATTACTATCGATTGAATTAATATTATCATCAAATGTTTTCGGCGCGATATGAACTTTTTGTGTTGGTGTGCTGTAAAACCCAAACAAACAAACAAACTGTTCTGGAGTCTGCCATCTTGAAATGCTACATTGAAGCAAAACTGTTGCACTGTACTTAATTAGCTAACAAAAAGTAGCACTTTTTACAACTAAGATAGTGACTTTCTTTCATGTCTGGCTATATGTAATATAAAACAATGTACAAGCATTTATGTGTGAAATATAAGACCCTGTAGATACCTTATAACTCTGTAGTCATGTATAATGGTCATGCAGCCATGTTTTATTTTTCTATTTTCTATTTAATACTAATTTTTGTATCCTATATCTCTTACTTTTAGTAAAATCAATGGGCTATATCTATCAATGTATTTCTACATTCTTCACTTTTGTGATAGTTTCTCTAAAGCTGGTAGCTGATACTTCTACAGTAGTTGACTTTCTTTTACCCAGTGATTAAAACATCCAATCACTTTTTAATCATTAATCTATCACTTACTTGATGATTTAGAAATTATATATATATATTTTTTTTTTAAAGTTTTTTTTTCTTTCATTTTGTTATACCCATGTAATTTATTTATTTTATTTTTTATTTTGTTCGAACTAGGTTATAGTGGCTGGTGTTGCTTCTATCTCTGATAGACACTTGATTCTATTTATGAAAAATAAAAAAAATTGTTTTAATGCTTGATAGTTATCATTAACTTTAAGTGACATTCAGTTGTTTTAAAAGAAGCCTAGACTTCAAAACTAATTGAGATTTGATTCTTGACTGCAGCTGGTTCTAATATTCTAATATAATGCTTTTTGTCATACAGTTATTGCCACCTTGAGATAAAAGGGCAAATGAGTACTGGGCAAGTCAAGACTCAAGGAAACACTTTAATGAGAGCTGGAATAAAATCTGCAAAATTTTGAATTATAGCTCAAGATCTTAAACAATATTATAAATATAAAGATTTGATAGAAATAAAGGACTGAAATTTTTCATACATCCATCTTCATCTTTCTTCTTTTTTTACTTATATTATATTTTGAATTAAAAAATGGCATTCTATTGACATGTTTTAATTTTGTCTTTAGTCAAGTCATTATTTTGTGTTTTGTCTCTAGGATACCCATGGATTAAATTAAAAATAAATCAATAACAAAGAAGAGTGTCTCATCTTTATCATTTAATTAAATGAAGTTCAATGATTTTGTTATCATGAGGTTAAGGATAAACTTTTTTGTCAAATCTGACTCAGGCAATTGAAAAATTTAGAATGCAAGCACAACCCTCCTTTAAAAACTAAATGTTTATTTCTTATCTAATTTGTGTTGACTGTACATCCTGATTTTGAAGATAATCCAAATTGATATTACATTTTTTTACTTTTGAAATCATGAATATTCTACACCTTATTCAGTTTTTCCTGTTCACTTAAATTTCCTGTTTTCCCTTTGACCCTAGATAATGAAGGTTATTTACAAGATAAAGTTGTATTTTAAATATGTGTTATAAGATATTCAATGAAATCTTCTCCATTTACCCCCTCTGTTTTCTATTTAGTAAAGGCCATCTTTTTATTTTTGACTACTGGGCACAATTTAAAGAAGGACTTGAATGTCAGTGTCCGCTTATTTGGTAACTTAAAGGTTATCCTATTGCCTTTGACAACCTTTATTTAGGTTCAGACAACTTATAATTGCTAATAAATTTCTAGTTTTGGCAAGTGAAGTAAACAGCTGCTCATCCAGTTGGGAGATATACTTTAAAAACTAGTGTTGATCCCAGCATGTTTCCTGTAATGAGAAGTAATGCAGTAGACAAGGACTGTGTTCCTATTTTATATGTTTTGGAATGATTTTTAGCCAGATTTTCAATGAAAAAAAATGGCTTATAGTTTGGTGAAACCCAGTTGGGCGGTCAGGTGTCATTTACAATTGCATTAAAGTTTTTCTTTACCATATATTTCTGCCATTCATTGTCAGATCTTTATAAAACTTCATACAGTGATAACATACCATGCCAGAAACAGAAATAGACAGTAACCACAACTCTACCTGGCTTTATTATGGATTATTTCCCTTTGTAATTTTTGCATCAAAGTTTTTAAATCTGCCTTTAATGTGGTTTCCACATTACGTTTCTTGTTTTGATTAATTAGGTGATAAACCTGTGTTCTAAATTACAAACTTGTTGTTATACCCCCGCTTCGAAGAAGAGAGGGGTATACTGTTTTACCCTTGTCCGTCCGTCCATCTGTCCGTCTGTCTGTCCGTCCGTTACAAAATTTCCGTCGCAGTTTTCTCAGCAACTATAACATGCAGCAGCGTAATACTTTGCATATTGCTTCATCCCATGGTCCCATGTGGTGTAAAGCGATTTCATGCTCCTTGCTCATCTACTTCCTGTTTGTCGCATATTTTTAGATTTTTGCGGGGGTATCACTAGGGAGCATTATTTCACATATTTACTTGTTGTTCTGTCTTTAATCCAATATTTTATAAGCTTATATTGCTAGTTCATCGCCATTATTCAAACCATGGGTATTCTATTCATAAATGTTGTACAAATGTTACATTTGTCCCATACTTAGCCATACAGGAAGAGAAAAGAGAACAAGAACATAGAAAATCTATAGGAGAATTTGATAGAGCACAATTACGACGACAAAATACTCAGGAAAAAATAGTTCTACCCTCAAAAGAAGGTATAGTATAGCGGGAAATAAAGAATATAAATTGTGTTAAAACGACGTGATTGGGAAATACAATTCATTGTATTACAAGTGTTATTTTATTGTTTTGGTCATATAAGACTTGAAATTTTTTGTCATTTTATTGTCTCAACATGTAAGCTAAGTTAAAACTTGGTTAAATTGTAAATCTGCATGTAATGGTTGAAACTTTATCATGGAAAAAACACTTGATTCATTTGTTTGTAAACATCTTTTTTCATAAACAGTACAACATTTTTTGCCATTGTTTACTAGTATAAATTTACAGCTTGAGTTTTAATGCTTTTTGGATACTCAAGATTACAAACTATTTATTTGCAATTGCGCAATCCCTACTGTGTCTGATATTCATTGTTGGTTGATTGTCTTCCTTGGGATAGCATGAAACATGAGCAGCTACTGTGCTGAAATTACAGGTTCAAAGATATTTATGCACACAGCTTTGCTTAAAATTGTACATGTATCAATGACAAATATTTGCTTTATTTGCTGACATGTTAAAAGGAAGATATTTAACAGCAAGCGAGAAAATTTTATTTTATATGTTTTGGTCCTGGTGTTGGAGTGCACAGCCATTAAATATTATGTTAGGGTATTGATCGTGTCGCTTTATACCCAATAAAATGAGGACATTTTTTACTGTATTTCATGACAAATAAATAGGTTATTTATGATCTCCATTTAAATGTACACAGGAGTGGTCTTTCTTTAATGAAAGGATTGACTTTTTACTGCTGTTGACATTTTAGTGTTAGTGATTGCATGTAGTTTTTGCATGTTGTTTAGAATTTAATGATAGTTGGGTTGCTAGGTGTAACCAAGTCCTTGAAATACTGATACGCGTGACAACATTGATTTTACAAGTCTTTTCAATGAAAATTTGGAAAAATCATGTAGCTAAGGTCGTACATGTATGTGGTGTCTGTACTCACTTGCCTCTATGCTATCCTCTATGGAGACCTGATACTACTATATGACAGGCTGATACAGTGCCTGCTTAGGTCTCAACCCAAGTATAAGTTGTTTGGTGCTATAGCACAACATTGAATGTTGAGCCTTTGTCCTGTGTTCAATTCCTATAAAGACATTATGTTTTTTGGGGTTACAAACATACATTTATTCAAAAAAAATATTTTTGTTGTCACATGAATCAGTTCAAGGATCTTACATTTTGATGTTGTTGGTTGTAGTTTTAGTAAATTAACCAGTTACTTTTATGTTGTAATTAATGTTGTATACATTGTTGTCTTGTTTTTTATAGTCTTTAAGGGTTTGTTTAAATTATGCTATTCCAGATAAAGGGAAGCAATTCCTGATAGTCTAATTTTCAGTATTTGTAAGTTAGCTCCCCTTAATGAAAATTCTATGGAATAAAATAAGATTTAAGGGTATTTCATGTTAACATGCTGGATTTTAAAACCTATTGTTGTTAAACAGTCTATTCTCCCTGGCCTATCTATTGTGGCGGAAAGATTGGCTGGTTTAGCAGTCTATTTTCCCCCTAAAATTGTGTTCAAATCTTAAAGAATCAGGGAAAATGAATTTTTACTTTTTTGCAAGCTTTGTTGCAGATTTGAACAATATTTTGATAAAAAATAATACCAAGTAAAGTTTAGGTTCAGATGACAAACATAATGTCTTGATCAAGTTTGAAGATTAAATGATTACAACATCAATGTACAAGTATAACGTACATTGTATATAACTATAATGCTTCAGTTATGCAGTGTAAGCAGCATTTGCAGAGCTTATCCATACCTTGCTGTAAATTATTTACTCCAGTTGTACCTATACAGTTAAAGATAAATACCATACCATAACATACCTTAGCACCTAATTGCACCTAATCCTTACCACTTTTTTCCAGGGATTTTGTTAGAGGCTTATTGATGGGTCAGCGCAAAACTAGTTTAACTAGTAACATAAAGAAGGATATAACCAGGGTCGGTAGTGTAGCTGGTAGCCCAACTGGATTTCGATTCTTGCATTCCAAACTAGGTACCGGTTCGAATCACTTGGGAAGGTTATACCCTTTGATGAAAATTTGACAATAATGTCAATTTTCCTTCATTAATAAGGTAAATGGAGTAGTTTCCGGCCTTTACGAAAGGTATGTGAGTACTGGTTATAGACAAGCGTCCAGGAAAGCTAGGTTAGGTGTACTGGATGCCTTAAAATAACTTGAAAAATTGTGTTGAAACAACATTAAACCCAGTTTAAATAAATAAAGAAGGATAAACAACTAGTTTTGCATTGACCCATTGGAATGGTTCGTTACATTGTGACACCATGTAAATACATTGTATATTTATTATTGTTACACTATTTCAGCTATAAATCAGGAGAAAAAAGAACAAGAATTAAGAAATTCTATTGGCAGTTACAGTAGAAACAGTTTGAAGAAAGTGGATACTAATGAAAAAGATGCTTTGAAGGAAAGTAAGTAAAGATATTGAATACACTGATTTAAATACTTAATGATCCATAGTGATAATGTACATACTGTTGTGAGTATTTAAATCAGCAAGATTAATGTATGTGCTAATGACAGTTGAATGAAATTTAACAACATACATGAGTGAAAGTTTTCAGGACTTGTCCAGAATTCAGAGTTTGTTTGACCTGAATAGAAAATTTTATTTTGTATATAAGATGCTGAAATCATGAAATTTGGGGAATTTAGAAAATAAATGACTTTTACCATGGATATGTATGATGTATAGAATGTTTGTTAGTGACAGGAGTAATGACAATTCATGTAGGCTTACTGTTGTTTGACTTTCTGTCTTAAACATGGTATGTTTAAGTGTTTAAGCTAAGTGTCTCAAATTGGCACTTGCCGTTGGTGCACTTTTTGAATCAATGGATGTCTTGCGTTTTGACTGTTTTTTATTCTGCTGCTGTCCATATTTGACTAGTGTACACTTACAGTTTATGTTTGGTCTAATGTTTGTTAAACCTAGTCATTGGCAGTTTTGATCTATGATAATGGTGTTATTTTTAACTTGATTACTTAAGGGTTGTATGCTCTTAAATGAAGGACAACAAGTTCAATTCAGACTTGACCAGATCGTTTTTATAAATCAATAAATCTTATACATTTTACTAAAATTTTTAAATATTTTATTTCAGTCTTTGCTCAAGAAGCTACACACAAGGGTATAGAAAACTTCAGTAAAGATCAATTGAAACATGCTGAAACTTGTGAGAAAAATCCATTGCCTACAAAAGAAGGTATGCTTTGAATGTTGTGTCTGTATACTGCAAAATGGTAGAATGTACTTAATGTTTTGTTGAAACTCCCAATTTAACTTGTTTCCTAGAGTTTAGTATCAACAGTTGTACACTTTGAGGCTTTCTAAATAAACTACATTTATGAGCTGTAATAAAAGTCCTCTGGAAGTTATGTAGTAAATACTGAATTAATTTGGCTGAATTTTGTCCCACTAACAAGCAGTTTGTCAGATAAGGAAGGGTGTGGATTCATAGTAAAAAATATGATTCATAAGTTTATTTGAGCGTGTTTTAGTATAAGAAAGGAACAAACCATGCGCTGATTGACTTTTTGAGTTTTTTTTTGCTGCTGTAAGAACTTGAGCCGGGATTTGGATACTCGTGCCCGAGGGGGTGCGGGTTTGAATCCCATCTGGGGAGGTTATACCCTTCCATGAAAATTTGACAATAATTTCGATTTTCCTCCATTGATTAGATAATATGGAGAAGTTTCCGGCCTTGTGGAAGGGTAGGTGAGTACTGGTTATAGACAATGGTCTAGGAAAGCTAGGTTAGGTACGCTGGACGCCGTGAAATGACCTGAATTGTGTTGATATGGCGTTAACTCCAATAAATAAATAAATATGTAAGAACTTGAAGAAAAAACACTGTTTGTTGACTATGAGAAGATTATGTGGCATTATGTAATATAGTTCGAACAAAAAACAAAACACTGTTTATAATAACAATACAGTGAGCTACTCCACGACAAGGGATGCTCAGGATGACAATAACATAATTTTATACAATTGTGATATGTTTTATGAGTGTGCTAGTTGTTGGTGTAATGAAAAAACGTTCTACCATTACAAGCATGATTTACCAAGTTGAGGTGGTTTATCTGCCCTGCTAATTTTGTTAAAATGAATTACACAAATTTTATTTTCAAAACTGCCTACCCCTGAAATGGATTGTCTCATTTTTGTGTTTACCCAAACTTGTTTTGTTATTTTGTACGCACTGTACGAGTACCCTGTTTAGTGTTTATATGATTGTAAACAAAGTTTGGATTAAAATGTGTATTTCTAAATTTGTATTGATATTATGTTCTTTATTTTTTATTCAGATATTCAAGCAGAGAAAAAAGCTTGATAAAACCAATATCAAAATTTTGGAGGGATTCACATGGTGGATTTTATGTTTACGTCTGATTTGGACCCCTTTTTAAACCCCTACAGCTTGCAGTCATTGTTTTGTATATATTAAACATTCATTATACGTATGAATTGTGCCTTAAAATAAATGTGCTTGATGATTATCTTGGATGCATTTGGTTTTGTTAAATGGATATGTTTTGATTTACAGAAATAAACTTGTGGACCACTCATTGTTTTTGTTTAAATAGGAATAGTTTTTCACTGTTGAAGTGCCATTTGATATTTAGTCATTTTGGGTGTAAGAAAAAGGTTATTTTTGTAATTAAAATGCATTTATTCACAGGAAGAGAGGTAACTCATTCAAAATATTGTGGATTTATAAAACAGTGCATTATTGGATACTGAGTTACTTCCCTTCGGAAAAAAAATTGTTGCACTATAATGGAATTCATTTTTTCGGATATCTTAAATTTAATTTTGTCTCAGTTGGTGCTAATAAACTTGATAAAATAATTCATTTGCATAATATTGTTTTTTAAAATTTAATTGCTCATTTCGTTTTTGCTACGATAATTTTCATTTCTGTTTGTTAGATGTTTAAATCAATAAGGGGCCAGTGAATCTGTGAGGGGACCAAATTTGTACATAACATTTATAATGATGTTTGGTATTAACCTTTTTTCATGTTATAAACTTATTATTGTATTATAAATATTGTTTTGATCTTTTAGTCTGTGAATACCTAATGTAACCATTTATATAAACCATATACAACTGTAGTACATGTATGATGTAATGCCATAGTTCTCATATTATTACAGTCTTCGCTTTGTGTTTCTACTTTTCTTCAATATGAATTAACAGCTTATTTACTATATTTGACCAAGTTTGTTACAAAGTTCACTTCAGTTAGAATATCTTGAATTTGTAAAGATATTTGATGTTGCTTTGCACTACTTCACATTTTCTAAATGAGGTCATTTTGATTTTTTCAACTATTTTACTTGAAATATGCATACTTTAGTGTTGACTACGCTAGCTTAAAAGATATAGTTATATTTGCTTGGCTTAAGTTGTTGTGTTTGCTGACATTATGTTTGGGATCTTATACAATAGATTCAGTCTCTTGTCACTAATGGTAAGAAACTCTTTGAGCATTAAGTAAAATGTGTTCGTTAATTTAATGATATTACAAATGTATTTGTGATTTACTGCTCTCGACAAACTTTTAGGAACTATAGAACTTAAATATTTGAATCTCTAGTTACCCGTATGTGTTTGTTTTTCGTTTCCTTGTTCAGTTTGAATCAAATTCAGTGTCCTTGTCAATTTTTTTTTTCTTTTTTGTGAGCTTTTTTAGTTGCAATATTATATTTGTCTAGTAGTTTACCCAATCATTTACTTACCGTAGTTAGCCTTTTCATGTTAATAGTTGCAATATTTTTCCTTATGCATTTTTGCTACAGTATTTTATAGGTGAACTGGTATTCTTACAAAATTTGTTAATATCACTTAGTTTGGCTGTACATGATACATTTTTATGTATTATTATTTTGATTCCATACATTTAAGGCATTTATATTGTGTTTTGCTAGTCTGGTGTCTTGGTATTTATTGAATGACACCACATTTATTCAGAATTTAGATCTTAAAGTTTGACTATTTTCTCCACCATGTCCATGAAAACACACTCGTGCTCATACAATTTGTGTGTCAAATTAAGTCAAATTATATACAAAGAATTTTCTTACCAAGTTGCACGATGTAACCTTTTTGTGTTGATGTGCTGTAAAAACCCAAACAAACTTATCAAGTTATTTTCATGTACAATTATAGAAAGAAGTAAAAATTTCAGAAATGAGAGAGTATGCCATTTTATTCTACGCAACATTGTATTGTTTGACCCAATTACTTACTTCTAGTCGTTACAAGCTTTGTAGTGCTATTTTATATTTATGGTAGACTACTGTAGTATTAGTGTTTGTAAAAGCCAAGCTTACAAAAATTAGCTTTGTTCTCTCTCTGTTTTTTATCACAACCCAACATAGTATCATTCAGAATTACGTCCATGATGTTTAAAGTTAAGTTTATCCTTTTCTAAGTTCTTTTTTTTAAATTTGTGACCAAGTTTTCTTGAATTCTTCAATTTAGTTTTTATAATTTTTTCTTCCACATATGCATGTTAGATGTTTTAAGTTGCTACTGGAATAAATAGTTTCATTAAATTGGTTATTTGTCTAAAAAAGATCACAATATTGTGTTGGTCACATGACATTTCATGCTTGTCACATGACCTCATGCATGTCACATGACTTGTCATATTTATCACATGACATTTCATATTTGTCACATAACTTCATGCTTGTCACATGACTTACTGTGCCTTTACTTTAAAGTGGACTTTATTATTAACAAAGTAATTGTCTTCTCTTAATGGTCAATATTTTTGTATCTATGCAACAGTCTATAATATACTATTCATTACTTATATATTACAAAATAAAATTTGAAATGGTATAACTTGTGTTCATAATTTTTTATTGCTGTTGTTAGATTTTATTCAACTGTCAGTGGTGTATACATTAACCCCATTGATTTAACTACTCACTTCAGTGCATCAATACTGGCCATCAATTAAAATCAACAGAGTTAAGGTGTATGCCAATGACAGTTGTATAAAATTTAACAATACATAGTACAATCTTTTCTTGACTAACACCCTCTTGCTCTTTAAAGGTTGTTTCTCTGCAGAGGTTTAAATTAGAATTACGCCCAATGGAATTTTCAGAAGCTGTTGTTGTGCAGAGGATTTGTGTTGTACAGGGCTATTATGCAGAGGTTATACTGTAGTCTGATGGAATTGATATAATACAGGTCTTTAGACTTCCTCATTACAGCTTGCTAAAGTTCATTTGATAATGTTGTGATAAGTCACAAAAACGCATGCGGAAGCAGTGTGAATGGTATAAAAAAAACTGACCAGAAAGTGTTTATTAAAAGAAAGATTTTTTTCATCATACAGTGATAAAAGTAGTGTTTATATTGGTGAGATTTTTAACAAGGATTAAGTGTTGGATTAAACTTGTCAAACTATGCCTTATTTATCTGGAATTCAGTAAATTGTTGAGTCAGTCGGGATTCATCATTCATGTTATAGTTTCTCATCCAATATAGGAAACAACTTTTTGGTTAATTTCAACTCTGCCAATTTAAATACTCCATTATTGATAGTAACAGGGATTTTATATGACATAGAATTCCTGATAGTAAGGACTGAAATAATGTAGTATTTAAAATGGTGGGATTAATTTATGCACTACTGAAAGTTGAATAAAATTTATTCCTTATAATAAATTTTACCTAGAATACACCCTTGGGAGGAAATTGAGGAAGTATAGTGCATAAATATTGACCCCAACCTGACCTTTCACATTTACATCTAATAATTATCTACACATATCCCCACGAAAGTCAGTACCACGCCTATTCTACACTTCGGCAGCGATCGTAATATTATAGAAATGTGTTTGTGTGTTAAGTTTAAACTCATAATCCTAACGGTCAAGGTGTAATCGAGCATTAATACTACATTCATATTCAATG
This sequence comes from Mactra quadrangularis, assembly GCA_025267735.1. Lineage (NCBI taxonomy): Eukaryota > Metazoa > Mollusca > Bivalvia > Venerida > Mactridae > Mactra > Mactra quadrangularis. The sequence continues at coordinate 31,179,081 of CM046308.1, read as the reverse complement.
TAATGAATTTTCTTGCATAAAGGTCAGGTTGGGGTCAATATTTACGCACAATAACATAATGTAATAACTGGTAGCTAGCGCTTCATCCCCTGGTACCTTCGATTTTATATCACATACTTTGAGTTATTGGTGTGAGAAGGGTACCAGAGAACAAAGCGCTAGCTAGCAATATGGAAACTAGCATATTGTTACAAGTTATGGAAACAATTATCTATTTATTTATTTATTTATTGGAGTTAACGCCGTATCAACACAATTTAGGTCATTTCACGGCGTCCAGCGCACCTAACCTAGCTTTCCTGGACCATGAAACAATTATCTAATTATGCTCATCTTCTTTATTGTACGATTATATTGAACTGTCCGATTGCATAAATTAAAACGTCACATTACACGGTATATTTAATACTCGGTTAAATTCGGTAGTTCGCGTAGAGCGTATTGTCAGCATACAACACTTATGTATTATATCTTATTTGCAAAACGTATCGTAGTTTGTGTGGCCGAGTGGGGAGACGGTCAGACTACAAATCTTTTTATTGTGGGTTCGAATCCCGACAGAAACTTACTTTTATCTCTTTTTTTCTTATTTAAATCATAGGCGGATTGTGTAAAACTCATTGTCCCCCGTGCATCATGAAACTTGTAGAAGCCTTTGTTATAAATTTGGTGGCATCTCTTTAAGTGATGATGACAGTAGCACAACCGACACATTCAGTAAAATTGAGTGAGTTTAACATTGTTTGTTTTGAAGTGTTTTATTTCTATGTCCAAAATTACTGAATAAAATAGATGTAAAACAAAAAATACAAAACGAAGAACAAAAAAAATAAAAATGACATATTCAGCTTCAGACTCGCACTTCTTTCAAAAAAAAATGTTTAGTATCATTGCACTTTAACAGTATGACCATTCAGCCAGATGAGATATCGACACTAAATTAACCTACACTTCGTAATTTTTACTGCAAATTTCTATTTATAGAACGCGGAAAATAATATATACAGTGTGCGATAACCGTGCAATTATGCAATCGGACAGTTCAATATAATCGTACAATAACTAAATTAATTTTATGAGAATTTACAGTCTCAAGTCAAGTGAGGTGAATTATTTTATCATACTCTAGTTCAGACATTGAATACAGGTCTACTGATACTGAGCTGATAGTAGCATGGACAGACTTGGATTTATCAACTGACTTATAAAGAAATTTCAACATAACTTAATACAGTCTTTCTGTATACAGTGATAAAATTCAACTTGTCGAGATAAATGTGAAAACGATTGCATTTTAAATGAGTTATAATCAGTACATAACTATAAAAGTGTAAGCTTGGTATAGTGCGTAAATATTGACCCCGACCTGACCTTTCACATTTACATCTAATAATTATCTACACATATCCCGACGAAAGTCAGCACCATGCCTATTCTACACTTCGGCAGCGATCGTAAAATTATTGAAGTGTGTTTGTGTGTTAAGTTTTAACTCGTAATCCTCACGGTCAATGTGTAATCGAGCATTAATACTACATTCGTATTCAATGTAATGAATATTCTTGCCTAAAGGTCAGGTCGGGGCCAATATTTACACACAATTTAATTCAAATTTTGTTTGCCCAGGTAAAATACTAGTTCAAGCTAGAGTTCCATTATGATGAAAGCTATACTTGCCTTTATAGTGTAATTCTAAGATTTGATTTCTGGTATATAAGACTGGTCATAATTCCAGATAAGGTATATGTGAATCTGAGACCAACAAAGAAGCATCAATACGCAGCTGGGCATCTCATTTCCCATTGTCAGATTGGCCATCGCTGCAAATTCATTAGTTGCCCTTAAGACATAGTGGTCAACATGTGCTTTTGGGCAAATGATCATTTAAGGCCCTTTATCAGTCGGCTATCCCACGATACATTACTGCACTACGTAAGGATTGTAAAAGAAGATAGTACTGTGGTTGCCGAGGATAGTCCTTTATCAAAGGGTCGTCTATTTAAGCACACAGAAGAAGCGTTACCAATGTGAAAACAAATTCAAAAACGTTTTGAGAAAACTAGAATTTAAATTTGATGTCAGTTTCTTAATGAATACATGATAATTAAATTTGCTGTTAAGAATGTTTGTGTGTACTTTCTGGTTAAGTATATTTCGTTGGTAGACGGATGTAAAATGCTAAGTATATTTACTTTTGAATTGGGGTTAAGTTGAATATAAAAATATACATGTAATGAATAACTTATACTAATATTATAGAGTACAGAGAGTAAATACTACAAGTTAACAAATCCTTAGACTGAAAGGATGTAGGGAACATGTATAATTACGTCTCAAATAAAAAAACGCGTATGTGTTACCCAATAAAAATCCATGATCCGAACGAAGATTCGAACCCATGACTTCTCGAGTCGTAAGCTGACACTCTACTTCGTCGCCATAAATGCTAGCTTGAAGGCAAGGGAGTACAAGTGCCGTTTTATACCTCTGCTAAATACACCCCCTCCTCCTTAACAGAATTCGTCCTCGAATTCTTGGAGCTTGAATGTCTGTGGGACAATTTTAGGATGCAAGTACACAATTGCTAGTGGGTTATTTACGTTGGGCGCCAAATGTTACTCGATACCTCTGTTTAATATGGTGCCCAACGTGGGTGAAGGGTTTTCACTGACTTCAGAGTTGTAGTATCACATTTATTGATACTTATTGTTTATAAATGGTGCTCAAAGTAAAATAAATCAAAATTTCAGAATTAAAAAAATGAACTTTCACCAATGCTAACAACAGGTGCAAAGATGTTAGTATAAAAATTCCTGCAATGACATTATCTAATTAGTTTGTCTAATGAATGCCATTGACTCAGTACACACGTGCAGATATATACAAAAATAAACCGACAGTTGTGTTCACAACAGTTGAATTTTCCTGACTTTAATTGCAATGCTTACGTTAAAACATTTAGTTGTCAGGCAAACTTAGTTTGAACTGATTACAATGTAAATTGATAAAGTTGAAGTTAAAAGATTTAGATGAAAATCTGAGGTCAGATGCTGAATATATTTGGACGTTTGTGGTATTCTGGGATGTGTACGTAGCTTTTGGCATGGTGCAATTAGTTTGATAAATTTGTCTTTTTCCCTTGACACATTGATTGGAATTGTATTGTCTAGCTGATTTTGAACTTGAGCGCGAGAGGCCGAGTGGTTACGACGTTGGACTGGTAGTCATTGGATATAGTCAGCTCTGCATTGTATGGATCCCATCTTAAACCCATCTCATTGTTTCCCTGAGCAAGAAACTTTATCCTACTAGCACAGTACCAGTTGGGGAACCAGGAAGTAGACTCGAAAGTGAATAATCTAAGCAATAAGAACTTGTTTCACAACCGAGCTATACTAACTCTGTTGTTTATAATGTAAAACTCAGTTATAATATAAATTGCATCCGATGACCCTACTAAATAAAAACATAAATTTTATACTTGGCCTATAAGAGTACTATTCATTCTACTAGTCTGGCCATCACCAAGGATGACCTTGCACGAAAGGATGTAGAAAATGCTATTCAATTAATTGGTAGACATGGTCTTACTGATTCCAAATTCGATTGATGCCACTTGCAACTCCCAAAATCCAAGATGGCGGCTAGAGGCTAAATTATACATGCAAAATGTATTTTTACACATAATGTTCTTAAAATGAAGGACAAAAGTGATTCAACACCTGCAGATCCAGTTGGTTGATTTTTTATTCATATAAAAATCTTTAAATTGAAAATGGCGTCAAAATTGCGGATAAAGGCTATTAGCCCAGTATGTAAACAACAAACTGGCAGAAAGAGACTGAGTGGTGTAGAAATTTATTTTCTTATAGAACAGTTCATGAAATTAAAAAACCGATTGATTTCACTAAGTTTTAAGTTATTATAAACAATTATAAATCCAAAATGGCGGCTAACATGGCGGATATATGGCGGATATGATCTAATAGTTTAGTATATAATATTACATACATGGACGAAAACAAACACATGTGGGTTTAAGTTTCAATGTTTTTTTTTTGGAACTTTTTTGAAACTCTAAGGTTTGTAAAACTAGTTAATCCCATCGGATTATCTATAAGCAACCCAAGATTCAAGGTGGAGTCCAAGATTACGGCAACGAAAGAAATTCAACCAGTTCTATTTTTTTGAACGATAATGTTATGTAAATAATTCAATGCTTTCATAATGGCCAAGTTATTTGGCTGAAGACAGTCACATTAGCCTTCAACCTGCGGCCTTAGGCTATAATGACTGTCTTCAGCCAAATAACAGGCCATTATGAAAACACTTAATTCACCATCAGACAGGGTCCCTATCAAAAACACTCAGATTGAATCAACATTCAAAATGGCGGCTATTTGTGGAAGAAAAAATACGGCCTTCATGAGAAAACTCGGCCATTATGAGATTCGAAACCAATCAAAATGTCTGAATCTCATAATAGCCGAGGTATGTATTAAAGGCAGTGTGTTTCCATAATGGCCGAGTATTTGGTTATCATGCCGTAGTGAACGCCATATCAGTCTTGAAATTGAAGTCCACTATCATAATGTTTCTTATTTACTGGATATAATGAAATGAAAATTTGATTAATAATTGGAATGGACAAACTTATTTAATTTCCAAAACGTAAGCCATTTAAATAAAGAAAACGGGAAAATAAAATGGGGTTAATATACAATTTACAGTAGACAATTTATTTTTAGGATCATTGGGAAGTGAAACATATAAATAGCAAAATAAGCATGTGCCAAAAAAATAAGGGATAAACTAATTGACTGAGCTCTATTATTATCATTACACAAACAATTATACAGTCTGACTTTACTAAACTAGACTTATTAGAATATGTACTTAGATGTTTATGTTTGTTTCAGTCTAATATTACATACCGACAGCACAAGTTCTCTGGTCGTTTTTGTATGTTGATAGGAACATGTTCAAGTGACGACACAAATTACTGAATACTACAAGCTTTTGATGGAAATGTGCTGTTGATATTTCTCCTTTTTGATCGATGGATGGAGTCGTTTATAATGAAATAAAGAACACTCATGATTGTGATATCTGATGCCAAGCTCATACTTGAAATCCTATAGCAATGTCTCTTATTAACTATCAAAATGTGTTGCAATGTCAACAGAATTTCTATCGATTGCTTTGGCATCAATATACTCTTCGAATACATTGAAAGATAAAAGAACATGCACACAATACTTTCAATAACATTTGTCTTTTTCATTGTTTATAACCTCCTTTTAGTACATATTGATTATTATTGAAGCGGCAAACATACATGGAAAAGTAGTCGTTATTCTTAGGATATGAAAATATTGTATCACAACCTATGTTGTTCAAAGATTTTCAGAAAAATGTCTCTAAATTGTCAACTTAGAAACAGTCAACTGACAAGCTAGTATCAATGGTTCGATATTAGCAAGACCAAGAGATGTAAAAAACATAAACATGTTGCTGAATACCCATTAGAGAGGAGATATGTCTATTTATGTGACTTGAATTAAATTTTCCAGCTCTTATCATTCATTTTGACCACCATATCTTGGATTCTTGAAGTTATCCAAGAATACCAGTATAGCATCAATCGGTTACATGAACAAAATGAATTAACTACAAAATAAAATGCATTGAAATTATTTGGTATACCCCAGTCTATGACTTAGCTCATTGTGGTAGATATATACCCGACAGCTAGTAATTTACGCCATTCTAGCCACCATCTTGGATTTTTGGAATTGCCCAATGATGCCAGTGTGGCATCAACCAGATTTATTAACAAAACTAAAGAGTTATAACTACAAAATGCATTACACTTTTTTTGATATGCCACAGTGTACGATTCTGCTCATTGTAGTTGACGTACCCGACAAATGTAGCTTTAATCCGCCATTTTGTCCGCCATCTTGGATTGGAGAATAAACGAAGGTTACCAAAATTGCAAGAAATAAAATTGCAGATAATGTAAGACTAATTTTAGCTTTTTAAATAATCAGACTTTGATAAAAATGGATTTATATTACATTAATCAGCTCTCATCCGCCATTTTGTCCGCCATCTTGAATTTTGGGAGTTGCCCAAGAGTGCCGAAGAGGCATCATCCAGTTTCGTAAACTACAGAGTCTCAGCTTTAAGAAAATGCAAAAACATTTTCTACATCCTTCCATGCACGGTTCAGTAGATTTTTGTAGTTTATATACCAGACTATACTATTCCATGGACTACATATAATTTATAATTTAACTACTATACACTGTTTAAACTATAATGGAGTTTTACTTGATTACCCTTTGACTAAATGTTAAGTCTATCTTTTTCACTCTTGACAATTTCTTTTGACTTTTAGGAGTGGTGTAGCCTGTGTAAATACAATTTTAAGATTAATTTAACTTATCAGTTGTAAATACGAAGTAAATATCCTGAAGCGCTAGCAAGTATTAGGCGTTACACACATAAATTTGCACTTCAGAATTTTTAATGATATTTAACCCGTGATCGACATCCTGTACAAAACTTGATTTGCCAGGGCGGCTTACGAATCGGCGTAAACCGATCGCCGATCGGATCGCCCCGGTGTGAAATATGAATCAAGCGTTCCGGCTAACTAAAATGTTTTCAAGTTCGTGTCTGGCGAGTAAAATATGTACTTATGATATTAGTCTTACATAAATGAACCATGAGGGAAGTTGAACACAATATCAGTCAGTAGGCCTATTTAGCCCATAAAATTATAAAATTAGTAAATCTTTATTATAATGGTTCACCCTGTAGCCATTTACAGTCATATTTGTCACTCGATCGCCGCTCGCCGCTCTTTGAAAACGTAACCGGCTATTCGACGTACGTCGGCTAATGGTTTCGGCTTAATCTCGGAACAAATTATATAATTTGCCGGTGCCCGTTTAGGAACCGGCGTATGCCGAATTGAGCCGCTCTGGCAAATCAAGTCGGCCCATAATCATCAACGATTAGGCTCCTTTCCAAACCCGTAATTCAAAACATTCTTGAAGGATGATACTATTTTTTTTCTTCCGTTGTTCTTCAATGTAATCTGGCATTTAGACATCCCTTTAGATTTGACAAGAATGACACGTTTCTAAGTCTCCTCATTTGGTCATCTAGTAGCAGGTATATGTATAATTTTATTATTTTTTATTTGGTTGGGGTTAACGCGGGCAGTTCAGCTGAATTCAAGGACACCCTATTTGATGAGACAAGGGACAGTATATCAGAAGCTTAGACGAAGGACTTTAATCTGTTTTAAGAGACTATGGAAATGTAATGGGATTTCAAAACAAACGATGCATTAACACATGACCAAGTCCACCAAAATCGTTGTTGGTTCAGTAACTTTTAGAAAATGAGTGGTCCGAACGACTACCAACTTTTTTACAGGCATATATTTCCATATTCAATAAAAATGTGTTATTTGATGTTATATTGTTTATATACTTTTAGGATATCTTATTCAAATCATAAAAATAAACTGATTTCTTAACATTATTGCTAATGTTTACTTTAATCCAGTAAACTTTAATTAGGTCCAGTAAAATATTTCATTTTGCTGAACCGAATGTCAAATACCCGGGTCGATAGCGCAGTTGGTAGCGCGCCGGGATTTGGATACTCGTGCCCGAAGGGGTGCGGGTTCGAATCCCACCTGGGGAGGTTATACCCTTCCATGAAAATTTGACAAAAATGTCGATTTTCCTCCATTGATTAGATAATATGGAGAAGTTTCCGGTTTTGTGGAAGGGTAGGTGAGTACTGGTTATAGACAATGGTCCAAGAAAGCTAGGCTAGGTGCGCTGGACGCCGTAAAATGACCTTAAATTGTGTTGACACGGCGTTAAATCCAATAAATAAAATAAATAAATAGAATGTCAAATGTCGCTGAGAGTTTGTCGTGAAGACTGAAAGTAACGCTACTATTGATTTTTTTCTGTGATCACTGTCATCCCAGACGTACGGAAAGCGTATTTTTGAGAAAAAAATCCTATGCCTGAATTAAAATTGTTATTTATTGTTTTTGACATTCAATAAAAACAAGGTATATATAAAGTAACGACGTTATATTGACTTCATCCGTAAGTGCAATTAATTAAACCCCATTCGTACTTTGGATCTGTATTTAAAGACTCTTATTGGACATTTTTTGCAAGTCTGTTCGAGGATCACATGTGACAGTCTCGACTGTACTATAATGCACTCCTTTCAGGATAGAAATTATTTTTCTTGGAAACGGTCAATTTTTACTTGAATTTCAAACGGTGGCCTAAGTCAAGTAGAAGGCAACTTAAATATGTACATGAATAGATAACAATTATAGTTTCAGTTTGATATACTGATAGTGCTCCATTTAGTTTCTCAAGAGAGAGCAACACGGATACAACTCACAAGTTGTACATATTAAGTAATATGATAACTTTATTTAAAGAATTGAAATTGTTAACATCAAAACTACTTGAACCTTAATGCCAGTTTCGATATTTTAATTTCCGCTTCGATATTTAAGTGATAGATGCTTGGTCAGATTGAATAAAGTTAGATACATTACACTGTTGACATGCGAAAGATTGTTATTGAATTGGCCAATGTTTTTGGGTGCATAACTATACAATATAGACAATCATATTTACCCTAATCAACAACTCCTACAGTCCGACAATACTTAAATGAGAGGTTTTATTGCCATGGTTACGAATTTCAGAAATTGAATTTTTGCTGAAACAACCCATTTTCAACTATCACGATGCTTGTGTGCGGGATACTGTACAGTAATAATGTAATGTTACCTGTACTGACGTAAAAAATCTCTCCATATGAAAAATAACTGACGCAACTTATAGTAGGATTGACTATGTTTTATGTTGTCAAGGTCCTCAAATTTGATCAGTAAAGAATGTCGGTTGTGACTTATTCTTCACACAAAATTTTATCTCAGATAAATTTATTAGTATATTTTCGTCAAATGATTTATGTATGGCTCTGAAGTATCATTTCACTTTTGTGATAAGCCACTCATTTATTGCTTATTACTTTCCAAGTGATGGGTCATATAAAAGGTCAATAAATCAAGATAATTACGGTCAGGGTGTGAAATAATCACTACTCGTATCCCATCGTTAAACATCCAGTATTTCCGCCGTATGGTATGTAAAATCATAATTATCATCGCACATTCGAAACTCCTCGGCCAATCTTTCAATCTCCCCCATACCTATCCCTTTATCCCCTTTTCATATGTTTAATACCTCTCTATATGCATGTATTTCCGTCTTGACATATTATATATCATTTTGTTGTAACAGTTTCTTCTGTTCTGTATAGTGAAGAAGGGCCCTTAGTCAGTTTTTACTCTTCAAATAGGTAGACCCAAATAGTTGGATTACTCGGAATTTACCCTTACTTTTCAATGTCAATTTGCCAAAATTAATCTTAAATTACTTTTTTGTAAATTATTTAATTTGTTTAAAATTCAAGCCGAGTATTTTAAGGTAAAGAACTATCAAATTTCACCACTTCAGTTAATATCTTCATTAACAAGAAAGATATTAGATGTAATATTCTTTTATCCTGACATAGGACTTCAATGATAAAATCCGAGGGTTCCAACTGTAAGGACCTACTTACAAATTGGATTGCTTCAGATTTTATGAGGGAAAGATAACTGACTTAAGTCCCAAATAGTGATGAACCACTTGGACGTTCGAAATATCACGGTCATTTTGAGGGGTGCATTTTTAAAGGAAAGAATATTCTTATTAGAATTTTGTTCAAATCTACTCCATTGATATTCTAGATGCAAATTTATTATCAATAATGAAAATCATGCATGTATAAAAATCCATACAAGTATCTACAAAAATGTTATATATTTAATGTCATTACCACATATCTTGATTTTTTACGTTGTCGATAAAATATATTGGGGTGGAGTTATGGTGGATGGGATATGTCTACTTATTGAACTGTTGTTCATGAAAAAAAAGCTGAAACTATCAGTCTGTGCACCATCCTCGTACCAATAGGTTATAAAGATTCTCGATCTAGCTGGATCGAGAATCTTGATAACCTCTGGGTACGAAAATGTTCGTGCATAAAATGCGAATATCTATCATCCGGTATCCGGGTGTTTTATTTTGTTGCATTATGTTTAACATCATTTAAAACAATGAAATGAAAAAATACTACATGTACAATGCATGTAAAAACAATACTTCTTGGTCAACCCCCGCCCCCTGAGTAGATCCTGTTTAGTACCGGATTTTGTTCATTATAATTAGCAACTTGATATGAAGTATATTGTCAAGTACTATTCTCCATTCAAAACTTATCTTACAATACAATTATACTCACTCATCAACTCAAAGTGTTAGCCGGACAAACTAATCAACACTCAGTTCATTTTTTACGAAAAACTAGCCACCAAACAATCTAAATATATGTATATGTTAACTGTATTATAGCTAGATCGACTGTTGGCGAAATTTACCGAGGCTTTCCGATTGGATTAGAACTTTATGGTAGGTTATATGATCATTAAAATGTATGTTTTTTTGTGAGAGGTCCAAAACCTACCCACCCGCAAACGCTAAACATAAAATTGGTATTGCCTTAGCTAATTTCGGCATTTATTCATATTTATTTTACTATTCAGCTTCATCCGAATCCATTAGCGGATCCAGCGGGGGGGGGGTTTCAGGGGGTCCGGACCCTGAAAATTAACATTAATACACCATTCGGAACTCCTCGGCCATACGCTGCGAATAACTGGTCGAGGTGTTCCGAATGCTGAATACACATTTAATGCATCGTGGACTCAGTAAATCACTTGCCTGCCCTACTTTAGACATCCACTTCCCAAACCTGGCTTTAGTTCATAAAATCAAACACGTGCTATATTGTCTATTTTAAATTGCTAACTATTTTGACAAATCCATGCTTTTTCAGAAATCGACCCACTCTTCTGTACATCGCTCGAAAGTTTAATTCTACTATAAAGAAACGTTAGTGTATTCAGGGGCACACCACAGTTTCCTCGGCTTCTCGGCTGAAAATACCCCGCCACACAATGAAAAGCTCACACACTAGCCTGTAATCACACACCTGAAACCAATGATTTTGAAAATTAGCATGAATATATGTTTCTCAATAAAAACAATAAAACACACATGATCAATACAAACTTTTCTGCCTGAGGGGCCTTTAATTCTTTGTTTTGAGGGTCGCGAAAATACGCGACAAAATGGCGAATTTCCTCTATACGGCCTCAAACCACAGTTATTTTCACTCTATGTTCTATATAAACACCATGACATGTGGAACATTGACTAAATCTCTATAAATTACAGAAAAATCCAAGAGAAATAATTCCTGCTACATGAAACTAGGTGTCAAGCAGCATTCTTTTCCGGCATTTCAGTTCAGAATACACATGTTTACATTAGAATGACACTTGGCAGTAATTAGCCGGAAACATGTGCATTTAGGCATTTAGAAAATCACTCAAAATATAAATATTCACATTAAAACTTCATAAAAGTTTGTATTTGTCAGTTCATTCAAATGAATTCTGTCAGAAAATGCCCTTTTTTCCATCACTTTCATTTAATTCACCCTTCATATATGGCATTAAACACAGGCACTATTTTATGCGGATTCACTTCCTTATTGTGGTCAACCAAGGGCGGATAACTGTGTTCTGATTCCATACTCAAAGTCACACAGAAATCTTAATTCCAATGATAGCAATATATACTACACTGTTTCATGTACTCTTAACACTGCACAATCAGAAAATTACAAGGAAATAGGGTGTCCACCATGACTCTATGGCTCTAATTTTCCAATTTCTGAAGTACCTTGAAAATGAACAGCTGATTTCTGTGCTAGCTCCGCAAATAGCTACATTCGCATCTGACAGATATTTTTCAAAATACCTCGATCGGTTCATACCGTTAAAACCTATTATACCTAATAATTAAAATGCAATACTACTTGTTGAAACTTCAAATATAGCAATCAAAACATATTTTAAACCTCAAAATTGCACTCAAACTGCCAAAGTTTCTATTATTTGTAAATTTGACCCTGGCCAATTCGCCAAGGCGGCTTTGAAACCGTGGTGTGCCTCCTCAGTGAGCTTCGAGGGGAGCGTAAAATCGACCTACCCACCTATTTTTAGAAATCCGGGTAAGAACACAGCAAACAAACATTTTACAGGATGGCCTTCTACAGAGTGTATCGACGATAGTATTTGCGTCCTGATAAACATTAAAATGTTAGTCAGCTTACATATGTTAAGCTAGTTCTAAAGACCGTTTAAGGAAAAGCACTTGGATGTTTTAAGTGTATATAGTATATGTAGTTAATATTCAGGTAGAAATAGACGCTTGAATAAGAATAGAACAAATGTTTCATATTTTAAACATATTTCATGCCGTGGAGTTATTGCAACTATTAGGTAAGTGCGTTTGTATGAACATTTTTTTATTTTGTCGCTTGAAATTTATGTAATATATTTGGATTAGAGCTATTTTGATAGCCGAATTAAGAAGTATTTAAGTTGTTTCCCACATTTTCTGAAATCTTGTATTTTTCATTGTTTGATATTACATGTATTTTAAAAACAATTTGGGTTGATTTTTGTAAATTTTAAATATTGAATGTAATCTATTTGTACCTTCTAAGTTCTAAGAGTAAGGTCATGGAATTTTGTCTCTGATCATTCGTCTAACTAACTATGAATTAAGTGGAGCAGTTTGAAAGCAAATTGTGAGCTTATGTGCTTATGATTGAATTAAAAATGGGGCATCAGATGTATGCCTAGCCTACCCAGGGTACGTGAATAGAACATCTGGCCATCGCGTATGACTAAAGAAGTATTGAAATATGGCGTTTTTAGTAGGATACTATACAATACAATAGTTTCTAAAAGTAATAAATGGAACATGGAACCTAAATATACTGTGCTTCTTCACATATAATTCTCGACATAAATTACAAGAAACATGTACTCTAATTATAAATTGCATTATTTAAAAAGCCATACATTTAACGAAACATACACTGTGACTATAACTGTGTAATATAAAAAAGCGAATGTAGAACAGTAAAATAGATTATAAAGCATGCATCGATTTCGGAATGACAAATAAATAGTTACAGTCAACGATATCACTACAGTCATCGTCTTAGTTTGTCTTGAACACTAGTTCTGACTTCCAAAACTTTATATTTAAAGGCGCTTTTAAATAACATTTTATTCTTCGCTGAAGACACTACACCCGGGTCGATAGCGCAGTTGGTTGCGCGCCGGGATTTAGAATCTCGTGCCCGTGGGGGTGCGGGTTCGAATCCCACCCGGGGAGGTTATACCCTTCCATGAAAATTTGACAATATTGTCAATTTACCTCCACTGCTTAGATAATATGGAGAAGTTTCCGGCCTTGTGGAAGGGTAGGTGAGTACTGGGTATAGACAAAGGTCCAGGAAAGCTAGGTTAGGTGCCCTGGACGTTGTAAAATGACTTAAAATTGTGTTGACACGGCGCTAAATCTAGCAAAAAATAATAATTAAACGTTAGCCCGTTTTACTTAGAGGTCAATACTTGGTACAGGCGGATATGATGGAGATAATTGGAACACTAATTAGATACAGAATACGAAACTACATTTCTTTATTTCCTGAATCTATTAACAGAATATTTCCTTAAACTAAACGAACATAAATATAGTAAGATTTCTTTCAACTTTCGAAGGTCACGGCGCTTACCTTTGTAAATATGGGCTAAACCATTATAAAAGAGGTTGTTACACCCGATTTCAAAGAATTTGGCAACATTATAAATAATTTCTTTACATTTTTGACAATTTTTCGCGTGCTTACACGTTTCAGACATGATGACCTAACTAACACTTTAAAGACATTTCGGTCGTTATAAACACTCTTTGTGTGCACGAGATTCACGAGGGAGAACAATTTGGATAATTTATATAATACTGACACCATATTATAAATAAGATGGAAAAAAACGTAGCAAGGTTTTAGTCTGAAACAATATTATGCTACTGGGATTTGAACCTTAAACCTTTAGGTCTGACGGCCGACGCGTTACCACTGGGCTAAGGATATCAGTTAGTGAAATGCGTCAAAGTAATTGTAATTAACGCTTGCTATAGTATTGTATTGCACACCTGTTCATCGCATTCGGCTCTTCTTCATGAATATTCAATGCACTTTGACCTTCGTAAGGTGAAAGAAATCTTACTATAACACAGAAGAACATGACAATAACATGACATACACACATATACAACAGGTCGTATTCTTGGTCATGCTTGTTTTTGTACTTTAAACATTGGACTTGTCCACTAAATAGGTGAATAAACAGATGCTTAAACAACACTTGCCAGATTTAAACATACCAATTTGATATTTAACTTTTACTTTAAATAGTGTATATTCACATGGTAAATTTTATATAATGATATGTTTAGAAATAAGTGTTAAGTAATTAAACTATAAAATAGTAAAAATGATTCACTCCTAAATATTGGTGTGTAATGAAACAAGCTTTGTTTACAAACGCAATGTTTACGTGGACGACCTGTACATTTTTATTCAAATACATCAACACATTCAACATACATAACGAACAATGAAGTCCACCAGCCTTACTTTTCTGTCTTGTTATAATTACAATAATATTCATTGTATATCATTGCGAACAACACTCGTGAAATTTATTTAAATTTATATATTTTAGAATTTTAGTTTGCGCATGTACACGATATGAAATAGCTATGCAACTTGACATTTGATCTTATTTACAACTTGTGGCCATTGATAACATACCCACTCCCCTATCTTTCTCATTTAACTCATATTCTCGAGAAATGCTATTATTTCTAAACTTAAAGATGTATGACATGTGTTTGGTCTTGATAACCGTATTCTTGAAAAATTGCCTTACAAGTGTTAACATTTCATATCAGTGACCATGACATTGTGTTGAAGTGTCAACGAGAACGAGGCTAGTGTTGTTTGTACATAATTGTGCAATGAAACAATATGAATCAATATCGAAGATCAATACTGATAATTTCTATGACAACCGGATTACAACGAACTCATTTTATTTCTTGTAGAACTATGAGGCTTCGACGTAGATTCAGAGGAAGGAAGGACTATTTTGTTGGCGTAATGTGTGCATTGACTGCGTTCTGCACATTAATATTATTTCTTCATCCACGAGGAACTACTTTCGCTGATGGGATTGAAAGCCGCTTGAAAGATATCATTGATCGAAATGACTTCCTAATCAAAGGAGAGAGACGTGTCCAGTTGAATAACACAAGTCACACCCAGTTGAATAGTCTAGATAAAGTGCAAGGGACGATTAGAAATGATAATCTATTTAAAAACTTCACAATCCCAGAGTTTATCACCTCCGATAAATATCCTTGTGGTAAAGATACCGAGGTGCTTGTTTACTTCAACAGTAAATGGGATAATTTTATGAAGCGTCGAAGATTACGTAGTACTTGGGCTTCAAAAACTATTTTCAAGCAGTATAATGTTAAATTTATCTTTATACTAGGGAAACCTGATGATATAAATGATGTTGTAAGATTGAAAAATGAACAACGGCTTCATGGTGACATCATAATGGGTGATTTCGTGGACTCATTCTACAATTTGACTCTGAAGAGTATAGTTGCTATACATTTTGTCGAGATTTACTGTAAATCTGTTAAATTTATCATCAAATCAGATGACGACATTTTTGTGAATTTGTTCAAAGTAAGGAATGAAATACTTCCAGTTATGCATTCAGACAAGAATGAACTCGCGTGTCACGTGGTCGAGAGCGGCAAATCACCAATTGTCAGAGATAGCAAATCTAAATGGTACATTCCTGCTCACATATTTCCAAATCAAACACATCTGCCTCAGTTTTGTTCTGGCTTTATGGTGATAATGACATCATCATTAATGTCGAATCTCTATATGAAAACCAAAGTGACGTCACAGATACATGTGGATGACGTGTACATGTTTGGAACACTTACTCAGGACATTTCACCAATCAAATTCATCGATATTAAACAAAATGTTACACTTTGGCAAGACAAAGGTGTTGAACACTATAGGAAAGGAATTAATGAATTTTTTGCTGTTAACGTTCGAGATATTGAAGCCATGGAAGAGTTGTGGTCACTAACGCTAATGAAATTTTCACCAAAAGCAAAACAGAAGGTAGGCCTGCACTAAAAGTTCAGTGCGCATGCCCGATTCTTTAATACGTCACGTGACCAGACAGTAAGTGTTTACGGCTATATAGATTACTGAAAACTCTGTTCTATGGCCAATCATTGGCTGCACTAATCACGTAGCCAACCAGGATAGGTATCAAATGGTTGTAAAGAATATCAAAATGCTTTGTTGAATTCCAACAAATTACCTTTTATTGCATTCTCATACCCAGAGTCTCTCAAGCCTATCAAATGGTTGTAAAGAATGTCAAAATGCTTCGTTGAATTCCAACAAATTACCTTTTATTGCATTCTCATACCCAGAGGCTATCAAGTCTATCAAATGGTTGTAAAGAATGTCAAAATGCTTCGTTGAATTCCAACAAATTACCTTTTATTGCATTCTCATACCCAGAGGCTATCAAGTCTATCAAATGGTTGTAAAGAATGTCAAAATGCTTCGTTGAATTCCAACAAATTACCCTTTGTTGCATTCTCGTACCCAGAGGCTATCAGGATTCTCGATCGATAATCTTGATACTAGAGTAACCTCTGGGTACGAGAATGCCTTTATCAAGAACCGGCTATATCGTGTTTGCATGATAATTGATAAAGCTATGAAATATTTACATTTATTTGATTTGAGTAAAAGTCGACCTGTTCACACTTTTATCCTCCTCTAGTTTGTAGCATTTAGTCAAGTGATATGTGTGCACGCCATCTTGGTATTTTTTACTTCGGTAGCTTGCTGTTTCTATCAAATATGGGAGAACGTTCGATACTAGCATGGAATAATTGTAGCGTTTGGTCACGTACCTACATTTCCATCCCAATATTAAACATGAAGTTTTATCACATATAAGTGTATTTTAGATGCTAGTATGCAATGAAAGAATTTTATCAAATGTTGTCACTCTACAGGTACATTTACTTCGATTTGATAAAAAATATTTCGGTGTAAGTTATATTCAAGCCAGTACAATAGACAATAAACATGTCAATTTAACCGAATTTTACATTTTTGTTGATATAAATTACGTTCTATGTGGGTCATGCTGTCTGCCTTTGTGTATACTCAATGTACAACACTAAGCCGATGGATATACCATCGCATGATGTTATAGCTTGTTCAGATTAGTCTTACGATTTGTCTCAAGTCCGGCCATTTCCGTTCATTTCCGTATACTGTTATATCTATGGATTTATCTATCAGCACGTTTTGACCTGTAGGTCTAATAATTCCAAGACTGCATGCGACAAAACCATTACACACAGTGTACGGCTATCGGCACGTACAGACCAATAACAAACCATCATTTTAAGCGACTGAACCCATATCACGGTGGCTATACCACGTGACTATGACATCACAAATGCTACGGTTTCAAGAACAAAACTAAAAATCCGCCTCGAGGCTAAGCAGAAAAGTATACTATTTGCTGCGCATCACATCTCCAACGCCAGTTTTATCAATTTTGTTAATACCCTGGAAACATTCCAAAGATTTTTCTACTCAAGGGACAACGACTTGTCACTGCAGCACTCTTAAAAAAGGAATAGTCTTCTCGGGGTGTTAGCAAACAGTATAAAACTGGCGTTGGAGATGTGATGTACAGCAAACAGTGCAGACTTTCTGCTAAGCACCGCGTAGGTATCATTATAATCTGACAATAATTAAAAGACTTATAGCTCTTTAAAACTTTAAGTCGAAGCTGATTTTTCACTGTTTTCTTCTCCAAACCGTAGCATTTTTTGATGTCATAGTCACGTGGTATTCCAACTGTGATATACATTCTGATTTGTAAGGAAACGACGTGGACTCCAACTGTGATATACATTCTGATTTGTAAGGAAATAGAAATAAGCTATAACCAAATCAATGATAGAAACTATATTTAGACTGTGACATTTCAATATTTGTTTAAAGTCAATTTTTACAAGCTTTGCTTTTCAATGTTACAATACAGATATAAGGTGTGTTGCGTCGATATATGGTTAATAGTAATTCAATAATTCATTGTATTCAACGATATGATGATGTATGTCAGTGAATGCTATTAAAAGAAGAATAAACATGCATTCATACAAAGCTCAAATGACATTTTATCTTTCTGAATAAAACAAGTTTCCTTTGATGTTTTGTAAATAGTGTTTAACATTGTAAGTGTTCATCTTTATCGAAATTGTTTACCTTGTCTATTCATGCCTTAGATTTATCAGGGATTCTATATAACAGGGATTTGTAACGAAGTGCTTCTTTGAATTTTCACGGTCGTCACTGTCTATAATTGGCTGAAGTAGGCTGTACAAACTTTTCCAGAGTGTAAAAGTTTGATTTATGTTTTTGTACATGTCTTTCATGCAAATTTTGAATGTTTCTAAAGTTTTTGACAAAAAAATGTTGCAATTATGACCGAAAATATGACTTTAGGTATGTAAAATGGGGCTAAAATTGGCAGATCGGCGGGAAAATGCATTATTTTGTCAAACAGTCTGTGAGCGTAATTTAACTCAAAATCATCTAGAAACACATTTTTCCTAACATTTATGTCAATTTGAATGGTACTGGTGCAAAATTTCATGTGAATATCTTTATTTAAACTTGTTTTCCGTATTGGCCGAAACAATAGCGACGACAGTGAAATTTGATGAAAATCTATTACATTTACTTATCGTTACAAATACCTGTTATATAAAATCCCTGGATTTATTAATAGATATTACAATCTTTGTGATTAAGATGTAAACTATAATATTATTAGTTCTGCACCATAATAACTTCCTTTTGAAAAATAGTTAGACATATACAAGGACGTTAGCCGTCGCTTACATGAAATAAACCAGATTTTGTTTTTTAACATTTTCACAATTTACAAAGTTAGCGTAGATTTCAGTTATAAATGTTGATGTACTACGTAAACCTCCGCATTGAGTGCTAAGTTCAATAGGCCACTTTTCAACTACAGTACAACCTCTCTTAAACAACACCCACTGGGAGGGACTAAAATGTGATGCTGTTCAGAAGTTGTTGCTCTTCAGAGGTTAAATTCCATTAAATTACGCTAACGGGAAATATCAAAAACTGTTGTTGTGCAGAGGATTTGTTATGTGGAGGGCTGCTCTGCAGAGGTTATACTGTACTATACAATTGTGATGCCGTTTCCTTTTACTTTTTGTGGTTGGTTTAAACCCGTATGAACGCATAGTTAAAATACTCATTGTTTCTGGAGTGACTAAATTTCTGGATTTAGCTGTCAACAATTTAGTAGGCACATGCTTTCGTCAGTGACTGACAATTGCCGTAAATAATTCAGAATCAATAGTAGGAAGACGAATGACCGTAGTAATTGTATCATGACCAAGCTCTACGAAAGTATGCCCCGCCCGTGAATCGAAGCTACAATTTGTCTATTGGCAAAAGGCTTGCGCACAAAATGGATGTATACATCTGTATAAACTATAAAGGTGTCCTGAACACTACACCATACCATATTTGGTGTCGTACAAATCCTCCTTATCGTTGAAACATGATTAAATATATTTAAGTATAGAATGAACTGTTTGTTTGGCGATATATAGATGTGTACTATATTGGATATGTTACACTCTTTTATTATCAGTATTGTTTCAAATCTGTGTTTACTCTAAAATTCCCATAGTTTTATCAAATATTTGTGCTGACATATGTGATTAAATATGGATACTATTAGCCTTCGTGTCTACAAGAATGTGAGTTCATTGAAATAATATTTGAATAAAATTTGAATTAAAGACTTAATCAGTTTGCTTACTATGATTTTAAAGCTTGAATGAAGCAAGTTATTCAGAGATTAAGGCGTCAATGTCATGACTTTTGAAGATTTTGTAACCGATCTATATCAATGAGTTAGATATTACAAAATGCAGTTAAGAGAATAAAGTTGCCTTTGTCATGCTTGACTCATGCAAAGAACGTTCATGGCAACATAAGTCAAGCAGCGACACTGCTATTAATAAATAATACACGAGAAGTTTGTTAATTAAACAAATTCCCAGATTCAAGTTAGTTATACTACTACTATATACTAATATTTATGTGGCATTGTGTACAGATAGCAAAATTACAAAGAACGCATATATCACAAACAGAATGTGATAATTTACTATGACAACCAAACCAACACCAGGGATAGCATAAAAAGGGCAAGCCCTTGTTTCAACTGTGGTCCCTAATTGTGGTTTGACTGACCTGAGTTCAGTCTTGGTCAGGATTGAAAAATCGCATGTTAAACTGCCTACCATTACCCTTAGTTTGATATTTGCAGATAAAGACCGATATTCTTTTATGAAATCAAAATTCTATGTTTGACGCAGGTTTGTCCCTGGCTTGATTGCAATAACCGGTATATAAGTCAGAAAGTACACTTGTTCAAGCCGTGACATATTTAAAGGCTAATACACGTTAGAGAAGGGCCTGTTGGTATTTATGGGCCCGCTTGAATGAATTATACCCCGAGAGCTTCAGCTCTCGTGTATTAAAAGTTTTCATGTATACTGCGTTCACAAAAAATATTTGCATTGTGAAAAAAAATATCCATTACAGATGATCAATATTTCAATCTCTTTTATTACTTATCGCTAATCATGGCCAATACATAAAACGTGATGATATTATTATACAATGTTCTGTAATGAACTAGAAAGTATGTCACTCTGTCTCTTGCCCATTATCAACGTACATATTAAAGTCTTTACTGTTATCACTAATGTACTGGCTGATCTCCATAGTGGTTTAGTTTTGTTTTAAGACATAGAATATTAGAACTAGGGCAATGTATACATGTATTGTCTTATTGTATAGTTACTTAAATTTTTGCCGAATTTAAAGTTGACTTTGTTTTGCAATATTTTATAGTTGACTGTATTTTACTGTATTTAAAGTTGACTGTATTTTGTCATATTTTGTAGTTGACTGTATTTTACCATATTTAAAAGTTGACTTTGTTTTGCCGTATTTTATAGTTGACTGTATTTTACTGGATTTAAAGTTGACTGTATTTTGTCATATTTTATAGTGGAATGTATTTTACCATATTCAAAAGTTGACTTAGTTTTGCAGTATTTTATAGTTGACTGTATTTTACTGTGTTTAAAGTTGACTGTGTTTTGCCGTATTTTATAGTTGACTGTATTTTACTGTATTTAAAGTTGACTTTGTTTTGCAGTATTTTAAAGTTGACCGTATTTTGCCATATTTAAAGTTGACTGTTTTTTACCATATTTAAAGTTGTCCGTATTTCCATAATTAAAATTGGCTGTATTTTACCATGCTTAAAGTTGACTGTATTTTGTCCTATTTTATAGTTGACGATGTTTTAACCGTTTGTTATTGCTTTTGATGTTATCGTATTATTTTAAATGTTATACGTTTGAATTTTGCTCTTTGTTTTAGAATTAGTAGATTTTAAAATTTTCAGTATTCACAAAGACATACTCTGAGTTTAGACAATGTTACCCTACAAACAGCCAAGTGCAATAATGCTTGTTTTTGCGAGATATTCATAAACAAATCTTATTGATTAAAACACTGCTATAATTGCCAGCTACGTCATTACATATTGTGATGTTCTTACTTTAAAACCTAACAGAAGCCGCGGCCGTGGCGTAGTGGTTAGCATGTCTGAAAAGTGTCCAGGAAACCTATAGATCTAATAGGAAGAGCTTGCCGTCGTATATATGACCTAACATATGTGTTGAATACGACGTTAAGAAAAAATACCTGACAATAGTTCTATTAGTTGTAATGAAATCTAACTACAAAAGGAAGTTAAGTTATTACACAATACAATTACTTTATAACTCGTTCGTTGCTTTAATATAAGGGTTAATTTCCTTTTCTTTTGTCCTAACGTGGTATGTAAACGGTTTGTAATCTTTTGTATGTATTGCATTCCTCTTTAGACTGTCTGCTATCACTGTGACAGTTTAAAATTAAATATTTAAGTTGCTATGATACGACTGTAATGTACACTGTCTACTTTTCACCTAGGGAAATTATTCACCCAAATAATGTAATAAAAATAGATGCACACACGTTTATATCACTGCTTTACAATTTGTTACCAACTTAAATTATTTGAATAACTCTGAAGCTCGACTTATGCTAAGAGAGTATTGCAATTTCGAGTACCTTGGTTCGATAAATGTATTGAATGTATTTTACCAAATTAATATGTTGTGTTTATATTAACTTTATGAAAAGAGCAGGCGCGGCCGATTGGTTACAAGTTTGGACTTGTAATGATTGGACAGCCAGCTCCGCGTTGGTTTCATATCACATCTAAAACCTACCCAGTTGTATTCTTGAACAAGAACATTTATCCTACTGGCACCGAATCTGGGATCTGTTAAGCGGTCCCAAGAGAGACTAATCTAAGTTATAAGAACTAGTTTTATAATCGATATATAGGTTAAATTATGATTTATGCTAAAGGGGGTAAAACTATTTAACTCAATTAAATTCGTAATTTTCAAGGCCGGTTGATATTCACATTAAAATGGGATGAGTCAGTTGTATCAACACATTATCTAATATTATCTATCAATTCATGATTGTTTTCAAATGCATTTCTACATAATGATACTTTCTACATTGCAGAAGAGCTAACTAAAGGCTAAGATGGCAACGCTGAGGTCAATGAGGATTACTATAGCGAAATGGACGCAATCTATAATAAATGGTGACTTCAGTTGTGTGTCCGCTGTGTTCTCCTTAGTTTTAATCATATTTCTGTGTTCAGTATTCTTCTCAGTAAAACGAACCCCGACAATTATTACTTCATTGGCTAATACACGTGTAGACTGGAAGGAACTAGAAGAGAACTCAGTGAATGTCATATTGATAGAGCATGATGATGGGCAAATGTATGTTGCTTTTAAACTTAACGTATCATCTAAAATTATGCGCGACATGCAAAAAGGTAAACTTTCAATAGGTAACGCTGTACAATTAACTACAAGACAATCAGGTGCTCAAAATAGTGGTTTTAATAACACTACTAGTGCAGGAGTCACATCCGCGGAGAGTAAAGGCGAGGACAGTCGGGAGTATTCCGACGCAGGTGCCATTCCTGGATTTACGTACCCAGTGACTATAAATGAAAATCCTTATAATATAAATAACCCAAAAGTGTGTTCAGATGAAAAACATTTATCAATCATTGTCGTAGTTCATTCATCTACAACACATTTTATGAGGAGATCATCCATTAGGGAAACTTGGGCAAACTATAAACTTTATCGTGGACATTCATTGAGGATAGTGTTTGTTTTAGGTATGCCTTCAAAATCAACCACTCAGACACTAATTGAACACGAATCATCTTTGCATAATGATATTATTCAAGGTAATTTTCTGGATACGTATAAAAATTTGACACATAAAGGAGTTCTTGGTCTGAGGTGGGTCACTGAAAATTGCAGACATGCTAGATTTGTTCTGAAAGTAGATGATGATGTGTTTGTCAATGTGTTTAAAGTTATGGAAAAGATTGACATAGATTTTAAAAATAAAACTCGGCATATTTGGTGCCCTGTCAGATATAATGGGACTTCTACCATACAGAGAAAGAAAGGGAAATGGATGGTCGATGACAATGAGTTTAAAAATATGACACACTTTCCTTTCACTTACTGCAATGGGTTCTTTACAATTTTATCATCAGACATAATTCCAGAAATGTACAAAGCTGCAAGAGTTACTCGCTTCTTTTGGATAGATGACGTGTATTTGTTTGGTTTGTTGCCATTTAAAATAGGGAATGTGAGTCACTCTCCATTACTGAATTTAAACTTAGATGAAGGTAAAGCTGTGAAATGTTTTGAATCGAATGAAAAACAATGTGAAATGATCGTAGCAAATGCACACACTGAAGGTATTATGGATAAATTTTGGTATGGTGCAGTTAAACAATACAAAACCCTGGCTAAGAAATATTCAAGTGATTATTTAGTTTTATAGTAGTATCATTGAAATTGTATATAGAGGATATTTGTCAACTTTGGTGTCATTCGGAACACCTCGACCTTTCATGAATGAATAATCTCGGAAGGATCCGTGGGGGTCTACCCTGGCGACTTGGGATTTTACTACCTACGCGAGGCGAAGCACGTAACAGTTATGCAAAATAGTTCTTGTAGTATACACACAGATCTTTGTCAAAACACAACTCTCTGTTATATAATGTTCAGCAATATCATTGAACGATGTAATTTTAAATTTACGGACTAAAAACGAAACATCACTCATCGCCTAGACGATCGTGTATTTGTTTACTTCAACACCGGTAGTTTTAAAATGGCGCCTAAATATGTCCGAGGTTATTCGTAGCAAATGGCCGAGGAGTTCCGAATGCTTTGGTGTAAGATCGATTTTTATTGCACCACAGGAGCTTGACATTTTATATCATACTACGAAAATTTCCCTCTTACATATAATAAAATATATGTAAGAGGGTAATTTTCGTAGTATGATATAAAATGTCAAGCTCCTGTGATTGCACCGAGTGAGCTCAGAAAACATATTTGAACGAGTGGCATAGCCACGGGTGAAAATGTCATTTTCTGAGTTCACTAGTTGAAATGAAAAAGATCTTACATCGACGTTTACGTATATATGTGCTTCTTTCATGCTTAATTTTGTTTTTTATTTGATGTATTTTACACAAAATTATATAACGTGACGCCATTTATTTTCCAATATGACGTCTATTATCTTCTACGATGACGTCATAGACGATGAAAATACGAGTATTAGATTATATTTTCACTACAATGAAAATATAAAACATATATTTTCATCGAATAACACACTACATTTTACCGTAATGCATGAAAGAAAATGTTTATTTGCCTTGAATGTTGTAACTGTTCAATGTATTAAAATATACTAAAACACTCCAATCTTGGTGATATTTTGAATGTGTTTTATGTTGGATAGATGTTCGTTGTGATTACACGTAGATCCTAGCATTATAAGCCGGTTTGTAAGCTTGTCTTTGAGCCCATTGTATTTGGCTCAATTGATTTGTCTTTTGCACTAGCATTGCACCGATAGTAGACACAAAATGACAATCTGGCATAAAATATTTCATTTAGTAAGGACCGCAATGAAAACAAGGTAAATCACATGACTTTTTGTGATATCATTAATAAATGAAAATAATTATGTTCTCTAGCACAATGAATGTTTGATAATTATAGTATTTATATTTTATGTTTTAACTGTAGTTTTAATCATCTGTGTGCTATGTATGTATTACATGTACACATGTATTTTCATTGATTTAATAATTTCTATCTGTCTATCTCTTTATCCTACAGCACAGGCATTGTTTAATATGAAAAGTTGATAAATACAGTGCAAAATAGTAAAAAGATTGAATTTGCCAGACCGTATGGATCCACGTTTGAAAGTTGAAGATCTACAGGGTTACAAAACTTTGAATGAAAGCAAAACAGCAATAAGCATACGCTCGTGTAAGTCATATGAGAATACGAAACAGAATGATGCGTTTATGTGCATAAGTGCAGATCAATTATGCCAATACATGATGGTAAAATATGCCTATGAAAGATAGTACGCAATCGATATAGATTTTTTCAAGATTTTTAGCCGAGCCATTGGTCAATACAGACTATATATCGAATGTTGCAAATATCGAAGCATCGCTTTATACGGAGCATTTCTATATACATTTATCGTAAATTGTAAATATTTAATTTGCCAATATTTAAGATTAGGTACTTATATATACGTTTCATTTTAATTTTATCAGAAAGTATATACATACAAATTACATGTCATTAGAGCAGTGCAAAAATTACAATAATTGTAGATTTTGTAAATTACATGACAATAAATATACAGATACATGCATTTTATATAATGCATTACAATGAAATCAAGAACACAATGTATATATTTTACAATATTTTGACATTAAAGATATATTGTACAAAATACATTACAAATAATACACAAATACGTAATGAGAACATATACAGTATACATAGGGCTCGAATTTGAGCTCGCATACTCGCAAAACGCGAGTGGATTTTGAAAATTGCGAGTAACTTTTATTTTAACTCGCAAACTTCCGCGAGTTGAAATGGCCGCAAAAATATTTTTGTCTAAATCAATGAGGCTCAAATTATTAGCATTGAAATAGTCAGAAAGATCGATAGCATTAATTAAAGAATCGCAGTACAAACTTGTTCTTTGTTTATCCCACAAAAAAGGAATAGGCAACAACGGCATTGTTTTATCCATAGTTTAATATAGTACTATGTTGTTTTTATATTGCATAATTATAAAAAAATTACTATGTATGCCGTTAAAATTTGGAGAAAAAATGCAAGCGATCTTCTTCATTTTTTCGAGTCGAAATAAAATTAACTCGCAACAATTTGCAAGTTCAATTTGTTGTTAAATTCGAGCCCTGAATTGAGACTGTATACATTACGATTAAAAATATAGTACGTTTATGTGTAAATAAACAAAAAAATAGCGGGAAAATTTCAAAATGTGTTATAATACTAAAAAGTTATTGAGTTTAGATAAATATTTAAATAAATCTTCCAGCAATAACTTAACTATTTAGACCAAAATTCTGAAGGTCGAATGTATGCTTCGATACCACGAATTAAGGCGCGATAGTGGTAATAAAGTGTTGTGACATCTATGAGAATATAATAAATATTACTCAAGAATGTGGGGGACAGGCGAATATGCAGGATTTATATTGCTCTTTTTTTGTAAAAAAAAACCCTTAGCCAACCATAATTTATGAGGAAGTTTTATTTCAGTTTGTCGACATGCGCACTCTTATATTGACTTTTTTCAAGAACTAATGTTAATTTGGAGAAATTGTCATACGGAAGTTTTATTCTATTTGCACAACTAAATGTACTATAATTTATTGACAGGAAATATAATATTGGTTGTTTAGGATAACTTGAGACAATTTTAAACGGTATCCTATGTAAACAATGTCTCATATGTTGTTATTTAAAACGATCCAGTAAACAAGTCTGCACATGAATTGGGTGTCAGATTGAATTCTCATTTTATCAAAAGATATTAAACCATATGTTATGGCTGTATTACGGAAGATATCAACATGCGCCGAGAGGTAATATTACATAAAAATGAACAATTTAAATGTCTGCAAGGATATCTTGTAACAAAAATGTACTATGCAAGCATTTCAAACGTACTTTTTGTTGCTATCAGTTTTCAGGTTGTTTGCAACACTAACGTTTTCAGCGTTTTAAAACTCTTTTTTTATCCCTGAATCAGTAGATCTACGTAATTAGAATTGGTTGCCGAAATAGGTCATTTTAGCAGCTAGCACTATATCTTGTTTCAAGAAATGTGGTTGCCCAAAAGAAATATATATGCTTGTCCGAACTACTATGAGATTTTGGTTGTGCCGGGAAACCGGACAACCACTAGTTTTGTAGACTACTGAATCTACGTGTAATTTTACAGGTTAATTTTTAAAACGTTCATACGAAAGGTCGCTTAAAACAAAATAATTATATGCGTTACGGTAAAGGGTTGTTTTCATACCTATGAACCAAAGAATGTTGAATACATTTTTTTTCATGTTTTTGAATGATTAAAAAAGTTGGACAAGATTTTGCTTTGAGGATATTTCTTTACATAAAATAAATAGTACCACTCATGTAAAAAGTGTACTTAGATTCATACCGAAGTTCCAAAAAGTTTTTTTTAACATTGCTTTCCAATATTGTACATAATCGTCTTAATTATTAGCAAAAGCATCCCCCATATTGACTATCCGGAGCGAACGTCTTAAAAGTATCACATGAGTAAAAAAATGCATTATTGCGAAACATGCATGCTCAAGTTTTTATTACGATTGTCGAAAATAACAAGGGGTGATCTTATTTACTGCAAAATGAACAGTCATGCTTGCCAATGTTTTCAGTATGCACGTATACGTATAAATTACTACTTAACTATTCAGATCACAATGATTTTCGTGAACATCTCCATTGCACATGTATAACCACGATTAAGGATGTAACACGAAATCTTATTCAATGCAGTTTCATGAAAATATCGACTCTTTTATATACTTGCGTGCATGCGTAAACGTATGCATGTATGTACGGTTTGAAAATTGAATGATATTGAATTTAGTACATGTACTAAAAGGATCACGTACTTCCCTCATGCATACGATAAGGGAAGTATATTTCGTTATGGTTTTCGAATTACTCGAGTTTTACCCTTACTTTAGATGCTAACTTGCCACTCTCAATTCTTAAAATAAGTGTCATTTTACATGCCTTAATTTGTGATGAAAATCAAGCTACGAATCGTTAGGGTGAGTAAGTTTCAATGAATAATCACCTAGGTTTATACCCTAATCTACGAGATAGATATATTTGAAAATTTAAATTTTATTAGCCTTATTTAGAAATTTACTGATAAAATCTGAGGATTCCAACTGAAAGGACCATCTTACCGATTCGACCCCTTAAGACTTATCAGGCAAAGATGACTGACTGAAACCCCTATTTTTTTAAATACATAGTTTAGATAGCTTTCATTGTATATCTTTAAAAATACACTTCTTATAGTCACAAGCATGAGTGTATTTTTATCATAACATAGTTAAAAGCCCTCAAAAAATAGAAAACATAAGATTGTATAAGCATTACATGTTTTCAATGTTCTAAGTGCTTGCTCGAACAATCGTATCGATAAGCTTATACATCAATAAAGAAAAAACTTATCTCTAAGTCTATATATCAGATAATTTACCATTGATTAAATGGCATAGTGTTTGTAGAAATGTTATATTTTATGCTCAGAGACGTAAAGTTAATCTTTAGTTTGCCACTTAACTGTTGTTGAGCTAGGGTTGTACTAGTTGCGACACAGTGTCCTTCTAAAGTCATCGAACGAATCCTGTATTAAGGATCTACGTATCATCATACTATTTTGATTATTTGATCATTTGCCTCTCTATGTCATGCCACCAACCCCAGGACAACAATGGAAATAAGAGTGTCTCTTTCTTGTGTTATCCTTTGCGTTGGTGTGCATAATTATCATGGACAAGAATTTCACATTATGAAATCTTTAATCTATATGGATTTTTTTGTACCATTGTTTATACTATCCCGAAATAAATCTAAATCTGTAAATTGATTCCTACTGACCAACCTAAAACAAACGCATTATCATCTCAACATTAATTCAAATATCAAAAATTATGATTCAAACTTTATAACATGAATACTCTTTTAATAAATGTATAACAAAATTAGTTACGCTATATCAAAACTTCAGGTGTTCAAGATCTTTTGGAGGGCACTGTTTATTTTGTTATTCATCTATCGAAGCTATGTTTTTAATTTAGCAAGTTTGATTATTGAGTTAATTTATAACTCATCTAAAACTTTTTAGATTTTAAGGACCGACACGGAAGTTCTTAAAGTAGTTAGCTCACTTTATTATCATGTTTACTTTAAACCATACGATGTAAGGTAATTTATTTATTTTTCAACATATTGAAAATGTAATCTTTTTTATCTGCTTCCTGGTCTAACATTCCAAAAGCATATTATACGTATAATACAAATCTTACGAAAGAAAAGACTAGCAACGAGATTTATTTTAAGTCAGGTTCAAGCTAGTTGAAGGTAATCCCGATATCCGTTCATACAAGGGAAGAAACTACAACACATAATTTCAAAGTACAGCTATAATTAACTCCCTTTGCTGTTAAATTACAACCGCTTGAATTGGAACGTGTGGTGCATTATTGTTAAGATCTTGCTTCAAAAAGCTACGCCATTGTAAGATTGTTTTTTTTATTATAAAGAGTTAATCAAATAAATTTATTACTCAATAAAAATTTTGTTGGCCGACTTCTCAATTTTCCCGCATGGTGCCTGAAATCTTTTTGTTGTATGTAATGTTTTTGATTAGTTGATGAACAGAAGAAATGCCTGTTTGTTATCTTCGGTTTTTTGTCCTGAGATATTTGACCTCAATTTTCCTTGAAGAAATTTTTCAACAGATATCAATGTTAATTTTGTATGGACCACTAGATTACCGCTATTGATGTAACGTTTCTATCAATGGTTTGGATTTTTATCAAAATATCGTAATGAAAAAATGTTGATAAATATGTTTTGTACATGATAATAATGATTAAAAACATGAATAATACGTGCCTGGCTTTCAATCGACTATTCATCAGGTTTTTTTGTACTATAACCAAATTTTGAGAAAATGTTTTTTTTGTTCTAGAAGGTTTTTAAAGATGGTGCAACATATTTTTCTCTTAGGTACAAAACGTTTAAGATAATGGGTGTGGATTAAAGACACACAAATTGAATTATAATATAACACACATGGATAATACTATACTTAGCATCAGTTGCAATATGGGTCTAAAGCAAACTCACTTAAAGAACTGTTTGAATCTGTACCATCATATGCTGTACTTAACTTTTTGAAAGAAATAAATGTATATAATAAGATATAGAGCTTTACATCATTAATTTCGTTGGAATTAATAGTATCAATGACTGCTTTCGGCGCGATATGACCTTTTTGTGTTGGTGCGCCGTAAAACCCAAACAAACAAACAAACAAGCAATATGGGTCAGTTATTTCCCTTTGTATACTCTTCAAATAGGTAGGTCCAATTAGTTGGATTACCTCGGATTTTACCCTAACTTTTCAATGTCAATTTGCTAAAATCAATCTAAAATAACTTTTTTTGGAAATCATTTAATTTGTCTGAAATTCAAGCTTAGTATTTTTAGGGTAAAGAACTATCTAAATTTCACCACTTCTGTTAATTACTTCATTTGCAAGAAAGATATAAGATGAAATATTTTGTTATCTTTAGATAGGACTTCAATGATAAAATCCCAGGATTCCAACTGTAAGGACCAACTTACCTATTGGATTGCTTCAGATTTTATCAGGGGACGATAACTGACAAAAGTCCCTAATTGAAATGTTGCAAATCATTTTGATATTTCTATACTTCGGTGAGGTTCCAGAATGACTTTTCACGGAGCAAGGACACGAAAAATCGGATTGAAGTCCATGCTCGCAATGTTTACAATGTTTTTAGAAATTAATTTAGCATGTTCAGGAACGGTGAGGTAAGTTGACTGATGACTGACCCCTCAGAACCATCAATGTCGGTAAGGTTATCATTAGATTCTCGAGTCCTACAATCCGTTAAGAATATTATTGTGAAATAAGTTCGTAACTTAGAATAACCACGGTCGAATCCGATTTCTTATCACCCAAGTACTGAGTTGGTTGTATTAAGTATCTTGCTCAAGAAAGCAACGAGGCAGTTTTGGCTACGATTTGAACCTACGCAGACAATTTTATCTAATGATTACTAGTCTAACATCCAATCTGATTAAAACCCGATCTAAAATTTTCCGCTCGCCTTCTCGCTAATTTAGATCTGGCCTTTTTCAAACGAGGGTCACGTTCAGGTGGTGCCCTTTTCTCATCATAATATTAATGACGAAATTGTTATGATACGTAACTTGTTTACATCGTCTACGTCATGCAATTTGAAATGAGCCGTCCAATAGCAGACTGTGAATAATACCGCTGTTAAATTAGCTTGCAAACCTTGATCTAATTTAAAAATAGAAATTACGAAATCAAAGTTTTATTATTAGTGTTTCGTCTAGATGAAAGCTATGCATTGATTAGTCGACATAAAGGTCATCTCGACGTGACCGTCCATTGAGATAGTAGAGATCCTGTACGACAATGCTCAACAGGATATGTGTTTACGGAGATTTGTCTAACATCGCGACCATTCGGCGACACACGACCCCAAAGCAGTTTTTATGTGATTTTAACCTACCGTAGCAGGTTATCCAACGCTTACTTCGTAACCACTCGGCTACGCACGTTCCACGTCATATGTGGATTTATGTAATTTATGTACGCAACACAAAACGAATTACAAATTGATATTTAACAATTTAATTTGATCATAATGAATCTTTAAGAAGGAAACCACATTTCTCTTTTATCATCTGACAAATTATAGGAAACACTAACTCAACATCAGAGCTGCATTATTTACGAGTAATATGTTCTATAAATGTTATCGTAAATATTTAATGATTAAATTAAATGATCGCAATGAACCTAATTTTCCTTACATTTTGCAATTAATCATTTCACCTTAGTATAAGTTTTTGCAAAACTGCTTACTTCTACTGCAGTAAATTCTGTTTATTTCAGATTAGATTTAAGTGCTCTTAGACTTTGATTATTATAAATAATTTGTATGCAGTTTATTGAACTTCCGTTTATTTAGGATACGCTGAATTGCAAAATAACATTGTAAAGATTTACCCTTTGTTATAAAAATCTAAGACCATATGTACACACTTTTAGATCCTGTGAAAGCGAATTTTGTACTACATGTATTTATACATGTATGTTCTGACGGGAGAAACCATGTAAACGCTCTAGTTTTATTTTCAGATTTGGTTATACATTTTAAATAAATCGGCACTGAGAAATACTATAAGACAAAGCTATGGCACACAATTTCCTACGTTAATAATTATTTCCCTTACTGATGCAAAATATCAACTGAGACCAAAGCCAAACATTACTTGAAACTAATCTGAATTTCGAACTAATTAGATCACCAATCCATAAAATATTTGGAATTTTCTCAGACAGATCTATACGAATACATTGCATATTTTAGAAGGCATTCCTGAAAGCTCTCTGACATATATTCGTGGGTGAGCGCAAATCTGGGTTAGCAGGTGTGGTATTAAATAGACTAATGTTTATTTTCAGTTATGAAATGCGTGTTATATCAACAATCGTAAGGTTTCAATATCTATTAAATGTTGATACCGAACTCATCACTCTACGATATTCTGAAATCTTACAGTTCATTGATTGACATTGCCATTCACCGGATTCCTCTCCATTTTCATTTCTGAATTCTTGAAACACGTGAAAATCGTCTCTAACTTCAGTAATAATTAACAAGTTTCCTGGAAACACGGCAGACAAATGATTAAACTATTTCTTTTATAGTAACGTATGTTATTCAGAAGATACTCTCTGACGTAAAGGTGCGTATGTCATATTGGCAAACACCATTTTTATCACGATTATCGCTCACTGTTTCATCATCTTGTTTCAAAAACACAACAGCAACTCTTTTGTTCTGTGCATCACTCCAACTAAAATACGTATGTTTGTGTAAGCGAACGATATGGAACGCGGAGTCGTATATTGAACACCAAAGAAAACATTTCACTTCTATTCATTTCACTCTTGTACCAAGAGTCTATTAAGATTCTCGATAGATTGAGAAGCTTGATATATTTGATAAGCGTGCTTACTTCCTCCTTGATTTAAAAAATAATAAATATCAAACTAAACATGTATCACTAGCAGGGCCGCATCCTAGAACCGATACATATCGTAAACTGTATAGCAGGAGTACAGTACCGCAGCGGAACTGTAAAACGATGTTAAATTCACGATACAAATTTACCAAAGGGAAGCTACTCGTGCATGCACTTACATAGGTTATGGCTATAACTCAAACATCCGTACTTTTTGACAAAAGCTAGTTGTATGTTCCTATGACTTCAATTTATATTATATCTATAGACAAAGCTATGGCACACAATTTCCAATGTTCATATTTTTCTTACTGATGCAAGATATGAACTGTAACCACAGCCAAACATTACTTGAAACTAATCTAAAATTCGAACTAATTAGAACACCAATCCATAAAATACTTGGAATTTTCTCAGACATATGACTTCAATTTATATTATATTTATGTAAACAGCTAACTAGTGTTCATATTGATTCATACCTAATGTCTTCATTATTAATATGTTCATATAAATTTATTTTTCTTTGACTAAAACATTATCTCACATATATACAAGGCAAGACATTTGTTACCACTTCGCCATTAGCAGTCGATCTATAATCATGCAGATTACATAAAACAATCTGTTTATTTTTACCATTCTTATTCATTTTACAACGTGTTTATATTAGCTGGTATTAAATAATGTCACTTGATTTTTTCTATCGTGCAAGTATACATGTATATCGTATTGCGACTGGTATTCAAACTCGCTTGATAATACGCTGTCAGACCCAATCCTCAACAAGTGAAAGGTTCATAATGTCTACAAGTGATCCATTAAAACAGTTGAACGATCAATTCATTATGATAATCATCTATATCTATGTTTATTTTCTACATATGTATATTTAGATCAGTATATAAGATAGCATGAGGTCAGTGGACGGTCACAACCTGTAAGATTACGGACACTATATTTTTCTAATGCATATTTTACATGTGACCAATACAAATAACCATGTCATTAGTACATTTATACTGCCACTTCGATTTTGTTCAAATAATGAAGTCAAGCATGCGAGCTTTTGGCTCTTATGGCACTTATAACTCATGCACGATTCATTTATATACAGTTAAGTAACATAAAACCCGTCTTGGTTATTGAAAAGTTTGCAGTATTTTGAATACTTTTATTACTCCAATGCGTAACTTAAGAAGAAATACATATGAAGACGATTCCGCGATTAAAACCATCACAAGACACGAGCATGCTTGTTTTGGTCAATCCGGTGGTCACAAAGTAAGCAGTACAGTTTGCTTTTTACCATAATGAGGTAGATCTAGAGTGATTGCTATGGCCTAAAAGGAGTTCGTTAGGGAGCATTCGTGGCTGTTATGGATCCAGGAATGATAGCTTTGAACTCATATTTGTCATCTGTTCTATACATGTAGTATCTAAGTTCAAACCTTCATACCAAGTGCGACGTAAGAGCGTAAAAGTTGTTACATTATGCGCCAGTTTTTTGTGCGATATTAAGCGTCAGCGTTGCGACGTTTAGCGTCATTTGCGACTCTTATAGCGTCAATTGACACGTTTAGCGTTAATTGCGACGTTTACAGTCAATTGACGTTTAAAGGTGCTACATGACATTCAGACACTAGAAAGTAAACATTTATTACTAACGGATCGCTGATTTTCAAATTGTGTTTAATATTCAGAATCATAATTCATTGTATGGCATGAATTGTCAATGAAATATGTGTATGATTGACGGCAAGGAGAAAATTGTAACAGTGAACACTATCGTGATACATCGGAAACATTCGGTTATCTCCGGAGAGTTAATGAAAAATGCCGAGCTATGTCAAAAAATGGAATTATCGACGCCGTCTTTAGGTCTTTAAAAGTGCAAAATAATATCACACCACTGTATTCGTTGCCTTTCGTAATGTTGATTTTAAGTAAAATTACACATGTCTGCATGTATTTTGGATTGTAGTACGTAAAATGAGCTTTCAAAATATATGTTCAGAGGTAAACGACTTGAAAATTAAATCGGGAAGAAAATCAGGTAGAAGTGAAATAAAGTTTAAAAACCTTAAATTGGGGTTATCACTTGCATTAATTGTATTTTCGAAAACTTCGAAAACACTGCTCCAACATGAATAACAAAGTAATAATCTAAAATATACACAGACCATGCTGGTGTAGCAGATTTATTTATTTTTTCATTTTTGCTCAAAAATCAGATACTCGCTGAGTTGTTCTGAGAAGCGTTTTGACTGACTGACAGATGTTCCACGTAACGTTTAAACAGTTCGACGGAGAAGTGTTCGACATAGCAGCGCATAAAGAATTGATATCGGTTAATATATACTTTCTGTTAGATTTTTTGGATGTATAAAGTATGGCTATGAAGGAGGAAGCGAACAAATATTTCATGTGAAATTTCTTCTATGTGAAAGTTTTAACTTATTGACTACGTGACTATAAAATCTAAGAACATTGTTCTGTTACAATTACTTGCTATTACTAACGCTCGTGGCGGTAGAAGTATTTGTTGTTTATCGTATATTGGACAGTCTTCAGCGAGACGAACAAATATTGTAATTAAAAAGTAGTTACGCCTAAGGCAGCGGGACTTAGTCTTTGCAATTGACAAAGTCAATATCATAATATTATAACCGGAGCTCATTAACGGTAATGGTCAACGCAAAACATGGAATGAACTTTTGACCATTTTATGTTTAATCCTTTTGTTCATTTGTTTTACAATAAATCTAAATGTAGGATTACCAATAAAACATGAGAGCATATTGTGAAAATATGAGAATAAATAAAGATTTTTCCTTAATTACCGCTAATGGAATTTGTTAACAAATAAGTGGAATAAGTCAATAAGCGGAGAAGTACTTAATAGTTGATTATATTTATTTTCCAGTGTTTAGCATTACGTGTTAAACATAACGGTGGCTATACTAGAAACTATTTTGAAAATATTCTTGCAGAAAATTAGGGAAATTAAAGATTTAAATATTCAACAAAAATGGATTTAAATGCGACATTCGATGAATTGGAACCTTCGGTCACTTACGCAACAGTGTTGTTTGCAAATGACACGGTTAGCGGAGGTATTGGGAATCAAACCATGAACCGTACATGTGAGGATTGCTATGAACCACCGAGAGTGTTCGAATCTCCACCGTTGCAAGCTAAAGACATAGTGATCATTCATTGTTATGCTTTGATATTTTTGACAGCAGTTTTGGGTAATGCATTAGTTATCATAACTTTGATACAAAATAAACGTATGCGAACAGTGACCAATGTGTTTTTATTGAACTTATCTGTGAGTGACCTTTTGCTGGCGGTGTTCTGTATGCCGTTCACAATTATACCAATGATGCTAAAGAATTTTATATTTGGAGCACATATGTGTGTTATTATACGCTATCTACAAGGTATATTTTTTATTATATATACTTTTTATACTTTGTATAACATAGTATTGTTAATTCTTAGTACTCCTTTTATAGCTTAAAGGTACTCATTCACAGAGTTCAACTTAACTATCAACTTTTTCTAAAACTATCAAAATTGTATGGAAACATTTTTTTTGGTAGCAGAAAATTAGTGTTCTGATAATGACAGTCTTAGTGCAAATTGACACACAGCTACAAATGACGGTGTTTCAAGTAATACAAATCTACTCCTTATGTCACGGTATGGATAATTTTAGTGCATTTTATTTTTTTATTGTATATTTCTTGCAATCTATAGGTCAGTTTGTCTTAAAATATGAATAATTAGTTTTTGATACAATAACTTATACACTGAATGGAGTCTGGAAAATATAGAAAAAAAATTAACCCAAAATCTGTGAACTAGTACCTTTAAGGTATTTAGCGTTTCCGTGCTTATTCTGTTAATGAACGTCTATGCCGCCGTATCAGCTGAAAGCCAAACTGTTACAAAGGCGACTTATTAAATTTTTGACGCCAGAGAACTAGATCTCGAGCCCGTATTATCAAACATCTTACGACCGATTTTAGTCGTAAATCCTTCTTTATTGTATTGTAATTTTATCGTAAGAACTTTGATAATATGCTGCCCTTATGTGTTATGTTATGTCTTAAGTACAAAGTTAAGACTGTACATTCATGTACAATTTACATGTATACTAAAATGGTACAATAATTGTAAATGTATACCAGTGGGTCAGAGCAACACTATTCTAACTACTTGTTAGTAAAGAATGGTGTAGGGTTATTTTTCACTGATACATCGGTACGTGATGTAGACTCAGTCAAGTGAAAGGAGATCAAACCGCTAACATGTACATACGGTGTCAGTGGTTTTATCATACGTTTTTAATGGCTTACATTTTAAAAATTTGAATTTATCTTACATCAATGTCATCCAACATAGGTTACAACATCTAACTTATTTTAGGGGCTTATTTCAAGAATGTATTTGCCAGATGGCAAAATCAATAATTTACAAGGTATATGCAAAACGCAACATAATTTATTAACGTTTCTTGGAACACTTTTTTGCGTACTTAATTTGCATTGTACAATGTCAATAGAATGACCCGTGCACCGTAGTTACATTGCTGATGGCGAATAACATGTCATCTTGCGCAAACCATATGTGAAATACGGACATACTAGTAAATTATAAAATAAGTGTTTAACGAATGAATAGATGCATATTTAGCCGCCCGGTTAGCCCAGTTGGTTGCATGTTCCCAATCTAAGAACCTAATATATAGTTTCACGTTGAAGCGACACGAGATAGTGATAGCTTACACTTATCCATAGAAACCATTTATTAAAAGTTATGATCGTATAAATCATATTGTTATAGGGATTATGTAGTTTCTTTTTTCCAAATAATGTAAGCGTAGATTTATTTCTTAATAGCCATCAATTACAAAGTCTGGGACTATCTTGATCATCCATCGTACATGCTTAAATACTCACTTAAAATGTGATACTTATTAATAATAAGTTAGGTTAATAATGAGAAGGGCTTGATGTCAATAAAGCAAATGTTGATAATAGTTTATGTATGTTACATGTAGAAACAGGCAGAACTTCAAGGTCTGTTTTTCTCGATTTTATCTGACTATTGTCACGGAGGTAAGAAATGCTGCAACATTGCGGCAATAAAAGTACCTCTTGAAATCTGCTGTAAATTCCAATTATCTCTGCAGATACAATAAAAGTATTTTAATGATAAACAAATTAAACATTGACTGGCATCCAAATTGATCTATTTTTTACTTTGCTTATTTACTCTCTAAATTGCAGGGATTCTTGATAACGCACGACCTACTGTCGGCGATAGTTTAGAAAAACCCATGATTTTGTATAATTGTAAACGTACAAAATACACTAAAGATTTGCTGTGTTTACATTCTTGCCTGATTGCAGTATTTAGTTCATAATTGCTTAGGAAATTCAAAACTTAACAATGTTCGCATATTAAAAACTAAAGTACAGAAAATGTTAAAAAATGGTATCTAATTGCACATAGTATTTGTAATGTTTTCACTATGTCGTATTTTTAAATTATATCAACCAATATTTCGTATGGACAAAGTAAAAGTGAACCTATTTGTTTTAAATCAAAGGGAGATAACAACATATCGTCGTGGTCACTTGAAAATGTCGGAACTACAAAAAGCTAAGTTTTCAGGAGACAAAAGAAACATTATTTCTTAAAGCTGAACTATGAACCTCCGGCATTTTTAACAATTAAAAAATCATACTTCTAAATGGCTAATGAGGATGAAAGTTTTACAGAACGACGCGGGAAGACATGTATTTTTGGAAATTACAAACAAGAAAAATCGAAATTTTGTAGATCCGGCATTTTCAGGTGACCACGACGATATATTGTTTTGTAATCATTTATCATGGTTTTGAAATGTACTAACGACTGTAAATTAGTATAGGGAAATTATATCATAGTGTAAGAAACGATGAACTTTTACATAGAATTTAGTATTGGTGTCAGGAAAACTTATGCTATTTACATAATTGAATATCAACGACTGACCTTTGAGGGATATAAGTTAAATTAACCGTACTTCCTTTCAAATTAGCCGCGGCCGTGACGAAGTGGTAAGCATGTCTGACTTCGAATCCGGAGATCGCGGGTTCGAGCCCGAGTCGCGGTAGGTCATACCCTTTACATAATTTGTCGGCCTCGTGGTATGGTTAGTACTGGTGATAGAAAAGTGTCCAGGAAACCTATAGTAGGAAGAGCTGGCCGTCGTATATATGACCTAAATATGTGTTGAATACGATGTTAAACTAAATTTAAAAAACAACAAAAAAAACCCCTTTGCAATTCTATAAGGTTTTATATATTATCATATACTGATGGGTTAGCGAAAAAACTATTCTGCAATCGTCTTTATTTATCATACAGATGGACTAGTTTTGCACTGAATCATCGATATACTATTAAATATTTCGTAGTTCAGTATCGCACAAACTATTTCGAGAAGGCAGTTTGAATCAGTCCATACAGATTTAAAGAGATCAGTAGATCTATGTTATGTTTCGATAATACAAATTAAGAATATGATTTGATATTTCATATTTTATCAAATTCTACTGAAACTTTGTTGATGTTAGAAACTTTGTATAGATAAAGATGCTGAGGCTCGTAGCTTGAGCATGATTGATTTCAAATAGAAATGTCAGTCATTTCTAAACGAGTGTCTGTATAGATTAAAAGTATATTCTTTATATGGCGAAAATAACGTTAATTTGTGAGTAAATTGAAGGTTTTACAGAAACGTTTGGCTACAGAGACCATTTTATTTATCGCAACATATATATAAAACCAAGAAATAACTTTAAAAAATATTTTCGGCGCTATGCAATGTTCATTTATTTGAAGTATAAATAGCCATATTTGCTGTTCAGTCATACCGTCAGGAGCGTACCACGACGAATGTATAATCAATTAGCACAGCGAGTCCTTCATTATACACAACGTAAATAATCAGCAATTACTGCCCGTTCTACGTACATGTTTATCACAAACAACCAATGGTACTATATATTTTATCCACTTCTCTATACCAGAAGAAAAGTTCATTGGACAAACAGGTATGGTAGAGCAAATTGTATTGGTTCAAATATAGGTCAAAAGTCGGCTCAGACAGCTGCGTCGAATAATAGCTCTCTAACAAAATGTTAAATGTTAAAATGATAACAAAATGACAAGCTTGTCCTACTTGCAACTTTCGTGGGCGCCGTCGCCCTTAAAGTATTCGCACCATTTGCAGGCTATTTGAAGAAGTCTTATCGAAGACTTGTAAAAGAAAACAGCCCATAAAAGCTTCTTAGTTTTTCTCCTTAAAAACCGACATAAGAGTATTGAAAAAGGTTGTTAATATCTTCACAAAAACAAACAATGTTCTGTTTTACTGTACTTTAAGGATTATACCCGATGAGTATATATTACCGAGAAAAAATATAATTCAAAGAAATAAGTGAAATATTTTGTAGGCGATTTGCGAGAAGAAATGAATTATAGTGGTGTTTTGAAGTTTCTAGACCTTTCGGTTACTGACACGAATGTTTGAGAAAAAAACGATTGCCGATTGCTGAAATGACAATATAAAAGTTTAAGTGTCCTTAGGGGCTGGACAATAAACATAGCTTATTGAATTTACGTAAATATGAAACTTTAAGACTCTCCTAGAGGAACCAATTATACAGGAAGGTGCGTATTCAAGTCTCCATACATTTTGACATTTGACCGTATTTGCTACATTTCTATAGTAATAGTAAAGACAAAAAATGTAAAATGGTGTGAAAATTGTACAGTAAAAACTTAGGTTTCTCATTTTTACTGAGAAATTTGTTAAGTTGCGGAGTTTGTTGTTTAAACTGTATCACAATAGCTCGTACTGATTCTTTCCCTGGCTGTATTATAATACTGAATGCATCATTCGTTGTTGTACTTATATCTCGTACACTTTGTTGGGTATTATTATTATATACCGTATTTGTATAGCGCTCTTTTCATATTGAATATATGTTCAAAAGCGCTTCACAATCATATGCACAATAAGGAATACGAGCTTAAATAAAAACGAAAAAGAAAAATGAAAAGATTAGGAGATGATAAAATATAAAAACATAAACTGAAGACTAATATAAAACTAAGAATTTGTGATCAATAAAGTGCTCATTGTAGTTTTAAAAACAACAACAACAACATAACAAGTGGATTTTTAACTGTAAAAGACAGTGAATGAGTGATAATGGATTGTTGGTAGAACGGCAGCCAAATGGTTGATGGGGAATCAGGCCGGATGCCACGAAAATCCATGATTGCAAGGTGCAAAGTTGGATTCTAATCCAGGACTCCCACCCGAACATCCATCATTATCAGTGCCCGTGCGTCCCACCAACCATATGATGAAACGAAGACAAAACCTGTATCCATAAGCTCGTCGTCTACACAAAAGCTATAACAATTATTGTCAGTTTAGGTACAATTCAGCTCGTTATTTACTAATTCTAAGAAACATTCAAGTACAATGAACCCGTGACTGTTTGTTATTTTTCACAAATTTATGCTTTAAGGCGCATAATGCGCATGTTCTCGAATTTTATATGAAATATAATATTTTGCGCTTCACAAACTTTATCGA
Organism: Mactra quadrangularis; assembly: GCA_025267735.1. Taxonomy (NCBI): domain Eukaryota; kingdom Metazoa; phylum Mollusca; class Bivalvia; order Venerida; family Mactridae; genus Mactra; species Mactra quadrangularis. The sequence continues at coordinate 31,136,640 of CM046308.1, read as the reverse complement.
TATGATGTTTACTTCGTTAATTAACCTGGTTAATTGATAACGTGTTATTTACGCGTCAGTGTATTTATCAAGAGCATAATCTTTGTTGTTGATTCTCCAGTGTCTCGTCCTCGACGAGATTTCTGACGTGAGTACGTGACATGATAGCGATAATTGCATACTCTCGTCAGAATATCTTGTATCTCGATGGCGTGTCAATTGGTTCTGATGTAATTATTTGTAAAGAGCATCTCTTAAAGACAACTTGTTTAAAAATCTTAGTAATTACATTTTTTTCCTCAAATCAAGCAATACAAAATCGCGTGTAAGGCCATGCGTTTGCGAGGCGTCTTTATACCTCAATGTACAGTAAAATATTTCCTTTTAGTAATGTTTTATTGGCTGTTTCAAGATGACAACATTTGACATCACAAATTGAATGGCGATATTGTGTGCGTAATCGTGATACAGCCGTTTGAGTACATCTGCACCAGAAGATCTGCAAACAGAACTGTATTGCTGAAAAGGCCATATTGCTTCTTTATATTCCATGCTTCTGATCATATTTGATTAACCGAATATAAGACCAGTCTTAAACATGCTTTATGATAATCCGCAAAATAAGTCCGCGCTATTGTATGTTTGTTTTTTATGAAAATCATTTGATTTCTTGACGGAAAACATGCGGTAAATATGTGTTTAAATAGTTAACGTCTTTAAATGCATACATTTGTTCAGTTTTTAATTATTATTTTATATTTTATTTTATATTTAGTTATCTTCTGAAAAAAATAACAAGCAAATGGGAAAAGGTTGCACGCTCATAGTGTTAACAACTGAACTCGGAATGGCTATCTCGACATAAGCGTCGGAAAGCGAGTAGAAAGAACTGGTGATGCCATATCACGAAAAAAAACATATTGATGAGCATGTGTTAGTTTTTATAATGATTCAATAAGTTGCAAATTTTTCTATGAAAGTGAAGGTTTTGTTATGATTATTTTCAAGTTATGGCTGGAACATTAATTAATATTCTAAGCTGTTTTTCATTTCATATTTTCATGCCTGGTGGATTAACTTTACGTATTAGGTCGTCTCGGATTCCTAATTTGTACAAATATTGTCAAATACAAAGGTGATATTAAAAATTGTTCAATTACTTTATTTCCTCTCTTGTGTCTGAACCTTAAGTGTGTTTTTGTGTGTCTTTCATTTCTCGTTAAAAGTCCATTATTCAAATTGCCGCCTTTGAGACAAGCTTTGTTTTGCTCAACTCTGTAATATTTGGAATTAAAATTGCGTCTAATATTGTAAATTTTATCAACGTGTAAACCTCTGGAGCATAAAATAAATATTGCTTCTTAATCGCCTGAATAGTACTCACCAAATACATTGTCTCATATGACTTGAACAAGATGTTTGCTTCTGAAACTAGTAAAGCTTAACGCAAAATTGATGCATTGCGATTTCCCCTTGTGTTTTTACATATTTGATTTAGGTCATTTTCATAAGTTCCTACTACTTAGTGTACGTATATAGAGTCATCGTCCTGTTTTTGTAGTACTACGCACTGAATATCAAAGTTTATGTATACTTCCAATGGAAATAGCGGACAAGTTTAAGATAGAACTTAAAACAAAGCAGAATGGCTAAATAATGATTATCACTCGAACACTGTTACCGTTTTAACACACATGCCTTTACTCTTTGAACCAACGTAATACGTTTGTTGGTGACTAGTTCGCATCGCCCGCCAAATTTTATCTTTTGTGGTTGGGTTCATCGCCGTAGCAACACATTGTATAGAGCATTATAACGACAGACAACTGTCCTACATGATTTAGAATCAGTGGTAAGATGGAGAATGGCCGTAGAAATCATTTCATGACCAAGCTCCTCGAGCGTATGCTCTGTCCAGTTATATGAATCTGATGTTGAAATGTCCTCTGCCTTTAAGCTATAGTCTTTAAGCTAAATCATACCAACATAAACTTCTGTGTCTGCCAGAAAACAATATTTGTTTTTTGGCGATCTTTATAATTACCGGACTAGATTTTTGATTGACATTTGTTCGACCCTGACTAATGGATTTGGGATAGGATAAGTCTAAACTTGGGACAAATGTTTTAATGATGCGTGGTATGGGAAAGTAGATCTTCGTTTAAATGAATTGTCCATTAATCATGCCAAATAATGGAAAACTAAAATATCAACTGACCATATCCATATGTTAACTGACCATTATGGATAGAATATTGCCCTGTCTGAAAGCAAATACTAATTGATTCAGTTTATGCGGAAAAGCATAAGAGATCATCTAATAGCATGTGAAGGAGGGTTAAATTCTTTTTGTAAAGTCTGCCATTGGTGAATTTTGCTGATTATAGATTTATAGCTAATCACTAGCGTACTAATGGAAATATTAGGTTTTCATATGTAATAAGATATATGAATGGAGTATCGCGGTTAATCTCTGAACAATTGACGTACTCCATAATGTAGTCATGTCCCTTGGTAGTTTCTAATACAGAGATAATTTTATGACAAGGTCATTATTACTTAACATGTTTATCATATAGAATTCCATTAATGTTTCGTACTTTACGCCGCATTCAATTTTTTCGGCGCAACTGTCTAAGCCAACTTTTTACCTACATTGCTAACCAATACAAATTGCTCTACTATTCCTGTTTGTCTTATGAAATTCTCTTCCGGTATTGAGAAATGAACATAATATATATGATACTATTGGTTGTCCGGATTTATAGTTTAGAATACAGTTCCAATTTTCAGTATGCGGTCCTGAAAAAAGTAGTTTACGGCCCCATATTTTCAATACGCGGTCCCGACCATGAAGTTTTCTATAATTTGATGTATTATTTCACTATTGTGAATTGGAGTTTAAAGTCATAGTTGCTGGCTAACATTTATACTTTAAACAATATGAACCATGTACAGCGCCGAATATCTTTTGAAAAATATTTCTTGTTTCTGTCTTAATGCGAAGTTCACTCGTCCATGTTTCCTAGACAAACTTAGATATCTGGAAAATAGCTTTTAATCTAGCATAGACGCCTCGGCGGTATATGCTTGTAGCTTCCGCTCAATTATTAAACCCACGACCCATTTGGACTTGTAATCAGTCGTGCTAGCAACAGCGCTTATCTGTTTGTTGTTTAATGATGAATGTATTTGTTGTTTGACAGGAGATGCGTGCTATAGTATTTTATAAAAATGAATTTGTTTTAACAATAGGTTGTTCATCTATGTATATTTATTTGTATAAAATTTCAAAGCCAGACCTAAACTTCATACATTTGTACCAAAATAATACATGGCATTATGGAACAAAGCCTCATTCAATTAATGCAATACTAACAATAAATGCATCATAAAATGTCTGTCGTTTAGCGAAGACTGTTATTGCAATTCGAAACAAAGGAAATGCACCATGTGTAATTTGATCAGTTTTCAAATTGCGTGTTTTGCGACAGTGCATTTGGGTTCCTAGACAATGAAATCACGCGTTAGTACTTTAAGAGTTGTGGAATTTTACATCTGTGACCATAAATACTAACTGCTTTGCTCAGCGGTCATTAGTATTGAAATCTAATAAAGCAAAGTATACGTTCCTAAATTTATTAGGCATCGCCAGCCTTTTATATTGATGTGTCGCACAAACAAGTCTAACCACATTTAATTACGTGTATACAAGGTTGTATACTAGGTCTGCGGTGACACATCGATATGAACGAATGCACGTCGAATGATTAATTTAGGTTTAGCTCTTCTGAGCACGAAGTTATAAAATAGTTATATCACGAATGGCTGTAATACTTTTCTTTGAAACTGTAGACCCTGTAGCTTCTATATTTGGCATGTGACATCACTTAAAGGTTCTCTACAAAGTTGTCGTTTGAGTTTTGGCCTTTATAAAAAGATTGTAATAAGACCCAGCACAGGTGGTCACAGTTTTCATACAGATAAATATGAAAGTGTTTAACACATCTTGTGTCAGATGCTGTAAGAATTAAGTTCTCTGGTGAGCGACCGATCATGGTCCTCTGTGCCCTCTTGTTAACAGAAAGGATCGGTAGATTTAAAGCAAAATGACCTCTTAATTGAAAACAATATAGTTTAGTATGATCATACACTCGAGTTAAGGTATTAAATCTTGAATAGTCTGGCTGTGAGAGTAATTATCGTAAGTTGTAAGAACTTTTACATTTGAGCAAAATTAAAATAGCACTAAATACTGAATTATTTTGAGATGGCAATGATAAAAAATCCACTCGAACAATCGCCCAATGTGAGTAGATGTTCGTCTAAGAAAATTGAATTTTTAACATTTTACAGGCCAAAGTGATGCCACTTTAAAGACTAGGAGGCATCTTTTAACATAAAGATATGTATACTCCCGACTTAAAACTATTAATAAAGTGATCAATATCTATAATATAAAATTGGAATAAAATGATTTTATGATCCTCTTACTTATGATAACATAACTGAAATTAATGTTACATCTACTCAATTGAAAATATTCTTAATACTCTATGAACCTTATCATGACTTTTTTACCACGCATTTATGATTTTCACATTATCTTAATTTTCATCGAAAATGTATTTCGCAGAACTTTGTTATAAAAATCGACATTTTTTTTCAAGAAAAGATCATACTCAAATATCGTACGAAAATGTATCTGACAGGTTTGAAGGCATTTTTATTATTTCTTTGAAAAACAGATTTAACATTTTGACATTTTAATTAAAGTGTCTATTCATTTTTATACATGAAAACTTCAGAAATAATGTACACTGTCAATACTCAAGACAATTCAACAAAAAGACCACAGAGTGATCATGATATACCCGTCACATTGACGTAGTTTACGACGTCCGAAAAAACATATTTCTCCGAAATACGCCAGAATAGCTCAGTGGACCTCGATACATTGTTTTGGTGAATATTTACAAGCCAAACCAGAGTTCTGCTTTGTGTCTTTTCATCGAGTTCTTAAGACGTTGTTAAAATGAACTTGCTGAGTCAGCTTAGACATACGTCTAGGCACTCTTGTACTTTTAAACGGTGTTTTGTGGTTATTATAGTACATTCAGGTGCGTTCTACGTGTGCATCTGATGTGCATACCGTAATTATGGTGTTCATAGGTGCACTATCTACTGTAGCAGCGACAACGCGAACCTCAGCGTTTGTTACATGCTTGTTCATAAAAGTCGTAGTGGATCTCTGTCCTGTGGCGGTCTAGAGGTCCTTATGCCAAATTGAGGCATATTTGACCCAATTCATGGACGTCTTTAACTTTTTGACTACGGTTCCGAGTAAAAAAATACTGTCTCGGCCTCCTATGGTTTTTTATGCCTAATGGTCGCCAATATGATACAATGAGCACGCCATTCCAGTAAAACTGAGGTTAAAGTATGTATAATCATGACATTTTTGAAACTTTAACTATTATTCTCAAATTTGAATATTTTGGAATTTATAGAGAAACTATAGCTCGAAAATTACCATAAATAATACACGTAGGTATTGTTATAACAATGAAATGACATCTATAATCTTTTTGGAATGACGAATTCCAGAGTTTAAAAGTAATTTATTTATAGTCAGACTTTCTCATAAATATTATTGACGAAAGACATTGTAAATGGCAATTGTATTACTGAGAAATGAAACAATACTCTAGACAAATGGAACCTATCAGACAATGATACCGTGGAATTTTGTTATAACATTAAATCAGGCGTTTATTAATGCTTGCTAGAAATTAACCGGTGAACCTTGCTTCTATTCCCGGTTTTTGCAGCTTGCTCTGAGATAGACACAGTTGTTATTATATCGCTATAAAGACAAAATGTATCGCCTCTTCAAATCAACTAGAAATATCATTTTTTGTCTGTCATTTTGATGATTGCTGCAAAATTGCGTTTGGTTTCCGAGCAAGGATACTTTCGATTTGTTTATACAGGTTTATATTGCAAGTTAGACTAGGAATCATCAGTATGGCTGTTATGATGCTACTGCACGCTATTCATTCATGACTTTAGACATTTTATCTTCTTAATCAGAATTTACGACGAAGTCCAGACATCTACAATTGGAATATAACTGAGTTTTTGTTGATCTGGGTCGCATATTATCAAACGTCCTACGATAAATTAGCTAAACATTATAGAAAACCCGGGTCGATAGCGCAGTTGGTAGCGCGCCGGGATTTAGATACTCGTGCTCGAGGGGGTGCGGGTTCGAATCCCACCTGGGGAGGTTATACCTTTCCATGAAAATTTGACAATAATGTCGATTTTCCTCCATTGATTAGATAATATGGAGATGTTTCCGGCCTTGTGGAAGAGTAGGTGAGTACTGGTTATAGACAATGGTCCAGGAAAGCTAGGTTAGGTGCGCTGGACGCCGTAAAAGACCTACAATTGTGTTGACACGGCGTTAACTCCAATAAATAAAATAAATAAATAAAATACATTATAGAAGGATTTAAGAATAAATTTGGTCGTAAGACCTTTGATAATACGGGCCCCTGACAATTAAATAAGGTTGAACTTAGAGAATGCTATAGACAGTGACCATATCAAAGTTTACAAGTACAGTATGTATCATAGAGCTGATTGACAATAGCATGATCTATCATGGAGCATTGACCCAAATAATTTATAATCGAGTATTTGTATTTGAGAGGCTGAACTGTGGCAAAAATTGAACGTTATACATTGCTAGCTAGTCTTTGGGTATTCCCCCTTCTCTAAATACATTGTTTAGTTTGAATTTGTTTAGGTTCACATCTGACATTTATTAACAATCAAAACACACATGTGCCAATTTTCATAGATATGTCTGAAATACAAGTGTTTGTTTAAACTCATGGGAGACGAATTCTGGCTAGATAAAGCGATAATTAGAATGTTGTAACGAATGGACGGAGAAGTTAATTTTGAAACTGCACATGTACAAATACAATTGTGTAGGTGAAAAAACATCACATGTGTCCGACATTTATAGCCTTTTTCGTTTTCCCCTTTTCGATGACGTCCATACCGTGTGATGAATGGTTTAACTTAAATATATTTACTCCGGAATGATCTAAGAAATTTCATATAAACAAAATACCCATATGATATACATGTATTAACTAAAACTGTATTATAAAAGCGTAATAAGTATTTTTCATATTTCAAAGAGGGTTGGGGCTAAATATTTTGGAAGCCACATTTGTCCAGTGTTAACAATTAAATGAGTAGTTCAATCTACTTTAGTTTAGCGTGAATCGCAATACATGTACTTTCAAAATTATTGAGTGAGCTAGACTCTTTTTCTCTTACTTCATGCTTGTATGTACGTATTTACTCTAAAGTGGATGAGACAAAAATATATCAACTGATAATGAGTGAGGACAAACGGCAACAAACTCAACTAACATTACAAAATACTAGAAAATATGGTCACGGCATTCTTGACGCAAGCCTTATATTATGTAAATTTATATATAATGTTTTAGAATTTCACGAACGCGCCATAGATCAAAGTGATCTACAATTCAAAACAGGGTCAACAGTTTGTACTTAAATCAATTTAAAACAAGTTAAATCTACTTGAATTTCACGTCATAAACTTGATGCTCACTTGCTATTCCTTTGAGCGAGTAAAAAGCTTGAAGTTTTAATTTAATAAAATTGAGTTACATTAAAAGGATTTGATCAACAGAAACTGTGGATGGTTAGCTGTAATCATTTTTATGAACTATGTCTGGTTCGTATCAATTTCTGTTTACAACATTTATTGCTGTAAATTCTTTCAAATAATTTAAGTACATGTATAATCAAAGCCTGGTTTACATTACTTAATAAAAATGCTTATGAATGAAATTCTATCGCTTGGATGAAGGTCATTCCTCTCCGTAGTGGCTTACCACCAATTTTGTTTGTTTGTTTGTTTTTGTTGGGTTTAACGCCGTAGCAACACATTGTATAGGTCATATAACGGCGGTCAGTCAACCTAATCACTTCTCCTGGAAAGTCTTAATCTCTGGATTTAGCTGATAACCAACTACTGAGTGCATACTATCAGTGACTGACAACTGCCCTTCATAATTAAGAATCATTGGTAGGAGGGAGAATGGCCGTAGAAATAATTTCATGACCAAGCTCCACGAAAGTATGCCCCGCCCGGAAATCGAACCCACGACCCCTCGATCAGTAGACTTGCGAGCTACCAACTGAGCTAGACGGGCGGCTTCCCCATCAATTTTATTTCAGTTGATTATATGGCTACTCGGATTTGGATTACTTGGATCCTACATAATATCGACTGTATGAACAATATATCGTTGGTCGGCTGCTACACATGTAACAGTTTGAAACCATATTTTAATATGACTTTTTTGTCTGTATAATGACTGTTTCCAAATTGTCTAAAAAACATCAATTCTATAAATTTAAACCATATTGAATTTTCTGAAAAAGCGAATAGGTATACAAAACATATAAACTACACATGTATGCCATCAAAATATTCAATAAAAGGGATAGGAACTAAATAATATCTCTAATAAAAATCTAATCCTTTCGTTGTTAAGTATCATGTTTTAGGATGCTTAATCATGTAAATTATTTCATAATACTCGGAAAACAATGAATAAACGAGAGTAGAGGAGTAATAATGACACAGCTAATCGTACTTGGTCTATAAGCCAATGTTTGCATGTTAATCTTTCATATAACGAAAAGTAACTCCCATTGGTTATAGGAATAATGGCCAAAATAACGTATCTCACACTTATTAAGTCAATTTCTTTGTTTTTATTTTTATTTTACTCCTTTTAAAACAGTTTTAAGTATGTTATCAACGGCGATCGACTTACCTTTACAGCTTTCATTCGCACTATTTGCTTAATTACAGGTTCTCATTCATCCTCAAGGAGCCGTCTACGCCTTGCTATACGGAATATATGAGGCATTTTATAAACAACCCATTCTCAGCGACAACCTCCAAACAATAAGCATTTCTGAAACAGTAATCTACAAATCACTCGTCTCAAAATCAGTTCATTGAAAATTACGCACTTTCAAGCTTATATCTTTCGCTTATCTGATAAATTTACAAGTGCAGTTAGTGAAAGAAATAATTTGGCTGCCAAAAACATAAACATAATTATCTAGCAATGTAATTCATATCCAATATTATAGAGATATTTTCTGTTTATTCAAGTTTTTTTTCGCAATATCAGATGAAATCATGAGATATTTATTCAGAAAAAGTTCGAATTCTTTCATACAACTTGATCATCGCTTGTTAGTGGCAGGAAGTCAAAGCGTCATAGATATAAACGTAAATCGTTTCTGAAAAAAGGGGAACTTACTTACGGAACAGAACTCAGTTGATCGCAGCGTTCACAATTGTATTTTTGACATCAAGTGATTGATTACGTGGGCTATTTGTCATCGTTTTGACATAATGACCGTTTTCTGGACAAAATACTTCTGTTCCACTTTGCCTTTTTCTTGCCAGAACACTTAAGTCTTCACAACGTCTAAGATTGAGTCCATGTCAAGCATTGACTAATTAACTTAGCAACATAATTTACCCGAATTGGCTACTTGTTTGTTTTGCGTGTAAAAAAGTGTTATCTTTAAAGCGGTGTGTCGTAGCCTTGATACTTTAATTCACCAATTTGGAACAATAATGAAATATATTTATAATCGTATTACACTTGTTTCTATACGCTTTAAGAAGTGTTATTACATTTGAATTGTCTAAACGCTAGTATCCTTATTGATGAAGTTGTCCACATAAAATATTAAAGTTTAAATGAACATACATGAACAAAGTAGATGTTTGGCATATTCAAGTTATATCATTTTGTGATTTATTGCTTAAAAGTTTGTTTGGTCGCGTCATCACAAACGTTTCCAGACAAAAAGTTATTTCAGTTAAAGATAAACAAATAATAATTAAACATAAAATGAAAATATAAACTAATCAGACAAATTATTGCTTCAATCACCATTCTTTTCATTGAATTGTTTATTTATACTTATTTTCTGTTTAGTTTTGAACTTTGTCACGCCTTCAGCAACTTTTCCAGACACTAAGTATAATATTGTGGTATAGAAACATCTATCGAGTAACCATAAACTACCAGTTAAGACAAAAACAATTAACTGCGCCATTAACTTAAGAATCTTTGTTTCAACGTCGGTCTTTAACCCCTTTTGTTTTGAACAGAAATCTATTAGAATGATGGCTGTTAGTTATACAATGACTAGACTAATAACAGATTGTCAATGTACGATGACATAATCAGTGGTTAAATACAAATATAAATAAGTCTGAAGAAAAAATACCTTTCCTGCTATAATATCCGGACGTGATATTTGATGTACAAGGGCATTGCAAGAAATGAACGTTTTTGTCAGTACAGTGGAACACGTGCTGTAGAAGATGTATACCATTTTATTTGTATTTGTCCATGTTATAGTAATTTACGCAATTTCTTGATCCAATTTACTATACTAGACCTTCTGTATTTAAATATAACACATTATTGTCTTCTTCAGATAAAACAATTTTGTTTAATTTATCAAAATTTATTAAATCTGCCTCGCATGTTAGAAATAACATTGTCTTATAAATTACATGCCACTCTCATAAACATTGTAGTATATATTACAACACAGTTATGTATGTTAAGTCAAATATTTATGCTTGTGTATGCATTGTTTTTCCTTTGTATATGTGTCTAATCATTGATCTGTATTATATTTGTACTTAAATGTTTTGTAAGATCATGTGCCTTTGTTGTACAAATCTTCAATAAAAACATCTGTTCTGTTCTGTTCTAAAAAACAAGAATAAAATTTATGTCTCAGATTTATCAACTCTTACCATTCTTTAATCTCCGCGTAGATATTTCCTCTTGTAGGTCTTTACCATAACAATTAATTCTCCAATTATATGATTACTTTTAAAACTTACGTACACTTTAATTCTAAATAAGGGTTTTAATGCTAATATGTTTCTTTGTTTCTGTGATAATTATATTAGATAATTTACAATCTTGCTAATGTAACTACAAGTAATGTGACTTCTATAGTATAATAAAAATGGTTCATTTATTGTGTCCCTTTTGGTTTCCAATAGCATTTCAGCTTTTTTAATAAAGACACCATATACTTTACGCATGGGACATTTTACGGTTATGCCAAGCAGGCTCAATAATGTAGCTCTTTCTAAAAAATTCTTCTTTAAATAATCTAATTTTAAACAAATGTCATTTAATACTAGTTTTGTGTTTGGTTTTACAATTTTGTCACGGTATCAGCCACTTTTTCAGACAAGATTGAAAAAGAAATATCTATTAAGCAACCATAAGCTAACAGCAAAAACAAAGCAATTCACCGTGTCACTCCTTTAAGCAATGCAGTTAATACGTCTGTCTTTGACTTCATCCATATTCGACTAAAACATTATTAAAGTAATGGCTATAATATTTTACAATGAATAGACTTAAAGCAGATATTCAATGTACGATGACATGATCAATGGTTTGTTAGTAAATACCAATATTTATAAGTCTGAAGAGAGAAACGACCTTTCCTCTTGTTATAATCGGACATGTTATCAAAGCATTTGTCAATACATACCAATCGTTTGTCTCCGTACATATATTACCTCTTGTGTTTAGTAATCCTAACATTAACTACTCCGATTATAAGATAACATTAAAAACATGATATCACTCTAAATGAGTTTTTTTATGCTGATATGTTCTTTGTTTCAGTGACAATTATTTAAGATAAATTACTCTTTTGCTAATGTAATTACAAGTAATGTGACTCATATGCTGTAATAAAAATGGTTAATTTATTGTGTCCCTTGTGGTTTCCAATAGCCATTTATGCTTTCAATTAAACCGCAATGTATATTACACATGGGACGATTTTACGATATTGCCAATCAGGGTTGATAGTGTAGATATTGCTTAACAGTCAAATCCTCCTTTAATTGGAATTTAAATTTACCAGAATGTCATTCAATGTTACGCCATCAGACGCGTTTTCAAACATGTAATGTTATAATTTTAAGAGCAACATCTACTGAGCAACTTACCAGGCAAATTCTTCTTATTTAATTATAATTTTAAACATGAAATATTTTATTGAATATTCTAATTGTGTGTGAAAACAAATGTACCGAGTAACGATAAACACACAGTTTAGATACAAACAAAACACAAAAACAATTTGATATCTCATTTTCTGAAACGCCGAAGCCAATGTCTGTCGTAACTTTTTGTAGCAGATAGCCAATGCCATGTGTCATGACCAATGGTTTGGTACCAATATTAAAAAGATAAAACAATCCTAAGACTTTTGAAATCGTCAAAACAGTTATTAATAGTCATTTTTATATTCTGCATAGAAAATGGTTGTGTGTCAGTTCCCCATAATATTTATGTCTCTGATAATATAATTACATTGAGGACATACTTTTATTCTAAAATAGGTTTCTATGCTAATATGTTCTTTGTTTCTCTAACAATTATTCTATACAAAGTACTATAATTGTAAAGTTGTTTCAAGTATTCTGACTTCTATCCTATTTGAAGCTGGTCCATTTATTGTGTCTTTTATGGTTTCCCATAGGCATTCACGTTTGCAATGAAGTACATTACTCTTAAGACGTTTTGAGGATAATATCAATCAGGATTTGTAATGATTTTCTCGTTGGCCAGGCACAGTATGTTTTATTTAATTATATATTTACTGTATGTTAAAACTTGAATAAACCTTACCTCAAGTCAAAAACGATCGTGATTCTTCATATAAACACAATTTGCACCAGGCTTTATCACATGAGCATAATTAAATACAATTTACATTGTGCATTTAACATCATTCTTTAATAACTTATTGCAGCATGTTATATCTTAATGCACGCATATCTTCTCCGATATATTTATATTCCTGTGAAAATTTCAATCCTATTAAAATAGTTGAATCATGATAAAGTAACCATTTTTTTGTCTATCACCACTCAAAGCAAAATAAACTACGAAAATAGACTGATTGCATAAGTGATTTCTCGCTTTAACAGATTTGACAATATAACTTGTCTGGAAGATTTAATATAGCTAATGTCATGATAAATAAGCTGTTTATGATCATATTTGACAGTTTATTGCAGACTTGCATTAGAAACAGCAAAGCATTTTCTATAAATGTTATTTTACAAGACTTTATTCTCAATAAATTCCTAAGTCGCTTTTAAGTATAGATAAGAACAATAATTGCACTAAGTTAATCGCATTAAAGTTCTGTTTGTCTAGTTTTTTTAACAATATGCGATATATTGTAATGATTATCATATCCAACTTCAAATTGTATATCAAACTGTTAACAAAATATTAAAGTTTACATTATCTTTGTTCACGTATCTTTATTCGTGTTTTGAAAGAGCGGCAGTTATAAAACTTGTTATTTGCGCTATTTAATTAATCTTCACAAGTCTTAAGTTGATTTTCCTTGATAAGTTAAGTATAGATAAAAACTGTTTATCTGAATTGTTGAGGTTTTTAAACGTATTATTAGCAACTAAAGATCATGTTTAAGCTCAAGAGTTTTTCTAATTTAATTCCTTAGATATGTTTTGTGCATTTATCGAATGCTTTGCTGAATCGGACAAAAATCACCACTTTGCAGTAAGTTGTTAAGTTTTACCGAAGCTATTTAATTTACAGATCAGCTATAAAGTGATAACTATAAAAACAAAGAGAAAAATCGTACGGTGAAATGGTATTTATTTGATCTTCAAAATCACCAACCGTACCATCCCATAATTGTCACCATAAAGAAACAATCAAGAAGATATTGTTTCATAGCGTTCCTTTCTCTGATTTATATGATTTCTTAGGAACATTTGTTTTTCGAAATGAGTTTTTGATGTGAATATTTCTCTTGTTTCTGTAGTGATTACTTCTAGGTTTACACTATATTAGTATATAATTACTGTTACACGATTCTTTTCCTGCTACAAAAAGTCATAATTTTTTTGTCGTTTTTGTATTATCCACACAATTTACGCAAAATTATTTTTGTATTGGTTTAGACACGTTCTTGGCATAAATAAACAAAATATTTTAGGAAGGGTTTTCTTTAGAATAAAAATCAAATGATTACATGTACATATTTCCTACCTTATATGGAATTTATAACATTTTTCTCAGTATGGGATTCTTTTGTAGAGAAATACAAATACTTTGTGTGTACTGAATACAATTTGATAGTTGGTTATACACGACAAAACTTATTTAGTGTTTTTCTGTAATCAGGGCAATTCCAGATTTATTTTCGACGATGGTATATATGTAGTCAACTGAGTATCTTCACGATATAATACTATATTACTTCAAAATCTTACATGTATCATAATCTAATTGATTAGAAACTGCACGATTTTAACCACCGACTTAGATTTTTCGTTTTTTGTTAAAGTATGTTTAATGTTTCGAACATCACGACCAAGTTATTTTGTTTTATAATTCTACAGTTTAATTAACTATCACAAACAATATATTCAAAATTATTTATAATTATTAATTGATAAAATAATAATCATGTATTCAAAATTGTATAACATTCTACTAAAAATTGATATGTAGATACTGTATTTAAATTTATTTATCTTGCTCATATTACAAAGTTGTGAGTTGCTTCGTGAATCATTCATTGGAAGAAAACAACAACTTTTAACATTGAATGCCAAATCAAGTTGTTGCATTGAAGTAAGAAAGAAATGCAGAAAATCTTATCTTAACAAAACAAAGTTATTCTGAGTCCGATCTGCCTATCAAATTTCATGGAACATAAAATGTGCTAAGTGATATAGATAAATCTAAGACAATGCATAGTTTCAACTTTACCATAAATACCCTTTACCATACTAAACAATACAGCATATCGAAATTCGACACAAATACAGATGTATTTTCAAACGATGACAAAAATACTCTCATGATATCATACATAACATTTGAGAACATAAACGCACAAATCATGAAACATAAAATTTAAATATGAAAGCAAATATTAGATAAGTCTGTTTGCAATACTTGGCATGATATAGTGTATGTGGGTTTCCGCACAGCAATCGTAAAATAGCAATATGCAGTCGAAATCGGTCGTATATTGGCACATCCTGAATCTTAAATCCCAAACGGTCATACTAAATTATATTCCATGGTCATTTATGACTGCGTTTAGCCTTCACATGTTCAGTTTTATTTTACCAATACAGATACAATTCACTTTTGCAAACAGTAAGCATTCTCAGTTTGACTAACACACTGCATTACGCGACATATATAAGCATTATGTTCGTGGAATATGTAAATTTGTTCTTCACATTTGGTGACAGGCGGATTTGTGTCAGACATTATAATCACGTATTTGAAATCCCCTAACAAATGTCTTTTACTTAAAAAAAGATTTTGAACGGAAGTTTGTCGACCTGCTTTGATTAACCCTCTCAAAACTTTAGTACAATTTTGATAAACGTCGAATACGGTCAATTGAAATCAGCTGAGATGATGTAATTTTAACTAATTAACCTACTCGTACTTAAATTAGAATTACACGTTGTATAAAATTATTATATAAAAAATCAAATCAAATTTGGTATGTGGGTTAAAATCGGATCATAAATACAGCAGAGTTTTGGTGTCAAATATAAGTTAATAATCGGCTTATACTAGTAAGCACGCAACCTGTCGTGTATGCATGGCAGATATTACCACACAATTTACATATTATATTATTTTGTCATCTACAATGTAAAATTAATGTTTAGATGCTATAAGCAGTAGACTATTAAAATTAAAAATATCATGTATTATCACACTTATCAAGTATATTGTTTTTAGCTCGATATATATCATGCCTAATAAATAACCGACGTATTTCAAGTGAGCTTCTTCCATACTTTACTTGATTTTACTTGATTTAACGCCGTGTCAACACAATTAAGTTCATTTTACGGCGTCCAGTGCACCTTTTTTAGCTTTCCTGGACCATTGTCTATAACCAGTACTCACCTACCCTTCAACAAGGCCGGAAACTTCTCAATATTATCTAATTTCCATACTTCACTGTTTACATAAACATATATTTGATTTCAAAACTTATCACTCGATATATTGAATCGAACAATAGTTGAACAAGTATTCATACATACATGCACAATTAATAAAGAAAATATACCTCTACATACATATAAAAACAAACAATACCAAGATATGAACCAGCGGTATACTCCGACAGAATTAACATGAGCTTGACCTTCATGCAAGAATACAATAAACTCAGTATTTATTTTCTATTTTTTATCTTCGGCTGTAAATCGCGTTTTATCGGAGGCTTTCGACAAAATACACGCATTGAACAATTAATGTTGTTTTCATATGAATAAATACTTTGAAACAGTGCCACAACATTGCGGACTTACGTGTTTCTAAATGAACGAATGTGTCCAAAATTAAAAGTACAATAACATGTCATTTTACAAAATTGATTCATAGTCACATAGGCTTTTATAAACACGTGTACAATCGTATGCATGTATACGGAAACTCACGATTAATTGTAAGTGAAACGTGTAATGATTATAATAAGGTAGTTCAAGCTCAGGTTAATATTGTCGCACTATTCCAATGAAACGCTAGGTCAAAACAGTATACCCGGTATATTCGTCTAGAAACGGCCTGTTGCATGAGCCAGTGTCAATGAACCGTTTGATATTTTTTTCTTTTATTTGCTTATATCTAATGGACCATAATTCATTTTACTCTTATCCTACTTACTGTAGCATTTCATCTCAAGTTGTCTTTTTACCAGAAACAATAAGGCGTCCTTGTCAGAATAAGTCGACGTTGATACAATCTTGATAATAATTAGTAGTGGTAATCAATCTTTGAAGATTATATGGATTCCTGTGACGATATACGTCCTGTCAATTGATCTTTGCATATTTCTAAATAAGCTAGGTCATTGACTGAATCATTAATAATCAATTAGACAAATTTGACACATTTGACATGCAATGTGGTACGCAAAGTGATCAATACTTTATTAGTAAACATGTAGTCTAGTTTTCATTATTCTTTTTCTTTATCACCACTAATGACCTACTTTTTTCAATAGCTTTTTAAATATTAAGAAAGTAAATAAGCCTTCCTTATTTTATTAACAAACTGCATGCAATATTTCCCAATACTCGTGCTTTATACTAGAAACGATGTATACATGACCGTAGATGACACTTGTGACGCGTATGATGAAATGTGTACTTCTTTTCTAAGGTATATAATCAAATAGCTAAACGAACTGGCAATAAAACTCATTATGGTTTTACATATAATCATAACATCTATAATCAACGGTACAACACAAGCTAATGGCTTTATGATCTCAAAATTACAATTTTTTTACTTTTGAAACATGCTTTGATGATCATTTTGACCTTGCTAATTTTCCATTGAAATCAGAAATGATTGTGAGGTGGTATATAATTATTTATAATTAGATCATTAGGTCTAAATCTTTAATCCGAAGGTACTATAATAAAATTGTGAATTGTTTTTATGTTACCTAGTAAACAAGCTATTTCAGATTGACTCGTTGACTCAGCTATACAGTTTGTTTTTCAATAGGACACGCTGGGTTTCATTATATACATGTATACTCCTAGTTATATATCGATACGTTTTTCCGACGAAACATCTGCAAGCCATCACAAACAGTGTGTGAAAAGGGGATGGTTGTCATCAAATCATGCATGAGGTGACTATATGCAAAGCAAAAAAAAACTTCAAATCAAAGCACAACAAATAATCTAGTTAACGGTACACAGTTAATAAAATATTCCGTCTTATACTCTTACTTGTTGATAAACTAATGGCGAATGTTTCAGGAAAACGTCTGAAATACACGCTACAGATTGATTACATTCAATGTCTGTTTCAATTTCATAACGATCATTCACCAGTGATTGTACAATAATAAAAAAACATACATTTCTAATAATCATTAAGTTTATTTGAGCAAGTGGTCTGTTTTCACGCTGTATGCATACCAATACCATAATCCAATTTAAAATGAACTTAACCAGGTACATGTCATAACAGTAATATGTTCTTATTTTTAAAACAGTCTGTTAACAAAGCCATGGAATTATTACTCATCTCCTTGATTGCTTTAATGTTATTTGTAGAAAAAGCTACGCAAATACAATTAATTATTTGAAAGTAATAATAGTCCGCCCAGGCATAAAAACTAATTTATTTGATCATCTATTTTTAAAAAATGAACACATTTTCGGATATGCACAATTTTTGATATGTGTTTTATTCAGTTCATAGGTAATATACAACCCATTTACTTAATATGACATAACATCTTAAAACATCGCCTAACATGAGCTGAAAAAGCAGTGACTTCTCAATAAAATTTGATCAAGCAAAAGTCTTGACACAAACAAAACAATCTTAATTGAGTTGGCTTTTATCAATATGTTGTATGTATTTGATTATTGTACGCGCTCTAGAAAATGTCTGCACGCCTTTTTTTTTCAAACATACGCTGTAAGATTGCTGTATAATACTAAATTAGATGAAAATACCATTGAGTCTCCACATGGAGTAGTTTCTGTAAGACCAATAAGGTTATCTTCCGCAAAACAAATTAAGGAGTATCACATTTGGATTTGTTGAATGAACTATTACCGAGTCTTCTTGATATACTGTAATTAAAAGTCTTAAAACAGGACGACATGGGATTATGCAAAGAGGGTCGTTGAATCTTAAAGTCATTGTAAGTTTAAATGAGTGCTGATAGGATTTGTTTAAATTGGTCGCCTATAATATCAGAATAATCAGATGGTTAATGTTTAAAATTAACTTCACAAAGCGACAGTCGTTTGATATACAAACAAACATACGTATGGATTGACTATCACGATCCTTTCATTAAATTCATTTTAAATATTTATTGTGTGTATTATAGATATATATCACCAGACATATGCTACTGGAGCGAGTAGACTGGTTCACAAACTCTGATATTAACTATATCATATGTACATCCTTTTCTGACATATGCCATAACTATTGAAATATGTTATTGCAAAGATCTGCCATGTTTGGTTATCCCTCAACAAAAGCAAATAAAATTATTTGTCCAAAATTTTTATTTTCTAGTTATGCTCGATTTTATCGGTTTGTTTACCACCAGATAGACTGAATGAAGTAAACCGTATTTTGTCAATGCACATTGTGTATTTATATTACATTGTATGTACAGTCCATTCGCGTTCGCTCAAAACGCGTTCGCTCGTAATTACGGTTTCGCTCGAGATCGTATCTTGGTCCCGATCGAATTTACTCTAAAGTTCATTTAAAAAAGATGCGATAACTCAAAATGCGTTGACTCGTATTTTACGTTAACTCGAGCTGGATTTCGAGTCCCGTCAATGATAAAATCACTTGAAAATTACGCGCTGGCTCAAAGTATTGATTTTTGAAAATTTTCGCACCTTTCACGGCCAGGTATCATTATCCGATGAATAGCCTTTTGTTTGACGTGTCACTCGCCATTGAAAACTTATCAAATTAAATCAAACTGTGATAATGTAGAAGCCAAGATCTGTTTAATCTTGTTTAATTTAAACGTGTCATTACGTGTAATTAACTGCAATTTACATCTTACCTACCTGTACTGGTACAGCATATTAAATCGAACCTTATGACAGTACGTCGTACGTCGAGAAATGTTAGTTAAATAAAAGCAAGATTGAACAAAATGTGTATTTTTTATATTTTAATTCCAGATAAAATTACACATTCTTCACAAAAAATCGCGTACATATAAGTAAAGTTTTATTCACAACAAGGACGATAGCAAAAACATAATGAGTTTCAAAGTGCATGTATATGTATTCTACATAAAACAAAGAAAGGTTAAAATTGAGGACATTGACATCATCAGGTTTAACAAAATGAACAATTTTATGTTATGTTAAATGCACTTAACAAGAACACATTTAAAATTAGGAAAAATAACACCATTGAATTATTACATGTCTTTTATTCAAACTCAAATCTACATCAACATCTAATATTGTGACAGCGTGAGACGACGCCATTCGGAACAACCTCGGCGATCATCTACGAAGATATACCTCGGAAATCAGACGTAGAAGGACTACAACCAAGTTATAAGGTCCGGCGATAGTCACTTTTATGTCAACATTTTATAATAACATTGTTTCACGCTATATCACATCGTTTCATTCGTACAATATCTCATGAGTCGTATTTCTGTGTAGTTCAGACTATATTTCCGCAGAAACCAAAATTCCTAGATCTACTTTTTCACCTTATGTTATTCGAGGTTTATATGCGTAGAAGATCGCCGAGGTTGTTCCGAATAAGACGACGACTTTAAAGTGAATATCACGATGTGGAAAAATTACAAAAAAACAAGATGGCGGATCTGTTATACGTTAACTCGAGATCGCGTTCGCTCGAGCATTTTTTGAAGTCCCGTCCGATTTCGAGCGAACGCGGATGGACTGTATTTAATAGTTGAGGCACAATGTCTACAAGTTGCTGCATGCTGTTTTTAGTTGATACATTCTAGCTTGTTTGAGTGAAAAACTTGTCAAAGTGCTTTTATCTGGAGTAGACACACTTATTCGTACACTGTTAGTGTCAGATACGATAAGAATAAAATCGAGGGTTCCCCGAAATACTGTAGTAAGTGCATTGCATCAAAGAGCGAGTTATTACAGTTTCGGGGGCAACCCTCGAAATACTCTTACATTAACATATTGAGAGTCGTTGTTGGTACAAAACATATACAGTCACTGACAAAAGTATGCGCTTAGTAGTTGGTTAACAGCTAATTCCAGAGATTTAGCCTTTCCAGAAAGAGTGAGTAGGTTGACTGAACGCCGTTATAATGACCTATACAATGTGTTGCTACGGCGTTAAACCCAACGAAAACAAACAAAACAAACAAAACAAACAAAACGTAGTCAAGTAATTAATAATTGCAATTGATTGTTGTTGAAAGATTTTCATCATCTTCAAATTATTTAGTTGAGCTTTGTAATTAAGCAGTAGATAAAAACAGAGATATAACGTATATAAATTCTGCACTTGGACTAGAAATTGTAAATGTAACTCATTTTTTAACATATAGTAGCAGCACCAAGAACAAATACCTTTTAAAACTACAATGTAGTACGAACACGTCAAAATTCGACCTTTTGTTTAGCTGAAATTATTCCATTTAGTTTCTTGTTTACGAAAGATTCGATGTTTACAACCATAATACTCATATAGCCTGTCATTACAAGACCAATATTGTTTTTTATCTGGAATAACTGTCACAGAAACAAAGATTATATTAGCATTAAAAACTCATTTACAGTTATAATATGTTTTCATCGAATCGTATAATCGGAAACAGAAATGTTATGGTTCAATAACATACACAGTTATGTCTATACGGTGATAAAAAAGAAATCGCTAATATTGATAACTACTTCAATATCATCTATGTATATTTTAACAGATAGTGTCTTATCTACTTTACTGCTATCACTTCTTCTTTTTCTTTTTTACTGGATTAAACGCCGTACAACACAATTTAGGTCATTTTACGGCGTCCTGCGCAATTAACCTAGCTTTCCTGGACCATTGTATATAACCAGTACTCACCTACCATTCCACAAGGTCGGAAACTTCTCCATATTATCTAATCAATGGAGGAAAATCGACATTATTGTCAAATTTTTATGGAAGGGTATAACCTCCCCGTTCGGGATTCGAACCCGGACCCCTTCGGGCACGAGATTCCAAATCCCGGTTCGCTACCAACTGCGCTATCGACTAGGATTTTATCCTTTCTTCAAATGAACTCGAAACACGTCGGCTAACATACATATTTGTCATAAAATTTTATCATAAACCGAAAGTACAGAATGATGTGGTGAATGCATTCAAATGAAGGAATAGTGCAACTCACAAAATTATTGTGAGGTTGAAAACTTGATTATGTTTTTATAACTCTTAGAAGTGGATTGTAAATCCACATGAGAATTGTCTTTTATAACATAATAATTTTCACACAATGATGTTATCTGTTATGCATCAAAACTTTACAACCAACAAGCACTGTCTTATATAATCTTTATTATAAATTTAAAACTAAATATGTTTGCATGTTCGCGTCTAAAACAAGTTCTCATAGCGTTCTTTAAGTTGTTTTTGTAAACTCTAGATCTAGATCTTCTTCTTTTAAACCTTTGGAAATTGTACTTTAGTTCATATATTATGTGAAGAATTAATGCTATGTAAATGTTTACTGCCTGGTTACCCCTGCTTTGTTTTGTAATAGTTTTTCCAAAGTATTGACAAGTACGCAGATGTAATTAAAGGAATAGACAGAAATTGCACTGATTTATTTTTCAGATTGTTTATCGAAAACACAACCACACTTAGCTTTCTCTATTACAAAGGAAACCATAGGTATACAATTACTGAAGTAAAATATTGAAAACATAATTTTAATCATTTTCTTTTCAAGTTCAAATACACAATCATCATCTTGACGCCAAACATCATGCTATACAGATTTTTATATTTGTTTTAGATTTCTTGTGCAGGATCAATATCAACATACATACTTAGATAAATAAAATTGATCGCATATGTAAAAGTTTTTAAAATATCAGTAATATCAATTTCCGGTTCCATTATATAACCGAACATATTTTCATATTGAGATTAAATTAAAAAAAATGTGTGAAATATTAAAATGCTATTAATCAAACTCTCCTATTCGACAGGTGGTTACTTCATTTGTAAATCAACACTTGCCCTCTGGCACGTATAAAGAATGTCTTTGATTTCGTGAAAAGAAGCAACTTAATGAATGCAACAGCATTGTTATTGAACTGCCATGGAAAATGCTCCATGTCAGTCAGTTATCAGGTTCTCTATTACATCAGTATGCCAGTATAACACTGCTTAGACAGTCAAATAGGGGAGTTCGTTTAATATTTTTAGATCATTCTCATTTGATGTCGTTTGAAGGGTGTTTGGCAAAATGCTAAATGCCGAATTTTTTAGCATATTTTGCATTTTATAAATACTAATAGATACTTGTTAATCCGTAATAGTTGAGCATAAACATTTTTTTAAAGATTAGAAAATGAATGTCAAATTTAAACCCTGTTTTGCATGTTAACAATAGTGTTAAAATACTTGCGTGCTCGAGATACTGCCTTATCTTATGATGTGTTAAAATGTTTAACGCGTGAGGACTTTATTTGATACACTGCATTAATCATATGGCAGATATTTTACTTCTTTTTGCTGTGAACAAAACGTCTAAATCAGTTCAAACATTTTCCCATATTACTCATGAACAACTTGACTTCTTCATTCTTAAGTAATAATTTAGACTGTGTCATGTCAATGACAAAACTTGACAATCATTGGCGAGCTCTTGCCCTTCTCGGCATCGATCGAGAATGCCAAAGTGTAATAAATCTCCTTGACAGCTTTTACATTCTTTGTAAACAGTTATGGTCTCTGTAACATCTATTCAAAGATTCGCCCACGGCTTCGACATATGATGTTGACTTTTCAATTACGTAAATGAAACAATTTTATCTAGAGGATGTTTTTGTCAATGTTTGATATACAGGGGCGTTTGAAGTTAATTACGGAGGAAGAGCAGTCAGGCAAAATGTGCTTAAATCGTACGTTAAATATCCAAATGCATACATTTCGATATCTGATAAACATACTAGTAAAATGAATTGCTTCCTTATTCAGTATTCCATTGTATCTTATATAGCTTTCATTTGTGCGTTTTCAAGATTTATTGAAATTGAAATGTCATTGTTTGTTAAATGTTAGTATATAAACGATATAAAGTTATGCAAAAAGATGTTCTTCATCTCCTGATGTAGAGGCTACACGTTACGATTGATGTCCCGTGTGGTTTGGACTGTCACAGCTGTCACAGACGCTTTGAGTTGATCGTAGCTTAACGTTTCTAATTAGGACTTATCCTTCCTGGGATACTGTTAAGAGCGCAATTAAGCAAAACGTTTTAGTTCTGTAAACAATACTTGGATTGTTTAATTTTATACATTATACGGATATATTCTGTAGAAACATGTTTCGAGCTGGCCAATATTATTAAAGCCAACGATGTACATGCTGGTGTAATCGCACTGCTTAATATTCATGTACATTAATAAACTGTTCGAGGTAAGAAAGATCATCAGCTGACGTCAATCAATTTGGTCAAACTTTGCCGAATAAACCGATATTTTCTAAAGATGTTTTAAGTTAAATATTCAATTTTTACCTTCCCCCACTTATTATACAAATAATGAAAACTAAAAGTTTAATCATTTATAGACGTCGCCTAATCAATTTGACTTAAACATAATAGTGTTAAGATTTTTTTATTGTCTGGATTGAAAGTCCAATCTATCGCACAAAAATTTGAGATATAGAAATAGTATTTATCTTGTCAAACAAACATATAAATCATGTTTGTTACGCTCTATTGAAACAACATTACACAGTTACTAAAAATCTCAAATGTACTTTTTTCATAATAAAACATGAACATTTTAAACAATTTGTCCGTGTCTGCTTTGTATAAAGTGATTATTATCGTTAGTAATTGATGACTGAATCTACTTGAAGAGACAACCCAAAACAGTAAACCCGAGTTGTCATATTCATTAGGAAAGACACTTGCCAAACAAATATTTAGAAAGCACTTTTATTAAGATTTCGGTATTGGTTTGTTTTAAAATTGAAGGCTTATAGGTACTACTAATTCACTATTTACACTTGCTGCTTCTAGACGGTGGTATTGTTACATTTTGCTCCTGTGTTACTACGAATGTGATTAACTTTTAGACAATGACTTTAAGCTTGTCATTGTAAATTTGCGGAGTGAAACAATTCACATCCTTGTTCTGGGCATTGGTTGATCAGTTTCGATATCGTCGTATATTTCTTTAGATACAATCTTAGCCGTGGAACTATATCATGACACTACAATTTCGAAACCAAAGGCTTTTGTGCGGCAAAATGAGAAAAAGTTGTATTATACAGACCTAGTAACCTTTCAATGTCTCTAAGATATATGTCACACGATTGTATCATTTAAGCTGAAGTAGTAAAAACTATTAATAACAAGTGCTTGGTAATTGATGTGATTGTCTGGCGATCATAAAATCTAATACACATATAATGATTCTCCTATATCACACAGTCAAGTCATAATACAGTTATTTTGTTGGTAATCTTGATATTAATTTAAACTCCTAGACAACACTTGGACCTGTCAGCAATGTTATATAATAACTTGCGTGTGTACTTTTTTCATTTTCATATCGCGTGACATATCAAGGATGTCTGCAAGAACCGTAAATAATTAAGATAGAACAACCTTTTTATGGAGTTAAGCGTTTATTACTTCTTTGTAGCTTTTGTTACACCATAAACATATTATTGTCTTCGAGCTGGGGAATAGATATTCAAAGATTATTGCATTCATTTAGTAATTGTCATGGAATAAATGGTTCTCAAGTCTGCTTGGGTCATGGTTCTAGTGTTCATAATAGTGCTCAGTGAGCAAACAATGTTTAATGTACACGCATACTACAATTTGATATTAAAACCTTACTTTCAAAACACATTTATGTTTTAGATGATATTCATCTTACGTATATATTTGATATTCTTTACTTTTTTATGTACTTTTATCACGAAGTCGCTAAACGTTTGGAACACTTACATCAGTTGGATACCATTTTACTTTAAAAAATAATGTTTTCTTAATTTCAACACTTTTACATAGATAACGTCAGAACATTGTACTTAGAACGTTCATCATTTGATATGTTGTTTAGAAATAAAGGTAGTTTTTGTCAGACAATTTCCTGCATTTATCGATATCTTTCATCAAATAATAAAAATATTGGATACCTCACTTCAAATTGATACCTTATCTTTGTGTCGATTTTATCTAACAGTCTCGAAAAAACATCAAATCGAAGTTTTTCATCAATTGCTATGCTAACGCTCTATCTCGACTACTTGATGCATGAAGTGTGTGCCTCTTACATAAATTGCATCACGCCTCTATAATTGTATAAAAAATGAAAATAAAGAACAATCTACGTCTGATATGGCACTAATCATAGCTTGTCTATCATGCATTCGTATCACTTAATTGACACTGCACTATGCCATTAGATGAATTGATAGTGTTTATACTATGTGATGCGTTTTAATTGAGTCTGCTGGAATGTCGGTTCCTTTAATCTTTAATTTTGCTATAGGAAGAGCAACAGTTTGCTTTGGCGTGTCTTAATACTAGATACAAATACTGATAAATTCGATCTATTTCTTGTTTGTTTTCAATTACTGAAATAACTGAGAATTGACTAGAACTTCACGTTTTTACTTTCGTTTGCAATGTGCAAGATTTAGAGCAGTATTTCTATGCTATAAGAAACATTTAAAAAAGCAGCCCATTCAGTTATGTCGTAGTGTGGACACCAGCTTATTTGTCCACTGGTACATTACTCTCGTTTCGAAATTGTAAAACGTTTGTTTCTAGATTTTCCTCTTTCTACGAATTACTCAAAACAAGATTGACTAAGTATGTAAATAAATACATTTTAAGTTGATCTAGTAATGCTTCTATTGATTTGCAAAGTGTGCACAGGAAATGGACACATCTGTTACGTCGTATTTTGTATCCCCTTCCAGAACAAAGTAATATATTACTACCAAGTTAACTGTTAATTCTTTTTATTTTTTATATTTTCAGCCGTGTCTGTCAGTGTGAGCTGTTTTACATTGGTTGCAATCTCACTAGAGCGATACTTTGCCATATGTCGTCCACTTCAATCAAGAGAATGGCAAACTTTGAGTCATTCCTACAAGACAATTGCAGTTTGCTGGATTGCAGCTTTTGTTGCAAGTATTCCAATAGCAATTTACAGTAAATATAGACAGTCAAGATATGGTAATGCCATATGCGGAGAGGTTTGGCCAAGTGAAAGTTGGCAAAAGGCTTACACATTGTATCTAGACTTCATTCTCCTATTGCTTCCAGTTTTCATCATGGCAATATCTTATGGAAAGATTTCATTGACTCTCTGGCGAGGAATAAAGATGGACAAAGTTGAAAATGGTAAGCATTTGTTTAATATGTCAGAATGGATAGTACTACATGTAAAATGAAAGAGGTTTCGTAAGTATCAGAACGCATATAAGACAACTCTGACGTTTTTGGTTCTGTTGCATTGTAAAGTTAAACAAGTACTATGCTATGAGTTAAAGGTAGTCTTGAAATAAATATACATATTATATTATACATTATTACATATTTGGTTAATCGCTTTCATACTTACAATTTATACATTTCATTGATTAATGTAGTACAACTAAATAACGTTGTCATGCAATATGTCTGAAAGCAATGTATATACTCGTTTTAAATATCTTCTCCTTAATATTGACATATGCACATAACAAAATTGTTGCTTATTATATAATCCAGTGCATTACTTTCTCACATATGAATCAACACGCCAATTTCATGATGCTATAAAACCATATAATGCTTTATTCGTGACAGACAGTATCCGTCCGTTAATGTTATAATTGTAATAAATGATAGGATGTCATCAGATTATTCCACGGATGTCTGTAAGTCGTCAAGAGTATAATGAATCAGACAAACCAGTTTAATCAGGTATCCAAGCTAACAACTAAAATCTGAACTTGCAATTGTGTACTTTAAATATCACAACATTTGTACATGCGATTGAAAATCATGTTTAAACAATATTATACTCACAAGTATATCAAAATAATACTTGTTTATAAGCATAACATTGCTACTTAAAAACATCGTTTTATGAAATACAAAATGGAGTTGTGGTCAAAAAATACAGCCTATGGGTGAACAATGTCTGGTTGATGCGTGTTTCTATATATATAATTTTGTAAAAATGTTTGTTGCAAATGTAAACCACCCTTGCACAAGCTTAGCACATTTTTTATATCAGTTTTGTACAGAAAGATAATTTTGGAAAGTACCTTAAACTAGCAATAATCTCGTTTGTTCTTTCCAGAAGCATCTGGAGCACTTTTTGTTGATTTTTGGGTAATATTTATAGAATTTCTAGTGTCTCGTTTCTGTACAAGTATAATACATGTACAAGTACATTTGTATATATGTACAAGTAACATACTATGTGTTTTGTGTGTTGTTTTTTAGTGTAATAAATTCTATTTCAGAAAGTAACAATGATTACGCACAAAGTTTTGCTACAGAAACATCAAGAAGAGGCCCATCTGTAGTTAAAGATGGATTTGGACGACCACAATCTAACACAATAAATATGGACAATTTAAACAATCCACGAAAAGTTTCTTCAAAACTAAGATTTAGCCCACGTGGTATACGACAGACTAACAATGAAAAAAGTCGGGCGGCGAAAAAACGGGTGATAAAAATGTTGTTTGCGGTTGTGCTTGAGTTCTTTATATGTTGGACTCCGCTGTTTATTCTACAAACTTGGATTACCATGGACATTCGTCATGCAGAAGAAAACATATCACCGGTTGCTTTAAGTCTTGTGTTTTTATTAAGCTACGTATCAGCGTGTTGTAATCCGATTACATACTGTTTCATGAACAGGAACTTTCGAAATGGTTTCAAGGCCGCATTTAGATGTGGTAGGAAAGGCGAGAGGTTTAAAACTAGGAATGACATGCCTTCCTACTATCATTATAGCACTGGTCGGACTAGTGTTAGTCATTTCTCAACATCATACGATAAAATCACCTGTAAATATGACTCTGAAGAGATGTGAGAAACTTGTATTCGACATGTCAACGGTGTACCATCAATTAATGACTATACTGAAGAAATTATATTTACTCATAATTTTTAACCAGTTTTTGTGCTTGTACCAATGGTCAGTTCATTGTAAAATTGAATATCGGCTTCTATGATTCATTGTTTAAACTTAACGACATCTGGTACATTCATATCATCAGCACTTGAAAACTTGACACTTCATTGTTTGTAGTATCATATGGTCATATATTTTTAATTATACATCTTTAGAAAATAGACAAAGGAATGTATACGTGCTGATTAATAATGTATTATTATATAATAATAAATGTCTTGTAATACTTGTCTTGTTTTGTGTTTGTATGATTTTATGACTGATATGGTACATGATTCAGGATACTAATATTAGAACAAGGCACAAGAAAATATTGCCTATACGACAACACATACCACTCTCTAAATTATTGACTTAAAAGTATTTAAGACCGAAACATTTTCGTTAGCGAACAAAGTTTTTTATCAAAAAGATGTTGTAGTTTTAAGTGATCATAAAATCATTATTATTTGTACAATAAATATCGTCTTAAAAAGTAAAAAATACAACCGTCACATTATACCAGGCGATTATATCACTTTTAATCATAAAACTGGCTTCAAAACAAACAGTGCTGTAATATTTTAAGAAAGTAGGAATGTTAAAAACATTCAGATATGACTGTAACCTATGCCAAACGTTTCTACTTTGACGGAAATATGTAGTGACCCATTGAGAAACACCCAAGGACAGTTATGTTGCTTCGAGGTTCTTGAATCATTAAAGCAATAAACTGCTATATTAAGAAGTCGTATGATGATTTACAGAGTAATAGTAAAGACAACAACAGGAATTCGAACAGTATCATAAATCACCAAGTTACTAGAAAAACACTAAACACGAAGCGAAGCATCGAAACTTGACACTAAGTTCGTTGACCGTATTTGCATAATCCTCACTCTTCCTGAATATGACGTAGATAATGAACTTCAATTATGCTTACTTGGTACTAATTCTGTTTGACAAATCTTTCTGTGAATCTTCTGTGATTTTTCGTGATGTGTTGACTGAAGACACGTAATTAGTTTTAGATAAGTATATGATATACAATAATGACTCCACATGCCATATCCAATTTGGAACCTTGAAAAGACGAAGCACTTGAGTTTCATCAATGCCTTTTGTTGCCATAAATCAGCAATTGGAAATACTTCTAATTCTTTATAATATTACTAGCCAGGATTTATCTATGAATCAAAATACATTTTGTTCATTATTTGACTTCTTTGGTAATTTTTCAGTCTATTTGTCAACATCTGCATTTGGCTAAATTTGTCTTTAATGTCATAGCGCTGAGAAATGAAAGACAACAGAATCTATATTTAACGGTTTTTATGTCTTAAAATTATTTGCTATTAGTTTGCATCATCTTTCCTCGACAAGGCACTGGTTTATTATAAGCAATGAATGTATTACATTATATTAATATTGTAATTTACACTGTTCTAGTGAAGCAACATACTAGACGTGCATGCATGTATGTGTACTTTTATAACATAAAGTGACACACTTCGTTTATACATAACATATTGCATCAACACGATTTTGCAAGAGTTTGTATGGAAACTTTATCACATATTAAATTAAACAAAAGCAATTAATGAAAGTGAAATTAATAAAGTGTGAAAACAATTATTGCCTTAATATTTTACAACAACAAACATTTAAAAATTAGACTCTCTTTTGTTGGGAAAGTAATAATAAAAGCCTGTTACAAGTATACCAAACAGATGCCATACATTTAGTGTATGTTTCAATTGAGTTTCATAAAATGCCTAATATTTGTACAAAACATACACTATTAATAAGCATAAAGGTTATTGGAACAAGTGGTCTGGCATTTTATGCTTTTTGCATAACAATGTCATTATCAAATATTTTAATGTAATTAAGATCATGTCATAATAACAGAATGTTAACATTCTTTGATTATATTGTCTTCAAACGATGCCACGAGAACGTTACCCAAAAAACAATGATTCAACATCATTTAGAAATACTTATGTTGTTTCTATATGATGGATGAACAACAACTTGATATGGTTGACATCAACTTGCTCCGTGTCTTTAATCTCTAATGTTGTAAAATCAATACTAAGAAAAATACATCAAGTTATATTTGTTAATAAGATAAAAACTGCTTTTGTCTTTATTATTTGTGTGATTTACTCTAATTAGACGAATACATGATGCCAGATGAATATGAAAAATGGTAATAGACCATTTAGTAATTCTTCTGTCATTGTTAAATTAAACTATCGCGAACATCAAATTGAACAACCGAAATAACAATTCTGATAACATCACATATTTGTTATCAATCAAATCATATATGCACAGCAGAAAATATTTATATAACATAAGCATTGGAGAGAATCAATTTCTAATATATCTAGGGATATACATTCAAATACTGCTTTAAGTATGTTATTACCAATAATGGCTTCCTTTTGCGCAGAGCATACGTCATCAATCTTCATATAATCTAAAATAGTAATAGTAAACCTATATTTGTTTTACATGCCAAAACATAAAGCTCAGTAATAAAAAGCATACAATATAAGAAAATATATACAACTTATTTCAAATTTGAACTGTTCTATATAATTTTATATCAACTTGTATAATCGTCATCCTTTGAGCCGTCTGTAATCACGTTATCAAAATGTTGAGTCAACGTGTTTAGCTCAAAAGTTGTTTCAATGGCAATTATATATTTGTTGATCATTTTAGAAGAAACATATTAGGATTCTAAAATTGATATCTTTACAATTGCTTCTGATGTTTGAAATGTTGTCGAAACAAAGATTCTCAATTTATTAGAATATTTTAGGGTATATCATTTAATAATGCATACTAGTAGGGATATATATTACAATAAAGATCGGTGGCGCAGTTGGTAGCGCGTCGGGATTTGGAATCTTGTGTCCTTAAGGGGGTACGGGTTCGAATCCCACCCGGGGAGGTAATACCTTTTCAAAGAAAATTTGACAATAATGTCAATTTTCCTCCATTAACAAGATATATGGAGACTTTTCCGGCCTTTCGGAAGGGTAGGTGAGTATTGGTTATAGACAAGGGTCAAGGAAAGCTAGGTTAGGTGCGCTGGTCGTCGTAAATTGACATAAATTGTGTTGACACGGCGTTAAACCCAGTATAAAAAGACAATATGACTTACATACACTTACAAGTGATGTCTTTCTTGCACTACATTTTACGATTCAATGCATTATTTAGAATACATGATCAATATTTTCCAATGACAAAAAAATGAGCATTTCTGGCTAATGTCTGCAATAGCTAAATGATTTGTCGTGACAAAAGCACTCGTAAATATGTCACCTTGGTCTATTTGTATGCTATGAACATTGTAAATAAAACATATTATTATTTTCGTGTTTGACAAATATCTAGAAAACAGTACAGTCATTGAAATGTATTGAAATATTAACGACTTAATTGTTGTTGTGCCTTTTGGTTGGTTTTAACGACGTAGCAACACATTGCAAAGGTCATGCCACGCGGGTTAGTCAACCTACACACCGTTCCTGGAAAGGCTTAATTTTTGGATAGGCTGTTAACCGGTAACTAGGCTCATACTTCCGTCAGTATCTGACAACTGCCCTGCATGATTAAGATACAGTGGTAATATGAAGAATGAATGTAGAAATACTTTCTTAGCCAAACTGTACCGAACTATGCTCCATCGGAAATCTAACGCATGAACCTTCGATCATTCGACGTGCGTTTTAATGGTTTATCAATATTACAAGTCTCTTACAGTTGATCCATAGTTACTTGAATGTAAAATGCACTAAGGAAATTTTCTCAGTATTGAAAAATTATATTGAACTTATAACAGCTTTTAAAATCTATCTAGCGCGATATGACCTTTCTGTGTTGGTGCGCCGTAAAAACAAAACAAAACCAAAACAAAATTAAAACCTATCTACATGTGTATTGTATAAAACGATTGCTCATTCAGATTATTGCAATCCAAAATGTGTGCTGCTGCTAATTAGTTATCAATAATAAAACGGAGCCTATAACTACAAACAAATGCAAATTATGTTTAAATCATAAGCATTATCAATATTATTACTAGGTGTATTGTACAGCGCCAACAAATGCTTTCAATATTCACATGATAAAACTATCACAAAACGATAAAGTATAAACGACTTTTACGTGACCAAATCACATCCACATATTTGGTTGTTTGTTTGTTTGTTTGTTTTGTTGGGTTTAACGACGTAGCAACACATATAAGGTCATATAACGGCGGTCAGTCAACCTACTCACTCCTCCCGGAAAGGTAAAATCTCTGGATTTAGCTGTTAACCGACTACAAATGCATACTTTTTTCAGTGATTGACAACTGCCTTACATAATTAAAAATCATTGGTAGGAGGGAGAATGGCCGTAGAAATTATTTCATGAGCAAGCTCCACGAAAGTATGTGCCGCCCGAGAATCGAACCCACGACCCCTCGATCAGTAGAATTGTGTGCTACCAACTGAGCTATAATAATAATGTAAAAAGAATAATAAGAAAACCCTTGACTTTTTATCGTTTTCAGAATAAACAAGTGGTTATTTGCTCGGCTGAAATCGATCATAAAATCAACTTATTTCCGTATTACACGAACTAGTATAATAAATCAAGCACACGTGTATAATTTGCAATGTGTGTTGCAATTTTGGAATTGAATAAAGTTCATATTATGTTTCAGTTTCAAAATATCTTGTAGGATATATCCACTGAATTATTTATTGCCAGGCTGTCTTTACATGCTGTTTGCTATGAAGCCAATTTCAAAACATGGCATGCTATCGTACTTTAAATTTAGGAGTCATCCGTTAATGGGGGCACTTATGAGTCCACCTTATTGTGTAGCAGTTTCATAGTATTTATTCTCGTGAAAGCACATTAATTATTCAGTACGTGTGGCTCAGTGAAAAAGGTTATAGATATTTCTCACTTGTTTTATATAGATAATAAACAGCAATATATTCAGCCATTCCTATTTAAAAAAAAAGATTATTAGTTTTGCTAAATTGACGCACCAAGTTAAAAAAATCACTTATACTTTAACACTTCTCGTTAACATTCTAGAATCAAGTCTGTAAAATATAATGAAAGTTTTACTGTCGATACTAAAATGTGTTAGTGACTTTCATTGCATTTGGTTTTCAGTGAAACAAGATAAATCTGAAATGAAATGATTGCTAGCACAGAAATAGGAGAAGTTTGGGAAAAGTACGTTTTGTATAAGGTTAATTGTTTTCTTACTCTACAATTAAAACTTGTAATTGGATTTCAGATTGAATAAAATTGTTAATGTTTTGTACCAATTCTATCTTAAGGATGGACTGATGAGAAACTACACATGTACATGAATCAAATTTAGAAAAAAACCAATGAACTGTACTGAAAAATTTACTTATTACTATTTGATTTTTATATACTACGTGATGTATATGTTATATTTCAAGTTTTAACTTTCACACTAGGTTTTGTAAATAAATATTCATTAAATACTGTTTTTGTTTAAAAACGGGTATTGCAAAGAGTGCGGTGATGCTTTTGATCTTGCTCTTCTTATTAATTTGCAAACGTTGCATTATCTGGCTACGTTCCTGCTTAGCCTGATACATGCATTGATTTATGTTATGCATTTGGTATTTTAACGCCACCGAGGCGTTTAAATAATTTCAATTTTTCAATACTTGAATCTTATGATATCAGTGTTTGAGTAATTCTACAATTCCGAATATAAAAGTGAATTTTTGGCGAAACACTCATAGGTAATGTCGCTCCTAAATATTACTTGACATTTCATACAAAAGTTTTTACGTAATTGCTTGATCAATGGTATTATCATATTCATTCAACTACCAATATCTAAATTCGTTAAATATAATTCTTTGAAGAAAGCCAAAATATGCCAAGAGTAAAACTACATGGTCTTATTCTTTCATACAAATCCTTTGACGTAATTACTTGATTTATGTTATTATTATACTCAATTATCTATCAATATCTTATGGTGGCATGGAGGTGACATGGAGATATATTTAAACTTTACGTGGCCACGTAATAGCTTTACGTGGCCACGCAGTAGCTATTACGTGCGCACGTAATAGCGTTTACGTGGCCACGTAATAGCTTTACGTGGCCACGTAATAGCTTTACGTGGCCACGCAGTAGCTATTACGTGCGCACGTAATAGCGTTTACGTGGCCACGTAATAGCTTTACGTGACAACGCAGTAGCCTTTACGTGCGCACGCAATAACGTTTACGTGGCCACGTAATAGCTTTACATGCGCACGTAATAATTGACCAATGAGAGTTGTCGAAATTGGCGGCCATTTTTCGACAACCTTCATTGGTCAATTATTACGTGCGCACGTAAAGCTATTACGTGGCCACGTAAACGCTATTACGTGCACACGTAAAGCTATTACGTGGCCACGTAAACGCTATTACGTGCGCACGTAAAGCTATTACGTGGCCACGTAAACGCTATTACGTGCGCACGTAATAGCTACTGCGTGGCCACGTAAAGCTATTACGTGGCCACGTAAACGTTATTGCGTGCGCACGTAAAAGCTACTGCGTGGCCACGTAAAGCTATTACGTGGCCACGTAAAAAATAAAATATATTTCCATGTCACCTCAATGCCACCATAATATCTAAATTCATTTAAATTTTTTGTGTGTTGATAAAAGCAAAAAAGGTGCCAAAAATAAAAAATATAAAGTTTTAAATGTAAAGACGACCGTTTTGATTGGGTGTGTCGTCCGTTTTTGGTCAATTTGGTGACAATATCTTATGGTTTAGGGTAACAATTGATAACGAGCTTTTATATAGACTAACTGTATCGGTAAGTCTATCATCCCTCGCTTATAAAATATTAATTTTAGGCTTCACAATAGAAGAAAAACAACAATTGATTGTTGTTGAATTAGTGAGATACAAATGTTTCTCATCACATTGTTGATTATTTCTGAATCATTTCTATCAATAAGATTTATTGTTCAGAGGAATGTTTCACATTAAATTGTTATCGAAACAGAAAGGGAGAGATAAAGAATAACATTCATCCTGTCAAACAGAACATTTTCTGATATCTTTCGACCACTCGTGCAACCACAAACACGTTTTTTTTTATTTATTACTTTGGCCATTAATGTACGTAAGAACATTTTAAACAACTTTTCTCAGCTTTTAATGAAATATTTGACTGCAATGATCACTTATTGTGGCAGTGACGACCTTGTCTGTGCGATGAAATAGTGCTAAAGAATAGCTGATTTGATGAGTTGCAACATTTCTATCAAAGTGTGTTAAAGACATTGTCAGCTTAAATAATTAAAACAAAACATTTTAAAAGTTGCACATTTGGTATCCTAATTTTTTCAGACAAAACACAATTGTAGTTTACCTTTTGTACTGTTTCAAAGCACATCATAACCTTTACCAACAATCCAGATTATGATCAATTTAATTTGATTTACCTTGACAAACATGAACGTAAATATCACTAAAAATATTCAATTACGTGATTAAATCGGACTTTACAAAACGTAGACATTATTATATTGTTATTAAGTCGAAGACGTTGCAAACATATGGGGATTAATAATATTACCACATATCCAAATGCTTACAATTTATTATGCATTGAAAACAATATGATGTCTACGCTTTGTACAGTTCGATTTTAATCATGTACACGTAAATGTTTTACTATAATTCAACGACAATAAAGTATGAAATCTGTTTTTTTTTTTAATTTCGTTGTTGTGTTATAATAGGGCTATTTCTTCAAGACGTCAAGCGTGGAAGAAACCCAGACTATTGTTTTTGTATCGGCTTAATATTGATAAATCTTGTTATTGTTTAATTATATTCATTGTCTTGATATTAGCAAACGTCTGAGCTTTTTGATCACCAAGATCTTGGTCGTCTGCTACATTGTTTTATTTATTATCAAACTTGTAAGCTAGACAACCCGGGTCGATAGCGCAGTTGGTAGCGCGCCGGGATTTGGATACTCGTGCCCTAGGGGGTGCGGGTTCGAATCCCACCCGGGGAGGTTATACCCTTCAATGAAAATTTGACAATAATGTCGATAAACCTCCATTGATTAGATAATATGGAGAAGTTTCCGGCCTTGTGGAAGGGTAGGTGAGTACTGGTTATAGACAATGGTCCAGGAAAGCTAGGTTAGGTGCGCTGGACGCCGTGAAATGACCAAAATTGTGTTGATACGGCGTTAACTCCAATAAATAAATAATGAAAGCTAGACTTATTATAAACGCACCGAAAGCCAGACTATAAATTTACCTGGATTAAATAATATTATTACATGTTACGCCGATTTACTATACCATGTCACCCATATAACGTCAATAACATTATGTATGTCACCTAAATACATGTTTAACCAATATTATAACCGAAGAGATTCATGTTGACAAAGTCCGTCGACAACATAAGTCGTTTCATTTAGTTTTAACCCGATTCTAATATTCTATTTTCTGGTCATATGTCAAACTATGCTGTTTTATTGTGAATGACATTCTACCAATTAAACGCTCTGTTGATTTCTTGGTGCTGTTGAACCATTTTAGTAATGATCACTTTAACATTCTCATGTTTTGACCAGATACCTCGTTCGTCAGAGAAGGCACTTGTCTGATATGCACGATGCAACAAATATCAGCAATATCACTATTTGTATTGTTAATAGATATTATCAATTTTTTTAAACACTTCCAGAAAACATTGTCTTGTTATCAAAATTATAATTTACTTCCGCATAAATCATGAAATGCATTAAACTCTTAAAATATTTTATGAAATTGTGATAGGTAAATAATTAGATAAGTTATGGTAACTCAGGAATATGTTCCTATTGTTTACAACAGTATACTGGAATGCATGGAACTTTCCTAGTTGTAAAACAAATACCATTTAACTCTCTTGGTTAAGTGTGAAACCAGCGTGTTTAGCAGCGATACTTACATAAATTATTTACAATAGATGCACAACCCTGAAAAAAACATTTTCAGTTTTTCTTCGGTCGTTCTCTAACTGATTTAGTACTTCGTTGCTGGTAATGCAAATAGAAAAGTAAATGAATTTACATTGAGTCGTATATCTTATATGTTACTTAATTTTTGGAAAAAAAATCATCAATATTTCGTTTAAATGTTTTATGCAGAATTTCACCCCGCTATAAACACTGCATTAGAGACGTGCTAAAATGAATTTCTTTTAGAGGTGTCAATATACACTCACAATGATTGATGTTCCTATCAAAACATTTAATATATGTGTCTGTGATAATATATATACTACCAAAGTTAACGTTATAAAAATTGGGATTACATTTACAGAACATTTCTAACTCAATCAAAATTCGAAATGTCCTGATGGTATAAGTAGAAATAATTATACCTAATGGTGTAGAAAAAGGTAACTTTAATACTTTTTTTATTCGCAAACGACTGATTGACTCATACTTAACAGCAAAACAAATGTTTAAAAAGAACAATAAAACATCAACAAAATATGCAATTTTAAGGTATGACAAATAGTGAGATTTTAACCCTTATCATACCTAGTTTCTTATATCTAGGTTTCGCCATTCGTTTACATTTGGTCAAACGTGTTATCGACATTCTGAAATTGTACTCTCAACTATAAAGAGTTCTTTTTCTCAATACTTTCTTTTACATGTAATATACAAAAACAGACCATTTCAATATTTTTGCAATGACTGGCGACTATTTGTATCAATCGAGTTATTGCATTATGTTTTTTATCATGTCAATTTGTGCTATGAATGGTATATAGATCTATTTGATTAAACATGTAAGATGCTGAACCTTTTGTTAGTACTACGTTCCAAAAACGTCCAGCCAATGTAAGACCACCACGCCTAGATAAACCAATAAATCCTTGTTTCCAGGGTATCTGTATTACTGAGACGACAATTTG
The DNA here is from genome assembly GCA_025267735.1 of Mactra quadrangularis. NCBI lineage: Eukaryota > Metazoa > Mollusca > Bivalvia > Venerida > Mactridae > Mactra > Mactra quadrangularis. The sequence goes on along the minus strand of CM046308.1, from coordinate 31,097,543 downwards.
GTACTGTCAATCATGTACTATAATAATGTTGTTTCTTTTGAATTAAATATTCTATTGTTTTGGCGTCTGGCATATCAAAGACTTCAGTAAGGAACTTTTCCAATCATTCCAGGTTAAACACAAATGCATTTGTCTGATTTTATTGGACTTTTTTAGTATTTGTGTTCTAGATTTTGTAAACTTTATCTTTCTAGTATATGGCCTTCATCAATAGCAAATGCTATACAACTTTAAGTACTGTCGACTCATGATAGTTACTGCCGTTGAAAAATGTCTTGCAATCACTAACTTCATGGGCACTTTGATTAGGCATTAAACGAGGATAAGTATTAATGCTGTGCGCTGAATTTTAAACGTAAACAATACACTTAAATTTCTATTTGGAACAAATGTGTATGTTTATATTATGTTACTTAGTTGCGCGTTATTTTGCACTAATATTATGCAAATGGTATACATTTTGCAATATTTTTACGTCACTTGTGTTCTTTCAAAAAGCCACAATTCTAATTATACTGTCGAGTTTATTTTGGCAAGTTGTTATGTGAACATTAATCTTCTACAAATAATGAGTAACGATTGTGATTCAGTCAGACTCGTTTCCTATATATTTTTTTATATTTATCTCTCATCAAAAAGTATGATAAATATCAATTTTACTATCTGTGTGAATATTATCTTACATCCTCGAAAAAAATGGTTTCAAATCTCAGGTTTAATCAGCTGCTACGCTGTTGCTTAACCTTGTCTGTATGATATATTGGTTGGGTGCAGCTTGGGAGTTTTTGTAATTGTACAATATATGTCATGACTAACTTAATCCCCATTTGTCTATCAGACAGTCTTATGACTTAATTGGCACTGCATTGTGCCATTAGTGCAATAAATATAGTTTATGGTATGTGATGTGATTCATTCGGAACTAAAGTAATGTCTGATGTTGGTATTACGATGAAATATGAGAAAATTCCTTGCTTTAGTTATCTTTTGATCTTTGCGTATCATGTAAGATTAGCGACTGAAAGTGGTCCCTGTTTGACTATATATGTAGCGATATCATTCTTGACTAAAATAAAGGTTTTGTATTGAGAGTAGTAATGTTTAAAGATGAAAGCACTCACTTTTGTCTTTGCAAAGTCAAATTTAAACAGAATGCATAAAGACCATCGTTTGCTACACATACTCATGGAAAGTTTAAGTAAGTTTAAGTTTATAAACAAACTTTTCTATACCTTTAAATGAATGCATTAATATTTTTGCTTACGCTTTGACCACTTCTATTTCTAAACCCAATGCAATTTATTTCTCACCAATGAAATACATATGGAATGCAAAATTTAATTAAATCTTATGTTTAATAAGCGACGGTTAACATCCGAGAACAATATAAAATTTATTGATGATGTCTTAGGATCAGCTTATTTCAATGATATCTAATCTTGTCTATGGATTCGAGGAATATTAATGGTATTATTTTAATTTAAAGTTTAAGCATCTAGACAAATCAATTTGAAAATAAACCCCACGCAAAGATGAAATGCTATATCACGCTATTGACAATGTGCATGCGCATAACGGATATCGAAGTAACGATGAGTCCAATTAACAGTTACTTACAGTTATAATTGTTTTACTAATTGACTTATTTACACACTTTTAACGAATGTTTGATTCTGGTTTTTAAAACGCTCCTACGGAAACATTTGTGCACTGAGAATTGTTCATAATAAAATATTTAAATGTATTTTTATAATTAATTTTCAATGTTGCAAATGTTATGTTCTGTTAAATGTCAAGCACATGTGGTAAATGTTATTACAGATAATTGATAATTACCTATATAGGTAGATAGATGTCTTTAGAAACATAAAGAAAATTAACAGACATCCTACGTCCTGTCAATGATATGTAAGTTGCACAAAAGTAATTTGAAACTATTTGTATTGATGCAATTAAAGTCATTAATTCTTCTTTGATTTGGTTATTCATTTGAGATTAGATAAATTTGTTTAAAACAGGCAACCGATAAATTAACAATGCCTTGATGATTAATTAGTGAGTGCTTACAAAGAAATCACTTCTGGAAATATTTTACATCGCAAACTAATTTTAGTAAAATGCTCTTGCATAAAATAAACTATAATTTATCTCTACATGCCTCAAAATTATATGCATTTTAATGACAAAACTATGACTCAAAATAAATATTGAAAAAAGCAGTTACTAGCTGTAGTACCATCGAAAAGCGTAAATTTAAGATATAAAATAAATTAATATATAACTTTTATGTCAACTGCATTGTGCTTGGGACAATGTTAAAAAAATGAACTTAGCGTGTATAAATAAAAAAATGAAAAACATTGATGAATTTACTAGCGTGTATGAATAAAAATGAAAATTATTATGAATTTACTAGCGTGAATATAATCATAACAAACGAGCATAAGTCGCCCGGCTTGCTCAATTGGTAGCACGCAAGTCTACTAATCGAGGGGTCGTGGGTTCGATTCCCTATACAATGTGTTACATATTGCAACGGCGTTAAATCAAACAAAAACAATCAAACAAACATTATCCAACAAATGAGCATTAAGCCGTGAAAACATATCTAAGCCTTCGATTTGAAATTGAGTTTTGCGCTTGTATCACGATCAGTGAACTTAAAAACATTCATTATATCTAATTAAATATAGCGTTAATTAGCATATTATACTGTTGAAATTTTTATATACATGTACATTCGTCGAATATATAGCACATTCCCGTGAGATGCTCATGACCTTAAAAATTCATCAAATCTCTTTTTACTATTTAGAATGAGCAAACTATTAATTCAGTTGTAATCAAATCAATAAAATCAAAGTTCATTGATATAGCCAAAATTATATAGTCTTCTTGTTTTAATTAAATCGCTTTGATACTCATTTTTTAAATTTATACTCGTTTTATGTTTAAAATAAACCTATTTAATTGCATCACGATAATTTGGAATCGGAAATTGATTTAACAGATAATATATACCCACGAGAGGTTTGATGTCTAATATGGGTAGAAAATGATTATTAACTATACGAATTTGTAAACTCCAGGGAATCAAAATTGTAATTTATTTGCTAAATAATCACGATATTAAGTAAATTTGAAAGCAAGTTACATATATGATATATTTTAATGTTTATGTATACAGTTATGATTATGTAACATGGCCAAAATACTGCTTTGTGCATTCATGTCTGGCAATTTTATTTTTTTTAGAATTATTTAGCATTTTTCGAAAATTTGACTGTTGCATTGCTTATATATAAACACATTTCAGACATTCATTAGAGTCTATGACATGATATGCATGACATGGTATACAATTCAACAACCTTAATCCATGGTTTGCCATACTTCGATAAAAACACTTGTTAAATAGATCTATGGCTGTGGTGCTTGAGGAAAAAAACAGCCAAATGTCAGACTCTATACAAACAAAATCAAACGTATACATTTATATTAATCATTTTCCATTTGATAATTGAACTTTAGTGCCAGTGAGCACAAACGATTAGATTTAGAATATTAAACTTAACTAAGTATGCATTTGTATCTTAGTAACATTCAATGTTTTATTTAACAATTGACGTTTGTTTCAATCCAGTCTGATTATATCCCAGTAATTGTACAATTACATGAAAACATTCATCTCTAAAATACATCAAGATCATTGAATCAAGTGATCTGGTTTTCACGCTTTATGCATACCAATACCATAATTAAATCTGAGGTGAGCTTACCCCGACCTATGTCATAAAAATGCTATAACAATATTATTAAATAAAAAAATGTCTGATACCAATTCCCCCAGAAAATTGCTTACTCACTTGATTTAGTCTATGTCATTTATACAGAACGATACAAAAGATATAGATATATTTTTAGTATCATTGATTATATTATTTAGACTTATTAAACATGATATTGTTATAACAGAAAACACATTAATAATTATCTTATACAATACGTATGATTAACATGTATATCTACAGGTAATACAAGTCAAAATTAAAGCAAATAATAGGTTGGATACATCACATATATAGTTTATATAAAGTGTATAAGTACTACGAAAAAAAACTAATGGTTTTTAAACATATATTGGTACAATAGAATACATATACACTTGATATTAAATAAAAAAGAAAATTCTGACATGCTTTTGTACCATCGTTTCGATTTAAAGTCGTTCGTTTTCGAATTTGCTACAATAAAGTTATATACCGACATTTCTTACAAATTTGTTTAAAATGCATGAAAACTGCAAAACATGAAATCTTGCATGACTGTATTTTTTACAAATCGTGATTATTCTTTTGTCGCACCCAGGTGATAATAAATGTAGTTTACACGCAAAAGTTTCTGCTCTGACGTGATGCTAGATTAACAAAAAATGCGTTCTATCATGCAGAAAAGAAACTTAATTCAAATTTGCCAATTACTGAAACAAATTAAAACATGACACGTTCTTCAATGGTTTATAGCTAGTTTGAACGTACATGTCTCACAATAACTATGCCATAATGATTCATAATACTGGAGATACATTATTTTCAGTACATTTATTTTATAAATGTTGACACAATACAAGATACTGCAACTGTTGCATCTAAAGGAAGAAGTAAACCCCTTTCTTTTTTTAATTGGTATATTTAAGTGCAATATTCAAATTACATTTTAGCGATGTAAAAGTGCAATACCCAATGCAAATCGATATAATAAACTTTTTACCCTATTTTACCAGATTTTACTAATTGTTTCAAATTCAATTTCTGACGATGACAATTGCAACTGTATGATTTAAAGGAATTCGAAAGTTTAAAGAACTACAGGAAAATAATAGTGATAGATGTGGTGATGCCTAGTTGTTTAAATTTGAATACCATTTTAAGGTAGTTTTATTTTGGTAAGTGATTGAAAAATAACGAATTTCAATTGGTTATTTAACTCAAAGCATGTTCGGATCTTTTTTGTGTTGGAAAAGGAAAGACAAACTCCAATTAAAATATTTTTTTTCAAGTGGATAACAATTTATAAATAACATAATGAATAAAATTATCTTTTTTTAAAAAATACAAGTAAATCGTGCAGCAGTATACAACTTCTGGTCAGAAAGTGTATAATGTAATAATACATGCAGTTTGTCAATTAGACTTTGCAATACTAGTTGGCACCAAAGCAACGCAACATAAAAGTTTGGCCTTATAATATATAACACCCCGCTTGCTTTATCTGTGGAACTAGATTTGCTTGTATTGAACATTTGGTGCATTTTGTTCCCTGATCTAAATATAAACAGTTATTTAAGACTTTTACTTAAAATTTTAAGTTAATGAATCATTACGGTGTTAAAATTGTTATTTTTTGCCTCTAGCTTTTTTCTACAGCTCATTACAAGAATCGCATCTTTAGTTGATGTTCGTTAAGTTGTTATTAATAAAAGCCTTTTTTGCAGATTGTCGACTGCAAAAACCATTAACATCAACGCTGTTTTCTTCCTCAGCAGGTTAAATTAGTGGCAAGGTAATTAATAATACGATCAAGAAAACATAATTTCAGATTATGAATGTTTTAAAACACACATCGTAAATAGTGTTTTGCTCGTATATTTGCTGAGTTTTAAATATCAAATATGACAAGAGTTTTTTCTCAATATCATCAAAGCAATGATATAATTAACAATTTAGATAATGCAAACGTGTGCAAATGAAAGATTTATGCCAAAGCATTTCAACATTCATGAACGATGAAACCGGACATATATAGGAGGTCCAGATAATTTTATATCTCAAATGTTTGAAACACCATTTGTCAATTAACGCTTGATGGGTTTATAAGAGATAACATTAAACGGAAATTGAGTGGCAGGTATGAATAGCTGTTTTGCTTAGTCAAAAAAATAATAAAAATGATCTACTAACATAAAACTTTTTAGAATGCTATACAACTCAGCCTATCCTTATCGTTTCTGAAAATATTAGTTAAGATAGCTATATGTCATGTAACGTATGATCATAAATTTGAAAATTCGGTAAGTGGTAATCGTAACTTAGTATTATGTTTGCCATTTTTGCAAAATTTAACAACTATAACACAAGTAGTTATATCACAGAAGAGCTTATTTTACGTCAACATACGTTTATTTACAAATTATACAATTACAGATATTGCACAAACCTATATTTCACATTTTATTAGGTCAAAATATAATTGTATTTTTTAGATTAATTGATAAGTTAAAATAATTTCGTTTTCGTTTTTTATCATCACAATGTGAGAAAATGTAGACAAACCATTCACCTTGTCAAACAAACACAATAGTTCTGGCTGTGTTTAGCCATATGTGCAACCAGAAAAAAATCAATCAATATTCCATCATTACTTTGGCCGCTAAGAAACAGATACCATTAGTTAGTTTCTTAATTTTTATACTATTCCAAATTGGTCTTATTGACATTATTTATCAATTGTTCACAATTGAAAGACATACAAACAAATGTACACTAGGTAAAATAGTCATTTGAACAAAGACATAACCATACCAAACATCGACACACATGTTGCGAAATAAATCTGTCAATTTTTGTAATTTTTAATGTTTTAACAATACAAAGTCATAACATTCAAAATTACTTCACTTATCTTATCTATTCGACGGTACCAACATTTCTTTGTCATCTTTTTTGTTTACGACATACAGAATTAACTCGACATTTATAAATGGAACTGTTGACAAATCATGCTATTAATGTGATTGTCTCAATAACTTTCCATGAATATGATAAATCAACAAGCATGAAACGTAGACAGTAGTTGGTCACAAGTTGTAAAAATTGTAAATTGTTGAAGATGAAACTCAAAATAGTTATATTCATGCTGATGTGTTGTTTTGTTATCTTTAACTTACTATTAATCAAAATCACAATGTGTGTGATACTGACACATTTATTTTGTTATAATCATCTATTATTTAACACATTAAATATTGGATGTATCCGAGTAGTTTTGCATATTTACTATTTTAATCAACCACAGTGGTTTTATGCATTGCAATGCAATCCGCCGTATGTGTTTAAAATTCCTATTTCAAACCAATATACAAACAAGTCATTACAGTATATACCATTAAGCAAGCAATGTATATTCACTTATATATAATTATTTTTTTAAGAAACCATTGAACATGAGACTAAATTATATTAACTAAAAGTTTTTCAATATTTCATATATAATAATGATGGCAGATGAAATATTTGCCATATATAACAATACCAACGCCTTTTTTAAATTTCCAATCTCAAAACTGGAATATTCGTTGCAAATTCAAATGAATTGAACACTTAAGATAAACTAGCTTCATACAGATAAGTAATGTAAACAGTTTGTAAACTCTCAATTTTCATGAAGATACATCAGCTGATTTCAAATAAAACATATACTTTTATTATCACTTATTTCGTTATGCTGATATTTAGTTGTAAACTGTATCAATACAAGTTTATTGTTTTTGTACACTAAATTTCAATCACAAGCTGTGAGGGAAGATAAGCTTCCACATATACAAAAGTTCTGTGTTTATAATGCAAAATTGCAAAACAAATCTCAACTCGCTGAAGATGATATGTTTGGTTGTAAAGATATGGTTGAATAATATATATATATTGTTCAAACTTTCATTAATCTATGTCGATGAAATGCATCAACATGTTTTAATCAGATTGTATAAGTGTATTAGACGTATATATTTCAAATGGAATGTCATTTAGCACTAAGAACGATATATATTTCAATATAAACTGTTAACATTGTCGAACAACTGCAGCATACAAATTGAAAATGGTCTAAACAATAACGCCTAAACATATCAGTGTATATGTTTAATTTGTGTTATAAATTAGTAAGAATCTAAATATCATGATAATTAGCATGCTTTCGATAGACCAGAAACAGAATGATAAAAGAAGTATCACGACATAACTTGCAGATTGCTATTGTTTTGATCTGGTGGGTGTTAGATACATGCAAATAATGTTTTCAAATGCATCTCTAACGTCTTTCGTCCGGAAACATTTGTATGTATTCTAATTTTATTTTGAAATTCAATACTAGCAGAATATTTAATTTTCACGACAATTATATGTGAACACATTTGTTGTTCATTTGTAAACATATTATATTTGCAGCAAAATAAACGTATTGAATCGCAAAACGATAATTTAGAAATTGAAATTTATTTCAGTCACCCACGAGATACTTGTTTGGATAATTGAATATATCTGAACGAGGGAATGATTTCTAATGATATGCAATTGTTTACTCTTGGGGTGATACATTTTAACATAAATGGTGTATACAAATATGAAATTGAGAGATAGCTCAACTTCCATTGAACTGTATATATTTATGTATGTATTCCTCTGAGCTGTGGAAACTATATCAAAATTTATGCATTTCTGTTGTAAGTTCTATCTTTATTGATTCTGATATACGTGGCTTGTATAAGTTGGAAATGTTGTTTACTTGATGCATTAAATAAATTTTCTCATTCAATCATTGAAAAAGACATCTGTCCTATTGACTTGGTATGCTGTACACTCTTTTTTAATGGTTGTTAGGCAATTCTTTCCATGTCCCTAAATGCGTACTACATACATCCAAGAATGTCTTTTTATGCAGATCTTGTATATTTGTGGGATCAGCTTTTGAATGTTATTTTATTGGCGTCACTTTTTTCTCTATTTATTTACATGCATGTGTATAACATTTTTATCTCAAAAACGCTTATTAATATATTGCACAATTTTAACAACGTAAGACCATAAGGCTTGTGAAAGTAATACGAATGGTAATAGTGTTTTAAAAATTATACATATACATTAGATTGAATTTTATACTGGCGTTAAACAATATCTATATAATATTACATGTGGTCATCATATTATTGGTGAAAAAAATGATGCAAAAATTACATATAAATTAACACCTGTATTTTGATAAGATAACGATGGCAACTGTTAAACTATATTTGAATATTATCTATGTTTATCTTAACAGATCCTGTTCCATCTTCCAATCCTCTATCGATACTAGTCTTACTCCACTAAATATTCATGACAAGCAAAAAACTGCCGATTGCCCACTTTTTACCATAGCTATCGAATTGGAAGGAAATAACAAGACTAAGTTACACAAACACTAATAATGATGTGCAGATACATCGTTTTATTTAAGCTTATTAAAGTGTGGGCGATTCTTAATTTACATATCATTACTCTTTTGCTATGTCAATAGACTTTGTTGTCTTTTGACACGACACAAAATAACACACTCCCTATCTTTATTACTGCAACAAATTCATATTTGTAGCTTCCTGAATAACAATATGATTGTCAGCATCATTATGAACGTATTTAGAATGCTGTTATAAATTATTTATCTCACGACGTTGCGAATATGTATATTTGTATAATTGTATACGTGGTTGGTTTATTTGAAAACGGATATTCAAATGATAAACTGTGTGTCTGAAAATTTTGCAATCATACATTTGAAATACGTATGTATTCATTTTTACCAATTATAAAATTAGTGAAATATTCCGATGTAAATAAAAATGTTTTATTGATATTTCAGCTGAACCATATAATTTATGTTATCCATATTGTTATCCATGTTAGCCCTAGCATGTTCATATAATAATCAGATTACACCGACTTATTTGTTTTAGACTGGACGTTTATAAAACACAACATTACACTATAAGCATTGCAAAGAAAATTGCTATCAGGAGAGAAAATAAAATTGGAGAGTAATGATTAAATGACAAAGTATGATGCTGTCCGACATATGTTATCTTAGCAGTAATGATATAGTTACCTAACAACTTGAATGTGTGACAATTCGATTGCAGACCGTTTGGACTATCTTTAAATATATATTTTCACCACATTTCTTCCTTTTTATCAGCAAATAATGTATGTGATTGGTCCAACCACTGTATTGTTAAATTGCATTTTTATTCCTAAACTGGGTCTATGTTTCTTATATATTCACAATATTTGTTGAAAAAGGTATGTGAGTATGTGTAAAAAACTCAAATACTATCGTACCTTTATGGACATATGATATTTAGAACACAAAAAAGAAATACAACAATAACTAATTGTGTCCGTGTCCTTACATATTGTCATACAGTTATTTGTGATGAAACCTCAATTCATTTGTTACACCACTCTTCAAAGACCTTTTCGTGACATGTATTCGATTGGACGGTAAGAATAGTGTTATTGCTAATAAGACATTTAACTCATGTCAAAGTTACATGTAATAGACGTTACAAGACAAACTGAGTCATCGTAATTGAAAAAAATAAAACGTTAATATTCCAAATAGATTAAAATCTCAAAGGTGTGTAAGTGCTTTTGTCAATTATAAGATATCCTGTAAAACAATAATTCAGAGGCAGATAGAAATGTTTTCCTCACCTAATCTATAAAACCATAGCCTGATAAAATACCACTTGTCTAACATGATAACATACAAACGTTGGCATTTTCTTTTTCGTATTATTAGTTTAGATAGTTCCATGTCAATGACTATATTGTTCATGCTCTAAATGCTTGATAAGTTTTAATCATTTATAGCATTAATCGAGAGTAAAAATATTATATCTTAAACGTTAATTTACAAATAAGACCAAAGTACGAAGTGTTTTGGGGTTAACATTCGTGTCATGCATAATGTCATATAAAGTACATTTATATAGGCCACCAATTTTCTTTGTAAGCTTATACGAATTGGGTCAGTATGATTTTATCATATTTGATTAAAGCCGTTGTTTCTTTTCCTTTCAATTAAAAAGATGACGTTAAAACAGGATAAATCTGCATTCAATTAATGCAAGAAAATGAAGTGGAAATAGAAAAGTAAAAGTCCGTACAGAATAAGGTTATTTAGTTAGTTAGTTTTGTGATTAGATTGTCAGTCTTCTAGTAATTAAAAGGCTCATTGTTTTTACATCCATGCTGTATTGAATGTACGCATCTATTTCACGCTCATGGAGAAGAAAAATCTTTGTAAAAATATATTGTATCTATAAGCTTCAGATACATTACAAAATATTTATAGACATTAAGATTATTTAGATAAAAACGTAATTTCTGGGCTTGAGATGCTATTTGTTTGAAACTTTCTTCTTTAATTGTTTTGCTATGTTTAAGTATGTTTTCTGTCGTACGACGCATGTATTTAATTACTCGTTATTCTAAATTCAATTAACAATCCCTTATATGGCTTTGCGTTGTTTGTTACAGGGTTACTAAAGTTGATGATAGCAAAACTTTTATTCGTGAACACTGAACGTAAATAGCGCAAACAATGACTTTTCAAATGTGATTTCTTGTGTAAGTCACAAAACAAAGTAAGTTCCTTTCTATTTATTATAACGTAATATATAATTTCAAAATACGGTTAAACTCAGTTGATGACAATATTTAGTTTTGATAAACAATACCTAAATTAATTGCGTTTTCTACCATGGTTACGAGCCCTTAAAAAGAAACATTGAAAATATTTAAAAATAAGCTGGTATTTATGTACATTTGGCATTATGTGCAAAATATTGAAGAAGTTACGAAACTCCTGTGTAAGACATTTAGGCTTTTTCTGTGTTGCTTTTCAAGGATATGACACTTAGTAAAAGCATGCTTTGCCTGCAATGAACACACTGATTCTCATTGTGTTTTTATAACAATAAAAACGTAAACAAATAAAAGAAATAAAATTACTAACATTAATTTCATTGCATAGCTTAAAACGTCAACACTGATTTTTAGATAAAGATGCATGTAACTTATGTCAAACATGACTAGAATATTACATTTATAAATAATTATAATCATGATAAGTGCTATTGATAATTTTTGAGGGTTTGTGTCAGCGTTAAGTCATCAGATTTTCATTAGAATATCAGTGATGGTATTCCGAAAATGGGAGATAAAGAAATGCTTTTACATTTTAGCGCTTTTGAACATATATTCTATATGAAAAGAGCGCGATACAAATGCGGTATATAATAATAATGATACTACTACTACTACTACTACTACTGATAATAATAATATAAAAAATGATAATAATAAAATGACATTTGCCATCTCTATTTGTTAGCGTTCATTTTGTCTTCAAGAAAGAAATCAATCAATGTATTTTGCTCACATCAGTCGTTCACGACCACGATGAAAAGTTCAAGCGAACTAGTCGGTAACTTCCTTGAACTCATTGCTGTGATTATCCTCTTGGTATTCCCAATCAAATTCATTCGGATGATATCTTCTGAAAAAATAAACGATGTGTCAGATAATTTAAAAAAGAAAACAGATTTAACAAAGCACTGTAGCATTACAAAATGGCAATACCACCTCATTATTTTATTTGTCCCATCTTATTGATGAAAATCTTATACTCAAGAAGTTTTGTTAGAAATAAGTCAAAGTTTGAATATTGTATTCTGCTGAACCTCACCTGATCAGCTACAGCACGATATGATTGTCAGGAACGATACTAATCCATTAATTGGCACAAGGAAACTACAATATATTTGATGACACACCTTCATTTGTTCTTTTGTTATTTTTATTGTACCCTTGAAATAAAAGTTACTTGACCTACTGATCGCATTAACCATTGTTCCACCCTGCTTAATTGTCAAGAGTGTATCATTAATCAGTACAGATAGCACAACTATGTTTCAATAACGTTTGCCGATTGGTAAGTGTTTGCCTTGTAACAATGCTGAAATGATAAGAACGTTATAGCATTAACGTCGTAAAAATATTAAGTTCATTTCAAAATAGCATGTTATAGATTTCGATGACAGTCTTTTTCTAATTCAATGATAAGACCATAGGCCTAATTCACAACATGATAATACCAATTTGTACAGCGCAGTCTTGAAGTGGAATGATTATACATGTAGATGTGCATGTATGTTAATTCGCTTTTAACACTCAGTTAAAGATATGTCGCCACACATTTCCATTGTCATTATGTATTAACGCTAAAACGTGCTACACATGAACATTGCTATTTTTAGGAACGCAAAAACTGTTGTTTCCACAAATACATTAAAAAATGTACGTATAGCTATCATTTTATCTTTACATTAATGAAACATAAATATTGAATATTTATTGATATAGTTAAATGTATTCTCTAAATAAAGAGAATGTTTTTCCACACCGAAATAAATGGAAGCTGTGAAAGGAAGATAAGCTTGCAGACAACACTAATTTATTTTGCAAAATTTGTATGTTTTAATCAATGATATGCCTAAATGATACATTAATTGTACAGGTGTTTTGTTCAACTTTAATCAATCTCTATTCTATGTCTTAAAACTGTTTTACGTCGTGGGTTTTTACTTTTAACTGCATAGTTAGTAAATACTGCCAAAGATAAATAATTTCGCCGACACAATCCAACTGTTTGTGATGAAACATCTCGTACGTTTCTATAGTGACACCACACCTAAAAGTTTATGAACGATGTTTTTGCTCTCTTTGAAAATAATATGTAAGTTTTCTGGACGACAAAATTGTACAACTCGAATGTCGAATATTTTACTACATGCTTACAGTGACTTTATATATTTATTAAAAGGCTAGTACGTTTAAACTAACTCCAAGTGTCCGTCGCGTTCAGTGTGTTTCTTACAAGCTGTCGTCCAAATGGTTTGTTAATCTGTTACATTTAAGATACAGTTATCAATTATCTTCAGAATATAACTTTGACAGTAAAATGTCTTATATAAATTGTCTGACAAAGCTAAAACAATATATCTAATCGAGTATTCGATGCATTCCATTCCAACATTTTGAGAAAGACATTTTCTATCTTTATTACCAAGACTTCTTATCATTATCGGATGGGAGTGGTTGGAATGGCTAGCTTACATATCGTGGATTTCATTCAAAAATCAAATGAAATCAAAATAGCGTCAAATTATTTTTAGTCTAGTGAATAAGGATATTACTTTTGGTAAAGTTTCGTGCAGAATGACTCTAAACTTACGAAGTATAAGTGGGCTTCTTGTTTTAATAGCATGTGTAATTCTCAAGTTGAAGGATGGATTGACAGTTGCATGACAATATAATCTGTTATAGTTTGTTTTTACATGAACTCATTGGATCGAAAGTTGGATTGGTCCATCATAGAACCTGTTTTTAACCCTTAGTGCCAATTGTTTTCTTACTGACTATTCAACGGTGGAAACCATATAGATGCTTGTATTCGTTATTTGTTAGTATTGGCCATTTATTGCGCAGCATATGCAATCTAAAAAAACCTCCATCTTTGCTGTCTGGATTTGAAGGAGGCCTATGTGTTTGACTGATGCTGTATATGATGTAGTCTCACACTCCATAATATAATCTACCATTCCTGAAAAAATTAAACATAAAAACATGTTTAATCAGCTGAAATTCTTAAATTTCTATTCGGTTTGATGGATACCTAGGTGTGCTACAAAAATAGTGCAATGTGTCTCTATAATCGTACGCAAAAATAAAAAATGATAAACATCGTACGTAGGCATTTATTCTAATCAGTATTTGTCTATCAGGAGTTTTATCAACAAAATAGACACCGCCATTAATGAAACAGGTAGTAACCATGGTATGTGCTGTAGTTTAATTAAGATGGTTGAAATGTCTGATCTTGGAACTTTAATGTAAATTAAAAAAAGGAAACCACATTTTCTGAAGTTTTCTTTGGCATACTTAACCACCAAAAATACTTAAATGCTGATAACTTAAGTCTACATTGATGCTAGCAATCCAAGTTTTTTACTGATTTACGTTTTTACTACGATAATGAATATGGATCCTAAATTGCTGTAAAAAGTTCGTGTAGTCTGTTGGTCATGGGACAAAATGCTAATCAATGCTTCATCAAACAGACGCAATATATCTACTAGCTTAATGCACAAAACAAAGGCTTATGTGTAAGAATGATTTATCAAATTTAATCATTAACTTAGATACCTAATTAGATATCGTTTTTGATCATGCATTTCGCTTGTCGTATTTGCCAAGCATACAATTTCTGCATTTAGTTTTTAATCGCTGAAGGTATATGGAACGAACTGAAAATTTAATTAGGTATTTGTCATTGCCAAATTTATGTTCTGTTTAATGGTAATTGCATGTGTTGAATATCATTGTAGACAATAAGCGATTTAACTTAGAATAAAAATGTTAATGTTTCTATGAAAATGTTCTGACAGACATTTCTCACCATATCAATTATTACGTTAATTGCACTAAACACTTTAAATATTTCAATTGATATCAATAATATGCTTATGGTTTAGAAATATATGAAACGCATGTTTTAGAGGAATATAGTCTCTGATAAATATATTTAATTTTGCTTATGCTGTATTTGTTATTAAACAGCTGCATTTATCTTCTTTCTCAATATGCTATTACCGCGAATAAACAGGAAGTTTAAATCCAATGCGTTAAGTTGTTCGATGGATGAATAACACATTGTGTTGCACTATTTTTTAAGTTTGCCTACAAAATTGCAAGTCTAAGTCGCTTAATTGTAAGTTTAGTTGTAAATGCAATAAGAAAAACCATTTGTTCGTATTCTCTATAAATTAATGGCTCGACAAAGGCTTATTAAATTGGTATTCCTTGAAAAGTAACATGTTTTCCAAGCATAATTGTAAAAAGCTTCTTTATCATTTGGATATTTACTTACTCATCGGAATTGTTTCACTTATAATAATTTTAATTCATTTACTAGCGTGCGTAGATATTGATGAATCTAAATACAAAATTAATTCCCTCGATTAATTATGAATTCCCATATAAGCATATATTACTTATCAATTTATCACTTTCGATAACTTAGAGGAATTTGCATTGAAACGTTTAAATTCGTAATAATGTTCGCTATTATATTCGTTACAAATTAATTTTATTGAATCACCACTATCGGGGAATAAAAATCAAAATGCTATTGGATAATTTCATACATAACTGAAAGAATGATGCTCAATTAAACGATAATGTATGTGTTTTTGAATCTACATGATTTCACTAAAAGTCGAATTAAAGACCGTTTGGAATGGAAACAATATGCGACAACTATAACTTGATGTATGGCAAAACTTGGTACGATTAAGTACACTTAAGTACACAAGGTGTTTCTGCTTTAATGACCTTGTACATGTGTGTGTTACTAGATTGAAATGGCATCGATTCACAGCTTCTGAAATTGGATACATTGCGTATGACTAATACTGATAGTCCTTTAACTCTTTGGTCAGATACTTGAGACGGTGTATACATTCATATATTGACTCATTTTGTTCTTAAATGTCAATGTCCAATGTTGTAGAGGGTTCATTATATACTTAATATCGTATTTTCCTTCAGCAGTACAAGTTTTCTTTCATTTGATTAAATGTTCAACAAGCCCAATTTGACACTTAATTCTAACATAGGCACGTCCGTTTTCACTCTTTATTTAATGTGACGTCATCTATGTTTTATTATTCAACAAAATATAGCTCGTGACGGCTGTTGAAATTTTACCCCCACGTTAAATGCGCAAAGCCGAAAATGGCGCCCGAGTTTATAAGGGTTGACTTTTACAATTTGGTTTCTATTCTAAGATTTTAATATTTTTGTTCGGAATAAGAAACACCTATCTGTGAGAATTGTGTAAATAAATGCTATTTTCGGCTTTTGCACTGGGGTGGATTTCAACAGCATGACGTTTCTGACAGTTAAAAATAGTTCTATAAATATATCTTTTCTATGGATGTATTTTACGATGTTAGAATCGAAATAACTGACAGTTGTCTATATTTTGTCGTCTAATAAAATATAGGCACTCGTTTGATGCGCTTATTAAATCACTCGTGCTAAAGCACTCGTGATTTAATCATACGCGCATCACAACTCGTGCCTATATTTTATTAGACAACAAAATATAGACAACTGTAAGTTATTTCTTAAATAACTCATGACTTTATCAAGATTAGTTCTATATACAATTTCAATCAGATTACATATTTAAATCAATTTAAAAATACTCTCACGTGAGGCTTATGTTTTATCAATTACTATAATGATTTCCTGTAACTATGGCATCTTATTGCAGTGTAATGGATGAATATGTCGATACATATTATTTGGTTTGATTTTGTGAGTCAACAACACATTTTTTTATCATATACATTATAAAATCTCAAACAGAAAAGGAGAATTAAAATGTTTCTGAACAGCATTATAACTACATGCGCTGTACTCATTACAAGATATTTGTTTCCATGTACATGCATTTTAAAGGACTTAACAACTGATAAAAAATAAGCTGTAATACTATCGTCTGTGTCGGAATCTTCCATTTATTTTAATAAATTTATTTATTATTATTGAATATGATTTATTGAAAAATAAAATCAAGAACAGAATATTCACATTTGTAAAATTATTTTATACATTCTACTTGACACCGACTTTATAAAAGATATCGCATTCGTCACAGGCCGTAAACTTTCAGGTTAAATTGTACTAGTATTTAATTGAACAAATGTATGTTTCGTAATTGGATACAAATACAAAATTGTCATGCTGTTATCATTTTTTGATACCGCACGAACACAGCCTCGATAAGTTAACTTTAAATAGAATAACAAAATTAAGACAGAAACTTCATAATGTAAACATATCATTGTAATCTGGCTACTTTAACTTTTCTTATGGGAACGTATTTTTTGTTCTACATTTGTAAGCAAATTAGCTATTTGTGAGATGAACATCAATTTGTAGGCTCGATTTTTTCTAGCAGTATTGTTCAGTAATGAATTTTACAACAGCTACACTACAAAGACTTTTGATGAATAGCAACAATGGTCGGTTCATATAAATATATTGGCAGTGTTTATATGTATTAAATTTCGTGTCTAAAGAATATCAAAGCCATACTTGAGGTTTAGGAACAATAATATATTTATCTTTAAACTGCCAAGGCCTTTTGTTGCGTGATTATACAGATCCTAATATTTAATTGCAATCTTTCTTAATGTGTCTCTAATTGATATTTAAAGCAAATGAATTACTCTGAATGCCAAAAACATGACAATTAATATTATTTTCTGTATTACCTTGATCATAAATTGCAGGATTAGAATTATTTAAAAAATATCTCCCTTAAAATTTTAAACAAAAATGATTTTTGTATGATTGGAATCAATTTACATCACTTGAATTAAGTTAATATAATGAAAGAAATGTCATTATAAGAATTTCAAGGTGAATTTATTATAACACAAAAGATAAAAAATGATCAATTCACTGTATGACCAGAATGGCAAATCTGATATTTTGATTCCGAAAGAGTATATATATGAAATATGCATACTATGCATACAGATACAGAAATATATACTATGATAATGACTGAGAAATTCCCGTCTTTAAACTGATACCGAACATAATCCCGGTGATATGTTAGACACAAACATAATAAATCAAATTTATTCTTGTAGGAAAGCATTGTCAGACAATTAAACTGTCATCAAAATATGCCTATCTTTGATTTATGTATTAAACTTTCTAAACAAGGATGTACTCTGAAACAAGTTTGAGTAAAATTAGGTAATTTACATCAAATGCCGTGAACTAAAACTTGAAATTATGCATTAAGGGAATTAGCACAGTCGTGAGAATTTTACTTTCTAAACATTACTGCTGCTAGTTGATTTACGGAGCTATATGTTCTGACAAGACATGGATACAGGGCATCTGGGATAGAGCATACATTAGGTTTATGTATTTCATTCTTAGAACCCATGTTTTCAAAAACTTCTCTTACCTTAGAATTAGTTTTAAAGGTACTAGTTCACAGATTTGGTATCTAATGCTATCTAACAAGATTTTATGTAACTACATTTGCCTTTTCTGTAGTAGATTCAAGAAGCTATGTAATCTCAGTGTGAGACATTTAAGCTTTTCTGTGTTGTTATTCAATGATATAATACTTAGTAAAACAAGCTTTGCCTGAAATGTATACATTAATGCTCAATTGTAAATTTGTTATTTTATTAATAAATGCGTAAACCATCAAAGGAAATGACAAATATTAACATCAAGTGTGTCGTCATAAGTTAAAACGTCATGAATAATCTTACGAGATTAAGGTGAATGTCACTTTTGTCAAATTACATAATTAGATAATTGCATTATATCAAGATAATCATTATCATTGTGATTGACAGTTTTCGGAGCTTTGTATCAGCTTTATGGTATCGCATTTTCATCAGAATATTAGTGATGGTTTACAATGTGTTTGTCTGGATACAACTTGTTAATAAAACATGTTTATGTGAATGTAGATCTCAACGCAACACTAATAATCGCCAGATGTTGTATTTGTTCAAGGCGCCTTGATTGCTTCTAGTTTGTAGTTCAAAGTCGTTATATTTTCATTTTTTAAACACTTCAAATCGGTTTATAAGTTATTGTTAAATTATAGAAGTAGGAGAAAAACCGGCATTATTCATTTTCTTTTTGTTTGCGTGTATTTGCTCTTCAAGGAAGAAGTCAATTAATGTATTTTTGTCACATCGGGCGATCACGAACACGATTAAGATTTTAAACGAACTTGTCGTTGGCTTCCTTGAACTCAGAATAATTTGATGTGATTATCTCCTTGGCATTCCCAATCAAATTAAGTCGAATTATATGACCTAAAAAATAAGCGATGGATCAGATTATCTGAAACAAGAAAAAAGACCCTGAAAAACAGATATTTATAAAGCACTGTAACATTACAAAATTGCAATGCCACAACATCATTTCAATTGTCCCATATATTTGGTGCAAATTTTATACTCACGAAGATTATTTAGAAATATGCCTAACATTTGAATATTCTATTCTGCTGAACCTTACTTAGACAGCTACAAAATGATATATTTGTCAGGATCGATTCTAATCCGTTGATTGGTACAAGCAAACCATCATCTTTAATCGTTCTTGTGTTATTTTAATTGTACCTTTGGATTTAAAATTACTTGACCTACTGATCGCATTAACCGTTGTTCCAACCTGTTTAATTGTTAAGAGTCTTTCATTAATCAGTACTGGTAGTACGTCATTGTTTCAATAGCAGTGTGATTATTAATAAGTGTTTTCCCTGTAACAACGCTAAATATAAGATAAGACCATTAAACTATTAACTTCATGAAAATGTTAATATGCTTATTTCATAAAAGCATATTATAGATTGAGTTAAAAGACTATTCTTAATTCAACCATATGACCATATTCCTCATTATTATAATACAAATTTGTATATTGCTGTCTAAGAGTGGAATAATGCACATGTATGTAGATATACATGTATGTTTATTCTATTTATACACACAGTTAAAAATACAGTGCTTCTCCTCGTATACATTGCCACTATAATATGAACGCTGAAACTGTTGTTTCTACAAATTCATTAATAAGTGTACGTTTAGCTATCCTTTTATCTCCATCTAAATATAAAATATTTATTGATAAAGTTAAATTTGTTTCTGAAATTGAACAAAATGTTTATGCATTCTGAAATAAATGGAAACTGTGAAAGGAAGATAAGCATGCAGACAACACTAACTTATTTTGCAAAATTGCAAGTATCTGAAAATTGAATGTTTTAATCAATGATGCTTAAATGATACATAAATTGTACTGATGGTTTGATCAACACAATTCAAGTTCTTAATACTCTGCATTGTCATTTATCACTGCAATAGATATAATGATCATGAAGACCCAAACCCAGCTGTTTGTTATTAAATATATATAGAATAACGTGTTTAAACACCAAACCCACCACGTTCAGGTACCGAGAAAACCCGTGCAAGTTTTGCGACACCAGGGTGAGGGGCGATTTTGGGGCCCTGTAGCCACTACGTATCTCACTGCGCAGGTATGATTTTTGTGCAAATGGGTTGCTAACTACGTAGGGCATCAGGAAAATGTGTTTAAACAAGTAACTAACTACATTAAGGTAGCAAAAAACGCGTGCAAACCTTGCGCCACCAGGTTGAGGCGGCCATTTTGCTGTTCTATAGCCCGATATAGCCATGTTGCACGGTATACTTTGCGGCTCTGTTGCCATGGCGCAACTCGGTGTGCGACTGTGATTTTTTGCAGTTACGTTGCTAACCATCTAGGGCACCTGAAAAACGTGTTTAAACACCAAACACACCACGTACAGGTACCGAGAAAACCCGTGCAAATTTTGCGACACCAGGATGAGGGGCGACTTTGGGGCCCTGTAGCCACTGCGCATTTCACTGTGCAGGTATGATTTTTGTGCAAATGGGTTGCTAACTACGTAGGGCATCAGGAAAATGTGTTTAAACAAGTAACTAACTACATAAAGGTAGCAAAAAACGCGTGCAAAACTTGCGACACCAGGATGAGGCGGCCATTTTTGCTGTTCTATAGCCCTATATAGCCATATTGCACGGTATACTTTGCGGCTCTGTTGCCATGGCGCAACTCGGTGTGCGACTGTGATTTTTTGCAGTTAAGTTGCTAACCATCTAGCGCACCTGAAAAACGTGTTTAAACACCAAACACTCCACGTTCAGGTACCGAGAAAACCCGTGCAAATTTTGCGACACCAGGATGAGGGGCGAATTTGGGGCCCTGTTGCCACTGCGCATCTCACTGCGCAGGTATGATTTTTGAGCAAATGGGTTGCTAACTACGTAGGGCATCAGGAAAATGTGTTTAAACAAGTAACTAACTACATTAAGGTAGCAAAAAACGCGTGCAAACCTAGCGACACCAGGATGAGGCGGCCATTTTTGCTGTTCTATAGCCCTATATAGCCATATTGCACGGTATACTTTGCGGCTCTGTTGCCATGGCGCAACTCGGTGTGCGTCTGTGATTTTTTGCAGTTAGGTTGCTAACCATCTAGGGCACCTGAAAAACGTGTGTAAACACCAAACCCACCACGTTCAGGTACCGAGAAAACCCGTGCAAATTTTGCGACACCAGGATGAGGGGCGATTTTGTGGCCCTGTAGCCACTGCGCATCTCACTGCGCAGGTGTGATTTTTGTGCAAATGGGTTGCTAACTACGTCGGGCATCAGGAAAATGTGTTTAAACAAGTAACTAACTACATTAAGGTAGCAAAAAACGCGTGCAAACCTTGCGACACCAGGATGAGGCGGCCATTTTTGCTGTTCTATAGCCCTATATAGCCATATTGCACGGTATACTTTGCGGCTCTGTTGCCATGGCGCAACTCGGTGTGCGACTTTGATTTTTTGCAGTTAGGTTGCTAACCATCTAGGGCACCTGAAAAACGTGTTTAAACACCAAACCCACCACGTTCAGGTACCGAGAAAACCCGTGCAAATTTTTCGACACCAGGATAAGGGGCGACTTTGGGGCCCTGTAGCCACTGCGCATCTCACTGCGCAGGTATGATTTTTGTGCAATTGGGTTGCTAACTACGTAGGGCATCAGGAAAATGTGTTTAAACAAGTAACTAACAACATTAAGGTAGCAAAAAACGCGTGCAAACCTTGCGACACCAGGATGAGGCGGCCATTTTTGCTGTTCTATAGCCCTATATAGCCATATTGCACGGTGTGCGACTGTGATTTTTTGCAGTTAGGTTGCAGTTAGGTTGCCAAAAATCACATGCTGTTATCATATTTCGATTCTGCACAAACACCGCCTCGATAAGTGAACTTTTAATGGAATGACAGAATTAAGACAGAAGCTTCACGATGTCAACATGTAATTGTAATCTGTTTACATTAACGTTTCATATGAAAGCTGACTTTTTAACCAAAAGATTTATTAATTAGCCATTTGTGAGATGAACTCCATGTATTGTATTTCTTCTAGCGGTATTGTTTCACAATGAATTCACAACAGCTTATCTATTTAAAATCCAAACAACGATTTTGATGAATAGCAACAATGATCGGTTCATATAAATATTTTGGCAATGTCATTATTTATTACAATTCGTTTTTAAAGTATATAAAAGTCATATTGTGGATAAAAAACGACAACTTATTTATCTTGAAACAGTCAATGTCTTTCTGTTGCGTGATTATACAGACCTCAATATTAAATTGTAATCTGTCTTTATATTTGTCTCTATATGATATTTAAAGAACCCGGATCGATAGCGCAATTGGTAGCGCGTCGGGATTCGAAATCTCGTGTCCCGAGGGGGGTACGGGTTCGAATCCCACCCGGGGAAGTTATACTCTTCCATGAAAATTAGACAATAATGTCAATTTTTCTCCATTGATTAGATAATATGGAGAAGTTTCAGGCCTTGTGGAAGGGTATGTGAGTACTGGTTATAAATTAATGTCCAGGAAAGCTAGGTTAGGTGCGCTGGACGCCGTGAAATGACCTTAAATGTGTTGATACGGCGTTAAATCCAATAAATAAAAAAAATGATGTTGAAAGCAATGGAATGAATTGGAATGCCAACAACATAAAAAAACAATGCTTTTTTGTATAACTTAGGTTATAAATAGCTGAATTAAAATAAATGATTAAACAAAAGACATCACTGCAAATTATAAAAATTAATAACGCTTTACATGTACATCACTTATGTCATAATGCGAGTGTCAAAGTGAAGTTATTATAACACAAATGATGCAAATGATTAATTTATTGTTTTATCAGAATGGTAGATAAGATATTTTGCTTCACAAAGAGTATACATCAAATGCATCTAAAATATGCATACAGTTTACAGAAATATATATCATGATAACGACTAAGAAATTCACGTCTTTATACTAATGCCGAGCATAATCCCTGTGATATGTTTGACATAAACAAAATAAATCAAATTTATTCTGGCTGGAAAGCATTGTCAGACAATTAAACTGTCGTTTGAATATGCTGTCTTTGATTTATGTGTTAAACTTTCTAAAAAACTGTACTTACAGACAATTTTGAGTGAAATAAGGTAATTCACATAAAATGCCGGAAACTAAAACTTGAAAGTATGCATTAAGGGAATTTGCGCTACCTTGAGAAGTTTCATTTTCTGACAATAAACTGCTGCTAGATGATTTAAGGAACTGTATTGTCTGATAAAACTAAGATAGAGAGCATTAGGCATAGGATATACATTTATGTAATTGTTTGATGTACTTTATTCTTAGAATACATGTTTTCAATAACTTCTGTTAGCTTACAATTAATCTTTAAAATATTAGTTGCACGTAACTCTAAGTGTTGAATTTTCTTATATGATTCTTAACTTATCTAATTTCATTTTATCACCAGAATTCAGTCGATTTTAATATGAAGGGTTATTTTTTCTTTAGGTTTGTTTGAAGAGTCGCACCAACAGTCATACTGGAATGTGATTTACATTTTGGTTCATTTTTTAATGAACTGTCTACATTAAAAGTTGTGACCAGAGCTGGTTTTCAACTCTGAAACTTCTGCCAGTGAGAGGCTACATGTTTCGATAGTGCCTTATTTATTTTGCCAGTAATTTTAACAATTACACAATAAATACAGTGATAAAATATATAAACTGAACCGGAAATATAAAAGATGATAAGACACATATACTGCAAGGCTATATGCAAGTTTATTAATGGGTCAGTCGGATTGAGGGTGATATATTAGTTAAACGCATATATGGACTGCAAACTGGACGACTTAGCATTAGAAATAAAAGATGTTATGCAAATAAGTTGTAATATGAAATATATCATTTGTATTGCAGTAAGTAACAAAGTGTCTTTTCCCTTAATTTGAAAGGTTTTACTTGGTAATACGTAGTAACATTAATATTCTTTTGAGAATATGAAATTACAGCGATAGAAAACAAAGCGTTTACCCCAGGATTAAATGATGCTGAAAATCATTCTAATTATCACATCAAACATCATCAACCCCTTTGTAACGATATCACTTGTGATATAATCCATATGAAAACAAATTTATTGCCAGTCAGTTTTCACAAGTGTTTGTTGTTGAAATTCCCACAATATGATAAATTTGTTAAATTGAATTGATGAAATTACTAGTAAAGTGTCAGCTTGATATTAACACTCAACTGGGGTTCAACATAACGTGATGAAACTAGTAACAATGTGATTTATGGTACGTTTAATTCGTGTTAATACTATTATTGTATTATAAGATATTCCCTAGCTGGCATTGTATGAAGTAAGTTACTTCAAGGGCATACATAGGAAACATAACTAAACTAATTAGATGTTTTATATGATAAAGTTTTAAAAGAATTCTAATCAAGTAGTATCGAATACTATTTATTTGCACTTAAATTGCAAAAAAGGCAAATATAAAAAATGTAAAAACATATTTTATTTGGAAACATGTAACACCACACCATCATGTTTATTTTTTAATGTGAAATATTTCAGCATGACGGCAAACCATAATGACATTGCTGCTATAAAACTAAATGCTCTGTATAACCCAGAAGATAGCGGTGATATTTGTTTGGCTCAAATTTAAAAGCATTGTTAAAATTTGTCCTACAAAATTCTTTATATGCCTCATACCTTCATCGAGAATACACTTGTTCTGGCTAATCCTTTAGTCGATTCATACTCGATATCCAAAAGCTCGTACGTCAAACATCTTGTATCTGAACGGCGTAAATATAATAAAAGGAATTTTGATGTGATATGAACTCCAATATAATTCTATCTACTTTTTGTAAGATGTACTTTTAATGTTATGATTTAGATATGGATATAAAGTAATGAGTGTATTGAGTTGTAGATTAATAATATTTGTATTGTAGTTAATGTAGCATTTGGGGTATTATTATTTTTCAGACGTCTTATTTCAGACGTCGAGTTTGTAAACTGTTCGACGACAAAACTGCATAAAAGCAGTTATAGACTATGATAAATAAAATTAAAGATTTCGAGGCTGTGTACGTTTTGTAGATACATATTTATACCGCGTATGAAATTTGAACACAGAAAACACACTTTATCCGTAATGTATATTTTGCGTATTTCATATTGTTTTCTCAATGTATCTTAACCGATATAGCAAATGTTTCCAATGCTATGTCACAGACACTATTACAACAGGCCTTTCATTATATTCTGTATTATGATCTTTAGTTTTTTATCAACATGCCCTTGGAAATATTTATATTTACTGTCTTCAAATTGGATTAGCCTTGAGTCTCGGCAGAAATAATCATATATATCTTTGTCTTTGTCATTAAATCAATTATGTCCTGCATGTGCCTGACGCCACAATTGATTTAAAGCTTTAAAATGCACTCGGTCGTATTTATTCATAATTCTGCGATCCTGC
Source organism: Mactra quadrangularis (assembly GCA_025267735.1). NCBI lineage: Eukaryota > Metazoa > Mollusca > Bivalvia > Venerida > Mactridae > Mactra > Mactra quadrangularis. The sequence continues at coordinate 31,071,116 of CM046308.1, read as the reverse complement.
TTTAAACAAATACATTTCTGTTGACAACCATTGTTTTTACACAATATTTTTTATTATTGACATATGCAATTCGTGCACTCAAATGAATTAAATATTATGTAACCACCAGCTCAGCTACCCCATGCTGTGATATTTGCAATTTTCATTACTTCATATAAATCACCTTTCAGTGCACTAAAGATAAATCTATTGGAAAGCGAATGGCATTCAGTTTTTATTAAGGTCCATTAATTCCATCAAAGGTACGAAAAGTGATCCAGTAAATATTTTAGTGTTTTTTACTTACTTACATGTCACTCAAAGTAGATTTCGTCACTCATAAACGTCGGCAATTACAATTTGAAAGTATATTCGATTTAACTAACTTTGCTGTCTTAATAGTAATATAAAAGTTTATGCTCTTAAATTTCGTATGTTGTCATGCAAACAACTTAGCTTATTTTCAGGGAGAAAATGCAGTTACATAATTAGTATGCAATTATAAAGATAATTAAATATATACTAACCAAACGGTTAAGTTGTAAAAACAATGAAATTACTGCTGTTGTGTAGCATACACACATGCAGTATTGCTCCTGTCCTGACAAGTTTAGTAATGGTTGCTTTTTATTTACTTACGATTGTGGTTTAAGTGCTTCAAAATTCTTTAACGGCCATTCATAAATTCAACAATGTTGGAACATTTATAAACACCTTTTAGGCTTCACATTTATATTACTTCTAACAACCGATGTGAAAGATGATCCTTGTATGCAAAATTCAATATGCACCGAGTATTTATTTGCACTGCTTTTAAATCCTGAAAAGCCATATTTGTTTTTTCCTAAATTGAGGCAATAATTTTCTTTGGGTAGCCTAAGTCCTTGAAATCAAATACTTCAAGTGATTCTACTTAATGCAATGCCATAAATCAAAATATGATATCTGTCCGGTAGTTAGAATTCAAATACTCGTTTGATTATGACATTTGAAACCGGCAATTAAGTGAGGTTGAATATAACAATTAATACAAAGGTATTGTTAACTGTTAAATGCGATATGTACGACTCGACTAATACTGTTTTGAGATATAGCAAAATGTTTACTTCAGTTATTCAGTGATATTTCAAAAGCTTTTCCCTATTATTCAATAAACGGATATTAAAACTGTGACTATTTAGTTAGATTCATATAATGATTTATCTTTTTTTAAACGTCGAATTTAAACGACACTTTAGCAATACAGATTATGTAACATAATTGAAACTAAAATACACTGAACACTATCATCTACATTCTTCCGTTTAATTTGTATGTACATCCAATCTGTTTTCAAATTTACAGCAAATATATCAGACTCTGTGTCGCTATGTGTTTTACTAGGCTTCAAATATAAGTAAAATATTGCATTGTGTTCCACAATTATGTCAATAAAGATATTTACATGTATATATGTATAATAGATGAAAAATATGTATAAGAAGAAAGAAAGTGGCGTAGAATGTTCTGTTTGTTTGCAAGGCAATATAAAAATCAAATAATTTGTAAAATGCATTGTCAGAACGAGGTTATATCTTTATTTCAAGGCCTTGAACATAACTTGCCTTATTATATCGATAAAGGAACCGACTACAAAAGTTATTTGACAAAATACTTAAAAAATAAATTATTTAAAAGTCTAACGGATGACATACATTTTAGCCTGTCACAACGCCCTGCCTTGAGCTTTCAGCACTATATCAGTTTTTTAATATTTCAAAGCCATTTCTATTGCAAAACTTATTCTGACAAGCTTTTATGAATAACTTTTAAAGTTTGAGAAATAAAAGTATCATCCTGTTCTGATCATTATTAAAATAAATGATTTTGGTTTTTGATCGAGATTTAGACATGTGATAAAATACTTTTAGGACGATGATTTTCTTACTTTAGAAATGTAGTTGATTTTATAATAGACTTCTATTTTATCAGGACAGGGAAGAGTTTTTTCACTTTTACAATGTCACTGCTGCAATTGTAAGTCGATGTTGAAGATGTAATAAATATAAAGTAAACCGTACTGTTTTGTTTAACAATTAATATAACTCTAGTTGGAGTAAATGAACAAAAACTATTTTATACTTTTGAAACTTATTTAATAGTAATCAAGTTCAGTAATAGAACTATGTTTTTTTCTGATTATGTTACATAAAAAGGAGGACATGAAACAGTTTTGTTATATCAAAAATAGTTTGATACTCACGCGTATTTTGAGTTGCTAATGAAAGAGTCTTATGTTCGTGGCAGTATGTTTAATTTTGTAAATTCGTGGACTTTTAATTGTACCTGATATATTGTTTGTTTATTAAACACAGAGACTAGTCTAGCAGCAGCTATTGTTACTTACAATATTGCTAATGATCTCGATGTAGACTACAGTTTAACACCTTTTTCTGACCTAATTGATACAGATTACTACTATTAGGGAATTTTTGAAAATTGAAAGTCATATGTATTGTGATTATATAGATGTTTCTATATTATTACATTCATATGTTTATAGTCGAAAGTAAAATACAAACTTCTGAGTCTTCAAATGATAATTGAAATATGATTTGATTTCTTGTAGTGGGTGTATGCACCCAGTATGGAGTTAATGGATTTAAAGCACGAATATCGTAGACACCTAAATCAGTTTAGCTATCGAGAAATTTACTCTTGGCGCGTTTTCGATTACATATTTTATTGTAGGTTTTGAGGTTCATGAATTATTACCGATATTCTTTTTAGAAAAGTTTCATTTGAAACAGACCCAGTTTTTTTCCATCAGACTTTCCCAACTGAATACATTATGAGTAATAGAAAATGATTTTAATAAGTTCACTGCACTTGATATGCTATCATAAAATTAAAAAGAAGATTGATTTAAGTTAAAATTATTTTTAAACAGGTAAAAGAACATTATTCAATATCAACTTAAACTTTGATATATTAACGTCGGGAACCAAATGATTTATTTCACTATCTGGATTATCAAAAGCATATGAAATGAATCATGCCTAAGAATGAATGTTTTTTAAGCAATAAGTACAAATGAGTTTGAATCAATTAATCACATTTTCCTACATAAAAACGGAAACATGCATATCCGTTTAGATTATGCTTGTAATAAATTATGAAACGTGCCCTATCTGTCAAGTCATTAGTAACTTTACATGTTCTAAGTTAAGTACGAAAACATCACTGAGAGTATTTGAGGTGTTAACCCTTAAACATTTTTTTCAAAGGATTGACGATATTGTATGGTATATTTCTTCTTTAAACTAGAAAGAATAAAGTACGAATTCGAATTTTAATTAATAAAACTCACATATTTTGTTTTTGTTCGAGAACTATAGGAAATAAATATAAGAACAAACTGATGAATATTTTGTAGTTAATTCAGTTAAGTAAAATGATACGTTCTGTATTTCAACATGGAACATTTACGTTTCATTATTCAATGTCAGGCAAATAAAAACATTTTCTAATATCTAGAATGGTTTTAATATTACATCACTTTTTAGTTTCTACGAACCCATTCAAATGTTTTGTTTAAAAAAGTTCTGCGCTGAGAAATAACCTAAGTTTTTACTGGTATAACTTTACGTTCTTGAAATATATTATTTTGCATGATAAAATGTAAAACAGTTGTCAGGCTTGAATTTATTTTCAATTTTAATTAAGCCATACGGTAAGATGGTACGTTTGTCGTTTTTGCATTGCATGTCTTGCCAACGCTATAAGCGAATATCTTAATAACGAGGATAGTCTGATGCCTGCATTTCAAACAACCTTCCCATCTTCATATGTACATAAAATCATTTTCACCGACAATGTTTAGCATAAGATGTATAATAAACTCTACTTTCAAACGTATCAATTTGATCGTCAAATTAAACAGTTGTTCCTTATCAAGATTAAATCTGTTAAAGGATTTGAATAAAAACATGCAATTTTAGAATTGGCTAAATGTGTAAGAGCTCTTGTCATTCAAAAATTGCAGACACATTAATCATTGGGATGTCTTTCTTTTAAAGTATGTTAAAGATATATGGGTTTGTATATGTAAACGGTTTACTTTTTCAATGATATGCATGTATTCGTATCAATGTTAACCTGGTAAAGGTGTTCTCCAGTGGCGTTAACTATATAATACGAGGGATGGTCATATTATATTTAAAATTAATGTTAATCTGAATAAAAGCTCATTTTTCGATATAAAAATAACGTATACAAGTACGTGATTTCATTTTACGAATGGCAAACAATTGAATGCACTAGTTTGTATGTAATGAACATGACATAAGTGAAAAATACAAAACAAAATAATGCCAAACAATTGATTGTGCTATTTTGTATGTAATGAAAACGGCAAAATCGATGATTGTGATCTTTTTAAAGAGTAAATGTGTTCATTAAAAATATCAGAATAAATCGTTGACCTGTTATTGAAACATGTGTTTTAATCCTACTGCCACTTGTTAATATTCAAACTTCCTTTAAACGTTATATTATTTGGTTTCTAAATAATTCCACTTGTTCATCGATATTACCGTACTGAGTTATAGTTTTATACAACAAGTTTTTTGTTATAATTACAATTATAATACGTCAACGAAAAATCAGTCAACATCTGTCGTCCACATGCAATACTATAAGCACCATATATTTGCTCATCTTGTGAAGTGAAAATTTAAAAGTAGTAAGCATCTTTTTGCCACGAATATTTTGTTAAATTGGCAATTTCAAATCAAATGCAAGGAGATTAAGTACCATTAAGTACACTTCGCAAAAGCATATATATATCCGCATGTTTTAGCACGTATTATGGACAGTTTAATTGTATTGGCATTGTTTCCTGTTTATAAAAGTACAAAGTACACATGGGACTGGTTACAGCGTGTAATACCGTAATATTTCAATATTATTTTTCTGACTTTGAAGAATACATATCTCATTTTAACGATATTGTATCAAAACTGCACTTCCTTTTCTTGAAAACGTATTACACATCATATATCTGCTCACATTATGAGTTTGTCGAAATTGTTTTTAACAAAGCTTTTGTGAAACCTTGAATTTTAAATAAGTTTCAATGAATCACGTAAATTAGAATATACGCATTCGGAAACCACTATTTGTATGAAGTATAAATAATTTGCCAAGATCTATCAAAAGTTGCTTTTCCAATCCAAATTCAAGGACATCAACTACAACAAAATAAGGAACTAAATAACAGACGGTAGCACGGCTTGTAAACATGTTTATGCAATTATTATTCAATATACGTCAATAGTTTCCTGATTTTGGAGTACACTCGAGATCAGACTTGAACGTGCGAAACATTTTAATGTTTGTGATAACTCTCACGTTAATATATACCATGTTTGAAATTCAAATGAGGTAGTGTTTAACCTTTAAAATCCATAATTGTCAGATCATTTGAAACCTTATTTGTCTCGAAATTTAAGCTGAGATTAACAATTTAGATTATATTCATTTAACTTATTTATCTGGTAATGTTATTATGCCATATTCCATCGTTACCTGTATAGATATATATCAACGGATTAGCTTTAACAAAATTCTCAAAAAGTATTGCAATAGCACATATTGAATTGTTGGCAACACTGAAACTTTTGATTCATTACTACCTCCATGCTTACATGTAAAGAATTGAAAATTACAACACACATGCACATTTAATCCAAGGAAAGAATCGTCAATAAGATTGTTTATCCTTGGGCATGTGGGATAATAATGTTGTAATGAAAGTTTTAAGTTATGTTTGTCACTCAATTTTGTGTCGCTTATAGATAATTTAAACTATTATTCACGGTGATTCATGCAATTTGTGAACATGCATCATCATTTTGTATTGCGACAATACCTCAAGAAAAATATTAACTTTTTTATTGATGATTGAAGTTTCTCATGATCAAACCATAATTACAATATAATTGTTTAAAGTAACCGTAAAAGTACACGTTAACTTTGTTAAAAAATTGCGATTGTTTCTTGTTAATACACAAGGTTTTATCATTGTACATGTACTTTTATCTATAAAAAACGATGCACCATTATTTTGCAAGCAGGCTACAAACGTCAATACTGGCATGCACATTCATTCTAGTTACATGTGTAACTGCAATACATTATAAACATCAGATAACTACATCGTCGTTAAAACATGCTTTAACAGGAAGCAATTAGTCAGCGGAACATTCTTTCTGATAGTGTGATTAATAGTGTCAGTTAGAAATAGAGGATGATATTAATATGTCTAGCGCTGTTCCATTCTAACAGTTGTCTATGTATTTGTTTTCTTTCATATAATCCTTTAAAATAGTTAAATCAAAATCGTCATTTAGTTTAACATGAAGATTATGATAACAAAATGTAATATAGAAAAGAGAATTCTGAATACAGTCAGATGTAACAAGCGGACAAAATCTATATTTCACGCCATAAAAATGTTGTTGATTTATCAGTAAGGACATTGTGACATTCAACTACAAATTATTGGACAAATAAGGAGTAATGAAGGGCATAGTGGACGTGAAAAAAAGTACTTGTTGATAAATTAATGCGAGATAGTATTAATAATTAAATGATTGCCTTGATGCGCTTTGTTGCGATTAAATAATTGAAACATTTTCTGTGATATTTTGTGGTTTTTTGTTGTTAAGTTTATATATTTTTCTTGCTTTAATTCAATGACCCTAAAGCTACTCATCCTATGTTTTGTTGACATAAAAAGAACTTCATAAATTGACGAATGCTCAAAATAACTGAAAGACAGACTTGATACAGAATGACCCGACCAGTTTTGAAAACACCAAGTGTATTTCCCAAAGGAAATGCAAATCAACCGTTTTGAGGTTTGGAACACATATTAAGCCCAAGACCAAACATATAAAATTAATTTTGCAGAAATCTGATTTTTATTTTGAACTTGAGAACATGCCATTTGAGTATCATCTTCTTTATACATTACATTGTAACATCAAAGCTCGAAATAGCAAGACCTCTGATCAGTTTTACTATTGACATATTTTCTCTGGTATCTTCATACTTTGGTCAATCTCCGTAAACAGAGATCCTGTTCTACTCGCGTTGTTGTACTGGATCTCTACTTAGTCAATGCAAGGTCACGTCAAGATGAACTTTGTATCGACCAATCAATGCGTAGCTTTCATCTAAACGAAAACACTTTTAATCACATTTTGATTTCGTAATTTCTATTTTTAGACCTAGGTTTGCCTGCAGATTTAACAGCGGTATTATTCACAGTCTGCGATTGGGTGGCTTATTTCAAATTGCGTGACGTAGACGATGTAAACAAGTTACGTATCATAACAATTTCGTCATGAATATTATGATGAGCAAAAGGTCACCTGAACGTGACTTTCGTTTGGAAAAGGCCAGATCTAAATTAGTGAGTATGCGAGCGGTAAAATTTTAGATCGGGTTTTAATCAGATTGTACTTTAGTGTGCCAAAATTTAGCGTGTTCGATTACATGTTGCATGTACTACTTTAGTTCATATTAATGTCAATGTATTTGAGATACTACTAAAAGCAGCAAAAGTATTTATCTAGGAGGCGTCCCTACCAAGTCAACAATGAAACAAGTGGTGAAAGGCAATTTAAAATACACTAGTTTTTATCAAGAGTACAGCAAATACTAACTGCATTGTTTCGTAATAATTGTACCCGATGTGTATTAATGTAAAGACGCAAATCAATAAAACTCTCAATCTGGAATTTCAATATGATGAGAAATGTCTCAATTGCATTATGAGGTTATATTTTATGTTGTAAAATGTGCTAATGTCGCTTAAATAAATTACAAATCATTAATTGAAACAAAGCAGCCCACTTCCGTTTCATTTGATTTATTTCCATCATAAATGCGTTTATCATCTGATAAATGAAGGACCCACCCTATAGTGTGTGGTAAACTTTTCGAATATGCTCCAGTATATATCTTTGTGAATATGGTAATTCCAATGTGGTTGCAAATCGAACTAGATCGACATTATAAAATTTACTTTAACATAATAATTATTATCCCTATTGTATGTGAATGAACAACATAACATCTCCATCTACGTTAATTTTCTGTACTATCTGGCTTTTTGATAAATCGTTTAATTTTTTATAACCTTAACAAATTTTAGTTTTCTACATAAATGAAGGTGCTTGTCCTACAGTAAAGTTAGGAGTTGGTCATTTGTTCCATGCACAGTTAAGCACAGTTTACCAATCAGAGGAATATCATTAAGATCAGAATAACATGGATACCATACAATGCTACCAAGTTCATTATACTAAAGACCATTCACTCATTTATCGCCAGATTAAACGGTTGTTGTCATTGTACACGGGTATCGATGTATACTTGTCATTTCCTGTTATCACTTTGTTTCATAAAAGACAAAACGATAATTGGATTTGTTTAAATCAAATGAAGTAGTCCTCGGAAATAATTGTACCGTGTTCATTTGAAAATAAGGTGAAAAGTTCAAACGTTCAAACTTATTTGCCAGACATTTGTTGTACTTGTTAACATATTAAGCGACGTATGCCATCTAAATGCTTATGTTGTTTGATTATATGTTGATGTAAATTACTCGCATCGATCAATGTAAATCAATGTAATACTACCTATGTTTTTAACGCGTAGTGAATTTATATTAAATGAGGTCCAAGTTACTATTCTGTAAGATGTATGTAAGACATTCATATTTATTTACTTGACATTGTAGTCTAGACAGTTTGCATTATCCTAAGATTATTTATTGGTATGGTCAGTGATTTCCTGTATGTCTATATGTCTCAGCCAGACATGCAAAAATAAGCTAGAGTATCTTAAGGCCAATGCATTACCATAGTAATGTCTATAACTTGAGGTTGATTTATCTAATAAAATAAATAAACTCTATTTAGAGTTCTTGAGAGAAGCTGACAAATTGAATCAGCTTTTTACATTATAAATTATACCTCATACACAACAGAGAAAAGTAAGATAACAGTTTTTTAAACCTCTAGCGAATGTGTGCATAGTATAATGTAGATTATCTGAAAACACTTCTCCTGAACCTCATGTTAATCACCATTTCTCAGTTTATTGTCAATTGCTTGTACAACTAATGTAAATGTGTTTTACTTCATTAATAAAAAGATAGTTCAGAATGATAAAGACCTTGCGTAGACAGTCTGTATTTCATTGTTAACACACATTACAAAAACAATCTTTCTCGGAACTTATCACTTATTTCATTAGTAGATATTATAAAATAGTCACCAAGATCTTACTTACAATACGTAATAGAATATAGTCGAGCTTTATCAGACAAAACATAGTACTAAAACACGTTTCATGTCATTATCAAAAACAACACTTCAGTGTCAATCTTAAAGGTACTCATTCACAGATTTCAACTTAAATATCAACTTTTTCTAAATCTATCAAAATTTAATAGACATATTTATGAAAGCAGCAGGAAAGTAGTGTTCTGAAAATGACAATTTTAATGCAAATTACAATTGATGGTGTTTCGTGTAGTAAATATCTACCCCGTATATCACGGTATAGACAATTATAGTGCATTTTTGTGACTTTTTTTATATATATATTTCTTGCTACAAATAGGTCAGTTTGTCTTAAAATAAGAAGAATTAATTTGTTTGACACAATTACAGACACTGAAAGGTTTTTTGAAATTATAGTAAAAATAAACCAAATCTGTGAGCTAGTACCTTTAACAGTCTGCGCAATATTCTTTGCAGACATTATCGAATGTTTTCTTGACGTTATATGGAATAAGTGAAGAAATAATTTGTGATCTGAAATAAAGATAGTAAATAAGCTCACATCAGAAAACTACTGAATGTGGGCGATTCTTACGCAGCCTATGATTAATAATTGCAATTTTGTAATATAATAAACTGACGAAACATACTGGTAACTTCGAGAAGATGGTAAAATACCAAATAATCAGAAAATAGTAAGTAAACACACCAGGAGCTGCTTCAATTCAAATTATTATGCGTGGTGAAAGCATATGTCATGTCAAAGAAAATAAAGATTTTATACTTATAGTCTTATCTACAGTATACGCATACGTTTTATTGATAACATTGAGCTAGTGGTGGCGGCTTTAAATAAAAAACTGACAAATGAAGAAAAAAGGAAAATATACATAATTTTATGTAAAATGTTTATAGAATGAAGATAACATTACATAAAAAACTTTGACTCATTATATTACACATATACTAAGTTCGGAGTATACAAAGTTAAACGTAACCTAGTTACTTAATTGCTTTACTGAATATAACGACAATGGTGTCACAATTCTCAACACAGAGTAATTTACCAAACTCTGTAGGACACTGGAATATTATATGAAAGTGAAGATGATGATATTTGTATTTGTTATATTGACATGCTTAGAATTGTATCAAACAGTTATTTAACTCAAACAAGAGTAAAGTATGTTCATTCCTTTTCTAGCAAACCTCTTTCTTTTAGTATACGTACCTGAAATACAAGTGTGCATAGAAATAAATTAACATCTATTAACACAGTTTGAATTTACTTGTTAGTCTTACCATAATGGCTTCCTTGTGATGCCCTACTCATAGCAATTAGTCCGTTGTATTGCATTTGAAACATGACTTCCTTGAGATGCAAATTGTACGTTAATTTACCTTTATTTCAATGTACTGGTTATCCGGTGTAGTTAGTCATCATTTGTATTTTAGTAAGTAAAACATTTTAATAAAGCAATATCAATTATCTACAGGCTTGGAGCGGCTTTGATGTACGAATACACATACAATAGTACTAATTGCATGTCACCAAGTGTACATTTACGTGTACCAAATCAATAATTTATTCATGCAAAAAACGATCGGAGTAGTAGATAGTTTCAGATTCTGCATTTGATAAATTAACGCTGGTTAAGTGTTTTGATGATAAAATGTCCCCGTCTGACAATGTCATTTGATTAAAACTTGTAATCCATGGAGGAATCGATAGGAGTTCACTTTGACATTGTCAGCTAACTGAGTTAAATGAGGAAAGAACAGTTCATACTGATTCATCTTTACAGACGTAATGTCATTTAACTGCAAATTATTCAACAAAACTCTTTCAAGAGGAAATTCACTAATCATATTATGAAACTGGAAAGGCAATTTTTGTAAAATTAATGAAAGCTGATATTCAAGTTTAACACTCACGTCGCTTTAACATTTTAACAATTAAAATCAAACGACACTCAATATGAGTTTGACTTCGCTTATAGTGAAAGTTACACTTACGTTGCTGGTAATCACAATAAGGGACTTTAGTCAGTTATCTTTCCCAGATAAAATCTGAAGCAATCCAATTGGTAAGTAGGTCCTTACAGTAGGAATCCTCGGATTTTATCATTGAATTCCTATGTAAGGATGAAAAATATTTCATCTAATATCTATTTTGTTAATAAAGATATTAACAGAGGTGATAAAATTTAGATAGTTCTTTACTTTTAAAATACTTAGCTTTAATTCAAAACAAATTCAATGATTAGCTAAAAAGTTATTAAAGATAGTTTTGGCTTATTATCATTGAAAAGTAAGGGTAAAAACCGAGTAATCCAACTAATTGGACCTTGAAGAGTATGCAAGGGGAAATAACTGACTAAAGTCCCTGATTAAAAAACTTGAATGTAGTTGTGTACATAATGTAAGTGTTTTCATAAAATTTCGCCGATGCAAATCTTGCAGTTGAAGTGAGTTTTCAGTTGCATCATTAGTGTAAACTAGGTAATATTCTGGTTTTATTAATTCAGCTATGTAAGATATTTGCCAAATTGTCATGCTATTGAAATATAAATTTCATTTATTTACAACAAATTACAAGAACCTCAGGTGACAATACTCAATACAGGTGTCTATATCCAATATATTTAATTTCATCTTTTACAATCATACTTGTTTACGACAGTAACATTTGTTGTTTAGATCATATTTGCATTTTCCGTTTTGTATTTTCATTATCAGTTATTGTTTACGGTATAGACATTTGTAAACATACAATCATTATAAAAATGTACTTAATACAGTATTTATGACAGCACATGAAATATAAGTTATCTTACGGTTCATAAAATCATACATTGGAAAGTATTATCACAAAACGTGATTAATGTTTATTTTGTATGGTAATAAAAATGTAATTACAATGTCTACGAAATGCAAATACGAAACACGTAATATGTGTATGATACTATATAATTTATGTCAATACAAAACTAGCTTAGCAGCTTCATTGTCGCGTTTGCTTTCCATGCCATATATCTCCAACGGCGTCCTTTTTTGTACTTTTCAATAAACATAGAATTCGTCATTACACCTACGTCCCTGTAGAAGACTTACTGTTGTAGATTGTGTTACTGTTTTATATACAAATTTAAGCAATATTTTTTTATTAAGAATGTAAAAACACTGACATAGAATACAAGATTTTGCTGTGGAATTAGATATTTAAAGTAAAAAGATAATGTTCATGATATTTTTCAATCACTAGACAAAAAATTTATACCGTTACAATTTAACATTACTAACATTATCAATTATCACATTACAAAATTGTATAAAACATATAATTGTATATAACATTAATTTAATCTAACGACGAGAAAACACTAACTAATCTCGCAAATGTATGTAAAGTTCTTTTATTATTTTTCAAAAATAACTAACCATGATGTACCATGTGTAATTTGTCCTACTTTTTTCATTTTCTGTATTCTACTATAATTATTATTATTATGTTTTGTAAATTATCCAATGCTGTATATAACCTGGGTTAAATAAATTTTATGTTCAGTTCTGTTCTGTTTATAACGTCTAGTTGTTTTGAGATATTCCTATTTTATTGATATATTATAAACAATTGTTGATGTAATATAAATAGTAAGGTTTTGCTGATATAGATGATTGGAGAGCATAAATTGTTTAGCTTTAATAATCATAAACAATATTAAAGGTAGTTTGGTAATTTGCAAATAATCAAGCTTACAGACGATGGCTAACTCATATTAACTAAATTTCTAACAGCCATGTTTTGTTACGCTAAAATGTATTCGAATGTAATAACGGGAGAAAAAAAGAACGTACTGCTATAATAAGTGATTAAACTAAAACGAGCATTACATAACTAAAAACATACAAGCATAACAAATTGAGTATGCACAATGAACAAGTACACACGCAAGTCAAACATTGAGACTACGAAGCTTCAAATTTAATTCATTTGTGCTAATGAAGTGCCATTCTGGTCAAAAGTTTGGCAAAATGTCAGGTAGAGTATATTGAACAATAATTGTTCATTAATCTAACGACAGCTGAGACGCATTATTAGCTCTTTATATCGTGTCTTAAAATATACAAAAACATAATGAGGGACATTAGTCAATTATCGTGATAAAATCTGAGGATATCTATTTGGTAAGTAGAGCCTATCAATTGAAATCCTTGGATTTTATCTTTGGATTTCTGTGTAAGGGTTATAAAATATTTCATCTACAAATGTAATATCTTTCTTATTAATTAAGATAAAAAACCAGTAAAATGCAATTTAATTACATAGTTCATCACCCAAACAATAATTGTATTGATTTTCAGTCAAATTAAAGGATTTACAAAAAGTCATTCAAGATGGACTGTGACAAATTGGTAATGAAAAATTAAGGGTAAAATCCAAGTATTTGTTTGTTTGTTTGTTTGTTTGTTTGGGTTTTACGGCGCACCAACACAAAAAGGTCATATCGCGCCGAAAGCAATCAATGATACAAATTCTTCAAACGATATTAATAATGTGAAGCTCTATATCTTATTATATACATTTATTTCCTTCAAAAAGTTAATAATCGCATATGATGGTACAGACTCAAAAAGTTCTTTAAGTGAGTTAAATTTTAAATGTTTTTCACGGATGTCTTTAAGATCCTGACAGTCAATGAGAACGTGTTTGACATTGAAATGCTCGTCACCGGGTATACATTTAGGTGCTTCCTCTCTTTTGAGAAGGTATGAATGTGTTAATCTGGTATGACCAATTCTACATCGCGAAATCACTATTTGATCTCGGCGATTAGAAAATATAATTGACGAAGATGAATTAAGGGTTGGCTTTATGTCACGTAATTTATTAAAACTTGCATTGTTCCACATTGTTTGCCATTTAAAATTCAAGTAATCCAACTGATAGAACCAACTTATTTGAAGAGTGTACAAGGGGAAAAACTGACTAATGTTCCTTATTATATGAATTTTTGTCGATATATTATATAATGTCCATAACTTTAGTACCGAGTTAGGTCAAATTGTTAGCGGACTTAAAAATAAAGAGAATACTTAACAAACATGTCGTATCGTAACATGCGCCTTATTGTTTTTATACAACAATAGAATTATCAATCTTTGTATCGCCTTAACATCGCCCACGTTCAGTAATTTTCTCATTTCAAGTTTCTAACGCTGAAAAAAAGTTCACCCTAATGCCTCGTAAAATTTATGTTACTGCTTAAAATGCGATTGGAAACATCATATAAGAAGTGTGTTTTGTGAATCTCTGTTGTTGAAGTTTGCACAATAATTAACATCAAACACATGTACTTATCTAATTTTTTTAGTTCGATTACAAATGATAACTGTATTAGAACAGGATTATCGAGGCACGAATTGCATTTCCGGTAATCAAACACACTAATATAAGATAATATAAGAATATATTGTTACAATGTAAAAGTAGTTGTCTTAGGAAGTAAGTTAGTATGTAAATGTCAGTGTTTATTTGCATATGAGGTGAAAAGTTCAGAACTATAAATAATTTTATCTATGTATACAGTTGTTCTAACATTAAGCATTAAACTAAGAAAGAATATGATGCTTATTTTTCTACTGTATATAGTATTTAAATACAAATATGCAATTTCAGCTTTATTTTCAATTATCTGAATCATTTCCACAGGAACACTTATACTACATGAAAATGTTGTCATTAATATACCATCATATGAAAAGTATACAGGTATTTTAGGAATACTGCAAACCATTATATACTGCATGTAAAATATTGAACCACGTAATATAATTACATTATAATTGTATGTTGTAAAATAAATTTTGAATGCATCACATGCCTACATCGTTTGATACTTGTTGTGAAAATAAATTGGTAAAAAAATACATCGTAATCAGTGCACGTTCTTGTCATGCAAACATATAAACTTTTATTACGCGATTGTATCAAATCCAGCTTACTTAGACAACAGCATTTGTCATTAGTAAAAAGCAATCAGTCTAAATATCACCAAGTGTATTGATAGCAGTTTTCAGTAGTTGACTAGATCAATTTGTATCTGCCAAGAGAAATTCTGCATGCAAGTAATACTTATCAATGATAGTCCTGTGAACTGTAATATGATGCTCTCAATAATACACAACCAATGGCTGTAAAACATCATACTAATTTGTTTGACTGCGTCCTTTTGGTATTTTGTCAATTTGCCATCATTTGTGTTTTGAAGTTTCAACCAGACGGCAAGTAAAGAGAAATAGCTGCAGATTATGATGTTAGCACAATTATGTATTCTAATCACAGAGAACAGAACTTTGGTATAGAAGCCACTATATGAAATTATATTCATTAACAGTAAACTCTTTTACAACCATGAAGTTATCAAAGTATTGCATGAATTAGAGGCACAATAAACAGTTCAAACTATTTAGCTTTCGTAAATATGAATTTGACAAATTCCATTTCCAAGTCCATTTCTTAAAAAGGTGGGGAACTTTAATAATAGCACACTTTATTCATTTAAATTTATAATCATGCTAATGCTCAATATACCAGATCAAAATAGTTTTAGAGCTTAATAATGTTATTTGGAAAAGGTTCTTTTCTATGACAATAATTCATCTTAAACATACTGTGATCAAAACTATTGTTTCAAATATAGACAACCAAATTTAACTTTCGGTTTCGATCTACTTCCACTTTGAAATGCAATAAATAACATAAACATATTAAAGCAATCTTGTATTCAATTGAAAAATCTTACTCATTAGAGGTACTTAAAACTGATAAATCTCTGTTTCTTTTGCCGTTCAAATTCAATGTTAATTTTGATAATGGGGCTTCAAGTAGATTAAGTGATCTATCTTTTTTCATATTTAAATACAAAATCATTAGCACATAATGTGTAATGAAATATTATTTAAAGCATTTTGCTTTAAAACAAACTCTTACTATAACATATGGTTCTAATTTTGATGATGACTAATTTCTTATATAAAATAAATAGGAAGGATCAAGAACTATTCAGTCAATTGCGGTGATATATTTAAAAATCTAAATCATCAGCATCAAGCCAATGACATTTTAGTTCAAATTATTGGGCAATAGGTCATTTATAGAGAACAATTTATAGAATCATAATGAACGTAGAAAAGCAATTAATGTCAAATTCAATAGCTAATGGAGCAAACAAATCACTCTTAATGTTGCCCTTAGAGACACTTAAGAAGATAAAACGTTATGACGTTTTGTCGAGAATTTTTTTTGTTCAGAATGAATACCATCTAATATTGTTATCGAAAAAATTGCTATCACATTTAAAAAATGTCACCCTTCGCCTCGTGGAAGAGTTGGAATCATAGTCGTTTTAGCAAAAAACAATGCTGAACAAAAAGCAATAATCATAATTAATTAACAAACTCATAATCACATGTCAAGCCGTAAGAGGAATTTCATTTTGTTTACGTTCTTGTCTTTCTCTCTTCCAAATGGAACGTTTAAATTTTTACACAGTATGCTTTAGTCAAGAAACGATTCAGCTATTTTTAATGAGGGAGCTGCACATTCCTTTTTCAGTCTGAATGAACTTAATGTAAAAGCAAAGGATTCATGAACATTCACTCAATACTATTCCTAGTGCAATTTTCTCGTGACATTATGAACAAAAATTTTCATTTGTTTTCCTAATATTAAACTAAGTGAATGCAATGTAAGATTAAAGTCAACGATGAATACGAAGTGTCAACTCAAAACAGAAACAAGCATTCTTTTACTTTACATGTAGTTTGACCTTCCTATTTGTCTGCAAGAATATGCAAATATATCGCATTCGTAATTAATATACGATCTAGGAAATACTGATTTCTGTAGAAATAAATGTATAAAATCGACGGCGACAAAACTTAGATTAGATTGAAATACATACTATGATTTGCTAAAAGCACGTATAATGATTCAAATTTTCAACAAATACTTATTGTTCAAACTAATGTATATAACTAGCAGGTAATTTTCGACATTAGGAGGAGAAAAGCATACGATCACAACGATGTCCTGTTAGTGTGAACCGATTTGTCTGTTACAGATTTAAGACTACTGCAGTTTTTTATATGTTTTAAACTCCTTTCTTTACAGAAATTATAAACACCATACTTGAATTTCACACGATCTCAGAAAGTATTACTTAGAAACTGATTATATATCTCTATTTATTGATCATGCAAATTCGTTTGAATATCTGCACTGTTCCTTAAAAAGCAGTATTTCCGATTTCAAAAAAAAATACTCAGTGGTATCGAACTCTAGAATCGTAGACTCTTGATACTGTTTTTCAATCGAGAAATGTTCCCTCGGCGTAGAATAAATCACTTTGTGTTTGCTAAAAATGATATTTTACCGAATCATATAACACGGCAAATACATTAGCAGATCATTGCTATCTATACCAATCAATCTAAAAGTATATTTTCTTATTTTTACAGAAAAGAAGCTATAGCCTATACATAAAATCATTTATAATCACTATCGCTTACAAATACACATTATTTCTTGTCTCTGGACGAAATTTTCTTCATGGAGGACACCTTTAATAGATATCACTGTTATTAAAGACACTGGTACTTTTGCAAGATGAATTGCTCTTTTCTGTATGACCGAACAAGATGAAGATAAGAAAATATCGTGATAACGTCAATTTTACCAGGCTGTTAACTGTCAGTGAATAATTAAATTCTAAAGTGGTATTTGGTATCACTTTGTAGTACAACTTGTTTTACCAATAATGAACATTAGTAGAGATTATTATGAAATTGGAATATTAAGTTTTAA
Source organism: Mactra quadrangularis (assembly GCA_025267735.1). NCBI lineage: Eukaryota > Metazoa > Mollusca > Bivalvia > Venerida > Mactridae > Mactra > Mactra quadrangularis. The sequence continues at coordinate 31,052,930 of CM046308.1, read as the reverse complement.
TCTAGCCGTTTGTGATACGTTTTGCATAACTGGATAATGCGGGCGTGTTTCATGATTATAATAAACGCTGCGTGTTTATCGCATAACCAAACTGGTTCAAATAAATCAGTATAAATACAAAGAAGATTAAAGCATCGTACATTTAATTGTTGGAATAAAAAACATACAGTTATAGTTTTAAAAAATGACGTTGATAAAGTGTACAAAAATTTTAATGGCAACTGTAAAATCTGTAGTGATTGAATAGATTTAAATATCAAAAAATCCAATCAATCATTTTAATTTTTCAGACGACAAAATAATATTCAACCTAAAGAAATTCACCAAAGCGAACAACAGTTTAAAACTATCTAACAAATCACCTTCTTATTTTCCAATGTTATTCATGTCAAAAATAATTATTCAACTAGCAAGCATCCATAACGATTTTAAGCCCTTTAGTTTAAAAACAAATGACGTGTTAGAACGCTTTAATTTCAATCTGTTAAAAATAATTCACTAATTCATATGGTGAACCAATTTTAGACAAATTCATTTTTATTTTTTTAAGATAAAAGTTCCAGATGCTGGATACCACTATGTGTGTTTCGAAGGAGGATTGAACAATGGCATTCACCAAAGCTCAATGAGGGACTTTAGTCAGTTATCTTTCCCTGATAAAATCTGAAGAATCCAATTGATAAGAAGGTTTTTACAGTTGGAATTCTCGGATTTTATCATTGAATTCCTATGTAAGAATAACAAAATATTTCATCTAATAAATTTCTTGTTAATGAAGATATTTACAGAAGTGATAAAATACAAATAGTTCTTTACCCTAAAAATGCTTAGCTTGAATTTCAAACAAATTATATGATTTACAAAAAAGCTATTCAATATTAATTTTGGCAAATTGACATTGAAAAGTAAGGATAAAATTCGAGTAATCCAACTAAATGGACCTACCTATTTGAAGAGTATACAAGGAAAAATAACTGACTAGGGTCCCTTATTAACGATAATAAAAGTTTTGTCTTTATATAGTCCATTAACATCGATTAATTAAGATCGTCATTTAGTTTAACATGAAGCTTTTGATAGCAAAATACAATATAGAAAAGAGAATTCTGAATACAGTCAGATATAAAAAGCGGACAAAATCTATATTTCACGCCATAAAAATATGTTGTTGATTTATCAGTAAGGACATTGGGACATTCATCTACAAATTATTGGACAAATAAGGATTAATGAGGCGCATAGTGGACGTGAAAAAGTACTTATTGATAAATTAATGCGAGATAGTATTAATAATTTAATAATTACCTTGATGCGCTTTGTTGCGATTGAATAATTGAAAAAAAAATCTGTGATATTTAGGGTATTATGTTGTTAAGTATATATATATTTCTCGTTGTTGATTCAATGACCCTAAAGCTACTCATGTCAATCTTGCGTATGAGAGAGCAAACTGACATAAATGAATAACTTACATACAACCGTCGCATTACAAGCTGAGTTGTATTGCAAGGGAGAAAGACATAGAATGTCATGTACATACTTATACTGTATTGGTTAGCTGAACCGGAAAACTAAGTACTTAACATTTGTTAACAAGTTATTTGTGTCTGCGGAATAAAGTTGTATGTCCTCAGTTGATATTAATAACAAGTGAAAACTTAGAAGTTTTGATTAAGTGAAATCCTTAACTGTGCAACTAACCATGTAACATTATGTCCAGACAGGTATAAAGTCTTGCCAATTAGGTAATACATAATTATACTGTAACAATATTCATCGACGTTCGAAAACGTGCGTTGCATCATCATTAGTTGCTACTTGTCCATACAATTACCTTGGTACTAAACGTCCTTACGGTAAACATTGGCTAAATCTGTTTTGCGGCATTGTTGTAAATAAACAATAGCATGATCATTTCCTACTTATACCAACATCACCACAACTTATCGTATTAGAGATAGCAAAGACATTTTTATGTCAAGCGGATTTCCTTATTCTGTAATGACAAACACGATTGTCTTAGCAATCAGTGAGGAAGAATACAATTGAATAATTAATTTAAAATGCATTGTGATTCAACAGCAATTGTCACGCCATTTTCTATAAAAAAAGTTTTTTTCTCTAAATTGTTTTTATTTGAATGACACTGCGATGGAACTGGTGAATTAAGTTTAAGTATTATTTGGGCAATCTTCTAATGCTTTAATTCTTGTGTTGTGTTGCGTTTGTATTTGATTGGATTTTTATCTAATGTTGTTTTTACACGTTTTCAAATTAATTAGAGTTTTAGAAGACATTGGAAAAGGAGTTAAGATAGCAACTTCTCCGTTATTTTTAAAACCCATTCGTAAACCACTACGTTATTTGTCTTTATTTGTATTAATATGTTTGATATGAATTACAAATAGTTGATATTATTATAAGTATATTTCATCAATTGATATTGAATGAAATGGTATAACCGGGTCGATAGCGCAGTTGGTAGCGCGCCGGGATTTGGATACTCGTGCCTGAGGGGGTGCGGGTTCGAATTCCACCCGGGGAGGTTATACCCTTCCATGAAAATTTGACAATAATGTCGATTTTCCTCCATTGATTAGATAATATGGAGAAGTTTCCGGCCTTGTCAGTGGTCCAGGAAAGCTAGGTTAGGTGCGCTGGACGCCGTGAAATGACCTAAATTGTGTTGATACGGCGTGAACTCCAATAAATAAAATAAATAAATGGTATAATGTAAACTATGTATAGAGACAGTAATACAAATGTAGAGTGTAGTATTGGGAAGGCTTTTTTGCTAATAAAAGTGGCATTATCAGGTATAGCCACACAGCTGTAACAATCTTTATTATTGACCTAAATTTACAAAAGAGCTTACAAAATGACGTTTGTCAACTCCATCAATGTACGAGTATTTACTGTTATGTGTACCTTTATGGATAATTTTATTCCTCTGATTGGCATCTCTAAGTTAAAATCATATAAAGTATCCATTATTGCTAACATAATTTTGTCTTATTATAAAAGTACATTCAAGTTGATTTTATGTATTGGAGAAATAGCGAAGCATAAGTTAAAACAAACATCGTATTCTTTAAAAAATACTGTAATTTCTAAGTAATGAACTTAACGTTAAAAGATTTCAAACCACTGTCTGTCATTTAATTTTCTTTAATATTGTCTCTATGACATACATTTGTCTATCCTGAAGATAAAACTTAATCAATGATATGTTTTAATTTTTCATATTTTGTAAAATTTCTAAACTAATGTAGAAGCCAGAAAAAGATTGGGAAAGTAACATGCCAATTACGTTTTGTCCATCCGGATGTGATGTGCTTTAATAGAGCACTAGGCAGACTGAGATAGCTGACACCCTTCATTTGATTTAATTTGTGTTTTGAAGGAAGATCCCCATTAGAAGGTCAGGTCCTTAAACCCCTCCATAAAGGATACCAAGGTAGGGGCTTCAGCCACATCGGCTAGAGGTATATTTCAAAGAAGGATAGATCGCGGAGAGAAGCTGAAGCGATAGCAGTCTGTTTATGTAGAGTAATGTTGATATTTCAAACGCAGTGATGAAAAAACTACTGGTTAAATCTTTAAAAAAAGATTAAAGTGGAATTTAAGCATGTATTAAATTATAAGCAGACATAGCAATGTCAATGCATCATAGGGAAATTCATAATTCAATTCCTACATTCCGACGTGGAGCATTTCAAGAGCAAATTATTGGTCAATTTTTGGAGAAATGAAGACAATTATGACATTGTGATGACAATTTTTTGTAAATAAATGATATCTTGGACACGTTACTTGCTACTTGTGTTCCACAATGAGACATTAAAAGAGGCAAAGTTCTCTTCGTGAATGTGACAATTTTGAAGAGATACTGATTGTGATATTAACCAAGTTTATAACATTCACACTAACAGTTATCCATTTTAAGCCAAGTCAATCGATTTGCAGACGTAAGAGTGTAATAGTTCGTGACTTATCAAGGTAAGAAACATCAAGAAATGGCGAGAAAGATCACAAATATCCTAAATATTAGTATTTATATATATATTTAATCATTGAAACTAGATGGTGGTGACTAACTAGCATCACCGACAATATACTAATGACATGTAATTCAAGAAAAGAACCCGTAAGACTTTGGAATTAGATTAAAATTTGAATTCGAAGAAGTTTATTGTACTCTTTACTCTGGTGTTTAACTAATAGTTTCAATAAATAAACCACAACTAAATATATCATATTGGTTCATCAATGATATAACATAAGTTCTCTTTTTTTTTGCTCAGTGTGTCTTATCTAATTTAAAAAAAAAACATTCACCATTATTAGAATATAAAAATGCCGGTCAAATCATGTACTGCAATACATGATAATGTTATGTCAATCATTTTTGATTATTGAAAGTTTAGAAGCAATAACGTTTTCAAGAATGTAAATAAAATGACTCACCAAGACGCATGTCAATTATGTCAAACTATTTCCCCAGAGAGTAGCAAATATTAAGATCATCATGGTTGTTTTAATTGGCTGTTTTTTGAAGTTTTGTGTCATGGTAGTATGATCAGAGAAGTACATTTTAATCATACCTACATTTGTTTGTCATGTTTTAAATTATCTATTAAAGAATTTATATGACTGTAGCTGTAAATGTAACATCACTAATAGCTACTACACCACGATATTACTTATCGCTTATCGTTGCTGTTTTAGTTTAAAGCGCGTTGGTCGCTCTTTGTTTGTAGTGCGATGTAGTTATGGTTTGATTTATTTATCATTTCAAAATTTAGAGATTGTCTTGCTATTATTTCAGAAGATTTGTCATCTCATGTGGTTTTTGTTCATTTCTTCTACGAGAAAGAAGTCAATCAGTGTCTTGTAATCAAACTGGTCATCGACAGCCATGAAAAGTTAAAACGAACATGTCAGTGCTTTTCTTAAACTCGTAAGACGTTTTTTACGTCGTTGATGTTTTGATATTATCGACCAGACTCTTTAGATTATATGTCATGAAACGTGGCAACGATCTGTCAGAATATTTTTAAACATGAAAAAGAAATTCATACTGGAAAATGCTTCAAAAGTGTTGTATCTTTAAATTGCAACGGCATATGATTTGATTAACCCATTTAATCGGTGCACAATAAATACCTCAAAGTTAACAGCTTTGTTAGAATATGACTGTAGTTAAATATATTTTTCTGCTTAAATTAACCATAGATTAAATATATTAATGTCAGAATCGATACGTATCATTTGGCTTTTACAAGCAAACTACGATCTGTTTAAAGATACAACGCCTTACCTTCTTGTCTTATTGTGATTGTACCATTGGATAACAAGTTACTTGACCTACTGACCGAATTAACGCTGTTCCATCCTGTTTAATTTGTAAGAGTGTATCAATAATCATTTTATCAATTAGTACAAATAGCACAATTATCTTCCAATAAAATGGAATTATGGTTTAGTTATTACCAAGTAGCAACGCTTTGGTTTGTCGCTATCGGAAAGATAGATGATAACACCATTAAATTACTCGTATTAACGTCATTAATTTGTTATGTCCATTTCGCAATATCATAATGTGTGTAACTAAACAGTATATTTCTATTCAGATGACTATATTAGGAAAGCAACTTACAGGTTTCACTGTCTTTAATTGAAGTCATTATACATTTAAATACACAAAAATCGGTTTATATTTTAACGTTAGGGAACAATAATATATTAATATCACCATTCACGCGGAACCCCTTTTTCAACAAATATATCTAGAAATGCATGAAGAGCAATCCATTTTCTTAAATATTTAATAATATAGATAAATGTAGTGTAACTAGATTGTTTATGCATACTGAAATAAATAGAAACTGTCGAAAGAAGACAAGCTTACAAAATTCATTTTGCTAAATTGAAAGTTACCGACAGTTGTAAGTTGAAATCAACGATAATGTTGAATAATACATTAATTGTACGAATGTTTTGTTCGCCTTTTATCAAGGGAATTACTTTGTTCTGATATTCATTGTTTATTTTCCTTGTGATGGCTATATTTCAACGGTAATGCCATAAACACTATAAGAGATGTACCATTATACAATCACAACTTGTTACGAATGAAATACTTTCGTCGTTGATATGGTAGTTCACCTGAAAGTGTTTGTTACATGTGTCCGGTGTATTCGACACATACGAGTATATTGGAGTTCGTAAAGTAAATTCTAAACAACAAAACGCATCTTGTTTAGTCACTAATAACTTACAAAGCCTGCAAAAAGTAATTAAAGGTAAGGCTATTTAAATGTTAAATATGTTTCAGAAGACACAGTCTATATATATATATCCTAGTATTAATCAAACATGTTTACAGACATTTCTACAAATTTAAAAAATAAGTATTAGTATCGCTTCATATTTATAAACGTACACCTGTACTACACTAGAATAGCTAGTACGTATGGATCATATTTTATTCCAAATATTACAAACTGACTTAATATGCTTAGCTGAAACAAAATTAATAACATTACGTGTTTAGCAGTGTTTGTAAACATGTTTATGTACTTATCAGTCAATGGCTTAATTAATTAACATTTTTCCTGACTTTGGAGGTACACTCGAGACCTGATCTGAACGTGCAAAACATTAAAGTGGCCATAATAATTTGCCCCATTTAAAACATATACCGTAATTTGTATTCTAATCAGTCAGGATATAACTCTGAAAATGTCTAATGTGACAATAAGTTTATAACTTATATTAGTGCTAATGTCTGTTGAGAATAACAGTTTAGATCATGTTGACTTTACTTATTTCTTCGGTGTTGTACTTTTGTCATGTTTCATCGTTTATTGTATAGATACTATGTATCAATAATATATATATCAATAAATTAGATTAGAACTATTTCTAAGCAGTTGATTTAGCAAATAGAAGGCAACTTTTGATTGATATCTTTCTAATTTATTGTTCTTGTATTTAAAGAATTAGAAATTATTTAAATCTTGATATAAACATTTGCAAATACACACACGGTTCAATGCAACGTTGAGAAGTTCGTTTTTATCGTGAACATGAAGAGGAATATTGTTTTCTAGTACTACATTTGGAACCGATGTTATTGTTTCATTTAATAAAAGAACGGAAGCCATAAAAATGCCAAGCGATCTACTTAGTAGATCCACTCAAATCGAGTCGGGAACATAACATGCTGCAAGCTTTAAATGATGTGTAACATGAATTCAAATAATCAACTTTATCGATAAACGAATATTAGATTAAATAGAGATGAAAGGAGTTCTATAATGTATGAATAATACCACTAAATCTGAATATAATAGCAAAATGTGAATCACAAAGCCAGTTGATGTGGGAAACCAGACGACTGAAAGATGCATTTGTAATAAGTATACTATATTTGACTGCAAGCGTTTGAGGGGTGGTTTTACAAGTATTGATTAGGCCACAACTAGATGATTATGCGCTCTACGGATTTTTCTGGAAAAAATGGAACGAACGAGGGAAGAAAAAAAATCTTAATTCAGTTGCTTTATATAGACATTTACAACCTAATCCGAAGATGAATATGAAATCTAAAATTGAATAAGTACGGGGGTTTGCTCAAACGAATTTTGGTAATTACACATTAAGCCTTACATTTGCGTATCAAGTGTACATATGACTTGGGTGTATCTATGAATGAGGTTAAATTTGTGTGCAGCACTTATTTACAAAGATAATTCGGGATTACTTGATATTAAAATGAGGTTTTATAAGGTTGTGAACGTTTGTATTTGTAATCATACGCAACAAATTGTATTAAAGCTATGAGTATTTTTTATAAAATTGTCTTCACAACTGACTGAGGAATTCTAGAGGTACGTTTTTTTCAGATCGCCAAATTTCCCAGTTATGTAAAAATCGTCGAGCTCAGGCATCCGATACTTTTGTAAGATTCCATTACCGCAATTATATGACCTGCGCATTCACGACGTTTACGTATAATTTTGTTTTAGGAGCAGTGGTAGAACGCGCGCTTAGGGGTCGAGAGGTCCCGGGTTCGATCCCCGCTAGGGGCACTGCTAATATTCTTGAGCAAGAAATTAACCTAAAATTGTTCCACTCCACCCAAGTGTAAATGGGTACTGTGAGGGATCACCTACCTGAGGGTAATTTCAGTAACCAGGAGTTGTCGTACAAGATTGTAAAGTCTGCTGAACATGTAAATGGAAGCAGACTTTAAACCGCACTTTAACTTTAACTTTTAACTTTTGTTTTAAACACTTCGGGCAAAAACTTGTATGTTTCCGGACGAACAGTGCAGAGGTATAGTGTAATTATCGGTCCTCGATTGGGATACATTTTGTCACCTAAAAGATAAAAGTTATCAGGAAAATTCAAATCCGTTCCAATCCGTCTCATTTAGAATTACATGTACACCATGTGTCTCCACATGTGTATGGATGGCATAATAACATTTTTCTCGCACATTAGTTGGCCATTTTATTAAACTATGGCGGGAATATAATACTTAAAGTTTTGATTTCGTGTTTTAACGCTACAACAATAAAAAACGAACATGGCTGACAACAGATTCTACGTAGGATAATACCTCAACCAAAGAATATGCAATTACACACGGTTCTGCTTGGATAACATGGTCTTAGTTCTTTAAAGTTCATGTAATTCGGTAGATTAAATAGAGATTCTTGTGTATTACCTGTGATTTTACAGAAATGTCTACAAATGCGTCTCTTACTCTTAAACGAATTAACACCATACCTAAGCAGCCGGAAAAAGTACATTAGGTAATAGGATTTTTCTTTGTGTTCTGGTGGTGGTTTAAGAATGAAGGAGCTTTCTTTTCTCCAATTTTAACATGAGATACAAGTATTGAAGTAACATCAGTAACAGTAACATCATTTTATGTCGAATAAATGTTATCAAATATTCATTTACATGTGACACGGACGTGAAACACATAGATTAACTCTGAATGGCTAAGTTAAATGATAATATCAATTTAAATGTATCATCAATGGGAAATATCCCCTTCAAATCACATTATATACGCCCATGCTTCATGTAAATTTCGATACACATACATACAGACGGGCGATCGTGATAACTACACAACAGTGCTGTTGACCATGAATAGTATATAAACACAGTATTGACTAGTTTGAGAAAACCCCTGACATTTTACAATTGTGGCTTTCTAATTACGATTCGGATTAGGTTGTAAATGTCTTATAGCGGTTTAACGAAATTATTATAAGCGAGCGAGGAAATAAAAAACATTTAATAAACAGTCAAAATTGCGAGCGAATCCATAGAACACTTGATTAACTTGGTGTGACCTTAAATATATTTAAGTAATTTCAAAGCTTAAATCATCGTCATTTAAGAGTCGTCATTTAATATGCATTTCACTAGTACTTAGTATATAAATATACGAAAAGTGTATGAAAATACATGTACATCTTAACCGTAAAATTCACATCTCGCTCAATGAAAATAGCCTATTACTACAATGCTAACAATAGATAGATACAGAAAGGTTAAATCTTTTATGTTTTCAGATCACTTAAATTTAACACTCTTGATGTTCTGACAGAAAACATATAAATTTAATGAATTAGATTGCCTCTTGTCTGGGATACCGCGTCAATCTGTCATTTATTCAATTTCAAATGGTCTGTGTTTTATTACTTTCGACAATACATAAAATGGCAACTGTAAGACAGTGATGTCGTGTTGTGTTTTGCTTTTGTCTATTATATTAATTCGTCTTATAATTGACATCATTTTAACTTGTATCTTTTATCTGAATTACGTCGTTTGTCACCCAATTTACTATCTAATTATTTATGGCAAACATAAAAATAAATCCACTTGACTGGTGTTTAATGATCGTGCTTGGTTCTTGCTAAAGTACGGAGTTTTATACTTTGATCCATAAAATTTGAGTTGTTACTTTGCAAGTAGACGAAATACATCATTAGTGACATGCACATTCTTTCTTGTTACATGTTTTACTGCAAAACTTTACATACATAACATAACTACATCGTTAAAACATGTGGTAACAGGAAACAATTAGTCCATTGAACAGTCTCTTGTATGGCTTGATTCAATGCACAAGTTAGAGGTAAAATAAATGTGTCTTGAACTGTTGCATGCTGATAGTTGTATACGTATAAGTAGAAATGGAAAGTACTCCATAAAATTCATCAACACGTCCAATAAATAAAGATTTAAAGTCAGACACGGAACTGAGTTAGCCGACTTGGCACGTCTGAAACTTTCTTTAAAGGTCTCTTCAATATTCCAAAATAAATCAATTATAATACACCCAGCGTTTTTCTTTGGGATAAAAATATGTTAAGTCCAAATTATTTCATACTAACAGTGCAGAAATACAGCTATTTGCTTTGAACTTGAAACGTTTCCAATAAAGTACCTTCTTTAGAATGTAATTTGTAACATCAAAACTCGAAAATCAAATGACTGCTTTTCAATCGATGTGTTTCCCCTCGACGTCTTCAAATTAATTATTTGTTTTGCCAAAGTTCTACTCCTTCCATTACATGTTTCGTGTAATAGTGCAGTTTCTATATTAATGCCAATGTACTTGAAATACATTTCAAAGCAGGCATTAAATTATCTGACAGGCTTCTAATACAACGATGAAATAAATAATGGGATTCAATTGAGAGAAATCCATTGCACGTTTTGGTTTATGAAAAATAAAAACACAAGTACTAACTGCATAATCTCTTGTATCACATGCACAAAGTAATTAAAAAAGTTCGGGTCAAACTACTAACACTATAAATCTGGAAATTGTATACGGTAGAAATGAAAAATTTAAGTGCACAAATATCACTCTCATAAGTCATAAAATTAATCTCATTAATTGCAAGACAGACGTGCACTTCTGTTGCATTTGATTTATCATCATCATAAATATGAACACCATGATCTTATTAATCAAGTATCCATTTTAGTATGTGATAAATCTTTGTATATGTTCTTTGATAAATTTAACGCATATGGTAATATCTAGATGACTGACAATTAACCTTAGAACATCGTTATAATATTTATTATGTCTACCTTTATTGACAAGAAGTTTTCTTAATTTCATAACAAAATTATTAAAATCAACAAACAGCATACTTTTGAATTGAAAATGGTCATGTTTTATTTAATGACATAAAACAAATACAATGTATATATAATTCATTTTCCCAAACAACTTGTTAAGTCCTCTCATGGTTATTGTTTGTTTGTTTGTTTGTTTGTTTTTGTTGGGTTTAACGCCGTACTAACACATACATGTATAAGGTCATGTAACGGCGATCAGTCAACCTACTCACTCCTCCCGGAAAGGCTAAATCTCTGGATTTAGCTGTTTACCAACAACTAAGCGCATACTTTCGTCAGTGACTGACAACTGCCCTACATAATTAAAAATCATTGGTAGGAGGGAGAATGGCCGTAGAAATAATTTCATGACCAAGCTCCACGAAAGTTTGCCCCTGAATGGTTATTGAATCACATAATCTATTTCCTGTAATCACTTTGTCTGTATTAGACAATACATTATTAAATCTTGTTTACATCAAATAGATTTTTATTAAGAAGTAGTTGGACATTTAGAATATCAAAAGTATATTGTTATCGAGTTGAAACGTTTATAACTGTTGTTATGTTAAGGGCGAGAAAAATATGCATTCTGGTGTGATTAATTTTATTATTTTTGTATGCTTATGGGCAGTTAATTTTATAAATATTAGGTCATTATAACACATGACATTTCATTTAAAACTAGTTGTTATTGCTTGTTGTTTCAGTGAGTATTGTTTATAATTTTATATCGGGGTTGTTTTAAAAAAATCGTCGCAGATCTTTAAAATAGCCAAACCTTAACACATATTTTTTTGTTTTAATCGTATTGATATCCATACAATTAACGTCTGCTGTTGCATAGATATGCACGTACAAGGCATTCTTATAAAGCAATTTTACGCAACATATATAAGAAGTACATGTCTATTTAAATTGACAATGTTCCCTAGGCAGATAACATTGTCCTTAATTATGTTAGTGGTAAGGTCAACGTATCCCTTTATGTCTAACAGTCGTAGATAGATTGTTTATTTGTTTATTGGGTTTGAAGCCGTAGCAACACATTGTATAGGTCATATAACGGCGGTCAGTCAACCTACTCACTTCTCCTGGAAAGGCTTAATTTCTGGATTTAACTGTTAATCAACTACTAAGCGCATACTTTCGTCATTGACTGACAACTGCCCTACATAATTAAAAATCACTGGTAGGAGGGAGAATGGCCGTAGAAATAATTTCATGACAAAGCTCCATGAAAGTATGCCCCGCCCGGGAATCAAATCCACGACCACTTGCGTGCTACCAACTGAGCTAGCCGGGCGGCCTTCAATCGTACATAGACAAGAACAATAAGTCAATATAAGCTTAGTCCAATGCATTGCCATAGTAGTGCCCATTACTCTTGCTTGATTAATCATTATGATAAAACTTCATTTCAAGTTCTTGTAAGACAGGAGAGGTTTTAGATCCAGACAACATTGGAAATCCAGATAAATTAAAATACCATCAATTTATGCAATTGCTAACGACAATGTGCATCGTATTATGTTGTTGTTTTTTTTTCTTTCTAAAAAATACATTTTCTTGAATATGAATAAAATACCGCCTAAAATCAAACATTTTTTCTTAGTCATCATCCTAACATATTTCTACAGACAAATGCTATTGACATGAATGAATTACGGCCAAACAACGGCCAATATTGAATAAAAAAACTAATAAAAAAATTAAATTATCTCATTGTCGTGCTCTAAAATTAATATCATATTAATAAAACACACCAAAATTCGACAGCCTTGGAAAGAATTTGATGTGCACAAAAAATACAACAGTAGCATCAATTTACCAATCAAAGCTTTTGGATTTTTATCATAAAGCATGATTTGCTTTTTAGGATCTATTTGCGTTTTCTGGTTTTATTACGTAATTAGCATTTCTTCTTTTGCTATGAAGACGAACATTGACAAACGATCGTTATAAAAATGTACTTTATACAATAATTATGACAGCACATGAAATATAAGTTACCTTACAATTCATAAAATCTACATTGGAAAGTATTATCACAAAACGTGATAAAAGTTTATATTGGATGGCAATAGATAGTAATTACGATGTCTACGAAAGCAAATTTACAACATATAATCGTGTGCTAAGCGTTGTAAGTTAAAGCTGAATGGAGTTGCTTTTGATATATTTTCATGATAATCCAAAACTTATATAGCAGCCTTATCACTTCATTCACTCACCAAGTGATTGATATACAACCGCTATATCAGAGTGATCTTCTTTTGCATTTTCGATTGCAAAGAACTAGTTTGTTTGTTTTGTTGGGTTAAACGCCGTAGCAGCACAATGTACGTATAGGTCATATAACGTAGAAATAATTTTATGACCTAGCTCCACAAAAACATGCCACGCCCGGGAATCGAACCTACGACCCCTCAATCAGTAGACCTGCGTGCTACCAATTGAGCTAGCAAGGCGGCGCAAAGAACTAGTAAACTGTTTATTTATATATACGAATAGTTATAATATTATGTTAAAAACCTCTAATAAAGTAAGTAATTGTCCACTATTGTTTTGTTCAATAGCTAAAAAATTAAATCAAAATTTAAAAAGTAATGCTATAGGTAAATACAATATGTATTAATAATCCTAATATCTGTATATATAAATGCTTTGACATTCGTGTGCAAAATTTTTAAGGAATCCCCTTTTTATTACTAAATATTAATATAAAACATCGACCTTAACACTCGGTTATTGTTCTAGCTGACACTTCCAAAATTTGTTTAGTTTCAGGGTCTTAATATGAACTATGTGGTCTGATCCCAATTGAGCAAGAGAATAAGTTCAACAAGACGCCATCAATCGTTAACTTACATAACGTGCGATCAAAACCAATTATTACAAACAGATAATTTTACAATTCGATTCACCTGAACAAATATAATTTCATTCAACTAAAATAAAAAGAGAATTATTGAATTTTTAAGTGAAAGTGAAATGGCGTTCGTCGTTTAATTAATGTCGATTTTACTCGATATTAGCACATCATGTTGCGTTTACAGATTGTTGGAAGACAAAAACACATCGGGCATGACATGAATTGTTTTTCAGGCATTAAAACATTTTTATCAAAGCCTAATGCATTACAATTTTACATTTGAATGAAACAGGCAAACACACGATATGGTGTACATAATGCACGATATACATAGTGCATTGTATCCATTGACATAATTTTCTATCTCATACTTATGAATGCTTCACGAACTAACTCGTGAATGTTTAAATATCATCTCAAAAGCTTTTTAGTTCTTTGTTTCAAAGTGTTACAAGCCCACCGGCCCATACACAAAAAATATATACCATCAAATACATGTACATAGATTATGTATGATTAGAAAATAAATTACATAAATTTAACCATCTGAAAAGCATAATATGAGTGTTGTTGTTAGCTATGTTTCTATACAACAATGTTGAAATGTCGTTTTTGTAAATGTTTTTTATTATAATTTTATGTTTTGATTTATTTCAACAACGATGCTATAACGTATATTTTACTTAGTAGTTAATGCTGCATAGAAATAAAGGATTAATTTTGGTATATATATGACATCAATTTTATTTACAATGTCTTAATCAACCGATTACGATGCAAGACCATGTCAAGCACGTAATTGCATCTTTCTGATTTGTGCAATTGATTTGAAGAGTGATAAATGAGAAGCTAAAACAGATGTCGAAGCAGACATAGCACAAATACATCATGATAAATGCATTAATTTAATGTAAATGAGTTAAGATTTACACAATCCAAATTTGCATCTATTTCTCATCCATAGAAGTTTTTGTATGAACTGAGTGTATGCGTTTTAATAGTGGTACAACTATATGTATATGATTATTAATTAACTAAATGATTCAGACAAAACCAATAATTCAGAGAGGTTCGTGCATATGTGCCATTTATAATTTCCAGTGCATTATTCTCGTTTTACAAAATGAACACCATATACCATGATATATTATCTATATGAATGCAATAAATTCCAGTTTAATCCTAATAATGAATTCAAGGAATCGATTTAAAGCATAAACTATTATTTTTGTATCGGCGTACTTTATTGTGACCTATCGGTTTGTCTACAGTTATATGCAAATATATTGCAGTTGTTATTAGCATATGTTCAGTTCACTTATAATTCAATTTAGACACCGAAATCAATGAGCATAATGCATGAACTTGCCATATAATGGATTCACAACTGTCAATAGTTTTAAAATAAACAAAAAAATCATATGGAGTACTCAAGGCAAACATCAAGAAAAATATTTTAAGCATTTTTTTATATTTTCTACAAACCTATATCTAGAAGAAACATATCTATTAGATATAATCAAATAGTAAATGTAGTTTGTCTACGCTATGATTGAACAGTACAAATTTCAATAGGTCAGAAAAAGCACTTGAAAGATTTACCATTTACGTACCTACTTTAAACTAGTGGGTATGTAGCTCAAGAAACGTGTACTCCTCAAAATGTGTGCCATCAGGAAATTTCCCTCGACAGAGTAAAATTGAATTCCATCTTTAGTAACATATTAGTTTTGTTGATTTATATTATATAACTAGGTCAAACATGATGGCAATCCATTGCTAATAACTATTTATTCGGAAGTAGGTCAACCTTAATATGTTATTCTTACAGAAAAGTTTTGGGTTAAAAATAAATTCATTTGTATTCATTATCGCTTACAAATATTAATTCCTTGCGTCTGGACGAATTGACATATTTACTGAATCTCGCACTTCGGAGACAATAATACTTTCATCTGTTAAAACCGAACAAAATGTAATGGGGCACATTCTTGTATTTACATTTATAATAACGAATGCCATAAAAGTTACATTTGTTATCTCTATGAAGTGCAATGCAAAGAATGTATACAATGTATTTTAGACATCGGTTTTCTGTAATACAATAAGTTAGTTTGTTTAAAAGTCTAAAAGGGATCAAATTATCACTGTATTGTATGCTGCTAACCAAAAAAGTATTATATCTGATACTTGTACACAGTGTCTAAATTTCCAAAACAAGAAAGAAAGATTTTATAATTCTGAATGTATGGTCTTCTATAATGGCATTATTACTTTATTAAATTTACATTAATATACGTATATTATATTATACGGTAACGTCTACCCCAAATAGAACATTTAATGGAATGATTTTGAATCAGACAAAGATAATATGAATTTGATTAAAGTAAATAACACTTTATAAAGGGACAAACCGATACCGTAACCTAAATATGTAGTGGTTGAAGCGAATAATAAAATTTAAACTTAATAAACTTGATTTGAGAAGAAATGTTAAATGAATAGTCGATAATAATTTAATCAGCCATTTTTGGAATATAATCTAAGATATGCCTCAGTCCCAAAAAATCGTGGGTTGTTACGGACCCGTACGTGCAGACAGTCGTAGGCCGTGGGAAGCCTTGCGTATCAAGGTGACGGTACGCACATAGTACTAAAGAACACAATCGTGCGGAGCTGTAGCTGGAAGATATGCATGTTAAATCCATACTCGGTCACGATTTTGTTCACGATTTGACTCTGAAACTGATATGTGTATGCTGGGCGCATCTCACGGACCCTGGTAAAACGTAACAGTCCGCACGGGTACGCAAGATTTCGTACGGGTCCTTGCGGAGCTTGATCGCACGGCGCCCGTACGGTGCCCTCACGGCTATTTTTATGTTTATGGGACTGTAGCTTTAAAAGTACAACAAATGCAAAATCAATGTTAGAACTTTACAAGAAATGTGTGCCTGGATACTTTTTTTAAAATTGCAAAGTATGTGGTTAGACGTGTGTCGATTTAGCAAGGTTATCATATTTAGTACTATTGACTTTTGAATAACTAAAGCATTATCACCTGCGTTTTGGTCGTCAACATACACGATTCTTTCGACGACAAGTTGTTAACGTAATCTGATCTATCGAAGTGGTGATAAATATAGCTGAGGATTTCGTGTTAATTTTAAGTAAAGAACGAGATGTGTATTTCAATTTTTTAATGGATTGTAAATATATCATTTCTAGAATGTTTATGGAGCACGCGAGAACCACATTTTATGTGAATTTATAGAAACGAGACTGCTTGCAATAAACATTCACAGAATGGCGTCATATGAATGAAATAATCTAACTTTTTATGATATAAACTGTTGTTAAATATTGCAGATAAATCAACAATACTCTGTCTATTAAGTCTATATAATCACATGGAGGAATGCATCTTCTGATAATGTTGAACAATAAATATACGTAAACGACAAACATTTGCAAGTCTTTATTACACACAAACGAGCTAATGAAATACATAAAGGATAATCACATCTCAATGATACATGACTATGAGTATTAGCTTTAAGGGCATATTTTTGCATCACAATTGTAATGAAACAAGTATTAGCATTTCCAAAAATGCTTGAAATCGACGCTCAGCCGTATTTGATGTCTTCTCCATTGATGTATATATTGAATAATTAATATTCATTTTTAACGGAGCGGATGTCATGAATATAAAATAAATATTGATTTCGATGAACATGTCTATTTACAATTTATTAGTTTTCTTTGTAAATTTTACTTTTTTCCGATCAAAAATACTTGCGTGAAGATGTTGAAATATGTAGTGGTGTGTAGCCTTCTTAAACCTCTGCTAATGCCCGCTATTGACTATGCGCCAGTTTGATTTTAGTCAACGACATGTTCATGGCGGAGACGAGTCCATTCACACACCCCCTTTTTACTTGTTCACGGCCATTTTCATATCATATGACCTCAAATGCATCGTTTTGATTGGCTTAAGGCAACCGGTGTCGACTGCAAAATGCTAAAATCTTGATAATTGTTTATACAGACGCACCTAGGTGCGTCGATAACAATCGTACTTGCAGAAACGACGCATAAAAGATGGTAAACTCTCAATAATTCCATTGAATTAAAGCTATTAACAATGATGATAAGTTTATGGATATGCTTTGATTTCAAATAAATCTTTATTAACATTAGAAATTTAATAGTGTACGTGAAGTCATATTGGGGTCATTTTTATTGACATTGTAAGCAAGTCTTATGAGCTAGAAAAGCTTTCCGAAGCAAATTGTCATATTAAAAAGAAAATTCTGAATACAGTCAGACTTAATAAGCGGACAAAACCTTTTCACGTCGTAAACATTTGTTGTTGATTTATCAGTAACGACATAGGGACATTCAACCACAAATTATTGAACAAATAAGGATTAATGAGGCGGCACATAATGGACGTTTAAAAAGACAATAACCACTCTTAAGTCGCTCTTGTCAATCCGATGAATTTAAGAGCAAACAGATCTATATGAATGAACAACTTGCTGATAACGCTGTAATAAATATTAATTTGTATTTCGACAAAGAAAATAAAGATGAGAGGATAGAAACTCCGTTGCTTCTGTATAACCAATAATGACAAAAACAGTAAACAGAAATTATTGCCTTGGAAATCATAGAAATTATCAATTCGTGAACTACAACGCTATTTCCTTGAGCACGTAAATAAGCCTGTATTGCTACATTCTAGGTTTGTGGCGTATAAATGATATTAGGTGTGTACAAATTGCATTATAACTGAGGCTAAATAAGAGTTGATTAAATATATATCATTTTATATCATATAGTACATGTAGTACATGTAACATGCGTTCACATTTGCATGGTTTTAAAATCGACTAAAAATCCCTAGAGGTTAATCAAGTTATGCCCAACTACGAAAAGGGCTATTACTTACTTTGATTAGAATATGAATCCCCCAAAAAAGACGATTTGTTTCCAGTTTTCAAAGTCATCAATGTTTTACGCAATTCTCTGATAGGCATACAATGGATTAAATCAAATATCACTTTGATTAATGAGCTCTACCTTACATGGCAATGTTTTATAAATGAATTGTATTTATTTCGAAATAGTTTTGATTAAATTCCTATAAGGTATTCAAAGAGTATTCATGAACATAAGTTGTGTTTGAAAAATTTAAATTCAACTTAAGTCTAACTTAAATTTACAAACATATAAGTTCCATCAATAATACAATCCGTGACTATTCTAATTGTAAACATTATATGTTACGGTACTATCCCAACATGCATGCAGTGATATGATCGGGTTACATTTCATGTTCAGATAATTCCACGCCTACATTATATAAATATTACTTAAGTACAAAAACAGTATGAATATAAACATCTGTATATAACTAGCATTGTAATCAACCCGTCAGTATGTAGACAATTAAATAGAGACGCAAATATCAATTTCTGAAAGAAAATGTGAAATATAATTGCGAGAATAATTTGTGATCTGAAATCGTAATGGTAAATTAGCTCTCAAGGAACTAAATGTGGGCGACACTTGAGGCGTCATTTGATTACCACTCATAATTACTTGTAAAGGTTGTAAATAGATTTAATGTAAAAATACAAAACTACAGTCATAATTTTAAAGTTTTGTGATATGAATTACGCCCTGTAAATACAAACAAACAATTAACAAAAAGGATACATTATTCGCATATATATAAAAACTAATAAATATTATATTGTACTTTTAATGAAGGTATGTCTTCATGTACATTGTACAATTCAACGTCGTCCTGTTTTTATGCTTTTAGTGATTCACGTAATATTATTTTTTAGACTCAACAAAAATATCAGTTAAAGCATACACAATTTTCTCAAATTAGGTACAGCGAATAATTTAATTGCATTCTGATCAGTCAAACAATGTAATTGCACTTCATCCATCCGGACGTAGTGCGTTTCAAGAGACAAATTATTGGAGTTTTTACGAAGAGTAAATTGAGCAAATTATGAAGATGATGGCAGTTATCGTGAACTAATGACAACTTATGCACATTATTAGCTATTCAAAGCGACATTAAAGAAGATAAATCCTCTGCGGAAGACTTAATGTACTTGGGATGCAGTAAATAACATTAACAATCACAGATTTCCATCTTAAACTATCGCTGCCAATATGATACACAGACATTTGAAAGCATGTTTAATGGTATAATATATTTGAATAACGTAATATGTCAGAACTTTTAGGAAGTAACAAGAAATGGTATGGTAAGGCAGTGTTGTATACAGCCATGTTCCTTATGTTAAGCTATCAGTCTAATGCCTCAGTCCCATAAAATCGTGGCTTGTTACGGACCCGTACGTGCAGACAGTCGTAGGCCGTGGGAAGCCTTGCGTATCAAGGTGACGGTACGCACATGGTACAAAACAACACACCTGTACGGAGCCGTAGCTGGAACATATGCATGTTTAATCTATACTCGGCCACGATTTTGTTCACGATTTGACTCTGAAACTGATACGTGTATCCTGGGCTCAACTCACGGACCCTGGTAAAACGTATCAGTCCGTAAGGGGTACGCAAGAGTCCGTACGGGTACTTGCGGAGCTTGATCGCACGGCGCCCGTACGGTGCCCTCACGGCTATTTTTATGTTTATGGGACTGTAGCTTAACATACAAACTAAATATCGATCAAAACGTAAAATACTAAATAATTCGTTGTACAGTATATGTGTTCCTTGTGAAGTTCATACATATGCATTTTAAACATTGTTCAGCGTTCATATATTTTGCTGTTATTGCCTCTACAAATTGATACAAATGGTAACTCCTACTGCTTATTTTATGTAGTACCATTCTAAAGTTTGATTTTTCTTGTGTGGTATACTTTTAATTGTCAAATTGAAACTTCTATTTATATGCTGGTAACTTATTCGATCGATTCGACGATTGATTTATCGTTATTATTTTAGCTTTCTTAAATGATATGTAATTGCTAACATGTAACTAAACTTTTAAAAAAATATGTAAAGACATCCATATTAGGTGTATCATAATCGTCATTACGTGCGTTTTGTAAACTTTCATAATTTTATCATTAAACTAAAGACACCGTTAATGCGAACTGTCTGTTCGGTGTCTTTAGCTAAATGATAAAAATATAAAATGTATATTGAAAGGCATACAAATAAATAATGTAAATTGACATTTATAAAAGTGAAACTGTTCAGACGAGATAGAAATTTGTGCAATTAGGAGTCACTACTCTTTCTTTGTTGTATGCTACCAGCTAGATGATTATGTTATATACAAACTTGTGTCGGTACAAACGACATACGTTATCTTCCTTACTTGCAGGAGTTTCCTTGGCCTATAGATAAACTCGTTTGTATTCATAAATGTTCTATGCATCACTTGCAAATACATATTAATTCGTTTGTCTGGACAGATTCCCTTTGGGGAAGACATACAATATAGTAACCATCTATTATTATTGGGAACAATTGAACATTTACTTTGTGATTTGTTTCTAGCGATTCGTGGCCATGAGAGATAAAATATGACCATTTTGTTGAAGTCACGTACACACACATTTGATTTTTAAGCCGATGTCTTCAGATGTGTCTCTAGAATAAACGATTATATATCAAGTTGTTTAATTGTTGCCCACGTTTTGGTATTTATCAGGGAGGAACTAACTTGCTTACAATTTTAATCATGGATACTAATTCAACACATCTGTACACGAGTAATATAGTACTACTCTAATAAGCTTATTTTATGATATATTTTGCTTTTGGTTAAATTTAATTTCAGTTGTAAAGAACTTATTTAATTAGTTTTGCAAAACTGTCTGAAATTGGTTAAAACACATGCATGTTAAATTTTCGTTAATGGCTCCCTCGAAAAATTATTCTCAGAATTTTAATACAAATAACTAAAACGCAAAAACGCGGTGAAGTTTTTACTGACTGGGCAAAACGTGTCAATATTTGCTTCAATGTCATAAATAATCTATATAGTTTTCTCTCTTCTACTACGCTATGGAACACGAGGTATCGCAGTATGTATGAGTTTTTTTTTGTTTTTTTACATATATTTCAAAAATGGTTCATTTATCTTAAAAAAAGAAATATTCATTTTTCTGTAAATAAAATGCTAATCTGCTATTCTAGAAATAGTATAGCACTTTCCTTGTAATTGGATTTGCATTTATTTTACATTTATAAACGTGCGTTGAACTAATACTGAATAAACAAGTCGCTAGAGAAAAGAAATCGTTGATTAAAAGTATTGATAAATCCAAAGTGGCATGTATAACTCATATACATCTTGTACATGTATATTGTCTCTCTTAAAAACTGAATATTTCATAAATGCTGAATTTCATCTGTCCAACTGATAAAAGAGAAATTTTAGCTTAGTTGAGTATTACAAATCATAAAATTCTATATACGTAAAATTGCTAGTTGAATTGACAGTACACTGTCAATGCAATCATAACAGTACCTTAAATTTACAGCAACAATTTACAGACTGAATGTATTCAATTTGTTATCACTGCATGGAGTTTCAAAATACTGTTGAAATGCATATCAATAGTTGATAATTAAGTAAAATAACATAAACATTTGCACCAGACGAAATAATATCGTATGAAGGTAGTACTGGAGCTATTTGTCATCCGAAGATAACAACATTTACGAAATAGCAACAATTGCTGATTAAAAATGATTACGTATACTGTTACATAACCGTTTGGATATTTATTAATACAGGAACAAGTCCTTTTAGACGGATAAATATTAAATGCTCTAAAAATTGAGAATTTAATGTTATTAATTTGCTCAGATGTGTTACCAATATTCAATGAGGTCTTTATAATCTACATCTACGTATATAAGCATTTATGAATCAAAGAAGCTTACATCTAGGTAATTAATTACGACAACGAAAGACTGTGATGCCTTATTAAAAACATTCAACGCAACACGTGTACTGACGATTATGGTTTTAGATGTAACTGGAATAAAATATAATCGGCTACGTCATATATTCATTCATTGAACTTACTTGAGAATCGTGACCTAATGACGATAATGTAGTCTAAATGTAGTTATGACATAATGCAGCAGACGGAAGCTTTCATTTCATGTAATAAACAAGATCGCGTGTGTGATGTTTCTTTGATCATTTTGAGTTTGAAGGCAACGTGAGAGTTGTTGTTGCACGATTTCAATTTGTCTTCCAAATTAGGCTCAGTGACTTTTATGTACTAGATTATTATGGTTATTTAGGCTAATGATCAGAGATGTAACACATTCACATGTAGTTTCTCATTTGATTCTGTCACATTTGTCTTTGTAATTGATATTTAATAAGAATTTAGGTATGTTTTTTGTGTTTCCTATAATGCGAGTTGATAATTATTATCATTTGATATATTTGTTTTTGCAAAATCGTTCTTACCCATTATATATATTTAGTGTTCTATTTCTGTCCTTATGTATATTTTCTTTTTCACTTACATTGTGCTTTGGGATATCAGTTTTTGAACAAATGTCTTCTTGTCTATATATTATACTTAATATATTGAAAAAAACATTGCCCTCGTTCAGATTCTAGAGAAATTAACTTGATAATAAAACTAGATATCACAATATCTATCGAGTTGTCTACATAATGTTTACTGACATAAGAACGAGTACCTAAATAAACATACAATTCATATAAAAACTGAATACCAAAATATATACAGTGTCAACATATAACGTTGGACTTGGGCAAATTGCCAAAGCCAAACATGGTTGATGAAATAATAAACGTTTTTACCCCATTACATTTTTTGTAAATGACTTTATTCTACGCTTTTAGACGGCACTCTTACAACATAACTCAACCATGAACGAATAACAGATCCAACATACCTTTATTACTTCTTACGATGTTTGAGTTTGATAAATAATGACAAAATATATATTATTTTTAATTTAGCTTGAACATAATGCAGTTCGTTTAGTAGAGACAAAATACTCGAGTAATGAAATTACATCATGTACTTTTACTATTTTGTACAGCCATTGACGTCAAACATTTTATCAAATCTATGTGACCTATATGTTTCTATCTTTTCTATGTCACAGATAGATCTATGCATTATTTTATTAATTATTAGCTTTATAAAACATCTCTCACGTATAATTAATATATTTTTCTAATTACTTAAATACCAATGGGATGGTAAGAATTGTTACAGAAGATATAGAAGTTCAAGATGGTCATTAGACTAAATATAGAATGTCATTACTTTTCCCCGTTACATCATGTGATCAATGGTAGTTGATGTGTCTTCCTTAATTGATATCAGTTTATCTACCGTAATGGTATCAGTATATTTAACGTCAGGTTTACGCGCATTCCATCAATGGCAATACTAAACTATACACAACCTATTATCTAATACAACTAATAATTTTTGTATGTAGATGTTACCGCTTTTGTCTCATCATAGCATAACATTTAATTATTCCATAATGTGATTATTACTGCAGAGATAGTGTAATTATACACACTTAATACATTACGCAATTACTTTTTTCACTCTATAAATAAGGCTACTTGTCATAGAAAAGCATTATATTGAACTGAAAATTGCCCTCGCCATCGCCGCTGGGATGTACCAAACACACTTATATTATTTTGCAAGCATCTTATTACTTTTAACCACAAAGAGCCAACGACGCTAATTTGGGCTGAGCTACCAACAGACAGATTGCAAAGAATTAAAACCCTAATGTGACTAGACAGCAAGTGAACGATATGCAAGCCGCTTAATCTTCACCGTTTCATTGCCCACACAAGAATTATTGCCTCGTCTATGGCAATCATGGATTGCACTCTTGAGTATCTTAAAACGAATTGTTTATTTATATGAATGAGAGGCTTTACAAACATCAACCGATTTTCGTTGTTAATCATACAAAGATAACCCAATTCATTCTTAGTGATGTTAATGAACAAGATTCCATGCATAATAAAAATAAACTAATTTGAATTTTGTAATATTATCATATTAATATCGTACACTCACAACTTCTATTGACCATTGTTCTATGTACATTTTAAATGTCCAAAGACGATTATAATAACATGATAATTGTTAACATTGTATTCCACTAATATATGTGGCCTTTGAGTTCATGAAATATATTGTATACCAGTTGTTCGCTGTTTAACCTCGTTAGAAATAAATGATATATTCAAGGTTTTCCGAAAATACTTCTTCTAGTATCCATGTCATTAATGAAGCTGTACAAATTATATCACTTTTTTGGTTTCATGATAGTATTCCATTAGGCAGAATTAATCATAAACTGCTAAGTAAATAAGCTTACGGGTATCAAAGAGACAAACATGCTGCTTAAAATTTAGGCATGTTCCTAGATTCTTTGAACTTAAAAACATTTTTGGATTAAGCAACGACAACGAGAATAATCCGAACACGAGATACAAATGTAATTACTTCAGTTAATTGAATTTCATGAATTTATGAGAAATTAACACTAAATATTACGTTAGAATGTTAACTTGTTTTGACTTTACTTTCTTATTAACATTCGTTTCGTCATCATGTTGAAATTCTTTAAATTACATCAAATATGTCCAAAAAAATGCAGTTAATGTGATTTTTCATTAGTCCGAAAAATGAATAGGACGGAAAAAATAACGCAATTATGTTGTCTTTGTTGATACACTTCTATAAACATGAAGTTATCAATAAAGCAATTCATACCTTGTTGCATAAAGTACTGAATTAAACTGTAATACTATGCGTCAACTTATTTTAGACAAATCTAATATCCAATCATTTTAGACAATAGTTCGTGTAAATCTTGAACTTATATGTCAGTCTCATCAGTACTAATTTCTAAGCTTCAATCAATTAAAATACTTTTCTAATTTATGACTATATTATACTGTACTCTATTGTCTGGAATGTCATTTACATGTCTGGTTATTGGAACTCGCATTTAACATATAGATTTGATTTATTAGTAGTTGATATTGGTCCTGATGTTAAGTATTTGATTAATGTCCTTGTAAAATGGTATATTGACTGTTTTGATTGTGTTGACTAGGGTATATATGTACTGTATAATACAGTAATTTATTAAGACCATTTTGTAAACAAATGTTATGTCAATTCAATGTAGTCAGATTGTAGAAGTAAACATTCATCTTATGATTTATTACATGTTTACATCTTCGACATTATATAGAACAATTTGATACTGACAACTTTTTTTCGGTCAACGATCTCATCTAAATAATTATGTCGTCAATACATGTCGTTTTACGTATTAGATCAATTAGTACCATTTTGATACACCAGTTTCTATATTTTAAGAGACAACATCAAACAAGGGAGTGTTTATTTGTATTCAGTTACTATGTATGTTAAATGTTTAAAATCTAATTGTTACTTCATATTTAATCATAACTTATAAAAGAAAAGAGATACTAGTATACTCATTTTAACAAACATTATCTAGATATTTGGCATCAATATAGTGTTTCTAGACAAGCACCATACTTTTAAATTCTACAGTAACTGCTATTTAGTTCACTTAAAGTTTTATTCTTATTAGTTAACATCGGTTAATCGATAACTCTTTTGTGTTGAGATTCGAGGAAGATATCACAAATTAAGTTTAGTAAATAATTGTCCACTGATTTTATCAATAAAAGTGTTTTATCAATGGTTTTCTTTTGATTTAAGGGAATAATAGTAAATTTAAAGTCCTAATATAGTGTGTATATTAAATTAGAGTGTATTTTCATCTTAAAGTCAATTTCATATGATTATGTGTTTCGTTACACACCATCAATAAACCATTCAAAGTAAAAGAACCTACATTAAAAGTTTAAGTTTTATTTCTGTTTTTGATGAAATTTTAATGGAAGTAAATTTAGTTTAGAAAAGAGAAAATGTAAAGACATAAGTGTGCATTGATTAAGCTTGGTTTGTTCATCTCATTGAATTGCTACATTGTTACACGTATTATCATATATGTTTTATGCATATCACATGCGTCTTTTTGATGAAAATACATTTTAATATATATTTTTTGTTGCGCTTACATTTTTGATACATAATAAAAACCTTACATATGTTTTTCAGTATAAACAATAAAAAGGACGGTCATTATTATCAATGACATATTGTAATGCTCCTAGCTTTTTCTAATAAAATCTGTCTATTTGATCATACAGATTTTAGTAGCAAGTTCTAAACATCCTTGACCTGAAAATATATTTATACACAAAGACTAACATTGCAAAGACACTCATAAAATACAGAACGTCAAGGCTCCGAATTTAATACATGTCATTGCAATCTTTCTGTAGCATTTTGTCCTTAGATAATTGGAAAATAATAATGCTCTTGTAATTGCAAGCGTGATGTGTTGATAATGACTGAGTTAGTGGTAGCACTTACTAGTGAGATAAATACGCTAAAAGCAGTTGAATAAGCAAGATCAATATAGATAAGGTGTAACTAACGATATCGTATAATGAATTCTCTAAAAATATATGATACAATTATCGGTTTTGATAAAAAGATGTCAATGCAAGTGATCATATTGTCATGTCAATTAGATCTATTTTGTAATACAGTTTTATATTAAAAAACCATCATAGTTTCGTGGCGTTAAAATTAGTTATGAATTTTACGGATCATGTCTGATTAAATTATGATTAATGAGTTAGTAAAACGATTGAAATGTTAGTATTTACAACGCAATGAACACTTTAGAAACATATATAGCGCAATACAAACAACATATTAAAACTTGTCAGACAGAATTTTGCTTAGTGCTTTGTTTGTCTCGGTTAAACGGTTTAAGAACACAGAATGGAGATAACCTGCTGAGCGAGGTTGAAGACGACACTTTGATAGCACAAACAGTTTACTCATATACTAGGACGAAAAAGAAACGCCGGGTAACCTATAATGATTGTTTTAAGGGATAAATTGTATTATTGGATTATTATATTTATTTTTGTATGAAATGTCATCTGTATGGAACCAGCTGTTGAAGTTTCAATCGATTTCCGATGCTGATTATGTGAAAAAATACCCCCTTTTAACGATGACCCTTCTTGTTTTGCGAAACACGGCCGGACATGTGTTGCATATTTTATGTACCCGGCGTTTCTTTTTCGTCCTAGTATATTTAGTAATTATTGTTGTTATGTGTATATGCGGTTATGGTTACTCTTATATCTTACAATTTTAACCCTCGTTTGGATTCATCAGTATGCAATTTCTGTTTGGATAATAATGCAATAAAACAATCTAAATGTGCTATGTTTGCTTTAGTCTCATTTGTACGATACATATTTTCATATAATATCAGACGTTTGAAACGAACAGATGTTGATCCACAACTAACATCACCGACAATACAAATTTCATCTTCAAGTAATTCAAATACATAACCTGGATTACTTTGAATATAGATTTACAATCTAAATTTTCAAGATGACATTGATATTTTCGTTACAATATAACAACAACATGTCATATTTTTTTCTACCTTAATTTAACACAACTTTTAGTTTCTATATCTCTAATCTTCTCAATCGTAATAAATACCTTTCCCATAAATCAAATATAATCTTCCCAGTCGAGTCATTACCACAATGAACAATGATATATCACTCACAATGTAATTATCTACAGATTGAGCACGATAATGTTTACACCATTGGTAACTAAATTGATGGAGACATAAATTTGTATGACATTCGATGTTTTAGTAAGAAGTATCAAAGCCGCCCAGCTAGCTCAGTTGGTAGCACGTAAGTTTACTGATCGATGGGTCTTGATATTTTTCTTAGAGTTTGTTCTTTATAATATTTTTACGTCCTTTATCCTTCTTACCACAAATTGCTGACAACCTACTCCATAGCGATGTATAATAACTTAAGAAGTACAATTCCCATAGTTTGACCTAGTCCTGGAAGACATACATTAAATACATTATGGAAATAGATGAAGCGTTGACACAATTTCTCAGGCAAGTATTAGTAACTTTATTATCTATTTGTCATCGTAAGTTAACAAGGTAATAAATAGCATTGCATCACATACATATGTCTGGTATATTTATCATAGCTCTAAATCCCGAAGTGATAAATTAAAATGCAGTCCGCGTGATCGGAGAATGGAAGGTAATAACTTCTGAATTTAAATTATTACCACGCCATTCCTTGTGTTTAATTGTATCTATGAAATTACCGTCTATATAAAGACATATAGTTATAAAATTATAACTATGTAGTCATGACTTGGGATCGGTTATTATATAATACGTAAGTTCCTATTGGGTGATAAATCTCACCACGTCGTGCGTGAGCATTGAAATTACAACTGTTTAGAAAATCACGAGTTTCAAATCACAATATAAAGAAAGTTTTGTGAAATATTTTTTATCACGTTAGCTTTGTAGCCGAATTGTAATTGATATAATTAACTCTAACACGCAAGCCATCAATAAAGTAATTTTACTAGGATGGGCAGTTATCCAAAACCACATTCATTGTGCATTTGGTAGTAAATTCGTTTATCTGTCTTCAACGTCTGATGAGACACTTTTGGATTTCCTTATCCGCACCATATTTTTGATACGTCAACGGATAATTTTGATAACCTTTGTTTCAGATTAATGACTACACTTTTCTCTAACCAGCGAATTGTCAAGCTGCAAATATTTTCAGAAAGTATCATATGAAAAAATGTACACACTTATCATCATTTGATTTTGTCAGTTAAAAACAATATTTTTCAGAGTTACGTACTTTTTATTTATGCGGTTTCTATTGTGTTTGCAAATTACAGTGAAACTTGGATATAACATACTCGCTGGGCCAAAGAAAAAAGGTATGTTATAACCGAGGTATGTTATATCCATATAGCATTCTAAGTATGTTATATACAAAATATGAAAATTGGGCCAGGAAAAATGGTATGTTATAACCGAGTGTATGTTATAACCGAGTATGTTATAACCAAGTTCTACTGTACATATATCATAAGATATTAAATTTCATTGGTTCAAGTGCAAACAATGTGGTAGGTATATTTTGCTTAAAGGCGTCAGGAGAATACGATTTCGAAAACTTATTATACATCTTTGCACTCTTAAAATACATCAAATATTTGTAATCATACTTTTCTTTATTTCTTTCGATCATGTCGTCAATTCAGATAGCTGTTTAGACAATAGGGTATTGAATAATGTGCTTTTATAATATTAACACTACTATATTGAGGATAAATATGCTAATAGAAAAAAAACGTTTTTTTTTTAAAGGACACATGCCAGTCTGACTTGATATCATACATGCTTAACTTTAATGTTCGGTTCGATATGACCGATACAGTAGTTGAAGTCGATGAGGAACCAATTCTGAAATCATACCACTGCCTGTTGTCATTTTAACGCGCTGCCGATACAGTTTACCGGTCAGACCATCGTAAATGTTATCTGTTAAGAATTAACAATATTTGTGACATAGGTACTGGAGTAACTTGCTTAAGTAAATCCCTGAACGCATATAAAGAAAGATGTCAACTCTACATCCACACACGTCTTTAATGATAATTTTGATATTATATTAAAACATCTTCTCATAGTGGTTATTGCGCTGTATAATACTTTCATTGCTATGACTTAATGTTATTAACGTGTTCCCTACTGAATATCTAATGTGTCAAACGGGCACATAAATATTACTTGAAGTACGTTGTGTTTGATAATTGAAAGTGATTTGTAATAAACTTGTCTTGTGTTCCATTCAAAGCAGGCGTCATAATTATACGTGGAACTGTTATATACCAAAACTTGCCACGCGACTATCTTTATAACATTTAAGTAGAATATCATTAGGGTTATCAATCATTTATATTTTTGGACATCATTAAACTTAACTATGAAATTAATTGTTCAATTTTTATACCATCCGAGTATTGTAATTGACTAATACGTTTTCGATATCCTATCGGGCAATTTT
This sequence comes from Mactra quadrangularis, assembly GCA_025267735.1. Taxonomy (NCBI): domain Eukaryota; kingdom Metazoa; phylum Mollusca; class Bivalvia; order Venerida; family Mactridae; genus Mactra; species Mactra quadrangularis. The sequence continues at coordinate 31,021,776 of CM046308.1, read as the reverse complement.
GATAATTGGCTGATTTTCATATATCTTTATGTGAAGCTGCAAACAAAGCGAATATCTATTTAATGCAGGGTAGCGTTTAAGCATGGTTTTACAAACAGTATCTGATTGTTTTGACGTTTATCAAGAGGAACAATATGCTGCCAATTTGCATTTTAACCTCAGTGTTTTTATAAAGCCATATGAAATATGACTTTCGTCAGTTAGTGCACTTTTTAATTAAATTGGATTATGGGTGCCCGGAAAACTGAAAAAGTTATTAATTACAAACTGAAAATAAGATATGTCAGTGAAACTGGATATTTGTTAAATAAGACATTTGGTGTCAGTGCATGTTGATATTCTTAACACATTGCATTTATCATGTATGTTGGATAAATAATGAAAACTTTTCCATGCATTCGGAAATCGAAAGTGGAATATCCTTATCGAAGGCATAATATATATATATAACCTTTCAATGGTTGACACGACTTTAAATTCATAACAAATACATTTCTAACTCATCTGATGTAAAATAATCATTCATATAATTATCTGATACAATACGTTCACAAAATACATTATGGTGTCTTAATATGAAACCAGTTTAACCCGGGTCGATAGCGCAATTAGTAGCGCGCCGGGATTCGGAATCTCGTGTTCCGAGGGGGGTAAGGGTTCGAATCCCACCCGGGGAGATTATACCCTTCCATGAAAATAAAACAAAGTCAAGTCAATCTTCCTCCATTGATTAGATAATATGGAGAAGTTTCCGGCCTTGTGGAAGGGTAGGTGAGTACTGGTTATAGACAAAGGTCCAGGAAAGCTAGGTTAAGTTCGCTGGACGCCGTGAAATGACCTAAAATGTGTTGATACGGCGTTAAATCTAATAAAATAAATAAATCAATAAATAAAAAACCAGTTAACCAGTATTTGTTTGACTTTCTAACCGTTTAGTTGGATATTTTTTTACAATTACCGCAATCAATGAAATTCAGTACAAAGTACATTTACATTCTCAATTGTCAAGACTAGTACATAATAAGAGACATAGCAACATAAATTACATTAGAAAAACATATTAAAAACTAATATAGTTAATTACAGCAATAATGTACTTACAGTAAACATAGTGCATATCACCAAATTTCTCCGAAAACACATTCAATATATAATTGGTAATTTTGCTTTATCATTAAGTTCTTAGACAATTGGGTGATAAATACGTGTTTTTGTAATTGTAACCCTGATGTTTGATAATGTCTTGGTTAGTGCCTTAAATTACTAAAATAATTTTAATCACTTTGTGAAGTAAAATCAATATAAAGTGGGCGTTGAATGACTGAAATTAAACACATTAATTACCTACTAAGTTTATATATGTGTGCTCTAAATAACAGACTAACAAAACCATTTAGTCGATATACTAACCTTTAAGAATGATATTGCTTTTGTTTTATTTTGCTCGGGGATTTTTCCTGTTAGATTGTAAAAGACCTCTTATAATAAATTAAGTCGGCTCTGATGGCATAAGAGACATAAGGATGTAAATTCGATAGATAACTTTAAAAAGTTGGCAATAGCTTAATAGTTTTAATGATATTCAATGCTTACAACATTGCTTTGTGTTGTAAAAGTGTGGTCATTGACCTGAAATATTAAAGAAGTATCATTTTTGTGAGTTCAATGTACAATTATGATTGGTTAAAAGTTTAAACGACAATACCAACATACTTTCATCTCAAGAAAACCTAAATAAATGCAAAGCATGAGCTGGTGTAACAACCCTTAAAACATACTATTAAACGTAATGCTGAACAATGGCTTTAAAATCAGTAAAACGATATTCAATATTTTTGACATTTACTATATAGTCTGTTATTTTTGGTAACTCTGCAAATAAGTAAATAAGTAGACAGGCAAATTGTACTTATTCGATGCTTTTAATGTTATATTCTCGTCTGACAGCTGATGTCAACCTGATGCTTATACACTTGTTGTTATGCTCGGCTTACGATAAATTGTGTAATAAGGTAATTGACCCAAATATGTCATAATCTTAATTACCTTAATGCAAAACAACCCATACTACGAATGTTTGGAGCACGCTTTTTATTTAAAAAAAAAATGAAATATTGTGATCAAAGGTTCTCTAATTAATTAGTATGTTATACTATACTAATAGTGTTAGCTAATGTGTTCATTAGAATAAACATCCTATATATCATTTTACATTGCATTAATCAAACTCTAATGTCAGATTCTATATTTGTTTAATCTACTTACGAAATGTTTGTGCCATAAATCAAATATACAAATGTCAATCGAATAATAAGTTGAAATGTAAAAGTGTTCTAATAATCATAATATAATGTAAGTTACAGTGTAAAAAGGTTGTACTACATATGTAATGCGTGTGGCCTAATATAAAACAACGATTTCTATAATCGTAAATCGACTGTCTCCAAAAACTGCCAAGTAAAGGAGTGTCTACTTTCAACATTAAGTGGTTTAAAGTTCAATCAGACTCGTTTTCTTAAGAGTTTTGATATACATAACTAAACAAACCTGATATACATATGTATCATTTAAAAAACAAAAGAAAGATTCTGAAAGCTTTTGTCTAAAATTAAATACTCTATGAATTTGACTGATGTGTCATGTCATCGTTTTAGAAAATGAAAAACGATATTTTATAGAAGAGGAAATGAAAAATGTCTTTTGCTGAGATAATGTAAAACATAGCAAGGATTTGTTTAGTATATAAACTACATAAAACAATATTATAATGATATGATGACTTTGTAAGAGTAAAGGCGAATGTTGTGTTTAAAAATCTAACAGTAGTACTTCTTTCATACACACATTTGATTATAGTCCATATAGAAACAATAAAGAAACATAATTGAGATATCGTGTCGTTATGTAAAAAAAGAAAAGCATATGTTGCATGTATATGTGCAATAAATGTTATTAAGAAATATGCGAAACACATATCTTGCAAATAAGAATTTAAAAAAGCATGTGCGCAGGAGCCAGTGAAGCATCTATAAACTTTTTATATAACAAAAATGTTTATCATTTGAGCGTTCTATGAGCGTTTCCAATATTACCATTGTTAAAAATTCCCAAATATCTCAGACATAATTTCTATTTTACGATTATATAATTCGTTGCCAGAAATATGATTAATAAATATAAGTCTACATTTTTATCTTATAATGTAATAAGTAATGACATCAAATGGTAATAATGTATTGGAATCTTCTGGCACGTGGTTTCATATCAGATTTTAATCACTAAACGATATACGATACACATTTTGTAACACACTAGCATAACCGTTCCGCATTATTAGGAATGAATGTGTTCCTTAGCTTTCATTTTATATCGATATAAATTCACGCAGATATTAATTTTATAACTGATAATGTCAAAACCACTGGTATCTGGGTAATTAGCGATAATTTTACAAAGAACAATTTAGATTTCTTTGGCATTGATAGAACTTTTTTGCTGATATTAGAAGTAAAGATACAATTTGAATTACCATGTGATAAACAATCTAATTTTCAGCATTGACATCTTTTAAAATAGAACAATGACTATCACGATCCATTGTTTCTTGACAATGGGCAAGAAAACCAAAATACAATAAATTATGTCTGAAAATTCTTAAATCACTTTGACGCAACGATCATTGTTGCTAAACAAAATGTTCGTCCATTTAACAGTCAAATTGAACAAAGCAATGCAATTCAAGAAGCAAATAAATATTTCACAAATCTGAAAGAATCTAAAAATGGTATCGAATATAACAAGAATATTTCAGACAGCTGGCGTCCATGCATGTTTTACTATCATTGTGTCATTCATCATTTTAAAAGGTCATAAAATGATTGCCTGTTTTTGTCTTCTTTGTTTGTGTCTGAATTTTGTGTTGTGATTTACAAACATGTAATGCATTTATTCTCTTTAATACAATTGAGAAAACACAGTCAGCTATTCAATGATGAATTAAGTTCAACTTTGTGTAAGGTCACCATTGAACAAAATAAAACAATTTATCGCATTTACTTATCTAGACAATGCGGAAGCAATTTACGAGATATTCCCACACCCTTTGTAGCTTATCATGTAATATGTTTTCATCCTTATCACTATTAACACCTTCGTGTGGTAATTCAACAAGACAACGATTTGTTGTCTACTAATGGGTGTTCATAATTGGATTAAAACAACAAAAAATATAAACATATATAATAACGAAGTTCATCAACTGATGGTAAATGTAAATGGTAAATTTTGGAATTGCTGAAGTACAAAATATGCACAGACGCAACATATTTAATGCATACTAGATGCTTCCCAGGACATTGCCATATCAGTCAGGTTACATGTATATCTTAAGGTTAATTGGTAATTTCTCTTTGGATCAAAGATCACTTTCATATGCACGCTATGAAGGCAGGTGGACACACTTTGATTCTAGACGACTGTTTCAGTTTATAGGCATTATCACTTGTAAATTCAAGTATTAACCGTACGATGGATAAATAGTATGTTGGTCAATATATTTTTCAACATATTATTTTAGTTTAACCTTTAGATTTTTTTTTGTGATGCTGAAAATGGTCATTCTAGTGAAAACGTACCATGTATTTTTGGAAGACTTATAAGCTGCAAACTATTAAAAGGCTTCTTATACTTGTCATATTCATATTTCTGTCTTTACTTACATTAGGTAACGCAGAAATAGCCGACACAGTATCAACTTGTTTTCTATGTCTGTTTCATGTGCTTAATAAATGCATGCATCTAAAATATAAATCAAAGCTGAAATTATAACATCCATTATTAGTTTTATCGCTTTAAAGCTTATTTACAATTTTACTGATAATTTTGCAACATTTATTTTTCAATTCGACATTGAAGCCCTTCTTCAGGAGAACTCGGTTGTTTTTAATTATTTCTAAAGAAATATAAGAAACATGATCAAGCTATCATTTTCATCGACGCCTTGAATATTTGGTGCCAATGGAAACCTAATTAAGGATAATGCTGAACAAGTTTATCTTTAAATATGAATGAAAAAGTATAATCGTATAGGACTTAGTGTTTTTGCATTAAGCCAGGGTGTCGAAATTTGTAACCGACGTCTGGGGTAAATTGACGCCTGCAAACACATAATTTACGATACCAAATCTAAGTAATAAATAGATGCAAATTCTGATTAGATCATAGACACAAAATAATACCATTTATTGGTTTATTTGTTGTAGAACAAATTAAGAAAATAATTTAGTTAAGGAGAAATATTATGTAGACTAGCTGCTCTATTGTCAAATGAATCATTTATCTTCCTAACTTGAAACGATTGGTCTACAAATGTTCTCAATGTCACAAGTATCATCTTCGTCAATTTCAGATATTTTGACCATAAAATATATCTGAGAATTTACATTTATTTAGTCACGATGCAATGCAATTGTCTGCCGTCCAGATTTGCACACTATTAATCATTTGTTCTATAATGAACGCACGCTATTGTTATAAATGTACAAGACAAAAGACAATTTGCAGACCAATAGAACTACGTTGATAAGAGGAATTCGTTGTTAGATCAAATTAAACTGTCACTAGACATGTGATATGACAAATATCTTAAATTTCGCGACAAGCCTATTGGTTTTATGTAAGCTGTTCTACGCACCCTGGGAGTATATTCAGTAGACTGTTAACATGCAATCAACATTCTTCATAATTATTGCGTGTTTTTAGAAATGTATCACAGCATTATGGACCGTATTTATTGTGGATATTACATACACAGGCTATATACATATATAAGAATATCAAGGTTTATGCCGGGATGATAAACGTTCGGAAACAGTAGAGCAGTATACAATTAGATAGTTAATATATTAATGATTTAACTTAAAATAAACATCCAAACTGCTTATCACTGAGGCAGATTCTTTGATCTAATAAAGGGACATCTAGACGATACAACTATGCATACTTAGAATGGAGACTGCTTTATGTTATTCAGTGACTTTATTTGAGGTTGACATATAAAAGTATTACAACATATTCATTGTGATTAAAATCTCAAATCATTCCATTACATCGAACAAAATGGTGGTATTTATTTGTTTGTGCAACAATGTGTGCTACATGTACCTTACATGATTTATTTCTTACGCATTATTATTCCGCATATTTCAATCATCATTTTAATGACTGAAATACAGCTTGGCCTCGCATGGTAACAAATTTAGAACAGATCAGTAGATTGTTGGTTTCATTACATCGGCAAGTTGGATACCACTTCATGAATATGTGTTTTAGTACATAAAAAAGAAACATTCACACGAAATAATCTGAAGCGCATGAATAAATGAAGTTTCCTGAATTTGATTGGAATATAAAGATTGATGTGTTACAAAGATAATCTAATATGTCATGGAACAAAATTACGATAATGTTTCACTCTGGTGAATGTGTAATACCTTCTGTAAAAATATAATAATTTAATGGAAATTGTAATAAAATATTTAAAGATGTTGTTAATTTCATTTTTATGTTTTTAATTAACAAAAATGAGAAAGTAATAAGATGAAAAAAGTAGAATTGAGAAATACTACAAAAAATACACATAAGTATTTATTAAACAATTTACAGTATCAGAATGTTTTATCAATTGCTAAATAAGGAATTGTCACGGTCACATTCAATTTGCATTTTTACCTTGCATTAGCCTAATGAGCTATGGCTTTCGTCATTTCGTGCACTAATTAATTAAATTGCGTAAAGGGTGCCATGAAAAATGAAACAGTTATTAATTACAAACTTAAAAAAGATATGTCAATGAAACTGGTATAAAACTGAAATAGAAATATATTTGTTAAATAAGACATTCGGTGTCAGTGCATAATAATATTTTAACGCCTCGCATTTATCTTCTATGTTGGAATTATACTGACATCATTTCTATGCATTCGGAAATCGAAAGTGGAATATCCTTAACGAAGGCATAACACTTGGCTATTACATTTCAGTGTCAATAGTTGGCACGACTTTGGATAGATAAATCCATTACAAATACATTTCTAAGTCATCTGATGTAATACGGTCATTCATATTGTTAGCTGATACAATACGTTCACAAAATACATTATGGTGCCTAAATATGAAATGTTTACCAGCGTTTGTTTGAATTTCTAACCGTTTAGTTAAAATTACTTTACGGTAACCCCAATTAATAAAACAACAGTACAAAGTACATATGCTCATTTGTAAAGATTTGTACAGAGCGAAACACATAGCGTCATAACTGACATTGGATAATATATCAAAAACTAATATAGTTCATCACAGCAAGAATGTACATACAGAATACATAGTGTATATCACCCAATTTCTCAGAAAACACATTCAATGTATAATTGGTAATGTCGCTTTATTGTTAAGTTTTTAGACAATTGGGTAATAAATAAGATGTTGTAATTGTAACCCTGATGTTTGGTAATGACTTGGTTAGTGCCTTAAATTACTAAAATTATTTAAATCACTTTGTTAAGTAAAATCAATATAAAGTAGGCGTTGAATGACTTAAACACAGTAATTACATTCTAAGCTTATCTATGTGTGCTCTAAATAACAGACTAACAAAAACCATTTAGTCGATATACTAACCTTTAAGAATGATATTGTTTTGTTTTTATTTTGCTCGGAGATTTGTCCTGTTAGATGGTAAAGAACTCTTATAATAAATTTAGTCGGCTCCAATGACGTAAGAGACATTATGATGTGAATTCTAAATATATTATCATACGGTTGGTGGTAACTTACAAGTGTGAATAATTCGCAATAAATTCAACAATATTTTGTGTTGCTATAAGGTGTTCATTGAATAGAATTTTAAAGCATAAACTAAATGAGCTCGAGTTCAATGCACGCTTATGATTAGTTAAAAGGTTAAACAACACTACCAGCATACTTCCATCGTAAGAATGGTTTTTATAATGACAGAATAAAACGTAAATATATACAAAGCATGAATTGGCATCGAAACTCTTAAAACAGCTTAATAAACGAAATGCTGAACAATGACTTTTAACCATCAGTAAACGATATTCAATATCTTTGTCATTTACTATATCGTCTCTTCTTTTTGGTAACTCGGCAAATAAGTAAAATAAGTAGACAATTCGATGCCTTAAATAGTATGTTCTCCATCTGACAGCTGATGTCAACCTGATGCTTATACACTTGTTGTTAGACTCGGTTTACGATTAATTGTGTGATAAGGTTATTGACCCAAATCTGTCATAATCTTAATTACCTTAATGCAAACTACTCATACTACGAGTGCTTGGAGCACGCTTTTTATATTGAACAAAAATGAAATATTGTGATCAAAAGTTTTCTAATTAATTACTATGTTATACTATACTAATAGTGTTAGCTAATGTGTTTATTAGAATAAACATCCTATATATCATTTTACATTGCATTAATCTAACTCTAGTGTCAGATTCTTTATTTGTTTAATCTACTTACCAAATTTTTGTGCCATAAATCAAATATACAAATGTCAATCGAATTATAAGTTGAAATGTAAAAATGTTCTATTAATCATGATTTGATTTTGGTTACAGTTCGAAAAAGTTGTACTACACATGAGAAGCGTGTGGCCTAATATAAAAAAGACGATTGCCATAATGGTAAAACGACTACCACCTAAGACAGCCAAGTAAAGCAATATCTACTAACAACATTTAGTGGTTCAAATTAAATCGGACTTGTGTTTTTAGAGTGTTTTAATATACATAACTAAACAAACCTGATACATATCGCTTTAAAAAAATAAAGATTCTGAAAAAAAAATCAACTAATTCATGAATTTGAAGGATGTTTCATGTCATCGTTTTAGAAAATGAAAAACGACATTTTATAGGAAAGGAAATGAAAAAAAGTATTTCGCTGAGATGGAAAAACATAGCAAAGATTGTTTTTGAATATAAACTATATAAACATCATCATAATGATATGATGACTTTGCAACAGTTATGGTGAATATTGTGTTTCAAAATCGAACAGTAGTTCTTCTCTCATACCCACATTTACGATAGCCTTTATGGGGACCAGTAAGAAAACATAATTGAGATATCGTGTCGTTATCTAAAGACAAAAAAGCAAATGTTGCATGTATATGTACAATAAATGTTATTAAGAAATATGCGAAACACATATCTTGCAAATTAGAATTTAAAACAGTAAAATAGGAATGCGCGCAAGTGCCAGTGAAGCATCTGTAAACTTTTTATATAACAAAATGTTTATCGTTTGAGCGTTCTATGAGCGTTTCCAATATTACCACTGTAAAAAATGCACAATATCTTAGACATAATTTCTATTTTACGATTATATAATGGGTTGCCAGAAATATGATTAATAAAATATAAGTCTACATTTTTATCTTATAATGTAATAAGTAATGACATCAAATGGTAATTATGTATTGGAATATTCTGGCACGTGGTTTCATATCAGATTTTAATCACTAAACGATATACGATACACATTTTGTAACACACTAGCATAACCGTTCCGCATTATTAAGAATGAATGTGTTCCTTAGCTTTCATTTTATATCGATATAAATTCACGCAGATATTAATTTTATAACTGATAATGTCAAAACCACTGATATCTGGGTAATTAGCGATAATTATATTTTACAAAGAACAATTTAGATTTCTTTGGCATTGATAGAACTTTTTTGCTGATATTAGAAGTAAAGATACAATTTGAATTACCATGTGATAAACGATCTAATTTTTAGCATTGACATCTTTTAAAATAGAACAATGACTATCATGATCCATTGTTTCTTGACAATGGGCAAGAAAATCAAAATACAATAAATTATGTCTGAAAATTCTTAAATCACTTTGACGCAACGATCATTGTTACTAAACAAAATGTTCGTCCATTTAACAGTCAAATACAACAAAGCAATGCAATTCAAGAATTAAATAAATATTTCACAAATCTGAAGGAATCTAAAAATGGTATCGAATATAACAAGAATATTTCAGACAACTGGCGTCCATGCATGTTTTAATTTCATTGTGTCATTCATCATTTTAGAAGATCATAAAATGATTGCCTGTTTGTCTTCTTTGTGTGTGTAAGAATTTTGTGTTGTGATTTATAAACGTGTAATGCATTTATTCTCTTTAATACAATTTAGAAAACACAGTCAGCTATTGAATGATGAATCATGTTCAACTGTGTGTAGGGTCACTATTGAACAAAATAAAACAATTTATCACATTTACTAATCTGAACAATGCGGAAGCAATTTACGGGATATTCCCACACACTATGTAGCTCATCATGTAATGTTTTCATCCTTATCACTATTAACACCATCGTGTGGTAATTCAACAAGACAACGATTTGTAGTCTACTAATAGGTGTACATAAATGGGTTAAAACAGCAAAAAAGATAAACACATATAATAACGAAGTTCACCAACTGATTTGTAAATGGTAAATTTTGAAATTGTTGAAGTACAAAATATGCACAGACGCAACATATTTAATGAATGCTTCCTAGGACATTGCTATATCAGTCAGGTTACATGTTTATCCTAAGGTTGATTGGTAATTTCTCTTTGGATCAAAGATCACTTTCATATGTGTGCTATGAAGGCAGGTGGACAATTTTTGATTCTAGACGGCTGTTTCAGTTTATAGACATTATCACATGTAAATTCAAGTATTAACCGGACGACGGATAAATAGTATGTTGGTCAATATATTTTTCAACATATTATTTTAGTTTAACCTTTAGATTTTTTTTGTGATGCTGAATATGGTCATTCAAGTGAATACTTACCATGTAGTTTTGGAAGACTTATAAGCTGCAAACTATTAAAAGGCGTCTTATACTTGTCATATTCATATTTCTGTCTTTATTCACATTAGGGAACGCAGAAATAGCCGACTAAGTATCAACTTCTTGTTCTCTATGTCTGTTTCATGTGCTTATTAAATACTTGCATCTAGAATATAAATCAAAACTGAAATCAAAACATCCATTATTAGTTCTATCGCTTTAAAATTTATTTACAATTTTACTGACATTTTTGCAACATTTATTCTTCAATTCGACATTGACGCCCTTCTTAAGGAGAACTCGGTTGTTTTTAATTATTTCTAAAGAAAAATAAGAAACATGATCAAGCTATCATTTTCATCGACGCCTTGAATATTTGGTGCCAATGGAAACCTAATTTAAGATAATGCTGAACAAGTTTATCGTTAAATATGGTGTCGAAATTTGTAACCGCCGTCTGGGATACATTGACGCCTGCAAACACATGATCTACGATACCAAATCTAAGTAATAAATAGATGGAAATTCTGATTAAATCATAGATACAAAATAATATCATTTATTGGTTTATTTGTTGTAGAACAAATTAAGAAAATAATGCAGTTTAGGAGAAATATTATGTATACTAGCTGCACTATTGTCAAATGAATTATTTATCTTCCCCACTTGGTACGATTAGTCTACGAATGTTCTCAATGTCACATATATCATCTTCGTCAATTTCAGATATTTTGACCATAAAATATATCTGAGAATTAACATTTATTTATTCACGATGCAATGCAATTGTCTGCCGTCCAGATTTGCACACTATTAATCATTTGTTCTATAATGAACGCACTGCAGAGATAATAATATACATATATCCTCAAGAGAACAAAGAGACATATTACATCACGGTTTGCATGAGGTAAGATAACAGACAAAGCTATTGTTATAAATGTACAAGACAAATGACAATTTGCAGACCAATAGAACTACGTTGATGAGAGGAATTCGTTGTTAGATCAAATTAAACTGTCACTAGACATGTGATATGACAAATATCTTAAAATTCGCGACAAGCTTATTGGTTTTATGTAAGCTGTTCTACGCACATTGGGAGTATATTCAGTAGACTGTTAACATGCAATCAACATTCTTCATAATTATTGCGTGTTTTTAGAATCGTATCACAGCATTATGGACCGTATTTATTGTGGATATTACATACACGGGATATGTACATATATAGGAATATCAAGGTTCATGTCGGGATGATAAACGTTCGGAAACAGTAGAGCAGTATACAATAAGATAGTTAATATATTAATGATTTAACTTAAAATAAACATCCAAACTGCTTATCACTGAGACAGATTCTTTGATCTAATAAAGGGACATCTAGGCGATACAACTATGCATACTTAGAATAGAGACTGCTTTATGTTATTCAATGACTTTATTTGAGGTTGACATATAAAAGTATTAAAACATATCCATTGTGAATAAAATCTCAAATCATTCCGTTACATCGAACAAAATGGGGGTATTTATTTGTTTTTGCAACAATGTGTGCTACATGTACTTTACATGATTTATTTCAAACGCATTATTATTCCGCACATTTCAATCATCATTTTAATGACTGAAATACAGCTTGGCCTCGCATGGTAACAAATTAAGAACAGATCAGTAGATTGTTTGTTTCATTTTATTGGCAAGTACGATACCACTCAATGAATGAGTGTTTTAGTACATAATAAAAAAAAGAAACATTCATACAAAATAATCTGAGGAACATGCATAAATGAAGTTCTCTGAATTTGATTAGAATATAAAGATTGGTGTGTTACATAGATAATCTTAAGTGTCATGAAACAAAATCAAGGACTATGTAATTTACGAATGTCCTTCATGACTTTAAAACAGGTGTGGTTGCAATATTTGAAATTTACAAATAATTTTCATAAATTTCAGTTTTCATTTTAATCCTAATGAAATAAATAAGTAAGTTTAATAGAAAAATATCAAAAAAGTGGTTTAGTAATATTTATTTTTTATGAAAAAAGTGAGTTTAAACATGTAAACTTTTGTGCAAGTTTACACGAAGTACAGTGAAAACAGTTAAAATAAAATCTTATAATCAGATTGTGTACACCCCCGTACAGATGCACTAAGAGTTAAAAATACAAATTAATTCATACATTGTCTGAAATCAGTACAACAAAATATCTCTATATACTAAAATTTATAAATTTCAACATGTCCAAAATACAACTTTACACAAAAGAAGTAGTACAAACAAAAAGTACGGTGTCCAATAATGGACACAGGTAATGAAAGGTACACACTTAAAATAGGTATAATTCACTAATGTCATTATTGAACGGCCTGTTAGCGGAAAACGTTTCAGGCAAACAGCAAACTGTTTAAGTATATAGTACACCAGTATGAAACAACCTGAAACAAAATAGTTCCAGTAGATTGTGCAAATTAGTAACTGCCATTACAACGAAGTCGGCGGTGTTACTCCCGTTGATTTAGATCAATAAATTTACACAAAAAAAAAAACACAAGTAAACAAGAAAACAATTCCTCCTCTCCGAATTCTTCAAATAAATTGAAGTAATGATTCTCTTGTCCGCTATCTTTAAACGTTCGCGCTTCAACGGATCGTTCAATTAACCGTTCATAACGGTAACGGTGATTGACTAACGTTAAATGTTTACTGAACGCAGGGCTGATAAAGAACTGGGACTGTTTCATAACAATCTTACGTAAGATAGCGAAATTTCCGAAATAACTTACTTACGTTGAACTTACGTATGAGAGAATTTCAAAGACGCACTCGAAACTTAAAATCTTTGCTACAATACGATCTGACTTAAGTCAACGTCAAGTAGTGAAGCCCTCAAATTTTGGTCACATGATTTGTTGTCAACAATACATTATAAACTACAAAACATTTAAAGAATACAATATGTTCCACAAACTTCAACGAACAATTTCACAAGCGGAGATTAGAAGCTCTCAAATGAAAATGAAAAGGGCTATACCGAGCCACCATACTCTTGATTTTTCAATACACGGCCAATTTAAACAAAGGTGGTATGACACAATAAATGGTCATCTGCTAACAAAACATCGACCAATTTAAGACGGAACCGATGGATGTCAAAATAAAGTAATCAGGCGCAAAAAAGTTCCCACGTGGCGTCAAATAAATACCTTAAAACAATAAATCATCAAATATACAGACATATATAGTAATAACTTAATAAAAAATAAACCATTCTTAAAACATTTCATCGAAATCTTGCAATCTTTAGATAGAAGTTCAGTTCGCGTATGTACACACGTTTTTGTGATTAGCCCCTCACTTCCGCAAAGATGTGTAATGAATAAGTTTTTAATACACACAAAATGGACGCCCAAATTTTGATTACAGAGCCCACTTATTTGTTTGTTTATATATGTAAATTCAGTCACAGACATAGAAAATGTAAGCCTCAGTGCATCTAGAGTAATATTAGTGCATTCAATATATGCATATGTATTCTGAATTTGTTCGCTAGAATAAAAGGAAACTTGCACAGAAAATAACGTATTTATTTCTGTATTCACAGGTGATGTGAAGTATCTACGATAGTATTGCCTGGTCCAAAAGAATTCAGGCAAGAGGGATAATTAAACAATATGATATTTTTAGCACTGCATTCACCCTAACCAACTTTTTGAGGGCCGGTACTTAAAGGTACCTTTCTATAATTTCAACTATTACATAGTCCTTAAGATGATGTTTCAATCTGGTGAATGATTGATGAATCTGTGTAATACCACCTTCTGTTAAAATATAATAATTTAATGGAAATTGTAATAAAATATTTAAAGATGTTGTTAATTTCATTTTTATGTTTTTAATTATCGAAAATGAGAAAGTAATAAGATGAAAAACAGTAGATTTGAGAAATAGTACAAAAATACACTTTTTAGTATTCAGTATACAATTGACAGTATCAGAATAAGTTTTTTTATGAATTGCTAAATTAGGATTTATTCAAGTTAATATACTGTTTAGACATTACAAAAAATGTTTTGGTATATGATTTCTTGTATGTTTACTTTTGTTTCATAATGCGATTGTCAATTATAGTATGATTTTGGCATTTATATACTTACTTAGGGAAAATCATTTCTTTTTAAAACAATATTACATCAAGGATGAAGTTTATAACAACACAGCGTCTGACGATGATATCTTAAAGTGGTTAGTGATCTGTATAATGATTACAAACATTTTAATTAGAGAATTATTACTTTCCTTTGGAAATATTTTAGATAGAATGGAGAGGACATGCCGCTCACCTGAACTATTTTTATATGTATTTTAGCTCATCTTGGCGTTTCGTGAGATTTTTTAATCCTTTTGTGGGTTGCTCAAGTCGCATTTCGTCGTAATCTTTATTTTCATTACATTTGTATTTCAAAACAGTGGAAAATAATGTGTGATGCGTGATGAGCTGCCTCTTGCCGCTGCTTTCTGTTACTAACGTTGACTGCTTCGGACAATGTTTATTTTTAGGGTACATAAGTGAAACGTTTATGCTTAGAGTTTAACACAGAAATAAATACAAAAATCCAGTTTTGGGCACAATCGTGTTAAGTCTGTTATAGAAAAGGCAAAACTACATGAGAAATGATGTAGTTCGACTTTTTGCAGCTAATTCCATATTTTATAATATCATGTATGACTAGTAAAAAATAATGATAAATACGATATATTTCTAGAATTTATTATTACATAACATGTAATGACGTCATATGATTACCGTGTATTAAACTATTCTGGTACGTATTTACATAACTACATCCGCGTTCGTACACACGTCCGTCATCCGTCAAAGGTATTTTGAAATTCCTTGATGAGAAATGAATAAAGTGGTCAAATCAGCAGATCTGAGTTAGCCATGTCATTATAACATAATTAATTGAATTACTTACTTTTTAACATCAATTTCAATAACCTCCATTATTGACTCTAAAGTATTTTTATTATATCGACGTCTTCGTAATGTTTTAGACTTAGTTTGAACTAATAATCACGTTGACGCACCAATTTAATTATTTCCTCGCTTACTTTTTAAAAATTAGTGTATGCTTTGACATGTTGTTCTGCCTATCTACTATCCACGTCTGTCAAATCGGACGCGGGTGAAGGACGCGGAAGGCGGATGAAGAACGCGTACACATCTGAACACTTCTAGAAAAGGTAATGAGAGCGTTTTTTTTTCAATTTCTAGACGCGGATGACGTGTGCGGACGCGGATGACGTGTGCGTGCACATGTGGACACCGCCTTATTTGTATCATACGAGTCTAATAATATGTTAAATAATATTACGTATTGATAAAACCTACAGTCGTAGACGAACACCAGCCAAATCGTTCCACATTATTAAGAATGAGCGTGATTCATTCCCTTTTCTAGCATTTGATGGTTTAAACTCTCACAGAAATAACTTTTATGACAGCTTCTCACTTCCTTCTTGAATTCGAGAAGAAAAATATGTTTTCTTATAATCTTAAATTTGTATATTTTTTCCATGAGCAATTGAGATTTAACTTGTGAAATAAATATATATAAGAAGATGTAACTAAGATGATGAAATATCAATTATACATTGAGTAAGAGTGGTGTTGAATTTTGATTTTGATTTTGATTATGTTACTTTTTAAGCATCACAGGTGGTGGTTCGAAGACAATTAAGGTTTTTTTAAAGTGAAATAGTTGAACACCTATTGATTCCACTATCATTGCGTCTCTTCGAAATAAAAAACAAATTTCATTTCATTACATTAAATTAAATCTTAATTAAAAGAAATAATTAGGTAAAAACTAAAATTAAAACCGTTGAAAATCGCACACACAAAAACCCCGAATAATCAGTATTAAAATAGCTAAATGACACAGACGGGTGTAAACTAACACTCATGTGTGGCAGTAATGTATTAGTATCCAATTTGATGAAAACAAGTTTTTTTTATAAAATGTCAAACGTATCAGATATACAGTATAGTATATATTTTATATGTATCTCGTAGATATTAATATTCCGTAAAGTACCATGAATTCAGCTGACGCTAGCAAAATGTCGGTCAGTCTTAATCTGAATCTACCATCTCTCCTGTAAATAATTGATGGCCTTTTAATTCCTGATAATTCTCTACTTGACAAACCAATCAGTGGTGTTATTAATCAAATGGACAAATTTTCCATATTGTGTTTTGTCTTGTAATTATTTTACGTTTTATTAAGACGGTGTAGAAAATGAAATTATTATTCGTTCATTCATTTTGGGTAAAGCTTTCGTCGACAAGCTGCGTATTGTCTAGACAATTGAATATTACTCGGCGTCAATGAAAACTTACCACCCTAACAACCCTCGCGTTATGATGATATAATCGAATAGCAATGAAAACATTACACAGACACATTTTAGGCATGCACATGTAGTGGCTGCTGTCAAAAAGGAAGCTTGCTTCACTACGAAGATATTACTGTTAATGGATCTGCAGAAAAATAAAAAATACATTAACTACCATTAGGTTAAAGCACAATGTACTCGTATAAAAGAAGAATTCCCATAACGTGGATCTCAAGTAGAACCTATACTCAAACCAAGTAAACCGTATTATTTGCAACAAAAGGAAACATAATTTAACATCGAATTCAATATACTCACAATATACTTTTGTTGTCTCAACATGAAAGCATATCGCCAGTACGTATGGAAGTTCACATATTTACAATTGTGCTCATAAAGATTATAAAGAATAAAGAATATAAAGAATATAAAGAATTCAAATTCAATTTATCTATCAGTTATTCATTGTAATAGCTAATAATTCATTATACCAGTTATTCGTTATGAAAGTGAATTTCGTTTCTGCACCATATGAACTAAATTAGGGTTGAATGTCAACTGTGACTTTTTTCCTTTTTTTAACGTCGCATTCAACACATATATAGGTTATATACACGACGGCCAGCTCGTCTTACTATAGGTTTCCTGGACATTTTTTATCACCAGTACTAACTTACCCTGCCACGAGGCCGACAACTCATGTATAAGGTATGACCTGCCGCGACCGGTTTCGAGCCCGCGATCTCCGGATTCGAAGTCGGACATACTAACCACTACGCCACGGCCGCGGCTAACTGTGATTCAATACGTCATGATTTATCAAAAGCAATGATAAATTGGTGTTCAATTTAAAAGATAATACTAAGTTCAATGTACATGTTTACAAACTATGACTTTCTTCCATTATAGCACCGATGATACTTACCTGAATAACATGTCACATATTGTTTGTAATCTAAGATAGAAGCCTACAGGATAGAGGTGAGAAAGAATAGTATGTCATATTGTGTTTGTTATCTTATTTGAAGATATATCTAATTGGGGATATTGATAGGATGCATGTCATATTGTTTGCGTGCTTTCTTCTTTGAATCAGAAACTAAAACGAGAAAAATAGAAGCAAGGTATGCGATATTGTAGGTGTTATTTCATTTCTAGATAGATACTTAAATAGAAATTTTGATAGAAAACATGCCAAATTATGTGTTTGTGTTCTTAATTGAAAAAAGAGATACCTGAACAAATTGAGTAAATTGCATGTTTTTTTAAAGAAGAAAGATGCTTACCTTAGAATAATAATAGAATTGAATGCCATACTGTGTGTGTGTTATCTTTGTTGAAGACAGAATCCTACAGGAGAATAATGATAGAATGGCATATCAATGCGTATTTTGTTTCATGGAATATTGAAAGAAAGGCAAGCCTTATTGAGTGTATGTATTTTAACCGAGGAAAGATATTTACCTGAACAAAAATGATAAAATGGCATGCCATACTTTGTGTGAAATCTGAATTTAAGATAGAAGTCTACAGGAGAAAAAAAATCAAATGGGACTCGATATAGAGTGTTTTATCTTAACTATATCTTTGCAGCCGTACAGTATCTAATTTGATTCACATAATCAATTTTGCTGAATATTATGCGCTCAAAGTCCCCATCTGCCTACGGATAAATAGTTTACAAAACAAGTATATTGACACATATTCCTAAAAGTTTAACATTTCAATTGGTACTCACAAAAAATGTCAGCCAAACCATAATTAAGAATGATTTCTAATTGTTGAAAATACCATAACTGAATCAAAGCGCTGAAGGCACTGAATTTGTTCGGGTTTAAAAGTTAAATGAGATTTCCGGCTCCAACACCGTTAACGGCGTTATAAGATACAGGTGGATGTGTTAATCAATAGTCTAGTTCTGAAAATTTAAGTCGATTTTTTCCACTGTCGTGTAGCTGTGTATGGTGCAGTCAACCAAGATGGCGGACCGAACGCTGGTGAAAAGGTAAACATATTTTATTTTCTCGATTTCTCTAACTTAATCCATATGTATTGCTGTATAATCAGTTGTATTCAACCAGTCATAGATTCCGGTGCATAATGTACAACCTGTTTTCGCTTGATATCCACCCAAGAGCTCATAAATGAATCACAAAGTTGGTCGATCTATGATTTTGAAATTTGAAGCGAGAAAAAAATCTTTTAAGTCTGATTCTGACTTTATTTGAGCTCTTAGATTCAAATCAATTGACAGAGTAGCGTAAAATGATCGACCGAGTTACTCTGTCCCCTTACTTTGGAGGAATATCCTCGCCCTTCCACAAAAACGTTCGTTTTATGAGTGTACACAAAGTGAGTGCAGTCGCCGGTGTATGGTGTAGTCAAAACGCACATTTTTGAACGATGCAGTCTCAAAAAACTGTACGGTGGAGTCCTTCTGTACAATTTTGGTGTACGGTGTTGTCTCAATTTTTATTTTCAGTGCCAACTTTCATGAACGACCATTAGTTCAATGTTAAGGTTCTGGAATTGTAATGATGACCTTCCACAATCTTATTATGATATTGTTTCTTGAATCTATACTATTAAAGACATTGAATGTTGAATTTTTAGGGAAGTTTACCGTTCGTAACTGAAGTTATGTGCATTTTAATAACGCGACCCTTGATTTTCGAAAAGACCGTAAATTGTGCTGTGACAAAAAATAAAAAAAAAACATTTTTTTTCAAATCCTGCAGTTTTATATATTCAAATTTTAATCAATTTTCCTTAGTGCTTTGTATACATGTACCCCATGCAAAAATCCTAGTTTTTTGAGAGTGTTTAAAAATTATTCTATCTTTACGGTAATATCTAAATTGGTACTGGATATAAGGGGTGAAACGATTCAAAAATTTTCGATTCGATTCGATTTCACTGTTTAAAATAGCGCATTGGGTTACTAGTCGGAAACATAATTATGCCCGATGCAATAATTTTACGACAGTGGTTCGAACCTCATCGCCTCCATATTTTTAGTATATTATTAAATTCATGCATAGTTGTACGCATCATATCATGATTATTGTACTATAAATTGATTTTGTTTAGTTTCTATTTATTCCATCTTCTTTGTTCTTTATTATATCCAGAAATTTACGTTGTACCTAATAATAATGCATTTATAAATATGCATTTGGCTTCAAACGCAGAGACTTGATCGAAATCAGACCAGGATACTATCTAACGAATGTGCTAAAGTTATGTACATAGCAATCACCTTCTTTATGTTGCAAGTACATTTTGTACATTTACTTTATAATCATTTTTATAAGACACGGTCGAGATTGGTTAGTGTATGACATCGAAACAATAACTAAGCACTACATCAGGCTAATATGCTTATTCTATTTTTATAATCAATTGACTTTGTGCTGCACAGAGATTTCGAGTTGTACATTTTAATGATGTAAAAAAATAATAGGATAGAGGTACATGTACTTAGGTACGAACCCGGGTAACAAAAGTAATGTCTACCAATCCAACTACAATGTCTACCATGGAATTACTAGGCAGTGATAGATTTGAGCATTTTTGTGTCGGCACCGGTTGCCGTAAGCGAATCAGAACGATGCATTTGAGGTCACATGATGAAAAAATGGACGTCGAACAGTCAAAATAAGGGTGCGTGTATGAACTCGTCCACGCAATGATTTGTCAGGTTATCTGTTTGTATAACCAGAACATACCATTATTAATGAATGAACTAGTACCAGCTTCAAGAAAGTTGCAATATAACTCTAGAAAATATGCGTAGCTAATTATAAAATGTGATTTTCTTTTTAAAACTTGCATTTGTTGAAAAAATGCCAACCTATCTTCCCTACTTTGGGGCGAATCTAAATCAATGGTTTTACACATATGTACGACAGGTCGCGCTAATTCCTGGAATTCTATAAATAGACACAATGGCTTTACATCTTTACCAGGGCACGCTCATTCTTGTCTTCTATAAATAGGCCTTTGACGGTTTGATGCGCTGAGAATGCATGGTTAAACAGCGATTTCAAGCATTTTTGGAAATGCTTATACTTGTATAAATGTAATATAATTATAATATAACCAGTAATCAGTTGATTGGTTAAAAAAACTGTGTTACCTTTTTGTAGAAATGTTCCAAAAATCTATAAATACACAAGTGCAGTCACGGCTCACCGGATAAAATCGGACTAAAAAGAAATTATCTAGACAAACAATAATTGTGTGTGAGCAGACGGAGAACGAACAGGCGACGAATGAACGGACCATTACCAAATATTCATATAACCAACCCAAAGACGGACATTTAAAAAGGAAAAGTCTAATTTGGTTTCAAATCAGCTCACAATCTTCATCTGTTTGATTCTATCATTGTGATCGCATCTACCAACTGAGCTAATTCCGTGTACATAATTTTGTGTTGCGTTGTTACCTTATAAAGTCAAATAGTCAGCTACTATCCAAAAGTTTGAAACCATACGTGCGTTCAAAATATGTCAATACGTCTCAAATTATCCAAATAGATTTATAGGGCGTATTGCACCAGAGCCTAATTTCACAAACGCATTCTTATTTAAATTTCAAACCAGAGTCGATAGCGCAATTGGTAGCGCGCCGGGATTCGGAATCTCGTGTCCAGAGTGGGGTACGGATCGAATCCCACCCGGGGAGGTTATACCCTTCCATTAATTAGATGATACGGAGAAAAGTTTCCGGCCTTGTGGAGGGTAGGTGAGTGCTGGTTATAGACAAAAGGTCCAGGAATGCTAGGTTAGGTTAGACACCGTGAAAGGACATAAAATGTGTTGATACGGCGTTAAATCCAATAAATAAATAAGTATAAAATAAATTTTAATTTCCTTGACTAATCATTTGGACAGTCACTTATTTCGAACACATGTAATGCAAGACAGACATCGATTTACATTAACCCAAGTTTAAAAATAGTTATTCATGTGTATGCTTGTACACATACTTCCTATCGATTTCTTCCTTTTTCATCTAGATTTCGCGGTAACTTTATTCAAACAACGAATATGTTTATTCATATTTTACAGTCTATGTTCAAAACCAAGAATTAGGTGATTATGATAATGTTTTGATGTGTTTTGGATTTTTTGTCTTTTTGAATGTATGTAACTCGTCTCTTTGAACGTTCGTATACTATATGCGTCAGCTGAGGACGTCAGCATAGGTGACATCAGGAACTCAAACATTCATTTCACTCATAATCTAGACACATCAATGTCATAGTGTTTATTTTGTTTAAGCTCAATTTCAAGTCAATTGGTCGAACCAATGATTATAAAATAACATTTAAAGGTCATCGGGTCGAATGAGCGAAAAGGAACTCATTATCATTGAACTAAAGGTCGTTCATGAAAGTTGGCACTGAAAATAAAAATTGAGACAACACCGTACACCAAAATTGTACAGAAGGACTCCACCGTACAGTTTTTTGAGACTGCACCGTTCAAAAATGTGCGTTTTGACTACACCATACACCGGCGACTGCACTCACTTTGTGTACACTCATAAAACGAACGTTTTTGTGGAAGGGCGAGGATATTCCTCCAAAGTAAGGGGACAGAGTAACTCGGTCGATCATTTTACGCTACTCTGTCAATTGATTTGAATCTAAGAGCTCAAATAAAGTCAGAATCAGACTTAAAAGATTTTTTTCTCGCTTCAAATTTCAAAATCATAGATCGACCAAATTTGTGATTCATTTATGAGCTCTTGGGTGGATATCAAGCAAAAACAGGTTGTACATTATGCACCGGAATCTATGCCTGGTTGAATACAACTGATTATACAGCAATACATATGGATTAAGTTAGAGAAATCGAGAAAATAAAATATGTTTACCTTTTCACCAGCGTTCGGTCCGCCATCTTGGTTGACTGCACCGTACACAGCTACACGACAGTGTTTTCTAAGCGGTAATAATCAACATACGCTTATCAGCACAACTGTTAAAATAATGTTATAGTGATATGCTAAAAACTTGTTATGCTGTTGTCAGAACGACTTAAAATGATGGAAAATACTGAAAGGGAGATAACTAAACCCGGTTTCATAATTTGCGAAATAAGATTTATCTCCTTTTTGTAACCAGCTATTATTAGATAAAGACTGTCGTCTGTTTTTGTGATACGTGCCCAGAGTATAGAGACAACCACATTTTCCTAGAGATAAATAGGGTATTTTGACCGGAGTTTAAATTTAAAAATCTCTTTTTAACAATATCTTGATGATCGGAATTATGTGTTCAGTCTTAAATTTCCTCCAATGGATAATCATTGCTGGTAAAAATTAATTAGCAACACAATTCGAGGAACAAAAAATTGTGTTTGTGGCACATTTCTTAGACTTTACTCGGTGGTATAAGTTAAGGTCTTGTGAGACCAATTTATCTCAGAAGGTTAATAAGCCTAAGTTATTCACATAATCGCTTGACAATTTAATTGGTACAGTTTTTTACTGAAATATGTTATGTAATACCTATAACTGTTCAATGAGCTTTGCGTTGAAATATTTACGTTGAACTCCGTTAATAGAAAATGTATTAAAAATATTATACTTATGTATCGTAATTTTAGCGAACTCGGGGGGGGGGGGGAATTCGTGACAAGCCGAAACGGTTTACACTAGTTTGGCATTGGAAATTATCGGTCTCCATCTAAATGTTTGAAAGGGAATTAACTACTAATGACCTAAAATTACTTTGTGAGAGTTTGTTCCCCTTCACTATGCAAGACTATTTCGCCAGTCGCGCATAGTCTCGTTTAAGATAAACACTATAAACAGTGCTTGGCAGAATGTAATATAAGGTTATGCATTTACTTCAGGGTGAAATTAACTAAACGAAAGCGTAAAAACTGTACTCTTCTAAAACTCTCGGACGGATAAGGTTCGAACGTTTTATTATCTTTTTTTGTTGAGTTTAACTCCGTAGTGTAAATGTATAGATCATTTTATGACAGCCAGAGAGCCTACTGATCCAGGGGTGTGGAATTTCTATGCCCGATTTTCTGACTTACAAGTACATTTACTTCTGCGGATAAGCAAATAGTTCCACCCAACTTTTCCGTCGACAAGTAATTTTAACTGTTTGTATACTTACATAGCAATACTTGATAATGCATTTTTATCATAGTTGTATTTATATCTTATTGAGTATCGAAATTCTGGAAAAAGTACATATTGAATCGAAGCAAGATGATTTTCAGATTTCACTTGACCATGGACAAGTGAAGAAATTTTGAAATTCCACATCCCTATTACCAGATAGCAGGCGCATACGTTCACCAGTGGATGACAATTGTCCTGCATGTTTTAGAATCATTGGTAGGAAAGAGGAATTTAATTTCTTTTATTATTTCCTGACAAAAGTATACCCCGCCCGGGAATCAACCCTACAACCCATTGATCAGTAGACTTGTGCATTACTGACTGAGCTAGCTTTTTTAAAATTATCTTTAACCCATTCTCAGTACCATCGTCATTTGATATTGAACCCACAGCACTGTTGTGCATGTAAGGACTTAGCGTTACTAAGTGATGACTTAAATCGTGTCCTACCGCCGGAAACATGTGTTTCCATGGTCAGATGTTACATATGTCAAAAGATATTTATGTGACTATAGTTGTACATGTACTCAAATTACTCGATTACTGATACAAGCATAGTTGGACTTGCAACTTCCGGCTAATCACAACATATAAATGTACAATTACAAAAATCAATTAATTTTACACAATACAGTTTTCATGTACATGTGATATATAACGATATATGACTCATAGCTTTTAAAACAATATACTCCTACAGTTTAAGATATATAGCCATCCATTATTGTTTTAATTTATTTGTTAATTGATCATTAAAGCCCCAGTCACATTAGAGCTTACGACCACTAAGGACCAGTTGACGATCACCAGTGACCTCTGGTCGCGAAGAATCTTTAAAAAGTCTTACGACGGTCATCGGAGATCTTCGACAGTCGCAGGTTATCTTATTTAGGTCCCACGACCAATTTCAGTCGCAGAGAGGTTTTTGAGCTTGCACAAAAACCTCCTTGCGATCAAACAGGTCGCTAGTGATCTTATAAGGTCATAGGCTGTCGCACGATCGTCGTTCGAAAGTCTGTAATAATCTTCAACTTGTCGGCGCCGATGTCCTTGTCACTCGGTCGCAGGTAGTCTTTCCAAAGTCGTAAGATCATCGTGCGATTAGTAGTGACTTGTCTTACGACCACCCACGATTACAAATGACAACTAGCGACTTCTCTACGATTAATTGCAACCATCGTACGATCGTCAGAGCCTAGTTAAAGATTTACTGTGACAAGACACAGACCACGTGGTCTAACATTATATATAGCAGTCACTTTACGGTTCATTACTCATACGCACTTTTTCTTTCGTTTGAGTAACATCGTCATGCCACCCAAAAAAAGTCAAAGTGTAAAGAAAAAGTCCAGAAAAGGACCAAACACGACTCTGACTCTGAGGGCGATTTACCACCCAAGGCCAAGCGTTATACCTCCAATCCATCAGTCTTTTTTGGATTTTTGTTAATCGCAAAACTGTCGTGCAACAATCTTAAGACAGTCTTTACAAATTGTAACTAGTCACTGATAGTCTTGAGTAGTCTTTAGTAATCGTGCGATGGTCGCAAGACAAGTTGTAGGTGATCGCATGACAGGTCACGGGTAGTCGTAAGTAATCCAAGACTATCTTGAGACAATCGTACGTTTTCTGATGAAAATTGCGTACGCGTTTTTCACAAGTTGTGAAAAACACGGGTTGTGAAAAATGAGGTTCAACGGACGTCAACTTTAAGTAGTATGTGACATGAATTATAAATAACTTGTTGCTCGTTATCTCCCGCATCTAAATCACGATCAACTGACTGTTGTCTTGTTTATTAGGATTGTTTTATTTATTAATTCAATAATACATCAAAACAATTATCGTTTATTATCTTAGATATTTCATACATCAACATCAATAATACATTAACTTAAAGAACCCGGGTCGGCAGGGCAGTTTGTAGCACGCCTAGATTTCGAATCTATTGTTTCGAAGGTGGTACGGGTTCGAATCTCACCCAGGGAGGTTTTACTATTCTATGAAAATTTGACAAAAAAATCAATTTTCCTCCATTATTAGGGTATATGGAGAATGACCTTGTGGACAGGCAGGTGAGTACTGGTTAAAGATAAGGGTCCAGGAAAGGTAGGTTAGGTGCGCTGGACGCCGTAAAATAACCTAAAAGTTGTGTTGACATGGCGTTAAACCCAGTATAAATATTTGTGTATGATACAATTCTGGCAAATATTTGTCGTATAATAGGTCATGCATATTTATGTACTTAAAATAGTTGATTATTTTTTTTTCAAATTACCAGGCGAATAATGCGCGTACATCATTTTACAGATCTCAACTGATCACAGTAATCCAGAGGTAGGACGCGCGCTTAGGGGTCCAGAGGTCCTAGGTTCGAACCCCACCAAGAGTACTGCTAATTTTCTTGAGCAAGACATTTACCTGCGATTGCTACACTCCACCTAGTATGCTACGGAACAGAACATAACTTTATTTTCTCAAATTACAATGTAATACATGAGAACAAAGAATGATGATATAAACAAACATATGAATATAATATATAAAGTAACAGAAAATAGCGTTCGCGGATATATGTAATAAACATTTTATATAAATGTATAGTTCGTTTCTTTCCAAACGGTCAAACCATGAACAATCCCACGGTGATTTCGTGTTCTAAATACTCTTGATATTATGATAGTGTGTATTCAATCACCGTGAAATTAATCAAACTTTGTCAGTTGGGAAAAAACGTACATGCGAGGGTGATATAATTCCGTTGCACCAATATGTTGTCTGCATTTAGTAGAGTCAAAAACTCCCCAGGGAGATTGCAAGATTGATATCAGTATATGCTAGCCCAATGACAAGGGTATTAGCTGTATAGTCAGTGAACGTGCATAAGGATGAAACTTAGATTATAAACGCAAATTTTAACCGCATGTACTTTAAATTCATCATTTATTGATAATAATGCATATAAAAATATATGATAATGCATCGTTAATAGTAAATATTGATATGTCAATAAAACAGTTCTCCACTAACAATTATTACAGGTTTTCCACGAAAACATTGCGTGAATAAAAACACAGTCAATTTCATTACACACCAGTATTTAGGGGTGAAACGTTATACCAAATTAATATTTTAACCAGTTTAAACGTATTTTAGTGACACACCATTGTTTCAATTTGCATTTTGTATAATAAATGTTGAGTGTTAAAGTGGTCTGCTGAAAATCAGTAGAATGATGGATATGTAACATATTTTTCACCTATTGGTGGACACTTCTATAGTTGAAAGTATGAAAACACACATGACCTGTTCAACGAACTGTATATGGGTTATAATGTTTCACCAAGTGAATAGTTTATATTCACATTGTTTACATAAACGCGCTATACAACGGTTGTTCAAAAACCGATACACTTACACATCAAACATTGATTAAAATATAACGCACGAGTTTTGAGGCGTGGTTTAAATGGTTTACAAATCGTGTTTTTTATGGTTGAGATTATTTTCTGACCATGCTTGTGTTATTTTAAACGTGTATTAAATTAATGAATGTGATTTTGGACTAGTTTTTATATGCTCTTCAGTTTTTTCAGTGATTTATTTGTAAGTATTTATTTTTGATTAATTAATTTAACTCATTCCGTGGGGTATGTTATAAAGTAATAAGAGACAGTTATTCCTTTTTATAAGACATGCCGTGACTCGATTCACATTGAGATAATATCCAAGGTTAGGTCCAACTGAAAAAGATGTTACGGTGGGTCATGTGTTCTTATAAAGGACCAGGACAAAAGGCGCTTGGCAGCATAGGTGTTGGCAATTTTTTTTCAAAATATTCACTGTTATAAATACTTCATTTAGTGTATAATTATTTTGAAAAAGAAAATGTGCCTAACACCTATGCTTGGCAGTGGGCTCAAAGCTTATTAAGAAATAATATACACTATTAAAGATAATTCAAAGTGTATATTATTTAAAACATCTATGCACCTAGCAGCTATGACCAGGACTAACGCCGTGACGGGGACATTCTCGGTTATGTTTAAAACATAGGTGTTCAGCACAATTTTACCCCAATTATACACTATTATAAAGAAAGGTATATAACTCCACAAAACTCAAGTCCATGACGTCTTCGTTTCCAAGTTATTTCATGTGTTTCTCGCTTAATATTTCATTCAGATCTTTTCAAAATCGTGTAGCCAGATCATTAAGCTTTCAAAATATACTATACACTATGTCCTTACCACTTCTGCAAAGACGGGGACACGGAAAGTTTCATTATTTTCCATCAAAATATTTTAGTCGGAAGCGTAGACGTAAATCTATTTGATCAAAATTTGTCTATTTTCACCAAATCTACACTTCATTGCATAGGTGTTCAGCACAATTCCCCCCCCCCCAATTATACACTATTATAAAGAAAGGTATATAACTCCACAAAACTCAAGTCCACAACGTCTTCGTTTCCAACTTATTTCACGTGTTTCTCGCTGAATATTTCATTCCGATCTTTTCAAAATCGTGTAGCCAGATCATTAAGCTTTCAAAATATACTATACACTATGTCCTTACTACTTCTGCAGAGACAGGGACACGAAAAGTTTCATTATTTTCCATCAAAATATTTTAGTCGGAAACGTAGACGTAAATTTATTCGATCAAAATTTGTCTATTATCGCCAAATCTACACTTAAATACTGATTTTTTCCGTTAAAGTGCATCATCATTATGAAAGACAATGAAAATCGAAGTCAATAAACCAGAATATCAAGAATAATACCGTTTGTAAAGCAAACCATCCGTTATTTTTAATTATTTACACGCCTCTTATTGAATCACAACAGCCATGATTGACGGCCTATTTTTATACTGACCTTGACCGCTAGACCAATTTGGATAACTTCGGCAACTTTCATTGGAAAATGATCAGCTTTACGACAGTTGACGGTAATCACCGATTGATCATTAAGTTTGTAAAATCTTTTTTGATTGGTTGGATGTTGTTGTTCAAATGTTAGCAAAAAATAGCACGTTATTATTGTTAAAAAACATAAAGCGTGGCTTGTTTTTCCCCATGTTAAATGCAATACAATATTAGATTGTAGAAATGACCAGGTAAGAAATAGCGAAATTACTTTATGGAGAAACGACAGTTAGTCGCAAAAAAGCGCAAGAATACATTCGGTCATGGAGGTGCGTGACTTTCGACCAATGAAGTGCACTTTTACAAATGCCGAAATAGATACAGATTTGACATTTAAACATGGCCGCTACAAAATTGAAAAGAGGCATGTCAATTCGACAGACATGCACAGTTCAATTCAGTACAAAGATATGAAGTCTTGTTGCCACACAATACATGAAAATATCATAGAAAAAACAGTTTTAACATTTTCGATTAAGAACCGCCATTCATCTACTAGAACATAGATAACAAGTTATGTAACCACAGACCCATTTCTGTTCTTTTCATAAATTTGACTGGACACCCTTGTGCTAAAATAGACTCTCCTGCAATTTTCCAGTGTCCAAAAATAGATAATTACATGTGGAGTAGAAAATTATGATTGGTTGACTAACATTTTTCTAGGAGCGGTATCAGCTATATGATCCTTTCTTATATAGTTTGTAAATTAAAAAAAAAACGCTAATCCGCTTTCTTGGCACCTTCAAATTTTGCCATGTTGTATCCATGTCGGGACAGCGCTATCGAGGTTTTTATTTAAATAGTTGCAATGGTAAAATACAAAAGACTTACCTCTCTGAGATCTTTCTGCAATTGAATAATTTTAACCTCGGCTCTTCTTAATTTCTCTTTTAGTTCTTTAATTTCGTTATCTTTTTTTGCAATTGTCTTTTCCAAATTATGTCTTTCGGGGTTAGATAATCTCTGAAAATATACATACCTGGTATATTGTTAACTTCACTCAACTGCCAGTAGTGCATTTGTAAACCCTACTATTTTACATAGACAAAGTACATAGATATGAATAACTAATGTATCTCTTAATAAGTTCAGAAGTACTACAGTAAGTCTCTAAATCAATGGGGTTAATCTTCATCACTGACAGCTAAATACAGTTTAAAAACATGATGATTAGTTTATAACAACTTTCACAACTTTCACAAAAACTCATAAAGTCAGTAGCCTGGACTGTCGACCAACTTTAAGTTGCACTTCTCAAACCAAATGTTAACTTGTTCGAATACAACGGTATTAGCATATAATTTGAGGGTTATATGTACATTCTGGTTGCCTGATAAGACAACTGCTGGCAAAAGTTTGTTGCTCAAAACTTCAGTTAGGCTGCGATGTACAGGCAATTTGAAACAGTTGTAAAGCACTGGCGATGTATAGACCATCATCAATTATTTTGGCATGGATAATTATATATCAAAATGAGTAACTCACCGGCTACAGACACCTCTCATTTTAACAAGACTGCATATTTATAACCCCAATGCCATCTATAGCTCATATATGGGAGGAAATGACATTTTCATAGTGTAGATACAAGTTTAAACTGGTAAATTATACGAACAATGGTTTAAAAAATGGCCCATCAATATCCAAGCAATCTCTTCTATCATAGCACTATAACTTGATAATTGCTACAGTCAGATTTCGATACAACGACATTGTATGTTTCCAAGAAATGTGTAGTTCAAACGCATATGTCAGTGAAATGAATTCCTCCGAACATTTACATTTAACTTAAATGTCTGGAGTTAACCCTGACCCAGCAATAAAATTGATTGTTAGAAAAAATAGTTTCTCAATTTATCAAGACACAGTTATCAACAATCATGTGGTTTTTGTAATACTTCAATAAGTATATACATTGTTTATAGTACAGGTCAAATGATATGTAGAATTGGCTTTAACTAGTTAAAATATGAAAACTATATTGGAATGGTAATGGCAAAGTATGTGTTGGGAATATGGAATTATTTGTGTTGCGAATAGTGAATAATTGTGTCGCGAACTGTGAAATGTTTGTCGCGAACAAATCTCCCTCATTGGGATTTGCAAAAGTTGGCAGGTCTGTTAAAGTATTGGTTGTCAAAAAATATGTCAGCATAATGAGGATGTCGTTGCAACGAATGTCGTTGTATTAAACTGGCTGTATACTAAATACCTGAGGACTATGTTCTCTATCATTACTTTCATTACTAGATGATGATGATGATGTTGGAAGACTTGTAGCACTATGTTTTGCACCACTTAAATGGCGAGATTTAGGATCATGTTCTAGATAAGATTTATATACTTTAGATTCTCAGGTGAGACTTGCATACTTTACTATAATTAAAAGAATGCCTATGAAGAACAATACAAACACAAAAAATCGGCGTTTTGTGCTTTTCAGCATTAATGTGTAATATACTTAGTACAACCTACCCAAACTGACTGGTCTCCAATACTTACAGGTTCTAATTCTTCACCAGAATCTTCTTCAAGTTCTTCATTCTTCTTACTGGAAGGAGTGTCTACGTCCATGGTGTCCATAGGTGTGTGTAATACATC
Source organism: Mactra quadrangularis (assembly GCA_025267735.1). Lineage (NCBI taxonomy): Eukaryota > Metazoa > Mollusca > Bivalvia > Venerida > Mactridae > Mactra > Mactra quadrangularis. Next base: position 30,989,793 of record CM046308.1, on the reverse strand, counting down.
TAAAATAAGATTAATATTTTTGCAAAAATATGATACAAAAAGTATATGTAAGAGCATTATTCAAATTGTAACTGATAATGACAAAACAATAAGAATAATAATTTCATGAAAGAAAACAATAATTAAAATGATTCTTATGATAATCCTGAAGTCTTGGGTAAGCAGGGTCGGGTCCAGGATATTTTTCAAAGTGGTCCAAACTTTTCTAGGGGATCCGAACTATTTTATTTAAAATTTAACTAAATAACCATTAAATATATGTTAAGCACCATCAAAAATTGCTTCATGCTACTTAAAAATGACTTAAAATCAAGAAATTCAGTAATAGACATGTACGTTTTCCCAATTCTAGGAGAGGGGCGTCCTGACCCCTTACCACCCCCGCAGGATCAGCCAATGGTTAGATTCTCAGGTGAGACTTACATACTTAACTATTAAAAGAAAGCCTATGAAGAACAATACAATTGAAATCGGCGTTTTGCGCTTTTCAGCAATAATGTGTAATATACTTGGTATAATTTGTGCAGATGGAAAACCCCATAAATTAGAGTTCCAAATTAGCTATATTCATGGCAGGATGTTTATGAAAAGTAATTATTACTTTCAACTATCTCGTTTCTTGAAAAAAGTTTAATCATGAATGCTGTTTTAAGCTATGAGCCGAATGCTGTTATTTTATTGTGACAAAAACAGCGTCAAAACAAAAAAAGTGAAATCTTTCAGAAAGGTTTACTATATGGGAAACCATGTACCACAAACATAACAACAAGACGTTTTATGGGCATTTTAGTGATAACATTTTTGTTTAAATGTCTATCAATTGAAATTTTGACGCATGATAATTCTGTCCCTACTACTGAATTAATTAAGATTTCATTTTTTGTTCGACTTGTTTTCACTGGTAATTAAGCTGAAAATGGTCTTTGTTTTTCAAAACTAGATCACGATCCATCGATTTCGGACATGCAAAATATCCGTACTCGATTTTTTGGTCGAGATCGCGAATATCCGAGTGCTCCGAGCAGCCCCACCAAATAGTTACATTGTCTGCAACTTTGATAACATTTTGACATTATATATCACATGCTGTGTGCAAAGCGGTTGTAACTGAAGTTAAGAATAGAGAATTAGGGTTGTTTTGTGCTAAATCTAAAACATAAGAAAAAGACTTTGACAAAATAATTCTTGCAATTAGTTTTGACCTTTTTTTCCTGAAGCAAGAGAAATTTTCATCATAAAATGAAGTTTCCTGTCAAAACCACAGAATTTTAACCATGAGTAGGTGTATATTCCTGGGGCGCTTTAAGCAAAAATCTTAAAATAAAATTCATCTTTAGTCAAAAACAAGAAACATTAATGATAGTTTTTGGCCTTTCAATCATAAATAGAATTGAATGATGTAGAGTATTGTATACCCTTTGAATATCACATCATAGTTATTTCTAATTAACCTTTTAACTGTAAAATTATGACATTGACTTGATATAACTTTATTGTAAATTATTTGTGTGAAAAAGAGCACTGGGTATCTGTGTAAATATACAAAAACCGATTTATTTAAAAAATAATCTTTTTTATATAACCTTCTCTGATCCAAAATTTAGCCAAGTGATAATCTTGAGTAGTTATTCTAAAGTATAATTGCAAGGCACTGCATCCTGCCCTTTTTCACTCCTCTTTGCCCTTTTTTATAATTCCTATGTATAAATAATGACCTTGGATCAACAAACTTCTTATATACCCAGTCCCTTTTTCTGTCCCCCTGACCTTTCCTGAGTTTTAGAATAATTTTTAAACAGTACCCACCAAAAGTTAGGGAGACATTTTCTCTTTGAATGCCAACTGAATAGTTTTTATTGAAATTTGACTTTTGAAATGCTTTTCATTTTGCTCATTTTATTTTTGGTAAGCATTATACATGTACTTCTAAGAGTAGAACAATAGCATAACAAGAGGAATCCAAGGACAGCGTGCTCGACTTTTCGGGTGTTTTGTTCATGGCAGGACTTCAAACAAAAATGATTTCAAAACAGGACAAAATTTTTGAAGAAATGTATCAATCAAACAATGATTACCAATTCATATCTGTAAAATACTAAAATGGCATAACTCCTAAAACATTCATTCATAGTAACACCCCTACAAAGTTAAGTGTACTAAGTATCAATAAATAAACATACCTGCTTTCATTCAAATATCTTTATTAGAAACTATTAATACTTCAATTTAAACAAATTTCAACATTTACAAACAGGGTAATAACTCCAAAAATAATCAAGAGTTATGTTCTTTTGTAGTCATAAAGATATTGTACTGATGAATAAATATACTAACTGTCATTTAAATTCTTTGTTGAGCATTGAAAATATTTAGGTTTAACCTTAACCCTTATTTCAAAAGTGAAAAGGGGCATAACTCAAAAATTAATTCAACAATAATGATGAAAAAGCGAACTAATTTTCTATCAATTAAATACAAAACTTTTAAGTATAAAGGGAAATAACTCCAAAAGTAATTCATCTAGAGTTATGTCCCTTTAAAGTGTTATGAAAAATCATTTTTAACGTTCATTCAAGATATTTGAAAGTACTATAAATATCTGATAAAAACCAATTTTATCTTAAATGTTCAAGTATAAAAGCATAATAACTCACAAAATAATTCATCCAGAGTTATTCCCTTTCACATTATGTATAATATAGTCCCACTAAATAAGTAAATACAGACTTTCAATAAAATAACTTGGACAGAGTTGAAGATATGAGTTTCAAAAATCATTAACCTGAACACCATCGCCAATGCAAACACTGACACAAAAGAGATAGTCACAGCATTCTTTTTTAAGTCGAGCTAAAACTATGAACAAACCAAAATTACAATTACATATAGTTTTGTAGGCCCCAGGATTTAAAAGCTTAATCTAACCAATATGCTGCATTAACCAAATACATGTATATCAAAAATAATGACTAAAAGTCATTGGAATTCAAAAATTGAAAAGAATTTCTTATATCTCCAAAATTTTGGTGGATAATGACTTTATAAAATATATTGAACTTACGAAATGGACTCTGAGTCCCATCAGCACTTTCTTCATTGACATCTACCTGATCAGTCTGTAATAAAGAAACAGATAATTAAAAACTTATTACGTTATATAATTATTTCGATCAATTAAATACATAAAACACATCAATGACATATTTTCATCAATATCTGACCATAAATGACGGAGATATCCAACATATTAAAAACTTGAACACAGAAATTGCCGACACAAGGGTGAGCAGGAGAACTCCCATATTTACTTCGTAAAGTTGAGCTAAAAACGGGAAACAATGAAGTAAAAAAATTCTAATTTTTTACACTCAACAAAATACATACTAAACGTCTTAAGTCGCAATTTAAGCTTGAATTAATGGTTTTTTTTCATCAATTTTAATGGGTTAAGATACCAAGAGCAGTCCACGGACAACGGGCTTGACTATTCTGTTTATTCGTGTAAACTACAGCAACAACCAATCAAAACTCATGCTGAAGTTATGCAACTAAGTATTTGACCTTCATTCTTAACTGTGCTGACATTTTGAAGTTTCACGTAAGTTCCTTGAGTCGGTTCAAAAATAAAATGTTGCACGAACAATTTAAACCAAAAGAATCTAAGTAATAAAGGGCCATTATCCAGTGTAATTTTTGCTATAGTAATGCAACTTGGTATTTGATGTCAATATGTAGATATGTGCGAAGTTTCAAGCATAAGCCTTCAGTAGTTGCAAAATAAAAATGTTGCACCTTAAAGCTTAACCAAGAAATTTCAAAGTATTTAAGGGTCATAATTCAGTCCTAATTAATCCTAGAGTAAAGTAGTTAGGGATTTGAACCCCAATGGTAACCACGTTCACACAAAAACGTTTTAACTGAATACCTCCAGTACTTGCAGATAGAAGATATACTAGGACGAAAAAGAAACGCCGGGTAACCTATAATGATTGTTTTAAGGGATAAATTGTATTATTGGATTATTATATTTATTTTTGTATGAAATGTCATCTGTAAGGAAACAGCTGTTGAAGTTTCAATCGATTTCCGATGCTGATTATGTGAAAAAATACCCCCTTTTAACGATGACCCTTCTTGTTTTGCGAAACACGGCCGGACATGTGTTGCATTGTTTATGTACCCGGCGTTTCTTTTTCGTCCTAGTATATAAACAACAGCACCGCTAGGCGAAGCATTATATGCCCGAAATTGTTTCTTTTTTTACCTTGAGACCCCAAAACCAAAAGGGGTCTTCTACCCGATACCACCAATCATCGTATGAAGTAAATATTGTGGACCAAATGGACTTTAAGTTGTGTTTCGGAGACTGTTTTCAGTTTAAGGTAATAGAGTTCTTGACCTTTGATCTTGTAACCCCAAAATCAATAGGGGTCTTCTAACCGATATGGACAATCATCGTATAAACTTTGAATATTGTGGCCCAAATTGACTTTAAGTTATGCTCCGGAAACTGTTTTTAGTTTAAGGAAATAGTGACCTTGACATTTGACCTTGTGACCCCAAAATCAATAGGGGCCTTCTAACCGATATAGACTATCATTGTATGAAGTTTGAATATTGTGGGCCAAATGGAACTAAAGTTATGCTCCGGAAATCAAATTGCTAACAGACAGACGGACGCACACATGGACAGACGGACGGCCCCCAGGGTATAACATAATATGACCAAAATTCTAACGGGCATATAAAAATACAAAAATGTTGCGCATTAAATCCTAACCAAGAAGTGTTACGCCGATGCACATAGGAATAGGATAACCCCACTATCCCCCGTATAGTCGAGCTAAAAATAGACATTAAACAGTTTTTCCACAACATCCTGAACTATTTTTCAGGTGTTTTCCAATCTTTCATGACTTTTCCATGATATTTCTCCTAAACTCAAAATTCCATGATCTTTCCAGTTTGTATGAATCTTGTATAACTCATGTAGTTTTGATGATCACAAACTGATCAAGACGAAGTCTTGAGTATAAAAAGTTCAATCACCATTACGTTATAAATGTCTAACAACTATTTTCCCTCATATTAATTTAACATTCATACAGAAAGTCGAAGTGATAAGCTTATTGTTTTCAAGAAGATATCCAAAATAAAATAAACAAAGAAAAGCTAGATACTTCATACTTCGAGGGTTTCCACGAGACTGTAGTAAGTGCACTGCATTTAAAAGCAGGATACTACAGTTTTGCAGGCAACTTTCGACTTGTTTTAAAAGTCTAAGAATGAAATTATTATTTAAAAAATATTAACTTACTGAAGATCCAGCTTGACTTTCATCATCGGGCGAGGCTGCAAATATAAAAAAAAACTACATGAGTTTTGGGTTACTTGGGGTTTAACTCATTGTGTAGGTCATTTAACGTCCATCAGCCCACCGACTGAATGTTCATTGAAAGGCTGTATCTCTAGATTTAGCCGTTCACCAACTACTAAAGATATACTTTCAACAAAGACTCACAACTGCCCTTTATGATAAATAATTATTGGTAGGAGTGAGAATGTTCGTAGAATAAGACCAAGCTCAAAAATAGTATGCTCCGTCTGGGAATCAAACCCACAACCGCTCGGTCAGGAAACTTGCATGTTTCCACATGAGCCAGCAGGATAGCTACATTTAAGTGATAGTTGAAATGACAATAATCAAATAAAACAAGATTGTAAAGCACAATTCAGGTTTAGAAATACTAGTAGGCAACATTAATCTTGTGCTATAGTCCGTTTTCTCAACTGTCTAAGCTTGAATAATTTCACGGTGACAGAATGCACTGTTTTTGTAGTGGAGGTATAATTTTGTTAAGCATTTCTTGACTAAAACATATACGGCTTAAGCAGCTTTACTTGATCATTATACACACTTTCGGAAATTAGTGGATGTATTACGACTATATTAAAAGCGAAATTATTCATGTTTTACAGTTGAGAAAAAAACGAAAAATATATTAGTATCGGTTTTGATAAACAGCTTAGTTTGTACTCATTTGTTCAAGTATTGTCACAACCTTGTTTTCATGAATATGCATGAGGCAGGGGAGACCAATCTTCTTCCAATGAAATTGCATGTAACAATTAAATAAGCTTCAATAACAATTAGGAACTTTAGTTAGTTATCTTTCCCAAATAAAATCTGAAGCAATCCAATTGGTAAGTAGGTCCTTACAGTTGGAATCCTCGGATTTTATCATTGAAGTCCTATGTAAGGACAACAAAAAATCATCTAATATCTTTCTTGTTAATTAAGATATTAACAGACGTAATGAAATTTAGATAGTTATTTACCCTAAAAATACTTAGCTCGATTTTTAAACGAATAAAATGATTTACAAAAAAGTTATTTAAGATTAATTTTGGCAAATTGACATTAAAAAGTAAGGATAAAATCCGAGTAATCCTACAAATTGGACCGACCTATTTGTAGAGTATACAAGGGGAAATAACTGACTAAAGTCCCTAATTACATCATATTTGAATTTTCTTCACCCGCTTTAGAAAAATAACTCATGGAGGTCACCATTTTGAATGGCAAACCAAACCTTAGATATAAAGCAAACCAAAGAAGCCCCCTCATTAATTATTCATGAATACGAGATTTTCCTAACCAAATTACCCATGGTACATAACAAATCATGACAGAGAAATGTACCGTGGGACAACTAACGATACCAAATTATATCGCAGCAAATGACCGAGGAGTTCCGAATGTATCGTTACGGAACGTTTTGTAACGTTCGCGGTAGCTGAACTCCCTACAGGTCGTCCACGTAAAAATTGTGTATATCAACATAGCCAGTTTCATTACACATCAATATTTAGGGGTGAATTATTTTAACAATTTCATAGTTTTATTAGTTTACACTTATTTCGTAAACATATCATTATAAAAAATTATGATGTGCATACACACTTTTCAAAAGAATGTTACTCATAAAAATGGCCTGTTAAAATCAGTAAAATGCTGTTCATGCATTAACTAAGTCACTTATTTAGTGGGTGAGTCCATTGTTTAGTACAAAAACACGCATGACCAATAATACGACATGTAGTACAGTAGTGTGTTCAATTACACAAAACGTTTCAGAACGTTACAGAACGATGCAATCGGAACTCCTCGGCCATTCACCGCGGATAATCTAATCAAATATACAAATATGTGACCGTCAAGGCAATAAGTGATGTTTAAAAAATTACGGACTTAAACCAAACATCACTCATTGCCTAAACGACCACACATTTGTTTACTTTAACACCGGTGGTTTCAAAAAAGCGCCTGAATATGTCCGAGATTATTCGCAGCGAATGGCCGAAAAGTTCCGTATGTATCGTTACGGAACGTTTTGTAACGTTCGCGCTGACTGAACTCCCTACAGGTTGATAAATTTGTAAATGAATATGTTTTAATATTTATGCACTTAAATGATCAGAAAGCGTAAATGCCGGTAGTCTAGCTTTACCTACATGCAAAAATGGTGCCATTGGTTAGTTTCAAGTTAACATAAAAGACCACGTGTTTAATTCAAGTCATACAAATTATTTACAAATATTCGACTGTGGACTGAAACGTACTAAAAAACCGAGAAACGCATTTTAAACTGGTTATATATAAATAGCGAGAACTATGGCACAACTATTTTCAGGAATGATTCACGACGCAAGTTCATGTAAATTTATTTTGTATTAGACTAATATACAACTGGCTATGTTTGTCAAACCAAGCACATCATTCCACGTTCTAAAATAAAGTGTAATAATAAAGTTCAACCGCTTCTTAATTATTCCCTTTGCTATTACGTCCTGATAAAAAATGTCAAAATAATATCCATGTCATGTATATAAGTAATTAGTATGAAGAAATAATATTTACCCCTCCTAAGGTTTCTGAATAAACCCTTTAACTTGTCCATTTTGAATTGTATAAATCTTTTTTAAGTCTTGATAGTTTGGTGTACTTGGTGAGAGTGATATACGTGTCCAAGAAAGGTCTAGGTGGCGTGCCTTGGTTATCATTCCGGTTGGTTAACTCTGTGTTTACTCATTTCATGAGTTAATTTCTGGTATTGTTCACTTGTCCATAAAACATTACACTTACACACCTGATTATATAGCCATGGTATTACAATCAATTCAAATATAACAAGCAATTCAATCAAGTCATAATCCTTTTGTGAAAACAAATTTAGATACAAAAGTATGCATGCATTAACTTTCCCGGGAGTTATGTTTAATTGTATCATGATTCTAGTTTGTGTAAATCAATTTATTTCATACAAGCATAGGTTGTTTGCGTAAAAGCTGGGCCAAAAAAAATAATATATATCTCAATAACTATCTCAATTTTTGATTGTGATCATAACTAGCATTTTCCTCTTCAAATCCAAAAATTCAGAAATTTTCTTTAATAACATAACATACATGCAATGCAAATTTTGAAGCCAAAAGGAGACTTTTGTAGGTGCGTGAAGTTAGCTGCCAGTTGCCAGTTGCAAATTCAATCGGCAACTGGCAACTGGCAGCTAACTTCAAACCCAGCAAGCACTATATACAGGCACTGCGACGAAAGTTCCGCGCGGGTGTTTTGAATCGGCTACTGGTAACTGGCAGCCAACTTCACACTCTAGCTGCCAATTCGATTTTTTTAGGATTTCAGCGCAGATACGTCGCCCTATGCACAGGTACTGCGATGAACGCTCCGCAAGGGTGTTTTGAATCTGTAACTGGCAATTGGCAGCCAACTTCACACCTCAGCTGCCAATTCGATTTTTTTTAGATTTCAGCGCAGATAGGTCGCCCTATGCACATGTAATACGCCAGAGATGAATTAATCTTAGGACGTATCGTCAAGTAGTCGATGTGACGAGAGTCACTCTTTATTCTTAATAAATGTTAAATAGTTGAAACAATCACAAAGAATTCAAAGTCAATAACAATTTATTAATAATGTCACTCTCTAATTAAACAAATCACAAAGATTTCTAAGGTCAATAACAATTTAATAATTTCGTCAAATATCCAAATTACAAGATTCCACTAAGTTGACATAGAGTTAATGATTAAATAAATGTAAGTCCGAAAAATATTAAAAATAAGTAGTTAAGAAGGAAATATAACGTATCACAAAGTGTAGATTTCACAAAGTATCTTACAAGTTTTTCTTCTTAATTATATGTTTATATTGTATATTATATGATTGTTATACATGAAAATAGTTTGCTATATATAAGCAGTCCCTAATCATAGTAGGAAATTAACAGATGTTGGCATTAATTAGTATATTTATTCAAAACTACAAATATTATGTAATCAAGCGTCTTGATCTCTTTACCCGACACCTTTAACTGTGACCAGACCAGGAAATATATTAAAGATATGTATTTAATGCAAATGTGACACTTGTCACAGGAAAGATTATCAATTGCCACATGGCTAAAATGCGAAAACGTAAGAAGGAAACAATAATTATAATAAAGAATAACAATGCATCTTGTATAAAACAGCGACATAAAATATGTGATGAAAATCAAGATAAGGAGAAAACTAAACATGTGGCCAGTTCCTTTGTTATTACGGATTAAGTTGATTATGAATAGTGTAAAATTATGTGCAAAATAAATATGATAATAATTTAAACAATTCATTTAAAAAATAATGAACTCATTTCTTAAAATATGCATTATTCATATGAAAATAACAGATTTTGTACATTTAAAGTGAGACATAAAATTCATTGAACTTTCAGCGCATAATACATGTACTACAATGAACGACCGGCTCGGGTGTTTTGAATCGGCAACTGGCAATTGACAGCAAACATCACATCCTCTGCTGCCAATTCGATTTTTTTTAGATTTCAGCGCAGATACGTCGCCCTATGCACAGGTCTGCGATGAACGACCTACACGAGTGTTTTGAATCGGCAACTGGCAATTGACAGCAAACATCACATCCTCTGCTGCCAATTCGATTTTTTTTAGATTTCAGCGCAGATACGTCGCCCTATGCACATGTACTACAATGAACGACCGGCTCGGGTGTTTTGAATCGGCAACTGGCAATTGACAGCAAACATCACATCCTCTGCTGCCAATTCGATTTTTTTGGATTTCAGCGCAGATACGTCGCCCTATGCGCAGGTCTGCGATGAACGACCTACATGAGTGTTTTGAATCGGCAACTGGCAATTGGCAGCCAACATCACACTTCAGCTGCCAATTCGATATTTTAAGATTTCGGCGCAGATACGTCGCCCTATGCACATGTACTACAATGAACGTCCTGCTCGGGTGTTTTGAATCGGCAACTGGCAATTGGTAGCCAATTTCACACCTCAGCTGCCAATTCGATTATTTAAATTTCAGCGCAGATACGTCGCCCTATGCAAAGGTACTGCGATGAACGTCATACACAAGTGTTTTGAATCGATTACTGGCAACTGGCAGCCAACTTCGCACCCAGCTACCGATTCAATTTTTTTGTTAGGAAGCACTATGTACAGGCACTGCGACGAACGTTCCGCCCGGGTGTTTTGAATTGGCAACTGGCAACTGGCACTAACTTCACACTCCAGCTGCCAATTCGATTTTTTTAGATTTCAGCGCAGATACGTCGCCCTATGCACAGGCACTGCGATGAACGTCCTACACGAGTGTTTTGAATCGGCAAGTGGCAATTGGCAGCCAACTTCACACCTCAGCTGCCAATTCGATTTTTTTAGATTTCGGCGCAGATACGTCGCCCTATGTACATGTACTACAATGAACGTCCTGCTCGGGTGTTTTGAATCGGCAACTGGCAATTGGCAGCCAATTTCACGCCTCAGCTGCCAATTCGATTATTAAAATTTCAGCGCAGATACGTTGCCCTATGCATAGGTACTGCGATGATTGTCCTACACGGGTGTTTTGAATCGGCAACTACCAACTGGCAGCCAACTTTACACCCAGCTGCCGATTCAATTTTTTTTGTTAGCAAGCACTATGTACAGGCACTTCGATGAACGTTCCGCGTGGGTGTTTTGAATCGGCAACTGGCAACTTGCAGCCAACTTTACACCCAGCTACCGATTCATTTTTTTGTTAGCAAGCACTATGTTCAGGCACTGCGACGAACGTTCCGCGCGGGTGTTTTGAATTGGCAACTGGCAACTGGCAGCCAACTTCACACTTCAGCTGCCAATTCATTTTTTTTAGATTTCAGCGCAGATACGTCACCGTTTGCACATGTACTACGATGAACGTCCTGCTCGGGTGTTTTAAATCGGCAATTGACCATTGGCAGCCAACTTCACACCTCCTCTACCAATTCGATTTTTTTAGATTTCGGTGCAGATACGTCGTCCTATGCACATGTACTACGATGAACATCCTGCTCGAGTGTTTTGAATCGGCAACTGGCAATTGGCAGCAAACTTCACACCTCAGCTGCCAATTCGAATTTTTTAGATTTCAACGCAAATACGTCGCTATATGCACAGGTACTGCGATGAAGGTTCTGCACGAGAGTTTTGAATTGGCAACTGGCAATTGGCAGCCAACTTCTCACCTCAGCTGCCAATTCGATTTTTTTAGACACTGGCGAAAGTATGTCCCTAGTAGTTGATGTACAGCTAAATTCAGAAAGTGAGCCTTTCCAGGAACAGTAAGTAGGTTGGCTGACCGCTATTATATGACAATAAGCGACTTTAGTCAGTTATATTCCCTTTTTTACTCTTAAAATAGGTAGGTGTAATTACACTAATGTATAAAATTTTTATGTATGATAAAGCAAATAATGCCACAAATTCTTGGGCAGGCTATGTAAAAAACTTGTTGAACGATCTAGGATACTCATACATATGGGATACTATGGATTTTTCACGTTCCCAGTTGATCAATATTATACAATGTTTATACATATAGTCAATATTATCAACTATGTTTCTCTTTTTTAGACAACATGCCTAAATTGAATACTTTCAATGTATTTAAAAATAATTTTGAATTTGAAAAATATTTATCTTGAAACAAAAATGATAATCATAGAATTGCTTTAACTCGTATTCGTTGCTCTTCTCATAAACTTGCCATAGAAGAAGGGCGTTATAGAAATATTGACAGAGGCGATAGAAAGTGCATTTTTGTGATATGAACGTAAAAATTATTGAAGATGAATACCATTTATTTTAATCTGTCCTATGTACCGTAATATTCGCAAAGAATGCTTATCCAATTATTATAACCATTGGCCAACTATCCAAAAATTTCGAAATTTAATGTCCTCAACAAGTTCCAGTCTAATTTGTAAATTAGCAATATATATATATATATATATATATATATATATATATATATATATATCTTACTAATAAAAAATGATCTTCTTTTCTAAATCAAGTGAACACATAGTAAGTTTACAATTTAATTTTGTTGATATCTTGTTTTGCTTGGTTTTTTGTCTACCTTTTTTGTCTAACTTTCTAGCGATTCTTTGTTGTTTTTTCAAGTAAAAGTACTGCTTTAAGATTCACATTCTGTACTCATACTCTTCTCGATGATGTATCATTATTCAAAGATTACTTTATTCTTATACATGTTTGTCCGTATATATTCCTTATGATGTATTGTCATCAACATCAATTTACATGTTTGTATGTGTGTTGTTGCCGCCAACTGACAGCAGAAAAGCACGTATGTGCTTAATTTCTGAAATAAATACATTTGTATTGCATTGTAATTAGTTGGATTACTTGGATTTTATCCTTACAATTCAATGTTAATTTGCCAAATTTTATTAAATAACTTTTTTGTACATCATTTAATTTGTTTGAAATTCAATTAATATTTTTTTTAAGTTGAAGAACTATCTAAATTCCATCACTTTTGTTAATATCTTCATTAACAAAAAAGATATTAGATGAAATATTTTGTTACCCTTACATAGGAATTCAACGATTTAATCTGAAAATTCCAACTGTAAGGACCTACTTACCAATTGGATTGCTTCAGACTTCATCAGGGAAAGATAACTGACTAAAATCCCTACTTGTGTTGCTACGGCGAACCCCGACCCCCCAAAAAAAAGAACAACTACATTTTATCATTACTACTAGTATAAGAAAATATCAAAGTGTAGAATTCAATAATATTAAATTCTTATTTCACCCAGAATGATTAGAAATCACTTATTAGTATTGCAAAGTTTTGTAAACTTCTTTAACTTTTTGCCAAATACATGTTGATGACCATATTGTACAATCCTGTCTTTCTATTTTTCATTTTCTGTCTACTCCTATCATATTTATGTTTTGTAAGTAATCCCATGCTGTTCATAACCTGGGATAAATAGAGTGTGTGTTCTGTTCTGTTCTACTCTGTCAAAGTAGTGACTGGTGCGAATCAATTTGCACATAGTCGCTGTGGGCAGTACAACGACCCTCACATCCAAAGAAACCACAAAATAGGTAGGCTACCGATAGAACACTAAAGAATAGCTAATGGGTTGTTAAAATGGATCAAACCACAAGTGCAACATCAGAATTGCTACTTGACAACAACATCACGCTGATGTGCATACCGCCGATATGTAGCTAAACATAGAATACCACGCATGGGGTAAATTAAATCATCGTGTACGTCGTGGTGTTGCAGCCCAAGCCTTGCTGAGCCACGCGGAAGGATTGTGCGCGAGTGAGCAGGACTATGTCAGAATGTTTTCCATCAGTATGTGCGATCCATAAGAACGCAATGCCAAACGGTTCCTAACAGCCATGAATGCCACACATTTTATTTGTGAGAGAATCGTTGACACATTTATCCGAATTTACACTATCGCTTATTAACATTCAATTAGGCACGCAAATCGCAATCCTCATTTTGTTACTTTGACATTTTCACACCCTGTGATGTTTTTATCGCTGCCGAGTTATCGCCGCCACGGTAGCGATAATTACAAATATCAAGATTTGAGCATTTTTGTGTCGACACCGGTTGCCGTGAGCCAACCAGAATCATGTATTTGAGGTCACATGATGAAAAAATGAAAGTCAGACAGTCAAAATAGGGGTGCGTGTATGAACTCTACCACGTCGGGTTATCTGCTTGTATTACCAGAAAATGCCATTATTAATGAATGAACTATAACCAGTTTCAAGAAAGATGCAATATTACCCCGGAAAACATACATAGCTAATTATAAATACGTTTTTCTTTTTAAAATCGCCGTAAGGCACAAGTTACCGATACGTAGACCTCACTGACTGGATTGTAATGTTTTGAGAGTTTCATAATTGAACGCAATATAGTTTCCCGCAAGGTTATACCCTTCTGTGAAATATTTGATAACAATGTCAAGTTTCCTCCAAAGGTATATGAAGTTTCTGACCTTGTGGAAAGGTAGGTGGGAACTGGTTATGGACAAGGGTCCATGAAAGCTATGTTAGGAGTGCTGGACGCCGTAAGATAACCAAACCATGTTGACACTGCATTAGGTCCAAATAATATAAGGATAAAGAAACCCCGGAAAAATCTGAAACTGTTTACAAAAGATTCTTATTGTCTAAATCGCCCTAAAATTATTTGATGAAGCTCCAATAACTGAGCAAAACATTAGACGTTCGATATTCGATATTCAATATCGAATATTATTAATAATAGTCCGAATGTAGTTCTAAAGTTGAATATCGAACCAGCTCGACGTTGGACATTCATTAATAAAAGTCTGAATGTAGTTCTAAAATTAAAATAACGAACCAGCTCGACGTTCGACATTCATTAATCATAGTCCGAATGTATTTCTGTAGTTGAATATCGAACCAGCTCGCATTCGACATTCATTGATGATAATGATGCGAATGTAGTTCTGAGATTGAATATCGAACCAGCTCGACATTCGACATTCATTAGAGATAGACCGAATGTAGTTCTGAGGTTGAATATCGAACCCATTCGACGTTCGACATTCATTAATAATAGTCCGAATGTAGTTCTGAAGTTGAATAACGAACCAGCTCGACGTTCGACATTCATTAATAAAAGTCTGAATGTAGTTCTGAACTTGAGTATCGAACCAGCTCGACGTTCGACATTCATTAATTATAGTCCGAATATAGTTCTGAACTTGAGTATCGAACCAGCTCGACGTTCGACATTCATTAGAGATAGACCGAATGTAGTTCTGAGGTTGAATATCGAACCCATTCGACGTTCGACATTCATGAATAATAGTCCGAATGTAGTTCTGAAGTTGAATAACGAACCAGCTCGACGTTCGACATTCATTAATAAAAGTCTGAATGTAGTTCTGAACTTGAGTATCGAACCAGCTCGACGTTCGACATTCATTAATTATAGTCCGAATATAGTTCTGAACTTGAGTATCGAACCAGCTCGACGTTCGACATTCATTAGAGATAGACCGAATGTAGTTCTGAGGTTGAATATCGAACCCATTCGACGTTCGACATTCATTAATAATAGTCCGAATGTAGTTCTGAAGTTGAATAACGAACCAGCTCGACGTTCGACATTCATTAATAAAAGTCTGAATGTAGTTCTGAACTTGAGTATTGAACCAGCTCGACGTTCGACATTCATTAATAAAAGTCTGAATGTAGTTCTGAACTTGAGTATCGAACCAGCTCGACGTTCGACATTCATTAATTATAGTCCGAATATAGTTCTGAGGTTGAATAATAAACCAGCACGACATTCGACTTTCATAATAATAATGATGCGAATGTAGTTCTGAGGTTGAATATCGAACCCGTGTTCGACATTCATTAATCATAGTCCGAATGAAGTTCTGAGCTTGAATATCGAACCAGCTCGATGTTTGACATTCATCAATAGTAATAATGAAATATAGTTCTGAGGTTGAATATCAAACCAGTCCGACGATCGACATTCATTCATAATAGTCCGAATGTAGTTCTAAGGTTTAATATCGAACCAGCTCGATATTTGACATTCGTTGACATTATTAGTCGTATTTTTTTCAATACTTAGCACATTGGTTGTTGCATTAATTTCTTTGGATCGAACTACTTTTATTCATGCAATATTTGTTTTTAATATTTTGTTGTCACAATATTAAGACATTTAGCTAACAAATTTTAATAGTCAATCACTTGAATAGACTATATCCAGGGGGTTCAGGTGACGTGATGTTGCATGACGTCGTCGTGACGTCGACGCCATTTTTTAAGTTTTTTTACTAAAGTTTAAGCCCTATATATGATTTTATTACGGACAAATATAAAACAATAAGAACATGTATTGAAAGAGTAATCGTTAATTAATAATTTCATATTTTTTTCATGAAAAAATCGTCGTAACAAGAATCCTGAATAAAAGATGATAGAAAACAACTCCTGTTGCCGTAGAACGCAACGTTAACTTGCAATGGACGCGAATTCGCGTCATTTTGACGAGGTATGGAAAAGGCTAATGCAGTGTGGTACAGCCCGCTTCCAACACAGAAAATCGATTGACCAATCAAAATGTAGCTTACACAAGCAGCTTCTCATTGGTGAATGATAGTTGAAAATTGCATTATCAATAAAAATTTGATATGTAAACAAAGAAAGTTTTCCAAGTTCATGTTACGTTTCAACTGATTTTACATAGACGTTCAACTTATTCTATGTTTATCAAACCTTTGTAAATTAGAAAAAAAGATTAATAATGAAGAAACCTGTAACATAGCTCTAGCAAACGTGTACGTGAACCGTACCGTTCGAGCTTTTTTGACATTTTGTGAACGTCACGTCATCTCACCCACCGGTAATCGCTGGCTGACGTCATTTCTCCACTTCGTCATTTTTTCTCAGATTAGTTTTCCTCCTTCTACCTTGGTCAATACTCCACTTTCTATAAGTAACGTATACATGTACATAGTTACGCATCGTTTATAAGTTAACAATATTCATCTTCAAAAATATATAATGAAATGTTAATTTCGAACAACATGATTATTGTTGGTATTTTTGTATTCATTGTTTTTAACAATGAATACTCTGTTACCAATAGATTAATAGCGGTATTCCGATCGGAATCCTATACTGACCTATTGACCTATATATTAATCAACGAAACCGAACAGCATCCGGAAAATTCCGCTACACAAAATAGTTCGCAAATAGTTCTTTTGTTTCATCGATCATCTGTGTATTCCTACGCGTCAATTTAATTACGCATTTAACTCGATCTACATCAAACCTTTCTTCAAAGTGAAACCGAGTATTGACAAATTTGTAAACAATAGACGTTACTGACAATCGCGGATGTATACATCGATTTCATTCATGAAAAATTATGAATGAAACTACGTCCCCGTATCAAGCACTATAGTCACGTGACGACCATCCTAATTTAACCAGGGGCCGTATTCCCATCCTTACTTAAGTATAAAATTATCCTCAAATCGACAGATTTTCCTCAGAATAGACCAACATTTTCTTAAGTTTGAGGAAATATTTTAAGTGGTATTCCCATCCTCACTCCACTCTGAAATTTTCCTCAACATCGGTCTTTTTTCCCTTATCTTTTGAGGAACGTTCGACTTACCTTATCTCTGAAAAAATTTCCTCAACTTGTATTTTGGACGCCATTTTTTCTCTCGACATTTTTTTGGTTTTTCACCAATAAACAGAGAAGTTTATGTACAGGTAAGTTGTTTTTAACCATTTTTTCGTTTCTACCTTACTCATATAGGTGATCATTCGCAAGAAAAAGTATTCGTAAGCGTTTTAACCTTTGTTTACTATTTCGTCTGTATCGGCCTTGTCAAGGTGTGCGTTCATTTTTTGAAACAATAATTTTGATTAGATTTCGGTGAGTTAAAACTATATTTGTGCTTGAATCATTGAAATTCATTGTTAATGTAACATCTCGTATGAGTTTATGACCATTTAAGCTTCCTTTCGTGTAAAAATGCGCTGCTGAAGAAGTCGCGTTTTCGTCCCAAGGACATTCGTACTTACGTCACGATGAAAAATATCACACGGAACAAATATTTTACGTTATAAAGTCGAATTAGATTTTGACAAGTGCAGGGGTAAAAACTTACCAAAGCCATTTTTGTATAGTCTGTTTAACAGGGCAGTATACGAAATACTGGTGTTATGAATTCGAGTGGGATGTGCCCATGGCATAGGACCCCTTGGTTGTTTTAAAGAATATGAAAACATGTTGTAATAATAATAATACCATTATACCTGCATATTGTTAACTGATAATTACAATGATCAATATCATAGAAATTTTATATATTATTATTCTGTTATTTTTTTTGCAAAAACTTAGATTTATTTAATTTAAACATGAGATCTATTTAAATTTTGCTCCATTAATACTGAGATGTACTTGCCCAATGTGACTGGGTTTCCACCTGGGCAAGTGAAAATAACATTTGATGGGCCCAAGTGGTGAGTATATTTAGAATACTTGGCTTCTCTAAATCTAAGCTACTGCAACAGTGAAAGCCTTGAAAAGTATATTTTAAAACAGCTAACTTAATTGAAATTTAGTTGTGTTGTATTCATTGGTTAAGTTTGAGGTGACCTTTAAGCTTCAATGCTGGGCCTGTAAAATCCATCTCTCAGAAATAATATTTAAGCAATATATCAGTAGCCTTGTCATCTAAATGTGCAAATTGACCTGAGAAAAAGATTATGAATTAAATAACATTTTCATACATTTAACCAGTTAGCTGTAGCTTACTGCATTTATTATTTGCTCTTGATTCTTCTCAATATTTCAGCCACAGGTCTCTATCCAGGGACACTTTTCTCAAATTTACATTCTTTTGTTTTTGTTTTTAAAACAGAAACAATTGAATTAAGTTTGTTTGTTTGTGTTTTACGGCGCACCAACACAGAAAGGTCCCATCGCGCCGAAATTGAATTAAGAATAAAAAGCAAATTAATGTTGCATTAAGAAAAATCTGTCAGGATTTTTTTATATATCTGACAGTTGTAGTTAAGTTAATGAATATAATGTATATAACATTGTATGCCTTGATAAAAGGTAAAGTCAGTGTACTTGATAATCCTTTAAAAAAATAGCATTTTTTAGCAATTTCAATGTTGCAGCCAATTTTTACTATTTTTTAGAAAGAAATGTAAGAAAGCCAAGAAAGTGTGTAAAAGTAATGTTAAGATTTCTGGAAAAATGAAAGTTCTATGAAATAAATACTTTTTACCGTATTTGAATCGGGCAAAAATTGTGGCAATTAAATAGCATAGTATAAATGTATTTATCATTTATTTGGTTCATTTTATTTCATCAAACCTGAAATGTAGTGATTTTTTGGTAGAGTCCGTATACCAACTTTCAACATGATACAGATGTAACAATTGCCATTTATATCAAATGATTCTTTCATTATCTATTACATAATGATGAAAAATAAACAAAAATAAGATTTACAGCAGTTGCAGAAAACTTGGGGAAAAAATATTCCACGCAAAACTTTGTCCGTAGACCGTAGAGTCCGTAGACCTATTATTTCAGGACCTATAAAACTAGTTAATAACACTTATCAGCCATTCTCCAGGAATTGATGCCATTTTGAAAATATCGTGTCTCCACGATATTGGAGGCAGTATAAACATGAATTTTCAATATATGTTAAAATAATCACCATCAAATGTTAATAAAATGTGTTCTTGCTAAGTTTGTGGGCAAAAAAAATTGTCAACGAATGTCTCTAGTTAAGTTTTTGTGAAGCAAAAACTGTAAGGTCTAGAAAAATGCCTTGTCTCCAATACAAAATA
Source organism: Mactra quadrangularis (assembly GCA_025267735.1). NCBI lineage: Eukaryota > Metazoa > Mollusca > Bivalvia > Venerida > Mactridae > Mactra > Mactra quadrangularis. Next base: position 30,969,989 of record CM046308.1, on the reverse strand, counting down.
CTTTGTTTGATATGAAAACAAAGCAGTATAAGGATAGTAATAGCTGAATATTTGTATTGATTTTAAAAAAGTTAACATTATATTTTGTGACCTTAAGCATCATCTTCCTTTACACAATATTCTTAAAAAAAAATTCCACACTTCAGTTATGTCTCCAAAATGGTCCTATGTTACCATAACTATTTTTACATGGTATTTTTTCTGTACAAATAGTGTTTCTATTAGCCGTTAAACCATTAATTAGTATAACAATGACTCGAATATCAGAAAAAACAAAGCTTCGAAATAAAATAATGAATGATGAATGTATAAATCAACTCTAAACTCTAATTTGTAAATGTCGCATTTAACAGAATATGCTTCCATAACGGATCTATCTTAAGCGCACATGTATTTATCAAAGTTTCAGCTACAATTTTGTATTGGCTATAACGCGATGGTATCAATTCAGGCAACTTTCAGGCGTATTTGTTGTTTTTTATTAAAACATATAAGATATTTTCAAAAAAACATAATGGTTCCATAACGGCTATACTCCGTAACGACTTATCAATCATTGGTTTAAAGAATTTAAAAGAATAAAGTTCGATGGAATTTGTTACATTGACACCGATTCCCATAATTCCTCAGATGGCGGTTCGCGAAACAGTCACATGTTAACGTTTTCTGTGTGAAAAATCTACTTTAAAGGTAAGAAAATTATATGTATTTATTGATGTGATTATTTTTATACGCTGTTTTGGTATGATAATATTTTTGTTGTTGATTTTAATAATCCTGGTGGCAAAATGTTCTTGATAAACGAAGAATTGCAGTATTCCACGGTGTGACTATAACATAGTGCTCGTTTGAAATGCCCGTTACGGAATATAGGAATACTAAGCAGATTATTGTTGGGTCAATGAATGATACATATTGACAAAGCATCTTACTTCTGATTGTTTGTGACGTTGTACTGTTGATCATGTGTGCACGATAAAACAGTAAACATATGCTTTAACTCCTACTGTTAAGGTGCACGCGTTACGGAAGCATAGGTTTAGTTGATGCTTAGCTTGTATCATAGAAATGTAACACGGAGATTGTATTTAAAGTTTTCTTGACTTTTTTAAATCAAACAAACGTCCATTAACATGTCTTAACAGGAACTAACAGCACAATTGTTATTGTGTTAAACTGAATACGTGTTACTTATGTTACGGAACATAGATATTTTGTTACGGAACATAAATTAAAGATATTAGTATAATTGTATGATAAACGTGAACTGAATGAAGTATATCTTAGTCTTATGAGTTAACACTACGAATATAGAGCAACTAAAAGTTGTTTGTAATTACATAGCTGTTCCCGTTGTAATATACACCCCATGCAATTAACACGTGGTATAGGTCGCTCATTTTACATTTACAGGATGGCTCTCTCCAACGCTGAAAGACAGCGAAGGTGGAGAAAGAAACAAAGGGAACAGAATTACCAGCAATACCTTAGAAAAGAGAGAGTTAGAAAAAGAGGAACTTATGTACCAACAAGCGAATTATCTTATGAAAAGCAGGAGGCAAGAAGAGAAAAATGTAGACAAGATTACAAGAAATATTACATCAGAAAGAAAAAGAAACTAGAAGAAGAAAAGAGCACCCAGAAAACCGCTGAAACACGCAAATCTGGTAATGCCTCTTCTAGCAGACTTTTAAATATACGATTGCCCTGTTTTGGAAAAGCAGTTGGAAATAGAAAGAGAACTAAGCGAGCATTGCGCAAAGCTTACAGAGATATAGATGATTTAATAAGAAAAGTTGAAGAAATGCAAAGAGATAAGAAAAAATTACAGAAACAAATTCTGAGAGAACGCAAACGATCATCAAAGAATGGAGAAAAGCTGATTATAGAAAAACAATCGATTACACCACGCTCAAAAGCAAAGTTAATGTTGAACAAGGCTGGTATCAAACTTGACAAAAGGTCTCCAATCCACAGACAACTTGTATTTGGACATGCCATGGTTGATGCTGTTAAAACTAGTGTTACTAAGAAGAAAACAAAACGAAGCATTAACATCGAAGTTGGGGCTCAAATTCTTAAGAAATACAGATGCATTAGAAAATTGAGCAAAGAATTTGGAGTCTCAAGAACGAAGATCAATACTCTTCATCGCCCAAGAGTAATCAAATCAATTAAAGATAAGTATGGTGAAGCACTGAAGATATTTTTTGAGAGAGAAGATAATAGCACGTTGTTACCAGGGAAACGAGACGTGAAGATGAGACAGAAGATTCCTGTTCAAAAAAGGATTTTGAATGATTATTTGGCTAATCTACACCAGAAATACCTTCTTGAAAATCCAGATACAAAGTTGTCTAGAAGCACTTTCAGTAGATTACGACCACCTCATGTTTTGCTGACACATTTTTCATCTCGGCGAACATGTTTATGCTCTTATCACCAAAACTTTGCTCTAAAGATCAAAAGCATGAGGAGAGATGGACTAAAATGCAGTGCAAATCCTGATGTGTTTGTTAAAGAGTTTCAAAATATGGAGACATTAAAGCAAACGTTAAGTGATACTTACGAAAAAGCAGTCACTGTCCGTTACAAACTATGGAAAAAAGTTCTTGTTGATAATAAAATGCGTTGGAAAGAAGTAGAAGAGTGTATAGATAAAGATGAGTTTATTAAGATTGTTTTAGAAAATTTTGAAAAGTTTCAAATGCATGTGACAAGAGTAAAAAACCAATACAGTGAAATGAGAAAACTACGAACAAATCTTCCACCAAAACAAGTATTAATATGGATGGATTTTGCGGAAAATTACAACTGTACATCTGTAGAGGAAGTTCAAAGTGCTTATTGGAACAGCCAGATGATATCATTACATACTATGGTGGTTTACTTTCCTCAAGATCATTGTAAGAAAGTTCAAAGTTATGTAGCTGTTTCTGGTAATTTGAGCCACAACGCGACTGTCATATATGCGATTTTGAAAAAAATCGTTACACTTATAAAAAGGCGAGTATCCTGATATTGAACTTATACATTACTTAACAGACTCACCTAGTAGCCAATATAGGAACAAAACAGTTTTTCAGTTGGTTTGTGACCATGAACACGATTTCGGTGTGAAAGCCCGGTGGAATTATTTAGAAACGGGACATGGTAAGGGTCCTTGTGATGGACTAGGAGCAAGTGTTAAAAGAATGGCAGATATGGCGGTTAAACAAGAAAAATGCTCAATTCAAGATGCTGATGATTTTTATGAATGGGCCGTTTCAAAAGCTAATGACACAAAAGTTAAGTACATAAAGTACACAGACAAAGATATTGAAGAGGCTTCGACGATAATTTTAGATAAACACAATGTTACTACTATTACCGGTACTATGAAAATACATGCAGTGGTGCCTATAGACAGGTGTACTATTGCTACTAGAGAGTTGAGCTGTTACTGTGAACGGTGTTTGATAGATTTTAAGAATACATCGTGTTTGTGGGAAACACGAAAATTGTTTTCATCTAAAAGAGTAACATCAAATGAGACCAATGATACATCAGCAAAACATCTAAAGAAACAAGATGAACCATCGTGTGCTTCACTTGACATTAATGACAATGATTGGGTTGCAGCTATGTATGACGATAATTGGTATATCGGTCGAGTGACTGATCAAGACGAGAACGAATGCAACGTAAATTTTTTGACCAATACCGGAAAGTACGGAGACGCATATAAATTTCCTTCACAAAAGGATGAAGTATGGATAAAGAAAACTGCCGTATTAGTAATCCTTCACGAGATGAAGGAAATTGGTAAAGCTAGAAAGTGTTATAAGATATCTGACAAAGAGAAAGAAGCTATCGAAGCAGCTTACAAGCAGTTTATGGAGAAAAAAAATACTGAATGAGATGGCTAAGTTTGTGGCTTGTAAAGACATTGGTTTGACATGAGATCTTTCAAAGTGTTTAATTGTTTATTTTCAATATGTTCCGTAACATATGTTCCGTAACATATCTAACCAGAGTTAATTTTGTTATTGTTCCTTTATTGTTCATAGGTACAGTGTAGATTGAAAAGGACTTCTAGTATGTTTATCAACATGGTAAAATATTGAATTCTGCTGATCATTTTAAGTGTTTTATGCAACTAATAGTACCACTATATCCATTTTATACACATAATTTTCAAGCTAAGAAGCTTTAATGTTGAGTAAAAGGGTAACCATGTCAATTTTAATGTATTGTGATGAACGGGAAGTCACCGAAATGTAGTTTAAAGCATTTTAGTTCAATTTAACCAACATTTAAGCAAAGATTTAGACATAGTTAACCTACGTACAATTGTACTATGTTCCGTAACTTTTATTTGTAGTTAGTATTTTTGGATTTAGCAACATAAAATTTCAAATAATCAGTCGACAGGTAGTCTATATCGTGTCTTGTATGTTTAAGTTTGCATCAAAGACTGTTTTGCTTTTCAGTTTATCGGTATATAAGCAATATACGTATTGTTATAAAGGCATTTTACTTAATGATTGTATCAAGTTAACGATATGTTTTGAAATCTGTGTGTTATTTTGCCAAAACTTTGCCAATCATCATAATGGTTGTTTGAATATATAACACTATTCACGCCTAAGTCATATTTGACGATCAAATTGATACAAATAATAATATTTACCATCAGAAATTGTTTTAACAAACACTACTTGTGTTTCTATGCTCCGTAACATAGACATTTATACATTCTATTTAAAGTACTATATCTTTTTATATTTAAAAATGGTGTGCGTTATATTTATTTTCCAGAATTATAAAGATGTGATCTTTGAAATTATGTAAATAAATAAATGTTTGCAGTTGGTTCATTTTTCGTCATTTTCATTTTCAAATTGGTATCGATTTTGGGAGAATTGCTGTTATATAACCATTCTTTTTACTTAGTTTGATAAATCTTTTCTAAAATATTAAGTTTTAACTTTATATTTGTAACTGTTTCAATTGATTTTTGATTTTTATAATTATGTGTCATAGTTTACACGATAAACAGTAAAAGATACATTTGATGTATGCTTAAAGTGCCAATACTGTGAACCAAAATGTTTATAGTATACTTATTTTACATCCCAATATAAATTGAAACTATAGGGATACAAAATAGATAATTAATGGATGGTTTATGTGCTTATAAATGAAGATTGTAAAAAGGTCTACGGACTCTACATAAACTTGATTTCTGCATTTTATCATTATTTATAAGCATATGTTTGGTTTGACGTCCAAACATAGAAAACAATGTTGGTTGATCAAAATCTTTAACCTTTGTCATAGCAACTGGAATTCCTTTTTTCTCAGTAATTTTCAGATAGATTATGATGATTTTTTCTCAAAATTGACTATTTTGTGACTTCCAGACCCTATTCTTGTAAGTGATCACCATTCAAAATACATCTGTAAATGTATGTACTGACTTAATAGATTAATTTAAAAGCAAGCAATCGATTCTAGTTAAGTTTTATTAATTTTACAATTATTTGAATACCACTACCTCCAAACTTTTCATTTTTCAAGCAAAATGTTTGACTAAGTGTATCACAAATATGCTGTAAAGCTAGTTTGCTGCATTTTTGACATTGTTAAACCATAAATTAAATTAGTGTAAGGGTTGTACTAATAAACTTAATTAAAAAACTTTTTGTGCTTCTCATATTTGAAAACAGTTACTAATTAATGAACTTTGGTTAAAAGCATTAAAAATTATGATTTTGTTCTATTAAAGTATTCAAACTTAATATCTTCATAAAATTAGTTATGACATAAATAAGAAATAGCAACACTGCTTTAGACTCAGTCCCAATTAAGGTGGACATATGGGCATATTTTTTTTCATTTTTTTCATGTCGTTAAATATGAGTTTCAAATCAATTAAAGGCATTGTAGACATGTTCTGTACACAGTATAAAAATCTTTTCAGCTGGGCTAGTATACTTTTTTAGATATCGGCTGGTGAAATGTCTCACCTAGCATTAATAAATGTGCTGATGAAAATCGAACATTTGCTGCAAATTTCATAATTTAAAAGTAGTTATGGTCATTCTGTTGAGAAATTCAATACAGTTGCATTCTATAACGTATTATGTTTCGGAATAAATGATAAAGACTGAAGAGTAAGTCAGATACTGTCAGAAAAACATAAATATTGAATACGCTATTTTCATTAGTTCAATTTGTTTAAAAATGTCATTCATATCAATTGTTCCAGAACGATACCAACAAGTTTACTATAGAATATAACTGTTTAAAATAGTTAGATACCATTGCCTAAGTGTTATAACAAAACTTGGTGTGCATGTGAACCACCACAAAGCAACCAATAAAGAATATAATTGTTGTCCCGTACGTTATCAAAATTGAATCGTACGTAATATACTTCAGTTTGGTCATCTGAACTATTGATAACTAAGTTAATCTGCAAGAATACAACTTACATTGTTGCGTAATTTGTTTTACGATTCAATGTACTTGTGTTTTACATATAAAACTGCAATAATATCTCTCATTTACAACGATTATGCGAACCATTATCATTTTTCCAAGAGAACAACATTCAACAATTTTGTGACAAGTTTAACAAAGAAACATATCAATCTAACGCATGAACTAATAGAAACTATTTAGTAGTGGGGTAACATGTGATTTAAAACCATCAAATCATCCGGCAAATGCATGTTTAGACAATTCTACAGTGTCCCGTACGTTATTAAATAAGTAAGATAATGTATGGTCCTGATCAAATTATTGCAGTGTGTGCTAAAATGATTCTAATGTTATAATTTGATCAAACGAGGCATTGTTTTAATTTATTATTTCAAAGCTAGATGGTATTCAATTGAGAACAATGCAAACTTTTCATCATTTTTGGCAAATAACAAGAACTATACCTTATTTTCCCGTAACTCTTGTTAGTTACTTTTGAACAACACCAATTTCATAATAATTGCCGTTCCCATGATATTTTCGTCTGTGAAGATTAAATGCATGTTAAGGAACCTTCCAAAAGCAATTTATCATAAATATTCAGACGATTATCAATTATTGTGTCACATTTTGTCCCGTACGTTACGGACTCGTACGTTATTTTCCATTTTGTATTTACTGGTTTTTTGTGTGTCACAAATATACAACTTAGATGAATTATAAAAACACTTAATAAACTTTTTATTTGATCATTGAAGAGGATTTCAATGAAGAATTTATATATCTATTTGAAAAGGTTCGTTTGATAATTTGATTTTACGAATTGTCCCGTTCGTTACGTGGTGAAAATTACGTTTCAATTTTTAATGAATGAGCTCATAAATTGCCGAAACCAATGAAATGTCAGCTAAAATGAATATCTTATCATTAGGATATAACATTATGGACTTTACTTACACAAAAATAGTTTGTAAAGAGTGCAAAGCTGTGAGCCTAATGAAGCCTTTAAATGAATGTCCCGTACGTTATCGGAGTTTGGAGACAACGTTTGTTGTATGAGGTGTGAAAAAATATTTTTGAATTTACATTATAATATGTGTTTTTCTGAAGGATTTAGTTATAATTGACATAATAAATACATATTTGATTGGAAATCTGTCCGATTTTTTTAACAATTTGAAGCTAACTTTAAGAATTTGTCTTTGGAGACATAGGGATTTTCTACCCCCTAGCTTAATTAAGAGACAATATTTTGAAAAAATCGAAGTTTTCTTCAAGAAATATGTCGTTTATACTTTTAATATAGCATTATTACTTGTAAATATGCATTTCATTTTCAATAATTCTGTAAGTGAAATTCCTAGAAACGTGATAAACGTTGGAGACATCAAATGTACATTCTTAGCGGGAATGAATCTTTAATATCAGCAACTATTAAAAAAACTTAAAAAAATATATATGTAAAAATTTAACATATAGCCAGTTTCCATGGAAATCATTTAAAAAATAGATTTTACATTAATTGTGTATTTTTAAGTGAAATGTTGATGAAGAAAATGGATTTTCATTATCAAAAAGTATTTTCTATGAAATGTGTTTCAAGTATCAAGATAACCTAAACCTACATATAGTCAGATATATCTAGTCTTATCAATATGCCTCTGTACTCGTAGGAATTTTAATTCAGAGATCTAGGTAGGAAATACTTTTCTTAATTAAGTAAAATAAGTTAATTCAAAGTCAAATTCATATGAACTGACAATATTGTTTGACTACTATCTGTATGTTTTTGATAATTTATGTCTGAAATAGAAAACAAAGTTGAAATATAATTGTTTTTTTTTTCAAAAATTATATACATTTGACACATTTCATAACCGTGTAGAGAAATCTACAGATGTGAGAAACAAATAGGCTTAAACTAAGCCAGCCGGTTCGCAGCATTAAAAGCACCAACAGAAGGGTTTTAATCAAATTCAGTTAAGTTTGGCTATTTGAGAACTTGCAATTGTAATCTATGGGAGGAAACATTAAATTGAAAGTGCTGACTTATAATTGTTTGTTAAAATTACTTGTTTGTGTCAATTTGTTCTACATAAAATGTTTCAGATTATGAAGTTAAAACCTGGTAAATTGGAAAATACTCAATTTGAATTTTGAATATTGCTCAATCTAATGCTATCTGGAGGAGAAAATGAGTAGTTTACTTATTTATAAACTGATATCAATTATTATTTTCATGTCATTTAGCCATCTACCAACACCTATGAACTATAAAAGTTGAACTTTGACCTAAACTTTGTTCATTAAATGTCATTCTAGTTATTCTTTGATATTTGTAGCATCCGTATACCAGGTTACTTTGTTGGATTAATTGACTGAGACCTTTTTCTGTTTAAGAAGAGCTGATTTGTTAAATAATTATATAATTTGTTATTGTTGAGGATGATAATGACACCATGATATGTTAATTTTAACCACAAATGATAGTTTCAATTTGATTGTTAATATGTATGTTATGTCAGATTACTTAATTTTCTTTATATTGAGAATATTCCGATAAATATTAATAGTTGAGTACTTAAAGTATTTTATTCATAAACTATAATCAAATGACTTGCCCAAAAAATGAAATAACTCACATAAAATTAATAATAGGTTAAATCTTTTATGAAATCTTTTCATGTACAAGATTGGTAGAGTCCGTATACTTTTAAGGTCTAAATGTAAATCTCTAATTTATGTAAACAAGATACAATTTAGCCCTTGAAGATTTTTATTTTTCCTATCTATAATGGCCAAATTGTTTGTCTTTTGTTGAATTGTAACATTATCTTTGTTGTATATTGCATACAAAAAATTAAAAGATTCAGTGTAATTTTCATAAAAAAGCTGTGTGACCATCATGACATACATTTTTTATTTTTGGAAATAATTTTTCATTCCCAAGTAATACTCATGTTTGTTACATCATGTTTCAAATTTTTAAACTGTTCCTAGTTCATAAACAATAAATGTTTTGTGAAAAAAGCTTTGTTTTTGTAACTATTGTAGAGTCCGTATACTTAGATACCTGCCTTATGATAAATGGTGATAACTTGTTTATCTGACAAGGTACTGTAATACCGTTTGAAAGAAATATTCCAGACACCCAATACTTTCATTGCAATACAAAATCAAAGTGATCATACAAAGTTCATTTTTTTGCAATTGTGCAACATGCTGTCCTACCCTGATCTGAGCTCACCCGAAGTGTGAATGTCATGACAAACATATATAAACTGCAAAAATGAAGGTCAGAGTTGTGACCCCATTTGTTAAATATCAATTAAAATCACCCTGCTGAAAAAGGGTTTGCAATTCTTTTCAGCTTTTTTATGTCAAAACAAAAATATATCCAATAAAAAGTTGATTTAAAAGTTGTTTTAATTATGAAATTTATATCAGCCTGTTTATGGTTGATCTTCACATACTTGATCCTTATTTTAACATATTTTTATTTCTAGGTTAAGTGTTAAGATATAAAAGAAGTGATATAGATTAAACTATGGTTCAGCCAGACCTGTCACCTGTGACTAAGAATGTTGTCATATAATAAATACTACTACAACAACTGCTTATGAAATCCATTGTACTCATATTGGATCCCTTGAGAGAATGTGATAACAATACTACTCATTTTAGCTTCATCTATCACTCGATGTTTTAATTCAACTAGCAATTTGACTTAGATGTTCTTGAAATATTAGTTTCCATGGGTTTTGCGCTTCAATCAATAAAAGCTAGTAATTAAGTACTTGTCGACAGAGCTCTCAAACTGTACATCTTGTAACATGACTATATTTTTAGTTTATATGTAAATCTATTAATCATTTGATTGTTGTGATACAAGTTATGTGTTAATAAAATGTGTTTTATATAATAAACTATTCAGTTTTTTTCTTTAAATGTCTTAGGCTTGTAAAATATAAGCTTACATGTACAATGCAGGTAAAAGCAAGTATGTGTGAGTAGATTACAAATAGCTTTATAGAATATTCAGTTAATATTGAAGCCTAAGCCGTAGATTTTACCTTTGGCTGGAAAGTTGTTTTATGGAGGTGTTGTTTTAAATAATGACGATGAAACCATGACACTATCCATTATAAAAATTCTGTCAATGTGACACAAACTTGTAGCCAGATTGCACATCCCATGTATGAAAGATAAAGTAAATGTAATACCAAGCTGATGATAGGCCAACAGTATTTGCTGGGGTATGATAAAAGTTAACTTTTAACGACTGTTAACTCATTACCAGTTATAAGTTAATTATTGGCTGTAATCCTCTTAATGGTACTACAAATTACTGGCAAACTCATGTACAAACACGCACATTCAAATTTAAACGGTTGTAAGTCCTACAATGATGGTAAATTATAATTTGATATTTTCAAAATACAGAAAATGATGAGTCAAAACTGCATTATGTGTTGTTTCTTGATAAAAATAATTTCCAAAGAGATTATTAACTTAACCAGAATTCTGGTTAAGTTTGACAGCTCTTGTAAGTCGGTGAATGATCTAAGTCATGTAGGACAGTCATCAGTCACTGACGAAGTATGCACCCAGTAGTTTGTTAACAGCTAAATCCTGAGATAAAGCTTCTTCAGGAACAGTGAGTAGGTGGACTGACCGCTGTGATATAATCTATATAAGGTGTTGCCACAGCATAAAACCCAACAAAAATTGAATAAGTCTAAAAACAATGAATACTCCAGTACTTTCAGTGCTTTGATTTAATTCAACTTACATCAAAGATTAATCCTGAATAACGGACATAACTCTTTTTTTCGCACATACGCTTCTGATCAACGATAAAGTTCTGACTTGAAAACGCCATATTCACCAGTGGCACGATTTTAATTCGTGTTAGAATGTTAGTCGGTCTATTAAATAAATTACGCACATTTTGCACTTAAATGTTTGATAGAGAAGTAAGAGGCGTTTGTTGGAAGGTTTAAATTTTGAGTCTACCGTTTGTGAAGAGTATGTTTCAACGTATGATAGTTTTCTTTGATCTTTGTGCTACTTCAGAATAGTTATGGCGGCAACGTATCTGATGACGTCGTTTAAAACTGTAAGGGACCGTGATCAAAGGCGCGCCGACATTGCTGTACTGATATTAATGTAGACCACGTCTAATATCAATTTTGTGACTCGAGTGTAGTCGAATACTGAGTACATTAACTGTAATTTAATAAATCTAGTAATTTCCCTATTTATATTTACTCTGTTAAACGCCCTGTTTGGATTATTTTCTTATAAATGCTATTTTTTTGGGAAATGTCATGCCCTAGGACTTTATGGTTTTTGTGGGGGATTGTTGCTATGGTAACCAAAAAGTATGTTTTCTTTGATACTGCAAAAGTTGCTAAGTGCTTTGATGTCAAGTAAATTTACAAAAAAGTGAATATCGTTCCCTTGTGAGTATTCATGTTTTCTAGGTAGGTAATTCATAGGTTTATATATATTATTATGCGTTGCTATGGTAACAGAAAAATATAATTTCCTCTATTTTGTGGAAAACATCACTAAAAATAGTGTCAATAAATTGCCATAAAAAGTAATGAACATTACACTCATGACATTAACTAAAATTCAATGTACTAGCTGTCATAATTCCGATGTAATTTCTTTATTTTGTAAAAATTGACGGCCATTTTGAATTCAACTCGGCCAACCCGGAAACATACCCAAAAATTTGTAATGCATCAAAATGCACCATATTGCCTCGTTCTAATGTATACATTCAGGAGATTTGCATTTCTCATAATACCAAAAAAATAAATTAATCATCATCAATAATATCAAGTTTTTCTAATTTTGGTGCCTTTTTTCTGTTTATTTTATATAATAAAGATCTGCCTCATAAAATGGTTCAAATGCTAATATGAAAAAAGTCTGTAACTTCTAGACCCATCATGCTATCAAACTTTTTTATACCTCAAATAAAACCTCATTTCAATAGCTGTGTATTAAGAACTGTAACAAAATAAGTTAAGCGTGGAACAAAAAGGGCCTGAACCCCCTACTATATCCGGAATTCAAATTTTTGGGGTTTTACCTGTGGTACAAACAAACTTTCGTGTTAGTTGCGTGTTTGTTTTGTTAGATCTAACGCCGCAGCAACACATTGTATAGGTCATATCATGGCAGTCAGTCAACCTACTCACCGTTCCTGGAAAGCCTAAATCTCTGGATTTTGCTGTTAACCAGTTACTAGGCGCTACTTCCGTCAGTGACTGACAACTGCCGTACATGATTTAGAATCAGAGGTAGGAGGGAGAATGACAATAGAAATTATTTCGAGCAAGATTCACGAAAGTATGCCCGGCCCAAAAATCGAACTCACGACACCTCGATCAGAAGACTTGTTCGCTACCGACTGAGCTAGCCGGACGTGCGAACTAACTTTTAATCGTTACAATGAAAGTATGTACAGAGAACAATAGGATTTATTCCGATTTTGTGCCACCTGTGCTCGAAACCCATAATTAGGAATTCCGAATAAAGCCTATTTATATGAAGCGTCGCTGTGCTGCACGAGAGCGATAATCAATTGTGCATCAATCATGTAAATAAAAGAACAATGAATAATAAACTGAACTTTTTTAGTCGCTGAAACGGGTTGCGACCAACAGAGGAGGTATATTTGGTGTCCCTGGCTTAACCCCGCTTAAATCAAGCGAGCCAGGCCGATATCAGCGACAATCCGCGTAGACCCCAGTAACAGACCCGCAAAGTCCGATGAAGCCCCGGCTGAGTACCCAGCCTTTTTCCCCTGCTGATCCAAACCGCCTGCCGCTGGTTCAAGCGCGGCCAAGGGCCCAGCCGTGGTTTCCCCGCTGAAACAAGCCGACTGATGCTGATTCAAGCGCCCCTGGCTTGCAGCCGAGGTTAACCCTGGTGCCCAGTCCTTGCCTCGGCTGAAATCAAGCGTGCTAGACCAATATCGGTGGCAGGCCGCATAGACCCTCGTTAAAGGCCCGCATAGCCCAATAAAGCCCCGGCAGGTTGCTCAGCCGAGGTTTCCCCGCTGATCGAAGCCGCCTGCCGTTGATTTAAGCACGGCCACGGGCCCATCCGAGGTTTCCCGCTGAAATACGCCGTCCACCGGGGATTCAAGCGCGCCTGGCGCTATTTCAAGCGCGTCAAGGGCCCAGCCGACGTTTCCCCGCTGATCCAAGCCGTCCGGCGCTGATTCAAGCGCTGCCCAGGGCCAAGCTGGGCTTCCCCGTTGAAACAAGCCGTGCTCTGCTGATTCAAGCGCGGCAAAGGATCCAGCCGAGGTATCCCCGCTGAAACAAGCCGTCCGCCGCTGATTCAAGCGCGGCCGAAGGCCGAGCCGGGCTATCCCGGCTAAAACAAGCCGTGATCAGCTGATTCAAGCGCGACCAAGGCCCCAGCCGATGTTTCCCCGCCGAATCAAGCCGTCCGCCGCCGATTCAAGCGCGCCTGGTTTGCAGACGAGGTAAACATCGGTGTCTTTTGCTTGCCTCTACTTAAATCAAGCCAGACAGGCGGGTATCATCGGCAGGCCGCGTACACCCCGGTAGAAGCCCGCAGGGCCTGCAGAAGCCCCGACCGAGTACCCAGCCGAGGTTCACCCGTTAAACCAAGCCGCATGCCGCTGATTCTAGCGCCGTCCAGGGCACAGCCGAGGTTTTCCCGCTGAAATTAGCCGTGCTCGCTGATTCAAGTGCCCAGCATAGGCTTCGCATCATTATTGTTAATGAATGTCGAACGTCAAACTGATTCGATATTCAACCTCAGAACTATATTCGGACTATTATTAATGAATGTCGAACATCAAGCTGGTTGATATTGACATTCAGAACTACTTTCTGACTATTATTTAATGAATGTCGAACGTCGAGCTGGTTCGATATTCAACATCAGAACTACATTCGGATTATTATTAATGAATGTCGAACGTCGAACTGGTTTGATATTCAACCTCAGAACAACATTTGCATTATTATTATTAATGAATGTTGAACGTCGAACTGGTTCGATATTCAACCACAAAACTACATTCGGACTTTCATTAACGAATGTCGAACGTCGAACTGGTTCGATATTCAACCTTAGAAATACAATCAAATTATTATTCATGAATGTCGCACGTTAAACTGGTTCGATATTCAACCTCAGAAATACATTTGGACTATTATTAATGCATGTCGAACGTCGAGTTAGTTCGATATTCAACCTCAGAACTACATACGGACTTTAAATAATAAATGTCGAAAGTCGATCTGGTTCGATATTCAACCTCAGAACATCATTCCGACTATTATTAATGAATGTCGAACGTCGAACTGGTTCCATATTCAACCTCAGAACAAAATTCGGACTATTATTAGTGAATCTCGAACGTCGAACTGGTTCGATATTCAACCTCAAAACTACATTCGCATCATAATCATGAATGAATGTCGAACGTCGAACTGGCTCGATATTCAACGTTAGAACCACATTCGGACTAATATCAATAAATGTCGAACGTTGAGCTGGATCGATATGTAACCTCACAACTACATTCCTACTATCATTATTGAATGTCAAACGTCGAACTGGTTCGATATTCAACCTAACCTCAGAACTACATTCCGACAATTATTAATGAATGCCAAACGTCGAAATGGTTTGATATTCAACCTCAGAACTAAATTCGGACCATTATTAGTGAATCCCAAACGTCGAACTGGTTCGATATCAACCCAACTTCAGAACTACACTCAGACTACTTTTTACGAATGTCGAACGTAGAGCTGGTTCGATATTCAACTTCAGAACTACATTCGGACATTTTTATGAATGTTGAACGTCGAGCTGGTTCGATATCCAACCTCAGAACTACATTCGCATTATTATCATTAATGAAATTCGTCGTCGAACTGGTTCGATATTCATCTTCAGAACTACATTCGGACCATTATTAATTAAAGTTGAATGTCGAACTGGTTTGATATTCAACCTCAGAACTACATTCAGACGATTTATAATGAATAACGGACGTCGAACCGGTTCGATATTCAACCTTTGAAGTGACTTCGCATCATTATTTTTAATGAATGTCGAACGTCGAACTTGTTCGATATTCAACCTCAAAACTACGTTCGGTCTATAATTAATGAATGTCGCATTCAACCTGAGAACTAGATTCGGACCATTATAAGTGAATCTCGTACGTCGAGCTGGTTAGATAACCAACATAAAAACTACATTCGCATCATTATCATAAATGATTGTCGAACGTCGAGCTGGTTCGATATTCAACCTTAGAACTACATTCGGACTAATATTAATAAATGTCGAACGTCGAGCTGGTTCGATATTCAACATCAGAACTACATTCCGACTATCAATATTGAATGTCGAACGTCGAACTGGTTCGATATTCAACCTCAGAACTAAATTCGGACCATTAATAGTGAATCAAATGCAGGCAAATCCTGACAAATTTCAGGCCATAGCTTTAGGTAATAAAACTAGAAATAAAAATATCTCGTTCAATCTAGGCAGTACTACAATTAAATGTGATGAAAATGTTAAACTTTTAGGAGTAAATCTAGATTTTAAACTTAATTTTAACTTACATATTAACGATATTTGCAGAAAAGCCTCTAGACAGTTGAATGTTTTAAAAAGAATAGGCAGAAACCTCAGCAAACTAAGCAAACTTACTATTTATTACAGTTTTATAATGTCCAACTTTAGTTATTGTCCCCTAACATGGCATTTCTGTGGTACCCTTCTGACAAAGAAAATTGAAAAAATCCAAGAGCGAGCCCTACGTTTTGTGTATAATGATTTTACATCTTCTTATAATGAGCTTTTAAATAAATCAAAAATGCCCAGTTTAGAAATTCGAAGATTACGCATGATTTCCATTGAAACTTTTAAAATATTACAAAATAAAAGCCCTGTATATTTAAATGATCTTGTTGAATATAAAAATGTTTCCTATTCATTCAGGTATCGAAATACATTAAAAATACCACAGGTAAATTCTACCCACTATGGGATCAGATCTTTCCGCTACCAGGCAGCGAAACTGTGGAATGAACTTCCACAACATTTTAGAAATACTAGTAATATAAATCATTTCCAAAGTCTGATAAATGCCTGGTCCGGAGAGGTCTGCACCTGTATTGCTTGTAAAGCATAGTCTAGTCTGTTGTATGCAATGCATGTCTTAGTTTGGCTTTATATGTTTGTTTCTCATCATAGCTTTTACGTACAGTTAAGTTTGTTTATGTTTTCTGTTCTATTGTGATATGCTGTACTATTACATTATGTGCTTTCTTTTAATGTTATGTTTTGCTATAAAGCTGCATTATGTGCTTGCAATTTTATGTTCTACTGTATTATTTATATTAGGTGCTTGCTTTTATGTCATGTTTTACTGTATTAGTTACATTATGTTCACGCTTTAAATCATATGTTCTATTGTATTAATTACATTATGTGATTGATTTTACATGTTACGAGATAACTGCTGATCGTTTCTTTCCAAATATGATTTGGTGGATTTTCTGGTCTTAAACTTATGTTTTATTTGTCACACTTTTATGTGATCTTTTGTCTCTTTAGTGTCTTATAAAAAAAATTATGGTAGTTTTAATTTTTGGTCATGATCAACAGATATCTTAAAATTTTTTATCATTGGATTTATTTCTGTTTGTTGAAATTAACCAAACATTTCCTAAATGTTTGATTATTATAATAATATATACATTTATTTATATATTTATGTGATTACTTCTCTACGTCTGTGTTCTATGTTTCAGCAGATATATATTTTTTATAAATTCCCTGATATTTTTGGTTATTATTTGTTTGTACATGAAACTCATTTTTTCAACTTTTTTACCTAACACAAATTCTTTTATTTCACTTTGAAACTTTTACTGTGCATGATAATTATGTATATGCAAATTTTGTTAAATATGTCGGTATGAATAGCTATTCATAGCTAATGTTAAATATGTATCTCTGTTACAAATATCCGACAATAAATAAAGTTTGTATTGTATTGTATTGTATTGAATCTCGAACGTCGAACTGGTTCTATATTTAACCCAACCTCAAAACTATATTCCGACTATTATTAATGACTGTCAAACGTCGAACTGGTTCGACATTCAAACTCAGAACTATATTCGGACCATTATAAGTGAATCTCGAACGTCGAAATGGTTCGATATTCAACCTCAAAATTACATTCGCATCATTATCATGAATGAATGTCGAACGTAGACTGGTTCGATATTCAACCTTAGAACTACATTTGGACTAATATTAATAAATGTCGAACGTCGAGCTGGTTCGATATTCAACCTCAGAACTTCATTCCGACCATCAAAAATGAATGTCGAACGTCGAACTGGTTCGATATTCAACCTCAGAACTAAATTCGGACCATTTTTAGTGAATCTCGACATCGAACTGGTTCGATATTCAACCCAACCCCGGAACTAAATTC
Organism: Mactra quadrangularis; assembly: GCA_025267735.1. Taxonomy (NCBI): domain Eukaryota; kingdom Metazoa; phylum Mollusca; class Bivalvia; order Venerida; family Mactridae; genus Mactra; species Mactra quadrangularis. The sequence goes on along the minus strand of CM046308.1, from coordinate 30,951,988 downwards.
CGACTATTATTAATGAATGCACAAACGTCGAAATGGTTCGATATTCAACCAAACCTCAAAACTACATTCGGACAATTATCAATGATAGTCGAACGTCGGACTGGTTCGATATTCAACCTCAGAACTTCATTCAGACTATTTTTTATGCATTACGGACGTCGAGCTGGTTCGATATTCAACCTTAGAACTGCATTCGCATCATTATTATTAATGAATGTCGAACGTCGATTTGGTTTGATATTCAACCTCAAAACTACGTTCGGACTATTATTTATGAATGTCGAACGCCCAACTGGTTCGATATTCAACCTCAGTATTAATTTCGGACCATCATTAGTGATTTTCGAACGTTGAACTGGTTCGATATACAACCAAACCTTAGAACTACATTCAGACTATTTTTATGAATGTCGCACGTCGAACTGGTTCGATGTTCAATCTCAGAACTACATTAACATCATTATCATGAATGAATGTCGAACGATGAACTGGTTCGATATTCAACCTTAGAACTGCATTCGGACTTATACTTATAAATGTCGAACGTCGTGCTGGTGCGATATTCAACATAAGAACTACATGCGGACTATCATTAATGAATGTCGAACGTTGAACTGGTTCGATATTCAACCGCAAAACTACATTCAGACTATCATTAACGAATGTCGAACGTCGATTTGGTTCGATAAACAAACTTAGAACTTTATCCAAACTATTATCCAAGAATGTCGCATGTCAAACTTGTTCGACATTCAACCTTAGAAATTCAATCGGACTATTATTAATGAATGTCGAACGTCGAACTGGTTCGATATTTACCCTCAGAACTACATTCGGACTATAAATTATGAATGTCGAACGTCGAGCTGGTGCGATATTCAACATAAGAACTACATGCGGACTATCATTAATGAATGTCGAACGTTGAACTGGTTCGATATTCAACCGCAAAACTACATTCAGACTATCATTAACGAATGTCGAACGTCGATTTGGTTCGATAAACAAACTTAGAACTTTATCCAAACTATTATCCAAGAATGTCGCATGTCAAACTTGTTCGACATTCAACCTTAGAAATTCAATCGGACTATTATTAATGAATGTCGAACGTCGAACTGGTTCGATATTTACCCTCAGAACTACATTCGGACTATAAATTATGAATGTCGAACGTCGAGCTGGTTCGATATTCAACCTTAGAACTGCATTCGGACTATTATTAATGAATGTCGAACGTCGAACTGGTTCCATTTTCAACCTCAAAATTAAATTCGGTCCATTACTAGTGAATCACGAACGTCGAATTGATTCGATATTCAACCTCAAAACTATATTCGCATCATTATCATGAATGAAGGTCGAACGTCGAACTGGCTCGATATTCAACCTTAGAACCACATTCGGACTAATATTAATAAATGTCGAACGTCCAGCTGGATCGATATTCAACCTCATAACTTTATTCCGACTATCATTAAAGAATGTCGAACATCAAACTGGTTCCATATTCAACCTCAGAACTAAATTCGGACCATTATTAATGAATCTCGAACGTCGAATTGGTTCGATATTCAATCCAACATCAGAACTACATTCCGACTATATTAATGAATATCGAACGTCGACCTGGTTTGATATTCAACCTCAAAACTAAATTCGGACAAATATTAGTGAATCTCGAACGTCGAACTGGTTCGATATTCAACCCAACCTCAGAACTACTCTCAGACTACTTTTTATGAATGTCGAACGTAGAGCTGGTTCGATAATTAATTTCAAAACTACAATTGGACTATTTTCTATGAATGTCGAACGTCGAGCTGGTTCGATATCCAACCTCGGAACTACATTCGCATTATATCATTTATAAAATTCGCCCGTCGAACTGGTTCGATATTCATCTTCAGAACTACATTCGGACCATTATTAATGAAAGTCGAACGACGAACTGGTTCGATATTCACACTCAGAACTACATTCAGACTATTTTAAATGAATAACGGACGTCGAGCTGGTTCGATATTTAACCTTTGAACTGCAATCGCATCATTATTTTTAATTAATGTCGAACGTCGAACTGGTTCGATATTCAACCTTAGAACTGCATTCGGACTATTATTAATCAATGTCGAACGTCGAGCTGGTTCGATATTCAACCTCAGAACTACATTCCGACTATCAATAATGAATGTCGAACGTCGATCTGGTTCAATACTCAACCTCAGACATAAATTCGGACCATAAGTAGTGAATCTCGAACGTCGAACTAGTTGGATATTCAACCTCAAAACTACATTCGCATCATTATCATGAATGAATGTCGAACGTAGACTGGTTCGATATTCAACCTTAGAACTACATGCGGACTAATATTAATAAATGTCGAACGTCGAACTGGTTCGATATTTAACCTCAGAACTACATTCCGACTATCAATAATGAATGTCGAACGTCGAGCTGGTTCGATATTCAACCTTAAAACTGCATTCGCATCATTATCATTAATGAATGTCGAACGTCGAACTGGTTCGATATTCAACCTCAGAACTAAATTCGGACCATTATAAGTGAATCTCGAACGTCGAACTGGTTCGATATTCAACCAAACCTCAGAACTATATTCGGACTTTAATTAATGGAAGTCGAACGTCGAACTGGTTCGATATTCAACCTTAGAACTGCATTTGCATCATTATTAATAATAATTGTCGAACGTCGAACTGGTTCGATATTCAACCTCAAAACTACGTTTGGACTATTATTAATGAATGTCGAATGTCGAACTGGTTCGATATTCAACCTCAGAACTAATTTCGGACCATTATTAATGAATCTCGAATGTCGAACTGGTTCGATTATCAACCAAACCATAGAACTACATTCATACTATTTTTTATGAGTGTCGAATGTCGAGCTGGTAAGATTTTTAACCTCAGAACTACATTTAGACTATTTTCATGAATGTCGAACGTCGAGCTGGTTCGATAACCAACCTCAGAACTACATTCGCATTGTTATCATTAATGAATGTCGACCGTCAGACTTGTTCGATATTCAACCTTAGAACTACATTCGGACTATTATTAATGAAAGTCGAACGTCGAGCTGGTTCGATATTCAACCTCAGAACTACATTCAGACTATTTTTTATGAATGTCGCATGTCGAGCTGGTTCGATATACAACCTTAGAACAATAGTCGCATCATTATTATTTATGAATGTCGAACGTCGAACTGGTTCGATATTCAACCTCAGAACTACATTCGCATTTGTATTATTAATAAATGTCGAACGTCGAGCTGGTTCGATATTCAACCTCAGAACTACATTCGGACTATTATTCATGAATGTCGAACGTCGAGCTATTTCGATATTCAACATCTGTTCGATATTTTCACATTATGCAAATGTCGAACGTCGAACTGGTTCGATTTTCGATATTGAAAATCGAATATCGAACGTCGAATGTTGTGCTATGTTATTGAAGCTGAAGACTATCAATTTTATTATTAATTGTATGCACTAGTATTCTCTTTTTTACTTAAAATGTAATCCTTGCAAATTGGTACAACTTTACAGTAAATTATAAATAGCATGATGTTTACATTCCAATCTTGTCACATGACATAAACATTGTAAATTTGTTAGCAAAGGGTAATAACTCTAACAATTAATTATTTTTTGAACTACGAAATAGTTACGATTTAGTTCCCTTGTATGAACCTTTTAAAGCACCGTTCCGATTCACCTAAGGGATAATATACAATGAATATACAGTGTTTTCGACAGCTTAAACGAGACAAATGTTCAAGAAACAATGAAAAACGAATACTCTTAAAAGTTATAAAAACCGCAATAAACAACCAGTTTGTTCATTCCCGATGTTTTACCATGTCTTTAACATTTAACATTTTAGGGTGAATTGATAGGAGGAAAGTTTGGTGTCATTGAACCATTGCTAGTATTTGGTGTGTTATCAACTCTGGCTGGATTATGTCTATTTTTACTACCAGAAACTTTAAACAAGAAACTACCTGATACCATACAGGATGGTGAACAATTTGGAATATATGCAAGTAAAGAATTAAAGAAGCTTTTACTGTATAGAAAACAATGTTATCCAAACATCTCTATTACCCGACGTTTTTGGGGGCATTTTCAGTGCAAACATATTTGTTTAAATACGTATCAATCGAAATTTTGACACAAGATAATTCAATTCCCACATAAATTAATTTTTTTACAAGAAGAGATGCTCGTTTTCAGAGTTAATTAATCAAACAATATTCTGCTATTTTTTCCAGAACTAGATCGCGATCCGACGATTTCGGACGTGACGAATATTCGTACTCTATTTTCTGGTCTGGATCGCGAATATCAAAGTACTCGGATACTTGCAGCTGCCATATCAATAACTCTCTTCTGAATGTGAAACATACTGGGATTTTTTTAACGTTGATTCTATTTTGCCTCAAAAACATAATGGAATCATTCTGAAAGTTATTCTTATTAATTATTTATTGAAAACAAATTATATAGTAGTTGAACTATTGAGATAATGGTTCTTAGAATCTTTTATTACACAAAGAGAAACATGAAGATTTTATTTCTTTCTTGGCGTCTACAAAAGTTTTATTTTTGTCTGATTCCTTTTAAAGTTTCCTTTTACAGCGCTAAATGTTTTATGTATTCAATGTCTCAAATTAGCTATTGTTCTGGTCCAGACAGGTTCGTATATGACAACTGCACTCGATTTAACAGTTCAGCTAGTTTTTTCATTAATATGGGTCTTAGACTTTTTATCAAATTTTTTCAGTTGTTTATGGCAGTTTGCTCATTGTATGTTTTATACACGTCCTTAGTCATAGCTGGTGAAAACTTACTCAAGACAATGAATACTGCATGTAGAACCAGTAGTCTAGTGGTTAGACGCGTGCTCTTGGGTTGGAACCCCACCAATATGATTAAAACCCGATCTAAAATTTCACCGCTCGCATACTCGCTAATTTAGATCTGGCATTTTCCAAACGAAGGTCACGTTCAGGTGACCTTTTCTCATCATAATATTAATGACGAAATTGTTATGATACGTAACTTGTTTACATCGTCTACGTCACGCAATTTGAAATCAGCCACCGAATCGCAGACTGTAAATAATACCGCTGTTAAATTTGCATGCAAACATTGGTCTAAAATTAGAAATTACGAAATCAAAATGTGATTAATATCGTTTTCGTCTAGATGAACGCTACGCATTGATTGGTCGATACAAAGTTCATCTCGACGTGACCTTGCATTGACTAAGTAGAGATCCAGTACGACAACGCGAGTAGAATAGGATCTCTGTTGACGGAGATTGGAATCCCACTAGGGACCCTGTTAATTTTCTTGAGCAAGGAATATACGTACAGATGCACCGCTGCATTATTTTGATGACTCCATGTGTCATTATGGTACTGTGTGTGATTACCTGCGTGAAAAAGATTTCAATAATCAGGGGTTATTGTATAGGATTGCAAAATCGGCTGAATATTTATGTGGATGCAATAGGTCAAACGCATTTATACTTTAATTTAGCTATCATTTGCATACATTAAGGCAGAATTCCCATAATAGCTGCTGTCAAACTTCGGGCGATGTCGGGTCATGTCGACAAATTACGTAAGCGGTTTTCGTCGGTGTCGTTATCAATCGATAAAGATCGGATGTACTTTTTTATTGTGTAAATGCCTCATTTTTCAAATATTATTAATATTTTTATTGTATTACCTCACAAGAATATTAATTCTCTCAATTATTTGAGAAAATAGATAGAATTCGTGTAAAAAGTTTAAACCGGAAGTTTAAAAATCCAATTCAAACTATGGACGAAAAGATTCGTCCCCTAACAGATTCGTCCCCGAACAAATTCGTAATCAATAAGTTGTTGATGATTAATGCAATTAGACCGTAAAATACCATTATTTTATCTTTAAATTGTCAGTAATGGCGTTTAAAAGTAAAATATATACTGTAAAGATGTGTTTACTTCATATTCTGATGGTCACTAGAGTTTTGACATTTTTTCAAAAAGGGGGTTGATGTATTAAAATGGCATTTTGTTTAGTTATCTGTGGTAAAAGTTTTTGTTCTTTGTTTTATTCATTGCCATATGGTTTAAGGTAAATTATTAAATGTGTAACTAGGAGTGCAGAAACTGTTTTCATAGTCAAAAAATAAGGATACGGACTTGTAGTTTTTATAGCTGGTGAAAATCGTCACATTTTCTGTTGGGTCTCCCTATTATTAACTTGGTATGTGTGTAAAAATACCAAGGTAAAGTTATTAAAGTTGATGTATTTGCATTTATTAAAGTATTGTGAATTTTATCAAACAAAATTTATGAAAATAATTTGATTATTTAATTCAATTTTACATTTTAAAGACATATACCCCTTCAAATTTATAGTGTGATTCTTACTTATAACTCAATTTTCAAAAAAATGTAATAAAAAATTTATTTGACGGTAAAAATTTAAAATATTTTGCCAGTGAATCGAGGTTGTTATCCTAATTATAAAGAAAGTAGCAAAAGTCTTATTCCTTGATATGTGTATTATGGGTATTCTACCTTAAATCATTTAGATGCAGAGTGGCTGTCGTAGCATGTAATATATTACCTATCTCATGTGAATCTGCACAAACTACATATATAACAGTATACATTTGTACATGTACTATATACATTCGGAACACCCTCGACCTTTCATGAATGAATAATCTCGGAAGGATTCGTGGGGGGTCTTCACCGGATTTTGGTGATTTTACTACCTACGCGAGGCGAAGCACGTAACGGTTTCGCAAAATAGTTCTTGTAGTTTACACACAGATCTTTGTCTAAACATATTTATTTGTTTTAAATTGAAGCAAATATTGTTCATCGGTATCATTGAACTGTGTAATTTTAAATTTACGGGTTAAAAACGGAACTTCAGTCATCGCCTAAACGATCTTGTATTTGTTTACATAGTTTCAAAATGGCGCCTAAATATGTCCGAGGTTTTTCGAGTAGGGAATGGCCGAGGATGTTCCGAATGGTACTATATACTGTCAAGCATGCACAATTCCGGTCGTATGTTAGGTGTTTGACGAACAATTTTCTGCCCATGCCGCTGGTTCAGTCGGTAGCACACACGTCTACTGATCGATGGGTCATAGGTTCGATTTCCAGGCGGGACATAACTTCGTCAAGTTTTGTCATGAAATGATTTCAGCGGTCATTCTCCCTCCTATCACTTATTCTAAATAATGCGGGGCATTTACCAGTCACTGGCGCAAGTATTCGCCTAGTACATGTAACTGGCTCGCAGGTTAATCTAAAGATTAAACCATTTAAAGAATGGTGATAAGGTTGACCTTACCATCGCGATATGACCTATATAATGTGTTGCTACGACATTCAACCGAACAAAAAGGTTATATCATAAGTCAGACAACCATAATCGTAAGATTCTACATGGTCGTAGAAAAATAACTCTTATCAACTTAGTGACCGTACCTGAATTTTTCTAAGATATATTAAAAGAGATAATTGCCTACGTGAGGGAAGGAATGAACTGAAACTTAATATACGTACGTAAAGTTGCTGACTATTAGTAACACACCTTTGTACATCGCATTCATTTCGAAAAGCTTTGATTATTAAATCTACTTAACACTAGAAAAAATAATTGAAGCACTTAAAATATTCGACCTTACGTGTATATTGTTAGCAGACACCTAGGGTATATAAAAATGACTAAGTATATGTACTTAACTACTTTATGAACTTAATACGTGTATGATATATAAAGACACAATAAAGTTTAGACTTGCATTAAGATACATTCTGACTAAGGACATCTATTCTCCAACCAATGGCAGAGCTGGTGACGGCATTTGATGAACTATTTTATTAATAAATTTTTTATCAAAAGCGTTCTTATAGTAATGTGTTGAGTACATGGTTTCCAATATAGTAAAAGCTTCTGTAATTTTAACTTATTTTGTTATATCATAAATTCCTGTATGCTTTTCCATTTTATTTAAATTAAAAGAGATAATTGCCTACGTGAAGAAAAGAATGAACTGAAACTTAATATACGTACGTAAAGATGCTGACTATAAATAAATGGCTTTTATACATGGTATTAATTTCGAACTTATGTCAGTGTAAAGGTTGCTTAGTACCGGAAAATTAATTAAAGCACTGAGAGTATTCGACCTAATATTGTTAGCAGAAGTTAGAGGATATAAAATTGACAAAGTATATATATATAACTCAATTACTTTATGGGCTTAATACGTGTATAATATACAAAATGAGGTGCGTGAAGATAGCTGCCAGTTGCCAGTTGCCAGTTGCCCATTCAATCGGCAACTGGCAACTGGCAGCTAACTTCACACCCAGCTGCCGATTCAATTTTTTTTGTTAGCAAGCACTATGTACAGGCACTGCAACGAACGTTCCGCGCGGTTGTTTTGAATCGGTAACTGGCAACTGGCAGCCAACTTCACATTCGACGTATCTGCGCTGAAATCTTTAAAAAATCGAATTGGCAGCTGAGGTGTGAAGTTGGCTGCCAATTGCCAGTTGCCGATTCAAAACACCTGTGCAGGACGTTCATCGTAGTACATGTGCTTAGGGTGACGTATCTGCGCTGAAATCTAAAAAAATCGAATTGGCAGCTGAGATCTGAAGTTGGCTGCCAAATTGCCTGTTGCCGATTTATAACACCCGTGCAGAACGTTCATCGCAGTGCCTGTGCATAGGGCGACGTATCTGCGCTGAAATCTAAAAAAATCGAATTGGCAGCTGGAGTGTGAAGTTGGCTGCCAGTTGCCAGTTGCCAGTTGCCAGTTGCCGATTCAAAACACCCGCGCGGAACGGTTGTCGCAGTGCCTGTACATAGTGCTTGCTAAAAAAAAATTGAATCGGCAGCTGGGTGTGTAGTAAGCTGCCAGTGTCCAGTTGCCGATTGAATTGGCAACTGGCAAGTGGCAACATGCAGCTAACTTCACGCACCTTACAAAATAACACAATAGAGTCTATACTTTCATTAAGATACATTCTGACTTAGGTCATTTTTTATCTTACCAATGGCCGGGCTGGTGACGGCATTTGATGAAATATTTAATTAACATATTTGTATCAAAAGCGTTCTTGTATCAATCAAAGAAGGTCGCATTTTATCGAGCATTACATGTACCTGGTGTTCAAGAGTATTGAAATCACAGCTTATGTACAAAACGTTAGTTTTAAACACACTTGCAAACAAATACGTGAAATAAGACTCTGATTAGGTACCAAAAACATTCACATTGAGATTTCAACTATAATTATACCCCTCGGTAAGCTCAATGTGTAACGCGTCTGACTTCGAATCAAGCGGTCGTGGTTTCTTTGTAGAGTTGTGTAATGACATAATATCTACGGCCATTCTCCGCCGACCATTGTATCAAGTAAGACAGCTACTGGTCACTGGGTATAGGGTGTATGCTAACATGTATTATTCAAATTAGTTTGAGGTAAATGATCTAGGACAACCAAGGCACCGAGAGATGGGTGCCGCTGACCGCAACCGTCTGACTGAATTTTTATATGTTTATATGCGACATTACATTTTACCTTGGTAGTGTCCAGATCAACTCATAAAAGGAAAATACAAATGTTTTAGTCTGATTTACTAAGTTATTATATTATTGCCCTGAACAAGTTTCGTGATACCACGCATGTAAATGTATAATCTTTGAATCAAATGTATATGGATCGTAAATACAAAACAATTGCTATTGTATGGTGCATGTTTCTTGATTTGTTTTAAATGAATGCACAAGGGCCATCTTTCTCATGTTTTCCTAACAATGGACATTCAAAGAATGAAACAATGGTGGATCATTTATTAGAACACATAAGGAGGCTTTTCTCGAACGATTGTTCGCTGTCAACAATATGTTTATTATAGCTACTTTAACAATTACTTAAATATGCGAAGGTCTTATTAAAATAATAAGTATTACATGGAAGAAATGTGACCCAGTGACATCTTAAAGTGTACTTGTTTGATGACAAGCTCTGTAGCGTGTTCAATTACACAAAACGTTACAGAACGTTACATAACGATACATTCGGAACTCCTCGGCCATTCGCTGCGAATAATCTAATCTAATACACAAATATGAGATCGTTAAGGCAATGAGTGATGTTTCAAAAATTTACGGACTAAAAACGAAACATCAATCAATGCCTAAACGATCATATATTTGTTTACTTTAACACCTGTAGTTTCAAAATAGCGTCTATATAATATAGCCATTTTGCACGTTATACTTTGCGGCTCTGTTGCCATGGCGCAACTCGGTGTGCGACTGTGCTTTTTTGCAGTTAGGTTGCTAACAATCTAGGGCACCTGAAAAACGTGTTTAAACACCAAACCCAACACGTTCAGGTACCGAGAAAACCGGTGTAAATTTTTTGCGACACCAGGATGAGGGGCGAATTTGGGGTCCTGTAGCCACTGCGCATCTGACTGCGCAGGTATGATTTTTGTACAAATGGGTTGCTAACTACGTTGGGCATCATGAAAATGTGTTTAAACAAGTAACTAATTACATAAAGGTAGCAAAAAACGCTTGCAAACCTTGCGACACCAGGATGAGGCGGCCATTTTTGCTGTTATATAGTCCTACATAGCCATATTGCACGGTATATTTTGCGGCCCTGTTGCCATGGCGCAAACCAGTGTGCGACTGTGATTTTTTGCAGTTAGGTTGATTACCATCTAGGGCACCTGAAAAACGTGTTTAAACACCAAACCCAACACGTTCAGGTACTGAGAAACCCCGTGCAAATCTCCCGGCACTACAAGGAGACGCGAATTTGGGGCTCTGTAGCCCACGCGCATCTCACTGTGCAGGTATGATTTTTGTGCAAATGGGTTGCTAACTACTTAGGGCATCGAGAAAATGTGTTTAAACAAGTAAGTAACTACATTAAAGTAGATAAAAACGCGTGCAAACCTCCCGTCACCAGGAGGCAACGCCTATTTTTGCTGTTTTAAAGCAATATATAGCCATATTGCACGGTATATTTTGCGGCTCTGTTGCCATGGCGCACCTCGGTGTGCGAAGGTGATTTTTTGCAGTTAGGTTGCTTACTATCTAGGGCACCTGAAAAACGTGTTTAAACACCGAACCCACCACGTTCAGGTACCGAGAAACCCCGTGCAAACCCCCCACACTACAAGGAGACGCGACTTTGGGGCTCTGTAGCCCACGCGCATCTCACTGCGCAGGTATGATTTTTGTGCAAATGGGTTGCTAACTACGTAGGGCATCGAGAAAATGTGTTTAAACAAGTAAGTAACTACATTAAAGTAGCAAAAAACGCGTGCAAACCTCCCGACACAAGGAGGCGACGCCTATTTTTGCTGTTCTAAAGCACTATATAGCCATATTGCACGGTATACTTTGCGGTTCAGTTGCCATGGCGCACCTCGGTATGCGACTGTGCTTTTTTGCAGTTAGGTTGCTAACCATCTAGGGCATCTGATAACCGTGTTTAAACACCAAACCCAACACGTTCAGGTACCGAGAAACCCCGTGCAAATCTCGAGACACCAGGATGAGGGGCGATTTTGGGGCCCTGTAGCCACTGCGCATCTCACTGCGCAGGTATGATTTTTGTGCAAATGGGTTGCTTACTACGTAGGGCATTGGGAAAATGTGTTTAAACAAGTAAGTAACTACATTAAGGTAGCTAAAAACGGGTGCAAACCTCCCGACACCAGGATGAGGCGGCCATTTTTGCCGTTCTATAGTCCTATATAGGTGCCCTAGATAGTAAGCAACCTAACTGCAAAAAAATCACAGTCGCACTCCTAGTTTCGCCATGGCAACCGAGCCGCAAAGTATACCGTGCAATATGGCTATATAGGGCTATAGAAAAGCAAATATGGCCGCCTCATCCTGGTGTTTCGAGGTTTGCACGCGTTTTTTGCTACCTAAATGTAGTTAGTTGCTTGTTGAAACACATATTCTCGATGCCGTACGTAGTTTGCAACCCAGTTGCACAAAAATCATACCTGCGCAGTGAGATGCGCGTGGGCTACAGAGCCCCAAAGTCGCGTCCCCTTGTAGTGTCGGGAGATTTGCACGGGGTTTCTCGGTACCTGAACAAGGTGGGTTTGGTGTTTAAACACGTTTTTCAGGTGCCCTAGATAGTTAACAACCTAACTGCAAAAAATCACATTCGCACACCGAGTTGCGCCATGGCAACAGAGCCGCAAAGTATACCGTGCAATATGGCTATATAGGGCTTTAGAACAGCAAAAATAGGCGTCGCCTCCTGGTGTCGGGAGGTTTGCACGCGTTTTTTGCTTCCTAAATGTAGTTAGTTGCTTGTTTAAACACATTTTCTCGATGCCCTACGTAGTTCACAACCCAGTTGCAAAAAAATAATACCTGCGCAGTGAGATGCGCGTGGGCTACAGAGCCCCAAAGTCGCGTCGCCTTGTAGTTTCGGGAGATTTGCACGGGGTTTCTTGGTACCTTAACCTGGTGGGTTTGGTGTTTAAACACGTTTGTCAGGTGCCCTAGATGGTTAGCAACCTAACTGCAAAAAACCACATTATTACACCAAGTTGCTCCATGGCAACAGAGCCGCAAATTATACCGTGCAATATGGCTATATAGGGCTATAGAATAGCAAAAATGGCCGCCTCATCCTGGTGTTCCGAGGTATGCATGCGTTTTTTGTTACCTTAATGTAGTTACTTACTTGTTTAAACACATTTTTTCAATGCCCTACGTAGTTAGCAACATATTTACACAAAAATCATACCTGCGCAGTGAGATGCATATGTCCCGACACTACAAGGAGACGCGACTTTGGGGCTCTGTAGCCCACTGCGCATCTCACTGCGCAGGTAAGTTTTTTGTGTAAATGGATTGCTTACTACGTAGGGCATCAAGAAAATGTATTTAAACAAGTAACTTACTACCATAAGGTAGCAGAAATCGCGTGCAAACCACCCGATACCAGGAGGCGACGCCTATTTTTGCTGTTCTAAAGCCCTATATAGCCATATTGCACGGTATATTTTGCGGCTCAGTTGCCATGGCGCAACTCGGTGTGCGAATGTGATTTTTTGCAGTTAGATTGCTTACCATCTAGGGCACCTAAAAAACGTGTTTAAACACCAAACCCACCACGTTCAGGTACCAAGAAAACGCGTGCAAATTTTGCAACACCAGGATGTGGGGCGAATTTGGGGCCCTGTAGTCACTTCGCATCTCTGTGCGCAGGTATGATTTTTGTGCAAATGGGTTGCTAACTACGTAGGGCATCAGAGAAATGTGTTTAAACAAGTAACTAACTACATTAAGGTAGCAAAAAACGCGTGCAAACCTTGCGACACCAAGATGAGGCGACCATTTTTGCTGTTCTATAGCCCTATATAGCCATATTGCACGGTATACTTTGCGGCTCGGTTGCCATGGCGAAACTAGGAGTGCGACTGTGATTTTTTTGCAGTTAGGTTGCTTACTATCTAGGGTACCTGAAAACGTGTTTTAACACCAAACCCACCATGTTCAGGTACCGAGAAAACCCGTGCAAATCTCCCGACACTACAAGGAGACGCGATTTTTCGGCTCTGTAGCCCACGCGCATCTCACTGCGCAGGTATGATTTTTGTGTAAATGGGTTGCTAACTACGTAGTGCATCGAGAAAATGTGTTTAAACAAGTAACTAACTACATAAGGGTAGCAAAAAACGCGTGCAAACCTCCCGACACCAGGAGGCGACGCCTTTTTTTGCTGTTCTAAAGCCCTATATAGCCATATTGCACAGTATATTTGCGGCTCTGTTGCCATGGCGCAACTCGGTGTGCGACTTTGATTTTTTGCAGTTAGGTTGCTTACCATCTAGGGCACCTGAAAAGCGTGTTAATCACCGAACCCAACACGTTCAGGTACCGAGAAAACCCGTGCAAATTTTGCAACACCAGGATGAGGGGCGACTTTGGGGCACTGTAGCCACTGCGCATCTCAGTGTGCAGGTACGATTGTTGTGCAAATGGGTTGCTAACTACGTAGGGCATCAGGAAAATGTGCTTAAAAAGTAACTAACAACCTTAAGGTAGCGAAAAACGCGTGCAAACCTTGCGACACCAGGATGAGGCGGCCATTTTTGCTGTTCTATAGCCCTATTCAGCCATATTGCACGGTATACTTTGCGGCTCTGTTGCCATGGCGAAACTCAGTGTGCGACTGTGAATTTTTGCAGTTAGGTTGCTAACCATCTTGTGCACCTGAAAAACGTGTTTAAACACCAAACCCACCACGTTCAGGTACCGAGTAAACCCGTGCAAATCTCCCGACACTACAAGGAGACGCGACTTTGGGTCTCTGTAGCCCACGCGCATCTCACTGCGCAGGTATGATTTTTGTGTAAATGGGTTGCTAACTACGTAGGGCATCGAGAAAATATGTTTAAATAAGTAACTAACTAAATTAAGGTAGGAAAAATCGCGTGCAACATCCCGACACCAGGAGGCGACGCCTTTTTTTGCTGTTCTAAAGCCCTATATAGCCATATTGCACGGTATACTTTGCGCCTATGTTGCCATGGCGCAACTCGGTGTGCGAATGTGATTCTTTGCAGTTAGGTTGCTAACCGTGTAGGGCACCTGAAAAACGTGTTTAAACACCAAACCCACCACGTTCAGGTACCGAGAAAACCCGTGCAAATCTCCCGACACTACAAGGAGACGCGATTTTGGGGCTCTGTAGCCCACGAGCATCTCACTGCGCAGGTATAGTTTTTGTGTAAATTAGTTGCTAACTACGTAGGGCATCGAGAAAATGTGTTTAAACATGTAACTAACTACATTAAGGTAGCAAAAAACGCGTGCAAACCTCCAGACACCAGGAGACGACGCCTATTTGTGCTGGTCTCAAGCCCTAAATAGCCTTATTGCACGGTATACTTTGCGGCTCTGTTGCCATGGCGCAACTCGGTGTCCGAATGTAATTTTTTGCAGTTAGGTTGCTTACCATCTAGGGCACCTGAAAAACGTGTTTAAACACCAAACCCACCACGTTCAGATACCGAGAAAACCCGTGCAAATTTTGCGACACCAGGATGAGGGTCGACTTTGGGGCCCTGTAGCCACTGCGCATCTCAGTGCGCAGGTATGATTTTTGTGCAAATGGGTTGCTAACTACGTAGGGCATCAGGGAAATGTGATTACACAAGTAACTAACTACATTAATGTAGCAAAAAACGCGTGCAAACTTTGCTACACCAGGATGAGGCGGCCATTTTTGCTGTTCTATAGCTCTATACAGCCATATTGCACGGTATAATTTGGAGCTCTGTTGCCATGTCGCAACTCGGTGTGCGATTGTGATTTTATGCAGTTAGGTTGCTTACCATCTAGGGCACCTGAAAAACGTGTTTAAACACCAAACCCACCACGTTCAGGTACCGAGAAAACCCGTGCAAATTTTGCAACACCAGGATGAGGGGCGAATTTTGGGCCCTGTAGGGGTTGCTAACTACGTAGGGCATCAGGGAAATGTGTTTTAACAAGTAACTAACTACATTAAGGTAGCAAAAAACGCGTGCAATCCTTGCTACACCAAGATTTGGCGGCCATTTTTGTTGTTCTATAGCCCTATATAGCCATATTGCACGGTACACTTTGCGGCTCTGTTGCCATGGCGAAACTCAATGTGCGACTGTGATTTTTTGCAGTTAGGTTGCTAACGATCTAGGGCACCTGAAAAACGTGTTTAAACACCAAACCCATCACGTTCAGGTACCGAGAAAATCCGTGCAAACTTTAGGGCCCTGTAGCCACTGCGCATCTCACTGGGCAGGTATGACTTTTGTGCAAATGGGTTGCTAACTACGTAGGGCATCAGTAAAATGTGTTTAAACAAGTAACTAACTACATAAAGGTAGCAAAAAAACGCGTGCAATCCTTGCGACACCAGGATTACGCGGCCATTTCTGCTGTTCTATAGCCCTATATAGCCATATTGAACTATATACTTTGCGGCTCTGTTGCCATGGCACAACTTGGTGTGCGACTGTGATTTTTTGCAGTTAGGTTGCTAACCATCGAGGGCACCTGAAAAACATGTTTAAACACCAAACCCAACACGTTCAGGTACCGAGAAAACCCGTGCAAATTTTGCGACACCAATATGAGGGGCGATTTGGGGGCCCAGTAGCCACTGCGCATCTCACTGCGCAGGTATGATTTTTATAAAAATGGGTTGCTAACTACGTATGGCATTAGGAAAATGTGTTTTAACAAGTAACTAACTACATTAGTGCAGCTAAAAAACGCGTGCAAACCTTGCGACACTAGGATTAGGCGGCCATTTTTGCTGTTCTATAGCCCAGTAAAGCCATATTGCACGGTATACTTTGCGGCTCTGTTGCCATGGCGCAACTCGGTGTGCGACTGTGATTTTTTGCAGTTAGGTTGCTAACTATGTAAGTCACCAAAAAAACGTGTTTAAACACCAAACCCGACACGTTCAGGTACCGAGAAAACCCGTGCAATTTTTGCGACCTCAGGATGAGGGGCGAATTTGGGGCCCTGTGTCCACTGTACATCTCACTGGTCAAGTTGGTCAAGGTAAAGCGCGTAACCGGGGTCCTAAAGCGGTGCGGATAGCGGGGGCCTCGATTTTGCGTTTCAGGGGTCCCAAATATGAAAATTCTGCACTATTGCCTTCATAGCTGTCTGACCCCTTAAAACAGGTTTTTGGGGCTTAGATCCACCTAAAACGCTGAGGAAACTACATTCGGACCGCTGGGATCTTCTTAGGCCAAAACAGGAGAAAAAAAAAGTTCGTGAAATTTGCGACAGGTCCGCGTATGCAGAAAAATCAAGAAATTGCAAATTTTGGTGCGGAGGATTCAGAGTCGCCAAACGGGCCGGTTGGTGGGTGGGGTTGGTCGGTGAAGTCAAATCGGTCAAGGAAACGCGCATAACCGGGGTTCGCAAGTCAAACGGGAAGCGTGAGGCCAGGTAATGTTTCTCAATGGTTTCCTACTGTAATTAACAGATTAACTCAGTTCTATTCATCTCAGAGGTGTGAAAGCCCAGCCACACAGGCGTTTGCGCGCTATATCCGTTGGAGATGGATCGGAAACCGCCTATGAAATCCCCACTTTTGGCCTGGAAATGCCCCGGGATGACAATGTCATTGTCTCCCAGGGCATTTCCAGGCCAAAAGTGGGGATTTCATAGGCTTTTTTTTAAGCCAGGCCTAAAACTGTACTTGTTGGACAGGTGCGCGTATGCAGAAAATGTCAGTTTTTGAGCGAAAAACTAAGCGTCACGAAATCGCCCCAAGGATGATGGGGTCTGTTCGGGGGGTCAAGTTGGTCAAGGTAAAGCGCGTAACCGGGGTCCTAAAGCGGTGCGGATAGCAGGGGCCTCGATTTTGCGTTTCAGGGGTCCCAAATATGAAAATTCTGCACTATTGCCTTCATAGCTGTCTGACCCCTTAAAACAGGTTTTTGGGGCTTAGATCCACCTAAAACGCTGAGGAAACTTACATTCGGACCCGCTGGGACCTTCTTAGGCCAAAACAGGAGAAAAAAAAATTTCGTGAAATTTGCGACAGGTCCGCGTATGCAGAAAATTCAAGAAATTGCAAATTTTGGTGCGGAGGATTCAGAGTCGCCAAACGGGCCGGTTGGTGGGTAGGGTTGGTCGGTGAAGTCAAATCGGTCACGGAAACGCGCATAACCGGGGTTCGCAAGTCAAACGGGAAAGCGTGAGGCCAGGTAATGTTTCTCAATGGTTTCCTACTGTAATTAACAGATTAACTCAGTTCTATTCATCTCAGAGGTGTGAAAGCTCAGCCACACAGGCGTTTGCACGCTATATCCGTTGGAGATGGATCGGAACCGCCTATGAAATCCCCACTTTTGGCCTGGAAATGCCCCGGGATGACAATGTCATTGTCACCCGGGGCATTTCCAGGCCAAAAGTGGGGATTTCGTAGGCTTTTTATTTAAGCCTGGCCTAAAACTGTACTTGTTGGACAGGTGCGCGTATGCAGAAAATGTCAGTTTTTGAGCGAAAAACTTAGCGTCACGAACCGCACCAGGATGATGGGGGTCTGTTCGGGGGGGTCAAGTTGGTCAAGGTTAAAGCGCGTAACCAAGGTCCCAAAGCGGTGCGGATAGCGAGGGCCTCGATTTTGCGTTTCAGGGGTCCCAAATATGAAAATTCTGCACTATTGCCTTCAGAGCTGTCTGACCCCCTTAAAACAGGTTTTTGGGGCTAAGGTCCACCTAGGACGCTGAGGAAACTTATATTCGGACCCGCTGGGACCTTCTTAGGCCAAAACCGGAGAAAAAAAATTTTCGTGAAATTTTGAACTTTGCGACAGGTCCGCGTATGCAGAAAATGTCAGTTTTTGAGCGAAAAACTTAGCGTCACGAAACCGCCCCAGGGATGATGGGGTCTGTTCGGGGGGTCAAGTCGGTCAAGGTAAAGCGCGTAACCGGGGGTCCTAAAGCGGTGCGGATGGCGGGGGCCTCGATTTTGCGTTTCAGGGGTCCCAAATATGAAAATTCTGCACTATTGCCTTCAGAGCTGTCTGACCCCCTTAAAACAGGTTTTTGGGGCTAAGGTCCACCTAGGACGCTGAGGAAACTTATATTCGGACCCGCTGGGACCTTCTTAGGCCAAAACCGGAGAAAGAATTTTTTTCGTGAAATTTTGAACTTTGCGACAGGTCCGCGTATGCAGAAAATGTCAGTTTTTGAGCGGAAAAACTAAGCGTCACGAAACCGCCCCAAGGATGATGGGGTCTGTTCGGGGGGTCAAGTTGGTCAAGGTAAAGCGCGTAACCGGGGTCCTAAAGCGGTGCGGATAGCGGGGGCCTCGATTTTGCGTTTCAGGGGTCCCAAATATGAAAATTCTGCACTATTGCCTTCATAGCTGTCTGACCCCCTTAAAACAGGTTTTTGGGGCTTAGATCCACCTAAAACGCTGAGGAAACTTACATTCGGACCCGCTGGGACCTTCTTAGGCCAAAACAGGAGAAAAAAAAAGTTCGTGAAATTTGCGACAGGTCCGCGTATGCAGAAAATTCAAGAAATTGCAAATTTTGGTGCGGAGGATTCAGAGTCGCCAAACGGGCCGGTTGGTGGGTGGGGTTGGTCGGTGAAGTCAAATCGGTCAAGGAAACGCGCATAACCGGGGGTTCGCAAGTCAACGGGAAAGCGTGAGGCCAGGTAATGTTTCTCAATGGTTTCCAACTGTAATTAACAGATTAACTCAGTTCTATTCATCTCAGAGCGTGTGAAAGCCAGCCACACAGGCGTTTGCGCGCTATATCCGTTGGAGATGGATCGGAACCGCCTATGAAATCCCCACTTTTGGCCTGGAAATGCCCCGGGATGACAATGTCATTGTCTCCCGGGCATTTCCAGGCCAAAAGTGGGGATTTCATAGGCTTTTTATTTAAGCCTGGCCTAAAACTGTACTTTATGGACAGGTGCGCGTATGCAGAAAATGTCAGTTTTTGAGCGAAAAACTTAGCGTCACGAAACCGCACCAGGGATGATGGGGTCTGTTCGGGGGGTCAAGTCGGTCAAGGTAAAGCGCGTAACCGGGGTCCTAAAGCGGTGCGGATAGCGGGGGCCTCGATTTTGCGTTTCAGGGGTCCCAAATATGAAAATTCTGCACTATTGCCTTCAGAGCTGTCTGACCCGCTTAAAACAGGTTTTTGGGGCTAAGGTCCACCTAGGACGCTGAGGAAACTTATATTCGGACCCGCTGGGACCTTCTTAGGCCAAAACCGGAGAAAAACATTTTTCGTGAAATTTTGAACTTTGCGACAGGTCCGCGTATGCAGAAAATGTCAGTTTTTGAGCGAAAAACTTAGCGTCACGAAACCGCCCCAGGGATGATGGGGTCTGTTCGGGGGGTCAAGTCGGTCAAGGTAAAGCGCGTAACCGGGGTCCTAAAGCGGTGCGGATGGCGGGGCCTCGATTTTGCGTTTCAGGGGTCCCAAATATGAAAATTCTGCACTATTGCCTTCAGAGCTGTCTGACCCCCTTAAAACAGGTTTTTGGGGCTAAGGTCCACCTAGGACGCTGAGGAAACTTATATTCGGACCCGCTGGGACCTTCTTAGGCCAAAACCGGAGAAACAATTTTTTCGTGAAATTTTGAACTTTGCGACAGGTCCGCGTACGCAGAAAATGTCAATTTTTGAGCGAAAAACTTAGCGTCACGAAACCGCCCCAGGGATGATGGGGTCTGTTCGGGGGGTCAAGTCGGTCAAGGTAAAGCGCGTAACCGGGGTCCTAAAGTGGTGCGGATGGCGGGGGCCTCGATTTTGCGTTTCAGGGGTCCCAAATATGAAAATTCTGCACTATTGCCTTCAGAGCTGTCTGACCCCCTTAAAACAGGTTTTTGGGGCTAAGGTCCACCTAGGACGCTGAGGAAACTTATATTCGGACCCGCTGGGACCTTCTTAGGCCAAAACCGGAGAAAAAAGTTTTTCGTGAAATTTTGAACTTTGCGACAGGTCCGCGTATGCAGAAAATGTCAGTTTTTGAGCGAAAAACTAAGCGTCACGAAACCGCCCCAAGGATGATGGGGTCTGTTCGGGGGGTCAAGTTGGTCAAGGTAAAGCGCGTAACCGGGGTCCTAAAGCGGTGCGGATAGCGGGGGCCTCGATTTTGCGTTTCAGGGGTCCCAAATATGAAAATTCTGCACTATTGCCTTCATAGCTGTCTGACCTCCTTAAAACAGGTTTTTGGGGCTTAGATCCACCTAAAACGCTGAGGAAACTTACATTCGGACCCGCTGGGACCTTCTTAGGCCAAAACAGGAGAAAAAAAAATTTCGTGAAATTTGCGACAGGTCCGCGTATGCAGAAAATTCAAGAAATTGCAAATTTTGGTGCGGAGGATTCAGAGTCGCCAAACGGGCCGGTTGGTGGGTGGGGTTGGTCGGTGAAGTCAAATCGGTCAAGGAAACGCGCATAACCGGGGTTCGCAAGTCAAACGGGAAAGCGTGAGGCCAGGTAAGTTTTCTCAATGGTTTCCTACTGTAATTAACAGATTAACTCAGTTCTATTCATCTCAGAGGTGTGAAAGCCCAGCCACACAGGCGTTTGCGCGCTAATATCCGTTGGAGATGGATCGGAACCGCCTATGAAATCCCCACTTTGGCCTGGAAAATGCCCCGGGATGACAATGTCATTGTCTCCCGGGGCATTTCCAGGCCAAAAGTGGGGATTTCATAGGCTTTTTATTTAAGCCTGGCCTAAAACTGTACTTGTTGGACAGGTGCGCGTATGCAGAAAATGTCAGTTTTTGAGCGAAAAACTTAGCGTCACGAAACCGCACCAGGGATGATGGTGTCTGTTCGGGGGGTCAAGTCGGTCAAGGTAAAGCGCGTAACCGGGGTCCTAAAGCGGTGCGGATAGCGGGGGCCTCGATTTTGCGTTTCAGGGGTCCCAAATATGAAAATTCTGCACTATTGCCTTCAGAGCTGTCTGACCCCCTTAAAACAGGTTTTTTGGGGCTAAGGTCCACCTAGGACGCTGAGGAAACTTATATTCGGACCCGCTGGGACCTTCTTAGGCCAAAACCGGAGAAAAATTTTTTTCGTGAAATTAAGAACTTTGCGACAGGTCCGCGTATGCAGAAAATGTCAGTTTTTTGAGCGAAAAATTTAGCGTCACGAAACCGCCCCAGGGATGATGGGGTCTGTTCAGGGGGTCAAGTCGGTCAAGGTAAAGCGCGTAACCGGGGTCCAAAAGCGGTGCGGATGGCGGGGGCCTCGATTTTTCGTTTCAGGGGTCCCAAATATGAAAATTCTGCACTATTGCCTTCAGAGCTGTCTGACCCCCTTAAAACAGGTTTTTGGGGCTAAGGTCCACCTAGGACGCTGAGGAAACTTATATTCGGACCCGCTGGGACCTTCTTAGGCCAAAACCGGAGAAAAAATTTTTTCGTGAAATTTTGAACTTTGCGACAGGTCCGCGTATGCAGAAAATGTCAGTTTTTGAGCGAAAAACTAAGCGTCACGAACCGCCCCAAGGATGATGGGGTCTGTTCGGGGGGTCAAGTTGGTCAAGGTAAAGCGCGTAACCGGGGTCCTAAAGCGGTGCGGATAGCGGGGGCCTCGATATTGCATTTCAGGGGTCCCAAATATGAAAATTCTGCACTATTGCCTTCATAGCTGTCTGACCCCCTTAAAACAGGTTTTTGGGGCTTAGATCCACCTAAAACGCTGAGGAAACTTACATTCGGACCCGCTGGGACCTTCTTAGGCCAAAACAGGAGAAAAAAAAAATTTCGTGAAATTTGCGACAGGTCCGCGTATGCAGAAAATTCAAGAAATTGCAAATTTTGGTGCGGAGGATTCATGTCGCCAAACGGGCCGGTTGGTGGGTGGGGTTGGTCGGTGAAGTCAAATCGGTCAAGGAAACGCGCATAACCGGGGTTCGCAAGTCAAACGGGAAAGCGTGAGGCCAGGTAATGTTTCTCAATGGTTTCCTACTGTAATTAACAGATTAACTCAGTTCTATTCATCTCAGAGGTGTGAAAGCCCAGCCACACAGGCGTTTGCGCGCTATATCCGTTGGAGATGGATCGGAACCGCCTATGAAATCCCCACTTTTGGCCTGGAAATGCCCCGGGATGACAATGTCATTGTCTCCCGGGGCATTTCCAGGCCAAAGTGGGGATTTCATAGGCTTTTTATTTAAGCCTGGCCTAAAACTGTACTTGTTGGACAGGTGCGCGTATGCAGAAAATGTCAGTTTTTGAGCGAAAAACTTAGCGTCACGAAACCGCACCAGGGATGATGGGGTCTGTTCGGGGGGTCAAGTCGGTCAAGGTAAAGCGCGTAACCGGGGTCCTAAAGCGGTGCGGATAGCGGGGGCCTCGATTTTGCGTTTCAGGGGTCCCAAATATGAAAATTCTGCACTATTGCCTTCAGAGCTGTCTGACCCCCTTAAAACAGGTTTTTGGGGCTTAGATCCACCTAAAACGCTGAGGAAACTTACATTCGGACCCGCTGGGACCTTCTTAGGCCAAAACAGGAGAAAAAAAAATTTCGTGAAATTTGCGACAGGTCCGCGTATGCAAAAAATTCAAGAAATTGCAAATTTTGGTGCGGAGGATTCAGAGTCGCCAAACGGGCCGGTTGGTGGGTGGGGTTGGTCGGTGAAGTCAAATCGGTCAAGGAAACGCGCATAACCGGGGTTCGCAAATCAAACGGGAAAGCGTGAGGCCAGGTAATGTTTCTCAATGGTTTCCTACTGTAATTAACAGATTAACTCAGTTCTATTCATCTCAGAGGTGTGAATGCCCAGCCACACAGGCGTTTGCGTGCTATATCCGTTTGAGATGGATCGGAACCGCCTATGAAATCCCCACTTTTGGCCTGGAAATGCCCCGGGATGACAATGTCATTGTCTCCCGGGGCATTTCCAGGCCAAAAGTGGGGATTTCATAGGCTTTTTATTTAAGCCTGGCCTAAAACTGTACTTGTTGGACAGGTGCGCGTATGCAGAAAATGTCAGTTTTTGAGCGAAAAACTTAGCGTCACGAAACCGCACCAGGGATGATGGGGGTCTGTTCGGGGGGTCAAGTCGGTCAAGGTAAAGCGCGTAACCGGGGGTCCTAAAGCGGGTGCGGATAGCGGGGGCCTCGATTTTGCGTTTCAGGGGGTCCCAAATATGAAAATTCTGCCCTATCGCCTTCAGAGCTGTCTGACCCCCTTAAAACAGGTTTTTGGGGCTTAGATCCACCTAAAACGCTGAGGAAACTTACATCGGACCCGCTGGGACCTTCTTAGGCCAAAACAGGAGAAAAAAAAATTTCGTGAAATTTGCGACAGGTCCGCGTATGCAGAAAATTCAAGAAATTGCAAATTTTGGTGCGGAGGATTCAGAGTCGCCAAACGGGCCGGTTGGTGGTGGGGTTGGTCGGTGAAGTCAAATCGGTCAAGGAAACGCGCATAACCGGGGTTCGCCAAGTCAAACGGGAAAGCGTGAGGCCAGGTAATGTTTCTCAATGGTTTCCTACTGTAATTAACAGATTAACTCAGTTCTATTCATCTCAGAGGTGTGAAAGCCCAGCCACACAGGCGTTTGCGCGCTTTGTCCGTTGGAGGTGGATCGGAACCGCCTATGAAATCCCCACTTTTGGCCTGGAAATGCCCCGGGATGACAATGTCATTGTCTCTCGGGGCATTTCCAGGCCAAAAGTGGGGATTTCATAGGCTTTTTATTTAAGCCTGGCCTAAAACTGTACTTGTTGGACAGGTGCGCGTATGCAGAAAATGTCAGTTTTTGAGCGAAAAAATTAGCGTCACGAAACCGCACCAGGGGATGATGGGGTCTGTTCGGGGGGTCAAGTCGGTCAAGGTAAAGCGCGTAACCGGGGTCCTAAAGCGGTGCGGATAGCGGGGGCCTCGATTTTTGCGTTTCAGGGGTCCCAAATATGAAAATTCTGCACTATTGCCTTCAGAGCTGTCTGACCCCCTTAAAACAGGTTTTTGGGGCTAAGGTTCCACCTAGGACGCTGAGGAAACTTATATTCGGACCCGCTGGGACCTTCTTAGGCCAAAACCGGAGAAAAAATTTTTTCGTGAAATTTTGAACTTTGCGACAGGTCCGCGTATGCAGAAAA